>OX438980.1:19977445-22918283 GCA_949316085.1 Hypercompe scribonia | reverse complement strand
CTTAAGAACATTCCGTCCCTTGTCCCCGTTGACACCACGAGCAACCAGGCTGTCAACACGGGGATAGCCGACGTCAAGGCCGCACTAGATAATATAAACAAAAAATTAGACAAAACGCCGACAACAGACATCAAAAAACAGCTCGAGCCCATAGAACAAGGGCTGCAACAAGTTTCCTCCGGCATTAAGGACATCAAGGAGGAAAACAACACACTCAAGGTACAACCACGAAAAAACATAAGCCTAGAGGAAGAGCTGGCAATAGCCAATCTCAAGAGACCGCCATTAAATATATACAACACCCAGACCTACGCAGCGGCCGCCAAAAAACCACCAATAAGGCGGCCACTGAACAACCACAGCCTGATCGTCTCCTGCACTGACAAAACAAAAACAGGAGACAAAATCATAGAACACATGCGGAAGGTCTTAGATCCCAAAACATACGGGACTAGGGTAGATAGGCTCAAAAAGGTTGGCCACCAAAAAGTGATTCTGAGCTGCGGTACCAAGGAGGAGCTCAGCCTCATTGAAAATCGCCTCAAAGTGAGTAAAATATTAAAAACCGAAAACTTAAGAACCAGGAACCCCTTAATTATTATAAAAGACGTCATGGCATACCACACGGACCAGGAAATGGTAGAACACATCCTTGCCCAAAATAAAGGGCTAATCAAAGACGTCGAACCAAAGGACCAACACATTCGGCTGCGATATAGGAAAAAGGCACGCAACCCACTGGAGTGCCATCCGGTGTTTGAGGTTTCGCCTATTCTTCATAAAAACATCTTAGAGGCGGGTTACATATACATAGATCTACAGCGCAGACCAGCAGCGGATCAATCCCCTCTAGTGCAGTGCGTGAGATGTCTTGGCTTTGGCCACTCCAAAGGCATTTGTCAAGAAAAAACAGACAAATGCAGCTATTGTGGCAAGGATCACTCCTGGGAAAAATGCTCAGACAGGAAAGCGGATCAACCACCAACCTGTCTCAATTGCCAATCATCAGGCAAACAAACAACATCAGCCCATAACGCCTTTAGTGTGGAATGCCCAGAGAGGCAAAAATGGGATTCTATAGCAAGGTCCAAGATAACATACCTATGCTAAAGGCAACCCAAAGAACAGCAGCTCAAACACACCCTCCACAAATACGGCAACAATAAAACTTATCCAAGCTAACTTACAAAGATCAAAAGTAGCCACCACAGAACTGTTACAAGTCTGCGCCGATAATAATATCCAAATAGCCATGCTGCAGGAACCCTACGTGGGCAGCCTGGGAGTTGTGAAGGACTACCCAGGCACACAGGTAATACAATGCACCATCAACAGACAAAAGCCCAACAAAACGGCAATCATCGTGTTCGGTGGCAGGCTGGAAGTCTTACATGACCCGCAGATTGTTACGGAGACAGAGGTGGCCGTTACAATAACATCGGGTAACCTGAGGCTTGGTTTGGTCTCCGTATACCTAGAAGGGGATAAAGAAATAACACCCTATCTAAATAGAGCTAGCATTGCCGTACAAAACCTCAGCACGCCAAATATCCTAATTGCCGGGGACGTGAACGCCTGGAGTCACTGGTGGGGAAGCAACACAGAAGACGAAAGAGGTGCTGCTTATAGAGCCTTCTTGGATCAACATGAACTACAGATACTAAACACTGGAAATACACCAACATTTGAGACCTACAGAGGCAACAAACTATGCACCAGCATAGTGGATGTGACAGCTTGTAGCCCATCACTACTAGGGAAAATAGAAAATTGGAGAGTCAATAGGAATCTGACCACATCAGACCACAATGCCATAACCTTCAGCGTTCGTCTAGAAAAACCTCAACAGATGATTGAGACGACAACGACACGAAGATATAACACCAAAAAGGCAAATTGGACAGAATTCGTAAGAACTCTCCAAAAATCCCTAGTAGAGAACAACATCACCAGTTCACAAATAGAAAAGGTCTCAAACAAAAACACACTAGAAGAAATCATCAGTAAATATGTGGAGCTGATCCAGAAAGCATGCGATTCAACGATACCCTCAATAGTCAACAAACCGAAATCCGCCACTCAACCTTGGTGGAACAAGACGCTCGAAAGCGATAAGCGAAACGTCTTGAGACTTAAGAGGAGGATAAAGAACGCAGCCCCATCAAGAAGGCTACACGTCATAAGTGAATACATGGCAGCAAAACAGGAATACAAAAACAAAACAGAAGAAGCACAAACCAAAAGTTGGAAGAGTTTCTGCACCACCCAAGAAAGGGAGAGCATGTGGGACGGAATCTACAGAGTAATTAGAAGAACAGCGAGAAGGAGAGAAGAAGTACTCCTCAGAGGAGAAAACGGCAAAACACTCAGCCCACAAGAGTCAGCAGACCTCCTAGCTGAAACCTTCTACCCAAACGACTCTGTGGAATCCGATAACATCTACCACACCAAAATTAGGCGCCATGCCGTGAATGAAATAATAGCCAAGAGACGTCTACGCGCAGATGATCCCCCATTCGCACTAACCGAACTGGAAGCGGTTCTTAAGACCTTGAACCCAAAGAAAGCTCCAGGTTCGGATGGACTCACAGCAGACATTTGCATGTCGGCTATAGGGTGTGACAGGGCCCTCTACCTGGCCCTGGCGAATAGATGCCTCAAACTATCGCATTTCCCAGATATGTGGAAGTCAGCCCATATCATTATTCTTAAAAAGCCTGCAAAGGAGGACTATACCCATCCAAAGTCCTACCGGCCAATAGGATTGCTCCCAGTCATGGGGAAAATACTCGAGAAAATGATCATCAACAGACTACAATGGCACATACTACCAACACTCGACAGTACACAGTATGGCTTCACGCCACAAAAGGGAACCGAGGACGCCCTGTATGACTTGGTGGAACAGATCAAGAGTGGAATCTCCAATAAGAAGATTATCCTCGTTGTTTCACTGGATATAGAGGGCGCATTCGACAACGCGTGGTGGCCATCTCTGAAATATCAACTGATCGAAAAACAGTGCCCATCCAATCTTTACAGCATGGTGTGCTCGTACCTCAAAAACCGTAAGGTAAAGATCACCTACGCCAGAGCAACTAAAGAAAAAGAGACCACAAAAGGCTGCGTCCAAGGTTCCATCAGCGGACCGACCTTTTGGAACATCATATTGGACTCGTTGCTTAAAAAACTAACTGACCCGGGCACGCATTGTCAGGCGTTCGCTGATGATGTGGTGCTTGTGTTCTCTGGAGACTCTTCCTCAGAAATAGAAGAAAAGGCTAATTCCGCCCTAGAGAAAGTAGTTCAATGGGGCGTGAACAACAAGCTGCGTTTCGCTCCACATAAAACACAGGCAATGATACTAACTAGGAAAATTAAGTATCAAGTTCCAAATGTCATCATGGCAGGCCAAGAGATCACACTGGTAAAAGAAATAAAGCTTCTAGGCCTCACTATAGACAAAAACCTCACCTTCACCACACATATCGACCAGGTGACAAAGAAAGCAGCCGACATCTACAAACAGCTAGCATGTTCGGCAAAGGTAACATGGAGCCTAAATAGTGAAATCATCAGAACGATCTATATGGCAGTGATCGAGCCAATCATAACTTACGCCGCAAACACCTGGGCGCCGGCCACAGAACTTGAAACGACAAGAAAAAGATTACAAGCCATTCAAAGAGGGTATGCACAAAAAATCTGTAAATCGTACAGAACAGTATCCCTGACATCGGCACTAGTTTTATCTGGTCTCATACCATTAGATCTTAGAGTCCGAGAAATAGCTACTCTCTACAAAATAAAAAAAGGACTGTCTGCAGAATATGTGCCACCGGGAAAGGACCTGGAGAGGAAACTACCAAACCAAGAGAGAGATCATCCATCAAATAACATCTTGGTACAATATAAGATAGTGGATGAATCTTCTCCAACCACCATCACCACCCAACACAATACCGACCCTCAAATATACACAGATGGCAGCAAATATGAGGGAAACACAGGCGCTGCACTAACATGGTGGGAAGAAGGAAAGGAGAAGCACTATTCTCTATTCACTCTGGGTTCTTATTGCACTGTCTTCCAAACAGAACTGTATGCACTACACAGGGCAGTAGAAAAGGCGAAGACCAGCCAAAGCCCTACAATAAACATCTACAGTGATTCCAGATCATCACTGGAAATAATATCAAACCCTGTGGACCTGACACCTCTAGCAACACAGATCAGGTCGAACATAAGAAGCATCAGGGAGGAAGGCAGAGCCATCAATTTGTACTGGATAAAAGCACACATAGGGACTCCAGGCAACGAAAGAGCCGACGAACTTGCGAAAAAAGCAGCGAGTTTGAAAACAGATGCAAAAAATTATGACAAGGTCCCCATCTCATTTATAAAACAAAAAATCAGGAAAGAAACTATCCAGAACTGGCAGGACAGATACAACGCCTCTACTACCGGAGAAGTCACCAAGAAATTCCTACCAGACATTAAAACAACATACCGTCTGGTAAGAACAACCAAATTGACACCAATCCAGGTACAAGCGCTGACAGGTCACGGTGGCATCGCTGAATACCTTCACAGATTTAAGATCAAATCCAGCCCAGGCTGTGAATGTGACCCGGAAATAAGCGAATCCATCTGGCACGTATTGTTAGACTGCCCTCGTTTCAATAGTCAAAGATTTGAACTAGAGATGGGCCTAAACCAAACATTGGCAAAAGACAATTTACACGAAATAATGGTAAATGATGACTCCAGACCAACATTTCTAAAATATGCGGAGAAAGTCCTGAAAATAGCCGCAAAAAGAAACAGCACTGAAAACTTGAGCTCGGAAAATACAGTGGACATAATAACATACCCACAATCCAGCAGCAGTATCCACACCAGAACCACTGAAATTAGACCACAGACAGAGGCAATGCAATTACTGGCAGACGCCGAAAGAGGCACCCCATGCCTGAGAACAAAAGGGGTGGCCCTGTTTATGAATAAACCAAAAGAACGTCTTGGCATAAGCTTCTGTTATGTGGACTCAAAAAACAGAATAACCATCTCACCGGGATTGGCGGCACTAATAAAGGGCAGTACTACTAGAACCAACTGGAAATACAAAAATTATGAACCATTGGGTGAACTAGTGATAGCAAACAAGACCTGCAGACTTATCCGAACAAAGGATAAATCAATTCTGCTGTTCAATAGAACCGACCAGGAAACACAATTCACCCAAGCCAGCATAGTACTATCCTGTATAGCTAAAAACAGCCAAGAAAACACTACTCCGAAAATTATTAGTGTGGATGCGATGACAGTGGGATTTGACAAGGCCGAAGCAGCTGAGTACTTGGGATGTGTAGAAGCCTCAAAACATCACGAGATCGTAGTATACGAAAACAGAGGACACGACCTCAGCTTCCTAAAACCAATCCAAGCAATCACCAACAAAGCGGATGAAAACTCTCAAAACGCCAGCCAATCCGGCCCACTACCACTAACTTACATTACACCGAGCGGCTCCCAAAGGCTGCAAGAAAGACAGGATCAAGAACGACGCCACAAAAACATGCAGTCGAAAGAAGCATTCAAATCCAGAATTAAAACGATATTCCCCTTCATGAACACACTGGGAAAGGCAATACACCGGACCTCCAAGCAAGAAAAGCGACTAGAAGACCAAATAAAAGCGGTTAACTTATTCACCAAGCCACACCACCAGGCCAAACCAAACCAACCGCCACAAAGCCGCACAAAAGCAGAAAGAGGACTGGTCCAAGAACCAAGCCTTAGAGATGGAAGAACACCTGCCGACTACATAATAAACGCCTTCCTCGAGTACAAGGCAATTACCGAGGGCATCGTAAAAATACACACGACAGCCTGCCAAGACCTTTTGCACACCTACCACCACAAAAGCGAAGGTTTGCTTGACGTAAAACTTGAGGAGGCGAAGGCGACCATCTACAACAACCACACCAGGGAGATCAAGAGAGGGAGACCATTAACATATCACATGGCCGCTTATAACAAAACAGCCGGTTTCGTTGTAATAAACGAGGAACAGTACAAAACATCTGGGACAATAGCCTTCGAGACTCTAGCCAACGATCCTATTGTGGTAATGACCAAATACACTGAAATATGGCTCGAAGAAAAGATCCTAAAAAGAGCGGAGGATCTCACTAATAGCGACCCTATAGACAGATGGGAAGCGCCTCTGCACACCACAATAGTGAACGGAGTACCCGGCAGTGGAAAAACCACCTGGATTATAAACACCTTCGACCCAAAAAAGGACATCATAGTCACCTTCCCATCAGAGTCTCAAAAGGATATAAAAGAGAAAGTCATAAGGCGAAAAGGCGCCGATGCCGGCAAGCGAATATTCACGGCCGCTTCTATTCTAGCAAACGGCATTAAACACCAAGACTACAGACAGTGTGAACGTCTCATCGTGGACGAAGCGCTGATGAACCACTTTGGGTCTATAGTGATGATAACGCGGATGCTAGGCGCCCAGAAGCTTGTCCTACTGGGAGATAACAACCAACTCCCATTTATTGACAGAGAAAATCTCTTCCAAATGTCCTACAATAGACCAACAAACACACCAGATCAAAATGAACTACTCATGTGCACGCATAGATGCCCGATGGATGTAGTATTCTCCCTCAAAGACGTCTACGACGGGATATACACATCCACAAATAATTTAAGATCCTTGAAGCTGTATAATTACACCGGGGTTGAAATACCCAGTACCCTTCCAGATACCCTATACCTGGTCTACACACAAAGGGAGAAGGACAGCCTCAAAACGAAGGGCTATGGCACAGGACACAATTCAAAAATCCTCACAATCCACGAAGCCCAAAGCCAGAGTAAAGAAAATGTAATAATAATAAATACAGCCACAAAATCACTGCCAACCCACAACAGTGTGTCTCACGCCGTTGTGGCAATATCCAGACACACCAAAAAATGTAACTACTACACTGACAACGACCAGAGCGCATTGGCACTATTGATAACAAAAGCCAATGGAGCCGATGACCACCAAATAAGAGAAAATAACAATAAAATGGCCATTAAGAACCGGGCCATCCATCTCTGCAAAGAACAAAGCAGACAAGAAACTTCACAGCACGCACAATAGTAAAAGCCAAAACACCGGCTAAACAAACAAATACAGTTAAAGTAGAGCTAAAATAATAATGTTAAAGAATTCCTACATTGCAAATAAAAAAAAAAAAAGGCATGGACATTTAAGTCTATGGTGTAAAAATAACAAAGAAAAAAAAAAAAAAAAAAAAAAAAAAAAAAAAAAAAAAAACCTAACCTAACCTAACCTAACCTAACCTAACCTAACCTAACCTAACCTAACCTAACCTAACCTAACCTTTTTTTTTTTTTTTTTTTTTAACGTGTGGAAACCCCCTCGGGCCGTCACCCCACCGGGGTTTACGGCGGGGTGGTGTGTCGGAATCGGACCGACTAAAACCACACGGTGTGCCACTCTGCGCTTGAGATAGGAGGGATCCGGGAACCGCTGCTATTACGACATCCAGATCCCTCCTAGCGCCTGCCCGCTACCTCGGGCACCATCTGCGGATAAACTCTCTATTTCAGGCGACGCACGGCACACGCGGACGTCGCCTCCTCGCGGCTGGCCATTGTAGCGGATGGAGGGGAAAACCCGTCCCGTCCATCCGCGGCCACACTCAAGGCGGCATGAGGCGCTGGTATGCGCGCCTCCGCCGCCCGGCTCGCCGGCGGCGAATTGGGTCCGAGTGGATATCGTCCTCCCGGGCCTTCTCCGCCGCCTCCTTCCGCGAAATTACGTCTTCGCAGAAGGTTGCGACCGCGGTAAAACAACTGTCGCTACCGG
This sequence comes from Hypercompe scribonia, assembly GCA_949316085.1. NCBI lineage: Eukaryota > Metazoa > Arthropoda > Insecta > Lepidoptera > Erebidae > Hypercompe > Hypercompe scribonia. Next base: position 22,910,383 of record OX438980.1, on the reverse strand, counting down.
CCATGGAGCGTATGACGGCCGGTAGCGAGAGATCTCCTCCAATAACTGCAGTGAGGGCCCCACGCTGCGCCGCCCAGGCGGAACAAACCGCTAGCGTGTGTTGAGCCGAGTCCTCACTGCAGTCGCAGTGGTGACAGGCGGGACTCAATTCCCTCCTGGCGACCGAGTGCAGATACTTCCCGAAGCAACCGTGCCCGGAAAGGACCTGCGTCAGTCGGAAGGAAAGGGTCCCGTGCTGCCGCCCTGCCCACTCGGCGATGACTGGCTGGAGAGCCTCCACGGCGGCAAAGCCAGCACGTGGAGCCTCCAGCCGGGACGACCAACGAGCCATCGTGGCTCGACGAGCGGCCTCTCGCCACTCGCGTATCTCTTCGGGCGGGGGCCGTATGCCGCTACCCGCCCGGAAGTCAGCCGTCCGCCGATAAACTTCGGCAAGCACTTCCGCCTCCAAATCCCACGGGGGAGTTCCGGCCAGGGCGCACGCCGCCTCCGTCGATATGGTGCGGTAACCGCGTATGGCTCTAACCGCCAATATCCTCTGAGGGCGCCAGAGGCGAGCCCTATTCTGGGCGGTCAGAGCCGCCGCCCACACCGGTGCACCATACAGCGCCATTGACCGAACAACCCCCGTGTATAGCCGTCTCGTCGCGACGCTGGCTCCACCCAAATTGGGCAAAAGTCGCCCAAGAGCAGAAGCAGCGCCGACCAAACCTAACCTAACCTAACCTAACCTAACCTAACCTAACCTAACCTAACCTAACCTAACCTAACCTAACCTAACCTAACCTAACCTAACCTAACCTAACCTAACCTAACCTAACCTAACCTAACCTAACCTAACCTAACCTAACCTAACCTAACCTAACCTAACCTAACCTAACCTAACCTAACCTAACCTAACCTAACCTAACCTAACCTAACCTAACCTAACCTAACCTAACCTAACCTAACCTAACCTAACCTAACCTAACCTAACCTAACCTAACCTAACCTAACCTAACCTAACGTAACCTAACCTAACCTAACGTAACCTAACCTAACGTAACCTAACCAGTACCGCGCCCCTCGCCGTCGCGTAAACAGCACTTTCGAGTCGCTCCGTACCTTAAAAATCAAGTCGGTGGTAAAAGTTTCTCAAACCATAGAGTGCTATACACCAAAAGATTCGTAAAAGTGAGACCTACGCAACTGTGAAAACCGCGTGGAAATCGGACGAAAATTACCCTATTTTTCACAACGAAAACCGTTTTTCCGTCAACGAATTCGTGTTATAACGTGATTACCGCCGGAAGTAGATCGACAACCTATAGATTTTCAACTGTGGAAACGTGCGTCTGGGCGAGGTCTATCTTTTGAGACCTCTCCCATAATTTTCCTGTGGAAATTGTGAAGGTTGTGGAACTTTTTCCGAAATTGGGTGTGGCCACGGGTACCTTATCCTGAGGTCCTAGAAGGTCAAGTGACATACCAAACGATTCGTGACAGAGTGACTAACACAACGGTGAAAACCGCGTGAAAATCGGGCTAAAAATAAGTGGTTTTTCACAACAATAAAAAAATCCCAAATTGCAGTTTGTTTACATCTTGTTTAATTTTTAAACAAGATCGATAACCTATCTTTTTTAAATTTTCGTGGGGTGCGTCTCGGCGAGGTCTATCTTTTGAGACCTCTCCCGTAATTTTCGCGTGTAAATTGGGAAAGTTACAAACTTTTTTAAAAAAAGGGGGGTGGTCGTAAATCCCTAATCCAGGGGTGTAGGAAGTGAAATCTACACACCGAAACACTCGGGATCTTGTGTTCTGTGCAACAGTGAAAACCCCGTGGAAATCCGATAAGAATTGTGAATTTTCTAAAAATAAAAAATTTCTGAGGGTTTACTAAGGTGGCAAAATAGTGAAATAGTCGATAACTCCGGAAAACGCTTAGTGACCCCGGTGTTTTTTGCTGTGGGAGGGTGCGTCTCGGGGAGATCCAACCTTTGAGACCCCTCTCGGACTTTTCCGGTGAAAATCGGACAAGAAATAAAGGTTTTTCCGAACGGGGTGTGGCCACGAGGTCCTTGATCCGGAGTGGTGGGACTGGAACAGGCCTGACAGTCGCGTCCGGGGCTGCCTACGGAGCCGGAAGCAGCTTCAACATTTAAAAAAAGTTAAGTGGTTATCCCATAACAAAGATAATAGTGTGACTCAGTGTTAACATCCCTAACTCTGGGGGTGGCTAGGCAACCCCCTGTTTTGGTCGACCCCAACTAAGTCCAATAAGTGGTGAACGTACTCACAAAGTTCGGTGTTAAAAACATTAAAAACCGGTCAATAATACACCTGCGAACTTTCAAAAAAATTTTTTTAAACAAACCAGCTAGGGGTTGAAAATCGCACCCCTAGACGCAAACCAGGTTACTACCGGTGTAGCCCGAACGAAGACCAACAATTCAAAAGTTTTCCCAACAAAATCGGACTATAAACGGGGGAGTTATACTCCATTTCAAATTTCTAGGTCAACTTAGGAACAAAGAAAAACCTAAAGTCTAAGTACATAGATAGGGCGGTTGGGGAAAGAATTTCAAAACTCTTTCTCCAGATTCTGTTAGCTGAACTCCTTGGCTTTGAAGGTGTATATTGGTCTAGACGTAAATACAACTCCTAGTACCAAGATTACACTTTTTCATAAAACCTAACCAAGACCTGGAAATTTGTAAACAAAATTTTTAGTAAAATTTCAAACGGCTATAACTTCAGAACCGGTTGACCGGGCGAAGTTCTAACACCGTCAAACTTATTTTTTAGACAAGATTTAACAGAGGGAATCGAAAGTTCGGCTCTATCCAGACTATTTAAGGGGGTCAATTTCGGTTTCAAATTACGAAACGACAATTTTAACGAAAATTTTAATCAAAAATATCTCAGGGACTATTGGTCCGATCGGGACAAACGGGGTATCAAAAAAATACCCCGCGTCGAGACCTTTCCCTGGCCACTATCAGAACGACTCTACCTAGAGCCGTTTCGGAATTACATTTTTTGGGTGGACTTTTTTGGGAAATTGTCGTTTCCCCCCACCAGGGATACTATAACACAACACCTGCACCCTGGTTGCTCTACATAGAGCGTACACAAGTCTCCTCGAGCTTTACATTTCGAGTTTATAGCTTTGTTTTCTCTTATTTTTCACACCCATGGACGCCATCGAAGCCTCCGGTAACTCCGGTTTGGGGGGACCTCCGGCTGAAGTGCAACCCCGCGCCTCTGGAACAAGGAGTGACCGGGGGGGACGCAACAAGCCGGTAGGGCCCTCTAAGCCGGTAAAGTCTGTGTCGGGGAGCCTTCGGAAGGCTACAACCGTCAAAAACGCCCAGACCACGGCGAGACGCGACGCGGCGGACCTCTCCCGAGGGCTTACCAAGGGAGAGAAGCTGGCCTCGCCTGGTCGGGTGGGGTCTCCGGCGGAGTCGATGGGGGATACCCTGGCTGGACGAGGGGAGGGAACTCCCTACAAAAGTGCTGAGTCCCTAAACCCAGGCAATAATGTAGAGAGACTCGAGTTCTGGTCTATGACCGGCTCGGCAGATCCACAGGCACACCGGGTGGGTAGTGTCTGCACTGGTCATACTGGAGGGGAATCTCGCACCGCAGAACTAACTAACAGTTCTGTCCTGGAGCTTGGGCAACTGGTGGCGGTGGATGCTAATGACACCGATGAGGCTCTATCTGACGCCGAGAGCCACATGAGCTGGAGGAGCGGAAGAGCTAGCATGCTGCCTCCCGTGGGAAAATTCGTGGGCGTCGCGATGGACCTGGCCACCGTTCGAGCAAATAGGCTGCTCCAGGACGGTAAAGAAGCTCTGGAAAAAGCTACCAACATGCGCCGCGACTGTAAAACGGAGGCGCTCGAATGCATGCAGGCACTGTATGAAACAGTGCTGGGCGTGTCAGACTCGCGAAACAGACACCGGGTGGCGCTGGAGGAGGAGCGCACGCGAGCCGCAAAGGAGTTGGTACGCGTTGAAAGGGCACACACCCGTAGAGTAGCCGACATCAGTAGTCGTACGATGGAGCAGCTGGCCGAGACCCAGCGCCTGATATCGGAGCAGCGCGAGCTGCTGGAGGGCATCCAAAGGTGGCTCAACTATGAGATGGATGCTCCTATCAAAACAATAGGGAGCATCCACTTGGAGCTTCAGAGGGCGACAGCCGGACGCCTCCCGCGTCCAGAACGAGAACCGTCAACCGGTGGGGCCCCGCGGGTGCAGAGCTTGACCGCGGGCCCCCACCCGGATCCGGAACTGCTTTCCCTGGGTCCAAAGATGCAGGGACTGCTGGACCAGTTCAGGGTCCTGCAGGTCGACGTCGACAAGTGGCGTCTGGAGGTGGCGGATATGGTGCGCGGTCAGGCGAGGGCGGACAGTTCTCCTGTTGAGCCCGCCGCGCCGGAGGGGAGCTGCATCCTCGAGGCAATGGGGGGAATGAGCCGACAGCTGGAGCAGCTGCGGGAGGCGGTAAACAGAAATACCGCAATAGTAGAGAAGGAGCGTTCGGCCTCGCCGCCTGTGCCCCGCGGGGACTCACGTGGGGATACCGCGGGAACAAAGGAACACACAGCTGAGATGTTCCGATCTATTAGGGCTGATATAGCGGAGGTCAAAGACCTCATCCTAACGGTGCCCAGGGGACCTGAAGTTCCGATGAGCCTCGGAGCTGAAATTACCCAAACAGGTACAAAAGAGATAATAGAGGGAGCTATTAAACCTCTAAAATCAAAGATAGACAATCTAGCGGATCGTACGGCGGACATAGGCGAGAAGGTTCGTACGTACGCGTCGGTGATTGGGAGTGCCCCGGCTTCCGGTCGGCGCCCGGGTCCCCGGGTGGGACCTTCAGTGGCGCCTGGCGCTCCGGCCGACGTCGACGCGACGTACGGACTCATCGTGGAGTCCATAAACCCGCTGCACTCCGGTGGCGATGTCATCGACGCGCTTAAGAAAAGCGTGGACGTCGTCTCTCTGGGAGTGGGGGTGAAGGGCCTCAGAAGGATCAGGAAAGGTAAGGTGGTAGCGGAATGTGCGTCGCAGGAAGAACGGCGGGTACTTGGTAATGCCATCAAGGCGTCCAAGGTCGGACTTTCGGCGGTGAACGCGCCGAAGAAGCCGCCGCACCTACGACTGATAGGAGTAGCCCATCACCTCACCGATGAGAAAATCGGAGTGGCGGTCCTGAGCCAAAACAGTGGTCTGCTGGAGGGGGTTCCGGAGAAACAGAGGCGTGCAAGGGTTGTTCGCAGGGTTAAGGGAAGAACGGGTGTAACTAATAATGTTATACTGGAGGTAAGCCCACAGACATGGAAGGCTCTACAGAATAGAAAGGTACGCATTGGGTACCAAATGGTGCCCGCAGTCGACCAATCCCCGGTAGTCCAGTGCTACCGGTGTTTAGGATTTGGTCACCGAGCGTCCGAATGCAAGAGCAAGAGTCCTACTTGTGCTTACTGCTCAGAGACCCATGACACCCGCACATGTACCCGGAGGAACCAGACACCCAAGTGCGCCAACTGCGGACACGGCGCCAACCATCCGGCATATTCCACTGAGTGCCCAGTCTGGCAAAAGTGGGATAAGATAGCTCGCACAGCCGTTAGCTATTGCTGAGGGCCCCCAACAGGAACAACAACCAAAGATGAAGATCGTTCAGGCAAACCTGGGAAGGGGTTTCGCAGCGACGAAAGATTTGATAAGAGTGGCAGCTAAGGAGGGAGTATCTCTTCTGCTGCTTCAGGAACCATACGTGGGCGCCTCGAAAAGACTGGAAGTGGCGGGCGTCAGAATATTCCAGGGTGACGCGAGTGACCTACCATCTAAGGCAGCAATAGTGGTCATGGATGATCGGCTGCGGGTGTCCTCGGAACCAGACTGTGCAGCGCACAACATGGTCGGTATTAGGGTCTCTCTGGGGGGCCTTGTAGTGGCGGTCATAAGTGTATACCTAGAGGGGGACTCTAACCTTAACGAGGACCTGCCCAAGCTGAGGAGTATCAGGACCGCTCTGCGCGCCGATCACTGCCTACTGGCCGGAGACATGAATGCCAAGAGCCCCTGGTGGGGCTGTGACTGCGAGGACGTAAGGGGAGTTTCGCTGGTGGAGTTCATGGCGCAAGAGTCACTCCAGGTAATCAACGAGGGGACCGCGCCCACGTTCTCAGCGTTTAGACTGGGTCGCCACTATACCAGCATTGTGGACGTCACCATGGCTTCGGACCGCCTTGCGCCGAGGATCGCGGGCTGGAAGGTGGATGCGGACTTATCGGATCTCTCTGACCACCGTCCGATTTCCTTCTACGTGGCGGTCGACGGCGGGCCAGTGGCGCCCCCTAAGCCGACTACCAAGCGGTACAACACCAAAGGGGCGGACTGGGAACAGTTCGACAGCGAGCTGGCAGAAGCCTTGGACAGGCGTGGCCTTACCCCAGACCTACTGGAGGCAGCATCAAGAGCGGAGGAACTGGAGGAGCTGGTAGCATCGATTACCGACTCTGTTGGTGATGCATGCACAGCGGCGATCCCTCCTGCCTCCTCCGGTAGGAAAAAACGTCTCGGGGCACACTGGTGGACGGATGAACTGCAGGAGATGAAGGCCTCTACAAACAGGCTGCGCAACAGAATCAAGAACGCAAGCGCAGAGCGCAGACAGTTCGCCGTTGACCGCTACCTAGAGGCAAAAAAGGAATACAAGGAGGCTATCCAAGAGGCCATCACCCGGAGCTGGAGAGAATTCTGCGGCAGACAGGAGAAGGAGTCCGTGTGGGACGGGATATATAGAGTCATCCGCGTATGTGGCGAAATTAAACAGGATGAGTCCTTGAGGGACCCCACATCGCCCGGCGCTACATTGGATGCCCTCGCTTCGGCGCGGCTTCTAACTAAGACCTTCTATCCCCCGGACTTAAAGGAAACGGACACCCAGGAACAACGAGAGCGGAGGGCGGCAGTGACGGAGAGTCTGAAGCTCATAAACGAGGGAACCTTAAACTTCGTAGAGTTCACCGCCTCGGAAGTCTGGACGGTTCTGAAAGCCATGAACCCGAGAAAGGCTCCGGGGCGCGACGGACTCACCTCGGACATCTGCTCGAGAGTTATGTTGAGTAAGCCTGCGCTGTTGTTATCAACATACAACGCTTGTCTGAGATTGGGCTACTTTCCGCGGGCTTGGAAGAGAGCGGTTATCCGCATAGTTCCCAAGCCGGGCAAAGAAACATACGATGAACCAAAGTCGTACAGACCTATCGGCTTGTTGCCGGTTTTCGGGAAGGTTCTCGAGAAGTTATTTGCCACCAGACTCCTCTGGGAGCTGGGTAGCGGCTCCAAGCTCAGCCCCAGACAGTACGGCTTCATGCCGCAGCGCAGTACAGAAGACGCCCTGTACGACGTCGTCAACATGATACGAAGGCTCAGGAGCGACAGGCAGCTGGTAGTCGTCATCTCCCTCGATATCGAGGGGGCCTTTGACAATGCCTGGTGGCCTGCTGTCATGGGAGAGCTCCTCAACAAAAAGACCGAACCCTCAACCCTGAGGCTGCTCTCGAGCTACCTCAGCGACAGGGAGGTCACCGTGCAGTATGCGGGAGAATCGGTCACCTGCGAAACCAACAAAGGATGCATACAGGGATCCACCTGCGGTCCTCTCCTGTGGAACGTGCAGCTCGACCCACTACTGAGAGCGGCTGAAAAATTGAAAGCCCACATTCAGGCTTTCGCCGACGACATCTTAGTCGTCGCCTCAGGAAGGACCACAGAGGAGGTGCGACTTAGCGCACAGCGGGCGCTGGATACTGTTGCGGACTGGGGGCAGGCATATAAGATGCGCTTCGCTGCCCACAAGACTCAGGCCATTTTCACAACGCGCAAACTAAAAGCTACTGCGCCGCAACTAACCTTAAATGGCACTGAGCTACATTACAGAGACTCCCTAAAGGTCTTGGGACTCACCATCGACAGTCAGCTCAATTTCAGGGAACACTTGGCCGGTGCACATCGGAAAGCGGTTGCACTCTATAAAAGAGTTGCGAGAACGGCCTCGGCGGGATGGGGCCTAAACTCTAATGTGCTGCGAATTATATACCGGGCTGTGGTTGAACCTACAGTCCTGTATGCAGCCAGTGTTTGGGCGGAAGTCGCCAAGAAAAAGTACAATCGGGTAGTGCTGGACAGAATCACCAGACAGTTTGCAATCTTGATTGCAAAGGCTCACCGGACCACCTCTTTCACATCAGCAGCCGTTCTGTCGGGGATTCTCCCTCTGGACCTGAGAGCACAAGAACAGCTCAAACTCTACGAGGTTCGGAGGGGGCGCTCCCTGTCTGCGCTGCCCGACTACACAATGGAGAGGCGCCTCAGCCCTTTCGCTCTTCCCCATCCCGCTCTTAGAAGGGGGTTGACTCATCTGCGCGTGTCATCGCTGGAGGAACTCGACCAGCTGGACCCAAACAGGGTCCACATATACACGGATGGCAGCAAGATAGAGGGTCATGTCGGGGGGGGCGTCACAGTATGGCGAGGAGGACAGGAGATCGGGCACGCCCGCTTCAGACTCTCCGATCACTGCAGTGTATTTCAGGCGGAGCTTGTGGCCATCACCCGAGCTCTCTCGATGGCGAAAAAAGACTCCAATAACAAGAAGACGTACATCCTTAGCGACTCAAGATCGGCACTGGAGACCCTGGCTGATCCAGCTTCCCTTCATCCAATCACCAACCACATTAAGAACCAGCTCACCGAACTAGAAGAGAAGGGAGGGGATGTTCAGTGGGTGTGGATCAAGGCACATGCGGGATTACCGGGCAACGAGAGAGCTGACGAGTTGGCTAAAGAAGGAGCCCTAAAGGACAAGAGAGCCCCTGTGTACACTGACTTCCCGTTGTCCAGAGCCAGGTACCTCATCAGAAGAGCAACGATTGAGGAGTGGCAGTTGAGATACGAAGAGTCTCCCACCGGGAAAACCACTCAACTCTTCCTTGAAGATGTCCAAGAAGCCTTCAAGATATTTGGAACCCGCAACCACACCAATGTGGGGTCCCAACTGCTTACTGGTCACGGGGGTGTCAGAGAATACCTGCACCGGTTCAAGCTTGCTGATTCCCCGCGGTGCATCTGTGACGACGTGACAATAGAGACAGTCGAACATCTCATCAGACACTGTCCCAGATATATGTCACTACGTCACGACTGTGAGAGTAGCCTCGGGATCGACCTCAGCACATGCAACCTGGCTGAGCTCGTCAGGCACGAGGCAAGCAGAGACCGGTTTCTTCGGTACGGAGCACGAGTCATGAGAGCTGCGGGCAGAACAAACGGCTCAAGATTGTAGTCAATGGTAGTTAAAGTTAGTCTAAGTTTGATATTGTATAAGTTTTGCATCTTATCTATTACATTTTTAAGTTTACTATATTAAATGTTCAAGTTAACTTTGGTCCTATATTAATCTTGTATAATTTTTGCATCTTATTTTTAAAAAATTGTAATAAACTGCATGTCAAATAAATATTAGTGCATGGTACTCAAAAAAAAAAAAAAAAAAAAAAAAAAAAAAAAAAAAAAAAAAAAAAAAAAAAATAAAAAAAAAAAAAAAAAAAAAAAAAAATATAGGTGCGTGAAAATAAAGGCACGTACAACACATAGCACTAATTGAAAAAATTTTCAAATGATGTAATAACACATAACGTCAAAAACACAGAAAACAAAAAAAAAAAAAAAAAAAAAAACGTAACCTAACCTAACCTAACCTAACCTAACCTAACCCAGTCATGTCATCAGATCATGCCGATTACACATATAGCTCTTACTTAAAAATTAATAACTGTGAAAATACAATACCAATCATCCTCAACTTTTGTGCAGTGACATATATTAGTGCAACTCATAACATCTATTGTGCGCGAAGTGATATCATCACGGGATCAGGAGTTATCATCATCCAAACTCCAGACCAAATAACAGCGCAAAGGTTTGTGTTAGAGCATAGTTCTAAATATTAAATCATAGCCCACAACAAGACCTATCTAACGACACCTCATAATCTCAAATCCTTAAAGAACCATAGAAGTTATTAAAGAAAAAGTGTGTCCCAAACCACGCCATCAAACACGCGGTACAAGCCGCGGGGTTCTCAAAGGCTCCACATCATTCGCCAACACATACGCCGTAGCTACACCGGCGACCCCTGGCGGGCGTTCCTAATTCGGCGGCACTGGCGCCCCCTACCGGTTGTCTTAACTTCAACAGCACCGGCGCCCCCTTGCGGCCGCTATTTTAAAATCGGCGACAAAGGCGACACCTTGTGGAAAACCTGCGCCTCATAAGACAACAGTGTTTCAAAACACCACTGCAGAGGGCACCCTCATCGACCACAATTCCTCACCTCCCCTCACAAACCCCTCTGACCTCACCCCCCCTCACCTCAACTTCTTTTATACAGCCCCTAGACCCCAAGTGTTTGGGCTCCCTAGACTCGGGGTGGAAAGGCCTATCATCTGGCCCCAACAGAATCATTTCCCCCCCTCAACCCCCTCTTCACCCCCTCTATCAAATCGTCTCCTTGTGAAACCCCCCCCTCCCACTTCCCCCGACCTCACCCCCCCTCATCCTAACTTCTTTGATACAGCCCCTAGACCCCAAGTGTTTGGGCTCCCTAGACTCGGGGTGAAAAGGCCTATCATCTGGCCCCAACTGAATCATTTCCCCCCCTCAACCCCCCCTTCACCCCCTCTACCAAATCGTCTCCTTGTGAAACCCCCCCCTCCCACTTCCCCCGACCTCACCCCCCCTCATCCTAACTTCTTTGATACAGCCCCTAGACCCCAAGTGTTTGGGCTCCCTAGACTCGGGGTGAAAAGGCCTATCATCTGGCCCCGACAGAATCATTCCCCCCCCCTCAACCCCCCCTTCACCCCCTCTACCAAATCGTCTTCTTGTGGAACCCCCCCCCCCACTTCCCCCGACCTCACCCCCCCTCATCCTAACTTCTTTGATACAGCCCCTAGACCCCAAGTGTTTGGGCTCCCTAGACTCGGGGTGAAAAGGCCTATCATCTGGCCCCAACAGAATCACTCCCCCCCTCAACCCCCCTTCACCCCCTCTACCAAATATCCTCCTCACAAAACTCCCTCCCCCCAACCCCTTACAACCTATCTCACCCCCCCTCTGCATAACTCTGTCAAAAATCATCACAGACCCATCAAGTTTGGGGTCATATAAAACAGGAACGCGAGCTCTTCCATCTGGGTCAAAAAAATCACTGATTTTACTTAACCCCGAGACACCAAAACAAAAAATGGCATCTAAACCATCCAGGAAGTCTCCGGTACCATCCAGCTCACAATCCACCAAAACCGCAACATCATTGCGAGAAAAGGTGCTCATTAAGACCTCCAGAGGAGCATCTACAAGTAGCGAAGTCACGAAATGCACCTACAATCTCAACCCGGAGTCACCAACAGAGGAGACCATGGGAAATATTCAGCTGTGGGAACACACCAACACCCCACCACAGATTATTGAGTCAGATGGCGAAACATCAGACGCCTCCACAACAGACTCGGTCTTCACAAGCTCCAGCAGACCTAGTATGGCAATGCTCCCGAGCACAAGAACCGGAGTACAGATGGATTTAGCCACGAAAGAAGCCAACAACCTGCTTCAGAAAGGAAAAGCGGCCCTAGAAACAGCCGGTAACATGAAAAAGGAGTGCAAAGCCTCGGCCCTGGAGTCTCTTCAGGCATTATACGAGTTAGTGCTCTCCATATCTGACTCCCGATCAAGGCATATACAAAACCTTGAAAGGGAAAGAACAAGGCATGCACAAGAGATCGTGCGAATGGAGAGGGCGCACAGCAGCAGGCTTGCAGACATAAACAAACAACTCCTAGACACCCTAAAAAGTAACGGCGAAACAATGGCACAAAATTTAAAAGAAACCCAAAATATCAAACAATGGTTGGAGTTTGAAACCCTCCAACCAATCACACAATTACAAAATGAAACAAAAAGCATAAAAACAAAAATCAGTGATATTCAAAACACTATCACACAAAGCTCAAACCGGGGAATAAGCACGGAGATGCTGGAACCCGTAACAAAAGGTCACCACCAGCTTTCAACAGAGATCAAAAGCCTCCAAAACCAACTTGACAGCCAGCGGAAAAACCTGGATAAAATAAAGACAACAACCTCAGAAATTCTCCAGGAGACAACCAGAAGCAAAGAAGAATTACAACATCTTAAGAACATTCCGTCCCTTGTCCCCGTTGACACCACGAGCAACCAGGCTGTCAACACGGGGATAGCCGACGTCAAGGCCGCACTAGATAATATAAACAAAAAATTAGACAAAACGCCGACAACAGACATCAAAAAACAGCTCGAGCCCATAGAACAAGGGCTGCAACAAGTTTCCTCCGACATTAAGGACATCAAGGAGGAAAACAACACACTCAAGGTACAACCACGAAAAAACATAAGCCTAGAGGAAGAGCTGGCAATAGCCAATCCCAAGAGACCGCCATTAAATATATACAACACCCAGACCTACGCAGCGGCCGCCAAAAAACCACCAATAAGGCGGCCACTGAACAACCACAGCCTGATCGTCTCCTGCACTGACAAAACAAAAACAGGAGACAAAATCATAGAACACATGCAGAAGGTCTTAGATCCCAAAACATACGGGACTAGGGTAGATAGGCTCAAAAAGGTTGGCAACCAAAAAGTGATTCTGAGCTGCGGTACCAAGGAGGAGCTCAGCCTCATTGAAAATCGCCTCAAAGTGAGTAAAATATTAAAAACCGAAAACTTAAGAACCAGGAACCCCTTAATTATTATAAAAGACGTCATGGCATACCACACGGACCAGGAAATGGTAGAACACATCCTTGCCCAAAATAAAGGGCTAACCAAAGACGTCGAACCAAAGGACCAACACATTCGGCTGCGATATAGGAAAAAGGCACGCAACCCACTGGAGTGCCATCCGGTGTTTGAGGTTTCGCCTATTCTTCATAAAAACATCTTAGAGGCGGGTTACATATACATAGATCTACAGCGCAGACCAGCAGCGGATCAATCCCCTCTAGTGCAGTGCGTGAGATGTCTTGGCTTTGGCCACTCCAAAGGCATTTGTCAAGAAAAAACAGACAAATGCAGCTATTGTGGCAAGGATCACTCCTGGGAAAAATGCTCAGACAGGAAAGCGGATCAACCACCAACCTGTCTCAATTGCCAATCATCAGGCAAACAAACAACATCAGCCCATAACGCCTTTAGTGTGGAATGCCCAGAGAGGCAAAAATGGGATTCTATAGCAAGGTCCAAGATAACATACCTATGCTAAAGGCAACCCAAAGAACAGCAGCTCAAACACACCCTCCACAAATACGGCAACAATAAAACTTATCCAAGCTAACTTACAAAGATCAAAAGTAGCCACCACAGAACTGTTACAAGTCTGCGCCGATAATAATATCCAAATAGCCATGCTGCAGGAACCCTACGTGGGCAGCCTGGGAGTTGTGAAGGACTACCCAGGCACACAGGTAATACAATGCACCATCAACAGACAAAAGCCCAACAAAACGGCAATCATCGTGTTCGGTGGCAGGCTGGAAGTCTTACATGACCCGCAGATTGTTACGGAGACAGAGGTGGCCGTTACAATAACATCGGGTAACCTGAGGCTTGGTTTGGTCTCCGTATACCTAGAAGGGGATAAAGAAATAACACCCTATCTAAATAGAGCTAGCATTGCCGTACAAAACCTCAGCACGCCAAATATCCTAATTGCCGGGGACGTGAACGCCTGGAGTCACTGGTGGGGAAGCAACACAGAAGACGAAAGAGGTGCTGCTTATAGAGCCTTCTTGGATCAACATGAACTACAGATACTAAACACTGGAAATACACCAACATTTGAGACCTACAGAGGCAACAAACTATGCACCAGCATAGTGGATGTGACAGCTTGTAGCCCATCACTACTAGGGAAAATAGAAAATTGGAGAGTCAATAGGAATCTGACCACATCAGACCACAATGCCATAACCTTCAGCGTTCGTCTAGAAAAACCTCAACAGATGATTGAGACGACAACGACACGAAGATATAACACCAAAAAGGCAAATTGGACAGAATTCGTAAGAACTCTCCAAAAATCCCTAGTAGAGAACAACATCACCAGTTCACAAATAGAAAAGGTCTCAAACAAAAACACACTAGAAGAAATCATCAGTAAATATGTGGAGCTGATCCAGAAAGCATGCGATTCAACGATACCCTCAATAGTCAACAAACCGAAATCCGCCACTCAACCTTGGTGGAACAAGACGCTCGAAAGCGATAAGCGAAACGTCTTGAGACTTAAGAGGAGGATAAAGAACGCAGCCCCATCAAGAAGGCTACACGTCATAAGTGAATACATGGCAGCAAAACAGGAATACAAAAACAAAACAGAAGAAGCACAAACCAAAAGTTGGAAGAGTTTCTGCACCACCCAAGAAAGGGAGAGCATGTGGGACGGAATCTACAGAGTAATTAGAAGAACAGCGAGAAGGAGAGAAGAAGTACTCCTCAGAGGAGAAAACGGCAAAACACTCAGCCCACAAGAGTCAGCAGACCTCCTAGCTGAAACCTTCTACCCAAACGACTCTGTGGAATCCGATAACATCTACCACACCAAAATTAGGCGCCATGCCGTGAATGAAATAATAGCCAAGAGACGTCTACGCGCAGATGATCCCCCATTCGCACTAACCGAACTGGAAGCGGTTCTTAAGACCTTGAACCCAAAGAAAGCTCCAGGTTCGGATGGACTCACAGCAGACATTTGCATGTCGGCTATAGGGTGTGACAGGGCCCTCTACCTGGCCCTGGCGAATAGATGCCTCAAACTATCGCATTTCCCAGATATGTGGAAGTCAGCCCATATCATTATTCTTAAAAAGCCTGCAAAGGAGGACTATACCCATCCAAAGTCCTACCGGCCAATAGGATTGCTCCCAGTCATGGGGAAAATACTCGAGAAAATGATCATCAACAGACTACAATGGCACATACTACCAACACTCGACAGTACACAGTATGGCTTCACGCCACAAAAGGGAACCGAGGACGCCCTGTATGACTTGGTGGAACAGATCAAGAGTGGAATCTCCAATAAGAAGATTATCCTCGTTGTTTCACTGGATATAGAGGGCGCATTCGACAACGCGTGGTGGCCATCTCTGAAATATCAACTGATCGAAAAACAGTGCCCATCCAATCTTTACAGCATGGTGTGCTCGTACCTCAAAAACCGTAAGGTAAAGATCACCTACGCCAGAGCAACTAAAGAAAAAGAGACCACAAAAGGCTGCGTCCAAGGTTCCATCAGCGGACCGACCTTTTGGAACATCATATTGGACTCGTTGCTTAAAAAACTAACTGACCCGGGCACGCATTGTCAGGCGTTCGCTGATGATGTGGTGCTTGTGTTCTCTGGAGACTCTTCCTCAGAAATAGAAGAAAAGGCTAATTCCGCCCTAGAGAAAGTAGTTCAATGGGGCGTGAACAACAAGCTGCGTTTCGCTCCACATAAAACACAGGCAATGATACTAACTAGGAAAATTAAGTATCAAGTTCCAAATGTCATCATGGCAGGCCAAGAGATCACACTGGTAAAAGAAATAAAGCTTCTAGGCCTCACTATAGACAAAAACCTCACCTTCACCACACATATCGACCAGGTGACAAAGAAAGCAGCCGACATCTACAAACAGCTAGCATGTTCGGCAAAGGTAACATGGAGCCTAAATAGTGAAATCATCAGAACGATCTATATGGCAGTGATCGAGCCAATCATAACTTACGCCGCAAACACCTGGGCGCCGGCCACAGAACTTGAAACGACAAGAAAAAGATTACAAGCCATTCAAAGAGGGTATGCACAAAAAATCTGTAAATCGTACAGAACAGTATCCCTGACATCGGCACTAGTTTTATCTGGTCTCATACCATTAGATCTTAGAGTCCGAGAAATAGCTACTCTCTACAAAATAAAAAAAGGACTGTCTGCAGAATATGTGCCACCGGGAAAGGACCTGGAGAGGAAACTACCAAACCAAGAGAGAGATCATCCATCAAATAACATCTTGGTACAATATAAGATAGTGGATGAATCTTCTCCAACCACCATCACCACCCAACACAATACCGACCCTCAAATATACACAGATGGCAGCAAATATGAGGGAAACACAGGCGCTGCACTAACATGGTGGGAAGAAGGAAAGGAGAAGCACTATTCTCTATTCACTCTGGGTTCTTATTGCACTGTCTTCCAAACAGAACTGTATGCACTACACAGGGCAGTAGAAAAGGCGAAGACCAGCCAAAGCCCTACAATAAACATCTACAGTGATTCCAGATCATCACTGGAAATAATATCAAACCCTGTGGACCTGACACCTCTAGCAACACAGATCAGGTCGAACATAAGAAGCATCAGGGAGGAAGGCAGAGCCATCAATTTGTACTGGATAAAAGCACACATAGGGACTCCAGGCAACGAAAGAGCCGACGAACTTGCGAAAAAAGCAGCGAGTTTGAAAACAGATGCAAAAAATTATGACAAGGTCCCCATCTCATTTATAAAACAAAAAATCAGGAAAGAAACTATCCAGAACTGGCAGGACAGATACAACGCCTCTACTACCGGAGAAGTCACCAAGAAATTCCTACCAGACATTAAAACAACATACCGTCTGGTAAGAACAACCAAATTGACACCAATCCAGGTACAAGCGCTGACAGGTCACGGTGGCATCGCTGAATACCTTCACAGATTTAAGATCAAATCCAGCCCAGGCTGTGAATGTGACCCGGAAATAAGCGAATCCATCTGGCACGTATTGTTAGACTGCCCTCGTTTCAATAGTCAAAGATTTGAACTAGAGATGGGCCTAAACCAAACATTGGCAAAAGACAATTTACACGAAATAATGGTAAATGATGACTCCAGACCAACATTTCTAAAATATGCGGAGAAAGTCCTGAAAATAGCCGCAAAAAGAAACAGCACTGAAAACTTGAGCTCGGAAAATACAGTGGACATAATAACATACCCACAATCCAGCAGCAGTATCCACACCAGAACCACTGAAATTAGACCACAGACAGAGGCAATGCAATTACTGGCAGACGCCGAAAGAGGCACCCCATGCCTGAGAACAAAAGGGGTGGCCCTGTTTATGAATAAACCAAAAGAACGTCTTGGCATAAGCTTCTGTTATGTGGACTCAAAAAACAGAATAACCATCTCACCGGGATTGGCGGCACTAATAAAGGGCAGTACTACTAGAACCAACTGGAAATACAAAAATTATGAACCATTGGGTGAACTAGTGATAGCAAACAAGACCTGCAGACTTATCCGAACAAAGGATAAATCAATTCTGCTGTTCAATAGAACCGACCAGGAAACACAATTCACCCAAGCCAGCATAGTACTATCCTGTATAGCTAAAAACAGCCAAGAAAACACTACTCCGAAAATTATTAGTGTGGATGCGATGACAGTGGGATTTGACAAGGCCGAAGCAGCTGAGTACTTGGGATGTGTAGAAGCCTCAAAACATCACGAGATCGTAGTATACGAAAACAGAGGACACGACCTCAGCTTCCTAAAACCAATCCAAGCAATCACCAACAAAGCGGATGAAAACTCTCAAAACGCCAGCCAATCCGGCCCACTACCACTAACTTACATTACACCGAGCGGCTCCCAAAGGCTGCAAGAAAGACAGGATCAAGAACGACGCCACAAAAACATGCAGTCGAAAGAAGCATTCAAATCCAGAATTAAAACGATATTCCCCTTCATGAACACACTGGGAAAGGCAATACACCGGACCTCCAAGCAAGAAAAGCGACTAGAAGACCAAATAAAAGCGGTTAACTTATTCACCAAGCCACACCACCAGGCCAAACCAAACCAACCGCCACAAAGCCGCACAAAAGCAGAAAGAGGACTGGTCCAAGAACCAAGCCTTAGAGATGGAAGAACACCTGCCGACTACATAATAAACGCCTTCCTCGAGTACAAGGCAATTACCGAGGGCATCGTAAAAATACACACGACAGCCTGCCAAGACCTTTTGCACACCTACCACCACAAAAGCGAAGGTTTGCTTGACGTAAAACTTGAGGAGGCGAAGGCGACCATCTACAACAACCACACCAGGGAGATCAAGAGAGGGAGACCATTAACATATCACATGGCCGCTTATAACAAAACAGCCGGTTTCGTTGTAATAAACGAGGAACAGTACAAAACATCTGGGACAATAGCCTTCGAGACTCTAGCCAACGATCCTATTGTGGTAATGACCAAATACACTGAAATATGGCTCGAAGAAAAGATCCTAAAAAGAGCGGAGGATCTCACTAATAGCGACCCTATAGACAGATGGGAAGCGCCTCTGCACACCACAATAGTGAACGGAGTACCCGGCAGTGGAAAAACCACCTGGATTATAAACACCTTCGACCCAAAAAAGGACATCATAGTCACCTTCCCATCAGAGTCTCAAAAGGATATAAAAGAGAAAGTCATAAGGCGAAAAGGCGCCGATGCCGGCAAGCGAATATTCACGGCCGCTTCTATTCTAGCAAACGGCATTAAACACCAAGACTACAGACAGTGTGAACGTCTCATCGTGGACGAAGCGCTGATGAACCACTTTGGGTCTATAGTGATGATAACGCGGATGCTAGGCGCCCAGAAGCTTGTCCTACTGGGAGATAACAACCAACTCCCATTTATTGACAGAGAAAATCTCTTCCAAATGTCCTACAATAGACCAACAAACACACCAGATCAAAATGAACTACTCATGTGCACGCATAGATGCCCGATGGATGTAGTATTCTCCCTCAAAGACGTCTACGACGGGATATACACATCCACAAATAATTTAAGATCCTTGAAGCTGTATAATTACACCGGGGTTGAAATACCCAGTACCCTTCCAGATACCCTATACCTGGTCTACACACAAAGGGAGAAGGACAGCCTCAAAACGAAGGGCTATGGCACAGGACACAATTCAAAAATCCTCACAATCCACGAAGCCCAAAGCCAGAGTAAAGAAAATGTAATAATAATAAATACAGCCACAAAATCACTGCCAACCCACAACAGTGTGTCTCACGCCGTTGTGGCAATATCCAGACACACCAAAAAATGTAACTACTACACTGACAACGACCAGAGCGCATTGGCACTATTGATAACAAAAGCCAATGGAGCCGATGACCACCAAATAAGAGAAAATAACAATAAAATGGCCATTAAGAACCGGGCCATCCATCTCTGCAAAGAACAAAGCAGACAAGAAACTTCACAGCACGCACAATAGTAAAAGCCAAAACACCGGCTAAACAAACAAATACAGTTAAAGTAGAGCTAAAATAATAATGTTAAAGAATTCCTACATTGCAAATAAAAAAAAAAAAAGGCATGGACATTTAAGTCTATGGTGTAAAAATAACAAAGAAAAAAAAAAAAAAAAAAAAAAAAAAAAAAAAAAAAAAAACCTAACCTAACCTAACCTAACCTAACCTAACCTAACCTAACCTAACCTAACCTAACCTAACCTAACCTTTTTTTTTTTTTTTTTTTTTTAACGTGTGGAAACCCCCTCGGGCCGTCACCCCACCGGGGTTTACGGCGGGGTGGTGTGTCGGAATCGGACCGACTAAAACCACACGGTGTGCCACTCTGCGCTTGAGATAGGAGGGATCCGGGAACCGCTGCTATTACGACATCCAGATCCCTCCTAGCGCCTGCCCGCTACCTCGGGCACCATCTGCGGATAAACTCTCTATTTCAGGCGACGCACGGCACACGCGGACGTCGCCTCCTCGCGGCTGGCCATTGTAGCGGATGGAGGGGAAAACCCGTCCCGTCCATCCGCGGCCACACTCAAGGCGGCATGAGGCGCTGGTATGCGCGCCTCCGCCGCCCGGCTCGCCGGCGGCGAATTGGGTCCGAGTGGATATCGTCCTCCCGGGCCTTCTCCGCCGCCTCCTTCCGCGAAATTACGTCTTCGCAGAAGGTTGCGACCGCGGTAAAACAACTGTCGCTACCGGCCATGGAGCGTATGACGGCCGGTAGCGAGAGATCTCCTCCAATAACTGCAGTGAGGGCCCCACGCTGCGCCGCCCAGGCGGAACAAACCGCTAGCGTGTGTTGAGCCGAGTCCTCACTGCAGTCGCAGTGGTGACAGGCGGGACTCAATTCCCTCCTGGCGACCGAGTGCAGATACTTCCCGAAGCAACCGTGCCCGGAAAGGACCTGCGTCAGTCGGAAGGAAAGGGTCCCGTGCTGCCGCCCTGCCCACTCGGCGATGACTGGCTGGAGAGCCTCCACGGCGGCAAAGCCAGCACGTGGAGCCTCCAGCCGGGACGACCAACGAGCCATCGTGGCTCGACGAGCGGCCTCTCGCCACTCGCGTATCTCTTCGGGCGGGGGCCGTATGCCGCTACCCGCCCGGAAGTCAGCCGTCCGCCGATAAACTTCGGCAAGCACTTCCGCCTCCAAATCCCACGGGGGAGTTCCGGCCAGGGCGCACGCCGCCTCCGTCGATATGGTGCGGTAACCGCGTATGGCTCTAACCGCCAATATCCTCTGAGGGCGCCAGAGGCGAGCCCTATTCTGGGCGGTCAGAGCCGCCGCCCACACCGGTGCACCATACAGCGCCATTGACCGAACAACCCCCGTGTATAGCCGTCTCGTCGCGACGCTGGCTCCACCCAAATTGGGCAAAAGTCGCCCAAGAGCAGAAGCAGCGCCGACCAAACCTAACCTAACCTAACCTAACCTAACCTAATCCGCGCACTTCGTAGGCCTGGTGATCTTTACACCATCCGTGGCTGCAAAGATTCCCCTTAATTTCTCGGCGAAAGTGTCCGCCACTTTTGCACCTTCAACCCCGGGGATCTCGAGGACCCGAGCTCCCGTCTGGGCGAGGCGCAACCTGACCCCTACCCCAGATGTGGAAGTGCCAGGTACAGGTGTTGGAGCGGGGAGCGGAGGGAACTCTGCTCTAGGCTTTACCGCCATTCTAGGCCCTGCCACCGATGCAGCTGTCTTTGTTGCTGCCTTGGTCATCTGTCGTGTTTTCGTGGTAACCGCAGATGCAGACACCGAGACCGCTGTCGCATACGATTTGCGCTCATTTGCTATAGAAAGCGGAATCGGTATTGATGCAGCCTTTCGCCTGTCTGCAGCGAGTGCTGGTCGAATAACAGGGGCTGGAGGTAGTCTTGCTTCCAGGCTCGCAAGACGCCCGTCTAGCATACGTCCCACTGCGTCCAAAATTTGGCGCAACTGGGCATCGCTGACGTCACCGGAACCAGGAGTAGAGGTAGGTTGCCTCGAAGGCGGAACATTTATCTGCGACCGAAACTGCGCAAACTGGGCACTCAGTTCCGCCACCTGCCCTGTCAGGCATTCGTTGGCAGCCTGGAGGCGAGCAACATCCGCAACGAGGGTCTCAACGACCCCAGCAATTGCAGAGGAGGAGTCCTTAAGAGCCCTTACAAAAGAGCTCTTAAGGTTCCGAGATTTGGTAGCCACCTTTTGGATAATGGCCACCCCCGCATTTGCTGTCTCCTGCAAAGATACTGTTGTTATGGGGACAGAACCCCCTTCCGCTGGTTCTCGAATTTTTTGCAGGAGATCGGCAATCTCCTCCTCCGCTGTACTTTCGCCTTCCGCTCTAACTCGTCTATAGGCTTCTGCCTTGCAAAAGACAGAGCCTGACGGGGCCGAGGTCGACGTTCGTGACCTACCTCTACGGCTACTACCCACTTTAGGGGGTAGCATTTCCTGGGACGTATCACTCTCATCGTCCCGACCGCGTTTCCTGTTTTCACAGGGTTCCATTTCTGCTGATCCCAGTACATCCAGATTTGTACTGGAGTTACCACCATCCGATGTAATAGCAGACCTGGAACATAATCGTTCCGATATTCGTCGGCTCCCAGCTGTCAATATGACTTCTGGGAGCCCGATCGAGGTAGGCGTCCCAAGTGCGACTTCCTCATCGTTGGACGAAAAGTCTTCTGCTTTTTTAGACTTTCCCTTCCTTGTCCTCTCCTTCTGTCCTTCCTTTTTATTATTTTCTGTGTTATTTTTATGAGATTCCATATTAGACCCACGAGTGGGGGAGAACTAAAAGTCGACCCGGGCAGAGATCCCCCAATACCCGGGCAAGCGTAAATTTGTGCCCAACCGAGGGGTCCGCAGGTGCCTCGGCTGGGAGTGCGCTTACGACTGAACTACCCATCAGCCATGCATCCCCTGGTCACGCACCAGAACACGGGATTCGGGGTAATTTTTTAAAGAGCTTTTCTTCCTCGCAGTCCGGGCGGCTAAGCCAAGACCCTCGCCCCCGATTGGTGTCGCGAGACATAACCACGACACTCCTTTCGGGATTACGATGTGACAACGGTGGCAGGAAGATTAAATCTTTCAATGCCTGCTCGGCGGCAGTGTGAGTACACACCGAGCCCGTTCTCCTTTCTCCACCATTGACAGTGGAGAAACGTCGACCCATGAAAGGGTCCCACCATCATGATTTTTTATCGAGGTTTTCCTCCTCATTGCTCCGAAGAGCGAAGAGCCACCAGAGGAATCGACAAAAATGCCCGCTCTGTTGGACCAAGCCTCAACCGAATGACCGAAGAAAATGGCGTCCTCTTCTTCGTGCTAGAATATTAGCCGTTGGCGGTGATGTTCTCTTCCAAATGGCACAGGAAGGAACAGTGCCGTCGCCAACGTTACCAGGGTGCACCACGTGGAGGTTTTCTAGCCCAGCACCCCAACCTAACCTAACCTAACCTAAACCTAACCTAACCTAACCTAACCTAACCTAACCTAACCTAACCTAACCTAACCTAACCTAACCTAACCTAACCTAACCTAACCTAACCTAACCTAACCTAACCTAACCTAACCTAACCTAACCTAACCTAACCTAACCTAACCAGTACGAAACAGGGCATAAATCGTAGTCCGGTTTACGTTTTGAGCCCTCAGCCGCCGACTTAGCCAGCTCGTCAGCTCTCTCGTTACCCTGCAACCCCACGTGGGCTTTAATCCAGAACAAGGTCACAGCTTTGCTCTGGAGAAACGCTCGTTTCAAATGTTCTCTAGCTCTCACCGCTAACGGATGCAAGGAACGAGGATTTTGCAGGGTTTGAAGAGCGGCCATCGAGTCGCTATATACTCCAAACGTATTGCCATCACGTATGGTGGTTTCTCTTGTAGCCCTGCAAAGTGCCAGCAGTTCAGCCTGGTACACTGTGCAGTAACTTGGCAAAGCAAGCTTGATGATGTCAATTTCCATCTCGTTTGTCCAGATTGTCAAGGCGGCTCCGACTTTACCCGCTATCTTGCTCCCATCGGTAAAAATTTTTATTGCCGCATTTCCACTCTGCAAGTACTGCTCCTGGTCAACAATAGGTTTTATATATAAGGCCATATGCTCAGCAGGGTGAGGAGCGTTTACTCTCCTCACCATACGTTCTATCTCCCTATCCTTCAATGCTTCCCAGGCTATTCCCCTCTTACTTTCGTATAACAAGGCGGCCTCACGCACCCGAAGGTCGAGGGGGAGAATCCCCGCCAACACCAGTGCTGAGTTTAAGGAGACTGTGCGATAGGCTCGACATAGTTTTTGGGCTATTCCACGTTGCAATACGTTAAGCTGCTTCCTAACGCCTAGTTTGTTTACGGCCGATGACCAGGCACTGGCCCCGTAGAGGACAATAGGCTCCATAGTTGCCATGTAAATCATGCGAATGACTTCTGGATGCAGTCCCCAACTGGTTCTGGCTGCTCTGGTCAGTTGCCTATAAACTCCTATTGCTTTCTTACAGGCATAGGTGATGTGGCTATTGAAAGTCAGCTTTTCGTCAATTATGACCCCTAACAGTTTCATTTCCTTGGTCGCCCCAATGCCGACATCGCCCATGCTCAGTCGTGGGATGTCGTACCGTAGCTTGTTTGTTATGGTCATTGCCATAGTCTTTTGCGGCGCGAATTTCAATTTGTTGGCGACTCCCCACTCCCAAACATGCCCAAGGGCCGCATTGGCGCGTCCTTGGATTTCACCTGCGGTTTCTCCGTGGAATATGAGCACAATGTCATCTGCAAAAGCCTGGCAGTAGTCTCCCCTGGTTTCTAGGCTCTTCAGGAGTGGATCCAACAAAAGATTCCACAGGATAGGGCCCCCTATTGAACCCTGTACACAACCTTTGTGAGTTTCTTTTCTGTGTTCCTCTCCGCCGTATCGGACTCTAACACTTCTATGTTTTAGATAACTGTCCAGTGTGTCGTCAAGGGTAGCATTCGAAGAGCGACCCTTGACGAGTGGAACGAGAGGTATCAAACCGAAAAAACAGCTTCGGTAACCAAGATTTTCTTGCCTGATGCAAGACAAGCGTATAGAGTGGTTAGAAAATTTGAGGCCACTAGTGTTGGGACCCAGGTCATGACGGGGCACGGCGGGTTCTCCGAGTATCTGAACCGCTTCCGATGCAAGGGGAGCCCGGCGTGCGTCTGTGACCCAGGAGTTTGTGAAACAGTGCAACATATCTTGTTCGAGTGCCCGGTACACATGAGGGAACGGCACGAGGTTGAACACCGATTAGGCCTAAAGATAGAAGCTACAAACATAGCGAGTATTATGCTGAGCAAAGACAGGGGCACGTTGCTAGACTACTGCGTCAAAATTGCTAACATAGTTATAAAAAGAAATAAAACTAAGCTATAGTAAATATGCTGTCACAATATACTAAGTTATATCATCGTACAGCATAAAATAAGATTTAGAATAAGTACATTGACTAGTGTGTAAGCGGTAGTTTAAGTTAAATTGTATCATAGTTCGTAGTAGTATTGTTAAGAAATAAGTGATGTTTTAGAAAATAAGTAGACTAAGGCTTATGTATATTGTATTAGACAGTAGTGTAGTGATTTGGTGATGTTGAGAGAAGTATAAGAGCGAGATGAATAAACGGTATCTGGTGGAAACAGGCTCCAATTATGTTGGAGGACCTAGGACCAGGCAGCAACACCCTGCGATGGCGGGTGCCTGCTTATTAAAAAAAAAAAAAAAACCTAACCAGTACGACTCGTGATATGCTCGAGAGCACGTGCTTTTTTGACCGCTCCTACCTTTAAAAAATAGTTTTGGTGGGTTTTTTTCAAGATACAGCGACGCGAATAGTGTCGACAGGTTCGTCTCGTTGAACCACATCTTTTGGCGAGTCGTGTTTCAGTCGCACGACGGTGGAAAATTCGCAAAAAGCGTTTTTCACTCCAATTCGGGGGAAAACAGTGATCAAGAGTGAAGTTTTTAGTTAATAAATCGGTGATTTGTGTCTCAATGTTTGAGAAAAAACTGTCATCTTGTGGGCGCTAATGAGATACGTCGATCGCATTGTGTGAATTTTCATGAAAAGCTGCCAGTTTTCCGGAAAACCTCACAAACTGTTTCTGACTTCACCACGTGCTCGGGGATAGAGTCGTCTGAGGACGACGAGTTTTGGCAGGAATCAAGAACACTACAACTGCTACTAGAATCCGCAAGTAGAAAAATTTTACTGTTAATAGGAAAAAATTAACAAGCGTTTAAAGTTGAAAATTTTGAAGCTTAATAGCTACGATGCCAATAAATTTTGCAAAAATTGGCAACTGCTATCTTTTGCGCGCTGCAGTTCTCTGTCTGTCTGCCGAAAATAAGTAAATTCGTCGAGAAGCTGCAGTCCCGGTTTTTCAAAAACTGAAAAATTGACTTTTCTTTAGATATATTTTTGAAAAATGTTAATTCTTTAGTTTTAGTATTATAGTCTTATGCGCCTCATTTTTTTACATGTTACAGTATTTTTTCGAAATTTTTAGCGTCAACGGTTCCAAAGATATCGATTTTTAAGTGTTTTTAGTGCATTAATTCGAAATAAATAATTAAAATACAAATTTGAGCCCAAAAACGTTTTTTCAAACACTAAATCTACAGGTTTGAGCCCAAAGACCAGGCGAAAATTCGCTAAATTGTAGAAGTTGAGGAAATCCGACATCTTGGTTTTTCAAGAACCCAAAATTCGTAGGTTGATATCTCTGGAACGGAACGACTTAGGAAGTTGGCGTTTGCAGTTTAAGTTGTGACACAACCCAGGCTTTCATGTTGTATACTTTTCAGGAGGTTTCAGGCCTAAAAATTTTTTACTCCTGAAAACTATCTAAGCTGAAAAAGGAGACTCCGCCGAGCTGAGCATTCAAAACCCGGAGTCTCTCCGATATCTAGAACCAAAGTTATCAAAGGTTAAACTTTGAATTTGACAGTTCGGTAGCCATTTTGAAAAACTTTAAAGGCTCATATCTCGGTAACCGGAGGACTTGGAAAGCTGAGATTTTGAATTCGGCCTATGGGAAACAACTTCTTGAATGCTGTCATATTTTCAGGCTGAAAAAAGCCTCAAAAAATCGACCTCCTGAAAAGGCTCTCGCGGGCTAAATAACGTCTCACCACGTTCGTGGAAACAAATCCGAGCTTTCTACGACCACGGGTTCCGGAGGTATCAATCTTCGGACTTTCACTTTGACAGCTCTGCGGCCATATTGGAAATCTTCGGAGTCGATTATCTCCTGAACTATTGGTCCTAGAAGACCGGGATTTTCAGCGTTGTGATTGCGAGGAGGCGCTCTGGGGTCTGGGTTCATTTTCAGACGTTTTCAGATCCTGAAAAATCTCGGTGTTTAAGTCACTGTGAGAATATAGATCTCGTCGAGCCCTCCACGGTGAGCCCAAGCACGGAAAAATCAGCCCACGGGCTGTCCAGATAACCACGAGAGAATAAATTGGTTTCTTGGTTTTCACCGAAATCCGAAACTTTGACCCTGAATTACTCCCGAGTCGGTTGGACCAGATACGTCGAGTTTGGTATCATTGGAAGGGGTGTAAAGAGCTCTATCACTAGAGCTACTTACTGTGACTCTACATAGAGTCAAATTCGAATTTGACTGTCGGGTGGCCGGTTTTCGGGCTGTACGCCACAAATCTGTTTCCAAGGCTTAAAAACAGAGCGACAAACTGATTAAATTGTCACAGACACGTATATAATAAGTGAAAGACCAAATTCAATAATTTAGTGACTAAGTAGTTATAAGTTAAGTTAATTTAAATTACTAGTTTATTGACTAGAGCTCTATTGGCATCTATAGATTAGGCTAGACAAGTAGTAGCTGGGCTACTCACGACATAGGTTATATTACCTGTATCTCTACAACATACATAGAACATCAGTAGTTGAATCAGAATTAAAACACTACTGAGGGACGGCCATACTGTGTATCTGTACACATATATACACATATACACGCACACGCATACAAACACACCCACTCACAACTCATACATATACACACACACACATACACACGTGCACAACACATATAATAATAACACACATACCTGTACACTTTGCACTCTACATACACAAACACAGCCTTATATACAAATCGGGAAGGTACCTTTACATACCTCCTATAAATTTCAATTATAAAACGACGCGCACCTCCAAGTCATAAACAAAATGTATAGGACTCCAGAAAAAGACGCCACAGGGGAACAAATAAACCCTTGTAAAACACCAATTAAGACGGTTGTCAAAAAGTCGCTTTTCAGAAAAAGTTTGGAGACTTTTGAGACTAGGACAGAAGTAGGAAGCAAACCCACATCTCCAAAGGCGCTCTCATCCAAAGCGAGTGGTTCACTTGTGACCCAAACCCGGCTGGAAAGTAGCCCGAAACAGACTATAGAGTACCCGGACAAGACACAAGAGGCAAAGACCTATGTAGACAATGCCAAAAGACACTTGAATGACTCACGAAATTTGCGGGCGGACATCAAGTCCGGGGTCACAAAGTGAATAGACCGACTATACACGCTCGTTAAAGAAATGGACAGGGAAATGAAATCCAATAAAATAGAGCCTAAAATTACACAACCTGCACACCAGAACGATATCCATGAACTCTCTTCAAGGATAGAGGAACACACAAAGCTGCTAGTAGCAAATGCCGAAAAAATGAATGAGCTAAAGCTAGTACTAGAAGCAAAAGCCAGGACCCACGAAAATATGACGTATGCGACTGTTGCAGCAAAAGTGCTCTCAACAATACCAGCTAGACCCGCACTACACTCCATAGTCGTCTCTTCGGAAAATGAGAATGAGACAGGTGAACAGGTTCTGGACAGGGTACGAAAAGCGGTAGATGCAAAGGAAGGCTGGATTAAGGTGGAAAAAGTGAGGAAAGCGAAGGATAGAAAAATTATCATCGGGTGCTCATCGTTGGCAGATAGGGACAGAGCGAGGCAGAGACTTGAGAAAAACCACCTCACTGTAGAAGATGTAAAGAATAAGGATCCACTGATAATCCTAAGAGACGTCCTAAACATTAACTCAGACGAGGAGGTGATCAAAGCCCTGAGAAAACAAAACACGGAAGTTTTTGCCGGCCTTGCAAAGGAGAACGATCGGGTTAAGATAAAATACAGGAAAAAAGCAAGAAATCCTCACACAAGCCACTTGGTACTCGAAGTCTCCCCTATCATATGGAGAAGATCGATAGAACTGGGTGCGCTTCATGTAGACTTACAACGGGTAAGGGTCATGGACCAGTCTCCACTGGTACAATGCTCGCGATGTCTGGCCTATGGTCACACCAGGAAGCTATGCACAGAAGAAGTGGACACCTGTTGTCATTGTGGGGGCCCACATCTGAAAGCAAAATGCGAGATTTGGGCAGTAAGTGCTACGCCGACGTGTAAAAACTGTACAAAAGCCAAAATAGATCGTACCGAGCATAATGCCTTCAGCGAGGAATGTCCTGTCCGAAGGCGCTGGGAAACCCTAGCCCGGTCTACAGTAGCTTATTGCTAAGTTGGATTCGAGGCAAAAAGCGGCCTACCACGTGCTCCAGGCGAATGTAATGAGGAAAAAGCTGGCGACAGAAGAGCTAATGATTGAGGCTACAAATCGAAAAACTGCAGCGGTCCTAATTCAGGAACCTTACGTTGGCACGACACGCAGTATGAGGAGCTACCGTGGTGCAAGAGTGTTCCAAAACAACACGCCAGGCGAGGGTACTATTAAAGCAGCAATAGTTGTTTTAGATGACAGCATTGATGTGGTGCAGTACCCTGAACTTACCACCAATAACATCACAGTGGTAGGTCTTAAAACTGTTGCATGGCAACTCACATTGGTCTCTTTTTACTTTGAGCCCAGCTTACTCTTAGATCCATACATTCGCCAACTAAAAAAGATAGCTTCGAAACCAGGACTAGGGAAGCTAATTATGGGCGGGGACGCAAACGCCTGGAACACGTGGTGGGGAAGTACGTCAACGGATACCCGAGGTGAAGACATGATGTCAATGATGGATGAGCTGGGCCTGCAACTGCTAAACGTGGGCAACATCCCGACTTTCGACACCATCCGAGGCGGACAACGATTCCACAGTCACGTGGATTTAACTATGTGCTCCGCTAGTGCGCTTGATCTGGTGGAGGACTGGAGAGTGGAGGAGAACCTCACTAGCTCGGACCACAATGGAATCACCTTTGGAGTTGGTTTGCGGAAATCCAGAGGTACCAATATCCACAGAACAACCAGGATATATAATACAAAGAAGGCAAATTGGGACCAGTTTCGTAGAGAACTAAGCAAAATTAACATTGAAACCAAATTAGGCGTAACAGAAACTGAGAAAATTACAACTAGAAATGAACTGGAAGAAATGGTCCTGAGATTCACAAATAATATAACCAGGGCCTCTACAGCAGCAATCCCCAAAAAACCCCAAAACCAGAGGATAGGGTTTCCGTGGTGGACCGACAAACTGGCGAAAATGAAGAAGGAAGTTACCACCAGACGACGCCGTATCAGGTGTGCCGCACTTGTTCGCCGAAAGAATGTTGTGAAGGAATACCTAAAGCTCAAAGAAGAATACGAGAAGGAGGTTAAAATGGCCCAGGTAAGCAGCTGGAAGCAATTTTGCTGCAAACAAGATAGAGAAGGGATGTGGGAAGGGATCTACCGGGTTATTGGTAGAACCGCCGGAAGAGTCGAGGATGCGCCCCTTGAACAGAACGGAGTGACCCTAAGCGCAGAAGAATCGGTGAGACTCCTAGCCGAGACATTTTACCCGGATGACTTGGAGGAGGAAGACTCGGATGAACAGACGCGCTTAAGGGAAAAGGCGAGAAGGGTATCCACGGATACTGGCAGAGAACAGTGGGACCCTCCATTCACTCAAACCGAACTTGAGATGGCGGCCAAGTCTTTCAATCCTAAAAAGGCCCCTGGAGCGGATGGATTTACCGCCGATATCTGCAGCCATGCCATCGGAAATGAACCTGCACTCTTTCTCGGCTTGGCAAACAAATGCCTAGAACTCCACTACTTCCCAAAGATATGGAAGGAGGCAACTGTCGTCGCGCTGAGAAAACCAGACAGAATTAACTATACGATTCCCAAAGCGTATAGGCCTATCGGACTCCTCCCTGTGTTGGGAAAAACGTTGGAGAAGATGATAATGGCTAGGCTCCGACACCATCTTCATCCACGTTTTAGCAAGCACCAATACGGCTTTATGCCCCAGAAAAGTTGTGAGGACGCCCTCTATACCCTTGTCCAACACATACGATCTAAGTTGGACAAAAAATTAATATTAACCCTCGTGTCCTTAGACATAGAGGGCGCCTTTGACAGTGCCTGGTGGCCAGCAATTAAAACACGCCTTGCCGAAGAGGCCTGTCCGGAGGGGCTAAGAAGGATAATTTGCAGTTATTTGGAGGACCGACGGGTCCGGGTGCGGTACTGTGGCAAGGAACACAGTAGAGGAGCGGCGAAGGGTTGTGTCCAGGGCTCAATTGGTGGACCGGTGTTGTGGAACCTACTTTTGGATCCCTTACTTAAAGGACTGGAAGATAGGGGCATATATGTGCAGGCCTTCGCTGATGATGTGATTCTGGTCTTTGACGGAACCACAGCTCCTGAAATCGAGAGATGTGCCGGTACCACACTGGACTATGTTCGGGCGTGGGGTGACAGAAATAAATTAAAATTCGCACCGCAAAAAACAAACGCAATGACCATCACGCGTAAACTTAAATTTGACACACCACGCCTGAGCATGGGCGGGGCCGAGATCCACACGGCAAACGAAATCAGGATTCTAGGCCTAATAATCGACCGTAAATTGACTTTTAATTCGCATGTGTCAAGGATATGTCAGAAAGTCACGAATATACATAAACAATTGACAAGAGCAGCGAAGGCGAGCTGGGGGCTCCATCCAGAGATCATTCATACTATTTACACGGCAACGGTTGAACCTGTGGTACTGTACGCGGCCGCCGCGTGGGCACCTGCGGTTGAAAAATTGGGAGTCAGGAAGAAGTTAAACTTCATCCAGCGTAGCTTTGCTCAGAAAATTTGTAAAGCCTATCGTACGGTCTCTCTCCACTCAGCGCTGATACTGGCCGGAATACTCCCACTTGACCTACGCGTGCGTGAAGCAGCTTTGCTATACAAAATTAGGAAAGGAGATCCAATGCCGGTCCTAGGGGGGAGAGAGATCGAACGAATGACATCAGCATTGAAGAGTCACCATCCTGCGGAACATATGCGCTTGGAGTTCCAAACACTGGTCACTCGCGAACAACTAGACAAAACGCGGGTGGACACCGTTCAAATCTACACAGACGGCAGTAGGATTGAGGGCAGGGTGGGGGCTGCATTGTCCCTATGGAACGGTGGGGTCGAAATTAAGGCCCGTAAGTTTTGTTTGGCGTCATACTGTACAGTATACCAGGCGGAACTCCTGGCTATATGCGAAGCGTCAAGGATGATAACAAAACATAGGGCAACTACGTTTGCGATTTTTAGTGACTCGACGGCGGCACTCCTGACGGTCGTCAATCCCAGTAACCTCCATCCCTTAGCTGTAGAAACCAGGCAAAATTTTAGAACTTGTTTCTACCAAAACAAGGTTGTAAAATTATATTGGATCAAAGCTCACGCCGGGATGGAGGGGAATGAGAGAGCCGACCGTCTGG
Organism: Hypercompe scribonia; assembly: GCA_949316085.1. Lineage (NCBI taxonomy): Eukaryota > Metazoa > Arthropoda > Insecta > Lepidoptera > Erebidae > Hypercompe > Hypercompe scribonia. Next base: position 22,878,177 of record OX438980.1, on the reverse strand, counting down.
CGAAAGAGGGGGCTTTGGGATTGAAGCGGGCTCCGGATTATGATCGCTGCCCGGTCTCCTACGTCAAGCGAAGAATCCGTATGGATTCGCTTTTGGAATGGAATCAGAGGTATGTGTCCGGTGAGACCGCTTCAATAACAAAGCTCTTCTTCCCAAATGCGGTGGACGCGTACAGAGTTATAGGGAAATTCGAAGCCAATAAATACACAACACAGATACTGACGGGACACGGTGGGTTCTCCGAATACTTGACGCGGTACAAGTGTAAGGAGAACCCTTCGTGTATCTGCGACCCGGATGCGATGGAGACCGTCCCTCATTTGATCACAGAATGCCCCACCTTCGATAGTAAAAGATACAAGGTGGAACAGGAACTGAACACAAAAATAACAAATAAAAAGTTAAGTGAAATAATAGCAAGTAAGAATAGAAAAGTATTCCTAAAATATTGTACAGAAATAGTGAAGATAGTAAATAATAGAAATAAGGTAGATTAAAAATATGATAACAAATAATATAAAATTATTGTTGTTCATCATAGTACAAAATAAGTAATATATTAAGATAGTAAATAAGTACAGTATTATAAGTAAACTTAAGTAGTAGTAGTATATAAGAAGTAGTTTATAAGAAATAATGTAAACCCCTTCCACATGTATATAGTGTTAGTATTATAAGTTAGAATTAAGGTAAAATATTAACGAAAAAGCAGAAATAGTCAAATAAGAAACCAATATAATGTAAATTTTATTGTCCTGTGAATAATAAAAATAAATGGTACGACAGATAAAAGTCCGATAAAGTCTCCAAATTATCAATATTGGAGGTGCTAGGAAACAGGTTCAACACCCTGCGATGGCGGGTGCCTGTATTATAAAAAAAAAAAAAAAAAAACCTAACCTAACCTTTTTTTTTTTTTTTTTTTTTTTTTAACGTGTGGAAACCCCCTCGGGCCGTCACCCCACCAGGGTTTACGGCGGGGTGGTGTGTCGGAATCGGACCGACTAAAACCACACGGTGTGCCACTCTGCGCCTGAGATAGGAGGGATCCAGGAACCGCTGCTATTACGACATCCAGATCCCTCCTAGCGCCTGCCCGCTACCTCGGGCACCATCTGCGGATAAACTCTCTATTTTAGGCGACGTACGGCACACGCGGACGTCGCCTCCTCGCGGCTGGCCGTTGTAGCGGATGGAGGGGAAAACCCATCCCGTCCACCCGCGGCCACACTCAAGGCGGCATGAGGCGCTGGTATGCGCGCCTCCGACGCCCGGCTCGCCGGCGGCGAATTGGGTCCGAGTAGATATCGTCCTCCCGGGCCTTCTCCGCCGCCTCCTTCCGCGAAATTACGTCTTCGCAGAAGGTTGCGACCGCGGTAAAACAACTGTCGCTACCGGTTATGGAGCGTATGACGGCCGGTAGCGAGAGGTCTCCTCCAATAACTGCAGTGAGGACCCCACGCTGCGCCGCCCAGGCGGAACAAACCGCTAGCGTGTGTTGAGCCGAGTCCTCACTGCAGTCGCAGTGGTGACAGGCGGGACTCAATTCCCTCCTGGCGACCGAGTGCAGATACTTCCCGAAGCAACCGTGCCCGGAAAGGACCTGCGTCAGTCGGAAGGAAAGGGCCTCGTGCTGCCGCCCTGCCCACTCGGCGATGACCGGCTGGAGAGCCTCCACGGCGGCAAAGCCAGCACGTGGAGCCTCCAGCCGGGACGACCAACGAGCCATCGTGGCTCGACGAGCGGCCTCTCGCCACTCACGTATCTCTTCGGGCGGGGGCCGTATGCCGCTACCCGCCCGGAAGTCAACCGTCCGCCGATAAACTTCGGCGAGCACTTCCGCCTCCAAATCCCACGGGGGAGTTCCGGCCAAGGCGCACGCCGCCTCCGTCGATACGGTGCGGTAACCGCGTATGGCTCTAACCGCCAATATCCTCTGAGGGCGCCAGAGGCGAGCCCTATTCTGGGCGGTCAGAGCCGCCGCCCACACCGGTGCACCATACAGTGCCATTGACCGGACAACCCCCGCGTATAGCCGTCTCGTCGCGACGCTAGCTCCACCCAGATTGGGCAAAAGTCGCCCAAGGGCAGAAGCAGCGCCGACTAGCTTTGGAGAAAGCTGTCGGAAGTGCTCGTCGAAGAGCCACCTGCCGTCGAGGATCAGGCCCAGATACTTCATCTGGGCCTGAACCGGTACGAGGACCGAATTGACCACGATGGAGGCGCCAGAGGGTGGACCACGACGGGGCCCATGGAACAAAAGGGCCTCCGTCTTGTCCAGGGCCACCCGCAAACCCAGCGCCTCAATTCGCCCGACCACCAGAGAGACACTCGTGGTGGCCAGGCGCGCCGCCTCTTGAAAGTTTGCTCCCCGGGCCGTGACCAATGTGTCATCTGCGTAGCAAATTACGCCCAGCCCGGGGGGAAGACGACCTCGAAGGGCCCAGTCGTATCCCATATTCCACAGGAGCGGTCCGAGGACAGACCCCTGTGGAACACCGCACGACATGAGCCGCCGCCTCAGAACACCGTCTCGGTCCTCGTACATGACGGTACGCTCCTCAAGATAGTCTGCCACAAGCCGCCTCAGGTACTTTGGCACCCCATGGTAGTGGAGTGCTTCCCTGATGCAGCTAAATGGCAGACTATTAAATGCGTTGGCGATGTCCAACGACACCGCCAATAACACGCCGCCACAGCTCACCGCCTCTTCGGTAACGGCCCTCAGGCGCAACACGGCATCGACCGTCGAACGCCCCGCCCGAAAACCAAATTGGGCGTCCGACAGATCGGGGCCCACCTCGCGGAGGAACCTAACCTAACCTAACCTAACCTAACCCAGTACTGCGCCCCGGAAGTCCTGCACGCTACGCCGCCGCGTTAGCAGCATTTCTAAGTCGCTCCGCGTTCGAAAAATACAAGTTGTGGTATAAGTTTTCTTAATAGTGGACTGTGATATATCAAAAGTTTCGTCTTCGCGAGTTCTATTTGGGCGTGAAGTTCCTGTGAAAATCGGATCAAAACTGTGGATTTTCCCAGAACATTAACCTGTTTTTTGGGTTAATCTTGTAAAAATTTTTCACAGAAACGTGAATTCCTGGGATTTAAGATCGGTGACCCCTATTTTTTCAACTGTGGGAGGGTGCGTCTCGGGGGTACCTACCTTTTGAGACCCCTCTCATATTTTTCCGGCCACGTTCGGGAAAGTTACACCGGCTTTTCCGAAAACCGCGTGGCCACGAGGTCCCTGATCCCGAACTCCCAGGACAAAATCAAGCAGCAGGCCTAGTGTAGGACTACATAAAGACCAGGAAACCACTTCAAGAGTGGGAAAAAGTTAAGTGGTTTCAATTTTATTGATGTGCAAAGTGTGTCATACTTTCGACAGCCCTAGCTCCAAGGGTAGATCGGTGACCCCCCCTTTTTATATTTTTGTCGGATTATTTATTGAGTGCAGATTGTGTACAAAAATTTAAGTGGTAAAAAACATAATAAACCGTGAAATTAAAATAGTTTTAAACCCTTTGGTAAAAAATTTTTCCTTCGGACTAGCTAAGGGTTGAAAATCGCACCCCCAGATTCAAACTGACAATTTTATTTAAAAGTGTATGTGGAGCGCTGTGGCCCAAAATTTCTCCCAAGAAGATTGGACTACAAATGGTGGAGTTATACTAAATTGAAAATTCTAGGTTTAAGTTAGTAATTGTAAATAGACTAAGATCTAAGCCTAATTTAGACATAGCTAGCGTAAGTTATTAGCCGTTTTTTCTCCAGGCCAAGAAAACTGGGACCCTTAACTGTAGTTTTTAGTGCAAATTAGATTTTTTATATATAAGAGAGTGTTTAAAAACTAAGATAGAAAGAGACCTAGGTGAGACCTAAGCAATTTCGGAAGCCACGTTTTTTCCAAACTTTAGGTGGCTGTAACTTTGGAACTAATAGTCTGAGCGTGGTTTTGGCGCCGCAGAAGTTATTTTTAGGGGCATAGAAATCTTGTGACCCCAAAAAATCGTCTCCGTCTCAATATTTGAAGGGGGTCGATTTCGTTTTCAAAATACGAAACTACAAAATTTCACAGAACTTCAATCCTTGATATCTCGGGTCTTACTGCTCCGATCACGACAATCTTAGTGTCAAACAAGAGCCCGCAAGGAGAGCTATCTAGTGGCATTGTAGTGGTGACTCTACATAGAGCCGCTTCCGACTTGAGATTTTAGAGTGTTGTTTTCAAGGTTTGAAGTGCAAAAATTTGAAAGGGGAAACTACATGGCGTGACATGACAATTTAGTGACTCTACAAAAGGAAATCTCAACATTTACTAAATTCATCTTTCGGTTTTAGTTTTATTCATTGACAGGGACTCTATATCCCCTAATAAATAGAGACAACTCTGCCGTGCAGAGAAAAACGGATCTACATAGAGTTATTAATTGTTTGTTTGTTCCTTAGTTTTTATTTTTTCTTTTGTTTCTTTTATATAGTCTATGACAGGGACTTTACATCCCTATATTATTGACAATTCTGATAAGAAGAGTAGAACGGCTCTATATAGAGTAAAATTTTTCTTTTTTTTATATTTTGTTTCAACGGCTCTACATAGAGCATATAACTATCCTGATTTCTGTAACTTTATTACCTATTGACTAAAAAGCAGATTAGACATTACGCAGAGTCGTCGTAAAAATTATTGCTTTTATTTTCTTTTCTGTTTGATTATACAATTCACTGACTAGTCAATTAAGATTAGTATACATTTTATAACTTCTACAAACCCTGTATACTAATCAATTACTACACAATAACAAATTTTTGCCTGATTCCTACACTAAAATGGCTACTATTCACACTCCAATCAAGAAATCCGATAGCGAAGAAAAGGACAGGAGTTCTCTGGGATCTAAACACGAAGATGAGAGGGCAGGACCTTCTCTTCAGAGAGGCCCAGCGCCCACAACACGTGTGAGAAGGAGTATAGGGGAGTGGGAGACAGGGAGAGTTGAACCAAAACCTGGGCTAGAGACTTCTCCAAAAATAATACAGAGGACGCAGCCGGCACCAAAACAAAAATTAATAGAAGCAAAGGAACCGCAAGTACGTAAGGTGCCAGTAGAGTCTACCGGTGATTCCCCAAAGACCTCAGTACAATATCAGAGCCGAGTTGCCGAGGCCAGAGCATGCTTGAACAAAGCAAAAGTCCACCTCGGAAACTCTAGAAATTTGAAGACGGATATCAAAAACGGAGTTTCCCAAGCAATCGACCGGTTGTACCAGTTGGTCAAAGAGTCAGAATTAGAGAGAGAAAAGACTCTTGGAAAAACAATTGGAACAGGAAAACAGGCGACAGAAGTAACCCAAATAGAAAGGGGAGAAACTGAGATTAACTGTAATAAAGAAAGGAAAGTCGAGGAGAGCACCTTCCTAAGTAAGCTAGAGGAACACGCAAAGTTGCTAGAGGAACACAAGAAAGAGATGGAAACTTTAAAAACGGCTCTATGTCAGCAGGAATGCCGGGAGCGAATGACATATGCGGCGGTTACGGCAAGTGTTGGCAGGAAGCCGTCTCTTGAGAATACGGCTATTCACTCGGTAGCGATTACTTCAAAACTTGAGACAGAAACCGGTGAAGAAGTCCTAGAAAAGATTAGGCTGGCCGTAAATGCTAGAGAAGAAGGAATAAGAGTGGATAAGATCAGAAAAGCCAGAGACCGGAAAGTCATAATAGGTTGCAGAACTCATCAAGAAATAGAAAAGGTGAAAGAAAGAATCCAGAGAGCTGGGACAGAGTTGAATGTAGAAGTAGTAAAAAACAAGGATCCCATGATAATGCTAAGGGATGTATTAAAATGTAATACGGACGATGAGATTCTCAAGGCCCTGAAGAACCAAAATAAGTACCTGTTTGCTGGACTTAGCGCGGAAGACGAGAGAATGGACGTGAAGTTTAGGCGAAACGGCAGAAACCCACTGATGGCACACGTAGTGTTGAAAGTCTCTCCAGTAATCTGGAATCGTCTTATGGAGGCCGGTACAGTGCACTTGGACTTGCAGAGAGTCCGGGTAACCGACCAATCCCCTCTTGTCCAATGTTCGCGCTGTTTGGCATACGGACATGGTAGGCGATACTGTCGAGAGACTATAGAGAGTTGCAGCCACTGCGGAGGGCCTCACATGAAGACAGAGTGCTCCGAGTGGTTAGCAGGTACAATGCCAACCTGCTGTAACTGTTCCAGAGCCAAAATGGACAAGAATGAACATAACGCTTTCAGCGACATCTGTCCAGTCAGAAGAAAGTGGGAAGCGCTGGCTAGATCCAGTGTAGCATACTGCTAAAGTTAACCCAGATGGAACAAGGAGTGAGGAACGGAAGCCGGGAGCCCGAACGACAAAGAGAGATGTCCCTCCTGTAGATGCCATCCCATACTGTGTGCTGCAAGCCAACCTGCAGAGGCGGAAACTCGCAACTGACGAGCTCATGCTCGAGGCCGTGAGACGCAAAGCCGCAATCGCCCTTATACAGGAGCCCTATGTAGGAGCAGTGAAGAGGATGAAGGCATACCAGGGCTTTAGGATCTTTCAGAACACCGGGCAAGGAGAAGGGACTGTGAAAGCGGCAATAGCCATTTTCGATCCTAATCTAGATATCGAGCAGTACCCGCAACTCACCACCGATAACATCGTGGTGGTGGGTATCCGAACCGGTGCCTGGAGGATCACGCTGGTATCCTTCTATTTCGAGCCGAGTGAACCCATAGGGCCCTACGTGGACCATCTCAGGGAAATTGGGCGCAGAATGGGCTCTAAACGAGTCGTTTTCGGAGGCGATGCGAACGCAAAAAGCACCTGGTGGGGTGGTATACTGGAAGACAGTAGAGGTGAAATACTCAGTGGGGCGCTCGGGGAAATGGATCTCCAAGTCCTTAACAGTGGAAACGTTCCGACTTTCGACACTGTGAGGGGTGGAGTGAGGTGCTGCAGCTACGTGGACGTTACAGTCTGTACGAGCGATATGCTGGCCTGGATCGATGCCTGGAGAGTCGACGAGGGCCTCGTGAGCTCCGACCACAACGGCATAGTTTTTAAAATCAATCTTGAGAAGGCAAAAGGGATGAAAATCCAACGCACCACACGCAAATACAACACGAAGAAGGCGAACTGGAATGACTTCAAGGCTCACTTAACCCGACTAATCTCTGAAAACAACATCAATGTCAAAGACGTAACAAATGTCCATGAAGTGGAGAACACAGTAATAAAATACAGTAGATTGGTCGGGCAGGCTTGCGACCAAAATATTCCAAAGAAAAGGAAAAGTGAGCTACTTACTGTGCCGTGGTGGACGGAGAAACTCGAGAAAATGAAGAGAGACGTCAACGCGAAGAGGCGTAGAATCCGGAACGCAGCACCAGTCCGAAGAGAGTGGGTAGTCAGGCAGTACCTAGAACAAAAGGAGATATATGAATCTGAAGTAAGAAAAGCACGGGTCGAAAGCTGGAAAGATTTTTGTGGAAGACAGGACAGGGAAGGTGTCTGGGAGGGAGTGTATAGGGTTTTGGGTAAGGCTACGGCAAGGGAAGAGGACCAGTTATTAAGGGAAAACGAAATTTACCTGGACGCGAAAGGTTCCACTGAGCTGCTCGCGCGAACGTTTTACCCGGAAGATCGAACTGAAGAGGATGGGGCGGGGCATCGATGCATCAGAGAAGCCGCACGGAAAGTGGACGAGGAAGAGGGTCATTATGATGATGATCCACCCTTTCAGATGCACGAATTGCTCGATGCTCTGCAGCGATTCAACCCCAAGAAGGCTCCGGGTGCGGATGGCTTTACGGCCGATATTTGCACTCATGCAATTGAGACTGACCCCTTGCTATTTCTGGAACTGCTAAACAGTTGTCTTCGCCACGGTTACTTTCCTAAGATATGGAAAGAGGCCGTGGTGGTGATACTGAGGAAACCAGGAAAGGACTCGTATGATGTCCCCAAATCGTACAGGCCGATTGGGCTATTGCCTGTGCTGGGGAAGGTGTACGAGAGGATGCTGGTTGCCCGCCTTAAATTTTATTTACTACCGAGGATGAGCACTCGCCAGTACGGCTTTATGCCCCAGAAGAGCACCGAAGACGCCCTCTATGACCTAATGGGCCGCATAAGGGCTAAGCTTGATAAAAAGAGAATAGTCACTATGGTGTCCTTGGACATAGAGGGCACCTTCGACAGCGCCTGGTGGCCAGCTATCCGGCTACGGCTGGCTGAGGAGAAGTGTCCGGTGAATTTAAGGCGGGTGATTAATAGTTATCTCAGCGACAGAGTCGCAAGGGTGAGGTATGCGGATGAGGAGTGCAGCCGTTTGATGGAAAAGGGATGCGTCCAAGGATCAATAGGTGGACCCCTTTTTTGGAACGTAATACTGGATCCCCTGCTACACAAACTGGAGAGCGATGCGGTCTATGTGCAGGCGTTCGCGGACGATGTGGTGTTGGTGTTCGATGGTGACACGACTCTGGAGATTGAGAGACAGGCCAATGCCTCTCTCGAACGGGTGCGGGAGTGGGGCATCGGAATGAAGCTGAAATTCGCACCGCATAAAACAAGTGCGATGGTAATCACGCGGAGGCTGAAGTACGACGTCCCGCGCCTCAGCATGGGCGGGATAGACATAGGATTGTCCAAAGAGGTCAAAATCCTAGGGCTCACCATCGACCACAAACTCACTTTTAACGCACACGTAGCAAATATCTGCAGAAAGGCGATCAGCATTTACGGGAAACTGGCGCGGATGGCCCGGATTAGCTGGGGGCTACACCCTGAGGTGATTCGGACCATTTACGTTGCAGCTGTAGAGCCAACCATATTGTACGGTGCCAGCAGCTGGTGCGTGGCGGCGAATGGGCTTGGCGTCCGAAAACAACTGAACGTGGTACAGCGCGGATTCGCCCAAAAGCTGTGTAAGAGCTATCGGACGGTCTCTCTGCACTCTGCGCTGATCCTGGCTGGTATGCTCCCTCTGGACCTCAGAGTTCGCGAGGTGGCTTCGTTGTATGAAGCCAAGAGAGGGGTGTGCCAGTCATGGTTGGGGGACAGAGAGATTGAACGAATGGCTCCGGCTATAGAGGTACCCCACCCCGCGGAGCATGGACCTCTGGAGTTCAAAAGCGTGATAGACGAGGACCAATTACAGCGCACCGACAACATCGAGGTGCGCATTTTCACGGACGGGAGCAGGATTGAGGGCCGTGTCGGTGCGGCGTTATCCATGTGGAAAAACGGAGTCGAGACCAGGGCCCTCAAGCTTGCTCTGTCGTCCCACTGTACCGTGTACCAGGCTGAGCTTCTGGCCCTATGCAAAGCGACCAGTGAGGTTCTCAGGCGAGGCGAGACCACGTTCGGCATCTTCAGTGATAGCAGAGCCGCTCTCTTAACAATCACTAACCACCACGCTCTCCACCCCCTTGCTGTGGAGGCCAGAGTAGCCATTCAAAAAGGCATGGCCCAGGGTAAGGAAATATCTTTATTATGGGTCAAGGCCCACGCAGGGCTGAGTGGTAACGAGCGGGCCGACCATCTGGCCAGGGAAGCGGCTCTGAGGCTGAAGAAAGCACCGGACTACGGTCTGTGCCCTGTTTCATTCGTGAAGCGAGGTCTTCGACAGGCCTCGCTTGGCGAGTGGAATAGGAAGTACAGAGAGGGCGAGACCGCCTCCGTCACCAGGCTCTTTTTCCCCTGCGCGCTGGCTGCTTACGGTGTCGTTCGAACGATGGAGGTCACCGGCATGACGACTCAATTGTTAACGGGGCATGGTGGGTTCTCCGAATACTTGACACGATTCAAGTGTAAGGAGAACCCATCCTGCATATGCGACCCAAACGCACGTGAATCGGTGATTCATATTGTGGTGGAATGCCCTGCCTTCGGTAGGAAAAGATTTGAAGTTGAACAGGAGCTAAAGATCAAAGTTACTGTAGAAAATCTTAGCCAAATTATAGCCAGTAAGAATAGAAATAGATTTTTAAAATATTGTACAGAAATCATTGGAATAGTGAATAAACGTAATAAGTAGAATAAGATAATGATAACAAAATAATGTAGTATTATTATTGTTTATCATTAAGTAAATAGGTGATAAGTAACTAATTATTATAGTAAGTACAGCTTTCAACAGAAATAGAAATTAAGTTAGATTAAATAGAAATAAGAACCGCTAATATAAGTTGTAGAAATATTGTAAACCCACTCCCTTAAATATAGTAAAACTAGGTTAAGTATCAGTAGTAAGTAGTAATAAGAATAATTTGTATATTATACCCTGTACATTGTAAAATTAATAAAAAATTAAAGATACGACAAGATCCAGTTGGACAAAGGCTCCAAAATATTTACACATTGGAGGTGTTAGGAACAGGCTCAACACCCTGCGATAGCGGGTGCCTTTATAAAAAAAAAAAAAAAAAAGTACTGCGCCCCGCTCCGTCGCGTTAACAGCACTTTTAAGTCGCTCCGTACACGAAAAATCAGACCAGTGGTAAAAGTGTTAGCAGTATAGCAGTGCTATACATCAAAAGACGTAGAAAAACGAGATCTACGCTTTAGTGAAAACCGCGAAGAAATCGGACGAAAATTGTGGATTTTTCCTTAAGAAAAACTAAATTTTTGTGTGAAATTGTGACACTTAGTGATATATCCGCGGAACTAGATCGACGACCTACACTTTGTGAATTGTGGAAAGGAGCGCCCTGCGGAGACCTATCGTTTCGGCCCCTTTTGGAATTTTCCGATAAAAATTGGAAAAGTTACAGGACTTTTTCCAAAAAGGGTGTGGCCACGAGGTCTTTGATCCGGAGGTTTCCGGAGGTAAAAAGTGTACGCAAAATATGTGAAATCGCGAGCTCTGTACAACAGTGAAAACCCCGGGAAAATTGAATGAAAATTGTGGTTTTTCCTTGAACAAAAACTTTTTTGGGGGTTATTTTTAGTTGAACAAAGTGATAAAACTCCGGAAATCGATCGACGACCCCTGTGTTTTTTGCTGTGGGAGGGTGTGTCTCGGGGATACCCATCTTCTGAGACCCCTTTCAGATTTTTCTGGCTGCGTATGAAAAACTTATACAGGTTTTTCCGAAAACCACGTGGCCACGAGGTCCCTGATCCCGAGCAACCAGGCGGAAGTGAAGTAAAGAGCTGTATGCGGGACCACCTGAGGAGCAGTAAACCGTTTCAGGAAACAAAATAAGTTAAGTGGTTCAAAAGTTACTTGAGTGTGAAGTGAGACATTGTTTTGACAACCCTAGCTCAGTAAAAAGATCGACAACCCTACTTTTTTGTGCCTTGAAATTAAAGTTAACAGATTACAGATACTCTTAAAAATTTTTCTAATTAAATTGGTTCAAAAACAGTCGAAATAGAGCATTACAAACTTTTATTAAATAAAAAATTGACATAGACACTATTAAGGGATGAAAATCCCACCCCCAGACTTACAATAAGAAACCCTAACGAAAGACAAAGTGAAAATGTACCTAAGGAAAGTTTTTCGACCAAAATTGGACCATAAAGAACGAAGTTATAGAGACTGTAAATTTTTAGGTTTAAGTTAGTATTTAAGTAAATACTATAAGTCTATCGACCAGCAGACGTGGAAGCAGTGCACTTCTAGAAAAAGTTTTTCTAGATTCTAGTAACTGGACAAACTGGGATGAGAACGCTCTCCTTATCGGATTTTTAGGAGCAGTAGGAAGTAAATTAAAACAAAACTAATAAAACCTAAACAAGACAAAAATTTCTAAACCTCAGTCTCCCCAAACTTCTAGAGCCTATAACTCCGAAGCCAGAGGGCCGATTCGTGATCTGAGACCGCTGAGGTTATTTTTTAAGCTAGCTGATCCCGTTAACCTGAAAAAATTAGCCTTTTTTACATTTTTCAGGGGGGTCAATTTCATTTTCAATTTACGTAACCAAGAATTTAAGGTAAACTTTGAGTTGTAATAACTCAGCCATTTCTGCACCGATCGGCCTACTTCTAGGTATCAAAAAACTGGCCACGCCGAGACCTATCTGATGCCGGCACCAAAACGACTCTATATAGAGTCATTTGGAAACTGGGTTCTGGAAGTGGTGTTTGGGGTCGATTGACTTATAGGGAACATACCGTCGACCCGGTAGAGGAGGGCTATAAAGTGAAAAGTGCTCTACCTAGAGAAAGACTACTTGTAAAAATTTTCTGTAGTGTATAAGTGTGTTAGAAATTAAGTTTACGCTGCGTACCGAGTTTTTTGACCGGTACGCATAGAAATAGACCAACCAGAGAGACACGAGCACTATATAGAGTTTGTCTCAAATTTTGTTTTCGTTCTGTCTTCTTTGTTGTTGTTTGACTTATTGCTATTCTTACATAATTTGACTTCTTTGTACATATTACATATAAAACAGGTGCGACTCTATATAGAGTTGCAAAAAATTTTTATTAAATTACTGCAACGTTAAAATCTTACTGCTGACTGTATGCGTACATAGTCGTTTTCGACTGAAATTTCGGACTCTATACATCCTTTTTTTTTACAATCTGACGCATACCTCCAACGATATGATTGGCATTAGAACCCCGGTCAAAAAGCCCCAGCAGGGGGTGCAGTCGCCACCGGAGACAAATGCCTCGGTCTCACCCCGGGAGGCGCGCCCGAGTGTGGGGGAAAGCAGGGCACAGTGCGACTCAAAAGTCAGGAGAAGCATAGGGGAGTGGGAGGCAGGGAAACCCGAGACTAGGCCCTCTACCACCTCCCCCCCAAAAAGAGGAATGCGCGCTACTTCTCAGCCGAAGTCTTGCGAGGTGCCTTCACAAGGGAGGCGCGGGACACCGGTGGCCTCGGAAAGCTCTCCAAAAACCATAAGGGTAGAGCAGGCGAGTAGAGTCGTCGAAGCCAGGGAGTGCCTGAACAAGGCCAAGCTCCACCTAAATGCCTCACGAAACTTGAAGGCGGACATAAAGGCGGGAGTCCTGCAGGCGGTGGACAGGCTCTACTTGCTGGTGAAGGAGGCCGAGCAGCAAAGAAGAGCACAGGTGCCCTCTTGTGATGCTCGGGGACAGGCGCAGGAGAATGACGGCAATGGAGGCCAGGACCCGGGGAGAGAAAGGGATGTCTTACAGCGGTCGATACAGGATCACAGCGAACTGCTCCACCGGTGCATGGAGGAGACTAAAAAATTAAAAGTAAACCTCAAGCAGCTAAGTGAGGTTACGGTAGCACACAGAAGTGTCTTGGAGGACTGCACAAAGCACGGTCAAGCTTTGGACGACCGGCTCGAGCGGTCCCTGGGACACTATGTAGCTGGTAAAAGTCCCTCATATGCAGAGATGGCGGCTAACCCCGCGAGGATAACAGCAGTTCAAAAGCCTCTGCACTCGGTGGTAGTGTCATCCACGGATGAGAACGACACCAGTGCAGAGGTCATAGCAAAAATCAGGGCGGCTGTCGACGCCAGGAAAGAAGGAATAAGGGTGGACAAACTCAGAAAGGCAAGAGACCAAAAGGTAGTAATTGGGTTCAATACGAAAGAGGAATTGAACAAGGTAAGGGACAAAATAGGAAGAACGGGGAACTTAAAGGTGGAGGATGTCAAAAACAAGCATCCTCTAATCATTCTGAGGGACGTCTTAGCATACAACACGGACGACGAGGTGGTGACGTTATTGAAAAATCAGAATGCCCACTTGCTAGACGACATAAAATCGGACGACCAGCAACTGGTCGTCAAATACAGACGAAGGGCTCGAAACCCACTCATGAGCCACGTCGTTATGCAGGTGTCCCCCCCGTCTGGCAGCGTCTGACCGGAGCTGGAAGTGTCCACATAGACCTCCAGCGAGTAAGGGTCTACGACCAGTCACCGCTGATACAATGCTCGACGTGCCTAGGATACGGACACAGCAGGAAATACTGCAAGGATAGCGTTCCACTGTGTAGCCACTGCGGGGACCCACATATGCGAGAGAAATGCCCGGCGCTACTGGCGGGAGATGTGCCGCAATGTAGGAACTGCGTAGCAACCAAGAACGGTAAGGCAGACCATAACGCCTTCGATGCGGAGTGCCCCATTCGGAAGCGATGGGACGCATTGGCGAGATCGTCGGTAGCGTATTGCTGAGGGCGTCCGGGGCGAACAACATAGTTACAAATTGGTGCAGGTAAACCTCCAAAGAAAAAAGCTGGCTACCGACGAGCTGCTAATTGAGTCGAAAAAGCGTGGAGTCGCCGCGGCCCTTATCCAAGAACCATACGTGGGCGGGGGCAGTAGAATGAAGTGCGGGGTGGGGATGCGAGTCTTCCAGAGCTCTACTGTCGGAGAAGGGAAAACTAAGGCTGCGATAGCCGTCTTCGACCAAAGCCTAAGCGTTATACAACACCCTAATTTGACCACAGACAACATCGCTGTGGTCGAAATTCAAACTGAGGCCTGGAGGATCGTATTGATATCCTTCTACTTTGAGCCGGAGGAACCCATCAATCCGTACTTGACACATCTTGGGAGGGTATTGGAGGAACTGGGACCTGGGCGAGTGATCGTGGGTGGCGACTCCAACGCAAAGAGCTCATGGTGGGACCCCTACGGTCTATTAAGGGGCTCCTTAATAGACCGTAGGGGTGAGGAGCTGTCGGGCACTCTCGAAGAGCTGGGCTTAAACGTACTCAACGTAGGGGAAACTCCGACCTTCGACACCATCAGAGGAGGCAAGCGCTTCAGCAGCTTTATTGACGTAACGGCGTGCTCCACGGATACACTAGACCTAGTGGAAGACTGGAGGGTAGACGAGGGGCTAACGGGATCGGACCACAATGGAATTGCTTTCAACATTCGGCTTCAAAAATCCAAAGGGATCAAAATTAGTAGGACAACAAGAATTTATAACACCAGAAAAGCAAATTGGGTTAAATTTCATGAGAAATTTAACCAAATTATGCAAGGGAACCAAATCACAAAAGCAAAAGTAGAGAACATCAAAGATACCCAACAAATTGACGAAATCGTTGACAAAATCACAACGGCAGTCAGACACGCGTGCGCCTCGTCTATACCGACAAAGAAAAACAAAGAAACATTTACACTACCATGGTGGTCCGAGGAGCTGGCCGAAATGAAGAAACGGGTTGCCACCAAGAAGCGCCGAATAAAATGCGCTGCACCGGCACGGAGAGCGAAGGTCGTAGAGGAGTACCTGAAACAAAAAGAAGAGTATGAACTGAAAGCAGCAAAGGCCCAAACTGACAGCTGGAAAGAATTCTGCGGGAAACAGGACAGGGAAGGGGTTTGGCAGGGCATCTACAGGGTGATTGGAAGAACGACTAGGAGGGAAGAGGATCTGCCGCTGCAGACTGACGGAAAAACGCTAGATGCGCGCGGCTCTGCAAGGTTGTTGGCGGAGACCTTTTACCCGGAGGACCTAGAAATCACCGACAGTGCACACCACCGATGTATCCGAGCTAAAGCTGATGCCGTGAACGCCGGAGAACAAGATGGTCTATGTGATCTACCGTTCACAATGGCCGAACTCAAAGCAGCAAGCGGAACATTTAACCCCAAAAAAGCCCCAGGTGAGGATGGTTTCACCGCGGATATATGTTGTAAAGCCATCGAGAGTGACCCTGAGATGTTCCTGGGTCTGATGAATGCGTGTCTGAAAAATTATTATTTCCCCGGTGCCTGGAAGAGGGCTACGGTGATCGTGATGAGGAAACCGGGTAAAACAGATTACACAAACCCGCGATCATATAGACCGATTGGCCTCCTACCCGTATTTGGAAAGATATTAGAAAAAATGCTGGTGGTCCGCCTAAAGTACCACGTAATGCCGAAGATAAGTACTCGCCAGTACGGATTCATGCCGCAAAGGGGTACCGAAGACTCCCTCTATGATCTGATGCAACATGTCCGTAAAAAACTAAGTCAAAAGAAAATAGTTACACTGGTGTCTCTGGACATAGAGGGAGCCTTTGATGGGGCCTGGTGGCCAATTATAAGAGTCCGGCTGGCAGAGGAAAAAGTCCCATGGAACATCAGGAGAGTCATAGACAGTTACCTCGCCCATAGAAGGGTCACAATTAGATATGCGGGAGAAGAGTTCAGCAAGAGTACAAATAAAGGATGTGTTCAGGGTTCCATCGGGGGCCCCATTTTGTGGAACATCCTGCTGAACCCACTCCTCACAGACCTGGAGGCGGGGGGGTACTACTGCCAGGCATTTGCTGACGATGTCGTCCTGGTGTTCGACAGCGACACAGCACAGGGCATTGAGGAACATGCCAATGTCGCACTTGAACGTGTTCGCACGTGGGGCGTCGATAATAAGTTAAAATTTGCACCAAACAAAACCAAAGCCATGGTCATTACCAAGAAACTCAAATACGACGCCCCACGTCTGAGCATGGGCGGGGTCGACGTTGTCATGTCAAGACAAATTAAAATCTTAGGAGTCATAATAGATGACAAACTCACGTTCAATGCCCATGTCTCAAGTGTCTGTAGAAAGGCAATAGGGATCTACAAACAGTTGTCAAGAGCGGCAAAAGCCAGCTGGGGACTGCACCCCGAGGTCATTAGAATAATATACACGGCCGTAGTGGAGCCTGTTGTCCTGTACGCCGCCAGCGTATGGGCTCCCGCGGCGGAGAGGCTGGGAATAGCAAAGCAGATGGGGACATTGCAGCGCGGGATAGCCCAGAAAGTATGTAAAGCATACCGCACTGTGTCGCTGCACTCTGCCCTTTTGCTGGCCGGAATGCTCCCCTTAGACCTGCGAGCCAGAGAGACCGCGAGGCTGTACGAGGCAAAGAGAGGGGTGCCACAGCCGGCGCTGGCCGGCAGGGAGGTCGAGAGAATGGCATCGGCGCTGGAGGTTCCGCATCCCGCAGACAACAAGGAACTGGAAATAGAACATCTTGCGAACCAGGACTCAGTGGACATGCACAATGCATATGACATTCGGCTGTTCACTGATGGGAGCAAGATAGCTGGTGGGGTGGGAGCCGCCGTGTCGGTATGGAACCACGATGCCGAAACAAAAGCCATCAAATTATCCCTGCCAGCATATTGCAGTGTATACCAGGTGGAGCTGCTAGCAATATGTAGAGCGACGGAGGAGGTCCGGAGTCACGGAGCGAGGTCTTTCGGGGTTTGCAGCGATTCCATGGCGGCCCTTCAAACAGTAAAGAATTATAGCTGCCTCCATCCCCTAGCAGTCAAAGCAAGAGACAACCTAAATCATGCATCTCTCCAAAACAAAACTGTTGCTTTGTTTTGGGTCAAAGCACACGCAGGGATGGTAGGTAACGAAAGAGCAGATGAACTGGCGAAGGCGGCTGCCGTGGGCTCAAAGAAAAGACCCGATTACGATCAGTGCCCGGTTTCATACATAAGGCGCAGTTTGCGAGCGGATACGCTCTGCGAATGGAACCAGCGCTACACCACCGGAGGTACCTCCTCCGTAACCAAACTGTTTTTCCCGGATGCGATGGCGGCGTACAGGGTAATAAGGAAAATGAGTGTGACGAACATTAGAACGCAGATCATGACGGGACACGGAGGCTTCTCCCAATACCTGAACCGTTTCAGGTGTAAGGGGAGCCCCTCATGTGTCTGTGACCCCGAAGCGGATGAAACGGTTCCACACATATTGTTGGATTGTCCGATCTTCGGCAACGAACGATATGCACTGGAGAGGAATCTAAATATCCGACTCGAACCTGGTGTCATAAGCGAGTTAATGTTTAGCAATAATAGGGACAAATTTCTGGACTACTGTGTAAAGATAGCAATAACAACGATAGAGCGAAATAAAACGTAAGGCAATATACTTAACTAATATAATAATTATATTGATATTAAGTATAGAAATTAAGGTGTAAAAATAAAATAAGGTAAACAGAAGGCTCAGAGAAATGTTTATAGCAATAGTAAATAATCTTAAGAATCATACAAATGTATAGCTGTAAGAAACATATAGTAGTAAGTAAGATAATATGTAAGCTATTAAATGGATAAGATAAAAATGTAAACCTATAAATAAGATAGACAGCCGATAATGTAACATAATTTAAATATAAAATAAACAAATTTGTCAAACCTAACCTAACCTAACCGAGTCCTGCACGCTACGCCGCCGCGTTAGCAGCATTTCTAAGTCGCTCCGCGTTCGAAAAATACAAGTTGTGGTATAAGTTTTCTTAATAGTGGACTGTGATATATCAAAAGTTTCGTCTTCGCGAGTTCTATTTGGGCGTGAAGTTCCTGTGAAAATCGGATCAAAACTGTGGATTTTCCCAGAACATTAACCTGTTTTTTGGGTTAATCTTGTAAAAATTTTTCACAGAAACGTGAATTCCTGGGATTTAAGATCGGTGACCCCTATTTTTTCAACTGTGGGAGGGTGCGTCTCGGGGGTACCTACCTTTTGAGACCCCTCTCATATTTTTCCGGCCACGTTCGGGAAAGTTACACCGGTTTTTCCAAAAACCACGTGGCCACGAGGTCCCTGATCCCGGGCAGCTGGGTGAAATTGGACCATCGGGCATCGTGCAGAGCTGTGAGTAGAAACAGAAACAGTTTCAAACATGACAAAACGTTAAATAAATAAAAAGTTATTAAGAGATAAAGTGTGACATACTTTTGACAACCCTAGCTCTAAGGGCAGATCGATGACCCCTCCTTTTTATTATTCTGCTCAAAACTACATAAAGTGCAAATAGTGATAAAAGTTTTCTAGAGGAAATCGCATCAAAGACTGTGAAAATAAAAGATTTTAAATATTTTATAACAAAAATTTTTCACTCGGGCGGATTAAGGGTTGAAAACTACACCCCCGGGTTCAGGGTATCTTGTATTATGAAAGACTAAACAAAATTCTACATCCAGAAAGTTTTTCGACGAAAATAGCATAACAAATGACGAAGTTATAAAGACTAACATTTTAGGTATTAGTTAGTACTTAAGATTAGACCTAAACTTAAATTGTAAATAGACATAGTCTTTGTGCACTTTTCGGCAATATTTTTCCAGGCACTGCAATCTGGGACTTTCAGTTATAGATTTTACTACTTAGCCGATTTTTTAGCTGTACGATACTACTAATAAAATAACTTTGAATAAAACCTAAAATAGACCTAGAAGTATTCTGAGATTTAAATTTCTCGGAATTTTGGAGACCTGTAGTGGGGGAACCAAGAGGCCTAACGGAGTGCTGACACCGTGGGTGCTGTTTTTTGGGGCGTAGAATTGGAACGAAACCAAAAAATCGACCATTAAACAATTTTGGAGGGGGGTCCTTTTCGTTTTCGATTTACGAAACGACGAATCCTAGCGAAAACTTTGAAATTCAATAACCCAGGCACTACTGCTCCGATCAGAACGAAATTTTACAATTTAGTTAATGACCCAAACACATTGTGTTTGTTAGTCGGTTTATTGACCGCAACTGTTTGTGTTGTCCTAACATTTTAATATTTACTTTAAATTTAATTTAATTTAATTTAATTTTAATTTGGAATTTAATTTGAATTTTTAGATTTTTACATTTAGTTGAATTAATCATCGGCGTGACCTGGTTTATTGACCAAATATTGATTTTGTAAAACCATAGGTTAGGTTTGTGCTGTCTACTTAGGTGTGTGGCTCTGAGCGGGTCTCAGTCAGCTGGATCGCAGAAGGTGTACTTTGGACACTTCTTATAAACAAGAAGTGTTTCCCTGCTAAGTGGCTCTCACGGGACTGAGCTCTGGGACCTGCAAGGACATTAACTGTGATATATACATAAACTACTTACAATACCAGAAAATTGTATTTATACACACCTATTTTCTAAAACCTGATCCTCCCATCTAACAATATGTTCGGTATCCGCACCCCAGCCAAGAAACAAACTCGATCGGCCCCTGCTTCTCAGGGTACTCCCCCGGACGTGATGTCAGGCACGAGCCCCTTAGAACGTACGGTGACTCGGACAAGCGTCAGGAGGAGTGTTGGGGAATGGGAGGCCGGTAAAGCGCCCTCCCCGAGGTCGGTGCCTGCCGCCCCTACGAAGCCCAAAAAGCTGAAAAGCACAAACACTATAAGCACACCACCTGCTCAAATGGATTCGGTGGAGGTGGCGGACAACCCGACAAAGATCAGTACGCCAAAAATTACAGACAGGGTTCAAGAGGCAAAAAACTGGGTGACGAAGGCGAAAATCCTTCTCAAAAACTCCCGCAACCTCAGAAAGGATATCTATGAGGGCGTCACCCAGGCTGTTGACGGCCTCTACCTACTGGTGAAGGAGGCGGAATCGGGGAAAGGGCCACCTTCAGACTAAATGGAGCCCCAAACAACAGAATCAGGCAACAAATATAATCAGAAACAACACGACGAGAGGCTTTCTCAACTGCTCTCCTCACTGACTGCCCATAGTAGACTAATGAGAGAGAGTAGTGAGAAAGTTGATAAACTTAACGAGGCTCTCAAGGAAAAATCGGAGGCTATCACCTACGCAGATGCAGCGGCGCGGGTCAAGCCATCGCTGACAAAGCCTGTGTTGCACTCGGTAGTAGTCGCCTCCAAAGATGTAAATGATACTGGGGAGGACGTGGTCGGTATAATCAGGACCGTCATAAAGGCCAAAGAGGACGGTCTTTGCATCGACAGAGTCCGAAAGGCAAAAGATAGGAAAGTCATCATCAGCTGCAGGAACGAAGACGAGAGGAGTAGGGTCCGAAACAAACTGAGAACAGCAGACGATCAGCTGGACGTCCAAGACGTAAAAAACCAGGACCCACTTGTTGTCCTCAGGAATGTGTTAAAATATAATAGGGATGCGGACGTCGTCAAAGCCCTGAGGACACAAAACGCCGGACTCTTCTTGGGCCTTGCAGCTGAGGATGACAAAATAGAAATTCGATACCGGAAAGCGGCAAGAAACCCTCTGATGTGCCACATAGTTGCAAGAGTGTCTACTAAGCTCTGGGGCCGCATGACGGAGGCGTCTGCTGTGTACATAGACATACAGCGGGTTAGAGTGGAAGACCAGTCTCCGCTGGTTCAATGCTCTGGCTGCCTGGGTTATGGGCACAGCAGACGTCTTTGCAAAGAACAAGAGAAAGGGGAAATATGTGGTCATTGCGGAGGCACCCACCAGCGAAGGAGCTGCCCGGGTGTGCTCGCCAACGCACCTCCCGCTTGCTGCAATTGCACTAAAGCCGGACTAGATGCGACTGGGCACAATGCCTTTAGCATGGACTGCCCCGTTCGGCGAAAGTGGGATGCGTTGGCTAGAGCAAAGGTAGCGTATTGCTAAGGGCCTCACCACGGAAATCATGAACCCCCACTCAGACGGAACCAAGGCGTATCCGATACTACAGGCCAATTTACAACGGAAGGAATTAGCGACCGCCGAGTTGTTTGCAGTTGCCGAGGAAAGAAAAGCGGCAATGGCTCTTCTACAAGAGCCGTATGTGGGCAGCATCCGAAGGATGCGAGACTACCGTGGCGCGCGTATTTTCTAGGCGTCAGTAGATGGAAACGGAACTGTGAAGGCTGCAATCGCGGTCTTCGTTCAAGACCTTGACGTGATACAGTGTCCAGAACTCACCACAAACAACACCGCAGTGGTGAGGATCCGAACCCGCGCCTGGGAACTCACGGTGGTCTCGGTCTACTACGAGCCAGACAAGCCCATGGATGAGTACCTCGAGCAGCTTCGAGGGATCCGGCGGAAGTTGGGAGCCCGACGCCTGCTTATCGGAGGGGATGTAAACGCCAAAAGTTCCTGGTGGGGCAGCACAACGGAGGATAAGAGAGGAGAGGAATTGTGTGGCACATTAGAGGAAATGGATTTGCAGGTGCTCAACAGTGGCACTACACCCACGTTCTACACGATTAGGGGCGGCAAGACCTACAGCAGCCACGTCGACCTCACGGTCTGCTCAGTGGACTTAATCGGCCTGGTGGAGGGATGGCGAGTAGACGTTGGCATGACTAGCTCCGACCACAGCGGCATTGCTTTTCACATTCGGCAACAAAAATCCTTTGGCATTAACATTAAAACCACCACTACACTACTACTGTATAACACAAGAAAAGCTAATTGGGACCAGTTTCGTGAGAAACTGGCCCAATTACAAACATAATTTAATATAAAGAAAATTAATATAGACATTATCAAAAATAAAACAGATTTGGATAATGTTGTAGAGTCATATTCGGCAATAATTAAAAAAGTTTGTGATACTTGTATCCCCAAAATTAAACCCAAAAATAAAATTGCAATGCCGTGGTGGACTGATGAGCTCGCTGCGTTGAAGCGGAAAGTCGCCACCAGGAAGAGGAGGATACGCTGTGCCGCCCCGATTCGTCGGGAATTTGTCGTTGCTGACTACCTGCAAATCAAAAATGAATACGAGAAGAAAGCGAGGTGTGCCCAAATTGACAGTTGGAAGAGCTTTTGTACCAGGCAAGATAGGGAGGGGGTCTGGGAGGGAATTTACCGAGTTATCAGAAGGACTGCCAAAAGGCAGGAGGATGTAACCCTGGTCAAGAACGGCGTACTTCTCAGTGCCGCCGAATCAGCATCGCACCTGGCGGAGACCTTCTATCCGGAGGATCTAACGGAAACCGACAACCAACACCATAAGGACACCCGGGATCTCGCACTGCGGGTAAACGACCGGGTTAATGATGAGTTGGATGATCCGCCGTTTACTTCGCGCGAGATGATCGCTGCGCTGTCTAGTTTTAACCCGAAGAAGGCGCCGGGTGTGGATGGATTCACCGCAGACATCTGTCGTCAGTCCATTCTCCGGGACCCCGATGTGTTCCTTGCCCTGGCCAACAAGTGCTTTACACTTGGACACTTCCCCACGAAGTGGAAAGAGGTCACCGTAGTCGTCTTGAAGCCGGGCAAGGACGACTATCAGAGCGCCAAATCATACAGGCCCATCGGCCTTTTGCCTGTGTTGGGAAAAGTCCTGGAGAAAATAGTCGTAGCGAGGCTCCAGTGGCACCTAGTACCGCGGCTCAGTACTCGCCAGTATGGCTTTATGCCCCAGAGAGGCACCGAGGACGCCCTCTATACCCTAGTGAACCACATTAAGGCCGAGATTAAGCGTAAAAAGCTGGTCACGCTTGTCTCACTGGATATAGAGGGTGCCTTCGATAGCGCATGGTGGCCCGCCATCAAGGTCCGACTGGCGGAGGAAGGCTGTCCGGTGAATATCAGGCGCATATTGGATAGCTACTTAGGCGACAGATGTGTGAAACTGAAGTATGCCGGTGCGGAACATCGCCGAAATACACAAAAGGGCTGCGTCCAAGGATCCATTAGTGGGCCCATACTATGGAATATCCTCCTAGATCCCCTCTTGAAGGGTCTACACGAACGGGGCGTCACCTGCCAGGCATTCGCAGATGACGTGGTTCTGCTGTTCGCGGAGTATACCGCGTCAGAAGTGCAGCGACGTGCCAATGCTGCCCTTGACTTTGTTCAGGGGTGGGGCGTCAGGAATAAATTGAAATTTGCGCCACATAAGACTTGCGCTATGCTGCTGGCGAACAAACTAAAGCATGACACCCCGCTCCTGAGCATGGGCGGGGTCGACATTGGCATGTCCCGAGAGCTGAGAATTTTGGGGCTTACTATAGACGATAAGCTGGCGTTCAACACCCATGTCGGCGTCGTCTGCAGGAAGGCCCTAAATATATACAAACAGCTCTCGAGAACGGCTAAAATAAGCTGGGGACTGCATCCTGAGGTTGTACGCATAATATACACTGCGACGGTAGAGCCGGTCATCACTTATGCGGCAGCCGCATATGCTCCCGCCGTCGAGAAGCTGGGCATTCGCAGGCTCCTCGACACTGTGCAGAGAGGATTCGCTCAGAAGATCTGCAAGTCGTATCGCACTGTCTCCCTCAACTCGGCCTTACTACTGGCACGGTTACTACCTCTGGATCTTCGTATTAAGGAAGCGGCCGCTCTATACGAAGCGCGCAAAGGGTCGACCCGGCTAGTGCTAGGAGACCGGGAGGTAGAGCGTGTGGTGCGATTTGTAGAACTGCCGCATCGGGCTCTGCGTATGGACCTGAGTTTCTGCAGCCTGGAGGACCAAAACCTGGTAGACCAGCATAACGTGCAGTCGCTCCGCATTTTCACAGACGGTAGTAAGTTGCAGGGCAAAGTTGGTGCCGCGTTGTCCATATGGGACAGCCGGGCCGAACTGAGGAGCAGGAAACTGTGCTTGCCGCCGTACTGCACCGTCTACCAGGCCGAGCTCTTGGCCATATGCAGAGCCTCGAGCGAGTCCTCAATTGTGGTGCGGGGAGCTGGGGTATCTACAGCGACTCAAGGGCAGCGCTAGAGACGGTGACGAATCCTGGGACCTTGCATCCTCTTGCGACACAGGCGCGCCGAAACCTCAGCGAGGCCTTGACCAAAGGCAAACATGTAGCTTTGTACTGGATTAAGGCCCACGCCGGTATCGACGGTAATAAGCGCGCCGACGAGTTGGCGAAGATAGCAGCACTTTCGTCTCGGAGAAAACCTGATTACGACATGTGCCCAGTATCATTCGTCAGGCGCCAGGTACGCAGCGACTCGCTTGACGAATGGAACCGGAGATATCAGTCGGGCCACACGGCCTCCGTCACGAAAGTGTTCTTCCCGGATGCGAAGGAAGCATACTCCTTGGTGCGAAAGCTCCAACCCCAAGGCGTTGTTACACAGATATTGACGGGACAAGGGGGGTTCTCCCAATACTTGCATCGCTTTGGGTGTCGGGAGAGCCCGTCGTGTATTTGCGATGAAGCTCAGCAAGAAACCGTCCTGCATGTGATTTTTGAGTGTCCCGTATTCGGGGCACAACGGTACGAAGCTGAACAGCGCCTTGGCACAAAATTATTAAAAGAAGAGGCACATCTCCTACTAAGCAACACATCAACACGCACAAAATTCTTGTGCTTTGCTGAAGATGTATGCAAAAGAACAATCAAAGGAAATGCGTGAACAAAAAATTATTAGAAGAAAGACATACTACGAGATAGCCAAAGACTCTTGTGATGCAAGAGGATGACAGCAAAACCACAAAAAAAAAAATCCAAATCCCACGGGGGAGTTCCGGCCAAGGCGCACGCCGCCTCCGTCGATACGGTGCGGTAACCGCGTATGGCTCTAACCGCCAATATCCTCTGAGGGCGCCAGAGGCGAGCCCTATTCTGGGCGGTCAGAGCCGCCGCCCACACCGGTGCACCATACAGCGCCATTGACCGGACAACCCCCGTGTATAGCCGTCTCGTCGCCACGCTAGCTCCACCCAGATTGGGCAAAAGTCGCCCAAGGGCAGAAGCAGCGCCGACTAGCTTTGGAGAAAGCTGTCGGAAGTGCTCGTCGAAGAGCCACCTGCCGTCGAGGATCAGGCCCAGATACTTCATCTGGGCCTGAACCGGTACGAGGACCGAATTGACCACGATGGAGGCGCCGGAGGGTGGACCACGACGGGGCCCATGGAACAAAAGGGCCTCCGTCTTGTCCAGGGCCACCCGCAAACCCAGTGCCTCAATTCGCCCGACCACCAGAGAGACACCCGTGGTGGCCAGGCGCGCCGCCTCTTGAAAGTTTGCTCCCCGGGCCGTGACCAATGTGTCATCTGCGTAACAAATTACGCCCAGCCCGGGGGGAAGACTACCTCGAAGGGCCCAGTCGTATCCCATGTTCCACAGGAGTGGTCCGAGGACAGACCCCTGTGGAACACCGCACGACATGAGCCGCCGCCTCAGAACACCGTCTCGGTCCTCGTACATGACGGTACACTCCTCAAGATAGTCTGCCACAAGCCGCCTCAGGTACTTTGGCACCCCATGGTAGTGAAGTGCTTCCCTGATGCAGCTAAATGGCAGACTATTAAATGCGTTGGCGATGTCCAACGACACCGCCAACAGCACGCCGCCACAGCTCACCGCCTCTTCGGTAACGGCCCTCAGGCGCAGCACGGCATCGACCGTCGAACGCCCCGCCCGAAAACCAAATTGGGCGTCCGACAGATCGGGGCCCACTTCGCAGAGGTGCCGGACGATGCGGGCAGAGAGTATCCTCTCAAACAGTTTACCCGCCTCGTCCAGCAACACGATGGACCTATAGGCCGCTACCGATTCGGCTGGCCGTCCCGGCTTCCTCAATAGGACCAGCTTCCCGCTTTTCCAGCACTCAGGGAAGCGTCCACCCCAACCTAACCTAACCTAACCTAACCTAACCACCAACAAAGGATGCATACAGGGATCCACCTACGGTCCTCTCTTGTGGAACGTGCAGCTCGACCCACTACTGAGAGCGGCTGAAAAATTGGAAGCCCACATTCAGGCTTTCGCCGACGACATCTTAGTCGTCGCCTCAGGAAGGACCACAGAGGAGGTGCGACTTAGCGCACAGCGCGCGCTGGATACTGTTGCGGACTGGGGGAAGGCATATAAGATGCGCTTCGCTGCCCACAAGACTCAGGCCATTTTTACAACGCGCAAACTAAAAGCTACTGCGCCGCAACTAACCTTAAATGGCACTGAGCTACATTACAGAGACTCCCTAAAGGTCTTGGGACTCACCATCGACAGGCAGCTCAACTTCAGGGAACACTTGGCCGGTGCACATCGCAAAGCGGTTGCACTCTATAAGAGAGTCGCGAGAACGGCCTCGGCGGGATGGGGCCTAAACTCTAATGTGCTGTGAATCATATACCGGGCTGTGGTTGAACCCACAGTCCTGTATGCAGCCAGTGTTTGGGCGGAAGCCGCCAAGAAAAAGTACAATCGGGTAGTGCTGGACAGAATCACCAGACAGTTTGCAATCCTGATTGCAAAGGCTCATCGGACCACCTCCTTCACATCAGCAGCCGTTCTGTCGGGAATTCTCCCTCTGGACCTGAGAGCACAAGAACAGCTTAAACTCTACGAGGTTCGGAGGGGGCGCTCCCTGGCGGCACTGCCCGACTTCACAATGGAGAGACGCCTCAGCCCTTTCGCTCTTCCCCATCCCGCTCTTAGAAGGGGGTTGACTCATCTGCGCGTGTCATCGCTGGAGGAACTCGACCAGCTGGACCCAGATAGGGTCCACATATACACGGATGGCAGCAAGATAGAGGGTCATGTCGGGGGGGGCGTCACGGTATGGCGAGGAGGGCAAGAGGTCGGGCACGCCCGCTTCAGACTCTCCGATCACTGCAGCGTATTTCAGGCGGAGCTGGTGGCCATCACCCGAGCTCTCTCGATGGCGAAAAAAGACTCCAAGAACAAGAAGACGTACATCCTTAGCGACTCAAGATCGGCACTGGAGACCCTGGCTGATCCAGCTTCCCGTCATCCAATCACCAAGTCTATCAAGAACCAGCTCACCGAACTAGAAGAGAAGGGAGGGGATGTTCAGTAGGTGTGGATCAAGGCACATGCGGGATTACCAGGCAACGAAAGAGCTGACGAGTTGGCTAAAGAAGGGGCCCTAAAGGATAAGAGAGCCCCAGTGTACACTGACTTCCCGTTGTCCAGAGCCAGGTACCTCATCAGAAGAGCAACGATTGAGGAGTGGCAGTTGAGATACGAAGAGTCTCCCACCGGGAAAACCACACAACTCTTCCTTGAAGATGTGCAAGAAGCCTTCAAGATATTTGGAACCTGCAACCACACCAATGTGGGGACCCAACTGCTTACTGGCCATGGGGTTGTCAGAGAATACCTGCACCGGTTCAAGCTTGCTGATTCCCCGCAGTGCATCTGTGACAACGTGACAATAGAGACAGTCGAACATCTCATCAGACACTGTCCCAGATATATGTCACTACGTCACGACATGCAACCTGGCTGAGCTCGTCAGGCACGAGGCAAGCAGAGACCGGTTTCTTCAGTACGGAGCACGAGTCGTGAGAGCTGCGGGCAGAACAAACGGCTCAAGATTGTAGTCAACAGTAGTTAACCTTAGTCTAAGATTAATTTTGTATAATTTTTGCATCTCATTTATTAAATTGTAATAAAACTGCATGTCCAATTAATATTAGTGCATGGTACTCAGACAAAAAAAAAAAAAAAAAAAACCAAACCTAACCTAACCTAACCTAACCTTTTTTTTTTTTTAACGTGTGGAAACCCCCTAGAGCCGTCACCCCACCGGGGTTTACGGCGGGGTGGTGTGTCGGAATCGGACCGACTAAAACCACACGGTGTGCCACTCTGCGCCTGAGATAGGAGGGATCCGGGAACCGCTGCTATTACGACATCCAGATCCCTCCTAGCGCCTGCCCGCTAATGTGGGCACCATCTATGGGTAAACTCTCTATTTTAGGCGACGTACGGCACACGCGGACGTCGCCTCCTCGCGGCTGGCCACTATAGCGGATGGAGGGGAAAACCCGTCCCGTCCACCCGCGGCCACACTCAAGGCGGCATGAGGCGCTGGTATGCGCGCCTCCGCCGCCCGGCTCGCCGGCGGCGAATTGGGTCCGAGTAGATATCGTCCTCCCGGGCCCTCTCTGCCGCCTCCTTCCGCGAAATTACGTCTTCGCAGAAGGTTGCGACCGCGGTAAAACAACTGTCGCTACCGGCCATGGAGCGTATGACGGCCGGCAGCGAGAGATCACCTCCAATAACTGCAGTGAGGACCCCACGCTGCGCCGCCCAAGCGGAACAAACTGCTAGCGTGTGCTGAGCCGAGTCCTCACTGCAGTCGCAGTGGTGACAGGCGGGACTCAATTCCCTCCTGACGACCGAGTGCAGATACTTCCCGAAGCAACCGTGCCCGGAAAGGACCTGCGTCAGTCGGAAGGAAAGGGTCCCGTGCTGCCGCCCTGCCCACTCGGCGATGACCGGCTGGAGAGCCTCCACGGCGGCAAAGCCAGCACGTGGAGCCTCCAGCCGGGACGACCAACGAGCCATCGTGGCTCGACGAGCGGCCTCTCGCCACTCGCGTATCTCTTCGGGCGGGGGCCGTATGCCGGTACTCGCCCGGAAGTCAGCCGTCCGCCGATAAACTTCGGCGAGCACTTCCGCCTCCAAATCCCACGGGGGAGTTCCGGCCAAGGCGCACGCCGCCTCCGTCGATACGGTGCGGTAACCGCGTATGGCTCTAACCACCAATATCCTCTGAGGGCGCCAGAGACGAGCCCTATTCTGGGCGGTCAGAGCCGCCGCCCACACCGGTGCACCATATAGCGCCATTGACCGGACAACACCCGTGTATAGCCGTCTCGTCGTGACGCTGGCTCCACCCAAATTGGGCAAAAGTCGCCCAAGGGCAGAAGCAGCGCCGACCAGCTTTGGAGTAAGCTGTCGGAAGTGCTCGTCGAAGAGCCACCTGCCGTCTAGGATCAGGCCCAGATACTTCATCTGGGCCTTAATCGGTACGAGGACCGAATTGACAACGATAGAGGCGCCGGGGGGTGGACCACGACGGGGCCCATGAAACAAAAGGGCCTCCGTCTTATCTAGGGCCACCCGTAAACCCAGCGCCTCAATCCGCCCGACCACCGAAGAGACTCCCACGGTGGCCAGGCGCGCCGCCTCTTGAAAGTTCACCCCCCGGGCCGTGACCAATGTGTCATCGGCGTAACAAATTACGCCCAGCCCGGGGGGAAGACGACCTCGAAGGGCCCAGTCGTATCCCATATTCCACAGGAGTGGTCCGAGGACGGATCCCTGCGGAACACCGCACGACATGGGCCGAACCTAACCTAACCTAACCTAACCTACGAACCGGATACGTTGAGAAGCGAGGGAGATATGTGAGTCATAATCATCATTTTTACTTTGACAATACACACAAGTTTAGAGTTTTTACACTGAAAATCTTACATGCTCAAAACAGTGTATAAAAGCGACCGTTGTTGTTAAAAAACATAGTTCTCACTGCTTCACATTGATTTGAGGCGAAAGGCGTTAGTTCGATTTTCAACAGTAGTTACTCTGGACCGTGCCCTCGAGTAGGCATAAAAACCACCAGTTTCGAGCTTATTTTTCGAGTTTCTATGTGACGGATTTTAACAAATGAGGTGTCGCCAGACGCCTCTCGACGAGTTCTATCTAAATATGTAACAATATTGAACGTAGGCGGGTACATTGACGAAATATACGCGAAAGAAGTTGAAAAATGACCCTTTTTTTATGCACTATTATGAATATAATGAAAAATTTTAGTAAATCTACAATACAAAACAACAAACACTATATGTCATCGCGTAGGTGACTCTCTTGCCGAAACTGTAAGACTAAAACGAACCGGATACGTTGAGAAATGAGGGAGATATATGAGTCATAATCATCATTTTTACTTTGACAATACACACAAGTTTAGAGATTTTAGACTGAAAATCTTACATGCTCACAACAGTGTATAAAAGCGACCGTTGTTGTTAAAAAACATAGTTCTCACTGCTTCACATCGATTTGAGGCGAAAGGCGTTAGTTCGATTTTCAACAATAGTTACTCTGGACCGTGCCCTCGAGTAGGCATAAAAGCCACCAGTTTCGGGCTTATTTTTCGAGTTTCTATGTGACGGATTTTAGCAAATGAGGAGTCACCAAACGCCTCTCGACGAGTTCTATCTAAATATGTAACAATATTGAACGTAGGCGGGTACATTGACGAAATAGACGCGAAAGAAGTTGAAAAATGACACTTCTTTTTATGCACAATTACGAAGATAATGAAAAATTTTAGTAAAATTACAATACGAAACACCAAAAACTATATGGCACCACATAGGTGCCTTTCTTATTGAAATTGTAAGATTAAAACGAATGCGATATGTTGATGAACGAGGAAGATAGGTGAATTACAATGAAAAAAAACCTGAAATTCAATGTGATCGTTTCCAGGACTTTGAAACCTGCGTGCTGAGTGGGGATCGAGAGTGTCGTTACAGTGAAGGAGAGACTCGCGAAGGTGTCGGTGCCCATCGCTGACTAACGCTATTCTTCTATGGACATGAGCCTCAATGCACGTGAGTATTGAGAAAACTTTTTTCAAATGTAATTCATTCAGCAAACCCGAATAAAGCAGTGATTGTATTCAGCTATCGTCGCTAGAAATTAAAACTTAAATAATTCACTACACGGGTGACGTAGGTAGTGTTTCAAGCGCATTTCGATAAGCCCTATCTAAATATGTAACAATCTTGAACGTAAGCGGGGACATTGACGAAATATACGCGAAAGAAGTTGAAAAATGACCCTATTTTTATGCACAATTACGAATATAATGAAAAATTTTAGTAAATCTACAATACAAAACACCAAACACTATACGTCACCACATAGGTGACTCTCTTGCCGAAACTGTAAGACTAAAACGAACCGGATACGTTGAGAAACGAGGGAGATATGTGAGTCATAATCATCATTTTTACTTTGACAATACACACAAGTTTAGAGTTTTTACACTGAAAATCTTACATGCTCAAAACAGTGTATAAAAGCGACCGTTGTTGTTAAAAAACATAGTTCTCACTGCTTCACATCGATTTGAGGCAAAAGGCGTTAGTTCGATTTTCAACAGTAGTTACTCTGGACCGTGCCCTCGAGTAGGCATAAAAACCACCAGTTTCGGGCTTATTTTTCGAGTTTCTATGTGACGGATTTTAACAAATGAGGAGTCACCAAACGCCTCTCGACGAGTTCTATCTAAATATGTAACAATATTGAACGTAGGCGGGTACATTGACGAAATATACGCGAAAGAAGTTGAAAAATGACCCTTTTTTTATGCACTATTATGAATATAATGAAAAATTTTAGTAAATCTACAATACAAAACAACAAACACTATATGTCATCGCGTAGGTGACTCTCTTGCCGAAACTGTAAGACTAAAACGAACCGGATACGTTGAGAAACGAGGGAGATATGTGAGTCATAATCATCATTTTTACTTTGACAATACACACAAGTTTAGAGTTTTTACACTGAAAATCTTACATGCTCAAAACAGTGTATAAAAGCGACCGTTGTTGTTAAAAAACATAGTTCTCACTGCTTCACATTGATTTGAGGCGAAAGGCGTTAGTTCGATTTTCAACAGTAGTTACTCTGGACCGTGCCCTCGAGTAGGCATAAAAACCACCAGTTTCGGGCTTATTTTTCGAGTTTCTATGTGACGGATTTTAACAAATGAGGTGTCGCCAGACGCCTCTCGACGAGTTCTATCTAAATATGTAACAATATTGAACGTAGGCGGGTACATTGACGAAATAGACGCGAAAGAAGTTGAAAAATGACACTTCTTTTTATGCACAATTACGAAGATAATGAAAAATTTTAGTAAAATTACAATACGAAACACCAAAAACTATATGGCACCACATAGGTGCCTTTCTTATTGAAATTGTAAGATTAAAACGAATGCGATATGTTGATGAACGAGGAAGATAGGTGAATTACAATGAAAAAAAACCTGAAATTCAATGTGATCGTTTCCAGGACTTTGAAACCTGCGTGCTGAGTGGGGATCGAGAGTGTCGTTACAGTGAAGGAGAGACTCGCGAAGGTGTCGGTGCCCATCGCTGACTAACGCTATTCTTCTATGGACATGAGCCTCAATGCACGTGAGTATTGAGAAAACTTTTTTCAAATGTAATTCATTCAGCAAACCCGAATAAAGCAGTGATTGTATTCAGCTATCGTCGCTAGAAATTAAAACTTAAATAATTCACTACACGGGTGACGTAGGTAGTGTTTCAAGCGCATTTCGATAAGCCCTATCTAAATATGTAACAATCTTGAACGTAAGCGGGGACATTGACGAAATATACGCGAAAGAAGTTGAAAAATGACCCTATTTTTATGCACAATTACGAATATAATGAAAAATTTTAGTAAATCTACAATACAAAACACCAAACACTATACGTCACCACATAGGTGACTCTCTTGCCGAAACTGTAAGACTAAAACGAATCGGATACGTTGAGAAACGAGGGAGATATGTGAGTCATAATCGTCATTTTTACTTTGACAATACACACAAGTTTAGAGTTTTTACACTGAAAATCTTACATGCTCAAAACAGTGTATAAAAGCGACCGTTGTTGTTAAAAAACATAGTTCTCACTGCTTCACATCGAATTGAGGCGAAAGGCGTTAGTTCGATTTTCAACAATAGTTACTCTGGACCGTGCCCTCGAGTAGTGCCTTGCAACAACGTTGTAGCCAACAACGGTCGCTTTTATACACTGTTTTGAGCATGTAAGATTTTCAGTGTAAAAACTCTAAACTTGTGTGTATTGTCAAAGTAAAAATGATGATTATGACTCACATATCTCCCTCGTTTCTCAACGTATCCGGTTCGTTTTAGTCTTACAGTTTCGGCAAGAGAGTCACCTACGCGATGACATATAGTGTTTGTTGTTTTGTATTGTAGATTTACTAAAATTTTTCATTATATTCATAATAGTGCATAAAAAAAGGGTCATTTTTCAACTTCTTTCGCGTATATTTCGTCAATGTACCCGCCTACGTTCAATATTGTTACATATTTAGATAGAACTCGTCGAGAGGCGTTTGGTGACTCCTCATTTGTTAAAATCCGTCACATAGAAAATCGAAAAATAAGCCCGAAACTGGTGGTTTTTATGCCTACTCGAGGGCACGGTCCAGAGTAACTACTGTTGAAAATCGAACTAACGCCTTTTGCCTCAAATCGATGTGAAGCAGTGAGAACTATGTTTTTTAACAACAACGGTCGCTTTTATACACTGTTTTGAGCATGTAAGATTTTCAGTGTAAAAACTCTAAACTTGTGTGTATTGTCAAAGTAAAAATGATGATTATGACTCACATATCTCCCTCGTTTCTCAACGTATCCGGTTCGTTTTAGTCTTACAGTTTCGGCAAGAGAGTCACCTATGTGGTGACGTATAGTGTTTGGTGTTTTGTATTGTAGATTTACTAAAATTTTTCATTATATTCGTAATTGTGCATAAAAATAGGGTCATTTTTCAACTTCTTTCGCGTATATTTCGTCAATGTCCCCGCTTACGTTCAAGATTGTTACATATTTAGATAGGGCTTATCGAAATGCGCTTGAAACACTACCTACGTCACCCGTGTAGTGAATTATTTAAGTTTTAATTTCTAGCGACGATAGCTGAATACAATCACTGCTTTATTCGGGTTTGCTGAATGAATTACATTTGAAAAAAGTTTTCTCAATACTCACGTGCATTGAGGCTCATGTCCATAGAAGAATAGCGTTAGTCAGCGATGGGCACCGACACCTTCGCGAGTCTCTCCTTCACTGTAACGACACTCTCGATCCCCACTCAGCACGCAGGTTTCAAAGTCCTGGAAACGATCACATTGAATTTCAGGTTTTTTTTCATTGTAATTCACCTATCTTCCTCGTTCATCAACATATCCCATTCGTTTTAATCTTACAATTTCAATAAGAAAGGCACCTATGTGGTGCCATATAGTTTTTGGTGTTTCATATTGTAATTTTACTAAAATTTTTCATTATCTTCGTAATTGTGCATAAAAAGAAGTGTCATTTTTCAACTTCTTTCGCGTCTATTTCGTCAATGTACCCGCCTACGTTCAATATTGTTACATATTTAGATAGAACTCTTCGAGACGCGTCTGGCAACACCTCATTTGTTAAAATCCGTCACATAGAAACTCGAAAAATAAGCCCGAAACTGGTGGCTTTTATGCCTACTCGAGGGCACGGTCCAGAGTAACTATTGTTGAAAATCGAACTAACGCCTTTCGCCTCAAATCGATGTGAAGCAGTGAGAACTATGTTTTTTAACAACAACGGTCGCTTTTATACACTGTTTTGAGCATGTAAGATTTTCAGTGTAAAAACTCTAAACTTGTGTGTATTGTCAAAGTAAAAATGATGATTATGACTCACATATCTCCCTCGTTTCTCAACGTATCCGGTTCGTTTTAGTCTTACAGTTTTGGCAAGAGAGTCACCTACGTGATGACATATAGTTTTTGGTGTTTTGTATTGTAGATTTACTAAAATTTTTCATTATATTCATAATAGTGTATAAAAAAGGGTCATTTTACAACTTCTTTCGCGTATATTTCGTCAATGTACCCGCCTACGTTCAATATTGTTACATAATTATATAGAACTCGTCGAGACGCGTCTGGCGACACCTCATTTGTTAAAATCCGTCACATAGAAACTCGAAAAATAAGCCCGAAACTGGTGGTTTTATGCCTACTCGAGGGCACGGTCCAGAGTAACTATTGTTGAAAATCGAACTAACGCCTTTCGCCTTAAATCGAAGTGAAGCAGTGAGAACTATGTTTTTCAACAATAACGGTCGCTTTTATACACTGTTTTGAGCATGTAAGATTTTCAGTGTAAAAACTCTAAACTTGTGTGTATTGTCAAAGTAAAAATGATGATTATGACTCACATATCTCCCTCGTTTCTCAACGTATCCGGTTCGTTTTAGTCTTACAGTTTCGGCAAGAGAGTCACCTATGTGGTGACGTATAGTGTTTGGTGTTTTGTATTGTAGATTTACTAAAATTTTTCATTATATTCGTAATTGTGCATAAAAATAGGGTCATTTTTCAACTTCTTTCGCGTATATTTCGTCAATGTCCCCGCTTACGTTCAAGATTGTTACATATTTAGATAGGGCTTATCGAAATGCGCTTGAAACACTACCTACGTCACCCGTGTAGTGAATTATTTAAGTTTTAATTTCTGGCGACGATAGCTGAATACAATCACTGCTTTATTCGGGTTTGCTGAATGAATTACATTTGAAAAAAGTTTTCTCAATACTCACGTGCATTGAGGCTCATGTCCATAGAAGAATAGCGTTAGTCAGCGATGGGCACCGACACCTTCGCGAGTCTCTCCTTCACTGTAACGACACTCTCGATCCCCACTCAGCACGCAGGTTTCAAAGTCCTGGAAACGATCACATTGAATTTCAGGTTTTTTTTCATTGTAATTCACCTATCTTCCTCGTTCATCAACATATCCCATTCGTTTTAATCTTACAATTTCAATAAGAAAGGCACCTATGTGGTGCCATATAGTTTTTGGTGTTTCATATTGTAATTTTACTAAAATTTTTCATTATCTTCGTAATTGTGCATAAAAAGAAGTGTCATTTTTCAACTTCTTTCGCGTCTATTTCGTCAATGTACCCGCCTACGTTCAATATTGTTACATATTTAGATAGAACTCTTCGAGACGCGTCTGGCAACACCTCATTTGTTAAAATCCGTCACATAGAAACTCGAAAAATAAGCCCGAAACTGGTGGCTTTTATGCCTACTCGAGGGCACGGTCCAGAGTAACTATTGTTGAAAATCGAACTAACGCCTTTCGCCTCAAATCGATGTGAAGCAGTGAAAACTATGTTTTTTAACAACAACGGTCGCTTTTATACACTGTTTTGAGCATGTAAGATTTTCAGTGTAAAAACTCTAAACTTGTGTGTATTGTCAAAGTAAAAATGATGATTATGACTCACATATCTCCCTCGTTTCTCAACGTATCCGGTTCGTTTTAGTCTTACAGTTTTGGCAAGAGAGTCACCTACGTGATGACATATAGTTTTTGGTGTTTTGTATTGTAGATTTACTAAAATTTTTCATTATATTCATAATAGTGTATAAAAAAGGGTCATTTTACAACTTCTTTCGCGTATATTTCGTCAATGTACCCGCCTACGTTCAATATTGTTACATATTTAGATAGAACTCGTCGAGAGGCGTCTGGCGACACCTCATTTGTTAAAATCCGTCACATAGAAACTCGAAAAATAAGCCCGAAACTGGTGGTTTTATGCCTACTCGAGGGCACGGTCCAGAGTAACTATTGTTGAAAATCGAACTAACGCCTTTCGCCTCAAATCGATGTGAAGCAGTGAGAACTATGTTTTTCAACAACAACGGTCGCTTTTATACACTGTTTTGAGCATGTAAGATTTTCAGTGTAAAAACTCTAAACTTGTGTGTATTGTCAAAGTAAAAATGATGATTATGACTCACATATCTCCCTCGTTTCTCAACGTATCCGGTTCGTTTTAGTCTTACAGTTTGGGCAAGAGAGTCACCTATGTGGTGACGTATAGTGTTTGGTGTTTTGTATTGTAGATTTACTAAAATTTTTCATTATATTCGTAATATTGCATAAAAATAGGGTCATTTTTCAACTTCTTTCGCGTATATTTCGTCAATGTCCCCTCCTACGTTCAAGATTGTTACATATTTAGATAGGGCTTATCGAAATGCGCTTGAAACACTACCTACGTCACCCGTGTAGTGAATTATTTAAGTTTTAATTTCTAGCGACGATAGATGAATACAATCACTGCTTTATTCGGGTTTGCTGAATGAATTACATTTGAAAAAAGTTTTCTCAATACTCACGTGCATTGAGGCTCGTGTCCACAGAAGAATAGCGTTAGTCAGCGATGGGCACCGACACCTTTGCGAGTCTCTCCTTCACTGTAACGACACTCTCGATCCTCACTCAGCACGCAGGTTTCAAAGTCCTGGAAACGATCACATTGAATTTCAGGTTTTTTTTCATTGTAATTCACCTATCTTCCTCGTTCATCAACATATCCCATTCGTTTTAATCTTACAATTTCAATAAGAGAGGCACCTATGTGGTGACATATAGTTTTTGGTGTTTCGTATTGTAGTTTTACTAAAATTTTTCATTATCTTCGTAATTGTGCATAAAAAGAAGTGTCACTTTTCAAGTTCTTTCGCGTATATTTCGTCAATGTCCCCGCCTACGTTCAATATTGTTACATATTTAGATAGAACTCTTCGAGACGCGTCTGGCAACACCTCATTTGTTAAAATCCGTCACATAGAAACTCGAAAAATAAGCTCGAAACTGGTAGCTTTTATGCCTACTCGAGGGCACGGTCCAGAGTAACTATTGTTGAAAATCGAACTAACGCCTTTCGCCTCAAATCGATGTGAAGCAGTGAGAACTATGTTTTTTAACAACAACGGTCGCTTTTATACACTGTTTTGAGCATGTAAGATTTTCAGTCTAAAATCTCTAAACTTGTGTGTATTGTCAAAGTAAAAATGATGATTATGACTCACATATCTCCCTCGTTTCTCAACGTATCCGGTTCGTTTTAGTCTTACAGTTTCGGCAAGAGAGTCACCTACGTGATGACATATAGTTTTTGGTGTTTTGTATTGTAGATTTACTAAAATTTTTCATTATATTCATAATAGTGTATAAAAAAGGGTCATTTTACAACTTCTTTCGCGTATATTTCGTCAATGTACCCGCCTACGTTCAATATTGTTACATAATTATATAGAACTCGTCGAGACGCGTCTGGCGATACCTTATTTGTTAAAATCCGTCACATAGAAACTCGAAAAATAAGCCCGAAACTGGTGGTTTTATGCCTACTCGAGGGCACGGTCCAGAGTAACTATTGTTGAAAATCGAACTAACGCCTTTCGCCTTAAATCGATGTGAAGCAGTGAGAACTATGTTTTTCAACAATAACGGTCGCTTTTATACACTGTTTTGAGCATGTAAGATTTTCAGTCTAAAATCTCTAAACTTGTGTGTATTGTCAAAGTAAAAATGATGATTATGACTCACATATCTCCCTCGTTTCTCAACGTATCCGGTTCGTTTTAGTCTTACAGTTTCGGCAAGAGAGTCACCTATGTGGTGACGTATAATATTTGGTGTTTTGTATTGTAGATTTACTAAAATTTTTCATTATATTCGTAATTGTGCATAAAAAGAAGTGTCATTTTTCAAGTTCTTTCGCGTATATTTCGTCAATGTCCCCGCTTAAGTTCACAATTGTTACATATTTAGATAGAGCTCGTCAAGACGCGTCTGGCG
Organism: Hypercompe scribonia; assembly: GCA_949316085.1. NCBI lineage: Eukaryota > Metazoa > Arthropoda > Insecta > Lepidoptera > Erebidae > Hypercompe > Hypercompe scribonia. Next base: position 22,839,323 of record OX438980.1, on the reverse strand, counting down.
ACACCTCATTTGTTAAAATCCGTCACTTAAGGTTAAAACCACGGTTTGAATCCAACATCGCGCGCAAATAAGTTAAGGGAATTCTTGGGGCCGACGCTACTGGAATTTGCTGCCTACAATCTTTACACATGGCTTCAACAAGATGTAGCCACTTATCACACATCTAATGAGTCCCAGTGTGAGTGGTCAAAGACATGTTTCTGGAAAAGCTGATTTCCAGACGAGGCGACATTCTATGGCCACCCAGAAGTTTAGATCTATCTCCAGCAGACTTTTGTTTATGGGATTATTTGAAGAATCATGTCTACATCAATATACCGAATACACTACGTCAACTAGAAGATGAAATCAGCAAAGAGATGTCGGCGATCTCTCACGGTCTCTTTGCCGACGAGTATTCGAAAATATTGGTGCTCACTTAGAAGAGTGCAAACATCGAAACGGTTATGATTTAGACAATGTAATTTTTTTAAAAGTTAATTCTATCTAATTAGATTTCTTATAAATAAACAATTTTTATACTACATCAAATAGTTCTTTTTATAATATTTTCAAATGTTAAATCATTCGTGGCCCACCCTCAAATTTGAACAAGAATATGAACTTACTCCAACAAAGCGTAGACGCGAGGCCCCTATAAAACTGAACCAAAGCTGTACGATAATTGTTTAACCAAATGTGACATTCGTATGACTTACCATAGGAATGTACGTATACACTCAGATTTTTTATTTCTATGTGTGTGTTTACATCACATTTTTTTTCTCTTTTTTTATTAATTTCCTAATTCAACTTTCCGTTTGTATGGGTGCAAATATACAGATATATCTTTTTTATATATTTTCGTTTTCTTTGTTTTATGGTAAATGTTTTAAGAATAGTAAAATGTACTAATTATTATATGATTCTTCAATAATTTTCTAAACTTAGTGTTGCAGTAGTTTTTATATATTTAAAGATAATTTATTGCATATGCTGACTTCTTCAAATTCAATATTATTTATACCATAGTTCGTTGTAGATGGACGAGCTACCAGATGGCTTGGTTTTTCAGTTGCAAATTTTGCCTAACATAGTTTGTTATAAAAGATAAACTTGTATATATTTCTGTTGAATATTTTTTGTATTTATTTTGGTTTCCTCATATATTTTTTTGCTATAAGTACGATAATCGTAGTAAAAAGAGCCTTCGTTGCAAACATCTAAGATATTTTTACCTACCTGCGATTCCCCATATTTAAATGTGAATAAAATTGTTACTGCTTCAAGTAAAAACTACTAAATGGATTATAAGCTTTCTAGTAATTTAGCTTATAAATAAGAGTAACGTACAGGCTACTATTTACGGCGGTAACCGACATACACGCGGGTCGAGCCGCAGGAAAAGCCAGTCTGTTATATAAAAATGAGAAGTTGGTTTGTGTACTATAACTGAAAAAGTCCTGCACTAATTTAGATTAAATTTTGACAATATGTGAAGGGAGTTCTCAGGTACTTATTTTCTTTGTCTGTTTTTCGCATCAGTTTTGGTCTTCATTAGTTTTAAATGCAAGTATAATGAGTGACAACGAAACGTGGCAGGAGGGTACAACTAAATAATAACTTAAGACATCTGTACTACGGTAACCAGACTTCTGCTAAACATACTTGAATATATTTTTATAAAAAATGCTTTAACATCTCTCACAAATGGACGTCACATCTCAAACTAGGCAGAACTTGGGCTACGGTAATCAGACTGCTGATGAACAATGATATACTTCTAAATACACGTATATCATTGATAAAGTACACCCAGACACAAAACAAATCACCATGCTCACCATACAATATCTGTTTTCAGTCGAAATTCAAGCCAGGAAAGCCACTACACCGACAGGTCGGTCAAGTCGAAGATGAGGGACCCATAAATCACCACGGAACTACTAAATAATTATATAAGTCTCACTACACAGATGGCGCGGCTACGGAACCTTCGGTATATATAAGTGCAAGCGCTGGCTAATAATGATTGTCGAGTTGTGCTTAGAAATGGCGAAGAGTTCTCAAGTATGCAGAGGTTTGCTTAGAAACAACAATGTATCGATATAGTAGTTATTGCTATTCTTGTTGGTGAAGAAGAAAAACTAACGGACTCCCGAAGATTGCTAATACTAAAGGTTGCGTCGGCATCTTTAAGTTTATCTTGGCTTCCGAAGAGTTGTGAGGTACACCAAAGCTACCTCACCGTTTCCAACTGCGCTCAGTGTTGTAAATTGGGATAAAATCTTGAATGATCCACAAAGGGGCGTTATTTGTGTCGTTCGTACTATCCTCCATGACACTTGATATATTTTAAATAAGTGAGTTGTTTGTAAAAAAAACCTACGTGGATTTATTATATGTTAATATAAATAAATAATTATATTTTACCTGACTGGTATGAAGCCATTTTATTAGCACGATGACACTGTTAATCACTGAAATATGTATTCAAGACTGGCAGGACAGCCGCAATGTCACTGACTTAAATAAAGTATTCTAATGAGGGTACCCGTAGAAATTAAATAATCAACTGCCCTCCCGTTTGTATTAGTTAGTGTCGGTATTAAATTCGAAAGCTAAGACCGACACTAAGTTTCATCCCCACCTAAGAGTGCAGTCGATGTGATATACCTGAGAATGTTGAATAATGTTATTGGCAACCGACCTAAAGCTTTTCTGCTCAAATCGACCTTGAACTGTGACAAAAACGTTTTATTACAACATCCGTAGCTTTCATATACTGTTTTTGAATATTTATACTTTTAGAAATTCACATAACCCATATATTGACTTAGTAAAATTTTCTTTTGTTTACAGTGATAGGATTTCATATATGTCTCTCGTCCCTCAACGCATCTGGATCGTTCTAGTCTTGAATTTTCGGCAACAGCGTCACCTACACGCGGACACATCGTTTTCGGTGTTTCGTCGTGTAGTTTTCACATTTTTTTTTTATTACGTAGTTCTGTAATAAAAGCTAAGAAACTAATACCTAAAAGGGTTACTTACCTCGTATTCTGTGTTCTGAGTCGATTCACCGCCTAGAGCTTTGTTATTTAGCTGCGTCGGCATCCTTGTTGCACATCACTACTGTTTGAGGACCCTCAAGGTGTTACACCGATGACATATTGGCCACAACCCGGGGGATGAATTTTGAAGAGGTGGCGCGTCTGTTCGCCACAGGATTCTCTCTGGAGGCCCTGGATAAGACGGAAGCCTTTTGTTCCATAGGCCCCGTCGTGGCCCACCCTGCGGTGCCTCCATCGTACTGAATTCGGTCCTCGTACCGGTTCAGGACCAGATGAAGTATTAGGGCCTGATTCTAGACGGCAGGTAGTTCTTCGACGAGCAGCTTCCAACAGCTTACTCCAAGGCCGGTCGGCACTGCTTCTGCCCTTGGGCGACTCTTGCCCAATTTGGGTGGAGCCAGCGTCGCGACGAGACGGCTGTACACGGGGGTTGTCCGGTCAATGGCACTGTATGGTGCAACTATGTGGATGGCGGCTGTATCCACCCAGAATAGTGCTCGTCGCTGACACCCTCAGAGGATATTGGCGGTTAGAGCTATACGCGGCTACCGCACCTTATCGACAGAGGCAGCGTGCGCCTTGACCTGAACTCCCCCGTGGGATTTGGAGGTGGCAGAGCTCACTGAAGTTTATCGATGGACGGCTTACTTCGAGGTTCCATGTGCTGCCTTTACTGCCGTGGAGGCCTTCATGATTTTTTAACGAGGTTTTTCTCCTCACTGCTCCGAAGAGCCAACAGAGGAATTGACAAACATGCCCGCTCTGTTGGACCAAACATCGACCGAACGGCCGAAGCAAGTGGTCTCCTCTTCGTGCTTAGAATATTAGCCGTTGGTGGTGATGTCCTCTTCCAAATGGCACCGGCAGAAACAGTGCCGTCACCGACGTTACAAGTGTGCACTACGTGAAGTTTTCTAGCTTAGAGAAGCCGTCAGAGCCTTCAAGTAAAATAATAATTGAAACCACTGATTTTTACACCGAACAGTCTCAACAGATGTTAACAATCAAAGAAAATACAGAGAAAAAAATTAGTCTATTAGAGAATAAAAATACCCACCCACAGAAGGTAAATAGTGCTTGAGCAGAAAGAATAACATTGTTGCAAGAAAAACAGAGTGAGAAATGCATTGAGATTTTTAGAGACGAGTGGATTGGGTCATTACTTCTGGCTGGACTCCCAGATAAGTATTCACCGATAATAATGGCGATAGAACACTCAGTATCGGCATTAGTGCTGACGTCATAAAACGAAGTTACTTGATATGTGTTCAGAGGTTGGCACCACTTGAATAGACTCGGTATTTTGGATAAAACAACAGTGGTCAAAAAGTGGCAACACTAACCGTAAACAAATATCAACGTCAAACGATATGTCAAGCGGTAGTAAACAAATAAAGTGTTATAATTGCAAGAAAATTGGCCATTACAAAAATAAATGTCCTGAATTAAAAGCAAATCAACAAGTAAATGCTTTTATTGCGGCGTTTTTCAACGGTTGTTATAGCACAGAAGATTGGTACGTCGATTTAGGCGCAAGCGCACACATGACGTCAAATAAAAATTGTTTACTCCAAACCAGACCAGTGCATGAAAATAAAGAAATCGTAGTGGCAAATCAAACAACGGTGCCTGTACTTAGTGTTGGTGAAACACAAATAATGACATGCGTGAACAGTTCTCAGTATGATGTGATTGTGAAAAATGTACTGTACATACCTAATCTCACAACAAACTTATTGTCCGTAAGCCAACTCTTAGCTAATGGCAATAGAGTAGTATTTAAGAGAGATGTTTGATATACAATCTAATAAATGAGGTTATTGGTATAGCAAACTTGATAAATGGTGTGTACAAGTTGAACATTAGAAAAATCGAAAATTTATGATTAGCAATGTCAACATTGCATAAAAGGTTAGGACATATAAACTGTAAGTCCTTGCAGAAAATGAAAGAAGGGGCTGTGGTAGGATAGATAGATAGATAGATAGGTACTCTTTATTGCACACCATAAGTAGGAAACATACAATGTATCTTACATTATATACAGAAACAAAAAATAGTAGTACAATGGGCGGCCTTATCGCAGTCTGCGATCTCTTCCAGGCAACTGTTAGATGGACTATACTGTATAGTATCATGTAGTCTGTGGTGCACATTGCAATTTAGGTATATTAGCTACCATTACACATACATATATACGAATACACATTCATATACTTACATTGGCACATAAATATGAATACATACATAAACATAAATACAGATATAGCATATATTTGTTAAAAAGATAAATAATGATCCTTGACGAGTTTCTTAAAAGTACTCACCGACTGTGCCCGCCTAATAACCTCCGGTAAGGAGTTCCACAGGTGTGCAGCCTGCACTGCGAAAGACTTATCAGCGAAAGATGTGGTGTGTGTTGGGATTGCCAAAGTTCGATTTTCTAATGACCTCAAGCATCATGTATGTGTGTCATGAATAAAAGTGAACCGTTTTTTTAAGTAGATAGGAGTTGTAGGATTATATAGGATATTATATACTAGCGACAGGATATGAGTATTCCGGCGAAGTCGTATTGGGAGCCACTTGAGTTTTGTACGAAATTCGGATATATGATCATATTTGCGTAAACCAAAAATGAATCTGATACAGAAATTTTGAAGTCTCTCAAGTTTATCAAATTGTTCGTCGGTTAGATCGAGATAGCTGACATCGCCATAATCGAGAATGGGTAGAAAAGTGGTTTGTGCAAGTTCAATCCTAGTGGCAGTTGGAAGAAAATTACGTAGTCTTCTTAAACAGGCTGCAGAGGCGTATATTTTACGGCTAACATTTCGAATTTGAATATTCCAGGAAAGCGTTTTGTCGATATATATCCCTAAGTTCTTTACGTTGTCACTGATTGGTATTTTGACCCCTTCGATAGACACTTGTGGTAGTGCAAGCCAGTCCACCTTTGCAATAAGTCTGGAGCTGCCGATGACTGTCACTTGAGTCTTACTAGGGTTAACTTTAAGCCCGTACATCGTTGTCCATCGACATATGTTACTCAGATCCCTGTTTATAGTATCAATGCCTAGAGGCAGCTCGTTAGGACTAGTTTGGAAATATATTTGCAAATCGTCTGCGTATAGGTGGTAGGAAGAAATAAGTTTATTAGTGATGGTATTAATGAAAATTGAAAATAGCAAAGGAGATAAAACGCCACCCTGTGGTACACCAGCGGACGTATTCAACCAGATGGAGTACTTGTCATCAATACGGGTACGTTGCCGGCGACCAAACAGGTAATCACGAAACCAGTCAATAGCTGATGGAGATATGTTGAGAGAGCTTAGTATGACAAGAAGAACGTCGAAGTCGACTGTGTTGAAGGCATTGCTAAAGTCCAATAGACATAGCACAGCGAGCTTTCCACTGTCCATTCCCGCCCTTATATCGTCAGTTACATTAACAACAGCAGTAGTTGTGCTGTGTCCCGGATGGAAACCGGATTGCAGTGGGTTGAGGAGGTTATTTCTGCAAAGAAAGGAATTAAGCTGATTGTGGATAAGGCGTTCAAGGACCTTTGAAAGAAAAAGTAAAATGGAGATAGGTCGATATTCGGAATAGGATACAGGGTTACGATTTTTTGGTAAAGGAATAATTTGGACTTCTTTCCATTTTGATGGGAATACGCCGCTAATGATGGATTCATTCAGTATGTGGGTAATTATGGGTAAAATTGGACCAAGGATAAGGAGCATCATATTACGACTGATAGAATCGGATCCAGTAGCGTTTGATGTAATGGACCGGATACTCTTCTCAACATCACAAGCAGACACTTGACTAAAGACCAAAGGAGGACAGTCAGGGGTTGGAAGTGCTGAAAGATAATTTAGTGTATTAGTTTTAGTTGTCTTATTAAATACAGACGAAGTAGAGAAATATTGATTAAGTGAGTTAATATCGAGCTGGTTACAAGACAGCTCTTGACGCTGTTTTCCAATCCCTAATGACCGAAGAAATTTCCAGACTTTGGCTGGATCACCGTTTTGTACGGCACTATGAATATATTGGCGTTGTGCATTCCTACACACCTTGTTGCAGCGATTTCGCAAATTTATATATTTTTCTTTGTTGTAGTCTGTTGGTCTAGCTTTAAATTTAGATTTTGCCGCTGCTTTGTGCCTAATTATTATTTTTATTTCATCTGTAAGCCAGGGAGATGGTAGATGTTTCAGCTTAACAGGTCGAATTGGTGCATGTATGTCATGTAAGGCCACCAGTTTACTGTTAAATATCTCCAGCATATCATCAATGGAGGATACCGACAGAAGAGGAACCCAGTCCAACTTCTCTGCATCCCTTCTAAGAAGACCAAGATCTATACCATTAAAGTTGCGCTGCATTAAAATTCTCGACTTTGCCCTAGGGGGACGGGTATTGTATGAGAGAAAAAGAAGGTCATAATAAGAAAATTCGTCTGTTGAGCATTGCCCGTGTTTGGCAACGCGATCGCTTGACGAAACCAAAATTAGGTCAAGAAGAGAAGGAGTACAGTTAGGGAAGTTATGGGTGGCATTTAAAGGAAGAAGGAAAAGGTTATTGGATTCTGTGATAGAGAGTAGTGATGAAGAACGAGAGTCATTCTTCAGTAAGCAAGTGTTAAAGTCACCCATAATAATGGTTTGACTGTATAATGGCAAAAGAGATTGTAGAATATTCTCAAAGGAGGAAAAAAAGTTGACACGTAAAGAGGGACAGTAGTAAACACCTAGTAATAATTTTAAGTGGTGTAGCTCGACTTCCACGAACAAGTGTTCACCAGCGTTTGATGGCGGTGGCTGTGAAGATATACTCACCACCTTATGTGGTATGTAGTGCCAAAGATAGATAGCCGCACCACCACCACCACCTGTTGATCGATCGTTTCTTATGAGTGTGAAACCAAGCAAAGAGTAAGAGGATGAAGGAAGACAAGGTTTAAGCCATGATTCGGAAACAAGAATAGCGTAAATATCCTGGCAATCAAGACTTGTCAGCATATCGGGGAAATGGGCCGGAATACTTTGGGCATTTAAATGAATGACATTGAAATTACGTGTAACATCGCCAAAATGTCGCTGAAGTGTGTCAGCCAATGGTGAAATACTAAGGAAACTGTCATTATCATTACTACTGAGTGAATGAAACTCATCACTATCAGAGTTCATAATATTTGCTAGAAAAACAATGCAGTAAAAGAAAAAATAATAAATAAATAAAAATAATAAATAAATAGCAATAGAAGAAATATATATAGTTAAATATACCTATAAGCTAGAAGATGCAAATTTCAACAGCAACCGCAGCATAGTCCACCTGCCAGTTGCTTGGTGTTCACAAAAAAGCAATCAATGTAATAAAGCAGAAAAACACAAAACCAATCAAAAAAAAAATAAAAAATAAAATAAAATAAGAATAACAAAACAAATTCAAAACATGCCAGTGAAAAGTTGCAAGATAAGAAAAAAAAAACAAAAAAAACCAATTGCCAAAGTCGATGTACCATGATTAGTTGCTTTAGATTTCATAATTATAAAAAAGTAAAATAAAAAAATTAATTATTATCTAAAGTGACAATATAGTTAACATGTAGTGGTTAGTTGAACAATAATAGGAATTTAAGAATATTGAACGTAATGACAATTTATTCTATCGGTTATAAGCATTGTGTTATGACGAGAATGTCAGTCGGAACGTAACTTTGTAATAGTATATCGATAGTGATTTGACGTTTTACGAGAATGACAGTTTATTTTGACACTGGACTGTCTATAAACATTAGGAAAAGAAAAAAGTTAATTTAACTTAGGCTAAGGTCCGAATTGTGCTCACAGCACTCATGACGTTTACACTGCTAACGTGTGGTCCGAATTAGTGAGCGCGCCAACGTCTGTTAGCAGTATTAATAATTCGGACCACTTGTGAGTGTGCTTACGAATTCAAAAAGTTGAACATAACCTAACAGAGCATTTTTGACATAAACACGAGTGGAGTATGTGGTGTAGCCGATGCAGATGATAAAATGTTTGTATTTCAAGCATTTTCCGCAATCAAAATTTAAATTACTCGTTTCCAGCCTATGTCCAGCAGCAGACTATTAAAGGCTGTTGATGGTTATATAACCTATTTCAGGTGATTAACATGGATATATATAATAGTGGTTCAACATACAACCTGCTACGTACATATGAGTATAACAGATACTTTTGGAAAAAACAATTGCATTTAAAAGTTGATTTAATTAAAAAAAATGAAGAATGTTTAATCAAGACTATATTTGGTGAAATGCTGGAATGTAAACTGAATGTCAAATGCCATACAAAACAAAGTCCAGCTGAAAAATAACACATTTCTTAAACCATTGGAATAAAATATTGCCTAAAAATCATAGATTCAAATAAATGGCGCCAAATAACGTCCATGCTCACGATGCTAACGATCCGACCCGTCAGTACTGTGAGCACTAGGTAGTGACGTCATATGTAACGTCATAGCATCCACAACGCTAACGGTGAGCGTGAAAAACACGAATTGGACCGCACGTTGTTACGCTATGAGCGCTGTGAGCGTGATTCGGACCACGGCCTTATAAATATCGTGCATATGATATGAAAAATAATACTTTAAACTTATTTAGTTTCAGTTGATTTTATGAACATTTTATGTCTAACACAAGCGGGCAACACAAAATGAAAGACATTGTGGAGTCAACTTTCCGCTACTGGCATGGAAATTATGGAAAACAACTATGTGATGAAAGATTATCACTTTCTTGTAGCCGTTCTTTTGGTCTTCGAATTCACATTTTTACGGGTAGAGTGTGGAGCCACACTCGTCCTGTCGTCTGAAGTAACTGAAGCATGCTTTATTAAGTCTGCTCGTGAGTTTATCTTAAAACGCTCCCCTATTGCTCCAAAAACAAATATAGCACCCTCCCTGGTCCAACACTTTGCAACACCAAACATCTCTCTGGTAGCCAGAAACAGGTCATGACGCGGTTTTATTAGAAATTCAGACAATGTAATACCGGAACCTTTAAGTTTGGTTTTTGAAAACCACATCTTGTCTCGGATAGATACATGTTGCAGCTTAACAAGAATGGGACGGTGCCTGTGTGGAGTTGTAGGTCTACCGAGGCGATGAGAACGCTTTATGTCATTTAGAGAGAAATCTTCAACTTTAAGCCGAGTCTGTATAATATTTTGGGCTTTGAGAGCAAGGTCTTCTTCTTTTTCTTCTTTAACGCCATGAAAAAGAAGAATTTTCCTACGCCCTTGCATCTCTAGTTGGTCCATACTGCGTACTATTGATTCAACTTGTTGCTGTAAACTCTTGAGAACATCTACTACAAAGTCCCTGAATATAGTGAACTCTCCGGCCAGACCAGCAATGTTAGTCAGGGGGCTTGTGGTATTCTGGAGATTAGCTTCAAACTTACTCATTCTGCTATGGAACATGTTGCTTAGGTTTTCTACTGTGCTCAGTAGTGATTCCATCTTCAATTAGTATAGTGAACACAAATATAGTGATGAAAGTTGATAGGGGTTTTACAAACTGGCAGGCAGTCACTTTTAACTAGTTTTATTGCATAAATACAAGTAAAGTAACTAGTAATAATATTTTTTTCAATAAATTTACTAAGAGCAATATTTAACCTGTGTAGCACTCACAACTACCCTCAATATCTTAGGAGGAGTTTCTTTTGACAAGGAGGCTGACATACAAATACAGAATTGTGAAGTGTGCTGTGAAGGAAAACAGACGCATTTACCTTTCCCATCAGCTAACCATAGGAGTGAAAAACTACTGGATGTAGATTTATGTGGGCCGATGGAGACTAAGTCAATTGGTCAGGCAAAGTATTTTCTTCTATTTGTAGTTGATGCCAGCAAGATGACTTTTGTTTACTTCTTGAAAGAAAAAAACCAAGTGTTCCAACATTTCAGAGAATTTCGGAGCTTAGTTGAGAATCAAACAGGATGCAAGATTAAAACAATGAGAACTGACAATGGAAGTGAATATTGTTCACGTGACATGGAGAGTTATTTAAAGCAATCTAATATTGTCCATTAGAAGACCAACCCTCACACTCCAGAGCAGAATAGTCCCTCAGACAGGTTCAACAGAACAGTAGTTGAACGGACTTGATGTTTATTGTTTGAAGTGAATCTCGACAAACGTTTTTGGACTGAAACAGTTAATACTGCAGTATACTTAAAGAATAGAAGGTCAATTGCTAGTTTAGACATGTGATGACACCATTTGAGAGGTGGACAGGTGAGAAACCCAACCTAAGTCATATTAGGATTTTTTGCAGTAAGGCAATGGTGCATGTTCCCAAAATACATAGACAAAAATGGGATAAAAAGGTTGACAAATTGATTTTAGTAGAGTATCCAGAAAATGTAAGAGGTTACAGATTGTATAACCCAAAAACTAAAAAAATTACTATGAGCAGAGATGTCATTATTATGGAGAAAACGGAGTCAGACACAGCTCAGATAGTAGTAAGTAATTGTGAAGAAAAGTCAGAGAAAAGTGAAAACTTAGAATATGATAAAAGTTTACTATAATAGAAAATTCAGTTTCTGATCCAAATAATTTGACATATGTATGTGAGTCATCGATTTCTGAAAATGATTCTTATCAATCTGTGGCTGTCTATTATTGAGCATGTGGTCCAGGTGCAACTAGATACTAAGCGTAAGAGAAAGCCAGTAGAAAGGTATTGTATGACTAACCTCTGTATACTGGACAACCTGGAATCATATGATCAAGAACTCAGTTATGAAGCTGCAATGAATGGACCAGATAAGGAAGAGTGGAGACAGGTGATGACAGATGAACTGAAGGCATTTGATGAGAATCAAGCATGGACATTTGTAGATAGGCAAGAGGCTGATAGGGTGGTGCAGTGTAAACGGGTATTTAAGAGAAAGTATGAAAGTGATAATAATGTTTGTTACAGGGCAAGACTGGTAGCAAAAGGGTTTACACAGAAAGAAGGCCTGGACTTCACTGAAACATACTCACCAGTACTTCGTTACTCTACATTAAGACTATTATTAGCTTTAAGTGTTAAACTTAACTTTGAAATTACTCACTTAGATGTAACTACAGCATTCCTAAATGGTTACTTACATGAAAATGTTTATATGCAAGTGCCACCTAATTTAGAATGTAAAGAAAACTGTGTTCTTAAATTAAATCGTGCCATTTACGGCCTGAAACAATCGGCCAGGGCTTGGAATGAAAGAGTGAATGATTGTTTATTAAAATTAAATTTTGTCAAGTCAGAGTTAGAACCATGTTTGTATATTAAAAGGAGCAAATCATCATAGCTATTGCTATGATGATTTGCTCCTTTGTAGATAATAATTTAAGTTCTTTGTAGATAATTTTTTCATTTTTCAAATAGTAATAATATGGTTAAGGAGTTAAAATCGAATCTTATGTCAAAATTTAAAATTAAGGATTTAGGACAATCAATGTTTACGTATTAGGCTAAAAATGTATGAAAATGGTTGTATTTCCTTAGATCAAGAAAAGTTTATGGATCATATTCTAAGTAAATTTAATATGACAAACTGTAAGGTTGTTGATACTCCAATTGAAAGTAATTTAAAATTAGAGAAAAGTGTAAATGTTTGTAAACAATATCCATATCAACAACTAATAGGTAGTTATGCATTCCGACCCCATACTCAGAACTGTGTTAGTACACTAAGGGCGCATCACGCCACCTAGCAATTTTGTATAATCATCATAAAACTAATGTAGACTAAACACATTAAATTAATTACCATGTACCAAGAAGCTACCCGTGGGTCCCATCACACGGACAGCACACACACACACTGTAATCCAGTAGATAAGCTAAGTTTAAGAATTAGATGATTTCATTCTGTTCATTCTGGTCATTCTGTTCATTCTGTTAGTACCATCTTGCCAGTGACATACTGTCCTGCTAAAAACTTGTATTTTTAAATAAAGTATTTTTTTGTGAACTACAAGTGTTCATATTTGACTGGCGCAGCCGGGTCGGATATTTAAAGTCGCGAAAAGTCTTCGTTTTCGTACACAAAAATCGGTCGTAACTTAGTACTTGACGCCTAGACGACATATCCGCAAGAACCTACCAAATAAATTCGTCAACGAGCACTCGACAAGAAGACAGAATCAGCATGGAACTGAGAAGCGTAATGTGAGTAAACCCTTACCCTACTCCTTTCTATGTCTTACCACCCGTAATTATTTACGTTTAATTGGACTAAATCTCGTCAAATAAACGTTCTTGTAAAGTTGGTCAAAATCGCCGAATTACAAGATAATATTAAGCCGCGTATTCTAGACAAACATAGCTAGTTACGTATTAGTTATTTATTTGCCCTAAATTTTAATTATTGTGTAATTGTTAAATAATTCATTATGAATCAGATCCAGTTGATTCCTAAAGAGATCCAAAATATCATCCCGCGATTCGACGGAGATGAAAAATTACTACGATCCTAGATCCGAGGCTTGCATAGCCATAGAATTAGAAAATATTAAAATAAAAAACGGCGAATCTTACATTGACTTATGTCATAGGATACAGAATACAAGAAGTTCCTTAATTTCCAAGGTAAACCTTTTAACCGACGAGGGTATCAAAGCAGCTAAATATATAATCTATAATAATACCGCGTTAAATGTTTTCCTATACAATTTACCCGAAGAATTACTGCGTTTTGTAAGGCTAAATAAATGCACTAATTTAGAAGCAGCTTTGAGCGTCGTAACTGAGGAAGTAAACTTCCAAACACGATACAATTTAAAGAATTATAAACCTAAACAAATAACTCCCAATTCACAAGGAGGTATTAATAATAATTTTAAACCTAACGTCCCTTCAACACCATTTAAATTTAACATACCACAAAATAAACCGCAAATAACGCCACAGTTTAGGCCGAACTTTGTACCGAATAATAATAGGTTCACTACACCACAGCCTCAAGGCTATAGACCTAATTTTAATACTTTCAATAATAGGCAGATAGGTAGTAGTCAACCTCAGTTTCCGAGAGCGTTGAACAACTATAAACAGTCAGGATTTTTCCGACCAAACCCGAATCAGCAGTTTAAATTTGGCATTAATCGACCGCCACCTAAACACGATGCAGATGTCTCAATGAGAACCGTAAGAAATAATATGATCCACGATCAAAATGATTTATATATGCTAGAACAAGATGAACTAGATCATCATAGTGTTTCCCCAAATTTTCACATAGAAGCCTCCGAGGAAAGTCCACCGAAATAATTAATTTAAATTATAATAATTCCTTAAGGCTACCTCATATTAAGCTACCAGAGATAGACTCTATATTTCTTATTGATACAGGTAGCACTCGTTCGTTTATAAGCCCCGCGAAGGCAAATCAGTTTTTCTCTAAATATAAAATAAGTAAACTATTCGAAGTAATTAGTACTCATGGTCGTAGCAAGCATAATGAAGCGATACACATACCGTTAACTAAAACTTTTTATACTAATATCCAACATACCTTTTTTATTTATGACGTAGACTCAGTATATGATGGTCTTATAGGTACTGATCTATTGAAAGAGTTAGAAGCTAGTGTTGACATGAAGAGTCAAGTGTTAAAAACTAAATATGTAGACATTCCTATATGGTATACTCCATTTTATCAAATAAAAATACCACCACGTTCAGAATCAAGAGTAAAAATCCCAACAATTTTAAAAAACGGTAGTGCTATTTTAAATAAAATCGAATTCTATCCAGGCGTACGCATGCCTGACGCTTTTGTAAATTGTGTAGACTCGTTTGCTCAAACAGTCATACAAAACACAACACAAAAATATATAACCATCACCTTTGATAGGCCTATGGATGTTATTAAATTAAAAAACGAATCTTGTTATATTAATTACACTAATAATACTGATAGTTTAGATTTAAATATAGAAGAAATATTACAAAGTAATCTATCTAAGTTAAGGTTAGATCATTTAAATAATGAAGAAAAATCCTACATAACAAATCTATGTGAGGAATATAAAGATATATTTCACTGTGAGGAGATCCCTCTTTCTTTTACAAATCAAGTTAAACATAAGATTAGGACTAAGAATGAAGATCCTATATATATCCGTCCATATAGACATCCTATAGCTCAAAACGAGGAAATTAAGAAACAAGTAAATAAATTATTAGAAAACAATGTTATTACAGAGTCTCACTCCCCATGGAGCGCCCCTGTACATCTTGTACCAAAAAAAATTGATGCCTCCGGCGAACGAAAGTTTCGTATGGTCATTGACTACAGAAGGCTTAACGAAATAACGATAGACGATAAATACCCATTACCAAATATTTCAGATTTATTTGATAGATTAGGGAATGCTTCCTATTTTTCTACGATAGATTTAGCTAGTGGTTACCATCAGTTAGAAGTAGATAAAGCCGATCAACCTAAAACCGCGTTTACTACTCAATCAGGTCATTACGAGTTTACTCGAATGCCCTTTGGGTTAAAAACAGCCCCTGCTACATTTCAAAGGGCTATGGACAACGTACTCAGAGGATTGCAAGGAATACATTGCCTCGTGTACTTAGATGATATAATAGTATATTCAACTAGTTTACAAGACCACATTAATAAACTTAGAAAGATATTTGATAGATTAAGAGAAACTAATTTAAAAGTTACGTTAGACAAATGTGAATTTTTAAGAAAAGAAGTCCTATACTTAGGCCATACAATATCCAAAGACGGATTAAAGCCAAATAATGATAAAATAAAGGCAGTATTAGATTTTCCATTACCGAAAACCCCTACGGAAATAAAAAGTTTCTTAGGACTAGTAGGTTATTATCGTAAGTTTATTAAAGATTTCTCTAAAATAACTCAACCACTTACGAATTGTTTAAAGAAAAAGAATAAAGTTAATCTAACTAAGGAATACATAAATTCATTCGAAAAATGTAAAGAACTATTAACTAATGCCCCATTATTACAGTTTCCAGACTTTAGTAAACCATTCCTTCTAACCACTGACGCATCAAACTTTGCGATCGGTGCAGTACTATCGCAAGGCCCTATAGGTAGTGATAAACCTATTGCTTACGCGAGTAGAACTTTAAATGACGCCGAAACTCGTTATAGTACAATAGAAAAGGAACTTTTAGCCATAGTTTGGGCATGTAAACATTTTAGACCATATCTATATGGGATTAAATTTAAAATATTGAGCGATCATAAACCTCTTGCATGGATTCAATCTTTTAAGGAACCAGGTAGTAGATTAACAAGATGGAGACTTAGATTAGCTGAATACGATTATGAGATAGAGTATAAACCAGGTAAAAAGAATAATAATGCAGATGCACTGTCGCGTATAAAGTTAAATGCATTGGATGATGATATATCAATGATAGTAAACACTGGAGAACAAAATGATCCAATTCTTATTTCTTCAGATGATGAAAATAGTTTAAGTCCGCCTAACTATAAATCTAATTATTCTATACCTTCCGTTAGTAGCGTAACGCTTACCGCATCGGAAAAGTCAAACTCATCGATAGGAACGGTACATTCAGAGGAAAATACGGATTCCTCAGGTATTCCTATATTGCACGAAGCAATTGATACCAAGCCAAATCAAATATTAGTGTATACTTGGAATAGAAACGAAACTACGGTTAAGAATCTTTCGAGAGATAAACAAAAAGTACTTGAAGTACACATGCCTATAAATAATACAACACTAATAAAGAATTTCCTTAAAGAATATATTCGCCCTAAAATAAAATATTTCATTTATTTCGAAGATGAACGCCATCGTAAATTATTTATAAACGTAATCATAGAAATATTTAAAAAGGATTCCGTTCAAATATATGAATGTACAGAAAGAGTAGTATACGTGGAGGATGAAACTGAACAACGAGACATAGTTCTAAAGTATCATGTAGGGAAAACATGCCATCGTGGCATCAAGGAAACCGTGGCACATTTAAAACGTACATATTTCTGGAATAATTTAGAACAAACAGTAGCCAGCATTATAAATTCTTGTGAAACTTGTAAACGTATGAAATACGATAGAAAACCCTTAAAACCAGAATTACAGTTAACGCAAACGCAAACAAAACCTTTTCAAGAATTATTTATGGATACCTTCTCAATCGAAGGAAACTATTTTTTAACAATTATCGATGCTTTTAGCAAATTGGGACAAGCATTTGAAATTAGTAATAGATCTACCCCAGAAATAATTAGAGCATTGCTAAAGTATTTTTCATTGTACGGAGTACCTACAAAAATCAGCACAGACCCAGGTTCTGAATTTAATAATAGCTTATTAAAAGAAATGTTAACCTTTTATAAAATAAATTTACATATAGGGACACCACATAATCCTAACTCTATGGGATTAGTGGAAAGATTCCATTCCACAATTCTAGAAATTTACCGACTTGCTAAATACGAAAGAAAAATTACTCACCCTGTTTCAGTAATGACATACTCTATTATGTCTTATAATCAGTCGATACATTCAACAACCGGTCTTACACCTTTCGAAGTTATATTTGGCCATACCGACTCCTCGAATATATTCGATGTAGACTTCGATAGAAATTACACCCAACAACTAGTGAGAGAACACGTTAAACGCACAAAATATTTGTATAATTATCTAACAGATAAAATATTACAATCTAAGGTTAAAACTAAACAAAAACATGGTGGAGAAACCAACTTCAATATTAAACCGGGTGATAAAGTATTTATCAAAGGCGTTAATACCCGCCGTAGTAAAGATAAACCGCGATACCAAAAGGCAGTAGTCACAGATGACGTAAACAGAAACACAGTAAAAGTGCAAACACAAAATAGAAATACTAAAGTACCCGTTAAAGATGTTAAACGTCCTTCACAGGTTCGTCCTGATGATAGCGACGCAAACAACCCGCGCCCTTCAACTTCAAAGGATTGAAGAAAATCCAGGGGTTCTTCCCGTAAAAGAAGGTCAAGCATTTGTAAGCCTCTACAATTGGCACATATATAAAGTATTAGATCTAGAATTAGTTAGTAATAGTTTAAACTATAATATAGAAAAATATAATCAAATCATTAGCTATATAAAAGATAAGTTAAACATATACATTTTAGACGATAATATAGTAGACGCTGAACTACAAACCCAGTATTTAATGAATTTAACTATAGAAAGATATAATCAATTAGTTCCTAACGTTAGAATAAAGAGAGGTATCATTGATCCCCTTGGATCTATAATAAAAGCAATCACAGGCAACCTAGATAATGAAGATGCCTTGAGATATGACAATTTGATTAACAAAATAGAATCAAAACAAAGCGCAATTGTCAATAAGATTACTTTAATTTCCGAAATAGTTGATACTTTTGTTAACTTAACGAATTCCACAAGAAATAACTTTATTGTACTAGATAAAACTATCAGGGAAATAGAAGAAATTTTAAATAAGACCCAGTATCAAAGAAGCAAGGATCTTGTCTTGCAGACGTTTAATTTAATAATTCATAATTTTCAAATAATATTAACACGATTGGATGAAGTGGAAACTGCTGTAGCATTTAGTAGATTAAATGTATTACACCAATCTATATTGGACTCAGACGAACTGTTTAACATCCTTAAAGAAATCGAGGAAACCGACAGATTAGTTTTTCCTGTCACTAAGGACAACTTGATTAATATAGAAAATTGCATAAATATAAAAGCCTATGTAAAGGGCAAACAGATAACATTTATCATGTCAATTCCAACAGTCCAATTAGATGTGTTTGGATATTATAGACTACACCCTTTCCCAATGTACAACTCTGTTCCAAACCGTACATTCCTAATTATCCCGAAACATCCCTATATCCTTACAAAAGGGTCGAAAACTTTACCACTTTCTCAGCCGTGCAAAGAAGTCGACGAAGGAAAATTCTTGTGCTATGAAAACCACATCTCGTTTGAAGACGAAAGTCAGTGCATCAAAGACTTAATGAAGTTTTCAACTAGGATAACATCATGTTCCCCGTTATCAGTCGAAGCAGAAGACATTAAGTTGAAATCCATACAGCCAGACTCGTGGATACTATTTACGGGTCGTCAAACTATTCTCACCGAGATCTGTGAGAACGACACGAGCCAACATGATATTATGGGTACATACATAGTAACCATAAATAATAAATGTGAAATCAAGATCGAAAGATTTACTCTACGCAAGCGTCGTGTACAGGCAGGCGAAATCATATATACAAGCACACCTAATATACATTGGCCTAAAATTGTCACTCCACTGGATGTCTTGAAGAAACCAATCAACTTAGATAACATCGACTTGGAAAATCTACAGTTCTTATCACACGTTTTAAGCAGGAAAAGTGAAGTGTTAGATACTGAAAGTCATTTTGTGAAAGTGCATAGTGTTAGTTTATGGACTCTAATCATTTACTTAATACTTACCTTTGTACTATTTGTAATTCTGTATAAATATAAAAATGTATTGTTATGCAAAGGACAAAATCAACAGCCTCATAAATCGGATGATGATTTTGAACTTACGGAGGGAGGAGTTATGCATTCCGACCCCATACTCAGAACTGTGTTAGTACACTAAGGGCGCATCACGCCACCTAGCAATTTTGTATAATCATCATAAAACTAATGTAGACTAAACACATTAAATTAATTACCATGTACCAAGAAGCTACCCGTGGGTCCCATCACACGGACAGCACACACACACACTGTAATCCAGTAGATAAGCTAAGTTTAAGAATTAGATGATTTCATTCTGTTCATTCTGGTCATTCTGTTCATTCTGTTAGTACCATCTTGCCAGTGACATACTGTCCTGCTAAAAACTTGTATTTTTAAATAAAGTATTTTTTTGTGAACTACAAGTGTTCATATTTGACTAGGTAGCTTAATGTATTTAAGTGTTTTAACTCGCCCAGACATTTCTTATAGTGTGAGTTACTTGAGCCCATTTAGTAACAGTTATTCCTATACTCATTGGAAGCATGCAAAATGTATTCTAAGATACTTATGTAAAACTAAATCATATGGACTAATGTTTAGCAGGGATAATTGTAAGTTGAAGGGTTTTGTTGATGCAGATTGGGTCTCAAACCCCATAGATAGGCAATTTTACACAGGTTTTTACTTTAAACTGTCAGGAACCCCTATTTCATATGAATGTAAAAAACAATGTACTATTTGTTAAGTACTGAGGCTGAATATATGGCAATAGCGGAAGCCTGTAAGGAGGCTCTATATTTAAGGAACTTGTTAAGTGAAATTGAAGGCAATTGTATCATTATATAATATATAATCATATTACATAATATATAATCATATGTATAATATAATATATATAATATAATCATATTATATAATGATAGTCAAGGAGCTCAGAAATTATCAGAAAACCCATTATTTCATAAAAGAACCAGGCACATAGATGTGTGCCATCATTTTGTTAGAGAAGCGGTTGCTAACAGTCTCGTTAAGATTGTTTACCAGCCAACAGCTGAAATGCCAGCAGACTTACTGACTAAGGGATTAAGTAGTGTAAAACATTATTATTTTTTAAAAAGGTTAGGTATTCAAAGCATTGTATAATGGATGACTGTATACTATTTGGTGTTTTGCTTCCATTTGTGAGATTTGTTTTGAAGGCTAGATTATTTTGATAAGTGGAGATGTTAAAATTAATATCAAAATAATGCATTCCAATTACTACTAGCGCCCTCTATTATAAATTATATATATCTACCTGTCGTATTTGATAAATAAATTTAGTCTTTGATCAACCACTACACGTGTTTCATTAGTTGGTTCTCTTTCTAGACATCAATTTTATTTCTAATTTAGGTGTTTTTGTTTATACCTTTTAAATTAGTCAATTTTTACTGAAACTAAACTTAGCGCAACGAGTTTACCTATTAGTGTGTGACGTAGTATACAAGTGAGGCAATGCTACTACACTAGCACCATGGCACATAGCCCGGTCCCTTTACACCGGCAGCGTTGCCTACCGGATTATTTATATTTTATAAATAAATAAATAATAAAAATAAATAAATATTTCAGACATTTAACACCGACATCGTTTTGTTTCAAACTAAGCAAAGCTTGTGCTATGATAACTAGACTGACTAATAGAATAGAAAACACCGAAACTTCGAAAACAATATTTACAGATCATACAAACATTTGGTCCAACCCGGGAATCGAACCCAAGACCTCAAGCATAGCAGTCGTATTCATTACTGCTGCTCCACCAAGGCAGTTAAATTGACACCACGTTTGTTTGTAAATATCCAAATGTAAACATTAAAGGCTTAATGAAAGTAAGTCGTTGATGAACCTAAACATAAACAAAATCTTATCTGCTGATGGGTAAAACCGTGCGGGTTTATCGTAACACGATGCAACTGAAGGTCATTTAAAGGTTGCTAAAACCTTGGACGTTGGTTCCGTGATACTTTAACTACGCGGATATTGTCTACTGGTACTTTAAGAGAGATCAGATAGTGATGCCATATTGTGCC
Organism: Hypercompe scribonia; assembly: GCA_949316085.1. NCBI lineage: Eukaryota > Metazoa > Arthropoda > Insecta > Lepidoptera > Erebidae > Hypercompe > Hypercompe scribonia. Next base: position 22,817,629 of record OX438980.1, on the reverse strand, counting down.
TCGTGGCTGCTAATATTTCTAAGGCTATTTAATTATTTTTATGAATCTTTTAATCAACTTGTTACTGTCCACTAGAACATTTGTGATCGCTTTGAAATGATCGTCGCCAAATTGACTGACTTGTCACTACATAATCCAAGACTGAAAGATTATTTGAACACGCGCACACGAAGGTGGACGTTTGAAACGAGTTTAAATGTGAGCATCTTTTATAGTATGTTTACAATATATTTTAAAAGACAAAGGGGTTATCGGTGGTGCGACCATCGATAGCTGCCGCTCTTATAGACACCAATCGTTCCAGCTCCAATCACTCCTTCATCATGCGAGGTGCAACAATGGTATCAACGCTCATTGTCACCCTGACGATTGGCAGCGGAACTGTCCGAGGAGAATGTTGTTACCCAACGTCCATACAATGTTTCGCAGATGACTGTTCGCCGTTCCTACCTCAGTCTCAAACGGCTGACAAAATTGAGAAAGAACTCGTCGGTGTAAACCAGCGAATCTGCGAAGCAAATGTGTGTAACGCCGGCCGCGTTCACCCGGAAATGGTCTGTAGCAGAGGAAGATGTGACCTGTTCGGATGCAACTGTGAAGGTGGATGTATTCCTGGTAACGCGGTACTCAATATCAGACAATTGAACGATATACCAGACGCCGTTGATGAATCAGAGGTAGATCCCACCACATATAGGCGTACCAAACGATCTGACGTCTTCAGAAAAAGCGGAGCGACTTCTAAGGTAGCAAATTCGGCTTATAAAGGCTACAAAGGGGGCAAAATGCTCGCAAGAATGCACAAACATCGAAGCCCACCACGCCGAACTACCCCAAACAGGCGCAAGACAAGTACAAATGTAAATGGTCATAACGAATCTCAATCAACACTTTGATCGAAATGTTATATATTAAAATAAATTGAGCTTATTTGTCTTAGTTATTCTTTAATTAATCTCCCATTTTGTAACAACAAGGAACCTCTTGCACTCGAGATTTCGATTCATTCCAACACGATACATACGATTGTGCCGCGGGTCGCTGAGAAGAGAAACGACTAAAGTTTGTTTACTTATTCAATAATTTAACTTACTAACAAAGAACTTTAACAACATACATGCTGGTCAACGTCAGTAAACTACGTTTACTTTTTTAAAAACAGTTTCCAAGCCAATTGGACGTACTTCACTGTTCTTAAACATTTCTTTTGTGCAATGAATGTTTGAACATTTTTTTTTCTTTTAAAAAAGATAGCTCCTGCACTAGCTATGAAGCTATCTTTTAAAAAAGATAGCTCCTGCACTAGCTATGAAGCCCATATCTAAGGATTGATATGGGTTAATAATGACCTTTATTTACTACACCAGTCTTTTCATCGGACACGCTACACAGCTTTCTAAGGGTGTAGTCTAATATACTTAGCTTGAGACAAACGTCATTTACTTGTTGTTTCCATTAACAAAATCTATTCACAGTCCTACCTAAACACATATACTGCCGGTGTCTTCTGTAGTGTTGTGTATCTTCATGTTATTATCTGAGTGTTTACTTTCATTCGAACTAAATCTTACTTTTAACAGATTTACATTTCACGTATTTATTTTTAACCATTCTAACCTCAATTGTACCTCTTTGGTTAGTCTAGTTTCGTGAGTGACATGTATCCTTATTCGTATGTGACACATTAAGCGTGAGCGCGGCAAAGTGTAACCTGAAATTACCTGTCACATGACTCGGGTCTCCCCAGAGTACGGTAACTGATGCCATTCATCAGGGTAGTTGTTATGGAATGCACCATGTATTCCTAGTTTCTGAATCCGATGGGATTACCTACATTACTACCTACGTCAACTAAACAAAAAGTTATAGTCTTTGTCGAAGTCAAACTGTTAAGTCGTCCACGACGTAGCCGGTTTCTGCATTAGAATTGATTCAGGTACGTCAAGAGTCGAAGGTAAAGATGTTCCCAGTTAGGTGAGTATTCAGGTTTACCGACTGTACGATAGGAAGAGGATACATGTGCTGGCATTGCGGAAGCGACAAGCCCCCATGTCGACCTCCTCAGTCGGGACCTGCGGAGACAGCCAAGAGTAAACGATGGCCGCCTCCTCTAGTAGGTCCCTATTTAATTTGGCTACAGCTCACCGCGGCAAGCGAGAAGAACACCACGCCGCGTGACCCCTACTGGGGTCCTGGGTCCGGGAGAGCTCAAATCGGATGTAGAGGTGATCCGAGAGCGTCTCAACCTCATCCAGGACGCGCCAGTTCCTTACTCGTGCGGCGAGGGCAGGGGTAGCGAACGAAAGGTCCACTATAGACCCTCCCTGCTGTCGCACGCACGTGTTGGTGGAGCCCCTGTTTAGTAAACAGAGGCCCACCGAGGCCGCCCACTCCTCTACGGCCTCGCCCCTAGCGTCCGTCCTGGGGGAACCCCACGCAATGGACTTTGCGTTGAAGTCCCCCAGCACTAAGACGTGCCCAGACGTTAGACGCCGCATCGAGGTTTCGAGGTTTCCAAGTTGCCCCAGCGAAAAAAAAAAGAAAAAAAAAAAACTTAACCTAACCTCTTGGCTCTTTAATATTTCATTTTATTTAAAGCTTATGGATCTATGAAATTTTGTTTAAAAATTGTACATCAATTAAATAATGATACGTTGAACAATATAAGTGTACTCTTATTTTGAAAGTTGCTGTTACACCGCTCACGATGTATATAACTAAGACCGCTATGGTGCTCCTTCTAACGCTCTGAGATGTAGATATCATCAAATTAATATTTATAACAATAATAAGAACAAAACCAAACTAGAAACTTTAGGCTTTAGCTTTCCAGTAGAAAGAGGAGTTAATAATACATATAACGTGAATTATAGCTGCAAACAAACCTCGACACGACCGTAAACAAGCTAGTCTGGAATAAACTGGGTCTATAAATCTTAAGCTTAAGCTACCTGAGGTTCGCAGGTGACTTGGTGCTCCTACCAGAGACAATCTACAGATCATGGTAGAAACCTTACACTTAGCTAGTGTTAAGCTGAGACTGGAAATAAACACTACTATAACTGAGTCGACGATAAATGGCTTGAAGTGACTAATATAGTCAAGGGTCTCTGGAATACGTGGAAATATTTTTCCGTCTGTCTGGCACAAAAAAAGTTTTGACAGGAAAAATAGCAACATAGAAGTAGAAAGAAGAATCCAACTAACAAGGAACAAATATTGGGGTTGTAAGGATTTTTTGAAAAGTAGTACGCCACAAGCTATTAAAGCAAAAGTAGTGAACTCGAGCTTCCTGTCCTGTTTGGTATATGAATCCCAAATGTGAAAGTTCACTACCAAAACAAAGAAAAAATCAGCATCTACCGGAAAGAGCTCGAGCGGATCCACTACCATAAGAAAAATAACCAAAGTAACAAATGCAGAGCACGTTACACGGACACTGATTATAGATGGACCAAAAAAGTGCCACTTTGGAAGGCCTCGCCAGGCTAAAGAGCACGAGGAAGACCTATTACAAGATGGGAAGATGATATTAAAAAATTGCTATATGGTATATGGTAACTGTGGTAAACCTTACACTACCACGATGACTGTCATGCCTTTTACGTCCCCAAGTGGGGTGTGAAAAAGCATCTCACAAGGCCGCCATAGTGTGGGTCACCATACTGCATTGTCTGCATTTGCAATGAGTATGGTGACCACAACTCTTGGATTCTATTCATGCTTTCCATCAGGCAAAGTAGAGTCACTTTGCCAGGCTCTTAGTATAGAAAAAAAAATATACAAATAGTAGAGATTCCTACTGATACAAAATTTAGATTAAATAAACGACAAAAAACATAATAAAATAGAATAACACCCAAAAATGGCACATGCATAAATTGTAAAATTTAAGGAAATAAAAGTTTTTTATGTTATTTTATCTATTTTAATTCTTCATAAGAACATCTACAAGGATCCAACATCATAAACCGATGGGGCGATTAACCATATGAGCTACAACCCATTTCATTCGATTTGAGTCTAGTAAAACCAGCAACAGCCAACGTGTGGTGTTACCACGCTGCGTTTCCACATGATCGTTACCGTGATCTGAGGTTAATACATATGGCATTTACACAGGATAAAAAGGTAATTGCGTGTCCGGGTTTTGACTCCAGAATTTGGAGTTTTAAGCACCCAGGTGGCCAAAATTTAGAGATGGTAGCTCTAGTTGAGCGTTTTTTACATTTGGTATAAATAAGCAGAGTCTTCGAAGCACGTATTTATTAAACTAGATTTTAAACTGCTAGAACTGTCTCAGTGGCGCAGTGGTAGCGTTTGCTACTGTTGTACTTGAGGTTTCGGGTTCAATCGCCAGGTCGGACCACTTGTTTGTATGATCTGTAAATATTTGTTTTGGAGTTTGGGTATTTTCTATGTACGACAATGTATATATATTTACAGTTTAATTTGGGACTAGATGGTGTTGTGTGTCAGATGTCCTAAATATTATTATATTATGTCCTAAATGTATTATAAATATTATTATACTACGTGTTAAGGTATTTAGACCAATAAACATAACATTAAGAAATTAATAAACTCTAAAATATTTCAAATAGAATGTCGTGTCGGAGTGGCACATCGAAATGGTGACGCGTCTCCGTCCCGAAATAGAAGTAGGACGGCGCGGCTCCCGCCTCCGGAGTGCCCAGTGTGCGTAAAACTTGCGCCGGCGCAGCTCGTGGTCGCGATGTGTGATCGGGAGGCGCGCGTGTGCGCGTGCCTGCTGCTGCTTACCGCTGTAAGCCTTGCGCAGCACTTTACCATCGGTTGGTTTCACTATTCTTGCTTCTACTTTACAAAATCTATCTCAATCAATATATTCGTCTCTGTTAATGACCACTTACAATTATTTGTTTGCTCTGAATTAACTGCATTTAGGCTTGTATATATCAATGGAAGTGCGAACCAAAACATAAATAGATAAGAGAACACTTTTCATTGTACACGGGGTATACTTGCCGCTAGGATGCCTACTTTTATACCTAGATAAATACGTTCGTACGTACACAGCAATATTAATTAAATGTATTGTTTATAAATAATATACTGAACTATAACTATAACACATATAACTATAACACAATGGATCCAAGGTAAATTTGATCATTCCCAGATTACAAATCGTTTCGGATAGTATCTGTAGGTGAACAGGGAACGAGCTACAATATCGACCATTGTTCGTAATAATGAATGTGCCATCCCAGGAGTTGTGGAGTCGGAGCCAGAGCGTGCGGTGCAACTGGCCACCATGGTGGACTTGGCCCTCAATGGTTCTGGCACAGCGCACAGAGAGTCGCTCGAACCCAATGAACCCCTAGCACTGGCCGATGCCGTATGCTCACTGGCGCAGGGCGAGGAGAAAGTCGTCCTAGCCGGGGGAGACCCGCGCACGCTTCGTCTAGCAGGTGGAGCGGCAGCGCGTTCCGGCCTGCCGCTGCTGCTCGTTGATCCCGTCCCTGCCAATGCCACCTGGGAGGTACTCGAGCTCTACCCGCACCCTGAAGTACTCGCCAAGGTAACCGCTAGATTCTTACACATCATATAATAATATCACTCGATAGAGCAAAAAAAATAAGTCCCTTAGGCTATCCTAATGTTATGAATGGTCAGGCGTGCGCTTCGCTCATAGAGGCGAAAGGATGGCGTCGTGCGGTGCTTCTACACGAGGGCAGTGCGCAGGGTGCAGCCTTGCTCGCCGCTGGGGAGGACCCACCCGCCATCCTCGCGCGACAGCTGCCACCCAAGGAGGAAGATGCATTGCTCAGGTATGGAACTAGCTGAAACCAACTGCTATGTAGATATAAATGAGATCACGTTGTTTATGCAACATGCCTTTAAATTGTCCGACGTTTTGACGTTTGCGCTTTTGGTGGTCACAGGCTGACTAATCTAGGGTACTAATCTAAGATAATCTGTGTTGCTGGCACGCTGACCAACAAAGCAAATAAAATTTGTGTAGCTCTTTGTCAAACACAATATTATCTGCCGCATATTCCTTCAATTATGTCTGATTTTGATTTGAAAATATTTCAACTTTTTAAATTTTATTAATTATTGTATCGCATGTGAGATAACGCTTGTTTAGCGGTGGAGGAAAAGTCATTGATACTTACATAAGTACTTTAGCTTTCCGTAAACACATGATTGTTGTAAACTGCGAAACACAAAAAAGTGTCTTGTGGCCAAACTACTGAATATATTTCGTTTAAATTTTACAAATCCTCTCGAAATTCGTATATCCTTTATTGATGTACAAAATATTTTTTGTACAGAATATAAAAAGAAAATACAAGTTGAATATGTAAGTTTTGGTAACAAGGGGTTCCTGTAAGATTTTGTCAGTACTCTTGTACAATAAACTGGTCTCCATGTCTCAACTGAATAGATAAATAACGACTTTTGATATCGATGCGACATGTACTTATTCGTTCGCAGTAAGTAACTTTAATCTTATAGAAACATCAAACTGTAGTAGTTAGGACGTCTGGCTAAAAATTTAAAATAATATAATAGTATTACAGGATAACAGATTTACTTCCTTTCATTGTAAGCTTAATACCTTTTTTTTTCTTTTTTTTTTTTTAACGTGTGGAAACCCCCTCGGGCCGTCACCCCACCGGGGTTTACGGCGGGGTGGTGTGTCGGAATCGGACCGACTAAAACCACACGGTGTGCCACTCTGCGCCTGCGATAGGAGGGATCCGGGAACCGCTGCTATTACGACATCCAGATCCCTCCTAGCGCCTGCCCGCTACCTCGAGCACCATCTGCGGATAAACTCTCTATATAGGCGACGTACGGCACACGCGCACGTCACCTCCTCGCGGCTGGCCACTATAGCGGATGGAGGGGAAAACCCGTCCCGTCCACCCGCAGCCACACTCAAGGCGGCATGAGGCGCTGGTATGCGCGCCTCCGCCGCCCGGCTCGCCGGCGGCGAATTGGGTCCGAGTGGATATCGTCCTCCCGGGCCTTCTCCGCCGCCTCCTTCCGCGAAATTACGTCTTCGCAGAAGGTTGCGACCGTGGTAAAACAACTGTCGCTACCGGCCATGGAGCGTATGACGGCCGGTAGCGAAAGATCTCCTCCAATAACTGCAGTGAGGACCCCACGCTGCGCCGCCCAGGCGCAACAAACCGCTAGCGTGTGCTGAGCCGAGTCCTCACTGCAGTCGCAGTGGTGACAGGCAGGACTCAATTCCCTCTTGGCGACCGAGTGCAGATACTTCCCGAAGCAACCGTGCCCAGAAAGGACCTGCGTCAGTCGGAAGGAAAGGGTCCCGTGCTGCCGCCCTGCCCACTCGGCGATGACCGGCTGGAGAGCCTCCACGGCGGCAAAGCCAGCACGTGGAGCCTCCAGCCGGGACGACCAACGAGCCATCGTGGCTCGACGAGCGGCCTCTCGCCACTCGCGTATCTCTTCGGGCGGGGGCCGTATGCCGCTACCCGCCCGGAAGTCAACCGTCCGCCTATGCCGGGCAACGGGCAGCCAGAGGCGAGCCCTATTCTGGGCGGTCAGAGCCGCCGCCCACGCCGGTGCACCATACAGCGCCATTGACCGGACAACCCCCGTGTATAGCCGTCTCGTCACGACGCTAGCTCCACCCAGATTGGGCAAAAGTCGCCCAAGGGCAGAAGCGGCGCCGACCAGCTTTGGAGAAAGCTGTCGGAAGTGCTCGTCGAAGAGCCACCTGCCGTCGAGGATCAGGCCCAGATACTTCATCTGGGCCTAAACTGGTACGAGGACCGAATTGACCACGATGGAGGCGCCGGAGGGTGGACCACGACGGAGCCCATGGAACAAAAGGGCCTCCGTCTTGTCCGCGCCTCAATTCGCCCGACCACCAGAGAGACACCCGTGGTGGCCAGGCGCGCCGCCTCTTGAAAGTTCATCCCCCGGGCCGTGACCAATGTGTCATCTGCGTAACAAAGTACGCCCAGCCCGGGGGGAAGACGACCTCGAAGGGCCCAGTCGTATCCCATGTTCCACAGGAGTGGTCCGAGTACAGACCTCTGTGGAACACCGCACGACATGAGCCGCCGCCTCAGAACACCGTCTCGGTCTTCGTACATGACGGTACGCTCCTCAAGATAGTCTGCCACAAGCCGCCTCAGGTACTTTGGGACCCCATGGTAGTGGAGTGCTTCCCTGATACAGCTAAATGGCAGACTATTAAATGCGTTGGCGATGTCCAACGACACCGCCAACAGCACGCCGCCAAAGTATTTGGCCTGCCTAGCCCAGGGGATAGACTTGCCGAACATCCTAATCTGAGGGGTCTTCTCCAAGGGATACAGGCTTAGCTGTCTTCTGTGAAACAGCACCGCCTGGCTCTTCTCGGGGTTGACCTCTATCCTCCATTTCCGGAACCATGTCCAACGACACCGCCAACAGCACGCCGCCACAGCTCACTGCCTCTTCGGTAACGGCCCTCAGGCGCAACACGGCATCGACCGTCGAACGCCCCGCCCGAAAACCAAATTGGACGTCCGACAGATCGGGGCCCACCTCGCAGAGGTGCCGGACGATGCGGGCAGAGAGTATTCTCTCAAACAGTTTACCCGCTCCGTACAGCAACACGATGGGCCTATAGGACGCTACCGATTCGGTTGGCCGTCCCGGCTTCCTCAATAGGACCAGCTTCCCGCTTTTCCAGCACTCAGGGAAGCGTCCGGACGCCAAGCTAGCGTCCAGGACCTCCTTGAGGCGGTCCAACATATGTTCGAGGGCTCGGGCCAGCACTCGGGCAGGTATCCCGTCCGGCCCGTGTAAGCTTAATACATAATTTAAGGTATAACACATCTTAATAATAATGAAAAAAATGTTGATGTTGTTGGTTTCTGGTTTCAGAAATTTACTATTAGTGTTAAAGAAATCTGGTGCCACCAACTTCGTAATATGGTGTTCGCCGGAGTGTACTGTACGCGTGCTGGACGCGGCCCAGCGCGTGGGGCTGCTGTCAGAGCGGCACTCGTATATCGCGGTATCACTCGATCTACACACACAGGCGCTCGCTGACTACAGCCACGGTGGTGCCAACATCACCGGTCAGTACCGCTAGTAGAGGTGTTTCTCACTGCAAGCACTACGTGACTATGGTGTAGGTGCCCTTCCACAGGTTTGCTCCTGTTCGACCCCAACTCATCGATGGTGTGGAGTACCGTTGAGGAATGGGCGCGTCGATATAAAGTGATGTCGCCTGAGGCGGCGGAGACGGTGGCCGCTGCACCACCCACCTCGCTACTGTTGGCTCACCTTGGCGCAATGTTAGCGGAAAAAGCGTGGCGCCGCCTAAGGCTTCCTCAAATGAACAGCGCCGAGTGTACCGCAGGCGTAGGTGACTTCCACGCCGACACGCTTCTGAACTACCTACGCTCGGTAAGTATCAGTGCATGAAGCACTGCGCGAGATAGCCTATCTGTGACATACGTGTCCGTGTGCAGGAAGATTGGAAGGTGCCGGGGCTGACGGGAGCGGTATCGTGGGAGGCGGATGGTGGGCGGCGCGAGCTCCAACTGCACGTGGTGGAGCTGGAACGCAAAGGTGAGCTGGTGCCGGCGGGGCTGTGGGCGCCACGCGTCGGCGTCACCTGGCAACGCGACGACGTCATCACCGAGACGGTGCCGCAAGATTCTATGAAGAATCGCACCTTCACCGTCCTCATAGCGATGGTACGAATGAGACACAGCTTCGTGATAAATTATAGCAATAATTATTAAAATCCTTGGTAATAACTGCCAAAAAAGCTTAACCTGGCTGATTCAAAGCATGTAAGAGTAAGTGGTACTTTAATTTAGTTGGATTATTTACATTGTTATTAGACACGTAAATTGTAAGAAAAGAAAAACATGGTCCAGCTGTAGATCAAAATTATCAATGTAAAGGTACATAAATTATAAAATTCTCTTAGGTTCTCAATGGTTGTAAAATGTTAAAGAAACACGTACCTGAAATTTCCCTGTAAAACAAATTTAATTTATCATATACTTTTGCTCAGGTCTGGATCAGGAAATATTTTTATTTAGTTAGATCCTCAGTACATTAGACAACGTTAATTTGTTACAATTTGTAATATAAAAGGATGCCATGCCTTAATTATTATAATTATGTTTCAGAACGCGCCGTACGTGATGGCGCAGGAGTCTACCGAACGACTTACCGGAAACGGACGCTACGAAGGTTAGAACCTACATCTAAATATAAATACGTATATCTCGGGAGCTCGATACTGACGTATCGAATTCATTAGCAACAGAGGTGGAAAAGTATCAAGAGTAACCTGGGCAAACAACTCATGGGCATCCCGCGCCCCTGTCTTGCGTCCACACTATATTTGTTACTAATTTACATACTTTTACTAATTTTACTTGTTGATAATAACGGACGATACTAAATAAGCGATGGTGAGAACTCCAAATTTTAATTGTTATTTTTTGTGTGGGATTATCCTCGCCGGCATTATCCGACTAAAGGTACATTGCACCCATGTTCCTCCTTGTACTGATATATTTCTTTTATATTATGTGTTTTTTTTTTGTTTATAAATGTGCGCGCTCCCCTTTACAATCTCACGCCTCTAAGCATGTGGCTAGTTTACCTCAGAGATACTTCGTCACTGATTAGTAATATTAAATAGACGACCCTCATGTAGTACATTCAACGTCATCAATTATAGTGACTTTTTTTTTGGACGTAAGTCTTTATACACATGGTACTTGGAAAGTTATTAATGCTGAGACTGGGAGAAGTGGAACAAAGGAGTCTGATTTTAAATTAAATTTTGATGGTCACATTACCAAGAATGACATGGAAGTGGCCAACACATTTGAAAAATTTTTTTCCACTTTCCCAGTCGCACTTACAGGTAATTTAGGCTCTTCCACCTCCACTGCAGAATCATTGATCAGAGAAAATGTACCAGAATTTTTTAATAATTTTACTTTTCAGTATATAAATGAACTTAATGTTTTAGCTGCCTTCAAATCTATTAATATAAAAAAGACAGCTGATCTTTGGGGAATTTCTGTAAGTGTCGTTCACTCAATAATTGACATTATTGTACCTGACTTAGTTATTATATTTAATAGATGTATAGATTATGGTGTGTTTCCTGACCTGATGAAGTATAGCAAGATAACTCCTTTGTTTAAATCAGGTAGTCCATTAGACCCCACAAATTTTAGACCAATTTCGGTCCTACCAACATTTAGTAAAGTTTTTGAAAAGCTGATACTTACTCAGTTGCTTAATTATTTTAATGAAAATCAATTGCTGCATACTAAACAATTTGGTTTCACTCATGGTCGGTCAACATGTGATGCTGGGGTTAAATTATTAGAGTATATATTTGAGGCTTGGGAGGAGTCACGTGACGCCTACGGGGTGTTTTGTGACTTATCTAAAGCATTTGATTGTGTGCAGCATGAAACACTTGTCAGGAAATTACACCACTATGGAATAAGAGGCAGTGCTTTGGATCTTCTTACTTCTTATTTGAGTGATAGGATTCAAAGAGTAGATGTTAATGGTAAATTATCCCAGGGATCAGCTGTGGCGGTGGGGGTGCCCCAGGGGTCTATTCTGGGTCCATTTCTGTTCCTTGTGTACATCAACGACTTGCCTCATCTTGTGAGGGATAACCATGAGATAGTGTTGTTTGCAGATGACACATCCTTAGTATTTAAAGTTAACAGACAGCAATCGGTAATTGACGATGTAAACAATGCTCTCTCTAAAATGGTACTTTGGTTTTGCGCTAATAACTTGTTATTAAACAGGAGTAAAACCAAATGTGTTAAATTTTATACTAGGAATGTTAAACAAGTAAAAACTAGTGTTTTGATGAACGGGGAGGAACTGGAATTGACAGACAAGGCTGTCTTCCTAGGTATAACTTTAGATTCACGGTTACAATGGGGCCCACATATAGAAACGTTATCTGGTAGACTTAGTTCTGCAGCTTATGCTGTGAGAAAGATTCGTCAATTGACGGATGTTGATACTGCGCGATTAGTCTATTTCAGTTACTTTCACAGCATTATGTCCTATGGTTTATTGCTTTGGGGCAGTGCCTCTGATATTGATTCAATCTTTGTGCTCCAGAAACGAGCTATTAGGGCTATCTATAAGATGGGCCCGCGTGAGTCACTAAGAAACAGATTCAAAGAAATTAACATTCTCACACTACACTCACAATACATTTACGAGAATCTTTTGTATGTGCATAAAAATCTGTGTAAATTTAAGAAAAATAGTGATCTCCATCAATTTAATTTAAGAAATAAAAATAAACTTGCCTTGCACACTACTAGGCTCCATAAAATATCGAATTCGTTTGTGGGTCAATGTATACAATTTTATAACAAATTACCAAACAACATAGTATTATTATCTATTAGTAAATTTAAGAAATTTGTTAAGCTGAGGTTGTCCAAAAAGGCTTATTACTCAGTTTCAGACTATGTCACAGATTTAGATGTTTGGAAATGAATTGCTCTTTTTTTAAGACCTATGATTGTGAATGTAACTGCTAGTTTAATATTTAAAAGATTTTGAGTTAAAAGAGTGGTGGTGAGTTTCTTTCCTGGGTTCTTTTCTCACCACTCTACCATGAACAATCTGCGAACCCAGCTAGCTGTAATTTTAATCGACAGATTGTTCATCTTTCATCTTTTATTGTTTTTTTTTATGACGTTCATAAGTGTCTTTTGTGACCTAAATGAATAAATGAATTTGACTTTGACTTTGACTTTGGTTACACGTCGGAATTTAGAGCTAGATAAAAGGCGCCGTCAATTCCTAAGACCTCACTCTGGAAAGAAATGCTGAATCAAACCCTAGGGGTGTCTTTTTTTTAAGTCTATTAACAATGTTAGATAAAAATCCGTCTGGGTTGGCCTTTTCAAGAAGTGATCGTCGTTTTGAGTCGGCCTGTCCATACAAACGGCAAACAAGTCCAAGTCGCCACGAGCCCAAATCAGTATTAGTTAAGAGTAACGACAAAGAACATTTGCGTAGGCCGTGAAAACACTCAAAACTACCAGAAAGTTTCTAAATATAACCTAAAAGTACAAGCCTACACTATCATATGATTCAAATGGAAATGATGATGAAAAAATTATAAATCACTTTCTAACATACCTACCAGTAATGATGAAACGTAAATGTTGGTGTGAGCAATATTAATCCCAAGCAAATTTATCATTTCAATAACTTGCATAGTGAGCCTGTTCACATAGCTTTCGTTTAACTACGGGCTTAAATTTATTAATTCTTGAAATTTATTTGGAATTTTATTGTAGAACCGCACACACTGACATCGTACAGACTTGTTATTTTTTTGTCGTCTGGTCGGTAGTAATACGAGTTTATCTTTATCTCTAGTGTTGATATTCTGAATGTCCCTAAATTTTGTGAATTGAATATTTTTTTAACGTACACTAACATATATTGTATTGAGATGTGATTGTTGTGACATCAACTTCCTTAAACTTATCCCTTGTCCATTGCTGAAAGTGAATGCCTATTGCTGAAATTATAAATTTCGCGAATAGCTTTTTTTTGTAACACAACGACATTTTGAAAGACGACAGCATTCGCCCACAACAAAATACTACATGACATTACACTATGAGAATAGTTAAAATACACCAGCCTAACTGTTCCTACATCGGTGAATTGGCGAATTTTATGAACCGCGTATGCTGTAGGGCTGAATCTATTCGACAGCTATAGATGTGGGTACCGCTAGCAATTTAAAATCTAGAATCCATCCATTAACTTGATGTTGTCCGCAAGATCTAGTTTCTTTTCATTTATCAGAACAAAGATTTTTACCTATTTAGCATTAGGTTTAAAAAATCAAATACATTTAGTTTTTTTTCTCGTATAAAAGTAAATTATTATTACTGATCCAGTTATGCACATTAGAAGGAGTGCTATTCACATCATCAGTAACTGATTGCGGTCGCTTAAGTTTAAATAAAAGAGAAATGTCATCCACACACTTGTAGAGCGACCTCTTCTAAGACCAAACTGTCTCCTCTGTGGAATATTATTTTCACTAAGGTGTGTTTAGTGCTGGACTGGTTTTCTTGAAAATGTTACTGAAAATAGGAACTAGGATGATCTTACTGTGTTTCATTGTCAGCCAATGTACAACATTTAATGAATTTTTAAAAATTATGGGCAACTGTGATGTAACTGTACTAGTAATTAATTTGGTTATTTAAAGAGGATTTGCCCAAATTCGGTGGTTTTCTTAACGGTAAATAACAATAATAATAAATATTTCGGACATTTGACACAACGCCATCTAGTCCTAAACTAAGCAGAGCTTGTACTATAGGTACTAGACGACTGATATAAACACATATATACTTTTTTTTGTAAATAAATACATACCATACATAGAAAACACCCAAACGCCGAAACAAACATTTTGCAAATCGTGCAAATATTTGGCCCGACTCGAGAATCGAACCCTAGACCTCAAGCACAGCAGTCGCACATGTTACTACTGTGTTAAGAAAGAAAAAAAGTAAGAATGTTTTTACAATCTATGATACAACTAAATTTAAAATCGTTAACACAAATTTTAAAGTTCTCTTTCAAGAAAAAGTCTTTAATTAAAAATAAATTTATTGATTTTGTTTCTAAAACAGGAAGATTCCTGAAGATTTTTCAAACGCTACGAGTATAGCTGCATCCAAATCTGATTCAATTACTTTATTATTAATTGTAAGACTGTAATTATTATATTTGTTATTCACTTTTCCAGTTTCGGTATTAATTATTGCTCAGGTCATTCTTATCTTCCTTGAACTTTTATTAAGTTTAGATCTCAAATAATTAACCTTCGCGACAAAATATATTTTTTGAAATAAATTTGAATATTGCTGATTATATTCTCGAAATTCACAAAAATAAAGTTTTTAAAGCCTCATTCCACTTTTATATATACCAACCATGATCCATCCACTGAAAACTGTAGCATCTTTAAGTGGCAACTTTTAAGGAGTAGAAGTTGATTAAAATACTGAAAGATATATGTTAAAAAAGCATTATATAATTGATTAGAATCATCATCATAATCTATGTGGGGTAGTTTACACAGTAGTTTATTTTCGAAATACAAGGTACAGTTTTAGTTACCACAGTAATATCTCGTGTTACCACCGTATGACACGCTACATCTGTCCACAGTGGTCAAAGTGTAGTTTATTTATTATTGCTTCGGTGAATTGTAATATGTCAGCAAATATGTATATTATCCAAGCATCTGGCAGTGGTTGCAGTTATACTAGTAGGCTACAAAACTAGTATAACTGCAACCAGTGCCAGATGCTTGGATAACCGCTGAACGGGATCGGGTGAGGGCCGATCCCGAGCGAAGAAGACGTCGGGCGGCGTTATGAACCGTCGACGGGATCGCGAGCCGCCAGAGAGTGGGGACCTCTGGTGGCGGATCAGTTGCTGCGGTCGGCGAGAGGATAATTTGTTGCGGCCTGGTCGCAGAAATGCGATCGGGACGCAACAAATTATAACAACCGGACTGATAGGTGGGGAAGCCTTTGTGGCCTCCCCAGGATAGGGTCTGACTAGGCGCGGCGTTGATTTTGGAGGGACCTGAAATAATATGGTCCGGGTCCCCTTCAGAAAAGGACGCTTGAAACCGGCCGCGGTGGTGGTTTTAGTGGAAACACCACATACTCCTGGCTCCTGCTCTCCGAGGAGCCGGAGTTCCGAAGGAATTTTCCAAGCTGACAAAAAAAACAAAAGGCTACAAAAAGTTATTATTGAGATTGTATGACATAAACAGATTTTTAAATCTTAAGCTTAAGGATATATCTTTCACTATATTTACAGTAAACCACACACAATTACACATTTATTTGATTAACATACTTTCTAATACACTTCATTCAAACTTTTTCAAAATGAATATACGAGGGGTGATCAATAAGTAATGATAATCAATATATGAAACAATGCTTAGAGTAAAAATATATATTTTATTTTTCAACATCGTCTCCCAACAAAATTTTTTTAAACCCATGATTCCCTTAGAAAAAAATAATTGTCTTGGCCCTCCAAAAACGCCTCTTCAGCGATCACTTCAACATTGTCCTGAAATTTCTTACCCTGAAGCTGTTCTTTGAGCCAAGAAAGAGATAGAAGTCACTGGGAACCAGATCTGGCGAATAGGGAGGGTGTTCAAGCAGTTCGAATCCAGTTTCTTGAATTGCAGCCATCACAACAGCGACTTCGTAAGCCGGGTGTTGTCTTGGTGAAACAGTACTCCAACTTCCAGTTTGCCGCCTTTTTTCCTTGATGGCCACTCGCAACCTTCTTATTTGATCTGCGTAATAAGAACCCGTTATGGTAGCTCCCTTTTCCAAATATTTCACCATAATAATTCCTTCAGCGTCCCAAAAAACAGACACCATAACCTTTCCCGCTGTACTTACCACCTCCAATTTCTTTGGCGTTGGTGAGACGATTCATTTCCAGGTTATTGACTGTTGTTTGATTTCAGAATCAAAATGATGGATCCAGGTCTCGTCCATGGTCATGAAGCGATTCAAAGAATTTTCTCGATGGGCTCGCAACTTTTTGACATTGACCTCAAAATGTCGAGTCGTTTCTTTTTTGCTCGTCGGTTAACATTCCCGGCACCCAATGCGTCATGACTTTTTTCATACGCAATTCTTTTACAATTATTTTTTTAACACTGCCATATAAGATCTCTGTGACCTCAGCAATCTGCCTTACGGCCACTCTTCGATCGGCCAATACAATTTCTTCTACTTTTTTCACGTTGTCCTCGGTCAGGGACGTGGATGGGTGTCCCTCGCAGTGTTCATCTTCAGTGGATGTTCTGTCCAGTTTAAATTCTTTTGCCCAACGTGCAACTGTGGAATATGGAGGAGCAGACTCCTTCAATATTTCTTCCAAGTCATTGTGTATGTCTTTGGTGGACATTTTTTTCAAGCAGAGGTACTTAATGACGGCAATAATTTCGTTTTTCTCCATTATGGTGCTATCTCTCCGACAGTTCGTATTCAAATGAATGTACTTCCCTTTTTTTTTTTTTTGATATTGACGTTTAGCTGTTGGCCTCGGATGGCCTCTACAACTTTACCCGGATTAATTTACGGTGAGCGCTGAGGGCTCTCAACCGGTCTTTTGTTAACTAACATTGCCCAAGGGCACCCCCTGTGGGGTACGAATCTCGGCTTGGGGTGTTACTGATACGTTGGGGCGACCTACTCCCATATTTAGTGAACGGTTTACGCGGCGCGTGTTCCGTCCCCAACGACGGGGACGAAAACGCGGACGGTTCCTATTCCATTGCCTAGCTGTGTTCGCTCTACGTTGAGCGAGTGTAATGTCGTCGTCTTGTTCCCCTAACGCGTGTTTGGGTCGACGTATTTTGGAGATCCTACTGAGTGTGTAGTTTACGGCCCCAACCACTAGAGGGTTGGGGTGAGTCGGAGCAGAGTCAAAGTAGCTAAAGGAGCACTGTTTTATGAATTGCTTGATGGTCGGCAATCTGAGGTCGATGTGAAGATCGACGTTGCGTACATACCACGGTGCTCCCGTAGCTTTGCGCATGAAATTGTTCTGTAATGTTTGAAGCCTATGGATCCTGTGTGGCCTAACGTGTGCGAATACTACGCTACCGTACGTCATTATAGGACGTACGCATGCCGTGTATAACCTAATTTTATTTTTAAGTCTAACTTCGAACGCGCGTTTATTAAGCTGTGGAGACGTCCTAGCACGAAGGCAGCCCGGCTGCGGACTGCCTTGATGTGGGGCCGAAGGATAGACGGTCGTCAAGGGTTATGCCTAAGTATTTGGCTTGCCTAGCCCAAGGGATAGACTTGCCGAACATCCTAATCTGACGGGTCTTCTCCAAAGGATACAAGCTTAGCTGTCTTCTGTGAAACAGCACCGCCTGGCTTTTCTCGGGGTTGACCTCTATCCTCCATTTCCGGAACCAAGCGCCTAGTGCGTTGGCTGCGGTCTGGAGTTTTTTGGCTACTGTCGAGAGGTTCTCTCCTGAGCAGTAGATAGCCGTGTCGTCTGCGAATAGTGCCGTCTGCACATACCGATGCTTCGGAATGTCGCTAGTATAAAGCGTGAAGAGTAGGGGGGAGAGCACAGACCCTTGTGGGACACCGGCTCGTATGGGGTGAGTGGAGGATAGTGACCCTTCGACTCGGTAGCAGAAGCTTCGATTTGACAAGTAGTCTCGTATGATGAGCACGAGTCTGTGTGGCACTCCCATGGTGGATAGCTTAAATAATAAGCCGTTATGCCACACTTTGTCGAAAGCTTTCGCCACGTCAAAGAAGAGGATTCCTGTGAACAGGTTGCGTTGAAGCCGATCGCTGGTGTATTCAACGATGCGGTGGACTTGGTGGACGCACGAGTGTTCGGTTCGGAAACCGAATTGCTCGTGGGGGACGAGAAGATTAGCATCGGCATACGCTTTCAGCCTATTGTAGATTAGACGCTCGTATAGCTTGCCTAATCCTTTAAGCAGACTGATCGGTCTATAACTGGTCGGTTCGGACTTTGGTTTGCCGGGTTTGAGTATCCCAATAACAACGGCTTCTTTCCATTGTTGTGGAAAGATGTTATTATTGAGCGCTGCTTTAAAAATGAAGGTCAGAAGGACCAGTAGCCTCTCCGGAAAGAGTTTTATTACCCTATTTGTGATACCGTCCGAACCGGGCGCCTTGCGAGCGTGTAGGCCCTTAACGATTGTTTTAACTTCTTCGGGGGTGACCGTGTCTAGGTCTTGTTCGTTTGTCCCCGTCGGCGTTGATGTTGATGTTGAAGCTAGTGTTGATGTAGGAAGTGAGGTTATGCGCTCTACTTCCGAATCAACTTCTGCTATTTAGTCTGAGTCGCAGTGTATTACGCTGGGCGTGCACTGATTCTCTAGACTCTCGGCCAGGCACTCTGCCTTTTCGATATCGTCGAAGGCCGCTGGAAGGTTAGGTCGGGAATCGTGCCCTATTTATATGATTTTTTATGCTGAACCAGCGGTTGTACAAGCAAGGAAAAATTATTTGTTTTTTCAATTTTTGTGCGGCCTAGAAGTACCTGATTATCATTATTTATTGATCATCCCTCGTACAATGACAATGGAGACCTGTATGCACTCTATACAATAAATTACTATATCCACATACACTATTTCTATTGTCTGTTCAACAGAGAAGTCTACGACACCAGCACGATTCTTAAAAAAAAAATCCTATCTAATCAAAATCAATGAACCACCATGTGTATCGGGTTCCTTGCTGAACGAACTACCTAACATGTGATTACTGAAGTTGATCATAAGCTGATGACTTAAGAAGTCGTTCGCCAATGTTCTGTAATACAAAAAATGCCAAGTTTGCCTCAACCCCCGAACAATTCAATACTCAATACTCAATACTTTATTGCTTTACCATAATGTCTCACAGATAGTCAACATAAAATAGTACAGTATCAATTATGGACCCTGTCGGGCACAGCTTATATTTATTTTGTGTTGGTGGGAGAGAGGAAGATGCCTACGATTACACTTATATACCTGTTCAATTACATACTCATTGTTATATTTATTATTACAGGTTTTTTATACTTACTGTCAACGAATGCCTTTTATGTTGCAGTTTTAAATTTTAATTGTTCTATGTTCATGCCATATGTTTTATTGTTGTCATTCTTATTTTATTGTATTATGTCATTGTTATTATATTATCTAATATCGATATTATTTTATTTTATTGTGTCATTATTTTATATTTCATTATTATTATACTTAATTATTAAAGATGCAGAAAATAATTATTTATTGTATTTTTATTAGGTATTTTTTTATTTACATGTGGTATTATCGTCTAAATATTCTTTTATACTATAATAACATTTATCAATTAGGAAAACCTTTACTTTTTTACAAAAGTAATAAATTCATTCTCGTTTTTTATGCTATTAGGGAGTTTATTGTATACTTTAATAGACATAACTAAAGAGCTATTAGAGTGCATTGTCAGTCGTGAATGCAGTAGGTTTAGTCTGTCTTTGTGTCTATATGAATATTTTGTTTGTTTATCTTCGCGCTTGCTGTAGAATGCCGGGTATTTTCTGACGAACTTGCACACTTCCAGGATGTAAATACAAGGCAAAGAGAGGATTTTATGATTTTGGAAGTGGGTTTTACAGCTATCTATCTGTTTTATATTGACCAAAATTCGGATGAGTCTCTTTTGTAAAGTAAATAGGGTGGGTGCATCTGTACTATTACCCCACAATATTACTCCGTAGGATAGCCACGAATAGGCGTAGGCATAGTAGGTAGTGAGTGCTGTAGGTAAGTCTGTCAATTTCTTTACTTCTTGTAGGGCGTAAGCGAATTTGGAAATTTTTATTCTAACTTTTTTTATGTGTGATTTCCAATTGAAGTTCGTGTCTATTGTTATTCCGAGTAGGTTGAATTCGCTTACTTCTTCAATTTTATTTCCTTCGAATGTAAAATTTATGCTCAGTGGTTTTTTTTGACATGGACGAAAGGAAATTAATTTAGTTTTTTTAGAATTAATTTGTAGGTTATGCTCATTCATCCAATCGATTGTTGTGTTAAAAATTTTGTTAAGTTTTTCGTCTAGGTTAGAATTCGTTGCGCATGAGATTAACAATGAGATGTCATCCGCAAACAACACACATGGCCCATTTATTATTTTCGGCAGGTCG
Organism: Hypercompe scribonia; assembly: GCA_949316085.1. NCBI lineage: Eukaryota > Metazoa > Arthropoda > Insecta > Lepidoptera > Erebidae > Hypercompe > Hypercompe scribonia. The sequence continues at coordinate 22,796,821 of OX438980.1, read as the reverse complement.
TTTATGTAAATTAGAAATAACAGACATCCTATTACACTACCCTGTGGAATCGAAGCCGTAATATTTATTTTGTCCGATCGAATATTTTCGATTTCTTTGGTTGCTTTATTAAAGTATTGTATTTCTACCTGTTGTTCTCTATTAGTTAGGTAGGAGGTGAGCCATTCATGAGCTTTTCCGCGTATTCCTATCCTATGTAGTCCGTCGAGTAGTATTTTAAATTGCACTTTGTCGTAGGCTTTAGACATATCAAGTAATATTCCGATTGCATATTGTTTGTTGTTCAAAATATTTAGGGCCTCTTGGATATATTTAAATACTGCTAATGTTGTCGATTTGTTTTTGCGGAAACCGTTTTGGCATTCGTTGAAAATTTTATTTTTTTTGCAAAATGAATATATTCGCCTACTCATGGCTTTCTCAAAGAGCTTTGAGGCCGTAGGTAGGAGAGCGATCGGGCGGTAGTTGTCAGGTTCAGTTTTTGCGTTTTTTTTATATATCGGTTTTATTAACCCCTGTTTCAGGTAGTCCGGGAATATACCTTCCTCGAACGATTGGTTCATGAGTTTACAGAACGGTAGTGTTAACTCATCAGCGCAATATTTTACCAGAATAGGCGGAATTTCGTCTATTCCATGGCTTCTCGTATTTTTTAGATTTTTCAACATGATGTTAACTTCATAGGGATCAATCGGGCTGAGAAACATAGTGTTTTCGGTGAAGTGGGTTACGCAGGCGTCGCCTGAGTTTCTGTTTGTCTGATTAGGTGGGGTCATGTCTCCCACGGATATGAAAAAGTTATTAAAATAGTTTGCCACCTGTTTTGGTTCAGAATATATTATGTCATCAATTTGCAACTTTATATTTTGTTTTTCTTTTTGTGTATTTTTATTTGTACATTCATTTATAACGTTCCACATTGTTTTAACCTTATTTTCTGAAGTTATTATTTTATGTTTGTAATATAATTTTTTTGCTGTAGATACTGCTTTTTTTAATATTTTCTCATATGATTTATAATGATTTGTTGGTATTGAATTATGGGATTTACTTATAAATATTTTTAATAATCTTTTATTTTTACAGGATTTTTTTAAACCTACTGTCAACCAATGTCTTTTTTGTTGTGGTTTTAATTTTATAACCCGTAATGGCACGCAATTATTGAGTATGTTTACTAATAGTTTATTGAACTCGTGGTAATTGTCATTTGTATTTTGGTTAGATGTTATGACGTTATCCCAAGTCTGGTTTTCAAGTTCCTGTTTAAATTTTTCCATATTCATTCTATTGAATAATCTCTTCCTAGTGCGCCAGATAGTCTGTTCTTTTAGTTAGGGCGATGTGAGGTGTATTGTTGTGCCGCAATGGTCTGAAAATCCCAGTTCGTCTACCGTTGTTATCACATCCGTTTGGTGAAAGTTTGTGAATATTAGATCTATTAGTGTGGATGTTGTTTTGCATATACGCGTATGTCACTTTACGTGTTGGGTGAATTTGTATTCCATCATGAAGTCTAAGAATCGATTAGACTTTAAGCTATTTTGGAGAACGTTTATATTGAAGTCTCCTCCGATAATTATATTAGATTTTTTGTATTTTTCGTTTATGTACTTTAAAATTTGTTTCATTTGATTTAGAAATGTATCTTCCCCTCTTCCATTCCAGTACAAAGATATAATCACTAAATTTAGCTTAGGAAGTTCACATGCACATGCTACTATGATATATTCTATTGACATTTGGGTAACTACACTTATTTCCCCATGCTCTATGTTTTCTTGTAGTAGGATACACACTCCACCTCGTATGTGTTTGTTTCTGGTATAGGTGATGCCATTTTGTAGCCAGCAATTTTTATAGTGTCTAATTGCTGCGATATCTATTCATGATATGCGAATATCTATTAATTTGGATTTAATATAAAATCGTATATAGATATTAATAAACATTCACGATTCCAATCCGATCAAAGATCTTATAACAAAATGAGAATATTTATCCCAGTTATAGAGAACGTCAAAAGGCTGAGGTTATTTGATATGTAATTTGGGTGAAAATGTGAGACCCCCACGTGTACGTTACCTCAAGTAAAACACTATATTATTTCATGTGACAGGGTTCTGCATAGAATTGATCCAGAAGTTGGCGGAAATACTGGAGTTCAACTATACGTTTGTGGTGCAAGAGAACGGCGTGTACGGCAACTACAACAGCACCACCGGCAAGGCCAACGGCATGCTCGGCAAAGTCATGGATGACAAGGTCATTGGGTTTTGAAATAACACATCTTACACTAAAATTATTAAACTATATTTGCATACTCGCTTCAACTACAGTTTTGTACCATTTTCTTTTTTTTTTGTTTAAAAAGACAAAGCCAGCACTAGGAATTTTACAAACATACAAGAAACAGACACAAATAACACCCACACTCAGAACAACAATTTATGAATCACACAAAGTGTTGTCGCATGTGGGGTTTGAATCCATAACACTCAGCGCAGTGGAGAGCGGCGTGGCGAGAGCTTATACCACCAGGCCGACTGTGCAATCATCAATTAATGGGGAAATATGTAATTAATGAAATAATTTTTCTTTGTTTTCAGTTTTGAAATAGTTTCACAATAAGAATCAATGAGTGTTTAATTATCAATTTAATAGTAATCGTGAAATTTCGTGAATGTGGGAATTAATACATCTGCGAAATTTCAGCCCTCATACGATAACGTTTAACATCTATACTTAAATAATGTCATTAATTATACATACGTTAATATATTTTTTTCATGAAAAGTTGATCACTCAAACTTACAAAAAAAATATCCAAAAACGTTGAACAAGGGTGTTTGATTTATTTTTTATATAAACTATATAATAACTAGCGGTCCCTACCCAGGCTTCGCACGGGTGGACAAAAACGGAGTTACTGTGGCATATCTGTAATAGTTAGACATATGGGATCGCGGACATTTTTATAGATATCACGATTGATAGTACATCATTTTGCTCTATCATCAATAATTTTCACAGCACACGCGATATAAGGATTCTTTTGGTACTTTTTTCACACGTCGGGTTACATCGTCGAAATTTTCACGCGGATCTCTATTTTTTTATTCTCTATTGGTTTTACATACCATGCGAGTCTGAAAGATATTTGGATCTTCTTGGACAATTTGCTGTTCAATCCTTAAGTTATCGTCACCACCTTGCGGATTGCACATTCTTGTCTAACGAGGTGGACTGCCCTGACGTCCTACATAAACTTAAGTTTACTGTTCTTACAACGAGTATCAGATGTCATCCACCTATTTTTGTATCTGTAGCGCATGCGAGAGATCACATTCATTTACATTGTGAGCATGTTGATGCTCTAACGAGTTATACATGAAATTAATGTTCAATCCATACACAGTGAATGGGACCACTATTAAAAGATTCATGAACTGTCTTTTTTTTTCAAAAAATGGGTCGGTTTTAATCTTTGGTTTTAATTTTTTTTATGTTATTGTTAAGCTATTGCATAGCTTCTATCGCGAGCCTTGAGCGCGGCGACCGAATCCAGAAATTCCGTAAATAATCTAACACCCCGCACTCCGACCGGCACAGCGGTGATACTTTTTAGTTTTGCCATCTATCGATGAATAGTAGAACTTTTAATGACTTTTTGAAATTTCACGCTTGTCTCTTTAGTTCAGCAACTCGCTTCTAGGTGGCATTGGTTGTATCGGCGTTACTGCACATGCGTAATCCCCCTCTTCGCCCCGTAATCTGGTGACTCATGCCTTAGAGTTTCGGTGTTAGGGCACCTCCTCTTTGTATTTACTTCATGGTACGACTCTACGAAGCTCGCACGTACAACAGTGAATATCTGTACTCGTATAATTTATGTACAAAGTGTTTCGAAAAAATTTTTTTTTGAAAATATTGAATTTCAAAATGAATAATGATACACAAGAATCCACAACAAAATAAGGGACCACCATTGACTCGGTATTTTCCAGATATTTAGAAAATATCAAGTCTCAAACTTATGTTTCTTATTTTAGTTACCATAAACCTATAGTTTCAATAATAAATATTCCTGAATAACCTACATGTATTGTAAGGTAATAAAAATATTTTGAACAATATTAACTTGTCATTTATTTAATAAAAGAAAAAAAATTGTTGTCTTATCGGTCACCACGCTCAAAAAGTTGAAATAATATCAAAAAAAAACAAAGGAAAAAAATACTGCATAAATAAAATTAAGAGAAAAATTATAATTACATAAGTTGATAAAAAATGCTATGCAATAGCTTTACCGCGGCAGTCTCCGAGTGCCACACGTCTGTTTTTTATTTATGTTATTGTTATTTTTTCTGTATGGGTGTTGCTTTGTGTTATTTAGTGTTCCAAAACCACTATTTACTTGTAATGTATTACTACTAACTACTCATGAAAACCTGTAATTGGTTCAATGCTATGTATAAAGCTGCTCATTGACTTTTTTGTAGCTGTTGGTTTTCCAAACTTTAAGAAATATATAATAATTGCGGGAAAAATCGGTGAACACACAAAAAATACAAAATATATATTTATACAGTGGAACATAGAACACATGTACTTTTTGAAGTCGGTTTGAAATTATTATATGTATAAATATTATTTCCGCAACAGTATTCTTTATGATACTAACTTCTATGGTGTACTGTGGTACTCCAACAATGTGTCCTATTTATAATAAACTAGTATACGTTTGTACTTAATATGTATTGTAGGCGGATTTCGCAATCACGGACCTGACGATCACGGCGGACCGCGAGCGCGCGGTGGACTTCACCACGCCTTTCATGAACCTCGGCATCAGCATCATGTTCAAAGCACCACAGCAACCCGAGCCGAAACTCTTCGCCTTTCTGCTTCCCTTCTCCAATGGCGTAAGTTTTTTATAACAGGGAAGGTGTACTTCGACTTGACCATTTAGCACTAATCTAATGCTCTATAATAATGAATACTTTCCAATTAGTAAAGTTAATATGAAAAATATGCCAGTACAGCAACAGTGTCTATGACGACAAACGAAACTGTTTGTTTCTCTTAATACTGGGCAATTCAAATGAATATTTACAGATTGAGTACCAAGCTTCAGCAAAGAAATGTTTGTACTTTCATTTCATTATTTTAAATGAAAACTTTTTCCTCTTTTCCGTGTAAATGATAATGTGTTTGCAACATTTTCTAACAATCATCAATCATTTAACTTGTTAAGGTGTCCAAGTGTTACATGCAAACTGCTGAGTTTTTGTACTCAGGTGTGGTTATGCCTCGGATTCGCATACCTGGGTACGTCGCTGTTGCTGTACATCGTGGGACGGTTGTGTCACGAAGAGTGGCAGAACCCGTACCCCTGTATCGACGAACCAGAAGCACTCGAGAACCAATTCACACTCGGCAACGCTCTGTGGTTCAACTTGGGCGCTGTGCTGTTGCAAGGCTCCGAAGTCGCACCCATGTAAGTATCACTCGTGACCGGTTACACTGGCTAGTAGACAGTCGCTCTCGGCCTAACATCGACATTATCTTTAACAATTATCCATCTGACGCAGTGCATATGGATCACGGGCGGTGGCCAGCGCATGGTGGTTGTTCGCGCTGGTCATCACCAGCTCTTATACAGCGAACCTCGCCTCACTGCTTGCCAAAAAATCGATCACAGAGCTTATCCGCAACGTGAACGATCTCGCCAGCAACCCATACGGCATCAAGTACGGCGCCAAGGCGGGTGGCTCCACCTACACGTTTTTTGAGGTGAGCGCACAATACCGTACCCACCGGCGAAGTGCAACTCAGCAGTTGTCAGAGGATCCACTTAACTGTATTATCGTTTCTAGCATTCGGAAAAAAAACTGTTTCAAGAGATGTTTCAGCAAATGAAGAACGACGTGATGCCGAGCTCCAATCCAGAAGGAGTAGCTAAGTATGTCAATGTTCAATTACCATTTTGTTAAAATAAGATTGAGCAAATAAATGATCTGCAAAGGACTGCTGGCGAACACTTAACGCTTACGGTGTAGCCACGAGTGAAAACTGTAGAGTACCTACTAATAAATGATAACACCATACATTTGTACAGTTCTGACCAATTTAAATTATATGTTGGCATGTAAAGTATATCTTAGTGTTTCTCTACTAATATTATAAAGCTTAAGAGTTTGTTTAGTTAAATGTATAAATCTCAAGAACTACTGGTTCTAATTAATTAAAAAAATGTTTAGTTTTAGACTTCTAGAGAGAACCAAGCAGCAGTGAAAAGTATAGCAAAAGTGGGATAAATTCCTTTTGAGAGAGGCAGACGGTTACTGGTGCAAGTGTTACCTATTTATTTGTTTGTCAAAACATCTCATCTGGGGTCAAAAAATCATACTTAACATAAACTTAACATACATAAACTTTAGCATAGTCGTGCAGCCCACTGTAATCACTGCTGCATGCCGCGCTCTCTGGAATCTTTTTGGTCATACGATGACTATTTCGAGGTCATCATACATTTTTTAATCGATAATTTCGCCACTTACTTGGTACTCATACACAGGGTAATAAATGAGAACTACGCTTTTCTGATGGAGTCTACCACCATCGACTACGAGACGGAGCGCAACTGTGAAGTTATCAAGGCGAGTTTCACAATTATTATCTTTGAATCGCTAAAATCTCCTGTATGACAGAGATTTTCTATTGCTTTGAGGGAATAATCACTCAAGAAGACTGTTTAACCAATCATTTTCGCTCTTTTAAGTGTCATGTGTAGGTACTCGGTGTCAACAACACCGATATATCTATTCACTCAACAATATTGACTTTCTGTGGATAGGTTGGCGGGCTGCTCGACAGCAAAGGCTATGGCATCGCCATGAAAAAAAGTAAGTGTGGCGGTGGTGTGTAATGTACATACATATTTGCAATGTCACCTTTACACGTGTCTACTTGATACATGTTTATGTATACACAGACTCACCGTATCGCCAGTCCTTAAACCTGGGATTGCTGAAACTACAGGAATCGGGCATCCTGCGCGAGATGCAGCATACCTGGTGGAAGGAGAAGCATGGTGGTGGCGCTTGCAATGTAAAATGCACCAATTTTAAACACTGTTTCAATTTTTATATAGTTTTGTGATCGCATCAGATCGCTTGTTTAAATCGCTTTAAAAGTGTAGAAGTACCTGGTAAACTTTCATTCAAATTTTAGTCTACAAGCATCTAGATATGTACTTTTAGTAAGAATTTGTTCAAAGCTTATGTGAGCCGGCTTGTCCACGAGGACAAACTGGGTTTCAGATTGCACTATTTGGGACAGTCGGTACTATTGACAAACACGGCTCTTCTCTGTCGCGTTCACTGGAATAGTTGGCAACGGTTCAATAACTGTCATTTGACCTTCATCATTATCTAGCACTACTGCTGCTTCGTACATGTACAACTTTATATCTGAAGAATAATTAGTAATGTGATATAAACATATATTTACAGTCTGAAACGCTCGCTTATAAACATAACGCATGTTCTAGCCACAAGAGGAGTTCGAGAACGAGAAGCTGTCAATGAAGAACTTCATGGGTTTGTTCCTGGTGTTGGTGGTAGGGTGCGCGCTGGGCGTGTTTATATCGTGCTGTGATCTCATGTGGTCCGCGTCGCGACGGGCGCGCGAACGTTCCGAACCCTTTCATCGACGCTTCTGGAAAGAGTTGTGCTTCGTATTCCGATTCGAGCAGTCCGAGCGACCGGTGCAGGTGAGAGAAATAACGACCATTCCGAGCGTCGGTCGGTCAGTGTGATAAATAAAAGGATGCCATTTATTGCAGGGCTCGTTGAGCGTCTCGACGCCGAGCGACGGCGTTGGCTCGGTGGAGGAGGAGACGGCCCTCTCGCTGCGGGCGCACTCGCCCTCGGTGCGGTCGCGACGCCGCTCCACCATTCACTCGGCCAGCCTGCGCCTGGTGCGCCACACTACGCGCTCTCGCACCCCCGTGCGCCCTTGACCTTGACCACATATCGCTTTAGCTCAGAAGGAGAAGGCCGAGTTTATACCGAGAGCCCTGAAGTAAATTTTGGTGTACTGTATATAATACAAAAAGAGGGTGTTAGAGAACATAGACATTGTGAGTTGTCGTACGTATAGCGTGATGTGATAGAGTCGACTTTCCTTAGCCAAAAATTTCGTGCGATACCAGCGATATACGATAAACGAATAAAATACTGCAGGACAATCTCAGAATCCTGGGTATGAATATTGGCCGGGACCTCAATCTGCGAGAATATATTGAAAACGTTACTAAGTGAGATGACGGCCCGAGGGGGTTTCCACACATTAAATAAAAGTATTTATTTCAAATTTTCCTTCTCTTTGTAGTTTGATGTCGTCTTGCATATTTTATTCCCTTAGTCGCCTGTTACGACACACATGGGAAGAATAGAGATGGTGAAGAATATAGAGTTTCTTTATCCATCACCACACGGTGATAGATGTGTCAATTTAACATTATTATCATTATTAAATAGATTGATTGATTGAAAACTGATTTTGATCTCCTTTCATGGGTCTTACAGTGCTGTTGTGTCTTACATGTGATTTCTCATGTGATTTAGTTTGAGTTCAAATAAATGTGGTATGTACGCTAAATAACTAATGTGTAAATGCTTTATTGTCATATGATTTTTCTCACGAGCGGTACATTGAGCTGATAAAGGACAACTACGAACACGGTACTTCATCCTTTTAGTAGAGAAATATCTCACGAGTGTGGTCGCTGGGAAGGCACAACAAACAAACCTCACAATGTCACGGTTGGCAAGACTTCTTATCTCACTGGTTAAGTACTTCAAATGTAAGTGATTGCGTAAGGCACACGTATCCACGTCAATATAAGCGTGGACAACCCGTGATGCTTCCAGTTGTAAATTTAAACCAAATTTGCACATCAACAAAAATTAAATTATAAGGAACAAAAAAACTGCAGCGCTGGATCCTGCTGGCAATTATAATGTCATCAGCGTCGCGAAATTAAATAAAAAAACTGGGTAAATATTGATTTACCCAGCACAGGTTAGAATTAGGCTAAGGTCATACGTTAGTCTCTATAATCTAGTTATCAGAATCGTCTAACACGTACGTATTTACACAAAACACGTATTGGTATCGTAGTAAATCGTAAAGATTATGTTATCTTATCCTTATCACATCGTCGATCAATGTTTGAGAACAGTCAAAAGCGCATCATTCAATATCTGTGTTAAACAGCAGACAGAACAAATATCGGTTTAGTTTCACAAACATCAACAGTCTTTTACAGTCCACTGCTGGACATAGGCCTCTCCTTAGCAAGGATGGGATGGATTTGGCCTACTATACCACGCTGGCCAGACGGGTTGGAATAGGGTTTGTTTCAAGTCCGCCGTGGAGGCTCTCCAGCCGGTCATCGCCGAGTGGGCGGGGCGACAACACGGGACCCTTTCCTTCCGACTGACGCAGATTCTTTCCGGGCACGGTTGCTTCGGGAAGTATCTGCACTCGGTCGCCAGGAGGGTATTGAGTCCCGCCTATCACCATTGCTACATTTACACATCAGTATTTTGATTTTATGGTATCGGAACTCAGTAATTCTGAAAATATTTTGAATGAGAAATTATGGTAGCGTCATTAGTAATAGCCGTGACGAAAGTAGCGTCGCGAACATACATGTTCACGGAACTCTCCAGGTTTAGTCCAGTTTATTTAACATATAGTCCAGTTTGGTACTAAAAGGATGAAATGACAGATGCTGTCTTTGTTACTTTTATGAAATATAGGTACCTACAGCAGATGCTAAATATTTTAATTAAAGAATAATGGCAGGCATTTATGGTACTTTAGTATTGCCTTGCGTATCCCATGGTAGGGATTATCGTGGTATTTATTAGTTACTTTCAAATTATACCCAGATTTTTATTACTTTACCTTCAAAAGCTATATCGGTTTATAGCTTACATATACATATACAATACACAAACTGATAGTTGATACTTATAAAAGCCGACTGTCACAAATGAGTTGTTATTACTGTCAATAAGTTGGCGTAGTACTATATTATTAAAACAAATAATTGTCAATATAGCGTCGCTCTGTTAAATTATTTGAATTACTTTTTTAACATAATCATGATGAAAAAAAATTACCATTAAGCCTTTCTTAAGTTAATTGATTTTACATAATTAATTTTTTTATTACCTCTATAACCTGTACGACTATACTAGGAATAAAAAAATCCTCCGTCGGGTACACGGCAGTCGTGTGTGGGACTCCTAAAGAATATAGCTACTCACTAAGCACCGCGGCGGTCTACCTATGTCCCGACTGCCGAAGACTTCCAGGAAGACACCGGCGGCTACTTGATCCCATGACTGAGACTACATCTAGGAATGACCGTAGTCACCCTCGAGGGTACTTACTGCTCTACACAACCTTAGGCGACACCTTTAAATGCACGGATCCCAAGACCGTATCGTCCCAAGATATGGCTGATCCTTCCACGATGATTGAGGAGTTAGCGAGTTGAGTCACCTTCGCCGCCTCCTTCGAGTAGGATCGGCCTTATCCCGAACCAACACTGCTGTCTACTTTGGAGCATAACGGCCTCACAAAGAGGGTAACGAAATACGAGTAAATCGATAGTAGATGTAGCGGACCATGCTTTGTGTTATGTTTTATTATATCTGGTTATGGTAAAATATTTGTAACTTGTATGTTAGGTTTATTTGAGTTGATATGTAATATTGTATATAAGTACTTTAAACTAGCGGGATTCGTTACAAGATAAAGTCTTGCGCCCACGCTAACATTTATTCAAACCTATCCTGTCTGTTATGGCAAACGCAGTAAGTCTAAACAATTAATATATCGATCTAACAATCTGTAGACGAATATCTTATGATCAACAATAATGTTGTTTTACAAAAATTCGTCATAAGTACATCTACAAGGACACAAAACAGCATAAATCATACTGCGATTTGCGGTGGTTAAGGACCTAGTGTTGACTGACTTGACGAACTAATTAAAAACATGTCTTTCATCCAGATGACGCAATAATCAACTTATTTCGGTAGAGATAAGGGTAACGGTAGAGATCGCTGTAGTATGTATTTTTGTTTGCACTGTATGCTGAGGTCGCCACATTTGAGGGCGAGTTGAGGGCGCCACTCACGCCGGAGGTCGATGTACTTATGAGTCAGCTGTCTGTACTCTGTTGTGGGGCGTGCCAGTGCCAGGAGTGATCAGTTTCAATGAGTCAGAACTGAGTGCTGCTAGTTCCAGTGCGTTGGAGCTGAGTGCTGCTAGTTCCAGTGAGTTGCAACTGAGTGCCGCTAGTTCCAGTGAGTCGGTACTGAATTCCGCTAGTCCTAGTGAATTGGGGCTGAATTCCGCTGATCCCAGTGAGTCGGGATTGCAGGCGTTGCGCGATGCGCCTGGTCGCAGGATCTTCCCTTAATTTCAATCCTTTCAATCCATGCCTGGCGGATCACGTCCCAAGATTGATATTAGGATGTTGTGTATACGCTAATCACCGTGAGAATATCTATTTCGCAATACAGGATCAGTAGTTCATTACTCCGTAGTTTGATATGTCTCCAGTAGAGGGCGCTATAGTATGTACTTTTTTTGGCTTGTATTTGGAAGTCACCACATACCGACCATTGAAGCCATACAATAAAATATAAAGTTAATGAATATGACAAAAATATATATATTTAATACACGTACATAAAATACAAACATTCATAAAATATTATACAAATATATTAATTCGCAAGTCACGTTTTCTAAAAAGATAAATACTCAGAAAAGACTGTTGCGTATTATACATATAACATACAACTTCATTATCTTCGAACAAACTATCGTAAAAGGAACATTATGTACGAGGTATGTATATAATAAAATACCAATTGTTTTCCGAAAAGCAAAATCATTTAAAACTTTAAAAAATCACTCAAACACTTCGTCCGAATTTATATAACTTATAATAGCAATAAAAATGAAAGAAATGTATAGGTACATTAATAAAAACCTAGAAGAATAGAAAAATATATGTCTGTAGGTCCATACCTACTATAGACGCACATTTTCGTACAACATACATTCTAATAAATTTACTTTACACAGACAAATATAGAAAATATTGCTTTTAAGAGATATCGTTGTCACATCTAGTAATGACCATAGACACTGCACTCGGTACAATTACATTCGGTATGTCACAGATTACAACACTTTTGTCATGATCGGTTGATTCCGTATTTCTATGTGGCGAGAATCGGTTTTTCACACCTACCTTCATTTAAATTATATATTTTTAAATTTATTTACTTTTATTTCTAACCTAAGTACGCTCTTCAGAATGAAGTTATAAATTACCAACACTAGTTTTGAGTTCTCGTCCAAGCGAATAATTGTAATACTCTTTTGGGAAACAAACGCTTTAAAGTCGTATTTTCTGTATCGAAGACGTAAAAATCAAACTGCTGTCTCTTAAGTTATACATACGTATATCCGTTTGGAAATCTTGTTCCATTATTGTTTTTTTGTTTTATGTACCACCTTCTCCAAGTCCTCTTTTGTATTACGGGTGTAATTTATCGAATTATGTATACAAAGGGTGGGCCACGAATTAGTTAACATTTGAAATGGTATAAAAAAAATATGGAATATATTTTAAAAATTGTTTGTTTCCAAGAAAACTAATTAGTTGGAATTTTTTTTAAAAGTTCCTTCCTCTAAATAACCACCGTTTCGACGTTTGCACTCTTCTAAGCGAACATCGACATCTTTTCGGTATTTTTTTCTTTTAGTTACGTAGCGTATTTTGTTTATTGATGTAGATCTAAACTTCTGGGTGGCCATAGAATGTCGCCTCGTCTGGAAATCAGCTTTTTCGAAAACATGTCTTTGACCACCATCAGGAACTCATTGGATGTGTGACATGTGGCTCTATCTTATTGAAACCATGAAAATGGGCTTTGTCAGAAAATAAGATGTCAAAATTACTGAATCGTTCTAACATTGTTTCGGCATACGACTTGCGCAAATTTAAATCATTAGGTTTTAGTTCCTGCACTATCTGGATCTTTTGTGGATGTACGAGTCATTTCAAATGCAATTTCAATGTTGTTTTAACAGTTTCAACGCGATATGTTAGATTCCAATGTTAATGAATTCTTGGCCGACTCTGTAAAAGGTATACTATAGTTTGTCATACTATCAAATAAAGTGGTGACGCGTGACGGAGTGATCGTGAAGTCTCCCTAACAGCTGATCGCTTCTGATGTTTCTCAACATAAATGTTAATAAAACAGAGGGTCTAGCAAGTGTTTCATTTACCGCATTCGAGGTTGTGATTGGTGAAAATTCCCGTGCGGGCCAGTCACAACGCCGAACGATCGTGTTAATGTAAAATAATCTCACACTATGTTTTTATTGCTATAGAAATATTTGCTTTGTATAGGAAAGTTTGTTTCGAGATGCCTCGGTATTTTCTTAAAGTTTATTGAGGTCCCACGGATCGGGAACGGTCTCCGTCCAGCAGTGGACTGCAACAGATTAATTGATCGATCGACGGTTACATTGTTCTCCAGCTGTGGGATGAAGGACGAGTCGTGCCAGCATCGACGCGTAGCGATGACGACACTCCGTGGAGTGTGGAGCAGGGCTGGCGGCGTGCGCACCGTGCGCGGCGAAGCGGCGCAGCGCGTATCGACTCGGCGACTCGGGCCCTCGGGCGGCCGCCGGCGTGTAGAGCGCGTCAGTCTGCCGCCGCCGCGCCATGGAGCCGCAGAGCGCCGCGCCCCCCGCGCCCGCCGCCCTACCCGCGCGCCCGCTCGTCAACCCCGACGAGTACGGCGAGGTGGACACCTCCAGGTGCGACCCCACCGCTCCCGATCGCAGAGCTCGTCCGCAGGCGAGCGCTCGCTCGCAGCTTTACGTAACTCACTCACTCGTCGACGGTCACTAGTGCCTATGCTACATGCCTTTTAGATTAAATTCCATACTATGACACATACACACTATGATTAATAAAGTAAATGCCCGTGAACCGCACAGAAAGTCTGCAGTGGCGGCCTAGAGTCGATTTGGATAACGTTTTGTTTTCCTTGTATGGGCGGGGCGGGAAGGGAAGCACCAGGGCGAGACGCACTTCGTTCTTGATTTCTTTGTACTCGCTCATTCCCAGAAAAATGATCTAGATACGTATTCAAAACATACATTTCAATATTTTATACCAGTCACAATTTAATCTAAAAATGTATCCTAGCACTTTAAACTAATTAACTCGTAAAATGTTATTTTTGATGCGTGTAATTTATAAATAATAATTATTAATTACTCAGCGCAAAAGACGACGCTCTCATACAAAGACATACCGTACGAGTTCATACATAACGCACATGAATATTATCTCCTTTGTCCAGTGAAGTGAACTGCTCAAAACAACACGACAGTTCGACACTGGACATTTAGTAATGTGATGTGTATCTAACACCTACTTCTAAAAGTCCAAAGATGTTATTAACTTGTACTTGACAAGAAGTGAGAGATGAAGCAAACTCTAATGCTCCGAGCAATAAAAAGTTACGAACACAATGCCAGTTTTACTCGTATATACCAGAACTCCGATAACTTACACTGGAAACCTGACCAATGTTATATCTGATGGTTTGTCAGTTGTTAGACAACGGTTACTACAAAAAATAAGCTTAACCTTTAAGTCCTTTTGTTTGCATTACAATAATGAGTTGCAGTTTTATGAGGATAGCCTTTTTATAATAGTATTACGGTGTAAACACTGAATGTGACGACGTAACGCTACAAGTAACCTAATGCGACTAAATTTACACACACACACAACCCACGCAGCTAATTCTTTACTCCGTCAACAATTTAAAAGTACAAAATATCAACCTTTCGCTTTTTTTATTATCTAGTGTATAAGCTGACTATAACATACATGCAGCTATTCGTAACATTAGGTCACATATTCTCAGTCATGGTGGTCAAACTGATGCCCTTATTCAGCAGTAAAATAACAAGTTTAGGCAGTTCAACGTTATTTGTTTTGAGTGACATATTAATTCACAGTATGGTGTGTTGTGTGCGATGGCAGGTATCCGGCGCCCAAAGATGCGACAAACAAGGTGCGAGGGCGCAGCGACCTGCTGGAACTGATGTGTGGTGCAGGCGCAGTTGATCCCGAGCTGCTCACGGTCAAGACCTTCTACTTCTTCTTTTATTCGGCGTTTGGCTCTCTTTTTCCGCTGATGGGTGTCTACTTCAAGCAGATGGGTATGAACGCTGGACAGTGTGGGTTGCTCATCGGTACGCGGCCATTCGTTGAATTCCTTTCGGCTCCCTTCTGGGGTGGACTCGCTGACCGCTGGCAGAAAGGACGCACTTTACTTTTGGCGTCACTTGGTGCATGGATCGTGTTTACATTGCCGCTCAGCTGGGTTCAACCCGCTGCAGTAGCGTGCATTCAGCCGTTCAACAACACTGTATATAATCTGACCGAAGCTCGATATGATGAGGAATGGGGTCCTACACCACGATCCTTCCATGGTCCCTCGGGAGCGGGGTCACCGTTGCCCGTGACTGACGCACTCAACTATAATCCTAAACTCAACGAGGACTGGGTGACTCCGCTGCACTCGTTTATCGTGTACCGCACGCCTGATATACAAAAGACATTCTTCTTGCTGCTGTTGCTGGTCGTCATTGGCGAGTTTTTTAGCGCACCTGCCATTACTCTCGCCGACTCCGCTGTTATCACGCTACTAGGCGAAGACGCTGACAGGTGAGCACAGAATCCGTCGCTAACGATGTAGTTTTTTAGGAATAAACTTTACGAGAGTAGTACAGGTACCTACTTTATATGTATTTTCTTTTGCTGCAGATATGGGCATCAGAGGATGTTTGGCTCATTGGGATGGGGGTTAGCAATGTTCTTTGTCGGCATAGCGCTAGACCACAGTACAGCTTTCAGCGCTCACCCGTGTGGGGGGCCACAACGATTTGAAAAGAACTATACAATCTGTTTCGCCACCTTTTCCGTGCTGATGGGCGCTGCACTCATCACAGCCACGCAGGTAACGTACTGACAAAACGTAGTAAACTTCGTTAAAAAGATTGGTCCCATGACTTTTATAACCTTCTAAAGTATAAATAAAATTTGTTAAGTTCATACACACATGATTCCAGATTCGGTTCAAATACGAATTCGCTCCAGTAGAGATAGCAGCACCGGCCCCCCCTGCTGAGCCAACACATGAAGAGAAGCTACAGCAGCAGTTGGCGGAGCAATTGCAACTTCCCGGTCTCGATACTGGGGCCCCTTCACGCCCCGCTGCGCCGCCTTTAGAGCACGCCAAGGTGTTTGCACAAACCACACGCGAGATGCCCGAGTGGGTCACCGTCCTACGGCAGTTTCAAAATATGAAAGCAGCTTCGTTCTTATTCGTTGCCTGGTTTATGGGTTTCGGTATCGGTCTCATCTTCACTTTCCTCTTCTGGCACCTGCAGGTCTGTATGAGTCAATATACATTTGCATGAACATGCCATTTAATAAAGAAATTTTAAAACTGATGAACATATAACTTTTCTAGGACATCGGTGGCTCCCCAACATTATTCGGGGTAGCGTCCGTCATTAATCACATCTCAGAAATCTTCGCTTACTTCTTCAGTTTTAAACTTATAACGCAAATGGGACATGTCAAGGTAAGAGCAACCGACAAACGCAGAAAATTCATAAAATTTATTAAATTTCAAACAAGTCCATTATATTTAGAACTAAATTCATTTTAATCAGTTTGAATTCTCTTCGTGATGAATAGACGTTCAAGTATCTTTAGAATTTTTGTGAAGAAGATACATGGTCATGAAGTTTGTTACTGGTGCAGGTACTGTGCCTGGGGCTGGCAGGCAACGTGCTGCGCTTCCTGTACATCGCATGGCTTAGCGACCCGTGGTGGGTGTTGCCGTTCGAGTTCGTGCAGGGTGTGACCCACGCGGCGGTGTGGGCAGCCTGCTGCTCGTACATCGCGCACGGCGCGCCTCCCGGCCTACGCTCCTCCGCACAGGGCGTGCTGCAAGGTGCCATCACCTGCTATTTGTAGCCCACTGATGTCACACACACACGTCTATTACTTTGACCATATTACTAGACGACCATCAATTGTACTGACCCCAATAATCTAGTTGTGTTAGTTAGCAATAGCACCATTGAACATTTCAAACAACATTAGTTTTACTGTGAACAGAATTCCTATCCCTCGCTGGCTTATTCGAAATATATAATTATTAATTCATGTAATCTGTTTCTACGAGGTTGTCAACCTGTTTCAAGCTAATTTACACCGATAACTGACCGATACAAACCGGCTATGTTCAGCTCAGTTTCGTCTGTCTGTAGCACATCTTTTAGCCACAAGCCTCATTAGGTTTTGCACACTTATTTTGTTGTATCATTTTGAGGATTGCTTTGTCTAGTGGTGATAAGGGTAGGGTACGGTACGGTAAGACAAGTCATTACAATGACGATACAGTTAACTAATAACGAGATGGAGAAATTCTGTAGTGTTATCAACATTATCATCACCAATGGCCTTTAACGGTCCACTACTCGACATAGAGCTCTCCTTAGGAAAGTTTAAACTTGGTTAACATATTTCCAAGCGCAATATTTTACAGGTTGTAAATATACTTTATAATTGGCCTATCTAGCTCGACACAGGCAATAATCAATAATCATCACGCAATTGTCTCCTTCTTATCTTTGTAACCATGCTTTACAAAATCCGTAGTCACTAGTACACACCCACTTTCACATATGTTGTACATTTGAGTCAGGATCTGTTTCAATCGTCATTTTAACAATAGAGCTATATAGACTTTATTTATTTCTACACCTACCCTCTAGGAGAACCTAATTACCAATTAATTAATTAAGTGCACAACTCCTAAGCGTAGTGTTCATTAGACAAGAAAATTTATAGCACTCGGCATACTTTGAATCAAATATGTAAATTACATGCTCGCCGGTTAGGTCTCCATCACGGACTAGGGCGCGGCTGCGGAGCGGTGTTGGGAGGCATAGCAGTAGCCAAGTGGGGCACCACGCGCACCTTCGCTGGCTACGGCCTGTTGTGCACCGTGGTACTAGCTGCCTTCGCGTTCGTGAACTTCCGTGGCGGCGAGACCGAGGGGGCGGCAGGAGCGGGAGGGCCCGGCGTCGACGAAGAGGCACGCGCCGTTGCCGAGGCGGGAGTGCTGGCACCACACGGCGTGCCCTCCAACCCGCTACCGCGAGCGCTCTCCTCCACGCGCCTCGCCGATCTCGCGCATCACGACTCGTACGGCGCAACCCAGGTGATGAAAGACACACCTCACGTTCCCCTTTCCACTAAGCCCAGGTCACTCATATCCGCCTTTAACCCACAGAGCTACAGCGGCGCGAGCGAGCTGAACGTACCGGGACAGGCTCCTGCTCCTCGCCCCAGCAACCCTTTCCTGGCTGAGCAGTCAGCGGGGCCCGCCTACAGATAAATGACAGATTGTCGCTCTTCCATCGATCGAGGCCGTCTTTTTTTCAGATATAATTCCCTATATTCTGTCTTATGTACAAACATAATACTAAGACACCAACGTTAGTGATGGCGTCGGGACAGCCGAGCGGACGGAGCCGGGCGGCCGTCCTCAGCACCGACCGAGTATTAACATTGTTGTCTGTCTGTCCGGTAAGGCAGTACCTAAGTGTTATTTATAAATACGTATATATTGTAGCAGTGATCGTTGCTTCTGTTGTTGATGAATGTGTTCTGTCTGAATGTGCGCGAGCAGTGCGGCCGCTTGACCGCCGCGCACCACCGGCCGGTGACCGGCGCGCGGAGGCTGCGGCGGGGGCCGCGCCATCTCTTTGCTGTTCTCTCTATCGGCTCTATCGGTTCATTTGTGATTGTGAGCGATGTTGACTGTTGCTATACTATATACATACATAGGTAAGAGTGTAATATAATATATGAAGTATTTTGTTCAAAGCTATAGATACATATAGCGCGTGCTACACGGAAGCGATGTCATATCATGGTGTGATGTGGGACGGAGCGCAGAGCTCACTTGTGATGTATTATTTTGTTGATAATGTAATAGATATTCTTATAACTATAGCTATATGTATACATGAGGTTTGTTGTAAAGACTATACTCGTATGGGCGCTCGGTCGCCAGCACCAGTTATATATTTTTGCACAATCTGTAGTGAGCGACACCTCGCACGGGAAGCCGCGCGGGGCCGTCACTTTCAATTTCATGTGTAATATAATATAATAAATGTTAAACAATTTAATGAAACCATTTTATTTTCCATGTCCATTTTCATTAGAATTACTAATTGAAGTTTGTAGTCAAGTGCAGCTTTCGCCTGCGAGTTTACCCCCTATTCGTATTCAAATGGGTGATAGGTAATTTTTCATAAATCAATTTTATTAAGTCAATGTCGTTATAGTTCGACTGATGGTTGTTATGTGTTAAAGTCTAAAAAGTAATTAGATTTAATATATCTGCTACACACAAACATATACACACCGACATCCTCGCGCCATGTCATCTTCCAAACGCAACTGGGCATGTCGGTGCTACTGCTGTAGCCGCAGAAAGCCTCAAAAGAGTATATAAAGAAAAGACTATATAAGTATATACAGTGGACCCTCCGTAATCCGGCCCCTGTCTAATCCGGGTCCCCCCGTAATCCGATATCAATCAAATAATTTTCGCTAATGTAGATCGTGCATGATTGAACAGGTTACAACTTGTGCTCGACGCGTAGGTATTGTTTGAATTTGACTACGTGTGATAGCGGTGCAGCTTAGCGTTTATTCATTGTGCATTACGTATAAATACCCAGTAATGTCGTCACAAGCCCAGAAGACAACATATAGAATTTTATCATTTGTTTGTAATTTGTCGGATTACAAGGTACTCTTTTGTAAAAAAATCCAGGCTATAGGGGGCCTTAGGCAGTACTCTATAATCCGACAAATTCGATAGTCCGACACTGCCCTGCAAAACGTTTGTCGAATTACCGAGGGTCCACAGTATGTATATTAGGGTGTCCCTTAAATTTCAAGTTCGATATTTTTTTACGCATACCTTCTTAAAAGTTTCGTAATAACCCTATATTGTCTAGAAAAAAATATTAGTTCGATATATAAACGATAACCCGTGCCGACTTGCTATTTAAACTTGTCGATACAAGTTGCTTAAGTACTGCCCAGTGACCTGTTACGACATGTTTTATTTGCCATTTCGTACGTGATTTTTGAGACTATTAGTGCTTCATTGTTTAGTGCGTAAACATGTCGGTGGAATTACGGAGTGATAAACAAAATATTTTTCTTATCGGATTGACTAGCTACCAAATAAATGGTGCAAAATTACCATCTAATCGACAAGTTCTCTCAGTCCTGTTTTACAATATTCGTGAGGTTAAATTGACTGTTAGTGAAAGTGCAAATCTTGTGATTAGGGAGTGCATCATATATTGGGAAAAAGCAAGAATTCCAACAAGGGCATTTCCTAACTGCGTGAAGAAACTTATTGATTTATATCATGTTTGGAGAGAGTTGCAAAAAAATTGTAAGAAAACTCAGATTACGTTTAAGAGTCGTGAGAACAATTTTATAATTAATCTTGATAATTTGTTTGATATTGCACATGCTGATGCTTTTGAGAGAATGAAAATAGAGGAAGATAAATTATTTTTAATGAAACAGAGAAAGCCAGGTCGACCGGGATGCTTAGGTGGTGTAGATAAAAAATTGGCGGAAAAAGAACAAAGATCTAGACAACGACGATTGGAAGAAGAGGAAAGGATTGTAAGACAAAGAGAATCACTAGCTGTTGCATCTACTTCCACCACAAATAACTTAGACAGTGTAGAAGATTCAGACGAAGAACAGATCTTGAATTCTGAACTCAGCTTGCCGGACGTTCCCTGCCATGAACAAAGTTCAAAAAGAGGTAGAAAGAATCTTATAACACCTAAACTACTTGCAGCTTTAGATCGATGCCAGTTAAGCATTAGAGATACCGTTTGCATTCTTAATGCGGTGGTAGAAGCGCTTGGTCTGAGCAGCGATGATTTCTGTATTAACAAATCCTCGATTCAGCGAATTCGTACTGAAAGTAGAAAATCAAGGGCAGAAGCAATAAAATCTAACTTCCAAAACAATGTACCCGACATAGTCACAGTCCATTGGGATGGAAAACTATTACTGGGGTTGGATGTACGGAGTTCAAAAGAAGAACGCTTACCAGTTATAGCTTCATTTGACGATAGAGAGCAGCTTCTTGCAGTGCCGAAACTAGAAAGTTCTTCTGGAAAACATCAAGCGAAGGCTGTATCAGCAGCTCTCTTTGACTGGAACCTTTATGATAAAGTGCAAATAATGTGCTGCGACACAACAGCTTCCAATATGGGCCGTTTCAATGGAGCTTGTGCTATTTTGGAGCAAACTTTAGGAAGAGAATTGTTGCTTTTCGCCTGTCGTCATCATGTTTATGAATTGGTCCTAAAAGCTGTCTTTGAAACCAAGATTAAGCAAATTACTAGTAGCCCAGATATTCCGATGTTCAAAAAGTTCCAAGAAAATTGGAAAATCATTGATTGTACTAAAATTGAACCATCTCTTAATTTCGTAAAAGCACGGGTTGCCGAGACAGACATTCAAGCGTTGTTACTATTTTATAAGGCAGAATTAGATAAAGGTTTTGTAAGAGATGATTACCGCGAATTGGTCGAACTGTGCGTAATATTTTTAGGAGGAGACACAGAGGAAAAATTAAAACTAAGGCCCCCCGGAGCTATACATCAGGCACGCTGGATGGCGAGAGCGATCTATTCTTTAAAAATATGTTTACTTCAGTCACAATGCAGAGTAACTGCGAAGGACAAAAAGGCTCTACAAGATGTTTGCTTATTTCTCGTAATATTGTATGTTAAACCTTGGCTCGAATGTACAGTGGCGACCAAAGCACCTAATCAAGATTTGCGCTTCTTGAAGATGTTAAAAGAGTATGAAAAAGTTGACGCAACAATTTCTAAAGCTTCTATAAGCAAGTTCAGCCATCACTTGTGGTATTTATGTGAAGAGACAGTCATTCTATCACTATTTGATGATGAAATTGACAACCAAACTAAGAAGAAGATGATTGCCAACTTCAACAGGGACAAAATCTCGGATTTTAGCAAACGCTATGACCCGTCGAAGGAAGAACTGACTCAAAAGTTGTTTGGTAAGTTAAATTGACTTTATGTTGGATTTCAATTTCAATGTCCAATACTTATTTATTTATTTTCAAAATTGTTGTTGATTTTTATTTGTTATTTAACTTATTTTTCTTTTTTTTAGACAAAGCACTGGATGATTTCGTATCGGAAAAGAGCAAACAATTTTTATCACGACTGCAGATCGACGACAGTTTTCTAAAGGAAGATGTATCTTCTTGGAATAACAATGCTGCTTTTCTGGAGGCTAAAAGAAGAATAAGTTATTTGAGAGTTGTAAATGATACTGCTGAAAGCGCTGTTAAATTAATGCAAGATTTTAACGGACTTATCACGGCTGAAGAAGAACAAAAAAAGTTCTTGCTGCGCTGTGTCCAGGAACATCTAAAATTGTATCCAGACTGTAAAAAAACTACTCTAAAAAGAAGTTACCCTGAATGATTCTTATTTCTTTATGTTTTTAATTAAAGATTAATGTTCATCTAATTTATTATTTAATTTTATCCACTTAATTCATTGCATTTATAGTGAAATTATAGCAGACTGAAATTTTAGGACAAAACACGTTTTTTACTAAACTTTGAAGCTCGGTCGGCACTGGTTGCAATTATGCTAGATTGATAAAATTTTATATTTAAGTATCTTATAGCATTAGTAAAAATTATAGAGGGTATGCATTTCGAAATTCGAAAAAAAATTTTTTTTTGTCATATAAGTGACACCCTAATGTATATACTTAGATAATTATATTTTTGAACTGTTCGGAATCGAGACGCTGGAGAGATACTCGTAAGCTCGTGCTTGTTTACACAACCAGATAAGCAAACGTTCAACACGTCTAGCGCAGGGAAGGTAGTAGCGCGGCAAGCCCGCCGGCCTTGAGAGAACGCTACGAGTAAGCTATGAAGCGGTGGCATTTTTATTTATTTATTTATGGAACTCCGACAAGGAATACACTTTACATATGAGTTTTATATCAGATAAAATACAATTAAGATTTCATGTCTTACGCTTCCTCAATTATGGGAGACCACAACACACTTATTTAAAAAAAAATTAAATATGTGTGCATAAACAGTGGCCACAAACGGCTTATGTAGGTGAAGGAAAAAGTAAACTAATAAAATATTAAAAAAAAAACAACAATCATTTAAACAATCGTAGGCCAGTGGCAGTCACATACACATACATACACAGACACACATCCAAATACATGCATACACCCACAACCGAATATACAAGCACACACAGGCACACACATACACATATTTCTTTATTGTTTCATTATCTTTATTAAATGGTAGGTTAGGTAGGTGTGCGAACAATTAAAAACTTAAACTTTCTACGAACACACGAACATTATTTCTGAATTCTGCCAAACTATTAGAAGAAATGTCTGTCTCTCGAAAGAACTGAAATGATGTCGTACTCGTGAGTCATCCTAACAATTGATGCCCGCTTGCCCAGATTTGTTCGGGTCCGTGGGACCATAAACAAAGGGCGAGAGTATCGCGGGGTTCTAGCTAGAACATTTATGCTGCTTCTTCTTGCTGCTTAATTTTACTGAGGAGGTCAGGGCAGTCAATGTGACCATGAAACAACTTGTACAGATTTACTAGATTAAAGATTGTACGACGGGTTTTGAGAGATACAATTCTGAAATACATATGTTAATTTATCTTCGTAAGTCCATAAATTTCTAACACTATAACGGAAAGCTAGATGTCGAACTAGTCTCTTTTGGACCTGTTCTATTTTGTTAATGTGTATTTGGCACATTGAGTGCCATATTATTCTGCAATATTCTAAATGACTTCACACATTGCTATTTTTCTACACTTGTATGTTAATATTGCAAATATTTTTCGTGTATTATATGTATTATTTATTTTTATTTGTTTATGAAAACTTGTTAATAAATATATGACCTGAATAAATATTTATTAACATAATTATTATATCGGTAGCACCGCTTCGTGGGGAGAAAAATGTTTTAAGACAAATTTATCACAAAATAAACGTTTAATATTACAGCAGATGATTTGTTACATCTATACATACATCTTAACTATATTTACACAAGTTTATGTAATACAAACAATGAATTATATCAATATCATACAAGCACTAGAAACTTGTGTGTGTAATTGGAAACAAATAAATCTTAGAAATATAAGACTTCAATGAGTAGCTAATCGTTTAAGTACACATAGTACTTACTTCGAATCAATAACAGACGTTATCGTTTCATTCCACAAAATATACACCTGTGCTTCTAAAACGATGACAGACGTTTTACTTACATACTCAGATAGAAATGAATTAAACCGAATCGATTTCTTATCGGAATTTACGTACCTACTGTGCGAGTCATTCCTTAACATTAAATTGTATAATGACTTGCCCAGCAGGCGACATTATCAACTACTTTGAGTTACCTACAATAATTGCTCACTTTTAGTCACTTAATATATATTACAACTTAAAATTAACGAATTACAACAAAAGTGTACTTACGAGTATGTCAGCCTTATTATGTTACTAAAATTTGGCGCTAAAAACATTCATTTACTGACATTGCTTATATGTATTCCTAATAACCGTGAACGTGCTGGCAACTATCACAAGCAACTGTGTTCACAACACTGACGCAACAAAACACTGACATTTGTCTGCGGCGGATCGCAGTGCCGAGAGCAGATCCACAGGCGGAGAAAGAGGGATGGCCGCTGAGCTCAGAGGATGACGATTCGGCCGTTTCTGTAGGCAGTGCGGAGCGGAGCCTTCTCGGAGTCCTGGTCCTCTCGCGCGCTGTACAGAAAACGTATCAACCCACCTCTATAGGAGACCATCGCGGTTTCTCTCTGTAATATATCTTGACGACGAAGGTGACGCAGTGGGCGGCCACGCGCCGCGGCCACGCGCTCCACCCGCTGAAAATATACACCTACATCGCACCATGCATAAGCCAGAGCAGTACCACTACTCGAAACTAGCTGGCGCCATTGTTTCACAGAATAAATAATTGTTCTATTACACGTAAAGTAAGGACAGCACACATCTTAATTAGATAGTCAGTGTTGAGAAAGCCGTGCTTCGGCACACGTGGTATCACGGTTTCACAGAAAACGGGTGTTGAGTAATTCAATTGTTGGTCAGCGTGGTGCAGTAGGCGAGAACATTCTTTCGAAGAAAAGACTTATGTCCCGCAGTGGTCTGTTAAAAACTGTTGATGTACCGAGTAATTCAATTCCTTCGTTGCTTTGCACTTAACTAAGTTAGAGGATGATGACACTCAAACGGTCTCAACGGTACCGCCTTGTGTATATTTTCTTAAAATATTATTCCAAAATAACAAAGTGCCAAAAGGACAAGTTGGACTAGTAATTACCTCGAGCAATCGGTATTATGCTTCGCTGAAGAGTAATAGTTACCTGTAGGTGTGCTTAGTGAGCTCGGTAGAGTAGGCGACTGCCTCGGCTCGCCGGCGTGCGGCGCACAGCGCCAGAGCGATCGCCAAGGGCTGCAGCACCGCCAACAGAAGGAGGGTGGCGACCGCCACGTATAGGTTACAAGGCGCGTCCTGCTCCGCCTCCTAAAGTTATAGTACTTAGGGATTAATATGGGCAAGTTATAATGCAATGATGAAAATCGCTTAGTTCCCATGTCTCATGCAGAACATCGATAACTGTACTGAACTATACTCGCAGAATACTCTCCAGTTAGAATTATCAGTGGATATACTTAATCATACCAATTATATTTTAGACTGTAGGTACGCTTATTATTAGATATATAATACGGGATATATCACCTTAATGAGTTTGTCAATGTGTTGTGGCAGCGGATGCCACCGACTGAAATACTGCAGCAGGGGCTTCAGATGCTCCCGCAGTTCCAGCGCCTCCTGCAGCTGCTGGGCTGCCTGCGAATCCAGCCACAGCTGCACGCGCATCGCCAGCCATGCACCCAGCGACAACTCACCGAGTAACAGCGCCAACATCACTCCTGCGTACTGATATATTCACACATACGCATTTTGGTAATTCACTTAAACCGTTCATAATGTCATTGTTTTGCAGCAACCGTTAACGGGTAGAGCTAAGCTTCAATGGAGAAACCAATTACTGTATGTGAACTGCTACAAGTGCGCTTCACTTCCACGCGGGTGTTGTCATAGAATCCATGTAATCTCATATTTACACTCTAAATATTGCATACTTCTGTTTATAATTTTGTCCGGAGCGAAACATAAAGTTAGCATTTTCTAGAATTGGTAATGCAAACTTTGAGGAAAACATTTTAAAGTAAGATTAACGCGAACTCATCGATATTGATTCATAGACAGTGACACATTATCACAGATCAATCAAAAATAGAAACCGCCACAAATGTAACGTACTTCATCGATCATATTGTAGATAGATCTACCACTGGCGACACGGCACAGTGAGTGGATACTGTCTTAACACCTTTTTAAAGACTCGTCGTAGATATGAGTAACATAATTAAAAATTCATGGTCTTTAATCACTCATCAACAACACCTATCACCGCACAAATTGTTAGTTATAACTTACGATATACAACAGTATCTTTCTCGTTTTCTCGAGGGCAGCGTGCAAACCCGCGATGGCCAGGTGCGGCATCAGTAGCATCAAGAAGCCAGCGGTGGTGACTCCCGCCGTCAGTCCCCTGTACTCGGAGGGGAACAGCTCCCTTAGCAAGATGTACGTGCTTGGGTCCCATTTCAGGCGCGCCGCCGTAGCCAGTGCCGCGCCCCCGTACAGCTAACACACAACACGCACATGTAACTTAGAGTCGCTGACTTGTTAGTCTTACTCTTAACGATCCAAATATTACTGCTACTAATATTAAACATGGTATGACGCTGACTCTATTTCCTGTACTGTCACACAACTAAAAATAACCAACAAATTACTGTTAAACCCTCCTACTATTAGAAAGGGAAGCGCCACTCTTAGGCGCACTCACCACGAGCAGAAGGTTCACGTGCGCCAGCAGCGGTGGTACGAAGCGACACCTCATCGCTTCAGCACCAGCTCCGCACCCGATCATAAGCACCACACTCACAGCTCACATTTACACAAACACCACTATTTTTATTTCTTTTATGACCATTACAAATAAATACGGCTATCTCACGTTCACAATAGAGGAACCGCGGTGAGCAACACATGCGATAAGGCGATGATAATGCGATGACTAAATTTAGTTGAATATCGCAAGGAAAGTATATCTTATCAGTGTTATCAGCGCGACCCAGGACTGGCTGCCTACGGCACGCGGCCTTAATTTTAGAGTCCACCAGGCTGTCACGTCACGTTACCGTTCTTAATGGCCCACTAATGAGATAGATGAGATAAGACCCGACAGACGCTACTATTTGTCACGTTGCACCACGCAGATGATGGTAACTGCACTAGTACAAATATTTACACACACAGCACAGAAATTGAATTGAAACTTAGTGAAGTTTACACATTAAGTCATTTTTTAGTACAGGATGGGCCACGAATTAGTTAACATTTGAAAAAATCGTAAAAAAAAAACCATTTGACATACTCGGTGGGTCAAGAATTCGTTAACAGTTGAATGTAACAACCCGCGCAAACAAATGCCGCACGTGGCGTGGGGAGGGGTCTGACCACTAGCTCGTTTCTCGGCAGTTTTGTTACAATGGATCGCTTCACGGAGCTGCAGTATGCTTACCATGTGAAATAATTTTATTTAAACAACAGTTTACTTATTACTGTGAGACGTTTATTTCACTTTTAATACGATTTACACGACTTAAATCAGTGTCCGAGTGCTCCTTCAATAAAGAAATGTGTGAAGGAGTTTGAAGAGACGGGATCTTAAGCTAAATGTGAAGCAAACTGGAGGCCCGCGGATTTCTCGGACCGAAGAGAACGTGCAGCAATTTGCCTCTTCTGTTCGACGTAATCCAGATTTAACGAAACGGAACGTATGCCGAAACAATGTTAGAACGATTTAGTAATTTTGACAACATTTTATTTTCTGAAGAAGCCATCTTGACATGTAGACAAACGGCACTGAAGCAGTGAAAACCCCAAAGCCGAACACGTATGGGCTGCAATTTCAGCAAAAGAAATCATTGGACTCTACTTTTTCGAAAATTCTCGCGAACGTTCAGTAACTGTTAATTCTGCTGAACATGTGAAAATGTTACGGGAGTTCTTGGGACCAATGCTACTGAAATTTGCTAGTTGCAATCGTAACACATGGTTTCAACAAGATGGAGCCACTTGTCACACATCTAATGAGTCCCTGCTGGTGGTCAAAGACATGTATCCGGAAAAGCTGATTTCTAGAGGAAGCGACATTTCATGGCCACCCAGAAGTCCAGATCTATCCCCAACAGACTTCTTTTTATGGGGTTATTTGGGGTCTCATGGCAATAAGCGAACTGTTATTTAAATAAAATTGTTTCACACAGTAAGCGCACTACGGCCTCGTGAAGCGATAATCCCTCTGTAGTAATATAACACTGCAATAATACCTCTGCCTTCAACGTAGTTAAGACCTTTTAAAAATGCCATAACATCCCTATCACCACCTCCTTCAACAGCAGTTTTATTAAACCCCTTGTGGCGATTCCACATTATAACACAAACGAAAATATATAACAGCGTCATCTAGCGAAGATACATCTAACTAAGAAGTATGAACGAAACATATGAATGTAATGAACTACAATGCAACGGCTAATCCTGTATCGCGATATAGAGATTCGCGTGGCAATTAGCATATATACAACATCCCAGCATCAACCGTTGGGCCGTGACCCGCCAGGCATTATCACCTTGCCTGGTCGGAGGATCCTCCCTTTGTGTCGGAGGGACATGTGATATCCGTTCCCTCCACACCCTGTAGACTTACTCAAAAATTTCTCACCACATATTCAGTTTCATGTACTCGTACATACACGATCACTAATACACCCTGGCAACTACACTTGGCTAACGTCCGTGGAATCAGATTTTCCTGGCCATAATTTTATTAGCAGTCCCGTTACATGTCATTACAAGATCAGTGAAAGCTGCACGAGGCGAACCCTGTATCGCGGCTTTCCAACAAAGATAATTGTTTAATAGAACTAATTTATCCAACAAAATACTAAGAAAATGTGCATTAACAATTTCGAGTTGTGTCTGATGAAGGAAGTTTTAAATGAATGTATTTAATGCGTGTGAGTACAGTAGATATGTGCTTGCGAGAGTGTGTTATGTGATCGTAGGGCACTGTGGCTGTTATAAATTGATTTTCAATAATATAAATTATACCATGTTGTTAAGTACAATCCTTACAAAGAGTAAAAAAAAATTGAAACGGTAATAACAATCCTTCTAAATTGACACATCTACAACTGAAGCTGTCGTAGTCATTTTTCCACTGATAACAACAGGAGACGGTCCCAACACACCAGGTATAAACCCAATGGAGAAAACAGGCAAGACACTAAGGACACTCTTATTCAATATGTTATTATTATTATTTTATTACTTTTATTATACTTTATTTTTATATTACTATTAACTGGGCTGTTGGCCTGGTGGCTAGTCACACGTGTCATCTCTAGTTGTTTTCTTAAGACGAAAAAATGTCTACCAGAACATTCAATTCCCATTACGAACGACCCACTTGATAGCTTCGGTCCAATGGATACGATCTTCCATTTCGAGCAGATTACATTTTACTTTTTTCCAGTTATAAACTATTGAGTTCCACAATATTAAATTATGTTAAAAGTGAATTCCCGTTGTCGTAACTATACCATTTACATCGTTTAATAGGTATTTTTTATTAAACATCAAAATGATAGATACGTTATATTTTTGTATACTTACTCCCGGATTTCGCTAATCGTTAAGCCACTGCTCTTCGTGCGCCAGTCATTAAACAAAATATCTTAGCGGTCGTTTCGTCGCTTCCTACTGCACTGAGTTCAGTCGGTTTCTCCCTACACGAGACGCTGCTTATGTGATCTACAAATGGTTGTTCGGAATCTGAATGTTCTTTGTATCTGTTTATTCATGTTTGTGATGTCCCTGCAGCAAGGGTTAGAATACTTGTAGTACGGGAGATGTATATTCAAAATAGAAAGTAAATAAAAATAGAAATAATTCAGCAACACAATTTATTTGAACCCTAAAACAAAAAGTGTGTGTTTATTTCGTCTCTATCTACCCGTTCAGTAACATCGCTGTGTAGTTTGTATGCAGTGAGGTTCAAACAAAAGGGTTCAAAGTAAAATACAGAGCACAAAAATATCACTTTATTGTTTTAACTGTAACGTGTCAATATTGTTGTGAGGACAATGCGCCTCTGTGCGTATCGCTATCTTATTGTCTAGTCGAGGGCGGCGAGCGACCGTGCGGCACTGCACGACACTGCCGCCTAACAACACCGATATTGTCTACGGTTCGCGGGGCGATCGCACCACTAAACATTTATATTATATAAACTTATTACTATTTGGCACCAGAAATACTAGCGATCGTACCGGCACCCGTGTCCAGCACCCGCGCAAACTCTACATAACGTACAAGTAGATATACAACCACGGTATAACAATAATTCGCTACGCTTCCGTAGTTTACACAAATCACAGCAACTCGATACTTATCAATTTACATCGGATATACGATTACAAAGAGCTCTAGGGCGGCGCCTCGCACCGCCGAGGCGAAGGCGGAGGGGCCGAAGCCCCAGAGGAACGATCTCGATATTCAAGAGTTAAACAAAAGTGAACACATAGGACGAAATAATCGTCGACCAGTCGTACATCAGTCGAACGCTACGTTCGATAATATAAAGAGGCTAAAAGTTCGCGACGAACGCACCGCGGCTCTCGATACGTCAGCTAGAAGGCAAGAGGTCAGTGCTCGAATCGAAATTCTACTATAACGTACGTATCAAAATTTAAATGCCGCAACACCGGCGACCCTACCCTAAACGCTAAGTAGGAACACGCCGAGCGGCGCGACCCGCGGCCGCCCCGCACGGCGCCGGCCTAGGATTACGTTAACTACTACTTAATATGGCAGTCTGTGTTCGTTTACAACTTTAGTAATAAAAACAACCTTATAAACATAATAGATATGGATAGATCGATACGAGGCGAGCGACGCCCGGGCTCCGGCGCTCCCGCTACGGTGGCACCGCTCCCGGTCCGGCGTCTGCGCGGCGTGCCGCACCGCTCCGGCCGGCTCTCGCATGAGAGCGTCGGGCGCGGAGCGGCCACTAACTGTCCGTGCGCAGGATGAGCAGCGCGGCGGCGGGTGCGGAGGGCGCGGGGGGCGCGGCGGCCCGCGCCCGCAACTGCGCCTGCACCGCGTCCCAAGCCGCCGCGCGGGGAGCCGCGGGTCGCAGCCGCGGCGGCGGGGAGCCGCCGACCGGCGCCTCTCTTTCTGCGTCTAGACGAGCGACCTTGCGGCTCGGCGCGGGTCACTCCGGGCGACTCCGGCAGCCCGCCCCCGCCCGTCTCGTCCTGGAAAAGTATTTGCATAGCTCAGTATCTACTTTATTGCGAAACGGCGCCGATAACGCGAATACCGGTAGCGGAGGCCGACCTGCTAGAAAATCTTGTCGAGAATGGTGTACATCCGCAGGTTAGCCTTCTTGCGCCAACCGGGCGGCGGATCGTGCTCGGCGGCGTCGCTGTCGTCGTCGGCGGTGGCGACGGCGCAGGCGCCGTGCTCTTTGCGCGCAGAGCAGGACCGCGCGTCCTCCGCGCCGAACTCGACGCCCGAGCGCGATGCCAGCCGATGCGCCATTACAAATGCGGCCACCTGCAAAATCCGAGTAATCGACGCTTTACGACAGAGTTCAGGAAAAATGCTAGAGCTTGCGTCTTTCTGCTCTATATTACTGAATGAAATTATTTTTCTGCTGTCTAAAAACGATACATTATCGCTTTTACGACTGTCAAGTCGAAAAGAAAAAAGCTCAAATGACGTCTGCGTACTCTAGTGTTTAACGTCGCAAAGACTATGAATCTAAAACTCGAATATAATTTATACCTAAGTTACATATTTTTACACTCCTCGTTCGTCCTATATCCTAAATACCTAGGTTTGTTGATTTGGTCGATTCCCCTCGGTCGAGGTCTGCGGAGAAAGCCAAGAGTGATGATGATGATGATGATGATGATGGTCTCTATTCAATTTGATAACAGTCCACCGTGAAAAGTGCGAAGTGACCCTTACTGGTGGCTGCAAATATATTTCACAAATTCTCGGCAAACTTGTCCGCCGTTTTTGCAGCTACAGTCCCGAGTAACTCAAGGACTCGAGCTCCCGCCTGGGCGAAGTTCAACCTGACCCCTAACGTTCAAGTGGGCATCATGGACATCACTAGCACCAAGATGGCAGGCTGCCTTGGAGCCAGGCCCAGTTCCTCAAGGCGATCCGTCTACACTCGAAACTCAGAGGTCTGGGCGCTCAGCTAGCCAGCTACTCCGTCAAGCGTTCATTAGCAGACTGAAGCCGAGTTGCGTCCCTGAGTGGGTGAAGTGGGTGAATGAGGGTCTCGACGACTCCGGCAATAGCAGAGGAGAAGTCCTTAAGAACCTTTACAAGAGGTTAAGGACCCTTAAGGTTCCTGGATTTGGTGGCCACTTTTGGGTTTTAAGCCACTCCCACATTTGCTTTTGCCTGCAAAGACATCGGTGTATGGAGGACAGAATCCTTTTCTACCGGATTTCGGAGGTGCTACAGGAGTTCCGCAACCACTTCCTACGCTGTGCTTTTACCCTTCGCTTAGACCCTTCTATAGGCTTCTACCTGGGAGCAGACAGCCTGATGGTGCTGAAATCGGCGCGCATGACCTCCCTCGATTACTACCCACCTTAGGTAACTGCATCTCCTCAACTTTCTCCGTCCCTGGAGCATCCACGTTTCCTACTTTCACAGACTTCCATATCTGCACATTCCAGTACGTCCATAGTCATACTCCCGCAGCGATTCCATTTTGGGCTGCTGGGACCTCTGCAAACGACCCGAGACAGGTGACACCCCAGTTCGACCGGTGGGTGTCGTCTTAGGCGGGTGCTGTTGCGCCTCTTACTGTATATAATGTTGATAGGCGTGGTAGCTTCCCGCCCCGAGGATGATTATATTTCAGAGTGTACCTCATTCATGAGATACGACAGGGAGGACTTCAGAAGCGGCTAATACAATCGAGGTAGGCTGCCGGGGTTTAGTAGGTAAATCGATTCCCCGGGAATCCTTCAACACCTTCTATCCCTCTGTCTCCCCAACTGAGGGCATAGTGCGAAAAGCATTCATCGTGTAAAAAAAAGGTCAATAGCTCCTTTCGAAGTGGAGGCTTACGTCCAGCTGTGGACTGCTTAAAGCTGTTGAGGGATGCATTCGCACGGAGTGCGAATTGGGCCCACAACCCTTTAACATCAGTAGAAAAATACAGGAACTGAACCTAGTGTATTTAAAGCTCTAATATACATAAGGTGTATGTTCATTTATTACGGTTTCAGACGTACTTGCCGACTCGAAATTTTCGACTCCGATCTATCCAACTCGATATTTATTCAGTTTCATTTTATGGGCGTTTGTCTAATTATGGGTTTTATCGGTACTATAGTATAATGTCCAAATCAGAAAGTAGTCGGCATTATGAGAAGTGATAAGTGTATGATATATGCGTACCTGCAGCACCATGCCGACCACGCCGAACACGATGATGACGAAAACATTATTGGGAGCCTCGCGCTCCACCTCCTGCAAAATTACACACACCGTGCTTAGCGTTGGCGGGTTTCGGATATATTACTTCTTTTTTACGATTTCCGACTAGAGAAATATACGGGGACAAAAGTCCGACCAGACAGAACAACATTCTACGACTAACTGAACGGCAATTATTGAAAGAATTGCGCTCACGCTCCCCCATTTTACTAAGTGATCGTTTGAAGAAAGTGCAAGTCTTGTCTTCCGATTGGTTGATCCAATTAACCCCTACACAACTTTGTTACTGACCACTTTTTCCTGATGCCTCCAGTATTTTAATGAAATGAGTTACAATACGAGTTCTGATGATGGTTGACCAATAATATGATCTAGGATTGGTGGTACTCGGATGGGAAATTACCTCAATCATGTCATAAAGCGGCCTGGCGACGTCCCTGTACCGCTCGACGGCGAGCAGGGCCGGCTTCAGGTCGTGAAGCAGGTCCATCCCGTGGCGCGCCAGCTCCGCCTGTGGCGCCTCACGCCACCACGCCGCCAGCGAGGCACCCATCCATGCGCCGTACCCGATTTCGCTCAACGCCAAGCACAACACGCCCACGCAGTACTGGAAACACGACATTATCATTATAAAGCTTCACACGTCTCACTCACGACCAGCGACCGTTTGATCTAATTAAACATAGCCTGTGCTATGGTAACCAAACTGTCAATGAACATATTTACCTGTTTACATAATATAAGCACATACATATAATACCTTAATTATACCCAGATACATAACAAAACAGTCAAGGAATCAGGTGTCGTCTAGTAAAGAAATATCTAGTATCTCGACGGTAGGAATTTCGGTTCTCAGTTCGTCAAAGAAATAAGCTTTACCTGGAATAATCCTTAAAAAGGTTTTCACGGGGCAGTCTCCATCAGTGGAAAAAAGACCGGAAGTAACTAACTACAAACTGCCAGGCTGTAGACTAGTCTGCCAAGTTCGTAGTGTAGTAAGTTCATAATTTTCATTATCAAAGGCTGCAGTCAATAAGCAATGTAAAAAAGGTAGTTGGCGTCGCGATGTTTCGTCCTAGTCTCGCGACCATTCCACGCTGTTGATATGTCATGAACATTGATTTACTTAAAATAATATGATACAATGCTCAACTCTTTTTTAACGCGACCTTACGAGATGGGTATTGAAAAATTAACTTTAATTAAATTATTAGCCCTTAAAGTTTAAATTAGTTAAAATTTTATCCAGGTGTCCTCGTCGCATCGGGGGAACGGAGGACTAGACTGTCTACCCTCTCGCCCCTCAGACTCAGACAAACCTAAGTAGCTGTTGACTTACTATTTACTGCGGTCCCCCTCCCCGAAGCGACGAGGATACCTGGATAATTAATTCACTAATTTAAACTATAAGGGCTAACACGTATTTATGATTTACTTTTTAGAAGTGTTTTATTTTATCGGGTTTTTTTTTAAATTTGTGATTTAATTTTTATTTTACTCATTTTAGACTGTATTAGATTATCTTTGCTGCGGCATCAGGTCTCCATATACCTCGGTCTTTGTCATTGACAGTACATTGATCGTACGTACGTTTAGTTGTCGAGGATTT
Source organism: Hypercompe scribonia (assembly GCA_949316085.1). Classification (NCBI taxonomy): domain Eukaryota; kingdom Metazoa; phylum Arthropoda; class Insecta; order Lepidoptera; family Erebidae; genus Hypercompe; species Hypercompe scribonia. The sequence continues at coordinate 22,761,104 of OX438980.1, read as the reverse complement.
AGGTACTCTGCAGACTATCCTGGTTGCAGTATCGGGTCAAGGTCACCATATTATTATCGTGTTATATGATTTGTTAAATATATCAAAGTTTCAACTTAATCAGTGCAGTAGAAATGTACTAAGAGTCCATTAAAAGAACAACACGGTTAGTAAGGAGTGGAAGTAGGTGTCGTACTCACAATGTGCAAGCAGTTTCTCGCGGAGCGGTGCGCGGCAGCGGCGGCTAGGTAGACGAGAGCGGCGAGCCACAGCCCGGCGGCGAGCACGTACGCGGCTGACACGCGGTACTGCGCCTTGCACAGAAACCGGAACCACGTGTAGGTGCTGGGGTCCCACGCCAAACGCGCCGCCGTCGCCAGCAGCGCGCCGCTGTACATCTGCAGCATCATACACACGCCTTTACACGAGGAATTAACAGTTATTCTAATCATAATAGGTACATTATACTAAAACAACCATCAACAAACTTCAAAGTACTATTTGTTCATAGCTGGCTTAAGCAAAAATAGTACTATTTTGTGTTCATATCCTACATTTTTGAAAAAGGTCTACCACGTATTAGAACCACCATTTAGAACCACAATTTGAGGATCACACAGTGTTGTCCCATGTGGGATTTGAACCAACAACGCAACAACAGCTGCGCAGTAGAGAGCAGCGAAATAAATGCCATAGTTATACCCAAAACATTCCTTATAACCTTATAACTAGTGCCACATCACATCACAAAGGATCACAAATATCCATGTATCCTTCTAAACTTTCACATTTTTTGCACCACTGCTGGATTCTACTTACGCTTTCCATCAGGCAAAGTAAAATGGCGCAATAAAAAGAAAAGACTAATTCATTTTCAGATACATTACACAACATAATCTAATATTGACTTTTCAAAATAAAATTAGCAGGACTCAATGCTTGGTCAAACCATTTCTGTTAATGGCAGTAAGACTAAACAACTAACACATCAACTGAACAAGTTCTAGCTAATATTATCTCAGTACTGACAACAATATTTTTGTTACAATAATTCGTCATAAGTGCAGCTACAAGGACACAAAACAATAAATCATACACTGATTTGCCGCAGCTAAGGGCCAAGGACCGACTGATTGTCGAAATCTTGGAAGGCAGGTGCATAGACACATTTTCAAGCCTTGTGTTTTTTAAAGTATAGGCTAATAGAATGCTACAGTTGCCAATTACGACTAAGGAGATTGTGAAAGAGTGTGCTCAAGACAGTACCGCAATCATTAGAATAGTTAACAAATTAAATAATTGTTAAGTAAAAGCTAACGATAACTGAGACTGATAAGAAGGATGGATAACCCCCGACCTACAACAACACAAATGTTCTTCATGCAGATTGCACTGAGCTCACGCACATTGCAGCTCGTTCATTAGACTCTTAACGGTAATAATAAGAAACGAACAAAGAAATCTTTGGTCAAATCAGTATCTGTTATCGACGTGAGCGCATCGACAGTAATAAGCAGGAATGTCCTTGGAGACAGTGGCTCGTTGTGCGTAATGAACGGAGTGAACCAGCCTGACCCGCGACCCGCATGACTCACCTTATCAGTTCACTTAGGAATCGCGGCTGGCTCCCTAAACTGTCCTCGCCTTTATCAAACCAATAATCGAACGCTGTAGTCGATTGCATCATTGCCAAATGTCTTAAGTATTTTGTTTGTTGCTTGTCGTGTGTCACATAAGTGCTTCTTTCTTGCATGCAACAATGGCTTGTGTGGGTACACATCGACCACACATGATAGTACGGCATACCTCTGTTATCGGTTCAGTTATCTGCTCGGTTAGTTTTCAATACGAACATTGTGCTACTCGTACATCACCGAGTCTCTCTAAGCTTCGTGTCGTGTGTGTACCTATTATCTACTTTATTAGTAAACACGATCTTTGTGCACGTGTATTGTAGTGACAAACTATTGTCGTTTAATCTGTTCAGTCCCGTACCTATCTCGAACACGTTCTAAATAGGAGACGGATGATCATAAGAAACCAATAATTTACTGTTATCGACTTCAAAAAAGGAGTCGGTTCTTGTTCCACTGTACTCGCGTATGGCTTTTTTTAATGTTTTTCATCGATTACTGCGTCTATTATGAATTACATTTGAAAATTTTTTTTGTAGTCAAATAGGTATACTCTCGAGGTGGTCCCATTATCATGATAGATAGCCATGTCGGGTTCTGATGATGGCATCCTAAGGAAATCGAAGGCAACCCACATATATTATAGACACGTATTATGTTTTTTGTGTATTTTTTAAAGCTATTTCAGTATTGGCGTCTGATAGTATCATTTTATGATGATGAGCTTGTGATGTTGGAAGGTACAACTCCTTAACAGTTAGAAGTTGGAGGATAATTCGTTGCGGTTTTTTAATAATTTAATAACGTGGTTTAATTATATGTGCTAGGTACCTAAAATCTATGTTAAGTTGGTGCCAAATCAATAATAACAAGAGCTAAGTGAGCGAAACGAGCATAAGCCAGACTTCCTCTGTTGATAGTGAATCGGATTACCTATTATTTTAACCGATTAACCGGATGCAAGTTCTGAATTCGATATGTCTCGCATAATTAGGATTTCACATATGTATTTATTAAGACTAGTGGTCGCCTACTGGTCGACATTCGACCATAAAAAAACACAACTTACATTATATAAATTTGTATAAGCGAGCGGTATTTCACGTGATATTTTACCACAGTAAACATATAAAGCAGTAATCTATGTCTATGTCAGTACTCAATGTCTATAGACAAAATGATAAACAAAAGAAATAATTTGACCACAGAGTACGTATGCGTGTAACAAACACTTGTTTGTGTGTGTCCGAACGCCGAAACTTTACCCTCCGTTCGGATTCGTGCAGCGTTCGGATTATAGTATGTTAGGAACTATAAATAGGCATATGTATATGGTACATACTTTCCTGACATAAAACAAATAGTATTGCAAAATATTATTTAGTATATACTTATTCAAAAACATATAAACAGTAACATTTATTAAACTTTTTTAAAGAAATCCTTTATTTTAGCTTTTTGGGAGGCATTTAATGAGCAACTGGAAAGAAAAGCGAGTGGGTATGGGCCGTTCGGATTAGACGTGGTTCGGATCAAAGAGGTCCTGCTGTAGTAATTTTGTATATTTTTATATTAAGCCATAACAACTTATAAACGCATATAGCTTGATTGCTAAGTGAAATAATTTTATATTTACGTCCAATTAACTTTTTTCAATAGCTAAATTATAGTTACCGAGTAAATCTACGATCTAAATTGCGAAAGTCGTGCATATTTTGTTCATATAAATAATTCCGTTATTGCCCTTTGTAGTGTTTCTAGGTAGATAGATTCTGTTTGACTTCTTTTGAAGTCACTTTGGTTTTTTTAATAAGAAAAGTCGTGCGTGTGTACTTTATATACGCGCGTAAGTGTATACTTCTTGGCTGTAACAAGACAAAAATCTTCCTAAAAATTTTATTCTTCGGGTTATCTTTTTTGTAGTAAAAACGACACTAATAATAGAAAAAAGGTATTTAATACATTGAAAGAAAGTTTTATTATAACAAATTAACTTTAATATTAACTTTAGACAGCTTTAAAAATTTATCATGTATTTTATCGTGTCTTTTTTTTTGTATTTTAACACCACGACTTCCTACAAAGCTGCCATGAAAAAATCTGAGGGTAGATTGCACTAAGTTTGTGATGCGAATTTAAAGGGAAATCAATAATAATAATAAATGATTATATTGTAGAAATAATATTATCAGTGTTTAGTAGCATTCACGTATTTACCGTGTGTGATAATCACCAGATGAGCTAACATCATGGTGTCTCATCACATATTACTATTTCTAATAAATGCAGCAGGACCTCTTTAATCTGAACCCCTCTATAATCCGAACGGCCCATACCCGCTCGCTTTTCTCGCCACTTGCTCATTAAATACCTCTCGACAAACTAAAATAAAGGATTTCTTTAAAAAAGTTAGATAAATGTTACTGTTTATGTTTTTGAATAAGTATATACTAATTAATATTTTGTAATACTATTTATTTTATTTCAGGTAAGTATGTACCATATACATATACCTATGTATAGTTCCTAACATACTATAATCCGAACGCTCCACGAATCCGAACGGAGGGTAAATTTTCGGCGTTCGGATTAAAGAGGTCCTGCTGTACTCGCAGAGCGCTTAAAATTACTGGTGACTACTCGTTAGGGTGTCCCTTAAATTTCAAGTTCGATATTTTTTTACGCATACCTTTTTAAAAGTTTCGTAATAACCCTATATTGTCTAGAAAAAAATATTAGTTCGATATATAAACGATAACCCGTGCCGACTTGCTATTTAAACTTGTCGATACAAGTTGCTTAAGTACTGCCCAGTGACCTGTTACGACATGTTTTATTTGCCATTTCGTACATGATTTTTGAGACTATTAGTGCTTCATTGTTTAGTGCGTAAACATGTCGGTGGAATTACGGAGTGATAAACAAAATATTTTTCTTATCGGATTGACTAGCTACCAAATAAATGGTGCAAAATTACCATCTATTCGACAAGTTCTCTCAGTCCTATTTTACAATATTCGTGAGGTTAAATTGACTGTTAGTGAAAGTGCAAATCTTGTGATTAGGGAGTGCATCATATATTGGGAAAAAGCAAGAATTCCAACAAGGGCATTTCCTAACTGCGTGAAGAAACTTATTGATTTATATCATGTTTGGAGAGAGTTGCAAAAAAATTGTAAGAAAACTCAGATTACGTTTAAGAGTCGTGAGAACAATTTTATAATTAATCTTGATAATTTGTTTGATATTGCACATGCTGATGCTTTTGAGAGAATGAAAATAGAGGAAGATAAATTATTTTTAATGAAACAGAGAGAGCCAGGTCGACCGGGATGCTTAGGTGGTGTAGATAAAAAATTGGCGGAAAAAGAACAAAGATCTAGACAACGACGATTGGAAGAAGAGGAAAGGATTGTAAGACAAAGAGAATCACTAGCTGTTGCATCTACTTCCACCACAAATAACTTAGACAGTGTAGAAGATTCAGACGAAGAACAGATCTTGAATTCTGAACTCAGCTTGCCGGACGTTCCCTGCCATGAACAAAGTTCAAAAAGAGGTAGAAAGAATCTTATAACACCTAAACTACTTGCAGCTTTAGATCGATGCCAGTTAAGCATTAGAGATACCGTTTACATTCTTAATGCGGTGGTAGAAGCGCTTGGTCTGAGCAGCGATGATTTCTGTATTAACAAATCCTCGATTCAGCGAATTCGTACTGAAACTAGAAAATCAAGGGCAGAAGCAATAAAATCTAACTTCCAAAACAATGTACCCGACATAGTCACAGTCCATTGGGATGGAAAACTATTACCGGGGTTGGATGTACGGAGTTCAAAAGAAGAACGCTTGCCAGTTATAGCTTCATTTGACGATAGAGAGCAGCTTCTTGCAGTGCCGAAACTAGAAAGTTCTTCTGGAAAACATCAAGCGAAGGCTGTATCAGCAGCTCTCTTTGACTGGAACCTTTATGATAAAGTGCAAATAATGTGCTGCGACACAACAGCTTCCAATATGGGCCGTTTCAATGGAGCTTGTGCTATTTTGGAGCAAACTTTAGGAAGAGAATTGTTGCTTTTCGCCTGTCGTCATCATGTTTATGAATTGGTCCTAAAAGCTGTCTTTGAAACCAAGATTAAGTAAATTACTAGTAGCCCAGATATTCCGATGTTCAAAAAGTTCCAGTATGTTAAACCTTGGCTCGAATGTACAGTGGCGACCAAAGCACCTAATCAAGATTTGCGCTTCTTGAAGATGTTAAAAGAGTATGAAAAAGTTGACGCAACAATTTCTAAAGCTTCTATAAGCAAGTTCAGCCATCACTTGTGGTATTTATGTGAAGAGACAGTCATTCTATCACTATTTGATGATGAAGTTGACAACCAAACTAAGAAGAAGATGATTGCCAACTTCAACAGGGACAAAATCTCGGATTTTAGCAAACGCTATGGCCCGTCGAAGGAAGAACTGACTCAAAAGTTGTTTGGTAAGTTAAATTGACTTTTTGTTGGATTTCAATTTCAATGTCCAATACTTATTTATTTATTTTCAAAATTGTTGTTGATTTTTATTTGTTATTTAACTTATTTTTCTTTTTTTTAGACAAAGCACTGGATGATTTCGTATCGGAAAAGAGCAAACAATTTTTATCACGACTGCAGATCGACGACAGTTTTCTAAAGGAAGATGTATCTTCTTGGAATAACAATGCTGCTTTTCTGGAGGCTAAAAGAAGAATAAGTTATTTGAGAATTGTAAATGATACTGCTGAAAGGGCTGTTAAATTAATGCAAGATTTTAACGGACTTATCACGGCTGAAGAAGAACAAAAACAGTTCTTGCTGCGCTGTGTCCAGGAACATCTAAAATTGTATCCAGACTGTAAAAAAACTACTCTAAAAAGAAGTTACCCTGAATGATTCTTATTTCTTTATGTTTTTAATTAAAGATTAATGTTCATCTAATTTATTATTTAATTTTATTCACTAATTCATTGCATTTATAGTGAAATTATAGCAGACTGAAATTTTAGGACAAAACACGTTTTTTACTAAACTTTGAAGCTCGGTCGGCACTGGTTGCAATTATGCTAGAATGATAAAATTTTATATTTAAGTATCTTATAGCATTAGTAAAAATTATAGAGGGTATGCATTTCGAAATTCGAAAAAAAAATTTTTTTGTCATATAAGGGACACCCTACTACTCGTATTTCCAATGTTGAACGTGACATAGATACGTATTTGAGCCAAATAGGTTTATCATGTTCAAATGCAAACTTTAAAATGCAATCTTGTAGAAATAACCGAAACCTATTACTTTATTTGCTATACTGATCCCTGGTTTTACATGTAGTCCAGAGTAGCCCAATATTGATCAGAATGTAAAGGTTTGTGAATCTCTCTCTACGTAGCAACGAGTATTATTAACTGATTAGACAAATGTCGCAGTTAGAGTGACGCGACCGCTCATTGCACTTGCTCAGTTGTGGCTATTGTATTCCAGAATTGTTGGAATAACTTTGTGTTATAATAATAAACCGCGACTCGATGACCTCTCCCACATGACGAGATGTGATATCGCGCTGCAAGCGAGCAGATTGACCACTCTTCTCAAATTACGTAGGATGTGCCGAGCGACATTGTTCGATATTGACCTGTTACACAAGCATCGCGAGTTTAGTGGTTTTTATTGCTGTCAATAACTTATTACAGAGGTGTTACACCACAAGCGATAGATTGAACTCATAGAAATTTATTTATTGATTTATTTGTTTGAAAAATTAACAGCAAGCGACAATAATACTAACATTTATGAAAGTTATACTAACAAATAGAAAATTAAATAAAGCAAACAATGTAATAAAGTAAAAAATTCGCCATTTCAGAGGATTGTAATGAAGTGAATCTGCTAACTGCGCTGGATGCCGTTTTGTGATGCTAAAGTTAGTAGTAGCTCAATTTTATAAAATTTGTGGGAATCATGACGGAGCGGAGGTCACGGCATCGCTCAATACGCGACGGAATCGTGCGATACTCAAGGCTCGTGACGTCACGGCGCTTAGTAAACAAATTCGCTCATTTCGTGAACCGTGAACGCTACTAAATAGTACACATCGAAGGCTTTAATAAGATCTTCTCGTGCCATGTTATGAAGTAATTATTCAATAATGATGACATTTAATCGTTCTGTAAAAACTTGCACTTTTACTCGTACATACACTATGTAAAAAAACTGTGATGTGATAACGTGGCAGTGTCTATTCGAAATATGTTTTGTTACACTGTTCTTGGGTGTAATTGTGGCGCGCTATAACGAAGAGTTTCGGACGACGCGACGCCACAACTCATATCGAAGGAGGAGCGGGCGTTCACTCGCGTCCTGCCGATCGGCGCCTTCTCTTATCCGCCGACCTTGACACACTCCAAGCAGAAGCGCGTGCGGGTGGCATGTGCATTACTTAAAAAGCATGTGTATCATCAGCTCATAAGACACCTGTCAATACATCAAAGTCTTCAGTTTAAGCTACCCGCAGAGGTGTAGTAGGGTGTAGTTTTATTGTGAAATAATCCACGTGTTAACTCGACTTATTTTATTTATATTACCACATTTTGGCGCTCGAGACATAACGGGGTCGATTAATTGTATGAAATGAAAATTAATTTTTTTGGTGTAATAATGGGTAGTTAACAAAAACTACAAAAGCATACGTAAAACTGTTAGTTTTAACTTTACTTTTTTTGTAATTTTTAATATTATTAATACTTTTTTAGTCGATTGTTTTCTAGAAACAGATTTAAAAAAAAACAGGTAAGTCCCGAGATTTTATCATTCTATGCTTTTAAGTTTCTTCTTCTTCGTCCTCCGTCGTTGAATTTTATGTTAAATCTTACCATTGTCTACACCTACTTACTACTGCTTACTTTAATATATGTATATTGAAACTTCGAGAAAGTGTCATACAGGGATTTCCACGTAGATAATGGACCTCGATTGTAAAACTGTTCAGGTCGGTAAGGATTGCTGTCATGATCGTGGTCTTGCAATTGTGTCCGAGTACTTGTGGAGTGATTTGAACCACAATGGTTCATTTATATATTTTTTACATAATTGTATGGTAAGCTATTGTATGGTCTCGATGATTTTTGGGGGTCAATACTGGCAGTGGTTACTGTAACATGGCGGTCCATTGCAATAGGGAAAATGCACGTGACACCGTAAAATTTATCATAAATTTATTAGGAAACTTACCATCAAGAAGTGACTTTTTCAAAATTCTCTCGTATAATTTGAGAACGCAGGGCTATTGGCGAGACAAATCATGACGTCAATTTACAATCGACGCTCTATCAACAAGTTGATTTGTATAGTTTCTGGTGATTATTTATTTTCTAATAATTTAGGTATTTCATCCCTAGAGGTAATATGTAGATGGACGAATACTTATATATTAGATAATGGGAATACTTAACGAAGTTATCATAAACTAGGTTATATTTTCATCAAACTTTGTAAGCAAAATAAATATGTATGGATTACTGCATACAAATTGTTTTCATCCCTTATTTTGAAATCGCTAATTATAATTCTTAATGATCTTCACCACAGTATAACAAACATGATACACTATATCTTCTCATCGCCTTGCAACACTTATTACTTATACTATACACCTTTAGGTATAAAGAAATATACCTTACGGCTTACACTGTTAACAATAAATATTGCCATTGTAATAAATTAACATAATCTCTTAATTTTTGGTCACTTTGTAAACCAAACATTTCACGACCGACGGGGAGTAATCTGACGTCACTGAATAAGCGCGCCAAGATGGCTGCGTTTAAATCACCCGAAAATGATAGTGATGTTAATATATATATTTTAGCTTAATGGTTTGTATTTAAGACGTAGTATATTTAATTTTGGTAATGTAATAACTAGTAGAAATGTTTAAAAAAATACATGCATAGTCCCTATTTTCTTAAGGATCTGTAATTTGTTCGGCAATATGAATAAAATAAATTATAAGTTTTTAAATTATCAATTATAAAAAAAATACATAGAATCAATTTGAGAATCTTGACGACTGAACACATAGGTTTACATAATTATAAAAGTGCTAGTGTCTCGCTACACTCTTGTATGTAGAACACTATGTTTTTATGATTATGTTTACCATAAAAATCTTAATTTACAGGTTATTTTTTTTATGCGGGGAATGCTTTTCGCGCCCTCGAATACTTTCCGGAAGGACGAAGGACGTGTGTAAGACTCCCAGAAAACCGGTCTACCCACTAAACTATACGACGGCCTACCTCGGCAGTCGGGAGGAACTCTATGAACGCATTAGCGGCTTCTAGTCCTCCCTGCCGTACCTCACAAGTGAGGTACATACCGGGCACCTCATGCCCCAGGAGCAAGACGCTATTGCACCTCTCACCGCCCTGCACAGTAAGAGGCAGAACAGCGCCCCGCCCCAGACGACACTCCCCGGCCCCACCGGAGTATCACCTGTCTCGGGTCGTTTGCAGCAGTCACATCGTCCCAAGATGTGATCGCAGCGACCCTTAGGCGGTGAATAGGGAGCTAGCGACCTCTGCCGCGTCCCCTTCGCCGCCTCCTTCGAGCGGGATCGACCCTTTTCTGATCTCACTCTGCGGTCTCCTTCCGAAGTATAACATGCTCACAGAAGGAGACAGCGGCTTCCCATCCCTCACGACTCGCCAGCATTGCCGCGATCAATGCTAACGGCGAAAGGTTTCGTCCAATCCGTCCGACCAGGACTCGACGCTCAGACTCCCAAGCAGGGCAGTCCCAATCCGACTTGCAGTGGTGGCATTGTGCCGTAGCCTCCCGTCCTATTCGATTCAGATACTCACCGACGCAGCCGTGCCCGATGAGTATCTGAGTGAATCGATAAGTGACACAGTCGGTCCTCTCCATCCACGCTTCGAAGTTCGGTAGAACGGTTCCGACGGCGCGTTGGCTAGCACAGCCCTGAGTTTCAAGCCGTGCCTGCCAAGCCACCAGAACTTGCTTATGTACATTCTGCCGTAGCAATCCGGGCTCATGATCTGGTGCGGCCTCTTCAGTATTTCGACCGATAGAACGAATTTGGTCGTAGACCATCGCATCCATGTCGGCCAGAATGTCGAAGGGCGGAGATCGCGCCAGGATCGTCGCCGCCTCATAGGAGATTGTGCGGTAGCCTAGCGCGATCCGTATGACCATCAACCGCTGCAGGCTCCTGAGCAGCGGGAGGCACCTGCCAGATCATCAAACCAGACATGTGAACACGTCCTAGCACAAATTCTATTACATAAATTACATTCAATGCAGGTTTAACACAAAACCGTCCCCCACGGTTGTGTGACGGTGTCGGATCGACTTACACCATATGGTATGTCACTTTGCGCCTGAGATAGGAGAAATCCGATATATCCTTAATCCTTATACAAACAGATATTTATTTAATTGTATAAATCCGAGATATAGTGACATACAATTATTTTTTACTTATCCATCCTTTACCCAATGTACTGATATTCGTACAAACGTCAGTAGCTGTTAGTTACAAATATAACACCAATATATGATTGTTAGGAATATTTTATTATCAGCGTTATTTCAGTAAAAACGCGTTTTTTACATACTACGGTCTGTAGAGTCGTGAGCCGACGTATCTTCAAAGTGAGTCGTCACGTGTGAATAGCTGTGTTCAGTCCTGTTGTGAAACCAATCAACGACATCAATTGATTCGACAATCTGTAGACGTTCCTACTTCAATGGCCATTGTTAGACAATTTGACTCATAAGTGGCAATTCGGTTATAAACAGACGTCTCAAATGAGCCTTCACATTTACCAACAGAAGTATTCTCTCCGGCCGAAGGAGTTAACGAGCGTGGGAGGGAACGAAATAAAGAAAGACGAAGTCGTTGACCAGACGGCGTATTCGTCGCAGTTAATGCATTACGAAAGGGTTAAATAAGGTACAAACACGAGCTCCCGTTTAAAGCTAACGCTATCGTCATGTGTACGAGTATGTGTGGACGTCAGAGCGTAGCGTCACATCGATCAAGCGGTGGCGTATACGAGCTCGCCGCGGGACTCCCGGCACGCGACCACTACTCACTACTCAATTATACATCATCAGACCTACACTGTTTGTTACTGACACGAGTACGCACCCTCCTACGTGACCCAATATCCTATGTATTTAGGGATTATCTCTAATCCTTTTAAACATCACCACAATCATATTCATTGCCGTAATGACGGACACGAACGATATTTGTCGACAATGGATTTCGGTTCTGTTAAAATATTAGTTTCTATATTGTGCCTAATATACTAAGTAACACACTAGTAATAGTTATATAGTCTGTGGTGTAAATTCGCACCTTTTTCAATGTTTGTCTATTCCTTTTTATACTCTGTGGGCATCATTAAAAGACTGTTGTTGTACTATAAAACTTTTCATTAATTTCAAATAAATTCTACATAATCCAATAACTCTAACAGGTTATGGGCCCAGTATAGCCCTGATAATCGAAGTGAAAGTCAGTGAACATAAAATTACAGTGAAAATTGTGAAAATATCGCACGCCGGTAAAACATAACCTCAAAGTGACTGTTGGTTTTACGGATCGAAAACACTGAACATTACAAATATTGTGTCAAAAATGTCGTCAAGCAATCCTCTCGTAATGATCGAAAAGCTTACTGGTCGGGAAAACTATTCCACATGGAGATTTGCAGTCAAAACATATCTCCAACACGAAGACTTGTGGGACTGTGTTGAACCCGCGCCCGGTGACTCTGTCGACTCAAAACGCGACATAAAAGCAAAATCTAAGATCATCTTACTGGTGGACTCTGTAAACTACGTTCACATTCAAGATGCAAAGTCTGCAAAAGAAGTGTGGGACTGCTTGGCAAGTGCATTCGACGACTCGGGGCTAACACGCCGTGTGGGATTACTTAGAGATCTGTGTACAACAAATCTTACTGGATGTCTAAATGTCGAAGAATACGTGAGCAAAATTATGACCACGGCTCACAAGCTCCGGAACATCGGCTTTAAAGTAGATGACGAGTGGCTCGGGACACTGCTACTATCCGGTCTACCCGAAACATACAAGCCGATGATTATGGGTATAGAAAGCTCTGGTATGAAAATAACTGCTGACTCAGTTAAGTCAAAAATTCTACAAGATGTCAAAATATGTGAAAATGACTCATCTGCATTTGCCGCCAACCATAACTACAAGAATAAGGGTAACAAGAAACAACCTAGAAGAGGCCCGCGCTGCTACAACTGTAATAGATATGGCCATTTTTCTGCGGAGTGTAAGTCGAAATCTTCTAAAAAGAATCAAGAGAGTTCAAGTTATGCCGCTGCTTTCATAGCTTCAACACATAGCCTGGAACAAGATCCTTGGTATATAGACTCTGGCGCTTCTGTACATATGACCAAACATAGAAATCTATTACAACAGGAAAAGGAGCCACTTATCAAGACTATAAAGGTAGCAAATGACAAGTTATTATCAGTTCACAGTACTGGTCAGTTGACATTAGATGTGTGTAATGATAAAAATCAGTACAACAAAATTCTGTTCCAAAATGTTTTGTATGTACCTGAACTGGCAACAAATCTACTATCAGTCAGTCAGATTATAAAGAATGGAGGTCAGGTAAAATTCAACAGTAAAGGCTGTTTAATATTTAATAAAAACAATGTTGTTGTTGCAAGGGCAAGCTTAATCAATAATATGTACAGGCTAGATATGAAAAGTGAACATGCATACATATCTGAAGTTGACAAGCAAGACATGTACCTCTGGCATCAACGCATGGGCCATCTGAATTTTGAAAGTCTGGAAAAATTAATAGATAACACGGAAGGTGTACAGTTGTCTAAGAAAAATAAGAATATTACATGTGTCACCTGCCTGCAAGGAAAACAAACTCGCTTACCTCTAAAACAAAGTGAAACCAGCACTACTAAAGTACTTCAGTTGGTACACTCCGACATCTGCGGTCCGATGGAGACTAGCTCGCTGAGTGGTGCAAGATACTTTATGACCCTAATTGATGACTACTCAAAGAAAGTTTTTGTTTATTTTCTACACAAGAAATCTGATGCATTTGAGAAATTTAAAGAATTCAAGAGCCAAGTGGAGAAACAACTAGAATGTAGTATAAAGTGTCTTCGCTCTGACAACGGTCTTGAATATATGAATGCAAATTTCTGTGAGTTCTTAAAAGCTGCCGGAATTGTTCATCAAACCACCACTCCATATACTCCAGAGCAAAATGGAGTTGCAGAACGCATGAACAGGACATTGGTTGAAAAAGCTAAGTGCTTGTTAATTGACGCCAAATTATCTAAAGGATACTGGGCTGAATCTATACACACTGCTGCTTATCTCATCAATAGATCTCCAATTAAGTCACTGAACTTCAAGACACCAGAAGAAATGTGGTCCGGAAGCAAACCAAATATCAGTCACTTAAGAATATTTGGGTGTGAAGCAATGATTCATCTTCCAAAAGAAAAAAGAAGAAAGTGGGACCCAAAAGCACAAAAAGCAATATTTATTGGCTATTGTGATAATACTAAAGGATTCAGATTTATTATTCCTGGCACCAAAACAGTAATCAAAAGTAGAGATGCAGTTTTTCTTGAAACAACTGTAGAGAGAAATTATGTTTCAGAGGTTTTGATACAGGACAGCACAATGTGTCACTCATCATCCGAATCAACTGATGATGACACATTTGAGAGCTCTAATGACACATTACAATCTGCCACTGCTGACTCTGATCAAGATCAAGGTACTGACAGTGACTACTCACCAAACCAAAAGGTTGAAATACCGTCTCACTCCAATATAACACTGAGACCAAGAAATAAAGAATTATTTTCAAAACAAAAAGATGATGAAGGAAAAGGTTACCTGTGCTGTAGTGAAGATATTCCTGTACCGCTGAACTATAGTGAGGCGATCTCATCACCTGATTCCGAAAAATGGAAATGTTCAATAGAAAAGGAACTAGAATCACATAAGCAAAATGGAACTTGGGTATTGGTAGAAAAGCCTAAAGATGCGAAGCCAATTGGATGCAAATGGGTTTTTCGAGTCAAAGATGAACCAACAGGCCCTCGTTATAAAGCTCGTCTGTGTGCAAAAGGGTATGCACAAAAAGAGGGCATTGATTATGATGATACTTTTTCGCCAACAGTCAGGTATGACTCCATTAGAGTTTTATTGTCCATTGCAGCTCAAGAAAAGTTAGAAATAAGTCAATTTGATGTTACTACTGCTTTTCTGTATGGGGAGCTAAAGGAAAACATCCTGACGACAGCACCTGAGGGACTAGACTGCAATCCTAATATGTTGCAGAAGCCTGAGAATGTACTGAAGAAAGATTATCCTTACCGAGAAGCTGTAGGATCACTTGTACATGCAGCAACGGTGAGCAGACCTGATATAATGCTTGCTGTAAACCAGGTGAGTCGATACTTACATTCCCATGATGAACCCCACTGGAACGCTGTAAAGAAAATACTAAAATACCTGAAAGAGACAAAAAGTTATGGATTATGCTATACATCTAACTGTGACAGCACGGATTTAACTGGATACAGCGATTCAGATTTTGCTAATGACTTGGAAAACAGACGCTCAACGACTGGCTATGTTTTTTTAAAAAGTGGAGCAGCTGTCACTTGGTCATCACAACGCCAGCCTACTGTGGCCTTATCCACGACAGAAGCCGAATTCATGGCTGCTTGTGCTGCAACTAAAGAGGCTATGTGGCTTAGACAGTTACTCAGTGATTTAGATGTATTCAGACAAAAATCCGTGTGCATAAACATTGACAATCAGAGTGCAATAAACGTGATTAAAAACAGTGAATTTCATAAGCGATGTAAACACATAGATATTAAGTATAACTTTATAAAAGAAAAATATTATAATAATATAATCAGTCTGAACTATGTACACACTAATAATCAGTATGCTGATATGTTTACTAAAGCCTTGTCTAAAGACAAATTTATATTCATGAGAAATAGTATTGGAATGTCAAAACTAAATTAATTTGTATGTGTGTTGTAGAGTATTAGATAGATTACATTATTTAGAAGTCTAGTAAACTTCTGTTGAACTTTTGTTACTGTATAAAACCGATGAAAGGCTTGAATTTGGTAGGAGTGTTAAAATATTAGTTTCTATATTGTGCCTAATATACTAAGTAACACACTAGTAATAGTTATATAGTCTGTGGTGTAAATTCGCACCTTTTTCAATGTTTGTCTATTCCTTTTTATACTCTGTGGGCATCATTAAAAGACTGTTGTTGTACTATAAAACTTTTCATTAATTTCAAATAAATTCTACATAATCCAATAACTCTAACAGGTTCCATACATTAAGAAATGTGTATGTCATGTTTTTTAAACTATCAATTAAAGTTACATATTGTCTAAATTTGAGGCATCACCTTCAATCAAGTTGTGTGGGACTGAGATAATCCGGCGCAAACCGGCAAACCTATTTTCTGGCCTGTGTCGTCTTCGCACGCGTTATACCATTGTACTACAAATGATAGTAACAGTAGGAATATCGCTCACGTTTCGCTAGCTCATGTCTGGGCATTATCGCTCCGAGATTTCTTAAGCTCCTTGTTTATAGTACGTATATTATAACATAATACACATTTCTCATTCTTGAACATAATAATTTTGCAATTATACGGTGACACCTGCGCATGACGGTAACACGACAAACTTTATACAATAATATGGAGTGACTACTACTTTTTGTACATTTGTACTTGAAATTTTTACGCTAAAATAGAAAATTTTTTGTGTAAATAATACATCATTAAGACATTAGTAAGAATACATAAAGTAGTTTTTTTGCAGAAGATCTTTGAACATAGTGCCAATTGTCCACAAAACAAAGTGTGCATTCACCGATACATGAAACAACATGTGAAGGGGCAGGACGTGCAACTTAATAATCACTCCTTCTGCGAACGGTGCGGCGCCGGCGGTGGAATAGCGCTGAGAGGGGAAACCGCAATGAACAAAAAACTAATAATAGGCAAACGATCGAGTCATTTATTGCGCCGCAGTCAATTGTCGACCGACACACGAGCGATTGGCAATCAGCGCTGGACAGCACGGACTGACCTACAGTCCGAACTCCAACCATTGATAAACAAGTATGGCTCATCGGCTCATGTGCACATGTGCGAGAATCAGCCAGATCACTCTTTAGCCGAGTACTACATAGAAACACGAAGAAAAACGAGGCGTATTGGGTGCCACCTTGAGATCTCGTATGTTTCAACGAGTTAATAACATGCTAAGTAGATATAATTAATGCACGAACTTGTCGCCGTACTTTGGTTGTTCGATTAGCACACAATCGAGAATAGCCTTCGTTAGAATGTGCGACAAGTTGTAAGTGGGTCAAGTTCCCATCTAATGGCTAAATAACTTCAAAGTCGTTGCCTGAAAACAGACAGTCGATGAGCCAATCGCAAACAATTTCATCACAAAGTGATTTTTTTACGCTACGCATTTAATATAAAAGTTAAAGGTTTCTCTTAGTATATACTTAAATATTCTTTAGCTAGGAAAGCAATAACTACTAATATTATAAAGCTGAAGCGTTTGTTTATTTTTTTGTTTGTTTAAACGCGCTAATCTTTACCCTATATTATTTTCCGTGTATATTAACCTTCTAACCTTGGAACTTATTTGTGCGTATCATCATCTACATACCGATGACCTACAGTTAAAGTGGAAGATATTTCGATAATAATACAAATGGTCAACAACGGCCTGGAAACAATTTGGTTTATCAATAATCCTCACAAAATGTCAAACTATCGTAGAGGGAAGTCAGCGATCGATGAGCAGAGTAGACACTGAGACTCTTCCGGCTATTATCTTTAATGGTACTACCATACCTGTTTGTAGATCGGTGAGAGATCTAGGTTTACACTTCGTTTGTACACTGAACTGGTGTGAACACATTGCAAATCAGTGCCAAAAGGGTTACTGGGACTTTTGGGGCTGTAAATCGCCTCAGAATTTGCCTACCCGTAAAAACCAAGACTATGCTTGTGCAAACTTTTATCTTCCCCTTAATCCACTATGGTGATGTGTGCTGTTACGAGCTGAATGCAGATCTTCTGGATAAATTAAACCAACTTCTTAATAACTGCATTCGATTTATTTACGAGTATAATCTCCGTAAATATGATTAGGTATCCTCTTTCTGTTCGCAGCTCCATTCGTCTACGCTGAAATCCATTTTCCTATACTCCATACTTAATAACCCATCTAATATTCTTTTGTAGCAACCATGACAGAAAGCTTCGGTCCTCTAAGAATCTTCTCCTTCGTTGTCCCTCCCATACGTCTGAGTTTGTTAGCTCATGTTTTCTTGCGCAGTCCGTTCTTATTTGGAATGAGCTTCCCCTCGAAGTCGGGATGGACCCCAACGATATCTCATACAAAAAAAAGGGAAGCAGCATCTATTAAAACAGCTTGCAGAATCAACTAATACATGAATGTCATCTTATACCAGTTATGGTATTAGTTGGTGTATGTATGTATTTATATAGATTTATAACTGCTTAAGCAAATGTATGCATTTATGTATTATGTATATAAATTTTACTGTATGATAAGTTTGCATACGTGTACTGATATAATATAAACCAACTTCATCTAGAATGCACCGACTTCCTATTTTATTTGCATCAGCCGAAGCTTGACTGGTAGAGAATGTCTTAGGCATAAAGTCGCCTGTGCATCATGTATAATAAATTTAAAAAAAAATATTTCAGAAAATACTGGCCCCGTTTGAAAAATTCTATCAGTGTAAGATAGCCCAGTTATTGTGAGAGACTACAGGCTATACGACAACGTGCTGCAACGAAAAGGAGCGAAGTATAAAACACAAATAGGGGCGAATTATTCCCCTTGAGAGCTTCCATTGAGTGCGCTTTGTAAATGGGTAAATTTTTGCAAAAATAATGTATTAAAGAATTGTTTCTCTTTAGAAGTTTTAAAAAAATTATGCTACCGCATACGTCTGCTTTCCAAGGTTGGTTAACCATAATCTTTTTAAAGATAAAAAAATATTCAAGCTTTGTAGCATC
Organism: Hypercompe scribonia; assembly: GCA_949316085.1. Taxonomy (NCBI): domain Eukaryota; kingdom Metazoa; phylum Arthropoda; class Insecta; order Lepidoptera; family Erebidae; genus Hypercompe; species Hypercompe scribonia. The sequence goes on along the minus strand of OX438980.1, from coordinate 22,742,293 downwards.
ACGCTACGGCCAATTGAAGACGCAGACGAGGCTGCGCGGGTGAGCTAGTAATTGATAATTGAAAACCACTCATCCAGAGAAAAGAAATGTACACAAGAACAGGATATGTGCAAAATATGTTTAGAAAAAGATTATTGCAAGATTGCTTCACACACTATTATAGACGCTTGAACAAATGAAACTAAAACGTATTATTAATACATGCATGTATATAAAATATCATATTTCTTCTTTTAAACCTAGAACTGGACATCTAAATCTCATAGGTTTTAGAACGAAACGCAAAACAAAGAACAGCTGGACAACATATCAATTTTTTTTGTTGAAGCCTTAGGAAATACCTTCGGATCTCCAGCGCCTCAGGGACCCAAGAGCCTGAAATATGTGGTGTTTTCCTGACGCCCAGCCTCAGGCACTCTGCCCTGAAGAGAGCATCCAGATCATATCATTTCAAGTCCCCCAGGATCCATGCCGCGCCCAGCCAGGCCCTATCCTAGGGAAAGCCACAGAGGTATCCCTCTGCCTATCGGCTCAATCATTTTAAGTTTGGGCCCGATCGCTTTTCTACGACCAGGCCGCCATCCTATCGCCGAGAGCAGCCCTGTTGTCGGCTGGTATCGCCAGTGACGTCTTCTACTCTTAAGATCGGTCCTCTCCCGATCCTGTTGAGCGAACTTTTTCTAGAAACTTACAGCTTTGCAGAAAGTGACCACTGTACACTGTGACACCTGGACAGCATATGTTTTTATGAGTTGACTATCCCATGACAAATATTTTATTGGCTATTTAGCAAAAATCGTAGCAAAATATTGTTTCTAAACTGTCGCTTCAGTACTTGTCACTTAAGACTTAAGTACAATGTCACACACAATTGATGTACTCGTATGTACCAAGAGGCACCGGAGTGTAAAACAGTTGCTTCACTCTGAACGAATGTTAAAATTAATAGCTTCTACTCCTTGAGGTTCAACAAACTTTAGTTTTCAGTTGAGGCCTGAAGTATTTTGAACAAGCTTTTATTTACTTCACTTGAACTTTGGACGTCATTTTCACGTAAGTTAGTAAGTAATGAGTCAAACATTATACTCGTACTGAACAGGTCCGTCAGGAATCACAAGAGCCTGGAAAGGACTGTTATAAACGTGTTTTTTATAGAATTTTGTACTAATTGTGCCGACATTCACTCGAGCATCCTGGTTTTTATTAAATAAAGTTTATTTTATCATTAAATGTGTTATTCTAAATTAAAAAAAAAATGTGTGCGTGTACTAGCGTACACTCGTAAGAAGTGAAACTTCTTTATGACGTTATTTTCCAAAAAAAGAATTTAACCCCGTTCGAAGTCGATGCAATCGCCACCTGGATTTCAAAAATGTAACTACTCAAAACGGGCCGCAAAATACATTGGAGACATTTACCAATCCCTACTCCGCTGGAGAAAGTATACTTCGAATCACGCGTGGTAGGGATAAGAAAAAGATGGCGCGTAACGAAAAAATGTTACACTAAATTTTTTTCCAACCCCGATAAAGAAGTTTCACTTCAAAAATTACTGAGTCCTAAGTCTAAAAAATTGAACGTTATCATTATAAACCAATTTAGTGATCTTCTTTTATTATTGCTCCGTTCGAGGTACCATTAATACGTTCATTTTAATATTTCTTTACTGTTATTTTAAAAGAAAAAGGGACTAACATGTTTTGATCAATAGGTTGAGATTTATGATTAAAAATATTAAATATATAGGTGTGTGGTGTAAAAGAGGGCACTTAGGTCGCAAAAGGTGGTAAAGTCGCGCCGATTTCAGTACGAACGGGCCAGCTCGACCAGAGCAATACTATACTCTCGCAGAAGACCAACCTAAAGCGACAACATCAGTAGTGAGTGCGAGAGCGGAGGCTCATTGATGTAGGGGTGACAGTTATCGTAGTGAGTAAATGAGCCTTACACTGCCACGATAACTGTCATGCCTTTTACGTCCACAAGTACGGTGTAAAAAAACATCTCACTAGGCTGCCATAATGTGGGTTCAAAGAGTGACGACCACAGTTCTTAAATTGTATTCATGCTTTCCATCAGGCAGAGCATAGTCACTTTGGCAGGTTCTTTAAAAAAAAAACCGCTACATTGTCATGCAAACAGCTTACGTCCTGTACTCGTCATCAATATTGAACAATACTTGACTTTAATATACATATCTTGAGAAAGTCATAACTAATAACATGCAGGTAAACAAAATATATTGAACCTAGTACAGTATAGCAGAACATTACTCCTCTTTCAAGAAAGAACATGATATTTCAATGAGTGCCTTAAGGTCCTCCAACACATCGATAATGTCCCATAAACACTTTCACACACATTCACGTCCTTGAAGAAATAGACAGAGGCGTATATGACGCCCATACTATGACGACTCAGGTCCCACAGACGCAAGCCAATCGCCTTCAATCGAGCACTTAAGGGATTAGGAGTATAATGAAAGGAAAGCTAGGTAAAAAGGAAAGGTGTCTAGCTTTCATTGATCACATTGTACCTACGGGAATATGTGCTGTGAAAAATTGTAATACATATTTAGTTGGTTTTCCTTATTTAACGTTGCTAAGCACTAATAAAAAAATGATGATTCATCGTCTAATGATAAAGATGTTTTAACTACGAATAATTGTTAGTTGTGGCTTCAATGAGAACCACGTCGATTTACTATGAAGTAGGTATATATTGAGAAGGATTCATAGAAAATATGTGCAAATAGTCAGCCGATGAATAGGCAGTAGGTACTAAGCTCACTTATAACCGACCGAACTTGTGGCTGAGTTCTTTGATGGCAACTTATTCTATCGTTTGTTCTGTTTACGTTATTTCATTCGATTTTCCTTAATATTCCATGAGTAAGTTTCACACGGGGTTTCGCTCCTATCATAATACTATAACGGTAGTTACTAAGAGTTTTATTAGCCTCCACGTTGACCAACAGATTTGGTGCTAAGAAGTGATAAGATTGCCATGCAGTTTTTTTGTTTCTTTTTTTTAACGTATGCATCCCCCTCGGGCCGTCACCCTGCCGGGGTTTACGGCGGGGTGGTGTGTCGGCATCGGACCGACTAAAACCACACGGTGTGCCACTCTGCGCCTGAGATAGGAGGGATCCGGAAACCGCTGCTATTACGACATCCAGAAGTTTGCCGTGCAGCTAATGCAACCCTGCATACAGTAAGAGATACTGATACTTCACCCACTTGCTGAATCTGAGACAAACGAAAAGAAATAAGGAAAAATAATGGAATAATAAACTATTAGCGTGTAATCCAACCACGTTTCATTTCATTGGGCGTCGATTTGCGAATATGCATGTAGTACCTAGTTCAAGGTTAGATACGAGAGTCGTTTCCTCAGTTATACAACTATTCAACACGTAATCGTGGACAGATATTTATTATGTAACATGAGCAACAACTCGCATGTCGGTGCGTCGTTCGGAACGTAGCTCCAGTGCCCCGGGCGACTAGGTAACCACATTTTGGAACAGGTTTGTTCAGAGCTCGTGTACAGGTGTGTTTATAATGAGTCCCGCACCGGGACATGACCGCTCCGCGGCTAGTCATCGCGGATGACTCCGCACAGTAAATATGTCGCGACTAAGTAATGTGCGTTAAAAACACACTCCTATTGCCATACGAGTATGTAGGTGAGCGAAAATATAACTCTCAGAATTAACGATTCTATTGTAATAACACTACAATACAAATACAAACAAATATAAAAAACTTGAATGTAAGTGGTATTACTCATACTTAGCTACCTCCGAAGCAGCTATCGAGGTTAATCCTAAAGAGTTCTGGAGTTTTGTGAAGCATAGATATGAGTCAAGTGCGTTTCCCAGTTGTCTCAATCACGGGAATGTTAATTCGTTTACTCCCGCAGACATCTGTAAAGTATTTTCAACGTACTTTTACTTGAGTTTTGCGGAACCCAGCCATAAAATAACGGACACAACCGAATCTTGCGTCTACTCTAGCAGATATCAGCAGTATCGACATTAGCGTGGAAACAGTATCCAGCTTGTTGTTTAGATAGGATACGACCAAATCAACTCAGACCAGTTTCCAGTAAAATGTGCCGGGACTTTAGCTTTATCCATCTCCTTATTATTCAAGAAGTCACTGTCTTCGTTTACTATTCCGCGAATCTGGAAATCTGCATTTATATATACTATTTTATTTACTTATATTTAATATATATATACATACTTGTAATCTGCATTTGTAACACCCATCCACAAGAAAGGCTCTAAACCTGAGGTAGTCAATCACAGGTCCATATCCAAATAGTGCATCATAGCTAAAGTGTTTGAACAGATAGTGTATGATCAGGTGTAAGCAGCGCTCCAGAACGCATTTGGTCAGTTTCGCAGACTTCGCAGTTTGATTTTCTCAAAGGCAGGTCTATTGTAACCAATTTAGCTCTTTTTAATAAATAAAGCAGAACGTATCAGTGGGCACGGGTCGATGTTGTTTATACTAACTACAGCAAAAGCAATTGACCGTATTGACCACTTTAGGCTTAAAACGAAGTTTTTAAATATTGGAATTAGAGGGGATCAATTTCGATGGTTCTCCTCTTACAATGAAAATAGATCTCAAGCAATAGTAGTAAGCAACTACACTTCTAGTTGGATTCGAGTGCCCAACGGTGTCCTACAGGGCTCCCTGATCGGTGTGCTACTTTTTGCTATATACATCGACTCGCTTTTATACTTCGAGTCTGCCTTGCTTCGGTGACGATATGAAAATCTTTTCGTCTATTAAATCAACCCCAGATGTGATTTCTCTTCAAGAGAATCTATCGCGTTTGAGTGATTACTGTAGAATCAACAAATTAATCCACTCAAATGTTCAGTAGTGACGTACACTAGAAAGCGTGGGGTTGTTCCTTCTTCCTACAACTTGTCGGGGCAAGTTTTGCGACAGTGTGAAGTCAGCCGTGATTTGGGAGTTTGTCACGACTCAAAGCTTCTTTTTGATACTTATATTCATAAAATTGTCTCGAGAGCATCCAAACAGCTTGGCTTTTTGATGAGCTTTTTGTGATTGAAAAAGCAAAAACGTTAAAAATACTATACTGTACGTATGGTAGGAGCCACCTTGAGAACGCATCCCAGATCCATATCTGGGATGCGTTATATCCGCAATACAACAAATACATAGATCGCATTGAGGGTGTCTAGAAGCGTTTCATTAAGTTTCTGTACTTCCGATTTCACATACCATATATGTAAGTCTGAAAGGACTTTGGTCATTGTAAGTGGCTTCATACCCAACCTTTGTTATCGCCGTCGTCTTGCGGATTCGCCAAAATCTTGTCTAATGAGGTGGACTGCCCTGATGGAGGGACATAAACTTAAGTTTAAAGTTCCCACAAGAAGTATCAGGTTTAATCCGCCTATCTTTGTACCTGTAGCGCATGCGAATTACAGAACGAATTCGTTTGTGTTGCGAGCCAGTAAATTCTTTAACGAGTTATGCTGTTAATAAATAAATAAATAAACAATGTCATTTCTGCGGATTGTCTTATTACATTTACCAAATAAAAATTAGTTCTGTTTAATCCATCACTAGCATGTGTTACTGTAGATTATGCTAAAAAATGCAGCCACCCTTAGAGGACCATCTTTTGGGATCAAAGCACCTTAATTTCTTTGCACTGATAGGATTTATTCGAAAGTTTCATGGTCATCGACTGTCTTGATTGAGCAGTTAACGCATGAAATCGTAATATAGGGCGGGCCAAGAATTTGCTAACATTTGAATCTAATATCCCGCGTAAACATGTCACTGGAGTTCTTGAGACCGATGCTACTGGAATTTGTTGGCTACAATCGTAACACTTGGTTTCAAAAAGATCGAACCGCTTGCTACACATCCAATGAGTCCCTGTTGGTGGTCAAAGACAAGTTTCTGGAAAAACTGATTTCCAGACGAGGCGACATTCCATAAACACAAATTGGTCTGCAAATTTTCTTTTGTGGGGCTATTTGAAGAATCGCGTCAACGTCAGTAAACAAAAATCAGCGGAGAGATGTTGGCGATCTCGTGGTCTCTTTAACGATGACTATTCGAAAATTTCGGTGCTCGCTTAGAAGAGTGCAAACGTCGAAACGTCAAACGGTTTTTTTATACGATTTTTTCAAATATTAACTAATTCATGACCCATCTTATACATTAGCTCGCGTATTATTTTACGTTACATATTAAATTGTTTCATGAATCAGTGATAGTTTCATGAATCAGTGATTAATTCACGTGTAGGTAAATATTGACGTGACGTGCTTACAAATCTTCCTCCTATGTTGTTTCCTCGTTCCAGTATCAGGTCCCGTGTCCTGTACGGTGCACGCCGCTGTTTACCTCACAAGTCTCACGATACTGACGAGAAACAGCGACCAGCTGACGGATCCGATAGATCCTTTTCATTTGGATTATTTCTGAGCTTGTATATTTTCCAATACTTATATAATAACTAATCGACCTTCACTATAAGCTACCTGAACGAATTCACTATTCAGTACAAATAGAATGACTCAATCAGATTAATAATCCCGGAGACTTTGTTGAACAAAACGAGCAACCAAAAACTTACTTTATTTTATCACTAAACACATTTAACAAGATATCTTTTATAATTTTCAATTTTCACACCTTTTTTATGCATAAGCGCCTGCTATATGACTACTCTGCCTCATGAAAAACATAAGTAGAATCCAAGATGTGGTCTCCAATCTCTTTGCGAGCTTCCCGACATTTGACCAATATACTTCTCTTAAGCCAATTATGTCCCTGTAGTTAGGGCAATATTCCTTTTCATGACCAGACAGGCCCGCTATCCAATGCGCTGTTTCTAACAACAGCAATGGAACATTTGTTTTGAACAGTTTGTTTATACATTTCTATGTATAATAGATAATGTGCAAGTGAAGTTCAAGACAAAAGTTAACTGCCAACATGTCTAAGCGATGTGACTAACGGCACTTGACGTTTTGGTGGGTGGTGGAACACGTACACAGTGAGCGTGATCATGACGACACTCTACCTATAGAAGCCATAGCAGTGAGTATGTGGGTGGGATTACTCACTACAAAAGAGGTTTTCCCCTAAACTGCTTGTTGTGTTACCATACAACAATTTGAAAAGTATTAAGATTGAACATCGGAACATCTCGAGCTCCCAACGCATTGATTGCAAATCTACAGCGATCGGGCTAACCGAGCAATCGCAAGCCTAAGCTAGGCTTAGCTGCATTAATGATAATCTGATGCAAGAAATATTTATGAAATTCAACGTGTAACGTGTGACATCAAAAATTGAAGCGAGCAGTCGTTGAGGTGAGCACACACACATACTAGCACAAACAGCTGCCACCATTCTAAGAATTTCTCCGAACGCCAAGACCGCGCGGGGCGACCGGAATTCAAATCGAACTAAACGTGATCTTGAACGCAAACTCGCTGACCTATCAACAAACACACGCACACCACTCAGACATACACAAGTACAGAACTTAGAATACGTAGTCAGCATAAAAGCCGTCGTAGTTGTACAATAAAAAGAAAGAAAAATATCTCTTTAGTAACTTTGGCCCATACGATCTTTTCGGCCGATAGAGCTCATGTCCTTTATGCATCGGTGTAACAAACTACTGACAAGTTCAATATTTATAGTAGAATTCTACTTTGATTTAAGATTTTTTCGCATCTACCAAACGTTAAGATCGAAGTGTAAGAACCGCTAAACAGTCCGGCTAACTTGTACATTGATGTTCAAGGCCACCGTGATCAATATTGATTATTAAATAGGCGCCAATTTACATTGAACTAATAACTCAATGCCTATTTAACAAATATTATTCAAAGATTCGGAGATCAACATGGACGTGACTCTCTTCTACTCTTATATTGTATTGTAATTATTCGTATATATTAATATATATACGAATAATTACAATACAATTACACCCAGACCCAATCTATCGAATTGCTTAATGCTTAGGTATTAACTAAGTATTGCTGACGAAATATGTACTTCTACTTACGATTCAGGTGTAAAGGGATGTGTCAGAAATCCCGTGAATTTCGATTAAGTTCAATCTGTTTTGTAGAGTGATGAGCGCTCTGCGAAGTACCTAATTCCACAAGTTTTAGCGCGGGGTGGGGTGAGGCAGGGCGGGGTGGTGTGAATTTTGAACAATGGGCACTGTTTGTTTTTTTTTTTTTTTTTGTAATGATTTTTAGCTGTTGGCCTCAGATGGCCTCTACAACTTTACCCGGTTTAGTTACGGTGAGCGCTGAGGGCTCTCAACCGGCCATTTATTAAACAACATTGCCCAAGGGCACCCCCTGCGGGGTACGAACCTCGGCTTGGGGTGTTGCTGAAACAGTGGGGCGGCCTACTCCCATGTTTTGTTGACGGTTTACGCGGCGCGTGTTCCGCCCCCGCCGGCGGGGACGAAAACGCGGACGGTTCGTAATTAGTGTGTCCGCTCTGCGTTGAGCGCGTGTAATGTCGTCGTCTAACTCCCCTAACGCGTGTTTGGGTCGACGTATTTTTGAGATTTTACTCGGTATGTAGTTTACGGCCGCAACCACTAGAGGGTTGGGGTGAGTCGGAGCAGAGTCAAAGTAGCTAAGGGAGCACTGTTTAATGAATTGCTTGATGGTCGGCAATCTGAGGTCGATGTGAAGATCGACGTTGCGTACATACCACGGTGCTCCCGTAGCTTTGCGCATGAAGCTATTTTGTAGTGTTTGAAGCCTATGGATCCTGTGTGGCCTAACATGTGCGAATACTACACTACCGTACGTCATTATAGGACGTATGCATGCAGTGTATAATCGAACTTTGTTTTTTAAGTTTAATTTCGAACGCGCGTTAATTAAACTGTGTAAACGTCCTAGCACGAAGGCAGCCCGGTTGCGGACTGCCTTGATGTGGGGGCCGAAGGATAGACGGTCGTCAAGGGTTATGCCTAGGTATTTGGCCTGCCTAGCCCAAGGGATAGACTTGCCGAACATCCTAATCTGAGGGGTCTTCTCCAAAGGATACAAGCTTAGCTGTCTTCTGTGAAACAGCACCGCCTGGCTTTTCTCGGGGTTGACCTCTATCCTCCATTTCCGGAACCAAACGCCCAGTGCGTTGGCTGCGGTCTGGAGTTTTTTGGCTACTGTCGAGGGGTTTACCCCCGAGCAGTAGATAGCCGTGTCGTCTGCGAATAGTGCCGTCTGCACATACCGATGCTTCGGAATGTCGCTAGTATACAGCGTGAAGAGTAGGGGGGAGAGCACGGACCCTTGTGGGACACCGGCTCGAATGGGGTGAGTGGAGGACATTGACCCTTCTACTCGGTAGCGGAAGCTTCGATTCGACAAGTAGTCTCGTATGATGAGCACGAGTCCGTGTGGCACTCCCATGGTGGACAGCTTAAATAATAAGCCGTTGTGCCACACTTTGTCGAAAGCTTTCGCTACGTCGAAGAAGAGGATTCCTGTAAACAGGTTGCGTTGAAGCCGATCGCTGGTGTATTCAACGATGCGGTGGACTTGGTGGACGCACGAGTGTTCGGTTCGGAAACCGAATTGCTCGTGGGGGACGAGAAGATTAGCATCGGCATACGCTTTCAACCTATTGTAGATTAGACGCTCGTATAGCTTGCCTAATCCTTTAAGCAGACTGATCGGTCTATAACTGGTCGGTTCGGACTTTGGTTTATGGGCACTGGATAGGCACATTCTAATAAAGCACGTGTCGGATATCACCATCAATTTTTCATCTTTTACAAAATACTCACCACTTGTAGTAAAATTATTATAGATAGATAGAATTCAATCATTATTACCATTTTGACAATATATACAGCATGCATGATTGCTTAATCGTTCCTGCAAGTGCATGTAACACGACAAGACAAGGGATAAAGCCATGGATCTTATAGTAAGTATAGATTTATATTTTGGGCAACAATTTTAAGTCATTTTAAAGAAAGGCGTCTGCTTTTAGGTAGGAAAGATTTTACAAAAAGAATGTTAAATTTTCATTACCGAGAACCACATACAACAAAATCTCTAGTATTTACTGGTTACCTTTTTAGTCCAGTGGAATACGAACCTGACTGCTTAGGTAAACGTCGGTGGTTCGATTACCACTCAGGATAAATGTTTTGCGATAAGCATGATCATTTAAATTGTTTTGTCTCGCGATTTTATTTATAATATATGTATTTTGTAGGCAGGTAATCTAGAGTCTAGTTACCATAGAACAGTTCGTCAGTGTCAAACTATCAAATTATAACTATAGACATAACTGCACTTTTTTGTCAGGATACAGAGATTTTTAAATGAAAGAAATTGGATATCATAACGGTATAACGCATACTCTCTTTATGGTAACAGTACATAGATATTATATATAGGTCAAACACGTAAATAGGTCAAAGTTGCACAGGCACAATGGCCGAAAAGACCGAAATTATCAATAATCATGTTGCCCACGTATCTATCTCCGCTTAGTAGCTTTCGACGACTATCCTAATAGAGTGTGAACCTTATCGTACATAATATGTGTAAATTATTCCAATTAATATTTATATTATTACTTAAGATGACATTTGAAATACGGTTTGGAGGTTCAACAGGAAAATTTGGTAGAATACAAGAATATGTATTTTAGTACGTAACAAACTTGGAATCTGGTGTCATGCATACACAGAACAAGCAACAGATGATCTCTTCGAGTATAATCAGAAAAACGCAACGACACTTCTGACCCGACCCAGAAATCGAAGCCGAGACCACCTCTCGATCAGCAGTCGCATACGCTAACCACTAGACAAACGGGACAATCCAATGCATAAAATATTATGGGTTCTAAGTGAGCTATATTTCATTTCATTAATATGTATGGCAGAATTGCCTTGATACACGGAAATTGTTCTTGTACTAACACGATCGTATCACCCGAGAGATCCGAAGGAAATTTTCACCCGTCACCGAAAAAAGACCCAACATTGATGCGAACAGGCCGCATATGATATACTCGTTGCCCGTCAGGTGCGTTTGGATCGGTGTGTGTTAGCAGTGTTCACACGTATGCGGTTTTGTCAAGTTTTCTTTCTGTTGACAGCTGCTCTTGCTGTGAGATCAGAAAGTGTTCTCATTACTATATATTTTATATACTAATATTTAAAATAAAGTTTTTGGTAAAATATATCATATACAAACACGGAAGAATAAAAACGGATCGGGTATACGTAGCGTAGAATATGTTATACCTATGTGATGTTAAAGTGAGGTATTTAAATCCTCGGGGGCACAGGGTAGCTGGATGAGCTTCTGGAGCGTCCTTTGTATATAATGTGTGTACGGTTGTAAAGTGAAACAAAGACAAGTCACCGCCCTCGCCGGACGGCTTTCAACACTAAACGCACAAATTACTGCTGAGGACAGGACAAGTATATATATCACATATGAAATGTGGATTGTTTAATTTTAAACATCTGAGAGGACTAAGAGTATGTCTAAAAACTATAAGAAATACTTTAACTTTATTGAAATAAATAAAAATGAAATTAAACATGATACTTCGCGCAACGTTGTAAAAAGATCACTGTCAAAAATATCCCATCAGACGCATGCGCCAGGGGGGTGTGATGCAATTATCACCTAAATTAAATAAAACCGTATTGGACGACACCCATTACCGTCTAGTGCGCATACTCTCGAACATGTATAAGCATTCAACTTATTAATGACGAATTCAGTTTTGCACTGTTACATGTCCTACTCAGCGAGGGGAAATCTTAGTGCTTGTTGGATATGTCGCAACTACTACAACACGGGGCATACTTGCCCTGGACTCAATAATTTTTTCTTACTACCATTTACTCCTTTAGTGCCTTCAAACAAGTTTACAAGTCAAATGTCTAGTATGTAATGTGAATTTACAATGCGGTCGCTGAAACGAAGCACGGTACGTGAAACAATCCATAAAGACGAACCATGTTTGTGTAAATGAATTTGATCCGCTTTGTAAACATGCCACACGCAGGGACTGTTTGTGATGATACGTAAACTTATCCTGTAATCTGTGTAGAAACTATTTCTAACCACCTAAACGTCTCAAGAGTCGAGAGGCTAACCTCCAATCCGTGCAACAAGTACTTCGAGCTACTCCAGTTATAATAATCTTTTCTCTCAAATGGCTTTATAAGATTCAAGCGAATGGGATTGCTATGAGTAGGCATATTTTGTTCGACACTTAAATAAATATTAATGTTTTATTTACGATTGAACATGAAATTTATAACGACATTCCTTCAATGGAGGGCATCGGTGGCATGCATGTCTGATGTTATCACTGCTAAAAAAATATCCTGAGTGTAATATGTGTGTGTAAGCAACATTAACATTAAGACATAACAGCACACGCTCCAATATAGTAGACAGACATGTGGATGGAGGTGCTAAGCACTGCGTCAGGTGGTCGGTAGCGGTAACGTGCTCTAGAAGCCCTCAGCTCCACGCCACTTTGTGCCTGGGTGCTCTTGAACTCCCACTCTAGATAACATCGTTCACGTTGAAGTATCTTGCTCATTTATAGGCTTCTTTTTATAACACTGCGCTTTTACAACATAACGTAAAATATATGTACAATAAGATTGTCGACCCTTTGACTTTTAGTACAAGCAAATCCAAGATTTGTCACCTGACGTGCTGTCACTGTCGTAGATGTCGAGATAAACCAAGCGGTATCTGAACTCCTAAATGCAGAACGGATGTAGCTAACAACACTAGGAACCATTCCTGTGTATTCAAGAATTACAGTCATCATCATCATCAACAGCCTTTTACAGTCCACTGCTGGACATAGGCCTCTCCTTAGCAAGAAGGTTTTGGCCTACTATACCACGCTGGCCAGACGGGTTGGAATAGGGTTTGTTCCAAGCTTTCCTTCTCTTTGTAATGATGTTGTCTTGTATACTTTGTTCCCTTAGTCGCCTTTTACGACACCCACGAGACGAATAGAGGTGGTAACACTATGTATTCTTAATCCGTTACCACACGGACAAAGAAGTTTACAGTAAAGAAAAAATTACAGTAAGCTTTAATATTTTTAGCTACTGTGGATAACACAATTTCGTTTCTTCGCCTCACTCCCTGGTTCTTGCCCTTATCAAGAATTAGTTGTGTTAAACTTTAACTCACTGTTTTTCTTAAAACTTAAGATAATAAGTACATTTTATTATATTGAATCTTTTTGTCAATATGTGATGTGACAACTCTCTATAATGGAATCGTACATTTCTGATACAATTTTTGCGGAGAAGCCTTCAAATCGATTCGATTGGCTCTTGGAGGAACTTCATCTACAAATGTAATTTGAAGACTATCAAACCATTTTCTGGTTAGTTCACATTCGAAACAGTAAAGTAACATCGAGCAATTATTTAGTCGACAGATGTGATAATCACATTTTGTTGGCAATAACACATGGAAGGATAATTAATAAATAAATAAATAAATATTTCGAACATTTGACACACAACGTCATCTAGTTTCAAACTAAGCAGAGCTTGTACTATGATAACTAAACTGACTGATAGAATACTTATATACTTTACTTTGTAAATAAATACATATTATACATAGAAAACACCCAAACTTCGAAACAAGTATTTGCAGGTCATACAAACATTTGATCCGACCCGTGAATCGAACCCGAGACCTCAAGCATAGCAGTCGCATTCACTGCCGCTGCGCCACCGAGGCAGTTAAAATTAGAAATAGTGTACAATCTTTGTTATTTTGTTGTTGAAAAGTTACAATGTTTTTAGATTAAAATAATCACTTCACATATCCTAAACATTTTGGAGTACTCTTCACTAAGCAACGTGGTCTTAAATAAATTTAAACAAAAAAAAAATATTTCGATTTTATTTGCAGCTAATTTTTGAATTCGTTCACTGTTGGATCTTATAACAAATAATTGCTACAATACTTTGACAATTGTCTGTTACCCTTCCAACACAAAAACTCTTATATAAAATTGCAATAGTCCTCAGAACAGTTACCTATGGTCAGAAACCACTCAACAGATTTTTTAGCCTCCCTAAACCCGCTGCAGTCGCAAAGCCGTTGTTAACTGACGTTTCCTACTCATTAAATTAGCTCCTTATGTATCCTATAAATCAGTTATTTATAGGTCAAGTAGTTTTTAAAATGTCATGTGCAGCGAATAAATGAATGAACGTATATCCTTTCGCTGTTATGTACAAAATACATGCGTGCTTAGGATTACTACTCTATTGCTAAAATGGAAACCGACTTTTAATAATTTTTAGGCTTATCACATTTTGGCTCAATAAACATGTTCAAATAAAAAAAACTAGCCGATGAGTCCTGTTAATTTTGTACAACTACGTATCAAATTATAACTATTTGTGTGACTGTTTGTAGACTGACAATTATTTGTGTATGAGTTTCGACATTGTCATGAATTTGTAAATGTAAGAAAAAATTACATTGTTGCCTACCTATTTAAATATGTACCTAGCTTCATAGCATGCAGGCGTTTTGGTTTGTATTGCTTAAAAAATACAGACATAGAATGTAAATAAGTACAAACAAAAAAAAACACTAGCGACTATAAAAAAAATGTTTTTCTTGGCAATAGTTTTTATTTTTTTAATGTTAAATAGGTAGTTAAGTTTAAAATAATTATTACTCGCCACAATCATGATTCTTTACAATGAATTCTAATGAACCGCTTCACGCCTAGTTTTTCCAGTCTCGGGGAATATTTTACTTCAAATTTGGAAAGAACCAAAAGGAAAATTTTCGGAATCAGTTTATGTTAATTATATAACGACGTTTTGAGATAAAAACATTTAAAAATACAACGTAATTGTGAACGTACTGCTGTTATGAAGTAATTTACCATTGATTTATTATTGTTCAACTTAATGTTTACTACAGACGCATAACACACATTTGTTGTCATTCTGTGAATAAATTAGTCCCGTGATTATATAAAGCTATTATGAATAGAAAACCTCGTTACGGTAAGAATCATTTTTATTTTGCAATTACTGACTATTAAGTTAAGATTGTGAAATTTACTCATCGAACGCGCGTCCGTTGACAAAAAATTCGGCAAGTTTGCCCTCAGTGCAGGTAAATGTTTAGTTCTAAATTTATTGGTAAGTTTTTTGTTCAAACTTGTCTTAAAAAGGTTGCCTCCGCTCCGCGTGCAGTGCCGAGGCAAGCGAGGGGCGGCTCGCATTGTTTACAACGCGCATTCTTTACTGTCATAGGAAACCGTGTGCGCTTGTGCATCAGATCCAGTCCTGTCTTTTCTAAGGACATTATTGTTTAATAATAACACTATTACGCACATGGCTGATGAGGTAAACGGCCCTAAAAGTGCTTTTGTTTATACATTTTATTTTTGAAAAATTGGCTTTTTTTTTTTGTAAATCAGATTTGAGTAAGTACTCGAGGCGTACAACGGAAACGAGCTCATTGGTATCTTGTTATAAAAATGAATGAAGAGTACTGACCGCAAAGGCGACGTTGATGAAGATGAATATCTTCTCAGCGGTGCAGAGTCCCCTGGTGCAGCCCATGTTGCAGCGGGACGGTCGAGTCGGAGTAAATAACAGAAGGTAGCTGTCGGTGAGCGAGCGTCACGCGAGCATGAAGTTGGTCTTGTTGCAGTCGACGTATCGTAAAGCTCGATCGGCACTACACTACATAACGGGCAAGAGTTGAGGAGCGACGCGCGGAACACGCGTACTCGCGGACGCGCCTCGTAAGGCACTGACGGCGTTTAGCTGCGAGTGGCGCGCGGAGCCAATCGGTCGCCGCGCCCGGGTGCAGACCGCGCCCGGGTGCACGCCGCACCCGAACCCAACAGGACCTCGACCTCCTCGCTACTCCCTCACATTTTATATTATTATTCCTAGGACTACCTCTATTCAAACCTACAAAATTAACATAAATGAATTCCCTAGGAGATGGGCAAAAACCAATCTAGCTGTTCTGAAATGGTTTCTAAATTTTCCATACAAGAACTTCAACAAACTGATGGAAAAGGAATGTGTCGATAAAAACATTATTAAAATGTAGTGTAGTAAGTTTTTATTGACATTTATTTGAAAATAACTTTCGTCCAACTACCGCTTATGTCTACACATTGACAGTAAGTAGTCACAAGCTCTATCGCCCATCACACAACTTTCAAACTCACAAGTTTAGATGAACAACATAAGTTTTTATCTTATCAAAACCGGTTGGATCTATCAAAACTAACCGAGCGGCAATCTTATCCCCCCTGCCCGACGACTTTCCCCCTCTCGGCAAAGTTAAAAGTATGCGTAATATGATTATAACTAATTATAAGGTAAAATATTATAATAAAAGTGTTGATTTATATTTCTTTCACTACAAGTTCATCAATAGCCTTACATACATTGCACCTCGACGTGGTTTTTTTTTTTTTTTTTTTTTTTTTTTTTTTGTGTTGACTTTAGCTGTTGGCCTCAGATGGCCTCTACAACTTTACCCGGATTAATTACGGTGAGCGCTGAGGGCTCTCAACCGGCCATTTGTTAAGCAACATTGCCCAAGGGCACCCCCTGCGGGGTACGAACCTCGGCTTGGGGTGTTGCTGAAACGCTGGGGCGGCCTACTCCCATGTTTTGTGGACGGTTTACGCGGCGCGTGTTCCGCCCCCGCCGACGGGGACGAAAATTTTTTTTTTTTTTTTTTTTTTTTTGAATTGATATTTAGCTGTTGGCCTCAGACGGCCTCTACAACTTTACCCGGTTTGGTTACGGTGAGCGCTGAGGGCTCTCAACCGGCCTTTATTAAACAACATTGCCCAAGGGCACCCCCTGCGGGGTACGAACCTCGGCTTGGGGTGTTGCTGAAACACTGGGGCGGCCTACTCCCATGTTTTGTTGACGGTTTACGCGGCCCGTGTTCCGCCCCCGCCGGCGGGGACGAAAACGCGGACGGTTCGCACCTAGTGTGTTCGCTCTGCGTTGAGCGCGTGTAATGTCGTCGTCTAGCTCCCCTAACGCGTGTTTGGGTCGACGTATTTTTGAAATTTTGCTCGGTGTATAGTTTACGGCCGCAACTACTAGAGGGTTGGGGTGAGTCGGAGCAGAGTCAAAGTAGCTAAGGGAGCACTGTTTAATGAATTGCTTGATGGTCGGCAATCTGAGGTCGATGTGAAGATCGACGTTGCGTACATACCACGGTGCTCCCGTAGCTGTGCGCATGAACCTATTCTGTAGTGTTTGAAGCCTATGGATCCTGTGTGGCCTAACGTGTGCGAATACTACACTGCCGTACGTCATTATAGGACGTATACATGCAGTGTATAATCGTACTTTGTTTTTTAAATTTAATTTCGAACGCGAGTTAACTAGACAGTGTAGACGTCCTAGCACGAAGGCAGCCCGGCTGCGGACTGCCTTGATGTGGGGGCCGAAGGATAGACGGTCGTCAAGGGTTATGCCTAGGTATTTGGCCTGCCTAGTCCAAGGGATAGACTTGCCGAACATCCTAATCTGAGGGGTCTTCTCCAAAGGATACAAGCTTAGCTGTCTTCTGTGAAACAGCACCGCCTGGCTTTTCTCGGGGTTGACCTCTATCCTCCATTTCCGGAACCAAACGCCCAGTGCGTTGGCTGCGGTCTGGAGTTTCTTGGCTACTGTCGAGGGGTTCATTCCTGAGCAGTAGATAGCCGTATCGTCTGCGAATAGTGCCGTCTGCACATACCGATGCTTCGGAATGTCGCTAGTGTACAGCGTGAAAAGCAGGGGGGAGAGCACGGACCCTTGTGGGACACCGGCTCGTATGGAGTGAGTGGAGGACAATGACCCTTCTACTCGGTAGCGGAAGCTTCGATTCGACAAGTAGTCTCGTATGATGAGCACGAGTCCGTGTGGCACTCCCATGGTGAGTAGCTTAAATAATAAGCCGTTGTGCCACACTTTGTCGAAAGCTTTCGCTACGTCGAAGAAGAGGATTCCTGTGAACAGGTTGCGTTGAAGCCGATCGCTGGTGTATTCAACGATGCGGTGAACTTGGTGGACGCACGAGTGTTCGGTTCGGAACCCGAATTGCTCGTGGGGGACGAGAAGATTAGCATCGGCATACGCTTTCAGCCTACTGTAGATTAGACGCTCGTATAGCTTGCCTAATCCGTTAAGCAGACTGATCGGTCTATAACTGGTCGGTTCGGACTTCGGTTTGCCAGGTTTGGGTATCCCAATAACAACGGCTTCTTTCCACTGTTGTGGAAAGATGTTGTTTTTGAGTGCTGCGTTGAAGATGAACGTCAGCAGGACCAGTAGCCTCTCCGGAAAGAGTTTTATAACCCTGTTTGTGATACCGTCCGAACCGGGCGCCTTGCGAGCGTGTAGGCCCTTGACGATCGTTTCGACTTCTTCGGGGGTGACCGTGTCTAGGTCTTGTTGTTGTGTATGTGTATCTGTCATCCCCGTCGGCGTTGATGTTGATGTTGATGTAGGAAGTGAGGTTATTAGGCGCTCTACTTCCGAATCAACTTCGGCTATTTGGTCCGAGTCGCAGTGTATTACGCTGGGCGTGCACTGATTCTCTAGACTCTCGGCCAGGCACTCTGCCTTTTCGATATCGTCGAATGCCGGTGGAAGGTTAGGTCTGCTTAGAGGAGGCATACAGGTGACAATGTCTCTCTTAAGCGAGCGGGACAGCTGCCAGAAGGCAAGGTGGGTAGGTTCGAGATCTTGTAGTGTCCTATCCCACCTGTCTTGTCGCATTTGATCGATGCGCGACTTGACCGCTCTTTCTAAGCGTCGTAACCTGATCCTGTTGGCTTCGCATGGATATCTGTCGTAGGCACGTACGGCGGCGTTCTTCCGCCTCAGCAGCTCACGTACGTCATCGGGTAGGTCCCAGTGGCGATCGTTCGTCGCCGGTGCCTCTAGAGGGTTGGGGTGAGTCGGAGCAGAGTCAAAGTAGCTAAGGGAGCACTGTTTTATGAATTGCTTGATGGTCGGCAATCTGAGGTCGATGTGAAGATCGACGTTGCGTACATACCACGGTGCTCCCGTAGCTTTGCGCATGAAACTATTCTGTAGTGTTTGAAGCCTATGGATCCTGTGTGGCCTAACGTGTGCGAATACTACGCTGCCGTACGTCATTATAGGACGTATGCATGCCGTGTACAATCTAACTTTGTTTTTTAAATCTAATTTCGAACGCGCGTTAATTAGACAATGTAGACGTCCTAGCACGAAGGCAGCCCGGCTGCGGACTGCCTTGATGTGGGGGCCGAAGGATAGACGGTCGTCAAGGGTTATGCCTAGGTATTTGGCCTGCCTAGTCCAAGGGATAGACTTGCCGAACATCCTAATCTGAGGGGTCTTCTCCAAAGGATACAAGCTTAGCTGTCTTCTGTGAAACAGCACCGCCTGGCTTTTCTCGGGGTTGACCTCTATCCTCCATTTCCGGAACCAAACGCCCAGTGCGTTGGCTGCGGTCTGGAGTTTTTTGGCTACTGTCGAGGGGTTCACTCCTGAGCAGTAGATAGCCGTGTCGTCTGCGAATAGTGCCGTCTGCACATACCGATGCTTCGGAATGTCGCTAGTATACAGCGTGAAGAGTAGGGGGGAGAGCACGGACCCTTGTGGGACACCGGCTCGTATGGGGTGAGTGGAGGACAGTGACCCTTCTACTCGGTAGCGGAAGCTTCGATTCGACAAGTAGTCTCGTATGATGAGCACGAGTCCGTGTGGCACTCCCATGGTGGATAGCTTAAATAATAAGCCGTTGTGCCACACTTTGTCGAAAGCTTTCGCTACGTCAAAGAAGAGGATTCCTGTGAACAGGTTGCGTTGAAGCCGATCGCTGGTGTATTCAACGATGCGGTGGACTTGGTGGACGCACGAGTGTTCGGTTCGGAAACCGAATTGCTCGTGGGGGACGAGAAGATTAGCATCGGCATACGCTTTCAGCCTATTGTAGATTAGACGCTCGTATAGCTTGCCTAATCCTTTAAGCAGACTGATCGGTCTATAACTGGTCGGTTCGGACTTTGGTTTGCCAGGTTTGGGTATCCCAATAACAACGGCTTCTTTCCATTGTTGTGGAAAGATGTTGTTTTTGAGCGCTGCGTTGAAAATGAACGTCAGCAGGACCAGTAGCCTCTCCGGAAAGAGTTTTATTACCCTGTTTGTGATACCGTCCGAACCGGGCGCCTTGCGAGCGTGTAGGCCCTTGACGATCGTTTCGACTTCTTCGGGGGTGACCGTGTCTAGGTCTTGTTCATCTGTCGTCCCCGTCGGCGTTGATGTTGAGGCTAGTGTTGATGTAGGAAGTGAGGTTATTATGCGCTCTACTTCCGAATCAACTTCGGCTATTTGGTCTGAGTCGCAGTGTATTACGCTGGGCGTGCACTGATTCTCTAGACTCTCGGCCAGGCACTCTGCCTTTTTGATATCGTCGAAGGCCGGTGGAAGGTTAGGTCGGCTTAGAGGAGGCATACAGGTGATGGTGTCTCTCTTAAGCGAGCGGGATAGTTGCCAGAAGGCAAGGTGGGTAGGTTCGAGGTCTTGTAGTGTCCTATCCCACCTGTCTTGGCGCATTTGATCGATGCGCGACTTGACCACTCTTTCTAAGCTTCGTAACCTGATCCTGTTGGCTTCGCATGGATATCTGTCATAGGCTCGTACGGCGGCGTTCTTCCGCCTCAGCAGCTCACGTACGTCATCGGGTAGGTCCCAGCGGCGATCGTTCGTCGCCGGTGCCTCCCGAGTGCATTCGTTAATTAACGATTGCACGTGAGCTGTGAGGGAGTCGATCGCCATCGTGGTGTCCTCTTGGCTAGGTATGTGGTCGGGTATCCTATCTAGATGCACGGACGAGGTTGCCTCGAGTTTTGTCCCGAGGCGCCTCCAGTCCGTGATTCGTCTAGTGGGGGTACGATGACCTGTGTCGATGGGATGCAGTCTGGGTGCGAACTCCATGACCACAGGTCTGTGGTCAGAAGTTAACTCGTGTAGCACCTCTACTGAACACAAACGTAGGTTTATGTTCTTTAGGAGTGCCACGTCCAGAATGTCGGGTCGGTGAGACACGATGTGCGGATAGTGGGTCGGTTCGAGCGGGGCGATGATGTCGAACGCTAGTCTATTCGAGAGCGACTCCAGGGCTCTGCCTTTGGCGTTGGACTGGTGACAGTTCCAAAGGGTGTTTTTGGCGTTAAGGTCGCCGCCGATTATCACGGCGTCGCTGAGTTCTAGCAGTGCTCGGAGGTCGCTCTCGAGTAGTTGCCGATTGGGTGACAGATAGGCTGAAACTAGTGTGATCGATTGGTGTCCGGTCATGCCTATTCGACAGACCGAAGCCTCGATGCTAGTCAGCGCAGGCGGATCCATAGGTACGCAGTGAAGGGACCTTTTGTAATATATGAGAGTTCCCCCTAGCGCAGAGTCAATCCTATCGTTGCGGACCACAGAGTAGTTCGCAACGTTTGGGTTTCTCTGCGAGGGTTTCAAAAAGGTACCTCGACGTGGTTCTCTCTAAACTCGCTATATCCACACACCAGTGTGTTTATTAAATATAAGAGGGTAGTTTCAGAAGTCTATTCTTATTCAAATATTTTCATATTTATATGTTTTGGGAATATGAAAAAGGTATTTGGTGTTTTTAAACCAAACAATCTTTTTTCACTAGTTATAAATAATAGCATGTTATATGTCAGCTAACAGAATAACACATAGAAACGTTACTTTACGACGATAATAATAATGATCACAAAAGACTCCTGAGTTCTGTGGCACTCGTGCATTTGTAGGCACAAGCCCAAAGCACCGTGGAAGACAATGTCAAACAAAAGATAAAATGCTTATATGAGAAAAAATAATAACAGCAATAAAAATTAAATGCGTAAATGCATATTTTCCTTAATAGCGTACCTATTCAGTCCAACGCAAACACAACATAGCTTATAGATTTGTATTCGTGTTTACGAATCAAGAGTGATTTGTCATCAGAGTTTCATCTTGTGTTTTCCAATGGCTGGTGCGTTGTGAAACATGAGATAGAACATAAAAATGAAAACAATCGAGAATGAATGGAAAAGTGTATGGTGAACCTAAAGCAACTTAGTTTTTTTGATAACAATGTTAGAATATATCAATATATACCAGCGAAGAACAATCAAAAGCCCAAAGTTAAGAAACTTGTCATTGTGTACGTTGTACAGTATGCACTCATATTTTGTTTGTAATTAAAGTACACACATCAAATCACGCTTGTTTCTCCAGAGAGGTAGGTTGAAGCATATTAAATGTCCGCTTTTCGCCAGTGTTTTGGTCCCTCGTAGGGACGAGTCTATTGCCGCTCATCGGGATACTGTTTTGCCAGAGTGTCGTCCGTCGATAAGCAGATGCACCACCTGCACCTGAGGTTGACTCGGGGCCCTAAGTTCTTGGTGGGAACTTTATACACCTCCACTACCCCGAAAAATAAAGTATTTAAATAGAATTCTAATCATTTATTTTCATTCATTCGGAGTTTCTCTAAAGTTGATATCATTTCGAATAATATTTTATTTTTTACTTGTAATTTATTATACGAGTAAAACATTCAAAAGTCACGATGTTTCTGCTAAATTTAAATGAAATGCTATATCTTTTTTATAGAACTGACTTTCGATTATCTATTCGTAATCGTCTGTTGTTTTTAACTTATAATATAATTACAATATATGTATACAATATAATTACAGTGGACCCTCCGTAATCCGGCCCCTATCTAATCCGGACCCCCCTGTAATCCGACATCAATCAAACAATTTTCGCTAATGTAGATCGTGCACGATTGAACAGGTTACAACTTGTGCTCGACGCGTAGGTATTGTTTCAATTCCAATTGCTTAGTTTGAATTTGACTACGTGTGATAGCGGTGCATTTTAGCGTGCGTTCATTGTGCATTACGTATACATACCTAGTAATGTCGTCACAAGGCCAGCAGACAGACAGACAGAATTTTATCAGTTGTCTGTAATTTATCGGATTACAAGGTAGTCTTTTGTAAAAAAATCCGGGCTATAAGGGGTCTTAGGCAGTACTCTATAATCCGACAAATTCGATAGTCCGACACTGCCCTGCAAAACGTGTCGAATTACCGGGGATCCACTGTACATTTAACGGATCTTATAAACGTGTAGGTAATCGTAAACATACTTGAATAAAGAAGCATTTTTAGTGTGTTCTTTACACTGGGAGTTTTACATGATCTGTTGATTAACATTTATGAATTTTAATCTACAGATCGAGTTCAATTACGTCCATTGATTGGTTTCAATAGGTGATCGTTTGCGATGGCGGTCAGTTAATCGGTCAGAGAGGGCACGTCACCCGACGGCCCAAACACGATCCTCTATGAGTCTGTAGAGTGCCGTCAATTACTAACTCTTAAGATAGCAATGAAGGACAATTAGGTGCCGTTGTCGAGTGGGTCACCAACGACCGCTTCCTTTCCATTCCAATATGAACATCTAAATGGTCCATTATTGTTAACTACGTAAGTAACGTCGACTTTGAAAGGACGGACTTCTGTGTTCTTCACCCGACGTTTCGTAACGTTTAATCATGACCAAACTTATGCAATGATGAGTGAATGTTTGAAATGATTTTTAACTTTAGTGTTGCATTATTACTAAGTATTAGAATAACAGTACTTAAATGTTTCTACATATGCGTACCGTTATTCTAATTATTTCTATAATGTGGTACGTTTTGGGTTGTGACAACCAATGTAAAGGTCGCGTGTCGAGCAGTAAGTAGTGATGTCTACACTGCCTTCGGTATGACGCTTTTAAGTCCCAGTATTTTAATACTTAGTAAAGTTTACAGGCCTGCGTCTGACATGCGTAAGAAAAATTATAAATTTTCTAGTTGCCAATCTTGTCTAAAAATTCGGAGGAACCTCAAATACTCTCACAGCATTTAGACCCGCATATCTGTAGGCGAAGCTCTTTGCAAGATTTGTTGCCGCCCGTGTCAATAAAAATCTGTCGTGGACGAGCCCTGACTTATCAGTTTGGTTTCTGACAGAGATGCTCGACCCTGAAAGCAACTGAAGTCATTCACATTCTGTCTAAATCGAAACAATTGTTTTGTTGAGTACCTACAGTAACGTTGGCTGTCTGTCTGTTTTGACATAATCAAAGCCTTTAACTACACTCAAGAAGACTCAGACCATGTTATTTCAGATCCCTTCCAGGATCAACGCCGCGCCTAGCCAGGCCCTATGCTGGGGCAAGCTGTATAGGTTTCCCCTTGTCTATCGGCCTGATCATTATATAAGATGGACCACGAATTAGTTAACATATAAAAAAACCATTTGATATGTTATAAAAATTGTTAATTTACACTCACGATCCGCCTCTGGACACTAATTTTTTTTTGAATAATTTTAATACAATCCTTTATTTTTCTTAAAAGACAACGCCCGCATTAGGAATAAATCCTGTGTCGCGTGGGACTTTACAAACATACAAGAAACGGACACAAAGAACACCCAGACTCAGAACAATAATTTGTGGATCACACAAAGTGTTGCCCCGTGTAGGATTTGAACCCACAACACTCAGCGAAGCGGAGAGCGGCGTGGCGACAGCTTAAACCACTAGGCCAATCGTGCAGTCAAGTCAGTTATTAGGGAATAACATACTTTATAATAATCCAGATAACCACAAATGCTGATAAATCTGCACGGAATGGCTGGTGAAATATAAGTAGTGTCGCTTAAACCTATTTACAATTAAGGAAATAGTTATGGCACACAATAATTGTAATAAAGGAGGATCACAATTAATCGATTGCTCCAAAACTAAGTAGGACCCGTACTTAGTGATTTGTTAAGCTGAGCGGGCAAACTAAGGTGTACTGTATAGACTAATACCTGTATAGATATTATTGTTTTCGTTTATAGCCTTCCGTTCTGTCTGTAACAGGCGTGACGAGAGTAAGCTCCGTATGTCCACCGCTAGAACTACTCTTATGGTCAATAGTATTTTTTGTATGGCACCTAAAATCTTTAATCAAACACCAATAAAGTACAAAGACTGCAAAAAACATATTCAAAAATAGATATAAAAAAAATATAACGAAGAAAATTGTAATTAGAAAACTGTAAATTAAGCTACGTAATGCTATCTAAGTATATTTTTACTTGTTTTCTTTTTAAAAAATGTATAACAATATTGTATTACATATATCGGTTTAAAATTTTATTATTATAGAGATATGTACGCCAGCTCTATTGTTACATATTTATACTGTGACATCTTGTTAAAACATGTTTAATGCAAATAAACTTATCTTTATTGGTCCAAAATTGTGAACGACTACTGAATAAAATTTATCACCGTTTATGTATATTTTACTACTTATTGACTAATGGTTATTGACTGTTACTACTGAACAATGTACACAGCGGCTGATTATCCCTAAGGCAAAGTAAGTATATGGGAAGGTCTGTGCACTAACTTGGCGTCCGCACGCTTTCCTGAATGCTGGAAGAGAGGTCAGTTGGTCCTATTGAGGGAGGCGCAACAGCTGACCAATGCGGTCGCGGCCTATAGGCCCATCATGTTGCTGGGCCTCTGTGAGATGGACTCTGATCTGCCGGTTCGACGGTCGATGCCATGTTGCGCCTGAGGGCCGTGACCGAAGAGGCAGTGAGTTGTGGCAGCGTGCTGTTGGTGGTATCGTTGAAAATCGCCAAAACATTCAATAATCTACCATTTAGCTGAATAAGGGAAGTACTCCACTACTATAGAGTTCCGGAGTACCTGAGGCCGCTTATGGCAGACTATTTAGAGAAGCGTACCGGCATGTACGAGGACCGAGATGGTGTTCTGAGGTGACGGCTCATGTCGTGCAGTGTTCCGCAGGGGTCTACTCTCGAACCACTGCTGCGGAACATGTAATACGGTTGGGCCCTTCAAGGTCATCTGCCCCCCGGACTGGTCATAATTTGTTACGTTGACGATACACTGGTCATAACCCGAGAGGTAAACTTTCAAGAGGCGACGCGCCTGGAGGCTAGAAGTCTCTTTCTTGGCCGGGCGCATTGAGGCGCTGGGCTTACTGGTAGCCCTCGATAAGACGGAGGCCCTTTTGTTCCAAGGGCACCATCATGTTCCGATCCCCAACGCCTCTATCGTAGTCAATTCAGTCCTCATACAGGTCCGGGCCCAGATGAAGTTTTTGATCCTGATTCTTGACGGGTGAGTTACATCATGAAGTCTTGTGTCTACGATAACATTTGTTCGAACCATTCCTGTTTATTTAAACAAACGCGTTATTATTGTCCGTGTGGTGATGGATTAAGAATACATAGTGTTACCACCCCTATTCACCCCGTGGGTGTCGTAAAAGGCGACTAAGGGAACAAAGTATGCAAGACAACATCATTACAAAGAGAAGGAAAATTTGAAACAAACCCTTTTCCAGCACGTTTGGCCAGCGTTATATAGTAGGCCAAACCTCCTTGCTAAGGAGAGGCCTATGTCCAGCAATGGACTGTAAAAGGCTGTTGATGATGATGATGATACAAACGCAATAAGACTAAATAATTAACACATTAGTTAAACAATTTCTAGGCAAATAACTCATGACCAACAATATTATTATTACGAAAATTCGCCATAAATGCATCTGTAATCTATAAGTATTTGCAGTGGTTTAAAACTATGAACTGACTGAGGAGATGAATTCATTAAAAACGTGAGTCTCTCATCCTGATGACGTGATAATTAAGCGATTTTATTCAATTCGAGCCTATAAAAGCGATAACACCCAACGTGTAATATTACCGTGCCGTATGTGCAGATAATGTTGCAAACAAGGAAAATATAAAAGTTATTCTGTTTTTAAATTACTTGATATTTTTCGTTCCTACCCTAGAATACAGTATGTATGTTAATACTTTCAATCAAACATAATCTAAATTTAATGTGATTATCAATGGACGGAGGCACGGGCGAGCAAGCATGAGTTAGCCGCGAAATTCACCGAACGACACACGATGATTTACGAAACTTTCGACACGGCCGAAAGAAGTAAGATAGATTTGATTCGCCATGAATGTATTCTTATATGGAGAAACGGGTGCTATGTCCCTCCGACACAATACTATACATGATAAGTAGGGATCGTATGCGGTGCGCGATGCTACGCTGAAGTTCCCGATTAGTCGAGGCAGTTGCTGCGTAGTGGCTGGCTGCTACTAGGATGGGAGAGAGATACTCTTCTTACGAGGCATCTATATGCAGTGTGCCGCGTCTAAATACTGCTAAGGCTGTAGGGATAACAAGGCTAGAGTGGTCGTAACCTGCGTGTGGTATACCTGTTGATTCTGAGGTTGCTAGTTGGCTGAGATTTGGTTACTGTTCTGTCACTGTACGTGTGAACATGATTACGTCTACGATGCTGCTGCTAGTCTACTCATTGGGAGGCTGCTTGCATTGCTTCCAATCACGTCGGGGTCACCACTGTGGAGAAACGGGTGTCATATACCTCCTACAAAAAACAGATGATTCTTCGACCAGGCGAGATAATTATGTCTGGCGTTTCACTGCCCAACAACAACAATCATGTCTTATTTCTAGTACGTGACATATTTATACTAAGAAATAACTTAAAACTTGGTAATTTTATTTGTATCTGTATGGTACCCGATTTTTGTTAGAAGTCTGACCTCAACTAATTTAATTTGACAAAGGAATGAATATATGTACACAGCATGTGGAGTGACCGAATAACGTGGCGTGCCTTCGAGTATTTGTCTGTTAACGAGTTTATATTGATTCTGACCTACTTTTTTATTTGTTATTGTGAGAGCACTTAGCGACTGACACATGGACACATTAGAAATTCGTATATCCCTGGATAATTTCAAGCATACATTTAAACAGTGCAAAGATAACATAAAAAATGTATGATATGACTATTATGTGGATAGGGAGGTTAGGCTGGAGGACTGCCCTGCGTGGGCATCTGAACGCAGAGTCTTAGTCGATGAAATAGGACGAGACATGTCACCGCCAGCAATCATTGCTGCTATGCTGGCGGGTGAGGAAAGCTGGGCCGCAGTGTCTCTTTCTGCGAAGCTGTCATGCTCCAGAAAAAGACCGCTGAACGGGATCGGGAGAGGGCCGATCCCGAGCGAAGAAGACGTCGGCGGCGTTATGAGCCGTCGACGGGACCGCGAGCCGAGCGAGCGAGGGAGTGGGACCTCTGGTGGCGGATTAGTTGCATTATAACAACCGGACTGATAGGTGGGGAAGCCTTTGTGGCCTCCCCAGGATAGGGTCTGACTAAGTGCAGCGTTGATTTTGGAGGGGATCTGAAATAATATGATCCGGGTCCCCTTCAGAGAGGGATGCCTGAGACCGGTCGCCGGGGTGGTTTTTAGTGGAAACACCACATACTCCTGGCTCCTGCTCCCCGAGGAGCCGGAGATCCGAAGGGATTTTCCACCCCGACAACAAAAAAAAAGGGAGGTTCAATGCCTTATCTTCGTGTCTCTTATCCTTTGAATTTAGAAAAAAATCAGATTTTATTTTAAATGCTTCGCAAAACGTCGCATTTGTCCGATTAACAATGTAGAAACTCATTACACTATGTTACCGAGGGTTATAGGCGTGAGGGTCCTAAGAGGACACTATAGATCCCCAAGATACTGTTAAGAGTTCCGCCTGGTGTTAATCGCTGAGCAGCAAGAACGACTTGAGCGATGCAATGCACTGAACAAAACTTTTTCCACAACCTCCTGTGTTACATGGGCGGAGAAGGGAAAGAAGGAAGGGTTGCAGCGAAGACACATTTACCTAGTGCCCTTCACTGAGCTCTTTCTGATTTCTGAGGAACGTAACGTGAAGTCGCGCCTTTAGCTGTTCATATCGACAAATATCTATTGTTTCGTAACGTTAAATCATGATAATAATTATGCAATGACTGAATATTTGATTAAAGTTAAAAATCATTTAACTTTAGCGCTGCACTATTACTATCTATACCGTTATTCTAATTATTTCTATAATGTGGTATATTCTGCGCTGTAACAACCAATCTATAGGTTGCGCGTGGAGCAATAAGTAGTGATATTTACACTACATTATGTATGACGCTTTTAAGTCCCGTTATTTTCTTTTATTTTTTTTATTTACAACCTACCAAAGTGACTACACATGAATAGAATCCAAGAGCAGTGGTTGCCATACTCACTGCGAATGACGACAGTGTAATATGGCGACCCACACTATGGTGGCCTAATGAGATGCAAATGCCCCGGGATCATAAGCGGAGGGAAACACGTGCGCTGGTAATGAATTCCAGGCTTTAACCGATCTACACAGGAAGGAAGAGCCGAACCGTTTAGTTCGGGAACGTATGTCTACCATTCTAAAACGGTGACTGCCAAGGTCAGCACGGGTTGTCCTATAGAAGAACGTAGAGGATGGGATCAGTTGGAAGAGTTCTTCAGAACACTCTCCATGACAAATACGATAGAGGACTGCCATAGAGGCGATATCTTTTCGCATTTTAATACTTACTAAAGTTTACACGCCTGAGTCTGACACATCATCATCATCATCTCAGCCAAAAGACGTCCAATGGTAGACATAGGCCTCCCCAAGGTTCTCCACAACAGCCATTGAGTATGATGGAATTAAATATTTTCTGAAGGATTTTCAAAACCGGGTTTCCACCTGCCTTCAGGAGTTCAGCCGTAATTCCGTTTTCACCGGGTGCCTTGTTGTTTTTAAACTGTCTGAGAGCCAAGCCAATCTCGCACAGACTAACGTCCGGTATATCTTCGGTATAACGTCGGTTTAACTTGGATCTTTCGGTAAGTCATTAACAGGATCCAGTGTTGCCGTGTATAACTGTCCATAGAATCTCTCTACCTCACTCAGAAGCTCGGATCTCGACTTTAAAATTCTGCCATCATCGGTCCTCAGTTTTATCAACCGGCTCTGTCTAATAGACAATCCCCGTGCGCATATTTTAGTCCTGATTTCGCTCTATAGCCTGTTGAATACGCAAGGTATTAAGTTGGCGTAGGTCTTTTCTCTGAGGGGTGCTGGGCTAGAAAACCTCCACGTGGTGCACCCTGGAAACGTTGGCATCATCGCCGCCAACGGCTAATTTTCTAGCACGAAGAGAAGGCCAATCTTTTCGGCCATTCGGTTGAGGTTTGGTCCAACAGAGCGGGCGTGTCTGTCGATTCCTCTGTTGGGTCTTTGCTTTTCGGAGTAATGAGGAGGAAAACCTCGTTAAAAAATCACAGAGGTGGGACCCCTTTTCACGGGTCGATGTTTCTCCACTATCAGTGGTGGAGAAAGGAGAACGGGCTCGGCGTGTACTCGCACTGCCGTCGAGTAGGCATTGGGAGATTTAATCTTCCTGCCACTGTCGACATATCGTAATCTCGAGAGGTGTCGTGGTTATGTCTCGCGACACTACTTGGGGGCGAGGGTCTTGGCTTAGCCGCCCGGACTGCGAGGAAGGAAACCTCTATAAAATAATCACCCCGAATCCCGTGTTCTGGTGCGTGACCAGGGGATGCATGGCTGATAGGTAGTTCAGTCGTAAGCGCACTCCCAGCCGGGGTACCTGCGGACCCCTCGGTTGGAAATAAATTTACGCTTGCCCGGGTATTGGGGATCTCTGCCCGGGTCGACCTTCGTTCTCCCCATCTCGTGGGTTTAAATATGGAAACTTTAATAACTAAAACCAAAAAAGATTTACAGAAGGAGAGGAGTAGGAAAGGGAAGCTTGGTACTACAAGTGACTTCTCGTCTAACGAGGGTGAAGCAGTACTTGGGGCTCCTATTTCAGTGGGGATCCCAGAAGTCAATTTGGCTGCTGGGAACCAAAGAAGAACATCGGAACGATTGCGTTCCAAGTCCGCCCATCCGTCGGACGGTGGTAGCTCAAGCATGACTATGGACGTGCTGGAGTCCACAAACGTGGAGATCTGCGACAGCAGAAAACGCGGACGCTCCCGGGACGAGGAGAGTGACACGTCCCTGGAAATGTTACCTCCTAAAGTGGGGACCAGCCGCAGAGGCAGGTCACGTACGGCCATTTCCAACCCCTCAGTTTCTGTCTTCTCGAAGTCAGAAGACTATAGGCGGGTCAGGGCGGAGGGCGAAAGCGCAGCAGAAGAAGAGATTGTGGATCTCCTGCAGAGGATCCGGGAGCCGGTGGATAAAGTTTCGGCTCTCTAAACACCGGCGTCTTTGCATGAGAGAGCAAAATTAGCGGTGGCCATAATTGAGAAAGTGGCCACCAAATCTAGGAACCTGAATAGCACTTTTGTAAGAGCTCTGAAGGACTCTTCATTGGCTATCGCTGGGGTCGTTGAGACCATCACTGGGGC
Source organism: Hypercompe scribonia (assembly GCA_949316085.1). Classification (NCBI taxonomy): domain Eukaryota; kingdom Metazoa; phylum Arthropoda; class Insecta; order Lepidoptera; family Erebidae; genus Hypercompe; species Hypercompe scribonia. The sequence continues at coordinate 22,710,788 of OX438980.1, read as the reverse complement.
CGTGGCTCGCCTCCAGGCAGCTAACGACCGATTGACGGGGCAGGTTGCAGAGCTTAGTGCTCAGTTCGCTCAATTTCAGGTGCGGGCGGACTGTCCTGAGCGACAGAATCCGGCTCCACGGCAACCCGCTCCCACTTCATCGCTCGGTGGCGTCCCAGATGCCCAACTGCGCCAAATTACTGATGCAGTTTGGCGTATGATGGACGGGCGTCTCGCTGGCCTGGAGGCGAGGCTACCTCCAGCCCCTATAGTTCGGCCAGCACTCGCAGCAGATAAACCGAAGAGAGCTGCGGAGCCGACTCCACTTCCAGCTGCGGGTGGCCGCGTGACGTATGCCACGGTGACGTCCCAATCAGCGGCTGCACCGAAGGCGACACGTACGGCCAAGGCAGTTGGAAAGAAGACTAGACCTACACCTAAGACCTTGGCAACAACAGGGGTGGAATTTCCTCTGCTTCCCACTCCATCGCCTAGTGTCCCTTCCTTTCCTTCAGCTACCGCGAACGACGGGTGGCAAGTTGTGGGGGGAAATAAGAAGTCCCGAAAGCGGTCTAAAAAAGCTGCGAGGAAAGCAAGACCTACACTTCAGCCCTCGGTGGCAGAGTCTACCAAGAAAAAGTCGGAGAAACTGCGGACCCCTAAGACAGCGGCTGTAGTTGTAACTCTGTCACCGGAAGCGGCTAACGGTGGACTGTCCTACGCAGCCGTCTTTAAGAAGGCACGGGACAGTCTGTCAAAAGATTTCGGGACGGTAGGTGTTAAATTGCGTCTTGCCCAGACGGGAGCTCGAATTCTTGAGTTCCCTGGAGCTGAAGGAGCAGAGACGGCAGACAAATTTGCCGAGAAGTTGCGGGGCATATTGGCAACCACGGATGGTGTCAAGATCGCCAGGCCTACTAAATGCGCGGAGCTGCGCATTTCAGGCCTGGACGATTCGGTGACGGCCGAGGACGTCCGCGAAGCGATTCGGGAGAAGACCGGATGCAACGCAGACAACATCAAGATCGGCACCATTCGCCCCGGTCTGGGAGGCCTTGGTGCGGTATGGGTTAGCTGTCCTGTAGCGTCAGCCAAAAGTCTGGGCGAAATTGGCAAGATCCTCATCGGTTTCGTGAACGCTAGAGTCACGGTTTTGGCGGCGAGACCGATGAGGTGTTTCAAATGCCTGGCTACGGGACACACTCGCATCAAGTGCAATAGTTATTTTGACTGTAGCGGATTATGTTTCCGTTGCGGTCGACCGGGACACAAAGCGGCAGAATGTTCTGCCGCCCCTAACTGCCCGGTATGTGCGGCGGGTAACAGGCCTGCCAATCATCAAATGGGGCAGGGAGGTTGCAAGCCTCCCCGAAATTCTCGGCTAACGTCGGGGTATAGCCAATCGGCCCAGGCTACCTCTGACGTCGTTACTGCATCGAAGGCGTCGCCCATGGAGGGGATTGTAGAGACGGTCCAATAATGGACCAAGTCTCCAACCTCCTTGTTCAGACGAACCTGAACCACTGTGCCGCGGCGCAAGACCTCTTCCTGCAAACCATGGCACAGTGGTCGATCGGCGTTGCTGTAGCCGCGGAGCCTTATTATGTTCCTCCCCGTCCAAACTGGTTGGGTGACCGGGACGGCTCTGTGGCAGTCGTCGGCTCCACAGCGGCTCATTCCCCGCCCTTGTCGCTAAGAGACAAGGGCACTGGATATGTTGCTGCTGAGTGGGGGGGGATCACCGTATACGGTGTATACTTCTCCCCCAACCAGAGTTTCAGCGACTTCGAGGGTTTCCTCAACAGCTTGGAGACCTCGATGCGGCGACTAACGTCTGGGCACGTCCTAGTGCTAGGGGACTTCAACGCAAAATCCATTGCGTGGGGCTCCCCCAGGACGGACGCTAGAGGCGAAGCCGTAGAGGAGTGGGCGGCCTCAGTGGGCCTCTGCTTGCTGAACAGAGGCTCCACCAACACGTGCGTGCGACAGCAAGGGGGGTCGATAGTGGACCTTTCGTTCGCTACCCCTGCTCTCGCCGCACGAGTAAGGAACTGGCGTGTCCTGGAAGAGGTTGAGACGCTCTCGGATTACCTCTACATCCGATTTGAGCTCTCCTGGATCCAGGACCCCAGTAGGGGTCACGCGGCGCGGCGTTCTTCTCGCTTTCCGCGGTGGGCTTTTTCGAAGCTGAATAGGGACCTACTAGAGGAGGCGGCCATAATTCAGACCGAGGAGGTCGACATGGGGGCTGGTCGCTTTCGTGATGCGATTACGCAGATTTGCGATGCGGCCATGCCCCGCATCCGAGGTCGTCGACCTCCACGGAAGGAGGTTTACTGGTGGTCCCAAGAGTTGACGGACCTCCGTGCGGCCTGCACTCGTGCCCGGAGGTCCTACACCCGCAGTCGACGACGTCACCGCGAAGATAGCGGGGAGGACCAGCTTCATGAGGAGTACCGAGAGGCGCGGAAAACTCTGAAGCTGGCCATTAGCCGCGCCAAAGATGTGAAACGAAAGGAGATGCTGGAGGGTCTCGATCGTGACCCCTGGGGTCGCCCTTATCGTGCGGCGCCACAAAAGCTCCGCACGTCGGGCCCCCCCCTTACAGAGACACTCCAGCCCAGCTTCTTGCAGGAAGTGGTCGAGGGCCTTTTCCCGCAGCGGGCGGAACACACATCCCCGTCGATGGCCTTCATGGTCGAAGACGATGAGGGGAATGAGGGGAATGTTCCGCTCGTCAGGGAATCAGAGGTAGGAGCGGTTGTTCTACGGATCCGCTCTAAGAACACCGCCCCCGGGCCGGACGGTATATCTGCCCGTGTGCTGGCCCGAGCCCTCGAACACATGTCGGACCGCCTCAGGGAGGTCCTGGACGCTAGCTTGGCGTCCGGATGCTTCCCTGAGTGCTGGAAAAGCGGGAAGCTGGTCCTATTGAGGAAGCCGGGACGACCAGCCAAATCGGTAGCGGCCTATAGGCCCATCGTGTTGCTGGACGAGGCGGGTAAACTGTTTGAGAGGATACTCTCTGCCCGCATCGTCCGGCACCTCTGCGAAGTGAGCCCCAATCTGTCGGACGCCCAATTTGGATTTCGGGCGGGGCGTTCGACAGTCGATGCCGTGCTGCGCCTGAGGGCCGTCACCGAAGAGGCGGTGAGCTGTGGCGGCGTGCTGTTGGCGGTGTCGTTAGACATCGCCAACGCATTTAATAGTCTGCCATTTAGCTGCATCAGGGAAGCACTCCACTACCATGGGGTGCCAGAGTACCTGAGGCGGATTGTGGCAGACTATTTAGAAGAGCGTACCGTCATGTACGAGGACCGAGACGTTCCACAGGGGTCTGTCCTCGGATCACTCCTGTGGAATATGGGATACGACTGGGCCCTTCGAGGCCGTCTTCCCCCCGGGCTCGGCGTAATTTGTTACGCAGATGACACATTGGTCACAGCCCGGAGGATGAACTTCCAAGAGGCGGAACGCCTGGCCACCACGGGTGTCTCTCTAGTGGTCGCGCGTATTGAGGCGCTGGGTTTGCAGGTGGCCCTGGACAAGACGGAGGCCCTTTTGTTTCATGGGCCCCGTCGTGGTCCACCCTCTGGCGCCTCCATCGTAGTCAATTCGGTCCTCGTACCGATTCGGGCCCAGATGAAATATCTGGGTCTGATCCTCGACGGCAGGTGGCTCTTCGACGAGCACTTCCGGCAACTTTCTCCAAAGCTGGTCGGCGCTGCTTCTGCCCTGGGGCGACTTTTGCCCAATTTGGGTGGAGCCAGCATCGCGACAAGACAGCTATACACGGGAGTTGTCCGGTCAATGGCACTGTATGGTGCACCGGTGTGGGCGGCGGCTCTGACCGCCCAGAATAGGGCTCGTCTCTGGCGCCCTCAGAGGATATTGGCGGTTAGAGCCATACGCGGTTACCGCACCATATCAACGGAGGCGGCGTGCGCCTTGGCTGGAAGTCCCCCGTGGGATTTGGAGGCGGAAGTGCTCGCCGAAGTTTATCGGCGAACGGCTGATTTCCGGGCGGGTAGCGGCATACGTCCCCCGCCCGAAGAGATACGCGAGTGGCGAGAGGCCGCTCGTCGAGCCACGATGGCTCGTTGGTCATCCCGGCTGGAGACTCCATGTGCTGGCTTTGCCACCGTGGAGGCTCTCCGACCGGTCATCGCCGAGTGGGCAGGGCGGCAGCATGGGACCCTTTCCTTCCGACTGACGCAGGTCCTTTCCGGGCACGGTTGCTTCGGGAAGTATCTGCACTCGGTTGCCAGGAGGGAATTGAGTCCCGCCTGTCATCACTGCGACTGCAGTGAGGACTCGGCTCAGCACACGCTGGCGGTTTGTTCCGCATGGGCGGCGCAGCGTGGGGTCCTCACTGCAGTTATTGGAGGAGATCTCTCGCTACCGGCCGTCATACGCTCCATGGTCGGTAGCGACAATTGTTTTACCGCGGTCGCAACCTTCTGCGAAGACGTAATTTCGCGGAAGGAGGCGGCGGAGAAGGCCCGGGAGGACGATATCCACTCGGACCCAATTCGCCGCCGGCGAGCCGGGCGGCGGAGGCGTGCATACCAGCGCCTCATGCCGCCTTGAGTGTGGCCGCGGGTGGACGGGACGGGTTTTCCCCTCCATCCGCTATAGTGGCCAGCCGCGAGGAGGCGACGTCCGCGTGTGCCATACGTCGCCTAAATGGAGAGGTTATCCGTAGAAGGTGCCCGCGGCAGCGGGCAGGCGCTAGGAGGGATTTGGATGACGTAATAGCAGCTGTTCCCGGATCCCTCCTATGTCAGGCGTAGAGTGGCACACCGTGTGGTTTTAGTCGGTCCGATTCCGACACACCACCCCGCCGTAAACCCGGGTGGGGTGACGGCTCGAGGGGGTTTCCACACGACAAAAAAAAAAAAAAAAAAAGGTCTTTTCTCTGACACTTAGATATCTGACTGTTGAGCTGCTGGTATTTAGATGCATCGACTAAAGACCGCAGTCACCTTTCTTGCTTGAGCTTGAGAGTGCAGTTACAGAACCTTTTCATTCTATTTGTGGAACGGGTTTTGGGTAACTGACCCCCGACCGTACGGACAGTTTAGACTAGCCTGTTACTGGGTTCGTTCGTATCAACACAGGACTCGAGGGTTTCAAAGCGATTCTGAAGTTCAAGCTGTAAGCTTTCGGGGTTTTGCATATAAACAGGTGATGATCGGAGCGCAGGTTTCATCAGCCGTGATCTTTCAAGCTTGGTGTTGATATTAAATGTGCCTCTAACCCGTCGGTCACCACTTGCGGTTTTAACGATATTGACCACAGAGATATCATTGAATATTTGCTTCTTCATCGACATGGTGAAGTCGTTCTCATTTTTGGTAAAACCATCTGGACTCATCCAAGTCCATTTTCTGTGTTCACGCTTCTGGAAGGAGTTACTTGTAATTCTGTTTGTATACATGTCCGTTGAGGGGAAAATGGGCTTCGTCAGAAAACAAGATGTTGTCAAAATTATTGAATCGTTCTAACATTGTTGCTACATATGACTTGTGCAAATTTAGATCATTAGGTTTTAGTTCCTGCACTATCTGGATCTTCTACTCTACCGGTCAAAAGTCTTCGCCCACCCCATACTTCATTCATTAAGTTTCAAAATAATACACTTTTAGCAAATTTCCCTTTCATGTTGTCAAGCGAAGGTTTAAACGATGTTATACAAACCAAAAATAATAGTGCCCATTAATTGTTTACTTCATACGAGCGCATGTTTATATTTTGTCGGTGAGTGCGTCAAGTTACAACTTGCGAGTACCCGCTGATTCGTTTATTATTCTTTAACTGTGAATTATTTCTTCGGCGTTTGTAATTGCAGTTTAGTCGCAGTTAGCCTTGTGAGACGCAATAACGTACTGTGATTTATACTTTTTGTACCAAGACATTTTTTTGTGAAGTTCGAATACGAATTGCTATCGTTTTCGCAAATTCAGACCTTTAAGTTTTAAAATGAGTAAAACCAAGGAACTATCAGTTGAAATTCGTGCTTTAATTACAAGTCTTCATAATCTAGGTAAAAGTAACCGTGCCATTGCCGCCGAACTAAAAATACCTCGACGTACCGTGGACTACAACGTGAAAAAATATGAATCCACTGGGAGCTTTGGCGATAGAAAACGTTCAGGGCGGCCTCGAAAAACTACAACAGCTGAAGATCAACGTGTTATATTGATCAGTAAACGTGATCGACGACTCACGGGTCCAGAGATAGCAGCTCAGATCAATGTGTCTAGGGAATCAGCCTTTGAGTACTTCTACAGTGAAAAGGAGATTAAGAGAAGCTGGCCTTTTTGGAAGGGTGGCGGTGAAGAAACCTCTTTTAAGACGTCAAAATAAAGTTAAGAGGTTGCAGTGGGCTAAAGAACATAAAAATTGGACGCCTGAACAGTGGGAAAGAGTATTATGGAGTGATGAGTCAAAATTTGAGGTTTTTGGGTCTAAGAGAAGAGTCTTTGTGCGCAGGTCAAAGGAAGAACGGATGTTAGATCCATGTGTAATCCAAACTGTAAAACATCGCGGAGGCTCGGTGATGGTTTGTGGATGTTTTGGAGGGCGGGCGACTGGAGACCTGGTAAAAATTGAAGGGATTTTGAAGAAAGAAGGCTATAAAAAAATATTAAAGGAAAATGTAGTACGTTCTGGTCAACGCCTGATTGGAAGAAAATTTGTCTTCCAGCATGACAACGATCCCAAGCATTCCTCGAAGCTGTGCAAAGAGTATTTGAAAGAATTGGAAAGGAAGAATGTACTGGAAGTAATGATTTGGCCGTCACAGTCGCCCGACCTCAACCCGATTGAGTTGTTGTGGGACAAATTGGTCAGGGAAGTCAGAAAGCAGTGTCCTACTTCCACTTCAGATCTTTGTAATATCCTGAAAAACGAATGGAACCAAATAGACGACGATTATTTGTCCAAATTGTTACAGAGAATGCCAAGATTGTGCGCCGAAATAATTAAATCAAAAGGGGGTTACATTGATGAAACAAAAATTTAAATATATAACAATTACAGACTGTGGTTTTATTATTACTATATTCTTATCTATATATGTTCTATAAAATAAAAATATCATAATCGATTGTATTGTTTTTATTTGTTGTGTATCACGCAAATTGTAGGGAGGGCGAAGACTTTTGACCGATAGTGTATGTAATTTCAAAATACGACATAATGGTATGCCGGTTAACCCTAACTCAGCCGAACGTTTGTGCGTCGATAAATCTGGATTACATCGAACAGAAGTGGAAACTTGCTGCACGTTCTCTTCAGTCCATTATGACAAAATTGTCGAGAAAAGAGCTAGTGGTCAGACCCCTCCCCGCACCCTTGCGACATTTATTTGCGCGCGATGTCAGATTCAAATGTTAACGAATTCTTGGCCCACTCTATAAATTCATACTATGAATAAATTACACACAGATATAAAGCAAATTATCGTGCTCATCACAAAATTATTTTCTCTGATGGATGGAACCCACCACCTCTGGCTTAGCAGTCAGGATTACTGGCGAACAGGTCCGTCTACTGACCACGCTGTGTACACATTGTTGTGTTTAGTTTAAGGACAATCTATAAGATGACAATATATTGTAACCTTATTGTATTAGCTATTTTTGTCTAGGGAGCTAAACTTAAAATACCGGATGAACAAAATCAACAGAACACTTCTTAAAATGGCTGAAAGGACGTCACTGGATAATTTTTGTTCAAGTAAAAGTGTTAATATTTTCCTTGTTTTTATGAAAAACAAGAGCGGATAATTTCAAAAAAGATTTACACAATTTTTTTTTAACTAATAGTTTAAAATAAAAAAAAATAATATTAAGAGCGGCTTCCTTTTAGCATCAACAAATACGTAAATATTTGACGTCATCATGATGAATGATCAATTCTATTATTTGGTCACGATGAAATTTCTGACCACAAAAAAATTTCCACATTGTTGTGACTATGTATTCAGCCGCTATTGAAACTGGTAGTGGAAATTATTAAACGACACATTTATTCCCAGGAAACCCCTGTTTGTGAAATAAAGCACAACATATACAATAAGACATTTATTAGTGTTTACATTTAGTCAGGTATCTGTTACGGGTATGACGCGAGAGGGTATGACGCTTCCCTCGCCGCGGAGGCGGCCGGCCGCCGCTCGGGCTTGCCATCGTACCTCACAAACGTTATAGATGTACCTGTTTGGTAGATGTAATCTAATGTTCACATGTACACTTAGAAATATAAGGCAACGATAACACGGCAGTGTTTCTATTTAAAGTGAAATTGTCAAACATACCGCTTGGGCAATCAAGTCGAGTCGTGTCTTCAAAGACTCGTTCATATACTCGTAAACGACATGCACACACGTAGATTGCAATCGAACAATAGCTTGTAACGGTCGGCGGCTTACGGACATACAGTCTACAGCCAATTTTATGTTCACCTAAGCTACATGCGAATTAAAGGAAAAAAAAAATTCTACATTTTGCATAACTGTGATGGGAGTTGCGGTGTTCGATGATGACTACCGTTATTACAATATAACATGTTTACACATAAGAGAGTCGTAGTCACATACTACGTGAGAGTGACGTCAGTCCGTGATGGTTAGCGGTAACCCTCAAAGAATAAATATCTTTTATTTATTATATTTTCTGGTTATAATATTATTTGGGTTATTTTTTATCCTACACAGGTATTAGTAGACTAACGCGACTAGTGCTAGAGAGACAAATAATTAATTATACCAACACTACAGACAATGAAATGACACCACACATACACGGCACAACATTACTTACGTCTAAATAAATCAGTCGAAAGAATAATACCTATTAATATCTATTAGACTCGTGGAAAGTAATACAACGAATGACTCTTAAATATTTGTACTCGGTTTGAACTTAAAGCTAAAGAACGAAATAAAATCAGTCTCAACATAAAGTCTAGTATCGGTGGCTGTTCGGCAGAGATCTGTCAATGAGTATCGTACGTCACGGGCGCGGTCACGTCGCACGCACGCAACGCAATAAGTACTTCCTAAAACTGTATAAATATAATAAGTACTAACCATAGAATCTTGTATCTCTAGTACCTGCTCTATTTAGTGAACGAGTGAGTTTTCTGTAATATGAGACAACAGAGTCGCGCTAAAAATTATGGTTAACTCAGAGGACACTCCGCTGTCATAAAACTACTGGCTCTTACAAAAGGTCGCCTCAAAATTTGTGCTCGCTCACGTCGTGAGCGACGTCCACGAGCTCCAGGCGTCTCACCGGTTTCATCAAATAGAGCACGAATAACGAATAAAATCATACGACTAACACACATTTGGTTAAGCTCTACGGTTACAGACCGGGAGGTTCGCGGGAGATCTTTTCGCGACGTCTCGATCTACGTCTCGGGTCAAAAGGAACCTCGGCGAATCGTTTCAACTGTTTTCTTAAAATACAATTAAACGTTTCAAACGAAATATTTTAACTGACACATCACATTTTAGGAGAAACGATAGGTAGAGGGTGACAAAAAGGTCTCGACGAACGCTCCGCCTCGGTCTCGGGGAAGTCTCGTTCCTAGGCTTTGTAGGAGGGGTGCGGGTGCGCGCGCAGCCACAGCGCCAGCGCCAGCGGCAGCGCCAGCGCGTGCGCCACCAGCAGCGCCGCGCCCAGCGCCAGCGGCGCGCGCGCCAGCCGCCCCAGCGCCGCCAGCGCGCGCGCGCCGCACGCCGCGCCGTGCAGCCCGCGCCCGCCGCCCGAGCCCAGCACCACGCGCCGCGCCGCCTCGCACGCCGCGCCCGCGCGCGCGCAGCACGACGCCGGCACCGCGTAGTAGGCGGCCGGCGCGCCCACCGACAGGTCCAGCGCGGCCGGCGCGCGCGCCGCCGCCGCCGGGCCCTCCGCCTCGCCGCGCTGCGCGCGCGCCCACGCCGAGTGCTGCCAGTCGCGCGGGCTCTCCGCGCCGCAGCACTCCAACTGAGAAAACCACGGACGATCGTTACGTTCCGACCGTTGCGATGTATTTTTTGTTGACGCGGCGCCGATGCTCACCCCCTGCTGTATGACGTCGAGCAGCTGCGTCCGCGAGTGCACGAAGCCGTACTCGCTGCGCACGGTGTGCTCGAGACTATCGCGCAGCGCCCGCTCGAGCTGCGGGCGGTGCGCGGCGCCCCACCACACGGCCGCCGCTTCGGCGACCCCGGTGAGAGCCAGCAGCGCGAAGGCGGCCGCGAGCATCGCCGCCGAGCCGCGCATGGCGCCGCACAGCGCGGCGAGCGCGGCCAGCGCCAGGGCGCCGCCCCAGGCCGCCAGCGCGCACAGCCCCGCGCGCCCGGCCGCCGACTCGCTGGCGCGGCCGTCCCACAGCGCCCACGCTGCGAAACCGCAGACTCCGCTGCCCACGCACTGAAACGCACGAATCCGTCCGTTGAACCTTCTCGGCTTACGCGACGCGAACCCTGTCGCGTTTCACGCGGTTTGTTTACGTTTCGTCACCTCGCGTAAACGTTCTCACCGCTTAGAATCGACTTGTAGCTTTTTCTGATTTTATTAGTTTTACCCAGAAAAATTAGTAACGTTTGTCGTACTCCTAGTATATATAGATTCAAAAACTACATTATTACCTTTATCCCTTACCTTATTTGTTATTTTAACAAATAAACTTACCAAAAATATAATGTTGAAGATTATCAGCAAGCATTTCATTAACGAGTAGCACCGAGACATCCCCATGGCTTCCGATAAAACGTATATTCGAAATTGAATGCTAATACTATAAACACTTATTTATTACATAAATCTGCTAACACATCACTTATGAAAATATTCTTTATTTATTATAAATAACTGTCTTTCGAAATCTTTTGCATTCTACATGTATACACAGTTCAATGCCTTTTTGACGCACAACATCAATGTTGCCATCGTCGATATAACTCATATCTTGCCCTCATCAAAATATGTAAAAGTTATAAATGATGAATATACACAAAAAATATGTTAAATCTATTTATTGTTAATTATTTTTTTTTAGTTTCTTGAAAAAAATCATAAATTTATTTATCATGCAATGATGTTTCAATTCTTAATTAGTTTAGTAACCCATAGAGCAAATTAATAAGTGGAGTTCCGACACGGCGAACAGCGAACGTTCAACGCTTTGACAGTAAAACGGAAAGTCTCCCTTGAAAACGTAAATAAATGGCCACCGTTGTTGTTACGTTCTTCCTAGTTGCAAGATTTTATGTTTATAAAATGGACGCCACCTGGTTAGACAGCCAAAGGTAACCACAACGTTGTTATCGTTCGTTTGAAACCAAGAAATTTCAGTTATGTTGGTAAAATTGAAAACACGTCAATGACAGAAAGTTTCGCGCCACTGGTGAAGCAACAGCTCCACACTGGCTTGTGTTTCTTCGCGTGTTTTAAGTTATGTTACCAATTCGAGGACCCTATTTACAGGGATCAGTTTTTATCCCAACGCGAGAAAAGGTGGAGTATGAACTCTCAAAGGGTCGAGGAAATCGTGGCGCAGCTGATGAAACCTATCAGCAGCGACGGCCGCCGGAGTTTCGATACAGACTTAAGCGCGGTAAGTGCTTGAAGCATGCCGGCCCGCCAATATTTTATTAAATTTGAACTAAAGTCACGTGTCTCTCACGCATTTCTGGCATATCTAATTTAAATATTTATCCTGTAAAATCTTATTAGAAACCTAAATGTGCAAGCTTACAAAGACTGCTCGCGCCTGCGCCGTGAGAAAGAAATCCCTAGTTTTGTTTGTATTTGATGACTGGCTTACAATAATGCAAATATCAACAGAAAATAATCACCACTTTGTAGACCTAAATCAGCAATATATGTTAGATCTCCCTAAGTAAATGTTTGTCCTTTTCAAAAAGCACACATGATATTAGACAAGTACTAAAGTTAATAAACAAATTACCCAGCTAGCTTTATATTACAGTATAATTGAAAATATTGTCGTTTACTGTAGATACAAACTATCAACAGATACAAGAAACATTTACCTGAGAGCACACTGTCATGATTGATGATAAGAATTTAATGAGATTGATGAGATTGATGTGGATGTACATGTTGTTCTATTCGTGTGCCATAGTCTTCTGTTAAAAGGTTTAGTTGACAAGAAACAAAATTGAATAACCGACCATTATTGAATTCGACTTATGACGCTTGTCATGTACATATGTGCTCGTATCAAATCAGATATTCATCGAATCCATTGTCGAATGTATAAAAAAGCATCCATGTGTTTTGTCATATCTCTGTGTATACTGTGTAAAGTGTCTATGTAAACAAGCCTTGGCAAACGAGGCCAACTGTAGCGCTCAAATATTACTCTCTTTTTGTGTGACCTCTTTCCGTTTACGTTTATACCTATTCTTATTTTCAGCCTTTTTCATCTGTGAAATGCAATTTGTAACAACACATGTATACAATACGAATATAAGGCCTTTTGCTGTAACTGGCACTAAAGATGTTTTATTATGAAGGTCGTATTAATATTAATGATGTCGCTTTCAATATTATACAGAGCAGTGAGATCTACGTGAACACCTGCTGTACCACCATTTCATAAGAATACATTTTGATAGCATTGGTAAAGTTGTGGCCAAATGGTTGTCTGACATTCTTTAATTAAAAATAAAAAAGCTAACAAACACAGGGAAAAAAATAATGTTGAAATTAAATTACTGTTTGTAGTTACCTGATTCAAGAGACTCGCCAACAGAAATATTACGTTTTAGTTTTAAAATAATGTGTAAAGTCATTAACTATTAATATATGCTTAAAAACGCAGCTTACATATTGTTATGCTAATATGAATCTGAATTACCACAAACTTGTAATACTTATTTTATAAGGTAACAAGGAATAAAATGAATGTATTCATACTTGTGCTTCAATATTTAGGTTCCATTCATCTTCATCACCACACCAACTTGTTCTTTTGCTGTAATAAAATGAATACAACCCCTACAAAGAAATAACTATAATAATAATCACACATAATTCACACGAGGCTGTCTCATCCCACACTAGGTAGAGACTACTGTGGTAACCAATCTCTTAAATCTCTCAAAGGAATCTTACTTTTAACCTTACATGCTTCACACACAACCTGTACTATGCCTTTTTGTTATTGTCACTTGGTTATACCTAACCGGGTGACAATAACGCAATGGGGTTCCACAGCGCCCTGTACCTAAACCACACTACACATAACTAAATGTTCAGCTCCCTCATTTTCAGTTTACTATTACATACCAGGAAAAGTAGAACTGTCTAAAAACTATTTTTATGTAATTGAAAACATAAAAAATAAACTGAGCGTACTAACTATATCTTCTTTAACATGCAAGTTCCATTTACACCACAGCGATGAAACAATCCATGGTGAATCCAGGTACATCAATGCATACAATATTTTTTTAACTTTAACACTAAGAAATGTTATCCCCGTCATAATTGTGATTATGTATCAGTGATGGAGCGCGTTTATCTGTTAGTTATTGGAGGAGTACCTGACGGAGGCGGGGCTTCACGCGCTCGACGCGGACGAGGCCGAGGACTCGGCGGAATCGGTGGCCCCCAACTTTACAGAGATAGCGCTGCTGTTGCAGCAGTCGGCCACCATCTACGGGATCAAGGTCGACTTCCTCTATAGACACGTGCTCAGCGTCAGCGACTCGCTACTCAACGGCACACAGTACGTCATCGTCCATCATAGTATTACTTATCGCGTTTAGCTTTCGCTACTACACTTTATTTCGACCTTCACCGATGTCACATTCTCGGCTTCCCGTGAACACAATTTTAAATAAGACCGATCGGCAATAACTCATAAATAAAGCGGCACTCTTTCCGCGCAGAGAATCGGCGAACGACAGTGCATCACCGGAGGAGCCGCAGACGCCCACGTCGGGCAGGCGCAGGCGCAAGCCTTCCGGCGCCGCCGAGTTCGGCGAGATCGCGCTGGAGGCGAGCGCGGGCGCCGCGCGCGAGGCCGAGGCGCCGCGGCCGCCGCCCACGCTGCCGCGCATGTACCTGGAGCTGGAGCCGCGCGCGGCGGCGCGGGGCGACGTGCCGCTCTTCGACTACGGCGCCGAGAGCGTCGGCCTGCTATCGGATTTTCAAGTCGCCTGGCGCTTGCACGTCGGTATATCTGCATCGTCTCGAGCGTCGCTCGGTCGCGGGGTCTCGGCTGACGGTCGCTCGTCTGTCGCAGGAGGGGATGCTGGTGGACGAGTTGGAGGGCGGGCCGACGCGGGGCGCGGCCGCGCCGCGGCCGGTCTCCCTGCTGGAGCTGCAGGCCGCCATCGAGGCGGCGGCGCCCCCGTCCCCGCCGCCGCTGCGCGAGGACTCGCCCTCTCGCGAGGACTCCCCTCCGCCCGAGGCGTCGTCGCCCCGCGAGCCGTCGCCGCCGCGCCGGCCGCTGGCCGCCAGCACGCCCCTGCCGGCCGCCGCGCCCGAGCCCGCGCCCGAGCCCGCGCCGGAGCGCCCGAGCGCGGCCGTCGCCCGGAGGGAGCGCAAGAGACGCAGCAACGTCAAAGTCGATGACATTTTTAACGGAGATTTTAAAATAGAGTTCGGTGAAGGTGAGCCGCCACCGCTTATCGCATCTTTTCGGGTCGAACTTACGTCGGAGTCTTTCGAGAAGTTACACGACAGAAGTATTTCGCTCATAAACAGTTTTTATTGTTTTATTTAAGGCCCGCCAAAGTGATTCTTCTCCGCCTGATAGAAAGCATCAATAGAATTCGAGAGTGGTGGTCACCATACTCGTTGTGAATGCAGACGATGCACTACGGTGACCCACACTATGGCGGCCTATAGGCACTATGTCGAGATGCTTTTTCACGCCCCGCTTAAAAGACCCGGGATCAAAGTGAACGGGAACGCGTACGCCGGTAATGACGTTTAAATGACGAAAATCGGATCGAACGCGCTCAAATCAGATCTTTTTCCGCGTATTCTTTGTCCTTGAAGGTGAACGACACAAGTACAAAGTTTACCGAATTTGTAATTCTCGTTTTTTCTTGAAACTGGATCTATACCCAAGGAACGGTTACTGTGGCGCGCAATCTTAGTTAGTCTTATGGGATGATTTTGAAGAACTGACGCAGTTTTATAGTTGATGTTAGTTCATGAAGGCGAAGGACTCTTTTATGACTATATGAATGAATTAAAAGAAAGGTCACCGATGCTATTGTTCTATAAACGAATTAACGAATTCATCAGACAAAAGCTGAACTATGAAAAGCTGCAGGTACGCGACGCGCTCGTTTCGTCGTATCGCCTCGCGGTCTACATTATTGTCACTAAAGATTTGCTAACTTTTGGGTCGTTTTACAGATTTATTGCAAAAATTAAAGGAGGTTAGAGAGTTCAGCATCGACGAACGATGGATCTCGAGCGTCGTCGGCAGGCGGAAAGTTCACATTCTGAACGAGAGGAAGCGACTCGTCGGCGAGCTGGACGACGCGGGCGAGCCGGACGACGCGCGGCCGCCGGACAAAGGTGAGCGGAATCCGGCCCCCTACCCCGCAACCCGGCCCCTACCCCGGAGGCCGGCCCCTACCCCGGAGCCCGGCCCCTACCCCGGAGCCCGGCCCCTACCCCGGAGCCCGGCCCCTACCCCGGAGCCCGGTCCCTACCCCGGAGCCCGGCCCCTACCCCGGAGCCCGGCCCCTACCCCGGAGCCCGGCCCCTACCCCGGAGCCCGGCCCCTACCCCGGAGTCCGGCCCCTACCCCGGAGCCCGGCCCCTGGCCCCGCACCCGGCTCGCAGAGCGCCACTCACCGTCCGTCCGCCGCAGGCTTCGCCGGCTGGAGCGGGCCCGAGGTCGCGCGGGCGCAGGCCACGCTGGACGCGACCGCCGTGCGCGCGGCCGACAGCGACGACGACGACGGCTTCTTCGAGCAGAGCTCCGGCGGCGGCTCGGAGCGCGGCGCCGAGCTGGACCCCGCCGAGGCCGCGCGGCGCCGCGCGCGGGCCGAGATCGCGGCGTGGAAGGCCAGCGTGCTGGGCCGCGCGGCCGCCGCCGAGGCGCGCGGCACCTTCGACGTGCACGCGCTGGGCGCGCGCGTGCTGGACGCGCTGCAGGGCGCGCGGCGCCGGCCGCGGCCCGCGCTGCGCCTGCTGCGCGAGCACGCGCGCCACGAGGCCGACGTGTCGCGCCTCGTGCTCGCCACGCTGTTCCTGGTGAGTGCCGCCGCCGCCGCCGCCGCCCCGCGCCCGACGCGCCTGACCGTCGCTCTCGTCCGCAGGCCAACGCGGGCAACGTGGAGATCGTGCAGGGCCCGCCGCTGTCGCTGGGCGCGTTCTCGCTGCGCCTGCTGTCGGGCGACACGCGGCGCTTCCGGCTGGCGGCGCTGGACGACGAGCGCCTGCTGCGGTGACGGCGCCGCAGGGCGATGGAGTCGCCGCCGCCCCCGCCCCCGCCCCCGCCCGACGCTCCCACTTAAACACTTAAACTCTATATTTGACTCGATGCAGTTCGACGGTGAACTATACGGTTTCTGCAGTAAATCGGTTCCGAATCCAGAAATCATGGTAGTACAGTGCTATCTGTAGATATAATATGTGGGATATTTGTGAATATAGTTATTAAGCTAACGTATTAATAATAAATAAAGTCAATCCGAGTTTCGTACTCAGATCTCGTGCGCGGTACGGCCGCCTCGGTCCTGAGCGGTATCTATAAAAATCGTGACTAATGAAAGTTTATAAATATAATTTAGACTGTATATAATCGAGTATAAAATACTGAGTTACATATTTAAAAGACGATGATAACTCGAGAAGTGGACTTTATAATATTAAATAATAATGATATGTGCAATTTACAATATATATGTATATGTGTATAACCAAAGTAGCCCACGAACGCGGTACATGAAATGGGTCGCAGGGTACTAATGTAAGCGCAGCTCGCACGAAGGTGGGTGCACTCGACGGTCTCCGTCGAACGATGAACGATCTCATAGCTAGTGGACGCGAAACCGGACCGTCCTGCCTGAACGACCGTCGTACATCTAAATGTTCACCTAGATATAGTGTATATAATGTAGAAGTGTTTACACACTTGTGAGTAACGACGGCACGGCCGCGTGCGGCGCGGACCGCTCCCGAGCAGCACGACAGACAGTATTACGTAGTTAACCATTTGTCATATCCACTCCTAGCGATACTAGCGACATAGCTGCCCGTACCTTTACGAACTTTCTAAATATTAATAATACACTTGAAAGATTTTCTCGATGGTAATAAACGTATCTGTGTTGTGCCCGTCGTAGTTTATAAGTGAGCGTAGTCGGCGATCGGTCGGTCAGTAATCGACGTGGGCGACGCAATCATAGAGGCTATGTTATATTAGATCGAACCGAACTATTGCGGTCCAGTTACATCGATGTACTCTTCGGCGTAAACGGACCATCCGTGATACTGGCCGCGGTCGGCAGAGAACCGGCGCCTGCGACCGCCCAAAGGGGTAAAAAGTCCAAACCAGCTTTAAGTACTAAAAGTAAAGTTAGCAGGAGTAACGCTCGGGCCGCGCAGGGTGCACCGGTTGGGGTGTTCGATGTTACGCCACGAAGTCTGAAAGACATGCCTATTGTTGGGGTCTCAAAAATACATTTAACGTAAATCTAGTTTAGAAAATGTTATTTTTATTTCCACTTTACGATAAATGAAAGTCAAATGACCGATTAAAATATTTTTTTGACATTAACATCGAGATGCGTTTTGATTTCGTTGGAATGTATTTTACTGGCTGTAATTATTATCTGGATAAGTAATTAGGTAGTCGTTGTGTCCTTACACATATCTGTTTTCAATTTTATTTTGAATTACATTTTCGTAGTAAACGAAAGTTGTGTTCAAATTTCGAAATTGGAAAATATATAATTAAAAAATCAATTTTATTTTAAAATTAATTAAAATCCGTTAATAAATAATGTTTTTGTCTGTTTCTTCCTAATATGTGTTGTGTAAGTGTGCTGTATCAGGATCCTGGTGCATAATCTATATTTCGTACCTACCGCGAACTAAAATGTGGTATGTAAAGGGTGATTTTTAAGAGCCAAGCTTTTCAGGTTGGCAGAGCTGGTTGTTAATGGCCTCCAAACTTCTATCATCAAAGTGAAAAGTTTCAGTATACTCAGCCATTTCCTCATAGAAAGACTTACAAACAAGCAACGATTGCAAATTGTTGAAATCCTTTATAAAAATTCGCGCTCTGTGAAAAATGTGCATCGTTTATTACGACCATATTATGGTCGTCATAATCGACCAATGGGTAATCAACAATTCGTGCTGTTATCACCAAATTTACTTTATTGAACATTAAACCATTGACTCGCATGCGTACAGTGCGTACCGAAGAGAATATTGCAGGCGTAGCGTCCTATGTTAATGAGGATCGTGAAATGTCAATTCGTCGCCGCAATTGGGCATGGAACTCAAACACATGGAAAATTTTACGTGTCGATTTGGATTTAAAAGCCTATAAAATTCAACTCCTGCAAGAATTGAAGCCGAATGACTTAACACAACGTCTAATTTTTTGTGCATGGGCCTTACAACAGCTTGAAAATCCACTGTTTTATCGAAGCATTGTGTTCAGCGATGAGGCTCATTTCTGGCTCGACGGATATGTAAACAAGCAAAACTGGCGTATCTGGAGCGATGAACAGCCACATGCCATTCAATAATTACCGATGTAATCCGGAAAAAACTAGTTTGGTGTGGTTTATAGGCTGGTGGCATCATCGGTCCATTTTTCTTCAAAGACGACCGTGGAAGAAACTGTACTGTACTGTCAACGGCTAACGATATCGAGCCATGATATGCGATTTTTTATTTACCCCGGTTGGCTGAGTTGAACTTAGTTGACATGTGGTTTCATCAAGATGGCGCCACATGCCACACAGCTCGTGAAACAATGGACATTTTGAAGGATGAATTTGGTGAGCAACGTATCTCGAAATGTCTCTGTGAGTTTGTCGTTAGTCTATGTGGACAAGCCGAAAACGATTGATGCCTTGCAGGACAATATAGCACACGTTATTCGTGGAATATCGGCCGAAATGCGCGAAAAAGTGACGCAAAATTGGACCTTCTGAAACGGAGCCGCGGATAACATTTACATGAAGTTATCTTTAAAACGTAAATGGCAAAGGCCAATTTATCGATTTCAATAAAAATTTTGAATATATGATGCAAATGTGTCTTTTATTTGATTTTTAAAAAACTACGCTTAAAAAATCACCCTAGATAAGTATTTTAGAAAATATAAAATGCCTATGAGATGTCTACAGCAACAACACTCTTGACGAAGGACAAAAATTATTTAGTGGACGACACAGTTTGAGCTAGGCATAAGTAATCAACATGTCATACCGCCTCGGGAGGGGGTTCTGGACGCCAGCTTGACGTAAGGACGCTTCCCCGAGTTTGGAAAAGCGGAAAACTGGACCTATTAAACAAGTCGGGACGACCTGCCGATTCGATAGCGACCTATAGACCCATCATGTTACTGGTCGAGGCGGGTAAACTGTTTGATAGGATAGTTTCTACCCGTACCGTCCGGCACCTCTGCAAGGTGGGCCGCGATCTGTAGAACGCCCAATTCGGTTTTCGACCAGGGCGTTCGACAGTTGATGTCGTGTTGCACCTAAGGGCTGTGACCGAAGAGGCGGTGAGCCGTGGCGGCGTGTTATTGGCCGTGTCGTTGGACATCGCCAAGCAATTAATAGGCTGCTCTTTAGCTGCAGCAGGGAAGCACTCCACTACCACAAGGTGCCAGAGTATCTGAGGCGGCTTGTGGCAGACTATTTAGAGGAGCGTACCGTCATGTACGAGGTCCGCGACGGTGTTCTGAGACAGAGGCTCATGTCGTGCAGTGTTCCACAGGGGTCTGTCCTTGGACCGCTCCTGTGGAACATTGGATACGGCTGGGCCCTTTGAGGTCGTCTCCCTCCTAGGCTGGGCGTAATTTTGTTACGCTGATGACATATTGGTCACAGCCCGGGGTACAAACTTTCAAGAGGCAGCGAACCTGACCACCAGAGGAGTCGCTCTTGGAGTTGGTCGGGTTCCGACAACTTGCTCCAAAACTGATCGGCGCTGCTTCTGCCCTTAGGCGACTTTTACCCGATTTGGGTGGAGCCAGCGTCGCGACAAGACGGCTATACACGGGGGTTGTCTAGTCAATGGTACTGTATGGTGCACCGGTGTGGGCGGCGGCTCTGACCGCCCAGAATAGGGCTCGCCTCTGGCGCCCTCAAAGGATATTGGCGGTTAGAGCCATACACGGTTACCGCTCCGTATCGACAGAGGCGGCGTGTGCCTTGGTCAGAACTCCCCTGTGGGATTTGGAGGCAGAAGTGCTAGTCAAAGTTTATCGACGGACGGCTGCTTTCCGGGCGGTTAGCGGCATACGGCCCTTTTCTTCCGACAGACGCAGGTCCTTTCCGAGCACTGCTACTTCGGGAAGTATCTGCACTCGGTCGATAGGAGGGAATTGACGCATGTCACCACTGCGGCTGCAGGGAGGACTCAGCTCGGCACACGCTGGCGGTTTGTTCTGCCTTCATACGCTCCCTGGCTAATAGCGACAGTTGTACCGCAGTCACAACCTTCTGCGAAGACGTAATTTCACGGAAGGAGGCAGCGTAGAAGGCCCGGGAGGACGATCTTCACTCGGACCCAATTCGTTGCCGGTGAACCGGGCGGCGGAGGCCCCCGCGTACCATCGCCTCAAGCCGCCTTGAATGTGGCCGCGAGTGTACGGGACAGGTTTTCCCCACCGTCCGCTACAGTTGCCAGCCACAAGGAGGCGACGTCCACGTGTGCCGTACGTCGCCTAAATAGATACTTTAACCGTAGATGGTGCCCGCGGTAGCGGGCAGGCGCTAGGAGTGATCTCAATGTCGTAATTACAGCTGTACCCAGATCCCTCCTACCTCAGGCGCTAAGTAGTACACCGTGTTACTTTAGTCGGTCCGATGCCGACACCACCCCACCGTCATCCCCGGGGAGGCAACGTGCGGAGCTTTTGTCGCGCCGCACAATAAGGGCGACCCCAGGGGTCACGATCGAGACCCTCCAGCATCTCCTTTCTCTTAATTTCCTTGGCGCGGCTTATGGCCAGCTTCAGAGTTTTCTGCGCCTCTCGGTACTCCTCATGAGGCTGGTCCTCCCCGCTTTCTTCGTGGTGTCGCCGCCGTGTAGGACCTTCGGGCACGTGTACAGGCCGCGCGGAGGCCCGCCAACTTCTGGGAGCGATTAGCATCCCAACATCAACCGTTAGGCCGCGGCCCGACAGGCATGATCACCTCGCCTGCTCGGAACCCGTTCTTCCATAGATATATCAGCAGTCGACCAGGCATCTCTACATAGATTCTAGGACGATCCATGGACTGCAGGTCTCGATGGTGTCGAATGCCTTCTTATAATCCACATACGCTAAGCAGAGAGGCTGGTTATAGTCTTCTATCTTCTCAATAATTTGCCTGAATGTGTATGTGTGATAATCGATCGTAGCGATTATCGAATTTGACGATTCGTAATTATCTATGTGCTGACGGATTAATAAAACAGTGTCATCACCCCTATTCATCATCATCACATGGATGGCGACTAAAGGAATAAACTACACAGGACAACATTATTGCAAAAAAAAAGTATAACGTGAAACAAGCACTATACCGACGAGTCTGGTCGACGTGAAATAATATCTTAAAACCTCCTTTTGAAGGAGAGGCTTATGTTGAGCAGTGAACTATTAAAAGCTGTTGATGACTTCTCGAAATACCAAAAATAACTTAAAACGTACTTTTGCTAATTTCAGCCGCGGCGGCCAGTCGCAACGGAGACCATCCAACAACTTAGATGTTATAGTGCACAAGTATGTGCGGCAACAGGTGCATTCTCTGTTCCCTTCCTCACAATTCGACGGGACCGGAGAGAAATCTGGTGCAGGCCTGACGACTCGCTAGGAAGGGTCCGGATGTCGTAATAACAGTTGTTCCCGGATCCGTCCTATATCAGCCGCAGAGTGGCACACCGTGTGGTTTTAGTCAATTCCGACACTCCACCCCACCGCAAATGCCAGTGGGGTGACGGCCCGAGGGGCTTTAAACACGTTAAAAAAATGCTTGTCGGCTGTACGAGGCCGGTTCAATAAGTACCCGTGTTTGACGACAGAGAGCGTTCCTGAGGGAGGTTGGTGTTATTATTGTGTGCTGTCATCTATCAAACGACAGTAAAACAAATTTCAGACTGATACTCACCACGATAACGCACCAGCACATTCCTCCGAATTTGTCGGCGCCAAACTGCATGAATTACGTAATAAATTACTGCCGTATCCCCCCTATTCACCTGATCTTCATCATCCTTGCGATTTTTCTTCTTCACTGACATGAAGAAATGGCTCGCCGGAAAAAAATTTAGCTCAAACGAGGAAGTCATTGTCGAGACAGAGGCGTATGTTGGATAGTTCGACGAAGCCTATTTTTTGGAGGAGTTAAAAAATTGGTAGGAACGTTGGGAGAAGTGTATTTTCCTAAAAGGAGATTATATTGAAGAATAAAAAAATGAATGGTGTCGTGGGACACCAGGTAGGAACGAAGTTCCTTCGGATAATGTGGTATCGACACAATTTGCAAAAAAAATCGTGCTCAATTTTATGTAGGTTTTCTTGATTTTTCTCTTAAATTTTGCTGATTAGTTTTTATTTAAGTACAAGAAAGTATTTAGGAAATTCAGTATTTTAGGAAATAAAATAATAAATTCCTTAAAATAATAAAATAGCACACATGACGCGCTTTCGCGCCTGCGCACGTCTCATTTAACGGTTTTATTCCACGCACTTTTTTCCACAGATTTATTCCACGCACTTTTTCCACTTACGGTTTTACTATCACATTTTTTTCGGTTCGGTCCCGCAGCGAAATCCCTATCCCCTCCAAGCCTGCCGTAAGGAACTTCGTTCCAAAAACTTTTATCAATAGACTTTCGTCTCCCTTTTGAAAAAAGTACTACGTCGCTCCTGCCCCAGTGCAGTGCCAGTACGTAGTGTAGATTTAAACAGCTTTGAGAGTTCTTCTAACATCGGAGTTCCTCCAGCTTTTAGAAAGTATTGTAATAATCTAATCTTACCCAGATCAATTTCAGGAAACTCGTTTGTCCATCCACCATCCCGAGCGAACGGGGTTGTGAGGTACTCTTAAAATTGAATAAATATTTAGTACTTTATTATTTTATGGTTATTAATGTTGACTGAATAGTGTCATTTATTATTTTGTTCTATTTATTCTTATGTATTTATCCTCTTAGTTCCAAACTATTGGCAACATTATCTTTAGTTGTCAATGTAAATTTTGTTGTCACATCGAATGAGATGTCAAATATCACCGGCGATTAATTTAATTAGTTTTTCGCTGCAGACGAACTAATACAATTGAATGGTAGAGAACCGTCTTGAATTTTTTTTATTTAGTACGAAAATCATAGATTTTTTTAGCTGTGGTATGTAATGTAACAGTAAATAATATTTAGGCTTGTTAAACAGCTCGTAATATTTTTGTTGCTCTTTGTGTCGCAGTGTCCGCGCGTGCCTCGCAGCGAAAATGGGAAAACTTCTAATAATTTTATTAGCATTTACCGCTACTTGTGTGGCTGGTTTTCTCAGGTAACCAATCACGTTAATATACCAGTAAGTGTGTAATTGCTATTAGTTACGTTGCGAATATAAAATACTTACAGGTCACTAATTTCTAGTCACAATTACTGTTATCTAGCAATATTTGTTTTGTTTTGCGATATGACCTTTTGAAATATAATTATTTGCTTGTTGTTATTGTAAGCAGTTATCACACCCTCACATAAATACGACAAAATATCTATTCCTTTGTTTTTGTTAAAATTAGAATCAGTTTTGTTTTCTTGGGGAGCAAGAGGTCAGAGATAACTTTGAGTATAGACTGTAAAAACATAGAAACCTATTTGGTAAAAACACTTAATCTCTATTATTAAGGGGCAGATTGGAAATAGGAATAATCTACCTGTTGTTAATAAGGCTTAAGCTATTAAGATTTAATGTATGTGTGTATTGAATATATGTACAATGCTGATGTTAACTTAGCCTTTAACATATTAACTAATGTGAATATAAGCCACAATGATTCCACAGGGTGCCACTGTATCGTATGCAGACAGTCCGTAAGCACTTCACAGAGGTGGGCACAGACCTTCAAGTGCTGAGGATTAAGTACCACGCTGGTGGGCCTGCACCGGAACCTCTTTCTAACTACCTAGATGTAAGTATTATATGATATCTAAACACATATCCTTGTAACTTTTTGTACTTGCTTTTTATATTCTAAACTAAGGAAGCTGTGGTGTCTTTTAAATTCCTAATAGCAGCAAAATTAAGCTTATATTTTGTATTTTAGAAAATTCTGTTATAAACTTGAATCCAAGTGAATCATACTCTATTTATTTTAAAGATTTATATATCCCCAAAATTTAAATTTTAATGTGACTAAGCTTGAGTTCAACCAAATCTGTACTTAAAAACAGAAATCAACAAATGGAAACAAATAAATGAAATTGAGAAGCTTAAGCAAGTTGGAGTTATTAAAAAACGAAATAAATGTGTTGTGTTGATTCTGGACTAATTTATTTACCACACAGTTTTATAACAGTGTAAGTTTAAAATACGAAATATATATTATAAAGTGTGAATATGATGTTGTTATGTTTAACTTGGCGTGAATAACAATATTAAGATAACCTCTGAGTACAACACTTATCTCCGTCACTGCGTGAGCAATATGCTTACTACTTTACATTGATAGTTATAAAATCTTTATTCAAATAATTATTACAAAATAATAATAGACATTCACTAAATTTTGATTATTTTGTTGAGACACTTAGGTGCTGGTGAATTTAGAAACTATTAAGAAAGCAATCAAATTTGCTATAGGGCTCTCTTAAGTACAAATGAGCCAACCAGCTGTGAATCAAAAAGTTTTCTTATTCCAATTAAAAAAGAAACAAGAAGTAATCTAAAAATGCTTTTAGGAGTATGTTACTTAGCTATTCTCTTAATTTATGGTTGGTGTCATTATAAAACCTTGCATCATATTAGATGCTGTGTTCCTTTGATAACCAATATTTTTTTTTTGATAAATAAAGTATGAACTATATTCTTTTGTCAAGGAACCAATTGCTATAAAACAACGGTGGCCATGGCATCTTTTCTGTAAACAATATATCAGCTTGCACACTCAACCAAGGCACAAGTGTTTTGCATCGAATCTCTTTCTACAATCGCGAACATTTTTATTTGACCACGTGACTTAACATTGAGATGACGTGTTCCCATACATTTGTTGGGTTTCTAAAAATGTTTATGTTTGGAAAATGTCTAGTTGGCTAAAAAAAAAGAAGGATAGTACACAAATTAAAAGCCTGAAATCTGGTTTAACCAGTCATGGTGTAATACAAGCTCGCTTCGAGTTCTAGCCCAAATGGCTTTAGAAACAGAAACAGTTTAACTGTAACACACTACCAC
The DNA here is from genome assembly GCA_949316085.1 of Hypercompe scribonia. Lineage (NCBI taxonomy): Eukaryota > Metazoa > Arthropoda > Insecta > Lepidoptera > Erebidae > Hypercompe > Hypercompe scribonia. The sequence continues at coordinate 22,685,174 of OX438980.1, read as the reverse complement.
CACTTAGTCGCTTGGAATCTGGTGCTAAGCTTTAGTGTTCTTAAATTTCTAAGAAAAAATATAAGCAATATAATTTTTCCTTTGTGTAGACAGTCAGGAGAACACGTAGAGGTTAAAATTTATAAAATAGGAAGTATGTAGATTCAATTTTTTTACGCTTGTAAAAGAGATTTCAGAATTATGTGGGCATAAATCGAGCGCCTTACGAATATCTTGTCGGCCGATTGATGCCAATTGAACTTCACATAACATATCAAATCGAGATTGTAACTGTTTTTTCACTTTTATTGAAAGATAAGCTAAATCGTCAACACCCGTTTTCGTCCATGCAGATTCACCACCACTGACGGTACTGCTTCCAAACATCAGACACGAAAAACAAAATAATTTATTACTTTCTTCACATCCACACAACCAAGGTGTTTTGAAATATTATTCAGATATAAAAACACGCGTAAAAGGTTTAATTTTTGTACATTTTTGAGTAAGTAGAATTTTACGACCTGGTGGCCCTTTAGCCTTCAGTTGAAGCCATATTTCTAGAGTTTTTTTTACACTGTTTAATAAAAGATACACTCTATTGTGCCATTTTTAACACAAAATGACACGCAAAAACTATTTTCTAATATTCTTAAAAAAACTGCAACATAACTGACGAAGCCGACACATTTGTTTGTATACACAAGAATGGCAACGTCGCATAAGCATAGATTTGATTAATTTATCATACGAAATCTTTTGTTTTACGCGTCGGGCTGTATTGATGTTTCTCTTTCGCACTCATTATACAGGGTGTCCAAGAACCTGGCGTCCAACTGGATTCCCACGATGCCCCAAGTTCTAACAGTACTCAGAAAAATATTTTAAAAAATCCACCCCATGTACTTACAGAATTATACTGATTTCAAAAAAAAAGGGGAAATGAGCACCCTGTGACATACTTTTGAATGCTGTGACTGCTAATGCTGATAATTTCGATATTTCTTGGAGGTTTTGTAATCTAGGGTATTGCTGTGTCTAAATAGAATGTAAAAATAAAGTACTTTTTGTACCATTTTAAAATAAAATATTATTTTAACTAAAGGTGATATGGAAAACTATTGAATTTCGCAACTTTGACCGACTGTAGTGTAAAAAAAATGTACCAAAATAGTATGGCAAGTGACGTCAAATTTTGACGCGTTTATTCCTCTTTTTAAAAAGGTATAATACTTACACATTAATTTGAAAAAAAAAATTTTGATAATATTTTTACTCAACAACCCAATTTTTACGAAGTGCCTACCTACTAACGGTAACTGTCGGACCCTTTCTTATCTTAGAAACTGTTATGTTACTACTATTATTTACTTCGGTTCCAAGAGTGAGCAAGAAGGAAATACACACAGGTAGATGGGTTCCCAGTAGAATAAAAGCAAAGAATGTTAGTTTAAAGATATTTTATTACAATAAATGTTCAAAATGTTGACCACCCGCGGCAATACAAGCTCTCACTCTCCTTAAAAAGGACCGCTTTATGTTTCGCGAGTGACGTATCACCTGCACTGCTTGTGTTATCTTCTCACGAAGGTCAGCGATGTCATTAATGGGCTTCGCATAAACGAGCTCTTTCATAGTTCCCCAGAAAAAAAAATCCAGCGGATTTAAGTCAGGTGAGCGGGCTGGCCACGGGATTGTTCCTGATCGCCCAATCCACCTGTTCGGGTATTGCTCGTCCAAAAACTCTCTAACGGATACGCGAAAATGTGCTGGACAGCCGTCGTGTTGGAACCACATATCTGGTGGGGTCTCTTCTAGTAAGTTTGGCAAATCATTTTGAAGAAAATTTAAATATGATTCGCCAGTCAAATTCTCGGGCATCTCAAATGGACCAATAATATTCCCACAGAGAATACCGGTCCACATGTTCACTTTGAACCGGTACTGGGATCTATCTTCTCGCATCAAGTGCGGATTTTCCACATGCCACTCGTGCAAGTTGTGTAGGTTCATGTAGCCATCTTTCTTAAATGTTGATTCATCTGACCACAAAATTTTGTCGATAAAGTTTTCGTCTTCTCGATGTTTTTGCAGGATTGTTTCACAAAACGCGACTCGGCTCGGATAGTCTCGAGGTAAAAGACTTTGCACTCGCTGTACGTGGTACGGATGATATTCTTCTTTTTGGAGAATACTGTGTGCTGTGCTCTTCGGTATCCCCGTATCAGCTTCTATTCCTCGCACAGAGATGCTTGGATTTGCCGACACCGCCTCTAAAACTTCATCGCGTATGAAGTCATTTACGGGTCGTCCTTCACCAGCTACTTGATTGGGGAACCGCCCGTCACATAGTGATCTGTGCACATTAATGAAAACTCGATGGTCGGGATATCGCGTAGCCCTCGGATACCTTTCTCTGTAAAGTCTCGCTGCAGCTCGTCCATTACCTCTACATTCTCCATAAATGTAGTGCATATTTGCGTATTCTTGCGGAGTGTAGGTCGCCATGGTAGCACACACAAAACACAAACTGTCCAAACACAGGCAAAGGTCGTCGTAAAGAGTTCGTTTCAAAGTCCAGAGCACAAAGAGTAATCGAGTCCAATAAACAAAGCTTTAAATCGTAGTACGTGATCAATGGTAACAATAAGAGAGAGGTGCGTAGTAACGGCAGGAGGCAGTGACGTGTACTGACCGTACTGTTATCCTAAATAGCACGATCCCAGATAGCGTCACTATCTATCTCACTCGCACCTCTAACCTTTTTCTCCCTCACTCTTACCTGAATAATGGGGTACCATAAAGAAGAACCAGCAAATCGCAGAGATAGTTTCTGTCTTGCTCCCTCCTGTTGTAATAACGAATCACTATGGTGAGATGCATGCACATACCGTCCCTTACGGTCTAACCTGTTTTTTGAGAGGCCTGTTGTTATTTTTATGAGCATACAATAGTAATTCTTTAGAGGTTAGATTCAATTCGTCGTAAATTTTTCTTTCTAAGAATTCTGTAAGACATCGTAAAAATTGGGTTGTTGAGTAAAAATATTATCAAAATTTTTTTTTTCAAATTAATGTGTAAGTATTATACCTTTTTAAAAAGAGGAATAAACGCGTCAAAATTTGACGTCACTTGCCATACTATTTTGGTACATTTTTATTACACTACAGTCGGTCAAAGTTGCGAAATTCAATAGTTTTCCATATCACCTTTAGTTAAAATAATATTTTATTTTAAAATGGTACAAAAAGTACTTTATTTTTACATTCTATTTAGACACAGCAATACCCTAGATTACAAAACCTCCAAGAAATATCGAAATTATCAGCATTAGCAGTCACAGCATTCAAAAGTATGTCACAGGGTGCTCATTTCCCCTTTTTTTTTGAAATCAGTATAATTCTGTAAGTACATGGGGTGGATTTTTTAAAATATTTTTCTGAGTACTGTTAGAACTTGGGGCATCGTGGGAATCCAGTTGGACGCCAGGTTCTTGGACACCCTGTGCTACGAATCGTACTAAAATTCGTCTCATAGCAGCGCAATTGCTAGCACTCCACTCGTTACGATTTGGCGCCAAAAATACGCGTAGGTATAAGCAACATAATTGACTATTGTATACGCATGTAGAATAGAAAGAATGTAAGGATAGTTTGTATTATAAAGACATATAATATAGATTACTTATGTAATTTTATGGGAGTGTACTGCACCAATGCTCTTTAGGATGAGCCGCCACTGGTTGCTTATGGAATAATATTCGAGCAAAGGTTTTTTTTTTTTTTTTATTATGTGTAGATTTTAGCTGTTGGCCTCAGATGGCCTCTACAACTTTACCCGGATTAGTTACGGTGAGCGCTGAGGGCTCTCAACCGGCCATTTGTTAAGCAATATTGCCCAAGGGCACCCCCTGCGGGGTACGAACCTCGGCTTGGGGTGTTGCTGAAACACTGGGGCGGCCTACTCCCATGTTTTGTTGACGGTTTACGCGGCGCGTGTTCCGCCCCCGCCGACGGGGACGAAAACGCGGACGGTTCGTACTTAGTGTGTTCGCTCTGCGTTGAGCGCGTGTAATGTCGTCGTCTAGCTCCCCTAACGCGTGTTTGGGTCGACGTATTTTTGAAATTTTACTCGGTATGTAGTTTACGGCCGCTACCACTAGAGGGTTGGGGTGAGTCGGAGCAGAGTCAAAGTAGCTAAGGGAGCACTGTTTTATGAATTGCTTGATGGTCGGCAATCTGAGGTCGATGTGAAGATCGACGTTGCGTACATACCACGGTGCTCCCGTAGCTTTGCGCAAAGTTACGTTTTATAGTACTTGTACCCATCGGTAAGTGATATCCGAGTAGTTTAACACATTGCGCTGTTAAGTAATCGATAGATGACCGTTTTTAACGCATTAAACAATCGATCTTGGTTACCACACGAACAGTTTTCAATCGTTAACGGCTAGTGGAAACCTTAAAACGTCTCACAACACTCTTTGTACTGAACTTCAATATCACCTGGTACTTGAATTGCAGAGATCTAATGGCAGTCGCTCTGCCCAAAAATCAGCCGTATCATTATCAACAAAGCTCAGGTATAATTAAAAGTATACATAATAACACCAAATCAAATTACTATTGAACATAAAACCAAAAGAATGAACATAAATTCGTCACGACGAGACACTCAAATGTCAATAAGCTAAAGTTCACGTAACAGGTGTTGGTATTTTACAAGAGTTTGTTTGTAATTTTTAATATAGGTGTTATGTTGGTTTAGGTATTTCAGGCCAAACAACAATTTTTATTATCTACAGACATGTGTTGTCTGATAATTGGCTCAAACATTTAGTAATTTGATACCATTTACGACTAACAATTTAACGACATAGAATTGCGCGTACGCTTTACAATTGAATAATGACTAATTATTTAGCTCATACAATATAATATGCGGTTATAGCAATGGTAAATATTCAAAAATAATTGCAATGGAATGCGTTGTGACCGTACGTTTTTATCGCCACTTGAACATTCTCCAACCAGCTACTAAAAATAGGTGCGTCATTGTTCACGCCACTGTCGGTTATAGTTTTACCTACAAATATTAAAATATTTTCCTACTTACAAATAACGATAAGTGTAAATATCTTAAACGTCTGATCTGAAACAAGGCAGAGCTTATATTATAATACCCGGAGTGCCGATAGACATCTTACATAATTTTGAATACATATAAAATGTAGTTAAATTATAGCCAAGCACAGAGTCATCACACAATAGGCTAGATGACACCTTAGTCAAATTAGTTACTTTTTATCATCTGTCAAAACGACAATTTTGCATGAAAAATGTACTAAATACCAAATTATGACGTCACTGTTTTAGACTAATCAATTGAACAATATATTTCACTGTATATTTGATTGAAATTCGTACTAATAATAAAAAGCTATGTTAATTGTATTTGCCGCGATGTTTCACGATATTAGTTTTAATGAAGTGGACATTGAAATTTATTTACGAACAGTCATCTACCCAATTGTCGGTCTTGGGTGGGAATGAATCTTACGACGTTTGGTCAGGACCACTTGCATGAAGAGCAACAGGTCGTCGGTCGTAGTGTAGCGTTCTTTACGGTATTTCACAATCGTCCACATCTTGAGAGCATCGAGTGACCGAGCCGATGGGGTATTCTTTGAGAATCTACATCAAGTTTTTACCACGGCTTACACTTTACCGGTTTTCTTTTAATGAATGACGAGTAGACTTCGTATGGATATGGCTTGAATTAGTGTGCTGTAGGTTTCTATATTTTCAATAATACGTTAATGTTTAGACTATTTCTTATATCTAGAAAAGCATGATGTCATTTTAAACGCGAAACTAGGTTCTGTTGTATGAAAAAATCGTTTTTGAAATTATTCATTATGAAAATTGACGTTACGAGATATTTTTATAATATTTACTGTAATTGCAGTAACTCAATTAATTTAATTATTTGTCTTGAATGTTGCGAAATTTGTTATTTGCGAGTTTTTATAATTGTTAAAGCAGCTGGCTTTAAAAAGTAATGTAAACAGTAATACATCAAAGACATCAACAGTTTCTACATATATGATTATATTAATCTGTGCGTATGTACATGTGCAGTAAAACTGTCTTGATTAAAAGTACGTTTAATTAGCACACAATTGGGTAGATGACTGTATCGTAAATAAATACCAGTGTCCACGTCATTAAAACTAAATAATATCGTGAAACATCTCGGCAAATACGATTAACATAGCTTTTTATTGTTATTACGAATTTCAATCAAATATACAGTGAAATATATTGTTCAATTGAGTAGTCTAAAACAGTGACGTCACAATTTTGTATTTAGTACACTTTTCATACAAAATTGTCGTTTTGACAGATGATAAAAAGTAACTAATTTGACTAAAGTGTCATCTAGCCTATTAAAACGTATATGTAAGTTCACCCTAACAGTGGATCTCATCATTCGTTGATTGGTGTTGCCATCTAATTGAGTCTGCTCTAATATGTCGGGAGCCTTGTGACCCGGAACACAGGTATTCCAACACCTGTCTCGGGCACTAGTCTGTCTCAAATGTTCTTTATAATGTATTTCAGATTAAAAATCTACACTGTACTGCGTACGTTAGTGATGAGAGAATAAACTGTTGTTACCCAAAAAGTTATCTGAAAGGGTAAAACTTACTGTTGAAGCGCTCCACAGACTATATCTACCTTTAAGCGCTGGGCTAACACCAAGTTAACGAAGCAGATATAACCTGTTGATTACATTCAAGTCGTACTTTATCACACAACACAAACTTCTTATATTGACAACAAAAAATGCATGGCGTTAACAATACGCGCGGATACGTGCGACACTTTTTGATACCCTTTGATACCAAGCGTTAGGTTTGTCTGTTTACAGAAATTATCTCAGATTTTGATTGTATTTTTATTGAGGAGTCAGCTACAACCGTGTCTGTTCCGTATCTAGGTGTGCTTTGAATGCAAAAATCACGCGAAATACATTCTTCATAGAGTGTAATTAAGAATGTGTATTTGAATTTTCGCTCTGTATATAAAATGTTTATTAGTAGAGTTAAGGTATTACCAACATGGACGTGGGACGGTCCCAAATAAAACACGAATGTACCTTGCCTTACTCAATCATGTTTGCCGTTTGATTACATCGATGCGTAATTTTGATAAGAATTAACTAACTTTTTTAAATTAACACTATTGAATTAGTGCGAATGCTCGGGGTTTAAATTACTGTAACCTCGATAAAACGCGGCCTGTTCCGCTGCGTTGTAACTAGAGGCGGCCGATCAACGAGCACAATGTGACGGTATGTGCGTGGTGTTCCAGGCGCAGTACTACGGGCCCATCTCTATCGGTAACCCGCCGCAAACCTTCAAGGTGGTGTTCGACACGGGCTCCTCGAACCTGTGGGTGCCTTCCAAGAAGTGCCACTACACCAACATCGCTTGCCGTTAGTCCATTACTTCTCTCCACTGTCGCCAATATAAATTCGCTTGCCTCGCTTATCTGGTGCAAGGAACTGTTACAATAAATACAATATTTTATACTTTTGTCCCCGATTTAAATAGAAACTATAGTTTTTGTTTACGTTTCCAAATAATTCATGTGTGAAGAGCATCGTTCGTCAGATACAAAGGGTTGATGCTCCATTCCTGCATCTGTTTTTTAGTTAAACAATACATATGTATTGACTCTGCCGACGTTACCGTACAGTTCTGCACAACAAGTACGACAGCACCAAGTCGCGCACGTACCGGCCCAACGGCACAGAGTTCGCCATTCACTACGGCTCCGGCAGCCTCTCCGGCTTCCTCTCCACCGATGACGTCTCCGTGAGTACCACCCCACACTAGCTCTCTCACTCTCCTATTGGACACTACAAACAGAGCTTTACACTTCTTATTTGAGAGATGTTATCGAGTTTTTGACTAAACATTTTATGATTTCGTGTGATTTGTGTGATAAACTTAAGTTGAGATAATGGACTGAACATTTAATTCTGGGCTCGAAAGGGCCTCTGTCAAGAGGTGAGTAAATACCTTCTAACGCTAGACACACTACATGTAGTACTTAAGGAAATTCAGTTTTGCATGTAATATTATAGTATTGACTATGTTACCATTCTCTCGAAGGGGCCTAGTGTGAGTTTATCTCGCATCACCTCGATCGTCGTGGTGATCGCATTGCGATCGGCCGGTACTGAACGCTTCACCAACCGCAATGCCATCGAGTTGATGTGAAATAAACTCATACTAAGCCCTCGGACTATTATTCATATTTCATCGGTAGTAAAAGCTTTGCTCGTCTCGGCAGGTGGGAGGTATCACGGTGAAGGATCAAACGTTCGCCGAGGCCTTGTCGGAGCCGGGCCTGGCCTTCGTGGCCGCCAAGTTCGATGGCATCCTCGGAATGGGCTTCCGCAGGTACCGACAACACACTACCAGTGTTTATGTTTGTCTATGAATCAACTATTGTTTTACTTTATTCGATGTACCACAAAGATGTCATGGAATGGTAATAGCTACTGCAAATATATGCGTGTTTCTAGATCTCGACTAGAGAAGAGTCGCATCAAATAAACTGGCCGTCGGCTACATAGTATAGTTGTTATAAAGTGTGTTATTTCAAAAGAACAAGATTATATTTGCCTACTGGAATATTGGGTGTCTCGGGTCTCGTAGGGCTGTGGTGCGGGTCCGAAGTAGAGTGATACGTTTGTTTACATGTCGCGCAGCATCTCCGTGGACAACGTGCCGCCCGTGTTCGACAACATGGTGACGCAGGGGCTCGTCAAGCCCGTCTTCTCCTTCTACCTCAACAGGTAATCGTACTACTCATTCGCTCATTATTTTTGGCTATGCTTTTGTTATGTTCGACAGCCTTCACTAGCCCACTGCTGGACGTCGGCCTCGCCGGAGAGAGCAGGCTTTGATCTACTATACCGTTCAGACGAATAACAATCATTCTATTACTTGAAGTAAACAGAAAAAACTGACTCGGTTGTCCGTTTAAGTAGTTGGCGTGAAGTACATACATTGATATTTAAAATAATCGTAATTATCGTGATAACTATGTGAGGCTTACACTGCCACGATGACTTGGCAAACGTGGCGTGAAAAAGCATCTCATTAGGCCACCATAGTGTGGGTCGCCACACTGCATTGCCTGCATTTACAATGAGTATGGTGACCACAACTCTTTGGATTCTATTCATGCTTTCCATCAGGCAGAGTAGAGTCCCTTTGGTAGGCTCTGCATAAAAAAAAAACTTCAGTACATATATGGAATACCTATAGTTGTAATTAGTATAAATCAGTACTAAGGATTATACACTTGTTAAATAGATCCGTAGATTACATTGGAAAAGGTTAACGTTATAATAATTAATGAAGTTTTATTCAGGACGCCATATTTTTCATACAGAAATGTGTCCACAGACAATAAAAACTCTGGTCAGGTGGCGCTGCAATGGATTAATTATGAGTATAAGTGACTGTTGGTCGCCAGGGACCCCGCGGCGGCGCAGGGCGGCGAGATCATCCTGGGCGGCTCGGACCCGGCGCACTACCGCGGCAACTTCACCTACGTGCCCGTCCACCGCGCCACCTACTGGCAGTTCCACATGGACTCCGTCGAAGCCCAGGGACTCACCTTCTGCCGACAGGTCCGCCGTCCGCTCGCGACCTCTAATATTAGTTTTGCGAAATTATAATAGAACGACTCGAGCACCTGTCTAGTGCAGATTGAAGTAAAACTTTCGTCTCCGACTGGGACGTTAGACATATCGTTATATATAAAATTCGCTCACTCGTGCTCTCGAATTGAACAATCGAAGTATCGGTGTGAAGCGCTGCCGTGTTATACAGGTGGACCAAGAATTCGTTAACATTTGAATCTAACATCCCGCGTAAACGAATGCCGCGCGGGACGCGAGGAGGGGTCCGACCGCTAGCTCGTTTCTCGGAAGTTTTGTCGCAATGGCTTGCTTCACGGGGCCGAAGCTCGCTTACTAGGTGAAATAATTTTATTTAAACGACAGTTCGCTGATTACTGTGAGACGTTTATTTCGCGTTGAATACAAATTTAAAAATTTAATCAATATCCGAGTCTTCCTTTAATAAAGAAATTAATGAAGAAGCTCAAAGAGACAGCATTTGCGCTAAATGTGAAGGAAACTGGAGGCCCACGGACTTCTCGGACCGAAGAGAACGTGCAGCAAGTTTCCGCTTTCGTTCGACGTAATCCAGATTTAGCGACGCGCAAACGTTCGGCTGATTTCGGTTATCTCGTACATCATTACCGCATTTTGAAATCATATCCATATAAGATCCAGAATGTGTGGGCATTAAAACCTAATGATTTAAATTTGCGCAAGCCGTATGTCGAAACAGTATTTCAGTAATTTTGACATCTTATTTTCTGACGAAGTCCATTTTTACTTCAACGGACATATCTTCAATAATCAATATAATTGAAGATATTTCAATAATCTCATAAAAAGAAGTCTGCTGAGGATAGATCTTGACTTCTGGGTGGCCATGGAATGTCGCCTCGTCTGGAAATCAGCTTTTCTGGCATCGCGTCTTTGACCACCGGTAGGGTATTTCGTCGTATTCTTATATTAAAATCGTTTCACACGGTAAGCGCGCTACTTACTAGTAAATTTTCTTGTAAATAATCAATTTTTATAATACGTCAAATGGTTTTTTCATCAAAACGTTAACTAATTCGTGGCCCACTTTGCACATCGGCGGTCGCGATAAACACTAGACACGGAACGCATTATATTTGTACGTCCGAGTTAAAAGTTTAGATTCAAACCTTCGGAAAGGGAGAGAACTCATACGAAATAGTAAGTAACGAGAGCGTGTCGGACAGGGCTGCGAGGCGATCGCGGACACGGGCACGTCGCTGATCGCGGGCCCCACGGCCGAGGTGGAGGCGCTGAACCGCGCGCTGGGCGCCACGCCCATAGCGTTCGGCCAGTACGCCGTGGACTGCGCGCTCGTGCCGCGCCTGCCGCGCGTCGCCTTCGCCATCGGCGGCGCGCGCTTCGCGCTGGACGGCGCCGACTACGTGCTGCGCGTACGTACCTCTCGCTCTAACGGGCCGGCCTTATACTGATATTGTCTTGCAAAACTTGTCTCTTAGTCGCCTCTCGCGACGCCTGTGGGACGAATGAGCACGCTGACGCTTCCTATTGTGTGTATTTCTTCGTAATCATAATTAACATAAAACGAGTAGTACGGGTTCAGGTCTACTGCAGAACGACAGATCACTAAGCCGCTAACCCGAACTGACCGCTAGTTGCCGAGTCTCCTTGCAAAACTAAGACTACAAAATGTCACGCACTCACTCTTCGATACATCGACAGAACTATGGCCCCGAAATGTTTCTCACACCGATAAAGTTGACGCGCTGCTGTGCTCTCTACTGAGAACAATTCTAGTTTAACGAAAAGTGTCTGATAACACTGTGTCCTTGCAACAACTCCCAGAGACCGCTCCCAACTTTACTTTCCAGCTCCTACAGCGCAGGCGCTTACCGAAGCAACCATGCAGATGGTAACCTGCATGCACACTACAATTGCCAAAGCGTTACCTTTACACAGTATATTTAACTATAATCCCTTTTCCGCGCCACAGTAAGCTAGATGACACCTTAGTCAAATTAGTTACTTTTTATCATCTGTCAAAACGACAATTTTGTATGAAAAATGTACTAAATACCAAATTGTGACGTCACTGTTTCAGACTACTCAATTGAACAATATATTTCACTGTATATATTTCATTGAAATTCGTAATAATAATAAAAAGCTATGTTAATTGTATTTGGCGAGATGTTTCGCGATATTAGTTTTAATGAAGTGGACATTGGTATTTATTAACGATACAGTCATCTACCCAGTTCTTTCACACGGAGCTTGCGATGTTTTATTGGTACGTACTTCATCACAATGCTTTCCTTAATATACGACTCTACGAGTCATATAATAATCGAACACGAACAAATCCATTGAAATCTGATCGTCTAATTACAAAATATAAAATTTTGAACACATTCAAACATACACTTAATCAAATTAGAACCCTCCTCATCTCTGTCGGCCTGGATGTAGGCTGTACCGTGTAGTGCGTGCCAGTGACACGGCAGGTGTGTTATGCAGGTGACGCAGTTCGGCAAGACGGTGTGCCTGTCGGGCTTCATGGGGCTGGACATCCCGCCGCCCAACGGCCCGCTGTGGATCCTCGGCGACGTGTTCATCGGCAAGTACTACACCGAGTTCGACGTCGAGAACAAGCGCCTCGGCTTCGCGCCCGCCGTTTAGCCGCTCCCCGCCTCTCTCGGCCTCCCCCAACTTAATATATCGTGCAGGCCGAGCCCGCTATACGTTTGTTTCCATTATCTGCAAGTAGACGGTCGCTACGTGTCCTTATGATTACGGATAGTAAGGCGCGAGCTATAAATCAGTTAAAATATTACTTGCCGTCTTGTCTTTTTTATTTTTTTTGTTATGATGTACTTTGCAAATAAACATTAGTATACACTTTGTTGTTTTGATTTCTTCTGACGACAGATATCGAGAATTGCAACCCATTATTTTATTTACATACAATTTTACAATAGAACATTAAGTTACATTCGTTCACACAAACTGTGCTAGATTGTTACAGAGCAATATTATCAGATCGACAGCCCTTCATAGTCCACTGCTGGACACAGACCTCATTAAAAAGGAACTTGTAGCTTACTATACCAAGCTGGCCAGACGGTGTGGTAAAAGGTTTATAGTTTTCCTTCCTCTTCACAGTGTGTCATATAATTTGCTGCCTCAACCGTCTCTCACTACACCTCTTTTTTTTTTGTTGTCGGTGTGGCAAATCCCCCTTTTATTACTATTAATATATACTATTAATCTGTCACCATGTGGTGATTAACAATAAAATGTAACACTAGCACCGCGCTGCACTAAAACCTTTGTTAGCCCAGTGGTGATAAGTAACAGCAAACGAGCCCCAGTGACCACGTTGTTAAGTCACTAGCGCGATGTTCGTGTTAATTACGAGTACATTAAGGGGGTATTCTGGTCTAGAGACATGAATTTTAGGTAACTTTTGAAGTGCTGTAAAAAAAACAAACAATATTTTTACTATACATCTTTTTATACATTATTTATTAACATTAGAAGAATACAAAAAAATAATTGAAAAGTCAAAAAAATCCAAAATCCCGTTAATTATCAGCTGATGAAGTGGGGAGTTTTAAAAAATTTGGTGCGTGACCAAACCCACGATTTTGACCCTCCTAGCAATCTGAAACCAAAAAATAAAAAAGATTATCAATCTATAATAATGTCGCAATGTCTGGAACTACGGACAAAATGGTGAAATTTTTTTACAAAATGGCGACTGCCGAAAAAAAAAAAGTTTTGGACCACTTTTTTTGACCTTCAATTTTTTAAAAATAGTAAAAATAAAAATTTGAGGATAGGCGTAGTTCCGGACATAGACAAGTTTCTAAAGAAGTGTTAAAATTTCAAGTAAATCGGTTTGGTAGAACCTGAGAAATCGTGGATATCGTATTAAAAAAGACAGTTCTGAGAAAAACGCGTTTAAAGTTTCAAGTAAAATGTTTTGCAGTCGTAAGTCATAAAATTATATTTTAAACTTACATTTATTTAATCTGTCATTCCTGCTGCATACATTGGACCTCGAAAAAACTATTTTCGGCGTTTCTCTCTTCCGATCCGAATAGTTCTGACCTCCTTTGACGCGATAAATGTTTATATCTCGAAGCGGTCAATCCGGGCGTTGTCTCATTTCACGGCAAATACATGAACTTCTGGACCAATTTTCACACCCATAATCGTCAACATTTTCAAAATCGGAATGAAACCTTTATTAAAAATACACACAGCAATAAATGTTGCAATCTGAATGATCTCAGGCCCGGAATGGATATGTTTTGGAGCGAAAGTCCATATCAACAAGTTTAGAGACTCATTATTTATTTTCAACTGCAATGCAATGTGTGATCATTTATTAAGAAATATAGATTCAGGTAGACGGAGAATCCCCTATGCCGTTTGTTCGATTAGTTGCAGCCTAACCGGTTTGGATGCCAGCTCAGCAAAATACCTATATTTCCGAAAATAATTTGAATTTTGAAAAATCCCCTCGTACACATATTCTTAAATAGTTAAACTTTAAAAATATGAATAAAACAAAAAAGCTGTTTTTTGTTTCTAGACCAGAATACCCCCGTACATTTTAAAATCGCTATTCGCCTTCCCAACACGCCATCGATGTGTATCGAGCGAGGGTACATTCCTACGATCTTTTTGTCGTTAACCAGGGCTAAGCTATAAAGCAATGCAATTCTATAAATTCGTCCACATCTTAATTCTATCTGAGAAAATAAGATTCTAAACCATTCTTAAACGCATCATAAAAATACCAATCGGGTTCAGAGTTGTTGAAGTTGTTGATTTCGGCTGAACCAGATCAGGGAATTTGGGTGAATTTTTATTCCAAAAGCTCTTTGGGATAAAAATTGCCGTGCGTCTTTGTTACCGATAGTCATAACTTTTAGCGTTTGAATTATGCGACTCTCGTATTTAAGTTACTATATACATATATATACATATTTATAAGGGAAATTACGGTGTGCGGTTCGTAAAAAGGTGTGGCCGAATGAAAAAGTCAAAAATATTTATTAGTGACTCTAAAACAAATATGTAACACAGGAATGGTACAATCCAATGGAAACAATATTGCATCAATTTCATAATTAAATACTATTTATTTAAATAAAAGTTTAAGTAAAATAGATCGTCCATACATAAATTATAATTACAATATTCCGATAGAACATCTGATGTACAAGTGGGGCGGTACCGCTGCACTGCTCACTCGCGTCTATATATAACTACACTATGTATAACAACTAGCTCCACTACACTAGTCCCAGTTTATGCTTTTTTCTAAACTTTTTCACGTACGCTTCGACGAGCGCCTGGATCTTGGTCGGGTTGATCTCCCCCGTCTTGTTGTGGCAGATCTGGAACAAACGAGTGCTCACTGACGTCTCATGACACAATACACTTTAGGCCTGTCCAGAAACGGTTGCCGGCGTGAAGGTCAGAAGAAAGAGTCGTCCACCAGGTAGTAGATAGAGCCACGTTGATTTCAGCATGAACGGGCCGGCTCGTCCGGAGCAGTACTACCCTCCCACAGAAGATCAACTTAAAGCGCCAGCATCTGTGCTGTCGTGTTTCGTTGGTGAGTGTGAGACCGGAGGCCCATTGATGCAGGGGTGACAATTGTCGTGGTAAACGTGTGCAATACAATGCTACGATAACTGTCATGTCTTTTACGTCTCCAAGTGAGGTGTAAAAAATCGTAATAGGCCGCCATGATGTGGGTTACCATACTGCATTGTTAGCATTCGCAGTGAATATGGTGACTACAACTTTTAAATTCTATTCATGCTTTCCATCAAGCAGAGTAGAGTCAGTTTGGCAGGTTATTAAAATAAAAAAAAAAAAATGAGGCGTTGCAACAGCTGTTTTTTTTTTTCTGTTGTACTAATCGTTCGACGGAAGGAAAGCGAATACATAACTAGTTCCGGCGCTTAGCATTTCGTCGTTTTCGTTATTTTATATTAATATGGTTATGTATCGCTTCGCGAGACAGTGTCGGAGTACCTTGGGCACGGTGCGGCGCAGGATCTCTTTGTACTCATCCTTGGTGACGTGCTTCTTGTTGTAGTGGGGCTTCAGCACCAGCTTGACTTCCTCCACCACGCGCTCCTGTCGGTTCAGCTTCTTCAGGAACTGCAACAGAAGGACGTTCGACCGTTTTAATTTATCTTCAAGATCTACATACGGACAGCATTCGGACGGTAACGCGATCGAACGAATCGTACACCTCGCGTTCGACACGAACACTACTAGATATATATTATACGTATAACAGTGTAATATTTATTAATTCGCTCACTTTGCTCTTGACTTGCATTTCGACGGCGGAACTGGGCAAGTCGTCCAGTATCTTGAGATTATCTTCGTCGATCTTGACGCCCACTTGCGTTTTACCTGAAACGTCGGTAGGCATATCGGTTATTTCAATACGAAAAGTTTAAACCTGGGACGCGACGGGCGAAGGCCGTACCTTTCTTCCGGAGCTTGACGGGCACCTTCGCGGCCGCCGAGCGCGGGCGCCGCGCGCGCGCCGGGCGCTCGGCCGGCGCGTCGAACGCGTCGCGGCACGCGCCCGGCGGCTCGAACAGGT
Source organism: Hypercompe scribonia (assembly GCA_949316085.1). Taxonomy (NCBI): domain Eukaryota; kingdom Metazoa; phylum Arthropoda; class Insecta; order Lepidoptera; family Erebidae; genus Hypercompe; species Hypercompe scribonia. Next base: position 22,668,850 of record OX438980.1, on the reverse strand, counting down.
CGCCGAAGTCGCTCGAGCCCGGCGAGTAGGGCGAGTCGCCGCCCGCCTCCGAGTCGCCGCGCCGCGCCACCGGCGCCGGCCGCCCGATCTTGGCGGCCGGCATCGGCTTGATCGGGTCCGACTTGATCGGCGACGGCTTCGCCAGGAACAGCTTCGGGGCCGCCGCGCGGGTCGGCGACGGCAGCACGATGCGCACCGGCGGCGCGGCGTGCGGGGCGGCGGGGGGGCCGGGGGCGCCGGCGGGCGCGGGCGCGGGCGCGGGCGGCGCAGCCGGCGCGGGGGGCCCCTCGGCCGCCGCGTCGCCCGCGCCGGCCGCCGCCTCGCCCTGCGGCGGGTCGTCGGGCGGCACGTCGCGCGTCGACTGCAGCAGCGCCATCACCTGGTGCAGTCGAGCGCGTGAGTCCCGCCGTACCTACCGCTGCACCCTACCCGATAACCTTCGCGTCTACCTCCCGCCGTTCTAGATCGATAAGCCTAATATGTAGCGAACGGTCGAGTTGAAACTCACCGTTTTCAAAATTAAACAATGACCGCTGATTTTAAACGAACGCGGCAGCGAAACCGCGGGTCGATTTATTCGTTCGGTGATGCATCGAGAGAACGAAGTGTCACCGCCCCTACTCGTCTACGACGCCGCAGGCGGCGGCTAGGGGAACCGTGTAGGACGATATTGCTGCAAAGAGAAGAAAAACTCGAAACAGACCCTACGCTGACCCGTTTGCTCAAAGTGGTATAGTAGGCCAAAACCTCGCCGAGGTGAAGTCTAACTGATAGGTGGCCCGCTGAAGGCTGTCGCATTTATGTTATTCATAGTAATATAAACAAATATTTTATTTTCCAATAAAAAGAAACAAAAAGATACGAAATCTTATAAATATATAAAAGATATGAAATACGAATCGGTTCAGAGGAATGAGTTATTTTTAACAATAGGCATGATACCGGATTTTGACGAATTGGTCAATAATACTCCTAAGTGTTTAGTATTTCCAAAAAATATATTATTTCGACAGAGAACAGCGGTATTTTTGAAAAAATGTGGTTTTAGTCAAATATTCAAATTCCAGCGCCAAAACGGCAGTGGGTGTCATGGCCGCTGCTTGTAACGTCACGCCTATGAAAACTAAGTAAATATTGGAGTGCATTATAGACATAGCAACAAATATTTTATTTAAATAGGAATTCTAAAGTACATAAATCATGTGCGGTCTCTCAGTGCTTTAATACATCCATAAAAACCCCTAACAAATTGTTTGTTTATGTTCCAAACAATATAACAGTGAGATATACTCGTAAGTGGCTTTCTCTTGCACGGCGAGATCCTAAAGCCATAAATATAAATACACCTATTTATTTCTGTGAAGATCACTTTGACGTAAGTTGTAATGTTATTTAACATTATAATGTCCAATCTGTGTGTGATTTTAAATAAATTCTACAGTTTATACGAAGTACAGTTTTGATGTTAATAAATCTAACCTTAAAATGAATTGAACTTTTGAAACGTTCACCACTGTATTTATTAATTAACACTATTCATGTTTCAGTAACAAAGACATCGATATATTAACTTTGAATGAAAATGAAAAATATTCCTAATAACATAACCTCATAATTTCATAAAGTATTGACGTTACTTATACTGCAGTTTTCACATTTCTAAATTCTGCTGAACAGAAGTCTTTGTTTTATGCCAGAAACTCTACCAGCATTAACAAATCGACTCGGGGCAAATTGGAACTATTTGCCTTAGTAAATCTTTGTTCCATGGCTCAAATTCTTATACACACGCACACATTATATATTAGAACACGAAAACAATCAATAATTCGACTTATACACTACCTATTAAAAACATGAAATACCATTAAAATTGTGATTAAAACAGTTTAGAAGCGCATATACAATCGAAATTCGTATGAGATCTAGGTAACAGCTACAGTGTGTTTATAGGCGTGACGTAACACAATCTGATTGGTGTTTAAGCTATCATGGCGTATTCCTGTATTTTGTAGTTTTATTCTATAGAATAAATTAATAATCTCGTGTTATAAAAAAGAAGTACGTCATTTTTATGCATCTATATATTATATTTTAGTAGTTAAATACATTATTTTAATAGTTCTTGCTGACTGTCATCAGGCCTATTCACTAAGAAAAAACTTACTTTTTCGATGGGTGACAGGGGGCGTCGATCAATAACGTCATCGGCGGACAGATTCGTTTTCTGCGCAGTCTCCAGCGTCATCAGCGCTCGAGGGGGAGAGGCGGCGCGAGCGGAAGCGGGCGAGGCCGACGCGGACCGAGTCGGCTCGTAGGGGTCGTACGCGTCCGGCGAGTCCGGCGGGTCGGGCGGCGTCAACGGCCCTCGGGACTCCTCCGTGCCGTCGGTGGGCGGCGGCGGCGCCGCGGCCGCGGGCTCCGGCGGAGTCTTGGGCCCCACCGCCCCGTGCGCGCCCTCCGCCGGCGCGGCCGCCGCGGGTGCGGGCCCGCTCGCCTCCTTGGCGTGCGGCGCCTCGTCGTCGCTGAGAAGCACGATCACGTTGCGCGGAGACGGAGTCAGTTCGCGGAACGGCGAGCGCTCCAGATCGATGATCGCGACCGGCTTGGCGGTCGCCGTCTCCGGATCGGGTGCGGTCGTCCTTCTGCGCTTTCGCCGCCGCTCTCTGCGCCGCTCGCGCCGCTCGTCGCCCGAAACGCGCTCCTGATCCTTGAAGCTCACGCTCACCAAGATGTTGTCGCCCGACGTGAAGACCTCCTTGGAGGGCCCCGCGAGGTCCCTCGCGCGGCGGTGGCGCGCGCGCTCCGGGTCGCGGCGGCGGCGCGCGCGCGGGCCGGGCTCCGGCGCCTCGGGCTCGGGCGGCGGCGTGCGCGGCGACAGCAGGCGCGAGTCCACCGAGCCCGCGCCGGGCGAGCGGCCCGCCGCCGCGTCGCCGGGCGGAGAGGGCGCGCGTGAGGCGGCGCGAGAGGGCGCGCGGGAGGGCGTGCGGGAGGAACGGCGCGCGCGGCGGCGGCGCGGCGAGCGCCTGCGGGGCGAGCGTCGCCGCGACCCCGAGCGGGAGGAGCGCACGCGTTTCTTCCTCTTGCCGAGCTTGGGCCGCGGGCTCCGGGAGCCCGAGGGCGAGCGCCTCCGCTTGCGAGCGCGCTCGGCGGTTCGGCGTCGGCGCGGTTCGGCGCGTTTCTCGGCGGAGCGGCGCCGGCGGCGAGCGGCGCGGCTCGGGGTCGGCGCGCGGGGCGACAGCGAGCGCGGGGAGGGCGTGGGCCGCGGCCGGCGCGGCGAGGACGAGGCGCGGCGGGCGCGCGGCGGTGTCCCGCGCGGCGAGGAGGCGGGCCGCGCGCGCGGCGATCGGCGCGGGGAGAGATCGCGGCTGCCGCTGCGGTCGCGCGATCGCGCCGCGTCGAGCGGGGACACGTCTCGGCCGAAGGCGTCCTTGGGTCGGCGGCGCTTCTCCGACACGAGCGTGCGCACGTCGTACCGCTCCAGATCCTTGCGCCGCTCCTTCCGTCGCTTATTTCGCTCGCGGTCGCCGCCCTCGCTCGAGTCTCGCCGCTCCCGCTTGTTCTTCTCCTTGTCTTTATCGCGCTCCCGATAGTTGCGCTCCTTTCCGCTCTTGCTCAACTTTTTAAACGCTATTTCCGCCTTTTTGCTCTTGCCTTTGCTCCTGTCTTTGCCCTCTTTTTTAGAATCTTTTTTCTTTTTCTTCTTGCCTTCCTGTGCTTCTTTTTTCTTGTCGACGATCTCCCCCTCCTCGCCGTCGACGGCCCCGGTGCGGGGCGGAGAGACGCGGTCGGAGTTGGCGCGCTCGGTGTCGCTGAACATCTCGTTACCTTCGTCCTCCGAAATCATCTCGGTGTCGAGCCCCTCGATGCCCTTCTCTTTCTCGGTCTCGAGGGAGGTGTCTTTCGATTTGTTCTCGTCGAGGCACGGAGTGTAACTCCTCTCGTCCTCGGTTTCGCTGATCGACTCGGTCATCTTCTCTATGCCGTCGTCGTTCCGTTCGGTAGAGTCTTTTACGGGTGACTGGCAATTGGAAGGCAAATCGTTTTCCTCGGTGCCTGATAAATCATCGTTTTCGTCCTCGGAAGGGGTATCGTTGCAGGACTTTTCGTTTTCAGTGGGTGTAGCCACTTGAGGTTGTTCTTCTGTAGCGTCCTCCTCCTCTGAGTGATCCGTCTTTTCGTTTATCGTTGACGTATTTCTGGGTTCGAGCACCGATGGTGTCTCTTCACCTTCAGGCGCTGTACTCACTTCATCTTTTTCATTTACACTATCACTATCTTTATCTCCTTCGTGTACAGAGTCTCTCTCCTGATGTTCATCAGTAGGTGTAAGCTCTATCTCACGAGGGACATCTTGCTTGTCTTCTACCTTTTCTGTCAGTTTCTCCGAGCTTTTCTTAGGACTGATGAGGTGGTCGTTGGAGGGCTCGACTACCGGCTCCGTTTCTTCATCCATCTCTTCTTCCTCATCGTACAAACTCATCTGTCTCTTGATCAACGAGGGTGTATTGAGTTTAATTTTTATTGGATTGCGGGGGTTGGTTGTAATGGGACATCTCTTTGATACTTTTTCCTTAAGTTCCTCTTCAGATTTTTTTTTCAGGATGTTGGTCTCCAGTCGATGTGATTGAGAAACGGGGGACGGAACGATTGTAGCAACAGGCGAGGGTTCATCTGGAAGCACTTCGTCATCTTCTTGTACCAGGTCTTCGAGGTTGTCTTGGATAACAGGTGTAGGGGTTTCCTCAGATAGTTCATCGGCATTATTGGCAATATGTACACTAGTAGCCGAGTATATGGAAAAGTTAGGACAGTCACCTTCCGAATCCTCATCACTGCGATCCTGTTGTGGCGCCGGGGTCGGCACGATGAGATTGCGGTGTTCCTTAAGTACAGCACGCACGGCACTATCTAGTACATTAGGTGGGACGTTCATAGTGCTAGTGTCTAAACCCGCTATGATATTTTGTACCGCGTGTTGCTCAGGAGGCAGAGCAGCCACAGGAGCTGCAGGGGGTGGTGGGGCAGGGGCGGGTAGAGGCGGTGGCGCAGGACCAATAATTTGGGGAGATGGCACAGGAACCGGACTACACTCTTCATCGGCACTATCGTCATCATTAGTCGGTTCCGTTGGGTCATATTTTTCTGTATCTATGACAAGTCCAGAGTCACTTTTCTCATCCTCCGATTTTTCCACTTCAGGTGTTTTGTCAAATTTAAACATAGGAGGTTCCGGTAGCGGTCGATACGGCTTCGCTATATGTGAAGTGTTCATGTCGGAATCATTAGCAGAGTTTTGCCGCGATATTTGCCCCATTCTCATATCTAGAGGGTTTTCGAAGCCTCCGAACGAGTGTCGATGGGGTGGATCGACTCGAGGTCCAGGGGCGGGTGGTACGTAGGGCTGCCAGTTGGGCGCCAGACTATAGCGACCATGCTGTTGCTCACCGTGTCGCTGATTACTAACATTCGGACCCCGATTCTGGTCCATGAGTTGCCTTCTGTTGCGATCGAAATTGGGATCGTCGCCAAGATACTGATGCGGGCGCCTCGAATAGTTATTGTAGGAATCGCCATCATCCCGACGCATATTATTTTGTTGGTGATAGGCATTGCCCTGCCGATTCTGATACCCACCACCATAGTTATTTTCATAGTTACCACCTCTGTTATTGAAGTTATTAGCGTTTTGCTCGCGGTGATAGTTCCCACGATAGCCGCCGCCCCAACCTCCACCGCCTCGAGACTGCCCAGGATAAGATGGCACCTTTTTAGAGGCATCTTCACCCTTGGACAGGTCCAGTCTATCCTCTTTCGTATCTCTTTCCTGTGACGCGTTTTTTGGTAACTTTGTTCTTTCGTGATTTTCAACTTTAATACTGACATTGCCGTCCACGGAGATAGAAACGACAGATTTTTTCGAGTGAAGTAACGTTTGACTCTCTAAAATAGAAGAGAGGACGTCCGGAGCCGAGGTGGCGTGAGGGGGCGACGGAACGGATATCATTTTTCTTCGAGCCTGCAAAATTTATAAACTCGTAAATATACAAAGTCTGCGTCGACCACTCACAACGGGTAGCGATTAAAGTGAGCATTAAGAACCTGTCTATAAGCACTGAGGATATAAGAAGTAGGTCTGACGGCGACGGCGGTACTCGCGGACTCCGACACCTCCCGGTCGTCCTCTTCAGAAAAATATTCGAGTTGATGCGGATGCCCGAACAGACTGAGAGCGGGTATTCCAGCCCTGTGGCGGCGCGTGGACAGCTCCTGCACGCCGGCGCTGGTGGAGGCCAGGTCGGCGGCGCGCTGCGAGGCGAGGCCGGCCGACTGCAGCTTGGCGCGCACGCTCGCGAGCACGTGCGAGCGCCGGGCCGCCGTGCGAGGTTGCCGCCGTTTCGTCTGCATCAATATTTACCACTTACGCCCTATGTCTTATATTGATGCTATAATATCAGGTAACTGTTTATAGTTGACTTACTCTATCCAAGAGTAACAGATGGTATCTATATTATTAATTGGTAGGTATATGTGTAGTAAATGCAGTAACTGAAGCAGCAGCACATATTAGAGATGCCACAAATAGTAATTTGGCTAATGTGTAATTTGCCAGGTCGATTAGTATACTAGCTATGTAATCTTTAAAGTTCTTCATGAACGTCTTCTCTGGCATTTTTTTTTGTATTTATTACTATTTGAGATTTGGAATAGTGATAAAACATCGGCGTATAATATAGTCGCCGAAATAGTATAATATAGTCGTATAATATAAATATATAATATAATATAGTCGTATAATATAAATATATAATATAATATAGTCGTATATATATATATTTTTAGGTAGTAGAGCCACGCTGATTTCAGCAAGTCCGGGTCGGCTCGACCGGGGCAGTACTACCCTCCCACATAAAACCAACCTAAAGCGACAGCATCAGTGATGTCGTGTTTCGTTGGTGACTGCGAGACTGGAGATCCATTGATGCAGGGGTGATAGTTATCGTGGTAATTGTGTGAGCCTTACATTGCCACGATGATTGTAATGCGTTTTACGTCCCCAAGCGGAGCCTGAAAAGGCATCTCACTAGACCACCATAGTGTGGGACACTATACCGCATTGTCTGCATTTGCAATGAGTATGGTGACCACAACTCTAGGATTCTATTCATGCTTTCCATCAGTCAGAGTAGAGTCACTTTGGCAGGCTCTTAATATAATATAAATATATAAATAATATAATATAGTCGCCAAATATTCGTGGCATCTCTAGTACATATAGTGAATTGCGGCTGAATATGTGTATAAAAATTAAATTACTTTGATAATAAAGAAAAACTTGTCACATTAGAGTGAAAAGTTTGCTGCCTAGGGTATTTAACAAATTGAATGTGGAAGTTGAAAAGTGATTTTATTCTTTTTGCTACCAGCAAACTACTTTGTTAATAATTTCTAGATGTTTGAGACTACTATTATTGTTATAATTCACTGTATTTAAGCTGCTCGAAGGTACCAACATGTTGCAGTGGGTCCAAACATAATGAATGACTGCATTTAATTATGTAAAAAAATTTATCTTTTCTATATATACTAACTAAACCTAATGCTAAATTTACTCTGTTTCAGTATTTCACTAAACAACTGCAACTTACAAGACACTGATTCAATAAATTGTACCTGAACATGAAACCAATGACTAGTGATTATAATGAAATATTAAAATACTTACCTTTCTTTTTTTAATTTTTCTTTTAACCCTTTTGGTGACAGGGTATTTACCATTTTCTTGCACTTCATACTCAATAATAACAGTTTTAGTGCGTCTTCTCTTACGTCTTCTGCGGTCTGTGGTTGGTTTTCTTCTAGTAGTGACACTTCTAGTTTGGGTACTTCGAGGTGTCCCTAACCCTCGAGAAGTGGATGGTAAGACATCAGAATTGACACGGCTCCCTCTACGCCCACTGGATGTCGAAGGTTCCTCTGAAGTACTGACAATTGTAGAGGAGCCTGAGTTTCTTGTTCGAATAGGTACATGATTAATTTCGTAAGGCAGATCCATGTGAGTGACGCCAGAAAACAGTATGTCAACATCTGACACCAGGGCATCACAATTAGGACACAACCACTGGTTGAGAGGCACCTGTGACACATAAAATCACATTTTAATATAGATTTTGAGCTTGTGAGTACAAATAAGCAGAATTAATATGATAAGAACCTCAGAGAGTGGTGGTGTGAGACACGCCATATGATAGCCAAGGTCACAGCCATCACACAGGAGCATAGTTTCCTCACTGTCTGTCCCTCCACAAACCTGGAATATTCATACAATGTATATATCAGATCTCTATGTCTATAAGCACTTTGAAGGTTAGGATTCATTAACCTCTATGTCAAAACATAAGTCAATAAACTATTAGAATAATACAAATAAGTAATACATAAAGATGCATTAAGGGCGTACAAAGTATATAAGACACAATTTGATTTATCAATTGTAATAGTTACTTATAAGTAAAAGTGGTTCAGATTTATTTTTACCTCACAAACAGTGGGATCCTCAATAACAAGCATTTCCACAGATGGTCGCCGCTCAACCACTTTGACTGGTTCATTGCGAAGAACTCGTCCTCCGGCACATGCCCTAACAACTATGGAATCAAAGGTCATTCTATCTACTGGACAAGTGTTAACATTCCTTGACCATTCCATTATGCAATCCAAACAGAATATATGTTCACAACTCTGAGGAGTCCCCACTTGTTGATTGGTAAATCGCAAAAGACAAATGGAGCATTTTTCAGAATTGCCTTCCGAACTGTCGGAACCGAAACCAGAAGGCTTGGCGCTCCAAGTAGTCGGCTTAGCCATATCTGAACGATCCGTAGCCCAGCCCGAAGAATCACTGCCACTTTCCGAGTCCCGAAGCTTCGGGAGCGCGCGTTTCCGTCGCGTCCCCGTGCACACAACAGAACTACCGCTGCTGTCGCTTCCCTCATCGCTGAGCACCTGAAACATACTTGTATTGTAGTAATATTCAGAGCATCGCGTGTTATAACATGTATTGCCTTGGTCAATCACCCTTAATCTCTTTCTACGTGTCCCCGCCGTTGCGACGCCTTCGTCACTGTCAGAGCCGGAGTCTGAGGAAAGCACCATCACCTTCTTGATCTTACGCTTGGGCCGCAAAGGCGACTCCTCACTGCCTTCTTCACTCATGATCTCAAGTAAACAGTGTCGAGCAGCCAGTGATCACGACACGAAGCCAGTTGCAAAGGTGTAAATGACCTCCGCCAAATTACATTTAAACAAGTTGTAATACTATTTAGTAAGATCATTCGGTCTGTAAATTAGATTCATGCATATAGATTGCTCTCTCAAAAGCAATTGCCTACGCGTTATCCTAACTTAAATCCTTCCACTATTTTGACAGCAAGCCGCTATCAATGGTCAAGCAGCCATTTTCCTTTCATTTCTTTTTTTATTTTACTAGTGGTGCATTAAGTCATTATAAATAAAAATCATATAACCGATAAATTCGTTTTTGTAATGCAACAATAACAATAAAAGAACGGTATTAAAAAACGTTTAAAATTAATAGAACTAATAAAATTAATATAATAAGATTAATTTATATAGACAAGTTAAACTGTTATATGTGACATAACTATCAGCACACTTTTCACAGCATTGACAACGCGGACTTAATTTGGAACCGACGCGGGAACGCTGATAGCGTAGATAAAAAGGATCTGAATGTCTTATCAATTTAAAATAAATAATTATAGCTATTACTTGTATTGCATTTTACTCTTTATGTTCCTGATTCTCATTAGTTAATCTGTTGTTTGTATGTGGATTTAGTAATTAATATTATGTTGTGGGTCACCACACACATTACGTTGTGGGTAACACATTTAGAGAATAGTGTATCACGTGTGTATCATGTGTATGATACACTATTCTCTAAATGTGTTAACAAACAGTTTATATAGGTGATCTGACTTTAATTCAAATTACACGTATATAACACCTAAAGAGCTACCATATCAATAATGTAACAATCAAAGAAATTAACTTTTGTAATAACTAAAAAAATGGTAAATGAAAAACTACTAGAGTAAAGGTGTTTGCCGATGGCGGTTTTTTGATCGTGTTAGATGGTGAAGCTGGTGAAGAGTTAATTTATTTAATCGTAGGCAACACTGAGTGGCGGATGTCTGAGATTATTTGGTCAGGCTTTGTGCGTTTTCGTTTATTTTTATTCTATAAATATACTAAAATAAGTTATTTTAAAAGAAATGACTGCTGAAAACGAACGTGAAATATATCATAAATTAGAAGCCATGAAAGAGATCAGGTATGTTGTGTTTTATTTATTGATAACTATTCAAAATGCTTCTCACCTGTGGACTCGGATCAATAAACACTTGAAACCGTTTGAAAAGTTTATAGATATTTAGTTTAGTTAAAAGTTCAATTAAAGCAACTGATGAAAACATTATACCAGTCACTTTCATTTGCTTTTGGGTATCTAGTAAAATATATTTCATAGTATCGAATTAACCTTTTGTTTAGAACCTCGCTGATTATCCCTCACCTAAACTTCTTTACTGTATATTTCTCTTAGTAACACATAACTGACAATGGTGTAATGTCGACATTACAGAAACAAAACCATAACCCTGGAGAGGTTGAAGCGAAGCATTTTGAATGAAGTGCGTAGCGGGGATCAGGAGGGCCGCTGCTTGGCTCAGTACAAACGAGAAATGGAACTTCTACAGCAGGAAAAGATGAGTCATGTCGAGGAGTTGCGACAGATACACGCCGATATTAATGCTGTATGTTCTATTCTGTACGAGTACATGTTAGTGAATGATGAGGCTTTTTAAATTGTACTGCCTCAGACATATATAGGGATGTGTTTTGTGTGTGTCTGTTACTTTTTTCAGATCGTTAGGTAGTACACTGTTATTTATGTGCTTATTAAAATCCAAATATCGGATAAAATGTGAAACTAATGTTACTAATAATTATGAACTATTATTTGATTAAGCTCACAACTAAAGGAAAACTCCAATCTTTGTGAGATGTGTATTCCAGAGGTCTTATATAGTTCTTGATGTCAATTGTTGTTCAAGGATATACAGAAAATGTGAAGTTTATTAACAGTTTGTATTCATAGCCATGTGTAATTCAACATAGAATTGATTTTTGAGAAAGATGAAAATAAGCTGTGAGGCATACATTTATTATTATTATTCTCTCTTTGGTACATGTACAGTTACAGTGTACGCCATGTGGAACATGAACTCTTGAAATCTCTCCTTTTCTTGATGTTATTTTTTAGGGTTATTTTAAGGTTTGGTCATCTACAATAATACAAAAAATTTCCTTTTTCTCATTAAAAAGAAGTGTGTGGTGTGTGATGTGTGAGCTATTAATAACTGGCTATCACTGTAGTGAGTTTGTTTACATGACTGTTGAACTGATGTTCTGTGTGTGGGCTATTGTTAGAACAATTGGAACATTTTGTAATGTTTGTTTTCTCTGTCTGTCACACTCACACCCACCGTGCTGGCCCACTCTCATTCAGCTCTCGTATTTGTGTTTACGTTAGCTCCACATTCCTAGTCATTGTGTTCATATGTTTTTATATTAATACTACTGTACCGATCAACTGATCTTTTTCTAATTGTAATTATGGGATCTTGAATACTAATCATCGGTTTTAGATATGACTGACCACTACACAGAGCAATTGAATATCCAATTTCAAGTAGGATACATCTCATATATTTTCATTTATTTTTTAAAATCACTGAATTTTAAATACTTTCCTTTACTCATTATGTTCGAAAACCACACATTTCTGTTATTCTTGCCAGTGTTAACGCTATAATGTGTGTAGATATAATTTGGAGAAGGCCACATCTCTTTGACATCATTCTTCAATGTAAACCGTTAATTTTGAAGCTACTACTGTCTCTTTTATTTTTGGGATTTAAAACGACAAACGTTGTATTATCCATCAGTCACATTTTCCGAAGCTATTATACGCGAATTGTTACGCTTTTACCCACAACGAGTTCAGCCAGTTCAGACATTAAAAATGCCAAGAAAAAAGAAAAGAGGAGTAAGAACTACAAACATGTCATAAAAAATGCTAAAATAATAGGTTTATTCCACATTAACTACAATGGAAAACATTACCAGGACGGAAAACAGCAGAGATTTGTTTTTTACGAAGTTGGAAGGTACATTTTTTGTCTGCTTATGAATAATGCATATTTCTAACTATTTTTGTTTTGTTTCTATAATGAGAGTTATGTATGTTTGTTGACGCCCAATTTTATTGTTCAAGATGTTCCAAAAAAGGTTTTAATGATTTGTCTAATGATGATAAAGACAGCTTGATTATGGAAATCAATTCCTATGAAACGAAACATGAAGGAAATATTTATGTACAAAGTACGATCGAGTTATATATACCAAAAGACACCTCTAAGTGGGCCAATGATATAGCAAATGCAAAGCTCGAAACAGTCTCTTGCAAATGTTATGTAGAAACTCGTACTGTAAAGAAAAAAGTTGCCAAGTGCTAGTCGGAGTCGCCCATGACGGGTTCCGTAACAGCGATTTATTACGTATTTAAAAAACTACATACTGGATCTCGTTCAAACCAATTTTCGGTAGAACTTTACATTGTAATGTACATCATATATTTTTTTAGTTTTAATTTTTTTCCCTTATTTTGGAAGTTACAGGACGCACACACACATTTACCAATTTGGAAGTGTCCCTCATCTACCAGTTGTTAAGTGTCCCACTCTATTCAGTTAAAAAAAAAATGATATAAGAAACCTCAATACCATTTCTGAAGATCTATCGATAGATATCATACAATATGGGTTTGTTGACAAAAAAATCAGTTTCAGTTCTAGGTATGGGAGACCCCCAAATTTATCATTATTATTTTCTATAATATTTTTGCGAAAATCTTAATGCAGTTCACAGAATACATCTACTTACCAAGTTTCAACAGTATAGTTCTTATAGTTTCGGAAAAAAGTGTCTGTGACATATGGACGGAGATTTTTTTTTCCATTTGGCTACGGAACCCTAAAAAGCATGTAAACCTGCTTTCATAAACTTGGCATGGCATAATCGTTACGAGATACAGATGTTTGACAACACAAAAAAAATACCACAAGATGTCACAGGTAAACGAGCTGGTTCAAGAAGCAATGCTAGTCCGAGTGAATTTTTCTATGAAATTCATAACTTTATAGTCTTTTAGCAAGAAAGAAATTCTTTATTCCAACAACATTAAGAAAGTGTATATCAGCATCATTAGAAAATAACATGAAATGTTTCTGAACAAGAATCCCCGATATGACAAGCAAACCTAACTTCAGTTCATTTGTCAATATTTTAATTTTAATTCTGATTTATCATTTGGCAGACCACAAATGGACGTTTGATGTGAATGTGAAGAATTAAATGGTAAAATAAAAGACCCTCTTTACAAGATGGTGCAACAACAACTACAGAACTGATAGTACACAAAGTGCAATTTTATGAGAAAGTTAAAGAAATTGAAGAAAGTGTGCCCATAGTGATACAGTTTTAGATTTATCCTCCTTCCATATGTAAAACTTGCCTTTATCTACATTACCTTTAAAAGGAATACTTATAATAGCAAAGTATCTATCAATAATATAAAAATTGCTGACATTTTTATATTATTGATATTTATATTATTGCAATGGTCAACGAAAAACATCTGCCAGAAAAAGTTTTAAGACTAATTTAATCAATTATCTGAAGTATAATAAGTTTTGTTTCAATTATGTATTTAAAATAAAAGTTTCGACAACTTAAACGTTTCTTTTTCTTTAAATTATGGATTTTTTATGCTGGCAATTCGAAAGGGGCATGTCTTATTAATTTTAACTATTTAACTATATATACTTATTTGTCCTTAAATCAAAATATATCATTCGGTTGATAATTTAGTCTTAAATGTAATGTTTTTTATTTTGATATATAATAATAAAGCACAACTCGAACAATTTATGAAATAGCTGTCAATATCGAGCACACTATCGATACCATAAACGACACACGTAAGGGAGCGGCGCTATATATCTGCACTGCCGTTTTTCAGATGGAGACAGTGATAAAGCAGACGGAGGAGAGCATGACGCGCAAACTGTCCAACGCGTCCCGGCTCCACGAGGACTACCGCCCGCTGAAGACCGAGGTGGACCTGCTGCGCAGGCAGTGTCTCGGCCTGGATCGGCTGCCCGACCTGCACGAGGAGGAAGGCAGTCCCATCACTCCCGAGTATGTTACGGTGTCAGTGAGCACGTTGCAGTCGGAGAGATTGGCCAGTGATGTGACGTTCGATCGTTGTGTCCGCAGCCGGTTCCCGGCGCTGCCGGGCGGGGCGGGCGGGGCGGGCGCGGGGCCGGGCGGGGCGGCTGGGCCGGGTGCGCGCGCGCTGGGCACGTTCCTGCCGCCGGCCGCGCCGCGCAAGCCGCCGCCGCCGCCGCCTGCGTTCAGGTCTGCTCTCGACCAAGATTTCATTACCGTCTCGCTGAGGTTCGATTATGTTTTTTTTTGTTCTAATCCTCTCTGCGCCCTCCTTTGCCTTCGCTTCCCTCTGACCCTTTTGACCGTTTTTGTTTGTTTACGTTTGTATATTATTTGTTCCACTATTATTTTCGTTTCTTTAAAAAAACAACGATAAACCTAAATAATTATTGTGAAGCTCACCTCCGCTAGAAAGTGTACTTTCTCTCCTGTCATAGTGTCTTATGTCTTTGTCCGTTTCAATTTTCTACACGATAGTCTACGCTAATACCATGACGTTCTGGACGTGTCAAAATGTGAAATTGAATCGACACCGACGAGCGTCTTACGGTATTGACAAACAAATTATATTTTGTTTGAAGTTTTCAACTAAACATATTTCTTTCAAATTATAGTCGAAAATTACGTACGTGTAGCCAGTATATGTTTTTTTTTATAATAAGAAATTATAATAAAAAGTTTCACAATTACCAAATTTAGAATAAATAGGTTTGTAGTACAACACAGAGTGTTGCGTTCGGAGTGTGCGTACGGAGTATACGAACGAAGCGATCGGTTCCGCAGGCAACAGCCGCCGCCGATGAAGTCGTGCCTGTCGTGCCACCAGCAGATCCACCGCAACGCGCCCATCTGCCCGCTGTGCAAGGCCAAGTCGCGCTCGCGCAACCCCAAGAAGCCCAAGAAGAAGTAGTCGCCCCACCTCCGCACCCCTCGCGTACGTGCCCGCGTGGCTGGAGCCGCGACAGTTGCACGCTCCATCGGCCGGTTCAGACGTTTCACATACGCTTCGTCAATCTTAAGTATACCTCTAGTCGGTGGATGCCACTGCGTAATATTTTGACACGAAATATGACCAACAGTGTAATGTTGCTATTGCATATTGTTGAGGAACAAATATTGACCTAGATAACAAAAATATGAAAACTTTAAAACGCTTCATTTTAATATTTGAAACACGTTTTGTTAAAATGTAGGCAAACTTGCAATACTGTATTTTTCCAGATATTATTTTCCTACAGCTCCCTGGTGCTATAATTTCGCCATATTATATTTTGAACTAAAAGCGAAAGTATACTTACTTTGAAAGTATAATTCCGTAACATGACGCGGACTCGCTATAATTTGGCACGGTGGAGCTGTTCTGACGATGCGATTATTAACTGCATCATTTATCGTCTTCTTGCTTATGGTATAACTGGTTTCACCTTAAATATTTCTTTATTATTTGTCACAAGCACGCGTTCTCCTCTGCGTCCCTTTTAATTAATGTAATATGACTTAGGGAAATAAGGTTTTATTATATTTTACATTACTTAAATTGTCATACTTTACTTCAACTCAATTTTTTGTTGGTCGATTGTCGAAATATCACTAACTACTGCTTGTGTAACTGTCGTAGGCGAACCCACGTGTACAACTAGTCAAGTCCCGTGGTTCACAACCGTTCATTGGTGTATGTAGTTATAGTGTGGCGTATATACTTAGCTTGTACCTTCTGAGGAATTTTTTGGTAAACATTATTGTCATACAATTGGCTACGTTTATTTGATGTTTCAAAAATCAACCAATCGCCGTCCACTGCTGAACGAAGGTCTCCCCCAAGGAGCGCCAACCATCCCGGTCTTGGGCAATTCGCATCCAATCCATCTGCTGCTAATCACCTTCTTCAAGTGGTCGGTCCATCGCACCGCAGGGCGCCCTACACTACGTTTAACCAATCGTGATCTCCACTCTAGCACACTTCGGCACCAGCGACCATCGGTTCGTCTAGAGTATGACCGGCCCACTTCCACCACTGATTCTCCGTGCGATGTCGGTTACTCCCGTTCTCTGTCGAATAATCTCCTTACGAATTTTATCAGCCAGAGAATCGCCCAGCATCGCATGCTCCATCGCACGCTGAGCTACTTTAAGCTTGTGGACCAGTCCAATGGTGAGTGTCCACGTCTTGGCTCCATATGTCATTACGGGTAGGACGCACTGGTCAGGACGGGTAGGACCTTGGTCTTTAATTGCCGGTGTCGGATTTGCCTTGAGTTGGTTGATCTCGCTGTCGGAAGTAGAGGAGGTGACCGGAATCTAGGGCTATCATATTCTCACCCTGTCTTCGGACTTATGGTAGCCCCAAAATATGCCAACTTATATGGTTTACCTCCGCTCCCCATTCCGAAAGTACATTATATGTCGCCTGGTGTAGTTGCTGGTGACACCCTGTCGTCTCCCAGGGATTCTTCGCACCCCCGCCTCACCGTTACCATGGCCGGTACCACGTCCAGGAATAGTGCAACTGCCGGTAACTGGAGGCCGTGAAATTAATTTGGTCGTGGTCCATGGCGGGAATTTGCCAGTCACCACGCTTGGCAAGCGGGTTGGTGACCGCAGTGGAGAGAATTATTTATCTGATGGCGCTGCTGCTCGTCACCAGAATCGGATTTTAGCGATTCTCGCAGTGGTGTGGTTATACCGCCACAAGTCGGTCGCCAGAGCCTCGTCCGTTGTTTGGCAGGGTGCACCGCGTGCAGGTGAGGTTGGTTTCACAGGGCCTGGGATGGTAGGTGGCCCCGCTCGCATCCATTTTATGTTTGGTTGTGTACAATGCGTAAAGGTCAAGCGTGGCTCTAGGCGATGGTGGTCCATTTAGTGGGCTTAGTGATTGTAGAAATGATCTCTCTCTCTGATACTCGTCGCCTTGTAAAACTATTTATTTAGTTATAAACGATACGACCGAATTTTCTAGGCGATATTACTATTTTTTGTTCATCAAATATTCAGATGCCTTCACTTCGAAGCAACGGCATATAGTGTGGGTGCATGATTAATGTTATATGTGGAGAAGGTGAAGGTTGTGAATCAGGGGTCTCCACGCGCGCCCGGCCGTGCTCTCTCCACGTGTTGCGACATTCTCAATATCATGTAAATACTTAGATATATAATTATAATGTAGATTTTGTAAATAGCCATGTGTTGGTGTAAGTGGACGCTTAATTCCCCATAAGAACTGTAAATAATTTAGTGTATTTTAGAATATATAATATATTTTTAAGACCTTTAAAAAGGCGACAAGCCTGTTTATGTGCCAACACTTGTATTTCATTATATATTATAAAACATCTCGAGCATCTCGGTGTATATCTCTGTTTGTTTAAACACTATGAACTCCAAAGCTACTGAACCCGTTGCCTTACACTTTTCACCGATTGGTAGTGATTTGTGAGGTAAATAAGTATATGAATTATGAAAGTTTGTATAAGTTCTATAATGAATGACAACTCGTGTTGAAGATGTCGACAAAATCATTCTAACGGAGATGTAAGGACGTAAACATGTAAGGAGTAGTCTCGAAGCGTCTGGCGAATGTGAAACATCCAACTCTTTTTGTACAAACAATGAACAGAAAATGACTTTTATAATCAGCTATCGCTTGGAAATGAACATTTCGCTTTATAGCTTCACATACACAAAAGTTTTAGTGTTTATATGTCGAGCAGATAATTGTAAGTGTGCCAAATACGATAAGCTTCCGTGAACCATGTTCAACGAAAAAAGGGGTCTGAAGAATGTTCTTCAAGAATGAATGTGTAGGTGCTTTGTTCAAAGCTAATAGTTTATTTACATAGTAGTTATGCCAGGAGCCCTCGTTGTGAAGTGTGTCGCGATTGTTTTACATGATCTACTTACACACAATGTTTAATTATCGAAAACAAAGAATTATTTGTCGTCGTGTACAAAGTTGACACAGATGCGTCGTACCCAATATTAGTCAGCGCTCAACGTGAATAGATTGTGGACAATTTTGTTTGATCTGCTACTTACAAAATAAGGTCGACTACCATCGACTTTTATATTGTCACTTCCTAAAACCACTGAGTCATTCTAATATAAGATTCTTTATTTCCTAGATAACTAGCAACCCTCTGGTTGCGCATGCGTAGCAAGCAAGCATATACACCTCCATTTTCATTTCTTCATTCATTAATATTCTTCTCGTACATTCGTATATTTTCTTTAGACATCTTCTACCATCATTTTTTAATTTAATCGAATTTATATTATACATAAACTTCATGAATTATGAGCCCAATTTTTCCTCTTTACTAACCTTACCCATTGTAAAAATAAATTAATGTAATTTAATTTTAATTGGTGTATAGATCTGTTTTTTATTTAAGGCGTTCACAGAGGGCAAACAGGCGGGAACTTTGTTTCATAACTGTACTGATTATTATTATTAAAAAAATGACAGATCACCGCGTAATTAGTGCATGACCGTTTGAGTATCGGGTTACTAATCGTAATTTGATTAGTTTTTTTTTTATTACATTTTAAAAACTTATGGTTGATCAATAAATGTATACAAAGTTTGTAATTCTACAACTGACCAATCACAGTGGACTCTTCTTTTAACGAATCTCCACGTGACTTTAAATTTCAGATGATAAAATTTTTATATTTTTTTTTATTTTTCTTTACAATTCGAGTTTTATTCTATTTTTAATAAATACATTATCTGTAATATAATGAGTTGTCATTATATATATATAACATTAAATCTTAAACTAGCAATCGCATACAGTCCAATATCTCAGAACAGTCAATGTCGAAATATTTGAAAGCCTATTCTCGTTCTCTTAAAACATTAGAAAACAAAAAGTGATTGATTGAATTGAGACTTAATGTGGAATTGACTGAAAAAAAAAATTTTGGTCATAAAGGTACTTTCTGGCAGTCTACTGATGATCAAGTGTCAATCTCAATTTGAAATGTCAAACTTGACGTATGAAATGTGAATGGAAATTACGTTACATTCGCACTAAACCAGCTTACACTTCATGTTTTGATCTCAATAAAATAACAATACACATATTACATTCGACGTTGGATGATGAATGCTTTACTATTTTTTATGACATTTGTTTAATCGAGAGAATTAATCTTCGTGATCCAAAAAGTACACATTTTGAAATGTTATAGTCTGAGTTTTCAGACTATATTAAATATTTATTTTGATTTGTTACATTTTGTTAAATGATTGATAGGAAAAGGGCGTGAAGCGATTTGTATAATAGCAGTAAGTGTAAATATTATAGCGTTAACTGTAATTAGCTTAATTAATTAGTATTATTTATTTGTTCTACGAGCGTGGTATGGTAAAAATATCTTACGAATGTGGCAGCTCATTTGTAACTAAACAGTGCCAGTGATATATAAAGATGGGGGGGTTAGAAGTGGGCTATCACTAGATATAAGTACACAAAAGTGTAAGTGAACGTGTCCGCGCAGAGGCGGTTGCACATCGAGCCACTTTTGTTTAACATATGTAAAATAAAACGTTCTATCAATGTCAATGTATGTTTTATTGTGTGTGACCTCTCGTGTCAACAACATGTGCCTATCTACATATTTGTACGTGCACAGGGTCCTCTCACTTCATCCGTTAGCGTCTATAAACGAACATAAAGGAAACCTGAAGTCTGGAGTTGGTCATAGTTAGTAAACAGTATTAAACAGGGTATTAAGAGTTAAATGTATAAAGCAAAGGATTTTGACTGGTTACTTCTATGCTTGACCGCTTCTTAAGGCCAACCTTTCCTAGGGATGCAACCGATTTAAGACAAAATAGAGGATCATGAAACTTGACCAAGAGAGCGGCGGTTCGAATAGGCTGGGGTCACCTTATGTCTCGCCTGTGACTGGAGAGCTTATTCAATAAAAAATTACTTAAGCTTACTTTGATGGGTTAACTATTGGGTATTATAAGTTATGTTTTCCTTTTAAGTTCTTAATTTATAAACATGATAGTAATTGTCATAACAATAGAGGAATAATAAAGAAAAATAAATGGTTTCAAGTAATTATAACAAAAACATTGTGAAACGTTTCTGCAAAACGATAATTTGTACGAAACCGCGTGTGATTAGAAACGATGACGCATCATTATTAAAGTGTTGCGTATAACACAATAAACATGGTCAGTTCACGCACTGTTCAACAAGGAACATTTCTAAGCATGGTTAGTTTGCGCACTGTTCAACAAGGAACATTTCTAAGCATGGTTAGTTTGCGCACTGTTCAACAAGGAACATTTCTAAACATGGTTAGTTTGCGCACTGTTCAACAAGGAACATTTCTAAACATGGTTAGTTTGCGCACTGTTCAACAAGGAACATTTCTAAACATGGTTAGTTTGCGCACTGTTCAACAAGGAACATTTCTAAACATGGTTAGTTTGCGCACTGTTCAACAAGGAACATTTCTAAACATGGTTAGTTTGCGCACTGTTCAACAGGGAACATTTCTAAACATGGTTAGTTTGCGCATTGTTCAATAAGGAACATTTCTAAACATGGTTAGTTTGCGCGCTGTTCAACAAGGAACATTTCTAAACATGGTTAGTTTGCGCACTGTTCAACAAGGAACATTTCTAAACATGGTTAGTTTGCGCACTGTTCAACAAGGAACATTTCTAAACATGGTTAGTTTGCGCACTGTTCAACAAGGAACATTTCTAAACATGGTTAGTTTGCGCACTGTTCAACAGGGAACATTTCTAAACATGGTTAGTTTGCGCATTGTTCAATAAGGAACATTTCTAAACATGGTTAGTTTGCGCGCTGTTCAACAAGGAACATTTCCATCTAGGTAGAACAAGTTGTATTGACGTGTAGGAACTCTGATCATTTATACGGAGCTTTCGACTGAAACCGAAGCTCTAAAGCGTCATCGTCAACTTTAAAAATTCTACATAATTGTTATGTATGTTCCGGTTTTAGTAGTTTGTAGTCAAATTAAACGTGGCAACTTTTTAATATGGTTTTCCCATACACACATTCAGAATTAAGTTGCCACAAAAAATGAAATGCTGAAGTTGGAATGTGAATAACGATAGTGGTTTGTTTAAGACCGTGTAACACAATATTAAACCACAAATATTTCATTATTTTGTCATAATAGAATTTGGATTCTGCACATAAGTAGCGGTTAACACGCAGCGGGGCTGCATTGTCTGGTCGCTACTTATCAGACATGTTTTATAAATAACCGACATAATTGTTGACAATTCCTGCATCAGTGATTAATCTTGTGTCGCGGGGACTTTACGAGCATACATGAAGCCTTCTGGAATCCTTTAGTCTTTTGCGTGTACAATATATCCTTTTTGTTATTGTTGTGTTTGTATATTTTCATAATGGCTGCTAGCTCAATTTTTGCTCTGTACCTTCAAGTTTTAGTAATTAATTTTTACATACACATGAAAAATGTTTATGATTGTGACAGATATTGTAACTGTCAAATCGACGCCTCACTGTTCTTGTTTGTCATTGGTAGCGGTGCGTTCCGTTTTTCGCAATGTTTAGATGTCACTAATTTAGTCTTTTGTATTTAATTTTCTTTTGTTTTAGTTTTATTTCCTGATTTACTTGCTTATACATTGATTGTACCTTTAAATATTGTTTACTTTTTATCATAATTTGTTACAACTGTTACTACTGACATCTATCAAGATTACGTTTTATTTTCTTCGTTGGAGTGCGTTCAATAGATATTAATTCAGCCACAACGATGAAAGTGTGTCCGAGTTCAGTTTTTTCTTATTCCTTTTGTTTTTATTAATTCATATTCATTTTTTTTTGTGTTTTTTTTTACTCTTTTCTCTGTCTTATTCTATTACGTTAATTATTCATTGCATTGTTTTAATCTTACAAAGTTATTCTTGGAAATACAACATTAATTTTGTTTGTGTACCTGCTGGCGGGTGGTATAGATATACTATCTGGTAATTTTTTTTCTTTTTTTTTTTAATTACACAGTAATTTTATATTGAAATAGTATTTTTATAGGTTTTCTTTATATTTTTTTTTTATAGATATATATTTGGATATTAGTACTTATGAGTGATAATGGATCTGATGTATTCTTTTCTGCTGAGGATTCTTCAGACGACGTTAGTTTCAGTTCCATGACTGAGACGCTGGGTGAGCAATTGCGGCACATATTTCAGACTCAATCTCGTCCTTATTTTAATGTTTGTCACATAAACGCACAAAGTGTCCCCAGTCATTACGATGATTTAGCTGAGACCTTCTCTGATGATAATATTCATGCCATCCTGATTTCGGAGACCTGGCTCAAACCCCACTTACCCTCTACCTCATACGCTCTCCCTGGATTTGTCCTTATCCGAAATGATCGTTTGGATAAAAGAGGTGGCGGTGTTGCCATTTACCTTCGCAGTTTCTTACCCTATAAAATAGTCGCCTCTTCTACTTCTCATCTCACCACCACTGCGGAATATATTTTCCTACAGGTTTGTGTTAAGGGAGTTAATGTCATTCTAGGTGTAGTTTATTGCCCTCCAACTGTTAACTACTTCTCCAGTCTGGAAACAGTTCTGGTATCTTTAGGGTCGGAATATTCTCATCACATCATCATGGGAGATTTTAACACTGATATCCTAGCCTCAAACTCAAGTCGCACACGCAGCCTCCTCCACATCACACAAGCAACCAGCCTCCACGTCCTGCCCCTTCAAGCCACTCATCACAACATAGACTATCAGGACACCTGGCTTGATCTAATCCTCACCTCTTCCCCACACCTTGTCTCTTCTCACGGTCAGTTGCCAGCCCCTGCTTTTCCCATCACGACTTGATTTTCCTCTCCTATATCCTGAAACCATCCAAATCACCACCTAAAGTCGTGCAGACTCGCAGTTTCCGACGCATGGATGTTGAAAAATTACATACAGATGCTGTGAGGATAGATTGGACGAACATGGCAGCTGCTACTGACGTAGACAACAAAGTGTCTATTTTTAATGACACCATCGTCAAACTATACGACCTCCATGCTCCAATTAAGTCTGTAAAGGTAAAACGGGCACCGGCGCCTTGGATGACGGAGGAGGCCCGAACAGCTATGAGGCGACGGGATCAGTCATTTCGTCGGTTCAAACAAAATCGTTGCGAAGACAAATGGAACCAATATAAGGCTGCTAGGAATCGGTGCAACCAGGTGATACGCAATGCTAAACGCCGACATATTCTTCAAAACATAGAGTCTTCTTCTTCTTCCAGTATCTGGAAATTTCTTAATACCTTAGGTATTGGTAAAAAACAACAGCTCACTTTCAGTAATACAATTAGTTTGAATGATTTAAATCTTCATTTCTCATCTGCAACTATGATGGATCTTCAAACTAAGTGTCAAACACTGAACTACATATCTGGTCTTACCAGTCCTACCACTGACTCATTCGAATTTTCTCCGGTGCCTCCTGAGGATATCAAAAAAATTATCCTATCTATCCATTCTAATGCTGTAGGATGCGATGGCATAAGTCGTCGCATGATTGTTACCATCCTGGACTGTATCCTCTTAGCAATCACTCACATCATCAATTTCTCTCTCGACTCCGGCACCTTTCCCTCTCTATGGCGAAAGGCTTACATCATTCCTCTTCCAAAAAACAATAATCCTTCTCTCCCTGAACACTTCCGTCCTATTTCTATTCTTCCCTTTCTGTCCAAAGTACTCGAGGCCTGTGTTCATAAGCAACTTTCCCAATTTGTTCACAGAAACCACCTATTAAGCCCTCTACAATCTGGCTTTAGGGCTGGTCACAGCACAGTTACTGCTCTCCTTAAAGTGACTGGTGATATTAGGAAGGGCATGGAGGACACCAAAGTCACAGTACTTGTACTAGTTGACTTTTCCAATGCCTTTAATACCGTCAGTCATGAAATCCTTTTATCTATCCTCAAATATCTCATGGTTACCTCTGGGGCACTGGAATGGTTCTCCACTTATCTTCAGGGCGCGACAACAGAGTGTTCACGTTGCTGACTCGACATCGAGCTGGTGCGATCTCCTCGCTGGCGTCCCTCAAGGCGGCATTCTATCTCCTCTCTTATTCTCAATTTTTATTAATCTCATTACTCAACAACTTCAGAGTGCGTATCACCTATACGCCGACGATCTGCAAGTGTATACACAGTCAAGGGTGGAAGATATAACACAAGCTGTTAACATGGTCAACAGAGACTTGGAGATCATAAACTCGTGGTCGACGAATTTCGGATTGACGGTTAACCCAACCAAGTGTCAGGCGATCATAGTGGGCAGCAAACGCATTATGAGCAGACTCGATACTGCCTCAATCTCACCAATCATCTTTAACGGATCAGTCGTACCGTTCAGCCCCGTGGTCAAAGATCTGGGCTTACTCATCGACTCTACCCTTGATTGGCGAGCTCAAGTTACTCATGTCAGCCAGAAAGTAACGAGAAATCTGCGAACATTATATCGTCTGAAGAACTTTCTGCCTTCTAATACCAAAATTACTCTCATGCAGTCCTTAATAATCCCAATAATCGACTATGGTGATGTGTGTTATTACGACCTGAATGCAGACCTTCTTAACAAACTAGACCGACTTCTCAATAGCTGCATTCGATACATTTTTAATCTTCGAAAGTATGATCATGTGTCTGCTTTACGTGCCCAATTAAAATGGTTACCTATTCGCCAGCGCCGCAATCTGCGAGCACTAACTGCCCTATTCTCATTTCTCAACTCACCGTTTTCACCTACATATTTGACTCCGTACCTCCGTTATCTATCCTCTAATCACGACAGAAACCTTCGCTCAGAAAATAATCTGCTTCTCTTATGTCCCCTCTCACAACTCTGATTTCGTGAACTCTTCGTTCTTTGTTCAGGCAGTACTACTCTGGAATGCGCTCCCGCTCGAAGTCAGGATGTCCACAAACCGTTTTACATTCAAAAAGAATGTACATAATCTCCTTCTTAACGAGATTGAAGAATCGTCTTATCGATAGTTGGCTCAGCTTACAGTCAAGTTGTCATAGTGTACGAATATAATCTAAATGTGTGTATGTGTATATTTATGTATACATGTGTATATTTATATGTGTATTTATAACGTATGTATTGTATGTGTTCATCTATGTATGTCAACTTATGTATTATATATCTTAATTGTCAATGTAACCGCTGTGCACCTCCCTTACAATATTTCTATACCACCTTAAGGTTGACTGGAAGAGAATGCCTTGGGCATTAAGTCCGCCGCTGTACAAAGTGTAAAATAAATAAATGAAGCCGACACAAAGTACCTATAGCCAGATTCGAAACAACAATTTTTAAATTACAGTGTGTCTCATGTGGGATTTGAACCCACAACAATTAGCGCAGTAAAAAGTAAGGTAAGCGCTTAGACTACACGATCCGGATAACCAAAACGAATCGACTCGACCTATTATATGTATCTGCTTGTGTAAGTACAAAGTCTTTTGTCGTTGTTAGTTTTGATTATCAAAGTTTGATAGTTAATATTTAACTACGTCACAGACATCAGTTTTTACCTACTTTAACTTACTCTACCGATGTATGATTTCGTGACCATGCTATGTACGATTTGAGATCATATTACGGGCCTGAAGAAGGAGCCACGCTGCATAACCCGAATAGTGAAACCATTTTAAAGTCCTGTAGAAGATGCTCATCTGACTTGTCAGTTTAACACCTTTTTCTTCTTTTTGTAACCGATTTCTTTGTCTATAGTTTTCACAAAAGAAATTTAGTGCTATTTTTGTAAAAATGATATTGCCTGCTTTTCCTACAGTTCACAATTTTATGAGTTAAATAAACATGTGAACTCACATTTGCTTGTTTTACTATAATGAAAATGATCAAATATTCAAATTGCAAATGACTTGAACAATAGCGAATAAAAAGACTAACGGAAAAATCACAATTTCGCGTCGTAATAACCTCCGATGTCGCCCCGATGTGGTTATTGCGTACGTACTTAATGACAAACAATGATTATAGTCACATGAGCATTATCGGTCTACTCCAGTTATTGTACAAAATATTACCGTTTAGACGTAAATCTATTATAGTATTAATATACAGATAATGTGAATTGTGCCTATAGGAGTTGTACTCGACTCTGTTTAACATCGTGCTCATCATAGTTGGCGATTTTTACCGTTTTCTTTTGCGGACATTTGACACAACGCCATCTAGCTTCAAACTAAGCAGAGCTTGTTCTATGACAGCTAGTTTGACTGACAGAATATTTATATTCTTTTTATGTGAATATATATAATACAAAACACTCAAACTCTAAAATAAACATTTGTAGATCATACAAATATTTTCCCGAGACCTCAGGCACAACAATCGCATACGCTACCAACACCGAGGTAGTCGGTATACAGTGGTATTTAGGTACATAATAGTGATTAAGAATTTATTGACAAAAAACACTGATAATAATTATTTAATCACAAATAACTGTTTCATTTGGGATCGGACCCAACCCCAAACCAGAAGATAGCACTACCATCCGAGCAGTTGATATATATGTGTATGTATGTATATAGACTTACATCAACTTAAGTATGTATATGTATGTATTTATGTATTTATATTAATTTTAGTATATGAAAGTTTGTATATGTCTACTTTTCAACATCTGAAACGCACCTACTTCCTATTTTCTCTGCATCACCCAAAGGTTGACTGGTAGAGAATGCCTTAGGCATTAAGTCCGCCTACGTACATAAAGTGCATGATGTATAAATAAATAAATAAATAAATATGTCAGTAGTTTTCTTGTGATAAAAAAGTTTTCAAGTATTAACAGTTTCTGAGAATAACTGTTACACTGAAAACCGGCGATCCAGTAAACATTTTGCACTATTGCACTAGGTACCTAATATTTTGTTTTCATTGAACTGTGCGCCCGTTCTTTGTCACGTACAACGATAACGGTCTGTTTACCAGATAGGGAGGTGTTCGATATTAAAAATGTTTATTAAGGCGTCCGCGAAAATGTTTGCCGCGGCGTTACACTCCTATTTACCAACAGTAGGGTCATAAAGATCGAATGATGTTCATGACGTAATATTCCGGTACAATGTCGTGTCACTTACACCGGTGAGTCATATTCAGCAAGTATACATATAATAGTTATTGGAACGAAGTTCCTTACGGCAGGCTTGGAGGGGATAGGGATTTCGCTGCGGGACCGAACTGAAAAAAATGTGATAGTAAAACCGTAAGTGGAAAAAGTGCGTGGAATAAATCTGTGGAAAAAAGTGCGTGGAATAAAACCGTTAAATGAGACGTGCGCAGGCGCGAAAGCGCGTCATGTGTGCTATTTTATTATTTTAAGGAATTTATTATTTTATTTCCTAAAATACTGAATTTCCTAAATACTTTCTTGTACTTAAATAAAAACTAATCAGCAAAATTTAAGAGAAAAATCAAGAAAACCTACATAAAATTGAGCACGATTTTTTTTGCAAATTGTGTCGATTCCACATTATCCGAAGGAACTTCGTTCCTACCTGGTGTCCCACGACACCATTCATTTTTTTCATATTCTAACTTGTACGTGGATACAGATTCTCTCCGTTGCAGATAGTTTCTTAGTATCCACACCAACAACGGAATCTCCAAAACCTGTCGAGTGGGTATTGAGTAAGTATTTTTTGCGCACGCTTACTTAATTTGTAGTAATAACAAAATAGGCTTGCAATAAAAAATGCTGAGTAGAGATGAGGAAAATAACATTTCATTTTAAATTCAACTAGTGATCGATGTTGAGGTTGCAGCTTTGAAAAACAATATTCCTTTTATTATTCTGTACGTACTCAAATGGAATACTATGATCTATTTAAAAGTAAAGTTGATTATAGGTCATTGCCATCTCTCAGATATTATTCCTTTATAAGTCTCTTGAAAGGCAGTTAATATTTGCGCACGTCTTATTGCGACTGGTAGGGCTTTTCACAACCTAATTGCTTAAACAAAGGAGCGGTCGAGGAATTTGGTAGTAGGTAAGTCCTGGCATTTATGTATATGTGTCATGTATAAAGGTCAACCGGGATTTAAGGTAACGTGGAGTAAAAGGATTGACTATAATGTTATAAAGAAGAGAAAGAATATGTGCATTCAGGTGAAGGCGGATAGGTTTTTTTTATATATAGCCTGCCAAAGTGACTTATTTTTTTTTAACGTCTAGAAACCCTCTCGGGCCGTCACCCCATTGGAGCTTAAGGCAGAATGGTGTGTCGAAATCGGACCGACTAAAACCACACGGTGTGCCACTCTGCGCCTGACATAGGAGGGATCCGGGAACAGCTGTTAATACGATATCTGGACCCCAAAGTGACTACTCTGCCTGATGCTTTCCATGAATATAATCCGAGAGTGGTGGCCATCATACTCATTGTGAACGCAGACAACGCAGTATGGTGACCCACACTATGGCTTTTACACGCCCCGTTTAAAAGACCCGGGATAATAGTAGGAGGAAAAAACACGTGCTTTGGTAGCGAGTTCCATTTTTGACTAATTCGGTAGAAGGAGCCGAACTGTCTAGTTCGTGAGCATATGTCTATCCTTCTAAAACAATGACTACCTAGACCAGCATGTGGTGACCTGTATGGGAAGGGAGAAGATAGGACCAGTTGAAAGACCTCGCCAGAATATTCCATGATAAAGGCGATAAGGGACTACCACAGAGATCACACCTCTTCATAACTATACTCAAAGATATTCAGGACTATAGATAATACGGATAATGTTTATGAACTGAGATATGACCATATTTTCGTAATCCAAATATGAATCTTGTACGATTTTGAAGTCACTTCAGCTTATTCAATTGGTCTTCAGCGAGATTTAAATAGCTGGCATTGGCATAATCGAGGATAGGGAAAAGAAAGGATTGTGTAAGAGCAATCTTAGTTGATATGGTTAGAAAATTGCCGCGGAAAACATGCTGTGACTTGGCTGTTGTAGCCGAGTCCTGTGGGATAAGATACTATCAATGTAAACCTCGAAGTTCTTTACAAACCTCGAAATCGTGACGCTTTGTAGAATAGATGTGCTATTGCTGTATTGTGATAATTTTGTTTTATCAATTGTGGAGATCAGTCGCGAGCGTCCAACAACAATAACCCGTGATTTGAATGGATTAATTATCAGGTCGTAGAAATTGCTCTACTTACAAATTTTATCTAGGGGAGCATGAGTGGTGTTAATAGCGCTGGCCTCACTCTAGAGATCATCTGCGTATAGGTGGTAGGAAGAATTAAGAGCCTGCCAAAGTGATTCTACTCTTCCTGATGGAAAGCATGAATAGAATCCAAAGGTTGTGATCACCTTACTCATTGCAAGTGCAGACATTACAGTATGGCGGCGTAGTGATATGCTTTTTAACATCCCGCTTGGGGACGTAAAGGCATGACAGCATCGTAGCAGTGTAAGGCTCACACAATTACTACGGTAACTGTCATCCCTGCATCAACGGGCTTCCGGTCTCCCACTCACCAACGAAACACGACAGCATGGATACTGTCGAGCCGGCCCGCTCGTGCTGAAATCAGCGTGACTCTACTGCCTAAAAATACAGTACAATTGCTGTAAATTGCTTCTAATTAGGTGCGCATGTACTCCAAATTTAATTTATTTAAACAGCAACGATTTCACTTTCTCCGTATAAGTATAATAAAATAAAATGTATTATTAACTTTTGTACAAATCTTAAAGTGGATTGTAACTTCAAACATTTTTATTGCAGTTCGTCTGCGTCATCTATCAATTAAATTATGAGCTCGTGTCGCCCTTAACGTTTACGCCCACTTTAGACGAGAGCTCCGTTATTCGGTACCCAATGGTAATCTAGAAAAATAACTATTGTTTTATTTCCTTATGTTATTTATATCATTTAGATTGAATTTTAAAATTTATATAATGTATAATAACCTACTATATACACGAGGTAGTCATAAGTTTAATTTAAAAGCATGATCGATATATTTGTTATCTAGATTGAATTTTTTTAATTAAAACTATTTCTCGTATTAGCAATATGCCTATGTTTCAGAAGATCTTACAAACACACATGAAACTGAACCATAGTACACTGAGACTTAAACAAAAACAAGTAGATTTCACAAAGTGTTGTAACATGTGGGGTTTTAACTCACAACACTCAGCGCAGCAAAAATTGATTGTTAAAACCAAATGACAAAAATAAATTATTCGATTTACTTATTGTATGAAAGGTTTTTGTAAAATGTTTTGTATATATTTTAGTAAATAGGTTTTATGTTAAATAAATAAATATTTTATATCCTTATATATATGTTTTTATACTTACATAAACATAAAAACAATCTCGGAAAAAAGTTACTATGAATCTTAGTTAACGATTGTCTGAGCTGATCTTAGCAGCAGGTGCTGATTCAGGTGTATAAGAGGTCGGCTCGGGCGCCGGAGATTGCAGAACGATCTCCGTCCTCCATAAGCGCTAGACTGAGGGTGATAGGTGAGGCCATCCGTCACCCGAGCAGAAGTACGCCGGGATAGCAGCGGGACGTGCTACGGAGCACACGCTCTTTTGGAGCAGAAAAGGGGTCATCTGCAAGCCGTAGGTAGATGACCCGAGGTACGTTGGGGTTTCAGGGATTTCCTTTCTAGGGTACACCTGATTCCCCGGCTACTGGTACCTGAGACGGCGTGCGGTTTTTGGTCGGTTCGAGTCCGACATAACCACACAGTAGGTGGTATCCGATAAAAAAAAGGTGTATAAGAGGTATCATTTTTGTGTAGTCAGGACTCTTAAGATATTAATTATTAATTACACACAAAATCATACCACCTAGGTCCAACCCAAACGGATGAGGTCATGACCCCCTACTTCGCCTCTTTATATTACGCTCTCTATACAAAATATAAAATTATAGTAAATATATTTTTATAATTATCAGACCCGCGATGTTTCAATGCCATAAGCGAGTGCAGCGAGTTGTGGTCAAGGCTCACTCACACCCGCTAATCCATTTGCTCCACAGCGCAACAAAACAATAGCTTTGATTGTATATTTTACTTCACGACTTCTCTGTCGTCAATCCATCCAGTTTGTCACGGCAACACTAGGTGCTTACTTTATATTCTGTATTAAACTGATCTTTTCTACATTCGATCACACCAGTGCAAGATATCACGATGATCGATCGAGTGCTCAGTAAACGTGTGAAAAGGGGGCAAATAAATTCAGTTTCCTATTTATAATATTAAAACTTATTTTTGCTTTTATTGATTGTGAGTTGTACATAATTATACCTAACTACTACACCTACTTGTAATTATTTTACAGTAGTGTTGGGTAATGATCAGTCTTACTCTTGTTTTGTCAAAGTTTAATTTCAGTACGAACGGACCGGCTCGACCGGCGCAGTAATATCTTCCACAGAAGACCAACCTAAAGACACAGCATACGTGCTCTCGTATTTCGTTGGTGATTACGAGACTGGTGGCTCATTGCTGCAGGGGTGATAGTCATCGTGGTGTGTTTTGCACTGCCACGATGATTGTTATGCTTCTATGTCATCAGACAGCCATAGTATTGGTCACCATTCTGCGTTATTTGCATTCACAATGAGTAAGGTGACCACAACTTTTGCATTTTATTCATACTTTCTATCAGGTAGAGTACGACTCCTCTACCTGATACTCGACTCATACTAGAGTAGTCATACTTTACCTGATGAAATATTGGTGCATTAGCAAAGTCTTAAAAGCAATACCCTGCAATTTATTTAATTTTGTACAGTTTGGATTAATTTGAAGTGGGTACAAACAAATTTTGTTAGGCGTAATTAAATTGATCGCGTGGAACAGGAAACAAAAACAAATATATTTATAAAATTATTTATTTCACCGTTACAAGCGTGACAGCTAAAATATTTATCACAAACGTCGATCAACACGACAGTATAAACTTTACCCTTAACATTAAACTTAACTTAGCAAATACACAATGAGCAAGAGACACTAAACTATAACATGTGACAGTGAGACACTGAACCACACAAGTGAGACACTGAACACTGCGCGTGTCATGGCCGTGGCGCGATAATAACAAATAATGCATTACATTTGCTAATTATTATATTATATTTATAACATTTATACAGTCCGGCAAAAGTGTAGCGTCGATTGCTCGTTTTTAGTAATCCCTACACTTTTCCGCACTTTATTTGGGATAATTGAATACTAAGAGTGTATAGACAAATCAATCAGTCGGTTTGTCTCGATGTGCCTATATAGCTGTAGGAGTGGAGGGAGGGGGACGCTAGACGAGCGGGTAGGAGGCGGAGGTGGCGATACCGCAGTGGTTGTTCTTGTTGCGCGCCATCTTGATGTAGCCGAGGTCGCCCCACGTGCGGCCCCACGAGTTCTTCACGAGCCAGTAGTCGCCGCCCGTCTCGTCTGTGCCGTAGCCGACCACCAGCACCTGCGCAGCGAACGACACGTTAATACATTCCGATATTTAACAGTTCCCTCAAAATAATGTTAAAGAAAAACGAATCAATTATTACGTACTCGTATATGCTGGTATAAACTCGTCAAAAAACCACGTTAGTTTTATATAAAATTTGTGCAAATTATACATTTACTTTCCTTGTACGAGTAAGTAATAGTTTCAACAAAAACAAAACTAAATTTGGCGTCAATATTCATCGTATTTATTTTTTATATTTTTTTTTCAAGTGGTAACACTGCGCGAGCTTTTGGGGGTTAACTTTAAGTTCAAATACTAGATACTAGTCGTAATAAATTATATCATCGCTTGCCCCTATTATAGTTTAAAGAATATAAACATTTACGCAGTATTGACTCATAGCCCTCATTTCACCGACCCAATTTAATTATAATTGGCGATCATCAATGTCGCGCTGTACGGAAAGGTTATCGACTGTCACGAGTCGGCGATGCGATTAGGTGGAGATGTCATTTGAACCGATTTGTTATCAACGTGTCTCTGATATTTGTTCTACTAACATACATTATAGGACAAGACCGTCTCAGTAAACTAAGGTTTCGATGCATCGAGTTTAAGAAAATTGGACAACAGACAAAAGCGTAATATTAAACATGGGCGTATGCCAGAAAATTCACAATAAGTAGGAATCAATTTTTTATAATATTGTAACTATAATGAACACACAACGCTTACAGCAGCAGTGTAGAGGGAATTATGTTTATGTTCATTTCAAGTTATGGTTCGTTACGGTTATCGAGATTGTTGTAACAGACGCAACAAACGTTCGTTTCAACTACATCATATTATAATCATACTATGCCTGAAAATATAATTCAACCCCATGCAAACCCTTCCACTACACCACCGAGGCAGTCAGAATGTTTCGTAACAATATTCTATGTACATAGGGGTGTACTCACTCCATGGTCCAAGTTTTCAGATGAGCAGTTCTCATCGTAGTACACCCCCTTGGAGTAGAACTGGAAGCTGTCTTGAGAGGCGTCGATGGCGACGGACACGGGGCCCACGGTGGCCACCGCCTGCATCAGCTTCTCCTCGTCTCCGTTGGGGACGTCAACCAGACCCACGTCTTCGGCACCGCTGTTCTTAGGGTTGTATCTGATCGGTGACGAAGATATTTTGTAAATATTAAGCATACATAAAATTAGGTATACCTAGAATGTGGTTGGGGTCGTGTTTTTCATACTCTAGATGTATCTGAAGGGTCAAATCAGAAACGAGGAGATAAAGGAAATCCATCCAAGTAATCAGAAAGAAAGCAACCGAAAGCAAAAGCAACACGCAGTGTCACATTACTATGTACTTAATGATTCATAAAACATTCATTAAATGAAGTGTTATATATCGGTATGTGTTGGCAAAAAAACTCATGGCGATAATTAAATAAATGACACGACATTCGGACAATACAACGGCACGCTATACTCGTAGGCAGCTTGTATTCGTGTATGTTAAGCTTACCTATACATAAGTGTATACACTTCGGAGAATGTAATCTTTTGTTTAGTCCCTTATCAAAACACTGATATTCTCGAAGGGGTTTAGTCTAGTATTAAACAGTTTGGCAGCCTCCAAGGAAATTGGTAATAGATAGATATTGCATCGTCAGGCTTGCCTATCTTGTATCCCTATGTATCAGAAGTGGAGGTAAGTTGGAATGAGCAGTTCGAACCTGCACTGGTCGTCGATGCCCTCGTAGGGATAGCTCCGCTCGGTGTCAATACCGCCGTTGTCCTTGATGTACTTGAATGCGTAGTCCATGAGGCCACCGTTGCACCCGTTGTTACCGTACTGCGACGAGCAGTCGATCAGGTTCTGTTCGGAGAGCGACACCAGGAAACCGGTCTTGCGGAAGTGTTGGCCTTCCAGGGCACCGGTCTGTCGACAAACAATGGACGGTCAAACATCTAAACAGTACATTCGATACGATACCAGATAATGTACCTTTTTTTTTCTATATTATGAGCCTGCCAAAGTGACTCTACTCTATCTGATGGAAAGCA
Source organism: Hypercompe scribonia (assembly GCA_949316085.1). Classification (NCBI taxonomy): domain Eukaryota; kingdom Metazoa; phylum Arthropoda; class Insecta; order Lepidoptera; family Erebidae; genus Hypercompe; species Hypercompe scribonia. The sequence continues at coordinate 22,633,861 of OX438980.1, read as the reverse complement.
TGAAAAGTATCCAAGAGTTGTGGTCACCATACTCTTTGCAAATGCAGTCAATGCAGTATGGTGACCCACACTATGGCGGCGGCCTTGCGAGATGCTGTTTCAACCCTGCTTGGGGCGTAAAAGGCATGACATCGTGACAGTGTCAGGCATACACAGTTACCACGATAACTGTCACCCCTGCATCGATGGGCCTCCGGTCTCACACACACCAACGAAACACGACAACACGGATGCTGGCGCTTTAGGTTGGTCTTCTGTGGGAGGGTAGTACTGCCCCGGTCGAGCCAGCCCGCTTGTGCTGAAATACCTACATAAAGTTGATATGGACGTATTTATATGTATCTAAACTATGGATACTATGGATTTTAGAAATAGATATGTAAAACAAGACCAACTTCACAAATAATTTGCACTCACGGGAATTTTGCCGGCGATTGTTCTACCACAGTGCAAAAGACGCGTCTGGGGATCATTATTTTATAAATTTATGCCCTGCGTCTTGTAAAGATCAAGGCAAAGTTAAATTATTGCAATTTATTTTCAGAAATTTCGTATGTACATTTATCGGGACGAATTACTTATTGTTTATAAATTTTATCATATAAATAAGTACGGGCAATAAACGAACTCGGCGGCCAATAAATTGATATCGATAACTAATCACATCAGTGCCGACAGCGACAAATGTTCGCATATTGTTTGTAATTATAGCGTAACTATCGAAATATCGCATTATAATTCATATCTGAAGGTAATATTGGTAATGAGTTAAATATTGCTAAAAACTGATATCAAAATAAGTTTTATTTTTAACGATTCTATGTTTATTTTACATAACAAATTAGTTCGATACGGGCGAAATAATTATTGTGTACATATGTATTATTGTGTATATGTACGTTGCTTGTTATTTCTTCTAAAACGTTTTTTCTCATAAGACAACTCCCACACTTCCTAGTGCGGTCCCCCGCGACAGGACGTATAGGACATATCCTGTGTTGCGGTGACTTTACAAACATACACGTGACGGGCACAAACAACAAGCAGACGAGTCAGAACAACAATTCGTGGATCACACAAACTGTTGTCCTATGTGAGGTTTGAAACTTTGGACCCACAACACTCAGCGCAGAAGAAAGCGGCGAGGGATTCAAGCCAGTACGCCATGTTGCAGTCATTTTGATATTTTTATTATATGTATGAATTTGATTAGTATGTGCTATGAGCTATACCTATATATTTTATGAAGTCATGAGCTCACAACTTTATATTATAAGATTGGGTAGGTACATTTTACTTTACTATATACTGCGTATAAAGGCAAAAGCTAGCATGGCAGTCTGCTGCTCAATGATACCACAACGGGTGAACGGATCGGGATGAATGGCACAGCTCATAAGACTACTCTCTGTGAGCGAGCCAAGCCGCGGGTAAAGCTAGTCACAGTTTGTCACCGGGTGATTATTAAGAGTTCATCAACGAGTTGTTTGCATCAGTCACATGATGTCGGCGAACATAAACAAAAACCAGCAGAGCGCTGCGTTGCGGTCACCGGTAAAAGATAAACGATTATACAGAACGAGGAAATTTACTGCATAATGTCTATGTAACTACCTACCGTAACAAAATCTTATATTGAAATCCGTGTAATTTGAAATTTTGTATAGATATTTGACCTACGTCCAGAAGTGGACCCTCGGTAATCCGGCGTCACCTATAATCCGATATGCCTATCACTGTTGTGTGGGGGTACACAAGTATTATATTGTCAAATCTGCCCAAATGGAGGTCGTGCAACTTTCGTTATTATTTTTATGAAATATATAGCTTTCATGATGTCCATTTATCGTAAACGTAAGCTTTCTATAGTGTTGTTTAATGTACTAAATTCAACATACATGTATGACTTGTAGTTCAAATAGTCTTACTATCATATTGATCTATAACTTTTGCGATTAGGTTTTTCTTAAATGCTGGACTATAGGGGTCTTGGCCAATAATTTACAATCCGACAAATTCGATAGTTCGACACTGCCCTGCAAAACGTTTTTCCTAGTATGGGAGTCCACTGTACCTACAAGTGACTGAAATACGTGAACAGAATCAACATTACTTCTTAACCTGTATTATTATTTTCCTTGATTCCGACCGCTCAGTACCACGATTACACATGGACCTATAAATCGATCAATGCAATCGATATATCAGTCGACGTATTAAGAATTTGCAATGTATCTTCAAAATGTATTTAAATTTGAATGAAGTTTAATTAGTCAAATAAGAAAACCTCACACAAATTATTCACCTCTATTATTAGTGAATCACGAGTGTGAACACAAATATTGTTGTAAAATGTACACAATACGATTTGAATAAATTGAAATTTTAGACGTGATTCATCGACATCGACGCTACCCCTCATGAGTAATCGATGATCACAAACAAATGGCTGCAACTAAATATTTGCAGTTTTTCAATATTTGTGTTATGTGCGCAGATGTTCCTTCCACATGCTCTGTGTACAAGATAAGGGTTATCGTGTCGAATGACTAACCATGTGAACTCGTTATAATAAAACGCAAGTCGTCGGGTTATTCAAATCTGTGGTCAGTTTTTTTAAACGCCTAGTAACAGTACGATACCTACAAATTGTTTTTTATTTTTAATTATAAATCTAAACAAAAACTCCTCGTTAGAAGGTTAAAGTTTTTCACTCTGTTTTTACTAAGATTATTAACAATAACACTTCAAAGAGTTTTAAAATCTTAATTAAAGAAGAAAATAAAAGGGTTTCTATGAAAAAAGTACTTATGCGTTTACAATGGACACACGACACGACAATGGCGTCGAACGGTATTCCATTATCTTTACTCTTCCCGAAATACCGGCGTAATGAGTTCTCGGACCGATAAAACTACAACGATGTGCGACAATTGCTGGCCCACATTCTCGCCGACGAACAAAGGTCTTTGATCAAATGTTGAACCAGTAATCACAATCAGTCGAGTAGCCATTCTTTGTTCGATGTATATTGACTACACACTTACTCATTAATTATGCATTCCAATTATCTTTCTCCATACGTACCTACCGATACTAAATGGCCATTAAGTAATGTTAACACGATTAAATAACGAGTAAAACATTAAAGCGCAGGTCATTTTTCTTTCAAATGTCAATACAGATAAAAGTTTTGCACACAGTTAGGATAGGCCATTGCCTCGTTCAGAGCGCCTTGGACTTACAGGTACTCTATCTATTCCCGGCCTGTTTAATATACTTCTAATTTTCCCATGTTGTAATAGACTTAACCCTATTAGGTAACTGACTGGGACTAAAGTTTTAGTCGACAGAATGTGAGCGTACCATAATTTCTTTTCTACAGAGCGTACAGTAGAAAAATATACCTTATTACTATGTATTTGCGTATAGAGCACATTACTATATTAACGCCAGCGAAGCTGTGGGTAAAATCTAGTCTGAAATAACATCAATAAGGATTACGTCATCGTCAGTAATGTTAGACGCAGGGTCGCGTGCGAGGCGAGGTATCGCAGTGTTGGCCTGGCCTTGACGCCTACCGCGTGTCTAATTACATCGCTTTTGATGCTTTGCGAGATTAATGCACGCGTATTAAAACTAATTTAATTAACGAGTACATTTTTTTTCTATATTAAGAACCTGCCCAAGTGACTCTACTCTGCCTGATGGAAAACATGAATAGAATCCAAGTCCAAGTCCGCTTGGGGACGGAAAAGGCATGACAGTCATCGTGACAGTGTAAGGCTTGCACAGTTACCACGATAACTGTCACCCCTGCATCAATGGGCCTCCGGTCTCACAGTCACCAACGAAACACGGCAACACGGATGCTGGCGCTTTAGGTTGGTCTTCTGTGGGAGGGTAGTACTGGCCCGGTCGAGCCGGCCCGCTCGTGTCGTATAAAATAAGACATCGATTCAACACATCTAAGGGAAGGAAAACTTGAAACAAATACAATACAATTCATTCTGACCAGCACGGTATAGTACGCCAAAATTGTATTTTCAAGGAGAGGCCTATGTCCAGCGGTGGACTGTTAAAGGCTCTCGATGATGATGATTATACATGTTAATGTTTGTGTGTATGTAAAGCGTTAATGTTTTATTTGAACAATTTTCAGAAAACATTATTTGCGAATGTTTAATGGGTACAGAGAGCCACGCAAACAGATCTAACCGAATCGAGTTTGATTTCGCCGAGGTTGTCTTTAGATATCGGACGGGGTTTCCCCGCAACTATAGTTTAACTTATCTAGTACCGGTTTGGTCGAGGAAAACAGGCGTGTGTTGTTATAATCGCACTTGAGTCAATATTTACGACTTTCTTTTATAAATTATGATGCGATACATAGTCATGTGTTATATAATTAAAATTTATATTTTCATTTTATTTGCTTAGTCTAGACAATGCCAGCTCTGTTTATCTCCATTGTATTTATTGTTTAAGTTTTTTTTTTCTATATTAAGAGCCTGCCAAAGTGACTACTCCGAGTGAAGGAAAGCATGAATAGAATCCAAGAGTTGTGGTCACCATACTCATTGCAAATGCAGACAATGCAGTATGGTGCCCCACACTATGGCAGTCTAGGGAGATGCTGTTTCACACCATCCAGGGACGTAAAAGGCATGACAGTCATCGTGACAGTGTAAGGATTACACAGTTACCACGATAACTGTCACCCCTGCATCAATGGGCCTCCGGTCTCACACTCACCAACGAAACACGACAGCACGGATGCTGTCGCTTTAGGTTGGTCTTCTGTGGGAGAGTTAGTACAGCCCCGGTCGAGCCGGCTACTACCTAGCTGACAGATGCTGTATGTATAACAACAGATAATCACACAACACCATCTAGTGTGAAATTAAGTAGAGCTTGTGCCTATGGGTTCTAGACAACCGATATAGGTTTATATATTTAAATACATAGATATTATACATAGAAACACTTGACAAAATCAAATATCAAATGTTCATGTATATGTTTGATTTAAGCTGTAATCGAACCCGCGATCTCACGGTTTACATAAAAGGTATACTCACGGTACTGAACGACCAGCAGGAACCACACTTGCCCTGGTCCTTAATTTCGGTGACGGCGCCCTTCTTGCGCCAGTCCACCTGGTCGGGGTAGGTCACGTGCGCGGGGGGGATGAACGTCGCCGACTTGCTGTTCAGACCCTTGACGCGGAGCAGGCCCTTGTGTCTGCAGGCGCAATAACAAATGACGATTGATTAAAATCGAAACTAGGTCTACAAAACCCGGAAATTACTTCGGTTACCTTGCTATGAAATATTTTTGCTAATATTGTTTGCTAAATTTTTTTTTTTCAATTTTACCAGGAAGCTTTCTAATGAGACTTGATTATTCATTTGTTACTTTTATACAATAAATGGTTTTTTTCGTACTAGCAGTATATCCTGAGTCGCAGTGGACTTTAAACACACATCGAAACGAATACCCGGACTCGGAACAATTGGTGAATCACATTTGTTTTAAACACTTCTTAATTTCAATTTACATTATACAGATACATATATATATATAACCAATTTGTATTTAAAGGACGAGCAGAAAATTAACATCGATTCAAATGACCCTACATCATGTGTGCGACGCGACTACGGCTGCGAATTTATAATCTGTAGCGGCAGATATCAACGACCTATAACGGAAATAATATTAGACAATAACACGATACTGTTTTGATACAAAACAACTTTGCGTTATAAACTTGACGCGTAACAAACAAATATAATGTTATCGCATAATAATTTAAGATATTCAAATCAGCCCCGAATGAGCACTTACAAAGCAAGTCTACGCGACGCTACGGAGTTACTCGTACAATATAATTACCTCGAATAAAAACTCAAGGTGATATTGAACTAGACTTTTTAAATTGCTAATTTCCTAATGTTTGGTAGCCGCTGTCAGATATTCAAGTATAAATATATATATGATAAGTTGTTTTTTTTTCCGAAAAGAAAGAAAACAATTAAAATTATTAATTATTTGGAAAGGCTGGTCAATGAAATTATAGTAATTTATTTTCAACTTCAACAGTTATACTCGTATAAAACTTTCTTATTTCTTTTCTCTCGTTAGAACATTATCTATATACTTTTAAGAATATAACAACGGTAAATTGCAGTAGTTTTCACTCACTTGACGGTCTTGTTGAATCCATTCATGGTGTGAACAAACTCATGGTGCAGCATGTCGGCGTACTTGTTGGGCTTCAGCTCGTAGGAGACCAGTCCTTGCTGGAAGCGCTGGTTGTGCTTGGCGATGCGCATCTTGTTCTCCGCAAAGATCTTCATGCGAAACTTGTCCTCTACGTCGCTGTCATAAGATTTGTTGTGTTCCAGCTACACGGGAATAGTACATTGAAGTTATTAGATGCGTTTCTATTCCTGTATTATACTCGTATATGATAAGCGATCACCTGTCTCGGTTATCTTAAAAATGTACAACGTTTACATACTTTTTAGGTTTTTGCAATTATGGTATATTGAATAGAGGTTCTTGCACATAATTAATACACGAAACGGTGTGGTGGTGGATGTGACATTCAATTAAAAAAGTTAGTTGGTGGAAAAACAACTGCACAATTAATAATACCTAAGACTTATGATTGTTTTATAATTGTTACCTACCTTGAATGCGTGGAATTCTTCTTTGATGAGATCGAAGAAGGAGACGGCGCTGGCCGCCGCCACCAGGCATAGCACCGCAGCTATACTTCTCATTGTGTCTGTGGACAAAGGCGCGATGTTATATTATTCTCAGACAAAGGTCATTTTACTATTGTATAGCGACTCCAAGATGAGATCATTAAGTGTGTACACAAACATTATAAACTTACTATTAAAATAAAATATTGCTGATCAGTGTTTCATTTCTGTTCAAGTAATTTAATTAATTTTAATTAATAAGTTACATTAGATAGATTAAGGTGTAATCGCTTACGCAGCGGACGTAATGGAAGTTCTCAAAAGGAACATTTTTTTACAAACTGTTTTCGTTGGTATTCCGCTCTTTTTAGTTGTAGCATAACAATATATAGCATATAGCCTTCCTCGATAACTAGGCTTACTAACACTAAAAAAATTTTTCAAATCAGATACGTAGTTCCTAAGATAAGCGCGTTCAACCCAACAAACAATCCTTCAACTTTAAAATATAATATAGATTTCTAGCCACGATTTTGGTTTAGTTGCAAACCACAAGGAAGGAAACGATGTTATTGCGATCAATGAATACCTACAAATATCCGAGTTTTAAATACTACTTGTATACATTTACCTCGCATCGCGTGGTACGACACAATGAACGGAAGTTATGATCATTTTGTTAAGTAATTTCGCGACGCACAACTATTCCGACTTTTAACAACGAACTTTGTTGCTAACACTAAGTTGAACTGGAATCGTAAGCTTACAATTGTCTACAAATTTAGAATAAAGAATACCTAATTTAGATTTTAAACTTTTTCTTTGAACAAAACAAGATTAATAATACTGCCGTAGTAGGTAGTAAATTTTATCGTAATTTTATTTTCGCCCTTGTTTTGAAAAAAGAAGTAAACAATTTTTAAATGTGTAACCTTTCTACCTCTATGTGCTAAAATTAATATAATTACGAAAAAAATAAAAAAATATGTCCGGTTACTCAACAGAATGTTTGTTTTCCTTATAAGATATTATTTGATACCAACTTTGAAACAGACAAAACAAAAACCAACTGACAAAAAAAAACCGTGTATGGAATTTGAAACAAAGGAAGAGCACTCATAAAAAAAAAAACAACATTGAACCGTTGGCAATAATTGAGAATAACAAGCAATAAGTAAACTCTGAACTTACCTTTTATATACCACCCAATGCTCTCTTAAAATCAAATAATAAAAATAAGTTAGCAAAATTAATGAGAACCCAAAACCACCCTGCAACGATCACGACACAACTGTTTATGAGCATTGATTCAACGCGTTCCTCCTATTCATTCTGTAATGCTGACCACAGATACAAAATATTGCATTGGTCAAACGTTTAGGGATGTCCATTTAGCAAAACTAAACGAAACCTGGTTAGAAATAAATGTGGTTAGTTTTAGTATAAATTATTATTTAAAGTTGTATAATCATTTGAATATTTCTTCGAAACTTTTATTATATTGATTAAAATTTTTCTTGTGTAAACAAAAAAAAACAATTTCGGTTTTTTGCGCAGTGAATCCAACACTGTCAGTTATTCTTCAATGTCAATTGTCAGATATGAGCGTCAACTCCATGTGTCTGTATGTTTACAATTGTAAATATCGCGTGCTTGTTCATTAAATTATATTTTCACGATGAAAAATGATAATAAAGATAATAAAAAGCAAGGAGGCCGAAAACAGATTCGGTTGTATAAACCAAGGAAGAAAAAAAACACCGAGGAGGATGCTGCTATTCAATATTTGCAGGCACAGTACGAGAAGGTATGGAACACGTTGTTTTTCGGTTTATATTTTCTATAAAATTATCTCAGCAAGCAAAAATTACAATATTTGTCTATTTAACCGATCCTAAACAAATGGTTATACCGAAGTCAGATGGCATATCTTGAATGGAGTGGTATTTTCATAGAAATTCAACTTAATTTTTGTTTTAAACTATCTTCACAGCCTCAAAGGCTATTTTCCTTGGGTATTTATGACCATTTTGTAATCCACTCGCGATATAGTCCTATGTACCCTTGGCAAAGTTAATGTGTAATTAAATGCTCTTTGGTGCATAGTGGAACCTATTTTGAGCAAACAAACATAACTTCTTTTTTGTTGTACTGTATTTTATAGTATATCTTCTTTATTATTTTGTTTTACTTTCAGATAACTCCCAATGAAATAAAACTTTTCAAGGAGTTGCCTTTATCACAGAAGACGCTAAAAGGCTTAAAGGAAAATAATTATGTTACTCCAACTGAAATACAAAAACAGGCTATCGGATATGCATTACAAGGTAAAGATATCTTAGGGGCTGCTAAAACAGGCTCAGGAAAAACTCTGGCTTTTCTAATTCCAATGCTAGAATCCTTGTTTTGTAAGAAATGGACAAGATTGGATGGTGTAGGCGCTTTAGTTATATCACCAACCAGAGAGTTGGCCTACCAAATATACGAGACTCTCAGGAAAATAGGTCACTATCATGACTTTTCAGCTGGTCTCATTATTGGTGGTCAAAACTTAAAGTTTGAAAGAAAGAGAATGGACCAGATAAACATATTAATTTGTACACCTGGACGCCTCCTTCAACATATGGATGAAAACCCTTTATTTGACTGTAGTCACCTTCAAATCCTGGTTCTAGATGAAGCTGACAGATGTTTAGACATGGGTTTTGAGGCTACAATGAATGCTATTATAGAAAATTTACCAGCAGAAAGACAAACCCTTTTATTCTCTGCTACACAAACAAAATCTGTGAAAGACCTTGTTAGACTTAGTTTGAAATTTCCAACATATGTCGCTCCACATGAACAGGCTGCTACGGTAACACCTGAATCACTACAGCAAAGTTACATTGTATGCGATATCCATGAAAAGATTGGTATTCTCTGGTCTTTTATAAGAAATCACTTGAAGCAAAAAGTATTAATATTCATGGCAACTTGTAAACAGGTTAAATATGTATATGAACTATTTTGTAAGCTGAGACCGGGTGTCAGCCTGCTCGCTTTGTATGGCACACTTCACCAAGAGAAAAGAGAAAAAATATATAATGAATTTTGTAGGAAGTCAAATGTGGTACTCTTTGCCACGGATTTGGCTTCTAGGGGTCTCGACTTTCCTCGAGTTAATTGGGTAATACAAATGGACTGTCCTGAGGATGTGGACACTTACATTCATAGAGCCGGCCGAACTGCCAGAGGGTTCTTTGGTAAGGGTGAGGGTTTGCTAATGTTGTTACCACATGAAGAAAAGTTTGTGGAAGATCTTCAAAATAGTAAGATTCCAATTAATAAAATTGCTGTGGACCCATCCAAAGTTCAAGCTCCACAGAGGAAAATTGAAGTATTACTGAATGACGGTGAACTTAAACAGAGTGCAAAGAGAGCTTTCATGAGTTATGTTAGGTCAATATTCTTAATGAAAAACAAACAGATATTCAATATTCAACTACTAGACACAGATGCCTATGCTAGATCTTTAGGGTTGATAATTCCACCTCACGTTAAATTTTTGCAAAAACAGCAATTTGCTCAGAAGAGCATTAAACAAGACAAAGATGATGAAATTAATAAATTGAAATCCATAACTGAGTCTAGTGTTAACACTGACCAGAGTGTCAGTGACGCTGATGATACACCTGTGATCACACAAGAAATGAAAACTCCTAAGAAAAAAGAAAACTTTATCAAATACGATTTCCATGGTATTCCAAGTAGTGGTGAGGAGAGTTGCATCCAAACGAACGATCTTGTTATAGATCCTGGAAATGAACCGGTAGAACCAGAGCCAACAGTGTCACAAAATATTGACCAGCCTCTTACCAACACTGCTCTTGTTAAAAAAATATTAAAAAGGAATATTAAACTAAATACAACAGTCAAGTTTACAGATGAAGGGAATGCTGTTGAAGACGAAAGGAGAGATGTAAAATCAGACCTCGCAAAACAGATCTCCAATGAGGATGTCCCACTTTATGAAACTGGCAATTTTACACAGTTCCTACGAGAAGAGGACAAACGTGATGTGCTAAGATTCAGAGAAAAAGTGAGAGCCAAACACAAGGCAGAAAAGTTAAAGTTAAAAAATAAAAAGAAAGAGGAGCAAGAAGAGAAAGATGATTTTGGATCACAGACAGATTCTGATGGACCTGATCTATCCTGGCTGCCAGATCCTGATAAAATTTACGGTAAAAAAGATGATAGCAATTCTGATGTTGATATTGAACCTGCTGCGTCAGACGGTGAAGATAGCTATTCTAATGGTGATAGTGAATCTGCCGCGTCGGATGATGAAGATAGAAATTCTGATGACGATAGCGAACCTGCCACATCTGGTGGTGAAGATTCCGGTGATGAGTCTAAATTAGGGCACAAATTCCACAAGTAAGTGCAAACTAAATTAATAGTAAAAAATAAGGGTACCCTCCAAAATACAAAAGACTAATAAACCAGCAGATTAGCCTGATATTCTTTGAGGTCCATCCCTGTCCACGAACTTAACAATATGCGACCACTGATACTGATAGGGCTTACTTTAAGGTAGACCATGTACTGGCTCTATCTAACCTTAAAAATAACCTTAGTTAAAAAATGATGACTGGTCTTTCTGCCCAGTGGTTCAGCGTCAGTGGTTGGCGTCAGCTAAGGGTTTGATTCCACAAGAAATATTATATTTGGTCTATAATATATATATATGTGTGCACCTTTGACATATATATGTCTCTATCTAGCATTTCGTGGATAAATAAGTTTTTGTATATATGTTTTAAATTATACTTGTAAAATACATATATTTAAAAAGACCTATGTTCAGCAGTGGATGTCTGTAGGGTAATATATTTGATTGTTAGTTTCGTAAAAAGTGATGAGTATATTAAAAACATTGATGTTTGTTAATTAATAGACAAGATGACACATTAGTCAAATTAGTTACTTTTTATTATCTGTCAAAACGACAATTTTGTATGAAAAATGTACTAAATACCAAATTGTGACGTCACTGTTTTAGACTACTCAATTAAACAAGATATTTCACTGTATATTTGATTGAAATTCGTAATAATAATAAAAAGCTATGTTAATTGTTTTTTCCGAGATGTTTCGCGATATTAGTTTTAATGAAGTGGACACTGGTATTTATTTACGATACAGTCATCTACCCAATTGTAATTATATAATATTGTGTTTACAGGTCTGCCAAGAGGAAATTAATAGAAAACGAGGGAACCCTTCAGGAAAGCGCCGCTCCCCGAAAGATGCGTAAGGTGCAGGATGTAGCGGCGTCCCTCTCTGTCTCGGAGGCAGAGGCGCTGGCCATGCAGTTGTTGCAAACCAAAAGATAATTTTTCTAAATACATGTATTTTATAATCACGCCCTAATTATTTTTAATTGAATCGTAAGCCATCGAACGATTCGCCATGTCATATATATGTCTAGTTAGTTGATTGCAGAACACTGATAGAATGTTTGTTACAGAATGTTTTTCATATTCAACGCCTTGTATAAATTACAAACACTATAAATTATTTGCATGTTAACTATTAATTGTAATAGCTATTAAACAGTGATGATATTTTCTCGCGAGTATATTTTATTTTCTACATTTAATGTTATGTTCTGTGGTAGAATCATTTGAAATGATATTTGTATCTTTTGCAATTTCTAAGTGTTTTTTAATCGTTTTTGTTAAAATTGTAATTTAGTATTCCATTTGAGGAAATAAAAGAGCACACCAGTAGCAGGTTGCTAGTGTATTTTTTAAAACTAATTATTGTATTATTTTATCCCATATTATATAATATAAGTGAGGGTCTATCAAGCAATACAGCATTGACATCATAAGAGCTAAGATTTTGGTTTATTAATAGATCGGGCATTCTTATGTTAAGATATATATAACTAGCTGTACATGCTGGTCTTTGTTTTAGCTTGGCTTTTAATTTGAAATTAGAAACAGGCACTTCGATTATATTTATTTGTATAAATTCAGTAAATGAATAAAGATATATTTAAATCACTATTAGTATTATTTTCAATGTAACAGTTCTCACCAAGATATAGGTAGGTATTAAAAATAATAATGGTGAAGCGCCATCTATCGAATGAAATCGAAAAAAAAATGTATAGAACAGACAAGTTGCACATTTGGTTTCAATGTGAAGGCAACAATTTTAACTCGATTGTCACTTTAGATTTAAATAAATAAACAAATTAACCCTATTTTTAATGAAATTATGTAGATCTTGATATTACAATACATCGACTGCACGGTTGGCCTAGTGGTTTAAGCGGTCGTCACGCCGCTCTCTACTGCACTGAGCGTTGTGGGTTCAAGCCCCACATGGGACAAAGGTTTGTGTGATCCATAAATTGCTGTTCTGAGTCTGGGTGTTCTTTGTGTCCGTTTCTTGTTCATTTGTAAAGACCCTCGCGACACAGGATTTGTTATTAGTGCGGGCATTGTAAAATCACAGACAGTATTTATCCATCTCTGGCTTTCTCTGACTTCTTTAAGCTATGTTACCTTTTACTATTAGATAAGTGTTAAAAGATAGAATCGATTTGCAGACCATTAGATGCTGATAATTAAAAAAAAAAAATAAGGTAACATAATTATCATTAGTCGTATATAAAGGTAAAAATACTTTAGGTTTTGTCTCACTCCTTTTTCTGTCACTCTTTAATGTAATTTTTTCTTTACAAAAGCTAGATTGGCGCAGTTCACATACGGAGTACTTTTAGGTTGCACGAATAGAAATTAGCTCTTCAAAATGTCAAGCCATTAAAGTTGAAGGTCACCGACTGATGAGCAGGAGAGATACCGAAACTCTTTTGCTTATAATTTTTCTTTCATCTTCTACCCTTAAAAATCAAGACTGTTGTGCAAATCCTTATCTTTCTTTATGACCTGAATGCAGATCTTCTCGATGAATAAGACGGTCTTCTTAATAACTACTTTTGATTCGTTTATAATTCTCATAAACATGTTCCTGTATGCTCTTACCGCTTTCAACTCAATTGGTTACTTATTCGATTAAGACAAAGAAACGTCCTATGCTCTATGTATATTAATTAACCCATCTTAACTAAAATTTTTAACCTCCAACTTCCAACTTTTATGTAGCAATCACAACACACACCTTCGGTCCTTTAATAACCTCCTTCTTCGTTGTCGTTTCCATACGTCTGAGTTTGTTGGCTTATCTTTTGTTATTTAGTTCGTTCTTCTTTGAAATGAGCTTCCTCCCGAAATCAAGATGGGCATCAATACTTTATCTTTTAAGATAAAAGCAATACAGTATGTTGTGAAACAAATGACAGAATCAACATGCACATAATTATCATCTTCTATTATTATTAAATTTGTTGTGTAGGTATGTATTCAGATAGGTTTATATTTATTCAGTTGTTTGTTTAATATGTACTAGTTTCAGTGTGTATGATGGGTTAAAAATTGTGTGAATTCAATATATTATTTAGTCTGTTTATTCTAATACAAATTTAAACCAAACCCATCTAATACCTGTTATTGGTTGAGAATACCATAGAAGTTAAGTCCGCCAATGCAGCGAAAGTACATGATATATTAAATAAATAAAAAAATTTACCCTATTAGCTGTACAGGTTTTGCGCGTATATACATTACCGGTTGAACTAGGAAGAATAATATAATAAACTAACTAAGGAGATTCTCCGTTGTTTAAATAGGTTGTGGTCTGTTCTTGAGGTATTTATTGAGTATCGCACTGGATTATTGTGTGCCTATAAGTTTTTTTTAAGGTGTGTTTTTTAAAGTTACGTTTAGTTGGTTCTTTGTTTGTGTCTAAATGTCTTGACTCATGGCAACACCGGCGACAACGTCAAAAAGAAAACGGATCGTTGCTTTCTCAAGAACGCTAAAATTTGTAAAATAATAAAGTTTTATATGGATTTAGATTAGTAAAAGATTATATACTTCTTAATTTTAACTATGTTCTGGAGCGGCAACTATATCGCAGTTAGAGAGTTAAATTCTCTTCTAAAAGAGGAGGTGCGTATTTAGATGAAAAATTGATGGTTATGAGTGGTTGATTTGATGAATTTGGATATTATTTAGAGGCGGTGATTTGAAGGACATCTCTTTTGTGATAGGATCATGTTATGGACCGGTAATGATGTCATGGGACGGTGTCGGGAAGTGCAAGTGGACCTTCTGTGTTCGTAAATATGAATGTCGCGAGTCGATTTTTTGTTTCAGAATGTAACTTTGTCACAAGTGTTGGAAGCGGATGATATACTTCAGGAATGCAAGGCCGACAACAAGGAGCTCATACAGTTGTGAGTAGCGTGCACCATTCACTACATACGCGTAACAAATAATCTCTTATGTATTTGACTTATTATATTCTTGTATAAACAATAAATGATATATATTTCTGTCTGTTTGTGAATGCTTGATCGTCAATAATGCGCACTGCACCTGTAATTGTTCATTAGGTTAGTATTATATCAATGAAAGTTGAAGATAAACTCAATTTTATTTGCTTAGTCATAATGAAGTTATTGTTGCTTATTGTACTAATTAAACTATTATTCCGTTGTTCCACGGGTATTATGTTGACAAACACTGTGTAAATACTGATAATGTAGTAACCTATTTGTAGATAAATAATAATTAAAAGAAAACACTGTTCGAAAATCAACCTAAAAGGTAAAAGTAATTTTTAATAAATTGAAATGAAGGATAGTGTGATTAACATATTTGTAAAAAAGGCATCACCATGTAAATAACTCTGATCGACTGTGCAGCCTTGCATTTGGGGGACAGTTGATTCCTAACTCAGGATCAACGGCAACATTTGTCTTTTAGCAGAAAAAACACAGGCCTTGGCACTTGGCACAAAACATTACTAGGATTAAATATGACAAACATTGTTAAAATCCTGAAGATCCTCATGAGGATAGTGAGACAAGCTATATAAATTATTGCATTGTCTTCGGTCCTTGATAAGTGTCCTAAGTTTGAATCCATCCATTGTTTTGAAAGGGGTGAAAATCACATTCAAAAACTCTGTTATGTAGATACATACCAAGTGAATAAAAGCATGTTTAAGAGTAGAAGTCATGTTGCATAGATAATGAGATGATTCAATAAGGTAATGAGAATGTAAGATAAATACAATTTAAATATATATATGTCCAGAAGTGATCTAGTTAAAGGTGATAGGAGAGAGAATTTAGAGTTGCTATAGACTGATCATATGTAAAAACAAAACAAGAACTTTAACTCCATTTGATTATTGTGTAAATTTCTCTGTTCTCTCATTAAGAAAGTAAGTCTCTTATCTAGACGTATTGATGGTATTCACTGGTGTTGTCGGAGTTACTGGTCAGCTGTCTGTGAAATTGTAGTGGTTATTTCATATAAATACCACTTATATGCCTGTATGTTTCCAAGATAGGTATGTTCGAGGCTGCTAGCAAATGCACCTCCAGCTATTTTTAAAGAGCAGATTGACTTATGATTCATCATCAGCCTATCACACAAAAACATGTTCAATTGCACTCCATTTGGGTCAATTGCCTTTTGATTGAAATATTTAATTAATGATTATTGTAAAATAATGGGCACATGAACAATTTAATATTATTTTAGTTAAAGTTGATTTTTTTGTATAAAGAAGGCGCCTTACTATTATCGTTGGTATGTTTTCTGTTGATTAGGCTGTGTGGATATTAATCTATCCTTGACGAAACTAGTTGATCACTTTATTTATTTTTCTATTGGAATGTGACAGGCAAATAACTTTTCAATATTAAAGCTTGTCAAGGCAGCTAGTTCTCACTCTCTTCTTAAGACTTCTATAACCCATTATGGAGAATTGGACAGGTGTTATAACTCAAATCTGGGACGGTTATACTCTGAGGTATTAGGTATTAATAATATTTCAATTTGCGTAAAATGTGGTTTCATAATTTTTCTCTATTAATTAGGCCTGCACGTTTAAGGTTGTAGGTTTTCATACAATGATGAATTAAATTAAATTGGACAATAGTACTCCTAGTTGAGTTTTGCCATGGCAGCCTGTCTCAATGTAGATCTTACAACTGCATAGGAGATGGTAAAGTGGACAATACATGCCCAAACACATGCTCATTATCCATTCACCTTACTTTCACAATCCAATGGGATGACTATCCAACAAGGCGTGGAAAAATCAGGCGTAGGAATCACGGCTTTAAGGCACGGCACCCCAACTTCTAAACTCCGGCTTGTTGTTAACTATTTTTGTAATCAAAAAACATTAACAACACTTTTTGACCCGACTTGAAATTGAACCGGAGACCTCTTGATTGGCAGACGTATAAGCTATCCACTAGAACATTGAGACAGATTTTGAACAATGTACATGTCACACTTTGAAATGATGTTTAATAGTGTGTAGAAAGGATATGCACTCATTTTAAAAATTAACTCTGTATGTACAGTGTGTTATTAGTCTTGTCAAAATAAGTTAATTCACTGACAATTACTATTTTATACCCAACCTCTTTTAACACATTAAATGATAAGTCCAGATGGGTATAGCATTGTATATAAGTGGAGTTAAATATACACAACCATTTTACTTAAGCAGTTCAGTTCACGATATTACTGCTACTACTTTGTGTGGTCTAAGTATTTATTAATAATAAGATTTTATACACACTTGTTATTGCAGCCTCACAAAACCAGAGACCCTGGCAGATCTTATAACCCTGATAACTGAAGAACCTCCAAAGAATGTGGAGCTGGCGACACAGTATCGTTACGCGAACATAGCGTGCGAGGTCCTCACCAGCCACCTCTCCATGCTGAGTGATCGGTTGTCACAGGACGCGACACAGATGAACCGTCTCTGTGATTTCATCAATAGAGATCCACCCCTGAATCCACTTCTTGCCTCATACTTCAGTAAAACTGTAGAAATGCTGCTGGAAAAGAGCCCTAGACAGGTGAGAAATATCGAAATACATGCATTGAAAAGCAAGTTTGTAAACTTCATGCACACACTCAAACACTTGTATTCAAAGTTCAGTTTTTTTTATTCATCTCATATTTATATAGAGTATTGTTGCTCTGTCATCAATGTTTATTAGGCAATCTTTATTGGACCTTACATTGAGACATTGTCTATGTGAAGCTCACTTCTAACTTACTATTAAAAAATCAACAGGTATATATATTTTTTTATTTTTAAGACACATTACTCTCATTAATATATTGTTATGTTTATGATGTCCAGGACTGGTGCCTTCATCATATAGTGTGCCTGCGCGTGCTGGACTTTTTCAAGTCTCGGCGCGACTTCCTACCAAATCTCCTGCGACACATGTCCACGTCTGCTATTGCAGATATCTTCAAATTCCTCTTGAAGATCGACGACCTCATTAAAACTGTTATGGAGGTATGTCGCTGCTATTGTTAAGCATTACCGTCTAGACTAGAGGCGCGGGGAGGGGGAGGGGGTGTTTGGACTACAGCATTCTTACTCACGCGTTCTGTGAGGTGCAACTGCACGATTGGCCTAGTGTTTAAAGTGGTCACCACGCCGCTCTCCACTTCGCTTAGTGTTGTGGGTTCAAATTCTACATGGGACAACACTTTGTGTGATACACAAATTGTTGTTCTGAGTCTGGGTGTTCCTTGTGTCCGTTTCTTGTATGTTTGTAAAGTCCCCCACGACACAGGATTTATTCCTAAAGCGGGCGTTGTCTTTTTAATCGAATCGAATTAATCGAATAAAGAAATTGCTTAACACTATTTTTCTGCGAGTCTGTCGAACCACTCTAGTTCAGCATTTGCCCCGATTTCTGGTTCTACCACGGTAGCTTATTACTTTTAGATAGGCATACATTACTAAGATATTAATGTCGTAATTTTATCTCTAATCAAATAATACCAATAACACAGTATTCTCCATGTGGTGATGGATTAAGAATGCAGAGTATTACCACCCCTATTCTTCTCATGGGAGTGTACGAGGCTACTAAGAAAGCATATTATGCAGGACAAAATCACTGCAAAGCGCCACCACTGTACACCAGCGCGTGTGGCAAGGGTGGTATTCTCTTAAAATCCCTTCTTTAAAGACAAACATATGTCCAGCAGTGGACAGTTAAGGGCTGTTGATGTGACGATGAAATGAAATCAGCATGTTTCATTATTATTGCGAAATTTCTAGTTGTATATCATACTTTGGTGTGCATATAGGTGAGTCACTTTGATATTGTTAGCTTATCATGACGAGAATCTGTGCCACGAGGCAGACATCTTTGAATAGCGCTGTTGTATGCTGAACGGTATGAGCTCATCTCCACATGGCCCAGGCATGTGTGATCAAATTAATCCTAGCGGTTATAGTGTGACTAAGACTCAAGTATGGAAAATGTTTCTTTTTTGTGCAATAGCTACCAAAATGACTACTCTGCCTGATGGAAAGCGTGAATAGAATCATAGAGTGGTGATCACCATCTTTATTACAAATGTGTATAATACAGCATTGTGACCCATGCTATGGCAGGGTTTGTATGTTCCGCACAGGATGGAATAACCGAACCGTTTACTTCGAGTGCGAATGTCTACCATTCTAAAACGGGGACTTTCAAAGCCAGGATATGTTGTCCTGCAGAGGAAGGGAGAAGGTGGAACCACATGGAAGGGATAATTTAGTGTTTTGAGATAGAGGAGTGGCGTAGTGATTTCAGCGGTCACCTCGACGCTTTCTACGGCGCTGAGTGCTCGTTTGCCACGTAAGATAACACTGAATGCGATCCTCAATTTGTTGTTCTTAGTACACTTTTTTGATTACACAGTGGACCCTCAGTAATCCGGCCCTTGTCTAATCCGGATCCCGCCGTAATCCGACATCAATCAAATAGTTTTCGCTAATGTAGATCGTGCATGATTGAACAGGTTACAACTTGTGCTCGACGCGTAGGTATTGTTTCAATTCCGATTGCTTAGTTTGAATTTGACTACGGGTGATAGTGGTGCAGCTTAGCGTTTATTCATTGTGCATACCTAGTAATGTCGTCACAAGCCCAAAAGACAACATAGAATTTTATCTTTTGTCTGTAATTTGTCGGATTGCAAGGTACTCTTTTGTAAAAAAATCCGGGCTATAGGGGGTCTTAGGCAGTACTCTATAATCTGACAAATTCGATAGTCCGACACTGCTCTGCAAAACGTTTGTGGAATTACTGGGGGTCCACTGTATTTTGTTTAAAAAAATTCTTTGTGAAGTATGAATTATTATTTACTCTCCGATCTAAATCCTGAAGTATTTATCTAAACGTAATTCGTTGTCCACAGTGGTTAGATGAGCATCAGTTCTTAGAATGTCTGATTCAAATTATTTGCGGCACGTACGTGCCCGAGGCCTTCCCGTCCTCGCAGGATGCCATTCCCGAGGGAGTGGAGAAGGCGGAGCGCGAGACGCCCGAGAAGCCTGACACTAACCACACCGAAGAGGGGGATAGTGGTGGAGTGAATGCTGATGGTGATAAAGGTAAGACTGTGCTAGGGCAGTCGTAAAAATCTTAAAGAAAAATAGACATATAGGGTGAGCCACGAATTAGTTAATATGTAGTTGAAAAAATTCCATGTATCATTATATCATTATAAAATATAAAAATAGTTTGTTTACAAGTAAACTGTCATTTATTTTTAAAAATTACATCGTCTAAATGACCACCGTTTCGACGTTTGCACTCTTCTAAGGCAGCACCGAAATTTTCGAATATTCGTCGACAAAGAGACCGCGAGATCACCGACATCTCTTCGCTGGTTCTTTCTTTTAGTTGACGTAGTGTATTTGGTTCATTGATGTAGACACAATTTACCAAATAACCCCATAAAAAGAAGTCTGCTAGGGATAGATCTGTACTTCTGGGTAGCCATGGAATGTCACCTCGTTTGAAAATCAGCTTTTCCGAAAACATGTCTGACCACCGGCAGGAACTCATTGAATGTGTGACAAGTGTAGCCAGCAAATTCCAGTAGCATAGGTCTAACGAACTCCCGTATCATGTTTGACATGTTGACAAATGTTAACGAGTTCTTTGCACACCCTGTATAATATATAATAAAGAAAAAGTAGCAACTAGCATTGGAAATTATTCAACGTCTGACAGCTGAAAAAAAATTCAAACCATAAATATCCTTTATCTATGGTTCTTGCTGGTGATCACGTATTGTGTACGTACGTGCGTGTCATGTACGATGTATTTACTTAACGATATAGTCGTAAAGGGTGGAAAAAAGATTACATTAAGACTAAGAAAATTAACATCTATGACATTATAAATTAGTTTGCTTTCGTATAAAAAAAGCACTGTGCGACCGGACACTCATTAAATAGCCGTTCGCGTGTAATTATTTTACAACTTGTGTGTTTGTTTATTTGATTGATATAATATTTCACAGAAAACTGTAACGCAGACAGTGGTGATAGTGGGGGCAAAATAGACGATGATACAAAACAGACAAACACAACAGCTTCACTTCAGGAGTATTCCGAGGGCGCCACCGACACGAGCGCGACGCAGAACGGAGTGCGGGTGAAGACAGCAGAAGCGGCGGCGGAGGCGGAGGCGATAGCGACGCGGGCAGCGGCGCGGAGGGCGGCCGCCGCTTCGGACAACGCCGCCGCGCTCCTGTGCGATCTCATCGAGAACGGGTGCAGGTATTGACTTACCCTAGGTCGTTACGAGTTCTCCTTACGTTATCGACTATAGAATTTCAGTAGTCATTTAGTACAACGTATAAACTTTTGCTTCGGTTCCTCAGCAACGGTACTTTTTTTCGGGATAAAAGTTACGAACGATCGGTTGCGCGTCGAGACGATGCGACGATCAATCGATCGAGAAGTGTAATCTCGTCGCTTTTAAATCGATATCGATAGTTACACGTCGTCGTTGTACGTTTAAAGCAGACCGAGATCCGGTTTCATGATCGTCTCCCGGATGCAGTCAGTGCGCAGCGTGGTGTCGGCGCTGCAGTCGGAGCGCGGCGTGAACACGCTGCTGCAGGGCATGTTCACGTCGCCCGCGCACGCGCGCCGCCAGGCGCTCGTCAACGGCACCGAAGTGCTGCTGGCGCTGCTGCAGTACGACCCGCCGCAGTACGTATCGCTCACCCTCACTGTCCCACTGTTGCATCTCCCGCCTTCCGCCTGCCGCCTTCCGCCTGCCGCCTTCCGCCTGCCGCCTTCCACCTGCCGCCTTCCACCTGCCGCCTTCCACCTTCCACCTGCCGCCTTCCACCTTCCAACTTCCACCTTCCACTTTCCACCTTCCACTTTCTACTTTCCACCTTACTTCCACCTTTCACCTTCCACCTGCCACCTTCCACCGCACACCTTACACCTTCCACCGCATACTTTCCATCTTTCACGTTCCACCGCACACCTTCCACCTTTCACCTTTCACCTTTCACCTTCAACTTTTCACCTTCCACCTTTCACCTATCACCTTTCACGTTTCACCTTCCACCTGCCACCTTCCACCTTCCACCGCACACTTTCCATCTTCCACATTTCACCGCACACCTTCCACCTTCCACCTTCCACCTTTTGTGAAATAAGTTACTGAATTTTATTTGTTTGTGTTTATATCTGTTAAAGTAACCACCTATATAATCTATGCATCTTTATCGACACAATCCTTTTTGAAGAGATTTGTACTGCCTCGGGTAATATCGGGCACCCGCTGGTGTAGGCGAGGAAAAAACTTGTATTTCTTATATACTATGTATTTTATTTTCTGACAGGAAGGTGCAAGTGCGCAACCTTTCCGAGCGTCCGTAGACGTTATAATAACTGAGAGAACTGTTAGGTTCCTAAGTTCATACAATTATGTTGAGTTTTAACACATTTTATTGCCGTTTGTTGCTCGGTTCGTTCGGTCAGCGCGGACGCATTATTTTGCAATCTGTTAATTGCACGTAATCCATGTCGCCACCAGGCTAGAGAAAGTGTCGGTGGAGGAGGAGGCGCTGCGCACGTACGCGCCGGGCGCGGGCGGGCCGGGCGGGGCGGGCGGGCCGGGCGGGGCGGAGCGCTGCGCCGTGGAGCTGGGCGTGGCGCCGCACCTGCCGCTGCTGCACCAGGCGCTGCTGCAGGCGCCCGCGCCGCGCGCCGTGGGGCTGGCGCGCCTGCAGGTGGCCACGCTGCTCGCGCACCTGGCGCTCTCCGAGGTCGAAGAGGTGGCCACCACCATGCTCACGCTGGGTACGTGCCTCTACCTGTTACTCTATACGTCGTTCTTTGTTTCGCGTTTCTAGCTTCGACGGTGAAGAACTGCCGTTCGACCGCTCGTCTCTTATTTTACCCCCTTAGGAGTGAAATTGCAAAAAATCTTTTCTTACCTTCTTAGCTTCAGGTGTATAGGCTCCGTCGGGAGACAGTACATTTGGGCGATCGCTCTATGGATCCGTTCCGAGAACACCACTCCCGGGCCAGACGGGACACCTGCCCGAGTATTGGTGCGAGCCCTCGACCACATGTCGGTCCTGTGGCCTCAAGAAGGTTCTGGACGCCAGCCTGACGTCCGAACGCTTTCCTGAGTGGCGGAAGAGCGGGAAGCTGGTCCTATTGCAAAAGCCGGGGAGGCCTGCCGATTCGATCGCAGCCTATAGGCCCATCGTGTTGCTGGACGAGGCGGGTAAATTATTTGAGAGATACTCTCTGCCCGCATCGTCCGGCATCTCTGGGAGGTGGGCCCCGATCTGTCGGACGCCCCATTTCGGTTTTCGAGCGGAGCGTTCGACTGTCGATGCCGTGTAGCACCTGAGAGTCGTGACCGAACCTGTAGCGGCGTACTGTTGACGGTTTCGTCAGTCATCACCGGCGCATTGAATAGTCTGCCATTTAACTGCACCGGGGAATCACTCCACTACCACAGAGTGCCACAGTACCTGAGGCGGCTTGTGGCAGACTATTGAAAAGAGCGTACCGTTATGTACATTGGCCGAGGTGGTGTTCTGAAGCGGCGGCTCATGTCGTGCGGGGCGGTGTCCCCGGGTTGGGCGTAATTTGTTACACTGATGACACAATGGTCACAGCCCGGGGAACAAACTTTATAGAGGCAAAGCGCCTTGCCACCACGGAGTTCTCTCTGATGGTCGAACGCTTTGAAGCGCTGGGTTTGCGGGTGGCCCTGGACAAGACAGAGGCCCTTTTATTTCATGGACTCCGTCGTGATCTTTCTCCCGGTACCGCCATCATATTCAATTCGCTCCTCGTATCGGTTCAGGCTGTATACGGGGGTTGTTCAGTCAATGGCATTCTATGGTGCATTGGCAGGCCGCGGCTCTGGCCGCCCAAAATAGGGCCGTCTCTGGCGCCCTCAGAGGATATTGGCGCTTAGAGGCATACGCGGTTACCACACTGTGTCGACGGCGCATGCACCTTGGCCGGAACTCTCCCGTGGGATCTGGAGGTGGACCAGCCAGTTCACCGGCTAAGTCAGTCGGCTACGAGCCTTCATACGCGCCATGGCTGGTAGCGACAGCTGTTTTGCTCAACCTTCTGCGAAAATGTGATTTCGCGGGAGGAGGCGGCGGAGAAGGTCCCGTAGGACGATCTCCTCTCGGACTCAATTTACCGCTGGCGAACCGGGCGGCGGAGACGCGCGTACCAGCGCCTCATGCCACCCTGAGTGTGACCGCGGGTGGACGGGTTTTGGCCTTCTTCCGCTACAGTGGCCAGACGCAAGGAGACGACGACTGCGTGTTCCGTACGTCGCCTAAATAGAGTTTACCCGCAGATGGTCGCAGGCGCTAGGAGGGACCTGGATGTGGTAATAGCAGCTGTTCCCGGATCCCTCTTATCTCAGACGCAGAGTGGCATACCGTGTAGTTTTAGTCAGTTCGGGTGACGGCCTGAGGAGTTTCCACACATTAAAAAAAAAGACAGTAAATTTATATGTAAGTATATTTAATGATCGTTGACGTTCTTCCAGGCACCCCCGGCGTGCTGCTGGACATGTTCTTTGAGTACCCCCTCAACAACTTACTGCACGCGCAAGTGTACACGCTGATCAAGAACGCGCTCACTAACCGGGTCTACTGGACACAGTACGCGAGACATGTAAGTCTATTGACAGCTACTAATGAAGTAAGCTATCCCCGCAATACATATTCTAAACAAATATCACCCAAACCTGTATAATTATCAGAAGTAGATAATTGATTTTATATTATCATCATATATGTAATTAATCACCCAAGAGCACAATGAGTAGTGTTATGTTTTTCGAATCTATATATATATTAGCATCATCAACAGCCTTTCACAGTCCACTGCTGGACATAGACCTCTCCTTAGCAAGGAGGCTTTGGCCTACTATTCCACGCTGGCCAGACGGATTGGAATAGGGTTTGTTTTAAGTAGATCTGGATGTCGTAATAGCAGCTGTTCCCGGATCCCTCCTATGTCAGGCGCAGAGTGGCACACCGTGTGGTTTTAGTCGGTCCGATTCCGACACACCACCCCGCCGTAAACTCCGGTGGGGTGACGGCCCGAGGGGGTTTCCACGCGTTAAAAAAATATAGGGTTTGTTTCAAGTTTTCCTTCTCTTTGTAATGATGTTGTCTTGCACACTTTGTTCCCTTAGTCGCCTTTTACGACACCCACGGGATGAATAGGGTTGGTAACACTATGTATTCTTTATCCGTCACTACACGGACAGCAACGGATATATATTAGCACTCTAGTCTAAATGGCTTGATAGACTTTAACTTGGGAGGAATCGTTAGATTCATCTTAATTGAAGTAGTAACATTAAGTACATGTGTTTACGACCAATAAACAATTATAATCAGGTAGTTCATAAATTTATGTGGAACCTTACTAACGATGGCGTGCACGTCGAGTTACATCGCGATATAGTTTGGTTCAACACTGTATAATTTAATGTATGGTAATTTGTAAAACAATAAGATCAATAAACCAGGGTTAGATCAGATTACAGACGGTGTTTTTGTTATGTAACAATCTTCTAGTAAATCTCATTAGGGCAGGAGTTCAACATTAGCTTAGTTAGCTAACAACGTGAAGAAATGAAATCGCCTGTTTTTAACAGGTAAACAAACTTATTTGTTAGTTGTAGCTCCTAGTTTGAGTGTGAAAAAAATATTTGTTTAGCATAAAGAACTTCAAAGAAGTAACATTAAGTGATGGGTTAATTTTCAGTTGGTGATTGAGTGCGATCTGCTGACGCGGCTCATGGATGTGTTTGAAGAGAATAAAAATAATAAGTAAGTTTTTTATTATTTAACAGTCTGTGTACTGCAAGACAATACAGTGGACCCTCGGTAATCCGGGCCCGCCTGTAATCCGGCGTCAATCAAACAATTTTCGCGAATGTAGATCGTGCATGATTGAACAGGTTGCAACTTGTGCTCGACGCGTAGGTATTGTTTCAATTCCGATTGCTTAGTTTGAATTTGACTACGTGTGATAGCGGTGCAGCTTAGCGTGCGTTCATTGTTTGCAGTTTATTCATTGTGTATTGCGTATATGTACCTAGTAATGTCGTCATAAGCCCAGAAAACAATCTTATAATTTGTCTGTAATTTGTCGGATTACAAGGTACTCTTTTGTTAACAAAAACCGGTCTATGGGGGATCTTAGGCAGTTTGTCGAATTACCGAGGGTTCACTGTATTTGAATTGGAAACAAGTATTTATAATGTGTTTTTTTTTTTTAATATAAAAATAACATGCTAGTAACTCTGGTTGGCCTGACGGAAAGCACGTGTAGAATGAAAGAACGGTGGCCACCGTATTCCTTGTGAATGTAGACAATGCGGTATGACGACTCACACTATGGCGGTCTAGTGACATATTTTTTCATGCATCACTCTTAAAGGACCTAGGATCATAATGGGTGGAAACACGTGCGCTGGTAGTGAGTTCTAGGTTTTGACTGATTTGCTAAGGAAGGAAGAATCGAACTGTTTAATTTGTGATCATTTTAAAACGATGCTTTCCAAGGATAGCACGCGTTGTCCTCTAGAGGAAGGGAGAATGTGAGACTAATTGGAAGATCCGAAGACGTTCGTTTGATGAGTCAGCCGCTTGAACGCTTCAGTTTACCGTTCTTTATGTATCTTCCACGGATCTCGAAGTCGTAGTGGAGGTTGTGCTCTGAGAGATTTCACGATCTGTGCGGTTAAGTTCAAAAAACGTCGTTATTGAATTCGTGTACTCTTTTTTATTGAGAGTCGCCGAGATCGGCCTGGCTCTATTAAGTTTACAGTTTTGTAAATTGTCGAATCGATCGTCGATGATGATGATGAAATCGTTGAAAATAATGAAATTAATTTGATTCGTTCTCGTAGATCGCTCAGGCGGTCGGATAAAATATAAGATACGGTCCCGCTTCGAAGGTTAGCCGTCGGGACCGGTTTCGTTTCAAAGATTTTTCGGCGAGGATCTGTAGATATAAAATTGGGGAGGGAGGTACGTTTCGATCGCGATAGTGTTTTCTATGAGCGGGTAGCCTATGACTGCGCTACTGAAGCGTGCGTGCGACGCGTGCAGGGCGGCGGGTGGGGTGGGCGCGGTGCGCGGCGCGTGCCTGGGCCACGTGGTGCTGGCGCTGCGCGAGTGCGCGCGCGCGCTGGCGCCGGGCGCGGCGGCGCCGCCGGCCGCCGTGGCGCCGCGCTGGGCCGCGTTCCTGGACGCGCAGCTGTGGCCGCTGCTGCACCAGCACGACACGCCGCTGGTGAGCCGCCGATCTGCTTCTACTCCACCCGCTCCTCTTCCTCCTACTCTTCCTCCCTATCTTCCTCCCACTCTTCCTCCCTATCTTCCTCCCACTCTTCCTCCAGATCTTCCTCCCACTCTTTCTTCCACTCTTAGTCCTCCTCCCTCACTCATACTCCTCCTCCTCCTTCTCCCACTCATACTCCTCCTCCTCCTCCTTTTCCCGCTCATACTCTTCCTCCTCCTTCTCCCACTCATATGCGAATTTTCCTGCCCGTAAAAACCAAGACTATGCTTGTGCAAACTCTTATCTTCCCCTTAATCGACTATGGTGATGTGTGCTGCTACGACCTGAATGCAGATCTTCTCGATAAATTAGACCGTCTTCTTAATAACTGCATTCGATTTGTTTATAATCTCCGTAAATATGACCATGTATCCTCTTTCCGTTCGCAGCTCAATTGGCTACCAATTCGTCTACGCCGAAAATTACGCGCGCTCACTGTTCTATTCTCTTTACTTAATAACCCATCTTCGCCAACATATTTAAACTCTTATTTCCAACTCCTATGTAGCAATCACGACAGAAAGCTTCGGTCTTCTAAGAATCTTCTCCTTCGCTGCCCCTCCCATACATCTGAGTTTGTTAGCTCATCTTTCTTTGTGCAGTCCGTTCTTCTCTGGAATGAGCTTCCCCTCGAAGTCAGGATGGCTAGCAACGCTTTTACTTTTAAGAAAAAAGTGAAGCAATATTTACTGAAACAGCTGGTAGAATCAACCAATACATGATTATCATCTTATTATTACTTGTTATGATATTTATTTGTGTATGTATGTATATAGACTTACATCAACTTAAGTATGTATTTGTATGTATTTATGTATTTGTATTAATTTTAGTATATGAAAGTTTGTATATGTCTACTTCTTCTTTTCAACATCTGAAACGCACCTACTTCCTATTTTCTCTGCATCACCCAAAGGTTGACTGGTAGAGAATGCCTTAGGCATTAAGTCCGCCTATGTACATAAAGTGCATGATGTATAAATAAATAAATACTCCTCCTCCTTCTCCCACTCCTCCTCCCACCCCTCATCCTGCTCCGCTCGCTCTCATGCTGTCGTACCCCACCTGTAGCGATCTATCCTAAAAAAATATAACTTCTTATACGACAGTCTCCAATTATCTGTTCCTCCGTTAGATTTCTGCATTCCAAATCTCTAGTGTCTCTTTGCTCTCTCGATCTACCGCTTTTTCAATATAAAAAACATTATTACATTATAACGTACACATAATAAGTACATCACTTCATTATTGACTGACCCATCTAACTCTGACCGCTAAGCCAAAGGTCGTGGGTTCGATTCCTTGGACTAATCTTTACACCATTAATACGATCATTTCACATATGTTTATAAATATCTAAAACTATGAACATGTTCATTATCATATTACAAACTTTCATCATATATAAGATGTATGAGAACAGTGATAAAAACTGAATTTCTATTAAAAAATATTTCTATTAATCATGTTATATGTACTCGAACTCTCTGAAGTGTCTTCGCTCGCATAATTGCATATTAAAGTACCACTTTCATTCGTTATCCATATAATAAACACATCATACTAAAGAACTTTGTTACATTATAATTTGCTTGCATTATATTTAGTTTTTTATTTATTCTTATATCTCTGCATATAGTAAGTTGTTTTTCTTTTATATAAATCCCTTTTGTTGTGCTTATGGATAGAAAATACTCTCTTTTTGTACTCTTTACTGTTTTTTTCTGTATTTTCTTTTGTTATGGTTTATTTTGTGTACAAATAGAATAAATAAAAAATCCCAAGATACATAGTAACTAATGTTATTGTGCACGACAGGGCGGCTACTACCCATCTGGTAACTTCTACGAGGTGGAGATCATGCCGGATCCGATGGCGGCTAATTACGACGTAAGTGTTGCCTGCCTAAGTAAACGGTTACATCTTATTAATGTTACCAATTAAAAAATCTACCTTTGTGGTTATTTTAAAACCATTTTACACAACTCTGTCTACCCCTTCAAAAAAGACTTAATTATCTGTATGAAAGACACGTTCTAAAATCTTACAAAATTAATCTCGTCATTCCCTGAAAACATTAAGAAAACAACATTAATGTTGGTTTCAAATCAATTAATTTATCAACTACACATAAATAGTTTGAAATAAGTAAAGTACTCCGCCGAGTGTTGCGGGTTCAAATCCCACACGGAAATACACTGTGGGTCGGGGTGTTCTTTGTGTCCGTTTCGTGCCTGCAGTCTGCAGTCTGTTTCGTTCCTAAAGTCTTCTGCAACACAGGATTTATACTCAACGCAGGCGTTGTCTTTTTAAAAAAAAAACGAGTCTGTACACCGAAGAGAGATATTGCAAGATCGCAAATGTAAAGTACAGTGGACCCTCGGTAGTCCGGCCCCTGTCTAATCCGACCTCCCCTGTAATCCGACATCAATCAAATAATTTTCGCTAATGTAGATCGTGCATGACAGAACAGGTTACAACGTGTGCTCGACGCGTAGGTATTGTTTCAATTCCGATTGCTTAATTTCAATTTGACTACGTGTGATAGCGATGCAGCTTAGCGTGCATTCATTGTTTGCTGTTTATTCATTGTGTATTACGTATACTTACCTAGTAATGTCGTCACAAGCCCTGAAGACAACAACATATACAATCTTATCATTTGTCTGTAATTTGTCGGATTACAAGGTACTCTTTTGTAAAAAAAATCGGGCTATAGGGGGCCTTAGGCAGTACTCTATAATCTGACATATTCGATAGTCCGACACCACCCTGCAAAACGTTTGTCGGGGGTCCAGTGTATCAGTAAACGGTAGATAGAGGTTAAGTAACACTCACGTCGCTCGTGTGTGCAGATGAGCGAGGCGGGCGCGGCGGGCGCGGCGGGCGCGGCGGGCGCGGTGGATGCGGCCGACGTCGCGGACGACGTGCCCGAGGTACGTTCTTGTTCACGCTGTTCGCCTTTACTCTTTATATTGAAGAAATTGCGACATTTTAAAGACAAAATATGTTTTTAACTTGTTCTGGAGATCATCGACTCGTTTGAGACGTGACTCTAGTGACGTCAAAGTGACATCGTGGATACCGTTCGATTGCGAGTTATTCTTACATGGAAAATGTAAAGATAATTCGTCGAACTAAAATTAGTGAGAGAGATTTTTTACAGCCTAATGCCGTTGTTATTAAAGTTCACAGAAATCGTTTTCAAAAGTATCGGTTGGCGGAAATGAATATCCAATGAGATTTGGTCGCTTACTTCAATTGATGTTAGTGTTAAGAGTGAAATTTGGGTTGAACGTTATCATTTTTTATTGTGTTATTAGATGTGTGGTGCGGTGAGTTCGGTGGCGGACTCGCCCGACTTCATAGCGGACGGACTGGGCATCGAGGACAGCGATAAAGTGAGTGCACGATTCAGTGTTAACGAGTTTGGCGTTTAATCCACAATTTTTAATGGCAACTCTTGATTTAACACGATCGCACAACGCTAATTACTTACAATCTTTCGTTGAATCATATATGTGTTCATATATACATGTAAACCGAATATAAATATCAATAGTGTACATTTCATTTTCAGATGAGCAAAGCCAAGAGCAATTTCTTAGAGTTAGCTAGTCAGAGATTCGATGCTGAGTGAGTACCCTTTATTTTAATTTACAAACGCTTCACCTTTTGTAATCAGTCAAATCTGAGACTGAAAACTTGAAAGTATTGGCGCGAGTATGTCATATAGTAATTATATGTTAATAGATTAATATTCAGGTAGCAAAATGTCTTTATAATTTAGTTTCCTTACGAATATTTTCCGGCTCGGCCTCACAAAAAACCAATTGTATCGTAAAACGCTGTCTACCGTGAGATACTCACTTGATCTTGTCGTAGATCGACGGTCAGGGCTGTAGCTAAGGGGGGGCATTGTGGGGCAATGCCCTACCTTGAAATCACAATGCCCTACCTCAAAATACCAAAAATTAAGATAATTTTTTATAATGAAATTGTTTGTTCATAGTTTGTGATCAAAAATTGTAGCGGTAGGTAGGTATATTTTTCGAACATACCCCAGGTTGTAACGTTCATTTCATATTGTAGTAATTCTTAACTCTGAGTATAGATGGCATACGGATCAAATTCAAGCTATATCGATGTGGCAGGAGAAATTACAAAGAATATCTCCATCTAGCAGTGTTGAAACGTTAATAAACCAAAATGTATTAGAAAAATATAGGTATTACGCGAAATCTATCATTGAAATAATACAATTTCTAATTGTCAACGAATTAGCTTTGCGTAGAAATTATATTTTAGAAGAAGAAAAAGGAAAAGGATTGTTTCAGAATTTATTCGAATACACATGTACACAGATTCAAATTTGAACGAGGTTCTCACTCATATACCACAAAACGCAATATATTGGTCACCTGAAATGCAAAATCAAATATTTCAAGCAATGGTTCAAGCAGTACGAGGTTCCATTGTCAAAGATACTAATGAATCTGACGTGAAATGGTTTACTCTAATGGAAGATGGGACGAGAGATAAAAATAACCCCAAAAATATTGCATTAGCAATACGTTACGTCAAGGATTGTGTCGTCAATGAGTCGTTGCTGATGGTTAAGACTCCTGAAAACCTTGATGCAGCCACTTTCACGGAATTAACATTAAATACTCTTACAGAAAATAACATTGACCCCTCTTGTATGCTTAGCCAATGCTATGATGGCGCAAGTGTAACGAGTGGGAAAGTTTCAGGAGTTGCGACTAGAATAGAACTGCTATAACTATCACTTGCACTTAATAGTCATCAGAACTATCTCGGAAATGTCTTTCATTCGTTTATTTTCTGACGAATGCATCATGTTACATGAATTCTTTCATCATGGCAAGATATCTGCCTTATATGGTAGAAAAAGGATTGGCCAACTCCTCGAACAACGCTGGTCTGGACATTTGGCATTTATAAAAGTTGTGTACGATAATTATTATTATTTATACGAGACTTTGAAAAAAGTTAAAAATGGCAGATTCAGGGGTGAAGATGTCGCCAAGGGTATCGGTATTGAAAGAGTTATGCTAGATCTGGAATTCCGAATGGCCATGGTTGTGGTTAAAAAAATCTTACCTACGCTACATCCTGCAGACACTGCTTTGCAAGCCCGAAGCGCACGATTGAAAGACGCCATAACAATCATTAAATGTTTCGAAGATGAAATTGCAAAATTGAGATCAATAGAATAAATCAAATGTATAATCAAACTTTGGACGAAGCTAAGTCTTTGACAAGCGACGACGGCGGCGAATCTGAAAATAGGACACGACCTCGAAGAGGCAAGTAAAAAAAAACGAATCGGATGAATGACTATTTGACGTTCTATTGGCCCCTCCTATTCCTCCACCAAATAAAATATAGAAGAGAACTACGAACCATAAGTCTGAGTATTTCGAAAACGTTGGACATGCTAATTGCTGAATTACAAAGAAGGTTTTCGAACAACGATGATCTAACCAATTCGATTGCAAGTTTCGATGAGTTGGATGTAGATAAAATGGTTCAACTAAAAAAAATGGGCATGTTTGAAAAAAAATAATAATTAAAATAATTAGTTATCTTCAATTTACAACCAACTAAAAGAAACTAATTTTTTAGGTCTGAAAATTTCATCAGGGGAAGAGGCTAGTGTGGTTAAAGCTTACTGGAGTCGTAAAGAGGATAAAATGGTAATACATTCTAAGTTTTGTACAGGCACCGAGAGGTGTTCAAAGATACGTATGAACTTTTTGCATCTGTAGCGGCAATAGGATGTAGCACTGCAGTGTGCGAATCTACGTTTTCAACTTTAACTACAATTAATAGGCCTCAGAGACTGCCAATGGATCACGAGAGAATGGCTGGTACGGTATTTCCGGCTTTTGAAAAAAAGTGAACAAAATCAGTTGATCTGAACGAAGTTCTTCGCATTTGTAATAACATGGCGAATTGTAGAATTCAGCTGTTTTAAATATTTTTATTATTATGTTAATTGTTATAATAACTTTGCAGAAATAATATAATCTAATTGGTATTTTAGTCGTATCTATTTACTCGTATCACCCCACCCAACAATTTAATCTCTAACCTCACTCTCATTTAGACATGGATCCCTACATACAAATCTGGAAGTTGACAATATTGTTCACTCGTTTTCATCATTGAGGATTTAATAATTCTTAGATCCATACTCAAATCGGAAAATACGGAAAAATCCGTTTCCGGTACTTGTGTCATAAACGCCCACACAGTCTTGCTCCAAAACAAAACTCAAAAATAAAATACTTACAACCGAAGTTTTAATAAACTAAACCACTCTAAGTGATTAACTTGGTGTCAAAAAGTGATTGAAGTAATCGTCGTTGTGTAATTACTGTCACTGACAATAATAATACGAAAACAGAAAACCCAACAGAATTTGGAGGGTAGCTGCCATAACAGCGGATTTAAACTCTCAGGTTGGCATTTCTGACAATTTGACAACGTCATTTACTGTCACTGTCAATTTCAAGATCTACAAACGTCACGGTCACCAGTGTTGCCAACGAATAATTATAAAAATCTACCACTACGTTTCGTAACACGCAAAACATGGATGATCAATTTCAACTCTTATTCAACAAAATGAAAATTGAAATGCAGAACCAAACCGAGTCTATAACCAATACTATAATGGACAGAATGGATGAGAAATTAAAACCAATACTAGAAGAAAATAGAAATTTGAAGATACAGATACAAAAATTGGAAAATAAAATTGAATATTTGGAAAGAGACAAGAAAAGCAACAACATAATAATATATGGATTGAAGGAGGGCGAAAAATCAACAACAGAACTGATCAATTATACGAAGCAAAAATTCCAAGAGGAATTAGATATTACCTTGGGAGATTATGACATCAACAGAATATATCGCATTGGAAAAATAACAAACAAAGGAAAGCCAAGGCCTACGCTTTTATCTTTTACTAATGGTTGGAAAAAGAGCGAAATAATTAAGAACAAGAAAAAATCGAAGGTTTTATATATTGCTGATGACTACTCCAAAGAAACTCTGGAAAAAAGGAAGGCTTTACTACCAAAACTAAAAGAAGAGCGATACAAAGGGAATATTGCCTACTTAAAATACGATGAACTTATAATCAAAGAGAATTCAACTGCCAATGAAAAAAGAAAAAGGGAACCTTCGGCCTCTCCGTACGCAAACTCCCAACCCAGAAAGCAACAGGTAACGTCATTCCCACCCAAGAAGAACAGAACTAATGCATTTGAATTGATGAGAGGTCGCTCTAACTCTCTCACCATACACCCGTCAGGAAAAGAACAATAACAACTAGTTATCGGCGAACGGAAACAAAAACCAAAAAATGGATCAAACTATACAACAAAAAACAAACTTCCCCCAAGCCGGCTGGTCCCCGTGGGGGAAAACGACCAAGACCCTCTAAAGAAAAATAGAAAAACAAAAACAATAGATTTACATATAGCAACATTCAATACAAGATCACTAAGGACACCGGAGAGACTTCAAGAGCTTGAAATGGCCATATCAGAATTAAAATGGGACATAATCGGAATAAGCGAAATGAGAAGATACGGAGAATCAATAAATGACTATGGAAACTACATTCTACACTACATAGGCGAGACTCCGGGACTATATGGAGTGGGCTTCTTAATTAAGAAGGAACTAGCTAGTAGGATTATTGAAATTAGAGGAATAACTGAAAGAATAGCTATAATTAATATAACATTGCCTATCAACAAAGAAGAAGAATGGTCTATCATTCAAGCATATTCGCCACCGGAATCGAGTAACAAAGAAGATATAGCAAAAATTGAAAAATTTTACCTTGACTTACAAGAAACGATTCAAAATGTCCATAAACAGATCATAGTGATGGGAGACTTTAATGGTCAGATAGGGATTTGTGAAAACCCAGGTGAAGAATACACAATAGGCAAACACGGGCGTGGTAAAAGAACTAAGAATGGCGCGAGGCTAATTTCATTTGCTCTAAAAAATAAACTAAGTATTCTCAATAGCTTCTTTAAGAAAAAGGTAATCAAGAAATGGACATGGATCTCTCCAAATGGTGCCTACAAAAACGAAATAGATTTTATTTTGTCGAATAACATCAAAAAGTTTAAAAACGTATCTGTGGTACAAAACCTGAATTTCAATTCAGACCACAGAATGGTTCGTGCTACATTGACAGGCAAGCGTATACAAAAGAACAGGAGATGGCAAAATGATAGTTCGGCCCTGGTGTGTACTGGGAATAGCGACATGCTAAAAAACAACTTAAAAACGTTGATAGGAATACTCAAAGAAAAATCCACGCCTATTGAAGAAAAATACGAAAAGTTTGTAAATGTACTTAAAACAGAAACTAGGAAAGTAAATAAAAAAATAATATCTGTAGAAACCCAACAGCTACTTGAAGAAAGGAGAAAATTGCTGCAATCAAAGAAAAATAATCGAGAAAATAGAAGCAAGATAACAGAAGTCAGTAAAAAGATAAATGAAAACATAAGGAAAGATAGGAAAATCAAAAGACAGCAAACACTTGAAAAACATATAAGAAGAACTGGTGGAGTAAAAAAGGCGATTAAAGAGTTAAAGGACAAGAAAGAATGGATGCTAACAGTAAAAACTAAACATAAGAAACATAGTAAAAGACCTGAAATAATTAAGGTGGCAACAGAGTATTATAGAGAATTATATAAAAGCAAGAATCCAACATTAGCTACAGAGGAACCATATACATTAAATTCTGAACCTATACCAGAAATATTGGAAAAAGAAACTGTTAAAGCTATAAACACACAGAAAGCGGACAAAACACCTGGATCCGATCAAATAACCAACGAATTGCTCAAATCGACTTTATCAATAATTGCTCCGATGTTAACAGACTTGTTTAATGAAATTATTGAAACCGAAAGCATTCCACAAGACTGGACCAAATCAACAATAATTTTGTTACACAAGAAGGGAGATAAGGAGGAAATTGGTAACTATCGCCCTATCAGTCTAATGTCCAACATTTACAAAGTCTTTTCAAAAATCATTTTGTCTAGAATTGCCACAGTACTCGACGAAAACCAGCCAAGAGAACAAGCCGGTTTCCGAAGTAAATTTTCAACCATAGACCACATCCACGTTCTCAGACAAATTCTACAAAAATACAATGAGTATAATAAAATCTACTTCTTAGGCTTCGTAGACTATAACAAGGCTTTCGACTCCCTAGAACACAGATACATCTGGGAAGCTCTGCGAGGTCAAAATGTACAGGACAGATACATAAGAATCTTAAAGAATATATACTCAAAGACCACAGCACATGTCAGACTGGAGAAATCAGGTGAGGAATTCTCAATAGAGCGAGGAGTTCGTCAAGGCGACCCTATCTCACCTAAATTATTCTCGGCAGTTCTGGAGATGATAATTAGGAACCTAGAATGGAAAGAACAAGGGATCAATATAAACGGTGAAAAACTAAGTCATCTACGTTTTGCAGATGATCTGATACTGTTCTCTGAATGTCCTAGAGTGTTACAACAAATGCTACAACAATTAGCTGACCAGAGCGCAGTAGCAGGACTAACAATGAACATCGCGAAAACAAAAATTATGACTAACTCTTCAGAGACACAAAAGATTATAGTAAACATGCAGGAGGTAGAATACGTGGATGAATACATTTACCTGGGACAGTTAATATCACCTACGGGAACCATGCATAAGGAAGTCGATAGAAGGATAGCCAATACGTGGAAGAGATATTGGTCATTAAGTGAAGTTATGAAAGATGCCAATTAAAGCAAAAAGAAAAGTCTACAATATGTGCATTCTGCCATGTTTAACATACGGCTGTCAAACATGGGCATTAACAGAAACTTTAACAAATAAAATAAATGTCTGCCAAAATAGTATAGAGAGGAGTGTTATTGGTGCCAAGCGAAAAGATAAAGTTAGACTAACAGAAATTAAAAACAAAACAAAATTCACACAGGCAAACTCAATATGTCGAACACTGAAATGGCGATGGACAGGTCACATGTTAAGGGAAAAACAAGAGAAATGGACAAAAATTATAACAGAATGGTACCCCAGAGATGGTAAAAGAAGCAAAGGGCGACAAACTAAAAGATGGGAGGATGACATCAAAAAGGTGGCTGGTCCAGAATGGATCCGAGTAGCAAAAGATAGGGAGAAATGGAAATCTTTAGAGGAGGCCTATGTCGAAAGACAAGCTGTTTTTGAACCGAACGCCGATATACGAAGATATGTATAAGTAAGATAATATTTATAAGAATATAGGTTTAATTGATGTCAATGTTTGTAAGTTTAAACAGCAATAAAGGCTAATTTTATTTATTTATTTTATTTATTAGATCCATACTCATGATCTGTCACATAAATTATTTGTCTACGAATGGTTATTGAATGTATATCACTTTAGGAGATTAATTTAGGAGCCCGTGCTTCGAGGGCAGATCATTTATAATATTTTTTTATTACTACCACCCTACCTGTAACCAATGCTGCCCTACTTCGAATTCGACTCTAGCTACAGCCCTGCCGACGGTTGTAAACTGTTGGTGCTATTTGAATGTATATATGTAAGTGTGTAGAAAGGTGAGTTAACAACGATTGAGCCTGTGTGAACTCCCGGATCCCGACCTGACTCGAGTACTTCAAAACTTCTGGTAACTTCTTCACACACAAGCCACAAATACCGAAACAATGTCCTTATCACGACATACGAAGAATTCAGGTATTCCTACGCAGACCAAGAACGACGCGAGAAGTAAACAAATTGGCTACCGCATACGGAGCGGGATTCCTAGGTACACTACTGTTCCAACGTGGACACTGTCACGACATACTAAAAAGGTTATTCCTTTTATTCCGACACGGGTGGATGAACGAAGCGAGAAGAAAAGCAAATTAGCTAACACACGAGTATAATATCACAGACATTCCGATGTAAGCACGACCGAGACGCGCGACCCACTCCACGAGTTACATTACGTAAAATTACCGAACACCAGTATTGAACAATTTTTTCGTGTATTTGTCCGGCACGGGTACGGTCACTGGAGCATAAAACTCTTTAGTACGTTATCGCTCTTTGAGGGGTCCCTCAACAGTCAGAGAGAGGACTCCAAGTACAACAACACATTAATTGGCTCTTTGAGTTGCAGTATGTTGATGGGCGGCGGTAATAGCTTACCATCAGGTAATCTGTGCTCGTTTGCTATTCCATGCAAAAAAGATAACCTTTAAACGAATGAATTGTTCCGTTCCAGCATGTGGGATGACTCGGGCGACGAAGACGAGTACGACTTCTACGTGCCCGGAGAGGAGGTGCGCAACGTGTTCGACCAGATCTCACGTGAGTCCTCGCGCTTACTGCCTGTGACATATGCGTACTTGTCACTGGCGAACGTCATTGCTGCATGTGTCGTTTCATTTTTTTTTTTATTTGAGAGCCTGCCAAAGTGACTCTACTCTGCCTGATGGAAAGCATGAATAGAATCCAAAAGCTGTAGTCACCATAGTCATTGCGAATGCCGACAACGCAGCATGGCGACCCACAGTATGGCGGCATATTAAGATGCTTTTTTACGCCTCACTTCGCGATGTAAAAGTCATGACAGTCATCGTAGCATTGTATTGCACACACTACGACAACTGTCACCCCTGCATCAATGGGCCTCCGGTCGAAACACGACAGCACGGATGTTGTCGCTTTAGGTTGATCTTCTATGGGAGGGTAGTACTGCCCCGGTCGAGCCGGCCCGTTCATGCTGAAATCAGCGTGCCTCTACTACCTACAAAAAAAAAAAATCTTTTAGAAAAAAGTCATTTTTACTCATACATAATGATGTTTAAATGACGGAGAGCAACCACCGGCTGCGGCTTCTGCAACTTCGGTAGGAGTGATGAATTCATCTAAATTCATCACTCGAAGTTTGGCCATTTTGCATAGCCTCGTAAATCGCGCGTCCAGTCCTTTGTTCAAAGGCTTGCACGCAGTTATGGGTGATCCCATAACTGCGTGCAAGCGTTTGACCAAAGTGTCCGCTTTGACAGCGCTATCCGATCCGGGGATCTCCAGTATAAGCTCCCCTGTGACCGTCTTTCGCTACCGAACCCCACCCGTAATTCCAAGCTCCGTCAGCTTTACGCGGGTCTTTGCCAATGAGTTACTGGATTCTGGAGGTACTATGACCACGTCGGCGACGTTGTTGGGAGGTCGCGGTAACTGCAGTCTTTTCGCCTTCGAGGCGGGTGAATATCTTGTAACCTAGTTGTAATATTTCAACTAGGTTACAAGATATCGATGCTTATCGGTCACGACTGAGGGACGGCTTTTGACAGATTGTTGAGTTGACTTTTACAAACTAGAGACTTAATTTATAATCGTTAGTGACCTTTTATTACGGATTGCTTCATTTAAAAACTCAAAATTCCTTAATGGTGCCTCAATGGGAACGCGGGCGTGTAAACGTTGTGGCGTGTTGCAGCGTGGGAGCCCGAGGAGAGCGGAGGCTGCGGCGGCGAGGGCTGGGCGCATTTCGGCTCCGCGCCGCTAACTCCCGTAGACCCCTTCGCACCCCAGCCCCCCGCCGCGAAGCACCCACCCGAACCCACAGACCCCAACGCGCCCCAAGACTCAGCCGCGCTCCAGGACTCTGCACCGCCGAGCGCCGACGATCAGTTTGCAGACTTCACGCCGTTCTGGTCCTATGAAACGCAGCATCACGGTCCGTACTGCTCATTTAGCTATCGGCAGAGGTATCGGCCAGATTCTAACGACTACTATCGCTGTTGCAGATTCAAATTCGACGACGGAGTTGGAATCGAACCTCCGCGGCATGCGGCTCAACGACGAGCTCACGGACAAGCGGATGGACGAGGCGAGCAGCGTGGAACTCGCCAACAACCTTCTGACGGCCATGTCCGCCATGTCGGCCGACGCCATCGCCAACATCGTCAACGCCAACCTACCCTCGGCGCCGTCCCCGCAGTGCGCGGCGAGCTCGGGCCCCGGGGCCCCCGCGACCCCCCAGGCCCCCCAGCCCCCCCGGCCGTCCGGCGCGGAGGCTCCCAGCTCGGAGCACAGGTGATCGTCGCGCCGCCCGGCCCCGGACCACGTCGATCATGCATTACTGTATGTTTAGTTTCATGTAATTATTTCGTTGTCGTTGTAATGAATGCCTGTTTTATGCCAAAGTACACGAGCGGTCGCCGCTCGTACCTCGGCTAATAGTGTTGCGATGCTTTCGTTACTTTAAGGCGAGCGGTACGTTAATATGTATGTATAATCGGACTAAGATGATAGAACGTCGCGCAAGGTACGACGTATAGTCGATCGTGAGATAAGATACGCATTCATTACAGTGGAGAGTGACCGTACAGTGAACGATTATAGCGGTACTGCCGTTTGCCGTTCCACGGGCCGAGTTCGCGGGAGCGATGCCACCGCCGCGCCGCGGTACGCGCTGTACCCGCTCCCCCCACTCCTGCAACTCCCGCCACTCCCGCCACTCCCCCCATGGGGCGCTCGGTGCCGTCGCTCGGCCGCGGGTCCACGGCTCGAGCGAAACAATTCCAAACACCAATAGCCTGACAACTCGGGGTCCAATGTGATAATTCCTTCTGTCCTATCTCTTATGACGAACCGATTTGGATGCGGTTTAGTTTTATGTATGTATTTGATGTTGTGTTATTGCTCTCGAAGAGGCGACAGAGTATTATATGACGTTCGTTTATACTCGACATCCGTGCAACCCGCCGCGTCGGCCGCGATAGGCGACTATATCTATATTGTATATATTAATTAATGATTTGGGCAATTATCGAGCTTTACCCTTATATCGTAATTCTTGAACGTAATAGTGAATTTTATGATCGGCACGCGCTGCGTGTGGCGTCGCGCCGTTAGCTGAATTGTGTTGTGTGTAGCCGTGTGTATATCGTGGGCGGGACGACGCCGTAGTTAGCACTTCACTTCGACGACGTTTAGTTGATGCAAATATTGGGACATGATTTCTCGATAGTTTTCTAATTAAAGGTCATTTTGAGGAGTTTGTTGCATTCGTCATCGATTTGACTAACGCTTCATGTATTATAAGTATTTTACTTACAAAATCTTCTGTATAATCGGTCTACTACGAAGCGCGGTGGTGATAGAGGCATCGATTCGTCATCACCGATGTAAGGCGAGGTTCACCTCCGTGTGAGGTGTCGTGTACTGTATGTCAAGATGGTGGCTAACGTATTTGTCAAAGTGTAAAGTGTTGATCTCAGTGAATTTCAAACGGTGTTCGTATAAATAAGATATTTTTATTGTCATTAGTTTGGTGACTATCTGTCGACATATACGTATGTACATATATGAGTGTCTTAAGCTTTCCGGTGCTTCATCGTTACTCGTTGTACAACACCATTCCTGTTTCAATGTATTTATAACACTGTAATATAAGTGTATTTATAAATTTATTAATCTTGCATATTATTCGAAGTTTAAGAAATATGAGTGAGTATATCACAAACCGAGTTATATATACCCTAACTCATAATTTGTGTTATAATTGTGTTCAGTCGCGTGGACCCTCCAACGTGCAATATACCGTTAATATTCACTTTATAAAATTACGAACAGTTCCATATAAAGAGGTATAAGAGGGTGTCGACGTAGAGGATAAATACGAGTAGGTTATATGTTGGAAAATGTCGTGATGCTATATTTTACATTACAGACAATGACAGAAATTCTGTTATTTTTTTCTGATTGTGTTCAGTATAACTTCAACCTGAAGTTCGTTAGCGTCTTTATTGCTGTAGTATGTACGGCATTTAACTGTATTTACATTTCATTCTTTCAAATCGGAGGTTCTAATGTATGTTCTCCGCCTGCGACCCCAACGTCCATATCTTATTTATATCACTTTACATATCGAAGCATTTTACGTCACACACACTACTTCAGAAGACTTGGTACGGCAATACACCATAGTTTATTGACGAACTCTGAAAGACAACGATCGAACTAGGTGAAGAGAAACCAGAGACAAATATAGATTGTAGGCTCTAGAGTCGGATACCGACGTATACAACATTGGTATCATTACGATAACGTAATATTTACATGTAATATAAAACATTTTTACTTTGGTGAATCATTTTATTATTAACTAAAACTTGTTGGTTGGTGTCCATAAACAAAATCAAACAAATCCTTTTCTAATATTACATATTTGCTACGACGAAAATAAAATTGAGAAATGGGCAGTGAAATAACAACAAGTGGTTGGTTGATCTGTGTGAGGAACTGCATATGTATATATTTTGTATGTTGAAAGATATTCTCACTATCGTATAGATAAGCTCATCAAGTCGTCTTTCATCATCGAATGATATCTTAGAGTACAAATAAGGTTATGTATCTGTAACTTGAAAGGGTTGCTACCCGTTCCGAGGTTCCACCTACTCGTTCGTGTCATGTCTTTTCGTCGCAGGCTTAGCTCTAGTGTTGTCGACATATCCACAAATATCAGAAATGTAAATAGTCGATTTGTCGGTTTCCTGTTCAGGAAAGAAGCATCGCCGTTCGGTACAGTTGAGTATGAACAGTCCTTCCAGTTCCGTTTGTATATTCTTGTTTTTTATACTCTGTTTGTAGTTTTTTTTTTGTGCAACGCGATAGGTGCCAAACGTTATGGATTTGCGTTTCGTCGTTTTCTTTGTTAAAGAAAAATCAATTTATATTCACATTTCGGTTATCGAGATTATTGGCAATGAAATTATATCGTCGTTTTAATACTTAAAGTGCATTATGAATATATTTTTTTATTGAGGTCGAGGGGCGGTCGGCCCGAGCCGGCAGCAGTCGACGGGGCGATGTGCGATTCACATTTCAACGTAATTCCAAACATATTGCGAGTCCATATCGTAATCGTAACGTTTAAATGGTGTGAGATGACGTACAAATGATTCGGGGCAGTGAACAAATTTAGTTG
Source organism: Hypercompe scribonia (assembly GCA_949316085.1). NCBI lineage: Eukaryota > Metazoa > Arthropoda > Insecta > Lepidoptera > Erebidae > Hypercompe > Hypercompe scribonia. Next base: position 22,590,237 of record OX438980.1, on the reverse strand, counting down.
TAATTAGTCGGTGCGCACCGGATGTATGGTCGCCGTCGTCGTTAGGCTACACGATATTTTTGTATGTTTAAGTTTGTGGTGATTGTGTAAGCTGTGTACGGCCCAGTGGGGCGAGGGGCGGGGCCGGGCCGGGAGCGCCGCGCCCCGAGGTGCTATCTCTAAGATGTTGTACGTAACGCTACGTGTCAGTGCAGAAGGTCCATTCTCATGATAAAAATTCGTTTAAAATTCAGTTCCGATCTCGTAATAAAATATTACATAGACTAGCAGAATACCGATTCAGTTTTCGGTCACAATACGATATAATCAGATTAAACGGTCGACGTTGGATGACATTTATGCTTTACTCTCTCGAGTGAATTTTGAACGAGTTCTTATTACGAGAATGGATTTTCAGGAGCCTTTTGTGAGCGCGACTGTTTCTACGCTAAGCGTACACGTCAGTATACTTGTTTTGTAAACTGTGTATCAATAGAACATGTTATATGCTGACTGTATAATCTTGTGTACGGCTTTAGTGCAGCTCGGTGCGCGAGAGCTAATAGTCGCGCCACGACGACACCGGTTCATATAAATATTGTGATTTTTAGCGAGTAAATTCATTATTCTTGTTGTCTTCGATTTAAATTTTACTGTAAATGTATCAACAACGTCTGAGGCGACGAACGAGCACCCCTGACGTTTGTAGCGTGTCCACAGCCCGCGCGGCTGTGGGCCGCAGTGACTCGGGAATTGATTTAGGAAGACGATTGCAAATGAGTTTATTTGCCTCCAAAAACATACATATATTGTTCATTTTCTGGATAACTGACGTACCACAATACTGTCCAAAGGGTTTTTTAATTTTTTTTTTTTTCTACAGGCCCTATTTGTCCTTACTATTCTTGCCTTTTGGAGTTGAATATAATGAAATGTGTCCTGTATCTGTACAGTTAGCGGATACGAATAATCAACTTATACCTTCAGTGTGTTGCTGTCAGTCTCTTGTCAGTATTTTGATCAGAAATTAAAAACTACAGGCCAAATATATTTTTGATAAATTGTGGTGGCCTTGCAGATTAATCTTCTTACGCTCTTACCTCTACGATCAAAGGTATTTTTGGACCAAAGTTGCAAAAAGATTTTTTGCTTAATTATGTCAAATTTTCAGAAAAAAACTTTGATTTGTTAGAACGTATTTAGTAACTTTCCGTATATATATGTATATAATGCAATCGTCTTTCTAACTCATTAGTATTATAGTAATTAGCATTTTAAACTGTGAGAGACATTGTATTAGTGCAATTAGTTGCCTTTGGGTCTTGTTGTCAAATTTTATATTTAAACTAATATAGCATAAGCCGTAGGTGACAACAGCGAGCTCCAGTCTTGGCAACACTTCATTACTGTTTGTAAATAATGTTTACTGTGAACGATTGATCGTACAACACCTGTGCCTGTTGTGTTTCTGTCCTCTGGTGTGTGGTGGCGCTGCGATCGGCTGGTTTATGATACTACTTGGTGTCATTTTGAAATCAGGTCATTCTGACATATTCTTCGTGTGTGACAACCCGCCTATCGAAACGCCGCGACACACTAGCTCAGCTAAATATAATTTTATAAACAAACATTTTGTATAATTAGTGAAGTTCTGTAGCGAATTGTACCTATTAGTATTTTGTATGGCGAGAGTGTTAGTTACATGTGATCACGTGTCAGTTCGCTTCACAGCGCTCCAACGATTTATACAATGTACAGATTTGTGATAACGGGTCCTCCGACCTTCGGTTACGCGACCGTCCTCGGTGTTACATTACAAGTGTCAAGATTTCTCAAGTTTCAAGAGAAACCTTTCTTTCACAATACTCGAGCAGCATGCACTATCGATGCGGCGAGCCGTCGGTGAACAGCCTGTAGATGTGGGTGCGCGAGCGGTGGTCCGCGCTGCGCTTGGTCAACGCCGACGTCGATAGCGATGGAGCCGCAGGTTCAGCCCCCGTCGTACCGCTCTGTCGCTCGAGGCGCGTCTCACAGTGCGAGTGCGCCGCTAACGAGAACTGTGCCTTCCGGGCGCGTCTCCCCTTCCCGCCCCCCCCCCCCCCTCTCCACCACCGCGACCCCTATCCCGCGACCTGCGCCGCGCCCGGACGCCCGAGACAAATGCTCGTAATGTATTCTATTGTATTTATATCATAGTTAAAGTTTTATTAAAAAAGTTGCTCAATAAACTTGTTGTTTTAATTAAAGAGTAACACGGCGATCTGAGTGATGATTAATGTAAATGTAATACTAACGATTTGCTATTTTATAATACAGTGAACCCTCGGTAATCCAGCCCCTGTCTAATCCGGACCCCCTGTAATCCGACATCAATCAAACAATTTTCGCTAATGTAGATCGTGCATGATTGAACAGGTCACAACTTGTGCTCGACGCGTAGGTATTGTTTCAATTCCGATTGCTTAGTTTGAATTTGACTACGTGTGATAGCGGTACAGCTTAGCGTGCGTTCATTGTTTGCTGTTTATTCATTGTGTATTACGTATACGTACCTAGTAACGTCGTCACAAAGCCAGAAGACAACAATATATACAATCTTATCATTTGTCTGTAATTTGTCGGATTACAAGGTATTCTTTTGTAATAAAATCCGGGCTATAGGGGGCCTTAGGCCAGTACTCTATAATCCGACAAATTCGATAGTCCGACACTGCTCTGCAAAACGTTTGTCGAATTAGCGGAGGTCCAATGTACTGGCAAGTTGAACCAGATGCTGTAAAAGTACCTACTTTTAGATATTATTAGGAAATAATGTTCTTTGCTATATTCGTCTGACAGTGTACCAGTAAATAGAACTTAACACAACTAAAGCTTTATTTTTTTTATTATATCTTATAGTCAACATAAAGCGTGTTCAAAATAAAGTACTTAATAATAGTACTTAAAGTTGAAGCCTTCAAATAAAAAAAAAACAAGTAACTGTCATGACAGGGTGTAATAATAAAATATTAGCAACAGTCTCACAAATTATATCTACTAGTGTCTGACATTGTTCGGTTTTGGTCCGTTTTAGCCCTTTCTACCTTTGTCCCAAAATGTAACGTACAGATAGTGATTGGCAGCGAATTAACCGTTCTGGAAAATTCCAAGTGTTTATCCTGTTTTGTCCATTTTATGAGATTACCTCCTTATTTTCACAGAAGAAGTATTAGAAGAAAATTAAAAGTCTTTCCTTTTGCGTTAGGAATCTACCTACTCTGCGTGATGGAAAGCATGAATAGAATCCAAGAGTTTTGATCACCATACTCATTGTGAATATAGACAATGTAGTATGGTGATCCACACTATGACGGCCTCGTGAGATGCTTTTTCACACCTCGTTTGGGGATGTAAAAGGAATGAGTAAACGTGGCAATGTAAGGCTCACAAACTTATCACGCAAATTATCACCCCTGCACCAATGGGCCTCTGGTCTTCCACTCATCAACGAAACTCGACAGCACGGATGCTGTTGCCTTGGTATATAATGTATGATTATGAAAAGAAATTTCTAACAATATGTAACATTTTTTCAATAACTTGAATAAAGACTTGCTGTTTTAAGAAATAACGAAATACTCGTAAAGAACTAACATTGAAAGTACTAGCAATAAAAACATTTGTTGCTTTCTTGTTATGGATATGAAGATCCCGGGCTATCTTATTTGAATTGGCAAACGATGACAGAATCATTGAAGGATTGTATCTCATCTATATTCCTTTATCGTAAAATGTTTTCCATTTTGTTACGTTAGGAAATTCTTTACAAGAAGCGGGAGTTGTCTTATAGATGTTGTACTAGGAATTCTAAATTCAAAATAATGACATTAAAAAGAAGTAAATTTGTTTTCCCGCGTTTTCTTTCTGCTTTGAAGTATTTGTGAAAAATTTAACATTTGAATGTTTATGTGGTTTCAAACTATAATGTAATGTTTCTAAGATGGTGTTCTACGTCACCGATATTGCAGGAATAATGCTATGTGCTACTTGGAATGTGCAGTGAGTAGTGTGTGGTGGGTTTTGATTGTCTAACAGGACCAATAAGCAAAAAATATCTGATGTTGGCTGGAACATGATTCTGAAACAAAAATAAAATATATGAGTCTCGAATGTACTAGCTAAGTTTTAAATATTTTTTCGGCTTTAATTAATATGTAATTTGAAATGTACTTTCATTTCCTCATTTTAGCTAGTATGTTGAAACGTTATTACTTATTAGTAATTTATTTAATATATATAAGGTTTAGTAATTACACTATGTGATATCACCTAAATAAAAAAGTAGAAGGCAAATTGCTTAATTTAAAATTAACAAACAATTCTGTTGATCGACATTTATTATTAATCAATAGCTCAGTAGAGTACTTGTTCAAGATATAATACTACATCGTGATTTTTATCTCAATAAAGCAGAGGCTGGATGTACTATAAAATCCATATTTCGGCTTATAGTTGTCTTAAAGAAAGTTGAGGTGCCCCGTACAGGCATCATCATAAACAGTCTTTATATATGGATATAAGCTCCTACTTAGAAAGGAGGCTTCAGCCTACTGAAAAAATAATACTAATACAGGCAGGCGATAAATAATAGTACATACATATATTATGTTGTTAGTAATATCTCTGTAAACAATTTATCCAATAGGAAAAGAATTAGTGAAATTAGCAGATTAAGATGAGACCAGCGCACAGTGTGAGATTTTGTTTGCTATGGGGGGCATGCCTTTTTATGATTTTAATTGATAACTTACGTAGGACTGTTACGTACTGTACCGACAGGAATTGAATACAAAAAACACTTGCGTGCATAACTTTGCGCTCCCACGCCACTTCAAGTATTGATGTTTTTTTTTATCTAGAAACCTACTAAAGTGACTATTCTGCCTGATGGAAAGCATGAATAGAATCCAAGAACGGTGGTCGCCATACTCACTGCAAATGAAGTCGGTGCAGTATGGCGTCCCACGCTATGGCGGACTAGTGAGATGCTTTTTCACGCCCCGCTTAAAGGACCCGGGATCGTAGTGGGAGGGAAACACGCGCTGGTAATGAGTTCCAGGCTTTAACTGATTTGCACAGGAAGGAAGAGCCGAACCGTTTAGTTCTGGAGCGTATGTCTACCATTCTGTAACGGTGACTTCCAAGGCCAGCACGAGTTGTGCTGATGTGATTTCAGCTAAACATTGCTTATGTGAAATTAAAACTGTACTTCTGGTAGACCCAGGCAAAACAAATTAAATATGGTCTATGTTTGGTTTGTTTATCAATGGCATTCATTAGATAAAGCCCATGTCCAGTCGTAGATTGCTAAAGGTTATAGTTGATACTGATAATGAAAAAACCTTACCTGGTACCTTGTTAGTAAATATCTTCCTTACAAGCTTTAAACTCTTAAATACTCAACAAAAATATCCCGTAATTAGAAACTCAGAATGAAAAGTTTCTGTGTTGACAACTCTAATCCATGTATAAATTAATAGATCAAATGTCCCGACGTTTTTTTTAAATCTAAATAAATAATTTGTGAAAATAAGAAAAAAAATGGTGTGACGGCTTAAGAATACAGTGTTACCAACCCTATTCTATACCATCCCGTCCGGCCAGCGTCGTGCAGTAGCCCAAAGTTTGTTTTCTACGGCAAGGTCCATGTCCAACAGCGGACTGTTAACGGCTGTTCACGACCAATTCAATATCTTATATAAACTAAATATTTCCTAAACAGAGCAAAGGAATTTCATCAGAGTTCTACTCTCGAGTTCTTGCTTCAAGTATACCCTCAAAATCTCACACTGCAGCAGATAGTATTCAAAGATCTCCCTGCACTACCTTCGGACTTTTTTACACCACCCCAAGGTTGACGGAAAGAGAAGGTGAGGTTTTGGGCGTTAAGTCCGCCGTTGTACAAATGTAGTGTATAAAGTTCGTAAATATACAAATACTCGTATATGTGCGTACAATTGCGATAGTAAATAAGGTGTAAAAGCGAGCATTTACCATCAGCAAATAGCCTTTACTCGTAAATAGCCACCACTTGTGTGTACAACATTAAATGAAACAACAGATGCTTTGATATAATTTTATTTTCATATTTTTATAGTTTATTTATATATAATGACTATAATAATCATCTACCAAACTAAATAATCAATATAATTCAACAGCATCCTTTATATACAATATGTATAGTTATTATAGTTCTTCAGAACCCTCGTTCCTGAACGATTAGAAAAGAGACATTCGTCTAATCATACAAAATAAAATAGAAATAAACCCTACGTCATCGTAACACATAACAAGTAATAATTTGCCACAAGATTGTTTATTTATTTACAAAGACTTATATTTATAATTTAGTCCCATAATTTCCAAATGAATAGCGTTTGTAACGGAACAGCTTCGCGCCGCGGCCGGCAGGCGGCGCTGGCGGCTCGGGCACGACCGAACTTCGCACTACTTAACTCGCAACGAGGCGTACTTTAACTATAAGTAACAATTACTAGAATCGAGAAAACTTAACCATCATTTATATTACATAGAGTACGAGTTAGTTGTCGAATATTGCACGCGGCACGAGGCACGGAAGTAACATTTACTAACATCGGCAACAGACTAGACGCATGGCGACGGCTCACGGGCGTGACGCCGGGACACGAAGGGACTGCACTATAATCGAAAAAATATTATAATCAAATCTCATCTCGATAAAAGAATTTTTACGCAAATTATACATCAACGTAAAAAGTGGCAACTTTATAATATATGAAGGTAGAGTGATGAACTTCTACAAGGATTGTATTGGGATGTGGTGAAATAATACTTCGAATTCTTACAATAAATACTTCTAAATGACTTTAAATGAAAAATCTACTTTATATTAGGGGCGTAGGTTGAAAATGTAGTGTAAGCGGCCTCTCAAAAACTATACGATCTTAAAATACGGCAGATCCGATATTGGTTCACGGGTTGATATATTCCACTGATATGCGACTCGGATATAGCACGAGTGTGCAAAGCTGATCTCCACAAAAATGACGTAATCTTAGTTTTAAAATTCGCTTAAAACATCCACACTGATGTAACTATGAGCTCGGTAAACGACGTTATGAAAATATTTGTTTAATAAAACGATCAGTGACTACTTAACAAAATAATTTGGTTAAAACTTGATATTTTATTGGAACAACACGCTTCATTTATTTAGGTATAACATTAATACTAATCGTCATAGACTTTCACAACAGAACTACGTAAACTCATCAGAATATAATTAGAATTGCGTAACAGTTACAATATTAATATAACACAGCATGAGAACGTACAAAGTTTGGCATCCAACACCGGCTCGAGTACTCGCTAACGAAGAATACAATTGAACCAACTAGCTTGTCTACAGTGTAACGCTTTGAAGCTAAGTGAGGCGGTCGAACCACACTGCGCGTAAACACACAGACAATAACCGCCAGTGGGCTCGAAACACGGTAACGTTACCGTCTAACAGACGCAAAGGAGCAAAATAACGGAGAGTCAGGCGCAGTGACGACATAGAAAACTTTATTGCCATGCGATACACCGATATCCTCTACACTACTTGGTATACGTGGGGATGAAACTCGCCCCGGCTTTCCGGATCACGACACTCGATCGTGTGCTTTACATTTCAAACGACGACCCTTACACATTATATTTAGATAGATAAACCTCGTTATCCGTCCCACTTGACTAAAGTATAATTACATAATGTTGTATATATTTTATACAATGGAAAACCAGAGTGAGTTTCTCATCACCTCTTATTCATTATAGCGATATACAAGGAGCTTTATCCATTAGTTTATATTTAAAATAGTTATCGCTTTATTTACTTTGTTTAATTTAGCTAGCAACACCGACACGACACCGATTGGTCTGGTTTATTTAGGCTTGCAACCCACACGTAGTATTGCTTACATTGTGCCATACTTATACAAAGAGTTAGGATAGCAGTTGTAACAACTAAACGCAATGTCTCTGGACCGAGAGTAGCGGACAAATAATATTAAAAGTAGTCGATAACCAATTCTAGGCAAGTGTTTATTTCGAGAGCTAAACACGTCTGTGACGTCAGCAGAGAGAAGGCAACTAAACGTACAACAGTAACAGAAAGGGAAACACTTGAAGAGAAACTAAACTACACATAAAGTGTCAAAGGAATCTCCAGTGAGAAGTAACAAAAATTATTGTCATCCAATGCTTAAATTTCCAATCTTTATAGTATATTATTTTTCTCTTTATATTTATTTACTTAACACTTTATACAGATCGACATCGTCCATTATTCTTAAATATAATATTAAAGTTCACTTGTATCTATAAAATATACATCTACATGTATTGAAATAGCAACATTAAAATATTTTCGTGTACTAAAATAACCATATTTATTTATTTGTAACTCAAACGTAGCCCAACACGCTCAACGATATATATTACAGACGCAACTTATCCAACAGACGCGATACACGAGACTGACCCACCATCGCCACCCATGCGCACAGTGTGTGTGGATATGACGTTGTCAGCTGTGCATATTGGCAACAAAACGTACGCAACTAAAGACGCGGGAGGTCACCGGCAACGTATCCTCGTCCGTAAGTAACATTGTATCAAAAGAGTTAAGAATGATATTATGTCGTATTTACATTATCGTATCGCGTGAACGACTGCAGAGCGAGCGGCGTATGTACAGGGGGAGGGGAGGAGGGATGCGAACGACCGTCGCCTTACCATCGTCGAACATGAAAACGCGACCTTCGTCGACAATCGCCCATCACGATAGGCACACAAATAATTGAACGATTCAGCGTGTAGTCGAAAAGCGGGGCACTACTGATGGAAAACGATTATCTCGAGAGAGTATCGATTTGTGCGTTTATTCATATCGAGCCACGCCTAGGAAGGAAGTCGAGGTTCTTAAGACTACGTAGCTAAGCTCTAGCGGGTGCGGCCGAACATTCGCGGGACCCGTCGCGCGGGAGAAAAGCGAGTCGACCTCCGACCGGGAAACCCGAAACGCCTAGAAGTCGACCTACCTTCGGGGACCGAATAGACGTTCGAGGCCACTATTCCGTTATAGTTTTCCTCGTAATTCGAACCTTCTATCTGTCAATCGAATCGTTAGCCGGGGGAGCGGGTCCTCACAACGCGAAGGGCGGTCGGATCGCGGGTTCACAGCTGGTACCACTTCTTGTCCTTGTACTTGAGCATGATCTGATGCGCGGAGGAGGAGAACTCGGCCGCCTGCATGTGCATACGCTCCGTGCGATCTTCGAGATGCGACAGCTTGTCTCCGCGCTCCACGACGAGCTGGTGCGCGCGCGCCACGTCCCCGGCCGCGCCGCCGGCGCGCGCGCCCAGCTGCTCCAGCTGCGCCGCGCTGCCGCCCGGGATGTGCTTGGCCACGGCGCGGCTCGGCTTGCCGCTGCTCTCGCCGACTGTAACACCCAATACGTATGACATATATACTGCGTCTCGCGTATTTATGCTTTGTCGCTGTTGCGATCGCTTTCTCCAGGCCGAGGTCAGGCTCTCCTTTTTGTTGAGCGCATATGAACGAACGCAGTTTCGTCTGGGCCGTATTTTGGGTAATTTGGTACTTTGGTAGAGTTTGAATGAACAATTTTTCTTAATTTTGATTAAGAAAAATTGTTCATTCAAACTCTATTTTTTGAAGGATTCTGTTTTGATCACGAGGTAATTGTGTATACTCACATAATTCCTCTCTGTCGAGCGGTCTAGCACCTCCTCCAAAAAGTCCTCTAAAGAAACTCTCCTTGGGCGGTTCTGGCATGTCCCGCGGTAGGAAAAGCTCACCTATCATCTCGTTCACTTGCTGACTGAAAACCCGACAGAGACAAAATAGAACACGAAAAAGAAATCACACAATAAATGTAGCTGTTAGTTTCATAAAACAGCTCATCTGAATTTAAAGAGTTCAGGAATTGTAAGAACGATATCCAGGCTCTCCCTTATTGTATAAACACCAGTGTCCATACAGTGTCCATACAGAATACAGTGTCCTCATGTAAATATATTTATAGAGTTATAAGTACTCACCAGAACTCAGTATCGACGGTGAACTTCTGTATTTCCGTTGGTGAGGCCAGGTACAGTCCATGGCCTCTGTTGCTGAAGCAGAACGTCTTGGATATCCTGTAATGCCGTCACACACGCCACGCTTTACACACCATATTACATGACGCAAATAAGTGTATTATTTTGCATTGTATGTCATAGGCCAAGAAGAAAGTAGAAAAGAGACTGTTGAAGGTTCCAAGATCGAAGATCAGAAAACGGGGTATAGGTTTGTTCTATTCAATTGAAACGTCTCACCTGTTATCCTGGGGTCCAGCGTTGGAGTCTATTGGACAAATTTTAGTCTAAAATATATGTAAGCTAACTAACAAGTACTAATTGCGACTAAATAGGATACATTCATATGAGAGAAAAAAACATTCAGAAGCAGCATGCTTCAAGCAAGAAGAAATAAGAAATATTGAACAGCGCAAAGTAACAGCCCAGCGAGGAAGTAGGATAACGTAAAGATTTGATAACGATGTAGGTGTGTGGGTGCTCGTCACTGTACGTGTGTGAGTGTGTGTCACGGTACACGTGAAAAGTGTTACATCGCACGGACTAACGAAGCGAGGGCAGGCACAGACCGTGGGCAAATCATTTAACATCATTCGCAGCTCCGTATTATTTGGAATTTGTGTCACCTACCAGTCGGGCTAAAAACCATGTCTAATGTAAATTATGTACAAATAAATTTTAAGGCATCCGACAGAAATTATTAATAAAATAAATAATGTTAGCCCAATAATAACTATCACCTTTGTCAATGACAGATTTGACAACCCATTTTTAACGATATTGATAGGGAGCGCTAATGATTTGCCCCTGGGCGAGTGGAAACGTCAATGAACATACCAGGGTCAGGGGTGTGGGGCGCTGGCAGGCTAAGGGATGATTGGGTACGAAGCGATTGGGCAACGTTACATGAACATCTCTATAGGTACGCAACAGAGGCTGGAGTGAGCGACTCCACATGACAAGTGACGGTACGTGGCTAACGCAAGTCATCTGGACGGCGACTTACTGGTCGGTGTCCTCGTTAACAATGAGCTGCTGGCCCCATATGGACAGCATTGGGTCTACGATACCCCTCTGTTTGGACTGTGTCTGGAAGCTACCAGGAATACAGACACCAGTCAGCGCGTGACTCGCTCCGGCGCGTTCCGAGCCTTTGTGAGGCGCTCCCGCTTTGTACTCTAAACGAGCCTCAAAAATGTACATAGCGAATTCCGCGAGGATTAGGTGAACAATGCAATGCATTTGACCTGTTAAAAGAAGGTTGAGCTCAAGTCAAGACAATCGATAAACCGGGAGCGCCTCATGGATGACAAAGACAAGGCTCGCGCCGATCGTTAATCCATCATCGTTCTAAGGGTGAAAAGTTAGACAGAAGTGAGAGAGTGATGCAGGACACACTATCATGACATGTGGGGCTGCACTAGCGCGGGGCGCGGGGCGCGGGGGCGCATTCCGTGTCAGTCCGGTCAGTGTCGGGCAGTGTGTATTTACATCACATTCGTGTGTGTCGCACCCAAACAAAAAGTTCAGTCGATAGTAAGTGAAACGGTGTTCTCTCGCAAGAGTTGTCGGATCGTACGGAACTAGCGTGTGTCGTGTTCGGGGCGGTGCCGATCGTATATTTTAAACTGAAAAATAGAAAGAGTGCCAAATATCGGAAGCACAGGTGGTGCTCGACAGTCTTACAAAAATTTTGTCTACTTCGTGATGGGAAAGAGCGCGACTTTGTCTAGTAGCGGTGTGCCGTACACGTCTCAATACTTAGAAGATGACACCGTCCTCGTCTGGTGCAACACCGGGACGCGCCCGCGGCGCCGGCTCGTCTTGCACCAAACGAGTCTACGTTTCTAACATCGATCGATACTGTACAGGAAGTCTGTCGCGAGGCTCCCAAATGATAAAATAGCGAATGATCAAAAACTAAAACCTCTGATGATCGTAATGAATGCGATTCTTAAAAATGACAAATTTTTGCCAAAAATAGCATTCTCAACATGATATAAAACTGCGAAGCTAATGACAAAAGTACTATGTATGTAATACAAGCCGTTTATCATTTAGTGCCTTCGGTCGGTGCAGAGAAAACGTCTAAGAGTGATATATGTGTCACCGGTCAGTCATCGGTGCGAGAGCTCGGGGCGCGGGCCCTCGTCGCTCCGAGGGACACGGGCCGTGTGCCTCGGAGCGGCGAGCGACGGGTATCGCGAGAACGCGCGAGGGTCGTGCGTCGGCCTCACCTGAGCTCGGAGAGCGGCAGGAAGTCCACGTCGACCAGCGGCCGCAGTGAGGGCAGGCTGTAGGCCACCAGATGGCCTGTCGATAAATAGTTTACCAGACAGACGCTATCTGAAAATTTAAGATAAGAATTTTGTGATCGATGCAATCCTTGGGAGCAACCGTATGTGTCACTTGCACCTAGACAAAAGGGTTTATTTTACCTTTCAAGCTTACGGTTTCCGCTTTAACTACAAAGTCCGTATCTACAATCTGTTGCCTGTAGACACAGTTCTGACTCGGCAAAGCGACCACACGCGCCTGCTTTTCTGAAGCGACAACCACGAACTGGCGGTCGCCGACCGCGTCGGCCCCGGGCGTCGGGGACATTCGGCTGCCTGAGCTAGAAGAGCTCTGTTTAGTGGGGGTGCGCTCTCGACGTTCTCTCACCTAAAACACGCGGGTCATCGTTACGCACCGTTCTAAGCAGATAATAAATGTTATCAAGACAAAATATAACAAAAAATATTTACTTACATCTTTACTATCATCTTTCCAACTCTCGTACGAGTAAGGAATTAAAGCACCATTGCAGTCGAGAAACGACATCGTTAGGATTGAACCCTTTAACCTAAATATAGGACCACCTGAAACAACGCAATGCACTATTGGAAACAAACGTTACCTTACATATCTTCTAGGGCTATTAAGACGTAGTGGTCGTCAATAGCAGCAACCTCTTTATACAGACACGCAAGATATGTCATTTAAACATCTATATACTTGCCACTTGTGGAGACGACTACTGGCTGCGTGTGCCTGAGGTCCGTCTCCGGCAGGTTGATCATCATCGTGAGCACAGAACCCAGCGTCGTGCCAATCCATAGTGTCGGCAGCAACGTCGTCGGATCTGAATACATTATTTGACCAATATTTTATTTATATTGTGAAATTACGTGAAAAGAATCAAAAATTTTACTTTTAGCCGAAATATACTTTAAATTTCACATTAAATACTTTTTTAATTTTAAAAAACTAACAGTTAAGTGCCAGTAACTCACCAGATTTCTTAGTGTAGCTGTCCGCAAACGCAAGGCACTGGATGCCCTCCTGCGAGATGTTCTCCAGACTGGACATCGAGCTGGAGCGGGAGCGCGAGAACGAGCTGTCCAGCTTGTCTACCCGGCCGGTTGGCAACATACACACACTCGGATTACACCCTCCGCGCGATCACCGCTCAGGTCGCGGGGAGCGCGCGTCTGCCGACGTGCGCTGCCCACGGCCTGGAGGCGTTGGCGCTACTTACTCTTTATGGCTACTCTACAGATATTATACTAACGATTTACGTATAATATACGGTAACAGAAATGTGGGATCATGTCAATAAATCAAAATGTGAATCACAGTAGCTTGTCCGTTTATGAATGCAAATAAATATATTTCTTTAAAACAAATCAAGGTTAGAGTTATAATACGTTATAATGTAATAATATATGCAGGGTACACTCACTAGATTTGGAGACAAGTCAATTTATAACGCAGTATTATTTGTGTTACTTGCTAATTGGAGTACTAAATTTATATTAGATATGTAAATGAGTTTTAGTTTGTGGAATGGTTGCAGCCCGCGAGACATTATCCGGTGCTGAGCAGATTGGGTGCAATTTCATTTTTAAGTTATGATGTTATTTGCTATTGCCCGCGGCTCCACCCGCGTGTATGTCGGTTATCATGGTAAATAGTAGCCGTAGTATGTGTAGTAGTAGTAGTATGTGTTATTCTAATGAATAAGCTACATTACTGTAAAGTTTCATCTAAATCCGTTCAGTAGTTTTTGCGTGAAAGAGTAACAAACATCCATATAAACTTTCGTATTTATAGTATTAGTAGGATATTTAACCTTCAACTAAGGCATTTTAAGAAGCTATGTATAATAGAGCATAATACCTATGTACACATTACGTAGGGCGTATGACTACGTATGTCTGCCAAATTTGACTAAGTAAAAATTTTTTAAATAAAAAGGCTAAGAAACAAGAGTATGTGTAATGTTGTTGAGTGTACCCCACGTAGAAAGAAATACTTATCACGGACAGGTGACATACGATCACACATTTCAGTTACACAGAAGATTACTAAAATTCATCAAAGAGTGAGAGTTGCCCGCACCACCAGCGCATCGTGAACTAGTCTACGTAGTAGATGCAGTTGCAGACTAAAGCTAGCGCTTAGCTCACGGGCTGTGTTAGTGCTGTTGTGAAATTAGCTGAAATAGTAAGTGCCGCAGCGAGGTGATTCAAACCTATGAAGGCACAAACGACAAGGAACAACGAGAGGAACCATGCGGAGAGAAAAGGTTAATGCATGCCCGTTCGATCTCAGCTTATTTGCACAACTTGTTGTACATCATGTCTGGACTTTGTTAGTTGTGGGATCATTAGTTTCGATCTGACACACGAAGCGTTATATGACTGCACTGCGACAGGTTAAACACCCATCAGCTCACCACTTAATTGTTAATTTAGCTTAAAGTGCACATTGATAAACAGCTCTAAATGAAACACACCGAATGACAAGCAGCTAGAGTTAGCCAGTGAATCTAATATACACAGCAAACAGAACCAATGAGATGAGATGGTGGAATGGTCACCAGTTCGGCAGGCGGGAAGGGTAGGTTTGAAGGTGAGGTGGAGGCGTGGTTGGCTTGGGGACAAACGACACGGCCGCTAGGCGACGCGGGTGCTGTGAGACGCAGATGCCGCATGCAACTACGCACTGTTATTGAGGAGAATACCGTAAGCATACATAGACACAATGACAGCCGTATATAGAGGCAGCCAAAAACGAGCCATATAAACTTTTTGCTTTGTGGTCGAGCTAGAAAAGAAATAACATTCATGAACTCGACAGAGTTAAGTAGAAGGTACAAAGTAGAGGTTAGATCTAGGCGGACTCTGGCCCCGCACCGCGAGGCGCCGGGTTCGAGTCGAGCGAGTGAACCGAGACAACTGGGCGAACATTTTGCACATGTTGCACGCGAAAGCAAATAAACAGATAACGTGAACGCTCGTGATTAATATAAAATATCGGTATAAGAAAATAGAGATAAAATATAATGGTAAACAAGTCGAATCGGTACAATACAATAGTGACGATAAGGAAAGCGTCGCTTACGTATACATAAGGTAGCCACATAAACATATATAGTACGTGGGTATCACAGTCGTACATCGCAACAGTAATCAGTGATAGGTAAATAGTTTTGAGTAGTAAGTCACCTTTTAGTAGTTCGTACTATGTCATGCGAGTCGAGCACCGAGAGTGTGCGCAGTCCAGAGAGTGCGAGTGAGACAACAAGACAGTCACAGCCACGTTCTCTAATGGAACAGCTACGAGTGCTGCCCAAGCAGAAATTATACACATACGAAATAAGGTAAGAGAAATAAAAAATAACGATGCAAATGTTATTTATATACCATTGGGTTGCATTATGTGTAAGTAGTCCATAGATGCCTGCGGAACCGTGGGTTCTGCACCGACAAATAAAACCACAATGTGTTACAAGCACGCTCGTCGGGCCGCGCGGCTCTCGTCCCCGCGCCGCCCGCGCGTGCGATCCTCGCTACGAGACGTATCGGCTGCGCACGAGACGCGCGCGCGCGTGTCCGCGGGCGGCGAGGGCCGGCGAGGGCCGCGCGGCGCCACGGTTCTTTCGTACAAGTACAGAGTCACAGTGAGGGTGTACAGCGAGAGTCAACTCTCAAGCCGACGAGAACATACATCGTACACCATATAGAACATCACGATCTCATTCTAGGTCAGAGCTTGCCAATGACAACGAGGGAAACTACTCGGATGTAACGGTTACAAAAACGGATGTATAACTAAAAATATATGAGGAATATTTCAATGATTACCTATTAAATGATTCCGATCTGAAAGTGGAAATATTTTAAATAAATAATATGAAAGTAACACAACACATGCTTAGATCGACAACTAAAAGGGGCCAATAAACGATGAAGACTCGAGTGAGCGTCTACCGAGCGCACGCGCGCGTGCTGTGGTCAGTGCTCAGCCAATCATGTCCTTTCTTAGCCAATTGCGCACATTACGTTGCATATCAAACTCATCCATTCAAATAATTCAACTCGACGTTACGAGAATAATAGCTTAACACTATCGATGTGGACCTGAAGATACATCTATAATTGTAATAACAGATTTCATCTATAATTGTAAAATGTGATCTGATACTATGATATTAAAATGTGAACCTCAATAAAAAAGAGTATTACGAGTAGTTTAGTTCCCTCGTAATTTCACGGTATCTTCAAATTCACAAATTCACAAGTTCAAGTATTCAGTAATGGAAAGAAGTAAGTAAGTGAGTGTGGACGAACCAAAATGTAACTTTATTAAATAAAATTCAACAAAAAGAAACAAATGAAAACGGCACCGGATCTCAGCGAGCTTGACGACAGCGCGCGTCCAATACATTCAAACAACGTTAACGTTCAGGAAGCGCGGCGAACGACAAACGCAGGCAGCGGCGGCGAGTCGAGCCTGACATGCGCACGCGCCGCGTCAAGGCGCGTCGGGCCACAGAACGGAAACGAAACGAACCAAAACGAACATAATCGAGGAAGAAACTGCGACTGCCTCAGAGCGGAAGGAGACGAGGCCGTGAGTTACAAGGTGACTGTACTACCAAAACTGCAATACTGGCGCGTCGTCAGTAGCGAGTGTTGCGGGGCGGGGGGCGCGGCGTACACGTCGGACGCGGTGGACAGGCACTTGTGCAGTTTGCGGGTACCTTGCGAGCGCGAGCGCCGCACAGCGCGCGCGCTGCCCGCCGCCGGCCCCCCGGGCCCCGCGCCGCCCCCCGCGCCGCCCCCCGCGCCGGGCCCGCCCGCCGCGCCGCCCGCCGCGCCGCCCGCGCCGCCCGCGCCGCCCGGCCCGTTCATCTACAACACAACACATGCGCCCAGCCCCACCACACCGCGCCGCGCCCGCCGCGCTCGCTCGGACGATTAGAGAGGGAATTCGGCTCCGGACGACGAGGAGGAGTGGACTACGGAGCTACGGTCTGGCGACGATCCCGGAAACCTTCACCGTTTTACCGCGAATAGACGCACACGGAAGACCCCAAAAGCCGTTTCTGTTATCGACACGCGAGTATTAGTTAGAGCGTGATCTCTGTGCCACATACAGGTTAGCGGTCGTGGCTCGTGTTAGTCACGCGTCGTGTCCGGGTCGGTGTCGTGCCACGTACCTTGAGGCGCGGCGAGTCGCTGCGGCGCCGCGTCGTCGCGCGCGGGTTCGCGCCTACAGCACATTCGCTCTACTAACTCCCCTGGGAACATTGCTTGCATATACCGTCGGAGCCTAGCGCTACACTGAGTCTTAGTGAAACTACAAGCAGTGCAGGCTATCGTCCGACTACTCAGAACATTAGCGGGACATCATCTCGACGACACAACACAGAGATCACCTAGGTACTGATGCATTTTAACTAGGCATAAATCACTCGTTTAATTACCGAGGAAGTCGGCGAACAGATATTTAAGGCAGTTAGAGTCTTCGTCGGAGGAGTCCTTTTCCTTGGAATAAAAAAAATGTACACATCAATCACCAGTGCGGTGTAACATAACGGTGCGGGGAACGGCACGACACACCGTGCGGCCTCCGTGGCGGGGGCCCATATACGTACTTACATATATTACATACTCTTATAATATACAAAGTTAATAACCAAAATCAAATAAAAAGCCAAATATCACAAGAAGCACAAAGCATGTTAAGTCGCCTCTCCGCGCCGAGCTCCGACGCTGGGCGTCGATGGTACCTTACAAATACAGTTTTAGTACACAATTTTAAAATCTAACTACCATCACCTCTAACTAGTCAAAAATCTATGTCCCGAATCGAAAAGGGGCTACGGTACCAGTGATGATTAAAAATCGCAAACCATTACCATTCCAGTCGTAGGATCGACGCACTACTCTAGTCAACAGCGAGTAACGAGCTAGGCTACGAACCCGTGAGACCCGGCATCGTGAGCGTGAAACGAGTGGCGCGCGTGACCAATACTTACTGAAGCGCCGCATCAGAGAGCCCGCCAGCGAGCCCGCCGGCGCCGCGCCGCCTCGCCGCCGGGCCTCGGCCCGGTACTTGATGTTCGGCACCGACAGCAGCCGCTCCTCGCGCTTGCAAGTGGGCCCTACCGCGCTCCCGCTCGCGACCCCGCCCCGCGTTCTGGGCGGCCGCGGCGGCGCCTCCAGCGGCAGCGAGTCGGGCCGCGCCGGAGCCCCGCCGCCCTCCCCCGCGCCTGCACCCTCGCCCGCCTCCTGCGCGTGCCAGCGCTCTTGCAGTTCGCGGTGCATGCGGTCGTACACGTCGCTGCCGCGTTTCTCTTGTAATTCCCGGTGCATCCTTTCGAACACGTCTGAGCAAACTCTGAGCGGTGACGCCCCTTGACTGCGCTCGGCCCCCGTGTCGGACTCCTCCTCGCCCTCGACCTTGGTCTCGTCGCTGTCCGGCGATTCGGTGTTGGGCTCCGCGGTCGCTTCGGTTCGCTCAGGTGCTTCGCAGTAAAATTGAGAATTGCCTCTTTCGGGTGCCACCTCTTCGAGATTGTTTTCAGAGGGCGGCGCAAAGGCCGCTTTGAATTTGAGATCGACCTTGGAGAGCTGCCGCTTGAGATTGAAAGTCTTCCAGGAAGTAGATTTCCGTCTGGCGTCAGGTTTGGTCCGATCGTCTGGCGGCGCGGGCTCGTCGGGCGCGGCGGGCTCGGCGGGGCTGGTCGGCGAAGGGCCTCGGGTGTGGGCTGTCTCCTCCAGCTTTCACCGCGATGAGAAAAAATATAATGATGAAGTATAGCGCCCGCCGGGACCGGCTCGGGAGCGTACCGTGCGGGTCGGTAAGTGCCGTGAGCGGTGATAATCGCTACTAGTACGGATGTGACGTAAAAAGGATAGTGACGTGAATTCGAACATTGGCTCGACGCGAGGAGCGATCGAGCTCGCCTACTGATGTGTGTCATTCGCGCAATTCCATTTAAGGGAATCTATGTAAGTAAGGATGTAGGCGATAGGAGTAAGAGAAAGACAGGCCGAGTGTAAAGAATGTCTAACGATGCCATGCCAAGATGTCGCTACGGGACAAGCTAGGATCGGCGCTACTGCAAAATCATTAAAATAATAGTGAAATAATGACCAAAATAAAATAAGTATCGGGGGTATGGCGGGTGTCGCCGCCGGCAACTCAAAGGAAACAAAACAAAAGTGCAAATCATAAATAATGTGAAGTAAACGGTACTTCGCTTGCGGCGCCTCCTCCAGTAGGCGACATCCAAACATCGTGTTCATAGTTTGTGTTGGCAACACTACGCCCAACACGGTTCGTACAATTGTTGTGTACTTATTCTTCTATAGTTCTGTGCTAGTGTATTCACGGGTTTGGCTAAAATTCTTTTTCAATTAATCATTCACATTACTTTGAAATATCTCAAAATATTTGGCTTCTTAAATCAATATTTCTTATTGACAATATTTTTTTAATCTTTGTAATAAAATTAAAAACTACTGAAATAAAAGTCTCAAAGTATCAGTGTAAATATTTGTGTTATCTTAATTTGATGTTTGTGTGTATGTGTGTGCGTCTGTTCCCGCGTGTGTGTGTCTGTGAGTGTATATATGATTGTGTGTATATGTGTGTGTGTGTGGCAGTATACTCGTTGGTATAACGGAGGACAGCAGTGTACCTGGTCGAGGCTGGGCGATCGCTGCCGGTCGTTATGACGCTGGTGCTTGGGGTGAGGCCAGGAGTCCGGAGGATGGTACAGCGAGCTCGCCGCCAAGGCTGCTACCAGAACTCTTCGAGAAATGTCTACCACTACCACTCCTCGTTCCCCTCCCCACGCCATGCTATGGTGTATCAACAAAAATCCAGTACGAATTATAGAGTGAGGTGAAAGCGTTCAGAGTTTCAAAGTGGAAGAAATTCTTGTTCTTAGTGATTCAGTTTTAAATTATATAAAAATTTAATAAAAAAAAAATATAAATATATAAAAAATAATATTTATTCACGGGTTCCGTCTAGAACACTAGCAAAATGTTACGATTAAAAATAAATTCATGATAAATTCAATCCATGTAATTTAAACTTAAAATATAACCCAGTAGTGTTGGTTAAAAATGTACTAACAGGCCGTACGAGGAGTTGATTGTAAGCGTGGTAATTGGATGCGGTGCCCCTTGCTGCAGCGCGACCAGCGCAGGCTGGAACCCTGCAGCTCTCCGAACACCTCCGGTTCCATCCGCACCACGAACTCGTATTGAACCCCCACTCCCAGTCCCACAACCGGACCAGACTCCAGACTAAATTACAAAATACGAACAAATACAAACGAAATATAATATTTCTTTCGATTTCGTCTCATACTTTAAGTCATTATGTCAAAATATGAAGTATAAAATTTAGCAATAGGGAATATGTACGTGACTGCAAAATGGACAAAATGTAAGCATACTGGTAAATATTTTTTTAAATTCATTATAATTTAATCATCAAAATCTTTTTTTTTAATGTTCTCGTTAATTTTTAAAAATTCAACTCAATTACAAAACGTGGCTTCAATTTACGATCGAAGTCTTCTGCGACCAAGTTGGATTGTATGACTTCTTCTAATAAGTTATATGTTTTTATTCATAGGTTTAGTTATGGATAGAAACCTATGTGTTACTCGTATATAGCTATGTATCAAATATCTTTGCGAACTTTTCATACACTAGGTAATGTTTTCGTCAAAATAGCATAATAAGTAGTGATTTTTCATTGTTTTTATCACTTTCTTAATATTATTAGTTACGATAAAATGATTAAACAGTTCAGAAACGATAATCTATCTCTTCTCATCGCCTTGCAACATTTATTCCTTGTGTTTGTGTCTTTGGCATAAAGAAATCTTACCAGGTGTAGTTTGGTTATTTTGGCCCTTAAGAACGACATAATATTTATAAAATAAAAACATATTAATAACTTGATTTTCACAATTTGTTTTTGTGAATATTATCATTATCGCCATGCTGCATTGTTGGCATTTGCAATGAGTATGGTGACCATCACTCTTGGATTCTATTCATGCCTTCCATTAGGCAGAGTAGAGTCACTTTGGTAGGTTTCTATAAAAAAAAAACACTTCGCGACTTAGTGAATGTGATCTGACGTCACACAATTAGCGCGCTAATATGGTCGCGTTTAGATTGGCCGCAAATAGTAGTGATTTTAACATATATTTTTTAACTTAATGGTGTATATTTCTCTGCATCTGTTATATTCAATTTTTATAATGTTATAACTAGTAGAAACGTAAAAAACATGCATACTCCCTATTATTAGACCACCTTTACATATATATATATATATATATATATATATATATATATATCCATATGTGTATATATAAATTCTGAATATATTTACATCTACTCGTATATCTCTAGAAAAAAGCTCTTAAAGTAGTTCTCTTGTTACCATTAGGGAGTTTGTATCATAGGAAATCGTGTTTACCCTTCTGCTCTCCGTGTCTCCGGCGTCGCCAGCGCGACTGAACGACATGGACCGTCCACTTTCTGCTTCGGGAGATCCCTCTTCTTCTAATGAGTCTGTTATCATCGGGATCTCTATGACCTGCGAGAACCACTTGTTAATATGTACACATGTAATGAGATATGAAGTTCCTTATTAATAAGAGCCTCTTCTGGCTGCTTGACACTACTGTCACGCTATTGTAGATACGAGTATATAACCAGTATCAATATTATTTTGCTTCTACGTGATAGATGCAACATGCAATGTAACATATAACCACAATACATGAAAGTAGATGAAAAATCGCAAAGGACTTCAACTGATCGATACAGGGGTGACAGTTATCGTGATAACTATCTATCTGTCTATCGTGACGACTGTCATGTCTTTTACGTCCTACAGCGTGGCGTGAAAAAGCATCTCACTAGGCCGCCATAGTGTGAGTCACCACACTGTATTGCTGCATTATTTCATACTAAGTATTAAAATCAATTCATTTTCATGAGCGAAAACAATAAACTCATAACAAAACATAAAAAGAACATACAGAAACCAAGATTACATGAAGGTATGAAGACATGAGCGTATGAAGTGAATAAGCATCTCACTAGGCCACCATAGTGTGGGTCGCCATACTGAATTGTGTGCATTCGCAACGAGTATGGCGACTACCACTATTGGATTCTATTCATGCTTGCCATCAGGCAGAGTAGCGTCACCGGTAGGCCAAGAATAGAAAAAAAATCTAGTCATATTAGGTAGACCGGCCGTTAGGTTTTCAGGTCGACACGTAAATAAAATCACTTGCTGCTACTAGATGTGGTATCGACGTTCAATTATTAATGTTGTTATATATTTTATCAATATTGTTTAGTCAGTTTTAATATTATTGTATATTCATTTGTAAAGAAACCTGTAGCTATAAATAAGATTTATCTAAAGTATATTTGTAATAATAATTATAATTGTTATATATAATTGTATTTGGTCGAGACCAATAACAACATAGTGCGATCAAAGTCGAAACCAAAATATTAGTTACCGTTACGTTCCCTAGAGGGAGCTGTTACAAACTAGATCGCGCTATCGTTGTGTTACACGCGTTAGTGTATAAGGCCTCCAAGTATTTTGTATGACGAGAACAAACCTGTAGTTTAGTACAAGACGACAGCCAATTAAACCGTGGAGTCCTACGAACTCATAGTACAGTGCACCGTGATTTTATTTAACTTTCTACTAGTGTCACACACCTAGTCCAACGATACCACACTTGGTGTCAAACAGTATTTGTTTATAATTGTTTTATTTCGTATATTATTATTAGGTGATATGATGTGTTAGTATTTTGTTCAAAGTACTAGATTAAGAGTCCTTCATACTATTTGGTAAGTCATTATAAAGTTGTGCATCGTAACTTCTGAATTCTTCTTGCCATAGTTTGTACCGAGTGCGTGTACAATAACGTTATTTGTATCAGAAGTAGTCTTTTGTAGTGTATGTCTTTTAGGAAATATTATATTAGAGTATATATCCTTGTTTAGTATTTTTCTTATTAAGAGATATATGTATAGTACATTGATAAGTATGTTTGCGAAATATTTAACAATTTAGTCTGTTTGTAAAGTTTAACTTTAACTAATATATATTTTGTAGTCTGTATCAAATTTAGACTAGTTTCACAAGCCGTACTCCAAACCGTGATTAATGAGAGAATAGCTTTGTTAATATGTGGTTTCCAGCTAAGGCGCAGATCCAATATTAATGCGAGATATTTTGCATTTGTATTTCTATTAATTATAGCATTGTATTTAGGGATGGCTCTTTATAATCTGTTATTTTTTTGTTTTTTTGCATTCGTTTTACATAAATTGCCTTATCAGTATTAATGGTTAGTAAGTTATGTAATAGTAAAGCGTTTAATAAGTCCAGTATAAGTTATTTATTGATCGTCTATTCAGCACGAGCTGTCCGGCTCGACCGGGGCAGTACTACCCTCCCACGGAAGATCAACCTAATGCGGCAGCATCCGTGCTGTCGTGTTTCGT
This sequence comes from Hypercompe scribonia, assembly GCA_949316085.1. Taxonomy (NCBI): domain Eukaryota; kingdom Metazoa; phylum Arthropoda; class Insecta; order Lepidoptera; family Erebidae; genus Hypercompe; species Hypercompe scribonia. The sequence continues at coordinate 22,566,238 of OX438980.1, read as the reverse complement.
TGGTGAGTGCGAGACCGGAGGCCCATTGATGTAACGGTTACAGTTATCGTGGTAATAGTGTGAGCCTTACACTGTCACGATGACTGTCATGTCTTTTACGTCCTCAAGCGGGGTGTAAAAACACATCTACTAGGCCGCCATAGTATAGGTCACCATACCGCATTGTCTGCATTTGCAATCGGTATGGTGACCACAATTCTTGGATTCTATTCATGCTTTGCATCAGGCAGAGTAGAGTCACTTTGGCAGGCTCTTACTATAGAAAAAACAAAAAAAAAAGACCGACTTTATGAACGTCATTGATGTCATATGTCTATAGTGTGTGCATAGACGTAGTGGTAAGCAAGTAGTGGTAGTAAATAAGATCATCAGTGGTCGGCGCGTGTAAGGCTTTGTAAAATATTTGTCTTGGAGTTGCATTAACCTGTGTCTCGCCGTGCGTTTCACTTTTCCGGAACTTGAAGAGAACGACGTGTCCGTGCGGCAGCGCCACGCCCAGGCGCCGCGACTCCGCGCACAGCGCCACCTGCTGGATCGCCAGTGGACTGTCTTCGTCGTAACACGAACCGCCCGCACGACGTTCGAACACTGACACAAAATATGTCATTTTCTGTCATGTCATGGCTGTGTATGTCAAATTCGGGTGGAATTTTCGCAATGAAGATGATACCGACTTACCTTTAGAACATTTTAATTTGTACAAAATTTGTAAAGTCCCTGCACTTGCATCCCAAAATTTTACACTACCGTCTGCGTGTCTGAAAAGATGAGGGGAAATCAAAGATTAGTGGGCAAAAAACTAAAACTTTTATAATGTATCAGATTGCTTCGGCAATCAGATGATCGCGGTCGTACCCAGTTAAAATAATTTCGTTGTAGGAGCAGGATGCGGGTTCCCACTCACCACCGTTGATTGGCCACAATTTCTCACTGAAGCCTGCTATTTTTTTGTTACCTTGACGACCCACCGAGTAGAACGCTGGAATCTGGAATATTAAATATAATTATCTGCAGTAGCCACACTACATAAGGAAATTATTTTCTGTAACCTTGTCATTAAATTGAGAACACTCACCAGGTCTGAAGGACAGTCTGCGAAGTAAGAGCAGCACGTGACGGGTGACTCGTGTATGTCCATGGGGTAAGGGTTCTCGAAGCAGGGGTATCCTGGGGACTGTAGATCTATTACCACTAGGTCGTTCTGCAGCAGCACTACGATAGCGTATGGCTCCTGGTAGTCTGTAAACAAGAAGTGAATTCATGTTTTAGACCTTAATAGTGATACTGTATTACTGCAGTACACGATCGTTTGCTTGTGCTCACGGCAATACTTAACATACAGCACACTAGACTGGCGTGGATGGCTTAGTGCATTAAGCGGTTGTAGGTTCGATCCCCACATGGGACAGCATTTTGTGTGATCCTCAAATCGTTGTTGTGAGGCTGGGGGTTCCTCGAACACAGGACATATACTTAGTGTGGAAGTTGTCCATTTAAAAATAAAGAGAAGAGAAGTAATATGTTATCTCACCAGCAGTGTGTGGCGTCTCGCAGAGTGTGACGAAGTCCACCACACTATGTTCCATCTCTAGCACCGTGGTGCTCTTGCCGTTGAGCACAGTGATGCTATGTGTCCGGCCCGCCTTGTCCGTTGGCAGCCCGCCGCTGAATATTACTAGACTCTCGCTGCAAATACATAAGAGACATAGTTTTAATTGCGTGGCGCGAGTACATAATGTTACTTGCCAGTCATTTTTCTTTTTTATTATATGTAGACCCGATATAAAAGTGAGGTTTGTGTTTTTTTTTATAGAAACCTACCAAAGTGACTCTATTCTGCCTGATGGAAAGCATGAATAGAATCCAAGAGCGGTGGTCGCCGTACTCATTGCGAATGAAGACAGTGCAGTATGGCGACCCACGCTATGGCGGCCTAGTGAGTTGCTCTTTCACGCCCCGCTTAAAGGACCCGGGATCGTAGTGGGAGGGAAACATGTACGCTGGTAATGAATTCCAGGCTTTAACTGATTTGCACAAGAAGGAAGAGCCGAACCGTTTAGTTCGGGAGCGTATGTCTACCGTTCTGAAACCGTCGCTTCCAAGGCCAGCACAAGTTGTCTTGTAGAGGAACGGAGAGGATGGGATCAGTTGGAAGAGTTCGTCACAACACTCTCCATGATAACGGCGATAGAGGACTGTCATAGAGGCGAAATCTCTTCGCAACTGCAGAGACTCAAGCGATTCAGTGACTTTCGGGTTATTGATAATCCGCCCTGCTCGCCACTATAACCGATCCAAAGCGTCCAGCAAATACTGTGCGGATCCATCGTAAAGATGAGTACTCCACGCAGGAGCGTACCTGGGTCTTATAAAGAAGACACAGATATTCAGGCGCAAAGAAGCTTTAATAGTTTAAGTGAACAACATTAGTACGTCGTATAGAAGAGGGCTATTTAATTAATATTGCTATTATTTGATAACAAGAAATTGATGGTATATCTTAATTTTCTGAAACTAATTATAATGATATTCACACATCTCTTACAGGACGTCGTCTGATCTCAAATAACAACTTTGTATACCTATATATAATATGTAATGGTAATGTTTATGTGTATAGATAAACCGGTTAAGTTAGTCCGCACCTGCGGGGTACAGGGACGCGAGGGTAGGAAGAGAACGGGGACCGGCAGAGGCATAGCCGGCGGGTACTTGGAGAAAAAAAGATTGCGCCGACGAGGACTCAATTAAGTGACTTATCTTTAGCTTAATTTATGTTACAAATAAATCAGTAATAAGGAACAAAATTTACAAAGTTTATAATAGAACTGTGGTTAAACTTGGACCACCAAACGATTTCTAGCTTACACGCTACTTACGCATGCTAAGGTGTGAATGGTAAGTAAGTTACATAGCTCTAGCAAGATGTTTTCGCTGCTTTAGAAGTTTTAAATATACCTGTATACTCCAAGACTATTATATCGGCGCTATATAAGACTTTATTTGTGTACACTACTTCAGGATTAGGTTTTGTTGAGGTACCACAGAGTGGACTAATTGAAGTGATTTGAATGTATTAGCAGTAATGTGAACTAGGAGTTGTTTTAAGTCAATTTTATGCTGACCAGTCGATTTCATCCGCTGAATCGACGATACCTTGACTGATAGTTTTCAAGATGTCGTATCTGATAATATAAAACAGAAATATAATTCATTTACCTTTGAATGCAGTACTATAAATTTAGATAGAGGTACTCGTGGACATTTGCAATATTAGTTTTAACCAGTTTCTGGATTGTATCGTTTCTGCATTGCAACACTGTTCATTTTCTCCAAGTCACTTATAAATTCGTAACTATAGGAATAAGTAAGAGGCTATATGAGACTTATTCATTGGTATATAAACTTATAGTTGATCTTGAACTTAGTTGGTGTTCCTTTCGGCAAGGCTTTTGATCAGCAAGTGACGGCGATAGGTTTATGATGAAGACACAAGCTCTTAGGTATCATACTTCTATAATACTTTTATGACGAGCTAAATTAATGCTCGTTGAATATTTTAGGTAGGTATTTCATGTTTATTTTCAAACATATTTCTTTTTTTATTCTGATCTATATTATTTATTGCTTGTTTTAATTAAATATTGATGGTCAAATGAGTGCCGTATGTCAAAGAGATATAAAGTAGGAATGTAGCCCTCCACAAAGTCTTCAGCCTGTTCTAGGACACAAACATCCATCCATCCCATCACCAACAATTTCTTACAACATAACTTTAGAAGATTAATCTTCTCTCCAATAAAATATTATTCCTTTCAGTTAACGTATTAATATATGTATTTACGAGTAATTTCATTACAGTGTATTACAATGGCGGCTACAGTTCTAAATATTTAGTTTTAGAAGTAATTATAACACAGATATCTAAATTACTAAATAGTACAATCAAGTTCAATATTCTATTTTACAAAAAAAAAGTACGAGAAAAAGATTAATATCAGTTTAGTTATTATATAAATAAAAAATTGTGTGTGTCAGCTCCAACGCACGACTGGAGTTTACTCCTTAAGTACGATTGTCAAAACAGACGCAAACAAAGCTTATCTAACTGAAACGAACTGAAAAAAGATTAATACCGTATGAGAAGGTAAATTAACAAATTAATGAAAATAACATATAGATATAGTCACTTTGCAGCATACTCTATACACGTCTTAATACACTCACAACCAGTGCAGCCACACCAAAACCAGTGCAGCCGCACCAAAACCAATGCAACCGCACCAAAAACGTAACGTGGTCATTCGTTCAGTAGATTTTATTCCTCACATTTTCCTCATACCGGGCGCCTTATATCAAAAAACCGATTCTTAAGGAGTAAACTCCAAAAAGTACACCATATTGAGTAACAGTAGACATGTATTGTGTAATGTATGTACGTATATGGCTTTACCCACCCGGTTCTTGATGTTTTCCATTCTAGTCTAAGTATTGGTTTACAGGGTTCCAGCTTGCCTTCTTTGTTGGCTTTTGCTGAAATCAGAACGGTAACAAATGTAACTAGATATGTGTAAACGTAGGTATATTTTGTGGGATTACGTGACCCATTATATACTAAGTCAAGGTAGTAAGTGTAAATGATATAAACGAAGCAGTGGGCATTGCTGGTATAGGGGAGGGATGTGACGAATCAAATAAGTATAAATAAATAAATATTTCGGACATTTGACACACAACGCCATCTAGTTTCAAACTAAGCAGAGCTTGTGCTATGATAACTAGACTGACTGATAGAATAATTAAATCCTTTTTTGTTGTAAATACTTACATAGAAAACACCCAAACTTCGAAATAAACGTTTGCAGATCGTACAAATATTTGGTCCGACCCGGGCATCGAACCCGAGACCTCAAGTACAGCAGTCGCATTCACTACCACTGCGCCACCGAGGCAGTTTCTAGTATATAACTAGTGTTACAATAACATTATATAGAGTTACCATTTTGTGCGAGTAATTTAGAAACCTCAGTTAAGGAGTGACAGAAGTAGCGAATGGTTTCTCCATTCAGGGATTTCATACACATTTCAAACTACAGTCAGAACTTGGAATAAATCGATATAAAAATCGACCTTTCTTTAAAGTTCTTAATAAACATAAATATATACATGTAGACATGTAAAAAATTTATAAACTTAAAATCGAATGTTCGTGAAGGCATTGTATGTTCGTTAATTGTGTTTGGTTACTAGCATTTGATGTTTGCACTTTTCAAGTGATACACCATATTGTTTGAGATATGTAAGCAATCAAGCATGTTTCAGTGTCTACTGACGCTCACGGCATTAGAGCCATCATTTTTCTTGTTGTATAAAAAAAAGACTTGAGGACCCCGGAAAGACTAAAACCGACCAATATAAAAAAACTCTATTTACCGTGTGGGTATGAGAGTGAGGTTGGTCTCGGTGCTCTGGTACTCCATGTGGCGAGTGCGCCGTCCATGTGCGCGGTCATGAGCTTGCCGTCGTGCTGCCAGGCGGCGGCGCGCACTCCCTCGCCCGGAGGGCCCGTCCCCAGCGAACCGCGCCATTCCGCTGTGCGTGCTCGCAGGTCCCACACCACCACCAGGCCTGACTCGAATGCTATTAGTAACTGAAATTTCCAATAACGTCGGTTAAATATTCGTACCGTTGATTAGCGACCGAACAGGTCTGAAGAATGTGGAAGAGGCATGAGCTGTGTATTAAGATCTTGGGTTGTTTCATGAGTCTACGAGACCCGTAAGTGCATAAACGAGGCTTCGGATGGTTGCTCAAAAGCCACCTCTGGGCTGGGTGGATACAGATGTAAAGTTTCTTTCAACGACTACCAGTAGTGTCAGTTAGTGGTGGCCTTTGGGAATAAGCCCTCTTACGACATCCGCGGGATAAATAGGAGAGGTGACATTCCGTATTCTTAAGCCGTTACCATACGGAGATAACATAAGGAGGTGCTTACTAATATAACGAGTATTCAAGGCCAAGGACAAGTTATATATTCTAATAATTCTAGGGGAGTTATCAGAATATATAACTTGTGTAGATATAAATTACCTTGCTGGCATCAAGGGGATTGTCGCTAATTTCTACGACGGCGCCGGGGTGATTCTGTCTCGTTCTGTAACAATAAACATTTTCAATTTAGTATTACGCCATTATTTAGTTTAAGTCATATATATGTACTTCAGATTTATTTTAACGTCTACTCAATTTAATTCTGTAAACGCTATATAAATCAGTAATAAAAAAATAATTCTATCTCTATTCTATTATTACCATTATGTACCTCTACAAGAAGAATGGTAAGTAATATTTTCTTTGTAATTGCGCTAAGATTCTGTTAGGATTACAAGTAGTTGGAATATTTGCGTTTACAAAAAAAATCTCAATTTAAATATAATTTAATTTCGGACATTTAACAGTAATATCATCTATTTAGTTTCAAACTAAGCAGAGCTTGTGCTATGATAACTAGACTGACTGATAGAATACTTATATACTTTTTTTTGTAAATACATACATATTATACATAGAAAACTTCGAACCAAATATTTGCAGATCATACAAACATTTGGTCTGACCCGAGACCTCAAGCATAGCAGTCGCATTCATTACCGCTGCACCACCGAGGCAGTTTATTTAATTTTTTTTAGTAGCAATTTAAAACTTCCCTGTCCTTATGTGAGTAACAACATCTCTCTTCTCCTCTACAAATAATTACATTAGTTATTAACTTTTAACGAGCAGCTAAATAAACAACAAATCCAAGTGCCGTGTACAACTCAATGTCAGAACGTATCTGTGTCCTATATAGAAAACTGTGCAGCTATATGTCGTATGCGGCGGCACCACGGCGCCACCTGTTGCGACACCACCACCCCGTCTACCCCTCTCCCTCCACCGACTTGATGAGGTCGGCTTTGACAACACACTCTAATTTGCGAGAAGTAGAGTCGTTCGAGTGGAACAGAACGTCGGCGGAGTTGTGGAGCCGCTTTTAAGGAATTGGAAAATGGTGGATTATCTAAAAGAGAAGAAAGTAGTGGTTATGTTTAAGGGTTATATTTAAGAGAGATTATTATTTAATCTACACAGTCGAGGTTATTTATGTAGCGATTCTGGCCTTAACATCCACTTCGATTATTTGGTTTTTAAAAATTTTTATGACGGATTCAGTCGACAAATTATTCATCCTGCAATAACTTGTCGACAGAATTGTCGGATAATGGCACCAGCCCTCCGTCAAGAGCAAATGTCTGGCAAGCACTCGAATCGCTTCGTGATGCCCAGTCGTGTCCTAACTACCTAGTACCAAGATAGCAATGAAGGTAAATCTTTAGTGATATTTAAAAAGACTGGATGACAAAAGCAAGATAGAAATATTTAAGTGTCTGCGTGTGTGTGTGTTGTGAGCTCTCTTTAACTAAACCTTTAGTTGTTTAAATGATTTGTAGATTTATTCACAAGGCTTCATCAGTATTTGTAACAGCTCTTTATATAAGTATGTGGGCGTGTATGTCACACTATTTTGATGTACTAATATATTGTGTTATACCCACTATCACCGTTGCCATAACAGATGCTAGAATAGTTTAATTTTCTTCTTAAAGTAACTAAATCACACGTCTAAGTCCAACTTTATCAATCATCATCTTTAACATCCTTTCATAGTCAACAGCTGGACATAGGCTCTTACGATATCCAAGATAAATAGGAGTGCTCACATTCCGTATTCGTAATGTTCTACTAAGCTCAGCTGCTGCTGTTGACGTTGAAGTTAGAACCGACGTTAGAAGAATGAGTGCACGATTGGCCTAGTAGTTTAAGCGGTCGCCATCCCGCTCTCCGCTTTGCTGAGTGTTGTGAGTTTAAATCCCACATGGGACAACACTTTGTGTGATGCACAAATTGTTGTTCTGAGTCTGGGTGTTCTTTGTGTCCGTTTATTGTATGTTTGTAAAGTTCCCCGCGACACATGATTTAATCCTAGTGCGGGCGTTGTCTCTTTAAAGAAAAAAAAGCCGTGAACTATCATCATATTTGCCAAATCACAGCTCATATGTATAACACATGCCACTAGCTTTCTAGCTATATAATTCGTGATCATGTTGGCTATTGCAAGGTTGTTTAAAGGTATGTAGATCAATTAACAACGTAATCAACAACAATATTTTGCAATAACATATAAACATTTTCTCAAGTTTATAAAGTAGAAAAGCCCACGTCCCGTTCGCAAATGTAGCTCAGATAATTGCGATAAGAGCACGATACAATACGCATCCGGTACACCGCGTCCGGCCACGTGTCAAGTCGAGCGTCCAACAGCTCTACCCGACACCCTCGCAATCGCGTTCATTGTCCTAACACAGAGATTGCATCCTATTTACAAAATTAGGTCAACATGTCAACACAAATACTTGTGGTTTTTTCTAACCAGTGATCTTAGTCCAAGAGATGAACTATTTAGGGAAAAGAATAATTCATCAATATGTTGTTGAATAAAAGCGTGTAACAAGAAACATGAAAATAAAAATTACAATCTCAGTGTGCGATAACGAATTTCAATATGATATCTACGCAATTTTATGCTCCAAGAGGCATCGCCAGGTTCTTTAATTACATCCCTGCGCACTTCCCCTCTCCATAAATTATATCATTGTAAGAGGCACCAACAAACGATCCTATTCATGTACGTTTCTATTATTTTTTTCGACTTTTTTATATGAAAACTCTCAGTATCATTGTCCTGCCGCGTCTGGTACGGACGGATGTCGTTAAATCCCGATAGTAATTTTTAATATACGTCGTTATACGACAATGAGTGCGCGACAACCCTAGGCGTTTTAATTGTTACTATAACGCCATTTGGCAGTTGGTTGGTACGTGCCAATGAGTACGCGTTATTTGAATCGAGAAGTTGATGCGAGATAACAGGGTTGACGAGGTGCGACCCGAGGGCGTGTTATAATGATCTTTATTGTCTGCACGTCTGCAATAATGACGGTAACGACAGGCCCCGGTAGACAGCTTCACAAATTTTCTTCCGACAGTTACTGGATATAGAATAAGTCGTAATTGCTACACATGATTAGAAAATATAAAGTATCTTGTAAAAAAAAGAGAGGAGAAAAGTTATTACTTTCAAAGGCTTGCAGAAGTAAACAAAGACCTTGAGAACGAAATTCTGTTTTGCATTCTGTATTTCATTATTTAAATAGAAGCAGTTTTTGATATTTTAACTAGCCACTAGAATATATTTAGTAGTAGATAGGTATTGCTCTCATTATAAAATAAATATATCTATTGTATACTTTTGTAATTGTTACAAAAACATTAGTTTCATGTTATTTATAAACGACACAGTTGTTCATGTTTTAAACTTGGGTGTAACAAGTTTGTTGAGTGGAACAAAGCACCACGAAGACAGGATGAAGTTTGGGACAAACTTTTCCAATAATATCAACCACTTCTGACAAGTGATTCTTGTGCTTTGATGTTCGTTAGTGTTTGTACCGACTCTGATATCAGAAATACGAACAAAATATAGGAAGTAAGTACTGCAAATATTGGTGCCGAAAGAGTAATATTCAGAAATTTGGACAATAACCTATGCCATGCCATGGGAATTGACATACATACGAGTATATCATCTTCCTAGTCTTTATTACGAGTATTCCCAACATGGTTTGGGGTCGGCTACTAGCTAAACCGGTTTTATCTGTATATCACTTTTTCCACAGAGCGATTGGCGTTGGACCTCTGAAACCCTGAGGGTGAACTGAATTCGAAGGTTGAACTAGTTGTAAGTATATTTCAGGACACTGACTTCCCAATAACGGTTTATGACCACCGGGACTGTTGGTTTAATATGCTCTCTGAGGCACGAGTGTAAAACACCGTCAACTTCCATACTCTGGGCTGTTATCAAGAATTTCTTGTAAGAAAAATCCAATAACACTTTTTCGCCCGACACAGGAATCTAGCTAGAGACCTCTTGATTAGCAATCGCATACGTTAACCGCTAGACCAACGAGTCACCATGGACGTCGTACATACACATAATGACTATTTAAATATTGGAATTGAAAAAATGTCTTTTATATTATGTCAATTGTAGCCCTTAGTTTTATTATTGAAGGGTGTTCTTGAAAATAACAAGTAAGGGTTAGAATTGATATATCTTTAGGAAAATAACCATATTTATTGAAACGCCTGTTCTCGTTCCAAAATAAAAATTGTTTCACGGAATGCAGCAAAACTGCGTATCTTCACTTAAACTAAACCAAACGCACAATAATTTATCAAATATTCATGTTATAAAAACACTCACGCCTGTGTCTCCGAAGGAATGGCCAAAAGGAATGAGATGGTACAGTACAGTGCATATTGAAGAAAAAGACATTTACGATAAGAAGACAGTGTTTGAGAATGAGTTGCTACTTATATGAGTGGATTATTGGGCTAATCTGGTGTCAGCCATTTTTTAAGTTGGCTAAATGTCAGACTGTCTTAGACATTAAGAATATCCTTTCGATTTTACTTTCTAGTATCGAGTATGCTTTTGGTTACTGAGGGCAGGTAGATTGTGCAGACTTTTATGTATTGTGCGGAACTTTTCGCCCGAGTTTTGTTGGTGTACTCTATTTAGGCATTTGAATCACGTTTTCGTTTAGTTTTGTTGGCGTTCAGCGGCAACGAGTGAATATTAATGGGGTTGCGTATTATCGTTTCTGGATTACGCGTACTGTCGCTAGAAATGGAATACAGGTGCGTGATTTGACCACAATTCCAGTGTCATTAACTATGATTAAATAACATTCATTTTGTTAAAGTCATGTTAACGTACGACTGCATCCGATGTGTACTCGTACTTTACGCGTACTTTGTAATCAATGATCTGCTATACAGTTATTTTGCAATAATAATTACATTATGTCTCTATCCGTTCTGTTGCACGTACCTATTGTATTTAAATTATTACTTTTATATTTTTGCAGTACAATTTTATTATATAATAGATTTTCACGATAACTTTTTACTTAAACTCTATGAAAGGCATTAAAATAGTTGTCACCCTTTAATTGACCACCTAAACTGGCAAACTATAATAAAATAATAAAAATATATTTATTTCCACCATAAGGGACATATTGCACAGTGATTTATACTATTTGTAGAATTTGGTACAGAGACAAAAGATATACTTTGGTGTGGACTGGAACCTAAATTAGGTCCCGACCTGTTTTTCAGGACTCCAGGATTCACACCCACGTAATCTAGTTAGTCAATGTGTTGTGGTGTGTGTGTGCGCGTACGTAAATGCTGTGGCGTTTTTTGCGTGTAGTTTGCGTCACTTTACAATGGTGGTAAGTATTTCTGTGTTTGCATATGATAGATTGATTAAATTAATGAAAAAAATTTTGAACTGAATAACTATATTCGTAGAGATATCAGTTTTTGTATAGTTTTGCTCGTTATTAAATCCTTAATGTGACATGACTGTATAACAGTAAGGTTTATTCTGATGAATATTACATGAAATTCTCAAATATTAGATACGCTCATATCAACTTGAACAACGCACTTGGCTTCGCGAAATAAAGAGAAAGTGCGTTCGAACAAAGGAGTGTCACAAATTATTGCCCCCCGAGAGCGAGATGATAAACGTTGGCTGTCTGCCAACACACTTTTGTATTTGGTGGGAAATATAAAAAAGTTGGCTTTGTGTTTTACAATATCACTTCAGGTAAAAAATGTTTCATTTACATGGAAAATTGAGGAAAATTTCGCACAAATAAAGGTTTTATTTTTCCAGCACAACATTTTTTATCGGACTTAGTAATTTTTATTGTTACTTAATTATAATTTTAGACTATTAGGTGTCTTATTTATTGTCTTTTAAAAGTATTTTACCTCGTATTTAGTATTAACTTAAGCGAAGCTTGTTTAAAAATATTAGATTAACAATAAACATTAGACTTACAATAATAATCTGATAATAATATTTATTTATTTACATTCACAAGTTACGCGCATACATAGCTAGAATCTGAAGCGTCCTTTTAAGCAAACACATGCCGAGACTGACAAGTCTACACTTTTCAATACACTTTTTGCTTCGAAGAACTATTGTGGGAAACAAATTAAACTTTAAGAGAAAAGTGGAGGCCGGCAACACACTTGTAAGTCATGAGTTCGCATGCATCCATGGACGGTGGCGGTCAGTTGCCGGCGGTCATAAAAGAAATTGACACCTTAAAAATAATATAGGATTTTTCAACTTTTAATTGCATATCAGATGTAGCTAGCGTACAGAGGTCAACTCTATCTCCTGCTTTTCATTTTCTGAAAAATAAATATTTACTACTGAAAGTTAAAGCCACCACACTAGTGGATACAAGCAATGTAGAGTACACTGTACCATAAATAAATTAAGGAGTAAAAGTTGAGACAGAAAGTGACCGAGGTCGCATCTTTCTGCGAAGACGTCATTTCGCAGAAGGAGGTGGTGGAGAAGGCCCGAGAGGACGATCTCCACTTGGACCTAGTTCGCCACCGGTAAACTGGACAGCGGAGGCGCGCTTACCAGTGCCTTATGCTGCCCTGAATGCGTACGCGGGTGGACGGGACGGGTTTTCCCCTCCATCTGCTACAGTGGCCAGGAGTTCGCGAGGAGGCGACGTCCGCGTGTACCATACGTCGCCAAATTTTTAGAGAGTTTACCCGAAAATAGTGGGCAGGTGCTAAGAAGAGTCCAGATGTCGTAATAAAAGCTGTACCCGGATCCCTGATATCTCAGGTGCAGAGTGGCACACCATGTGGCTTTAGACATTAAGTAAACTCCGGTAGGGTGATGGCAACGAAAGTCTCTGAACGGTATAAATTCTTTTCGTTTATTATTGCATTTCAATATACGAATAATATTAATTTATAAAAATGCTTACACAGTTGTACTGAGCCATAACATACTACAAATCGTCCGTTTATCAATGGTAATTGATGCACAGAGCAGTGAAATATTTTCAATTAAACGTAAAAACTATAGCATAAAACAGTACATTCACAATTATAGTTTTCAATCGAAGCCTTCGGCTAGTGTTTACAAAGAACGTAATTACCGCGTATACGGGCGAGGCGGAGTGTAGGTGTTACTTAATATAGCGGCTCTACAAACTAACTAAAACCGTTTGAATGTACTGAGGCAAGTGTGAGTAGGGTAAGGCTCGATGTGTACGACGCTTGGGTTTGAATGATTTATTCAAATATATGTAGTTTTATAGCTTCCCTTTTAAAATAACTGAAGCAAACGTCATACATATTAATACTTTCAGTTTATCATGCATGTCAAAATGTATGTAAGTATATACGAGTATAAATGTATGTATTGTAAGTGAAACCTAATCATTATCTTTAATTAATTTGGACATTCATCACGTGTGTGTTGTAAAAGGCGACTTAGGGAACAAAGTATGCAAGACAACATCATTACAAAGAGAAGGAAAACTTGAAACAAACCCTATTCCAATCCGTCTGGCCAGCGTGGTGTAGTAGGCCAAAACCTCCTTGCTAAGGAGAGACCTATGTCCAATAGAGGACTGTAAAAGACTGATGATGATGATGATGAATTTGGACATAGTACTTGAAAGATTTAAGTTTTCTGAAGAAATTTAAATGAAATTCGATATGAAAAAAAGTATTGGATATGATACGAGTGTAGTTAAAGTAGTGAGATGAAGTTTGTTACTGCACTTATACGTTTTGAAATTTTTAGGAAATGGTTGCAAATAATTGGAAATGATTGTGTTGTAGTTTATAGTACTAAAAGCTATTTCATGTATGTAAAGTATAAAAGTAAATAAGAAAAACCTTTGACAGAAAAGTATTTATATCAAATTTTTTTTAATTACAAATATGACGAAAAAGAACAACTTTGTGGTCTGTAGTATAATTAAATACTTGAAAAAAACAATGGCAGAGAAATACAGTTATATTATGAAGTGTTCAGAAATTTATGAAAGTGATAAATACATGTACATTCAGGTCTGACAAAGATGTCTGACTTTCAGTTATTAAAGATCATAAATTGTAGCTCAGTGAGGCGCGGCAGCTATTGCCTCGGCGCCACCCGGCACACCTGACAGCGTGGTGATGGTGGTATAAATATGATTACATGACACACGATGTGGTTACAAAGTCAAGTTGGATATTTGACTGTGGGTGTGAGTCAAAGATTTTATATTTTAATCTTTCTAGGACGCTCATTTAAGGTGGGACTTAATTAAGCCAAGCTGTTAGCGATTGTTACATGTCTTTTGGAGTACAATATTTGACAACGATGATATTTTCGATATAAATACGACTGTAACCAAACTAAGTAGTAGCAAGTATTATACAGGTCCTTAAATCTTATTATAAACATAACAGCAAGAAGTTAACTCGTACGTGTTGAGGTGCTGACTCACTGAAGCTTAAATAAGACACAACGCTATAGTAACCACACTGCTGATATGGACTAGTGGCTAGTGATCGTGGGTTCGATTCCCACACTCAGTTGTATGATGTTTGCGTGATAAGGATGATCAATTCTTCTGTGTCTAGGTATAATTTATTTATGACATGTATGTCTTTAGATATATAAGTATGTTTATTAGCGGTTCGGTTACCATAGAACAGGCTCTGCAAAAGTTAAAACATGTTATTTAATTATTTAATTTCTTAAGATATATTTTATATATTCATTACTTGTGCAAATAATTTAGATTTTTCAATCTACTCTATTTTTTTATACCCTGGTAATAAGCGAGACTTCTTGATGTTAACTTGAGCAATACAGGAGTGAACTTCTATACTGCTCAAGTTATTCAAGTTTAACATTTAAATATAAAACCAGAATAAACTTGTAACAGAAAAAAACACCTTCAACGGAATATACAAGCAAGTAGTGTTTGTGGGTCAACCTATTGCTCAGTGTTTGGGGGTGGCTACACAATGATACTGACGTTGGGTGGAACAGTGGCGGTACACAAACAGACAAAAAGTCTCACTTACTTCGGCAATCATTATTTTTTCCAAACAAATGAGGAAAAAATACTTCAATAATAAAATACCTTTTCAGTGCGAATTAAAGAAATAGTTAAAAAAGAGATCCACTATCCTAGAATCATCATCAGAACACTTCTATCATGGATTGGGTTAAAAATAACTCGAGGGTTGCCAATAAAGAATTTCACTATCGTTTTTAACAATAGCTAACGAATCAAATCAAACAATCAAATTTACAACATAAAACTACTAAGTTTTATGTTGTAAATTAGATTTGTACGTTGATCCTGACCGGTCTTGAACACAACTTCAACGAAGTGTTTGATCCACCTTGGTGTTTTTCTTTTTTCTTTATTAAGAGCCTGCCAAAGTAACTCTATTCTGCCTAATGGAACGCATGAATAGAATCCAAGAGTTGTGGTCACCATACTCATTACAAATGCAGACAATGTAGTATGGTGACCCACACTATGGCGGCCTTGTGAGATGCTTTTGCGCACCCTGCTTGGCGACGTAAAAGGCATGACAGTCATCGTGACAGTATAAGGCTTACACAGTTACCACGATAACTGTCACCTCTGCATCAATAGGCCTCCGGTCTCACACTCACCAACAAAACACGACATCACCGATGCTGTCGCTTTAGGTTGGTCTTCTGTGGGAGGGTAGTACTGCCGCGTTCGAGCGGGCCCGCTCGTGCTGAAATCAGCGGGCTCTACTACGTTGTAATTTGTGTTTAACTTCATTCTGATTTTGAACACTACATAACTTATAACACGTTATGAAATAGGTGGGGAGCAAATACATGCAACTTTGTTACACAAATATTAACTAGGAGGCGTGTTAGTGACAGCCCTGTAATTCGTTCGGCACGCGTCCTCCGCGAGTACAAAGGACTACAGCTCGCTTTTCACTAAAGTTTAATTAATTCTCGGACAAATTAAATAAATTGGAAAATTATAATTATTTTACATTGGAGTTTTTTTACCCTGCGCTGCGGACAGTATACTGAGATTTTTTTTTCAATATTCTTTAACTGACATGAAAAATTCGTAACACGATTACTTTTATTTTACCGCTGGCAATCATCAACAGCCCCTACAGCCGCGGTCACGAAGTCAGCGGATTTCCTTCCGTTGACTTCGTGTCCGTGGCCTAAGAGTCTTCTGTTGGACATAGGCCTTTTTTTAGAAAAGAGGTTTCGGCGTATTATTTGTTTTCTATGTATAATATGTATGCAAAAAAGAAAGTATATATGTATTTATATCAATTGTCTATTGCCGATAATACAAGCAATATTTAGTTTCGGACTATATGTTATGCTTCAGATGTCAGAAGATATTATTATTACACCACGATGGTCAGAGACGAGTTTGTGTTATGTTTATCTTCTCTTTGCAATAGGGTTGTCATGCATAGTTTGCAATACGTTTACATTTATAATTGCTAAATATCCTAAAAAAATATATAAGTCCGTACTAGAGGTAACATCTGGTTTGAAGGGTAATTATTGTTTGATTATGATTGAAGAGAGGAGTGAGGTTCATTACTGAAGTAACATATTCGAATATCACTTTTTTCTGCAACATTTATACACAAATGATTATTTAGACATAAATGTTATATCATCTAGCCCAAACGACTTGTCAACATGCAGCCTTCTCTGTGTGGTGATGGAATAAGAATAGGGAATGTCACCACCAAATTCATCCAGTGGGTGTCGTAAGAGGCAACTAAGGAAGCAAACTGTGCAGGACAACATTACTGCACAGAAAAAGAAATGCTTGAAATAAACCTTATAGCAACCCGCCTCGCCAGCGTGGATAAGAATAAGTCTAAGTCTAGCCAGTGACTGAAAGATCATTGATGTCCGAAGCCGATTAAAAATACTTTTGGTCGGTTAAGAGCTCCAACTGCACTGCACTAACTTATCAATCTGGTTATAAAGTTGGTATACAATATTAGTTGGTATAAAATAAAGAACTCGTTGCCATAAAGGTCCTAATCACCTAAGTTCGCATAACCTGCAAACACCAACAAATTAGGAGCACACTTGACAACTTTCTGAAGGCACAGAAGCAATCTCACCTCGTTAACAATGCACTATGTAGTAGAGCCGCGCTGATTTCAGCACAAGCGGGCCGGCTCGACCAGGGCAGTACTACCCTCCCACAGAAGACCAACCTAAAGCGCCAGCATTCGTGTTGTCGTGTTTCGTTGGTGAGTGTGAGCCTGGAGGCCCATTGATGCAGGGGTCAGAGTTATCGTGGTAACTGTGTAAGCCTTACACTGTCACGATGACTGTCATGCATTTTACGTCCCCAAGCGAGGTGTGAAGAAGCATCTCACAAGGCCGTCATAGCGTGGGTCACCATACTGCAGTCTGTATTTGCGATGAGTATGGTGATCACAACTCTTGCATTCTATTCATGCTTTCCATCCGGCAGAGTAGTCACTTTGGCAGGCTCTTAATATAATATAACATATACTTTTGATCGGCTTAGAGTGAATATACCAACTTTACTGTATATACCAACTTTATCAATCTCGTTATAAAGTTGGTATAAAATATTAATTATTATAAACAAAATAATCGTTCCCATAAGGGTCCTCATCACCAAAGTTCGCATACCGTGCAAACACCAACAAATTAGGAGCACACTTGACAACTTCTTGAAGACACAGAAGCGATCTCACCGCGTTAACAATGCACTCGCATTATTTACGAGTATGTGAATGTTCCCATTGCCAAGTTGGATGTAAGTTCAATGTGAGTTAGAACTTGGCATCAGCAGTGAGCTATGCGCTGGACAAGGTGGCGACGGCACACCAAAACTCACAACTCATAATACATATGATATCACGATTGTAAACTGTTATATTATTTGAGAAATATGGTACGCATTAGTGTCTATTATATATATATTATTTAATAATGTAAAGCCGATGAGTGTCAAATTTTTAGAATGTAATGAAGAAATGTTTATAATTATAAGAATAAACTGTTTTCCAAAATTATTAATATATAAATACCCATAATTTTTTAATTGTTTATCATTAATATGTTAATATTGGATAGTTTGTGTCTTCTGTACACTACGGTCCAATTGTGAGAGTGATAGTCTAAACTTCATCTTCATTTTTTGCTTTAAAGTATTCGTAGATCACTACTACGCAATCGTAGCGGCATGCTACGTTCACGTAGTATTGAGTTAGGTTTAGCGTAGCCAATAGAATATTAAAGTAATGAACTAAGCTTGTGCTAGACGTTACTCGTACTACGTTAATTTTGGTACTCGTGAAAGTGTTTGAGGGTTCAATCGGAGTGGCAGGTTGAATCTTTTAAATGTAAAAGTATTTGGATTATGAGCAATTTCAGAACATAGTCTTTTCAAATAAAGCAATATTAACAACGCCAGGTTGAAAAAAAATTGTGCGGAGGCTGTCGTCTAAAGAAATATCGGATCAAAGGCACCTCCGCGCCACTAAACATTTACGAGCCGCGGGCGACATATCGACACATACTAAACATCTAGTTTAAGCACCCTTCTACTCCTTTATGAAACAGGTTATTGTTAAAACGTTGAATTACGTAACTATAACAGCGAAAACAAAAAACAATGTCGGAAACGAGTGTCCTAGGTGATCTGCCATGTTTTTCTCAATAACATCTTTTTTTGGAACATTCTGTCAACAAACAATTCATATAAACTCATCTTTTGACAAGTAAATTTTTATTGTTTTTATTTAAAAAAAAAATTGAAAAGGCAAATTATTTGAATACGTTATATGAAAAAACCTATCATTTGACACATTGAATAGATATGATCATATTCATGTTGTATCATGTGTATCCTGGCGACCGCGCGTACATACGCACAGACACTTGCGGTACACTCAGCTTTTCGTATCGACCGCTTCCTTACTCTAATTCACTTTCTTCTTCACTCCTGTCTTAAAACGATTACATTCTCAAGGAGGGTCGGTGCTAGACAAGCGGATTGTGATGTCGACATATTAATATCTAATATTAATTTATAAAACTTCGGTAGCAAACAAGCGTACGAACCACCTGTAAATGTAATGTTATTTAAATAATTAATATATAGCGAATCACTAGAACACAGTTTGACATGGCATATATCCATCTAATCCACTTAAAAGTGTCAGCGAAAATAAAACACATGTTCTGTATAAACCCTGTCGAGTCGATAGTCGAGAATAACCCCCAACACGTACCACACACAATATAATTATACTCGATCATTAATTTCCCAGCACACAGCCAGCACACGTAGCTGACTCCACCAATAAATTTCATAGTTCGTAAAATAATAATAGCGTATAAACGTGAGTCTAAATTAATTGGCAACACCACACAACCAACATTGAATCCAATACCGATATCAATACGAGCCTTGTTATACAAGCCCCTCTCCTTCCTCCCTCTACTAGTCTCTCCCTCCATTTCCAACGCCTCGGTCATAATAATACGCTATCAACCCTTGATAGCTGCGATTTGGTTAACAAGCTCACGGTACTTAATATTTAGTATGTAGTGACATCAGCGTATTGGAATTAATAATTGGTAAACCGAAAAACTCAACGTATAAGTCTTGCTAACGTAAAAATTTTTTTTTGTTGTGACTAAACCCTCCCACACGCCTACCACTGTTACTCCTGCACGTCAGGATCAACAGTGACCCACGGACACATGAAGTTAAGACACTCAGGTAGTTCCAGAGTTAAAAATTAATTGTCTTGGCAACGGCAATGATATTGAACAGAAGAAAAATAGAGGAGTTGGAAATATAATAAGTTCACTTACCTCCTTGGTTAACAGCGAAAATAAGAAAATGTTAAGAACAGCTAATCTATGGTACGTTACTTTTTTTCAAGTGATAGACACCAATCCTGGATTATAGTTGTATTACGAGTAAAATAGCTATAATATTTTTTCGGTTTACAACAAGTTTGATAGATAGAATATGATTTAGTAATTAATAAACCTTATCTCACAAATTTTATTTACTAGAAATGTTACAGATGTACTTGTTGATTCATGAAACGTAGCCTAACGTTCGAGTAGCCCTTGAGCTCAGTGGAGTGTAGCCTGTAGCCCGGTTTGTGCTCCGTAAAACCTCATCGTTGTATTCACAAATTGTTCGCTATGACGAGTGTAGCAGAATATTCCAACCGACTGAGCCTTTTGTTGAGCACTCTTGCTCACTCAATACAATAAACTAAGAGTAGAAATCAAGCCAAGGGGTTCTTTTACAAGTTTAGTAAGAAATGATTTAAATTTTAGCGTATTTATTATATTAATAGTTCGAGTGCAATGGCGTTCAGATCACTTCTGTGGACTTACACACAATTGGCATTTAAAGTCTTATCGATAAAGCAAGAAAAACTTTCTTAAGATTACTCAAAAAAAATGTTTCATTGTCTTAGAATTAGTTCGAATGGAGTACACAAGAGAATTCTACTTGAATGTGACTTTTCAGGTATAAACTTCTTTTAGCTGGTTATAGCAATTAGAGTCGTAACTCGGTGATAGAAAGTAGACTGCTACAAATAATTTAGTAGCTATGAACAAATATTTAAAATATTAAAGCTGCTCTACATATGTTTATTAATACGGTTATTTCTCTTTCGAGACGTGAATCTATACGTTTCACAAAACATTTGCAAAAAAAAAGTATACATATATACGAGTATGTTCAGATTTAAGTTAATATTAATAATGGCAATTAGGATTTAGATTTTTTATGTGCTGTCAGGTCTGCCTGACCTGACCTCAATGTGGACCTATCTAATATATCCTTCAGTATTCGGACAGGTGTAGCTATTAGTCATAGAGATTAGTCACTCGACTAGCTGTGAGAGGTTGTTAAGCATAGGATTACCGTTGTCATGTAAGTAGGCCCACGGTCGGTACGTTCATTTATATTGAGCTTATAGCATAGCACAGACAAATAGCTTATGGATTACATACATTCCCTTACAATTCATTAATGGGGACTAGATGGCTCCAAATAAATAAATGAAAAAGGAAATGAATCAAAATAAAAATCATTTAAACACATCTTTTTTTTAAGAAAAATACAATTCCTATAGTTTGGATACTAGAAATAAGAAGGTACGTGCTATGGTAAATTTAAGTTTAAGGCACGCATTTCATTTCAAGATTTCAACGTAATGCGAATTGACTATTTTAATTCTAGAATAAAATTGTGTTTCACAAAGAAAACATTTTAAATAGGCAAATATTTTTCAGATTTAAATTCATTATTGAACGAGTAAATAATTATAGGCTACTCGTCTCTCAGGTGCCTCCTGCACATAAAAGATCGCAACGCAAGTATCCCTCGAGATGCAGATGGTCCTTTATGTCGGTCGTGACTTACCAGCACGTGACCCACCTATGCGTTTATCAACTTTTACATAAAGAATAAACCAAACTATTTTTTTTTTCAGCACTTTGAATAAATTATCGGCATTTGCATTTTAAAACCCACGCCACTCGTTTTATTTGAAGAAATCAATTGAATTGTGATCGCAATTGTTAGCGAGCTTGTATTCAAACTGTTAACTCGTGTTCACAAGTTTGTTTTGCGCAATCGTTCGGGAAATTGAATCAAGTTTTAATCCAAGAGTTTATGTATCAGTTCTTTTAGTGTTTCCTATAAAAGTTTGCTGAAATGTTTGCGACTTACTATTTAGTGATCCTGACTGTCACGCTAGAGGTTGTGCCTTTGATTCCCATGCAGGTAAAACGAGTGCGAATATTTGTGATGATGTTGGTATCATTAAGACCTTTTTTTATGAATCTGCCAAGCTGCCTGATGGAAAACATGGATAGAATCCAAGAGTTGTGGTCACCATATTCATTGTCAATACAGACAAAGCAGTATGGTGATCCACACTATGTCCGCTTAGTGAGATACTTTTTTACACCCCACTTGGGGGTGGAAAAGACTAATAGTCATCGTGGCAGTGTAAGGCTTAAACACTTAGAGTCGTAACTATCACCCCGACATTAACGAACCCCTGGTCTCACACTCACCAACGAAACACGATACTGCGAATACTGCCCCGGTCGAGCCAGCCTTTTCGTGCTAAAGTTAGCTTGGCTCTGCTATTCTTGTGTATTCTTGTCATTTAGAATATTTAAATACGAAAAAAATAGTAATCTTATTTACTAATTTTAAAGAGTTGCCAAGATTTGGAACGATCTGCCTGGGTTTATTTTTCCTGATGAGTTGAACTCTGGAGTCTTTAAGAGTAGAGTGAGCAGATCTTTTCTGGATGGGCGTGTACCACCTTCGTCTTCATCTACACTTTCCATCAGGTGAGATGGAAGACAAACGCCTATTCCATACAAATTGTGACTGTTTTTCTATACAAAAAAACAGTCACAATATTTTTGTGAAACCACTTGTTATCTATGTATTACTATCATGTACGAGTATATTATATTTGATATTATTATAAAACGTAAAACAATAATGCTTAAAAACAACGAACCTACGCCTAACAATATATAATAACTTATGTAAGTGAGCCGTGAAAACGAATGTGTTCGCAGGTGGTAATAGTCACCTGTCGACTACTTACTTTCATGGGACTATTTTGAAGTCAAGTACATATAAAATTATTTACCCGTACAAAGTTCGTACGTACAAGGAAGCAGACACGTAATCCCTAACAAACTTTATTCCATATGTCATAAAAATACATTTTAAAATGAGATGGCACCATTTTCTATGGTTTCAAACCGTAAAGCGTCTATTGTCACGACACTAGCTATAAAAGAGAGTGGCTAGATACGAGCTGCACTACTATGATATAAATAATTCAAGTGCCCAATTTATTGGAGCCTGGATTTACACTTTACGTGGCATAATAGTAAGGTTCAGTAGACTATCTATATACATAAAAGAAAGTCGTGTTAGTTGCACTACTTATAACTCAAGAACGGCTGAACGGATTTAGCTGAAAACTGGTGTGCAGGTAGCTTAGAACCAGGAGACGGACATTTTATCCGGTTAGAACGGGTATAAATAAAAAAAAAATCTGTTTATTTATTGACTATAGGGTGCAACAGAGTACGCGGGGTAAGCTAGTAGTCACTATTACTCGTATATCTAGCGTAATACGATTGGGGTCCAAAAAATATAATAAAATGCTACATCTAACAAAAATAGGTCTAACTATATATGTAAAATATAACTAATGTAAATAACTACAATTAGTATATAAAGATTTGCACTGCAAAGCTTATGTCGGAACTGAGGGATCGTGATCTGGTAATAGAACCCGCGAAATGTAGAGTTGGAAAGGACAATGGCAGGCATACACGGTACTTTTGTACCGTGTAGCATACCTCAACGTAGGCATTATTTATTTACGTACGTAACGTAGGTATTTATTTGACTAGTAATATCATCAACAATAACAGTTGTAATGCCCCGACTTTCAGAACTTTGCGTTATTTCAGTTTGTAGTTTATAATAGAGTACATAATCTGTATGAGTACTTAAGTTGGCACGTATGACAGCTCGCCCCCACAAATGAGTAGTCATTACTGTCAACAAGTTGACGTAGTACCATATTTCTAAAATCAAAATTGTTCGTTTACGTTTTCCTAGATTCATCGATAAAATGTTACCGTGCCAAATTTCTTGGATTTCTTTCTGCAATTAATTGATTTAAAATAACAATTTCTTTATTGCTTCGTTTAATTTGTACAACATTAGAAAAAAAAAGTTTGTTTTAACCCTTGAATACAGTGAACTATATCACAAGTAACAATTTAAATATTGTATCGATTCATTTCATAAACGCCATAAATCTCATAACGAACTGTTACATATTGTTGCTGATTTCTTTTAATTTAATTAGTAATTAACGCAACAGTGAACAAGTACCATATTGATTTAACGCAGAGAAAGGGGGGTTGGGAGAGGGAGACGTTTATATTTGTGTTTTGTGTGAGATATGTATTTTTCCCACTTTTCAAACAAATGCCCGTTGATGCAGGGGTGACAGTTATCGTGGTAACTGTGTAAGCCTTACACTGTCACGAAGACTGTCATGCCTTTTACGTCCCCAAGCGGGGTGTGAAAAAGCATCTTACAACGCCACCACAGTGTGGGTCACCATACTGCATTGACTGCATTTGCAATGAGTATGGTGACTACAACCCTTGGATTCTATTCATGCTTTCCATCAGGCAGAGTAGAGTGACTTTGGCAGGCTCTTAATATAGAAAAAGAAAAAAAAACAAAGTATGAGCGCATCTTTAGGTGAAACTCCATCTTAACAAACAAATTACTGGAACAAAAACTTAACCTCATGTAATATTCCATTCATACTTATACATTAAGTAAATAACTTGGTTGGCAAGCCGAGTGGTGCAGGAGCGACACCACTTCACATAAACGTAATCACAACCATTATCATGCAGCGGTGGCAGTTGGCACTCTCGTGGTATTCATCTCGGAATTTGGCACCTTCTTGGTACTTCTAGTGATGCCAATTAAGTTAGTATCTCACTTTTACGACAACTAACTTTAGAACACTTGGATACTTGAAATTTTTCTTTGGTCGTTTTTGTACTAATATTAAAAAAGTCAATACTATATATTGAGTTTTTTGCAATTTCTGGAAGTAATTTTGTAAAAAAGACAGCATTATGTAACAGAAAATAGGAGATTTGTGCGATTTTTGATTTGACCAATGACAGTCTGTTTTAAGATATATTGTCAGATGGCAGGATGTGGTGTTAGACGTACTCATCTCTCTTGTTTTTCACTAACATTAGTATATTATAGAGTTCTGTCAGTCTGCTACTTCAATTGTATAAGAACAATTGCATGCTCTTGTAATCAGAAACATCACGATCTTAACCCAAAACAGCGGATATGATATAACATAAAAAACAGTAGACAGTACAAAACTGATTTTCTGACTTATTACGTGATAACGGCCCCTACAAAAGTGATTACCGTGAGAGCTATGATGATGATGTACTCTTAGCCGATTCCGGCCATGAAGGCCAGTCACAATGGAGACCAGGCAACTAGGTGTAGTAGTGTAGTTTAGGATACACCTCTTAATTAATCAAAGTGAAGAGTAACCAGGCGCAGCTTGTCGACTTACTCAGTGGCTTTGCTGGCTACCCTTAGAGTCCTTAATTGATGTTACTAATCCTTAGCTGTACAGGATTAGTGAGAATTAGCGACGTTTGGGAAGCTTCATTGTTAATAGATTGGCAAGATGACCTGTGATGAAATTACATTTGTAGAGAAACTGGAATAAACTGTACTAATTGTTGTAGACAAACAAGCTACAGTCTTTTCTCATATTGATACTCAATTAATCAGAAAAAAATTTTTGAAGGTAAATTATGATAACCTCAATTTTTATACTTAGAATTAGACCATATTCTTCAAATATAATTGAGATTAGCTTTGAATGAAATCAGTTAAAAAAAATGAATTACAAAATTCTATATACTGGCACTGTGGAATGGAGTACCACATTTTTCCAAGTCGGTTAATAAATGCTATTACTTACAATTCTATTGCTTTGTTCCAGTTGATGACGTAGCCGGAGAGCGTGAAGGACTCGATGTTGACCACGTGCACATTGCCGCGCTCGGTGCCCACGTGGATCCACTTGGACGCCAGAGGCAAGTGGAGGCAGGTGATCCTAAGGAATAACCAAAAATACTAGTCACAAGGGTCGATTGTTTACTAGCTTAATTGTTTCGCAAAAGAAAAATCGCATCGCATTGCACATATCACTGTCTTTTTAACAAATATAAGCTACGTTGATCTCGTAGCTTCGTAGAGTTCGTGGACGTTTGCTACGGTTTTTCTGAACGTACGTTCAAATCTCGACGATTATATAACAAGTACCGGTTGTTATTCTATGGTGTAGACGCTTAACATTTGTTTAGTGTCGGATTGAAATTCACGTATAGCTTGTTGTTAATTATGGTGAGATCTTAAAAGATTTGAAGTAGTAGCCTCTTAGCATGTGCGTGAGTGGGACCAAAATACAGTTCTCAAAAATTGCATACGAAGCCGAAAACGATAAACGTTTCATAATAGGCGTTAATTTTTATCTGTCTAATAACAGTTTACCTCTAAGCATCGGCTGACCTCACCC
Source organism: Hypercompe scribonia (assembly GCA_949316085.1). Taxonomy (NCBI): domain Eukaryota; kingdom Metazoa; phylum Arthropoda; class Insecta; order Lepidoptera; family Erebidae; genus Hypercompe; species Hypercompe scribonia. The sequence continues at coordinate 22,539,982 of OX438980.1, read as the reverse complement.
TTTAGGTGTCCACCGCCCCTTTCATTAAAGTTAAACGGTTTATATCTGTTAATTAGTTCCACATGCGGTTACATCAGCACACGTCTTTTATCTCACGCTAGGTAAACACAACTTTACTATTTATTTTATTTTAAAAATTTATACACAAAATGTACAATGACGGATTTAATGCCGTAGCCATTTTCTACGACTCTATATACATATAAAAATACACATATCCATACTATAATATATACGTTACTATTTTTTATATAACTTAATGGTATGCTCTTTAGAGACGAAAGGGATACCTTGTCTGTAGTACATAGATAGCTAATATGTTTTAACTTCATATTTGTTGTACTCAAAACAGATACCCATCTCGTCTAATGTGTCACACTCATTATAATTTTGTTGCCACACTTAATGAACAATTGTAAACACAGAAAATGGAGAATGATTTAATGAGTATAAAATACATGCTGTCAAATAAAATAACATTATTATAATGTAAAATAGGACTTGTATTAAAATGAAGGACATATCCATTCTAAATCATGCTCATAAATAATTTTCGGCTCTAAAAAATATAAATATAGAGGTAACATAACAAGTTTTCTATAGTCTACATAGAGTAGATTTCTGTACAAATATTAACAAAATAAGGCAAAACGGTAATAGTTAAAGGCATGCAACTCAATAAAAATAGGCATAAACCTACTTAAAATGATTGTATTGACAACACAGTTCAGTTTGAACTATAAAAGTTTTGTTTTAAACTGGTACAATAAAGGTTTATAAGGGGAATTTTCAAACTAATGTAAGTTTTTAATGTTTTGTAACATTTAATACAAATTGCTTTTAGTTACGGACATTTTGTTTCATTAACGAAAAACAACATTTATAATACGCAATACGCCTGTAACTTAAAACGTATCTTTTTTTTTCTACAATTAAGGGTAAAAGTCTTAGAGCCTAAATTAATATTTGATAAAAATTTACATGAGGAAATCTGTTTACTTTTCTTCATTAATAACGATTCTGATTGCTCACTCAGAATTTATACGCCTTGAAATTAATTTGGAATCAATGTTTACTTATTACAAAAAATACTGATAAAATCAGCTGCTTCCTTCAATACTTTTTGTAACGTATCTTTGCATTGATGGATATATCAGACCTGATGGAAATCGACTATCGCCACTCGTAAACACATGTAACTCAATATTTCAAAAGAACAAATGTATTTTCAAGTTTAAAAAAAAACAAGTACAAAAACATGCCCATCTACCAATTATTGATCTATAGAAACTTCTAGAGTGCAGCGTCTTGGAACAAAGTATGTACTGTCTTGTGTATACTGCACAGTGTGGCCAGGTTCTGAACCTTTAAATATTATGGGTACGACACTATGTTTTAATTATCATCATCATCGACAGCCTGAAATAGTCTACTGTTCGAAATAGGCCTCTCTTTACCAAAGAGATTTTGACCTATTCTAGCACGCGGGCCAGACTGGATGGTTTACGACAAACCGAATAAAAAATAAAAATACTAAAATAATATTAGTCCTACTATAAAACTTTTTAAAATACCTCTACTAATTAGAACAATTGCAGTTATTTACGAAAAATTTATTTTCAGCCAACTTAAACTGTCTTCAAAAGATCAGTTCTTATTAAGGTAAATATAAATTTGTTGTGTACTGAAATTATTTATAGTACTTCAACGGAGATAAAAAAATTCTATAACTTCTATACTTATCTTTTAGACAATTTTTTTATTTCTAAAACAACTAAATTCCAATTTGAGTCAGTCATTCACTTCAGACTCTATTCACTCAGTTCACAAGACAGTTGAACAAACGTCAGTTCCAAAGAGCTGTAAGTGATCATGCAAGTGTGGGTGCGACGACATCAAACTAACACACACTCACCCCTTTATTTCGTTTGTCGATTGTGATAGTTTGATGCGTGATCTGTAACATAGCGATAATGCCTAAGCTATGTGCTGCGATAGTGGATATTACATTTATGTTCATCACCATTGCTTCATTTAATATTAAGAAAAATGGCACTCATTCGAAATATAAATCAATGAAAAGAAAAATAATGTACGAAATGATTTGAATAATTTGAATTTTCGAACAGTAGGGCCGTTAAAAATCGATCATCTATTTGACATTCAAATTTAAGTTTGGAACGTCGAACAAAAAGATTAAATAAGAAAACGTTCCGTATTAAGCAATATTTCATATCTACGTTCAGTAAAATGTCTACCATTTTATAGGTGTTACAGAAAATGTAACACCTAACTGTGAGAATATAAAAATATTAAGGGTAGAATCTATATTATTTTATGTAGGTGGTATAGTAGGTCCCATAATATACGTAAGTGTTAACAATTTTAACCAAGATTATAATTCATAACAACAAAAAACGCTGTCGTTCAGTAACGTACACAACTGTGTATAAAAAAATCTTCCATTTTCCAAGTTTCTTTTTACACTTTATATTGACTGCACGTAAGGCTTCAATATTTTATTAAACCTTTCTGTAACAAGTAAAAATGCCTGTTACACACCTACACTAATTACCTACAGGTATTTAAATAGGCTAAACAAACGAATGGGTAAGTGTAAATGTATGTATGTACCGTATGTATATTTCAACATTGGCTGGTGTTGTTAGGGCGTTTGTATACATTGTACTGCATGCGTTTTCATGATTGGTAGTATTTAGGAAGCATTATCAGGCGATGATGGTATTCATAAACTGTGGTTTATTAACACATTTAAAAAAAAAACTTTAAAGTTTAGTCTGTGTGGTGACGGATTAAGAACGCTACGGCACGCAAAGACTGTCCCGAGTGGTATCTAATCACAACCTCACAGAACCAGACGATTTTCCATCAAAGTGTATATACGCACCCATTGCGGTAAAAATCTGGTCAGTTCAGTATGAAGTACCTGTGATTTTAATGAGTTTGTGGGGAAACGGGTGTTATGTTCTTCCAACACAAAGAGAATATCCTCCGATCAGGCGTGGTGATCATGCCTGGTGGGCCGCGGCCCAATGTTTGATATTGGGAAGTTATTTTACATGTTAATCGGCTTGAGAATTTCTATATCGCGATATAGGATAAGCTGTTAATCCGTTGTGCGGCGTGTCTTGGATAGATGATACTGCATGAAGATAACATTGTATGTGGATGTCGCCACTAGCTATTGACTAGGGAAATTGAAACCAATAGCGTAGAATGGTTTTAAAACAATAACATATAATTAGCAAATATACATATAAGTGAAGAAACAAGCTATTTATAATAACTAGACGTAAAAATGCTGTATTTGCCGTGTGTTCACAGGCTTGTCTTAAAACATCACATTTAATATTATTCTAAGGTTCACTTTGGACAGAGTGAAGCTTGACCACTTAGATGTGAAGGCTCTGGGGTCCGGTTTCAGAGATAACATAATATATGTAAAGTTTGTCGGTGACGGCATTAGGTGCGAGCGGGGAGGGGGTGCTATGATAATTTATAGACGGGTCACTCGATCAGATACGCAAGAATCTTGTCTGTGTTGTGTTGTATAAGTATCGAGTGTACATACAAATATTACATGTAACAAAATTCTTGCTTGTTTTGTGGCTAAATATTATTGATGCATTTTTTCTATACCTGTTGTAGAAGACGTGTTAATCATTTGATCAGGTACATCACAGAAGTTAAAGAAGGGATAGTCAAAACATAGTATTATATATAAAGATAAGTTAAACAAGAAGATAAGATAAGTTGCATTTCATGAAATACATATGTCCGCCTAAACTAGAAGTATCCGAATGTTTAGATCTCTGTCTACCCTATCAGGAACATTATTCAAAGGTGATGTGTTTTAATCGTAACGAATAATATTCTGATATTGAATGTGAAAGTGAAACAGATCAAATAATTTCCTTATTTACTAAATAGATGTACATATTAAAATGTAGGTTTTAACAATAAACTTTTAAAATAAACGCATATTACAAAGAGAATACAGTACTTACAAGCAAAAAAACAAATGTAACTATTAGAAAATCGACGAAGTAATAATTAAATAATATGTAAAATGTCTCGCAGACAATTACAAAATCTAGTATTAAGCTTTTATCGCGCTACTAAGTGTACGACAGTGGCGTCCTTGTCTTGATCTCAGTCAATTAGCATTCAGTAAGCGCTTACAATTAATCAGCAGTCATCGACCCCTTTCTCCCTCCACTGCCATCGCTTAACTCGTTACTCAGTAATTGATGGCCGACGGCTGAATATTAACCGATGACGTAACGCTTAAGCGAACGGAATGAGTCAGCAGTTGCAGGGTTGAGAAGTTCAGGTACTATTATGAATACAGATGACATGACTTATAGAATATTGAGACGAGCAAAATGTCTTCAAACATATAAATATGTAAATTTATTTTACGAAGGCGTTATCAAAACTTAAGAGCGCAAATAAAGCTAAAGCATTATGTGGTTTAAGTGTGCCTTTTACATAATATCATAAAGCCAACTTTGCACAATACTATATGGAGTCATGGATAGTAGTTATTTTATCATAATTATTTAACGAAATGAAATGAACACACCCCTTAGGGAGTTTTATCGTCTAAAGGCATAAAATCAAACGATAACACATCCATAATGAAATAAAAACTATCATTTCGAAACCCACGCGTAATCAACTTATAATCGAATGAACAGAACTCAACATCCCCACATTAATCATTGTGGGTAACCACAACCATTGCATACACTTCAGTTAATGAAATTGTTCACTACGAAAATGAAATTATACATGTAGGTAGTTTGACATTTCGCTGTAATCTCTTGAATATTAATGCATTTATATACTAGTCACAAAATCTATGACGGTGAATAGACGTCTATAGACGTCTATTGGCGCTAACACGTCTATTGACGTCTTGAGACGTACAGACGTACACACGAACAATGCAGGTTACCCTTACCAGCAACCCAATATCACGCCCAAAACAATTAATTGGAATTGGCTTGTATGTTAGGGTTGTCAACTTTGTGGAATGTGTGATAAGAATTTAATAAGCTTGTTGAGGTTACGAACCGTACCCACGCTACTGACAAGATCCTAAAACGACTACTACAAACACTTATTTCGTTCGTTAGTTGGGTGACAGTAGATGGAGTGGGAGAGCTGCTAAAGATAGCCAATTAATAGTACTATTTGCGAGTGTTAGTTACTTTAGCAAGTAGATCGATTACCTATTTCTTATGCTTCTCAGAAATCCTTTAATCCATCAAATAATTTACAAATATAATGTCAAATACCTAACATTTGACCCATCGACACTTATTCTGGAACGGACACCGAAATTGACGTCAGGTGACAACCCTAGGACTAGACACCGTCGGGTTTGTAGGTTTACAAGTTACAGTGTCCGAATTGAAGCCTGAACGCTGTCTACATCTGATTGTTATCTCGTGTAAGGTACACTATTTGTCTTTGTGTACCAGGCCGTGTGGAGCGATGGTAAGCGAGATTGCAAAGGAGGAATATGTATATGCGTAAGATATAGGGTATGATCGTTTGTAACAGCCCTAAGGAGGTTTTTATATGTGAAGGTCTACGTACCTTTGTAACGTTAGGTAGAGACGAATTACGTCATAACAACAATCTATGAATTATCTATTTACGTCTAAATAAAAGTGTGTGAGGTAATATATACATGTGATATGTCTGTGTGAATCAGATTTCATAAATTTTCTTTTATACTTTTCTAAGTACCCTTACATTTTTAATATTTTTACTTTAAGAGAATAAGGCTGTAGCCTAATAGATTAAGTTATTCTGATCAATGACCTGAAAAAGTATTTAAACTGCTAGGTGTTCAAGTCTGATTGCTGCTTAATCTTGCAGCAAATGGTAATCTAAAATCCAACTATGATGATGTTGATGTACTTCTAGCCGATTTCAGCTACGACGGCCAGTCTCAACGCAGACCAGTCAACTCCGTAGGAAATATTATAGTGAACAAATATAGTAAACATGGGTAAACTCTCTGTTCCTTCACTTTGACAAGCCAATGGGACGGTTATACGACACGACCGGGGAGAGATTAGGCGCAGGACCGAAGACTTTACACTCCGAGGCACGGAAGTTATGACCCCAACTACCAAACGCCTGACTGTTATTAAGTATTTCTGTCTACTGACCGAGAATTCAAACCCGAGACCTCTTGATCGGCAACCGCATGCGCTATACGTTAAACCAAACCTAACTATAGTAAGCAACCGTATGCATTAATTGAATATGGAATTAAAACACTGTCTATTCCTAAGCATTGATACTAAATACAGTGGTACTTTCTCAGTTAGTACTTTAATAATTAAATTCTCTCGTGTATTTCAAGGGAAATTACCAAGTCCTTGTCTAAATAATAGGAACCGAAAAGCTTCAGTTGCTCAAAGGCTCTCTTTACACTCATTTAATGACGTAAGCTTTCGGTTTCAAAGTGACAAACATCCCGCGTTCCCGTATAATTAATAGTTGAGCCAGTGACTGTGAAAAGCCTTTAATGGGACAAGACAATGAGATGAGGAAACGTTACTGCGACGGAACATGGTTTAGTAATAATGGCTACTAGTTTATGATATTATGCAATTTAAAACCACACTTTCATTATTTAAATAAATGGATGTCATTTTTACGAATGAAGATTGTTTTTACATTTGTAATTGACAATTGACAACACACACAAAGACATATATTACACTATTTAATTATGTGTGTACACGATTTGGTGGTCGAAAGATGTAACTGTTGATAAATGGACTGTCATTCCGTCATTATATGTAAGTAAACATCAAACTTACAAATTTTAACTGAATATAAAATAGTTTTATGCTTAGTTCTTAGTTTGTGTAGTGTAGTGACCGGGTGTGGTGACAAAACTCGGGGGAAGCATAATGTCCAGCAATGGACGCCTTTCGCCTGAGCGGAAAAAGTGTATATTAATTTAGATTTTTAAGAAATTTAACTATAAATTGATGCCTCAAGAAAAAAATCCTAAGAAAGTCTATGACTAATTATCCATTTTGGTGTTGCGGTTAACTGCTGTTCCGTATAAATGCTGTGTATACATGAATGTAGGTATATAGACATAGAGCAGGCCTCAAACAGACGAAAGCAAATAAAGAGTTCAAGCGGAAATGTGTCGATACGAGCTCCGGAGTAAATCGAAAGACAAAAGGGCGGAAATGAACGCCGCACCCCTATAAAGAACAGTTGACAAAAAATGTGACAACTTCTACCAATAGGATTGGATGGGTGACCTTTTTCTATAGAAATAAAATCTTATTTTTCTCTTTTTTGGAAAATTCCAGCAATAGGGACATATATCATGTCATAGGGACGTTTTACAATCATACATGAATCGAACACCCGGACTGACAACAACATTCATATTCAAGTGAAGAAGCAAAACTTATGTTAAATACTTAACCAGTTAGGGTAGAAGAATTAGACGTGATTAAATATCTAGATTTGGTAAACTTTATGTTCGTTTAGATGAACCTGATTTGCGTAATACTTTATGTTTTGAACATAACATTTTTTCAGGAATTATAAATGCTATAACATCCACACATTTAAACGAGGTTAAACATGGCAGACAGAATGCTCTTCGGCTTCAGATACATATTTGCATTCATCGAAATTACCCATCAACACTTTATGGATCAGGTCACGAATGCATCCAATTAAGCAAGGAGGAAAATCTTGGGCAGTGCGAGGGTCTTCAATGCTAACTCACCTAATCAACCCTCTTTACGTAATCACAGATGCAAACATATGGATGTTTAGGCACTGCCTGCCATAGCGATTAGTGTTTTTTTCTGGCCCAAAATTTAAAGAACTGAGATTTTTGGCGTCTAAAGTATCTGAATTTCATAAATGTTATAAAAAGATAACACAGATGTACAGTGTACCGAAAGTATTATGACTGGTATCAGTAAAAACAATAAGCGTCGCTAGAAAGTTATTTCAGTAGTTTCAGTTCAAGCTGGTGCCATGTACTCTTTTTTTATGTGATAAGGAAGCCAAGGAGTACATGGCTCACCTGATGAACATTGCCCCTAAAATTTTCCGCCAGAATCAGGAGAAGCGGGACTTTGCAAAACCAATGAAAGAATGACATAGCACAGGTTTCCTGTAGGCTGTGATGTCACCGCGGTCGAACCAACACATTCGTGTCGAAGCATGGCTCTCCCACTAAAAAAGATTGCAAAATCATCGCCACAACAGAGATTGGAAGTAAAAAAGGAGCCATTACAAAGTTGTTTTGTACATATCTTTTATAGCAAATAGACAAGTAATTAATGCTGTAACAAAGTTTTGAATAGCTGCTGCGTAAATGAGTTTTATGTGGGTCCATAACAACGTTTCGCGGCAACAATAAAACAAAAAACTCGAGGCAGTTGCTACAACGTTGCGCGGATGGCGTTGCCCATAAAACCTCACGGACTAAGTAATGCCCATAAAACAACTAGAGCGGAATCGAATATACGACCTGACGCCGACTACCTCCGTCCGCAAGAAACGTACTGTACTAGACAAACTGTTTGCTCGTGAGCCAGGCGCGGCTGTCAGTAAATGTGTTTTGTATTAAACACGCGCTTTCACTTTATTTTCAAATGCGTCGGCAAATTTTTAACTAATAAATAATTACCCTTTTCTCCTACGAATTTCAAAATTTATTCCTGTCTCCAAATTACTTACAATTGAATTATTCTGTCCGTCGATTTCATTGATAACATAGTCAGAAAGTCGTCTAGTCATTAAAAAAATTGTTAAAATACTATTTTTATCGATTAGCCATTTTTAAACGTAATAGTTTCCTCGTAAATGCGGCTTATTGCTGAACAGTCATTAAATTTAAGTGAGCAAAGATCGAGCAAAGCCTTGAACGCTTGTTATTACACTCTAAGTTCAAAAAGCTTTAATAACAACAAAAGCTCGTTAAAAACTATAAACAGCATACAATTAGCAATAAACTGTTCGCCATGTCTGTTAATTAGCTATAATTGAAGTCTTTTGGTAAGCACTTTACTTGTTTCCGGTACCTAACCGCCTGTAATTGTCCAGACAACTGGTTGTTAAATTCTCGACTTCTTGACACTCTTAATTGTATTTTAACGGTTCGCTTTATAGCTTAACAAGAAAATGAAAATAAAAATGTTTGTTTTTGCTTTACACTCAGTAATAACCCAATTTAAGTAATATGTTCGTCGCACCTTAAATTACTTTTGATAGATCAGTGTTTGTGAGGAGAACGGAGGTTTAATTCAGAGGAAGTTGTCTATTCGACTGACTTTATGTAAGAAAATATTCCACCCATAAGAATGGAAAATTGAGGGATGAAACATACCATTTCATGATTTGTGCTACATCAGCTTTATTTGTTGTTTCTTCATTTCTTACTATTATAAATTAAAAAGTGAAAGTTTGCTTAGATTTGAAGGATGCTAAATTTGTAAGGAAAAAATCTGATAAACTACTTGTGAACTTGTGCTTCAGGCATAAGTGGTGTTTTTGATTGAGTGAATCATAGTAAGTGGAAGATTTGTTGGTGCAGTATAATATGTGTGTCAGTGGCCTGTAGAGTCGAATCTAAAGTCCTCACAAGACTAGTGCAAGTCATATAGAAATTTTAGATCTATGTTCGGATGTTGATGACTTCTGTTTTTGAAAATTATCTGTAGATGTGATTTATGGTTCAATTCAAACGTCCAACTAAATCATTACTTACTAAAAGAAATTTGGAATAAAACCAGCCACTATAACTTGACAATAGGACTTTTATGACTTAATTGTAATTATAAAAAGTCTTCAACATCTAACTTCTAGATACACAAAACGAGACAGTAAAAGCATGACCTAAAACAATGGAAAAATATATACCTTTCTCTCTGGAACTTGAGTGAGTGTAGTCTCTGAGGCCACTTCTGTCGGAAGGTCCACAGATGGATCTGGTCATCTGCTGTGGCAGTGACGAGGGCACCTTCGTTGATGAGGAAGCAGGCATGTAGGACTGCCTCACCGCACTCATGACGGACGTGCGCGTCTACGCCTGGTCGGCCAAGACTGATGTGTGCTTAGGAAATTATTGTTGGATAATCATGAGATAGGGCTGAAAACTTTAAACTTTTTTCTCCTTGTATTTGCAGTAACAGATTCACTAAAAATGTTCGCTGCGTTGTCGTTAAGCATCCTGATCGTATTCACAATGCTTCAGATATCATTTAGTAAATTTTAACCTCTTACTGACATTTTATGATCCCACCTTAACAGTACAGCGAATTCTTAAATTTTACGTAAAGAAGATGATTGTGTATTACAAGCACTAACGCATGCTCAAGAGTATTCCTAAGTCTAATAAAGACAGAGGTATAGCATCTTTCGTATTCATAGGCACTTTATACAGCTCTTGATGTAGGGCTCCCGTCGAGACCGAAACTAGCCGGTTCACTTCTGTACTCATAAAACAGTTTCTAGTTTTAGCTGGGTTTATAGTTCCTACATCGTTCCTAAGAGTCGTAGCGTGATCTAACGTGATGAACATCTAAAATAAATGTTCCATCTAGTAAAAAAGGTAACTTGAATAGCAATAACTTGACATATCTCAGATGCAACCGTAATCTAACTGCTAATGTGTATACATATACATATTTGTATATGCATGCATGTACATATTATATACAAATTACACCTAGATACAGAAATAATGTGCTCATAACACATTAATAACATCACAACTATTTATATTCAACACGAATTCAAAAAATGTCTACACTTTTAATGTTTATATATTAAAAATAAATTTTTGCATGCATAGTATAGTTTTCTCTGTAAAATACAAACAAACAGCTAAAATCAGTGCGATGTGGTCGGTCCTACTCTCACAGTACGAGTGTTGCTTTCAAACTCCCCAGCTTACCATACATGAATACCATGGTACTGAGAGCAAGGGACAGTGTCGCCTTAACTACTTTACAAAGCCACGCTTTAAAGACCGGACATAAAGTTTTTTTAGTGGTGACCCTCTCGTAGGTTGTAAAAACTTTTTTAGTAAGGCCTCTGATATATAAATCAGACATTCATTGCACACTAAATAAGTATATCATATATTCTGTGCAACAAAGACTGCATCTATTACAATATTATAAACGTGTCTCAAAATTTCATTAATAAAGTAAAGGACACTAAGCAATTTAAAACTTAGACCGGAGGCCCATTGATGCAGAGGTGACAGTTATTGTGGTAACTGTGTGAGCCTTACACTGCCACGAGGACTGTCATGCCTTTTACGTCCCCAAGCGGGGCGTGAAAAATCACCTCACTGGGGCGCCATAGTGTGGGTCACCATACTACATTGTCTGCATTTGCAATGAGTATGGTAACCACAACTCTTGGATTCTATTCGTGCTTGCCATCAGGCAGACTAGAATCACTTTGGCAGGCTCTTAAGATAGAAAAAAAAAGAAAAGTCTTAATATATAGAGATTTAGGGCCAGTTCTGCGCACTATTGAAAGTTCCGAGTACTCATCTTTATTACCATCAAGAATAACAATCGGAGAATCAGCATAGTGAAGTGGAAGTGGGCTGGTCATGTCTCTAGACGGGCTGATAGTCACTGGAGCCGTAGTGTTCTGGAGTGGAGATCACGATTGGCTATAAGGCACCCCTTTTTTTTTTTTTTTTTTTAACGTGTGGAAACCCCCTCGGGCCGTCACCCCACCGGGGTTTACGGCGGGGTGGTGTGTCGGAATCGGACCGACTAAAACCACACGGTGTGCCACTCTGCGCCTGAGATAGGAGGGATCCGGGAACCGCTGCTATTACGACATCCAAAACCTTCCTAGCGCCTGCCCGCTACCTCGGGCACCATCTGCGGATAAACTCTCTATTTCAGGCGACGCACGGCACACGCGGACGTCGCCTCCTCGCGGCTGGCCATTGTAGCGGATGGAGGGGAAAACCCGTCCCGTCCACCCGCGGCCACACTCAAGGCGGCATGAGGCGCTGGTATGCGCGCCTCCGCCGCCCGGCTCGCCGGCGGCGAATTGGGTCCGAGTGGATATCGTCCTCCCGGGCCTTCTCCGTCGCCTCCTTCCGCGAAATTACGTCTTCGCAGAAGGTTGCGACCGCGGTAAAACAACTGTCGCTACCGGCCATGGAGCGTATGACGGCCGGTAGCGAGAGATCTCCTCCAATAACTGCAGTGAGGACCCCACGCTGCGCCGCCCAGGTGGAACAAACCGCTAGCGTGTGCTGAGCCGAGTCCTCACTGTAGTCGCAGTGGTGACAGGCGGGACTCAATTCCCTCCTGGCGACCGAGTGCAGATACTTCCCGAAGCAACCATGCCCGGAAAGGACCTGCGTCAGTCGGAAGGAAAGGGTCCCGTGCTGCCGCCCTGCCCACTCGGCGATGACCGGCTGGAGAGCCTCCACGGCGGCAAAGCCAGCACGTGGAGCCTCCAGCCGGGACGACCAACGAGCCATTGTGGCTCGACAAGCGGCCTCTCGCCACTCGCGTTTCTCTTCGGGCGGCGGCCGTATGCCGCTACCCGCCCGGAAGTCAACCGTCCGCCGATAAACTTCGGCGAGCACTTCCGCCTCCAAATCCCACGGGGGAGTTCCGGCCAAGGCGCACGCCGCCTCCGTCGATATGGTGCGGTAACCGCGTATGGCTCTAACCGCCAATATCCTCTGAGGGCGCCAGAGGCGAGCCCTATTCTGGGCGGTCAGAGCCGCCGCCCACGCTGGTGCACCATACAGTGCCATTGACCGGACAACCCCCGTGTATAGCCGTCTCGTCGCGACGCTAGCTCCACCCAGATTGGGCAAAAGTCGCCCAAGGGCAGAAGCAGCGCCGACCAGCTTTGGAGAAAGCTGTCGGAAGTGCTCGTCGAAGAGCCACCTGCCGTCGAGGATCAGGCCCAGATACTTCATCTGGGCCTGAACCGGTACGAGGACCGAATTGACAACGATGGAGGCGCCGGAGGGTGGACCACGACGGGGCCCATGGAACAAAAGGGCCTCCGTCTTGTCCAGGGCCACCCGCAAACCCAGCGCCTCAATTCGCCCGACCACCAGAGAGACACCCGTGGTGGCCAGGCGCGCCGCCTCTTGAAAGTTCATCCCCCGGGCCGTGACCAATGTGTCATCTGCGTAACAAATTACACCCAGTCCGGGGTGAAGACGATCTCGAAGGGCCCAGTCGTATCCCATGTTCCACAGGAGTGGTCCGAGGACAGATCCCTGTGGAACACCGCACGACATGAGCCGCCACCTCAGAACACCGTCTCGGTCCTCTTACATGACGGTACGCTCCTCAAGATAGTCTGCCACAAGCCGCCTCAGGTACTTTGGCACCCCATGGTAGTGGAGTGCTTCCCTGATGCAGCTAAATGGCAGACTATTAAATGCGTTGGCGATGTCCAACGACACCGCCAACAGCACGCCGCCACAGCTCACCGCCTCTTCGGTAACGGCCCTCAGGCGCAACACGGCATCGACCGTCGAACGCCCCGCCCGAAAACCAAATTGGGCGTCCGACAGATCGGGGCCCACCTCGCAGAGGTGCCGAACGATGCAGAGAGTATCCTCTCAAACAGTTTACCCGCCTCGTCCAGCAACACGATGGGCCTATAGGCCGCTACCGATTCGGCTGGCCGTCCCGGCTTCCTCAATAGGACCAGCTTCCCGCTTTTTCAGCACTCAGGGAAGCGTCCGGACGCCAAGCTAGCGTCCAGGATCTCCCTGAGGCGGTCCGGCATATGTTCGAGGGCTCGGGCCAGCACTCGGGCAGGTATCCCGTCCGGCCCGAGGGCGGTGCTCTTAGAGCGGATCCGTAGAACGACCGCCCCTACCTCCGATTCCCTGACGGGCGGAACATCGTCCTCGTTCCCCCCGTCGTCTCCGACCATGAAGGCCATCGACGGGGGTGTGTGTTCCACCCGCTGCGGGAAAAGGCCCTCGACCACTACCCGCAGGAAGCTGGGCTGGAGTGTCTCTGTAAGGGGGGGGGCCGACGTGCGGAGCTTTTGCCGCGCCGCACGATAAGGGCGACCTCAGGGGTCACGATCGAGACCCTCCAGCATCTCCTTTCTCTTAATTTCTTTGGCGCGGCTTATGGCCAGCTTCAGAGTTTTCCGCGCTCGGTACTCTTCATGAAGCTGGACCTCCTCGCCTTCTTCGCGGTGTCGCCGCCGACTACGGGTGTAGGACCTCCGGGCACGAGTACAGGCCGCGCGGAGGTCCGCCAACTCCTGGGACCACCAGTAAACCTCCTTCCGTGGAGGCCGACAACTTCGGATGCGGGGCATGGCCGCATCACAGATCTGCGCAATGGCATCGCGGAAGCGACCAGCCCCCATGTCGACCTCCTCGGTCGGGGCCTGCGGAGACAGCCAAGAGTGAACGATGGCTGCCTCCTCTAGTAGGTCCCTATTTAATTTGGCTAAAGCCCACCGCGGAAAGCGAGAAGAACGCCGCGCCACGTGACCCCTACTGGGGTCCTGGGTCCGGGAGAGCTCAAATCGGATGTAGAGGTGATCCGAGAGCGTCTCAACCTCTTCCAGGACGCGCCAGTTCCTTACTCGTGCGGCGAGGGCAGGGGTAGCGAACGAAAGGTCCACTATCGACCCTCCCTGCTGTCGCACGCACGTGTTGGTGGAGCCCCTGTTTAGTAAACAGAGGCCCACCGAGGCCGCCCACTCCTCTACGGCCTCGCCCCTAGCGTCCGTCCTGGGGGAACCCCACGCAATGGATTTTGCATTGAAGTCCCCCAGCACTAAGACGTGCCCAGACGTTAGACGCCGCATCGAGGTTTCCAAGTTGTTAAGGAAAACCTCGAAGTCGCTCAAACTCCGGTTGGGGGAGAAGTAAACACCATATACGGTGATCCCCCCCCACTCGGCAGCAACATATCCAGTACCCTTGTCCCTTAGCGACAAGGGCGGGGAATGAGCCGCCGTGGAGCCGACGACTGCCACGGAACCGTCCCGGTCACCCAACCAGTTTGGACGGGGAGGAACGTAATAGCGTTCCGCGGCTACGGCAACACCGATCGACCACTGTGCCATGGTTTGCAGGAAAAGGTGCTGCGCCGCAGCACAGTGGTTCAGGTTCGTCTGGACTAGGAGGTTGGAGACTTGGGCCATTACTCGACCGTCTCTACAACCTCCTCCATGGGCGACGATGTCGAAGCAGAAACGACGTCAGAGGCAGCCTGGGTCGACTGGCTAGCCGCCGACGCTTGCCGAGAATTACGGGCAGGTTTGCAGCCTCCCTGCCCAATCAGGTGATTGGCGGGCTTGTTACCCGCTGCACACGCCGGGCAGTGAGGGGCGGCAGAGCACTCTGCCGCCTTGTGCCCCGGTCGACCGCAGCGGAAACATAACCCGCTGCAGTCGAAACAACTGACGCACTTGGCGCGTGTGTGCCCCGATGCTAGGCATTTGTAACACCTCATCGGTCTCGCCGCCAGGACTGTGATCCTAGCGCTCACGAAACCGATGAGCAGCCTGCCGGCGTCGCCTAACATTTTGGCCGACGCTACGGGACAGCTGACCCACACTGCGCCAAGCCCTCCTGGACCGGGGCGGATGGTGCCGACCCTAATGTTGTCCGCGTTGCAACCCGTCTTCTCTCTTACTGCAACGCGGACATCCTCGGCCGTTATGGAGTCGTCCAGGCCCGAAATGCGCAACTCTGCGCACTTAGTAGGCCTGGCGATCTTAACACCATCCGTGGCCGCAAACATGCCCCGCAATTTCTCGGCAAACGTGTCTGCTGTCTTGGCACCTTCGGCTCCAGGGAACTCGAGAACTCGAGCTCCCGTCTGAGCTAGTCGCAACCTGACACCTACCGTCCCGATGTCATTGGCGAGACCAGCCCGGGCCCTCTGAAAAATGGCAGCGTAAGACAGTCCGCCTTTAGCCGCCTCCGGTGAAACGGTGACCACCACCGCCGCAGTTTCGGGTACTTGAAGCTTGCGCGGCTTCTTCGTGGCGGTGACTACCACCCATGGCGACTGCGGGGCAGAGGCTGCCTTTTGAGCAGCCTTTTTACCCCGCTTTCGGGACTTCTTTGTCCCCCCGACTACCTGCCAACCATCCGTGGAAGGGACAGATATGGAGGGAGCAGACGTGGAGGTGCCAGGTACAGCGGCTGGAGTGGGGAGCGGAGGTAGTGTCCTCGGCGCGGCCGCAGAAACAGCAGACACCGACGCCGCAGGAACAGCAGACACCGACACCGCAGGAACAGCAGACACCGACGTCGTCGCCGCATAGGACACACGACCGCCTACAATGGGAAGCGCCGATGTGGCCTTTGGTCTATGTGCCGCAAGCGGCGGTCGTACGACAGGGGCTGGAGGTAGTCTCGCCTCCAAACCAGCGAGACGTCCGTCCATCATGCGCCACACTGCGTCTGTGATTTGGCGCAGGTGGGCATCAGCGATGGTACCGGGATTGACAAGGGCAAGCGACTGAGACGGGCTTTCTCGCTCAGGGCGATCCGCCCGAAATTGGGCAAACTGCGCGCTCAGCTCAGCCACCTCCCGTGTGAGATGGTCGTTGGCCGCTTGGAGACGAGCCACGTCCCCAATAAGGGTCTCAACGACCCCCGCAACTGCAGAGGAGGAGTCCTTAAGGGCCTTTACAAAAGCACCCTTAAGGTTACTCGACTTGGTGGCTACCTTGTGGATGATAGCCACCGCTGCTTTCGCTCTCTCTTGCATAGACGATGGCGTTTGGGGAACAGAATCCCCTGCCATCGGCTCCTTGATCTTAAGCAAGAGATCTGCGATCTCCTCCTCTGCAAGTGCTTCGCCGTCCGCCCTAACCCGCCTATAGGCTTCCGCCTTACAGAAGACGGAGCCTGACGGGATCGAGACCGAAGTTCGCGACCTTCCTCTACGGCTGCTGGCGACTTTAGGAGGCAACATCTGCTGGGACGTGTCGCTCTCCTCGTCCCTGGAGCGCCCGCGTTTTCGGGAGTCGCACAGCTCCGCTTCCATCGGGTTACCTCCCGTGCCATCCGACGAACATGTCGATCTGGAACGCAATCGTTCCGATGTTCTGCGGCTCCCAGCAGTCATAATGACTTCTGGGAGCCTCATCGACATAGGCGTCCCAACCGATGCGTCCTTTAAATTGGACGAGAAGTCGTCCAATCTTACGCTTTTTTCCTTCTTCTCCTTTTTCTCCTTCTCTCCTTCTATATTTATTTTTACGTTTTTAGTTTGAGATTCCATGTTAGACCCACGAGTGGGGGAGAACTACAGGTCGACCCGGGCAGAGATCCCCCAATACCCGGGCAAGCGTACATTTATGCCCAACCGAGGGGTCCGCAGGTGCCCCAGCTGGGGGTGCGCTTACGACTGAACAACCCATCAGCCATGCATCCCCTGGTCACGCACCAGAACACGGGATTCGGGGAAATTTTTTATAGAAGTTTTCTTCCTCGCAGTCCGGGCGGCTAAGCCAAGACCCTCGCCCCCGCTTGGAGTCGCAAGACTCCAACTCGGGACTACGATATGTCGACGGCGGCAGGGAGACTACGTCTCCTGATGCCTACTCGGTGGCAGTGTGAGTGCACACCGAGCCCGTCCTACCTTTTCCACCGCTGAGCGGAGGAACTCCGACCCTAGCAAGGGTCCCACCATCGTGATTTTTTTCTTGAGGTTTTCCTCCTCAATGCTCCGAAGAGCGAAGAACCAACAGAGGATCCGACAGACACGCCCGCTCTGTTGGACCATCTCTTGGCCGAATTGCCGAAGAAAATGGCTTCCTCTTCGTGCTAGAATATTAGCCGCTGGCAGTGATGAACAACACCATCGCCAACGTTTCCAGGGTGCACCACGTGGAGGTTTTCTAGCCCAGCACCCCGGCTATAAGGCACCCTGCGGCAACATTGACTGACGACTTGAAGAAGACCTTGACAATTGGCGCTCCTTGGAGGAGACTTTCGTTCAGCAGCGGACTGCGATAGGTTGATTTGATTAAACAATCAATTTACATTTAATACAAATGTTAAATTGGCATTTGTACAGTTGAAAATCTCGTTAAGTCGGACACTGATTGGTCTCAAATTTTAACACAATGTACAACCTTGTACATTATTTCTCATCCATAAATGGACATCAGTCTTGGTCGGAGGGACATGACACCCGTCCCTCCACACAACCATTATATGATCAGGTACAGCTAGTATATTATCAAAAAGTTTTTAATCCAACACACATCGGAGTAATGACAACTTTCAGGCAACATTTGAAATTTACCACGTCAGTGTTGATGTTCAACAAGTTGGTTACAAAACCCACTAAGTGCAGCTGTTCACGACACGCGCCAAGTTTGTCGTCAGAACTCTAAGTTCTTAGAGTAGGTGTCGCGGAATTAGTTTGTCGACAGCCGCTCGTGACGCTTCTCATTTGGAGTAAACTAAGTAACTATATTACTTGCAACGGCTATGATTAACTTGTCTGCATTTAATTTCACAGAATGTGTATCAATATATTGCACATTACATTCATTGTTTTACGACTAGTTCATGCATTCGTATGAACTTACATATTAACTGCACATTACATGTACATATTTAAATAACATTAATATTATTAATACATCTCATTAGGCAGTTTCGAACATAGACGAACCGATAAGTCGAGTTGTTAAAACTCTCACTTGACGGTAAGCTAATATCAGACCGACATTACTGGAAGGTCATGAAAAAGTTGGAGTTATTGAACTGCTTTAACCAATATTATAAATAGGCTTGACCACGTAGGGAGGATGGTTGATAGAAAACTCATAAAAGGCATTTATAGAACGAATGTGTATGAAAGTGTCGGAAGAGGTCGTCCACGGTGAACATTTACCGACTAAATTGAAGATATTCTGAAGAAGGACCAGGCTTAAAAACTACCAGAAACCTACGAGCGTGTTGTTTATAATCTCTTTATGATTGGACGGAGTAGCTTATATTAAAATATTAACAAGTATTGCCATTGCTGCAGGGGTGACAGTTATCGTAGTGTGTGAACCTTACACTGTCACGATGACTGTCATGCTTTTTATGTCTCAAAGCATCTTCTTACGCCGCCATAGTGTGGGTCACCATATTACATTGTCTGTATTCGCAATAAGTATGTTGACCACCACCTTTGGTTTCTACCCATGCTTTCCATCAGGCAGAGTAGACACTTTGGTAGGGTCTAAAAATAAAAAAAAATAAAATAAAAAGTATGTAATCTGTATGCATTGCTATTAAATTTGAATCGATTATAATCAATAACAATATATAAAAACAAAATTCATCCTTCAGTTTATAAGAAAAGCTGTATGCATATCCCAAAGACGTTATAAATACTTCATAATCTGTAATTCAAATTTACGAAGAGGGGCAATGGAAGGATACCGATGGTGTATCAATTCGAGGTCGGTGAGAGACCACAATTAATATTGTAGTGACATGTGATTTAGTGCGAGGAATCAATTGAGGGTTAATACAATAATTAAAGGTATTCAACGGTTAACTTTAATGTGATAGACTATGAAGGCGAATAAATACTTTGACTTTAAAACAATTACCACTATTAAACTACTTTTAGACAGCCGTATTTATACATAGTATATTTAGACTGCACGGATCATGTTCCGCCAGTACATTATTGGTGGAACATGTTCCGTGCAGTCTAAATGTGTACAGTACGGAGTAACGGAGACACTAAGGCACCGCATTACGTCCTAGTAGAGATTTAATTAAAACTGAGCAAACAGTAGAACAGTCCAATTGCTCCTCGTACAGCGCTAATTTTTGTTATGAACCAAATTATGGTGAAAACATATTTAGTAAGAGAAATAATTACTAGTGGGTAACGAAGTATAGTTTCTAAATAGCTGATTTTCAAAAACAATGATAAAATACATATCTAAATTCAAAATATATATTTTTAAAAGAAGTAGACTACTTCTTGGATTAAGCTTAACCCATTTTAAAAACTAAGACCGCATTCGCATTTAAAGGCGACAAAATTATAACAGCTGTCTTCTCATGTTGAGTAAAAATAAGAAATTATTTACAGATTTTCATCATGTTAGGTATTTTTATCAGTACAAATCAAAATGAATTCAGTTTTACATCTTTTCAATGGAGAAGACATCCAAAGTTGCATCATCTTTCATGTTTATGCTATAAACAGTAGATCTATATAAAGTGGTTAATAAATTATTCTTAACCTAAACATTGTATAAGGTAAACAAAAGAGTCTGGATGTCGTAATATAAGCTGTTCCCGGATCCCTCCTATGTCAGGCGCAGAGTGGCACAACGTGTGGTTTTAGTCGGTCCGATTCCGACACACCACCCCGCCGTAAACCCCGGTGGGGTGACGGCCCGAGGGGGTTTAAAAAAAAAACAAAGTTAAACAAAAGAGTGAACATCAAAAGCGCCTTCTAGACTCCCTAGCCACGCTTTCATTGATCGCGAGCAGGTACTCGCAGTAGATGAACAAGAAGCGAGGTGTACTATACGCGTATAAACTTACAAGGCAGGCCTTCGACAGGTGTTGAATGTTTATCAACTCACTAACTTGTATTGTTTCAAGTTGCTTCATTATAATCAACAGTTGCGCAACACAGGTGCTGGCAGTTTGTTATCGTGGTTGGTGTTAGATTAGCTCACTGCTAGTGATGTCCCGGATGTACCTATGTGTAGCCGCGGATATCTGAACGCACAAAAGATCTGTATCTGTTACTTTTTGACGAATCATACACAGAACTCTGATTAGTTTGTGAAATTAATTAGTTTGTTGGATTATTTTTAAAATAATAATTAAAAATATAGACTTATATCTGCTCATTACAGATAATGGCATTATCCGAGAAAGAAATCGCCATTTATACCTATATTTGGATTCGTGGAACTAGACACTAATGTCCGCGTATGTATCCGAGTCCGTCGATATTTTACAAAATCAGTACATCACTACTAACTGTACATTTAATACCAATTTAAGCAAGTTTCTGTTATGTAAGGTATTTACTGAGCTGTTGTTTTGTGCCGCCATTACAGCAGTTGTTTTAATGTGTTTTAATTAGCACTAATGTCCTCGCCACTGTTATAAAACTGAATTATTTCAGATACAAGAACATTTAGGATAAGAGACACTTGGCGATATTATTCATTTCTCTTACGAGGGTTTACTTGAAGACCAATTTTCTACGGAGCATTAAGTGAAGATAATGTTTTACGGATAATTTTAATATGTCTATAATTTTTTTTTAAACATTGTTTTTAAAGTAAGCCTAAATACGTTAGATCATAACTTCAATATAACACAGTCGTCTGATATCAAACTAGCCAGCGTCTGTATTGTAGTAACTAGATTTGTGATAAACATACATGTTCCTAGACACAGAATAGATGATCGTAATTATCATACAATTATTTGTTTCCTGGATGATGATCGAACCCTTGGAAATATGAATCACCACTAGACCAACAGGTTTATCGTTGATCTATTAGCCCCTCTTTGCATGATTTTTTTCTATTTTTTTAAATAAAACAGGTGATGTTATTAATGCTCTACATTAAAAGAAAAATATTTAAAAAAAATCTACTGTAAATAAAAATATGAATTGTGTAAAAAACAATATGGCGGCAATTTACATCATCATGCGTTGTCACAATATGTCCTAAAATAAATATAAAAATATTCTTCATGATGAAATGTTATGATAGAAATTTCCATCATTATGCAAAGAAGGGTTAGGATACCGTAGAATCGTATTCAAAGACGTAGCATCGTTTTAATCAGCTTACTTAAGATATCTGTAGCAAAAATATTTTACTATTAATGGCTAAATTCATAATAATAGGGGTCAAATATAAACCACAATAGAAATAACGTTTATACGGCCATCGTTGAATATGAGAGTTAAGCTTCACAATTGTTCGGTTACCTGTCGCCACAAGCCTGGTGCAATAGGCCGGTTGTATCGGAAAGGATTAGTTCGACTGATCCCTTCAATAGTACGGTACAATGGAAAAAGGTCAAAAAGTTTTTTCCATAAAGGGAAATAGGATATGAATGTATTATGTAGATTAAACGATCGAGTCAATTGCGATATTATCGAAAAAGGATGAGCGCCATCTATTGATAAACGATAGGATTAAACGTTCTGCAGATGATTCAATTTACTTCGGGATTAATCGCACTTGTCGTAATTTAATATATTTATGCCTCTTTTTGTTCAAAGGATTTCAGTTCAGAGAATTCCAAAACCTTTTAATTATATGATAGCTCTAAGATAGCAATAAATTATTTAGATTAGCACAGATTCAGAACAGTTTCTGTAGCTTACAACCCATAGACAGCGTAATAATAAGTGTTCTCCACTCAACAACTTCGTACTTTTCTAGGTAGTAGAGCCACGCTGATTTCAGCGCCAGCGGGCCGGCTCGACCGCGGCAGTACTATCCTCCCACAGAAGACCAACCTAAAGCGCCAGCATCTGTGTTGTCGTGTTTCGTTGGTGAGTGTGATACCTGAGGCCAATTGATGCAGGGATGACAGTTATCGTGGTAATTGTGTAAGCCTTACACTGTTACGATGACTGTCATGCCTTTTACGTCCCCAAGCGGGGTGTGAAAAAGTATATCATTAGGCCGCCGTAGCTGCATTGTCTGCATTTACATGAGTATGTTGACCACACCTCTTGGATTCTATTCATGCTTTCCATCAGGCAGAGTAGAGTCACTTTGGCAGGCTCTTATAATAATATAGTAAAAAAATACAATTCGTCGTCATTATCGTGTGAGACATAATTAACATTAGATTACAAAGAATATACTCGTATTACACAAAGATTAACGACTATTACTATTATTGTGATATCATTGATAGTTCATCTGACCATTGCTGGACATAGGCCTGTCCAGTAGCTAGGTCAAGATACTGTTATTATATTCGTGCAGTTATATCCTCTCAAGTTATATTTTGGAAATTATAAGAAACGAAGACGGGTTTCACCCCTCTCGGCTACAATTTTCATTATTGAGTTAGTTCAATCAGTAGAGAAAGTCAGATGTTTCTATTCCAGTAATATGTGTCTCGTTCCCTGTGATGGACATTTCAATTAAGCTTTTAAAAATCAATCTTCAAACAACTTTTATCAAAGTAGTTTCTATACTTTTAATTAACAAAGTTTGTTTGTTTAGTTGAACGCGATAATCTCAAAAATTACTGGTCCGAAATGAAAAAATATTTTAGTTTAGGATAGCCTATTTATCATGGTCTAGACCTTAGCTATAGGACGTTATGAATAACGGGAGCTGAGCATCAAGGAATTCTTCTTTATTTCACAAACACTAAAATAATTCATAATTTACTAAATATTCAAGTCCAAAGAAGCTTACCACTTACTAGCAAAGCTGATAACTTCCAACGCCACTAGGCAAGCCTGTCTTACCTTCGTCATATTAGTAGTCCTTTGTGTCAGTCGGAACAACACAAGATATAGGTCTACAGGCTTTTGCGGGACAAATTTTGCGATCTTGTTGAATATAGCATTGTTTAAACGTTCCACGAGTATAGAAACTATTTAAAACAATAAAACATGAAGAAATAATATATGTAGTTTAAATATAATGTCGTACATCGGCCGCTTTCCTAGTTCGCTTTACCTATGAGAGATTTATAAGATTAAATGTATATATATATCATCAACAGCCTTTACAGTCCACTGCTGAACATAGGTCTCTCCTTAGCAAGGAGGTTTTGGCCTACTATACCACGCTGGCCGGACAGGTTGGAGATTTGTTCCAAGTTTTTCTTCTCTTTGTAATGATGTTGTCTTGCATATATATTAATATGTTATTTTGTAAAACACTTTGCTATATAAAGGGTATGTATTTAAACTTTAGGAAGTGCGTTTAGCAGCAGCCATTTTGTAAGTAGCAGTGACCAAGTTTGAAAAAGGTTTATCCCCTAATCGGCAGATGATTGGCCATTGTGTCCCTTTTTAAATATTTTTCTATCACAACAAGGCTTCGGTATTTAATAGTACCAAACATATTAATAATATAGAGAAAAATGGGTTGCAAAGGTTAACATTAAACATTATGGGTGAACGTTGTATTTTATTAGAAGATAAATTGAGAACCCGCTCAAAATTTGTCTATTTTTATGTTATAACATCTAATGTAAATATCAAAGTAGTTTTTCAATTAAAACATTTGAAGAATTACTCAATCTAATAATAATAGGCTTCATTTATCTTTCATGTAATAAATCAGGCAATGCTGTCTGTGAAATTTCCGATTTTGCCCGGAATACAAATTAACCTCGGTTAGCATCTAATTGGTTTTTAAGTCATTCATAAAAACCAAAGGCTTCTAAGAAACACTACAAAGATATTATGGCGTTTTTTATGCCTTTTCCGTGCTCAACCTTGAGCTCGCCTTAATTATGTATTTCTCATAGTTAGGACTCGGCGGTGAAAGCTATTTGACAAAAGAAAAATAAACTACTTCTAAAAAGTTAAAACGAGTCTGAAAAACTTGTTCCATATTTAACTCGTGTACTGCAATAACCGAAAAAAGTGAGTAATTGTTTAGAAGATCAATTTGTGTCGCAGTTTGATGACATGTTACTCTTGGCCAAAGTTACTTTTTTTGCAAGTCATGAATTAACAAACAACAAAAACTTTTTGATTTATTGCCGAAAAAAGAAAATTATGTTTTTGTACAGTTTGTTGAAGAGACAAGAGTTTGGGCTATGCCTTTTTGTTTTATTAAAAGGCAATTTTACAGGCGGCTCTCTCATAGTTAGGCAATTGTTTGGCGTTTCATTAATAACTAATATTTTAGTTCAATAATGTTTTGTCACATATTAAATTTATCATACGCGTGAATTTATGAAATGATAATAACTGTCTATAAGACGAAACAAATATTCAGCTCAGCCAAATTTGTCAGTGGAAGACAATTAATTATTGAAGTTTATATCTCAGATATGGTTGGAATATTTGGTGTCATTTAAGATAAAGAACAAACGCCAAGCTGTATCCATTTTATACAAATTCCAAATTCTCATTAAAGTTAAGTCACTTAATTATTATCACTGATTACGCTAAAAGCATTTTGTACACAAGAATTTACAAACTTAAAACAATGAGGAATCTTGTCACTGCAACCTATGATGGTGTTCATACCATAACTTTGCAGGTGTCTGAGGACTTTAATGAAATTTCACAGAAGGGTGCACTTTATACATCGTAAAACAAATACCGCGTTATAGCTAAGAAAACCATATTTTTACAACCCGCCGAGTAAGGGTTCAGTGGTTTTAAAGACTTTTATATTGTTCTCGATATAATAAGTTCTTGAGGAAACATCTCATAATACATCGTATTCAAGAGACGTGTATTTTGTTGGCTGAGTTTTATGTTTTGAAATATTACTAAACAAAGTTGGCATCTATGTGTTTAAATTACCTAAGCATATTTGATTACATATAAATACACATGAACATGTATTTAAATCAGTAAGAAGTATTTCATGGAGGGTTTTCGTACAGAAACATGGGACCATAAGTCAATAAGGTTAAGTTGTACCACAATTTCATATTTTTGTTGTTATTTATTTACTACTTAATTTAGTTTCTAGAGGCATCTAAGAAATCTTCTTTTATAAATATCATAAAGTTTTAAATCCTAGACGAAAATAAAATGTAAAAGCAGTTTATCGTGTTACGAGACGAAAAAATACGATATTTTTAAAATTACTTTCGTGTAATAAATACAATTTATGAGCGAGATTCTGGATGAGGGGTGTTTTATTTCTGTTAAGGGCTCTTTTTATTAGAGGCGGGATAATTAATTGTTATTTCATGATAATAAACGCAATTTATTATGTTCTCGACTTCAGGCACCGCCTATTATACCTACATATATTATCTCTGCGAATGTTACCCAAGAATAACTTTTATTTTTAAAGACTCTTTTTGGAAAAGAAAACAAGAAAGGAAGGCAACCAAAAGTTTTGAAATTTTGCTCTTGGAGGTAAGAAAAACATACTTAGACGGAATGGGGGCTACCAGAACTGGCTACTCAAATGGTGTACTCGTACAACATAATGTGGTATACCTAAACAGTGCGATGAAGAGAGTCTTATCTTTAAGCTTTACGTAGGTAGTGTATAAATACAATTGTGTCATTTCAATGGTGAACATTGCAAGAGATTGCTGTTATGATAAATAGCCAGTCAACATGTAGTCACTGTTTATTTTTTTATTTTTTTCTATATGAAGAGCCTGCCAAAGTGACTCAACTCTGCCTGATGAAAAGCATGAATAGTATCCAAAGAGTTGTGGTCACCATACTCATTGCAAACGCAGACAATGCAGTATGGTGACCCACAATATGGCGGCCTAGTGAGATACTTTTTCACACCCCGCTTGGGTACGTAAAAGGCATGACAGTCATCGTGGCAGTGTAAGGCTTACACAGTTATCACGATAACTGTCGCCCCTGCATCACTGTGACAAATGAGCAAGAATGGAAAGGTGACATGATAAAGTATGGAAAAATGGACTATAAATTTGACGATTATTTGAAAGAAAATTGCAGTATACAAACAAAGAGGTTTTAATGTACATAACTTTAAGGATTTTCAGTGACTTTGACAAGAAATGTGTGATCAAAACAATTTTAACTATATTTCTTTACTTGTGTCGGATGCAATCGAACATACGATGCAGTAGTCTGGTCCTCAAAGGATCATAAAATCTTGATTTTCACACTAAAAGTTCAAAAGGAACATTAGGTTTGTCTAAGTAGGTTGTGTTATATTCTAACCTAGCCGCGATTGTGTGAAAGCAAACCTGAGGAAATTAATCTTGCATTTTCGAAACATCCACGTGAGTAAAACTGTTTAATCTTAATGTATGTTTAGAAAACACTATAACTATAGACAATTAAATTAAAGATAGTCTTAAACTTTGCAGCAAGTCGCCTAATTATATTTTAACATAAAATATTATATTGAGCAAATGAATAAATATTTCGGACATTTGACACACAACGTCATCTTGTTTCAAATTAAGCAGAGCTTGTGCTATGATAACTAGACTGACTGATAGAATACTTATATATTTTTTTTGTAAATACATACATATTATACATAGAAAACACCCAAACTTCGAAACAAATATTCGCAGATCTTACAAACATTTGGTCCAACCTGGGAATCGAACCCGAGACCTCAAGCACAGGAGCTGCTTTCACTACCGCTGCGCCACCGAGGCAGTAGTGAGTGAGCACAGTCTTATGTTCAAAAAGCAATAACTATTCCAAACGGCATAATGTTAAAGCAATAAGCAACTTAATACAGAATCAACAGATGTTCACCAGACAGTGAAACACTGACGGCAATAAGTCAAGTTAGACTTGTTGAGACCAGCCACAAGTGGTTATGTCACTTTTCGCGTATGGAACCAGACTTGGTCGGCATCGATTGGAAAATACCTTTCGTGTTTCACGATATCTGTTTCTGCAAAAATAGTTTCGACATTATACTATCTTGTAACTTGTTTTCTTGCCAATATAATCAATTATCTTGTAACCAGCCCTATTGGTACTATTTACTGTAGATAAATAAACTATACGTAAGTTTTATGGCCCTAACAAACATCGACGACTCGGTCAACATTGTAGTTAGTGGTCGTATGGAGGTATTCTATGCAAGTGATTGTTCTTTGGGCGTGGGAGATGTCTTTGAACAATAGTAGGTATTGATTGAGTTAATAAGTTTTTTTTTTTAAATAAATATTTCACATGTTTGTCACACAACGTCATCTAGTTTCAAACTAAGCAGAGCTTGTGCTATGATATGATAACTGACTGATAGAATACTTATATACTTTTTTTTAAATAGAAAACACCCAAACTTCGAAACAAATATTTCTAGATCATATAAACATTTGGTCCAACCCGGGAATCGAAGCCGAGACCTCAAGCATAGCAGTCGCATTCACTACCGCTGCGCCACCGAGGCAGTTGGGACAAAATAATATTAGAAGATCATATTTGAAAATAATTAGGCTATCACGAAAGGCTTTTGAATATATTGAATGCATCTGGTTTCTAAATATTACACATTTAAGTTAAAGTTGACTACATAGAATTAATACAGTTAAGGTACTGGAACGAGTACGGTAAGGGTCAGTCGTGGATTACATTATTCCTAGTTATGAACTTTTCAAATTAAACAACACATAATGTGTTATTTTTAGTCCAAAATCGATCAGTGGTGTACAATGAGCATGGTCTGTCTAGCAGTAAACTGCGGTACGTTGATGATGATCATCAACAGCCTTTTACAGTTCACTAGTGGACATAGGCCTCTACTTAGCAAGGAGGTTTTGGCCTCCTATACCACGCTGGCCAGACTTGTTGGAATAGGGTTTGTTTCAAGTTTTCCTTTTCTTTGTAATGATGTCGTCTTGCATACTTTCCCTTAGTCGCCTTTTACGACACCCACGGGATGAATAGAGGTGGTAACACTATGTATTTTTAATCTGTTACCACACGGACATGATGATGATAATGATACGCAAACAATGAGGTTTAATGTTTTGATATACGAGTCTCTAATAATTAAAAATGACAAAGGAAAAAGTATTAAAAAGGGTCCAAGAATTTTAAGCGACTTCAGGCAAATACAATCAACCTGAACTTAATGGTTAGTGATAGAGTCCAGAAACGGTTAAAATCCATGATATTTGCTAAAGAGTAGTCTTCAATATTCCGATGATGATAGAATGATCTATATGAGAAAACTTGGACCATGGTTTCGGTGTTTGACGTCAGTAGTAGTGGAAACGTCAAGGGACAATAAATGGTAGAATCTCAGTGTAGTCAACAATCTCAAGGTATTGAAGTGTATTTAGCTCATAAACTCTAACAGTTACTATTATACATCATGCACTTTATGTACATAGGCGGACTTAATCCCTAAGGCATTCTCTACCAGTCGACCTTTGGGTGATGCAGAGAAAATAGGAAGTAGGTGCGTTTCAGGTGATGTTGAATAACAGAAATAAACATATATGTACAAACTTATCATATACTAAAATTTATATAAATACATAAATAGATACATATACATACTTAAGTGGATATAAATCTATATACATACATACATACATACACAAATAAATATCATAACAAGTATAAGATGATAATCATGTATTGGTGGATTCTGACAGTTGCTTCAGTAGACACTGCTTCACTTTTTTTTTGAAAGAAAAACCGTTGGTAGCCATCCTGACCTCGAGGGGAAGCTCATTCCAGAGAAGAACAGACTGCACAAAGAAAGATGAGCCAACAAACTCAGATGTATGGGAGGGGCAACGAAGGAGAAGATTGTTAGAGGACCGAAGCTTT
Source organism: Hypercompe scribonia (assembly GCA_949316085.1). Lineage (NCBI taxonomy): Eukaryota > Metazoa > Arthropoda > Insecta > Lepidoptera > Erebidae > Hypercompe > Hypercompe scribonia. The sequence continues at coordinate 22,510,472 of OX438980.1, read as the reverse complement.
CTGTCGTGATTGCTACATATGAGTTGGAAATAGCATTTTAAATATGTTGGCGAAGATGGGTTATTGAGTATAGAGTATAGGACAGAGAGCGTGCGTAATTTTCGGCGTAGACGAATTGGTAGCCAGTTGAGCTGCGAACGGAAAGAGGATACATGGTCATATTTACGGAGATTATAAACAAATCGAATGCAGTTATTAAGAAGACGGTCTAATTTATCGAGAAGATCTGCATTCAGGTCATAGCAGCACACATCACCATAGTCGATTAAGGGGAAGATAAGAGTTTGCACAAGCATAGTCTTGGTTTTTACGGGCAGGAAGTTTCTCAGACGATTTAGAGCTCGAAGTGTCCCAGTAACCCTCCGGCACTGTTTAGCAACTTGGTCACGCCAGGTCAGTGTGCAATCGAGGTGCAAACCTAGATCTTTCACCGATCCACTCACAGGTATGGTAGTCCCATCAAAGGTAATGGCCTGAAGAGTCTTAATGTCTACTCTGCTTATCGAACGGTGACTTCCCACAATGATAGCTTGACATTTTGTGGGGTTTACTGATAAACCAAACCTTTGAGACCATGTGTTAATTGTTTTTAGGTCGTGGTTGATCTTTTGTATTGCTATCGAAATATCTTCCACTTTACTCTGTGAGTAGAGCTGTAGGTCATCGGCATACAGATGATACGCACAAAGAAGTTCTAGGGATAGGAGGTTAATATACACAGAAAATAATATAGGAGAAAGAATACCGCCTTGAGGAACACCAGAATCAAGATCACACCAGCTCGAGGAAGATTCATCGACATGAACAGACTGCTGGCGTCCCCGAAGATATGATGAGAACCAATCCAGTGCTTCCGGTGAGACCGCAAGGTAGGAAAGGATAGACAGGAGTATATTGTGATTGACTGTGTTGAAGGCATTAGAGAAGTCGATTAGTACCAAAACAGTAACTTCAATGTCTTGCATACCTGCCTTGATATCGCCAATCACTTTAAGAAGAGCGGAAGTAGTGCTATGACCAGGCCTGAAACCTGACTGAAAGGGGCTCAATAGGTTGTTTTTATAGACAAAGTCAGAAAACTGTTTGTGCACACAGGATTCTAGGACCTTGGAGAGGAAAGGGAGAACGGATATTGGTCTGAAATGTTTGGGGTGTGTGGGATTTGTAATTTTAGGTAAAGGAATGACACAAGCTTTGCGCCACAGTGATGGGAAAATTCCAGAATTTAAGGAGTAGTTTATAATATGGGTGATTATAGGTAAAATGTGGTCAATGATTGTTACGATCATACGTCTGCTGATTTTATCACAATCCACAGCGTTGGATTTGATGGAGAATATAATCTTTTTGATCTCACCCGACGCAACCGGAGAAAATCGGAAGGAATTTATGATAGGGCTTTTTAGACTTGTCAAGTAGTCAACAGTGCGATACTCTGTTTGAGAATCCAAATGAGAAGATTGAGAAAAATGGTGGTTCAAATCCTCCAAACCAACCGTCCCCTGTAGACCACCTGACCGCTGCTTACCGATACCTAGAGTTCCAAGGAACTTCCAAATATTGGCGGGAGAAGAATGGGTGATGTTGTCAAAAATGTGTCGGCGTTTGGCGTTGCGTATCATCTGATTGCAACGATTTCTCGCGATTTTGAATATAGTGCGCTTTGCCTCGGTACGGTCCCTTCTGAATTTGAAAAAAGCCCTATCTCTCTGTCGCATAGCCAAAAGCACCTCTTTCGTCATCCAGGGAGCAGGTTGTCTCTTCATTTTAATGCTTTTGATGGGTGCATGGATATCATAAAGAGCATGGATTCTTGTCCAACGATTTTAGTTTTGTCACAGAAGAATTAATGAGAGTATTTTCAGTAAATATACTTTGATGGTGTATTTTTATCTAACAAACTCACAGCCCGTAATATGTTACTGCTATTTTTCTATTCTTTAATGTCTATTTTGTATTTTTTACGGGATTAAGTGCAGTCAATGTGCAATTCTAGACTTTATGTGCCATATTTTATCGTGGTCCGTCTGCTCGTTCTGGCGTTTTTGAGTAACAAACATCAACACATAATTTCATATTTAAAATGCAAATATTAAACTAACTTATACTTAAAGTGAGAAAAAAATATAGTTTAGTACATTTCAGGTTTAGCTTTTTCTTCTAAGTCCCTAAATGTTGTAAAAATTAATGTATCCTGCTCAAAAAAAACACACTAAATAAAGTAACTCCAGGCCCGTGAATGTGGAATGTCCTGAGCCTACATTACTATACAGTGTTATCTGGCACGTACCCAGTCAATAAGCCGGGTAGCCGGATACTCAGAGGTGGTGTTAATGGCCAGCATCCGAGGGTTAACTCCAAAGACGAGTGAGATAAACGTGTACATGGTTTTGTTAACTGGTGTGAGTTCTGTGCTAATAAGTTTTTTTTTGAGTACTTATTATTTTATACCCTTTACTCCTTTCTAAAGAGAGGTCTAAGTCCAACAATGGACAGTTGTATAACACCCTTGTTTTGCTATTTTCTTTATTCATGATATTGAATAATTGTTCATACATTTATTTGAATTAAGATATTGAATATAAATAGTGTTGTTAGATAACGTGTTTTTTTTGTTGTTCCGGGTAAGATTTCTTAAATAAATAAATAAATATTTTAGACATTTAACACACAACGCCATCTAGTTTCAAACTAAGCAGAGCTTGTATTATGATAACTAAACTGACTGATAGTATTCTTATATACTTTTTTTTTGTAAATATATACATATTATACATAGAAAACACCCAAACTCCGAAACAAATATTTGCAGATCATACAAACATTTGGTCCGACGCGGGAATCGAACCCGAGACGTCAAGCACAGCAGTCGCTTTCGCTACCGCTACGCCATCGAGGCAGTCATGTATGGCGTCAGTTTGTTATAAGAAACAGAAATAAATAGAAATTGTTCTAGAACTTTAACTCTAACTTTAACTCTAGAAAGTTAACTAAGTTTTAATTGGGGCAAAGTCTAGTATATAGTAAAAGGAAGCGTGTATCATGATCAGCACAGCAGTTGGCGTTGAAATGTTCAGGTTATAGTCGTATCCACAAAGATTGGTGCTTGAAGCAGCTCGTTGAACAGGCGCCAAGCCCGATTGTTGCCTAGAGAGGGTGGTAATATAACGCCGTAGAGCTTTAGAGTATGAGATAAAGAAGACGTAAATAAATTGGAATACATATAAATTTTATACTGGTGAAGTTGATCTCGTAAACAAAAAAGCAACAAACACCAAAGATAACTATTAACGAGTAGCTACTCTACTAGCACTTTAATCTCTCCAGTGTCCATTATTGCTAATTTCATGAACTATGAAAAAATACATAAGGTTTTAGACGAACGCGTCGTTAATTTGGTTTGTGTTGTAGGAGAATCGAAATGAAACTTTTCTTCTAACTTACTGGCCTGGAAATCCTTTTCAGTTTCATTAAAATTAATTGAAATCGTTTTTATTCAATAACAAAAACCGTTTCTTTAAATTAAAAAAAAAGACTTTGGTTGACTAAAAATATTTTAAAATCATTTTGACTCATTTTTTTCCGGTCATTGTCAATTAAAAATACGAGGCTAAACTCATTTTCAAAACAACAAATTCTCTGACGACAGTGCTGAGACTCCGTTCACGTAAGGACGTGAACATGAGACGGGTTGAGTTTCCTTGGCAGTAGAGTTTTATAGTCTTTATAGCCAGGAATGCTTTGGTACACCTCTTTTACATATACATTTAATTACGCCTGTTTCCCCGGTGTGGCAGATAGAGGTATTATTCAACGCCCACTTTCCACCAGTATCTAGTTAGTCTTACTACTACTAGTCGTATTTTTGTTTGCCAAAGCCTCGTCTGTCGATCAGTAGGCCCACCACTTGCAGATGAGGTGAAGTTCTAAGAATAAGAGTTATAATGAGGAGAACGTAAAATCGAAAACGTAAAATGCAAATAATTTTGGAGTCACCAAAAATCGACCATTTTAATATAAAAAAAATTATATAACCAGGGTCATTGTTACGATAAATACGAATCGGACGACACATCCGAAGCTAAAATCTACACTGGAAGAGCAAAACGGTAAATATCGAAGCTAAGTCTTCCACAACGCACATTTTCTAACTTCGAAGTCTAAATTCGCTGTTTGTTGATTACTCATTATTCTATAGACAGAACTACACTAGAACTATGACTTATTCTGTGTTCGTAGTAAGATTTACAATGAATATAAATAGGAAATTTAGCATTTAATTCGCACAATGGCAGACAATTTTTATAAACACTACATTGTGTTGTAAATATATGTGTAGAAATTAGAGAGACCTTATCCAAAAACTCTAAGTTCCTTCATCTATAAGTATTTTGAACTTTGTTTCCCTGTTAATAAGAGAATCTCTGTTTCAACTTCTCTAATTTGTCCAGATATATTTACTCCAGTAGTTGGTGTGGACTCAGTAAATAATGTAACGAGGTTATGTTGACTCAGTACTTCTCGGAAGGCCCACGGCAGTGGCAAACGAGTAAACAAACTAATGTTTAGTTAGCCTACTAAAAACACGAGATTAATGGACAAACTGTTAACTTAGAGCTAAATAGTAGTTTCAATAGGGTGGTGTAAATAACTCAAGAGTTTAATTTAAGGGTTGTAAGAGATAGGAGTTAGAGAAAGGGATGTACCATGTTCTAATAAACAAAAATTTAGTCTAAAATTGAATCGAATGACCTCGACTTGAATTGCCTTTTAATAATCAAAAAATAATTGGTGACCTTCTCACGCATTTTGACTAAGAATACAGTAGGTTATATTTAACCGAATGTGTTCATGGTTAAAATAAGACTGTTTCAATAAAAAAACGCAAGGTTAAAGTTAGTCTACTCGTTTATCTTTAAAAATAGCGTTCAACTCTCTTCGACGAACAAAGAGAAATTTAAACTATCTCTTAAAGCTTGCCGGCAATATGGACTCCATTTAGCGCTCCTGAGCAAACTTACATTGAAGCTCTTTTTAAATCTTCAAACCAGTAACGCGTTAACATACGTATATTCATACACAGCACCTCAGACACGGACAGATTTTCTGTCGCGCTCCTGCAGACATGAACAACACAAAAATACACAATTAATACATTTAGAGATTAACTCACACCCACAAGCCTTGTAAACATTTAATTAAAACACAAGAGCTAAAAAGCTTCGCTGAAACACGAAAGCCCAACCCTCACAAATGGGCCTCTAATAGAAAGAGGAACGGGTGTGAGGTGGGAGGATCAAATTGCGGTCAACGGAAGATTAGCACCAAGTATCCAAATGTCCGCAGACGATTAAAGTGTTGCGCGAATATGCCAAGATTGCGAGCAGTGATTGTTGGACAGTTTCCGTCTTAGTTTGATGCCAACGTGGTAACGCTGCATCATCTATTTCTATGTGTATCGGGTGCCTATACGATTAATATCAACGGAGAAATGTACACATAGTGCTTACAGAGGAGAATATGTTAGAATGATACCTGAGAAATTATGCATATTAAAGAGTTCCCGTCATCGTTCAAAGCAAAAATTAAAGACGCAAATCAACTCAATTACATAATCTATTTTATTTCGTGAGAGATGTCTAATCAACCATTTGAAAGCCGAAGGGTTCCCGAGGGTCCCTAAGATGAAGTCCTTCAAAACATCACAAATAGATTTTTAATTAATCATCAACGTGCATTTAAGCCCTTTGAAGTTGTAAGCATCTATAACTTGCAATAACCGCTCACTGTCAACCATGTCACGTACTCGTTTTTTTTTATATATACTTAGAGCCTGTGACTCTTCTCTGCCTGATGGAAAGCATGAATAGAATCCAAGAGTTGTGGTCACCATACTCATTGCAAATGCAGACAATGCAGTATGGTGACCCACATTATGGCGGCCTTGTGAGATGCTTTTTCACACCCCGCTTGGGGACGTAAAAGGCATGACAGTTATTGTGGTAGTGTAAGGCTTACACAGTTACCACGATAACTGTCACCCCTGCATCAATGGGCCTCCGGTCTGACACTCACCAACAAAACACGACAACACGAATGCTGGCGCTTTAGGTTGCTTATGTTTGACATCAACAAAAAAGAAATTTCAATTTACAATTGATAAATAATGTTGTAAATTGTAATTAATTAACTGTCGATTGCCGTATCAAAATTAGCAATAATCAATTGTTAAAGTTTATCTTGATCGTGCGCAAAACGTTTCGGTACTCACACGTTTGTGAAAACTTTTTTTAAATATTCAACAGTTTAGCTAAAGAAAAAAATTTAAATAGTAGGCTGTGCGAATTGCCCAAGACCGGGAAGACCGGGATGGTTGGCGTTCCTTGGGGGAGACTTTCGTTCAGCAATGGACGACAATAAGTTGAATTGATTGGCTGTGCCGGTTGTGTAAGTGATTTCTAGTCTACTATAGCGAAAAGCGAGAGAGTCACATGGACCAGCTCGACCAGAGTGTTACACTGTCCCACAGAGAACCTATTCTTCACAATGCTTATACCAAGTTGCATTTCTCTAAATGAGTATGTTACCAGAGTACCAATCTAATCTAACTCTGCTTGCCACCCTCGTGGGTCGTTAAGTTGTGTGGCGATAGTCACATTAAATTGTGTAAATGTGAGGTTAAAATTAAGCCTATACGCCAGATATCGTTTTACATATATATTGTATAATAGAATTGTTACAATAAGGTTTGTCCCTCTGAATAACAAATACGGATATAGCCCATCATAAATACACAATATGAAATCTCTATAAGCTTATGTAAATTCAATTCCCGCAAAAGCCGTCAAGCATTTACCAATATACGAAATCAATACTATTACGACTTCGAGAGTTGAAATTTGATTGTCCCTCAACACAAGATATAGGTATTATTGGATTCAAAGGTAGGAGATTGGAGTGTGATAACTTGCCAGACATCATTTAGTAACAGTTTCCAGAAATAATATACTTTAAATCTACGTGTTCAGGTCGGATTGGAAATGAGCAGATTAGCGCAATCCGAAACTCAACCTGATACGTTGATGTTTAGGTCACCAAAATGAATAAAAAAAGATCAGACTAGCTCTTACAGAAGAATAGAGTAGAGAATGATTTGTAGCATAACAAGACATCAGTATAGCAGCAGAACTCAATTCAATACAGTATTTCTTTTTTTGAAAACTGTCTCTGTCTGTCTCTTCTCCTAATCGATTTCGGTCACGGAGGTCAGCCGAATACGCAGGCGATTTAATAGTGCACTAGTATGTGCGCAAACATACAGAGGTGCACTCTCTGTTCCCTCACTCTCAAAATCCGATGGGACGGCTATCAGGACCGACGGTTTTAAGTGCCATCCGAGGTAGAGGGTTAAGATTCTAATTGCTTAACTCCGGGATGTAGCTAAGCATTTCTATATTCAGAAAAACTCAATAATATTTTGCTGGACCAACCCGGGAATTGAACCCGAGACTTCTTGTTTGGCAGTTATATATGCTAACCGCTAAACCACCGAGGCAGCTAAAAATTGTAAAATTGCACAAAAAATATTGTTTTTTTTTCGATATATATATTAGTAACATTTAAGGATTTATTTAACACTGCGTTAGAATTAATGCATGGCATAATATCATGGTTTTTTTCTCTTGAATGTCGTTGTAGTAATAGAAATTGTTAACAATATTCACATGAATCAAATTCTAACCCAACGAGTGTCTTTGCTTCGAAGTCGCTAATGTTATATAATACATAAAACCAAGCAGTGTAGATCATTAATTTTATTGGGTGTAAGAACTCACATTTTTAATCAAATCACTTCTCATTTATCTAAGAACAAAACCGAAGCGAAATCAATTTAGATTGGCCATCGTAAAAATCGAGTAACTACAATAAAACTATCGTCTGGCCATTAGAGCAGCCGATAACGGAAGAGCCGGGGTTCGAAGCCGGGGTGTAATCGTGGCGCATTAAGCCAGAACAGATCCCTATACTTTCCTCTTCAATTACTATTACCATAATGCGAAGATTTAGCTGAGTGGTTCGTTCCGGGATTTTCTCATTTTGTTTTTCCTACCTGGATTTATTTACAGGATGGAATAACTTTTTCATTAAATCCTGAAGAAGCTAATGAAATGTTATGAGAGAGTGTACTTTGAGAGATGTTTTACATTAATAATAAATTATTTGACTTTGATTTTGAATTAACACAAAGCTTAGGTGAAATTGGGAACTTGTTTTATATTTTTTTTCAATTACCTGTCGTTCTAATATTCGTTCAATTTTGTACTTAGTTGACGGCTGTCTTCTTACCTCACATTTTGTAATTATCAGTAATTTAACCTCAAATTCTAGTACCTATTTAACCTATCTCCTATGTCTTTGGTAATACACAGATAGCCTGTCTGTGTGCCTGTCTAGTCAAGAGTACAAATGATTTAGAAAAGTGTTCTCGTATTAGAATAGGCTGATGTTAATTTAGCTTCTAAACTTTCTTCAATTACCCTTTGTAAGTTGCTCTTTAGTTCAAAATTTAACAAAGTCACAGATGATCTCGTTCCAACAACTTTATTATTATAGGTCGAGTTTAATTGTCGCCTGAAACGGGAGGCGCAGAGTCAAAAGTGGATCTCTTCAAACCACTTAAGTGTTAAAGGCAACAAAGCGGAAACAACCGGTTCTCGGCGGACCGAATCGATAAACATTTAGGCTGCCCAACTTTAAAATGATTTATGAAGGTAGCTGCTGTTTTTAGAAGAAAGGAGAAGGCTTAATAAGAACGGTAATTCTCGGATAAATGAAAATATTATCCTTAATCCATGATTGAAGTGTAAACTAATTAAAATTTTGGTAAAGCATCACGTTTATTAGTTTATTACATCAATTTCATTTTTCAATCCTTATTGTTAGAGTACATTTGCATATTAATTATCTGCCAATTCGGTCATGTTTCACTGGTCACAGTCGTAGGCTGAATTGATTAATAAGTTAATAACGTTACGCGATCCTCTCCCTATAACATAATTCAATGAACGCGAAAGTGTTAAACTTAATTTAAGGGGACAGAAAATTAATTTATTTCAACTATGTGAAACTACCGTATTTTTGCCCTTCCACTGAACACCGCAGCTAAATAAGTGTAGTATCACATTTCTAAAGTTTGAGTGGGGTCGGAATGGCTCTATGGGCTGACAGCGTCAGCGTCCTGACAGCGCTGACAGGCACATTCACCCGTTACAATGTGTATGTTAAGGCAACATGTTTGTTTTGTAGATTCAGCAACATAAACAAGTAATTAAGCAATAAATGGTATTACTGAGCTAACAAATATGCGCTAGTGCACCTGGTAGCTCAATGTCATTTACAGCTCTATTGTGTTTATACATTTTGTGGTTTCGATTTCAACTCATAAACTTTATGAAAAAAAAGTTTACCGTGAAAAATTGAACCGCTATAATATTTTTTTGTTTGTAGTTATTTAATGAGCAAACGGTTAAGCGACTACCACACATCAACATACCTAACACGACTATTACATTATTATATTTAGACTAATTTATTTATAATACTGATTAACAACTTATTTTATATTATTATACAAATACAGTAGACCCTCGGTAATCCGGCTTCTGTCTAATCCGGACCCCTGTAATCCGACATCAATCAAACAATTTTCGCTAATGTAGATCGTGCATGATTGAACAGGTTACAACTTGTGCTCGACGCGTAGGTATTGTTTCAATTTCGATTGCTTAGTTTGAATTTGACTACGTGTGATAGCGGTGCAGCTTAGCGTGCGTTCCTTGTTTGCTGTTTATTCATTATGTATTACGTATACGTACCTAGTAATGTCGTCACAAGCCCAGAAGATATATACAATCTTATTATTTGTCTGTAATTTGTCGGATTACAAGGTACTCTTTTGTAAAAAATCCGGACTATAGGGGGTTTTAGGCAGTACTTTATAATCCGACAAATTCGATAGTCCGATACTGCCTTGCAAAACGTTTGTCGAATTACCGGGGCTCCACTGTATATCTAAATTGTTATTTTAAATTAATGAGATCGATATTTAAGGCTATAAATAAGTTTTGTTTTTAAGACCACGTTTTTTACGTTGTGATTTATTCATAAAGAGTTTCTGACGTGGTCCAAATGGACAAATACATATCGGAGAACCTATTGAGTTAGAATTTTCCCCAACCTCGTATTTTTTACAAACCTTTATCCGAAAAAAGAAAATATTCTAACAATATCAATCTCAAAAGCTGGTCCGTTTTTTGCCAACGCTACCCTATAAATAAGTCAAACATATTTTAATGCCTTGTCGATAACACGCCTGTTTACGTATTTATGAGGCTGACCGTACTAACAGCTGATCGTCGTAAAGCTGTTATGCTGACCTTACCAAGGGAGTTCGATCACTGATGTCTATTTAGCTGATCTAGGTATTGAACCCTGCAACGCGCTAGAGATTGAATTTACTGAAGAATTTTATAACATCATATTAAGATGAAAAAGCTTAAAAAGCTTAGAGACGGGTACCAAAAACACTGTTTTTTTTCTTTGTTGTGTCTCATATATACTGATGTAGTGATAGCTCTATAGTTGTTCTAGAGTTAGTCTTTGGTCTTTATAGCGTAATGTTACTTACGTTTAGGAAAAATGTTCACACAACACACAAGACATAAAATGTATAGTTTAGAAGGCACAATAAAATAGTTGGAACGGTAGAAAGCACACAGAACACAAGAGAGGGAGAACACATACAATTTACACTATCTAAATAAATATATGGAATGGTATTTTAATATTTAACACAAGGCACCGAATACAGTAATCGCGACGGCAGCAAGCTGTGTTTTGGTATTAGGTGTAACGTAAATGATTGTTTTTGAATACCTGTGTTTTGCGTAAAAATTGTTTATTGATGAGTAGTATTAATTATAATAATGTTATATTTGTTTGTCTATGAGTGTAGAATCAAATGTTATATACATAATAACACTAACAACATTAACAAATATAACTGTTTATGGTGAATGTCTTTATAAGATCAATATTTTCAGCCTGCTTTTTGTTTTAACATTGTAAAGGTGAAGTAAATTACAAATTACATACTTTACTAATCAGAACCATTTTCCTAACAAATTTTTATGTAGTTTAGGTTCAGTGCAATGTGTTATCTTGCAAGCAATTTTGGTTCATCCTTTTTATAGCTGGCGGCCTGCTTATGGGACTAAAATAAATGTGTGCCGTTTCCTTTCATCCCCTGGCTACGACAGAGATAACGATAGAGTACCCGCTATTTCCGGCACTAAGACTGCAGTAGAATGTAGAGACCGAGGTCGAGTACCTTTACGGCGTTCTGTGCTCAATAGAGTCCACTAGAACAAATAAATTCAACCGGTCATCTTACTAATACTCCACATTACCACGGCCTCATGTAAGCTCATTGTTCTTATTTTTTTTTAAACACATATTTTAGGTAGTAGAACCACGCCGATTTCAGCACAAACGGGCCGGCTCGACCGGGGCAGTACTACCCTCCCACAGAAGACCAACCTGAAGCGCCAGCATCCGTATTGCCGTGTTTCGTTGGTGAGTGCGAGACCGGAGGCCCATTGATGCAGGGGTGACAGTTATCGTGATAACTATGTGAGCGTTACACTGCCACGATGACTGTCATGCCTTTTACGTCCCCAAGCGTAGCGTGAAAAAGCATCTCACTAGGCCGCCATAGTGTGGGTCATCACACTGCATTGTCTACATTTGCAATGTGTATGGTGAACACAACTCTTTGGATTCTATTCATGCTTTCCATCAGGCAGAGTAGAGTCACTTTGGCAGCCTCTTCATATAAACCCGCACTAGGAATAAATCCTATGTCACGGGGTACTTTACAAACATAGAAGAAACGGACACAAAGAACACCCAGACTTAGAACAAGTTGTGAATCACGCAAAGTGCTGTCCCATATGGAGTTTGAGGCCATAACATTCAGTCTAGTAGGCGTAGTGACCGTTTAAGCCACTAGGCCAACCGTGCAAATAGTCCAAGTTGATGCTACTCAGTCCACTGTTGTTTAAAATGGAAACTTGTTGTTCAGTATAAGGGTTATTATCGCCTCACCTATGGACGTTACATTTAATAACCAATCAATCGGTCATGTGTTGAGGTGGATGTGAATAAAAGATAACCCCGGTTACGTCAGATACGGCAGGTATGTAGCTCTGTTTGTGTGATTCTACTCGTATAATCTAGGAGTAGAGTATTGTAGGTGAGAACGGATCTACCACAAGACACGTGTACTTGTTTGTAATTGACATTACTTTATTACCATTCGTCTGATGGTCGTGAAGATATCAAATTTTAATAATTTAATTACTTAACTAATATAACGTTATTTTGTAATAAAATACACAGTTTCTAGTGTTTCTAAGGAAGATAGGCATCGTCTTCAGAGTCTGAGGCCGGCCGTCTGTGTGGTGTTCAGTAGAAACGCCTAGTTTTGGGTCCCAAGGGAAATCATAAGGGATTTTCCACCACATCAACAAAAAAAAGGGAACATATATATGTGTCAATTAGGTTGTGTGCACATGTAATCTAAACGTGTAATAAAATTGTGACAGGTCCTTACATTAAATATATTGAAGAAAAACTAATGGAGATCCCCCTGTCTTTATTAAATTCACAGAACTCATAACAGTTTAAAGTTTAACAGATTTGGATGCGGTTTACTCTTATGTGTTAAGGTAAATTTCACTTAATATTTAGTAATTGTTGTATTTAAATCAGTTGACAATTAAAAAAGTTAAATTAGTTTAAACAATTACCGGCATTTACGTGGGTGGAACCGTAAGTAAAAACAAGTCAAGAATAAAAATAAACGATAAATTGCAAGTATGTTGCAATTTATCGTTTGTATGTTTGTATTTAAAAGTATATTGTGTTTTGTAAACAAGCGAGTTAGGTACTCACAGTTCACGTAGCTCTGTCGATCATCTGACAGTATTTGTATTAATTTAAACTAATTGACGCGCGCAACTTCGTCTGTGTCTCTCAACAGGCATACTTTTTCCTCATTTTTACAACATTTTCCTGAATAAATGGGCTATTTAACACTAAAAGAATTTTTTCGATTCAGTAGTACTTGAGATTAGCGCGTCCTAACAAATAAACATTTATATTCTTAGTACGAGGAATAGTCCGTGTGGTGACGGATTAAGAATACATAGTGTTACCACCCCTATTCATCCCTTGGGTGTCGTAAAAGGCGACTAAGGGACCAAGTATACAAGACAACATCATTACAAAGAGAATGAAAACTTGAAACAAACCCTATTCCAACCCGTCTGGCCAGCGTGGTATAGTAGGCCAAAATCTCCTCGCTAAGGAGAGGCCTATGTCCAGCAGTGGACTATGAAAGGCTGTTGATGCCGACGAATAACTATTATTTATACTCGTATATAATTTCCTCCCTTTTAAGGAGAGGCCTATGTCAAGCAGTGGACCGTCTACAGTCAAGGTTGTTGATGTAATATGATACATACCCTTTCTTTCATAATTTTATGATATAATAATTATATTACTTATGAATGGTCTTGGAACAGAATGTCCTTTGCTATGTCGCTAGCATAGAGAACGCAAAATTTTATGCTGATTGAATAAACGACACGGCAGATAAAATAGATACGAACAATTACATATTTTTAAGGATTACGTAATATTTTTAAAAGTAAAACAACAGATACTGTGTTGAATATTGTTCTTTGTAACTAGTTATTTTGTTTATTCATTAAGGGCCCGGCCTTTCAATAGGCTAGATGACGCCTTAGTCAAATTAGTTACTTTTTATCATCTGTCAAAACGACAATTTTGTATGAAAAATGTACTAAATACAAAATTGTGACTGTTTTCGACTGCTCAATTGCACAATATATTTTACTGTATGTTTGATTGAAAATCGTAGTAATAACAAAAAGCTACGTTAATTACATTTTCCGAGATGTTTCGCGATATTAGTTTAAATGAAGTGGACATTGATATTTGTTTATGATACAGTCATCTACCCAATTGTCAGATAAACTGTCAGCGTATTTTTTTATTCGATGGCTAGACAGATATTGCCAGAAAAATAAAGTTTCTAAGCAATATAGTTATCTGTTGTTTCAAACTTCATTTAGTGATATCCGTAAATTTTGCTGTTTGACTATTTCAACACAAATATCAAAAACACTAATCAACTAGCTCGTTTGTCTAGCGGTTAGTGTATCTCTACAGATCAATTGATCTCAGGTTCGATTTCCAGGTCAGACCAAAAAGTGTTTTAGAAATTTTTCTGATTATTGAAGTGCTTGATAATAGACCGGAGTTTGGAAGTTGAAGTATTAACCCCCGTGCCTCGGAGAGCATGTAAAACTGCCAGTCTTATGCCTGATCTCTTCCCGGTCGTGTCGGATAACCGTCCCATCAGATTATGAGAGTGAGGGAACAGAGAGTCACTGGCCACTGTGGCTAAATTCGGTTAGGATTCGTCATCATTTTTATAAATTTTCTTTGTATTATGATAAAGATTATACACGCTGTCGTTATTGAGTCTTTAATTTAGTTAAGTGAATTTGGATGTTTCTGACTCTATCGACGGTTTAAGTATCGAAGAAAACCGTTTATTACTAAACTTTTTATGTTTTAAACAAAAGAAAGGGTTGTTAGGGAAAGACCTGACAGTACTTTGTAAAATTATGAACTAATTTTCACGACCTTCGGCATAGCAGTCCGTTACACAAACCGCTACGCCATACGGGCGTCATTTTCATAGATTTTAATTTCATTAGTGGTTAGGTAGGCTCTAAAGGAATATGATGAGTTTCTTCGACTTTTTACTTAATTATTATTTACTACACCTATTAACTGAAATGCCAGAAAGTTTATTTTCTGACTGGGATCGAACTGGAAACCATATGCGGGTCGGTTAGACGCGACAACCGTTACACCACGGTAACCGATGGTAAAGATGTCAAACAGACAAGCAGAAAAGTAGAACTAATTTCAAGTTAAGAACAGTCAAATGTGAATCTGTGATCTTGTGATCCTTACCTAACATGTTACTAACTGTATAGCTACATCCCACTTACACATGTTTACAGTAAACTTAGCTACGAAAGATCCTAAGTAACTAGATAAATGTATTGACTTGCTTGTTATTTGACAATATAACTAAGGATTGAGACACCAAGGACCAGTCCTAAGTAGATTAGGCATGTTGGTATTTATACTTGTGTACATTTAAAATACGTGAAAACCCAACCATTCCCGTGAAGAGTGCGATCGCTAATATTATTCAACTCACCATACCCTTATCTCCCTTCCTCTTATGCTAATTTGATGCTGAGTAAAAAGGATACATTCTGAGGTTGCCGCCTTTATCGCCAATGGCGAGTAGTTTCTGTATCGGGTCCCATGCCAACGCTGTTGGTGAAAACGGGAACCCGTGTCGGAATGTCTGTGAACAATAAAAAAATATATTGAATAAACTTATTAAAAATGAATATACCTTACAGTGGTCAAGTGTGACTTGTAACATCTGGAATTCTTAACTTAACACCTGAGGGTTAACTCTAGGATCACGTTTATTGAAATCAAGGTCAAATTACATTTATTGGTCAAAGGAAATAGCGCGCGATCCCTAGTTTCCTCCTACAAACTTCCATGAAGTCACTCCTACAGGTACAGGAAGAAACCAAGAGTAAAAATGTAAAGTTCCACTTGTCGAAAAATTAAAGCAACAAACTTGCTGAACGAATTTTTTTTTTTCAGGAAGGCTACGCCTGCCTCAGGAATAAATCCTGTGTCGCGGGGGACTTTACAAACATACAAGAAACGGACACAAAGAACATCCAGACTCAGAACAACAATTTATGGCATAATAATTTATCACACAAAGTGTTGTCTCGTGTAGGATTTGAACTCACAACACTCAACGAAATGGAGAGCGGCATGGCGACCGCTTAAACCACTAGGCCAATCGTGCAGTCAAGAAGGTTAAAATCATTACGTGACCGTCATCAACAGCCTTTTATATTCTACTGCTGGACATCGGCCTCTCCTTAGCAAGGAGGTTTTGGCCTACTATACCACACTGGCCAGACGGGTTGGAATAGGGTTTGTTCCAAGTTTTTCTTCGCTTTGTAATGATGTTGTCTTGCATACTTTGTTCCCTTAGTCAACTTTTACGACACCCACGGAATGAATAGGGGTGATAACACTATGTATACCTAATCCGTCACCACACGGATAACGTGACCACGTAACCGTAGTCGTTCCCAAATGGCACATCATAGATATAAAGGAAAAAACAATGATGCCAATAACTTGTTCATTCTCAGTATGCTGCAAAAATGATTTTGGCGACGATTTTAGACATCATAAAGTATTTCCGAAAGAAAACGTTTGAACAGCATTGTAGATTGTACACTGTTTAAGTCTTGCGTCAAACATCTCCGTTACTTCAATTACCATATTACGCTACCGTGTGGTCGTAAATACGTATTTGGTATGACAATAAATAACGTAAGCACTGAAGTAAGAAGTACAATTATGTTAGAACTGAATGTTAGTTGGGTAGCAACTAAAACTAATTATTGTTTTGCAACAAGTCGATAATTTCAACACGATTTCTTAAAATTATGCTGTGAGCCCTTGCTTCCTAGTTCAATTTTAAGATTCTTTTTGATAATCTACAAAACATTCAAATTTGTAGTTGTATATTTTCATTGTGTCGCCATGAAGTATATAACTTTGTTTGTTAATTTCGACTGAATGCAATAAAAAGCCATAAATGGATTTATAAAAAAGTGAATTACGTTTTCTGTACACTATTAGAGGAGCTGAACCTTAAAAATTAAAACATTGAGCATTTGAGTTTGCATATTTACTTATTTTCGGTATGAAACGCTTCGCGCCTCCAAGGATTAAAAGATTTTGTTAAAATTTTAGAGGTAGATAGCTTTAAATAAACGAAGGGTGAGCCTTTTCACGTAAGATAAGCACCTGCCCGCGGGAGCGCGGTAATTGTGGCAAGCCTAAATTGATGGGTAATTTTAAATGTTACGCAACAATAAACTTTGATAAAAAATATATTTCCAAGTTTATCTCAGTTTGGGGCCTTTAATTTCTTTAAATAACATCTTTATATAATCGCTACAAATCTAATTCGAGTCCTTTAGGAATACAAGAAATAAAAGGAAAGAGATAACACAGACCGTGTCAGACGTTAAAAAACTTGAAAAATGAATAGTGTTTTTATAAGCACTGAAGGTAAAAGTAAAAATAATTTTTAGGTTATACAATAGTGTCGTTATTGAGATTTATACAAACGTTTTTTTCATTAATAAAAATTAGCTTCTTAATGTAATTTCTAAAATTAAAACTTAGAACAATTGTATTTTTCTAAATTCATTTATTTCTTCAACAATGTAACGTTCACAGAAATATCTTTATGGTATGTACATATATGAATCGATATCCTCCAAAACCGCAAGCCCAAGGGTGACAGGTAAGACAAGACAGCGCAATTAGAGAGACAGGTGGTAATGGCGTGAAATTCATAGGGGTTCCCATTCAGGAGGGGCCACCTACAAGCCGTAGATGACTCGAGGTACCCCCGACGTTCCCTGGTCACTAGTACCCCAGATTGCGTTCAGTTTTTATTCGGTTCGAGTCCGACATAACCACCAGCCGGTGTGGGTGAAATACGCGTTACGTTACTAATCCTAATTAATCCTAGTTAATCCTAATTATAATTTTTATCAATTCTCAGTTGATTTAAGATTCACGGATAAAGACATACAAACAAAGATATTAAGATAATCATAATAGTTCGATATTAATGACTGTAAATGCTTCATTATTAACTTTATTATCAAGTAAAATGCTAGTAAACACGTCTCACAATCTAAGCAATATATTTTTATACTGTTTGTCTACAGTATATAAGTTCAAAAGCCACTAAATAAAAGCGGCAATAAACAGATGAATGTTTTATATCGTACGAGTCTAAGAGAAGTGTGAATACCAATTAGTACATATGCTTAAGTCTATTTCATATTAATATACCACGATCACACAGAAAGTCGGTGTTAAACAATTTTTATATTGCCTTTCGCCGAGTGAATGTGGCTACCGGAGTCTTAATTTCTCTTTCCTCCTGATTCTGGAGGAGGGACACAAAGGGCAGTAATGTAATTATGATTTCTACACCACCTAAAAGTGTCAACTTAGAAAAGCATACAAATAAGATTTGTACATACATACATAAGTTTACTGATGTACAAAGATGTATAGGTAAATAAGTAAATCTTACTATGTATTTATTAACAATTAACGCATATATCTGTGAATTGTTTATTAACAAAAAGTGAGTACACTTGGTAACTGCGCTACATTGTAACGTAATCACTGTTTGTTCTCATGTTTAATAAACAAATACATGTATCGGTGACAATGTATTATATGTACCTGTATTTGCTGTTTCTGTATATCGCATTGTATTACTTACGAGTATTTAATAGCTTTATGCACAAAATGTACAATGGCGGACTTATTGCCATAAGCATTCTCTACCAGTCCACCGTGGAGTAGCGCAGAAGCAAATCTGAAGGTTAAGCGATTCGAAAACTAAACGAAAACTTAGTGACAACTAGAACAATGGAGTTTAGTCTTTATTCAAGCAGTTCAATGTCTATTATTCGCACTGATTGAAAGATAGATACTTTTTTTCCTTTAATGAATTTCTAACAATCCAAACATCAGACAGATAGTAGAGCCATGCTGATTTCAGCACGAGTGGGCCGGCTCGACCGGGGCAGTACTACTCTCCCACAGAAGACCAACCTAAAGCGCCAGCATCCGTGTTCTCGTGTTTCGTTGGTAAGTGTGAGACCGGTGGCCCGTTGATGCAGGAGTGATAGTTATCGTGGTAACTGTGTAAGCCTTACACTGTCACGATGACTGTCATACCTCTTACGTCCCCAAGCGGGCTGTGAAAAAGCATCTCACTAGGCTGCCATATTGTTGATCACCATACTGCATTTTCTGCATTTGCAATGAGTATGGTGACCACAACTCTTGGATTCTATTCATGCTTTCTATCAGGCAGAGTAGAGTCACTTTGGCAGGTTCTTAACATAGAAAAATAAAATGAATGGTGTCGTGGGACACCAGGTAGGAACGAAGTTCCTTCGGATAATGTGGAATCGACACAATTTGCAAAAAAAATCGTGCTCAATTTTATGTAGGTTTTCTTGATTTTTCTCTTAAATTTTGCTGATTAGTTTTTATTTAAGTACAAGAAAGTATTTAGGAAATTCAGTATTTTAGGAAATAAAATAATAAATTCCTTAAAATAATAAAATAGCACACATGACACGCTTTCGCGCCTGTGCACGTCTCATTTAACGGTTTTATTCCACGCACTTTTTTCCACAGATTTATTCCACGCACTTTTTCCACTCACGGTTTTACTATCACATTTTTTTCTGTTCGGTCCCGCAGCGAAATCCCTATCCCCTCCAAGCTTGCCGTAAGGAACTTCGTTCCAAAAAAAAAAACCTCCACAAAGATTTATGTAACTAGCTATAACCTGATAGGTGAATCCTTTGCTACAATAAAATAAATATACAGAATTTGATATTCCTAAAATGTAACAATGAAATAGTAATGAACATTCATCCCGGTGAAATAAAGGTAATATCTGATGTCAAAAAACTTTTGTTAAAAACAAAAATTCAGCAATCACTTTCATTGGCAATATTCCGCTGTTCGATAAATAAGACTGATTGCCTCCAACTCGTTATGAAAAAAAAGCGTTAAAAACGCTCAATAGCATTGAAATATCCTAAATATTCTCTGTATTATTCAGAAACGGTTAAAAGTCTTATAAATGTATATCTATTTAGTGCGAGAGGCTTAGCTTTGATTCACAAATTCGTTTTTAAATAAACAGTAATACAAAAGTATTTTGCGAGATCGAAGATAGCTTAATATTAAAGTGGCTTTACTACAAACGGAGAATACAAAACAGGTTTATTTATGAGAAAAAGAAATACATATTCAACCTGTTTTTAACTGTTCTATAAGCGTCAAAGTTTCAGATTTTTCTCAAAAACAAAACACTCTATATATTTTTTGTTCTTCGGAAACATTCAATCTAGTTGAAAATATCTAACTAACTGAGGCTAATTTGACCACTGTCAGGTATACAGCCAGTATAACAAAAGTTACTTATGACTAACAGATGCTAAAAATGTATTTAAACGAGGTAGATATACCTTATCCATGAAGAAAGGTGGTTAATAAAATATATGACTTAAGAGCAAGTAACCCTTTGACCTTAAGATTAAATAGGAATACTATAGGTTATCCAACATTAAAAAACAACATTGATAGTGCAGAGCGATAGCGTTGGGACAAATGCATTAGTAGAAGTATAAAAGGTGGTCCGTGCAGCGACAGCGGCACAGTCGTGTGGTGGCCAGCATCATGAGGGTCCTACTGGTAGTGGCTGCTCTTGCTCTGGCGTCGGCCAACGTCGTCAAAGATGACACCGATACTGGTACCGTCATCGGCAAGGAATCCATGGGTAAGTTATTGTTTCGAAGAAGTTTCAGAATGTAACTTATATGCTTTTGTATCCTCAATATTGACTAATGCTGAGACTCAGTCTGATGGAAATCAAGTTTCTAATTAAAATATACCCCATAAATGAAATTCCGGATATATAAGAAATTAAAACTTTTGACGTGAATAGCGTCTTTAAAATTACTTCCATGGAGGCGCAAATCAAAAAAAAGATTGATAACAAAATCGGGCTATACAGTTTCGTATTGTACCTATATATCTATCATCTCCACCCAAAATTCAATTATACCACTGGATAGCTAAAGAATCAAAGAATTCATTACAATAGGTAAGGACTGTGACAAGTCGCGCGCGTGGGAGAGTACAGCCCCGCCATTTTGAACGCCATTTTGATGCGTATCGAGATTTTTTATTAGTATAACTTTCGATTCGGTGAAGCTACGACGTTCATTTAAGTTTTAATCGTCAACTCTTATCAAAATCTTTTGATTATAAATATAATATTAGTAACAAACTGTGACTGTGAATATAATATGTGTCAAAATGAAAAAAAAAATATAATTTCGGTCTATACGCGTCGGAAAGCCAATTCAAAATACAAGAATCGTATAC
The DNA here is from genome assembly GCA_949316085.1 of Hypercompe scribonia. Classification (NCBI taxonomy): domain Eukaryota; kingdom Metazoa; phylum Arthropoda; class Insecta; order Lepidoptera; family Erebidae; genus Hypercompe; species Hypercompe scribonia. The sequence goes on along the minus strand of OX438980.1, from coordinate 22,489,187 downwards.
AGTTGGCAAGGGCATCTCAACTGTAATCAAATGGTACCAATAAAACACCATATGATTGTGTCAATCAGTGCTGCCAACGGAAAATAATGAATGCGGTCGATAGAATCAACGACGGTGACAGTACATCTGCAGCTACGAGGGCTGAAATTATGCAGAATGAAACAGTTGCCATCATTAACAATACATGTACATATAATATTATGACATAGGTACATACAGACGTACAAGGATCTTTTGGCGCGTGGATGACGCGTGATTGACAGAGACAGCGCCTTATAGTTTACCTTACCTGTCACTGTACCTGCACTGTTTCTGTCACCCATGCGTCAAAAGACCCTTGTACGACTGTAAATAATATTTTTTTATATAAAAACTTTATGAGACGTTATTCAGGTACAACAAACGGCTGTGTCCATAACACCTTCTTTTCATAGATCTTTATTATATTGCATCCTGAAGTTTCAGGTGGTAAACTGACCAAAATAAGTAAACTTAAAAATAATAAATATAGTTAGGAAATCTAAAAAACAGGCTCAGAAACATCAGCTACAAACAAACAAACATATAGGTTAAGCTAATAAAAACGTGATAATAACATCTGTGGCAATGTCTTGGAACTTATTACCAGCTTGTTTCGCTCCCACTAGGATCCCTGGCACGTTAAACGGCAAAAAAATATTTTACTGAGCCGCCACAGTGTAGAGGAATATACTACATCGTCTGCATTTGTAATAAGTGTGATAACCAATACTCTTGCATTCTACTCATGCTTTCCATCAGGCGAAGTAAAGTCACTTTCGCAGCCTCTATATTTAAATTAAAAAAATGCCTCAACTCACAAGCTAGTGAGTGACAAATGAAATTTGTATCATATTTAAATAAATAATTGAGAAAATTAAGTGCTCTCCCAATAACAGATCGATGATACTTAAATGCCTCCAAAATGACTTCAACATCAATTTACACATGTTTTATTAATCTGTTAAATAGTTAACGTGGACATCAAGACGAAGGAGCTCTGTATCTTGAAGTTACTGAACCACATCTTACAGCCAACCGTGTACGATGACATTCGGGAGATCGCGAGGGAGTGGGCCATCGAAGAAAACAAGGACAAATATCTGGTAAAGCCAAATTTTTATCTACAGGTTAACATTAAAAAAAACGTATTTCTTTACTATCATATACATAAGTACATACATACATACATATATAACCAATTTTTAATTCACGTTTTCAGAAAACTGAAGTAGTAAAGCAGTTTATCGATACCTTCAAGATGGGTATGCTTCCACGGGGTGAGGTGTTCGTTCATAGCAACTATTTGCACATTGACCAGGCTGTTAAGGTCTTCAAGATTCTTTACTTTGCTAAAGACTTTGACGTATTCCTGAGGACTTCCTGTTGGTTAAGGGAGCGCATTAACGGCGGCATGTTCGTATATGCCCTTACTGCGGCCGTGTTCCACAGGAGTGACTGCAAAGGAATTGTTCTTCCTGCCCCCTATGAGATCTACCCCTACTTCTTTGTAGACAGCAATATAATCCAAAAGGCACTCATGATGAAAATGACCAGAGCCGCAAGCGATCCAGTCATCATGGACTACTACGGTATCAAAGTGAACGACAAGAACCTGGTTGTAATAGACTGGCGTAAGGGAGTTCGCCATACCTTGTCTGCGGACGACCGTATCGGTTACTTCACAGAGGACGTCGATCTCAATACATACATGTACTACCTGCACATGAGCTATCCATTCTGGATGACTGACGATCTTTACAACTTGAACAAGGAACGTCGTGGTGAAATCTTATCTTACGCTAATATACAGCTGTTAGCCAGACACAGACTGGAACGTCTTACTCATGAAATGTGCGATATCAGGACCATAATGTGGCATGAGCCGTTGAAGACTGGCTATTGGCCCAAAATCGTTCTTCCCAATGGAGAACATATGCCTGTGCGTAGCAACAATATGGTGGTGCTTAGCGACTGGAACATAAAGATTAAGCGTATGTTGGATGATGTTGAGAGAATGATCCGTGATGGCATCATGACAGGCAAGATAGAACGTGTAAGTGTTCGCTAAATATTCAATTTATTTACTTCTTAGTGGCACATATTCAACTTTTTTTTTCACAGCGTGATGGTACAATTATCAGCCTAAAGAAACCTGAAGATGTTGAAAACCTGGCTAGATTGCTACTCGGTGGTATGCGTTTGGTTAATGATGATGCCAAGACTATCCACGTGATGAACTTGATGAGGAAGATGCTAACTTACAATGTTTACAACACCGATAAGTATGAATGCCATTTCTCGATGTTTTTTGCTTTTTCTCTGTTTATGGTCTCATTTTTGTGGACTGACGCGCCTTTTGGTCTAGTGGTTAGTGATCCTGACTACTAAACCAGAGGTGATAGGTTCGATTTCCAACCACCAGAACCACCAGAGGAAACCTTTGAATAGTGAGCACGATTATTCATTCTGTGTGTTTGTGTGATTTATCTATAATATATAAGTATTTAAAAATTACTAAGGATGTTTATCAACAGTACGGTTACCATAATACAGGTTGTGTGAGATATATGAGGATCTTCTTTAATTTATTTTCCCTGTAAATTTTCTCTTTAACACAAAATTTGTATTTTATAGGTATACCTACGTGCCCACTGCTCTGGACATGTATTCCACTTGCTTGCGTGACCCTGTTTTCTGGCAGCTGATGAAACGCGTCACAGATACCATACACATGTTCAAGAAAATGCTTCCTGTGTACACTCGTGACGAACTCGACTTCCCTGGTGTCAAGATCGACAAGATCTCTACCGACAAACTCGTCACTTTCATGGATGAATACGACATGGACATCACCAACGCTGTATACCTTGATGACACTGAGATTAAGAAGAAGCGCTCCGACATGACATTCGTGGCCCGCACTCGTCGTCTAAACCACCATCCGTTTAAGGTGGCTATCGATGTTACATCAGATAAATCAGTGGACTCTGTTGTCCGCATTTTCATTGGTCCCAAGTACGACTGCATGGGTCGTCTTGTGTCAGTCAACGACAAACGCCACGATATGGTAGAGATTGATTCCTTCAAGTATAAACTAGAGACGGGCAAGAACACTATTGTACGTGACTCTCAAGAAATGCATGGTATCATCAACCAAAGACCTTGGACACGCCGCATCCTTGATCAAACCGTGGGGATGAGTGGAACTACATTCAAGAACGTTGATGTCGAAAGTTGGTGGTACAAGACCCGCATCGGATTTCCACACAGGCTTCTCCTGCCCCTCGGTCGCATTGGTGGTATGCCTATGCAGATGTTTGCCATCGTCACCCCAGTAAAGACCGGCATGGTTCTACCGAACATCGACATAAGCATTATGAAGGAACGCAAAATGTGTCGCTTCAGTGTTTGCTTCGACACATTGCCACTCGGTTTCCCATTCGACAGAAGAATAGACACTTCCTACTTCTTCACTAAGAACATGAAATTCCATGACATTACGATTTACAGGAAAGATATGGACACGGCCAACATTAGCAGCAAGGATATCGACTTGTCAGACATGGTTATGAAGCAGGATGACCTTACGTACTTGCACCAGGATAAGTTGGTCAGATGGTCTTACAAGGACGTGATGATGGCGAGCGCAGACAACATGATAAGGATGTAACTTTAAATGTATTAAGATTAACGACAATTAATAATAAATAGCAGTAACAAAAATGAAAATTTTGCTTTAATTCAGAACTTCTTTATTTTCTTACTGTAGTAATGTCAATATTTAGGTACTTTTGTAGTGATGATAACGCGTAATTTCATACAAATCACAACATTATTTAGAAGTCAGTTAAAAGTATTTTGATAAAAGTTTTCATTTAATTGGTCCGCGCGACGCAAATATTCAGAAACTTGGTAATAGTATTAAAAACAAATCGACAAGAGACGATCCAAAGTTGGCAAAGACTGGCCTAAGTAAACAAACAAAGTTTGGCAAAACATTTAAAATCCCTTTGATAGAGACCCTTTGAGACGTCCTTTTCTTATCTTGCATTCATGGGTTCGGTGGCGTGGGTATAAATAAATATATTTGCCCTCACGTTCTCCATTTTTGTTTAATTAGGCAAAGGACCGGCTGCTATATATGCATAGGAAGTACAGCATGTCGAAAGTTTTGGAAATCTATGTGGCATTTTACTGATTGAAACATAAAATTACAGAATAGAGTGCATTGTCGACGAGGCAACACAAAAGTATTGAATAATAAAATCGCCACGTTTCAAATACGGCAACAATTTCACCGCTTCGCTTACATTTATTTTCATTTTCGAATACCTGTATCTGAGTATGTCTTCTTTTTTGGTTGATTGAAATAATTGGAATGCCACTTGGTGCTTCATTTTACATCAAAATCGCTGCCTCTGGAGTTCTGATGTTCAAGATAGTTGAGCAAGTTAATAAAAAAAAGATTCAAAAGAGTTTTTGCCTGGATCTTAATACAACAGGGACGCCATGAAGCGTTATATAAAATGTTTACACTCAAGCGTACACAACGTATTTGATAATATCTTTGCTATTGAAAAATTTCACGCTCTAAGAGAGTTTATTAATAAAGTTTATGAAAAACATGATTACGTTGAGTCTATTTGTATCACCTGACCTGATTCTCGTTTTTTGTGTTCTCAATTTACAACCCAATAAGTTTATAATTTTCAACATGAAGGATTCTCTTAAGGAAATAGACAAAACGAATCTTCAAACAGAATTAATAAATCAATTTTATATGCTCGCTTGTTCCACATAAGTGTATATAATAAAATGTAAGATTACACAATCAAATGGTTTTTAGGTTTTTAGTATATAAGATCCACAAAAACTTAATAATTATATATGTATAAATAAATAAATAAATTTTAAGATGCAAAGGAAAGACACATATTTACTGGCTGAATTCTGAAATATATTTATGCTTTCCTAGTGAGGGAAATAGCTTTGGTAAAATTGCATCAAAAACATGAATAAACCTAACAGTGTATAATATTAAATAATATATAAAAATGATGGCCGTGTATTCGTATTTTATGCTCTGTCGCACCGTTTACCGAATTAACATGAAATTTACATACAGATCGCTACGTTGACGGCGGTGGAGATAGGGTTCCATTTATTTTGAAACAGAAAATTATCACGATGAAAATGTTGTTAAAAATTTTATTTTAAACAACTTTCGTAAACTGTTTTATTTCACAAGTGCACTAAAAGTACTAAATTAGAATTAGATTATTATAGTAATAATAGTAGAGAAAGTTAAAGGTACGAGTACATAAGCCTGCATGAATATGTAGAGGGCGGTCTTGTTCCTCTTTTATCTCTTTCCGCATTTATTTGATTATGTAGGTAAGCCAAAATTCATTGCGTTCGAAGTGGATCTCACAAAACAGATCTACCTCTGAATGAAGTCGCAATTTACTGGTGCATGAACTGGCACGGGTTTATTTTCCTCAACGATATCCTTCGTTTGTATTTTTCTTTCAAAAATGTAGTCTACAATAACTTTGTTCCAATTTCGCCAGCCATACGCTCAACAGTACTACTTTATGAAATATGCAACAATTTTTGAAGTACCCATTTCTTCATTCAACAGAAGATTCTTGAATGCATTCGGCTCAATTGAATTTCGAAGCCTTACGTCAATCATTTGCGCATTGAAAAGACGTGAGAGGCCAGAATATGCTTAAAAAATCTTTTGAAAAAACATTTTTAAGATTTCTTGCAAAAGGTCTTATACTTTTCATTTTCGTACTTTCACTTTCGTGATTTTTAGATTAATGTGACTATTTTGCAAATTAGATTTATAAACAGAGATTTATCCTAGAAAAAATTCAAGGTACGATAATCAACTTCATGATTGTTACAATTTTTAGGGTTAAATTTCTTAATATTGACTATTCTTGTGTGTTGTTATTAAAGTTGACTATTGTACCATAAAATTGTTATTCAAAATTCAGTGAAAAATTATTCCTCTGCCGATTTTGTATGGTACTTGAACGACTCTTAAGAGCCGTCGATCATAAGCAATACTACTTAATTGTTTTTTACTCAATTACAAACTGATTTCGGCACGTATGTGCCGGCTCGACCGGAGAAGTACTATTCTTTAATAGAAAACCAACATAAACAACAGCATCCATGCTGTCGTGTTTCATTGGTGGGTGTGAGACCGGAGGCTCATTGATGTAGGAGTGATAGTTATCATGGTAAGAGTGTTAGCCTTAAACCGCCACGATGATCACAGTTGCCAGACTGTCATGCCTTTTACGTCCCACGTACGTCGGAACCTGAAAAACCATCTCAACAGGCTGTCATAGTGTGGGTCACCGTACTGTTTTGCCTACATCCATGTGAGTATGGTGGCCAAAACTCTTGGATTCTATTTATGACTTCCATCAGCAATTAAAATACAAAAAAAAGATTCATAAATAATTAAATAACTTATATAAGTTATATAATTTGCCATATTCAATCTATGGTGTGATTTACAAGTACTAGCAACGCCATCTATAAATTAAAAATAAAGCAAATTCAATTGAACGTAAATTCTAAACGTAGCTATTCCACTGAAAGATTTTAAATGCAAATATAATTGACATTGTATAACAAATATTCTATATCCATAAAAATGGATATATAATTTATGTAAAACAGTTTCTTATACATAGCTTATTGAAAACTGTTATGTGTTCTATTTCAAAGTTCTTATTCAAAATGCATTTTACACAAAGGAAATTAAAACTTGGATCTAAATGGGAGTTGTTACATTGCACAATATGAAATATATTAAACGCTATACTAAGGAGGTAAGTTATCGCTGTATTATTGTACGGAAATAAAAATAACTCATTCTTTTTAAAATGAAAAACAGAGTACAGCAAAGCAAGAAAATTCCCATTCTACATAATGTTGTGGTGCAATTTCCTTGGATGGTAATATATCTTGTCTCCGTAACTAAACTTAATAAAGATGGTGATTGTCGTATGAAATATTCACTGCTAATGCAAGACGTTGTATTAAATTCCCTGTACTTTAAAGGTATACGTGTCGAAGTGAATTTACTCCTTGGCTTTATATATTTTTTCTTTCTATATTAAGAGCCTGTCAAAGTGACTCTACTCTGCCTGATGGAAAGCATAAATAGAATCCAAGATCCTGGTCACCATACTTATTACAAATGCAGACAATGCAGTATCGTGACCCACATTATGGCAGCCTAGTGAGATGCTGTTTCACACCCCGCTTGGGGACGTAAAAGGTATGACAGTCATCGTGACAGTCTAAGGCTTACACAGTTACCACGATAACTATCACCCTTGCATCAATGGGTTAAATCAAACTTATGGTACTTAGTATATTACTGTTATATCAATATATAATAAATATAAATATTTCGGACGTTTGACACAACATCATCTAGTTTCAAACTAAGCAGAGCTTGTGCTATGATAACTAGACTGACTGATAGAATACTTTCATTTTTTTGTAAATACATACATATTATACATAGAAAACACTCAAACTTCGAAACAAATATTTGCAGATCATATGGTCCGACCTGGGAATCGAAACCGAGATCTCAAGCACAGCAGCCGCATTCACTACAACTGCACTACCGAGGCAGTTAAATCACATCATTAGTTAATATCAAATCATTTATAAACTTATCAAAGCTGTGAAAACAATTGAGTTAAACTGTTGTGTGTCAGCTGTGTTGCCACTGTAAATGATAAATTAGTACGATAAAGTGGGGCCCTTTCATTAGGTTTCTTATCATCATCATTAACAGCTTTCCCACAGCTGGATATAAGCCTCTCTTTCGAAATGAGGTTCTAGCCTACTATACCACACTGGCCAGATGAGTTTGTATTCTTAACCCAATATCACACTGACTACTTATCGGTACTACTTACATTAGTTTTTTTTTAATATGAACACGTATAGTTTGGACACCTTATATGTATAAAATATGGATTTTATGTTACTAGAAAATTACCTTACAGGTAAAGCTTAATCAGCTTCTTATCGTTTTTGGTTTTACTATCAAAAGTATTCGTCTTTTTATAATTATCTTTACTTTAGTCCATTCACTCACCAATGAAACCTCATCTGAACTATATACGAAAAAAATGGACCCAGTAGAAAACTTTCACAACCACGTCAACTTCAATTCCAACGGTTCTTGATGTTGATAACATCGTTCAGAGATATCTCCGATCGCATCTAAACCTGCAGCCAATCAGGGCAAGTCGCATCTATTAATAACATTTGTAGTTATATTTATCTACGAAATCTCAAACTGGCGACAGTCGGAAATTGATTGCTGTGTGGCCGGTAAAGTGCTTCGAAGTTGTCTGTTGGGATAAAGCAAAAAATAAAGTGGATTATCTAGTTTGTTTTCTAAGATTTGACGAAAAAATTGTGTATGATTATCTAGACGGTGAAAATAGTAATAATAATATATGTTACCGTATGATTAGTAAGTTCGGTCAACGGTAAATCCTAAGACTTCCCTGTAAAACCTAAGATTTACCACATACACAAGATTTTTAGCACACAGCATTACCAGCGCACGTGTTTCCCTCCCACTACGGGAGGGCTCCTTTAAGCGGGGCGTGAAAAAGCATCTCATTAGGCCGACATAGCGTGGGTCGCCATATTGCACTGTCGTCATTCACAGTGAGTATGGCGATCACCGCTCTTGAATTCTATTTATGCTTTCTATCAGGCAGAGTAGAATCGTTTTGGTAGGTTCCTTATTTAAAAAAAAAATGATTCGTACATGTTTTATTGTTTTTGTATAAGTAGTAATTGTACTTTCGAGAGAATAAATAGCATGAAAAGAATACAGCCGTGAGAAGGATACGAGGGGAGACCCACCCATGAATGTAGAAACAGTTTAAAACATTCAGTATCAAATAAAAAGAAAAAAAAATACACATAAAAATGTATAATTCGCTATTGAAAAATTGCGGTAAAAGACTAAATAAAAAGTAAAGTCGTTTATATATTGAAACACATGGTTGTATATATAATGTGCATTGTATGCAAATAAATAAACAATTTCATTTCTCGTTAAATAACTTTTTTTACGAAGTGATTTATTCTTTGATTATGAGAACAGTGTAAAAGTAATAAACGGGCTATTTACTTGTAACTCTCAAATAACAATTTCAGCCAATAACAGCACTATACGCTTGGGATTAGGAGTGACACGAAAGCGGTAACTGATTAATGGAAGAGTGATTAAAAACTTATAAAGAATCGTTCAATTTGCTCGGCAGGCATGTCACTGAGATGAATTTTTAGAAAGTAAGTATAATTAATAGGAAATCATTCATAAACATTCATATGTTGTGTATTCATTTTGTCTAGTTTTCTATATCTTATGTAACATTGTATTTAAGCTTTTTATTTTGTTCTTTTTCTTTCTTGTCTGTGATCGTTTGTAACTTTTAAGTTTCTTGTTCCTTGATATACATATGTATTCGCTCGTCCATTCACGCGATCACGTAGTAGACAGTATATAACTTTGAATTACCTGACATAAATATAATAGTGTTATCAAGTACTTCAAAATGTGTACGAAGGGGTTAAGGATTTATTCAAGAAAAACTGAGTCTCGCGGGAACATTTTCTATTGCAGTATTTATTTTTGGTTATTAAATGTAACTAACAATCACATTATCTGTAGAACTACCTTGTACCTACTACAATTATAGGTAACTCGTGATAATCTAAATTAGCCATCCTAAAAGAAACGTTTTGTTATAAACATTAACAAAAAATTACAGAAAGTACACAAAACAATAGCATACAATTTACAAACACGTACTGAATAAAAACATTTTTCGTCCTACAAACAAAAACCACAACCGAAATTGATATTATGCTGAACTTTAAAAACATAATTTCAGAACGATTCGAGTAAGTGAGCAACAGTTGAGTGTGGCTTGTCGGCCCTTTGTCGTAGTCCGTAAAAGGGCGGCTTTGTTTCCCGTGAACCCGTCACTCGACGCCTCGCCACCTCGTACCCGCACGGGTCACGACACGCCTTGGGTCCTTTAAATTTATTGTGGGTTAATGCTTAAAACCAATTTGAGATTCATTTTTTATTTCGCAACATAGAGTTAAATAATTGTTGTAATTTTGTAATAAATCAAATAAAACGTAAAAAAGGGATTCACTCTCTGGACACCTCATCAGATCACCGTCAATCGTTTAGATTCAAAAACAGATTATTGTGAGACCCAATTCGAGAGGGACAAAGTGTTTCTGTTTTTTGGCGTCTTGATCATCAAATCTAAAGTATCAAATGAGAGTATCACCTGCCGAATAACTGCTGCACATATGAGTTAGATACGACAATTAAAAATAGATTTATAAGAAGAAGTTAAATCTTTGTCATGAAAATAAGTTAATTAGATGCAATGATTCGTACATGTTTTATGGTTTTTTGTATAAGTACTAATTGTACTTTTAAGAGAATAGATAGCATGAAAAGAATACAGCCGTGAGAAGGATACGAGGGGAGACGCAGCCATGAATGTAGAAACAGTTTAATCCATTCAGATCTGCATCATCATATTGACCGGATTACGTAAGCAAAACCCATAGTCAACATTAGTGATTTATCTACATTGGCCCGAGTATTTTCCTGCATGTAAGTCGTACTGACCGCGTTTGCCGTAACCACTACAATTATTGTACTTTCTGGATAAGTACTCTGTTGACAACGTAATAATTTTCTGTCGCAGATTATTTCTGTATGTTTATGAGTTTTCTCCTTGCCTCCTCTACACACTCTATACTCTACATTTATGAACTGAATGTGTCTTTTCCTCAAAGCTGATTTAAATAAATCAAAGAACGCGACTGCACTAAACAAGTGATTCAAACAAATGCTTTCAATTCATATTCTTTCGGCTCATCCCCGTGCCGACTTCGTGTTCACTGATGCTCTCTTAAAAAACAAAGCATGTTCGCAGTGTCAACACGGGTGACATTAATCTCCCACGGGAAACGCAAGCGTGCGCACAGGTAGCGTATGGTGATGACCACGGGAGGGTTAAACACTAATAGTGTTTTCTGTTATTGTTAAAATGGAGTTTGCGGAAGGCTAGTTTAAATATCTGAGAAAATTTTAAAAATTAAAAGATTCTTTAGACACTTAACTACTCAAATGTACAGAAGTTTTTTATTGTTATATTCTAACGCTACCAAAGCTTCAAAACTATTCTAACTATATGAAAATTTTAAGTTGGTTCATTTATACTTCAATAACTCAAAAGTTCTGCACAAAAAGAGCACAAATTTTGACACCATATACAAATCGCTTCAAGAATTATACTATTTACTTTATTTAATTTTGTTCTAAAGGTCTCATCCACGCACCAATGCTTCCATATTTTGCTACAACGAAGCGTGGCAGGGTACCTAGTTATTCATATTAAAAGTTCAACTGATAAGTTATTTAGACTACGTTTACGAATCCATTTTCAAAACCAAATTTGAGAATGACATTAATAAAGTATTTCCGTTTAGCCATAAACATACTCGTACATAGATTATGAGACGTGTATGAAGCCTCCAATTTCTATAAAGTTACACAACAAAATCCAAGTAAGACAAGACAGACGAGTTAGCTGACAACGGCTTATTATAATAAGATAATATTTTGCTCGTCGAGCAACTTGTTTTACCAGACTTAAATTGTAAACTACGTTAAAACAATAAGGCTGTGTGAGCCCACTCCCGCGTCTCTCGTCCTGCCCGCCACGAGCTCAAGCCCTTTAGTCAACAGAACACGTACAAAACAATGTCTGCTAAAACTTAATAAACTAGCTGACACGCTCAAACTGACAGTCAAAAATGTAAGCTACTTTATATTTCTAAAAAGGAAATCACTTTATAACAGAACTCTGGAGTGAAAGAAACGATTCGCGCGAAAGAAACATTTTTGACGTTTAAAAGCAATCGTCAATGAAACAATACCTAGTCTGGTGGCCTATATTAGAGGAATAGTAGAGCCCGCTATCAGCCTTTCATTTGCCCTGTTTGCCACACTCCATTCACTTTTCAATCGCATTTCATCAGATTTCAATTCTCTCGCTTCATTTGCGGCGACAATACTAGGGCGGGCTTTGTTTATAGCGCGTTCTATTCACCGCACACGGACTGAGCGCTAATCAACAACAGGCCTGGTACATTTTTCTATCCACCGCTGAGAACTATGCTTTGATTTAATTAATTAATGTTTGCTTTCATGGAACTGATTGAATGCTTTTGTAAATTAATTTTAAATTTTCAAATTGTGAAAACAGTACTTTGCTGTTTGGTTATAAAGTTTAGTTTTATGAGGAATTTATTTTTCTGGTGTTTTGCAATTTAGATTGAATCATTTGGAACCACTAGGAGAACCATGCTTCCCCCTTGGGCCTGTTCGAACAGACTGATACAAGACCAGGCTTACAAGGTTTCTGTACTAAGTAATTCTTTTGTTTCTTTCTTTTTCTTTAGGCAGAGTGGCTACACCTTAGTCACTCTGCCCAATTGGAGTCCTTATTAATAACTTAAAATAATAATTGTACGTGGTTTACCAATTTCTTTCACGAGTAATATATATGTAAATACAAAATTTTATCATTTTCGAACATAATCTTACACTCATTTTTTATTTTATGTGCGCCATTAGAAAGTTGACTGGTAATGTCTTAGGCATTAAGTTCGATGTACCAAATATGAAAAGTAATATTAAATGATTAAATTTAAGTAAATAATACTGTTTGTATAATTTTCATTAACATTCAAAAGCTTAAAATCATTTCAAAACTTCAAATATAAATTACAGACCAACGTTATTTTCCTTGGAAACTTTGCAATAATCCCCTCCTAAAGTTTGGTTCACAACAAAACACCTGTAAACAACAAAGTACGATATTTCAGAAACACTTGACAATAAAGTTTTAATACCATCAAACGTTTCTGTGATCTCTGATCGTTGGCTCGAATCCTCGGTACGAGGGCATTCGATTCTGTAACTTGGAAATCTACCTCATTCTCATTCAGTAAGCCTTTGGTAAATTAAATCTGAAATTATTAGTCAGCCAAGATTCAATTAAAGTGACCCGTATCACAATGCATTAAGGTACGAGGGATATAAACGAGAAGGCTGTTGAGAAACCCTAATTATTATTAATTCGGTTTTTGTTGACTAAGTTAGTTGGTAAAAGTAGGTGTGGTTTTGTTTGAAGTTCTGTTTGTTTTCAAGTGACAAGAAATTTGTAAAGACAATAAACCACAAGAATGGTAAAATTTAAAAAAAACTAATATTTTGATAGATGATGATGTTCTCCTCGATTTCGACCGCGGCGGTCAGCCAACTACGTCAGTGAAATTGAAGTGCACAAGTGTGTGCGCAAACACAGGTACACTCTCTGTTCCCTCACTCCGATAATTCTATGGGACGGCTATACAACACGAGGGAAGAGATCAGGCGTAGAACTGACGACTTTACGTGCTCTCTGAGGTACAGGTGTTAAGACCTTTGTTGACCGATCTTCCAAGCTCTAGGCAATTAAGTATTTCTATAATCAGAAAAACTAACTCTTTTTTGACCCGACCCGGGAATCGAATGCGAGACCTCTTAATCGCCAGACTGACGGAGCAGTCATTTTGATAGATATTTACTTTATAAAAATACTCAAAGTTTTTGTGAGTGTAGTTTTATCATATAAACTTCTAATGTATAGGTTAAGTAGTAGAGTCATGCTAATTTAAGTACGAACGAGCTGATTCGACCAGGGCAGTACTAATCTCCAACAGAAGATCAACCTAAAGCGACAGCATCCGTGCTGTCGTGTTTCGTTGGTGAGTGCGAGACCGGAGGCCCATTGATGCGTGGTAAGTGTGTACAATACAATGCCACAATGACTGTCATGCCTTTTACGTCTCCAAACGAGGCGTGAAAAAGCATCTCACTAAGCTGCCATAATGTGGGTTACCACACTGCATTGTCTGCATTCACAATAAGTATGGTGAACACAACTCTCTGATTCTATTCATGCTTTCCATCAAGCAGAATAGTCACTTTGGCAGGCTTGTAAAATAAAAAAAAAATTGAAAAATGTGAAAATTAACTTTATTGCATATAAAATATTCACTTACATGAATTATTAACATTTTAATACTCCTCTGTATTATATAAATATAAAGAGATTAACACATAATAGCCTAAGAGCGTTTAATTATTTAATATGAAAGTTCATTATATAAAACACGATCCCCTGTTGTCAGGTGATACTCAATATTATTTGTAATTAACAACCCCTTTAATATAAAAAGAGTATTTCATATACTTTAATATGCTTTCTTTCATTTAATCTAGAAAGAGATCAAGAATCTAGACCTAGAATCTGATTTTAGTGTAAAAATTCGTAAGGCAGTGTCAATACACAGAAGTGTTTCAACGAGATCTTTAAATGTCTTATAAACTACTATTAAATCAGTTAATGACAGTATTAATTACAATCAACAAACGAAACCAGGCAACAATATGCGTTAAAAGATGTTTCGAATTGATGTGTGACACATGAAACACTCGTAAATACAGCACTTGGTAAGCTTTGAAATGCCTCCTCAGGAAGGGACCGCTACAAAGACGATTTATAGGTACAAGTAGGCGCGAACAATTTTTCACTTGGTTAGCGAGGCGACATAAAAGGAACGCTCGCTGATATTTATCAAGACAAAACCTTCTTTTGTTTCGACGTCAGCTTGTTAAACGAGGGACTACTGGTCATTTTTCAGGGAGTTTTATTTCTGGGCGACGTCATTCAAAACTTACCGAACCCTTAAAGAAACGAGACAGTTTTGTAATACTGTTGCTGCTCGTGTACAATGAAAATTATCACGATTCGGTGTAGCGGATAATATTAATAGCCTGTTTAGAGACTAGACACATGTTTAACTGATGTCTAACTTTTTATTTATATTTTATATCACATACATTATGTTGTGTCACGATCCTCAAATGTAGACGTTAACTACTAAGGGGAGAGCCTGGAGATTTATCACACGGGTTTCGAATCTACTACAAACTCTAGCTGTTATTAAGATATATTATATGTTTGTGCTTTTTGCTTATTAAAATAAATAAAAAAAAACAGAGTAAGATTATTCTGAAGCGTGATGATGATTGTCTTAAGTATGTCCGGTGTTTTGAACTGTCTCCTAATTGCTGTTAATCTTGTACATAAAAACCAGTGTTTCTTTGTTAATATTTTATGTTGCTGGTCTTTCGTGTCGCCATCATCATAAAATTTTGTCAAAATAACTGACAACAAAAACATTGACTGAGATTTATGGAAACGGTAGGCAACAAGCACATTTATTCTCGGGTTAGTTATAGTTGTAATGCATTAGTCTAGGTATTGTGCTAGCAATAATCAATAAGAGTTTGACCCTATCAGAAGTAAAAGGTTAGAAGTGTACAAGTGTCGATATGAGCAGACTTTTGTGAGATCTTTTTGAAACCTCACATGCGGTGGTCTGATCTCACACCAACCAGTAACAGAAGCGAGATTGTTGATAAACATAGCTATATAATACCAAATACACATATATTATAACAAAACACGCTAGTTTTTGTCACGTAAGTATTTGTCAAAGGTGGACCCCTTGGTGCATCTACGAGGGGTAGGTGGACCGAGATACGTCGGGGTTCAAGAGAGTTTCTTACTAAGATGGATCTGTTTCCCCGGCTAATGATACCCGAGACGGCGTCTGGTTTTTGGTCGGTTCCGGTTGGTCGACATAACCATCTGTCGGTAGTACCCGTGGGGATTTCAGCAAATACAAAAAAAAGGAGAGATTTCTGAATTCATGTATAGGGGTTTCATTATTTATTTCACACCTAACTAGTCTATGTCACAAGAAATTTTACTACAAATAACTTCATAATTTTAACTCGTTCATAATCTATGAAGTGATTACACGCTTGGGTACTACTAGCTTAACAGACCAGACAGAAAGTAATTAATACTAAATAGAATAATTATTATCACAGCAAACTTGAGTCGTATGTAGAATTCCTAATGCGGTACCTGTAGAGCGTTCACTTAAGTCTCAAACATAATTTTAATTGATATAATTCATTCAAGATCCTTTTAACATTAAAATTCATCAAGTACGTAAACGAGAAAACTTTTGCCCGAGAGACGCCAACGAGACACTAGTTGTATGGAAACATACAGACACTTGTAATGTACAGAAACGCTGGTTGCATTCTTGAATTTATTTATTCTATATATTGCTTTGTGTTTTCAGAATATTTTTTGAGATACAAAATAGAGAGATAGATTTAAATTGATGTCTGGTTCGATTGGGTTTGATCAATTAAGTAAGGCATCTGTATAGTTTTTTTAAGCTGTATTTATTAAATATAACAGCTACAAATACAGAGAGTCTATATAAAGCTATGGCAAATCGATTACCGAGAGATTATACAAAGCTAGAGAAAATCGATTACCGTGTAGCGTTTTCCTTAAAAGAAACATGTGATGTTTACAGTTTGATTGATCGTAAATCGTTCATAGATGTTATGTGTGGCTACATGGCTGAGCACGATTTGTGGTTAACGACCCGTTCAAACAAGCATCGCTTCCGTGAAATTACGAGACATAACTGTTTTCCTGTTCTCCGTAAATGTGAGGTTCAATCGACTAGAATTCAGAAGATTCAGAAAAAATATCTTGAGATACATCAAAAAACATAAAGTTGGTAGGTATTTGACAAGGTGGAAAAAAAAATCAAACATTCTTAACAAACCTTTACTTGATTACTAGATTTTGAACTGCTCGCCACGAAAACTTGACTATTAAACCCCCAGTACACTGTCTGTGACCCTCCTGGATTAATGTTATGACGCCAGTCGCTATAAGAGCATCCACATGACACTACGCAATTTAAGAAATGATATAAACTGCCGGTAACGGTAGTCGAAGAAACACTAACCGGAAGTTGTAAAATTAAATGTTACAATACACCCCAAATGCCCTTAAATTAGTGGTTTAAAAAATACGATTGATATCATTCTTCAATAGAAATACTGCTGACCCTTCAAGGAACCAACAATTGGACAGTTACGAATTGTTCCAAATAGTAAACATAAGTTTTACTAGTTTTGACTAGAAAATATTGCCATCGCTTATGATTTGAGAAAAATTCAGATACTTTTCAGTCAGATACATATCTGATATATGACATATCAGATGCCTGACACAAACCTTTCTCGGGTATTAACAATTTTCATTCGATACAAACGCAAAAAGTAAATTGGTATGGGAAAACAAAAAGGCCAGGGAGCTAGAGTAAAGAATATCGCAAGTCTTGTAATGGAAAACGGGAGTTCGTTATTTCTTTTGAGTTAGCGTTCTTCTAATTAGATCGTGTGTTTACAAAAACTTATCAGGGTCTCAGTCGCCTTTGAAACAGCAGATGGTGAAAATAAGTGCTCTTTCTAAAATATTAACCGAGACAAGCGTGACGGCAGAAAACCTTGTTTACTGCCAGAAGCAGACGAGATTTAATATATAACACAATAGATTACTTTAAGTGCCTCAATTTCCTAAATCCATTAAATCTTTATTGGCTTCCAGAAACAATATTGATGAGATGTTAAAAGTTTAACTTGTTTGTTTATGATATTTGAGTAAATACCCAACTTTTGTCAAGTCTCATTATCACTTTCATGCTTTTCTAATTTGATTTGAAGTAACATTGCAAAAGATTTGATTGATTTCTTTTGGACCAACCGCCCTTGATGATGTAATGGTAGCAAAATGGGGTAAGGAATCTGGTATGGCGAGAACTGGTACTTTGCCGTTTACAATAGCGCCTACTATGAGGGAGCGCATCACTGGGGTGGAAGGGCATTCCATACAATATTTAATGTTAATATGGATGTGAAAGAACTCTGTCTGTATTCTACGCTTTTACCGCTAAACGACTTAGCAAAAGAAGATGCTTTGATTCTTCTTATTAACGTGATAACCGATATACACGCGGACGGGGTAAAGTTAGTACTTTTTTTTATTTTAAACTTCTTTAAAATTTCTTTAAAAATATAAATGCCCTTGCTTAGGAGCATGATGGACCGTTTGTTATTGAAGTGTAATTAAGGGTATTGCAAGTTTTTAGTCTGTGCCACTTGTAGGCTTTTCCATTTTTGTATTATTATACAACATCTCACATACTTTTAACCTCAAATAATTTACTATAAATTTTACCTCCCACATTCGCTTACAAATGAGTCTTCACAAACCATAGAAACAGAGAGACCTTGATTAGATTAAGTACTACAGAAAATCCAAACATGCTTTCGAAGGAGACGCTTAAGTCCAGCAGTGGACTGATAAAAGCTGTTGAATTGTTGAACTGTCGAAAGAAAACTCTTATAATTACTAACGCTACAGCACCTTAATACTTCACCTAGATAATTTTCATTTAAATTTAGGACACAAGTAATCTCCAAAAACTCTAACATGCTCCTTTGCATATTTAAATTCAATTTCCTTTACCTCTCGTTTACATTAATCACCTTTCAAGTTTGTACATTTGAACATGTTTCGGGGGAAATTTAGGCGTTAGCTAGAGGGGTCAGTCGGTATTAAGGGTTCATTCCTTCGAGTCTTATATGCATAACATTATTTTCTGAACCACTTTACTTTCTTCTACGATATTACGGGGCGCAAATGAAGTCAGATTATGTGGTTTTTAATTTTTGGCACAAAAGCGAACTGTGTTGCTAATTTAACGTTTGTATATATGTTGATAGGTGTAATGTAGGGATGTTTAGATTTTTGTGTTACTACATTGAAGCTATTTTATATCTAATTTCAGAAAAAAATTATGTCCAAGGAATGTTCATGTTATGTTCAATTTATGATGTACTGTAATTTATGATTACTTAAAAATCAATAATTGTAGATATTTGTATCCTTCACTTCGACAGTACTTTTTCTCTTTTTTTTCTCTTTGTTTAAAAGTGACAACGCCCAGACTAGGAATAAATCCTGTCGCGGGGGACTTTACAAACATACAAGAAACGGACACAAAGAACACCCAGTCTCAGAACAACAATTTATGGATCACACAAAGTGTTGTCCAATGTGGGATTTAAACCCACAACACTCAGCGCAGTAGTGAGCGGCGTGGTGACCGCTTAAACCGCTAGGCCAAACGTTAAGTCACTGTTACCTAAGAATTGTGCACTGATCGCTTTTATAATTTTGTATATTTTAATTATAATTTGTTTATTTATTAGATGCATAAAATACTTACAGCTAGAAATACCAGGAAATTAAGAGTTAATTAGTAATCTGACAGCTAGTTATAAGTGTTCATTCCTATAAGACCTTGTAAGCAAATAGGTTAGAAACAAACCAATTAAAATGAAAAAATAGACGTTACATAAGTATTAAAATGACTGTATAAGCATAGATTTAATATCACATTATATCTATTTGAAAACATTAAAGTTTAGACGCCTTCCCGCTGGGGACACACTAATTCTAAAAAGATACCAAAGTCATGCTGTTAACATAATTCAATAAAATTTCTGCTTGTGCACACCAAGTAGCTGTTCCGTCTAGAATTTGTATTAGCTTGAGGAATAAGACTTAAATCAAGTGACTTAGATCAATCAACCTATCGCCGTCCACTGCTGAACGAAGGTCTCAAAATGTCACTTAGATGGCACAATAAAAAATGTATTGTGAAGTAAATCAAGCCCGACTATTACCTTTTTACTAGAAAAGTAAAATTCATTATTGTGCGTCGAGTATAAGTGGGAGGAGGAAACTTCTTACGTAGCCAGAGATAATCCTTGGAATGGAGCAGCATTTTTTGATGATAGCAAAAGTATTTAATAAAATATTTTTGATATTTTCGATAGCACGGGTTTAATATTTGTGACACATACTCTCAATGACTTCTTACATAGATGTAGTTTAGAACCTTGACAGTCTTTGCTTCTATAAGGATTTACCCGTATTATAAAACCAAGCGATTTTAATGTCTTTTGAGCGATTGTGTGCCGTTATACTTCCTACTATATCTTACAATCGAACATTTAACAAGGTTGGAGTCAAGTTGATTAAGACGGCAGTACTCCTGCACCCGATTCAAATCATCTTGAAGTGCCTACACATCTTTTACTTGTTAGAACATAGCAACTTTAATGATTACAAAAATATATAGCCTACCTGTATATTTGTCGCCCTCAAGTTTCCGTCTAGACGGGCATTAATGTAGTCATACTCGTATTTGATGTAACAGTTGCTTACGTATATTTCATATGAACTTGACCTTGTGCAACGTATGATCTCGAGTCCAGAGCAAAAGTCATATCTTAGAGATTTAATACTTATGAATTACATTTGTTTTATTACTTTTCTCTGTGCGTCCGCGATGAAATAAAAGTTTACTGTAAGGTTGGTGGGAAAAACGAACTTTAAAAGAAGAAAAAGAGCATGGAATCTACAAATTATTTATTTATAATATGGTTCATTTTAGGAAAACTTGACAATGATGCAAGGGTGACAGTTGCCGTAGTAAGTGTGTGCAATACAATGCTACGATGACTGTCATGCCTTTTACGTCCCCAAGTGAGGCGTAAAAAGCATCTTAATAGGCCGCCATTATTTGGGTCACCATACTGCATTGTCAGCATTCCCAATGACTATGGTGACTACAACTTTTGAATTCTATTCATGCTTTCCATCAGGCAGAGTAGAGTCACTTTGGCAGACTTTCAAATAAAAAAAAAATCTTTCTTTAAAATTACAAGCTCATATATTAACGCAGACCTCATTGATAAAAGATATTATGTTTATGTGCAATATATGTTTAGCCGTCCGTCCACCCCAATATTTTGGATAGGAATACATTGCTAACGATAAGGTAAAAGACATGTGTGTCCTATACAAATAAAATAGAACTATCCTTTGAAAGAGGTAACATGCTTCTACTTGAGGCAACTCGCTAGTAAAAGTTAATATAATAGAAATGTTAACACAATTATTTGAGGCACCTACATTGCCATAGAGTGTTGTCAGAGGACTATTTAACGCAATATAACTACATACGAGTATGTAAATTACAGTCGCTTGTACAAAATGAAGGACTACCCTCATCAGGACGCCTCAAATAAACACAGATATTTTACATTTCTCTTTGCAATATAGAATATAATAGAGCTTTATCTGCCGAGATATTTGTAAGTAATTGCTATCTCATATTAATCACAGTGAGTGATACAAGTGTACGGAGAACACAGTGAGACGGCGGGAGAGGCTTCTCAACAGATTTGATCAACAATTCATGAACAGCGCCAAAGCGAGACACGGAGTTTCTTATTACATTTTTAATATTAATAAATCTTTCTATTTATTATCTTAAGTAGAAAGAGATTAGTAATTTGACCTCTCTGTATCCTTTCTTTCTAGTGACCCTGACTGATGCGGGATGATGACTGACTGACACATGATCATTTGTTCTGTGCTTAGTACACGGATTTAAAGGTACTCGTATTTAAGAGTTTTTATCAATTATCTACCTAGCTTAGTATCATACTGCCGTGTGAGTAGTTATTTTTACTTTGTCCGTGTGGTGACGGATTAAAAATACATAGTGTTACCACCCCTATTCATCCCGTGGGTGTCGTAAAAGGTGACTAAGGGAACAAATTATGCAAGAGAACATCATTATAAAGAGAAGGAAAACTTGAAACAAACCCTATTTCAACCCGTCTGGCCAACGTGGTACTTATAGTAGGCCAAAACCTCTTTGCTAAGGAGAAGCCTATGTCCAGTAGTTGTCTGTAAAAGGCTGTTGATGATGATGACATTTTGGGTGAACTTATAATTGTGATTGTTGGTTTGCTATTTAATTCTGGCAACAATCAAATGTCAAAATGGTGTTTTGTAAAAGTATTTAAGGAAAACTCAGCTGAGAAGTTTTTTCCTATTACAGTGGACCCTCGGTAATCCGACCCCTGTCTAATCCGACATCAATCAAATAATTTTCGCTAACGTAGATCGTGCATAATTGAACAGCTCGATGCGTAGGTATTGTTTCAATTCCGATTGCTTAGTTTAAATTTGACTACGTGAGGTAGCGGTGCAGCTTAGCGTTTATTCATTGTGTATTACGTATACATAGTAAGAGTAAAAGGGTACAGGAGAAGGAATTCGATAGTCCGACACTGCCTTGCAAAACGTTTGTCGAATTACCGGGGGTCCACTGTATTTACTTTAAATAATTAAGACAGTTATTTCTGGCGGACACTAAATAGTTAAGGGGTAATAAATGAAACATAAACAGCACTCTCTGTGGGAGAAACGCTCTCTATCTGTTTAATGGGTAAAAATACTTAACATAGGATAGGATGCTTTAACAACGAGGCTGTATTAATGTTTTTATTTGACAACGCCATTTTTTGACAAATTTTGAGATCACAAAAATTACAATAGGTAGCATTGTACATTTAAATGTGGTTAGTATTTTTAAATTAATTAGGTAATTAGTATACTAATCTACTTTAATCTTAACGTAAAGTAACGTAACGTGATCTTTGTAAAAGTAACATTTTGAAGTAATTCAAATTGTATTCTATATAACTATTTAATTGCAAGGAAAAATTTAGAAAAGTCAAGTTAAACAAATGCCACGTCATTTGCCTCATGTATACAACCCTTATCCCGTGAAACTCGAGCGGGAAACAAAAGCGCTGCAAATTGCCACAACGACACATATGTAACAGAGTGTGCAGGTTAAAACGCACTTTATCTTTAAGACTAATGACACACATTTGCGTGAGTATCCGCACGGCAATTACACCCCATTTGCATACCAGATACATTTCGGAGGTAGTTTGCCGAATGGTTTGAAAGTAAAGGCGTTATAAGTATGGACGGTTGTAAATATAATATAAAAAATTAATTTGGAACAGTGTACCGTTCGTGTACTCATGTTTTTACTTAGTGAAACTTATGTGAGTCAGTTCTCAATGAGTTACCTACCAAATAAATTAAGTTTATATAGAGATGATACTAATCATTGACACTAATCAGACAGATTATAGTTACATACTAGCGTTTCTCGTGTCAAACAATGGACGTAATCACCAAGTTTTTTTCCGAGCCTGCCATAGTGACTCTACTCTGCTTGACGGAAGGCATGAATAGAATCTAAGAGTTATGGTCACCATACTCATTGCAAATGCAGACAATGCAGTATAGTGACCCACACTTTGGCGGCCTTGTGAGATGCTTTTTTACATCCCGCTTGGGGTCATAAAAGGCATGACAGTCATTGTGACAGTGTAAGACTTACACAGTTACCACGATAACTGTCACCCCTGCATCAATGGGCCTCCGGTCTCACACTCACCAACGAAACACGACAACACGGATGCTGTCGCTTTAGGTTGGTCTTCTGTGGGAGGGTAGTACTGCCCCGGTCGAGCCGGCCTTCTCGTGCTGAAATCAGCGTGGCTCTACTACCTAGTAATAGTTAGGTATATACGAGTATAATAAAACAAAGTATTTACAATGTAAATTTTACTATAATAATTATAATTTGACATATCTTGACTGCTTCGGTGGCGCAGTGATGGCGTCTGCGACTTTTGTGTTTGAGGTCTCGAGTTCGAGTCCCGGGTCGCATCAAATGTTTGTATGATCTGCAAATATTTCGGAGTTTGGTTGTGTTCTATGTATAGTTTGTATGTATTTACCAAAAAAGTATATGTGTATTTATCAGTTCTTTAGCACCCATAGTACAAACTCAGCTTAGTTTGGGACTAGATGGCGGTGTGTGTTAGATGTCCGAAATATTCTGATGTATATTGTATATCTTACACACGCTTCTCAGATCCTAAACTAGGTAAAACTTGTTTTAAAAGTGAAGATAACCATAAATATTAAAAATAAATTACATCGAAATATAGAAGGAAATATCGTATTCGTAAATCATTTCCAGCGTCAAACCCACGATCATCATCAATGAAGGCTTGTCAAACAACAAACCTGAAACATTATTTAATTCACAGATACATAGTACCTATTATGTGATCGTTTGGATTCAACTTTCTGAGATGAAAATTACCGTCCCGAAGGTGAACGTCGTCCCCTCACTTGTTGGGTACTCCCCTCTGTAAAGGAGCCACTAATCAATGTCAAAACCAGTGAAGTGAATGCCGCAGTCAACAGGTTGCCATATTTTATAGTTCTGGTTGATTATAGCTATTGAACGTTGATATTGCAGCTTATGTCGGACGACTTGTGATTTTATGAAAATTGAAAACTTCTATTGACAGTTTTTGATGTTAAGCGGGCGTGAACATGAAATTTATGTTTCGGTATGTTTAAACGTGTATAATAATGAACTTTGTGTTAATATAAAAACGTTGATGTGTTTATGTAACGATTATGTCTTACATTTAAAACATAAACTGTAATTATAGTATGTTAAAAAATTTGTTATCGGCAAGAGATTTTCGTTCATATGGTGACAGATTAAGATATACGTAGTGTTACCACTCCTATTCATTCCGTGGGTGTCGTAAGAGACGACTAGGGGAAAAAACTATTCAGGAAAATATCAGTACAAAGAGACGGAAAACTTGACAAGCGCCTTATTTCAACCCGCCTGACCAGCGTGGTATAGTAGGCCCAAAACTCCTTGTTAAGGAGAGGTCTATGTCCAGCAGTGGACTGTAAAAGGCTGTTGATGAAAGGTTTTTACTTAAAACTTTTTGCTGTCAAAGAAATGCATATGATTGTGACATCATCAAAAAACGCTGTCGTTCTTTAAAAACACAAATAAAATGAATAATTATACAGGTACTAAGTGCAGTATTAGAAAGTATCCTGACGGGTGTGGTTGTACTTTTTAATCACCAAAGGCGAAATGATGGGAAGGAGAGTTTAAAAAGAGTAAAAGGGTTCAGGAGAAGGGATGAGACGGTATTTAACATTTTGGAAAAGCACGTCAGACCGATTAAATATGTAGTAATCATTAAAATAAACGCTTCAACGGGCTTTAAGCTAATATATATCATTTTCAACCAAACCCACACATCATAGTCGTGTATGTCCGTGTATAATTATGGACTACAGTATCATGCGATACAGGCGTATGATATCACGTAGCGCCCTCTAACGTGTAGGTATTACTACCCTAATATGTCTTGCGTGTCTTCCACCATCAATTCTAGAAGCTTACTTATCATTTAAACGAAGCCGTAGGTGCACCACATATATTATCGTATATATTATGTTCATTTATTTATATTGTAAACACTATAGAGAAAAGCCTGAAAGTAGAAACTCTCAAACAGCAAAATTATATATATATAATTAATGCGATGAAGTAGCAAACAGCTTATTAATAACTGATAAACTCAAGCAAACGCAAAACTCCTCGGGTTCTTATAAAATGGCGATATTATCGGCAAAGAGCAACCGCAAATATTCAATACACTTGTCAATAGCCGTGCAAACTAATGAAAACTTTGCGGTACCCTTGACAACACCAGCGACGAAGCCTTCAGATCGACATAAAGTTCATAAAGTCTCTAGGATTTCATTTTGTGGTTGCAGCTTTTGATGTTATTTATGAAGGATCTTTATTGAAGCTATTTGTCAAGATGGACTTCTTTCAACTTATTATTGATTTATAACGACTCAAAAGTAATCAATTATTTTAGATTGAAATAGGATATATATACAAATTTTGCTATTTACACTGGATGAATATTGTATCAATTCTGCAACATTCGACAGTATCGAACCATCGGCATAATATTCACATATATATCAGCATCCATATATCTTTGTTGTCATCTACGTCAGACTCAGGTTCTATTTATTGTTCGTGTAAACAGTTTAAAGGGTAAATTTAGCAATTAATAAATTATCTTGTAATTACCATTTGATTGTAATTAATGATAATATTAATTAAATTAATTTTAGTTGACATCTTAATCATTTGACGCTTTGATTAAACTCTCATTGGTTTGTTGATCGAGTGGTTAATGATCTTCAATGCTAAGTCAGAAGTTCGATTCCTACTCAATATTACAATAATTTATCGACTTACACTAGACTCATATAGCGTTATAATAGGCTCGTATGTACAATATTTTAAGTAGTTTTTTATCAGCCATCTAACTGTGTAAAAGACGGTCATGTGTGAAACTTATCAAATATGTTTTAGGAGTAGTTAAGTAACTAAAACTTTTTGGTAATATCAATACTTTTTTTTTTAACGTGTGGAAACCCCCTCGGGCCGTCACCACACCGGGCTTTGTGGCGGGGTGGTGTGTCGAAATCGGACCTACTAAAACCACACGGTGTGCCACTCTGCGCCTGAAATAGGAGAGATCCGGGAACAACTGTTATTACGACATCCGGACCCCTCCTAGCGCCTGCCCGCTACCGCAGGCACCATCTGTGCGTAAAAATCTATATTTAGGCGACATACGGTAAACGCGGACTTTGCCTCTTCATGGCTGACCACTATAGCAGATGGAGGGGAAAACCCGTCCCGTCCACCTGTGGCCACACTCAAGGCGGCATGAACCGGCGCTCGGTTCACCGGCGGCAAATTAGATTCGAGTGGAGATCGTCCTCCCGGGCTTTCTCGGGCGAAATGACATTTTCGCAAAAGGTTGCGACCGCGGTAAAACAACTGTTGCTACCGACCATGGGGCGTATGACGGCCGGTAGCGAGAGATCTCCTCCAATAACTGCAGTGAGGACTCCACGCTGCGCCGCCCAGGTGGAGCAAATCGCTAGCGTGTGTTGAGCTGAGTCCTCACTGCAGTCGCAGTGGTGACAGGCGGGACTCAATTCTTCTTCAATCTTAGCGGCCGAGTGCAGATATGTACTTCCCGAAGCAACCGTACCCCGTCCCGTGCTACCGCCTTGCCCACTCAACGATGACCGGTTTGAGAACCCCCACGGCGTCAAAGCCAGCACGTGGAACCTCCAGCCGCGACGACTAACGAGCCATCGTGGCTCAACGAGCGGTCTCACGCCACTCGTGCATCTCTTCGGACGGGGGCCGTATGCCGCTAAACGCTCGGAAGTCAGCCGTCCGAAGTTTCGGCCAAGGTGCACACCGCCTCCGTCGACATGGTGTGGTAACTGTGTATGGCTCTAACCGCCAATATTCTCTGAGGGCGCCAGAGACGAGCCCTATTTTGGGAGGTCAGAGCTACCACCCACATCGGTACACCATACAGTGCCATTGACCTAACAACCCCCCGTGTACCGTCTTATCGTGACACTGGCTCTACCCAATATCAACTAATGTTTACAATATTAGATGGCAAGTTTTAATTTTCATACCGAATATACATACCAACAAAATAGTAATTTAAACATCGTTTTTCGTTATGCATTATTTACTGTAAGCTTTTGAGTTACCTTTTTCAATTATGTGAAATGAGTTTTTTCTGTTCAACATTATCCAATCACTTTTTTTACCAATTTCGCTCACAAAGGCCCGTATCCCCAAACGCTTTGCAAGACGCCGACGACGCAATAATTTAATGTTTCTATTTGGTTTTTGCCGTCAAAGGAGCGCAGCGCCGTGTCGTGCCCAATAATGATATATTTGTTTGACATCGAGGAAATTGTTCCTAATAACTTGTCATCTGCAACTTTGTATCACAGATTGAATCATTTATTTAGGGATTACTTACACAAAAAAACAAGCTTATAGGTGTTTGAACCGCTGCTTATGGAACTTTAATCAAACGCAAGTAATTAACAATATTTTAAAGGAAGTTCTAAGAACATATCAACTGTTTCACTCTTACATTATCGACAACTTGCAGAACGGGGTGTGTTCGTTTAAAACTCTTTCGATAGCTATGGTTCTAATTTGGGAATCTAAAAAGTATTTTAGTAAAAAGTATTATTTAATCTTGTTCCAAAATGATTTTAGCATTCTTCATTGTATTTAAGTTTATACGGTACTTCCAAATACTTTATCAGATTTAGATGGACGCAGCTTCGTCAGTGCCTCTTCATTATCATCATCATCTCAGCCAAAAGACCTCCACTGTTGGAAATAGGTCTCTCCCAAGGTTCTCCACAATAGTCGGTCTCGTGCCGCCCGCATTCAGTAGCTTCCCGCAACCTTAACCACGTCGTCGGATCACCTTGTTATTTAACAATAATTATGTTATGTATACATATAACACAAAGTATAATATTTTGTAAATACAAAAGGGAACACGCCTGGGTCCAGTTAACTTATGACCTTCATCAGTGAAGCTTGCTCGAAACAATCTTTGCTAAAGGAAACGGTATGATTTCGACTGCACAGATGGCGTAAAGTGGCTATCTCGCAGCTTTCTACTGAGCCGAGTGTTCTATATTCAAACTCCGTACTTTGTGGCACCTCAAATTGTTGTTCTAAACCTGAGTTTTTTTTACGTACGTTTTTAAAGTCTCGCGTAACACAGGAACATTACAAAAGCGGTAGTTCATTAAAAATAAATTAAAGTTATAATAATCTGAACGATGTCGCTGCGTCTTGTATTTGTGTAGTTTTACAAACTTAGCCTCCATACAACTGTCACAAAAGCTTACGGAATGTAATACTTCATGAATCAATGAGAAACACGATTCACATTTCAAAAGGACGTCCACTACTAAACCTAGTTTCGAAAGCGGATGCATCGCTATTATAACACTATAATGGTACTTCAACTTCCATCTAAGCTGTTTAAAGCGAAGTGTCTCACTGAGCTGGACGCTGTCACGACGGCGTGACAGCTTTGTTATATTCATACTATGAACGCCCGCGTTGACGTGTTCCAACGTTACCTGTCAACATCCGTTTCTCTATACCTGAAAGCGTGACAAGCCTTAAAATGGAACTAACATTTGTTAAGTTGTATTGTGTAATGTCTTCAATGTTAGTCCGTTAATTTATTTGTGGAGGCTTTTTGTTTCGGGAAACATAATTGTACTCCTTTATTGTTATACGCTGTTGAATTTCGTGTCAACGAGTGCTTTTGAAGCGATAACAGGTTGTGTTATAATAAAGAAATACAATATACAATAACAATACAGCAATTACTTACCAACTGATCGAACTTTTTGTGACTGGTGTGAGCTGCGACACTCGAAACGACGGTGGACGTGTTTTAAAAAAATACGTGTTGTAAAACAGGCACTAATTCCTTTTAAATCCTTGTTCCTTGGCGTTAACTAAGGCAAAGTTGCTAATCGACACAATATTAGCGATATATCTTCCTTCGTAGAAGAACGGTAAGAAAGAAAAGTATTGTAAGGTGTAGCGACATCGCTCATCAGTTTACAGTTTTTACCTTATGGCATTACTACCACCACTGGATCCTGAATAGTCTATGCAGTTTCTCTTTGCCTTTATTGTGCAGTAGGCGACATCGAAACAAGCAAAAATGAGCTAAAACAGTATTTGTAATCTCTCATCCACAATTATGTTACAAAAATAAGAAATAAATAGCCTAATACTCAATAACTGTTCTAGAGCATATACACGCTTGCTGAAGTGGACATTTCTATTTCAATTATAAGTAAATAAAATCATTTTATTGAATAGTCATTTATGATTTCAAACGATTGTTAAGAAAGTATCCATTTATATTTGTATCAAGAATCGTCCATCTATTTGTCTGGTATATTAGACATCGACAGGCCGTTCTCTTGATGTATTACAGCCATTCGTTTATTCATTAGGCTGTCTAGACTAAACTTATTTACTAACGATGTTCACAACTACATAAAGATGAATAGAAGTGAATTGAGGAAATAAAAATTATATTACATCTATGAGAAATCTGCCACATAAAGCCTCGATTTCTTCGTAACCATAGCTTGTCACAACCTTTGTTTCTCTGAGATAAACAGTAAAACATTTTTTGGAAAACTCTTTTTCAAGAATTATATGCATAATAGTAAAATACAAAACCAAGCCTATCTCACTTAGCGGTATAATACCAACTAAATGACTAATGCGTAAATAATGAATAGTAGAAACTGGTGACATCGTAAGTACAGACCGTAGATTCAATTTATATAACCTTTCTAACCGATCGACAATTAAGCGAGCTATGTGACCTGCCCACTATCACTTAGTTTTGTTGCTCTGTTGGGCTAATTCATTAAATTTTATAGTAACATTAACTATTGAAAGTAGAAAGTAGGTACAATCTTTAAGTCTCAATCAAAACAAGAAAGCTTCAATCGTCTTAGGGATCTGAACTTCTCTCCTTTCAGAGTGCAGTTCAACTCCCATATCGAAACTAAGAATCTTCACATTCGCCACAACTTGAAGTGCACGGGTGATATTTCATCTAGATTCAACATTAATTTACATTTCTTTTTTCAAATTTTTTTTTCATGGTGACCTACCAACGTGACTCTACTCTGCTTGATGGAAAGCATGAATAGAGTCCAAGAGCGGTGGTCGCCGTACTCACTGCGAATGAAGACAGTGCAGTATGGCGACCCACTCTATGGCGGCCTAGTGAGATGCTTTTTCACGCCCCGCTTAAAGGACCCGGGATCGTAGTGGGAGGGAAACACGTGCGCTGGTAATGAATTTCAGGTTTTAACTGCTTTAAGATATGTCCTTTCTTTAGAAATATATTTATATAATACATATTTATAATATTAATATCAAAACTCCCAATTTACTGTCTTTCTTAACCTTAAGATTAAATACCATTTTTGTTTAAACGCTCTGCTCCTATCTCTACGATTTTCAAAGAAGTTGCAATTAAACAATAAAATGTGAAAATATTAGCTAGTACTAGTATTGCGTTGTTGCCACAAAAATTAAAAACTGTTGATTGCTGCCAGCTGATATAAAAACTATATTCCCCAGAAAGAAATTACTAGATATCACGTATAAATTGATTTATCTACTAGTGCCATATTAACCAAATTTCCTAATCTGCTTATGATTTAATTTTAAAATAGTGGCACTGTTATTGTGATTCGCTGAACCTTATTTGTGTTTTGATTTAGGTCAATGTAATTGATTTATTGTATTGTTAGTAGTAGATATCACATATTTAGTATAAACAATTAGAAATATAATAGTTTTTATTTGCTTTCAATGTCTTTTCATTGATTCTTTTTTCAATGTTGAAAGCACAAGTTTATAGAGTCGTAGAGGCAGTAGAGCCACACTAATTTCAGCATGAACGGACCGGCTCGACCGAGGCAGTACTACCTTCTCACAAAAGATCAACCCACGAGTAAAATCACATCATCAGTGCTGTTGTCTTTCGTTGGTGAGTGTGAGACTGGAGACCTATTGATGCTGGAGTATATAATATATATAAGTTTTCAACTGTACTACATAATTTCGTATTTCATTACAATCAAAGCCTTTGTATATTGTGAGAAGTAAACATATGACACGATCCGTGACACGAACATATCTGGCGCTCGACGAAACTGTGGGGACGGGATGACGTCACAATTATTATGACATTACAAGTCGTTTATTGAGATATAATATTGTAGGTGGTGTGTTGCCACGCTATTATTGCTTTTATTACGAATTACGGTAAATGTAAGTGATATGGTGTGTTGTTATTTTTGTGCGGGACTAAGATTTACATAGCGAACATTATTTCCTTTACAACTTATACAATAGCTCACATTTGGTATTACATTCTGTGATAGAGGCGTTTTTCTTAATATATATCTGAAAAAGACTTTAGGGAGGCGTCTTAGGTACTATTCTTGGGCATAAATAAATCACTATGAATGAAGATAAGTTATTTATTTTGTCACTTTATTTAGAAATATGAGCTTGATATACATAATTTTACTGTTACTGATGTACGCCCATGGGTGATATGAGAGTGCAAAATTACTATTTTAGAAAGACACATGCCATCTACCACTCACACACACATACACACATACACAAATACGCACATGCACACACCCACACATCCACGCATGCACGCACGCACGCACGCACGCACGCACGCGCGTACGCACGCACTTCAGCCAATTGCCGTTCGCAGCTGAACGTAGGTAATCAAGACTAATTAATTCATCATCATCTTGTCCATCGTCTGCATGTCATCGTCCATTTTATTGATACGTTCAAAACTAAGAGTATATAGAAATTAAATTAATTGATCATGTCAAAGTAAATTTACAACAATCATATTTATATAAATGAAATACACATAAGTTTCTTTCATACACACGAATATACCTAGAGACGATACAATACAGATAAAAGTTGTTTCACCCCTTGACGAGGGTGTCCTGTCGAGTCTGAAACTTGTCCCAACTTGTTTGAACATACCCGAAATATACATGCGAGCAAACCATTTATCCTTTATAAATATGAAGTCATGTTCATAATTTCATAACTAAACATACATAGAAATACAAATATAAGTTATAATTTTTTGTGAGTAGCCGTAGCTTGGCAAATCATTAAATCTATATATTATGTATAACCATGTTTATAGTGACTTCTATTGAATAGTTTGCTTATTACATATATCATATAAATCAAATTCCATTTAAAAAAATGTTTTAAAAGCTATGCTTAAGCGATTTCAATAGGGACCTCTTCTTTTCGTTCTCCATTCGACTGGATATTTATTTTATCGTCTAAATCGCACAATGCGTTTACCGTTTTCTGAATCGATTTTAATATTTTTGTTGAATTGATTTTACTCGGGCTAAGTATATTTACATTTGAAAAAAAATCCGCCCTACAAGGGATGAAGAATACAGCCTAGTAAAATATATCATAATTTAACCGATATTTGCCAGTAATCATTCTACATTATAAGCTATTGATAAAGAAGCCTTTCTGAAAGAATTTAAATTCAATGGCAGTCTTCCTTCAATATCCCATCGTTCTCTTTTTGTCAATGTAGCTAAGTTTGCCTCATTCATTACTTTTCCCAATCGGTTTATAACTCAAAGACGATTCTATCCAAAGTTTCAGTGAAGGTTGTATTTACTTTATTTTGTGAATAGCTTTTGTAAACTAAACAGTTTTTGTGTAACTTTCCTTTAACTTTTTTACTTTTATTGCCTTTCAATTAATTATTCGCAGCTTCGACAACCGTTTTTTTCCTGTTATAGAAAGGTTTCCTGTTATATATACTTTGTACATATTTAACACACTAACACTGTAGCTTATATTTGTTATATAGTGGCAATTCATGACTTTTTGGAGGTATTTAATTTAATACCAAAGTCGTATTTATGTACTATGGCAAAAGCCATAGTACATAAATACGACTTTGGTATGGAATTTGAGCCCAAATTCAAAGAGCTTAAAAGGACTATTTACCACTGAGACTTCTAATATCTACCTTAAAGTACATACCTTACGGTATTGTTATCTATACTATAGATCTACACGTACAAAGTTACACTTCGATGCGAGCATTAGATGTAGTAATGTAGTCGTAGCATAAAATGACGTCACTACACATGTATAATAGCCATTTTTTAAACATGTAGCTTTGAGAATACTATAATACTTTCAACAGACTGCAATCGGAATGAGAATTGAGTATTGAGCTTTAGTACCACCATCTCCGCAGCTCAGATTGTGCAGATATCGTAGCAATTCTCACGTAGACTGCTACGAATGCTCTACGAACGGTGACATCATTTAAGACAAAATATATTTTATATTGTGTGCTTTACAGCATGTGGTTGTTCACTGGAGGGATGATATTTATAAATATTTATTTAAGTTGTAAATAGTGCATTGTTTACCTTAGCTTTTAGATTACATGTACAGGTCGGGCAATGAAAGGTCAAGTGATATTCTAATTGTACCAGCATCTCCTACCCCACGACCCAAGATATGCCACCTTTTCAAGAAGTTGCAGGCTCAATGGCGTTTCTCTACCCGACACTTGCGGTTACTTGTCTCCCTTACCATTTTTTTCTTCTTCCCAGATTTCATTATTCCCAATATTCTTTGAACTAAACAAAATTTACGCACTTCTGCATGCTTTAATTTGCTTGCTGAAAAACCATGTAAATACTTTCGCAAAGTCGTATACAGAAGATTGAAGTAGCATATACGGGTGGGCCAAGAATTCGTTAACATTTGAATCTAATATTCTGCGTAAGCGAATGTTCCGCGGGGCGCGGGGAGGGGTCTGACTACTAGCTCGTTTCTCGAAAATTTAGCTTGCTTATTGTGTGAAATAATTTTATTTAATCAATATTGCACTTATTACTGTGAAACGCTTATTTCGCGTTGAATAAGTTTTACACGACTTAAATTAGTGTCCACGTGCTCCTTTAATAAAGAAATGGGCGAAGAAGTTCGAAGAGACGGGATCTACGCTAAATGTGATGCAATGGGAAGTCCATGGACTTCTCGGACCGAAGAGAACGTGTAGCAAGTTTCCGCTTCTGTTCGACGTAATCCAGACTTATCGACGCACAAACGTTCGGCTGAATTAGGGTTATCCCGCGTATTATTACGCCGTATTTTGAAATTATATTTGAAATTATATTCATATAAAATTCAAGATAGTTTAGGATCTAAAACCTAATGACTTAAATTTGTGCAAGTGTGTGTCAAAACAATGTTAGAACGATTCAGTAATTTTGACAACATTTTATTTTCTGACAAAGCCCATTTTACCTCAACGGACATGTAAATAAACAAAATTGCAGGTATTGGAGCAGTGAACATCCCAAGGCTAAACAGGAGAGGTCACTTCATTCTTCCAAGGTAACTGTATGAGCTGCAATTTCAGCAAAAGAAATCATTGGATTCTACTTTTTCGAAGATTCTCGTGATCGTTCAGTTACTGTTAATTCTGCTGTATATGTAAAAATGTTACGGGAGTTCTTGGGACGTCATGGAGGAGTCATGTAGACGACATTATTTTAAAAATGCCAACTAATTAGTTTTCTGGTAAATAAGCAATTTTTATAATTTATCAAATGGTTTTTTAGTATGATTTTTTCAAATGTTAACTAATTGATGGCCCACCCTATAGTTTTCAAATGGCAATTCATATAAAACTACTTATATTGTGAAATTAACTATCTGCTGAACTTTCTCCACTAGATAAAGTAAATAGAGATTAATTACAATCTATTCAGCGGCCAACCACTCCACTTAAGTCCGGGAGAGCGGCGTCAACTGCCGAGCCACTCTGAATAAAGAGCAATCAAGCGGAACTGTAAGGGAGTGCGAGGGAATGGTCGCGGATAAACTTTGTTATTTCCTATATTGGTTCGCACAATATCGGGAGTTAAGATGGAAGAATATATTGACTGAAGTCTGTTGATTGATAAGTTTAGAAAACTTGATATTTTTATAAATATTGAACCCAACTGTTACTTTTCTCGATACACTACTATTTAACAGCATAGCTAAAAGTAAGTAGATTAATGAAGAGCGTTGGTGTTGATCAGTCATAAAAAAATCAACTGTTACCTTTGTTTAGTATAGTACATTGCAATAGAATAGAATGAAATTAGGAAAAAGGGGAAAAAAATGCTAGTACTGGCAATGATGTCGACATAGTTACATTTACATAGGAAAGTAATTTATATTAGTAATATACGTATTTTTTATCTTTCTTTTACGCATAGTTGTATTAAGTGGAAAAATACACCTATTCCCTAAGCAGGTGAATAAAAGATACGAATGCTAGTGTATACCCAAGAGATCTAACGTTTTTTTTTTGATAAAACAAGCGATTTGCCGCCTTATGTGTCGTTTCTCCCAGAGTCATTAGGAAGGGTTTTTGTGACCAACTCTCAAACGATTTAAGTACTTTCAAAGTAACATCTATTCTTACTCAAAAGATTGTGTCTTCATAAATATCTGTCTTATCACCTTCTGCTAATATTATTCTCTTTAATATTAAATTTCTTAACTAAAAAGTTCTTTCAAATGGATAGGCAGATGCAATTGCTTTAACACAATGTTGGAAGCCGAGCGTGAAATGAATGACGGGACTGGGCAAGCGTCACCCAGTTAGATTACAACGTCCGCATCAACTTCATTGTGTTTGCTTGGTTCACGTTCTGATAGAATCGTGAATAAAATCGTCGATGTACTGTGCTAATTTTATCAACGACCAACATTATTCGTTTTTGAAATAAATTACCACTATTACGAAAATTAAAAACAAAGTTTTGAACTTGAAAGTTCAAATGAAAAACACAGTTTCACCAGTTCCTCATAAATTTTCAAATAGTTATATGCCATTTACCAGTATTTGACAGACAAAAGTTGTTGATAAATATATAAATATATTTGACATATGTATCAATTTAAAATTTGTGAAATCGAAATCTGTAGATATTTTACTGATAAATTGACTTAGTTTATCAGCATGTACTGAAATTGGGCCTAAATATTAAAAAAATATTGTGTTTTTAAAACTTACAGGGCGTTAAATTTAACATTAAAAATTAAAACAAAAACCGTGACATAATATTTCTTCAATTTTATACGTTAACAAATATTACAACGTAAAAAAATCCTCTACATCTTACTAAAACTTGTATGTGTGACAAATACGATGTCTTTCTAAAATTCTACGCTGCAAAATCACACAATAATCCGATTTGGAGCGTAGGAGTACCTATTATTTGCTTGGTCGGTGACCTTTACGACCAGGTTCCCACGCTCTACCGCTTCCTGTAAGACTTTGAACTTATTTCTCGCTTTACATAAATGTGAACATTGCTGTGCATACATACCTAAATTTATTAATCTATCCCTAAAGTACTCGGTGCTATATCCACGAATAAATTTAAACACTTCAAAACCAGTTGTTGTGAATGTTGTGAACTTGGGGAAGCCTATGCCCAGCAGTGGACGGAAATGATGATGATAAAATAAGAATAAAATTAAAGTTGGCTAATTTGAATTTTTAAAACATTTGTTTAACCTCCAGCACCACTTTCGTCGATCTGTTTTTTTGTCTAAATCAGCAATTTATTTCCAGCCAACTTTTCCTCCCCAAACCCGAAAAACCGCTCACCCTCAATTTCATAAATCAATCACAGATGCTATCCTCCACGCACTCGATCAAACGTACCTGTAACAAAAGATAAAATCATGTTTTAGTAAAACGTATTTCTACAAAAAAAACATTATATTTCAAAGAGAAATCTCATCTAAATCCTGAGCTAGACTTGAAGCTTTATTTGATGATTTTTTTAAGCGACAACTACCGCTTTAGAAATAAAGCCTGTACTGCGGGGACTTTACAAACATACATTAAATTGACACAAAGAATACTCAGACTCAAAAAAAAACAATTTATAAACCATACAAAGCATTGTCTTATATGGGATTTGAGACCACAACACTCAAAGCGGTATAGCGACCAATTAGGCCACCATTCATATCTTAGTTAATCTTATTTGTAAATAATCTTCTTATTCTATCACAATATAAGTTGTTGAATTTCACAAACAAGAAAGGTTATAGAAGCATCATTATTCAAATACTATCTTATATATTACATTAATCACGCTTAATGTGATCATTGGTGTTTGTTTCTATCTATCATGTTGGACCTCATTGGTTTCATATTGATAGTGATAATTAATTAAGACGATTAATCGATTCGCATCACAAAACAACGAAACGACTGCTTAATATTGACAGATGTACTATCAAATATAGAGTAAATTGTGTCAGGGATTTTCGTTCTAGGGTACCTCTGGTTCCCAGGCTGGTGTTCGTGATCGACATAATACCAGTGGGTGGTATTCCAGGGGATTTCTGGAAAAAAGGGTGAATAGTGTATTATAACCTAACCGGCTAGAACTTGACTGAACCATCTTCGTCTTCTAGCACCTTTTATCAGTAACGTTGGAACACTTACCTAACAACTGACTATAAATACTGTACTATATATATTAATGCTTTTAGTTTACAGATTAATATATTTCTTACTTCGTAACACGTGTATGACAGTACAGAACAGTACTTCAGCGAGTTTCCTTTGTTATAAGAATCAAATTTACAAACGGGTGGCTGAAAAGCGCAACTGGTAACTCAAAAATCACAATTGTGTTGCCGGTCTCACTTATACTATAACAGTAGGTAACCGCTTACCACCTGGTAAGTTATCTGCTTGTTTACTGCCTTAGTTGTGTTAAAGTGTGATAAGAATAACTTCTATGTAACATAAACAGAAATAAATTTAGATAACGCATCCTACTTCTTAACCCATTACTTCCCAACCGTCGAAAAATTTAGAATTTTCTGTGCAAATCACTAAATATATTTGTTAATACAGTAAAAAAAAATAATGTGAAGCAAAAAACAAATATTTATTTATTCTAGGGTCTGAATCAACCTGTCCTACATGTGTGATATTGGGATCATATGTTAAGAAAAACATATATTATTACGACTTTATTGGCTATTTCACGTTTAGTAAAGGTTACCCAACAATTTTAGGTAATTTGAAATATATATAGCTATAATTAGCTATACAAAACAAGCAATAATACTCTCTTAATGGCTACAAAATATATAAACTTTGAAATTATATATCTAAATAATTTCACTGTATTTTTTATCAAAATATTTTTTTTAACGAAAAACTAGTTAAAAATGTTTCCTATTTACAAAAAAAAGGCTTAAAAATTAAAGACAGTTTTAGAAAAAAATTGCTAATCTGGTGTCCTAAAAATATGACAGTGGGCAGTAATGGATTAATAAACGACACCTTAAATACATATTTCTTTATAAATATAAAACTGCGACTGGAGTAGTGCGCCGCTCGTCGCCGCGTCGTGCGGTCACATTGCTGAATATGAAATTAGTGCGAAGCCGACGCGCATAATTGCCTGGTGTTGCCGTGACGACCGCTGCGCTTCGTTGAAGCGATACATTGCCGGTCCCAAATGTGTCTACAATATCTGGCACATCAAGGGATACGTGAACCGGTGTACGTTGCTCTTTCAACTTCATGCTCAGTTCAATTACTAGATACGGAGCTGTCATATTTAATTAGAGTCGGTTTTAAGCTGCCTTTTAGACCTTATGTCGGCTTCAATTGTTTCGTCGTGTAATCTCGTGATACAAATACCGAATTTTAAATAATGATTAAGTTTAGCCAAAAAATCGATGATAATAATGATAAAGTTTGTTTTAATGAATTATATTATTAGTATACTGTTGAAAAATGTATGTATATTGCTTACAGCATTATTAAGTCGGATTAATTACATTCCAAAAACTTTTAGTAGAAAGTTCTAGATTAGATCTAAAACATGACAGTCCATTTGAAAGTTCAGATCAAGTTGCCTATCAGAATTAACAGAGTACGTGTAACTTTACCTTCATTCTTTTAATATTTTTAATTTAAAATTAATGAAATAATGAATTCATATAATTAGAGAGAAATACAAGGCAAGTTAGTTTATATATTACCAAAGTTACATACTTTGTGTATATAACTGTGTGCATATAATATACAATAGTATCATAATATTACAGAACATATATTAATTTCTATTTAAACATTATGTAAATAAGAATAATTTTATTCTTTTTATTATAAGAGGCTGCCAAAGCGACTCTACTGTTAGATGGAAAGCAAAAATAGAATCCAAGAGTTTGTGGTCACCATACTCATTGTGAATGCAGACAATGCAGTATAAGTGACCCACCTTATGGCCACCTAGTGAGATGATGTCATGCATTTTACCTGGGGACATAAAATGCATGACATACATCGTGGCGGTGTACGGCTCACACATTAAAAGTAAAGTGGCGTAATTTAATTCGGAGCCCGTGTGAAATGTAATATTTAAAGATATGAAACGTTATTTTATCAATATTTCATTTATTAAATAAATAACAATCGTTTGTTTCAGGTTAAATATCAAAGTTTCTTCTTACTTCTATCTTACAAAACCTTATCGCCAAAATAATTTTCATAAGAAGATTACCTTGACAAATATGATTTTAATATTTAGAGGATAACTCAGAACAGATAATTTTGTATGAAAACAGATTTCTGCCTCTTTATATAATCCAAAAATATTTATATTCTAAGAACTCAATGTGTAAACGTTCTAACGTTTCTCTTTCTATAGTGCCTTAAGTTAATATAAGTAACACTTTAAGTTTAACGAGATATGTACGTATATCTTTATTATTTACTTATGAATTTAACTTTGGTTAAGCACAAATTCAAAAATATAAAAGTAGACTGCCACCTTGTCCGATAATTGTGACTTTAAAATAATTAACTTAAGCAAATATTCACATTCAACGTAAACAGAACACTTTTTCATTATAATTAAAGACTCAGATTCACAAAAAACATCGCTAACTTAATCCTGAAACTGTAAATTACAAAGCATGTGTTGTAAACATAGATGGATAACGCGTCCTTTGTATGCAATCGGACAAAGGGACTCGCGGTCGACAGTGTGGCGGCGGCTTTATTTCCTAATTAACGTCACCATTGTAAGGAATAAAACTAGCTATATCAAGTATGTTGCGACGTCCTTTGTGTCTTTTGATGTAAAAGGAGAGAAATGTGCTTGGACTGTACCTATTCTGTGACACTGTGACCTAATTAAATAATTATATACATTAGTGTTTTTGTACTAAATGTTCAACAGACATGGTTGACACGAATTGCATGTGAAGTTCATTGTTTATTTTCTAGTGACAATATAACAACGAATAGCCAATCAAGAAATTAATTGGCCAACATCTTATAAAATTCCCTAAAGTTTAAGTCTTTGTTGACTTTTCATATGGCATCTGACATGTCCTAAGTACTGGACTTGTAAATTTGTAAGTAGCGTACAGGTGATATGTACAGTGAAGGTGTTAGGTTACGAGAAGAATATGTATTGAGAATAATAAGGGAGATAATATACCGCCTTGAAGGACTCCAGGGTGAAGATCACATCAACTTGACGACAAGTCACCAATACGAGCACATTATTGACATCTTGAAGATAGGAAGAGAACCATTCCAGAGTTCCTAGGAGATCATAAGATAGGTGAGCATGGCTAGGGAGACGTCATGATACACGGCATTTAAGGCGTTCCTAAAATCAATTAAAGCTAGTACATTATATTGTTAGTCACTTTGAAGAGAGAGGTGCAGTGACCGGGTCTGAGTTAACATATATATATTTATAATAATAATAATTTCCATCCTCCAAATGTTCACTTATCTTATATTTTAATAATGCCATGTAATTAGGCCAAAGTTTCACTTTTGTCCGAAGTACTTACTACCTAAATGTTAACCAAACCTTTTTGTCCAGTAGCTGGAGAGAGCCTTTGTAATGGTAATGTGCCTGGATAGAGCGCTGCACTTAAAACAACATCGGTTACGTAGAGGCACTCTGTAAGCGTTTCATGTAGCGCGTTGATGAGTTCACATTAGAGTCTTCAGCTAAAAGTTAGAGATCGTTGTACCTTTTGTTCATCTATTTTAAAGTAAGATGAGCAGAATATATCTCAGTGATTGACTGAATTATTGATAAAAAGATTCTTTCGAAGATAAAACAAAAATTACTTTCACATTTTAAGAAATCCAATAAGATAATTTTACATTCCGCTTTCAGCATTATTTTTGAGCACCTATAGTTTGAACATCTCAGCTATTTGACCTACAGCTGCAATGCACATCATACTTAAAAGATAATAACGATCATAAAAAAAGGAAAGTATGTTTACATAGTTTAAAAAGACTTATTCAAATCTTAATAACACAGGTCCTAAAAATTAGCTACCTACTGTTGGTCTTACGTATGTACTCGTACCTCAGGGGGCTATTGAAAACTGACACAATCAGTTTAAGTATTCACATATTCTTCCAATATCAGTGATGGAACAATATAAAAGACTTGGTACTCCGTAGCAAAATAATTAATGGTGAAAATGAGCAAGACATTTTCGAACTCTCGTACAGATAGTGGGGAGTTGTTACGTCAGAACATATGCATTGTGCAGATTACCGGCTCTTCAGAACTCTTAACGGATTAACTGCTGAGAGTAACTGAAAACGAAATACACGAAAACTTGAGTTATACACAGGAATATTAAGCCATAACAACATACGCTCTCTCAGATTTATATATTAAGTTAGAGATTTAGTTTGTAGGATTAAACTAGATGAAAATCAAATGCAAATCTTAGTTACAATAATTATTTTGAATCATCTCACAAACGACCGCCTAATTCCCAAATTAGGCAGAGCCTGGAAACCAGATTGTTGATAAAAATGCTTGTACTGATACCCAAAACAGAAATAATGATTACGCTCATTATAAAATTAATTGTATATGATGGGTCGAACCCAGGACCTCGGGCTCAATAGTAGGATTAACTAACCATTAGATCAACAATCAAAAAGCGAATGAAAAAATAAAAGGTAATTTCTCAATTCAAGTATTATTTATTGCTAATACTGATGGATTGAGAAATGTGAGAGATAGCTCGAAATAGCCTTAATTTCCCTTGATATTCCTATTTACTCTTAACTCAAATGAATGTTACAATATATGAATAAAATAGTACTATTAAATATGTAAACCAATACATGCTAACAGAATATTAAAACAAAGCGGATATTAGCGTCGAAATTCTATTTAATATTGCAAAGTTTATTCCTCTGTGCATATTACGATGCACAAAGATATTTTAATAAAACCGCCGCCGATTGGTATTGCGTACAGAACGTGGACACAACAAAACATGTGTCGTTCCTTTGTGACGTCACAACCTGTCCATGTCGAACATGTTACACAACGCGTTACATGAAGATGAAATTGTTTTTTTTTGTGTTGCTTCGGTTCTCTGAATATAAAAGTTTATGACATATGTACATTTTGAGTGAAATTTAAAAAGTGGCGCGCTTTAAGTGAAATTAAATATGTTATGAATACAGTATGTGAATAAATCGACAATGTAAAACACGCTACAGCTAATGGGAATATTATTACGAAATGGCTAGGTTATGAACTCCTTGCGGTGAGAGGTGCGATAGCATCTTGCCCCTGGGGCATGAGGTGCCCGGGATGTACCTCACGGGTGAAATACAGCAGGGAGGACTCTAGAAGCCGCTAATGCGTTCCTGGAGCTCCTCCCGACTGCCAAGGTAGGCCGCCGCGGGGTTTAGTGGGTAGACCGGTTTTCCGGGAGTCTCACAC
Source organism: Hypercompe scribonia (assembly GCA_949316085.1). Classification (NCBI taxonomy): domain Eukaryota; kingdom Metazoa; phylum Arthropoda; class Insecta; order Lepidoptera; family Erebidae; genus Hypercompe; species Hypercompe scribonia. The sequence goes on along the minus strand of OX438980.1, from coordinate 22,445,862 downwards.
ACGCCCTTCGTTCCTCCGGAGGGTATGGTGCGAAAAGCATTCCCCGCGTAAAAAAAAAGGTTATAAACTCCTTACCTATACATATAAAATTACTTGGTCTATCTGACTAATTGATCAACGCAAGATCTTAGCCGCTGGGGTATGTTGTAAACCCTCACCAAGAACAGATCTTTTGCAATTGTATATTTTAAGGGATGAAATAAGCTTTGAACGGTTGTGTGTTTATCACATTTATAGTTAGGAACACAAAATAAAAAATAATGACGTGAGCTTGTAACAGCTAGTATATTATTATTCCTGTATGAACAAATTTATATTTGAAGGTTATTTTCGCCTTCAGGATAACAGTTAGTGTGTATGGACGCAACCAAAACAGTAGGGAGTGGTACATAACAATGTATATTTAGTCCCAAAGTCCCTTTGCATCACTTACATAAATGATTTGATCCAAATCCCTTGCGCACATTAACCCTTTGTAAATGAAGGAAAAACGTGGCCATTTGGTCTAATTGGTGACAGGTCCCATGTTCCCTAACAATGTAATTGCTCAGCCCGTAACAAACATCGCATATATTTGTTATAATTGGAATTTACCCTTATCATTAACTAGATTTAAGAAATGTCTCTTGTTTTATTATTATTTCACAAATTCAAACAGTTTTATTAATTGAGAATATTATTAATTACTCCTCACAAAGTTTATGCCTCTCATTACTAATCTATACTTGAAAACAAATAATCGTGTCCAAGGTCAATTTTTCAAATCAAATCTCACAAATGGCCGTTCGCTTCTACACTAAGTAGAACCCTATGATAACTAGACTGATGTGTTTTCAAATATGTATATATTGAGCATGCTTATCATACAATCATTTATATAATACATAAGTTGTCTTGGTGTACGCAACGCTTACACACAAACGCACACTACAAAGAAACGCTCATGCCCATGCATACATACATACATAATAGTATGCATACTATTGTCCATATATTAAAGCCACAGTAGTGTAAGTCGCTTTATTGCATTGTCTGCATTCGCAATGATTACGGCTACCAGTCACTTAGGTGAGACACGAATAAAAAAATACAGTTTAACACTACACTACACACACTTTGTCTTTGACTTATTTATTACTATGTAATTTCTGCTCCAGCGACCATCGGTTCGCCTGTAGTCATGGCCAGCCCACCTCCACTTCAGCATACTGATTCTCTGTGCGAAGTCAGTTACTAGAGTGTACTAGAGTAGATACCACGATTGGGCAAACCTAGTGTAGGTCGCCCTGCGGCGCGATGGACAGACGACTTAAAAAGGTTGGCAGCAGATGGATGCAAATGGCCCAAGACCGGGATGGTTGGCGTTCCTTGGGGGAGACCTTCGTTCAGCAGTGGACGGCAATAAGTTGAATAGAATGTAATTTCTGACTAAACTGTTATAGAAAAAGTACTACATTTTTTATAAATATTTCGAAATTATACATTTCTGTTGTCCGAGGAAGGTGTCGATATCTGTCACATAGTTTATACTAGCACAGACACCGCCGTTAAGTCTATCTTCAAGGTATCGTGGGTAAATTAATTTTATAACATTAGCATACGAGTAGATTTAAACATAGAAAATATTGTATTCCTGATTGTGGTTAATAAAGAATAATTATTATTTGCCCTATTAGCAATCAGGGTCACTAACTACTACTAAGCCAGGCAAGAAATTAACAGCGAACAACAACAATTTGATTTACATTTCAAGTGCAAAGCCGAAGCACGTTCGACATACTCGCTGGATTTTGTTACATGAAAGGGTGCAATGCGGTTTGTGTCCACATCGAAGTACTGTGAAGGATGCCTCGCGCATGAAATTTTAGGTACAAAAACCCCTTTCGATGTTGTGAAAATTCAATTTACTTAATTTTAATTTAGTTCAATCTAGGGATATTTTTATGTAGACAAACTTCTCATTATAACTTTGAAATTCGGACAACTCAAGGTCACATTTTAGTAACTTTAATTGGTCTTTGAAGTCTGGGAAGTACGAGGATGGTAATAGACGACAATATTTACGACGGCTGGCAATGTTTCTGATATTTTTTGCTATGAAATGTTATTTTGTTTTTCATGGTTAAAACTATAGACAATATAAGGATTATACGGACATAACATACATGCATGTAGGATTTGACACACTAATGAAGTCTTTCGTGTGAAAATTAACGTCATCACATACTAATCTAAAGCTTGACTCCGATGTTCTATGTCAACCAAACATTAGTTTAAACCCAAAATAATAAATCCCTTTCTGAAATTGATTAAATTATCCCAGCGTATTTCCGAGCGTGTATTAATTTTATATTATATATACATACATATCTGGTTATTGCTAATGGAACCCTCTATAGGTAGACTAAGTGCCGGCATAATTGGGAACGAAGCTTGGTTACGAAATTGTTTGATCATTTGTTGAACGAAATTCAATAGCCCATCGCACACATGCGAATTAAATCCGTGGGTACATGTATCGGCCATGTTTGTAAGGTGTGCATGTGTGGGTGTCGATATAGGCTGTTTAATGTATGTTCGGTATTAGGAGAAATGTAATAACTCAGTATGAATATCAATTTACGTTATACATTTATGATCATTGAATAATATACAGTGTATCTTGTTTAAGAACATTTTTGAAGCAGGATTTAGAGGCTGTTATTTGAATTATAGTAATATATTGTAGCTTGTTTTTAATTTAAAAATGGTAATATTAATGTTCTACATAAAATAAGAACTAAGATAGCCAATAGAACAGTAAAGAATACATCGTCAAAATTTTTGTATGAAATAACTTAAGAGTAACCCTGTTCGCGCAGTTTTACCTATTTTTTGTTTGTGTGGTAATCATTCAGGAACCCCCCGCTGGTGGCTACATTGGATTCAAACCAATCAAAAACCGCAAGCCGTCTTCTCGGGGCACCTACGGTTTGTAGATGGCCCACTCTTGTGTGGCAGGAGTGTGCGCTTCATGGAGCGGGCACTATCATCCGGGCCTGCTACTGTACGCAGTTTCTGCTGAGTTTGTTATTGCAATTCTTCATCTGAGGGTCGTTTGGCAACTTTCACAAATAACGAAACCGATATACTTCTAATCATTATTTTGTCATCTAATGACGACACACGGTACAATGGAGTAACTATTAATCCTGCGTGGCGTAAGAAAAGTTTTCATATCAATAATAATACATATATCTACTCGTACTTCTTAACGTTAAGCGTTGCGACTCAGTCCGTTTTTCGGAGGATTCCATCTACGTACTCATATATTAGTATCACTACTACCTATATATATATTAGTTTACATTGTGGAGGGACGGGTATCATATGTCCCTCCGACACGAAGGGAGGATCCTCCGACCAGGCGAGGTGATCATGCCTGACGGGCCACGTCTCAGCAGTTGATGTTGGGATGTTGTATATATACTAATTGTCACGTGAATCTCTATATCGCGATATACTATTAGTAGTTGCATTGTAGTTCATGACATTCATACGTTTCGTTCATACTTCATAGTTCGATGTATCTCCGCTAGATGGTGCTGTTGTATATTTTTCTTTGTGCTGTAATGTGAAAGTCGCCACAACATAATAATATAGACTAATATATTTGCAGAAGTTTGATAATATATATATAACAGTGGTATATAATAAGTTTTAGACAAACAATATGCAAACCATTAATCTTCAGACTTATAGTGCAGAATACAGCATCAACGACAACATATAACAGACGGTCCTAACTTACATAACATAGCTAGACATAACGAGGTTTGACTCTGAATAATGTGCGAATCAGAATAATATTTTTTTTAAGTAAACTATATTACTCTTTAAGGAGCCAACGTAGTCTGGTGATCTTCACCATGGTGGCTTAGTGAAACATTTTTTTGCTCCTTTCGGAACGTGAAAGGTATGACAGTCATTTTGGCAGTGTAAGGCTCACACACTTACCATGATAACTGACTTTGCATCAGTGGACCCCCGGTTTCGCACTCACCGACAACACACGGCAACACGAATGCTGTTGCTTTACATCAGAATTCTGTGAGAGGGTAGTAGTATTCGTTCGTGCTGAGATAAGCGTGGTACTACTAGCTACCAAACTAGACAAAATAAGTAACCGTAATAATCACACAAGTATTTATTCCGGGGGAATTTAAAACACGCCCTCTGGGCATGGGTTTAACACTTGGTATCACCTCTACATAAACAGTTCCTTTACACTTTGAACATATCATTACAGTCCATCTAATCTAAGAGGTACCGTTTGACGTTTCATGCTTATCAACACGAAAAAACTTTTTATAGGCGTAACTCTGTTTGTATTACGCCTATACAAAGTTGTTTCGTGTCGCGATAACCTTTGCCGTCGAACCATGGAATTATAAAGTTCTTTTTTATTATCACAAGGTGTATAATTCTTTATAAATATGTAAATTTAAATGTAAATCTTTAAACTAAAAAATAAATATGTACATAATGGATGCTTTATTTCAGACGTCATTTCAAAGTCAAGTAGTTAGGTTTTTCAACCCACTTTCATATCAATTATCATTAACATGTACGAATTAAACTTATAAATCCAACTTTCAATAAAAACATACATACTAGAACTTTCAATATGAGTGTATTTTTATATGTATGAAATGAATAGATATATATAATATGTATGAATGTAATACGTTAATAGTTTCATGATCTTTTTTTACTTATTTTTTTAATAAATTGCCAATTTTAAATTTGGCCTCCACAAACTATCAAAATTCGCTAATGGTTAATATCCGTATAAAAATTGTATGTAAGAGATCACTGTGAGCGATATGACCGCCGCTTAACTGTATATTAAGCGTCAAAGTGTTTATCGACAGCGAATTCCCTTTGTTTGATTTAATAATATGAAATATCGATCCTTCCTAGTATGTTCTGTTCAACATTTGTAGTACCAAAATTTGTAAATGTGAAACAGATTTGTGCTCGATTGCTTTAACACTTCCGTAATCTTTTAGCTGTCAGAACTGTCATACGGTATCTCTTAGACTATATTCTAGACCACAAAATGTAGACACATGTATGTTAATACCGAACCTTCTTTGGGTCTTGACGAAAATAGCAAAATAAAAGACGACTTGACGAAAATAGCGAAATAGACAAAGTTTTGCGCTTTGCAATACAAGGCGATTCAATTGTATTTATGTAGATAGGCTGGTACCATGCATCACACATGGTACAATTCAGTATATTAATAAACAAAGTAAAAACTGAGTTCAATAACAAACCACTTACCGCCCGAACTCCATGAAGAAAAACTTTGTGTGCATCTATTATTTCTCTTTGATACTTAGTGCAGTATTTAATAGGCTGTGGCTGATCTACTGGTCGTTTGTCCCATGATCTGGATGTCATAATAACAGCTGTTCCCGGATCCCTCTTATGTCAGGCGCAGAGTGGCACACCGTGCGGTTTTAGTCGGTAAGATTTCGACACACCACCCCGCCGTAAACCCCGGTGGGGTGACGGCCCGTGCGGGTTTCCACAGGTTAAAAAAAATCGTCGTTTGTCCCATTGCTAATGGACCCCTGTTTAACGATCAAATAAGATTTTTACAAGGACTGGTGTATGAGGAAAAAGTGTGTAGGTTTTAAAAGTGTGGGCAACGTACAAGCCAATGCTGTAGGATTGTACAGGCTTGTAGGTTAATGTGACTGCTACCTATTTGTCACCGACGTAATATTAAAAATGTTATAAGTTTTATAAATCATTTTACTCTGTATTCTATATTAATTACCTGCTTAAGACAGAACAGAAATTAACTTAAGTAATTTGCGTTGATTGCCTATTGCGTAAATGTCTGATGAAGTTAGTGGTATATTAATTTTTAAAATAAAATTGATAGAGATTAAAGAAACCATCAAAATAGTATTAAAGTTTTCTTTCACGACAGGATCTTAGAAGAGAGTAAGACAAAAATGGAGAAACAATGGAAGCTAGGGGAACACCGCGGGGTAATGAAACTAACCCAACTCAACTAATTTGTTAGCGTTTTAACGTCACTTGTTTTTGATACAATGAGGCAACGTAAATCTGTTTTGTTGTTTACAATTACTTGCGCAAGATTTTGTTGCATTTCTGTGTATTGAAACGTTTGCTCTGTCGCTCTGTTGCTCTGTCTGTGTGAGGTCTGTGTTTCTTACTTACCATCTTAATATCATGTTTATTAGTTCATGTATATAATTTATATTTTAAGTTTATTTATAAGCTCAATAAGTTTGCACCTATCGCATTTTATTTCCATCACCTGAAGGTCGACTGGGAGAGAATGCCACGTGGCTTAAAGTCCGCCTTTGTGCAACAAGTGCAATAAGTTTAAATCAATAAATAAATAATATGTTTCTATAAATCAGTTTATATCAATATGTTCGTAGTAATGTAAGACATTGTAAGAGAGTAGTCTTTGCTTCAAGACTTACACGCGTTACGGTGTGGCTGCACAAAATCATTCGTCCAATTTATTGTTTCATTCAGCCAGCATTGTACTCGTAGTGCACAAGGTAGAAAATAAAATAAAAACTCAACAATTTAGATATGTATCCATAGTATATTTTTAGAATCATGCAATACCGATAATATGAACGTGCTCCAAGCGATTTTACCAATACCACATATTCGAGAATGTCAACACTAGTTGTGGAATATCATATTTATGTAATAGAAATTTTTATCGAAGAGATTTTAAGATTACAACAAAGTGTAAAAGCAGTACTTCAAGTAAATGAAATCAATTTGAAAACAGTCTGTAAACCAACCTTTTCGTACAATTCATATGACTAAATGAAATATTTGCATTTGTTAAATATGAACGCTGCGAATATTCTACCAAGTGCATATTAATATGACCGCCGCCGCCGCCTTCCACCGACCACTGCCTTTATGAATACTGTTACCAAGTCTATTTGTATAAACATGAGGGACTTTACTGCTTTTCATCATATTTCTCTTAATGTTAGTTCCAAGAACTAGTTATATGATATCTTTCACATGATGATAATAATAATATAATAATAATATTGTATTTATTTCTCTCATCACAAAGGTAGTTACAATTTGTGGAGTACATACAGTTTAGTCAAATTACATCATTCCTTTGTGAGAGACTGGTGTCTATAGTAGGAAATCCTGTGTTACAGATCACCAGGCTCACACCTCCCGGACAAATTATGATTAAAAAAATGATGATGAGTATTAAAAAAACTAGACACTGCCTAGCAGGTGAATTTCGACTGTTTTGAGTGTCCTGTTAGATCTGCTTATCTAATGTAGCGTAGAGATCTCTTTTTTGTGGCACAACGTGCCACAGCAAGGCGTTACAGGCTACAGCTAGTTATTTATAGCATCAGAAATAAGATGCTTTGTGTAACAATATTTCAAGATAACATTACAAATACTATTATTTATGGTCGGGAGTAATACGATTTCATTTTTGTAGTTAAATAAACTATTCTTGTACAGAATGTCTGTTTCTATAAATAACAAACCAGGTTGAGTCAATTACAAGTACTAACTGTTACCGTTACGAGGAAGCATTGTTCGTAGGAACCTTCGGCATATAATTTATTAAATGTTGCCTGCAATAAAGAAAATGTTTTTCATTCATCAGTTATCGTACTTTTGTATTGAAGTACTACTTTATATACCTCGTATATCCGTACGTACGTAAAATAAAATTCACGTTCCATATTCATTTTTTCTTTTTCTTTTTCACGTAGTTTTTACTTCACAATCTATCATGGCGGTGGGGGTTAAAAATTTAGGCAAAGACTATAAACAAGGGCTCTATACGGGATGGGTGTGATTCAATGGAAACATATGGTAAAGAAAAAGGTGTTGTAGCTTACTATTACTATTATAGTATACTAGCTGACCCGGCAAACGTTGTTTTGCCAGTTTTCGACCGGAGAGGAAAAATGATTACATTACTAAAATGGCTATTAAAAAATAAGGGTTGATTGTAGAAGGGTGAAAATTGAGGATTGTATGTATTTTTATATGTTGTATCATAAAAAAATAGAAATTAAAAATTTTGTCTAAAAAAAAAATTAAGGTTGTACTACCCCTAACATTTAGGAGGATGAAAAATAGATGTTGGCCGATTCTCATAGATACCGGATAAGCACAAAAAATTTCATCAAAATCGGTCAAGCCGTTTCGGAGGAGTATGGCAACGAAAACTGTGACACGAGAATTTTATATATTAGATATTATAGTTTATTTTTTGATAATATTTTAAAGTAGTAATGCCCTATAATATTGGTTCTAAAGGTAATTAATGAAAGAACAACACCGAATTTGCCGTCCTTTAAAATATAGGATTAAATTTTAAGCAAGATTTATCAAAATAGCAGGGTATTAAGGTCAGTTTCAAAACTCTTATTTATTAGTAAAGGTAGGAGGCTAAGAGGTCCCAGTCATAACTCATTACGGAACGATTCAAAGAGCTGAATTGCTGGCATCACCATTTAAATCAAATTGTAATTTGCGATCTGTGGATACCGCTAATTACATCGCCGTACCACCGATAATTAATGATTTCATTTCGACAAGTCAATGTACAACAATTTTATAAATGTTTAATTTTGTTTATATACGATATTCAAAAATGCGCTACATGTTTTAAATAGTTCTAAATTATCTGACGTATCAGTCATCAATCAAAGGTTGTACATGACGCAGGGGTGATAGTTATCGTGATGACTATGTGAGACTTACGCTGCCACGATGACTGTCATGCCTTTTACGTCCCCAAGCGTGGCGTGTAACAGCATCTTACTAGGCCGCCACAGTTGGGGCACCACACTGCATTGTCTGCATTTGCAATGAGTATGGTGACCACAACTCTTTGGATTCTATTCATGCTTTCTATCAGGCAGAGTAGAGTCACTTTGGCAGGTTCGACATATAGTACTAGTTGTGTTAACAGGTTGCCTGGGTCAATGGTACTTTTAAACTAAACATTGGTACACACACGCAGAAGACATTCTCAGTTTTATATGTGAAGGTGCACAGCGAAAATAAACTATCAAAAATTTAAAAATTTAGGTAGGCACATAGGAATCATTTTTGTACGTTAAATACAACTAATTCAGGATTGTATTTATGAAGTTAAAAGATACAATAATTTACTATAAATTTCTTTTTAATTTATGAATAAAATACATTTATTGTTTGTCCGAACTGGATTGAATCTGTGTTGTTTCTATGAATATTTAACCGAGCGTCGCATTATGCATGGCTCCCCGTAGGTCGCAGTTACAAGCGAGTTTGTAACGTCTCGAAAAATAAACTTTAATACTGTGATTTTCACATTACCTCCGCACACAATAATCCGAACTCATACCCTATAAAATTAGAGAACATCCGATACGCCACTACATTAGTGATCATACCCTCTAAAATATCAGTATACTCGTATCGTAAAACATTACACTGAGAAGCAACCAAAGCCCGTTCTGAAATATAACAAAGCTTTGAAGCATACAGTTCTCTGTATTAAAGGAAGCTGCACAATACAGATGAGATAGTGGTACAGATACCTAGACAAAGCAGCTCGCAATATACGAGTTTATCTCGTTATACTAGCGTATAATTATAATGTTCGGGGATTTAGTTTACCTTTGACAAAAGATCTCGAATTCATCTTTTCTTTGAAATTCAGTATTCAGGTTAGAATATTATGTCTTTACAAAAAAAGAACATCTAGTTTTTTTTTTCTTTGTTAAACTATATTATTGAGCTTATACATATTTAAAAAGCCTTATCTGACTTGAATTCTTGTTTTTTTTTTGAACCTGCTTTGCTGAAACGGTGACTTCGGAGGCTAGCATGTGTTGTCCTATAGAGGCAGGGAGAAGGTGTAACCAGTTGGAGGAACTCGTTATAACACTAAAAAATGATGTTTAGTTACTATATACTTAGAAAATTTCTAAAAGTCGGACCTTACAGTTACATGGTGATTTCCTAAGACTCTGCCAAGAAATACAGATGCCTGATAGAGCTTGAAGCAAAATGTATATTCATTTATGGAGCCAGGACGTGGTTGGGTGAGACAGTCTCCTTGCATTATTCTTTGTTATTCGGTTCATAATCAAATTATTTTCTTTACAATTTGATAAAACTATAATTAATAATGATTTATAGTTTAGGAGCAGTGCCAATAACCCCTTTCAGAAAAAAATACTACACGCCCAACATAAAGTACCTAAATACAACATGTGTGTATAAAATTGTATAAAGCTATTACTGTCGAAACATTTCCTTTTGAACACTCACAGTCTGTAATCCTCTTAGCGTTCGTTATATCAGTACAAACTGTTCAGACGAAACTGTGATACGCTGCAAAAGATTCTGTCACATTTATTAAATAAACAAGCCTCAAGACGTCGGCTTCAAATTAATACGATCGAGGAATTTCTCACAAAATATACGACTAAAGCAAAAATAAAACGACAATTTATGTTAAGAATATTTTCACTAATATATTTAAAGACCGGTGTTACACGTATTTTTTACTGTAAGATATTTCATAACGAATTACACAAAAAAAACTCTCGGTTTACTTCAAATAGACGTCTTGTTTGAGAAATAAAAATCATCTCCGCTATAATGTTGTAACAAAGTCGACAGAACACAAGTACTTGATATAGAAGGTACTCTTTTAGAAAGGTAAATAAAAATAAGGTGATAACAGATTTATCGTTATCTATTATAACAACCGAAGCGAAATCTGTCGAATGTCATATCTAACAATTAGACACTAACAATATTATTGGTGAGATATTATTTTAGCAAACAAGTAATTACATATTTATTTCATTAACACATCTTATTTAACGGCTAAAAATTGTTATACAATATAAATGACTTATTACTACGAAATTCTTCACATCTTGACTCTCCTGCGCCTCGATAATGATGTTGGATAGGGGCGGCAAGAGCCGCGTGTGTCTTATGATAGATAAACAGCCACACTACCTATAAGAGCACACGCAAGGCTCTCGCTCACCCCCTACTTTCCTTCTTCTCCTGTCTTTATTAAAATCGAGAAAGAAAAATTAGTATATTTAAATGTTTAAATAATATTTATTATCTAATTATTATAGCCTAACTTAAAGCCATATTTAATTTTTTATTGCAAATAAATAGGTTTTCTCCTCTAAAATTCAGTATTCCAATTAAAGGTGAACTCCAATAATAAATGGAAAAGAGCTTCGGTACCTCATCGACGATATAGTTGTTTCACTATAATCTTGTTCACCAGTTCCCACCAGTAGCCACCAGGTGAATAAGAACTAAAAAACCAATATTGGCTGAATTAAATGCAAAACTTACAATGTGACAAGAATTAGAGCTAATAATCTTGCATTCTAAGTCATCAATTCTAGCTTTACGCATACAGTACCCAAATTTTTCAAAGTTGTTTATTACAAATGTGGAAATTTCATGCTAAGGAGAGGTTTACATGCAGCAGTAGGGCTGTTAAAGACCGTTGATGATGATGATAAATATATATATCATTTACATACATTTACTTATCAACAGCACTTGAAGTGTCACAAGCCATTGACCTTTTAAAAGATGAATTCCAAAGTACAGAGTTCCTGTTCGAGCTGATGTGGTTAGTGCGAGTCAACAGTCTGAGTGTACCACGATAACAGTACCACCTACTGCGATCGTGGGACACCCGTGGTGTTGGTTCAAAACAATGCCTACGTATATATTTCATATCAAACAGCAAGTCGTTTATATTAAAAAGAAATATTACAGTTCTTATTTATATTTATATATATTTTTATATTACAAAAGTGCAACAATTTCAAAGGGGATTAATACAAATACAAATGGTGACATTTGTGTTTAAGAGCTATTTCTCTTTTACAAAAAAAAAAATCGATTTCAACTTCATTAAATTTGGTGCCGAAACGGTCGAGTAATTTTTAGGTTCAACCTTGAACTATGAGAGGTCTACATTGAACCAGTTAAATATTAAATAAATAAATAACCTCACACATCTCACACACAGCTGTCTGATTACAAATTAGGTAGTATTTCTAAATACATATATATAATAGACAAATTACACACATATGATTATAATACAAAAATCTAACCCACATGGTATATACATATTTTCGTAAAGCCTACACATACGTATTGTGTTATTTTTTCAAAAATTAAATTGATTATATTTATTATATAACTATCAGTATACATTATTCTACGATTCATTCGATTTCAAATCAGTATTGATAATAAAGTACCCGCCATTTTTTAATTTATGAATGAATTTATTAAAATTAGAGTTGAAAATTGCAAGTGTCGAATAATATGATCTCCGCCGTGACACTAAATCAACGTTTCCAATTGAAATTCTCTCTTAAAAGACAGTATCGCTACTTATTAACATTTAAATTGGAGCGGTGGACTGGAAGCGCCCTGACGTGGAAACATCGAAAGTTAAACAACCTGAAATAACTTGACAAAAAAATGACATCTGAAGAATGTCATCCAAGAATATTTAGAGCTCTTGAATTATTCATTTCGTTCATTATTCATGTTCTTGGCGATTTCGAGCATGACGGCATGACATTTGCGTCATGCTTGTTTAATTAACGACTATTAACGAGATAGACGATTCTTGGATTTTATGATGTTTAAGTTACGATTAATAAAATAAATTGAGTTTGATTGTTTCAGTTTTATAAATAATAAATATAGGATAAAACAATACTTATTGACCTAAGATCTTTTCGAAATATGGCAGTTTCTTTAGCATTTTACAAGGTAAGGAAACTGCGATGATACAGCTAACGTCAGACAGGTAGCTGACTAAGAGATATTGCCAGATAAATATCATTGTAATGCTACATTGTAATATATTGGGAAAATGACAGGCAGTTAACGATAATGATGGTTTTATACCTAGTTTACGATAAATGTATTTTATTTGTTTTTAAATATATTGCCAAATGTAAATTAAATGTATTTTTAATGAAATAAAGAGATTAACAACAATAATTCATCATGCAAAAATTTTAGATAAAAACATAATTACAAATAATCTACCTCGACAAACAAGTAAGCTTATCGATGCCTATCATATTCATTTGAAAAATTACATTTAGTACAAGTCCTTACTAAATAAAATATGTTACTTAGCATTTTTTCTACTCGCCTCAACGAAAATTGTAATCATATTCAAAATGGACCATTAAAAAAACACGTAAAATAAGCAATAAGCACGTATTTTGTGCTCCTCTTAATGTCATCTAAATGTCTTCAGTAATCGTTTAAATGTTTTATATAATATATATCTTAAATACATTTTAATTTACGAGTCTTTGGTACCATATAAATACTTATGTATTTTCTTTTATTTATAAAAACCTTATTTAGTAAATTTAATTGTCTAAAAGGAAGTCGAAACGATATCGTTAATTCCACTCGTGTAAGACCAAGGTCTACATTAAAAGATTAAGGCCATAAATAAAGATTAAGTATCTTTAAATGTTTTAAAGCTTCAGCCGTTAACATTAAAACCTTATTAGTAGGCCCCGAGTACATCTTGGTGCCGAAGGGAACGTAATCTACCTAACTTCTAAGCTTATACAAGTCGCAATCTTGTACCAACACCCACTAAGCAAACAGTTTAAAACTTTAACTAAATAAAACAATTTAAGTTTCCAATTTATATTCTACTGAAAATATCACCTGAGGGTTGATTTCAGGTATTAAGGGCGGCACGGTTTCAGCGTGGGTGGTAAGGTCACAGGGTGGCTTGTTTGCTGTCTGTAAACTGTCTTCCAGGCGGTATCCTAACGGACAGACAGGCTACGGGCAAGGCTGGCAGCCGTGATAAGATACGAAAATAAGTAGATGATTTTTTTTGCGACTAGAGGAGTTATTATAGAGTTATTTTAAAGGCATCGTTAAAATATTAGGTCACGATAATTTAAGATTGATGTTTCTTTCCTTTTTTTATAGACAACGCCCGCATTAGGAATAAATCCTGTGTCGCGGGGGACTTTACAAACATACATGAAACGGGCACAAAGAACACCCAGACTCAGAAAAACAATTTGTGGATCACACAAAGTGTTGTCCCATGTAGGATTTGAACCCACAACACTCAGCGAAGTGGAGAGCGGCGTGGTGACCGCTTAAACCACTAGGCCAATCGTGCAGTCAAACAATGTTTGAAACAATCTACAGTGACAATACTACAAGACTAACAGTTTTTAATATGGCTTCATTTATTTTTGAATGGTGAAATTAATTAATCACTTAGTAAATTATAAGTATTGTTATTTTATCATTCAATGAATCATTAAATAGGTATCACCCGAACTGTTGTGAGCTTCGTGGATTTATTTAATTGTACTTATTTATACTTTCTCTCTCTTCTAAACTATTCACCCGATTTAGTCCTTTCACTCGCGTCAACTTCAAAAGCCTGACAGTTTCTTATGTCCTTCAATATTATACACTCGCAATCCTCTCAATGATATCTTTGCAGGAGGTAAATTCTCGCGGCATTAGGCCAAAATGTATATGCAGAAAGAAAAAGTAAAATTTAAAAAAAGTTTCATATGTTTAGTGTCATAATTTTTTACTACCACAGGTGTTTTTTTTTTAATTTTATCAGCTTTAATTATAAAAACTATTCATTCAGCTAACGTGTGCAAAATTGCATTTGAATCAAACTGGCTCAGTATTTAGGACTAATAGACAAACACATAGCATTATCGATAAGTTAAACTAAACACATTGCGTACAAAACTAATGATATTTGTGTTTTCGTGAGTGAAGTCACATGTTGCAGTTCGGCTTTTCTTGGTATAATGGATGGGGTTGATAGAAACACAAACTTAATTTATTTAGGCGTTAATGGTAAAAGGAGGAAAAAAAGATTTCTTCGTGTCGTTAGTAATAACGCCGGTATTGGTTTTGGCTTGTTGCACTAGGAACTTTTGGGCTACTTGAATGAGGTCGGGGTCGGTAAGTTCATCCCGACTCAATCGTCGTGTACTCTCGCCAAACATTTTAATACATTCAAATAGCACCAAAACTTTAAAAAGGTCGGTCTATGACAAGGATAATTAGGTGCCTACTTACTTAACGGTAGCCAGTGCGGTTATGATACAATATGTATCCTAAAGTTTGAAGAAAGAAGTTCTATATTACATCGAACATAAATCTTTGATTACAATATAGACTTTTCAGCGTTTTTATAGAGCTTTTTTGACAACAAATTTATATTATTATAATATTACACAAAAGCGAATATAGAAACTCATTCAGGCCACCGACTTCCGAATGACTTTGAATTTTACAAAAACGCGGTCAGTTGAACTTTTAATTAATCCGAAGAAGGTTAAAAAGAAAATATTCTCGGTAAAACGTTAGCCTTTATGTAAACAGGTCAAAGTTAAAACAAATATTACTTAAAATATTCATTTTCTAGACCTCTAACTCACACTTCAACTTTACAGACTTTCTGGTCAAATGATTCGAGACTCTGACTGATGAACCGAAGGTCGTGGGTTTTATTAATAGGACAACTGTAGTGAGTCCGATCATTTCTTCTGTTGATTATCAGTTTACATTGTAAAAAATATTGTTGTTTAAATGCAGATTAAAATGTAAATACCAACTTTATATTTTTCAAACTCTCAAAAGTTTCTCTTTAATTCAAAGAGTTTAAAATTTTATCACATAACATAAGAAAACCTAAGTTTAATAAGAGGAGATGTAATTTAAACTCAATTTAGGTAAATATCTTTTGAAAGATGTACTCACGCAGTAGTACAGTTCGATTTTCGTTATCTATGACACACAAACAAAACATCAAAGGCAAATTGTTTGAATGTGGGCACATTTTTGAGCTCAGATCTATATCTAGCCTTTTATTTATTATCATACCTCAAAATAGAACACTCCCATTGATATTCAGAGAAGCTGACTTATTCGAATTGGAAATATGGCGTACATTACGCACGGAAGTGATGGGCTGTCTGATTTACGGGTTCTACCTGGCCTCGAATATTTTATTGGCAATATGATAGTGGTAAAACTCTGCGTGTCTGATGTTAAAACCAGCGTGGTTTGAGCTATGACTTTATTTCTAAGGTATTGCAAGCAAACAGGTAAGAAAGAAGTTATGCTGTTCAGAATTTAGATGCAAAATAATAAAGTGAAGTGATTCGTGTTTTAAGAATATTTTTAGTTTTATTGCAGAGGTTTGATGTTAGAGGAAATGAGCACAGCAGACTTTCACTTATTTAAGTTCAGGGGTCAAATGAACAACCTTTATAATATAAAATTTGAGTATGGTAGAAATATCACACAAAACAATATATTGAGCAGAATCAGACACCCATACCCTACCACAGAGGTGGTCAAAACTCTATAAGAACTTTGACACCTTAAAAAAGTTATGTTATGAAGTAATCGAGTGTACATTTCCGAATAAATTACGTCAAATTCATATTCAGAACCATTACTGGTCTAGCTTGTAAAAGCCTTCCAATTTAACCTCATTGACTTTAAACAGTGACAATAAAAACCACGATATTAGGAAGCTACGCAATGACATCATAAACGAGGTGCTGTAGAAGTTGTGTCATCGTACGTGTAGTGGTTCTGAATGTGATATTTGAAAAAGGCTTCGAAGAGGCTGAGTGATTTTCTTAGAGTTAAAGATATTTGTGATAATATCCTAAACAATTAGACAATTTTGAAATTTAATATATTACTTTAAAGAAAAAGAATATTAATATAATTCGGAAAATTAAGATGTAAAAAGAATTACTTATTTATATACTAAAAACTAATGTTCATTGTAAGTGATCGAATTTCGATCAGTACAAAATATTACTAAAACAAAATGTGTGACCTACTCGTATGTGTAGCTGATTTACACTTATTTATACCTTTAGAGGTATAAAATGTACCAGCATCATTTTTTATTAGACCCCATGTCCTTATCACTTTATCTGTCTGTCAAGAATACTAGAATTTTATTATAATATACACATATCACTCGGTAAATACAAAATCATACAATATAAAATTCCGTAGCAGCTACGTGCTACAGTCAAGAGTCTACGAGCTACGAATTGCGTGCTACGAATGAACTTCAAAGAGTTTATTGCTTCTTCTTCAAGATTTCGCTCGCGAAGAAGTGACACGATCTTAATAAAGTCGTTGCGTATTTACTATTCACGACTAGTCATATTTATCAGCTTCTTTGAGAAGATGTAAACCCGTCAAACAGTAAAAGAGATAAGCATTTAAACGTGGCTTTTCTTCTGTTTATATAAATTTTGTAATTCCAATTACATATTTATAAAATTCGAGGGAGTCATCTGTCAATTAATTTACACTACTTTGTTGATAAAATGAATTAAAGGTAATCCAAGAACGACAATTCATAACATACATAATTTACACGACAGATGAACACACAACTTAATAATAGAGTTAGGAAAACAGATAATACTCTGTCTACCTCTTTCAATGTGTAACCGTCCGTTTTCAAATGGTTCAACCTTGCGAAAATATTTGCAAACACGCTCGTCACGGTGACGCGGCTCGTCTGGGTCGTGTTACGTACATTTAAGTCTCTCTCACACTTTCTATGATATATAGATACTTCATAAAACGCTGACATCGATCAATTTACCTTAGGTCCAGTAAGTTCAGGTATTTTTAGATCACAGTGAAAGGCTTGTTTTTTCACAAATTTCAATGAGAGGGCTCAGACATAGGCCGTTAACAACTTCTAATATTCAATAGTCTACTCGTATATACTCGTATCTATATTAGCAATATCGCTTTCCTGTCATTGTCTGGCTTTCTTAGTAAGATAGATAACCTTTCCTTTCAATATACTCCAAATTTTTCTAATCACCTAAAGTGCCTCGGTTGACGTCAAATATTTGCATCTTTTGTGTTTTTACTGGCACTATATTCTCCTTTTATATATAATTTCATATGTTGGGGATGGGGCCTGGAGATCTGTCACGCAGGGGTAGTTGTAGTATAGACTGCAGTTTCTCACAAAGAAACATATTTTGTATTATTGTTGTTTTGTCTAATAAATTGAATGTACTAATATCTTTGATACAGAGAGAAATTAATAAACGTTATTCGTCTGCACCTTTGAAGGTATAGGAGTAAATATCTCGCTTCTGGAGTAATACTCCACAAGCGAACCACAACTAGAAGATGAAAAAAATATCGACGAAAAAATGTCGACAGAAAATATCTGTGTAAAAATAACCTCTAAAGTGTAGAAGACAAGAGCACTTCATTTATCACTACATCAAAGCCTAGCTCTAGCCGTCAGACGATATCCCACTAAGATCAAACAGCCTTATAATATCCAACAGGATTTAACAAATGTGTTACCAGCACCGTGGAACGTTCGCAAACGTGTGTTGAGAGCTTCAAGATATCTGAAATCAGAATTTTATACTTATTTTATGGCTGGTTCGATCTTTCAAGTGATGATAGATATTAGACGTGTGACGTCAGATGCTGAGAGAGCTTTGTGTGTGGGGATAAATACAGTGTACTTGTGGTTTTATGTGCAGGAATACGAGCTTGTGTGTTATGTGTTAATAAAGTGAGTTTTGTGCAATGAGATTTTTTCGTTATACCTATTTTAAACGACCGATGACTAATGTCTTTTAAGAATTAGTGAGCCTCAGCCCATGGATTTCTTTACTTCGAGTCATAAATGCTTGTTATTCTTTTTAAGGTTTGAATGTCAACAAATAGTAATTTTATTTTAAAACTGTTTTTTGTTTGAGGTTATTTATAATATCATGGCTCACGGTTTCTAGAATTGATATGTTGTTAAGGTGGTGTTGGTAAGATGCAATCATACTTGTCTGTATACATCGTATGTAACATAAATTCATATAATACATGTTTATATAACATTTGAAAAAGGGTCGGTAAATAGACGTGTGACGAAAACAAATATCGAATATTTGCAGACCCGTGTATTTATTTTACACCCCCGTATAACATAACAATAACAACAAACGAAAAATCTCAAATTACTTATACGAATTCGAGCAGAAATGGCAGTGAGTATATTTGACATTGATTTCCGTTTCCGGCGGGAAGTAAAGGAGGAACCTTTGCGGGGACAACCCTAAAATGAAACATCGCTTTCAGGACCAGCAGCCTTTTTACCTCTATCGTTCTTTGTATGTAAACGTGTACAGTGAACTATTGTTGTTTGAATAATAGAAGAAACACGATACATATTAACTAATTTGTATTCGTCTAACCGTGACTGTCATCGGTGTGGAAATATATGCTGCTACCTTTCCTTTGTTAAAACTTTTTTTATTTCGTTAGTACGGTCACTAAGTAAATTTACTGGTTTTGTTTATAAATCTAAGAAAATAGATACAAATGTTGCTTTATTAGAATAATTCTCCTTAATAACAATAAACTGTTGGAGAGATATTAAAACTGTTATTCAGTACATTTTTTAAATCTTAAGCCCCTTATAGTTGATAACAGTAAAGCTATTTCAGTACATTATGGTAATAGAATAAAGAATTAAATATCTGTCTAACAAAATATTATGTATATAT
This sequence comes from Hypercompe scribonia, assembly GCA_949316085.1. Classification (NCBI taxonomy): domain Eukaryota; kingdom Metazoa; phylum Arthropoda; class Insecta; order Lepidoptera; family Erebidae; genus Hypercompe; species Hypercompe scribonia. Next base: position 22,426,150 of record OX438980.1, on the reverse strand, counting down.
TATAGCAAAATTCTTCAAACAGAACAAATTCGACGATATACTTGAAATATAGCGGCCCTTGTACCCGTTGCTGTAGAAAATATTACGATACAAAGTACTCACTTTTTTATCCGAGGAGCGAACGTATCACATGAACAAATTCTTGTTATAAATATGATGACCTTTTCAAAAAAAGACCAAATATATGACGACTCAGGTTTAGTGTGTGGTATTTGTAGTTCATGGCTGTTTCTAACAAATAACAATATTTTGTACAATGTCTAAAATGTCCGATTGCCTAGGTGTATTTCACAAGTTAGACGACTTATATTGTTGTACTAACAGGGTTAACTTAGCGATAGTTAGTTTTTCTTTTAAACCATCGTAACATTTTTTGTTTTAAATAAAAATGTAGAGTACTTATTTTTTATATTTCTTGTACCATATATTGAGTACGTAAGATATACAATTTTCTGTTATTTTACTATTTGATTAGTTGAACGAAAGAAAAAATAGAATAAGCTAATATAATCAATTATTTATTTAAATCTTATCAACCAGAAATTATCCGACAAAGAAAATTATTTACAAAAGATTCTGTTAGTTCCAAGATTTGAATTTATTTACAAAAATTCTAAAACAGCAAAAATTTCAATAATGTTTTTCTTTCGTTTTATATAAACATTTATTAGAACAAGTTTTAATCCTTAGAAATATAAAGAATACTTCATTGTTTAGATATAAAAACGTTCAGTGTTTATCAAAGACTCATAATATAAAAAGTATATCACGAGGGAATACAGGTTATCGGTAAATGTAAATCGAAATCAAAACGTTGGTGAATCTTAAATCCACAAGCGGTCATATATTATTTAGAGTATTTGCTGCCTTTTGTACTGCCTAACGGCAGATAGCTGATAATTTTATTGGGTATCTTTGGCAATGTATCTACTTAATCATATAGACACTCAAAAAATGAAATCTTTACAAAAATAAAGATTTTTAAGACGTTTTGAGTGTGATACATATTTTATTAGATGATACTCCGAAAACAAAAATTGTAACTCTGAGTAAATTGTTTTATAATGTGTTTAATAAACGAAAACTTCTACTCTAGTCTTTAAAATAGTTTTGTAAATTACATTTCATATTCACTAGAGTTTATGGACATAAATATCTTCGTACATAAAAACGTTTTATATTCTTAAAATTAAAAAAAAAACTTTCTAAAACAAGGCCTTAATTTGACACTAACGTAACTTCAGCAGGTTGGAATATACTTTGTAATTAAAATAAATATATCCGATATAATAAAATCAAGTTTGACGTACATGTATTTAATAGGACGACAACACAGGCCATGACATCATTCACTATCGACACGTCTTACAGTAATAACGTGTAAATTATCGTCAGTTACACTGGAATATTAATTTAATGGCCCATAACGAGACGTCTGATGGCCGCTCAAGCCCACGATATAAATCTATTCGTATTGGTACAATACAACTGGATGTCAGCATAGTGATACAGTTTTACTGATTCACAACTTGTCACGGCTGGTTTATAGGGATGTGTGGCGACATCCACAAACAGCGTCATTAATCAGAAGCACACTACACAATGAGTTACGGAGTAACTACCAATCCTGTATTGTGATATAAAAGTTATAATTGAGTGATAAGCACATGTACAACATTCCAACATCAACGGTAAGTTCGAGGCCCGTCAGACATGATCACCTCTCCCGGTCGGCGGATATGACATCCGTTCTACCACAGATGAAAAGTTTTTAACAGATTTTCAATAGGTAGACTTATATTAGAAAGCTGAAGAGTATTTTTTTTTCTCAGGAACAAGTTTGATTAGAAAAGGTGCGCGGGGTGATGGATGTGGAAGTTTATATTGGTAAACATTAAGTATTCCAAATATTTTACGCTTTTGTGCGACATATATACAAACAGTTTATTTACGTAATAATAATTAGATTATTCCCATATTTTGGGTGAACAGCAGTCTATAAATTCCTGAAACATGTATTTCTCTGACGCCCGAGTAAAAAAATACTAAAATAGCTATTTAGCAAGAAACCTTTTGAAATTTATTTCTCTTAAGAGCGAGTCTGAGAAGATGGGCATTTTCAAAGGTTTTTTTTCCATTTCAGGTATCTTAAGATACGCAGTCTTTGAATGTAGGTTAGCAATATTCTTAGGTTTAATACTAAAAAAGCAATAAAACCTAAGTAGTTACTTATTCTACAAGTTACGTTAAGCAGAACCCCCAAGTTATAATGAAAGTGTTGAGAGCGCGTTGCTTATGCATGCTTCAACGCAAGTTTCAAGTTAGTAATTTAGAAAATTTTCCGCATATTACCCTTTTTGTTTTTATTATGCCGTGTGATGGAAGTTAATAAAGCCGTGAGATGAAATAACTTTTCATTTAGGAAGTACTGTTATAATAGATTTTCCGTTGTTAGTTTCCAAAGTAATTATATGAACGGTAACTAGTTCATGATTGCTTTTGTTATACAAAATAATGTGCAAATGAAACAGATTTAATAGCTTTCATACTTGGCTGTAGTTCTTTATATATCTAGAATAGTTCCAGATACATATCTAGCATAAATCAAATTGTTTACTAATTGTGGATTCTGCGACATTCGTAAGATTCAAGTTAGAGAGATAATGCATCGAATTATAAGTCAAATTGCGATAAGAGTATTTAGCCTTCCAAATGTCGCCGTGTCCAGTTCCCTGGGGTGTTCGTAATATGTGAACCGATAAACCTGTATCTACTCGTGCAACATGTAATGAAATTTTCGATCCCTGAAACAAGGTCACCGATAAGCTATTTAATGTGTAAATTGTCAGGGTTTAAACTGAGCGAAGCCTCGGGGGAATATATTAAATTATATTTAAATTTATGAACATTTGGTATTAACAAGTGTTTTAGTGATGAAAACTATAATAATTATTTAATTACGTCCTGTTTTAAAATATTATGAACTTTTGATACAGAAAACTAAGTGATTGAATTCAAGAAATTTATTGAGAAAAGAGGACAAAGGCCATCTTTTTAGCGGAAAAGTTACATATTTTTGTGAAAATAATTGTATGGATAAAAATCCAACAGTACTGATAAAAAAGTAACTACATTCCGCCGCAAACCGGCAGTTCGTAATAAAAGGACTCTAAATTTTAGACGTGGTGTTAAAACATTAAACTGTGTACAGCTTAACTTTATTTGGCTACCTCCTTAAAAATGTAAACGAAAATTACAAACAAACAAAAAATAAAAATGGCGCCCAACGCGAGCTTGTTTGCGGTCAGTCGCGAGAAATCCTTAATTACTAGCGTTACCGCAGCGTATGGGTTGTGCCGGTATACCTGTGGGGACGACTTTGTACTGATGAATATTTAATGTTTAGGAATTTTTGTTAAACAAAGTTTGGTACATACACATATAAAGCTAGTTGTCATGACTCACTGATTATTAACGTAGTGAGTAAACCATCGTGTCTACAAACTTGAAAATTTGGCAGCTGTTGCTTTTTACATTTTACCCCTGAGTTGGTGAAATAAGGGAAGAAATAACTAATTGTCATATAAATAAGCTGATTATGCGAACGCCTTGAAGGTAAGCAGTAACGAGTTTTTTCTGTCATTAGTGTTTTGGCAACCCTATCTTTAATAACTTAGGACTTTGCTGACCCTAATTCTAAACGAGAACAAGCAGTAGTGTACAGAATAGAGCTACTTAACTAGTTGGGCAACGATAAAGATATAGAATTTATCTACAACCGTTTCACGTTCCCATGTAAGATTACTTACATTTACTTTAAACACAAATAAAGCCCGAAACAGTTTCAGAAGCTTGTTACCATCTTAAGTTATTTAATTTGTTTCATCTCCTTAAGCACAATGGGTACAAGCGGACTTAAGGCTAATACTAGCATCAAAAATGCTCTGCGCTAGTCTGCGATTGCATTAGTGCAGAGAAAGTCCAAGGGATATGTTTAAAAGTGTCGTAGGTTTCGGAGTACTGCAGTAGACGTCCCAAGATGTTGCTTATAGCACCGACTGAAGTAATTCCATCTGTTTATCATCTAAACTTTAGAATCGATTCTAATCAGATTTAGTTAAGAAGTCAACCAAGAGTTGGAGATGGTCTAAGTTAAAGTTTCACCATGAATATTTATGAGACAAGAGAGGAAAAGGTTTTGTCAATTAAGTTAAAAAATCAAGGCTCGGTTACAAATCTGATGTTAATTAAATAAGATGGGCGGGTGCAAAACTCCCTCGACGCTGAAAATGAATCGATACTAATTTAATTCTTTATTAGCGTTTAAATTTAGGACACAATGATAAGGGACCCTTTTTATTTAATTAGTGATATCAATTAAAACTTAAGGTACGGTAAGGTAAGTACATTAACTAACATATGAATAATGAGTACAATGATTTGTTCCGTATGTAAGTATAATTTATATACTTATAATAAGTATTCAGATATATGGCCAAGTGATTTAAGCGATTGCCACACTCTCACTCTACTGCGCCCAGTGTTGTAAGTGTTCTTTGTGTCTGTACTTGTATGTTTGTAAATTCCCATATGACAGGATTTATAGAAATGCGGGCGTTGTCTTATAAAAGAAGAAAAATATTTAAGTATGAAGTTAAAATTATTATTAATGACTTAAGTAAATATATATTTTTTAACGGCTATTCATGTCTGTTACTAACCAGTTTCTGTGGCTTAACATAAGACACAATGTACATTACATATGTAAATAATCATTGCCTAAATTCACCTGCCTATTCCAAATCCCATTTGAGGTCTCCACAATGTATAATATTGCTAAAGGGGTTGAGCTGGTTTTTTATTGTGAGATGCCGGATACAGACAGCATGACACGGCAGTACATAGCAGAGGCTGGAGCCGCCGTATGTCGAATGAATCACCACTACTTTCTGAGTAACATATGTATTTGTCAATAAAAATCAATTAACGTACCATAAATATTATTCTTCTATTCAAAAAGAGATTTAATTTATGCTACGTTTATAAATTCAAACAAATTTAGAACTTAATTAAATACTTTGGCACAAACTACCTCTTGTTTATGTTAATTGCTTCCAAAATTCGCTGTGTTATTATTGTTACATTAAATTAGGGTAGTTTTGGGTCAGGTGGGGTAGAGGGAAGGTACTCGTCGACAGACTTAAATAGGACGAACTAGTGGCTCAAAAAAAAGAGTTACTTTTGTTACTTTGAACAGTTGGAACTAGTTTTATAAGTTCGTAGAACAGTTCATGAAATACATAAACTTAAAACTTCATAAAATTATGTTTTGGTCATAGGTAGGTAGGTAGTAAGTCTCTGAAAAATAGTATTGTTATTTCAATAATAAATAATCTCTGTCTAGGTCAGAAGCACATACAAAGTAGTCGATATCCTTTAATATAATGGTGGTTGAATACAATACATTGAATATTATTTATAGTAACCTTTAGGGACGCTCCGTTCATAACAGTCCCGAGCTCGTTAATGCGTTAACAAAGGCTTATAGTCTTGCTCTAATAAATCACGAGCAATCTATAAATACACATATATTTTTACCTCGCAACATAATAATAATATTAATTTCTCAAATCACCTCACACACGGCTTGATTCCAAACTTGACATTAACTGTTCTACGGTAAGTAAAACTACTGATATGTATTAGTAATAATAGGTATGTTTATCACCAGTTTTTTCTTCTATATTAAGAGCCTGCCAAAGTAACTCTACTCTGCCTGATAGAAAACATGAATAGAATCCAAGAGTTGTGATCACCTTGCAATTTTGCAAATGCAGGCAATGCAGTATGGTGACTCACACCATGGTGGCCTTGTGAGATGCTTTTTACACCCTGCTTGGGGACGTAAAAAGCATGACAGTTATCGTGACAGTGTAAAGCTTAAACAGTTACCACGATAACTGTCACCCCTGCATCAATGGGCCTCCAGTCTCACAATCACCAACGAAACACGACAACACGGATGCTCGCAAGTTATGATGATGATGCTGATTACTACTTCACAAGTCCCAATTACAGATAAATTATATTGATAACACACAAGTGATCAGTAACCACTACATAAACACGCTCTTCATTCATATTACTCCTTAACACGTTGAAAATCTACACACTTTTACAAATAATAGGAGTTTAGATGTTTCCTATCTATAATATGTATATATGTATTACATCTGTGAATGTAGCTTTCATATTACAAGCTTTGGTTAGTTTAAAATTAGATGGCGTTGTGTGTTAGATGACCAAAATATTTATTTATAAAAATCCATATTAATATAAATAAACCTACAGTACACAGATAATGGTGAGAGTATTGACAGAATTTTAATGAACGTAAATGCAAGTACGATGAACGAGCAAAGTCAGAACATTTTGGATGATGGAAAAACAGACGATGGAAAAATCGCGCGCCATATTTGGTTGCTTGTCAACGCAAATACAAGAATTTAACCACCTGCTTTCATATGGTAATTAGACGCCTTCGAAAGCTGTCAAGTGATGCCTGAGACTCGCCAAAACATGTTTACTGTACCATCAAACTGCTGTTTGACAAGCATGCAGGATCTTTCGATTCGATTCTCTTGATTCGATTTTTTTCAATTTTTATTATATATATTTAATTTTTTTTCTATATTAAGAGCCTGACAAAGTGACTCTACTCTACCTGATGGAAAGCATGAATAGAATCCAAGAGTTGTGGTTACCATACTCATTACAAACGTAGACAATGCATTATGGTGCCCACTCTATGGCGGCCTTGTGAGATGCTTTTCCACACCCCGCTTGGGGACGTAAAATACATGACTTTCATCGTGACAGCGTAAAGCTTAAACAGTTACCACGATGACTGTCACCCCTGCATCAATGGGCCTCTAGTCTCACACTCACCAACGAAATACGACAACACTGATGCTGGCGCTTTAGGTTGGTCTTCTGTAGTACTGCCGCGGTCGAGCCGGTCCGCTCGAAATTTTAATTTAATATATTTAATTTGAAATTGAAATTGAATATAAATATTATAATAATAAAACTGCAAGCTAAAGCGTTTATAAAATTTGTCTTCAATGTATATATAGTCACAAAAGCTGTGATATTACCCATTGATTTAAAAAGTCGAGTAAGATGCCTAAATAATTTTTAAAGTTACATAAAGACTGCTAAAATGTCATCAGCATCAAAGGACGGTTAAGCAACTTCCGTCTGGATTATGAATGTTCACGATGGTGGAATCAAATGCCATCAGGTGACATCGCAAATCGTTTGCCATGCAATAAAAAACACAGGCACAGATTCATTTAAAGTTAGACGGTCGTGTGCGTGATGTTTCATAACGTAACGAAATCTATTCAATATAATTCTGCAACAATCCGTATTCAGTAGAACACACATCGTGAATGGACAAGACAGAGCGCTCATCACTGTGGTACGTATGTAGTTTATTACAAAGGCAAGTAGGTCTCCCGGAAGCGTTCGTCGTCCGCTTCCGGTTCGGAAGCTGCCGCTCGCCCACACTCCTTACATTTATTCACTTGTAAAAGCCTCTAGCCAGTAAACTGTATATTCATGCGAGGGTGTCGTGTGTTACTTTGTATTAATATAAAGTAGATGGACAGAACTTGGTAAGAGGTTGCATGTAGTTTTAATATTAGTATAAAAGTGCATAGCGATTTTGTCACAATACAATCGCGTATTGTGGTAAAATCGTGGCGTCATCAAGCGAGAACAAAACAAAACTATGTGTACTGATTTTCTTAACAGCTTATAGTATTTTTACAACACAATGTGTATATAAGATTGATTATGGACATATAACACCTCACTAGCTTGATTGTATGCCAAGTGAACATACATTTAAGGACTTTTTACTGTTTTCAAGATTAGGATTCTAAAATTGCCTATAAAGAGACCTTTACAGGGTATATCCAAATACACTCAAACGTCATCTATCTAAGACCGTAGGACATCTGTCAGTCTGTCTATCCGAGGACAGATGATTTACTACTGCTTAAAAAAAACAATATCGTTATATGGTACTACTGTTCAAAAGTACATTCTGAATCGCTAACATTTCATTCAGCATTATCTGTTAACCGTTTCGCGGCCCGAGCGGTCTGTCCGACCGGTGAACAGGCATTTTTTGGAGTAAATTTTACTACAATCCTATTATTATATGGCTTACGTGATTCGTTGCACAAAGTAGATTATCCCATATTGTCACAGTCAAGTAATTTAAAGTAAACTTGATTTCAAAATAAAGAAAAAATAATGGATTCCGTTATTTTTTAATTTGCTTAAAAAGTTTTTGTTATTAATATTTTAATCTACTAAATGTTTTAAAGTATACTGTAATATTAAAACAGATGGCCTCTTTAGATGTGAAAAAGTGAGGTTTATAACGCCGAAATTCTCCAGATATATTTTAAGAGCCACGTAATAAGCCTTTAAATTCGCTGTTTTAGAGAATGTCCTCATAAAAAACCAACTTACCCGAATCGGGCATTATCACTCACTGACTGAGGCTTCATAAATAAGAAAAAATAATAAAAACTCTAACTCTTTAAAGTCATTTAATTTGTGTCGACAGTGCTAATTCGACTCAAAACCGCAAGGGGTGGCAAAAAAGGGTTCAGAAAGGAATCGAGTTACAAACCATTTGATTTGAGCAAATCTCTTAAGCCTATTATAAGGTATTGTTATTTTTATTACGAAGATTACAGTACATGAAAGTTATAAGATGAAAATAAATACGTAGAAGTCATGGTTTTGAAACCAAAACAGGATAGAATAGCACCAAATCACCATTTTATTATTGTTCCTGGTAGAATGTATATGTAAGTAGCATTTGTAGAAACTAATGGGATGAGTTCTAGGCGCTTTGAGAAGTAGCTACGCCTATCACACTCCTTTGTAAACATATATACTCTTATTTAGCTTTTCAATTTGACAAGGTTTTGCAAGAGGATTAGTTTAGGAGTCTGGAGTTAAACGTTTTTATTAACAAATCAATATAATCATTGTAATTCATAAAATAAATGTATGAGCTTAATTATCGTGCGTTTGTGAAGCATTTGTGGCAAATTTTAACAGGATTTTTTACATAACATAAATATGAATGTCTATGATTTATATAGACAGTGATTGAATTGTTAAACTCATATACATTTATTATTATTATTAACATTTTAGCAACTTCATGTGTATGATTTAGCCTTCTAAGATAAAAAGACGCTGTAATACACTCGCAGCTGTATGTTTAACAGTAAATCAGTACCGGCTCAATGACTAAGTTGTCTACAAAGAAAGGTGAGAATAGATAAAGTAAATGCCCCAGGCACGGTCGGTGTTTGCTTGGTTAATTTATTAAAGAGAGGTCGCTTTCTAGTGAAGAACGAAACAGACTTTTAACTACTAATGTAGTACTAACTAGTATTTAACTACTTGCTTAAGATATGTACACGTTTTAAACAATAACCTGTCAAAAGTAGAAAACCTTTGACTAGTTATTGTTTAATATATTTTATATTTTTCCTAAAGTCTACACTTTAAAGATTGGAGCTATCACAGAATTTAATGGAATAGTCTTATATGTAATTCAGATATTTGACAACAATTGAAGAATACAGTCATAAACTGTCTGATTGTGTGTAAAACGTAGCGTTAGACGAAACGAGTAGATAGTCTAGTAAAAAATACAATAGCATTAGCTTAAAATAGTTTGTTAGACGATAACAGAGATAACGATAACGATATCGACGATAGCTGAGATGAGACATAACTTTCGTAATCTGTCAGTCGTTAACAAACATATTTAACTAAGTTTGAGGTGTATAATGAAGAGTCGGAGGGAACGACAAAGTTAGTAACTCTAGCAACATCATTTAAAGCACTATAGCCAACGAATAAAAGACAGTAGCTAACAATAGCCAATATCCTGTACGCAAGCACTTGCCCCATACAATTAGGGCGATCAATCAGCTGTATATAACCCGCCACATCGATCACCGGGGTCCTTTTGACCACTACGATGCGGTCGAGACTTTTGTTTGCGCGCACTACACTGTTGAATATAACAGGTATATTTGATAAATGTGCGTTTTATTATTCTTATATATGACCGTTTATTCACTGTGTCTTTTCGTTTACAATGGACCTGAAAGGTCGTTTTGATAAACGAGTTTTTATGAGTGCTATCTATGTCTCTGAGTACAATAGTACGTTTTGCGTCAGGTATTTTTAGGTACTTTATTAAAATTCGCTGAATAATGACGATTATTCGGTGAATTTGAAAAATAAAGTTGTTGATGCGCAGAAATAATGTACTCGAAGTTCAATCTTCATGTCATGTCTGGGAAGGCTTTCAGGCTGTATAACTGGACACACATCAATGAAGTATTGGCTAGTCTGTTGGTCTAGTGATTAGTGCTTCTGATTGTTAAACAACAGACCGTGTACATTATGATATGATATTAAGATAGATCATGAATTATTGTTGAATCGTAATTGTTATGAAAAAAGTGTAGAAAAAAAATTGAAATCTTGAAACATTAGAAAAATTCCAACTTTACAATCCAATACTGAACTTCTACTAAATTATTCTGCATTATTTGTTTATTAACTCGAATATCACATAAATTAATTGTCCTAAAATCAAACAAAGGACATAGCGTAAAATTGTTCCAACTCCCGAAAGATACGAAATACGTGACAATCTAACTGAATTAGAGATTTTTTTTGTATGGCAACACGTCCCAAATGTATCGTAAATGTATGTTTTATTATTTTTTACATACATATGTACCTTTTATGCCATAAAACGCGTGAGTAGACGCTAGTATTACTATAACTATTTTGATGCTAACGGAAGTGCCAAAAACAGCTTGATGAAACGAGGTGGGACGTACACAGACACAAATATCCCAAACTAGACAATTGCTTGTTTACCAGACTATTAGAATATCTTTGCGATTGACCTTGGTAAGTTATAGGATTCTAGGGCACCGATCTGTTGTGTCCGCGTTCTGTACTTAGGCAGAGATAACACATTTTACAAGATAGCTTGCCTCTAACTTTCCCGGCAATGGTTAGTTATACTTTACAACATGGGTTAATATAAGTAAGTTATCCTGATTACGATAAGTAAAAATGTATATTCTTGATATTCCGTACCGTAAGGAACCACTCTTTCAGAAATCACACAGAACACCATGGTAGTATGTCACAGATGCCTACATAAAGTTATAATGGAATAAATGTAGTCTGTATCTGACGAGTGTTATACTGATTTTGATGATGTAAATGATGCTGTAAATAACTGCCCGAGAACTTATCAATAACCCATCACAAATGTCTAATCATATTGTTATAGATGGCTATATATAGTTGTAAATTGTGTAGTGACGGTTTAAGAATACGTAGTACATCACTCTCAACCGTCATAGGTGTTATTAAAGGAGAATAATTGAGAAAATTACGCAGGACAACATCACTTCAAAGAGAAGGAAAATTTGAAACAAACCCAATGTCAAGCGATCTGCCCAGCGTGGTACAGAAGACCAAAACCTTCTTTGTAAGGAGAAGCCTATGTCCAGCAGTGTACTATAATAGCTGTTGATAATGATGATGTAATATTAAACGTTCACAGATTATAATCTACTTATGAAATAAGTCTTTGTTTAAAAAATTAGTACATTTTTATATCTTGGAATGAACAAACTGACATATATCTCATGTCTGTAGAAGGGGGAGACGGTATCCATCGAAAATCCGGCATCTTCCTTTGTCATATTAATCCCTAACTTCAGCAACAAACAAATGAATGTGTCCTTACATCAACCGTCATCAATCAATACTGCTACTAGTTGGCAAAGAGCAATAAATAAATCAGAAGACAAGTTTGGAATCTAACACGACAGCTTTTGGGACAATTTCGTCCCATTTAGATTTACCTGGATTATATCGAAGCGGCCTTAGGTGGATTGTCGATGTCAGTTTCTCTAATACTTAAGATACATATGAATATTCGCGATGCCGTATTGTATGTCTTTGTACAAGCGTACTAGAGGGAAACTGGTAAGGTTAGACAGGGAGCTTAATTTGAGTAAAATCCTACTCTACTACGCCTCGTGTCTTATTTTCCACTTTTATTTTAACAGCTGTTTTACCTCGGTTTCACTTATCCTAAGCAGTAGAGCACGCTGATTTCAGCACAAACGGGTTAGCTCAACCGAGACAGTATTACCTTTACACAGACGACATCACTGGCACTGTCGTCTTTCATTGGTGAGTGCGAGATCAGAGGTCCATTGATGCAGAGGTGACAGTTGTCGTAGTGAGTGTGTGAGCTTTTATGTAATTACTGGGGTGTAAAAAGCGTCTTACTCGGTCGCCAACGTGTGGGTCATCATACTGCATTGCGTACTTTTGCAATAAGTGTGGTGATCACAACTCATGTGTTCTATTCATGCTTTTCATCAGGAATGGTAGAGCCATTTCGGTAGGTTTTTAATAAAAAAAAATGCAGAAGAAAATTTAGCGCAGACATTCCACAAAACAAGTTATGAATTATGTAGATTAACTTCAAAGAGCTCTTACGAGAAGAAATATTTATAACAGTAGAGTGGCAAAAGTTTATAGCTATTTATGTACAAATATTTTAATATACTTAGTCTGGCCATAAATACTGTTACACTTAATTATAAAAAAATATTACATTTGAATTTGGAATCTGTCATTTTTATACGATTGTTCATTGTGTTTTCTCATTTTGGCGCCAATACATTGTAAAATATTTTGCGATATTAAAATGGTGTGGGGTGATAAAGAGAACCGAATCGCTGTGATAGCATTACACAAAGTAGGTATGGAGCCAAATGCAATTTTTAAAACTCTCCATACACTTGGTATTAGTAAAATGTTTGTGTACCGGGCTATTAATAGGTACAATGAGACCTCCTCTGTTTGTGACAGAAAAAGATCTGGCCGTCCACGTAGTGTTCGTACGAAAAAGGTGGTCAAAGCAGTAAGGGAAAGAATTCGAAGAAATCCTGTCCGAAAGCAAAAGATTTTATCTCGGGAAATGAAGATAGCACCTAGAACCATGTCGCGTATTTTAAAAGATGACTTAGGACTTGCAGCCTATAAGAGACGCACTGGCCATTTCTTAACTGATAATTTAAAGAAGAATAGGGTGGTAAAATCGAAACAACTACTGAAGCGGTACGCAAAGGGAGGTCACAGAAAAATTTTGTTTACGGATGAGAAAATTTTTACAATTGAGCAACATTTTAACAAACAAAATGACCGTATTTATGCTCAAAGCTCTAAGGAAGCTTCCCAATTAGTCGACAGAGTGCAACGTGGACATTATCCGACTTCAGTGATGGTTTGGTGGGGTGTTAGCTATGAAGGAGTGACTGAGCCATATTTTTGTGAAAAAGGTATCAAAACATCGGCACAAGTGTATCAAGATACCATTCTTGAGAAGGTAGTTAAGCCCCTTAACATCACCATGTTCAATAACCAAGTATGGTCCTTCCAGCAAGACTCGGCGCCGGGTCATAAAGCTCGGTCCACGCAGTCTTGGTTGGAATCGAACGTTTCGGACTTCATCAGAGCTGAAGACTGGCCGTCGTCTAGTCCCGATCTTAATCCGCTGGATTATGATTTGTGGTCAGTTTTAGAGAGTACAGCTTGCTCTAAACGCCATGATAATTTGGAGTCCCTAAAACAATCTATACGATTGGCAGTGAAGAATTTTCCCATGGAAAGAGTGCGTGCTTCTATTGATAACTGGCCTCATCGTTTAAAGGACTGTATTGCAGCCAATGGAGACCACTTCGAATAAGCTTTTTATATTTTTAATTGTTTTATATTTATGTATTAAACTGACACACTGTAAAAGTAATAAATGTTATTTGCAGTTAACAATTTTCTTTTTTCTTTATTACAATATTTATGGCAAGACTAGGTATATTATAATATTTGTTAGCAGTCTAAAAATGTAGTTCCTTTTTTATTTGAGTATACGAATATGTATTTATAGTACTATAAATATGATGTACCATGAAAACTGGAGTCGGTAAAGAGTCTGGTTAGGATATGGCGAATGTACTGCAGTACACCGCATAACTTGCAAGTCAAGTCATTAACAATTAGGTGGACCCTGTACTATGGTAACCAACTAGCTGGTAAACATAGGTACCTGGTACACAGACAGACATGTACGGAATGATCGTGTTTACTACATGATTATTTGCCTTAAGTGGAAATCCAACCCAAGAACTCCTTTCTCTCCTCAGATTAACATGAATCAAAAGTATATACCCAATTTTTCTTTGTTCTTTTTGCTTCTTGTTGTGATATTTCAAGTTAATTTACGTAACTACTGCGATCTTATTAGCCGTTAAAATAATAGCTTTGTTAATTACATACATATGTACATCTCCAAATTCTATTGCTGTTGTAAAGTTTTTACAAGTGGCATGCGTAATGTATTTCTATATAACTGCCTCGGTGGGATGATGATAGCGTCTGCGACTGCTGTGCTTGAAGTCTCAGGTTCTGTTCCCATCTCAGATCTCTATCAAATATGTATGATCTATCAATTTTTATGGTATGCAAAAAATTGTTTCAAAGTTTGAGTGTTTTCTCTGTACAATATGAATGTATTTACAAAAATTTATATATATACATATGTATTGATATAAGTTATATAGAACCCAAAACACAAGCTTCGCTTAGTTTGGGATTAGATTGCGTTGTGTGAACGTGGTAAAATATTATATATTATTAAGCTAAACTAAATGGTACCTAATTTAACTCCAAAAGTTTTATAGAATATCAAAAGTTTGATTATAAATACATTTATTAATTGAAATGTTAGGAAGCGGAGAAATTTATTTGAAGGATCATGAAATAGACATTACATTATCCATTAGTGTT
Organism: Hypercompe scribonia; assembly: GCA_949316085.1. Classification (NCBI taxonomy): domain Eukaryota; kingdom Metazoa; phylum Arthropoda; class Insecta; order Lepidoptera; family Erebidae; genus Hypercompe; species Hypercompe scribonia. The sequence goes on along the minus strand of OX438980.1, from coordinate 22,411,150 downwards.
AAGATCCATGGCAGAATCATTCTTTGGCACATGGGAGTGATGTCATGGGTTCACAAGAAATTATTGTAAGCAGTTCATCGTCATTATCAAAAGCATATAAGAATTCACTGCTGGGCATAGGGCTCTTCTTCTTCTAGGAGGTTTTGGTCTACTGTACCACGCTGGTCAGACGGGTTTGTATCAAGTTTTCCTTCTCTTTGCAATGATGTTCTTTTGAATAATTTATGTGTAGTTCTTTGGTAATATTTTACCGCGTACATAAGGTTATATGAAGACCAGAACCAATTATGTGTTGGTGTTATTTACATATCTATGATACGAGTATTTGTATTTAATAATACATAAGTATATTTATAAGCAACTTCTCAAAGTAACAGTTCTGTCTAATTTGTGACCAGATGATCGTATATGTGTTTAGTTTTTATAAAAATAAATCCTACTAAACTCAACTAGATAAAATGAATTTTTATTTTCTGCCAAAATCCTATTAAATTTTCACATAAATCAAAGGTTAATTTTTAAAAGGTTCTACATCTAGCCAACAATAGTTTTATAATACAACTTTGTTGTACTTCCTTTACGAGTTTTGAGCAATAAATACAATAAAATGCTCAGCTGTGATAAATGGTTGTGGTGCTGGAGGCGAGCCAACTCGCTTACTAAATATTGCGATGTGGTACCGAGGTGCTCGAAATACGTCTTACTGTAAAAGTAGGTACTTATAAAATAAGATGTGAAGACGTACACATATATATTTGGCTATTTTTTCTAGTTCGAAATTATTTCATGAACTTCCAAGGGTGAGACGTATTTTGACTTTTTTCTTATTGTTAAATACAAAGGACTTGTTATTATCCGACTTCAAATAAAAATAGCAGGTTCTCAATTCTACGGTTTAAAGGTTTCTTGGTTCTCAATTAATCTCATTCAAACCGCTACCTAAAGGTAGAAATTAAGGAATAAAGATAAAGTTATTTTTAAAGTTAATTACTATTTTTAACCAATTTAACTTGTTCAGTTTGCTTTCATTATAACCTAATCGGGTTTAAAACATCTTACACATGTTCATCTTATCCCATAAGATATCCCACAACAAATCCCAATAATTCTTCAGTACTGGATTCAAATTTAAACCACTAACTGCATACTGTTCCAAGAATTTTATACTTTCTGAAAGTATTATATTCTCGCCAAAGTCTGAATATTTCAAAGAGACGTCACTGCGACAATTATCTCACTGTTCAGTAGGCAGATGGTGCCATAACAGTTGGATCTTGGCACTTGTCCCGTGTCCCTCGGCCACGTTCCCACTAAGTGAGAATATTATTACTTTCAGGTTATAAAAAATGTCCCCTATTCCACGTATCTTCCTAGGACGATTTTAAACTAAACATTTAAATTCTATCTTTGTTTTAAGGAAATCTCTTTATTTCACGATAAATGAAAAGTGAAACAAGTTTTAAAGATGTAATTCTTTTTTTTTGTAAGTTAGTTTGGAAAGTTATAAACACAGTCAAGATGTAACAACTGGTAAACACAGATGGATTGAAAGAACTCTATTTGCATCCATTTTTAGATAACAAAGAAATTAATACCTAAGGAACGAAGATAAACCAAGACCTAAGATATTAACATTAAATTATTCGAATAAAAGAGAGATTATATATATTATGCTATCAAGCCACTACCAACCAACCTATGACTTTAATTTGAGTTGACTGAGTTTAGTTTTTGATTACATCACTTCTTAATTCTTAAAAGGTCGTATTGTAGTGTTTTATATATATGGATTATCGCTAAAACCCTTGCCAGTAACAGCTGCATTGCGGCTTGCACACCGCACCTGCACTCGTGTTTAATATTTATTTTCAGAAGAGCATTAATAACCACCGTGGTAATAGATAAACTGAAGCTATTCCAGAGAACTTTTAAGGTCCTCCCGGACAGATCTTGATTCAATTAGCGGTAATTATGATGCTCTTTGCATAAATACAGATTATTATCTGTTGGCTTAATGGGTGTTTTTTTTCTATTTGTACAATTTTGCAGTAATTTTACTTGTGAAGTATATTACCCAAAAATTAACAGTCTGTGTTTACATAATATTAGTGATATAGAAGGCGTTAGACTTCGCCAGCATGCACTAAATCCCTCTGTATAATAATGACTTTGTATCGAATGATAGTGACTACAAAAATAACCCACTCCTTATACAAGCATTTTGGTTTGGTTAACGACAGTATATATGACAGAGATCATGCTACTAGCATATACGAGTATACTATATTACAGATTCTCGAATACTTTTTGCATTCAAATATGGAATGAATGAATTTCTAAGCTCAATAAAGATATATTTTTGTATATAGATATATGTGTGTTTAAAACAGAAATTGCCATAGTTTGATTGATCGTCTCATTCGATATAGACATACACACGTGGCACTGTAAGTTTATATAGAAAAACTCTTCCTACATATATTCTAGAAGATGACGTCATTTGAAACCGTTCCAAACTACTCAGCATCAACGATTTGGCTGATACGAGATCGGTATACGCCTTATTGGAACAAAGCCTCCGTAATGAGAAAAATCCACACAGTTTCTTTTTATATACACACAAGTTTGTAATACATGAAATAAAGTTTTAGATACGGATATAACACGTACGTGTGCCTTGAATGTTTAATGAACTATAGGAAACTTAAATAACCTCACATACAAAAAGGAATTTCTTTGGCTGGTAAATCAGTAATTATAATTTCCACATTAAATTTACTCCTCTTTCGTTATAAAAAATAAGCATATTTCCTTTTAGTCAATGCATGGTTTTAATAAAATATACATTTTATTTTGGTTCCAAAAGTTATCGCACACCACGCAAACTGAAGCTTAGAATCATCATGAATAAACCATAGGCCTATCCATTTTGGGTTTCTCGTATTCAAGTCCTGCCAGCCATCTACCATAAATCGTCACTCCACCTTTCCTGTGAGCGTCTACTGACTATGTTTGCTGAGACGCGGTCTGCACTCTAGAATTCGTTTACCCCAACGGTTGTCGGTTTTGCGACCAATATGGCTAGCCCACTGTTACATCAGCTGACTAATCTGGAGGGCTACGCGATGACGATGACTTTATTTTTCTGTCGGATCACCTCATTTCTGATCACTTAGAAAAACGTTAAACATATCTCCGTCCATAGCACGCTAAGCGAATTTGAGCTTCTGTTTGAGTGCCTACGTTTATGCTCCGTAACTCATAATTTGTACTTGGACGAAGGTGGTAGCGGCTTTGAAGAGTCATCTCATCATTTGGACGTATCAACGGTCTACTTAGCACCGTTGCAGGGACTTCAAATAGATCAGATCTCGATCGAGTCAAAGGCCTCCTCATAGTCCACGAATGCTAGACACATGGGTTGATTCTATTGATTGGTGGAATGACATCTGTTGATATGGAATGGTATGTTAATATGGCTCTGGAGTCCTCATTTGGGATCGGGTCGAGATGCAGATGAGACGTTTTATTGGCCATAGGTTTCCACTTCCGAAAACACTACCAGCTTGCAAACGATGACACATCTTGTTGTTAATTTCTTCAGATGGTTTCGTCCAAGAGATCGTATGAACACTTTGACCCCTGATTCTGCTCGATCACTCTTTTGATCAAAAGAGTGTTGGAGCACCGGAAGGCGTAAAAGCTTACTGATCTCTTGACGAAGTGATAGGTGAGTTTGCACACCATTCTTTCATTAACATGCTCTAGCCGAAAACTTCGACTTTCTGCACTTACGCTACAGCTTACAAAATCTCGTACTTACTTACCAGAAGATCCGAATCATATTTTCGAGTTTCTGGTTTATGTCTATTGTGATTTTCACGACAGTGAATCGATGTTCCAGATTTGACTGGCACGTTTTAGATTCTATGGTCCGAAGCAAAGTTGGTCTGAACCGGGATCTCATAAGACGAACATGTACCGCTTTAAAATCGATATTCAAAGGGCCTCGGGTCAGTCGATGATCGGTACCGGTCTCAGAGTCTACTGGCTTAGATTCGTTTGCTAGATAAACTTACTTAAAATATGTATGACTAAATTTTCTGAAGACACTAACAAACATTTGAAATAATAAGTTACGATACCGTTGGTGGTATAAAACAATGTATGATATTTATCATTCACGACATGTGTCAAACAAGGGTCCGACAGATAAAATGCGTCCACCTAAACAGGCCGAAAGTAAATGGTTTCCAATTTCCTAAAGGAAATATAAACAAGCTGATCTTGGGGCACAAATGGACGCAAAAAGGGATAATGATCTTGATATACTTTTGTCTCACAAATGCGTATATTGCCGTTACATACATTTTAAACCGAAAAAAAATCCATTATTCTAATACATTTTGTGTATTCAACAAAAATAGTAGTTTTTAAATACAGGGAACAGAAATTGCATTAATGTATATAATGTTTGATAAACACAATTAAGAATTTAACCAGTTATAACCATTACTGTCTGACGAATCGGCCAGGTTACATTTACTGTGTTATTACCACGACAGTATAAATAATAAAATTGAAATCCCAAGGGTGCAGCAGTTCAATGCCCGACATCTCATTATTATTTTAGTCGCATTGAAACTGGTTGTACTTTTTGAAAGATAAATTAGATTACTTTACTATGTGTTTATTTTGCATTCGTTAAATATGCATAAATATTTTCAAAATTTAATCTAAATAACGAGAGTTGTTGGTATGCATAAAAATATATTTTATACGAAACAAAACAACGCTGGCAAGTTATTCAATTGAAAACGTCGAGCTACACATAAAACATAAACTTTGCTAATAACAATTTGGCCACCGAATATTAACTTTGTTATTGATATATTTCGGCAACTTCTACCCAGTTTATACGACAGTTATACGACCTGTCGACCTAATACCTGGAACCAGTCTGCATCTTTTCACAATTCAACTAATAACAAACTAATAAAGAAAGGCAATGTTTACGAAATATGTAGTTTATTTTGATGAAATTGAGTATAAATATATTAAGGGCGAGACGCTTTTGAAGCAGTGGCAAGAAAGTGATGGAAGGAGCATTACACATATTTTGGAACGAAAATTTAATCAGAAATCAAGGCTTTAAAGCCTCCATACACGTGTTTGGGGTTTTTGCAGAAAGTGGGAAGAGGTTCGAGTTAATATTGGTGTTCTCTATTCAAATCTTATAATACAAGCAAATTTGTACATGACTGGAAGCAGTCGACTACATTGATATTTTACTGAAATTTTTTTATAATTTTTATAAAATTAACTTAAAAATTTGTATAGTTTTATGAAACTATGATGATCTTAATTTAACATCTATATTTACTACTATATAAGTAATGTGTGTAACCGAGAAAACGTTAATGATTTTTATAATTTCTGTGGCTTATGCAAATAAAAGACTTCCTTTATTTTCCACACTGATATACATATACAATCCATCATGCCATGCAGCAAACACAAAGAAGAGAAAACCTGAACACATGTGCACCGATACTAAAACAGGGTATTAACGTTATCAGAATGAGTGTGGTTTAAAGTAAAAATTTCAAATCGGTATAGTCTCATGATATTAAAGACAAAACGATGTGCGAATAAAAATGAATTCTTCATTCACTTAGTATATTATTTAAAGACAACGTTCGCATTAGGAACATATCCTGTCTCGAGTTTGTGACAATAAAAAAATTAGCTGGCTACGCAGTATTTGTAGGAAAAAGCTACGAAGGAAAGCATTTCAAGAAATCCCGAAAGAAAGCAAAAATATATGTTGTCTAGAAATTCCGTGTAACGTACACGTACCTTGTTCTTGTACCTTACACAGTATGAAATAGTTAAACTACATAGCAATATCGACATAAAAATCCTAGCATCGTTCTACTATTATTTTAAAGATGGAAAAAGTGAAATGTACGTGTGAGCTTGAAACCCTCTTGAATCGCTAATTGTCACGCATTGTTTCATAGGAAAATTGATTAGGCCATCTCCTCTTTATATCTATGTAGATTAGAGTGATTGTTGAAGAATAACTGTAGCTGTACCATAGTCAAGCAGAAGATCAAGCACTTTTTAATCTATACTAACAAGCAGACCTCTAATTAAATCTAACACATTAAATTCTACTATTATTCACTGGAAATTTCTACCAAAATAAACTTAAATTCGTCGCTGGCCGCGTTTAATGTTACAAATAATTTCATTAAAAAAAATACAATACGTCCATGAAAATATTCTCTTTGTACGCTAATTTTGACAGCCTCGTTGGTTATAGAAAATTCAATTTTTGCGTCAATTTATGTGTATAGAATTCAATAGCTTTTGAATCAAGAGGAACCATATGAAATTAAATTTCAATTTTTAATGTATTTCACTTTGAAATATTTTTATACCTTGCAATACCTGATATAATAACGTAATGCCTATATTTATAAAAATAACAGTTTTAAGAATAATTTATATGTAAGTTATAAAATTCTGTTTTAAAATTTGAGTTTAGAAGAAGTAAGAATTTTATAGATTTTTTTAATTGAATTTTATAAGTCATAGTTGTCATGTACATATGTCGATTACAACGTACATGACAGTTATGACAGAAACATATTAAATATTAAAAAATGACGTCTCAATTGAGAATACAAACATAAACCTGACTAACATCTGGAGTGGGTAGTGATGCTTGCCAGTTGAGTGAGGCTTATATTGAGTGGCTAACTGACTCCAAACTGTACACTGTAAACCACAGATTATCAATAAAAAGCAATTTTTTACTTTAAATTTAATTACTTTTTTTCAACTATACGTACATTAAATGAAAATAAATAGAGAGGCAGAAAAAAATGTTTAACAGAAGAGAATTTCAACAAAAGAACATAACTAAAGAAAACTAAAAGCTGCAGTAAAACAGGTTCATTCTATACTCCCTACTAACCGGAGAAACTGTGTGGTGGATCACATTACCCAGGCAGACTGGCAAGAAAGTTGAAATTAAACCATTTTAGCGAACTCGGATAGGATTTCTAACCGTCACCGCGTCGGCGTTCTCGTAATTTGATTCAGGTTGGGTCGTATTTAAAACAAGATTTGGTTGAAACCGTTAAATTGTGAAAATGTTTTGCACAGATATTTTAAATTATTTTTTTTGTATCAGGAATGTATGAATATATCCAATTGTACGATAGTAAATGGTCAAGTCATTTGTTATAAGACTATTGTCGTCAAAAATCCTTTAATTGTCACACTAAACACACTAGAATTGACTGACGTTCCAACCAGTTTGCTGTTGTCCTTGTCACACTCAGTTTACTGTATTTAAAGAAGTCTTTTGTGGGCAATATCTCTCAAGAGAAAAATGTATTAATTCACGCTTTCTGACTGAGCTCAGATTATTTAATACTTAATGAAATCAGTAGTCTATCACATCAGTTTAAAAGCTTAAAATATTTTCGTTATATTAAATGTCACGTCAATTTTCCATTCAATTTAAGCCTTCGCCTAAAAAATAAATTTATTCATAACTTGTAACATTTTATTTACAAAGGCTGTCTTTTATTTTGTTTCTTTTTTGCAACAAAGCAAAAGCAAGTCAAGCAAATTGTCACTTCGTAACAAAAGCGTGACCGTATTATTTATTTTCTTAAATTTCGTCACCATATTAAATGACAAAGGGAACTTGAAGAGATTTAAATACCGAGTACTTAAAGTTAAGACTTAGTACTTGTAGAATAAAATTCCTAGGCAAGTGTTATGTTGCGACACAATACAATATTTTTTAACACATTATTTTACTGTGCGGTTGATACAACGATTAAATTGGTCCTCGCCATTGTCATGTCAAGTGTTGTGTGTTCGATTCCCGCATGTTATAAATAATTATGCGAATATAATTATCATGAGTTGACGTATACTTTGTGTATACCCTGTCAGAGTTCTTTTTTAAAAAAAAAACTCGTTTATGGTTATTAACTTATTTTCATGTAGGGTGTAAATGAAAAAAGTGTTGTCACGTTAATAGATAACACACCTAATAGATAGTTATTAGGTCTAGTAAACAACACAAAGTGCTATCCATTTTAGGGAGAATACATTGCTTATTCCTTTTTTTTATTTTGCGCCCTTCAAAGTGACTCTACTCTGCCTGATAGAAAACATGAATAGAATCCAAAAGTGGTGGTCGTCACCCTCATTTCAAATGTACACAATGCAGTATAACGAGCCACAGTATGACGGCCTAGTGAGATATTTATCATGCTTAATAGTTAATTAATGAAGCTATAATAAATATAATTAAAAGCAAGAATATAAATAAACAGATTTTAGTTTTATTATAGTTCTTTAAAATAAATTAAAAAGTTGAATGTTTTTTTAACGTAAAAACTAAAAAAAAAGAACAAAAAAACCACTCAAAAAATATATGTACACACTAATATTAATAAAACATTTAATAAATTATTTATATTACCTAATATCAGTCACCCATCTCTCCCGATGACTCAACGTCGACTAACCACCACGCTGACACTAGCCCACTTCGGGCACGTATCGAACAACATGTCCGTCGATAACATGTTTGATATCGACACATTTTTTTTGAAATTGATTGTAATACTCATTAATTAAAATATATTCCTAATCAAATTGTAACATTGATAACAAAAGCGTTAATGAAAAAGATATTAATTTTTTATCGATAAATTAATTAAGTTTCTGAATAAATAGGTACTTATTTTGTTAATTTGTTTGTATTTGATTTTGTTAAAATCATTTCTTCTAAACGAGTGTTTACAAATCACTTGTATTATTTGTCACTCATTGCCATCTTTAATTACGTCGACAGTAACAAAGTTGAAGTTTTTGCCATAATTTAACGTATATTCATAAATAACTATAAACTTATTTATAAAAAGATATAATGACTTGCAAATATTTGGAAATCGTATTTGATTTAACTTTGTGAATCACCTACTCAACTCCAAGTTAAGAAAGAAGCTTCTATAACTAACACACTAGTAACACACGAAATAACATGTTCTGCGGTCTCAGTGGCTTTCAAAATATAGAATGTTCATTTATGAAATGTTTTAAGGCAACCTTCTCAAATGTTTGTAGCAACTTTGATCTTTGATGTCACCGCAGCTTCAGACTACCTACGCCACATTCAAACAATGTAGGCATTCGTAGCAGGTGTGCTACACGTGTCTTAGATCTCTACGTCGTAGACAATTCGTAGACATACTACAAGCGTAGCAAATATTTCTACTAAATTGTAAATAATATTGTTTTGTGTATATTTATTTATAATATTGACTTTTTCTTATTTAATATTTCAATAGTAAAAAAGAATCAAAACTAATTCATGACGTCACGCGATTGCCGTCACTGCATCGCTTTTAAGGTTGTTTCATAATCTATAAACATACTTCAACAGTTAGACATATAACTCAAAAAAAAAAACTAGTCCGATCGGTAATTTTCGAGCTTGTTTAAACAAACGTGCACAGAAACAAAAATTCTTCACCTACGTTTCATAAACCTTATGGAACAAACTTGATAATGTAATTAAGTTAAAGTACATTTTATATAACTTGCATGGGTTTATTTCACGTCAACACATTAAATCATTAGCAAACGCGTATACTTATACATAGATACATATATATTCTTTTTACATGGGAAACATTCAGACATACCTTTAAAAAAATGAAAAAGCTCATCTCAATGAACGCCTATTCTACACTTATTTCCAAGTTACTTTTGACTTTATACCAACCACGTGATTAGCTTTTAAGTATACAAATTTAGTCGTATTTACTCGCGATGACGACTGCGTGCCGACTACGAAAAGAGATTAAAACACGCTGCGTTATATTACATCTGTATTCAGTTATATCTGTGGACTGTATAGTATGTAGGCAGTATAGTCTCTCTATTTTAAGTAATATTAAAAAATAAATTTGATGATGATAGAATAAGGGGTCATCCATTACCTACGTAATACAAATTGCTAAGTTGTGGTTGTCGGGTTGGTTCCAACCCAAGACAAATAGTTGCGTAAATTATTTCGTCCTTACCTAACGCATGGTGAGGTAGTTTCATACATAACTTTATGTTAAATGTGACACACTCTTAAAAATCTTAATTCTTCATAAACTTAAGTATTCTAAAAATTGTCTTGTTATTCCTTTTTGTTACTAAAGCATGTGTACAAAGAATTGTGCTCATGTATTAATATATAATACAGATAAATAAAATTACAAAGCCTCTGAAGACTTTGTCCTTGCTTGTCTCGAGGTAACTTCACGGAAACTCGAGGTATCTTCACAATTTTGATAAATTACAATTGCTCAACAAAATAATTGGCAATTTTAGAGGCCGAAGAGAAGGGGGAATATTTTTTCATCAATCTGTTATTCGACTCTTGTTGATAAGTTTTAATTGAATAATGTCTTTATAAACAAGTTAGAATAAAGATTTTTTTATTCGTCCTTAATCAAAGTAATTTAGTAACTTTATCGTGCTTATTATTAATATTATCATTAGGAAATAATGTTGAAAAATGTTACATTAATTTTTCATATACATTCCAATTTTGCTATTCAACTGGAAGGTGTTTGGATTGGGTGATAGTTGAAGTAGAAAAAATCAAAACGACTAAAACCACAACGCGTCTTAGATTGTTAGCCTGCATCTCAAGGTGATGTGGTTAATGAGATTTCTGTTACGGCTATAATCTCTAAGAAATGATTTATCGCTCTACTAATTTAAGTTACAATTTTGTCCAAAATCATTTATTTACGCATTTTTTAGATCATATGATATCCACCACAGTTCTTACAAAGTTTCAGATTCGACAGCAAAGTTTTTTCTACACTACTACTGTTATGTGTTTATAAGTAAGTAAAATTTTAATTAATCTTAATGTCTCAGGCAAATTTGACAACACCGGAAAGTCTATAGTCAACACAGAAACGCATATCGCAGACATTAAAATTAAAGAGCGTTGTTTAAGCGACAAAAAAGGAATGAAAACAGCTAGAATTATTATCACGACGTAAGCAAAACCAATATTTGAGGTAGCAACACTGCCAGGAACTCGGCAGCTTCATGAATATTCATTAGAAATCTGACGGGTTATTTTATTATCTGTTTCGATTTCTATGAGTATTTTAAAAGAATTCTATGGTTGTGAGATTGTGCTAAGTTTGCGTATTAGTAAAAAGGTTGTTATATATTACTCATACACAGTAAAAGCAGTACCAAATGTAACTGATAAGTAACTTAGCCTAGCAACGTGGATACGTTGAAAATCCATATAAATGTTTATGTCAGACTACGTTAGGTTGCTCTAGTGAGTTAGTACTGACTCAAACACAAAACAGCTTTAAAACGGTTTCGCAAGTGCAAGTTAACCCACTTTAAACAAGACCCGAAACTACTCGTAGACGACTTCCTGCGAAGCGTTTATCACTTTTAAACTTAATTCAATTATGGCGTTGAAGGCTTACTTTGTTAAAAAACCATTTTTTTGTAACTCATCTCCAAATAACTAACGAATATTTTCTTTAAGATCAGATAATATCTAATCTTTCTCTACATTAAATCTGCTAATGAACCCCACACACCAGAATGCGTCCGCAAACAGAACAAACAAAACATACGGAACACTACAACAGATTTTACGTGCGATAGAACACAAAGAGGGGAAATGAAGAGGAATCGTGCGATGGCAGACTTGTTCCGGACATGTTCCACGATTATATCACTCATGGTACATTATCGCAAGTTAACTTTTGAAATTAATTAAAAATATTTGTTTCAGACAGAACTGTTGGTTTAACAATTTTATGTTTAAAGCATACGGCTTTACACTGACTTTAAGACAGTAGTGAATATTATCTGACACTTCAATAGCTTAAAATTTCATTGTAAACTCGTACATAAATAATACAGAAATATTCTTACACTTCAAGTAAAATATTTTATGATATACAACATTTTACATTATCTTACCTGCAAAGAAAAAGACAATTGTAAAAAATCTTGACATAACAACGTTATATGATATACAACGTACGTACACAACTGCACTCAAATTTATATTGCCCGTGCAATATGACAGTCCCTAGTGTAAACCACCCTTGACTCTTGGAAACATTTTTAGTGTACTATGTAATATGAGAGTTTAAATCTTTGAATTATTCAATAACTGGAGATATTGCCGCAACGTGGCCCACTTGTGTAGCCGTCCTCGAACTGAATACTAAATTAATCCAGATTTTCAAATGTATCGCACCATTAAAATACTTTCAACTTTCACTGATAATAGTTTAAAAAAGAACATAATGAATTTGTCATACACATTGCTAGAATTTACACATAAGGCTATTTTAAGATAGTAAACCATAAGATAACATGATTCGAAAGTTAAACAAATACGCGAAGGGTGGAACAAAGAACTAAAAACTTTAAGTGAAAGACGTGGAAGGATTCTCCACAACAGACTGGATCGTAAGTTTTAACTCAAAATTTATCTCAGCTCTGTGAAAAACAAACTCCATCCGGCAACCGGACATTTGCAGTTAAACGAAAAAGCGAAGTCAGAACTTCGGACATGTCTGGACAGCACTTATCGAAAGTGGGATGGCACGACGCGGTTTAAGCTGTGTCGGCCTTTTGATAACAGAGAGGTTTTTATAATAGGGAACTTTTTGGTGATAAAGAGTTGATGTGGCAACTAGTAAACCGTCACTGAAGGTTTTTAACACTGCTTATGTCACGTACATATCACTTATGTGCTCACTACGTGAAGATTTTTTTTTTATTTTATGTCTATTCTTCGATCACCTTCCAAACTTCATTTGAAGACTAAGAGGCATGTACTATATATGTACATCGTAATGTAAAATCTTTCTTTAATACAAACCGACGACGTCTCTCTTAATAAGTAACATTTATTTCAATAACATTGAAGGTTAAATAAAAATCTCGTATTTTATTACAACAGTAAACTGCACACTCAATACTGAACTAGAACTCGTAAAATTTAAGCGCTAAAATGCTTTGTTTCAATAAGCTTTTATCAATAAGTGTCCCCTAACAGTAAAATAAATTGGGTTAAAACTCAGTGCGACATTGGTTTATAGAACATAAAGTAGAAATTTAGAATATTGATTCTGTAATACCACAATGAGAGAGAAAGAGAGAAATCCTTATAGATTACTTTCTCAACAAATACATTTTCAACACCCATTTATAGTAGTTTGAAAGTGCTCCAAGTTCGCCAACTTATTTGGGCCATCAAAAGCCAACGTTAGAGATATCGTGGATCCTGTTTCAAACCTAATCCAAGGTTTTACGACGCATAAAAGTTCCAATTTCTTCGACAGCGGGTGCTCCACACGTGACAAGGTGAATACTCGTACCTTCGTCTTGAAGACATTATCTTACCTGCAAAGAAAAAGACCATTTCAAAAATCTTTCGAATTTAACCCAAGAAAAGAATTGCAATTCTTGTGGCTCTCAAACTTTAAGGGGCGTATTTTTTAACTTGCTTTTTGACAGGGAACATATCGTTGTGACAAGGAACATTCACTTATTTTGTAAAGATTTATATTAATAAAATCATTATTAATGTATACTTTACTTGTCAGAATATTGATATACAGGGTTGTCAGTAGTTTTATTTAAGATGCGTGTTTTACATTACCTGTTAGTAAATTGAATTTACGACATACCTTTTTAATTTTACCTCTATTTCTCGGCAGAGTACGTAAATAAATAGCGGCAGGTACATTAAACTTACTAAATTTTCAGCCTTTAACACCCCATTGCTGAGCATAAGCCTCTCCTAAGCAAGGTTTTGGCCAACTGTTACACAGGCTTACAGTATATTACACGTTTAATTTATTCTATAGTACAGAGTCAAACATTTTGTACTTTCGAATTAATCTGAAGCAACTACAGCAAATTGGTGTCATTGTGCTATAGCAAATATAATTCTACTGATGTGGTATACCCAGATAAACATAAAGTATATGAGGAAGCTCGATCTAATGCCCGTCCGTCACTTATTTACGATGGCATGGTTATCCCATACTGTGAGAGTATGAAGGACCTCTGATTGTATACTGACACACTTTTTAACTGACGAAAACAAGTCGTATCGGTGTGCTGTAAAGTCATTGGCTCATTGCAATCTATCTCTAGGCTTAAGAACTTTGTGGTGACGAATACTAAAGTAAGGTTTGTTCAGACTACTTTGACCTTGATGCAGATCTGTTCAACAATCTTAACCGTCTTCTCAATAATTGTGTTCGATTCGTTTTTAATTTACGCTAATATGATTACATGTCTGAGTATTGCTCTCGTTTGAAGTGGCTTCCCATTCGCCAACTTGGAGAGACACGGCCATTAACTACCCCTTACCCTTCTCACCAAATTTTTCTTCCTACCTAACTACTCTATTTCAGTATTTGGGTACAAACCTCACTAAAAACCTTTGATCTTTTCACAACCTGCTTCTTCAATATCCCACTCATCGCTCTGATTTTCTTCACTCAAACTTCTTGGTACAATCTGTACTATGATGGAATACGCTCCGTCTCGAGGTCAGGATGGCAAAAACTCGACAAAGTTTTAAATACACATAATTTTATTTTACAGCGGGATTGATTCGCGATTTTAATTATTTAAAAAGGTTAGATACTTTCTATTTCTTGACATTTCGAATGGGCTACACCAATCATGGTCACAAGTAGACTAGTATGAGCTTAATCACGAGCAAGGTATGACTATCTTCACTTGGTCGCGTTAATTATTTGTATCGTTGGTACTTCTTAACACTCGATTCACAATATCTGCATCCACTAATGACAAGATTAGATGATGTTAAAAATCGATATCCGTCTTTTCAGTAGGAATTCTTATATTTTTTAATTTCAACCGCTTCGCGTTCTATTCTAGAAAAATAGTGACGGTTTGCGACGATTACTTAAATAAATTTTAGAAGTGGCAATGTTTTCTAAACACCCTATTAGATTCACCTTAATTTAATACTCTCTCCTACAAAATAATTTGTGTATATATTATATATAATGTATGTAAATATGTACATACATATGTGTTAGTATCATTATTTTTTATTATTTAAGAATTTATTATTTCATAAAATCTCATTTTTAGTTTCTGTGCATTTACCTGGTTTTACCTGCATTGTCCCAAGAACGACTGATAGAAAATGACTGCGGTTACTTTTTATATATTACAAATAAAGTATAAATAAAATAAAAATATACTAAGGTAAATTTTCATGTGTTCTGTTGAGCACGCCAACATTACACATAGTATCATACATATAGTACTCTTATCTAATTTTAAAAATTTTGCTCTTGTTTCTCGTTTAGTTATAATACAATTATAATGTCAGTTGATGAAAACAAAGGGGGATACTATTAAAAAAGTTTGAGAGCCCGTGAGTGATGCTCACTCTAAACGTATTAATTAGGGGGGAGAAGCGCGCTCCACAAAAGCAGTTGTCTATTTGTTACGTTTTCTAAGTCGGTCGGTAATAAATTAGTTAAGTAGTCTGTGAATTTTAAGCTGTTAAATGAGTAGGTTAGCATAATTATTACTATTATGGTCATAATATTCTTGTACGGTTTCTCTAACTGTTTCTTTCTTCGAGATATTTTTAGAAAAAATTAAAGTAGTTAAACACTTGTTGAATTGAGTTGTTCTTATTGTAGACAGGATTTGATCTCAAAACTTTTACAAACTTTTGAAACACGTTGGCAGTTAGATTGACAACTGTCAATTTATTTCTCAGTACCTACTTAGAAACAAATTTTTCAATATTCTACGTACAAAACGTATATTTGCCACTTGTCCTACATTCAAAAATTTTGGAGCCGTGAGCTAAATATGCTCTAGGCCCTTTTAATTGATTTTCATGAGACAACCTAGATTAAAAGACGGAGATTGAAAAAAAAAAAACCTTTCGAATAACTCTCCATTAATATTATTAAGTATCAGCTCTTCCATGAAAAAATGTCATTTAACTTTAACAAATTTAATTTATAAAAGTGCTTCATGAAGCGCCTTTTAATCAAACTTAGCAACTCCAATTAACTTCGGATTTAACACTTTACTGGTTACGTCGACCCATTTTTTCCAACGTTACAGTTTTTTAAGTTAACGTAACTCCACCCATCTCAAATTTTATAGAGAAAATAACTTCTACACTTTATGTGTGAAATAAAGATAAAATGTTTGTAGCATCGGTGCGACATAAAAGTGGAGATAGCCCTGTATTTGGCAACATTTAACTGCCTTCAAAATGGAATAGTTATATCAAGTAACTATTCTACGTAGAGAATAAGCTATACTCGTATGTATATATAAACACAAAAAACTTTCATTTCATGAGTGTTATGTAAGACTGCTTAGCTAGAGTTGATGAGTTTTTCCTCCTAATAACGGAGAAACAATTGAGAAATAAGCTTAACAATTTATTTGTATCTTGGTATACCTAACCTCACCTGCCTAGCTAAGATAATTTGGGTTTAGCTACTTATTCAACCGGCCGGCTGAGGACGAACTGAATACACAGGTTGAATAAAATGTCAGTATATTTAAGGGCCTTGACTTCCCAATAACGATTGCCATAATGTTCATAGCAAACTGGGACTGACGACTTAACATGCCAAGATATGAACGTGAAACACCGTCAAACTTCCATATTCTGGGTTGTTATTAAGAAAAATCTTGTAAGAAAAACTAAATAATACTTTTGCCCCGACCCGGGCATCGAATCCGAGACTTCTTGATCGCCACCGCATACGCTAACCAATAAACCAAAGAGGCAGTGGGTATAGCTTATATATAATATATATTTATTCAGAATTCATAGTCTTTAGTATAGGTTCTGTTTAGTCAGGGGTTACTGTGTGTCAGATATGGTAAGTTATTACAACAAACAAATAGTCGAATCATGTTAACTTTCTAATGGCCTCGACACGATTGCTGTATGCCGATCAAAACGTCGAATAACTAAAGGTATCGTGTCTTACAATCACCATCGCAAACCCCAACATTCATACTTAATATCACTAATACCCCTTACTTTCTTACCGCTTGATTTCATTCATCTTGTACACAAAACACAAATTAAAACAAAGCCTGCATTGTAAAGTTTCTCAGTTGAAAGCATATTTTTTTCTGAATTAGGTCACCGATTATTCAGGAACAAACAACAATAAACTTAAATCTCACGCAAAACAACGTAATCAAACCACAGGAGGAGAGCGATTACGAGAAAGTGGTATTTTATTTAAGTCAATGATTTCTTTTTATAACGCGTTATATGTAACACATTATATCAAACATTCGGTTAAGTTATGATAATATATTGTTGTAATAAAATAGTTATTTACTTAATATTTTGTTTTATTTCTCACTTTAAAAAAAAAATTAACGAACGTTACAGCAGTAAAAAATCAGAGCAGTGAGAGTGACGCAATGGAGGGAAAATATTTAGTGTCAAAAATGACATCTATGTAGAACGCGGGAATTTCTAATATACTTCAACATATATAATACCCGTAATGACATACGGAGCCGAGACGTGGACTGGACTGGACTGGTCCATAAGTTTAAAGTAGCTCAGCGTGCGATGGAGCGTGCGATGCTGGGTGTTTCTCTGGCTGATCAAATTCGTGACGAGGTTATTCGACAGAGAACTGGAGTAACTGACATACCACGAAAAATCAGTATGCTGAAGTGAAAGTTTGCCGGCCAAGTCTCCAGACGAACCGATGGTCGCTGGAGCCGAAGTGTACTAGATTGGAGACCACGATTGGGCAAATGTAGTGTAGGGCACCCTGTGGCGGGATGGACCGACGACTTGAGGAAGGTGACTGGTAGCGGATGGATGCGAATTGCCATAGACCGGGATGGTTGGTGCTCCTTGGGGGAGATCTTCGTTCAGCAGTGGAGTGCGATAGGTTAATTGATATACGTAATACAATCTAGGAATGCTATCAGACTTGGCAATGCAGAGTTGACAATCTCAGTATTTAAAACACTGGTAACTGCTTTCATAATTACTAAAATAATAGTTTGTTGTGGAGGACTTTATAACATTCTAATTGGAATTGATAACATTCAGCGCGGTATAAAACGGCGTGACGATCACTCAGACCACCTCGTTATTCGTGCAGCTAAGTGCTTGCTTTTCAGAATGGTCAAGTACAGTGTCTACGGTCGCTTTCAGTTGGTCTTCTGTAAGAGTGAAAACTAAGTTTTTATCCAGCAAACTCTTGGAAATCGATAGAGAAGCTGATATAACCAAAATAAATAAATAAATGTTTCGGACATATAACACAAAATGTCATCTTTTTAGCCTGCCAAAATGACTCTACTCTGCCTGAATGAATGGATTCCAAGAGTTGTGGACCATACTCATTGTGAAAGCGGACAATGCAGTATGGTGTCCCACACTATCGCGGCGTAGCAGATGCTTTTTCACCTCTCACTCGGGGACGTAAAAGACAATGATAGTCCCAAAATAAGCAAATAACTGATATAAATACATAAATATTTTTTTTTTGTAACTACATACATAGTATACATAGAAAACACCTAAAAGCCGAAAAAAAAATTTGCAAATCATGCGAACATTTGGTTCGACCCGGGAATCTGACCCGAGAGCTCAAGCACAGCAGTCACATACGCTACCACTGTGTCACCGAGACAGTCACTCAGTCAAATAATATGGTCATTATTTTTTGGAGTCAAATATGTTATAAATAATATTACACACATACTATATTATACAACAGTACATACATACGTACATATTTTTAGGTTTAGGTAGCCAAATTCGATTTATAAATTTTTAAGTGAAACACGAATTAAATAATGAGGACTAATTTTAAACGTATCGCTCTCTCTCATTACTCCGGTCGCACCTCACAGCCCTCTCGGGTTGTGTACAATCGCATTGTTTAGAGTCACACCTGCGCGGTGCGGTGAGGGGTGGCGCGCGGTCCGGGGCCATTGTGTGCACAAATTGTTCCCGTGTAGGCTTTGAACGTACAACCAAACGATGCAGATAAAATTCGTTACTTTAAATATTGCTTATAATTAGGTTATAGTGATGTGAATCTTTGAAAATATATACCTACGTTAAACAATTCCATGTAATACTAATTTTACACGACGAACACACAATCATCTAATCTAAACCCAAGCAGAGCTTAGGCCACTATGACAAACAGATCTCTGATAAACATACTTATATTTTTTTTATACATATAAGTAGCCTGCCAAAGTGACTCTACTCTGCCTGATGGAAAGCATGAATAGAATCCAAGAGTTGTGCTCACCATGCTCATTGCAAATGCAGACAATGCAGTATGGTGACCCACACTATGCCGGCCTTGTGAGATACTTTTTCACACCTCGCTTGGGGACGTAAAAGGCATAACAGTCATCATGACTTTCACACCCCGCTTGGAGACGTAAAAGGCATGACAGTCATCATGACAGTCTAAGGCTTACACAGTTACCACGATAACTGTCACCCCTGCATCAATGGACCTCCGGTCTCACACTCACCAACGCAACACGACAACACGGATGCTGGCGCTTAAGGTTGGTCTTCTGTGGGAGGGTAGTACTGCCCCGGTCGAGCCGGCCCGCTTGTGTTGAAATCAGCGTGGCTCTACTATCTAGACTTATATATTTATAAATACATATAAATCATAGATAGACAATGACTTCACAGATGGCATAGTGGTTTAAGCGGACGCCACGCCACCTGCACTATTCAGTACTTGAAACTACAACATTAGTTGTAGTTTTAAATACCATTATGGACAAAACTTTGTGCGATCTACAAATTGTTGCCATGAGTCTGAGTCCCCCGCGGCACCAGATTTATTAGTAATACAGGAATTGTATTTAAAAAGAAAGAAAGGCACGCAATCATAGAACATAGAAGTATGCTCATAGCACAACGTCTTGAGAACCACTACCTCTGGCGTAGCAGGTAACACCACTAACACTAAACCAATAGACTAGTCAAAATATATGATTTAGCTATTTTTAATATTTTATTCGTAACATTTATGATCTCAACCAAAACACCGGCGAAAAGTGGGCGTTTAATAATTTTATGTATGTATGTATGTGTCTATTGAACATGTATTTTGTATATGTCCATGGTATAAAGCATCTCACAACGCCGCCATAGTCTGCATTGTCTGCACTTACAATGAGTATGGTGACCACAACTCTTGGATTCTATTCATGCTTTCCATCGGGCAGAGTAGAGTCACTTTGGCAGGCTCTTAATATAGAAATATATATAGAATGGGCAGTGGCAGCCGCTTAAAATCCATAAGTACACGAAAACCTAGATTCATAAGATCAATAGCGATTATTTGGATGTCGATCTTTCCATGCTGAAGAGCTCGCCTCGTCTAACTTAATCTAAAACTAAGAGCAAATATAAAACAAACTAACTCAAGACCTAAAGGTACCTTAACAAACAACTTTAAGTTAACAAAACAGCGTGAAGCACTTTATCTACGTCAGGGCCAGCGCAAACAATCAGCCAAGTGCCTCAGTGGGAGCGACGGCGCCAGCCTGGAATAATAGCTGGTGGACTGGGACCAAACAATAGGAGGCAGGGTCAGCTTGATAGTCTCTAACGAGCACCACTTGAGATGTAATAAATTGCATCTCGAGTGCATCTGGAAACACACGTTTATTCGAATGTGCGACGGGCGCGTAAGTAACAATAACGGTATTTCCATTAGACTAGGAGTATGCTCGCTCTATAGTAAAACCTTTATTCTGACTGTAAAATTCTGACATAAAAATCTATAGTACAAAATATGATACGGTTACTGAGAAACAGAGATTAAATTACTCTAAGTCAGGTTTTTTTTCTAAGTAACTTTGTATTTATTAATAACGTGGGTAAGCAATTTAATTGGTACACTACTGAAGCGAATCAACAAGGGTAAGGGATTTATAAAGAATGCTAACAAAGTAATCCACGTAGCTGGCATTATTCACAAAAAAAAGAAGAAAGACAATACGATAATTCAATTTACAATTTAGTCTTTATGTATATTTAATGATAGCTTTGCTTTTCAAAACAACGTAACATACAAAACAATAATACTAAACACTGTAGAAAAAAAAACTGGTGTCATAACGTCAAACATTGTAAGTGACAATTAATTAATTGTTGCTGTCAACATTAATTTCTACAGTTGTAATAATTAATAGCTTTTATTAAGATCTAATCACACTAAATGTTAAATTGTACACAATTTCGATTGATACAAGTGATTGATAGCGTACCCAATTATATTATTATTGATTAAAGTACACAATTACACGCCAACCTAATACACTGACACTACACAGTCACCCTTTCATTATACCTTTCATAGTCAATCAGCCGTGATTATAATCAGAGTTTATGTAATTATCTCAACAAGACAGTTTCTTATCTGTCGCTACAAAGCGTAATGAGTTTCAACTATAAGCTAAAACGCGCCTTACGCCCGGTCACGAACAAAGCGGTCCGGTCTACAATTTACGCTCGTATGTTTTCATTAAGACAATTAATGGAGGTACTCAGTATTTGCATTTACCAAGGGAAGATTAAATCGTTGTTTGTTACGAGCATGGATGGTGTATGCCTCGTGTGTATTGTTCAAGATGGTTTTAAAACTGCCCCTGTTTTGTATAAACTGTTTTTATAACAAAGGGATAAATAAGCCACAGCAGCTCGCTTGACTGTAAGTGCCGACGCTTCTTGACGTCAAGGGCTATAAATCGTGTATACGTGGCTGGCCCTTGTAGGCGGTAGTACCGTAATATTGTTTTCAGGTTTTTTTTTCTATTTTAATAGCCTGCCAAAGTGACTCTACTCTGCTTGATGGAAAGCATGAATAGAATCCAAAAGTTGTAGTCACCATACTCACTGCGAATGCTGACAATGCAGTATGGTGACCCACATTATGGCGGCCTATTACGATTTTTACGCCTCACTTGGGGACGTAAAAGACATGACAGTCATCGTAGCATTGTAGTGCACACATTTACCACGACAACTGTCACCCCTGCATCAATGGGCCTCCAGTCTCACACTCACCAACGAAACACGATTGCACGGATGCTGGCGCTTTAAGGTGATCTGCTGTGGGAGGGTAGTACTGCCCCGGACGAGCCGGCCCGTTCATACTGAAATCAGCGTGGTTCTACTACCTGGTAAAGGTTGGTTGGTGATGAACTTCATGTCGTCGGGCAAAATTTCAACCGTTAATAAAATAATTATTCTGTAAAAAGTGTATCATTGGAATCGAATGTCAAATGACTTGCCACTGCCACATTCAAGGTATCTAAAACCTTATCACATAATGGTACCTCATCACATACTTGTATATGTCAGTTGCAAAGTTCATGGGTGGCGGCAGTCACTTACCATCCAATACATGCTCGCCTACTCGTTTACCCTATTTACACAAAAACAACAATACGTAAAAGACTTTGAAAAACTGGCTGGAATTTCAATAATAATTCGTAACATTACGTTTGGCTTCAGTAGATAACTGTGAGAATGAAATATTTACTCATAATACGATGCGCTGCATGAAAATCAAATGGGCAGTGATAAATAAAGATTTACTTCATAAAATAAATTTAAAATACTCCACTGTTAACGCTCTTGGAGAAGGCTTTACGGTAGCCGCAAATCGGTGGGATGACGAACGTAATCCTCCCTAATGCAAACATTTACAGTGAATTTTAACATAAATGATTTCAAACAGTCGACATTTGTGAATTGTATTTAACATAAGTTAGTATTAAGTGTCGAGATCTGTACTGTGTCAGGTTGTTTGACAATAAGCTGTCATCGTATACGGCTGTGTTTGAGTACAACATTCAGGTACATGTAATAATGTTATAAGCATCGCAAAAATTGGTGTCAAGTATTTCTTTCGTTGCCTTTCTTCACGAAGCCAGAAATCAAGTCAGTCAGAAGTCAGTTTTCATGAAGTCTTGACTGCACGGTTGGCCTAGTGGTTTTAGAGGTCACCACTTCGCTCTCTACTGAGTGTTGTGGGTTCAAACCCCACATGGGACACCACTTTGTGTGATCCACAAACTGTTGTTCTGAGTCTGGGTGTTCTTTGTGTCCGTTTCTTGTATGTTTGTAAAGTCCCCCGCGACATAAGATTTATTAATAGTGCGGGCGTTGTCTTTAAAAAAAAATAATTAACCCGGCCTAAACCCCTATCTCCCTTATTCTATAGGAAGCCTAAAAGCGACAACTCCAACTAGGAAATATGCTAATGCCTGGCAAATCGTTGCTTCACGATAGTTTACTAATCAACACGAAAACTTTCATAGTGCGATGCAGGTTTAGTAGTTACTCCGCTAGTTAAGCGTTTCTTCGTGAGATGGTTTTGAAGTATATTTTTTCGATGTACACAAAACTGATCACAAAGTTAGCCTGGTCACGCACTTTTCTGCTGTTAATCAACAGTTAAAAGATAGCATAGCAGCTTTACGGCATCATTTTATGTGAACTGCATTTTTTTATATACAATCTTACAAATAACGTTAGAGGTTTACACTTGCTTCCTAACATTCCGTAATCGTGAAAGTCCGCATTGCGAAATGTCACAAAGAAACATATTGGTGTGGGCTCAAGTGTTTAGGCAATAAAATGAAACCTGATGTGATGTAATCTGCGCTGTTTCCTGCTGAATGCCATTAAGGTGTTACAATCTACTCGGTTTAATATTCCCGTGAAGTTCTACGTTGTAACTACCTAATAGCATAAGTACTTTTGTTGACTTGTTCGTATACATATGGGAAGTAAACATCATGATGTATTACGCTAAGTTAATATTAGTGTACCAAAGACAAACTACCCACCGATCGCTTAAAATGTTTTAATGTGAGATTTATTCAGAAGTCTTAAAACTTTCTTGGTTGTTTGTGTGTCTTTTACGGCTGCTCGGCAACCCTTCTTAGGAGTAAATGACAGTAAAGAGAACAGGTTAGATGTAGTGCAGCGAACATCGCAAATCTCTGTAAAGGATATGGTACTTAAATTCAGTATGGGGACGCAAAAACTAACAAGTTTTGGTACAGAATCAAATCACAAATGACACTAGTAGTATACACACACATATACACACGGTAGTATAGCCACGCTGATTTCAGCACGAGCGGGCCGGCTCGACCGTGGCAGTACTACCCTCCCACAGAAGACCAACCTAAAGCGCCAGCACCTGTGTTGTCGTGTTTCATTGGTGAGTGTGAGACCGGAGGCCCATTGATGCAGGGGTGACAGTTATCGCGGTAACTATGTAAGTCTTACACTGTCACGATGACTGTCATGCCTTTTACGTCCCCAAGCGGGGTGTGAAAAAGTATCTCACAAGGCCGCCATAGTGTTGGTCACCATACTGCATTGTCGGTATTAGCAATGAGTATGGTGACCACAACTCTTGGGTTCTATTCATGCTTTCCATCAGGCAGAGTAGAGTCACTTTGGCAGACTCTTAATATATAGAAAAAAATTGACAGAAAGTATCTAACGTTGTCGTTATTTCTTTTTGGCACCTATCTTGTATGGTCAACAGTTATATTATAAAGAATAACCAGAAAAAACACAATTTCATATAAAGACAGGACAATAGAGTAGAATTATAAGCTTTTTTGTCTAGATTGATCGCACACAGACATCTAGTCCGTCAAGTTGATGTATTACCTTTCAAACGCAAAATCTCTTCCACGCTGGACATGTGATTCATTTTGTTTTATTAGAAATATAATACTATTTCTGAGAGTTCTTTGTCTAACAACATATTTAATAAGAACAATTCATAAAACTAGAGTAGAGTTAAACTCGCAAATAGCCCTGTTGGCTGCATAAGTTTGGTCTTTATTAAGTAAATGACCAAAGATATAAAAGTGAATAATATTTTGTAGTAAGTTCAGTTATATAAACTTTTCTTTTTAAGGAATGCCTATATTTGATCATCAAAAGCTACACCCTAAACAAAACACCCGGACCGAGTGCAGTAGGATTGTTCTTCATTCTCACATATAACACTCTAATATTAGATATAATATTAGTGTCACCGAATATCAAATTTTCTTTCATCTTAGCAATACAGTATATATTTCCATTCCATATCCTACTGAACATTTCGCAGAACTTTATTTCGATTCGATTTTTATCGATTTCCATACATTATTGGAATACTTTTGCAGAATCGAATGCGGACATTTTTATTGAGGAATTGAAGCATTCGCAAAGAAAGTTCGCGAATGAATGATTGATTTATGTTTATGATAGAACCCCTAATAATAAAGCTGAATGCTGTATTTAAACTTTGTACGTGTTGTATGTAAGACTTGTCAATATTTACGGCCTGTACGTATTCGTAGGTATAAAGCGTGCTCGTTTTACAGAATTCTTTTACAGTTCGTTACACAGAATTCTACATAAAACAAATTATATCAACCAATCCTTAAATTGCCTTTGCATTCTGCCAGCACGTTCATTATGTCAATGAAAATATTTAACAAGCTCCGACATACTCATTTGAAATGAAGAATAAACATTGAAAATATTCACATTACGAAAATACTTTAATAAAAATAACATTTATTTTTTAAACTAATTAACTTCTACGTATGAACAAAATACTGTTTAATAATGACATAACTATAGTTAATAAGTGTATACTAAAATTTCATTTAATATAGCTGCTACTGTTAGTATTGACCACGATATGTAAACTTATGGTAAGTTATTGCTGAATAAATTTGTAAATCTATTAATAATTACTTGAATCAAGATTTTGTACTATTTACACACATGCATAAATAAAAAAAAAGCATCTCACTAGGCCGCCATAGTGTGAGTCACTATACTCAACTCTTGGATTCTATTCATGCTTTCAATAAGGCAGGGTGGAGTTAGTGTCATAATGGTAGATTAAAACAGTACTTTGAATAAACTATATAGTCCATATAATGATGAAGGTAGATGTTATATTTGTCTGTGTGGTGACGGATTGAGAGTACATAGTGTGACCACCCCTATTCATCCGGTGGGTGTCGTAAGAGCCGACTAAGGGAAGAAACTATTCAGGAAAATATAATTACAAAGAGAAGGAAAACTTGAAACAAACCCTATTCCAACCCGTCTGGCCAGCGTGGTGTAGTAGGCCAAAACCTCCTTGCTATGGAGAGGCCTATGTCCAGCAGTGGACTGTAAAAGGTTGTTGAAGAATAAATACACGCCTTTACACTTAACAGGGTAGGCTGATATATAGTAAGCGCTAAATACAATTTAATTCCTCTTGTGGAAGCGTATTTTGGCAAAGGGCCAGTATTTACCAAACTGATCCTTACGATAGTTGGAAATTATTTAAACTCATATAAGATTGTGTTAAATTAATTGGAAAATAACTTTGCATAACATGTTTACGCAAGGCAATGCTTAAGTGTATCACGTGTTAACAGCATTCTATATCGAAAGCCACGCTATAGTAATTGTTGCGTAACTACTTATTTTTATAAAACTTAAACCTAGTATGCATAATGGAATGTATTTTACTACGGTAAAGGCTCCATAACTTTATGGGAAAATATGATTTTGCGACGCACGAAGTACAATCACAAGATGGATGGATATTAATAACTTAATTGTGATTATAACATCGCAAGTATAATCAATGTTTCAATCTGAACGCAATTTATGCATAATATAATATAATATGTATTTATTTAAAAATATACAAGTATGTTTATCAACAGTTATAATATAGCGTGGGCCACGAATGAGTTGACATTTGAAAATCATATAAATAACCATTTGAAATATTATAAAAATTGTTTAATTACGAATTGTTTTATTTTTTAAAAATTACATCGACTAAATGTCTACCGTTTCGACGCTTGCACTCTTCCACGCGAGCACCGAAATTTGCTTAACTCGTCGGCCATAAAAGTGTGAGATCGCCGACACCTCTTCGCTGATTTTGTCTTTTAGTTGACGGAGTGTATTTGGTTTATTAATATAGACACGACTCTTCAAATAATCCAATTAAAAGAAGTCTGCTGGAAATAGGATCTGGACTTCTGGGTGGCCATGGAATGTCAACTCATCAGGAAATCAGCTTTTTCAGAAACATGTCTTTGACCACCGGCAGGGACTCATTGGATGGGTGATAAGTGGCTCTGTCTTGTTGAAACCATGTGTAATGATTGTAGCCAGCAAATCCCACTAGCATCGGTCCCAAGAACTCCAGTAACATGTTTGCATGGGATGTTACATTCAAACGTTAACGAATTCTTGGCCCACCCGATATTACAGGACATTACGTACATAAAGTCATTGTGACTTTAATACCCTGTAATGAACGAACTAAATTGATATTCATAGCTTCCTTGCCCGCCCGAACTTGTTAAAGCTCCAATATATTACATCTCTTTGTTATATTACAATCAACCCCGTTACTACAAAATCTCTCTTTGAAGCTGGATACGGGGAAAATACAGCTGAGTTTAATGAACAAAATGTGTTTTCGGTTAGTTCCATTGAACTATTATTGCGATGTTCACATAGAAATTGTTCGTGTGAATACTTTTGTGAAACCTTTTCATTTAATTACTAGTTTTGTGTCTTTGCTTTCGTGTAAAAGAAGAAAAAACAATACAACTTCATAACAACCTTACTCGATTACTGTTTTAAAAAAATATATCAAACAAAGTAACGAATTAAAGTACAATCTGTCAAATTTGTCTGTCTTCTGACATCATTCGCTTTCTTATCCCAAAATTTTCACTTTTCCAAAGAAAAATTCTCTAAACTTACTGATATTTATTGTTCTTGACGGTATTTCAAATGTTCGTTCTCCTATAAAATTAGGTGTAAGCTACCCATGAGCTTATGTAAATTAATTTTTAATTATTTACGTCTCTGTCTATCTACTGTGTATAAAGATATGAATGTGAGTGTGACTCAGAAGAGCTATCGAAACTTTGGACAGAGCCTCTAAAATATTTAGAACTGAAAAATGCACATTTAATACTGAGAAATATTGTCACCTAGTAGTAAAATGGAGCCTATTTCAATATCTTAATAATTCATTGTTCATCTCAAAGTTTTACCAATTTATTTGTTAGAATATTTAATGAGCCGGGTTCAATATTTATGAACAGACTTTAATTAAAATTATTTGCCTGTTTACCCGCCTAAAAATATTACCGAGCGGCTAAAATTTATATAACATTTTTTATCCCATTTTTGAAATTATGTATTTATTCAATTATTTTCGAGAGATTTAACTTGTATATTAGATTCCCCGCGAGAGCGAAAAGCTCTGAGACCCTACGCAGTACAAAAGAGGAATTTTACCAGTGCGGCTGATCTATCTTTTGGTCGATACTCAGTGACGTGTGAATATTCTCTATCTAAGCGTGTTGTATACGAATTTATTGATTAACTACAATAGCAGTGTAGTCCCGACACGTGTGTTCATAACTTGGATTTGTTATTCCACTAGTCAAGGCCATATAGTGTCGTCCAATATACAAACTAATCCATAACGATTACTAAAATGATACACTGTGATACATAACACTACGACACAACGCACATCCGAACGGACTGGAAATTTTCCTTCTTAATATTTTATGACCGTGTGGCGTTTCAAAAAGTATACAGTTACTTGTATGAAAGAATAAAAAATAAAATCATTGGTGAAATTAATTGAATGAAATTGGTAAAATCAGGTTGATTACTTAGGATAAGATTTTTTGATGAACTGTTTCAATATTCTTTTTAAGGGTTAAGGAAAAGTGCTAAGCATTAATCATCATTGATTTATGTATTGTATAACCTTGTAAAAAGGTTATGTCTGGTTTCTTTCCCACTCCAGTGATCTTATTAGGAAATGTAAGAAAACAAATGTGTTACAGCGACTTTCTGTGAAGTCGAGGTATTACACCGTTCGAGTCGGTCCATATGTGCTCTATCAAGGTAATTTTATGAAAAAACAATCCCACAGATTGTAGGAAAACGAACAAGAGATGTTACACATTAAAAACCTTTTACATTGTACATAAACTAAACGAGATTTATTTGTATGATTTAAAATGAAGAGTTCAAATATCATGTTCGGGGTTTAAACAAATCCCTACCGCTATTAATTATTTAAGGGGATTATTTCACAGTGAGTGTTGGTGGTCCATTAGTAATTAACGAAGGCCTCGTTTGAGTAACATCCTCCCTATAATTTCATTTTGTTTGTCAGTATCACTTATCACTAATAATCACCAAAGTATAGAGTATGAGAGTTTACTTTAAATATAGGTCAACCGATATTTCTTAGCATTACCTACTTACTTTTATATAATTATTAATTAATGGTATCGCTCTTATAATTTTAGGCCATCATGTGCCATAGTTTGAAACGATAATTGACAAAATTATAACATAATGACATATGATAAATAAAAGAGATGTGTATACACCTCCTTTCCAATGAGAGACCTATGTCCAGCAGTGGACTATGAAGGCTGTTGATGTATATAAAGGTAAGTGAAGTCTAGGCTTATAATATTAGTTCATACTTATCATCTTTCTCATTCATTCGTCATTAATTTTGGCTGATATTGGTTGAGGCTCATATGCCATCTGTATGGACAGGCTGATTCAAAACAATGGTTCTTTCTTCGACGGCCAACCCAGGTCCTTTACTGTACTGCGCTTATTTTTATTTAATCAGTGTTCATAGATTAGAAATAAGGATACCTATGTGGTGTGTTTTGGTGTTTTTTCCCAGGGTGAGTCACGGGTAATGCCGGCGCCTTCTAGCAGAAATCAATATTATTTATCTGCACTAATATTAATAACGAATAAATTCAAAAACTACTAGACCGATTTTAAATTACTTAGTGTGTTCTTAACATACATATCATATACGTATACTCCAAAGTGTTTTAAAATTATAACCCCCCCCCCGCCCCGCCCCCGCGCGATGCTGGAGCGGGCCGCTTGTCATTTACAAAACAAATCTCTTTGTTATTGGTTTTATGGGATTTTACAACTAAAAAGCTTTATTTCTAGGCCTTATTTTCATCCCTTTTAAATATTTATTTTCCTTGATTACTTTTACAAAAATTGATCTCGAAAGTAAATAAAAATATTAGAACTGTGTATAATATAATTTAGAGTGTAGTCTAATCTCCGTCTTCAAACAAGTATATAGTTGCATATGTTAACTTTTAAAAGACAAAGAATTTGTCATCATAATTTATTACATTTTAAGTCGGTGATACTTTATTTTAATTGTCAGTAGCGACATCTTGAATGTAAACAGCACTTTAAACATTTAAAACCAATCCCAATTTAAATGAAGTTAATATTAAAATTAGTTACCTGGATAGACCACAAACACAAACACTATGACCCAAGCAAAAGAATCCAAGAGGTATTTCCAAAGCAAATCAGAAATTGTTCAATCATATAATCGTTACCTGATATCAACCTGTTGAAACGTGCATCAAATATTCAGAGGGCCGTCGAGCCTCGAATTCACTGCTCTACTTATTGTAAAGGCTACGGGTTGTTAGAAAAAGTGATTAATTTCTATGAGGTTATTGTGAAGGGGTGAAATCGTGATATAAATTGACCAGTTCAGCGCTACAACGTTATTTTCATTTATTAATGTACTAACTGTGTAGTAATTGGTGATGGTAATGAAAATAACTAGGCCTAGACAGTCTTAAACGGAGTTGGTACATTCATATATACCTTCACATCTTTATACTTGAAGAGCTATACAGTAGCGTGTTTAATGCCTGCATTTTATCGACTCTGAGTTTAGTCTCTCTTACATAATTGGTGGTAAAATCGTCATCATCATCATCAACAGCCTTTTACAAGCAACTGTTGGACATAGGCCTCCCCTTAGCAAGGAGGTTTTGGCCTACTATACCACGCTGGCCAGACAGGTTGGAATAGCGTTTGTTTCAAGTTTTCCTTCTCTTTGTAATGATGTTGTCTTGCATACTTTGTTGAATTAGTCGCCTTTTACGACACCCACGGGATGAATAGGGTTGGTAACACTATGTATATGTATGGTAAAATCATAACAGGGGCTAAACATATATTACTATATCATTGCATATCGTACATCTAATATTTATAAGAATAACCTGTATTATTTAGCATTCCAAACGTATTTATACGCAAATAGCTACATCTATTTCAAAAGTTTGTGAAACTCCCAGTAATACTTACAGTCGAGCGCCATGCGACACAGTGCTGCTAGTCTTCTGGCAACAGTTGGCATGCTCTTATTGAATCTATGCGGTTTACCAGATTAATGTCTATTACGCAGACTAAATACGAATGAAACTAGTATTCACTTTTGATGCATACAAAATCATCTCCAAGAAAATAAACAAATCTTGTTATGCGAAAATGTAAAAGGTAATGTGTATGTTATGATATATTTGTAAGTAACTAAATGATGTTACCAGAATATTTCGTGGACTTTTATACAACGCTATCGACATATGTAAAACTTGTACCGTGACTACATCGGAGTGATTGCTGTGCACTTGTGCACGCTTGAGGTACTTATTATACGCACACTATTAATAGTATTATTGCAATAACTAGCACTGCACTACACTACACACTCACTTGCCAAATGAGTGACGTTACTTCTGTCACTAGTGTCACTCAGGCTAAAATTCCGAATTAGTAGATTTTCAATGTGTATTATGATCACTATCTTAGCTTGAAACTATAACAGCTGATGTGAAATCTCTGTCGGGCGGAAATATTTCGAATAGTTACCTATCACATTACATTTAACCAAGGGAATGTATTTTGGGATGCCTCATCCCTCAAAGTAAGTTAGCTGTATTTATATTTATAAGCCCAAAGGTCCAATCGCTCCCCATAATAATTCACATTGAATATATTACCCCAAACTCATTTATTCAAAAGCTAAGTTCCAGAGGAGATCAAAGTTTTTAAGCTGCACGGATTGTCAGTCAACTTATCGTTTAAAAGAGTATTCATAAAAAACTAAATAGACAATAAATTTTGTAAACAGAAAACAAAGTATTTCAAGGAACCCGCTTCTCCTAATTGAAACATATTCATTCAATTACATTAACGTCAGTCTGTAAGCCATGTTTTCAGGCAGACGTTTCGTTGCGAAGATTTATAAGTAATGTGATGCCAAGAGAGTTGGCAATAGGACAAATAGCGCAATACCTAGCAGGGAAAATTGGGAGCGCAAACTGGCAATGAACAGTAGTTCTCACTACCCGCGCTACCTGTAACTCCTCAGAAACTTTGAGCCAAATATTCACGAAGTTTATTCTAAATGTCGGTGCATGAACATTTGAGATTGTCGTATTTGTGGATTGAAAGCGATAAATTGATTAATGTCTTAGGAAAGTTTTCTAAGATTTAGAATAGCAAAACTTGATGAATAGTTTTGGAAATGGTGAAGTTTCGGAGGTACTTTGAAAAGGAGGTAACGTGATAGATGAAGTGTTGTCGTCAGATGCGATTAAGTAGTTGCAGGTTTGAAACCTACCTACGCAAGTACAGCACTAATGTAAAGCGTGACACAGAAATATAGTACAACTATAGAAGTTGACGACATATCACTAATTGTGAAAAATCTCTATTCATTGTGCCGTCATTAAAAAAATTATGATTCCTGTCTTATACTTAAAGTATCTTGCCATATATTTCACTTCAATATAAATAATATTAGATAACGGTATTTTAAAACATTGGCAATATAAATATACCCATTAGAAACTTTTTAATGATAGGACCTTTTCATTACTTCTGTTACTTCGATTGCTTAAAAACGTCGATACAGGATGTATTGTTTTATTCGTGTTACAAATCATAACGGACATAACTCACTGAAGATTTGTCAAAACACCAATAATTTATACTTTTACGGCCCATATGACGTTATGATTAATGAGCAAAATGGCTGTATAGAGTTCTCGTCGATTGACGCATGGTAATTTTGAAACGTGAAATTGAAATGCATTTTACAGGCACTTATCGATTGAAATAAACTTTACTATATGTTTTGATTCTTAAACATGTCATAGGATCAAATTAAAACAGTTTTTTTAAATACGTACTGTACCCTATGACCTACAAGACACTTGTTCGTTCATTTCTGTTATATAATAAATTCTGTTAATAAAGTAAGTGAAGGAAGTGAAAAGTAGTTTGTTCTGACTTTAATATCTTTATATATTGTTTTATATAATACTCAGAGTATCCTGTTACAACTAGACTACACCTAAAACTTATTCAGATTAAACTTCAGAGCGAATGTTGCTAAAACTAGAGACTTACAAGCCTCATGTGACCTCAGTCGCCCCAAAACCAAATGAATATGACTTATTCATGATTTCGGCATCTAAACTCAGAGATATTATAATATATTATGTCAGTATATTCCCGTCCAAAGTTCGTGTGAAACATTCTGTTTCACGCAAGGAGAATATTCAACTTGATACGAAGTCGGTTACGTATCCATGAGCTCAGCCAACTTTAATATTTCATCAGCTCGTTAAAAAGTCCACCTAAGAGTGAAAACATACCGTTTAAAAATAGAACATGGATGAGCCAGTAACGTTGGAATCAAAGAGACGTGGAGTAGAATGAAAAAATTTTTTTGGAGACTTGTTTATAGAACAGGAGGCAAGTGCTCGCTTACTTTTAAATGGTGAATTAAAGAGGTAGTGACAAAAATTGATATTATAACCGAATATCTCAAATGTTCTTTTGAAAAACTAAGTTCAGTCATTTATGCTATTTGATTCAGAATATCTGTAGGTATTAACAATATCATATAAATCTCAGCTACAGATAAATTAATCAAAAATAAAGCATGTTTGATGGCTATGATCAGGGGAGCTGCGCCAATTCAGTTCCGTATGTTTTCACAGAAAATGTAGCAAGACGTACAGAATTTTAAACATTACACTATAGTTTGGTATAAAGGTTTATGCAAGTATGAGTACACTAAAACAGAATACAAACTTGTTGTTGTTTTTGATTGATTCTTTATCTGAAGATGGCCGACGTTTACAGGTCTCATTCCAATCATTACAATAGTAAGGTAGTTTTTTTTATAGTATAGAGAGACAGACACAATTCTCTCGAGGGGTAGAACCTGCATCACAAGAACCCAACAGTCCTTATAACAAAGCTTGATGTCTGTGACAGATGGCTACAAAACCGATGAACTAAGCTTGAGCAAGCGATTTTATTTTGTATTACCTATACTTTCATTCTTAACGTGCCAGTTTTATCAAAAACGAAGTGCGACACATTATTAATATAAAACTCATACGTAAAATGTTCCTCGTCAGTTTTAAAATGACACTTGTGGCAACTGTCACATAGATTCATTTATTTAAATCAAAGGGTAAAATGACCTGTAAGGAAAAAGCAAACTGGATAAATCTATGGTTGATCTGACGTTGTGTGTTAAATATATTAGTTTCTATGATTAATAAACTACATATTTCACTAAATGTGAACTTAAAATAAACAGACCAAAATCATTGCTTCTTGTGTAAACCAATCGATTTTAATAACATTCAATAGCAAATATTATCGGTAATACACCCGTGTGTACTCTTACAGAAAGCCACCCGATAGGGGGTGGAATAGTGTAAACTCACAGTGGGGAGGTAGCTTGTGGCCATCGGTTTTGATATCATGTTAATTAGTTACGACCTCGTGTGTTTGGTTAACATATAACAGTTTGTATTTTATCGCAGTATTTACCAGTATAGCAGTATAGTACTGTATCTAACTCCAGGATGATTACCTGTAACAAAATAACATTAATTGTTAGTAACTCATTTGATTTTACAAATTTATCTCCATGAAAAGTAGGAAATATTCATTGGTCCACATGTAAGCATGGGCCTGTCAATCAAGAAATCAAGGCCCAATTTCCAGGTCGTGCCAAAAAGTGTGATTAAGTTTGGAATATGGAAGCTGGCGGTTGTTCACGACCGTGCCTCGGCAGTCGTTATTGGCCAGTGTCCCCAAATATACTGAGAACTGTTCAACTTTCGAATTTAATTCACTATAAGGGTTGTGAAGGTCCGATGCAGTCGGTCCCTAGAAAAACGGATATTAAGATAAAACCAGACCTTAAACAATATTAAGAATAATAAAGGCTAGGAAGAAGAGATAAAAAAGAGGTACGATATATTCATTTTCGAATTGCTTGCTTCAAATTGACGCAAGCAATATATTGCATGGAGTACCCCAAGGTAGTGTTGGGTCCGTTGATATTCATAATAAATATGTTAAAGAAAATTCATTGTATGCATTTTAAACAAACATAAGGTATGGAAACATCTCAATTATATACATGGATTATTTAATATTAATAGGTAGAGTACAAAGCTAAAACTTTAGAACAAACAAACAATGCAACGCGCGCAGGGTACAGCTAATATGGTATAAAATTAAAAACATTTAATTATATGAAACAATTAAATCACCTTTGAAGTGTACACTATGTCCGGTTATCCCTATATTCATTTCTATCGAATGAAATATTACATCATATAATTATTATCAGAGCCAAGTTCTGATTTTGAGATCTCATTTAAATTATATTCAAGAAATTTAATGTTAGCTTCAAAGAACCATTTAGTTTATATCAAATAACATTTATTTAGTACAAACTTATTACGCTCTCTAAATACTCAGTAACTCAGTGTTTACTTTTAATCTAGTCTTTGAAGATTAATGTAATTAAAAATATACTTAAAGTGATTAGAACTTTTACATGTAATTTAAATAGTTAAGATAGTGTATACAGTATAATTAATGTAAGCTAGTGTTTATGTAAACAATAGTGTTTTTACATATATAATAATATAAACGGTCTTCATCCTAGACAAAGTAGACAGGGGCGTAATAAGCGATAAATACGAGTATTTTTACTCTCTGAATTGGTTTGTACAGTTGCAATATTATTTTGTGAGCTCGTTGTAATTATCATATTTATTTGTGTCTTTAAACCAACAACAAAAAATATGCTTAGTTTAATAGCGCTATACAATATCTCTAGAATTATTTTTATATAAGTCAGACACTTTGCCACGTTCTATTTCGTTTTTATTAAAACTTTATCGAAAAAATTACGATTATTTTATAATCCCATCAAATCAAGCATCAGATTTTGAAATTAATTACGTTATCCCCCGAGGGGCTCAACAGGCGCAAGTGATTAATATTTAGATTCTCAGAAAAGCGCTGTGACAGAAGGGTAGAAGGGGTGCGGACGGACGGATACGGCTGTTACAATTAGAATACTTCAAACAATCATGGGAATGTGTAATTTATTTGTATGCGCTCTGAATTACAGTAATTTGCTTTGAATTGTGCAGAGATTAATGATTCATACTTCATATATTATTTCTTTACAACAGAAATATAAATGGAAAGGAGAAAACGTAATATGTAATACGAGTAATACCCGAAGGGATTCCTACCATCCTACAAGAAATGAAAGGAAAGCATGAGACACTACATTTTTGTTTTTATTATCAGTAATTGCTTTACCTAAACAGGCCTCATCAATATCATCCGAAGACTCACTAAAATAGCATTCATTTAAGGTTCAATGCTTTTACAAATCGGTCACAAATAAGGAACGAAGAAACAGTTTGCCAACCAAATGGTCTTGTGTTTCGAGGCTCAAAGAAATACAATATTTCAAAACAACTTCACAAGATAAAGACTAAATGGAAGGCGAGCAAACGAAACTTTGCTCTGAAAGGCAAAGAAAAAAGTAAGAGGAACCAATAACGTTTTTGTGTACGAACTCCGTCGATCCTCTGTTACGTTGGACTATTTATGTCTGGTACAGACGCTCTGAAAAAGTCTGGTAACTATTTAAAAGCTAAAAAATAATTCGAAACAATTGGAAGCAGTTGTTGGCGAAATAAAGAAGAAAGCAAAAAGTTAAGTATGCTCATCGGAAGCGTTTAGAACACTTTTCGATTTATCATCATCGTCAGCCCGTTGGAGCCCACTGCTGGACATAATCCTAACAATAGTTTTTTCTGCCCGATTTATGTCCGATCTGCTGCCTTACGATACATGAATCGTATCAATATCTCATTTTTTTTGGATTTCGGTCTGTGCTTTGTTTGCATTACTCCTTACTTATCGAAAAAACTTTAAGAATATAGACTACTACTAGCTGCGCCGCCTAAATATATTCGAATTCCTTGCTCGCCAGAAGAGAACACAACATTTTTTCGGCGTAAAAAGTAATTTATAACACCGTGTAGTACAACCAAATTTTATCTTAATTGATACAGCCGTTACACAGTGAATAACTAACAAACTTACACATACAACCGCTCACATACGTATGTAGTTTTGCCTTTATAATATTAGATTATATTATTCATCATAATCTCAGCTAAAATACGTCCATGGCTGGATATAAGCCTCCCTCAACTTCTTCATAACAGCCTCAATAATATTGATTAAACTTTCTGAAAATTTGGAAAGAGACGAAGTCAAACTATAAATTAATACACCAAATATTCTACGCGCTTGAGATCGTTCTCAATGTGCGTTTATTCATTCAAATATTTTAACATTTCAAAGTCGATGACGCATAAAACCGTTTTCTATAACTTTTACAGTTATTTCTCTAATTATAGAGCAATAATTCAGCACAACTATCAATCTAAAGAGTAAAAATAAATAAATTTGAATTTGTTCAAAAGCTTTCATTTATAGAAATATTTTTCCGTCAAAATTATTTAAATTTTATTTGTTCGTTTCATATCACAGTTACAAGTGGACGGGGAAAATATCTCGCTGAATAATTACCACTAATTGGCATAACGCTGTGCACCGAAACGAAATACTTGTTAACGAAAATATTAAATGATAACTTGCTGCAATTTTTAATGAACAACCATGGCAGTAACTATACTGTATACCAATATATTAATTTAATGATGTTGATAAAAAGTTAATGGGCATAACCTCACACAGTCGGCCGTCTGTTCCAAAACTAGGCGAGTCTATACTACTATAGCCAGACAACCGAGACACATACTTATCATATTGCAAAACTGACATATTATATATACATTACACCCAGATATACATAAATTATGTAAATATTTACATTGTACTCATCACACAATTGTTCAACCTGGACGAGAATCAAATTCACATGAATGCTTTCTGTAAAGTTGAAATCAGTTTTCTTTGAAACCCTGATATAACTTCAATCTGGTCAGTCCATTTTTTTATATGTATTTAACCTACCAAAGTGACTCTATTCTGCCTGATGGAAAGCATGAATAGAATCCAAGAGCGGTGGTCGCCATACTCACGTAGCTCGTAGCGCGCAGCTCTCTTACAGCTAAACGACGAGAGCATAAAGCTTTAAATATGAATTTGTTCATTGAAATAGAAAACGCGTATTCTATTCGTAAAAATATAGTAAACGCACAAAACACTACTAAATTATATTCTTAACAATTTTTCCTCTAAGAACTCGCATCTTTTTACACACTTCTAATACGTAGTACATAGGTTATTCAGAATTCTTTCTGCCTAGAAGAATAGTTTGCCTTCTCTGTTCATGCGTTCATTATGAATACTGTACCGCATCAATATTAGTTTACTATGCGGAGGCTGTGCGCCAATAATAATTCACATCAACAAACCCGAGTGTGTTTAACACACCTACACATCTACCTTTGTCGTATGTCAGACAATAATAGGAATGTACAATGCAACCTCTTATTACAGATATTGTACTGGATAGTATACTTTAAATGAAAATTTTCATCTAAGAGAATATCTGCAGAAGATTTAGACGCTTGTGTCTCCAAGATAATAAGGATGAATGCCTATAGCCTGTACCTGCAGTTTATGTAAACCTTTTGCAAACTTCCTGTACTTTTTCTTTGCTGCCTTTTGAAAAATGTATACTCGGGTCTTTTTAAACTATAAGCTACAACGGCCTTAATCTTGAGTTCAATCCCGATTTCAGACTCATACCAATCTAAGGTCAATTTTAATGTCACTATAATCTGTACTTTTAAGATAATACCGCCAAGTTGAATAGAAATTGATATCGGCTGGCGATTATGTCAATAAATCTGAACGTCACCGGGCGCATTAGTGTTTCTTACTCACTATTTCTTAATTGGGTTTAAATTCTTCCTCTCCCACAGAAAAAGCCTTGTCCGTATATTCGCTTCACTGCTCATTTGGTCTTAGTTTTACGTAAAATTTTGAACATTACTGCTAAACAATTCACAGTATTCACTTATAATATAATCAAATCAAATATATATATCTCGTTGGTCTAACGGTTAGTGCATACTACTGCCGATTCAGAGCGCTCAGACTTGATTTCCGGGTCGGGCCAAACTTGTTATCGAATTTTTCTGATTATTGAAATGCTTAAAAACAGCCTGGAGATTGGAAGTTGTGGTTTTAAACTCCGTGCCTCTGCGCCTCCGCGGTACAGACTCACTCCTCAGTCGTGTCGGACAACCGTTCTATCAGACTATGAGAGTGAGGGAACAGACAGTGCACCTGTATTTCCTCACACACTTGTTTACTAGAATATTTTCTGCGTTCTTCTCTAATCTCTATTAAACTATTCGCCGTGGCCGAAATCGACTAAGATTACATCAATCAAAATTATCAAAAACGCGAAACAATTTCTAAAAAGGTACAATTTGGTCATTAGGAGTCCCAATATCCAAACAATAATGAATAGCAAAAGAATTGTAATTTATGTTATAGTTTTTTAATTTGAATAGTTCCTGAGGTAACCCTGTTTAAACAAAGAAATATCAAAGATAACATTATAAAAAACATCTGCAGTAAAAAATATTCGTCAAGTATATTAAGGCAAATTGTTTGATAGAAGACATTTTATTACCTCAATGAGAATATATAAATTGATCCAACTACACATAGTACATTAACTTACACCATCACACGAATAATATATAAGAGTTTCATATAACACTCACATCCTCCAAGGCATTTCAACGAACGTGAAACATAGTGGTAATTGACTCATACATGCCTACAAACATTCCACATTAGGTAACAAATAAAAACATAATTTTAGACTATTACCAAATTTTTCTTTCAAGGAAAATTATTAGCTTCAATTTTCTGATCTTCATGTAGAAGTTTCACGAAATGACAGTGAGTTATGCATATTTTGTTTGAGAAAGTCAGCGTATTATACGTAGCAGAAAGTGGAACGATCCATCATTTCTCAGCTGATCTTGGCGACGATAAATCAAAGATGTTGCAACTCGAGTAAGACTTGACAGAGAGAAATAGTTCTAGTTGCGATACTAG
This sequence comes from Hypercompe scribonia, assembly GCA_949316085.1. NCBI lineage: Eukaryota > Metazoa > Arthropoda > Insecta > Lepidoptera > Erebidae > Hypercompe > Hypercompe scribonia. The sequence continues at coordinate 22,370,586 of OX438980.1, read as the reverse complement.
ATAGTCCATTAGTTGAAGATATTTCTTTGTAGAATCTATTTTGATAGGTTTTAAAGAGTTTTTAAGAGCATGTAAGAGTTCATAGATGATTATTATTACAACAAATGGTTCCATTTAGAAAAAAAAGAGTGACGTCTGTCACTGACGTCATATTCGTTGGTTGTATGGGATAAGATGTTGTAAGGGTCTGTGCCTGTAATAACCGAAGAGGAGGCATGCTTGAACACACGGCCTTTATCGACCAGAATAATACGAGTATTAAGAGATCACACAACAAACTGGTATATAGCAATTTCTCATTCCACTTCACCGAGGGAGTATGTTACCACAGGTGCCACCCTCCCTCCACTAATTCTTGGGCATCATTTAAGAATTAGTTGTATCGCTTAGTTGTAAGTATCTATGAGCAGCGTTGACTACTTACCATCAGGTAACCCGTCTGCGTATTTTCACACCTAATACTATAAAAAATAACTAGAGACTGCGATCAAATACCTATTCCATCCTGTGACTGAAGACCCTAACTGGGTGACTAGCCAGAATATTTACGACAGAAAAAAAAAATAAGACCTACCACTTTTATATTAGGTGGTGGTATATAACAAGAAGAAAATAATAATGTGTTTCTAAGGGAATTACGATATAAATATCAATTAATTGGTATTAAGCTAAGTAGACAGGTCGGCGCGGAGGTCACAGTTGGTGGCCCCGCTGACTACTGGCCGCCCGATAATTGCGTTAGTTAACCTCACAGACACGGAAACCAACCATTCGATATAATGATACAAAACATACACAATATTTAATGATTTGTTATTGAACGCTAATGCCCAACGACCACCACTAAAATGCCACCACTGGTAGGCGTTGGGACAAAATTTTACATCTGTTCATTTTTAGTGCTTCCGTTAGGGCTAAGATTTTATTTTTTACATTTATTCCCAATCGCCTCTGGTTATAGCGGTTGGAAAATAAAATCAAAAATGTGTCCCAACGAGCACCAGCTGTGGCAGTTTTAGTGGTGACCGTTGGGAATAGGCCTCATCGAGGGGTTGCTTCGAATAGTTACATTCTTAGTTATTCCAATAACAAATATAATTGTGAAAGTCTGATGCAATAAAATTATTTTCTACTTTATGTTAAAATGTGAGATAAAATTTACGACGAAAAGTACTTTATTTAAGTTGATGTACAAGTTATAAATAAATATTTCGGACATTTAAAACCAACATCGTCTAGTTTCAAACTAAGCAGAGCTTGTGCTATGATAACTAGACTGACTGATAGAATACATATATATATATATATATTTTTATAAATACATACATATTATACATAGAAAACACCCAAACTTCGAAACAAATATTTGCAGATAGCACATACATTTGGTCCGACCCGGGAATAGAACCCGAGACCTAAAATATAGCAGTCGCATTCATTACCACTGCACCATCGATGCAGTTATTATTAACAGAATCATAAAAATGCTGCGTGTCAGAATGAATGTCAGAATAAAGTCTTTCTTTCATTCTTTCTTTCATGTTACAAGTATTTACTACTACTATTACAACCGGGACTCTTGCCTGATGGGTAGACTTAGCTCCAATAGAAATTAATTTGTTGAGCCTAATCTTTTATTTGAAATGACGTCTGATCTCATACCATGTCTTAAATAGTCTTAGGTTCATTACTAGGAAAGTTTTGCAGTAATCATATTGACAGTCTTCCGTTTGCAATATCGGTGTAGGTGGACTGTCAGTCTGTGTCAGTATTAGGGGAATAATCAAGCATAATAAGAAATATCGAAAGGTAACTTATATAGTAAATTATTGTACTAACCTTTCGAAGGCTAAGACACATCAATGCAAGTTTATGTTTGATAATAATAATATCGTAAATATTGTTATAAATGTGAATTTGGGTTTGTTTCTTTGTTGAACTCTCATTTTTTTTATATTATACCTTCCTTTCCTTTCTTTCTCTCTTTAAAAAGACAACGCCCGCATTAGGAATAAATCCTGTGTCGCGGGGGACTTTACAAACATACAAGAAACGGACACAAAGAACACCCAGACTCAGAACAACAATTTGTGGATCACACAAAGTGTTGTCCCATGTAGGATTTGAACCCACAACACAGCGAAGCGGAGAGCGGCGTGGCGACCGCTTAAACCACTAGGCCAATCGTGCAGTAAAAGTCAAAGTGCCTCTATTCTACCTGATGGAAAGCATGAATAGAATCCAAGAGCGGTGGTCGCCATACTCACTGATGATGAATGACGACAGTGCAATATGGCCACCCATGCTATGGTGGCCTAATGAGATGCTTTTTCACGCCCTCTCCCTCCCGGGATCGTAGTGGGACGGAATCACGTGCGCTGGCAATAAATTCCAGGCTTTAACCGATCTGCACAGGAAGGAAGAGCTGAACCGTTTAGTTCGGGAGTGTATGTCTACCATTCTGAAACGGTGACTTCCAAGGCTAGCACGAGTTGTCCTATAGAGGAACGGAGAGGATGGGATCAGTTGGAAGAGCTCATCGGAACACTCTCCATGATAAAGGCGATAGAGGACTGCCATAGAGGCGACATCTCTTCGCAACTGCAGAGACTCAAGGGATTCAGTGACTTTCGGGTTATTGATAATCCGGACTGCTCGCCGCTTTAACCGATCCAAAGCGCAAATACTGCGCGGATCCATCGTAAAGATAAGAACAGTACTCCACGCAGAAGCGTACCTGGGTCTTATAAAGAAGACACAGATGCTCAGGCGCACAGAACCGTCTCACTCTGTTCAGTATACCCAGCTTCATACCTAAAAACGAAGCCGGATTTAAAAATTCTTTCACCAACCAATATAAAGCTACATTATCAACGAATACCATAGTTACTATTTCTCGCCATAACCGATAAATATGTACATACAAAACTAATTTAAAATATTTGTTTTGATGGATCACAAAAAAACGCGATGTAAATTAATATATATAAAAAATTTCATTGCTTTAGGATGAATCAATTTTCTGGATGTCGTAATAGCAGCTGTTCCCGGATCCCTCCTACGTTAGGTGCAGAGTGGCACACCGTGTGGTTTTAGTCGGTCCGATTCCGCCACACCACCTTGCCGTAAACCCCAGTGGGGTGACGGCCCGAGGGGGTTTCCACACGTTAAAAAAAAAAATGGATGTATCAATTTTCATTTTATTTCTCTAACAACAATAAGCAATCATTAGTCTTATGTTACTCATATATTCATTTACATGTTTGGTATATAACTTTTGTATACGAGTCCAAAAACTTTTTCATTGAAAACAATATTTAACAAACAACCTTGAGGTTCATGACAATGGCAAAAGACCTCGAAACTTTATACTACTTTCGTTTTTGTTCACACCAGAATGGAACAGAGCGATTTCGAAGCGGGAATATCAATTTAGATTCATACAAGTGTATTGTGATATAATTGGGTAGATGACTGTATTGTAAATAAATACCAATGTCCACTTCATTAAAACTAATATCGCGAAACATCTCAGCAAATACAATTAACATAGCTTTTTATTATTATTACGAATTTCAATCAAATATACAGTGAAATATATTGTTCAATTGAGTAGTCTAAAACAGTGACGTCACAATTTTGTATTTAGCACATTTTTCATAAAAAATTGTCGTTTTGACAGATGATAAAAAGTAAATAATTTGACTAAGGTGTCATCTAGCCTATTACAATATTGACAATTGCTTTCAAATCACTATGAATCTCATTGTCGAGCGCAGCATAAATACATTACGAGAACACGATGCGATTTGGTGATACAAAAATGTTGTACTTTAGTGCGGAGACGAACTTGACTTATCTATGATATATAAACAATATAGAGTGTCACCGAGCCTATTCATCCCGTGGGGTGACTAAGGGAGCAAACTAACCGCCCAGTTGGCCTAGTGGTTTAAGCGGTCGCCACGCCGCTCTCTACTGCGCCGAGTGTTGTGGGTTCAAATCCTAAATGGGACAATACTTTGTGTAATCCAGAAATTGTTGTTCTGAGTCTAGGTGTTCCTTGTGTCCATTTCTTGTATGTTTGTAAAGTCCCCCGCGACACAGGATTTATTCCTAGTGGGAACATTGTCCTGTACCCAGGATAACATCACAGCAATCTGTCTGGCAAGCGTGGTGTAGTGGAATGTACAAGAGATAAAGAATTCAACACATTAGTCTATAACCATAAGTTACAACCGCGATTTTCTTTCAAAGTTTGCTTAGATTTTTTTATGATGTAACTGTTAAAGTAATTGCTTAAAGAAAACTGATGCTCTGTGTAATTCTCTCTCTGTCTAGTTCAGTTAAACCAATATTAAGCGATACAGAAGATTATTTCTATGTTTAAATAAAAGTATTAAACTTTAACGGTATCTCAATTCATAAAACCATTTAGGCTTAGTAGAGTTTGGCATTCAATATGTAGGGTAATCTCTTTTTAATCTGTTACATTATTTATGAAGGAAGTGACGTCATTATGAGTTATTAAGGTTTACTTTATATAAAATCTATGCGTGGAGGATTAGTTACTTTACTCTTATCGATTTGTTATTGCCGTGTATGTTGAGTAACTATTGGTTGATAATTGCCTGCAAGCGACCCACCCCGGCTAAGCATGAAAATTTTACTTTCTACTTAAAATCTACTTAAATTTACATACTTTATACATATAACCTTCTTCTTGAATAACTTTTTTATAAAATCATATTAAAATACGTTGTGAAACTTGAAAGATCTAAGCGTAGAACAACGGAAAGCACCTTAACTTCATACAATGTAAAGACATTCGTAGTTTATTGTAAACTTTTTTTTTCGTTTTACATAAGCTTCACTTATTTATGAACTTATCGGTTTTTATTACCTTTAAGACGTCTGATTAACTACAACTCTACTATGACATGTATTGTAAATGCTTCAAAATAACCAAAATGAACCTCTAATCAAGAAAATTTGCTGTCGAATCAATTCTTGTTTATTTTCTACTTTCAGATATTGAATTGATATTATTAATAATACTAATAAAATGGAACAAAAAACAATAATTATTATTCTTATTATTAATATTTTCTATGATGATATACTCCTAGCCGATTTCGACCACCAGGGCCAGACTCAACGGAGACCAACTACTTACGTAGGAGATATTACAGCGCACAAGTGTGTGAGTAAGTACAGGTGCACTTTCTGTTCCCTCACTATCACAATCGGATCAGGCCTTATCCGAGATCGGACCGACGGTTGTACGCGCTCCCTGGGGCTCGAGGGCTTAGACTGCGACTTTCAAACTCCGAACTGTAATATTTCGATAACTAGAAAAACTCAATAAAACTTTTTGACCCCACCTGGGAATCAAACGCAAGACCTTTCGATCAGCAGTCGCATAACATATTTCAATAAGTAGATACAATCTTATTGATTATTTTCATGACCACACACGAAGAAATGGCTAAATTTTATCTATGGCATGTATCGCTCGATATGACATGAACGGATAGTTTAAAGTATTCTTCATAAATTCCACCACCTTCTTTCTCCTTACCTAAGGATGAAAATGAAAAAACAAAGTAAAGTCGAGTCTATCCTATTGGGTGAACTCGATCCCCTCGAGAAATCCACCAATCGGAGTTCTTCGCCAACTGAAATATATACTTCAACAGGAATAATAAACATCAGTGTAAAATTTATGTTCACGCGGTAATATCACCCTTTATGTTCCGTTAAATGTACTTCTTGTGGAACTCAGAAACATTCGATACGTACAAAACTCTTTTTATCCATATTTTTTTTAATATCTTGTTTTTAGTTCACTCGAATGAAAATCTCTTCCAATCCCATCCTCTCCGTTCCTCTACAGGACAACTCGTGCTGGCCTTGGAAGTCACCATTTCAGAATGGTAGACATACGCTCCCAAACTAAACGGTTCGGCTCTTTCTGTACAGATTAGTTAAAGCCTGGAATTCATTACCAGCGCACGTGTTTCCCTCCCACTACGATCCCGGGTCCTTTAAGCGGGGTGTGAAAAAGCATCTCATTAGGCTGCCATAGCGTGGGTCGCCATACTGCACTGTCCTCATTCGTAGTGAGTACGGCGACCACCGCTCTTGGATTCTATTCATGCGTTCCATCAGGCAGAATAGTCACTTTGGTGGGTTTCAATAAAAAAAAAATATTGGCAAACCCGTTTTACAGTTTTTAAGAGTAAGGAAGTCTTCAAGAAGAAGAACTCAGGAGATAATAAATATAAAATGAGCTACATACGAGTATGTAGTATGGTTTAGGGATAATCGAAAACTACAAGACGAACAAGTCAGGCAATAAAAGTAATTGATAACCATTGAAGTTATAGTCTATTAATAAATCCCGAGCAAAAACAACTTAAGTCTGTTTTAGCATCATTACAAATGATAATGAAATCTCCTATCACCATCACCTAAGAATACAACGTTAAAATACACCGCTAGAGTTGTTACTGAGCCTTAGGTGTTAATCATTAACAAGATTTAAAATTAACCCGTCCGCGGCGGGAGATAGTCGGATAATTAACCCTGCGCTGCTGGTTGGTCGCTAAAGTCTTAACATATTAAGCTTAATGACTTTTTCTCACTTAATGAACTACTTAGTTTAATAGGATGTCTAAAGATAGTCCGGGTAACTTAAGTCCTCTTAGAATAAGTATCTTAGACTTGTTTAACTCTTAAAACTCATTTTAAACACTCATCGGGTATGTAGAGCAGGATTTAAACGCTGACTCTACATAAAGTCAAGAAAAAGCTATTATACTTTTATATATTAGTTTAGCCTCGATTAATGTATCTTATATTCATATTTATGTCTTGTCTGTAGTATTAAAGACGTCTCCACAGCCTCTCGGCTAAACGTGGAGTGCTCTTCGCCTGAGAGCCTCTCAGACGAACAGCGATCGCAACAGGGATAAGTACATCAAAGGTATACATTTTTTTTTCTATTTTAATAATCTATCAGAATGACTCCACTCTGCTTGACGGAAAGCTTGATTGGAATCCAAGAGTTGTGGTCACCATACATAATGTGAATGCACACAATGCAGTATGGTGACCCACACTATGGTGGCCATTTTCGCGCCCTGCTTGGGGACGAAAAAGGCATGACAGTCATCGTAGCCGTGTACCCAGTTATTATGATAACTGTCACCCCTGTATTAATGGGTCACCGGTCTCGCACTCACCAACGAAACACGACAGCACGTATGCTGTCGCTTTAGGTTGATTTTCTGTGAGAGGGTAGTAGTGTCACGGTCGCGCCGGCCATTTCGTGCTGAAATCAGCGTGGTTCTACTACCTAACAACATACATCACTTACAACTAACTATTCGATAGTTAGACTATTTCAACATACAATGTAACTATTTAACACCGAGAACACGGGTTAATAATGTTTAACACTGGTTATTTGTGAGTCCGTGGTTTTACTTCCGTTTGCCGGGCTACTAGCTAATTGTTTACATTCTTAAACAAGCATACATTTTCCCGCGTGGTAGAAAGAGAGGGGATACTTCCTCTCCTACGCCGCACCAGCGGTGTACTCTCCCTCTGTCTTAAGAATTTTCGATCAGAACACGTGTCTTGACGCGAATTTAACATTTATTATCGTTTACAAAAGTGCACAATGCCGCTAAAGAAGTTTTCACTTCAATAAATCGAAGCGAAAAAACTGTAGTACATAGTATGATATGAATACTTACAGTTGAAACTGTACAGAAAGTTATTTTCAACAGTCAATACACGGTGCCTGCGAGGTACACAAAACTTCTTCGAGACTTAACTATTATATATAGACCCCAAGTTTGTTCGACATTTGTATTGGCACCGCCCGAAAGCAGATAAAAGTTCTCTAAAATCGTTTACTTTGGAGTTTTATTCGAAATATATATTACGGGAATGTTCAAAGCCGTTTTTCCTTTGACAATATTTAGTTAACGACGGCAACGTTAGCTGAAAAAGTTAGTTAAGGTAAGTGTTTATATTTTTTCTTTATCATTTAATTGTGAAAATAATTGAATCCTGTTACAACATTTGAAACAATAGTTAGCAGTTGCAATGTCAGTTTGTCGGTGGAGGCCCTCGTACCAATTACTGTTTCAGTCACACTTTTGTAAAAGGATGCATCGTCAGAACACCGTCAACATGGCACATATATTTGGAATAAACATGTTTATAAATTTATAAACAATAAGTATGTATCAGTTACAGACGGACACAGCAAAAAAGATTGTGTTCCGCATTCAATATTTGTCCCGGGTAGAAGTTGAACCTACAACCTCAGGCTTTAGTAGCTAGGATCATTCACCATCAGACTGGGTAATTTGCTCAAAATTAAATTAATACAAGTAACATACTTTAATAATTGTTTTCAATTGCTTTCAAAGTCAAATTCCTACAGCAGCTACTTTAAATAACTTTGTCCTCAACAATTTAATCACATCTCAAAATTATCTGCCAAACACTTAATAATTGTTATGTTCAAACAAATACAAGTCTTACATCAAAGAGCCACTATCAGAATATTTCGTCACTTCTAAAGTAATAAATACTTAAATGAATTTCTCATAACAACAAAAAACGGACGATGCGAGGGTTAATTGAAAGTTGATCTGATATAATTATAAATGTTTCGTTGACGAGGGAATATTTGTCCCGTGATCTTGTCGCCGGACACAAAAGTCCCTTGGTGTTGCATCCGATGTTTGCCGAAGTGACGTCGCGTGCGATATCTACGCGTGTCGTATCATAACACTACTTTTGGGTGTCATGACAGTTGCCACATATTGCATTTCTTTTGAAGTTCAAATTTCATTTATGTGGCTCTGCCAGCGTGATACTTAAATTTCTATATAACATAATAAATAATTATCAATCAATGTTGGATATTCTTTGCGCCCGTTTCTTGTATGTCTCTTACGTTGTACGTTGTTTTAAAAAAATAAATAAAATTCTTATGTCATACTCAATATCATAAAGATCATTAAACTATTTCTTATAATCATAATTAACTACCTTATTTTCATTATTTAATAAATCTCAGATCGAAATATTTTAAAAATTAGATATTCATAAACTTTATTCATGAGTTCAGTTTCGCACTCTTCAAATACTTTTATGCTTATTAACTAGTAAGATATAAATAAAAGTATATTAAACTTTATTTGACACAAAGGTGAATCATTTTTGTTCAAAATACAATATTATTTTTCGTAGCAAGAACAGTCTCATGTAACCCGGGACCGATGAGATAAACTTCTTACGGACATTGCTCTTCGCGAGTGAAATAAGGTATCTGAGTACAGCCGGGATTTCATGCTGAGAATTACTGGCCGGGGAAATCTGACGTAGCTAGAAAATGGCCAGATAAATGCTGAAGCATGTGAGCCTTTCTCTAAAATTCACTTACTGTGTATATAATATGAATTTATGTCTTTATTGACGAAGATAATCTAAAAAAATCTGTTCACGATAGTACTCTAGGAAAACTAGATCTGCTTTTTTATTTGATAAATAATTAATATTTGTGCTTCTATTCACCATTGTACATATTATTAATAAAGAGTGAGAAACAACTATTACGATTCCATATTCAATATTCACATCTAAATGAAAGTCGACCTACCAATCAATAATGAATTCAATATTATTTTTCTCTACATCTCAACGTTAAATCCTTGATTGAAATATCAGGTGAAGTAAAACTAAATAAAATAAAATTTCTCTTCAATTCCAAACGACGCGTTCTGATTGGCCAGCGGAGAGCGGGCTCGCTTACGCCCCCGTTACTTGTCTGCCTTTGCGATGGATTACACATATTTCACATTTAGCTACCGTATGTTGAAAGTTAATCCCGTCGGGCAGTTTTTTAGAAGGAAAAGAGCAAGAATTATAGAGGGACTTTCGGCTCTTTTAACGTTTCGTATAAAAGTAAAGTGATTAATTTGTTCGCTTATCTTACAGATCAGTCTGTTACGTATATTTTACGCAGTTGTTAGTGAGTTTGGTAAATTTAACAGCTATTTAATGGAATTTGGAATGGTATAAATCAATCGTAATATAAATCCGTGTGGTAACGGATTAAGAATACATAGTGTTACCGCCCCTATTCATCCCGTGGATGTCGTTAAAGATGACTAAGGGAACAAAGTATGCAAGACAACATCATTAGAAAGAGAAGGAAAACTTGAAACAAACCCTATTCCAACCCGTCTGGCCAGCGTGGTATGGTAGACCAAAACCTCTTCGCTAAGGAGAGGTCTATGTCCAGTAGTGGACTGTAAAGGCTGTTGATGATGATAATGATGATGATGATGATGAATATAAAAAAGTGTTCAAAGACACACACATCTAAAATGACACATTTTATTACAAATCCTCAATATCAATCAATTTGTTTCTCACGTCAAATAATCTTACAATTACTGAATTTAAATTTATTTCCTATTTCCATTTTGCTTCATTCATCTATTTATCATCCAAAGGGACGTTTGTGTACTCAATTAATAATAATACATTTGCTTTACGAGTTCATTAATTATCGTGTTATCTCAGCGGTTCAGCTACTTGTAGAGTTGCCACTACACCCTCGAGAGTCCCAGACTCATTAATGCATACAGAACAATGTCAATGTGGTATACATATCTTCATTAGAATTGAGTTAAGATTTATGAAGGAGAAAAAGTTCAATCTACGTTTACACTCGTATTTTGTGGACGACTGGCTGGTTTCAGAACTGACGGGGAATATTTTTTAAATTGAAAGAGCGTCTTACCATAGAAACCCCAATAAAACATTCACATCAATGGCCTCCAGTCTTGGAACGGATGAGAGCAGTTTATTGTTACTACAAAATAAAGTCATCATTATTGCTATGATGATATCCTAAAGCGATAATCCTCTTTGGTACATACAAGCCTAGTTATTGAGAGATTTCTGTCACTATAACATTAAGGAAAACGAAATCTATCCCCAATCACATAACTTACGTAGATATGGTAAAATCTGTTCCAAAACCGTGGGTAGGAAATTCAATAACAGTAAATTTGTTACCTTCTTTTTTATTCTGTCATTTTTATTCCATGTTGCTAATCCGGAGATACGACTCACGATCGTAAAAAGATCTGGCTTACTATGAATTTTATAACGATTGAATCTACTATACTATAACATGAAATAATAAATATTGTACTCCTCAAACAATTTTAATCAAATTTCATATTCAATTTTAATAACTATCACAAAGTTGTAAATAAAAAAAGGAATGAAAATGATTCACAGATTTATTTAAGTATCAGAAAATAGTGTAAAATACGACTATCTAAGAACTGAATCAAAACACAATAAATAATGTCTCTTTGTCCACTAGCAACAGAGAACACAATGCAATAAAAAAGTCTCGATAGTTAAACTTGCAAATTCGTTTACTCTAGTACAAACTCAATACTGGCAACCCCGACTAGCGTACAATTTCCGTGGTGGACCGTGCGGATATTTTACACAGTTAAACTTGCAACTTCGTTACTGGATCGCACTATTTGACTATCGACTGGAGCGTGTAGTGCGCTTTAATGACTACACCAAGTCCAAATTTTGTTTTAAAACTACACAATTTTGAATTTAGATTTGGTATTCACCAAATTAAATCCTTGCAGCTCACCTTTTGACTATCGACTGGTCTACATAGTGCGCTTAATTGCCTATTGACTACAACAATTTCCATATTCGTTTCAAAGCTACACGGTTTTGTAGTACACAAAGTGGTATGCTTGTATATATGTGTGTGTGTGTGTGTGTATATATATACACTTATTGATTATAAAATGTATATACATAGATATACAAGTCTATTTATAATTGTAATCAGATGATGTGAGCGACATTTTTTTTAGTTTTGTAACATTAATTATAGGTAATAATTATCTTAATAATAATGAAACAAACTGTTTCTAATAATAATATTATGGTAAAAAGGAGATACTAAACAATTATGTCCATTGACAAAGCAACAGATATCAAAACACATTTACCACATTTGTTTTCCTTCCCCATCATAAAAACAGTTAAGAAAGACTCGATCAGGTCGAAACTTCGGAGCCCCCACTTGTCGATAAGCGCACTTCACCACAAAACCACGTTCACATGATTATTCCGCACAGTTGCCATAAATACCTACAGAGCTACGGGACCTCGTGTTTTCCCCAAAGAGAAATGTAAATACACGTAAAAATGAACTGTGTGCTGAGGTAAACGTGAAATCCATGTTTATGATGTGATGGGGTAGCTAGGGGTTTTATTAATACAGTGTTATCAGCTTCGCGTAAATAATAAATCTTATGAGTCAATTTTATGTAGTTTATAAAAGCATAGGATTTGACAGACCTGTTAATCACTAAGCACTAGGTCAACAGGTTCGTCAAGTTTTCTAGCAGCAGTCAGGGTAACTACCATGACTGCTAAGCTGGAAGTTGTGGGTTTATTTCTCACCCACGACATACATTGCGTGATCAACATGATAATTTCTTCTGTTTGGCTGTAATTTGTCTTACAATAGCAATCACTCTCACTCACAAGATAGTAGTATCATTTATTCGTAAAGTTAAACAAGAAATAACGATCTAGTGAACAATTTGTTTCAACATGTTATCACAAGCTCGACACGTTTAATCATGTTTGCGAAAACGTAAATCATCGCGTGATGTGCATACAATTTCATAAATTCGCAAGCTTGCAGCTAAATTACAACCCGCAAGGCTGCCAATTTACACGATTCCATTTGGTACAAACTGCTGCTGGGATAGGTACGCTTTAGTATGAATATGATCTTAGTTCAACTTTAGGGAGTGCATTGTTAGAATTTAATTAAAAGCTTATTTATATTTGAAGAGCTGTCAGAAAATTATCTTTTAGTTTTTAGAGACAGCTATGCTCGCTTATTGTAGGCTACAAACTCTTATATTTAAAAAAAAAAACTAAAAAATAAAAAACTCCTATTTTTTCTTATTTTTTTTCTTATATTTTATCGAAATCGAAAAGTGCGATGCGGACTACCTAAATATTAATATTAAGGCCTCATATTTTCAGCGGCCTATTTTGGCATGTAAACGAAACTTTTGAGCCTGGTTCCGAGAAAAAAAAATTTTTTTTTTTTGAAACGCCCTTGTAGCTGTATACCGTACTACTTACTACACCAGTTCAATGATCACGTCAACACGTCGTCGTGATAATAAAACCTTTATAAACAGCAACAGACCGCGCTATAAACCTGAGTACAGGCTAAGCCATTATGATCTAACTCGGCACAAACTACGAACGCGTCCATTAAGCGCGCAGTTAAACACTAACAAAATAACTTTAAACATTAACACAAGTTTTTCTATCCAAAAAACTCGTACAAGAGAATTATAGCTGTGAAGAAGAGTGTATAGAAAGAGAGTATACTCGTATTGAAGAGGGAAGAGTTTTTTTGTCAATGTAAATAGATATTTAACGTAAATAGAGCCTGCCAAAATGACTCTACTCTGCCTGATGAAAAGCATGATCAGTATTCAAGAGTTGTGGTCACCACACTCATTACAAATGCAGACAATGTAGTATGGTGACCCATACTACGGCGGCCTAATGTGATGCTTTTTCACACTCCACTTGGGGACGTAAAAGGTATAACAATCATCGTGGCAGTGTATGCTCACACATTTACCACGATAACTGTCACCCCTGCATTAATGGACCTCTGGTCTCGCGCTCGCCAACGAAACACGACAGCACGGATGCTGTCGATTTAGGTTGGTCGTCTGTGAGAGGGTAGTACTCCTCGGTCGGGTCGGCCCGTTTGTGCTGCAATCAACGTGGTTTCTCTATCCTAAGTTAGTATTATGTTTAGGCCCTTAGATATCGGGGCACGAAATGGAAAGATGGAAATATTAATTTTTTGAATGTCATTTTGACGGTTGTCTTTTATGTTACGATCTAATGTCATAAGTCAAATGTGACTTTGAAAATCACATTTTAATCTTATAATAATTTGAATAATGTTGCTTTTACAGTATAGCACTCGTACATATTTTTTTATACTTCTTACTATTTTTTTTAATTAGTAAATCTGTATTCTGTGTAATATAATTAAACTAGTAAATATTGTAAAGTCACACACTCTACGCTCCGTACTTCTCAAAACCATAGTTGCAATCTCTAAATCAAACGGAATCGCAAGTGGAATCGCCAATATTTTGTTTTAATTACTAACTTTGCTTTCGCTCGATCAATGTTTGAAGTTAAACAAGAATGAACAGAACTTCGTCGATAAATCTGTTTGCAATTCTTAGTGCAGTGTAACGGGTTCCGCAATGTATACTACGATATACAATACTATACTCATAGTATACAACAGACTTCGAGATCCGATAGAATATTAACCGAACCTTAATATAAGAAAACCTAAAAGCGATTGCTTTAATACAATCATAGTTTTAGAACTTATTGATTTAAGCGTCACATTTCATTTCGACGCTACTCTAAAGTAAAAACATGGGATTAAATTTTTAAATGAATATGGACATATCGATTTCATAACCGAACACTATCTAGCTAAGTCTATCCAGATTTCTAGCTAGATAAAGATCGTAGTGGTACTAACCACAACAAATATACATTTCATTCAAGTCAAACAACCTGCAAGAGAAACTGTAAGAAACACAAACCGTCAATAACCTCAACAACCAGTAAAACTAACAAACACGTTTTACTTGCAAACCCATGCCCTTTAAAATTGTACCAGAAGGCAATTTCAAAACTTTTATTGGCATTACTTTGTTTAATACAAAGACGTAACTTTTAAAACTTGAAACATGTCTGCCATTTTATAAGCATCGACATCAAACTGGCCATAAACTGAGTTTGTTCTGAAAACTTTATACTGCCGCACTATTGCATCCAATTCTTCTGTATTCGAAATACATTTTATTTCTAATTTTATTAACTAAAACATCATTCAAAAACTTTCGTCTTTTTACATGTTTATTGTGAATCGTAACTTGTTGGCAGCAATAATAACAGTGGGACAAAGTTTCCTGTTATTAAATGTATTATAAAAGGCATCATAATATAAAACCCAACAAAGTTATCCGCCATCAAAACAAATAAAAACCTTATAAATCTTGAAACCGTTTTGGAGGGAAAAATATTACTCACAACGTTGAACGTATAAGAAAGTAGGGGTAACGAGACCATTCAACCTTGCTTGTACCTTCCAGAAGTATCTGCAAATGTAAATGAATTGCAAGTTTTACCCGTATTTCTTCCAAATTCTTTCATTACATGGTACATGCTGTTAATAATAAAAAATCAAATACTAAATATTTTTTATGACAGAGTGGGCAAATGATATGTTGATTATTGTTGACCTGTAAATCCAACACACTTATAAGTATTAGGTAAAGAGTTTATAAACAATTTATGTTCATAAACAATGTCTTTTTCCTACCATTATCGTGAAAAGTTGAGTAAAATGGAAACATTTAATCCAACTTTTCCTTTCATGTTTTGACTACTCTATTTTTCTACCTGTTTCGTATAGTGAACCACCTATTGAATGAGTGGAAATCAAACTATCACAGGCAAAATGTAGGTAGCTAGTAGGTACGCCTCTATTTGTCTCTTCGGCACTATAGACGTGAGGGTATTATGTTTTTCTCCTTTAAACTTATTAGGAATATGTTCGCTTGTTATTTCTTAATATGTGATATTCTCTACATTTTACCGTACAAAGTAATAAATAAACAAATAACATTTTCCTTTGTATCTCTGTTCCTGTAATAAGCCAATTATTTAAAGAACTAAAGTCTTTACATAAATATTTTCTTGTTGATTTTTTTTTTAAAAATGTTATATTCTTCATATGTAAGAAATAATGAAAAAGAAAAAACATACATTTGTTTCCAGGAGTTAAGTTCTTTCTTCAAATTAGGCAGAATTTTCTAATATTGTTTGTATATACGCTAATTAACACGCCAATTTCAAATTCGAATGATAATTTTAATATGGGATAGTGTATACACGTTGCAATAATATATTTTAAAATGCCATGAACTTTAAAAGTGACCATAGCAGTAACAGAAAACACATGTAAAACAGTCCATATCTCCACAATACAGTTTTCAATAAGTAAACGAAGGCAGCTCGCGTATTTCACGTAATATCAGATTTGTCAGGTATGGACCATCAATTACAGTCAGAAGCACACAAAACAATGGCGGCCATTTATCAACGTTATCGGTGGTGAAAACAAAGTACTGTCATTTACGGCAATAATTCAAATAAACGATTAATTGATGGGTTCTAGTAATTCTAGTAACTCGAGATACAAAAGCTCAACTTGAGTCCGCTTTTGCAAGACGTTTGAAACTTTAGAATAATTCTATAATTTAGAGTAATCAATCCGTTTGGTGCCAGGTTAAAATAGGGAGTGTCACCACCCTTACTCAGCCCATGAGGGTCGTAAGAGGTAATTAAAGAACATACTACGTAGGACATTATCACTACAAGGAAAAGTAAAACTTGAAACAATCTTATACCCACCTGTTTGATCAGCGTAGTGTAGTTGGCCAATTGCTAGGAGGGATCTGGATGTCGTAATAGCAACTGTTCCCAAATCCCTCCTATTTCAGGCGCAGAGTGGCACACCGTGTGGTTTTAGTCGGTCCGATTCCGACACACCACCCCACTGCAAACCCCGGTGGGGTGACGGCCCGAGGGGATTTCCACACGTTAAAAAAAAAAGTGTAGTTGGCCAAAAACTCCATTCGAAGGAAAGACTTATGTCCAGCAGTGGACTGTTAAAAACTATTAACGATGATGATGACGATATTAAGTACTCAGTAAACCTTTGTTTTCATTCCGGATTAATTTCATGATAATCGGTTCAGTAATTCAACCGAGAAAACATAACAAATAAACTCATATAGGCATCTACAACCTATCAAATGTGTTTATACATTTATTTATTACAAAGCAAAGAACTGAAAACTGAGGCTATCAATATAACTTTTTGAATGTTACATTATGTGATCAAAAATAGGTTCAGTTTCTTCTTCATCTGACTAGCCTTTAGGCCCATAGGTCTGTTCTTTAAAAGGAAGTTCTGACTATAGCACGCTTTGTTTCCAGTTTTGCTTCTCTTTAGAGTGGTGTAGTTCTTGGGTATTTGGCTTCTTTAGTCGCCTCTTAAATCACCCATATGATGAAAAGGGGTGGTGAAACTGTATTCTTAGTTAGTTACAACACGAGTAACAGGTTGTCTCACGTGGCAAAACCGTTGAAATATATGGCTACTATAGATACTCAATACCTATCGTAAGGCGTTAACTCCTGTAATACATAGTGATATAACGCCACTAACTCTTACCGCGAGTTAGCGGCAAAACCATAAAGACCTCAAAATGTTTCATTTATTTTTCAGTCAAATCAATGCAATACATCAAAAATATAATTTAGTCACTAATCAAATCTTCCTACATTAACAGTATAAGCATCTGGCAGCAATCACACTGAACTAACAAAAGTCTACGCAAATATTGGGTTTATATCTCAAAGTAACTTGCCTGGAGCCAAGCCAACATACTATATTATTAAACAACTTTACATTTAGCGAGTAAGCAAAGCTAATGTACCCTTAATTATTCCCGAATTGAAAGCTTTTAAATAGACTGTAACATGAAACGATTTTCGTTCAAGGACAAATTAGAAATGCGAGTAATATTTGATGTTTTCACGACATAACAACATTAAACTTGGGTAACAAATGTTTTTATGAATCGCAATATATCAGTGATTGTAATTAGAGTAAGTAAGTTGACAAGTCTTAACGGTGTCACTAAGCACATCACCGTTTCCTAGCCAGACACTCTTATCTCCACTTTTTCTCCATCTCTCCTCAGCATATGTTTATACAACGATAAGCTGTTGCTGCTCAATGTTTCGGCTGAGATGACGATTATTTAATAAGAGATGACCGTCTGAATAGTGTTGGGGAAGGTGTTGTCATATACTCTTGTTACGTACCAGTATTATTTTCTAAATTATAGGCCACCACAACCACCTGGAAAGAATTGGTTGAAGTTTGTTTCCAAAAATGGACTCAACTGATGATAAAATCAAATTTTTCAATGCTAAAGTAACCAACCTCTATGACATGCATGCGCCTGTTCGGGCTGTAAGGCTTAAACGTTTAGCCGCACCATGGCTTACAGGAAAAATAAAAACTTTAATATCGAAGAAAGCTGTAGCCAAGAACAAGTTTAAATCTTGGTCAACACCTAGCAACCGGGAAAAATATATTATAAACCGAAATATCTGCAGTAAGGCTCATAGAAAAGCACAACGCCAACATATTTAGAATTCGGTCGAGAGCGGAGACCCGGCCAAAATTTAGAACTTCCTCAAACCATTAGGATCTACATTTCTTTTCTTCATCCCGCATACTGCTTCCACATCCTGCTGGGTATATTGTGCTATAGCAACGTATCTCTGACAGTAACTAATTCGTTTCAAAGTTATCTGTTTAGACGAAGGCAGCGCGTGCAACTAGAAGAATATTCTTGTACTAGTTTGCTGGGTACTGCATTTTGGCGTTTTATGTCTAAGTCATTAGCCTGATCCTACCACCTTTATGCAGATGACTTTTAGATTTATACACATGCACGGTTACATAAATTATCTGAAGCCTTTTCATCTATCAGTCTAGATCTGGCGTGTGTCTGTGAACGAAGTGATCGATAAGGAG
This sequence comes from Hypercompe scribonia, assembly GCA_949316085.1. Taxonomy (NCBI): domain Eukaryota; kingdom Metazoa; phylum Arthropoda; class Insecta; order Lepidoptera; family Erebidae; genus Hypercompe; species Hypercompe scribonia. The sequence continues at coordinate 22,351,748 of OX438980.1, read as the reverse complement.
TTGTAGTGAATTCCCGTAAGACCCAACTTACTGTTGATTTCAAACCCACAATGCTATCGAGAATGGACTGAACCCATTTACTGAACATAACGTTTCACGGCACTCCATTACTCGTGTTAAAAATCTAAGGATTTTAATTTATTAGACTTTAACTTAGAACTAATTACGAGAGGTCAGTCGAAAATTGTTTGCAGGAACCTTACGAAGTCGTCTCTACCAACTCATCGTACCAGGTTATACAATAAGTCAATTACTTTACAAGTTGTTTGGCTATAGAATGCTTTATGGCCATAAGGTGTGCCAATATTTAAGAAAATGGCCATTACCTGTCATCTTAATTTATAATTTTCAATTGAATTCTTTTACCTTTTTTGTCCCACCCCAAAACTGCCCATGAATTCGTATTTTTACTATCCATTTTTTAATACAAAGGTTGCCTGGAAGAAATTGCTTATTAGCGATAAGGCCGCCATTTGTACGTGGTCATTCAATTGATATGCCTTTATATGTAGACTACTTTTACTGGTGTACAATACAGTTCATTCTATTCTAGTATTCTATTTACTGATTGCGTAGTTAAACAAGAATCATTGTGTTTATTCTATTCTATTTCGTAGTATTAATACGATATAGCCCCGATTTATCTAATAGATCCGGGGATAGGTTAAATTTCTTGGTGAGTTAATTTATAATAAATTTAACAGAAACAGTAATTGAGCTTTACAAAAACTGTTTCTAGGAATGGAAATCAGTCACAAAGCAAAATGAAACTTTCGTTCAAAGAAAGAAAAAAAAAAAAAATACGATACAATTATTAGCCCAACTTGAAAGAAACTATGAAATATAATATTTCAGAAATGTTTGTGTATATCGATCAGCAACTACGGTGGCCAACAAAAGGTTTCTATAATTGCTATCAAAGCGTATTGATTGCAAACTGAAAACAAGCCCGCGACGACAAAGAAAAATACAAAGGAAACGATTCCAGAAATATTTCCTTTCAATTGTTGAGTTGAATTTCTGATTGCGTTTTGTTTCTCGCCTTTCAAACAATATTCAAATATTTCCTAAATATTTCATCTTTGCTTCTTAATTGGTAGCTTAGTTTCTATGTAGTTTGTGTTTCTATTTTATGTAGAAATATATATTAATTTCTATATTCTTAAGGGATAGGTACTTTGGGTACATAAAACAAAGGAAATGGGTAGTGAATTGTTGTTTTTTGTTTATGTTTTTCTACTGAATTTGTTCATTTACCTAAACAATAAACAACTAGTTATTAGTTGTTTGACGTAGATCAACTTAAGACAAAACTCACAGCCCGCTTACTCTTACAACTTCTTTCTCATTTGATCGACTTTACACAAATAAGTTATTGGCATTTTCTTTGTAAATGTGATTTGTTAAATGTTTTGCAGGAATAAATCTTTTCATAAAATTTATTAAATTGTTTTCTGAAGTGAGTTACAATCAGTCTTTCATATACAATTTAAATAAAAAAAATGATATTGGAAAACAAGTCTAAGTCTTTTCAGAATTTCTTATTTCAAAATTCACATATACACGAAGTTAGTTAATCTGTTTCAGTTTTAAACTTTGTGGTTTAAAGCCCAAAGCTTTGGCAAGGTATTCGAACATTTGTTCTTAACAGGATGGAAATTGTCAAAGTCTTCGACATATCGTATAGACAAGCTATAGACAAGGGCTAACGTAGTACTTTTTTTTTAATATCGGCGAATACTATAAATAAATAGTATATAATAACTGTTCACGCGTGTGTGCGTGTATGTGTTTAACATACACTGTATGATGAAATCTTTTTGCATGACTAACTTCAATTTCAGAAAACGTATAGACATATAGTATTGTATTATACAAAATTTGTAACACTGTAACACCTAATATAGTATATATCGTAATTCATCCTTACCGTAGCACAAGTCAGATGAAATTGTGTAATTACGTTGCCTGGTATTTACCTGTGAAACAAAAGAAAAACAAAATTAGTAACTTGAAGGAATATACTTAGGTTACCTAACGTAATGAGGGCGAAAGTTATTAATGAAAATATACGAGTATATATTATTAGCCGACCCGCGCAACCTATTGTCTGTAGCGTGATAGTATAAAGCATGAATAAATTTATTTGAAATAAAGAAGGTTACAGTGAGCCAACCTTAAAACATAGACATTTGCTACCGAACTTTTTTTCAAATCTTTTAAAAGCAAACGATTCTTTTATATATTATTTTTGCAAAACTTTAACTGTTTACACAGTGCACGAAATGGAAATTTTCAAAAGTAATAATGTGTCCCCTTTTTGAAAAATTTTAATTGATATTTAGATCCTTTTGGTCGTAGCGTGATGATATAGCCTTCCTCGACAAATATGCTAGAAAAGACAAAAGATTTTCTCAGATTGGTAGTTCCTGAGATAGAATAGTATGATCAACCAAACAAACAAACTCTTCAGCTTTATAATTTTCATCATTCATCATCAATAGACTTTCATAGATCACTGCTAGATATAGGTCTCTCCTTAGGAAGGAGGTTTTGGCTTGCTATACCACATTAGCCAGACGGGTTAGTATAGCGTTTGTATCAAATTTTTCGTCTCCTCCCAGTGCTGTTGTCCTGCATAATTGCTCCCTTAGTCGTCTCTTAGTCGATGCCCATAGAATGAAGAGTGGTGGTGCCTCTTTTTGTATTCTTAATCCACTAGCCCACGAATTATTTTTTTTATTTAAGTGACTGCTGAAGTGACTCTACTCTGCCTGGTGGTAATCCAGGGGTTGTGGTTACCATACTCATTGCGAATGCAGACAATGCCATATGGTGACGAGGACTCTCACTATGGCGGCCTAGAGATGTTTTTTCACGCCCTGCTGTGGGACGTAAAAAGGCATGACAGTCATTGTGGCTGTATAAAACTCGCTGCATCAATGAGCCTCTGGTCTCTTACTCTACAACGAAACACGAGAGCACGGATGCTATCGATTTAGGTTGATCTTCTGTGAGAGGGTAGTACTGCCCTGATTGAGCTGGCCTATTGGTGCTGATGAATATAATATAATAGATAAATATATGTTTACAGCTTTATTCAGTAGAACTTACGCATTAAACGGGTTTACATATGCATTAAGAGATGTCTACAGGAGGAATGTTTTTTTTGTAATACATTGTATTTATATACCTGGATATATTTTTATATTTAATTAGTTTAAGTAATTATAGTGTCAGGCATAAAAAAAAAAAAAATTGAGTACAATCTCGGACCTTTTAAGAGTAAAGTAAATAAGTCTTCATCCTCATTATATGTCGGGTAAGATGGAAAACAAATATGTATTTTGTTTCTTTAATGTGTAGAAAACTACGTGCTATAGAAAAAAAGGTCTTTGTTTATTCTTCTTAGAAATATATACTCTGTATAAAAAGGCTATTAGGCAACTAATTAGGTAACAATAAGATCTCACAAGTTTTTGTTGCAGAACTGCCTAACGAGACTAGTTTTTTAACGTTATTAATGTCTTTGGTGGGATAAAAGTTATTGACTATGACAATTTTACTGTTAGCTCTTCACTTCATCAAGAGGGGCCACTTGCAGCCGTAAGTGGTCCGAGGTACGTCGGGGTTCCAGGGATTTCTTTACTAGGGTGCACCTGGTCCCCTGGCTATTGGTACCTGAGACGGCGTGCGGTTTTTGGTCGGTTCGAGTCCGACATAACCACCCTTCGGTGATCTATATTGTATCGGTGATCTGTATTCTCGTATATAAGATCTATATTGTAGTGCTATTTTAGTAATAATGTTTGTTTTTACATAATTGTACAAAACCGACAGTTATCTAATAGCTACACGAGCGGTTTACAGTTTTTCGAAAAGACGACTTTAAAAAAATTGAGTAAGTACATAGTTAAGGCGTTTGAGTTTGATTTGAAATGAAATTTGAAATGAGTTTGAGCATCTGCAGAGGATAACGTTACTTTTAACAATATTACACACATACATATTTCACATGTAGGTATGTGGAGTTATGCTTTACAAGTCATTTTTGGTCGTGGTGAAATTGTTACGGAACTCTTACAAAAGTACGACATATATTCTCAAATAGGAAGTGTAACGCATTTTGGTCAATAAGACTATTGGTTGTGTGAAAATAACTTAGATATTAGTTTTCCGTTACATATTTTCCTACCATTATATAAGATGGAAGAAAAGAAAAGAATCTGGCAATATTGACTCACAGCTTCTACACACAGTGTTCGAACTGAATAAATATCGGTATAAGAACAGAGACACATATAAAATATTCGTAATTGTCTCACATACTTTGAGGTCGAGCACAAAGGCAGGATAAAGAATTTTTTTGAATCCCTATGTTCTTTTTATTTAAAGTAGAAATCAAATAGAAAGGAAGAGCAGATAAGCACTTGTATATTATTCTGTCCGCTTTTTAAGTGTACAGGGTCAAGGAAGTAGACTGGTTAGCTGATCGTATGTACCGTGGAGTTCCGTTGACTTTAATATCTCTGATAACCAATGAAGGAATTGCTAAAGCCTCACTGTATTTAAAATACATTATTATATTAGTTTACTATCAGCCAGTTTATGTCGGTCCCCTAGTGGCCTTTTTAATTCCAGAACGTATGGACGCGACCCCAGCCTCGGCCTCTTCCATCCATGCTACACTGCTCAGCAGGGTCTCTTGGTTTGCACTTTTACAGTCCACTGCTGGACATAGGCCTCTCCTTAGCTAGGAGATTTCGGTCTACTATACCAGACGGCCAGACGGGCTGAAATAGGGTTTGTTTCAAGTTTACCTTCTCTTTGTAGTGATGTTTTCCTGAATGTTTTGTTCCCTTAGTCGCCTATTACGACACCCACGGGATGAATAGAGATGGCAACACTGTGTATTCTTAATCCATCACCACACGGACGTTAATCGTTTACACTACTATGACTGAAGAAAAGAGTGTCAAGCAGGCGACCGGACATTAAGAAACTGGTTAAAGCGTTGAGAAACTTTACAGGTTGAGACGATCTCATGTAACAGTAGCAGCAGTACAGAGAAAGCAGGTGATATTACTTAAGTACGTACGCACTGTGAAAATGCATGCTAAGAGGAATGATGAGTCAACAAAGAGTCGTTCGTGAACGATTAGAGCAGTACGGCTTCGCTAGGTCAGGATTAAGTGTGAGCATGCACAATGTCACTGTTAAATACCCTGAAGGTAGAGTGTCAAGTACACTGCATTTATAACTTGGGTATGTTGATTACAAAAACTAAATGAAAATCTAAAAACTGGATTGAAATCAACTCTCAATATAATACAAAACATTCCACGGAGACAAACAAAACATGAAACAAAAAACAAAACATGAAACAATAACAGAATGCTTGCTCTATGATACAGTAAACAAATGCAGAAAAAGGGAGAAATAAAAAGTTTGTAGTGTTCCTAGTTTGCAAGAATACATCGGGAGGGAGCATAATTGCCTCCTCGGTACTCCCATTTCCAGTCTGAGTAAATCTAATTGTCTGAATGAAGCCAGGTCTCAATGACAGCGGGTGGCGGGTTAATTACACTTGGAAATTAGGTGTTTTATCTTGATTGTTGTTTGTTTTAAATTAACTTTCTTAGAAACACAAATAATATCAAACTGCACTAGGAAGCATGAAGTTGGTCGGATTATAACTGACAAATTTGAACGATACGTGAGACGACAAAACCCGTCACCGACCGCACCCTGAGAACTCAAAATTGCTTTGTATCATACTTATACTTGATTACAGTTTAACAAATAACAAAATTATAAGAATTATAGTCCTGAATAGAGGAAACCATATTTTTACATTTTACTGTTTCAATGTGATATTTAAAAAAAAATGTATACCTAGTGCTTTTAGAAGTTAATAATAACTCATTATCGTATTGTACTTCCAACATTCAAGTTTGTGTTAGTGGCAATATTTCTTAGTAATTTATATTTCCGAACGGGTGAGCCATCAGCCTATCACAGTCCATACAACTACCCATATAAAAAAAACTACTGGCTCTGATTGGTAGATTTCGAACTTCAAATTTTGACAGCTGATGCTTTTTCTGTTACAAGTACCCACTAAAAAAAGATGTTTGGGAATTTCACTCCTAAAGGGAGCTAATAAAATCAAACGTTTATACGAACGTTCACCACACAACGAAATCGTGGATAAGGTATATATTACCATGATCGTGGTTCGTAGATGATGTAGTATAGAAAGTACAGAAGATGTGTAGTTCAAAATACAGTGAAGTATCTTCCTGAATTCTTTAAAACAGATTATTAACGTTTATTTGCAGATTTCGCCATTATAAAACATGGTGGACCATAAAAAGAGATGAGCTCACATTCGCTATAAACGTTTTTAATACGCATATGGTACATTCTATGCGGGTAGAAGTGTCACATTACCCCATAAACGTTGCCATTTGAGACTTTCATCACGACACACCATAAATTCGAAACGAGTTTGCTTAAGATTCGCCACCATTTTAGTGAAATACAAAGTGTTCTGGGACTTTTATCTCGTAAGTAAAGCAATATTCATAAATTACTATAAAGTTTGTGGTTAACCGTGAACATGTTAATATACATTAGGCATGTAAATTTGGTTTAGAATATTCATTCAGTTTAATACTTTAAGTTTTAGACTGAAGGAATGTTTTCAATTAAATTTCGATGCGCGAAATGTTTTGAAAGTGATTAACAATGAATGTCATTGGACAATGATTGATTAATAATATTTATATATTATTATATATTGAAAATAAATAGTAATTGGTCCAAAACTAAACCTGTCGAAGTAACTTGTTAAGGTAAGAACTTCCAAATATTATTAAATAAGTATCTGGAAATCGAGCTTTGCACAGTATAGTCGATTCGCAATTTCTCGAATCGAATCCAACTTCTTTTGTTCTCATCCCTAATTTTGTCATATGTATAAGTGTCAAAGCGGGCATTAGGCAAACATTTCATCGCTTGAAAACACGGATAAAACAATATTTTTTAAAAAATAAAACCTAACTAGATCGATTTATGGCCCAAAATCCCCTGCATACTAAATTTCATGAAAATCGTTGGAGCTGTTTCCGAGATTCAGATTATATGTATATATAAGAATTACTCGTTTAAAGGTATTAGATTAGATACAACCAAGTTGTCAATAGACTAATTTGATCCGTACTGAAATAGCAAATTAAGAGCTTGTAATACTTAATAAAGCTTTATTTTGGTAGTACCAAGCAAATATAACCTTAATTGTGGTGAAATAATAAGCATACTATTAGAAAATCAAATTAAACAAATTTTCCTTTCAAGTTATTCTCTTATGTTTCTTCTGCAATGTCTTTTGTTTTAATAGAGAAACTATTTCACTTCTTTAATAACAAGATAAGGAAAAGAATTCAATTATAATCCCATCTCTCAAATACGTTTTTTTCCATCCGTAATTCTTAATTAAACAGACCATCAACCTCTGCGCTCAATTTGTTTAGCACAAAGTTGAGCGGCCGGGTGAATCATTAGTATTACTAAACGACTAATTATATTAGCAATAAACGTTACCTCAACGCTAACTTGAGATAAATGTCTACTTGCTAATAGGCTAACAAGTACTTGTATATATATTTAAAACTTATTGTACACATTGTACAAAGGCGGACTTAATGCCATGAAGGATTCTCTCTCAGTCAGGTCTGGTTCAGGTGATGCGGAAATATGATACGGTAGGTGGATAGAAAAATATTGAATTTGACAAAGCTTGTAATAACTACGTAAATAAGAAATGAAACTACATCAAATATAACTTATTTGTACTTATCTTTTGTATTCCTATTGGACTCATTATTACGTTAAAGATAAAAGTAGTACTTTTTAAACTGCCTACAAATTCAGTCTTAGTATTTTTTTTTATATTAAGAGCCTGCCAAAGTGACTCTACTCTGCCTGATGGAAAGCATGAATAGAAGCCAAGAGTTGTGGTCACCATACTCATCGCAAATGCAGACAATGCAGTATGGTGACCCACACTATGGCGGCCTTGTGAGATGCTCTTTCACACCCCGCCTGGGGACGTAAAAGGCATGACAGTCATTGTGATAGTGTAAGGCTTACACAGTTACCACGATAACTGTCACCCCTGCATCAATGGGACTACGGTCTCACACTCACCAACGAAACACGCCAACACGGATGTTGGCGCTTTAGGTTGATCTTCTGTGGGAGGGTAGTACTGCCCCGGTTGAACCGACCTCAATCCTAGCCTCTTCTCTTCTAAAATGTATGATATGTATGTACAAAGAAATGTTAACTAATTTATTAATATACACACTACACTTATGTATCATGGGTATTAGTATCATTATATTGTATGAAACTCTATACATATACCTATTCTATATTGAAAAATTACATTTTCAATTTCTGTGCATCAACCACGTTTGGCTCTGCATCGCCTTAAGGTCGACTGGCAGAAAATACCTGCGGCATTAAATTTGCCTTTGCAACATTTATTCATAAATTTAAATAAAAAATACATCAGTACAAAAAAAAATGTTAAACAAAATAGTTAACCCATGTACGTGTATGAACCGCGACGCATAAACAGACATTAACAAGAGCGTGGGTGGATCGTTTTTCGTCATTTTCACACAATTTGGTTCATTATGTAAAGTCGTGTGCCGCCAACCCTCCCTTGACGTCACAAAGGGACAGTAGGAGGAATTCAAGGCCCTTTGCAAACATGGAAGTTGCGGAATGCTACTTTCAAACGTTAGCAATGCAAGCTGTGGGTTGTTCAGGGAGCGTAATATTTGCTAAGGTGAGTGATTATCTAAAGCACCTACTATATGTATACTGTACGGCGTGTTATGGCTTTATTTAAAATTACAACGAGGTATTTCTTTCTATTTCGAGGAAATGTTACTAATATTAAAAAGTTTTAAGTTAAAAAATGAGTACAGAAAGGACTGCAAAAAGAAGATAAGACGAATCGCCATTAAAATAAAATTGTTAGAAATGGACATAATCAATGAAGTTATCGATAGAAAAGTAATAAGTTGCTTTCTGCATCCCATGGTTTTATGTCGTCGAAGAGCCAAAGAGAGAGAGAGAGAGAGAGAGAGAGAGAAAAGAAGAGAGTAACGTTTTTGACCCGATTTGTTATCATTGTCTCCACGTATAATTACAAAACGGAAAGTGAAATAAATGACACTGATTTATATCACTTTAATGAATTTGGTTCTCTACCGTCGAAATGATTCTGGCCTCACTGAAATCAGTGATTTAATGGCTGATATATTATCATTTTAAATGAAAACTAAATAAACAGAGGCTATTTAAAGTAGCTAACTCTGTAAGAAACACTCTTAGGGAGTTTGTTATTTTCTTAAACTTGGCGTTAGAGAGGTGATAACAATGGCTTTTCCTTTTCCCGTTTGCTTCTGTTTCCAAGATACTTTTTTGCCGGGATTAAAAATAGTTTGTAAATACATTCAGGCTTCATATAAAAATTATATTTTAATCGAGAACCGTATATTATCCAAACTTTTGCGCTGTTAATAAGACTACATTGTTTTATGTGTTGAATACACACAAGCATTACAAAACTGTACAGCGAAGACATCTGAGGGTATGCAATGCAACAGCGACCTTCATATTTAATGCCGTAATGGAGGCTGTTATCACATAATATGCTTAAGTGCCATCTGCAGCGAGGCTACAATGCATGACCTAGTTTTAAGAAGGTTTTGTGGGTGATGGTAACTTTCCTGGCTAATATTATAAACGTGAAAGTGATCATGACAATTTTTCAAATACAGCTCTAGGACACAGGAAAAGGCGGTAGAACCATGTTTGTGTGTTTTCTATGTATATTATGTATGTACTTACAAAAAAAAGTATATAAGTATATATTATATTAGTCAGTCTAGTTATCATAGTACAAACTTTGCTTAGTTTGAAAATAGATGGCGGTGTGTGTGAAATGCCCTAAATATTTATATTTAATATTAATCCTTGGTCGAGTGTGCGAGGTTTCCGGTCTCGATTAGAACTAAAACTTAGTTCACAAAACATTGACGCTTGATATATCTTTATCTACTCCTTTGAGGTTAAAACACATAAGCATACATTAAATTTTTATTTATATTAAACTTACATACATTGCGAGTAAAATTGCTAAACTCAAGTGGCAGTAGGCGGGGCACATTACACGCAGAAACGATGGCCGATGAGGCTATAGAGTTTTGGAGTGGCGATCGCTCACTGGGAAACGCAGCGTTGGTAGGGTAGGCCCCTCCGCAAGATGGTCCGACGACCTGGTGATGGTCGCGGGAACCTGCTAGATGCGGGCAGCACGGGATTGGCTGTTGTGGAGTACCTTAGGGGAGGCCTATGTCTAGCAGTGGACGTCTTTAGCCTGAGATGATGATGATGATGAAACTTACGTAGGAAAAAACGTTCAAAAGATTTATGACATTAGTCCTTGACTGACATATTTTTTGTCAGTTTAATTTAAGAGTCAGCTCTACCTTTCTTAACGCGTAATAAATGGTCAGATTAAAAAAGTGAAACAAAACAGAAGTGTAAATAAAAATACGAGGGACCAAAATAACAAGGAAGAAATATGAAGAAATTTGTTCCAATTTACGACACAAAGCTGACGTGATTCGAATTCGAAGGTATGTTCGTGCAAAAAAAAATACTTTATATTTTAGTGGTCACCATTTAATTTTATACAACAAACAACGTTATTATTGCTTTTAAATGCAAATTTATTTCGGGGACATTTTCTTCTTAAATATAACCCGTCGCGTAAATTAATGCGGGTTGACACAAGTCAAAAACTTTACACTCAACTATGAAATGAATTTCATAGAATGTTTAGAAGTGTTTATAGAGAATTAAATGGCATTTTTTTTTATGAAGAGCCTGCCAAAGTGACTCTACTCTGCCTGTTGGAAAGCATAAATAGAATCCAAGAGTTGTGATCACCATGCTCCTCGCAAATGCAGACAATGCAGTATGGTGGCCCACACTATAGTGGCCTTGTGAGATGCTTCTTCACACGCCGCTCCGGGACGTAAAAGGCATGACAGTCATCGTGACAGTATAAGGTTTACACAGTTACCACGATAACTGTCACCCCTGCATCAATGGGCCTCCGATCTCACACTCACCAACGACGCACGACAACACGGATGCTGGCGCTTTAGGTTGGTCTTCTGTGGGAGGGTAGTACTGCTCCGGTCGAGCCGGCCCGCTCGTGCTGAAATCAGCGTAGCTCTACTACCTAGCAAAATTTATTTTCGGTAATTTATATACGTATATAAAAGAAAGTGATGTCAATTACACCACTTGTAACTCAAGAACGGAAGAACAGATTTAGCTGAAAATTGGAGGGGATGTAGCTTAGAACCAGGAGACGAACATAGGAGACCGTTAGAACGGGATTACGTTAAAAAAATCTGCTTATTTATTGCCTCTCAGGCGGACAAGAGTTCGTGGGGTAAGCTATTAGTTTTATAAAACTCCCTCGTTGGCCTAGCCGTTAACGTGTGTGTCGATTCACTGGGTCGAATGTAGCAAGTGATATTGAGCATTTCTGATTACAGAAGTGAGTAATAATAGCGCGGAGTTTGCAAGGTAGGGTTTTAACCCGGAGTACATAATTCAGAACACGTAAAACTGACCCTGATCTATTCCCGGTTCTGAGGTAAAAGAGAGTGCATTTGCGTTTGCTCACACTTGTACACGACAACATCTTGGGCGTAGTTGATTGATCTCCGTTAAGACTGACCACTGGTAATCAGCTGGGGAGAGTACATCAACTATACAAATATTTTCGCAGTCGTAACTTAAAACGCATTCCTACTTCGAGAACAATTCACTAGCGCTCGTAATATTTTAACGGCTGAGCTATTAAAACGCTCGTTTCATTAAAATACACATAAAATTATGAACATAGTTTATTGTGATCAAACAAGCTTATTACTAAGCTTTATACTTATTTTATATACATAAAACGCTTAAAAGAGTTACGATGTCGGAGAGGTGCGATATGAAAATACAACGCCTCATTCTGTATTACCTTTTTTTTGGATTTTTTTACCCTGAGGATCACAGTGTCCACTTCATGTCTCTAAAGGAGATCCTCATACATCTTCCGGATCGATGCAACGTAACCCTAGACTACTTCTGCTAGAGTTATGCTCTATCTCTCTACTGTACCTACAAGATGACGGTTGATTAGATAAACTGTGGCGTCGGTGAAACCCGACTGTGTACCAATTAGTCATTCTAACATTTCAACAGACGGGATAATCCTTGCTTATAAACGGACATCGTCTGGCAGACAAAGTTCGACTATTATTCATTAAATTTTAATGTATTATTTCATTTCATTGATTTATTTGTAACATTAATCAATTTTCAATATAATCTTAATTGTATAAACTGGATAAGCTTTTACAAAAGATATTGTTCAAGCATGTTAACTTTATACGCTTTCTACTCAACACAAACTTGAAGTATTCTATATTTCACATTCCTCCTTGCGTGGAATTTGTTTCAAAGTTATTTCAAGAAAAATATTAATACGTAGACTTACAGGCTTTTTAATTTGTTAAACCAGTTGCCTTATTTACAATGGTTTTATTAATTTAGTAAACTTATGTCCTTGAAAGTTCAACTCTTCCTTCGATGTGCAGTCAATTCTGCTCTGAATAACGCTCCCTGCCGAAACCAGGATGTCCACAAACCACTTTCAAATCGAAAGTTAGCGAACTTCTTCGGAAAGAGCTGGCAAAACAGTCACAAACCTAATACCAGACTGTATATCATACAATATTAAATTTAAGTATATGTATATGTATGTGGAGCCGATGGATGCAGTTGGCGTCCAGTCGTACGGCATGGCGTTCTAGGGGGGAGGCCTATGTTCAGCAGTGGACGTCTTCCGGCTGATGATGATGATGATATGTAGGTATGTTTATATGTATTGTGCGTTTATTATTTATTTAGCAGTAAGTTTATATATATTATTTATGTTTAAAGTATATTTATAAGCTCAATAACTTTGCATCTACCTCACGGCATTAAGTCCGCCTTTGTACAACAAGTGCAATAACTTTAAATAAATAAATAAAATTAGATAATTCACAGAAAAGGACATTTTCAAGTAAACAGATCTAACGTTTGATAATGTGGCCTTCGAGGTTTGTATACATTTATCACACCCTAGAAGACAGGGACTGCGAGTCCAACCTAAGATGCTGGCAATGCTATTTGTAAAGTCTCAAAGGTGTAGAAGTAATAACTCTTTGTAATGGATTATCTTTGGGCACGAGAGAGTAATTAGAGACTGAATTTGTGTTTTTTTTTATTGGTATAATACTGTGATGATTTAACAGCAATATCAGTACAGCTTTTATTTACTATATGAATATATTAACGTCAATGTCTTAATGTCTCTTTCCAAGATATAAAGTTATCTATACGCTATTTTAGACTAAAATCTATATCTGTGCCTCATGTCATCCCGATAAATTTTGGTTTTGACGTGATTAAGTAACAAAATTTCCTGCAAATTTTTTCTCCAAGCTTTAACTCGCTCTGTTCGTGTTTATATTACTCTGTCTGTACCCAAGACACGATACTTTTATAAGTATAAAAGGTATTCTATGTTCCCACGCTCAATGTTTTCTGTAGAAAAAGGCACGCAAAAAATTACGATCATCGGTAACGCAGTTAAGACGGTAAGTTCACAAACGAACAAACGCAAATTCACGTTTATAACAGTACCAAGTTAGAATATGTTTTTATGAATAGTACACATGTATATACAAATGTATGAAAAATTACATTTTGTTATTTAAATTTACAAACATGAGTACGTAAGTACGATAAAATCACCCAATTGTTTCTTTAAGAAATTGTATTTCAACATAATTATAACGTAAACATACAAATAACTTTATTTTCTACAACAAAACAATCACTTAGTGTCGTTTTATACTCACAATTATGCTTCAAGTAATTACTTACATAATTTAACTAGTTACTTTATTTTTTGCTACTTCACAAACGCCGAGTTATTTGCGAATTTCAAGTAATTCTTTCATTTTGGATAAGAAGAGACCCTTTTTGGTTATCTCTTTCCTTGGATTACAGTTTTTTTACAGCAGTGAATATATACGGCATACTAAACAAACTGAAAAAAGCCCTAGAATTTCTTTCAACGTGCTAAAAAACATATTAACGAGGACGTTTTCATTATATATCAATAGTAGAAGTTTTAATAATTTTTCTATTGAAATTGAATCTGGTTGTGTATTGGCTGTAGCAAAGTTTATTTTATCAACAGCCTTTTACAGTCTACTGCTGGATATAAGCCTCTCCTTAGCAAGGAGGTTTTGACCTACCACCACGCTAGCCAGACGGGTTTGTTAAAATTGTGAAAATGTAATTAAAGAACAATTTCTGTGTTATTTTCTCACCGCCTCAACATTATAAACATAATTATACTACATACCAGAGGTCTGTGACAGACTTGTTACTTTGATCTGAGGTGATGCAGCCCTATCTCGATAGCAGGTACGAATCATATTTCTTAGCGGTCTATCCTTAGGGCTGTAGACATCATATTCGTGGCCTACGAAACTTAACCTCTTAGATTTTACTCGATATTTAAAAAGAGTTCTATCGTAACTTGTTCAGCAGACAGGACAAAGAAGACTGAATAGGTAATACTTCCCGACAGCTAGTTGTGAGATTGTTAATAATAAAACTATTTAATTACCACAATGATTTCGGTTGTTTGGGTGTTCTATGAAATAATATGTATGTACGTATTTACAAAAAAAAAAGTATTGGAGTATTCTATCAGTCAGTCCAGTTATCATAGCACAAGCTCTGCTTAGTTGGAAACTAGATGGCATTCTGTGTCAAATGTCCGAAATATTTATTTATTTATTTATTTACTATTTATTTATTTATTTATTTATTATAATGGTTCGCTGCTGACTATATATGGTAATGTTTTGTAGATGTTTGTTACATAATCACTCTAGAACGGCTTAACTAGTTCAGATGAATTGAGTAAACAAATAATTATTCTAGAGAATGAATATTATTGAATAGAAAAACTTATTGAAGCCCTGAATATCCGAAAACAATCTGTCTCTATACCGTGGATAGCGCCTAGTCTTGGGTTGTGCAAGTCTGATGGCAGTCGCTGCACCTAAAAAATTGCAGTTCAGTCGCGTCAAAAACTATTTTGGAGATAAGGCTTGGAGGTTGATAATGAAGGGCACAGACAAAATTATCGATTTCGTGATTAAAAACCTTAAAATATACCAGTAAAACAAATAATAGGAACGTATGTACTAAATTTTAAGGGTGCAGAACAAAAAGTATTAAAAAAGTTAGTTGTTTTGTTACTGGCTGACCTGATTTTAGGCTTGGCACGGGTGGGCGTTGCGCCAGCTGCCGCGCAGTGTTTCGGCGCTTATCTTTATCGCGATCTACACTGTGTACAGCTTACCTAACTGACGCAAAGCTCGACTAGGGGTGGTTATTAGGGTTTTCTGAAGTGCCTAATGTTGGTAATAAGTCAGCTTATTACAACTCTACAATATAGTTTAACCGGCAAATGTATTATACAGGTACTAACTTTTGACATTTGTTATCAAGCGACAAAATGAATGAAAATTCAATTCCAAATAAGTTTATTGAATATGAACGTTCAAAGTTTATAATTGCTTTTTCGGACTGGTACAACGGTGTTTGACTTATTGACAGGTCATTTATTTCTGGCGGTAATTATATTTATACAGTAACAGAATTAATAAGACGGACTTAATAATAACGAGTTGTATGAACTCACACAGGGCAGTCTGATCACAAATCAAGCTGAGCCTGTAATCAAAACTATACCACTGATAAGTTTACTATGTTAGTTTGCAACCTTAAAACTGCCTAATATTTTGTATACTTGCTGAAAATATTTATGGTTTATTCCTTTTTAAAAAAATCGTAAGCCTTGAAACAAAACCTCCATTGATGAAATCGTTTAAAAACAATCAGTTCTCTATGTCTCAGTTTTTCTGTGCAGAAATCCTCCTGATACCAACCTATTGGTGGTTATGTCGGACTCGAACCAAAGACCGCACGCCATCTCAGGTACCAGTAGCCGGGTAGCCAGGTGTACCCTAGAAAGGAAATCCCTGGACTCTAATATTATTCCCTTCTTCTTGCACTTTACGTTACGCTTTGAATACATGCAAGAAAATGTAAGAAAGCTGTAAGCTACAAATGAAACTGTTACGCTATGAGAATTCCGTACAACAATATCCATTACTGAAACTATAGTTTCTCGCCGCAAATTTTGTGAGTACAAAAAGTGAAGTTAGCAAATAGCATCTTCGTCTGAAAGTTCTCCTCCTCTAAGTACGTTATCCTTTCTCGTTCAATTTTATTTAATGATCTTTGGTATATATGTAATCTTAATCTTCATGAACGTACCGAACATGTGCTGAATATATTATAACTGTTACATAAAATACTAAATATGTAGTGACTTGACGTGTAGGATTAAAAATTTAGAGTTTTACCACCACTATCCATCCCATGGGTGTCGTAAGAGGGGACTAAGGGAACAAACTACGCGGGTTAACACCACCATAAAACTAAAGATAACTTTAAACAAACTCTGTACCAACCCATTTGACCAGTATACAGTACACTGGCGTCTGGTCAGCGTGGTAGTTGGCCAAAACCTCCTTTCGAAGGAAAGGCTTATGTCCAGCAGTGGACTTACTGTTGATGATAATGAGGATACTAAGTACTTTGTAAATCTGTTTTTATTCTTGTTTAATTTCATGACAATCGGTTCAGTAATTCAGGTGAGAAAACTTACTAAATAAACTCATACTCAGCTCTTTTGTGTATTATCTGCATAGAACTAAAAACTCAGGCCATCAAGATCATTTTGCTGACTATATGTTATATGATCAAATAAGTTCAGTTCTTTCATTGTATGACTGATCCTTCTCAGGAGTTTTATCTACATTTATGACTACTGCACTACTCATTTATTTTCACATACACACGAAAAAAAAAACTGTATCTAAGTTCAAATGGTGGCCACATAATCCATGTTTACAAAGCTGTACATTTCTTTAATAGAAACTAATGTAGTATAGAAAACCTGTACCATAAATGCAGGTAAGAATAGCCCATAACGAGACTTGAAGCTTTGATTACATGCTACATATAACGTCTTGATAAACACCGACGCTACTTTGGCGAAGGTACGTCGTACACTCAGCGCTTTTTCCTCAAAGCAATCCTAATCCGATTACCTCCACATGATAGAGATTCTCATAAGTCTCCCGACATTTCGCTACAACGGTAAGCTTCATAAATATGTATTGGTTTACTTATTTATGAATCATATTGAGCGGATTATAATCGATAAAAGGGTAGGTGGTGGTTGCGTAGTGTTACATGTAATTTAATTTACTTAGCATTAGCTGGATATCATAGAGATACATAAAGATAATCTCATCCGACTTTAAAAAAATAAGATTTCTTATGGTATAAGTGGAAAAACAAGCGCACAGATCAACTAGTCGTAAGTGAGTACCGTTGTCCATGTTACTCATAAGTCATAAGTGAGTCGTCGCCGTTTGAGTCACTACTGCCCCAGTCATTGCGAGGCGGGGAAAGGATTGACTCCACGATTGGCCTAGTGGTTTAAGCGGTCGCCACGCCACACTCCACTTCGCTGAGTGTTGTGGGTTCAAATGGGACAACACTTTGTGTCATCCACAAATTGTTGTTCTGAGTCTGGGTGTTCTTTGTGTCCATTTCTTGTATGTTTGTAAAGTCCCCCGCGACACAGGATTTATTCCTAATGCGTTCGTTGTCTTTTTAAAAAGATAAAAAAAAAGAAAGGGATTTGCTAAACAGCGGTTATCTATGTGGTATCATTCTGATGCACCAGCTCATTTAAGTCGAAGAATCTGAAATGCCAATTCGATAAAATATTGCTTTTGTGTGTTTATCGCGTTATATATTAGATTACAGCTAACCCGCGCAACTTCATCTACATCTCTCTCTTCGTCTGCGCTCGGCTGTACAGCCTGAAGCTCTCTTTAATAAATAGGCTATCGAATAATAAAACAATGAGCGAATTGTTCTTATACGTATATAGACTTAAAAGCCGGTTATTATATATAGATATAGCAAGGCCGGGCCGGGCAGCGGAAACGCGTATCATTATCATTTACACTACGGAACTAATATTGGCGGGATTAAGTCCCTTATCAGAGAACCACACGCAGAATTTTAGCCGGGTATGGCACACTTACATTTTTCCTTAATAGAATAACCGTAATATCAAGGTTCAGTATATATTTACATTACCTTTAGGGTTAAGGAACAAGGAGAGGAAAAAATACACGTTGATAAACAGATCTATACTTATAATATTTAGTGTTGCAAGCTTCAAAGAAAAATTAAATAATTTAGCCCTGGCAATTTTCGCATCTTTTCTTTCAATTTTGACAACTTGCTTTTATTTTTACTTTCTGAGTATAATTGTATGCGTCCTAACCAGGTCGTCATTACTACTCAGAAAAAAAACAAAAGATAGACTACGAGTATTATTTCTGTATATCTTACAACAGTGTACACCGTTATCGTATTCCGTCATACATATTTATTTATCACGGATTATTGTGACAAATGACAAACAGATAATAGATATTTTAAACAGCTGAACGTCTGCCTGCTGATATGCTGAGTCAGCCTGTGACTATACCCAGTGCAATTTGGTCGAAACGGCAGACAATAACGTATACATCAAGTTTGTTTGTGTGTGTTATTTCGGTAAGGACATTATCATACGTTTACAAGTGTGAATTATAGATATCTCACTTCTTCAATCAATTATTTGCAAATTGTTATTGTTTCTTGTTAAGTTCAATAAATCCACAGATAATTCAGATCACTTATTTCGTTTGCCGTACATATATAATAATACAATCAAGATTTATTTAGTAATTAATTTTCGTACATCTTCTAGCGTTCCACGTTTTACATGCCCGCCTAGGCGCGTTGAAATTCATATACAAAAAATTTGCTTCGCGTATTAATGCTATTTATTTTATTTATATACCAAATCCTTAAAAAGCTTTCAAAGTACAGATATTACGGCTTAAATTCATTTCTATAAAAGGTTCGTTTGAAATGAGTATTTTTCTATTTTGCCGCATGTTGTAGCAAAATATGTCTCAAACGTTTCAACGAGAATCCTTTTTTATGATGGATAAACCATTTGAGACGCTGAAAGGCTCTGCACGATTGAGAAGGGTTAGGATTAGAGTGTTGTAAATACTGTCATTTGCCATAACTTCTTCGTTGAGGGTGCGATGTTACTTATCAATTACTTTTTCTTGTGTAAACACAACCTAGTCAAATATGAACGTTCACAATTTGTATTAAAAAAGTATTTATTTAAAACAAATACACGTGTTAAGGCTGCGGTGTGCAATGTACAAGAACATCTTACAAATGTATACATGTGTGCGTCTGTGTGTGGACCTCGCGACAAGCAGGGTGTCCACGTTCCAGGAGACCATAAAGTCTAATGGTTTTTGACATCGTTAAGTTTATTATAATTAATCGATTAGAAAGTGATACTGTAAGACTTCCTGGTACAACTGGGTGGCATGGTCTAATACTAATTTATTGTTATAGTACGTGGTAAGGATTGGTCATGCTTAACTACCCTATTTTCTATCAACAGCCTTTATTTGTCTACAGCTGAATAAGGAAAGGAGGTTTTAGTTTATACACTGTAATACCACGCTGGCTAGACAGATTGGTATAAGATTTTTTTAAAAGTTTTTTTTTTGTAGTGCCGTTGACATACTTTGTAGCTTACTTACTCTGTCCGCTCTTACGACACCCACGGGATAAATAGAGTTGTTGACTTAACAGTCACCACACAATTAATTGTTTTATATAAGGGCAAAAAATGTGTTACGCAGCTCTGTTGCCAGTGTCTATAAAAAAATTCGACAAAAAAACTGTAAAGTTGCAATCTAACCGCTGTGTTGTTTCATTCTCTAATCTTTCAAGCCACTCAAAACAACACATTTTCAGTCTGTTTCAAAAGAGATACTATTACCATACACTATTGTTACCATACCTGTAACACAGGTTATCTTTTTTAACCTACATCAGTCACCAGTCTTTCACAAAAGTAGAATCCGGTAAAAAAATCACTATAGTGTTATCTTCAGGCATTCATTTGGGAAAACAGAATAAGGTTTTCTTTATTTTATTTATTTATTATTGAACAATATGTGCATAAGTCAAAGAAGCTTTTATCTTTGTTAAATCTTTGTTTTATTCTACTTTGTTAAATTCAGAAACTTCAGAAGTTTTAAAATAAAGTATTAGCACTACGAGTTATCTATTAAGTTAGTGTAATTATATTCACTATAAAAACTGCAAGTACTGTACTTAGTAGATGAAAATGGCGAACTAGTGCATTAAGTAGTTTTTTATCTGACATGGGTCGTTTATATAGATTTTTCCAGAACATTTGGCTACACATGTTCTTATCATCTTTTTTCATGTTTAAAGGGAAACGGATAACCCCGGGGCTTACGGCGGGGTGGTGTATCGGAATCGGATCGACTAAAATCACACGGTGTACCACACTGCGCCTGACATAGGAGGGATCCGAGAACAGCTGCTATTACGACATCCAGAACCTGGGACTTGAGACCTGGAATTCAGGAGATATAAGTGTATTGTCCCCGAGAACTAAGTATCCCGTTACTTCACTCAGGTCAAGACAAGAAAAATTTTTACACCCGTTTTCTCTAGGACTGTATTTTCATTTCGTTCCAGCTAGCTCTTATGTACCCTAGCACGGCTCTCCCCTGGTAATAACACCACTCCGTAATACAATATGAAGATAAATAAAAGCAAAAAAACGTAAGACTATTTAGTAGAAGAAGTCCTAATCCTAATTCCCAGGAGTTATATACTGATCTAATTCAATTAAATATGTGATTAAAGCCTCAAGTCTATTTCAAACAACGGTGACTCATCTATTTCTAACGTCGTAAGCTAAATACGAGTATGTGTTGCCATACTGTGACACACCGACGATGAGAGAAATAAAATAAACACTTGTTAATAGTTTGCTGTTTGCCAGTAACGTTTATAGGATTTATGAAAACCATTTGTTGATTCTCGATGTTGTTAATCTTTCGTAATGCGGAAAGACCAGGTGCTGTAAAGAGAACTCAAATTTAAAAAAAGAAAAGAAGTTAAGGACTCCTTTAAAGAGTTTATGGTTAGATAAGCAGAGAGTAGAGGAATAATTGTGAAGGGAATATGCAAGGCAATTGTTAGGTGAAAGATAATGTTTGTCTATATTTTCTGTGTTAAATGTACAGATGAGAACCTTACAGGTTTCCTAAAATACACCTTTTTAGTTTTACTAAATAATATTAAAGAGATTATTCCATTTCGCATATAAATATTTAAAGGTCATATCGTTCAAAGTAAAGCAGTATATTTTGATGATGTAGTAAATACCTGTACATTGTACTTAAGACCCAAGTTACTAGGTCATATCAATATTTTAAGAATGTTTCTCTTCGCGGAGTTGTGAGAAACAAAAACTGTAATAACGTTGGTGAATACAGGAAAAGTTGCCGATATATTGTGGATTTGGAAGTTATGTGGATCGAATGGAATCCAGCCCCCAAGGACGTCTGATAATAACATTGTTGCCGAACTGAAATTCCAAGTAATATACTTGTGTAGACATATTTACTGGTGTTCCTACCGCAATAATGTGGTGCGTTATAAACTATATACGCTGAAGCTGTACCATGAATCAATTTTAAGTTTAATGTGCGCTTATCATACTTCGATACTTTATTATTTAAGTATATTGGACTTAGCAAACAGATTTTTAAAGTCTGCTTTTAGAGTTTTGATCGTGAAATATGATTATAATATTTTGATACAACCAAGGAATTACTTAGCGGTGAAAACGCAATTATTCAGCAAAATTACTAAACCGGGTGGAATATTTTTATGTTGTTCATTAAATAAAGAAATTAAAGATAGTCAATCAAATCAAATCAACCTATCACCATCTACTGCTGTAGGAAGGTCTCCCCCAAGGAGCACGAACTATCCCGGTCTTGGGCAATTCGCATCCATCCTCTGCCAGCAACCTTCTTCAAGTCGTCGGTCCATCGCACCGCAGGGCGCCCTACATTACGTTTGTCCAATCGTGGTCTCCACTCTAGTACACTTCGGCTCCAGCGGCCATCGGTCTGGAGAAATGACCGGCCCACTTCCACTTCAGCATATTGATTCTCCGTGCGATGTCAGTTACTCCAGTTCTCTGTCGAATAACCTCGTTACGAATTTTATCATTTAGAGAAATGCCTAGCATCGCACGCACCATAGCACGCTGAGACACTTTAAACTTGAGGATCAGTTTTCGAAGCTGTCATTATTTAAAATGAATCAATGTTATTAATTATTTCGAAAATATCTAACATAAGCGATATATCATTAGCTTTTCGTTCCAAAATGGTAATATTCCTACATAATCTGCTACTGAAGTTCGTAAACTTCGTTATCAATGGTCCACGGCTCATAAACTTCGTTGTCATTGGTCCACGGCTCATATTCGCTTGCAGCCGGTTCTGTTCAGATAAGTTCGACCATTACAGATCACATTTACATATTGGCGGCTTTTTCCACACGTACTGCTCTAGTTTCGGCTGTAGATTCGTGGTCAGCTGTCACATCGTTAACTACAATTAAATGGTAAAAGCTGGACTTCTAATACAGTACTGAGCAGAGTTTACACGCTATAAAAGACTAATTGATAGTATTAGAACATTAAATAGTCTTTTTGTTTTTCTTTTCAGAAAAGTAGTAGTTTTTTCGACTAATATCTACTAACTTACTAACTGTATGAATTTTTTTTTTTTTTTTTTTTATACCACGACGGTGGCAAACAAGCATACGGCCCGCCTGATGGTAAGCGGCTACCGCAGCCTATGGACGCCTGCGACACCAGGGGCATCACGTGCGCGTTGCCGACCCTTCAAAAACCTATTAACCGCCTTCTTGAAGAACCCCATGCTGTAGTTCCCAGGGAAAACCGTGGCAGGGAGCTCGTTCCATAACGGGATTGTTCGCGGGAGAAAATTTCTCTGAAACCGCACTGTGCGCGACCATTTAGGTTCCAATGTATGTGGATGAGCTCCCTGACGATGGCGAGCGGTGCGATGGTATAATGTGGCTGTGGGCATCATATCAAACAATTCTTCTGAAGACAACCCATTGTAGAGACGGTAGAGTACACACAGGGAGGCAAAGTCTCTCCTAAGACTTAGTGGCTCGATACCGTCCGTGAGATCAGGATCGTCGACTATTCTCACAGCACGTCTCTGGACTGAATCGAAAGGCTCAAGCTGGTACTTCGGTGCTCCCGCCCAGAGATGACAGCAATACTCCATGTGAGGCCGAACTTGTGCTTTGTACAGTAGTAGCCTTTGTGCCGGTGTGAAATATCGTTTCGCTCTATTCAGAACACCAAGCTTTTTTGATGCCAGCCTCACCTTTCCCTCCAAATGAGTCCGAAATTGGACGTCACTGGAGATGTCGACACCGAGGATCCCAATACTCTGTGAGATGGTAAGGGGTGTATTCTGGAATTGTGGAACTACAGTGAACGGGGTTTTTTTAGCAGTAAACGCACAAACTTGTGTCTTAGAGGGGTTAAATTGGACCAGGTTATCTCGACCCCAATCGGAGACTCTGTGTAAAGTGCTCTCGATTTGAGACACAAGTTGTTCGCGACTTTCTACTACAGCGGTACGAGGGATGTTAGCCCGGCCCGTGTAATACGCATCTCCAGTACTGTCATCCGCATAACAATGAATGCTATCTATGGTCAACATATCATTGATATGCAGCAAGAATAGTGTTGGAGATAGCACGGAGCCTTGCGGGACACCAGCGTTTATGTCCATGCTTTCGGAGCAGCTACCGTCGACGACGGCTTTTATGCGTCTGCCAGACAAAAAGCTAGCCACCCATTTGCACAAACCCTCGGGCAGGCCGTAGGACGGTAACTTCGATAGAAGGCCCCTGTGCCAGACCCGATCGAACGCCTTTGCTATATCCAGGCCAACTGCCAAGGCCTCACCTTGACTCTCAATGGCTGAAGCCCACCGGTGAGTGAGATACACTAGAAGATCACCAGTCGAGCGACCGCGGCGGAAACCGTACTGGCGGTCGCTGATCAAATCGTGCTCTTCCAGGTAACTGAGGAGCCACATCACACGCTCCATCACCTTAGAGAGAAGGGAGGTTATAGCTATAGGCCTGTAATTCGATGGGTCCGATCTATCACCCTTTTTTGGCACTGGATGCACACGGGCAGTCTTCCACGAAGACGGCACTTGCCTTTTGCGGTAGAAAATCGCGAAAAGTCGCGTTAGTACAGGGCACAACTCAGGGGCACACTTTTTGAGCACCACTGCAGGTATGCCGTCTGGCCCACTCGACTTATGAACGTCTAGACAGTTTAGTTCCCGCCGCACTTCTCTTTGCGAAATGTGTATTTCCGGCAAAGTGTGTTGGCACGGCGGGTTAATAGGCGGTACCGCACTTTCATCCTCGTTCATAGTCGAGTTCGCAGCAAAGAGTTGCCCAAGTAGGTCGGCTTTCTCTTTAGCACTATGGGCCAAGTTACCATCGGCATTTCGCAATGGTGGTAAAGACGACTGGCAAAAATTTCCCTCGGCAGCCTTAGCAAGAGACCAAAACGCACGACTCCCAGAGGGATAGCTCGTAAGTCGCTCACCAATCCTGCCGATGAAATCGAATTTGGCTCTGGCAATTGTCTTTTTGCTGGACCTCGAGGCAGCATTTAGTTTGCGTCTCACATCAGAGATGTTCGGATCCTTATTGGTACGGGCCGTGGTCCAAGCCCTATAGGCGGCCTGCTTGACTAGCCTGGCTTCCTTGCAAAGCCGGTTAAACCACGGTCGCTTTTTTTCCCCCGCAGCTACTGATGGGTTGGGAATAAAATACTCCATACCCACCAGGATCGTCTCAGTGACAGCGGCTGCGCAGGAGTCAGGATCTTCTGGCGTGAAGCAAAGCTGTCTCCACGGGTACGATGCGTAGAATTCACGCAATCCATCCCAGTCTGCTGATTTATATTGCCACATGTGGCGCAAATTGGCTGGGCGAGGTGGAATATGCCGAGGGCATGGGACTTCGGTCCGGACGAGGCAGTGGTCGGACGAGCCGAGAGGTGCGTCCACTGCAATAGTGTAGTCGTCCGGACGCGTCGTCAGCAGAAGGTCCAGCAAAGAGTGTGCATGGCTCTCAATATCAGGTATTCTTGTTGGAGAATGTACCAGTTGTGAGAGGCCATGGGCCAGAGCAAATTCGTGAGTAGACCTGCCTGCAAAGTCGGTGGATCGAGAATTTAGCCACTCACAGTGGTGGGCATTAAAATCCCCTAAAATCACCAACTCAGCACGAGGGTACCGCTCAAGAACTTTGTCAGTCGTCACCTGCAGGTGCTCAAAGAGTGCTTTAGTCTCCCTGTCACCGCTATGAGACCTGTATAGGCACGCATAGATTCGAGTCTCACCTCCGTAGTCTACGCGCACCCACATTACTGACAGGTCCCTGTCTTCATAAAAATGGAGACGGCGACAGCAGATATCCTCCCGGACGTACATGCATACACCGGCACGTCTCAGAAATTTGTGTTCGAGTTTGTAGCCGGGGTAGTGTAGGTATGATGTATCGGCCGGGCAGGATATCTGCGTCTCCGTAAGAAACAAGAGGGTCGGCTGCGCAATCTCCAGATGAAGGTGGACTGCGTTCAGGTTGGAGTGAAGTCCCCTGATGTTGCAGAAGTCCATATATGTGGAAGAGGATGCCGCTGTAGATACATTTTTTCTATTTTTCTTCGTCATTTTTTTGGGGGGGTTTAATTGGTTTGTGAGGATTCACTGTGTTGACAACTAAGGGGGCAATGGGGCGGTGCTGATCTACTCATGGTCGATGCGGGCAGTGCGATTTGTCGGCGCGGCGTACGAAAGGGCCCCCGCTCCCCCCATGAATAGTTCTGACTGTTGAATATACACTAAAAGAGTACAAAGGTATTTGAAATTAGTAATCACTGTTTATATTCGTGGAACGCAATTGTTATTCTACGGTTAGGAGCTTATATTTTTAATCTATAAAAGCGCTAACTTATCTTAAGTGCCGGAGTGGTATTATATTCGTGTTTTACCTTTAAACAGTCTGGCATAAAAACCTCAAATGATATGTCGCATTTTACACCAAAGAAATTCTAAGTCTGAAAATCATAAATTCTTCATTTTGATATAGAGATCTTTTTATTTTTTTCGCATTTAATCGGCACATTCCAGGACCATTTTTCTTCTATTCATAACACTCAAATTATAGTCGACTCGACAATTTCTCAAGTGTGAAAAAATAATTTATCGCCGAAAAGAAAAGGAAAATGTATCGAATAAATACAGTTACTGTATGATTATGACATTATAAACTACGACGTGAATGTTACTCTATTAAAAACTTTATATCACGAAACTTTTTTCAAGACTACAACGAATTTTGTGGTTATAAAATTTTTTTTTTTATGGCACTCGATCTTGAAGTGTACAACTTAAATTTTATTAAAATAAAGACGTGTTTTTGGAATAAAAAGAATCAACTTATTGTTTTATACGCTACATTTCAATTTAATGGTAAATGCAAAGCATAAAATGTAATGAGAAAATGTAATATAGTGTATGCTTTTTAAACAAATAATTTGCAGAATTTTTCTCGTAAGTATATTCCCTCGTAAGTTTCAAGTTAAATTGCAGATACACAAACTGTAATTTAATTTGAATCTTGAAATTACTTTAGTAAAAAATAAATGTATGTACTTAAACGTATCGTACGCTTTTAGGAGGGAATAATATTGAAACCTCCGTAATTTGTTTTTGTACGAGTAAGTACGAGTACTCAAAAGAATTTCTTCATTATTTCTTTTCTTGCTATTAATATTAAAAACACATGCATTTTTCATTTAAAACGTTTTGGCTAGAGAAGAACTAAGAATTATAATTGTTTCTAAACGGATGAACGAAGATGCTATATTAGGTTAAATAAATGGACAGGAATATTTGTGTTTAGGGGCTTTGGGAAGGAGGAAAGGCAATAAACAAAGGTACAACTAGAAACATGTTTTTGTTACCGAAGGAACTTCTTGAAAAGAAAAAATGTCTGGCAATAAGACACAAACAAGATAAAATATAATAATGTAGTTAAAATATTTAAAGGGAGTCTGTATGAACACAAATCTACAAGAACTCTAAAGTGAACTAAACTTTGTTATACCAAGCAAAGTCACTAAAGTAACTTAAACACGTTAACATTAAATTGTAATACTATATTCACACAGCAGTATTACAAACACGAGTAAACGAGTGAGGACGTTAGAGGAGGTGCTTACAGATGCGGCAAGACAACTTTTAACTCCAACATTTTCACTTTAATTCATCTTAAAAACTGTTCAGCTACACATTATGACATACACTTACATATACTCTTTCAAGAGTTATAGCGGGTACGCTAATATATTCCGTAATTTCTTTGAGAGTCATCGAGCTCTCAAATCCTCGGGTAGAACTCTGTATGTTCTTTAGAGAAATTACGTTATTATACACGTAGCGATATTAAACTTTATAGACGGTTGATATTCCGGGTGAACGACACTGTGAGAACGAAAATAATGGAATGAGGAGAAGGAAATATGTTTTGTGAGTCTTTGGGAAATTAAGCACCTTTAGCAACTGAGAAAATTCAGATGATGATAAATTATAATGGGATATCTAACAGTAGAAGTATTTGGTGTTTTTTTTTTTTTTTTTTTTTTTATATTAGTAGCCTACCAAAGTGACTCTACTCTGCCTGATGGAAAGCATGAATAGAATCCAAGAGTTGTGGTCACCATACTTATTGCAAATGGAGACAGTGCAGTATGGTGACCAACACTATGGCGACCTAGTGAGATGCTTTTTCACACCCCGCTTGGGGACGTAAAAGGCATGACAGTCATCGTGACAGTGTAAGGTTTACACAGCTACCACGATAACTGTCACCCCTGCATCAACGGGCCTCCGGTCTCGTGTGTGTTTAAAGTGCATTGAAACAGTTCGTAAATTAAAAAAAAAAAAAATGTTCTTATCAAGGGGCTGGTTAGTTTATTGGCTAATGATATTGTGTGGTATGTCCTAGATCGCGGTTTCGATACCCATACAGGACAAATAATTGTGTGAGAGCACGATCCTTTATTCTGTGTCTGGATGTTTAATTTATCTATAATATGTTTTTATTTAGAAATATATAAGTATGTTTATCAGCAATCTGGTTACGGGCAGACGGTTGTGTGTGACATGTGTGATGTGAGTTTTACAGGCGTTAACCATTTCGTCGAGAGAGGAGTCTCTCTTTAAACAAAAAATCTTTTCTAAATAGCCCACACCTGGACATAGACCTCTGCCTATATCCAGCAGTGGTCTATTAAAGCTGCCGATGATGATGAGAAATCATTTAAGCAATGCCAATAGAATTGTTGTTGTTGAGACAACTTTTATCTAAATAAAAAAAGACAGTAAAAACGTCAACCAATGCGCTGTGCTGTCAACTTGTTTGCGAAAGTAAAATAGAAATGTTTGAAATTCGGTCTCAATATACACTGAAATAAGTGGCCTAGGGGAGGTTATAAGAATAGGGTCACGATAGTAATTAAGATGGGCATTTATAGATCGAAACACAATCATCAAAGCGATCAGTCGACGCTGTGTAGTTAATGTGATATTTATCTATGACCGGTATTAATATCCGTCCCCCGCGTCTAACCTTGATAATCATAAGACAGTATCATTAACAGGTTAAACAAAATTTAATGTAAACCACGGACTTAGTTATCATTAAAACTATCCACAAAGTTGGGATTTCTTTTTCTCGAAAACAGTTTCAAATAGACACATTTGCAAAAAATAGATATGAGTGCGTACATAAACGCACACATGCATACTCGAAGAATATAGTGTATTTGTATTTATGATGCGTTATGATTTATGTATGTATAAGTTTATATGTTTTTCATTGTTTCTAAAATATATAACCTCTGCGCACGCGCCTTATAAGATTTTTATACCATCCGAAGGTTGACTGAGAGAGAATACCTTGGGCGCCGCCAATCCGCCGATCTTTTTTTTTTCTTTTCTTTAAAAGACAACGCCCGCACTATGAAAAAATCCTGTGTCGCGGGGGACTTTACAAACATACAAGAAACGGACACAAAGATCACCCAGATACAGAACAACAATTTGTGGATCACACAAAGTGTTGTTCCCACAGTGATTTGAACCCACAACACTAGCGAAGTGGAGAGCGGCGCGGCGACAGCTTATACCACTAGGCCAACCGTGCAGTCATCACCTACAAAATAAGTGCATCATCATCAACAGCCTTTAACAGTCCACTGCTGGACATAGGCCTCTCCTTAGAAAGGAGGTACTCCCGTACTATACCACGCTCTCCAGACGAGTTGGTATAGGGTTTTGATTCAAGTTTTCCTTCTCTTTGCAATTTTGTTGTCTTGCACATTTCGTTCCCTTTGTCTCCTCTTACAACACCCAAGGGATGAATAGGGCTGGTGACACTCTGTATTCTTGATTCCTTACCACACGAAAAGGGTGTAAACATCACATGAAATAAGTGCATAAAATTTATTAGTAACTAAATAATATATCATATCATCTGACACACCACGCCATCTAGTCCCAAATCAAGCAGAGCTTATACTATGGGTACTAAATAAATATATACATATACATCGAAACAAATATTTGCAGATCATATAAACATTTGGTAAGACCCGGGCATCGAACTCAAGACCTCAAACGCAGCAGTCGCATACGTTATCACTGCGCCATCGAAGCAGTCGGTCAGCTAATGTTGCTACTACTGCACTACTGAGCTATTCGTCAGATTTATGTGATAACAAAAATATGTTTCACACATCCCTTTGTAAAAAATATTAATTCATCATTAACGCCATATTGAAAACTTTAAGTGTTTTATGCTTAATAGAAAAAAAACTCATTTTTTGAAAAATAAATAAAAAAATATTCAAATTGTAAGCTGCATATCATCAGCCTACATTCTTGTCTTGTGTGTGTAAAAATTTAATTTAACAACATTATCTTCAAACCCCCATCTCCAAGACATTAGCATAAGTTAAAGTGAAATATATTGCGAGACAGGTGATGGAGAGCCATTTAAATAAGGGGATGATATCATCTGACGAGATGACGTCATCTAGGCCAAGTCGTATATCATGTGTCACTCACATATGCTACACTAGCTCGTGCTCGCAGCTTCTCTTATTTTAATGTAGGTTTTACAACTCAATTAATTTATGGAGACACCAAAGGCCCTCTAATGGAGATACACCAAACTACGGACTACTATAGTCCTGTATCGCGCAATGGAAGTTCTCCTGACGATTAGTGTATATACAATTTTCAAATTCAACCGTTGGACCTAATTCAATTAAAAATCATTCTTTCTCAATCATGTAATAGAAAATTTAGGCTTCTGCTATATTGATATACTGAAGATCTCATTTATTGCTATAAGCTTTCTCCGGACTGAAAAATATGGCTACTATTTGAACCACAACTGGTTGGAAGTGACCACTTCGCCGCTTTTGACTGCGTTCCCCATATAGTCCCGTATAAATCTTGTGGTTCTGAGTGTATTCTTTGTATCCATTTCATATAGATATATGTGTAAAGTCCCTTGTGATACAAAATACATTCCTAGCTGAAGAGATGAAATGGCCTGACATACACGTCGTCAATTATGCCCACATCAGTCTGATCAAAAGTTGAAACATTAAACAAATCATTATCGTAATAAGTACATATTACATCAATTTGTCAAAGCTGAAATAGTTAGGTTCTAAAAGCGTACTAACCTACATTCTCATCCCTGATATAAGTTGATGCTTCAATATATCGAGATTAGGAGTGGGTGCCGCAGGGTCACCAATCAGAGTGACCACTCGTTTAATGTGACGATTGACCTTGGCTGTAATATATATAGATAGTTGTCTGATCTAGATACCGGGTTCAAGGTTTAGTAGAATTTATAATATAAAGACTAGTAGGAATATAAGACGTGGCCAGTGTACCCACTGCTCTTCAGAAATTCTCACTGTTTCTGACTATTAATCATTTAATCTTTTCCACATTTGTGATAATATTTACTTGTAATAAAATCATATTTGTGTAAATATACTTTTTTTTTTAAGGCTTGTAATGCTTTTCGCACCATACCCTCCGGAGGGACGAAGGGCGTGTGTGGGACTCCCGGAAAACCGGTTTACCCACTAAACCCCTTTTTTTTTTTTTTTTTTTTTTTTTTTTTTTAACGTGTGGAAACCCCCACGGGCCGTCACCCCACCGGGGTTTACGGCGGGGTGGTGTGTCGGAATCGGACCGACTAAAACCACACGGTGTGCCACTCTGCGCCTGAGATAGGAAGGATCCGGGAACCGCTGCTATTACGACATCCAGATCCCTCCTAGCGCCTGCCCGCTACCTCGGGCACCATCTGCGGATAAACTCTCTATTTTAGGCGACGTACGGCACACGCGAACGTCGCCTCCTCGCGGCTGGCCATTGTAGCGGATGGAGGGGAAAACCCGTCCCGTCCACCCGCGGCCACACTCAAGGCGGCATGAGGCGCTGGTATGCGCGCCTCCGCCGCCCGGCTCGCCGGCGGCGAATTGGGTCCGAGTGGGTATCGTCCTCCCGGGCCTTCTCCGCCGCCTCCTTCCGCGAAATTACGTCTTCGCAGAAGGTTGCGACCGCGGTAAAACTACTGTCGCTACCGGCCATGGAGCGTATTACGGCCGGTAGCGAGAGATCTCCTCCAATAACTGCAGTAAGGACCCCACGCTGCGCCACCCAGGCGGAACAAACCGCTAGCGTGTGCTGAGCCGAGTCCTCACTGCAGTCGCAGTGGTGACAGGCGGGACTCAATTCCCTCCTGGCGACCGAGTGCAGATACTTCCCGAAGCAACCGTGCCCGGAAAGGACCTGCGTCAGTCGGAAGGAAAGGGCCCCGTGCTGCCGCCCTGCCCACTCGGCGATGACCGGCTGGAGAGCCTCCACGGCGGCAAAGCCAGCACGTGGAGCCTCCAGCCGGGACGACCAACGAGCCATCGTGGCTCGACGAGCGGCCTCTCGCCACTCGCGTATCTCTTCGGGCGGGGGCCGTATGCCGCTACTCGCCCGGAAGTCAACCGTCCGCCGATAAACTTCGGCGAGCACTTCCGCCTCCAAATCCCACGGGGGAGTTCCGGCCAAGGCGCACGCCGCCTCCGTCGATACGGTGCGGTAACCGCGTATGGCTCTAACCGCCAATATCCTCTGAGGGCGCCAGAGGCGAGCCCTATTCTGGGCGGTCAGAGCCGCCGACCACACCGGTGCACCATACAGTGCCATTGACCGGACAACCCCCGTGTATAGCCGTCTCGTCGCGACGCTAGCTCCACCCAGATTGGGCAAAAGTCGCCCAAGGGCAGAAGCAGCGCCGACCAGCTTTGGAGAAAGCTGTCGGAAGTGCTCGTCGAAGAGCCACCTGCCGTCGAGGATCAGGCCCAGATACTTCATCTGGGCCTGAACCGGTACGAGGACCGAATTGACCACGATGGAGGCGCCGGAGGGTGGACCACGACGGGGCCCATGGAACAAAAGGGCCTCCGTCTTGTCCAGGGCCACCCGCAAACCCAGCGCCTCAATTCGCCCGACCACCAGAGAGACACCCGTGGTGGCCAGGCGCGCCGCCTCTTGAAAGTTTGCTCCCCGGGCCGTGACCAATGTGTCATCTGCGTAGCAAATTACGCCCAGCCCGGGGGGAAGACGACCTCGAAGGGCCCAGTCGTATCCCATATTCCACAGGAGTGGTCCGAGGACAGACCCCTGTGGAACACCGCACGACATGAGCCGCCGCCTCAGAACACCGTCTCGGTCCTCGTACATGACGGTACGCTCCTCAAGATAGTCTGCCACAAGTCGCCTCAGGTACTTTGGCACCCCATGGTAGTGGAGTGCTTCCCTGATGCAGCTAAATGGCAGACTATTAAATGCGTTGGCGATGTCCAACGACACCGCCAATAACACGCCGCCACAGCTCACCGCCTCTTCGGTAACGGCCCTCAGGCGCAACACGGCATCGACCGTCGAACGCCCCGCCCGAAAACCAAATTGGGCGTCCGACAGATCGGGGCCCACCTCGCAGAGGTGCCGGATGATGTGGGCAGAGAGTATCCTCTCAAACAGTTTACCCGCCTCGTCCAGCAACACGATGGGCCTATAGGCCGCTACCGATTCGGCTGGCCGTCCTGGCTTCCTCAATAGGACCAGCTTCCCGCTTTTCCAGCACTCAGGGAAGCGTCCGGACGCCAAGCTAGCGTCCAGGACCTCCCTGAGGCGGTCCGACATGTGTTCGAGGGCTCGGGCCAGCACTCGGGCAGGTATCCCGTCCGGCCCGGGGGCGGTGTTCTTAGAGCGGATCCGTAGAACAACCGCCCCTACCTCCGATTCCCTGACGGGCGGAACGTCGTCCTCGTTCCCCCCGTCGTCTCCAACCATGAAGGCCATCGACGGGGGTGTGTGTTCCACCCGCTGCGGGAAAAGGCCCTCGACCACTTCCCGCAGGAAGCTGGGCTGGAGTGTCTCTGTAAGGGGGGGGCCCGACGTGCGGAGCTTTTGCCGCGCCGCACGATAAGGGCGACCCCAGGGGTCACGATCGAGACCCTCCAGCATCTCCTTTCTCTTAATTTCTTTGGCGCGGCTTATGGCCAGCTTCAGAGTTTTCCGCGCCTCTCGGTACTCTTCATGAAGCTGGTCCTCCCCGCCTTCTTCGCGGTGTCGCCGCCGACTACGGGTGTAGGACCTCCGGGCACGAGTACAGGCCGCGCGGAGGTCCGCCAACTCCTGGGACCACCAGTAAACCTCCTTCCGTGGAGGCCGGCAACCTCGGATGCGGGGCATGGCCGCATCACAGATCTGCGCAATGGCATCGTGGAAGCGACCAGCCCCCATGTCGACCTCCTCGGTCGGGGCCTGCGGAGACAGCCAAGAGTGAACGATGGCTGCCTCCTCTAGTAGGTCCCTATTTAATTTGGCTAAAGCCCACCGCGGAAAGCGAGAAGAACGCCGCGCCATGTGACCCCTACTGGGGTCCTGGGTCCGGGAGAGCTCAAATCGGATGTAGAGGTGATCCGAGAGCGTCTCAACCTCTTCCAGGACGCGCCAGTTCCTTACTCGTGCGGCGAGGGCAGGGGTAGCGAACGAAAGGTCCACTATCGACCCTCCCTGCTGTCGCACGCACGTGTTGGTGGAGCCCCTGTTCAGTAAACAGAGGCCCACCGAGGCCGCCCACTCCTCTACGGCCTCACCCCTAGCGTCCGTCCTGGGGGAACCCCACGCAATGGACTTTGCGTTGAAATCCCCCAGCACTAAGACGTGCCCAGACACCCACTAAACCCCGCGGCAGCCTACCTCGGCAGTCGGGATGAGCTCAGTAAATACCTAGAGGAGAATACATTCACAGTGGATACATCTAGCGATGATTAGTAATTTATTAATAAAATAGATCGGGTTAAAGCTGAATCCAACAAAAACTAAAGCAATTATAATAGGTATTCCTCGGATGAGCTCCTCAATAAATTGGCAACGACTACCTGCTCTATCTCTTGTGACAGATGCATTACTCCATATAGTGATAAAGCTAAAAACCTTGAAATCTATATAGATAAATACATGTCCTGAGCTCCCCAAATTGGTTAAATTAGTCGAAAATTATTTGCTTCAGCGAGATCACTGCGAAGACTTCGTAATTTTCTTCTCACCATCACGAAAATCACCCTAACGCTATCCCTTCTCCTTCCTATCCTTAGCTATGGTGATGTCAGTTATCTGAATCTTACACAAGAACAATTAAACAAACTTGAGCATCTCCAAAGTGTCTGCATAACATTTATACTCGGTTTACGAAACTATGATCACATATCTGAGTATCTTGTTAAGCTCAAATGGTTACCTACCATATATGCCTTAGGTGAAATGTTCATATTCTCTCTACTTTGTACAGTACTCTATTCTATATTAAGAGCCTGTCAAAATGACTCTACTCTGCCTGATGGAAAGCATGAATAGAATCCAAGAATTGTGGTCGCCATACTCATTGTAAATGCACACAATGCAGTATGGTGACCCACACTGAGATGCTTCTTCACACCCCGCTCGGGGACATAAAAGGCATGACAGTCATCATGAAAGCGTAAGACTTACACAGTTACCACGATAACTGTCACCCCTGCATCAATGGGCCTCCGATCCGATGAAGTTGTTGACATCTTTTACAACGAAAAGATCGCGTTTAAAATTGGATTTAAATTGGAGTTAAAGACTCTTTTAAAATAAACTTTAATGATATATTTTTTACAATTCACACCGCTTACAAAGCCTCATAAACTTCTGAATCGATCAAAATTGATATTTCAATCAATCATGTGCCGTACAATTAATAACATTACGTTCTAATCACTGCCATTGAAATGGGTCACGCATAAATTGATAAGGGTTGGCTCACTATCTGTCTATCACTCAATATACATACACAACTAAATAATAAACTGTGTATAACGTTAGTCCCATAAGGGGAGAAAGGGCACAAATGGAAACCCTTATTTGGACCCCCATAAAATCCTTTATCAAAATATACGTTATAGTTCAGTCTCTTGAGAGGTTACGGATACGACACGACACGTGTAAATTCGTAGTCGTGCCTTCTAGTGTAAATATTGTAGCAACGAGGTCACAGCACGAGGTCGATCGATGACACCGCGCCGTTTCTGCACGACAATCACGCACTTTCTTTAATCTGTCGCTTAATTGACGCAAGCGACGATTTAGATACGAGTTTATGTCGGAGTGTCGAATAAAAACGTCTGACATCTGACGTCTGAAATCCCGTAACTTAGGGAGAATGATAGAATTGTCAAATTATGCAAGTATTGGTTTGCTTATATACATACTTACGTACTTCATAAATGGCAGTTTGATTTCAATTTAGCCATTAATAGTTAGAAGTATGGTATCCATGATTCAACTACAGACTTTCGAGCTTCATGATCAATTTCTGTTTAGTATATTACTAATTGATTACATTATTATATATTATTATTTTAATAATATTACATGAAACTTAGTACAGTTTTATAATTGTAATACTTCTTGTAAAGAGGAAATAATATTTCATTTCACACAGAAGCAATCCGAATTAAATGTCTTACGACACAAATTAAATACTTTTGTATGTTTCATTCTAAAATATCGATTCATAGCCAAAGTTAATTAATTTAACATTAAAATTTAGGTTCGTTTATTAGAATATATTACGTAACACCCAATTATAGACAATCAAAGCAACGACAATGGACATTAATTGACTGCCCCAGATAGACGAGCGGTAGCTGACAGCTGATTTAGTCGTCCGGAAATGATTTGTTTAGTATTTAGTCATAGTACTCAAATAATCTACGTTAATTCTACTAGTGTAATAAATCTTATCTTTTTTATTTTTACGTTAATAAACTAAACTGTAAAATGAAAAGAAAACATGTTTGTTATTCTATTGTTATCGTTTCACACAGTCACACGTGAGGAAACTCCGTTTGGTGATGGCCACGGGAAAGTAGAATGCCCGATCTATCTATGTGCATAGGCATTGCTAAATTTGAATTCCATGTCTTTAACCTATATAGCTGACTTCAATGAAACTGATAAAAGAAGCAAGTAAATCGAAAATTGTATGAAAAGAACAGTTGCTAATTAACTAAACTTACAGTAGGTGAATAAGTTGGTGATTTTAAATTGCCTCTAAACATCTTCATATTTAAATGTAGTAACAAATTATTCGAGATGAAAAAGGGACAATATATAGTTGAGTCAAAAGCAAACAATATCAAATGATGTGTCACAGTTAGATGAAGTTTTTGGAAAACATTTCTCACTGCCGTAAGTTTTCCCCAAGTCAAACAGACTTAACAGGATCATGTTTTAGGCAAACAACGGCTCATCAGCCTCATTCCCATTTAGCTATGCCTCATTACCGAACGATGCCATAACCCTTCGGAGCACAGGAGATAAATCACCATGAGCCAACGGCGCCCTACTGACCCCGAACGCGCTTAATCTCATAATACGCGTAAAAGGGTTAAAGGTTTTTAATATTGCAAGAGTTAATACTATTTAGTAGAGCCAGAATTGATATATACATTAAACAAGAATTTCTATGTAAAACTAAGCAAGTAAATACTTAGCACTTTGAAACACAAACACCTATTTGAGTTTCATAATTATTTGTAATCATCAGATACTCAAGCAACGCAATAAATCTGTCATATTAATTTTTTTACAGGCTTTCATAAAGTGTTAAGTTGTTTTGCTTTAAAAACTCAACATTTCTCCGATTGGACTCAAGTTATCGAGTACAAACCGCTCCAAAGAACTATATTTGAAACGATTCGTACAACAACGATGTTTCTGTTTTTCACTTTGGTTTCGTGCCTCGTTTCTCATCAATGTGCCACGGCAAAGCGTGGCACGGTACAACCTTGTTTATTTGTCATTTTTCGCAATTATAGGCGCTGCGTTTTGTTATTGCTTTGCTACTTAGGTTCGTAAATCGTATTTAAATTTGACTTATTTATTCCAGAGAGAGTGTACCTAATATGCAAAAAAACGCCAAGTAGTAACACGAACTAAATAGATTTTGTATAAATGTAAATGTTTGAAAGTAAACGAAACTCTAAATACCTTAGCTACGAAACTTTCTACATACACTCAGATAACATTTACGCTTTTGAAAGACAAACATAAAGTTCAAGAGAAAAGTCTTCTTCCGTGTGCGTAATTTAATATCTTTGAAGTATTTGCCAGGGGGAGAGCACAGAAATGCTTATTAAGCCAACTTTGGATAAGTGATAAGAATGTGTTGAGTCAGTTTCGTAAATAAAATTGTCTACCACCTTCATTGCTGTTCAACTTCTATAAACTTTTGTTTTTTTTTATGACATAGAGCCCAAAACAAGAAGAGAATAGGTTTGAACTTCGTTAACCAAACTCGGTGAAAAGTAAAGAAAAAAATGCTTGGAATCAATTTCGGTACGGCCGTGATAGAGTCTGACCGAACGTGGCTCTCCCACGGCTAAACATTACGCTCCACAGAAAAAAATACTAACCAATCGTTTGAGTGTTTAACACAATTACCATTTCGATTCCCTGTGGATACATTTTGTCACTAGTTTTTGCCCACGGCTCCGTTAGCGTATACGTCCTACGTATACTGTGTATTATTCTTATATATAAGCTATATTACTGTAAAATTATTAAATCTGTCCAGTAGTTTTTGCTCGAAACGGTAATAAACATCCATACATTCTTACAAACTCGCATTTATACTATTAGTAGGATTTATTTTAAAAGAGTTCGTTTCTTTCAGCCAGTCTCGTATTATTTATACAACACCATGTCACGGGTACAGCAAAAGATCAATGATTAGAGATTTAGTTTGAAACATAGCGCACAAAATAAACTGTTGATTGGACCGCAGAGTTCTAGAGTAGAGCCCATTAACTGGGAAGGCAACCGAAAAAGCCGTCCATTGGCAAGGGGGATATAGAACCATCCACCGATTCCAACGGATTTCTCCAGTGTCATTGAGGATGGCCTATGTTCGGAATGATGCCTAAAACCCTCCTCTAAAGTTACACCTCTTATTTTTATTTTTTTTCTGAAATAATCTAATACTCTTTTAAAAGATAGGTAATAAGATATTCAATAAGATACCAAAAAAAGTTAAAAAGTAAGATGGAGTAATTGGATTTAATTCCCCAGGGTTCGAGGTGGACGAAAAATCTAAATGAATACAGATTTTATCTAGAGCTAAATTACAATCAAGAGAGACGTCTCATGGGAAATATATTTAGTACACAAATTCTAATGTGTAATTTATTCTGGTATTTTAATTCAAAAGTTACTTATACATAATTTTAGACAATCCTGACACTTGAACGACATTATTATCACCTGGCACTATCGCGGCATGTCACTTAGCAATGGAAGATCTTGACTGCAAGTAATACTAACCGCTATCGCGTTAATATAGCCGACAGTCAAGACCTTGACCTGACACAGGCCCTTTGACAACCAGCGAATAAACCTTTCATACTTGAATACTACTCACGAAGTCTCCAAAAGCTCTCGTTCTCATAGAAATTGTCTCATTTCTAAAGACCTTCGCATTGTCATTATTTAGGTATTATATTAAAAACATAGCGTATCAGTTTTATCAGTAGCTTATTAAGAATCGATTATAAATATTTCAAAGAGTTCAGAGGTCATAAATTTTGTATACAACCCCAATCTTGAGCCTACGAGGACCAAAAACTATAAATGATCGCCCGGGGGAGCAGGCGGGTGCTCCAAGAGTATAAAGGCATTAAGTTTAACCCTGCTTATTTCCCAAAAGACTAATAAATTATAGCACGTCGAAGTAAAGATAGGTGAACAATGTTATGGAGCACACTCCTTCATACAATATTAAAGATAAAAGTCTAATTAGTATCTTCTTCAGACGTTAAAGTAATATGTCTAAAAAGTTGTGTGAGATATGAACATTTTTTTTTATATATAACCTACGAAAGTGACTCTGTTCTGCCTGGTGGAAAGCATGAATAGAACCCAAGAGCGTTTGTCGCCATACTCACTGCGAATGACGACAGTGCAATATGGCGACACACGCTATGTCGGCCTAATGAGATGCTTTTTCACGCCCGCTTAAAGGACCCGGGATCGTAGTGGGAGCAGTCATACGTTGCTATCACTCAGTAATTTAGTTTTAATGTCTCTAGTTGAAAAGTTATACAATACTTTAGAGAGTATTAAACGTAATATTATATAAGCTTTTATATATTTTGCATAACAATCGTATTCTGACCGTTTCGCATGCCCCGTTTTATTTTATTGACCGTTTTAACTTGAACTATCATTATATAGACTCTGGTAGCATCAGGTAGGTCACAAGATATACAGACCGCAAGTTTTATGTAGCCATTAATGTATAACATTTAAATGATAGTAAAATATAGTGTACGTAACACTTCAAACGTTTTATCAAAGTTAATTTCAAGTTTGTTTTTGTAATTTATACGTACTAGAACTGAACAGAATTTAACTGATAATGAAATAATATACTACCACATTCACACAACGCCATCTAGTCCCAAACTAAGCAGAGATTGTACTATGGGTACTAGACGACCGATATACATACATATACCATTTTTTTGTTCATACATACATATTATACATAGTACTGTAGTTCCGAAACAAATATTTGTAGGTTATACAAACATTTAGTCCGACTCGAGTACTGAACCCGAGACCTACAGCATAGCAGTCACATATGCTATAACTACCTTTAAATGTGTTACACCCTCATTATATATCAAAAAAATGTAAATATATAAACCTCTTTGAAAAACGATGGAATTAGTGCCGACTCAATGCTTTAAACGGGACCCAAATGGGTACTTTACCCATTACATTCACCCTGGCCCCACATTGCCAATACCAGTATAAATCACTGGCCCTCATTGTTGTCTTACTGACCTCCACCTCTGATGTATGGAAGGTAGGGAGGGCGAACGAGGCAAACTTTATATTACGTTGCGAATTTTCGAAGTCAATTGAAATATATTGAAATAGGTGCTTTGGAACAGAAATTAGAAAGGCATGAA
Organism: Hypercompe scribonia; assembly: GCA_949316085.1. NCBI lineage: Eukaryota > Metazoa > Arthropoda > Insecta > Lepidoptera > Erebidae > Hypercompe > Hypercompe scribonia. The sequence continues at coordinate 22,310,659 of OX438980.1, read as the reverse complement.
AAATGGCTTTTTATCGGGGTTCTAATGATGGCAGGAAAAGTAATGACGTATATAAAGAAAGTAGGAAGTGAAGGGCACTCATTTCTACTTATCCTATAGAAAGAAAAACATGAGGTTATATTAAATGAAAACTGTTTTTTATTCTTTAAATATCAACACTAAGTAACATGGGTTTTCCATTACTAGTATTCCTCCAAATAAATTTAAACGTTAGAGTTGTGAAGACGTATCAGTTGCGTAACTAGAATGTAGTTGGAGCTAGAATCTGCAAGCATTTGAATACAAAACCGTTCACCGAATGCAACGGGCAACTAATGGCTTTCTTTCAGCATTTAGCTAACAATCGGTGCATATTCATTTTGATGAAGTGGCCTAGTCGAACTACCCTAGCTCCATCTAAAGACTTCACAGGGTTTATTAGCCATCTAACTCAAAAATAAATTTACCCGTTTCGCAATTATATACTCTGAATTCAGCATAACGCGTGTAGTGCGAAGCTATTACTAATGATCGATAACAAGTGTCATTTTCTTTAGTTTTCCCTTTGTTTTAACTCTGAAAATTAACGCATTCGAAGGATAAAAACACACTGTTTATTTACGGTATAATTATTGACTTTTACTGCGTAGTAAAAATAGGTGGTACTTGAAAAGATGAAGTTCATTGAGTAGAAGCCAGTTAATGTGACTAGAATCAAGTAGAATTTGAAAAACCTGAATGGTTTTAATGGAGACGTACATTGGTCGATAGATTTTACTGAGGTCTTACAAAACAAACGGTTAATTAACTAAGAAAATTGTTCGAAGTGATGTATTTTGTTTTGATCCTATAGTTAGATTTGTTTTTGTCTATTTATTTATTTATTTATTTACACTTTATGCACTTTGTACATCGGCGGACTTAATGCCCAAGGCATTCTCTTCCAGTCAACCTTAGGGTGGTTTTTAGAAATATTGTAAGGAAAGTGCACAGAGGTTATATTGACAATTAAAATATACAATACACAACTGTTATATTACTGTTCTATTTACTGTTTGATAATTGTAATACTGTTTATTGTGTAGTTTATGTTACTCGTCGCTGTTCTCGACCTGGTTGTAGACATTTCTCAATGAGGTTATGAGAATGTGGTCGAGTGCAACGCCAAGAAAACACAAGTAAGCGCGCTAACAAAAAGTCTCCTTTTCACTCTCTCTCCTCTTTTCAGAACACTCAACTGCCACTGCAGCATAAGCTCAGTATCCTGGGTATAAATATTTACCTAGATTTAAACCAGCGAGAGTACATTCAAAGCATCAATAAGGCGGCCTCGCGAAAGCCAGAGAAAGAGAGACGGTTCTTCTGTCTTCTACAGGACAACATGTGCTGGCCTTGGAAGTCACCATTTTAGAATGGTAGACATACTCTCTCGAACTAAGCGGTTCGTCTCTGCCTTCCTGTGCAAATCAGTCAAAACGTGGAGCTCGCTACCAGCGCACGTATTTGCCTTCCACTATGATTGCGGGTCTTTTAAGCGGGATGTGAAAAAGCGTCTCACTAGGCCTGCTGCCCACTGTCACTATACTGCACTGTCTGCGTTCGCAAAGAATATGGTGACCATGAGTCTTGGATTCTATTCTAATTGGATCCATCGGGCAGAGGAAAGTAAAAAACAAACTGATGACCCTGATGTATGACAACACTCAAAGGAGCTTACGTTGCATTTTTATATAAATATTTTGAGAAGAAGTGTATAATTAACATCTTTATAGAGTATATAATGATAGGAAAGCGAAAGTTTGTGAGAATATACGGATGTTTTTAACACTTTTACGTAAAAACTACCGAACGGATTAAGATGCAACTTTATACATATAAATAGGATAACACGAAGGCCACTATTTACCGTGATAATCAACATATACGCGGGCGGAGTCGCGAGCAAATGCTAGTATATAATACACCCATGTTATATTAATAGATCATTTAAAAAATCTAATTTTCGTAAAAACACAGAATTTTTAAACGTTTTTATTATGCCAATACTAAGTGAACTTTACTATATATTTCAAAAAGGTGTATTACGGAATTTCATATCTGAAAAATAACTACAAAAAATGTCCACGAAGAAGATCTACTCGTATATCCTATGGATAATACGCGGCCACCAATTTTACGAAGATTTCATTTATCTGTGGGTTACACTTTCAAAGTAATTTTAATCAATAAAATATTAATCCTTATCCAATTAAATACTTTACATAATTGTGCAATTAATGCATGCATGTCTTATACGAAATCAAGGATTAAAATGCATGGATAGAGTGACCAACGTCGATTGCACCCGTGCGAAGACGGAGTGGGACGTAGTATGCTATAAAAAATTCACAAATAAAAGAGTTTACAATCTGAAAAAGAATATTAGTACCAAAATACAAATATAAACTATAGAAATGATTTCAAAAAGTAAATAATTTTCTGTGAACGATTCATATATGTCGTTAGTATTCCATCGTTTCTCTCTGCCAGAAACAATTATTGCCACGGCTGTGGGTGGCGGGGGAAGGCGTGCTTATAAAGGCCTTATATCAGATGAAGAATGACTTATATGAAAGGTACTTAGAGACTTATGAGTGTGGGTTTACAGAATAATGTTGTTATTTACTCTTTAGTATCTATTTAGATTTCTGAACGTGTGATGTCTAATTGAGATGATCTTGGTGATATGTTAACTTAGTAAGTACTGCAAGTAGGTATTATTAAAGGGTTGAAATAATGTTGTGAATATAATTTTGTTTTCTTACTATAGTTTTATGATTAAACTACTTCATACATCGTACACTGTTTCAAATTTTGCGTTCAATGATATAAAGTTATGCACAGAAATCAAAGACAATTCCTAATATGACCACGACATATGGAACCTGATTGAAACGTCAGGCTGTTCAAAGGTATCAAATACCTATTACGTTATTTTTAAGGCATTCCAGGGGGTATAAACGAACAACCTGAACTGAAGAGTAACTTAAAAGAGAAGATAAAAATCTGAAACTTGAAGTCACAAGTTTGAAGATTATGATCCCTCATCTTTCCTCAGAGTCAGCCTCATTAACTGACTCCGTGAAATGCAACGAATAAATTGTTAAATACCTTAATTACCTTTACATAGATTAAAATACTAAGCAGACCGTTTTAAAATTTTGTAGACATGAATGGATCAAAATTTTAAAATGGACTTTGGATTGCCTCGTTGGTCTAACGGCTAGTGTACGTGACTGCCAATCAAGAGGTCTCGGATTCGGTGCCCAAGTCGAACCAAAAAGTGTTATTGGGTTTTTCTTAAAAGAAATTTCTAATCAGCAACAGCCCTGTTAATGGAAATTGGTGTGTTTCACACTCGTATCGCGGAGATAGCGTTGAGTAGTCGGTTCCGGTTGTCATAAACATTTATTGCAATGGTTATTGGAAAGTCAATACCTTGAAATACATTGACAAATAGTTACATAAGAATTTAGTTCGCCCTTAGGGATCTATATTTTTTTTTCTATATTAAAAACCTGCCAAAGTGACTCTACTCTGCCTGATGGAAAGCATGAATAGAATCCAAGAGTTGTGGTCACCATACTCATTGCAAATGCAGACAATGCAGTATGGTGACCCACGCTGTGGCGGCCTAGCGAGATGCTTTTTCACACCCCGCTCGGGGACGTAAAAGGCATGACAGTCATCGTGACAGTGTAAGGCTTACACTGTTACCACGATAACTGATACCCCTGCATCAATGGGTCTCCGGACTCACAGTTACCAACGAAACACGACAACACGGATGCAGGCGCTTTAGGTTGGTCTTCTATGGGAGGGTAGTACTGCCCCGGTCAAATCGGCACGCTTATGCTGAAATCAGCGTGGCTCTACTACCTACTGAAATGCATGCCTAACGCACCGTGGAAAATTTATATTTAGGTAGTTTAACCAACTAGTAGCCGAAACGACATAACGTGGTTATAACCTTGCACTTTTAATAAAATATTATGTATACGTAAATAATTAAACTTCAGCTCAATATCAAAACATTGATAAGTGCGTTTGACCTTTGAAACAGTAAGTATAATGAACTGTACACACAAAATGCCGTAATGGCGCCAATGAACGATAATTGACGATTAACTACTAAATAATCAGCTCTGTTCATTATATACGTCGACATGCGATGTTATGTGAACATTCATATTTTTAAACTTTCATGAAGTCACCTGTTCTTTTTTTTTTTTTAACGTGGGGAATGCTTTTCACACCATACCCTCCGGAGGGACGAAGGGCGTGTGTGGGACCCCGGCAAAACTGGTCTACCCACTAAACCCAGCGGCGGCCTACCTCGGCAGTCGGGAAGAGCTCTAGAAACGCATTAGCGGTTTCATGAAGTCACCTGGTGGTATGTGTTTAACGCTGCTTACACACATACACATGATAATCATGAGAGGCAGTGCGTTACCGCCTTTTGAGTGTCACCTTCCACTAAAATGAGTGGTGGTCCTCCTTTTTACAGATATAGATCAGGAATTAAAGAGTTGATTTGGCTCGAGTTGACCAGATTGTCCTCAGAACTGATATTCTTCGGAAAGGAATGGAGATCGCGTCTAAAGAAATGTACACGACACGATAGGTTAAAAATATGACGTTTCGTAAGCACAAGATAGCAAAGCCACGCTAATTTCAGCACGAACGGGTCGGCTCGACCGGGGCAGTGCTATCCCCCACAGAAGACCAACCTAAAGCGACAGCATCTGTGCTGTCGTGTTTAGTTGGTGAGTGCGAGACCGGAGGCCTATTGATGCAGGGGTCACTGTGTAAGTGTGTGAGTGTTGCACTGCCACGATGACTGCCATGCCTTTTACGTCTCGAAGCAAAGCGTAAAGAAGCATCTCACTAAGCCACCATAGTGTGGGTCATCACATTTTATTGTCTGCAGTTGGAATGAATATAGTGGCAACAACTCTTGGATTCTGTTCGTGCCTACCATCAGGCAGAGTAGAGTCACTTTGGCAGCCTCTTGACGTTTATACGAAATAAATGACCTTTGAACTGAATTAAACCTGTGTCCAGCTAGAGTGATGATCTGCCCAAAATAGCCTGGAAAATATGGATAGAGAGCGTTCACCATTGAACTCTGTGAAGTTGTTAGAACAGGTCTACGTTAACAGGGGATGATTGTAAGCTAACGATGATGATTATTACGAAGCCAACGAGTACAAAAAGACTTAACACAACAATCCTATTTCTGATTCACAGTGAGCATTGAAAATTCAAGCACATTATTCCATCATCTTATGTCTAATTGTTATGGTAATAAGTTTGGAGCACTTCTGAAGCATGCGCCATTAAACTTCAGTTAGACAGGGTACGCGTGCGCGGGAGGGAGATAGGAGAAGATCGTTACATACCTGATTTACTGGAAATTTTGATGTACTTTCCTTAGGTGTATGTTTAATATAGGTTTTTTGCGTCTCCTAAATATAATCACTAATCCGTTAAAGAACTGAACAAAAGTCAACTATTAAAATATAGCTTGATGTCTTTGACAGATGGCTACGAAACCGACAAAGTAACTTTGAATAAGCGATTTTATTTCGTATCACCTATATTTTCATTGGTCACGTGACAGTTTTATCACAAATGAAGTGTCATTTCTTATGAACACAAAAATCCGCACCTAAAATGTACCTCACAAGTTCTAAAATGACACTATTGACAACTGTCACAGAGATGTAAGTATATTTTATAGGACTACTAGCTGACCCGGCAAACGTTGCTTTGCCATATAAATTATTTCTAAGTAATTTGAGCGGGATGAAAAATGATTACATTACTAAAATGGCTATTAAAAAATAAGGGTTGATTGTAGAAGGGTGAAAATTGAGGATTGTATGTATTTTTGTATGTTGTATCATAAAAAGATAGAAATTAAAAATTTTGTCTAAAAAATAAAAAAAAATTTAGGGTTGTACTACCCCTAACATTTAGGGGGATGAAAAATAGATGGTGGCAGATTCTCATAGATACCGGATAAGCACAAAAAATTTCATCAAAATCGGTCAAGCCGTTTCGGAGGAGTATGGCAACGAAAACTGTGACACGAGAATTTTATAGATTAGATAGTACCACTTAGAATATTATTATCACTTAGAAAGCACAATAACCTACTATCTAATTCCTTACCAGTGTACTAAGTAGGACTATGGGTGGCAGTTATCACTTAACACCAGGAGACATGTCTGCCTGTTTGACTACTATACCACAAAAAAAGAAGAGCAAGACAACGTAGTTAAAACGAACTATTTTATCACAAAAACATTTCCTTTTCGCCTTTTCCTGACAGATAGTGTTATTAAGGTCAAAATTAAGTCGTTCCCTCACCCTCACTACAACACGTATAAAATAATGACAAGGTGTCCTCTAATTAAACCCCTAACAAGAAAATACTTGGCGAAGTTACTCCCGAAGGAGGCTTCGTACCTTGTTATTTTACTCGGAGGAGCCAAAATTTGAATTAACAAGCATAAACTTTAAGAGCGCATGTAAAAAGGGTGTTAAATATAAAGTTCTTGGGGAAAAAAAGATAAATTGTGTTTATGATAACAATATTTTAAAAGTATATCTTGAATTTTAGTGCAGTTTTTATTTGCCTGCCTAAAACATCAAATAACAAAACAAGTTTAATGGTATCTTACTGAAAATATAAAAGTTTCATTTACTAAATTCAGTAATTAATTCAACTGATTGACACTCCTTTAAGCATACGTACTGTGAACCAAGATTGTAATCTGTTAACGGCATATTTTCTACTTTTTATAATTAATTTGATTAATAAGTTAATCTCAAAACAAATTAACACCTTACTGGCTTTATTTCTTTCAACATTTTACACAATTTTCACCCCAAATGATTAATAGAACAAATCAAAACCGACAAAACAAACCCTAATTTTAAGGTACCTTCGTATTGAGGTATCAAAACATTAATTGAGATTACATTACTCACTATAAATCATTGAGAGGTGAGATTACCGGCAGTGTTGGGTCTTAATGGTTACCTGAAACAAAGCAAGACATTTATAGAAATTCCGTACAAAGCTGACAAGGGTTCGAAAGGAGTCTAAGATAACAAATACATCACTAAGGATTAAAGAAATGGAGAAAATTGTACACACATTCATCGTCACCATCAACAACCTTTAACAGTCCACTGCTGGACTTAGACCTCTCCTTAAAAAGGAGGCTTTGTTCTACTATACCACGCTTGCCAGACGTGTTGGTATTAGGTTTATTTCAAATTTTCCTTCTCTTTGCATGATGTCGACCTGCTTAGTTTGCCCCTTAGTTGCCTCTTACGACACCCACGGGATGAATAAAGGTTTTTTTTTTCTATATTAAGAGCCTGCCAAAGTGACTCTACTCTGCCTGATGAAAAGCATAAATAGAATCCAAGAGTTGTGGTCACCATACTCATTGTAAACGCAGACAACGCAGTATGGTGACACACTCCGCTTGGGAACGTAAAAGGCATGACAGTCATCGTGACAGTGCAAGGGTTACACAGTTACCACGATAACAGTCAACCCTGCATCAAAGGGCCTCCGATCTCACACTCACCAACAAAACACGACAACACGGATGCTGGCGCTTTAGGTTGGTCTTCTGTGGGAGGGTAGTACTGCCCCGGTCGAACCGGCCCACTCGTGCTGAAATCAGCGTGGCTTTACTACATAGAGAACATTATGTATTCTTAATCCGTCACCACATGGAACAAGGATAGTGTAGCTGGATTGAAAGGAATGTAACACTTATTACGCGATCCAGTCAATTCCTCTACACAAAAAAATTTGATTTAACAAGAATCTTACTGTCCCTAATAACTGACAGTTTAAAGTCTGAAATGACAAAAAAAATACATTAATTAATTGGGTAGATGACTGTATCGTAAATAAATACCAATGTCCACTTCATTAAAACCAATATCGCGAAACATCTCGGCAAATACAATTAACATAGCTTTTTATTATTATTACGAATTTCAATCAAATATACAGTGAAATATATTGTTCAATTGAGTAGACTAAAACAGAGACGTCACAATTTGGTATTTAGTACATTTTTCATACAAAATGGTTGTTTTGACAGATGATAAAAAGTAACTAATTTGACTAAGGTGTCATCTAGCCTATTGCACAAAACATGTCAGTTCATGCTGATATATTAATAATGTCTGTAAACAAAAAGAAATTAAAGTTATGTCAAGAGTGTTTTTACGAGACCTACAATAAATTTCATTCAATTGCAAAGGGTTTTTCAAACAATTGGTCTCTCTGAAGGTCAGGCCTTGATTTGTTACAATGACATTTTTGGTAGAAACGAATATATTGTCAATTTGGTTGTGTATGCCTCGGAGGCTTGGGACAAAGGTCACATTTGATGAAGATTCATGTTAAATCAAATGAAGGCTTTAACTGACAAATCCAATTGGTATCTTTTTATCAAACGTCAAAGAAGTAGATTGGCTATAACTTTGTCAAATCAAAATGTAAGGTCGTATTATTGTCTTCAATCACGTATTCACCGTTTTATTTTTTCAAATTATTGATTTATAACCAGCAGTTTCACCGAGCGGTTTGACAGAAAGTAATAGTTTCTTTCGTATATATAATTATATATTTGTGAAAGTTAGCATAGATCGTCAAATTACTGAAATAATTATTGATTGAAATTTTCTACATGTTAGAAACTACCTCGATGAATAAGTTATATTCCTTAGTAAAAGCTATTGTACAATAACTCTGTTGTAACTTCAACAATGATTAAACTTGGAAATTCACAACAAAAAATGTCTTAAATATATGTATAAGCCGTGGACTCAAATTATGTTTCAAGATCAAATTACAACTCTAAATCGCATTCGTGCGAAGCGTAGAAACGTAGTAATAGACTAGTAAACAGATGTTTCATTGTCTGACTCAGAAAAAATATTCAAGAGATTGGGCTATCTAAAATGCTAGAAAATAAACACTATTGCACGGTGTATTATTTAAAAAGATAAATTGTACACACAACAGTAAATTAGTCTCCAAATCGGAGCAAAAACACTGTGGTTTCATTGTCTAAGTCTATACTATAACGTCATTGACCGACCAAGACCTTGCAGAAAAAAAACATTGAAAGTGGTCCATGGTTTACGTAAAATGTCACTTGGAGGTATTCCAATTGTGGCGTGTCAAGGACAATAATATTTACAATGTTCGTTACGAGTTTCGTATCATATCACTCGTTTACCTTGCCAATTTTTTATTGTATTTTATTTTTTTGTTATTTATTGTTGGCTACACAGATGTAGTGACCACAGGCTATATGTCAGTGGAATGTTGAATAATCCTTTTGGATTCTACAATTATATAAAACAAGTTAAAAATAAAAGAAATGTTGGTAAAATATGAATGAAATGTAACATATATTTTTACAATACACGAATACAATTTCTTGCACCGACGCCAAATAAAATTGGAAAAGGCGTAAGAAAACGCGATAGTAATGACTCATCGGATATTTTTGACAGTTTATGATATTACGACCGCTATCGTAATCCGGCCATTTGTAATAGTCTGTCTAATAATTTTACCAAGTTAATATTGGGAATTGGAGCGTGCAATGTTATCTTTGAAGAGATTATCTCAACGGGGAAGACTGAATGATTTCATTGTACGAATTAGCAATCGCAGCTTACAGTATTCTAATCTGGTTTAGCAGTAATCAGCATCAATTCGACATCGATTCAAAGACCAGTTTGTATATACAACGGAGTTTGAATTTCATTTTTCTAGATTTTCGTTAAAAGTACGTTAAGAAGGACAAAATTATTTTATGTTATATATTTGAAACTGTTTTCTTAGTCCTAGTGATAAGTGATACTGATTGATAAGCCAGATATAATGGGCTCGATTCCCACCCACAAGTAGTACAAGCTATCCAGTTTTAGATGAGATGTGTGGACAGTCCCCAACTTAATCAATCAGTCGGTTCCCTACCCCAAAAGCTGTGCTTGTAAACTTTCATAATGTATGGTTGAGGGCTGAAAATAAATTTGTAGTTGTTATTATGTAATATTACATAATTAATTTTGTAGTACAGGCATGACACTGTAGGATAGGCCATTTTGACTGGGGTAACATGTAAATGAAGTTACAGGAAGCCTGCTTTGAAGATAAAGGGGTGTTTTTATGTGAACCAAGACTCACACTTATGACTCTTGACGTGCAGGTTTTCATACGTCTACTGGGTGATCATTTGCTACTCATATCATAAAAAAAATTAGTAATTTTACGAAGCACAATGCAACAATTTGAGTGTACAGATGGTGTAGGTTTAAGCGGTCACCGCGCTGGTTGTGGGCTCGAACCCCACACGAGACAACACTTTGTATAATCCACAAATTGTTGTTTTGGGTCTAAGTATTCTTTATGTCCGTTTCAAGTCCCCGTAACACAGAATATATTCATATAGCGGGCGTTGTAAAAACAAATGTTTCAAAGATACGCCTTTTCAGAGGTAGGAATTACAAATCTTATGTTTTTATGAGTTCTATTGCCTTTATAGCAAAGGTCGAGCGGCGGCCTTGGACTTGTGAACTTGCGGTAAACATGTATTTTTACTTGCTTACGTCATTCGATATGTAAGTCGTGATGTAAGCGAGACTATTATGAAAAAAAGCGACGCCGGGCAGTTCTGAAGAATTCACTTTTGACAAAGCAGAAATCGTCTTTGTACAAAGATGTAGCAGTGTGTGTCGATATACACAAACTTTAATGTGTTCGATAGCCTAGATAGTTTAGTAGAGACGACGTAACGCTCTCATACAAATAGATTCATGGAAAAGGGAGTTGCTATACTCAACTATCTTTTACGTATTAATCCACTCATCTCTTTATAAAAAAGAAGGACCACAGACCGTCCTGTGAGGAAACAGTTTCTGTAAATTGTATGTGTCCTGATGTGATCCCTATTTGTTGAAATTCGCAAACATCAAGTTTTTCTATGTACTCTTGTATAAAGATTTACTCCCGAAGACCTTGACTAAGAGACAGAACTAAGCAGTAAATCAGAGATGACCTTGATTTATAAATAATTTTGTAAGCCGGAACTATACATTGATAACATTGATAACCGTTATCAAAGCGAGCAATGGATGTTTCCTCTGCTTTTATACTCGTACATTGCATCAGAGCATAACGATAATAGCATAGCGTTATCTAGAACCAAAAGTTCCAGAACACAGGCTCTTATTGGAATACGCTCATCTCAGGAACTACTAGTTCAAATTGAAATATGGATAGAGAAGCTATAGGTAATGTAAAATGGCGAAGAGGCTGCGCTGCAACATGAATCCGGAACGCTACGGCGAAACGCACACATGGGAGCTCGTACGCACTGTCCGAATAGTTTCGCCAACTGACCGTGTCAGTAGCAATGACTACGTACTGCTGCTGACCGAGCTGTTCAAATTCCTTTTTCTTTTTATTAATGAAGAATTATCTTTTCAGTTTTTGTTATTATTTGCGTCTCTGAGAAATATGACAAGAAATGAGGCTCCGATCAATATACTTACCTATACTTGCACCCTGGGGGAGTAACTTACATTAGCCAAATGGGTTCACTCGACAATACATTATGGTGTAAGATTTCCATTGAACGCTTATGAAAATTATCAATACATTTTGTATTTTGTACTCTACATAACACAATTTAATTACAAAGTGTAAATATATTATTATTAATACATAAATATATGAAAATAGTTTTAGTTCGTGTATGATGGTATACATGAACAGATGGGTTACATACGGTACAACAGTACCGGTAAGTTACAATTGCCGTCCAAGAACAATTGCGTAAAAAAGAGACAGATAAAACTAGCGCTAAGCAATGCTTTTATTAATTATCACCAAATTAAGGAAGTACCTGGAGATCTAACTCCCCCACTAATTCCTGCGGAACACTCAAACGACAAAACTGACATCTCTTCAAATACAAATGTCCATCGGTAGCGCTACTCACTTACCATCATCAATTAAAATAAAGAAATAAAAATGGGCAAAAAATGAAAACTTTCTTGGCGAAACTAAATAACATCTGAATATTAAACTTCTTACGTGTTGACTCTGCCAAACCATTTAAAACTAATCTAATCTGTTGTCCAGTTAATAAGTCCTGAGTCAGCAAGCGTTACCACGTCCTATATAAACGTTTGTCGGGTGAAGGCCAGGTCACCTGCACTCTTGACACTGTGCCAACAGCCCAGTATCCAGTGTAGCAGCTGTGCCAAATTATACGTTATGAAGCTATGTATTTAATTGTATAAGATTAAGACGAAATCGAATAGTAGGGCTCACTATTACGGCATTTAAAGATTAATAATTGAATAAAATAAAAACAAAAATATGATAAATGAGTACCTTCGTTTAAGACTGGCCTAAAAGATGGCACATAAGAGTGGAGGGAAATCATAGAAAAGGGATAGATGAATGTATGTCCGTGTGGTGACAGATTAAAAATACATAGTGTTACCATCCCCATTCATCCTGCGGTTGTCGTAAAAGGCGACTAAGGGAACAAAGTATACAAGACAACGTCATTACAAAGAGAATGAAAACTTGGAACAAACACTATTCCAACCCGTCTGGCCAGCGTGGTATAGTAGCCCAAAACCTCCTTGCTAAGGAGAGGCCTATGTTTAGCAGTGGATTATAAAAGGCTGTTGATGATAATGATGGATGATGATGAATGTATATTACAGATTATTAAATAAAAAATAACTGAAAATAAACTCGTGTTTATTTAAAATTTACCAGCAAAAATCAGAAGAATTTTAGTTAACTATTTTGTTGTAAGTGAGACTTATTCGCAGTAAAATTATTTAAAAATTTACAATAACTTCTTTTTCCCGAAGTTTCGAACGGGTTACACCGCTCGTGGTCACGGGTAGACTGAAGAAAATCATTTTTCACGAATAAGTTCCGCTGTGCAACAAAAGTATGTGTATGTGTACAAATTACGAACGGCTAAAAATAATGTAGTTAACTGTATTGTATAATCGTTAAAATAATAAAAGCACTTACATCATTATTCTATTATAATCTGAGTGCGATATAAACTCTAGAACTACTTGTATTTTACTTAATAACACCTTAACAACTTAACCGCTCAATCTATTAACATAAAATTAGGCATAAGCATTGTCAAGTACGCCAGAGTATTTTATATGCAGTACTGTTTGATTGAAAAGTAAATACTTAATTTATTTTAAGAGCCTGCCAAAGTGTCTACTCTGCCTGATGGAAAGCACGAACAGAATCCAAGAGTTGTGATCACCACACTCATTGCAAATGCAGACAATGCAATATGGTGACCCACACTATGGCGGCCTTGTGAGATGCTTTTTCACACTCCGCTTGGGGACGTAAAAGGCATGACAGCCATCGTGTAAGGCTTACACAGTTACCACGATAACTGTCACCCCTGCATCAATGGGCCTCCGGTCTCACACTCACCAACGACACACGACAACACGGATGCTGGCGCTTTAGGTTAGTCTTCTGTGGGAGGGTAGTATTGCCCCGGTCGAGCCGGCCCGCTCGTGCTGAAATCAGCGTGGCTCTACTATCTAGTAAAGTAGTTAAGAACTTGTTAGTATTGCACACATTTCAAATGTTAAAAGTATTTAAGGTGGAGGGTTTGAAAATTCAGCCACGTCGTGGAGTGATTGTAGCCGGAACCTTGTCGTATCTGTACGGAAATTAAACATACAGCGGGATATTGAGTGCCAGCTCGAACGAGAGAAAAATATGCGCTGTCCGCTAGTGTGAAAGAATCAAGGCAATAGTAAAAGCAGAAAATTTAAATAAGTGGATTTTTAAGATCACCTCGTTGTTTTCTTTTGACTTAAGAGTTGTGGGTTGAATCAGTACATGAGACACTTAACGTGGTCCATAAATTATTGCTCTTAGTCTAAGTATTCTTTGTGGTTTATGAACTTTTGTAAAAGGATATGCTTCTAGTGCATAAGTTGCCTTTTATATATTATTTTAATCCTCCGATGCATCTGATACAGTCTGATACATCTGATTCTTATAGTTAAGAGTGTTAACGGAATCTAGTCCGCTTGTCGGTTTTAGTTTAGGCTTGCCTCCAGTGCAATTAAAAAAAATCATCACCATCAACAACCCTTAAAAGGCTACTGCTGGACATAGATTTCTTTTTAGAAAAGCCTAATATATTATGCTAGCCAGACGGTTTGGTTTACAGTTTGTTTCAAGTTTTCCTTTTCTTTACAGTGATGTCCTACGTAGGTTTTTCCTTTAGCAGGCTCTTACGACACCCATGGGATGAGCAGCGGTGGTAACACTCCATGTTCCGCATCCGTCACCACAGAATTAAAATCGTGGTCGGCAAAATTTGGGAATTCAGTACCCTTTGTATCGTCCTTTGGGGATTTTAGTATGAATAAGAGCCATCAAAATGTTATGACTATGTGTTATTAATGTTGTCACTAAGAAACTCACATGAAAAGCTCATTGAAACCTAAGTAGTATATTGATGCTCTGACTACATAATCCAGATTAGAAGCGGTTATTGAGTCGTTACATCGGATTAATACCATTAATTGTTTAGGATTACAAATCGTCTACAGCTTCAGGAATTAAAAAATACCTTTTGATTCGATCTGATATAGTTTAAAAAATATGTCCAGCAGTGGACTATTAAAGGCTGTTGATGATGGACAGCATATTTTATTTTAAAACGAATGCGGTTACATACAAAATTTTCGCTGCCTTACTTAGCAATAATGACGTAGCTAATGTATACACTTTCGCTGTATAGCGCCCGCATAAAAGAAGCCTCATTTTCCGCCGCCGCATCCGCTTGGCTAAAAAAGAAAAGTTGAAAATGCTTCCTTATCGCAATTAAACCCTGTGTTCGTAGTCACAGCATAGAAACGCAACAACGTACTGCATAAACTCGTAAACTCTTAGATTCTGCTTCGCCATCTGAAGACTTATTAACATGAGATAAGTGGGGCAATGTGTCGCAACACGCGATGCCGTAGCTTTGTTTTACCACCCATTAGTCATGTTTATGTTGTTGCTTCAGCTGTATTACTTCTATCGGGTGTGTTTTTGGATTTTCATTACCATGTATGTGATATTCTGAGATCCGAAGTTTAAAGTACGAGTATATCTAAAAATATGTGAACTTCAATTTCATCCGTGATAAATAATTCTGTGGGGAATACGATCATCTGTTCTGTCTCAGTGTAATGTGTGCGCGACACGTGTGTGTTTGGAAATATATTAGTATATGTAAAAACCAAACAGTCTGGTTTCTATAGGGCAAATTTGATCTTATTTATAATCAAATATACATGTGGAAGTCAATTCGAGTTATTATTATTATTACTGACGTATAGATAACAAGTTTTGTCCTAGTAAATACAGGGAAAAACATTACTAACTTAGTTTTCCGGTCTTCAAAGTGACGTGAAATATTCGGTTTGAACCAGCCATATTTGTCACCTTTATTCAGACAGTCAGACAACAAAAGCAGGTCTTATTATAAATTTTCTACTGCGAAACCGAAGTAATCAACCCTCCGCTTTGTCACTCGTAACCGAATTAATCAAGAGTACAGTAGCTATTTAATTAGTGGAGACAATTGTCGTGTCAGGGGTTAATCTTCGTCACGTCGTGTCGTTGTATTGAAGGATTTAATGATAGAACATAGCACATGGAAATTATATACGTATCTTTGTATTTCAGACACGGATTTTGTCAGGTCCTTTAAAACTGTTCTCTCTCATTTCATTATAAAAAAAATCTACAAACTATAAAGCTAATGTGTAAAAGAATGGATGTTTAATAGTACTGGACACTATTGTGTTCTGGAATTACCGTTGGAAAAACATAATGTGTGATTAGACCAAAGAGCGCGTTGTGCTAGAGAAGCACCCAGATGGTAGGAGAAACATCTATCATATGCGTTTTCTATTACTGCTTGATAAACAACAGCATTGGCTTTTCCAAAGCGAATATCACAACTTTATTTATTTAGTCAGAAATTAATCGCTATCTTCAACACGCAAAAAAAATATTCTAAACATTTATGCCTATTCCTTGGGCTCGTTTAGTTAGAATTCAAACGTTGGACAGTTGCTTTGAGAATTCAACATCCACAAATAAGGATTAATGAGACAGGTGGTCTTGTCGAGGGCCCTCACATTTAACTCCAGGGGCCATCATAAGATCCCAGTATTTCTTACCTGTGAACTTTACTACAAAGAGAATGTAAACCAATGAGAAATTATGATTTAATAATGTTATATTAGTAGGATATATAATATATGTATATATGTGTACGTGAACGATGTCACTTTTAAGTTTTGTTAAACAGATGTCTATTCTACGGTTTGTTTTTTAAATTAATTACAGAGTGCAATAAACGATTAACTTATATATTGCTCGTGTCTTTTTTTTAATGCACATAACGAATTCAATTATCTGGTACATCAGATACCATCTTCTGTTATTAAGCCATTTGGGTTTACTAAGATTAGAACAGTGACCATCAATGGGTGAAGGTGAGTAAGCGAAGCAAGCCTACCGCAGCAATTTCGCACTATTGTCGTTAAGTCATTTGATTTGATGAAGTTATAACACTTGTGATTAAAACTACTTTTGACTGATATTGCCAATTCAAAAAATTTTAATCGACTTTCGCAAAAAGAAAAAAAAAAATTTGTCATTTGATTTTAACTATTTTTCTCTTAATATAAGTACATGAATATCTTATAAGACGTTTAGAATGAGATAAGAAAATTTGCTGACGAAAATTTTAACTTAAATAAGAGAAGTATTCTTGTGTACTGATCGAGTGTACAATATATATTTTCTGAACTAACGCCGGCCTAGTATAAATCAGCAATTGCACCAATGCCCAGATAAATTCTGATTTACAATACAAAAGGCCTTGCAAATAAAGTACTAAATTTTCTTTAAAGCAATGCAAAAATGGTGCAGCAACCGAACTAGTTTTCTTATTTCCATTCCTTAACTTCCGAAGTTATAACTTGGAATGGTGCCCGGATATTTACAAATGTAAATAACAAGGCTAGTAAGTATTTGTATTGTGGAATAAAGTTATGCTTCAGAAATGATTCTTGAAATAAATCTAAAAGCTTGCAAAGGAGATGTCGGAGCGGGACTGGGAGAGGTTTAGAACTCGCCCGGTCCACCAGGCCCGGGAACGGGCCCGGTATTGCAAACGACTCGGGCACCGGAGATCGCAGAACAATCTCAGTCCTCCAATAAGCGCAAACCTGGGGGTGACAGGTGAAGCCATCTGTCACCCTAACAGAAGCGCGACGTGCTATAGAGCAAGTGCTCTTTATGGGGCAGAAAAGGGGGTCATCTGCAAATCGTAGGTAGACGGCCCGAGGTACGTCGGAGCTCTAGGGATTTCCTTTCTAGAGTAGACCTGGTTCCCCGGCTACTGGCACCTGAGACGGCGTGCGGTTTTTGGTCGGTTTGAGTCTGACATAACCACCGACAGCTCCGATAAAGTATACTATTGAATAGGAAAAAAAAACAAAAAGAAAAGACATTATACAAAAAACTAATTATGATGATTACACCCCTCTTATTACAATAAATACTTTGTACAATGATATTTGTATTTACTAAACGAGAAACTTTACTGAAGTGTTTCAGAGACACCTACGTAGTGTGACGCTAGGAAAGTTATCCCTATCGGGTCAAGTAAATAAGGAAAATAGTGGGTATCCCTGAAGCAAACATGTGAGGTAAACTGTTCATGTTTGTTATATTGTTAAAAGTAAGGAAAGAAAATATTGTCAATTTTGTGTAGCTGTTTCTTTAAAACATGTATACATTTCTATATCGTAGTATATTATTAGCTGCCCCGGCAAATATTGTTCTGTAATTATCAAAGAAATCGAACGTAAGTAAAATGAAATCTCGTTTAAAAAATGAAAGTGGATGTAGGCAAGTAAAAAGTACTGCACGACATTTTGTTTTGCATTTTTTTAATGACGGGTAGAAATTCCCTTCAAATCTGCTGCTCCTTGGGGATTTAGGAGTGAGGATTATGTGATGCCACTAAAAACCACTAAGACGGCTAGCCTCTGGCGGTCTACTCTGCGAGGGCTAGGACTATGTAAACTCAGGTCCTCCCCGAATCGACGATACTCTTTTTTAGGCCGTATCCCGGAGTAAAATAGTTTCCATCTTCTGTTCTACCTACGGAACATGCAAACCAACCTTAAAATCTTTCAAGCCGTTTCAGAGGAGTGCCACGACAAACACAGTGAGATATTCATGACCTTGTTGCTAATAGAAATGATATCTCAACTTTATATTACGATATATGTAACAAATAATATTCATAAAAGGAAAAATCGCTGCCAGCCATTATACTTAGATTTATAGTTTAATTTCCCTAATAGTTACAAAGTAGCTCTTAATGTTTCATATCATTTACGAGGTCATATTACTTAGTTTTATTAACATATTCGTCACATTGGTCACTCAATTCATTAATCTTTTATACAAGTTACGTGATATATGCATACTTATAACGCTGGAGGGACAAGCAGAGGTGTGATGAACGTTCTCATTTTGGTAAAATCATTTTAGCCCAAATTAATATATGCAAAAAGGGAAGGTACGTTGGAATATATTGAAGGGAAATGTAGATGAAAAGAAAAGGTGATGTTAAGAAAGGAGGTTGAGTTAGTTGAGGAGTATTTCATATAAATAACCATTATTAACACGTTTGTAGATGCTAAACAGTTTGTAGTCTTTAGTAGGGTATACACCTTGTGGTTGTGGGTAGTTTTAACTATCTTATGACTTTACAGTCTTTATGAAAAAAGTGTACCCATAACGGGCATCAAATGAACATACTTAGGACGACTCGAGTACAAGTATTCATGGGTGTTACTTTCACATGTAATTCAGCTTTTAAAAAATACAGAACTAAGTGTAATATATACATCGCACCACGTAAAAAATAACTAAGAAAACACGCGTTAGAACGGTGTTTGTAAAGATCGTAAATCGTATAATCCTCCAACACTGAATCGCAAGTTCGCAAATCCAAAATGTAGACCTCGTCGAACAATCACCGCAATCCATTCTGAGACATCAAATTACTGCCTCTTTCGTGATAGATAAGGACACCTATATTAATTAAAGGTTCCATCTCTCTTCCTCTTATCACGGTTGGTTGAAATATAGGTCGGGGGAATATTTGACAACTCAATTGTGTTTATGGATGCTGTTTTGGAGAATGATGGGCGTGATTCGGTCAGTACCATTATGTTTAAAGCAATATTTCGGTGCACGGACAATATTTACATCAACTTATTTTAACGCCTTCACATTCTTTTTTTTTATATTAAGAGCCTGCCAAAGTGACTCTACTATGCTCGATGGAAAGCATGAATAGAATCCAAGAGTTGTGATCACCATACTCATCGCAAATGCAGACAATGCAGTATGGTGACCCACACTATGGCGGCCTTGTGAGATGCTTCTTCACACCCCGCTTGGGGACGTAAAAGGCATGATTGTCATCGTGACAGTATCCAGCTTATACAGTTACCACGATAACTGTCACCCCTACATCAATGGGCCTCCGGTCTCACACTCACCAACGAATCACGACAACACGGATGCTGGCGCTTTACGTTGGTTTTCTGTGGGAGGGTAGTACTACCCCGGTCGAACAGGTCCGTTCGTGCTGAAATCAGCGTGGCTCTACTACCTAGAAAATTCTATTATGTGATATGTGTTCAGCATTTTGAGTAAATGATATTTGTTAGATTTTATTCATGTAGTTATTCAACACAAGGATCCCTTATTATTACACAAAAAAACAAAGCTGCTTTACTCATGTCTTTATATTCACAACTTAACATTATTATTTCATAAACTACAAAAGAGTCTAAATGACAACAAAAATATGCATGTTAACGAGTTACACATTCTAAGTTGTGAGTTACACTATGACACCAAGGTGGACTGGTCACCACCTCACAACACATTCTCGAGCATGACGCAACGGTAAACCCACGCTGCTAGTACATTCATATATATACATTTATGTCTACCTCAATTATATAAACCTGATTGACACAAGAGTCAGTGCCAATCACAAGATAGTTTACTTGTTACTTCTCATAGTTACGATAAGTTTTGAAGTATGAGGGTGCAGAAGATCGTTCATAGGAGTAGATCGATCACAAGTAGAAGCTCATAAATAAATATAACAAAATTATTGATAGTATTTGAAAAGTTTTCAAAAGTTTCAATTTTCTGGTCCAAGTCAAGGTCTGAAGTAGACTTTCTTTTTTTTACTCTTTCCTTTTATATCTTTTTCGAAACGAGTCGTAGGACATGCAAATAAAATTGTTTTAAATGTCAAGAACTTTACTCGTTCGATAATAAGTGTTGTTAAACACCGGTTTTCTGTGACTTCATGATGTCGCTTCAGAAATTAGCAAATACATATGTTCATTATTATCATCCGTGTGGTAACGGATTAAGAATACATAGTGTAACCACCCCTATTCATCCCGTGGGTGTCGTAAAAGGTGACTAAGGGAACAAAGTATGCAAGACAACATCATTAGAAAGAGAAGGAAAAATTGAAACCAACCCTATTCCAACCCGTCTGGCCAGCGTGGTATGGTAGGCCAAAACCTCCTTGCTAAGGAGAGGGCTATGTCCAACAGTGGACTGTAAAAGGCTGTTGATGATGATGTCCATTATTATACTGTGTTTTATGTTATATTACTTTAATCACCATACCATATAGACCAATTCATTAACTGACGTCACAACATTACGCCGCCAATTTTATCAACTTTACTGAAGCGGAACAGCAGTTGATATACACCAGGGTTGAACGGTTTCTGGTTGTTGTTTACAATTGATTTTTGAACACGCTATGTAAACAAATCTTATAAAACAACTAGCTGACCCGGCAAACGTTGTTTTGCCATTTTTACTAAAATGTCTATTAAAAAATAAGGGTTGATCGTAGAAGGATGAAAATTGAGGATTGTATGTATTTTTGTATGTTGTATCATAAAAAAATAGAAATTAAAAATTTTGTCTAAAAAATAAAAAAAAAATGTAGGGTTGTACTACCCCTAACATTTAGGGAGATGAAAAATAGATGTTGGCCGATTCTCATAGATACCGGATAAGCACAAAAAATTTCATCAAAATCGGTCAAGCCGTTTCGGAGGAGTATGGCAACGAAAACTGTGACACGAGAATTTTATATATTAGATTGAGATCTAATTCAAATAATTGTCGTCTTAAAATAATACTTTGTATGTACATTTGTGTATCTACATGACTGGCGGTGATGATTGATAATGGGAAGGCTTCATCCAAGAAAGTTACCTTTATTACCGAGACTATTAGGTAGAACCACGCCGATTTCAGCACGAACGGGTCGGCAGTACTACCCTCCCACAGAAGACCAACCTACAGCGAGAGCATCCGTGCTGTCGAGTTTCGTTGGTGAGTGAGAGACCAGATGCCCATTGATGCGTCATCAACTGTGTGAGCCTTACACTTCCACGACGACTGTCTTGCCTTTTACACCCCTAAGCGGGGCGTGAAAAAACATCGCACTAGGCCGCCGTAGTCTAAGTCACCATACTGCATTGTCTGCATTTGCAATGAGTATGATGACTACAACTCTTGGATTCTATTCATGTTTTCTATCAGGCAGAGTAGAGTCACACACACTCTTAATATAAAAAAAAAACTGGTGGGAAAGGAACATGTCGAACCCTTCGGAGACCCTTAAGAAGGGCCAATTCGATCTGCTAGCAACAGCCTTTACTAGTATACTTCTGGACATAAACCTCAATAGGTTTCAAGTTTTTCATCTCTTTGCACTCTCGTATGCTTCGTTAGTCGACTCTTACGATACTAATGAGGTGAATAGCGTCAATCAACCTATCCCCGTCCACTGCTGGACGAAGGTCTCCCCTAAGGAACGCCAACGATCCTGGTCTTGGGCAATTCGCATCATCCGCTACCAGCCACCTTCTTCAAGTCGTCGGTCCGTTGCGCCGCGGGGCGCCCTACGCTGCGTTTGCCCAATCGTGGTATGCACTATTGTACACTTCGGCTCCAGCGACCATCGGTTCGTCTGGAGACATGACCGGCCCACTTCCACTTCCACTGTGCGATGTCAGTTACTCTAGTTCTCTGTCGAATAACCTCGTTACGAATTTTATCAGCCAGAGAAACACTAGAGGTGAATAGAGGTGATGACAATTATCATTGTTTCTTTCATCATTCTATTGCCGCCTACTATGTTTAATTTAACTTAATTAATTTTTACTATAATTCTTCTTACTTATAGTGCCTAACAACTTTGAAAACTTTAATCACAAAACAATATTCAGAGTATTCCAATTGTCACATAACACATCGAATTTTCTGTAAACATTGAACAATGGAGATGCAACAAACAAACAATGGATGAACAGTGTTCATTTAAATAGTTTGGCTTAGCTATTAATATGAAATATTAGTTCAATTTTGATTAACTAGTATTGTGTACGACAGCTGGTTATGGCATCGTGACCGCAGCCGCGCGCCGCGGATATACGCTAATCTTTGTGCTAACGATAACGCGTTATCTATGAATTGTTGAATTTTAACAAAAGAGTTAACGCTAAATGTGTTGTGGATGAGAGTCAGGGCTGCCAATGTGTTCAAAATAGAGTGTCATGCATCCGAATTAGCACAATTTGGTTAAACATACTTTAGATTTAGTCATTTTGTTGAAAATGACAGATGCAATGTTTTTATCGTGTCTTTATTTACACAAAAAGCTTATTACGATTTTAAGATCTTTGAAGAGATGGTCATATGTCGTCGGTCTAATACAACACTTTTTATAGAACTGCATGAATGTGAATTCAAAAGATAATTTTGAAAATGAGAATGTTAATAAAATGTGTTTGTGATTGTGTGGCTTATTTTATTGGTAAGTAACAAAAACTGTACACATCTGAGTCTATTTGAGTAGTAAATATATGTTCACTAGCGATATTGTATTATATATAGCGATTGAGGTTTGGAATTTCATTGTATAAAGACAGTGAATTGCTTTCACATAGGGATTTTAGCGTTGGTGTTCAACATCTACAGTGTAATAGTAATAATAATAAGAAAAGGGACCACAGTCGTCTTTTAAGCAAACAATGTCTGTGAGAAGTCACCGCGCTCCTCCATAGCAGTTATGTTAACCGTATGGTGGATTTGGTTTAGTGTTCGAGACTGATGGTGAAAAGTGGGCAATGGGTAGATTTTCTATCTGAATATACACAATTACAGCGAGAAACCGTTGGATGTGGGCAGTACAGAGCCGGTTATTGTGGTGAACCTTATAGGGAACGTCTTTCAGCCATGTTATCTTGGAGTTAGTACCACATAGATTAAAGTGGACTTGCATTCCTGTCTTCACGGATAAAACTATTTGCGACCAATTGCTAATCGATTCTTTTAAGATCGCAAGACTTGCCAAAAAAGTTAAGTAAGGTTTAAAGGTTAACATTACAATAGTCACGGTTACTTAAGCTGTTTTGGTTTCATTATCTCATAAAGATGATAGGAAACCTACAAAAATGTAATAATTCAACTAAGTAAGTTTAATAACGTGGGCGTAACCCATTTGATTGCTAAATCGGATGTGAGCATGACTCACTACTTCATATTCGTTTCGTCGTCTCGCTCTAGAGAATGCGTGACGTCACATGAGACTAGGACGTAATTAAATACTGAACATTATAACGGCAAAGCTCATTGACGCCATTTTTATATACTACTTAACAGCACTGCCGTCTGTACTGCAGAAGCTATTAGTTATTTCCCTCATCATGATGCTCGATGCATCGCATGCTGATAAGCCTACTTGTTTCTTCTACATGTATATTATGTCCATTGCTGAACGAAGGCCTCCCACAAAAAGTGTTAACCATCTAAATGTATACACAATATGCATACATTACACCCAGATACCCAATAAACAATCCTTATAATCACACAACCCTTTGTCTTGGGTGAGAAGGTCAAGACCTCTGAAGGCGCGTTAACTTCATCAATTAGCTTTCAGAAATATTAGTTTCCACTCCAACCCAGACTCCCATAGAGTTAGTATTGCCAGTAACAAATAACCAATTAAGTAGACAAACATTCATAACCAACAAGCAAATACATAATCATGTACAAACACTCATTAATATGGCTCCTAGACCAGTTTACACCGAAACTTCGTGTACATTTTGACACTTGGTAAATGATGATATAGTGCGCCTAACTAGGTGGGTTGTGGTGCCTTATTTATTTATTGAAACTTTACACACTTTTGGACATAGGCGGGCTAAATGCGTTCTCTTTCAATCAACCTTTAGATGGTGTAGAAATCGAAGTGCAGAGACGTCACATACTGTAATTAATTTAAGTATAACATAAGGTTTTTCAAGTTAAAGAGGGTAAGCAAACAGATGACATAGTGACTATCGTCATCTATGAACACTCGTAATTGAAGAGACACAAGTGTTTTTGCAGCGTTTGAGGAAGCACTGTCCTAAATTAACCGAGAAAGGGGATTGTATGACCTTGAGTTAAATTACATGAATTTCCGTAAGGCCTGGCAACACTTCAGTCTAAAAAGTCTAAACAACACATTGTCTTAATGTTTTTAATAAAGAATTCGGTTAGAGCAAAAGATGCCTCGTTAAACTTCAGAATACCACTAGGATTACCGCCAAAAATACTTCGTATAGATATGGATCTCAAACCAATCGAAGAGAAAAAGTTTGGCGATATCAACAGTACACACTTTTACATATTTCACAAGAGATTTTTTTGACAAACCCGTATTTTTCCACATCTTGTCGATTATTCCTGTCGTCATTCGGTCGCAGTAAATTTGGACATAAAATGA
This sequence comes from Hypercompe scribonia, assembly GCA_949316085.1. NCBI lineage: Eukaryota > Metazoa > Arthropoda > Insecta > Lepidoptera > Erebidae > Hypercompe > Hypercompe scribonia. Next base: position 22,285,583 of record OX438980.1, on the reverse strand, counting down.
GGAAATTGGAAGTAAATGAAAGGAAAAGTAGGTGAAAGGTGATGTAGTGATAAGAAACGGAAATTGAATGGACACTAGCACAAACAGTTAAGCATCAGCAACAAATAATTCGAATAGAGCATTACCTCGTATGTACGGAATATACATAGAAATATGTAAGTTCATTACTATAGTACTCCAGACTCAGTTTAGTTTAGAAAAAAAGGCCGTATATTCATGCAAAGATGTGTGGCAGTTATTACAAGTTTTTCTCCGGACCGTCTCAAAAATAAATTATATTTTAACTCAGAAATCACTGACCAACATTTATAACACAACAATGCATCAAATAAGCGCCAATATATCTTTAGAATTCCGAGTCCATCACGCAAATTATTTTCGTCCCATTATTAAAAAGTTTAGTAGTCACAGTCCAGTGATAAATCAAATCCCTTTTATATTATTCAGCAGTATTATTGTCTGTACCCGGCACAATGCATCCGACCTTAAGAGTACGTGCCTCGTATACAAATGAACTCACAACTCGGACAATTATATTTAATCTGTATTGCAAATGTAATCTGTGGACACCATTTTTAATAAATACTCTGTGCTCTGTTTTCATAGAGAATTTGTTTCTATAATGAGACGAAGCTTTTTAATATATTGATAGCTATTTTCAGTGTCTTTGCTTGGTCATTTCTTATTTTGAGTTTTTAACTTTGAAATTTTCGAAAGTCTTTGAAGCAGTTACTTGCAAGAAAAGAAAATCAGTTGTCTAAGTTTTAAGTTTGTAGCCTCAGCGGCTTAGGTTAAGATCAGAATCAGTCTGTCAGGGCGAGTAACTTCATGAGTATCTGTATAAGACAAGAATATTATCACGACTGGCACAGTGGTCTAGTAGATAGTGAAGAAAAGAGAAATCTTGGATCCATTACCACTACTTTTTTTTATGATCACAATCAGTTATTCTGTATCTGGTTGCAATTTATCTATACAATGTATTTTAAATTTTATAAGAATGTTTATCAGACTCTTACTATTAACTCAACTCAATTGATATTATTCCTATTAGAAATTTCTTCATTCTACAAATTTATGCATACACACATGGTCATCATATATATACGTACATCATACTATATTAGACGTTCAGACAGGTAAGTAAGTTCTGGCAGTAGTTTGAGAAGGTTTTACCTTCCTTATGACTGATAACACCACTAGCCTTTACTTCTACTGGTTTATGGTATTCTAACATGGTATCTAATGGCATATCATTTGTTCGGATAAGATTAATAGATAATCGATTCTTAGATTTAATTTATTTTATTATACTATAGGAGATCGGAGGCCCATTGATGCAGGGGTGACAGTTGTCGTAGTAAACGTGTGCAATACAAGGCTACGATGACTGTCATGCCTTTTACGTCCCCAAGTGAAGCGTAAAAAAGCATCATAATAGGCTGCCATAGTGTGGGTCACTACACTACATTGTCAGCATTCGCAATGACTATGGTGACTACAACTTTTGGATTCTATTCATGCTTTGCATCAGGCAGAGTAGAGCCACTTTGGCAGGCGCTCAAATAAAAAATATCTATACTGTGTACTTGTGTACACCGTAACGGACGTAATAATATCAGGCTATCAGATTGTTACAATAGCCATTAATATATACGTTAAAACAAGGATAAAGCGTTTAAACTTTCTTATGTTCCAGCTAAACATAATTAACCAAAATTTGTTGTCTACAAAACATTAGTGCACTATTTTCTCGATACATTTTAAGGACAAGTCTTAATATTATAAAACTGAAGAGTTCTTTTGTGTGTTTATTTGGTTGAACAAGTTAATCTCAGGAAGTACTGATCCGATTTTAAAAATTCTTTCAGTCCTAGATAGCCCCGTTATCGCGGAAGACCGTAGACTATACCTCATGACGCTGTGGTGACAAAGGAGCTGAGTGTCAATCAAAAGTGTTTGAAAACGGGAGAAATCGTTTCTTTTGAGAACTTCCATTATGTATACTGCATAAACGATTAAGTTTCGCCGAACGAAAACTTCTAAAAAACACCAACGCAGACGAAGTTGCACGGATCTCTTTATGATATAACTAATAACTATATATATATTTTCTTTTTTCCATTTTCCTATTGACAACACCCGCACTAGGAATAAATCCTGTGTCGCGGGGGAGTTTATAAACATACAAGAAACGAACACAAAGAACGCCCAGACTCAGAACAACAATTTGTGGATCACACAGTGTTGTCCCACGTGGGGTTTGAACCCACAACACTCAGCGAAGTATAGTGTGGCGTGGTGACCGCTTAAATCACTAGGTGAACCTTGCAGTCATATATATAATGACACAGAACGAATATTTACAAAAAACATTAAATATGACTATTTTATGTAGTACCCTCTGAGTGAGTATTAACGAAGTTCGAGTATGAACGGAAAAGAATATCACAACTTAACATAATCATTAATAATGATACATCGATGATTATGTATGAATCATAATAAATCGATAAGAGCATTCATGCATTATAGTATTTTAATCCAATATAAACCATCTTATATCTGATATCGGTTTATATTCCAGTGGACGTCTTTCGATGATCTTGCGATGATGATGGTAATATACTGTGACATATCATCTAAAGAATGACGTCATAACTGGTAGTCAAAACACAGTATGTCCCCGGGTTTTCACACACTGTTAACAATCGAGCGTGTCCCAAGTTTTTTAAGGTTCCATACTATCGTAACCATCAATTGAGGCAGCGATAAAGTACGAGTAAAAACTTGGGGATACATAAGGGTAGGTACCTATCCTGGGGCACTCAGATTGGGGAACTTCTCCCCACCCTTGACTATGGTGATGTCAGAAGACCAACTAAAAAAACTTGAGTGGCTCCAAAATCTCTGTTAGGATTACGGAAATATGATCACATGTAAACTCAAATGGGGTTAATACGCTTTTGTCGGTAGGTTCATATTCTTTCTCTGTTACACAGTATTCTCTTTCATCCTCACACATCCTCTGTCGTAATGGGCGCTTCCAGTTCTTGCATAACAATCATTGCATAGATGTAAGGTCATCAGACAATTTACAATTAAAATTGCCAATTAATTCCACCCAATTTGGAGAATCCTTTATTGTGCAAGCAGTGGAAGTAAGGAACAACTTGGTTGAGACAATCTATCAAGCTAAATTCTTGCCTGTAAAAAGCTAGTAAGGGATTATTATTTGTCGTTATATACTCGTATGCTCAATATAATCACAGTATGTATTTTAGACTGTATATGTGTATGTATGTGTATTTTTATGTTTTACATAAATAGATATTTACGTACTTATGAATGTTATACATTTATAATTTTATAATTGATATGTTTTTAACTGTTTTAAATAAAAAATAGATTTTAGTTATGTAATATCCGTATAAAAGTTTGAGAGGGGTCTTGAGAGGGGCACACCGTGTGGTTTTAGTCGGTCCGATTCGGACACACCACCCTGCCGTAAACCCCGGTGGGGTGACGGACCGAGGGGGTTTCCACACGTTAAAAAAGAAAAGGACCTTTGAAAGAATTGAAGTATTCTTATATTCATGCTTTATTAAGTTTAACTAATATTAATTAATGTAATGTTTAATGCATAAACTGCTATAACATACAAACCTCTAGATAGCTCCTTTTGAAGTTAAATACATTTATTTTGTGTTCTAATGAAAAGAAATTAAATTAGTGTCGTAACTAAACCGTTCTAAATTCAAATAAATCATAGTGATGTCACACGGAAACCGTTAATTCGCAACGAACACAGCGATGTATAAGATTTAATAAAATAACATTTCCGAAACTCGTTAGCATTGTTAATTGGCTAACTCGCTCTAAAGCCGTGTACGCGTACTCGCATTTTTATAAAGAGTGGAGATAAATTCTCATGTTTATACAGGTAATTAATATTTATAATGAAAATACAGTACACCTTGCATTTACTTATTTAATTATTTCTCTTGAACTGTATTTGTCTGGGTTTGTTAAGTATAAATATTAATTTTAGGTTATAATAGACTCGTTTTTCTGTGACTCAAGTTTTAAATTATAAAAGTTACCTGCATAAGCTAAGGTAACATTTCGGCAAACAAATAGATGTAAGTGCAGTTTGGATACTTAAAATGTGCATATTTTTGTGCACTCATTATCATCATCAAGAGCTTTCAACAGTCCACTACTGGACATAGGCCTCTCCTTGAAAAGGAGGTGTTGATATTCGTACATCACCAACATGTAGCGCTATGAAAAAAAAATTTGAAAATGCTATAATAACAACTATAACCAGATTATATCAGTACCAAACCGATGTAGAACTGGCAACCAATTAGCATCATAATATTAACTACGTTTTTACAAACGCTACGCTATGAAAATTACCGGCTATCGGTTATTGACGTAATCAAACGTAAAAAAACAATCACATCTCTTACTTTTTTCAATATTCTTTTAACATAAATAACGGACTAGTTGTAAAAGAATGTAGTATCACACAATCGCCACAAATCATAGTTAAGCAAAGGAAACAACTAGCATAAATCCTAATAGTTTTTTTTAAGAATCGTCATAGACAAAACTATATTGTTACACAACTAAGTACATATAAATATAACGTACTCAACCCGCAATAGGCTAGATGACACCTTAGTCAAATTAGTTACTTTTTATCCAATGTCAAAACGACAATTTTGTATGAAAAATGTACTAAATACCAAATTGTGACGTCACTGTTTTAGACTACTCAATTGAACAAGATATTTCACTGTATATTTGATTGAAATTCGTAATAATAATAAAAAACTATGTTAGTTGTATTTGCCGAGATGTTTTGGCGATATTAGTTTTAATGAAGTGGACATTGGTATTTATTTACGATACAGTCATCTACCCAATCATAATCATGATGTCGTAAATCACTATCAACGGTTATTTACGAGGCGGGACAAAAATATTATGTAATAATAACATTGTGTTTTAATATGATATGAAAGTAGATCATTTCTTATCATTGTTCATGAAATAATAGAAATGATTGAACTCTGTTCTTCCTTGTTTATGTTTTGTTGTTTCTCTTGTATCACAATATAATCTAGTAATACCCGCAACTTGAATGCCATCTTCAGTTTCAAAATTCAAATAAGTTTAGAAACAATAAATTAAATTAGTTGAAACATAAGTCTAAGCCCCAGTGTCTCACAAACTTCGTAATGACTTACTAAAGAACTTAAACAATATAATTTTGTTGTGGATACAATAACACGAGAACAATAGAAAATGCTACCACACTTTAATTCTGTCTATTCACATAAAAATGAATCTCTGTTTCCCTTGGTCACGGCATCACGCCTAAACGACTGAACCAATTCCGATTGGATTCGATAATTATTTTAGTATTGCATAAACTTTTTAACAAGGAAGGCTAGCTATAGGCTATAAGACGTCACGCTAAGACCTACAGAAGCCAGGCATCAATGAAAAGTGTTTCAAAATGAGGAAAATATATTCATTTTGAGAAACGCAGACGAACTCGCACTGGTTAGCTAGTTATTAAATATATATAATATATAATCCGTATACTTTTAGAAAGAGAAATAATTATCTTCAGGCGTTGCTATTGTGATGCTCATTCACAAATCTCCCTTACAAATTCTAAAGGGTAGCGAAAAGATATTTAATCACAACACAGACACTGACATAATCAGTTGATAAGCTTAGAGCCCTGGTCCGCGCGGCAAATAAAAAATGATATTCCCTCAAAATTTCTCGCTGTTCTTTCATTATAAACTACCCAATTAATCAGTGGTCCAAGCGAAATTAGTTATAACATTACTCAGTAGATTTTAGTTACTGCAGCTTCGTTTACAAGAAAGATAAATATTAATGAAACTGAGTTGGTCAATAATTTATAGGAAAATGTCAACAAGATTTTAGAGACGAAACACAATACTCGGGGACATTTTGAACTGAAGATGATAAAGTAAAGTAAGGCCGAACGTTTGGTTATCAGTGTCTCTTTAAAAAGCCAACTTTATAGTTGCCTGGTGTAAACAACTTTTAGCAATATGGCCGCCTTTTTTAATTTAACGAACTGGCAAAGATGTAAGTAAATCAGAAAAACATTTTAATGCATTTTTGAAACTTAAAATGCTTGTAATTTTTTTTTTATACAGACCGTTCGTGTTTATTACTGTTTATTAAACATTTTATTTAATAGAAAGTAAAGTCCAATATACAGTTTACGTACAGCGACAACCATTTTAGTTCTTTTATATTTATTTACGTTTAGGTATATTGAATAGTTATTATTTACACGTTTATCAGATAATACTGTGCCACATTATCGATTTCCAATACTTTTTCCTCATTATAAAAGAGAAGCATCGAAGACATACCTACAGATATAGAATTTCAGTTATTTTACTAAAATTAAAGTCTCATATTTGGTGTATGTACGTAATATTTGTAACATAATTAAATTAATTCGTTGAGCTTTGAGTTTTAAGACTTTTACAACGTGTATTATTTACGTACCTACAGTAGGACCATTCATTTTTAAATATACATAATTAACTATACATATTAAAACAACAAATAGTTTACATGACACGAATATAGTAATAAGTAATAAATTTCCTCAACATACCCTACACATGTACGTTTAGATTGTATGCTTCGGTAGACTCTCATCGGACAATACAAGAGTAAATGAGAAAAATCGTGTGAATGATAAGTATGTCTTTATGAGCATACTTGCTGACTGACCGCCATACCAAGAAGACATGCCTGACAGCTCATAAAGGCGTCTCAGTGACCGCTTTACAGTACCTATGGCAGCGAAACTTGGCGGGAGTATGGCGAGAAGTTACGATTAAATAACAAATACTGTAATATAAGATTACTGACGGTCGGTCGTTAGAATGGACGTAGTGACGAAAACTGAAAGTGTTCTGAGGTGATTTGGCACTTAGAAACGATGAAACCAGTAATAAAACCAACGTTGGTATGATATGTTGGTCCAGTAGGAACGCATACGCAGTCACAAAGTGGAGATATTCGCAAGAGAAAATCTAGTGCTATAATGCTTTATGTTTAAGGAAGTAAAGGACTTTTGTTTCTGCCGACCACAAAGTGAAAAAGAGGGGTTAAATGATTCCTATAAATATGAGAGAAAATTCCCACAACCTAAGTTTTGAAAGAGTTATAGTTGAACTAGGTGAGCTGCGTAACTATATCTGCATCTCTAAACAAGAAATTTGACTCGATTTTACAATATTTTTCAAAACAAATGGGCTAGCTAAAACAAAATATTTTTACAAATCGAACCAATAATTCCTGAGGTGAACACATTTAACCAAACAAGCTATTCAGATTTATAATGTTAGTTGATAACGTTAAAATATAATAATAATAGAGTAACTTAAAAAACCTATGCGTATTAGACTTGAATAAAAAGAAACTAACGGGACTTAGTACGTCTGGCAGGTTCATATACAAGAATATAATTATAATCATACCAAACAACACAATGACGACGCAGACCCGAAAGTAACACGATCTGTTCTTCTGCTTTTAATTAAATGAATCACTAACACCAGTCCGAGATCACAATGGACAAATCCAATTCTCTGAGTAATTACTTATCTTGGGCCGCACGCGAAGATAACGGGTAGACACTAAACGTACGTCACGTCACTATGCGCGGGAAAATACACGTAGTAATGAGTAATTATCAGTGTGATATTTCTACCTAGTAACTTATGTTTAAGTAGACCATTTCTAATAATAGGCAGAGTATGATTTTTTTCTTTTTTTTTTCTATATTAAAAGCCCGCCAAAGTGACTGCACTCTGCCCGATGGAAAGCATGAATAGAATGCAGACAATGCAGTATGGTGACCCACACTATGGTGGCCTTGTGAGATGCTTTTTCACACCCCGCTTGGGGATGTAAAAGGCATGACAGTCATCGTGACAGTGTAAGGCTTTCACAGTTACCACGATAACTGTCACCCCTGCATCAATGGGCAGAATGAATTAGTCAGAGTATATACTTACAGTTGTACCTTACAACCTGTACCTGTTGTAGAATCGATACCTATATAGGGCGACACTTTGTATGATCCACAAATAAATGGTCTAAGAGTGGCTGTTCTTTGTGTTAGTTTCCTGTGACCCGGAATATATTCCTAATCCCTAGAAGTGTTTTACATAAACCCTAAATATAAACTATGCTCGATCAATTTTCAACTAAGTAACACTATCAACGTAATAATAAAATATGTAACTAGCAAAATTACAACATTAATTCAGTTCTAAAATAAAACTTTTTACGACTTGTACATGCCTAAAACGTTGGTACAAATTCATTTGACTTTATTATTTTGTTGTCGTTTTAGATATAAAGAGCTATTTTCAAAAGGCTACGACAACAATGCCACGCAACCTATAGATAACCGCGACACACGGAAATCCCTAATCGAGCAATATTTACTACATATTGGTGATTCGATGCACACATTGCACGCTGCACCAGAACTAGGTGCAAATTGCTATCTTACTTTTATTAACAGGAAGTGCGTTTGTGCGAATATTTTTATCTGTGGTTAGTTTATTTAAAAAAAGAAAATGATCGATTATACGACATTCAAACAGATCAGACGAACTTCAAATTTATTTTTAATTGATTGATTATTTAACGACAAATAAAACCTTATTTTTCCTATTGCAATAGCCAATAACATATTGTTTATGGTCCGCCATAGAACAGTTTCGCTTTATTGGTCTACTAGATCAAAGTCACCAATAAAATAACATCTATCGTTTGAAACTCGTTCTCATATTTTAACCATAAATTGTGTTGTGATTCGCGGCTGGTTGTGAACGTCAGACGGTGAAGTCATGTTTGATTGCATCACATCGCCTTATGAACGGATCCTTGAGTGCTTGGTGACATTGTTATCATTTTAATCTTTGATTTTGACAGGATTTGCACGACACTTTTGTTCCATGTCTCTCATCAATGCAACGACATGTTCCAGAGCGAAGGGTGGCAGGGTAGAGCCAGTATTATTATAAAAAACTATGCGCTATTGATAGGGTTTCGAATATTTCTCATTAGAAATATTTATCAGTCATGGGTCCGTAATCATTTTTTTATCTTGTCATGAAGTGATACCATAAAGATTACGAGTGACTATGATCTTAGTCTATCTGATAATCTGATTGGAATTTCTATTCCTTTAAAGATCTGATATATTGTAGGGTCATCATCGTCTTTTTCTCAGTACAATTTTATTTGATTGCGTTAACTTGTTTTTTTATTACCTACCCCTTGCTTGACGCCGTTTCTTGATAATGTAATCATTTTCAAGTGGAACAAAGGAAGAAAGTAACTTAAGAAAAGGGTAAGCTATGTCACAAGTATCAGCTGGGAAATCTTAACTGACAATAAATCAACAACCTTACCGAGACTCAAACTAAACATAGACAGCCCTTCTAGCCATAGACAATGAATACCGAGAAACATTTCAATTATAACTAAAAGAACGCCCACCTACTTCGCTAATCTAAATACGTACACGCCCCGAGCAATTTGTGGGTTAATTCAAATCAGACAAAGCGTCTTGAAAACAATTGCTACTGAGAAATGAACCCGCGCACTTCTGATTTAACCATCTTAAATTAACGCCCACAAATTAAAAGAAATAAAAGTTAGTTGAAAGTTTTAAGAGCTTTCCGCTGTTGGTGTTCCAAAAATTTTCAAGTGAAAACGATAATAATAAATGTTTGTATTTCCATTTCCTACGGCAATGTAATTTACTATTTAAGAGTTCTGTATTTACTTTCGCAGAACTCGCACGAGCGCCCAGATGGTGGGTTGTCACATAAAAAACTTTTTACAATGACAAAAAGTTCGGAGAAAATAGAATTGGTTTAAAGGAAATTATTTAAAGCTGTTTCGTTTTAAATAGGTTGGCGTAATAAGGCTGGAGACCTTGACACTTATGGCCAAATCGCTCGTACTACTTATAAATTAAGACAATAACTGGATCCGTATTTTGACAGATTAAGAACACGGAATGTCACCCGATTCATCTCGTGGGTATCGTAAGAGCCTTCTAAGGCCTTCTAAGAGAGTAAACTTGACAAAAATCATATACGAACCCGCCTGGTCAAGGTGGTAAAGTAGGCCAAAACCTCCTCACTGTAGCTGTGGACGTGATGTGAAGCGTATTAAATATAGAAATAAAGCAAATGCAAAGTAACATTTTGGCAATGTAGATATTTTATTGAATGGTCGTTTCCATGGCTAATATTCTAGTTAACATCATCTTCATATCTACACGGGAATTCCAATTGGTTATAAAATAATTTACCTAACTCGCCGTTCATACTGCATAAAAATATTGACGTACGAGTACTTATCAATTATGTTCAAAAACTATCATAGAATTCAGTTTCGTGTACAGTTAATGATTATAATCTTAGATGATTTTTGTTTTATCTGTTTTAGACTGAAAAAAGTACGAGATTCACTAATATGCCGCAAAATTCGTTATAGACACTTATAGAAGAAATCTTATTGACCTACGGACATGACGAAAGTTATTTGAACGTATTAAGAAATGGTTTTACACATTTTTTGTGTCGAATATTTACTTTCATACCTATTTTCAATTAACTGGTATTTCAAAAATTTAGAAGTAACTATCTACCTACGTTACAATGTTTTCAATAAATGTGATTGGAAATCTCAATTTTCATTATGGTCAAACCTTAAATACAATTAATATGTTACATTCAAACACTACGATATCGATAAAATATTTATTTGGCTTCAATGTCTGAGAGTACTTATTAAAATACGTGTGAACCTATAACCAAAATAATGACGGTAAAACAATAAACTTATTCATTTTACAACAACTAAACCTATACTGCACACTACTATCAAGAATTTTCACATGAATTTCATTAAAAAAACAACGGCTACATGGGGCAAAGATATTGTGTGCAGCCATTATCTAATCTGTTATCAGTTCAATATTATGATCGCTATTATGACGCCTACAGGTGCTCCACTGTACAGTACAGTAATCTGACGAAAAATAATATCAGCCTAGACAGTTCGTGCGTATTATTAAAAAACACAGCTAATGGTGTTTCAAGGTTCAAGACACATAGGTTGAATAAGCAGATTACGTTGGAAGTAATGCTAACAGATTATATGGTCAAGGTTGCACTGACGTAAGCGAAATAACGTAAATTACGAACAACATACATTCATTTTCGAAGGTATGAAACGCTTTTGAAGGCATTAAACTACGATCGGAACGCACCGCGCTACAGAAACATCAACAAAGTGGATGCAGCGTCGTGCGACGATATGTTTTGATTGTTTTGTTATGCATACCGCAGGCTGTGGGTGTCGTCAGCGTGCGACATGTGTGAGTTTACACAACAGAGGCTGCACGCGAGAGCCGTCGGCCGTCGCTCACTTGGCTAAGTTGCAAAGTTGCTTTTATAAATACGCCACCGGCACTCGAGCGTAGTCGCCCCTCTCCCCGGGTCCCCGCAGAGCACTGCTGCTCGCGTGCCGCTCATCGCCATTATCTGCGGGACCTTGGGCCGCACCGCGCGATAAAACCACTCACCTTTTTGATTTGGAAATGATCAGGACGCAGAGTCTCTTGGATCTCCTGCTCGGTTCCGCGCGGCGCCGCCTGCACCGAGCTGCGGAACCCGTCGAGCACCCCCTTAAACGTGAACTTCTTCATCGCGAATAAACGAGTAGCGGGTCCTTTGTCCGAAGGCCGCTCGCGCCGGCCGCGGCTACATCACAGCCGTCCGCCGCGGACAGCGAGCCGGTTTTGGCGGAAGGAAGGTCGGTCGCTCCCGCGCTACACGTCGCCGCTACTGCGCAGGCCACCCGGGACCGACGCCGACGCCGCCACGCGCCCGTCACGCTGACGATCGACGAAAACTAGGCGAGGCACCGCCTCCGGAATGTACAGCAATGCGGCTCCTCTGACGGATCGATAGCTAGGACAGCGGTTACACACGCGCACTGGCGACACGCTGTCAACGAGGTCGCCTCGGACTGGCCGGAAAGAGTGCGACGCGGCCGATCGATGCGCCCGGCCCCGTTCGGAAAAGAGATGAACACATATTGCGCATGAAGGCACGTCTTGCGGAAGAAAAATTTCACAGCTGATAACTAAATAGTTCTGTATGCTACCGCAGGGTGGCGCGCAGAATGATAACATCGCGTGACATTTCACATCAAATGTCAATATTGTCAAACCCGGTGCCATTGTCCTATCCCCGTCAAAATACGCACAGAAGTGAAATTCATATTTTATTAGGATAAAAGTTAGAGAAAATGTCTTTTAAAATAATAGTGAGAAATTTAAAGACAATGAGTTATGTGGGGAGCTACAAGAAAATTAGAGACCGACCATTTAGGTAAGTTTAGTTTTGAAGTAGTTCTACTATAAACAATGATGATATTCTCATAAACATGTGTAAAGAGGTTGGCTTAAACAGTTTCGACATCCGCAATTAATAATAAAATAGTATATAGCTGGCGAAAATACTGTAATTACTTAGGATTCGCCAAATGAGTATAAGTAGAGGGAGAATCAGCTTACCTAACACATTCAGTAATCGTAAAAATGTAAATAATAAGATATTGGTCTAAGTTTTTAGTCTCATTAGTCATTGATATTGGTTACGTATTTTTGATATGTACTTACCGTTTTAATGAACATATTAAATACTCTTATCTTGCCTTACAAACATTGTAACATGAGTATGTAACCAGACTATAAAAAAGATTTGTTTAAACGATCTTAATATTACAGGTTATATTGTGCAACAGCAATAGCTACAGGCTATATGGCATACAGCCATTTTAAAAACAATAAAGTAGAGATGAAGGAGGTAATACAGGCCAAAGATTATATGGCAGCACCTATCACACCATTACATGAGCTGGAGAAAAACCAGAATGATATGAAGGCACAGATGGAACTGCTCATTATGAGGATACAGGCAGAGTTCTGTAGAGCTCTGGAAAAAGAAGAAGATGAGGTATGTTTTTTTTATAAAGTTGACAAACAAGTATTTGACAGATGCTGTCAAATCATTTCTTTTTTTTGCTAAACATTGCACGATCTTCGTTTTTTTTCTTATAAGACTTATGTGTATGTCTGAGATCTTGTACAATACTAAAACAGAATTCTTTCAGTGTAATTTACAAATTTCAATTACAAAGTTCAATATATAGCATTAAATATAAACGATAAGGTCTCAAAATCAATAGTAGTAAAAATAACCACTTACTATTTGTTCTATACAAGCATATTCATCAGCAATAGCTTTTAACGGTCCACTGCTGGACATAAGCCTCTCCTTCAACACCGATTAATTTTATGAAAAAATTGATATTCTTTTACTGAATACTGACGTGTTTTCTAGCACTGTATTTATGTTTTCCTGTTTATTTTGCGACTTATATAAAAAATATTCTCTTGTAGGCCTGGGACGATGACAAAACACCACATGAATATGATTTCGAAAATGATGCTTTCATTATATCTCCGGTACGGCACATAGTGTTTAATTTTGATTTTTTTTAATTTTAAAACCTGTGTCATAAAATGATATTATTATAATCAGTTTTTGTAAAGTTTCAATGTTAATTGTAATTACGATGTTAATCTTTCATCATCATCATCAGCCTATCGCAGTCCACTACTGGACATGCCCTATTGCACGCCACTCCTATAATTTTAGGCTTTTATATATAATAGACATTTCATATATATTATTTACCATACCATATTAACTATGGCTTACGAAAGTTTAAAATTTCTCATGTAATTTATTTGTAACCGATTTTGACCTCAGTAGCCAGTTTCAATGGAGACCAGCCGACTTCACAGGAGATATGCACAAATGAATAAACACAGGTGCAATCTTTGTTCCCTGACTCACAAAATCTGATGGGACAGTTATCTGACATGTTCGGGTAGAGATCATATACACTATACAGGTTATACGTAGTCTAGGGTTATACGGTTATATGTATGTAGGCACGGGTGTTAAGACCCCAACTTCCAAACTTCGGCCCGTTATTAAGTACTTTAGTAATCAGAAAAGTGACCAGATATGGGAATCGAACCCGAGACCTTGTGATTGGCAATTGCATACACATATGTAACTGCCATATTAATGCATATTAACTGCCTCGGTGGCGTAGCGGTAGTGAATGCGACTGTTTTACTTGAGTCGGACCAAATGTTTGTATGATCTGCAAATATTTGTTTTGAAGTTTGGGTGGTTTCTATGTATAAAGGTATTCTATCAGTCAGGTTAGTTATCATAGCACACGCTCTGCTTAGTTTGAAACTATATAACGTTGTGTGTCAAATGTTCGAAATATTTATTAATTTTTATATAACCGCTAGACCAGCTTGAAAAATTTCTTATATACATATGCATAAAACATGTTGAGTGAATAAATGCAGGAATTATATAAATTCAACACCACTTACCTTGCATAAGCTTCAGCCGAGTACAATTGAGTAGCTCGTTTTATTAAACTACTTTGTGCAAAAAGGCAGCTATTTTTATTACAATGTACATTGAGTATCAACACTATAGATTGTCAAAGAGACGACTTGTCTCATAATCCCCGGAATGGGACCGATGGAGGCACACGTAGATTCGGATTATAGATCCGAAATTCACGTGGAGCCAGAGATCAGATCTTCAAGGCCACCTAGCCCTTAAACTGATTTCTATATATTTATTTATTTACACTTTATGCACTTTCTACATCGGTAGACTAAATGCCCAAGTCATTCGCTTCCAGTCAATCTTAGGGTGGTATAGAAATATTGTAAGGGAGGTGCACAGAGGTTACATTGACAATGAAAATATACCATACATGAGTACATATATATACATACATGAACACATACAATGCATATGTCATAAATATACACATATATATACATAAATAAATATTTGGGCAATTTAACACCAACATCGTCTAGTTTCAAACTAAGCAGAGCTTGTGCTATGATAAGTATACTGACTGATGGAATACTTATATACTTTTTTTTTGTACATACATACATATTATACATAGAAAACACCCAAACTTCGAAACAAATATTTGCAGATCATACAAACATTTGGTCCGACCCGGGTATCGAACCCGAGACCTCGAGCATAGTAGTCGCATTCATTACCGCTGCACCACCGAGGCAGTTAGATATACACATGTATACACATTTAGATTATATTCGTACACCATAACAACTTGCCTATAAACTGAGCCATTTGTAGTACATTTATTTGAAAATAAGTTGAAGCAACCTGTAGTAACATCCTGTATTTATAAGTGTTTACGTATTAGAGCGCACTCTGCAAACTTTTTTAATTTTATTCGCCTCTTCTAAAAATCTAATCTCGCGATAGAATAATGTCTATTTCAGTAGTTTTCTTCGAAAGAGGATGATTCAATTTCCAATACTTCATTGATAATGTACTCAAAATGATTATCCTCTTTCGTCTGTATAAAGGTTAGCCTACATTTTATTAAAAAATAAAAAAAAAACTTAGTCAATTTGACAAAATCAAAAACAAACATAAATAAGGAACAAATAAGCAATAATCGTATATAGGAAGTAATTCGGGATTGTTTAAACGGACAAATGGAAATTAAAATTTTTTCAAAATAAATAGGTTGAGTAAACTTCTTTTTTTAACAAAATCGTCATAATAAGTTAGTCATTTATGCGTTAATGATAATATATATATATATATATTCATTCATTCATTCATCACTTTGCATAAACATACAAGATTTTTTATCTACACAGAGAATTTTTTTATTTAAATTCATCTTGGTCTTTAATATATGATAATAATTGACAAAGTTTTCGATTATACGTTTTGTAGGTAAGTTGCATATTCTAACCATAGAGTACGATAAAGTAGGCGTAAGATGAGTAATGAAACTACTTGTCAATTTGTAATAATAGCCATAGTGCGATCTATTGTGTAAAGATGTGGTAAAGTCGCCATGTTGCTACTAATTGTTTGTTATTATTATTACGTCACCTGTGGTAGCAGGCTTCGCGCCACAGAAACTTAATATGTCTTGATCTCTGTGATAGCTGTCGCAAGTGTCATGTTAGAACTTATCGAGGCACATTTTAGGTGTGAATTTTTAAATTTATACTATATTATATTTTATTTTGATAAAACTGGCACGTAAAGAATGAAAATATAAATGATACAAAAAAAATGTGTGTGTGTACTAGCGTACACTCGTAAGAAGTGAAACTTCTTTATGACGTTATTTTTCAAAAAAATAATTTAAACCCGTCCGAAGTCGATGCAATCGCCACCTGGATTTCAAAAATGTAACTACTCAAAACGGGCCGCAAAATACATTGGAGACATTTACCAATCCCTACTCCGCTGGAGAAAGTATACTTCGAATCACGCGTGGTAGGGATAAGAAAAAGATGGCGCGTAACGGAAAAATGTGACGCGTAACGAAAAAATGTTACACTAAATTTTTTTCCAACCCCGATAAAGAAGTTTCACTTCAATAAAATCGCTTGTTCAAAGTTACTTCATCGGTTTAGAAGACATGTTACAGAAATCAAGCTCTATTTTAAGGATTTTAGTACCTAGTTTTTATCAGGTCTATTGACGAGTAGGAAATGTCAGATAAAAGTTGTAGTTACCATTCTCTTAGGTGTTACAAACTTGTCAAGTAGTTTAAAAAGAAGAATGCCTCAGTACATATGGGCCATCTTAAAGTGATGCTAAAGACTCGGAGAAAACTGGTGTAACTGGTGTGCTTCAGCTTACTAGAGGCAATACAACCTTCCGTAGTTGTGGCGTACCTAAGGGCGGCCACACTCTTGTACCTCTTAAGTTGTACATATCATTGTTTGCTTGTTTACCCTCTGAAACATAAAAAGGATGCCATAAAATTGTCAATTCATAGTACTAGAATATGTAATGTCACAAGTGTAGATGCTGTACACTATTTTCTTAATATAGAAGTATTTAAGATTGTATGATATCTCAATATACATAAGCCTGCCCGCTCCACCGTCTCTACCTTCTGCTGTTGGTGTAGAGCACAGCATATATTTTACAATTTCCTTTAACCGACTGTTGTGAATGCGCTCTTTTAGGATGCGAAGTTCAAAGTAGACCGTTGGACACGTCCAACAGGGGGCGGTGGAATCACGTGTGTACTGCAAGATGGACGGGTCTTTGAGAAGGCAGGAGTCAACATTTCCGTAGTGTCAGGAACACTGCCACCAGCAGCAGTCCAACAAATGAGAAGCAGGTAGGTTCGTGCCTTTAAGAGTTCAGAAGATCCATTCTCCTAATAAAAACGTGTGCGTCTCGGGATGATGCTGATGTTCTAAGTTGAACTATTTATTGAAATTTGTGAACTTGAGAGGAAAGTTCAGGTTATTACTTACATTTTATCTATCCTTCTAATACCTTTAAACGAACAATGTTTGTATGTATATGTATATATTTATCAAAATAATCCGAATCTCGGAAACGGCTCCAACAATTTTCATGAAATTCAGTATGCAAGGGTTTTCGAAGGCGATAAATCGATCTAGCTAGATTTCATTTTTAGAAAACGTTGTTTTATCCGTGTTTTCAACAAAAATACCGAGTAAAGCTCGGTTTCCAGGTACTGTATATTAATATGATAATGTGAGGAAAGGTAATTTGGAGAGAGAACTGTGTGTCCGAGAAACGGCTGGGTCTTTGGGTGTGCGTGAGAGAAAGGGAAGCCAGACAGACTTTCGCCGTAACGCGTTACGTAACGAAGCGGTTTACCCTTCTATAAAAAGTTATCACTTCAGAAATTCTGTTCCGATCTTCTCTCCTGCTTACAAATGTCTTACAAGGTATTCTGGTGTGCTTAGAGTAGTTAGTTAGAGAAGAGAATTCCCTGATTACTAGTTTACCAACATTATTGTTAAATTTATAACTTGGAACACATCACCTTGTAAAGAAATATCTCTCTTTGATAGATAAACCTAGTTTAGATGACATTGTACATTCAAAACCCATACGCAAGTCCATTTTTAATGAGACATCATTTTACTTTCTTAATTATTATCGTACTAATGATAGTGCATACTAACATCGTACATACGAAACAGGGAATAAAAACCTAAGTCCCGTAACCTGCACCTCGGTTTTTGTGTCGTAAAAACTTGTCAGATCTAGTCTTGACTTAATCATAAATGTTATTCATAGTTATGATTTCTTCAGCTTGCACAATATATCATTCAATAAAACCATACTTGAGAAGATTATTAGTGTAATCAGTAAATATTAGAAATGTGTGTCATATTTTAACTGATTAGATTATAAATATAGTAACGTAAATACTAGACATTATGTTTATCGATGTATTGATGAAATCGTTTAGAAAGTGTCACGTCGTACACAGTATTTTTAATGGCAATACTCTACACCACACGACACTACCTACGAACATTTTGGGTTATGAAATTCAGCAGGTCCAACAACAAGTTGAAATTAAAATCAAATTGGAGAATTGAGCGAGCCCATATCAGCACACATGGCAAATGGATTTTCTACTCAAAATATCTGGCAACAAACTTCCTTGGCAATGAAATCGTTTTCAGAGGAGTCGCGGCTACTAGTCTAGTGGTTAGTGGCTCTGAATGCTAAGCGGAGGTTGTAGGTTCGATGCCCACCTAGGACAAATATTTGTTTGATGAGCAAGAATACTACTTAAATAATAATAAAGAGTAAATATAATATAGTAGAGTAAATAGAATAAAGAATAATACTGAGTATTTAGAAATATTTATGTATGGCTATCAGCGATCTGGTTCCCATAGTACAGGCTCTGCCTAATTTGCAATCAGACAGCTGTGTGTAAGATGTGTGAGGCCATTTATTTATTTATAAAATGGAAAGTTAAATGTGTATCCGGAAAGCGGTAAGGGATACCGCTAGTGTTGGATTGAGAAAATATGGAATTCTTCAAAAGTAACGTAAAGGGTTTTGAAAGGACCTACTCCCTAAGTGTTGTTGTGTTTCGTTGGTGAGTGTGAGACCGGAGGCCCATTGATGCAGGGGTGACCGTGGTAACTGTGTAAGCCTTACACTGTCACGATGACTGTTATTTCTTTTACGTCCCCAAGCGGGGTGTAAAACAGCATCTCACTAGGCCGCCATAGTGTGGGTCACCATACTGCATTGTCTGCATTTGCAATGAGTATGGTGACCACAACTCTTGGATTCTATTCTTGCTTTCCATCACGCAGCGTAGAGTCCCTTTGGCAGGCTCTTAATATAGAAAAAAAAGTTCCAACGTTTAATATTGTTAATGATCCTAATCACACCCTCACAATTGCTTTTTAATTTTTATTTGTCACTAGGGGTAAGAACCTACAAAATACCGAGCTACCGTTCTTCGCGGCCGGTGTTAGCGCGGTTATCCACCCTCGCAACCCAATGGTGCCCACCATACATTTCAACTATAGGTACTTCGAAGTCAAAGACAAAGATGGTAAGTTTTTTTTTTCTATTTTAGAGCCTGCCAAAGTGACTCTACTGCGCCTGATGGAAAGCATGAATAGAATCCAAGAGTTGTGGTCACCATACTCATTGCAAAGGCTGACAACTCAGTATGGTGACCTATACTATGGCGGCCTTGTGAGATGCTTTTTCACACCCCGCTTGGGGACGTAAAAGGCATGACAGTCATCGTGGTAGTGTAAAACTCACACAGTTACCACGATAACTGTCACACCTGCATCAATGGGCCTCCGGTCTGTATATAACAGGTGTTGCATATAACATAGACATGCTTTATTTAGATAATTTTTGATCTTACGTTACACTCTATTTTTACATAACTTTAGCACTATTAACTATGCTAACGAAGTTTTTCAATTACAGGTGTGCAATGGTGGTTCGGCGGTGGTACCGATTTGACTCCATACTATTTGAATGAAGACGATGCCCAGGTATTCCATACGACGCTAAAAAATGCCTGCGATCAACACGACGAAACCTATTATGTCAGGTGAGCTTTCAGCCCAGTTGGTCAATCATTAGTAATAATATTTTATTTCTAGAAAATACAAACATGTTACACAACAATTGCAATATGGGCGTGTGCCTGTAACGTGAGGTCAGTGTTTCAGCCAATAGCGTTTAACAATCCAATGATGCAATTTAATACAAACTTGTTTTACCTGACGCCATACATGGTGATGTGACTCTAATTCAGGTACATTACCCGGATAAAACTCTTATCTACTACTAACTCACCAGCCCAACCATATCTACGGTTCTCAAAACGTTTGCCCCGCTTTCATTGATGCTCGGTTCCTATTGGTCGTAGCGTGATGTTATATAACCTATAGACTTCCTCAATAAATGAGCTATGCTACTTTAAAAGAATTTTCGACTCGAACTAGTAATTCCCGAGATTAGCACTTTCAAACAAACGAACTCTTCAGCTTTATACTATTAGTATAGACTAAATAACTATCACTGCTATCAAGAATATTAAAAACTACTAAAGCTACTTTTTTTTGGCAACACCAATACTTTATTAATTTCTATTTCACAACTGTAAGTAACTTTATTATTTTTCTAGGTTTAAAAAATGGTGTGATGACTACTTCCACATTCCTCATCGTGGCGAATGTCGAGGCATCGGCGGCATCTTCTTTGATGACTTGGACACGCCCGACCAAAAATCCGCTTTTGATTTTGTAACCTCATGCGCCGAGGCTGTTATACCTAGCTATATACCTATTGGTATGTATCCATTTACTTTTTTAATTATTTGGTTATTATAAAATTTAATATATACTATTTTACCATCAGCGTATACATAAGTCTTCAACGAATTTTCTTACAAATCTTATATTTAACAGTAGTGTAACGCGAGCTCATTGAATAAATCAAATCATTTTCGATGAATATAGGAAAACGAGAAATATTAAGTAGTATAATATAATAAATTAATATTAAAAAATGTCTTGTTTTAGTACAAAAACACAAAGATGATGCGTACGGATACTACGAGCGGCAATGGCAACTGCTGCGTCGCGGACGATACGTGGAATTTAACCTCATGTACGATAGAGGGACTAAGTTCGGGCTGCACACCCCCCAAGCTAGATACGAGTCTATCCTTATGTCACTACCTCTTAATGCTGTGAGTTCTTTAAAAATAACATAACGATTTTTTTACAAGATATTGGCTTGTTTGTCTAGTGAGCAGTAATTGAAACTGCTAAACCTGTGGTCGTCGGTTCAGTTGTCACCCGTGAAAAATAACAGTGTAGTGATAATATGTATGTGTTTGTCTAAGTGCCGTCTAAGTCACCGTTTCAGAATGGTAGACATACGCTCCCGAACTAAACGGTTCAGCTCTTCCTCCCTGTGCAGATCGGTTAAAGCCTGGAATTCATTACCAGCGCACGTGTTTCCCTCCCACTACGATCCCGGGTCATTCAAGCGGGGCGTGAAAAAGCATCTCATTAGGCCGCCATAACGTAAGTGGGTGGCCATATTACACTGTCGTCATTCGCAGTGAGTATGTTGACTACGGCTCTTGAATTCTATTCATGCTTTCGATCAGGCAGAATAGAGTCACTTTGGTAGGTTAAATATATAGAAAAAAAAGGATGTTAATCAACAGTCTTGAAACCATAACTCAGACTTTGCGTAGTTTGGGATCAGACATCGTAAATGTTTTCTGTTTTCTTATTTAAGTACCTAAATTGGTCATTATATTGTCCTCTTCACAAAGTAGTTATCTGACCGGAACATTACATATATTGTAGTTTCCTGAATACACTCGCATTAGATTATGGAAAATGTATAAATTCTTATCTAAACATTTTTCTTTGCCAAATGTCTTTACAATATTACAGGCGCAATTACAGCCGTCAACGGACAATAGTGTCTGCTTCACTCTCTTAAAAAAATCCTTAGTGATTAGTTTTTTTTTTCAGACGTTTTACAATATTGCGTTTGAAATTACAGCCCTCAACACTATATAGTATTACGCGTTTCATTCGCTTAAAAACATGCTTGGGTTTAGTATTTTTTTCAGACATCAAAATGTAGCAACTCGAGTCTGACGCTACTGTCTGTCTTTTATTACTTCTGATAATGAAGTGATGATAGACTTGAAAGCACAAAAGACAAACAGATTAACTACCGCATTTATGGTGTATAATCAGCTATGTATAACACGATCTAATATTATGAAAGACGAGTTTTCTATAAAAGTACTGGCTAATACTAAAATTATTTGTTTCAACAGAAATGGGAATACATGAACGAGCCCAAGAAAGATTCTCCTGAAGAAAAGCTCATGACCGTCCTGAAACAGCCCCGAGAGTGGGTCAAACGAGGGGAAACTAGTAAACCACAAGCGCAACGGTCCGCCGCTTGAGGCTACCACTGAAATTGATGGTTGTGGGCTTTTTACAATGTTAAAATCGTGTTATTGTGTACAGAAGTATTTTTTTAGGTTAAAAATTATAGTTTTTTAAATGTTTTAATTTGTCGTTTTCTTTAATATGAACATGTTTGTATTTTAAAAGAAACCAGTGCCAGGGCAGTGTTCTGCCATTGATTTTCCAGACACAATTGTATTACATAATACATATAACAAAAAAAATTACTTTCATGCTAGTGTGCTCATGTCAGTTATTCGTCACTTTCACTTTTTGATTTCACTTTCTTTTTTTTAATAATTAACTGAATTGTTTCATAACTACTTATTTCGTAAATCCAAAATGACAGCACCTGACCTAGTAATGTAGAAATGTGCGATCATTTAAAATAATTCCTTTAAACTCTGTTAATTGTCGGTATGCAAATAAGTCCACTAGGCTAAGCAAACCATGTTTTTCCCTTGCTTTGTTTTCTTTATATACTTGCTTCCGTAGGTTCCTTTTAATTGCAGACATGTTCATCAGTATATCATATCACATAAACAGGCTTTAATAGGCTTGAGACATTGGACATAGACCTCTCTAAGTTTTGGCCTACTGCACCACGTCGGCACTGGTCGCTACATGATACTACTCTTTTGAATGTCAGTCTTATTTAGCCGTGAAATTAATCACTTTTAACTGGATATGGAAAGGAGATACCTATTTATAAACCATTAAAAGCTAAAAGCATGAGATCAGAATCGTCCAGCCAAGGTCGTGTAGATCTTTATATTTTGGTATATAGTATAAATATTTTGTTCTAAAGATAATTATTTCCTAAACAGAGAGTAGTATTTTCTGCAAATCAAGTGTAGCAACACCAAACCGCAAATGTCATTATAGTTGTCACTCACTCGATGGCACAAATGTTGTTAACGTGAATTTCTTATATTCACAATACATATGTGTTTACTCATCAAGTTTTATTGCCTTCTGCCGAAACACCTGCGTCATCGCTACCGTAATATAAATTAGTTCAAGGGACTGTGGTTACGTCGCGAATTCCATGTGAATTGTCAATAAATATGTGGTGCGCGTAACGGATGCATCGTTTCCTACATTCCTTTGCCATAAACGTAACGTAACGTTTGTTTCCTATGTGATGTTGTTGCCAATCGGCGGCGGGTAGGCTAGGAAGATGCCTTTCAAGCTCAAGTTGAAGAAAACGCGGCAATACAATGTAGCATCAAAGAGTTTGTTTGTAATAAGTGTTGAGCTGTTAGACGGTGGTGTTGCAGACTGTACACTGTCTGTGGACAGCACAGGACAAGAATGCCTCGATAATGTGTGTCAGAGACAAGCAATCAACCAGCCAGAGTTGTTCGGGCTTCGGTATATAAACCGAAGTCAACAGCCGCGATGGGTGCAACTGGAGCGGCCGCTGAAGCGGCAATTGGAGAAATATGCGTCATCACACCAGTTATACCTTCGAGTTATGTATTACGTGATCTCTGGTACTAGTCTGATCACTGATGAAGTCACCAGGTACCACTACTTCCTACAACTAAAAAATGACTTGTTAGAAGGCAGGATCATTTGTGATTGTCAGCAGGCAGTTGTACTTGCATCATACAGTAGGCAGGCAGAGTATGGCAACCATGACCGGGAACGGCACACAGTGGAATATTTGAAGAATTTATTGACATTTCCCAAGCAAATGTTAGATGGTGGGCAAATTATTGATGGAAGTACTTTAGCTGAAACGGGCAGATTGGAATGGCTGACGGAGGCTGTAATTCAGCATCATATGGCTCTGCACAACATGTCCCAGGTAAGTTAATAATAAGTAAATACTCCATGATGGTATGTTACATAGATACCACACATGGGCTCTTTTAAAAACTACCTCAAAGAATATCATTATAAATCGAAACTAAAATAATATTCTTGTTTAAAACATTAGGATTCATCACTTTTCATTTACATTCAACAGACCAGACTACAAATTCATTTGAAAAAATAAGACTCACAATTTCTGGAAAATATATTAGACGCTCATATAACACTATGAATATACATCAAATACTATTGTAAGACTGTTAGCTACATAAAAAAAAAGTTATATTCATGTATAATTTCTCAATCAGGTTTGTTATCCCTGCATAATTCCTATTTCCACAGATCTAGGCTGTGGTTACAGAAATATTTCACATAAATATGAGTCTTATCAATCTGGTCCTATCAGAAGTTATTGACCTATTGCAATCCAATAGAAAATAAATAACACATATTTTAGGGTGACATATTTTAGAATAACACATATTTTAGGGTTTATTATTGGCTAGCTATAGATAAATGTCCATACAGCCTAGTCAACTTAAAGGCATACCAAGATTATCAAATGTTCGAAATTTATCATTTTCTTTATGATTTTCATTTGAAAAGAAGTCTTTATCTTATAATACTATTTTATTTTTCATCTTACTTTTATACTCTCTGGCAGGACCTTCTTTTTAACGTAACAAAAAAAAAAAAAACATTTTTATCTGAAAAGATTAAGTCATTCCCAAGCTATGTGCTCACCAACAAACAGAATTTCATTTTTATTTATATAGTTAGATAAGGCAATTACAAAAATAAATTAGATAACAAATATAGATGTAGATAAAAGTATGTTTTGAAATGCTTTGTTAATTGAAATAACAGTTGTAACATGTAAAAAAAACCTGCTCAATGTACTTTAGTAAATACAACTCTAATCAATCAAAATAAAGTTTAAATTCAGATATCACATAAGAATTACTAAGAAGTGAGAGATATGGGTTAGGGAGTTGGGACTTTTTAGCCAATTTGACCATGACTTGCTTGACTATTGGTTACATTTTACCTATCTGTGTAAGCAATATCCCTTGGAATTGTCCTGATTTTAACTAATCTAATACCTAGTGACTGATGCACAGAAATAAGTTTACCTAAATATTATAATATAAAACAACTTCCCACATTGATTACAGGGCAGTCTGATCTTAAGCTACTTGGGACTGATGAACATACTTAATTTTTCTATATACAACTGTATTGTAAGGGTACACCACCTTTTTTTTTTGTTGACGAGGCGGAAAATCCCTTCGGATCTCCTGCTCCTTGGGGTGCAGGAGTCAGGAGTATGTGGTGTTCCCACTTAAAACCGCCCCGACGACCGGCCTCTGGCACCCTACTCTAAGAGGGGACCCGGACCATATGATTTCAGGTCCCACCACCATTGACACCATGCCCTGTTAGACCCTATCACCGGGGGAAAAACATATTTCTCCCCCACAAAAGGGTACACCACCTACCTGGGGTTATTACTAATGTCTGTAATTTATCTATCTGTATCTATGGAACAAATAATCATACTCACCAGATAATTATTTATCCCGAATGCGCATTAAACCCAGAACCTCCGATCACGAATTACTAGATCAATAAACTATTTGATATGAGAGGGAGTGTAGTATACAAAAAATAGGGTGCATCAAACTTAAAGTTAAAGTGATCTTAAGTCAATAACTCCAGTTTTTAATTGTAGAAAATCAGCAGTAACATGGTTACAACATGGGATAAGTCAAAATTATCTAAAAATAGCACTGACTCAGACTAGTTCAGGATGTTATTTATAACTGTGCTCAAAATATAAGAGTGACCTTAACTAATTTTATGAAACACATAAAAGTTATTGAGCTATAGTGGTCCTTTGTTAAATTATCTACAGTTATATACTCATACGAGCTATAAAACTGCGAAAGCGTTTTCACCCTGCCGTCAGACTTGGGATCTATTACTGTCGTCTTTAGCCAGCAAATATCCGTGGACCACCCCACAAACCTCAGTGCCTTGACACGATACGGCCGGCCATACTTTATCTAATGGAGACACAAGTACACCGCACTGCTGACATGGTATGTCTCCGCTATTCTGATTACGTACTTGAGGAATACTTTCACGCGAAGACCGGGTTCGTCTTTTTGTCAAGGCAGGTGTTTGTTGTAGCCGTCTACGCTGTGCTAACGACCTACCCTTCTCCATCCATTGGCTTCACGGGGATTTTGGCTCTATGAGCCGTTATAATCTACGTGTGCCTTTACCATTCCGGCGACTCTAATGGTATTCCTACTGCTGACGAGTCGCCCAGCACAGTGTATCGGTTCTTGCTTTTCTGGGATCTTCGGGCCACTGGTTTTCTGGTGGTTCTTAAGAACTGTGCACTGAAGTTGTCATCTGTAATGACGCGCTTGTCATATTCCTCGGGAATTGTTCTGGAGGCCTGTTGTCAAATGTTCAATCCATGCCTAATAAGGCGACCGCTCCAATACGGTCGATTACCGACCTATAAAGTTTATATCCATATTCATTAACATAAAAAGGTGCAGGACCCGCTCTTGAATTCAATTTCGAAAAAATTGAAAACAAGTCTCCCACGCTGTTCGATCTGCCACTTGAACTTGGCACTAACCACCATAGCCATCTAACCAGCGCTTGAAGGACAAGTATTCGTCAATAACCTGTAATAGTCCACAGCTGGACATAGGCTTCGCTTTAGAAAGTAGGTTTTGCCTTTACAATTGTTCAGGCTGATTTACTTTTCCTACAGCTTGTCTCTCTTCCCATAGTCTTGCCACCAAATCCGAGCTTCCAACAACGTTACGCTATCGGCCTTGCAGTTCCTCAATTACTTTGTCAGTTATATCTTGAATAAAATTGAAAGGAATTTCTGTTTTAGAAAATTTTCAAGTTATAACTAGTCACAGTTATTGAAAACACTACTTTATATATTTGTATGATTCAAGCTAAGGAAGTATTAAACTATGAATGGTCTGTTTTGGTTACCCGTCTTTCTATTGTGGGTACATTTTTCTACTAACTAATGAAACAAAGACAAGTTGTGTGACTGGAGTGGACAATCTCTGTAGCTCTCCTATCAGCTCCCGGTTGGCACCTTAGCGGCGATACGGGAGTCAGGAGAGTATGTGTTGTTTGCCGACCTACACCCCAGAGAAGATCTAGACAATGTGATTTCTAGGAACATGTTTATTTATTATCGTTCACTTCCGTTCTTGTATGTTTCTGTCTCTAAGTTTCGTACGCATAAAGCGCTAAACCATTTTGAATCAACTTTGGTAGATTAAGACGAGTGAAATATTATCCACTTTTTCTCACGATGATAGAAATTAATTTAGTGATATAGAGGGGTCAAAGTTTTATGTAAGTCCAATTATGATATTTACGTAAAGAAGATAGCTATTATTAGTGTATTTTAATTTAAAAAAAAGTCGCAGCTAGTTTTTAAATAACTCTAATTACCTAATACAGTTATAAGAAAGGTACCTTAATTTACTATTTATTTTAATAATGGCTATTTAAAGCGAAGAGATCGTGGGATTCCTCTATGTGCTACTTTAGTTCCACACTGAACTAACCGCTGCTCTCTTTATTCACGTTAATGGCTACTGCTCCGCTGTTAAGCGTGTAAACGCTATGTAAAATAGCAAAAAACCTTCAAAAAAAACTTGGGGTATGATTGTATTTGATTGTGTTTGATTGTATAGCAAAATATTTAAATCCGTCTATAAACAAAGATCTAAGATAACTATAAATAAACAGATTTAAAGATTAACGCATACAGCTATAAATAAAACCTCTTACTATATTACCTAGTCCGTGTGGTGACGGATTAAGAATACATAGTGCTACCAGCCCTATTCATCCCGTGGATGTCGTAAAAGGCGACTAAGGGACCAAGTATACAAGACAATATTATTACAAAGAGAAGGAAAACTTAAAACAAACCCTATTCCAACCCGTCTGGCCAGCGTGGTGTCGTAGGCCAAAACCTCCTTGCTAAGGAGAGGCCTATGTCCAGCAGTGGACTGTAAAAGGCTGTTGATGATGATGATGATGATGATGATTATATTACCGTGTGTTGACTGTAGGTCGCCCGCGTAATAGCTATTTTTTATCTCTTTCAAAATGCTTTTCCTGTCGAAATATTCATAATACACTTTGCTATATCATTGAGAATAACCATATAAAATACGAACAAACAGTCTATCGGTTTACAACTTTAGGCGATTTGCGATTATAAACAAACTAAGTTTTTACATACGTAAATCGATTAATGTTCTATCGCAGTAGTTATCCTAATCTGTGTATATTACACCGATTATAATAATCTTAAAATTCCCAAACATAAAATGCACAACAAACATAAATATTATAAATGTATAAATGGGATAACGAACTCGTGACCTTTGATGTCGCAATAATCTCTTCACGTAGTTTCTTACGTAGACCTGGATATTCTCACAAGTTTTATTTAAAAAAATACAGCTTAGTAAAATACGTACTACAGAGAGTATTACACAAAATCTCACAATTGTCCACCCCATTATCTCAAACAAACTAGATTAATGAGATGCCACAAAGCCTTGTAATCTGATGTGAATTAAGTTATGACACAACACGTTGAGTTATAACCTCAAATAATTCGCCGCTAAATTAGTGAGTGCTGCCATCAAGAAATAAAATAGAAGATGATGTAACGAACTCCTCACTGGAGAGACCATCAATTGTAATAGGATAATGATTAGGGATTACCAATTGAGAAAAAATGGGTCCAGTGTTGGCAAAGTTGATTGACGAGACAATTTTTTGTTTCCTACTCGATTTTTACTGACGTGCTTGTCGACATTGCTCTGCTAACTTCTAACCTAACGAGGCCCTATTCTTAGGAAAGAAGCGTCCTGTTGTCCAATCTCAATAAACAAATATAAAGAAACGGTGTATCTTTGTCAGATATGAATAAAAACAATCTTAAACCCTCGACATGCCTTGGCCGACTGCCAAAAGAAGAAAATCTTAGCTCGACGTGGCGTCAAGTTCAAGTCGACTGTGAAAGTTGGATCCTCTAATCTGATACAATAACTCTTCTCCCATTTCTCGTTTGCCGTGAAACTATACCCTTCCTTGCTCTCTCCACCGAAAAGTGACCGACATATTTGACATCTTACAAGAGAGGTCAGTCTCTAACAAAAATTTAATCCTTTATTTATAGATGTACGATTACAGAAGTAATATTTGTTATGCTTAATCTAAGGCTTAAGATTAAAGAATCAGAACTAGACAGCCCTAATTCGACCAGATAACTGCTGCAATCTGA
The DNA here is from genome assembly GCA_949316085.1 of Hypercompe scribonia. Taxonomy (NCBI): domain Eukaryota; kingdom Metazoa; phylum Arthropoda; class Insecta; order Lepidoptera; family Erebidae; genus Hypercompe; species Hypercompe scribonia. Next base: position 22,255,833 of record OX438980.1, on the reverse strand, counting down.
CCTGTAAATAATTGTAGAATGTTCGAATAAACATATAAACTTGAGTTTATTATTAGTGCGGATTAGAACAATAGAATTAGTAACACTATCATGTAGCTCAATGTTAGTGCGTTGTGTGGAATACATTATGAGTGTAACTGTGTGCGCTAATACACTCCAGTGTTTAGCTCGCTGAGACGTCGTGGAATTTTATTTCTAGCAGTACAATCGATTTGAGACTGCGTTTTACATAATGTGGAATTAATTCTTCACATTCTCGGATCGTATGTACGTATAACGTAGAAAAGTTCTCATTTAGATATATCGTTTAATTTCAAAACTTGCCTGTTTGATGTGCGCAGTACCATAAGTATGACTATTTTAATTCATGCACTCATTGCGGTTAGAAAAACAGATAGAAGTGACTTAGAACTTCTAAATTAAAATGTTATGACCATATTTTGACATAAACATCTCTGTCTTCGATAGCCGAAATATAATTTTTCACCATACTGTCCGTTGTTCGGACGGATAAGATGCGAGCCATATTTAGATCCCCTCGTTTAATGTGAGGACTCAGAGAGGAAACGGATGGAACTGATCGACGCCTACGCCAGACGCGTCATAAATGCTCTTTGTAGAGTACATCTCAGGTCTTAAATGTACAATACTTTTGTTTGAATATGAGAATTTTTCATGTCTAACCATTAATCAATGTTATATTGACTGGTGTAATAGTCACCATGAAGTTGGTAGGTACCTGAGGCATGCATTCGATTTTTATTCAAAACAATTATGTGGTAATCATTCAATTGTATAAGTGAGTAATTTGTCTATAAAATGTTTGTATTTTTAAATACAAAAGTAAGAATAACAGCAATGACCATAGTACAGCCTCTGATTAGACGCGAACCAAATCATCTAATTTTTCAATTGCAATGAAAAGATGGCAATTTTGTCCGTTTCCAATAGAACGGTGATCTTAACTATATCATCGATGAAAAATTGAACATAAGTCACACCGTGTTTCTCATATTTTTGTAAATCTTCTAATGTCAGCTTTCTTAAATTCTAAAATGCGCTATAAGAAGCGAAATACGTTTCAAACCTACGTCGTTATCTTTACAATGTAATCACTATGTATTTGATAAGAAGCTGAGCACTCGAAGTAAATGCCTTTTTAAAATGCGCTGTCTGATTACATTGATAACGATCTAAATAGAGTATTCAAACAATGTCATAATACTGCGAAATCTGGACTGTTCACGGAAAACAAAACAAAATAAAAAGTACTGCTTCTGACCATGGATTTGTTTGGTACCGCAATTACTGGGTAAGCGAGTAGTGTGACATCGTCTTTGGATTTGATGTAGCACAATGTTACCTAACCTTTATTATACCCTAGATTATTTGAGGTCGGCTAATAGTTTAACCGGTTTTATCTCAATATCAGTTTTGCCACGGAGCAACTGCATTCGGGCCTTCGCAACCTTGAGGACGAACTGTATTCGGCAATTGAATTAGTTGTCATAGATGTTCATGAGAATCGGGACCGACGGCTGAATGTGCTCTCCGAGGCACGGGTAGTTAAAGATCTATATACACAAAAAGTTGGTTTGTATACGGGTCAAAAACTCAAAAATTTCTGCACCGATTGAGCTCAACTTTTGACAAGATACATTACTCGCTTTAGTTATTGTTTTTATCCATTCTCTACGTTCACTTCGTTTCTCATCGACATCAAAGCAACTAAAACTAATCGTGCAGGGTACAAATAGTATATTATATTAAGTCAGCGACATAGGGACCGCGGTGGTCCTAAAATCTCCAGTGTAGAATTAAAGATTTCAGAAACGAATGAATGCAGGAAATCAGTTATAATCAAGAAAGTTCAAGTACAGATTGGCATAGTAAGAAAGTGACTGCCTTCCTGTCTCAATGAGTGATAGCGAAGATAAGAACTATCTTAACAAGATAAATTAATTTGTATTTCTCAACTGTTCTATATAATAATTGCACGAGTGGTAAAGCAAATATACATACAATAAACTGAGGTGTGGCTGTGAAAACTGTCGACTAAGAAAACAAACTACTCAGGACAACAGAAATGCAAAAGAAAAGGAAACCTGAAACAACCTTAAAGCAACCCGTCTGGCCAAGATCTCCTTGCTGAGAAGAAACCTATGTCCAACAGTGAACCATTGAAGGTGGAGGATGACGATGAAAACAAATACCATAATCACACACTGCTGTTTAAATACTCGTGGTAATAGAGCCTCGGGGAAGACCCTAAATGGCAATAATTTCAATTCCTACTGCATTGTAGTCTGAGACCGACTCAATGTTTATAAATTATAACGACAATCACAGGGTAGCACGATTGCATCGACAATACTTCCTTGTTGAATAAACTTTGTGGTGTTCATTTTTTTTTGTAAATATAAATGTGTATGTCATGTATAATGTATACGAGTACATATACTACTAAAATTCCAAACAAGTACGTTCTCATATTTGAATACTTTGAAGCAACGGATTTTATGACCCTCCAACGCAAGTGAAGGATCCTCCGCCCTGGCGAGTAAATCACGCCTAGTGGCACGCCACCCTACGCTTGATGTTTTTTTTTTTTTGATTAACAGTTATACTTGGGTCGATGTGTCCTCGTTCGATGGGATTAAAGTATTTTTTGTTTCTCTGTATGCTGAAGTCGCTACTATACAAATGATTCGATTACAATCAGCAAAAAATGTTTTTAAACGGTAGCACATAATTTAACACGAGCAATAAATATATAGTCAAATTATAACGATTTGTAACCTCACTTTTTTGTGCCGTACATTTACAACGAGAGTAAAAATCTCAATATTTTCACAATCAGTGTAGCAACTAACATTCTCTTATCAATGAGTTTACTATAGAAACAGCATATTGACAAGAACGTTTAGAGGTGACACGTAGGTCAAATTTACCTATTAATTGCCCTAATATTCTAATGGACCTACCACCAGTACAGCATCTTACCTATACTTTCTAAATCTTATTGACTGCACGATTGGCCTAGTGGTTTAAGCGGTCGCCATGCCACTCTCCACGTCGCTGAGTGTTGTGAGTTCAAATCCTACATGGGACAACACTTTGTGTAACCCACAAATTGTTGTTCTGAATCTGGGTGTTCTTTGTGTCCGTTTCTTGTATGTTTGTAAAGTCCCCCGCGACACAGGATTTATTCCTAATGCGGGCGTTAACTTTTTGTTATCAATTGGTTGGTCAACTGAATTTATCGTTATACGGACATCTGTTCTTTTCAATGTAGCAATATATCTCGTTTCGAAAGAGTTTTTCAAAAACTTATCTATTAATTAACTGCAATGATGGCGTCGTTATGGTTTAAGAGCTCACCTCGCCTCACTTCCTGCTGCGCTGAGTGTTGTGGCTCCGATCCTTACAGTGGGATAACACCTTATGTGATCCACAAATTGTTGTCTGAACCTAGTGCTTTGTTTCCATTTCACGTATGGTTTATAAGTAGCAGCGACATAGATTTTTGTTTTCAAGTGCAGAAGCTGTTTTTAAAACGAAAATGAAATAGGGTGCGCCGTTGCAGAAATTATTTTCTTTTAATGATGTGCATAGTGCAATTGTCAAAACTGTTAATCAGCACTTACCTTGACGGATAATTCTGTATTATCGAAGTTCGTTGTGATATAAACAATTAAATAAATATGGTGTTTAATCAGTGTAAGATTGGAATATAGCCGATTTTAATACATTTGAATAATATATTTTCAGTTGTTTCAATATATCATTACGAACAAAAGGCTATAAATGAATGGCTTAATGTTGATAAAATTTGATTTATGACTCAGAAATATTAGCAAATTGTTGGAATTTGTGCTTTTGTACAGTATTTAGCAATTTAATTTAGTTTTCCTTTGCAATAATAACGATAACGTCCTCCAACGACATAGAATTCTCATCATTGAACAATTTTGGTTTCTGTCGAATTAAGTATCGTCTCCAGAATTAAGCATTGATCTCAGTCCTGTCTTGTTTTAATATTCCCAGTAATTGGTCGGCAAATTGCATTTACCATACTTTAATTACCGCATTTACCGCACCTGGCACTCGAATCCAGCAATTTTTAACACAATATACACATAAGATGTAAACACTCAACAGGCACACGCAGAAGAGGGGTTCATCACAACGTGTCAGCAGCTCCGCGGCTATGGCCAGGAGATGTTCAGCGCCAAAGACCAGCTCAGTTCCAGTGAAGTGACTATCGCCATCTCTCTCACTGGCGTCCGAGTCCTCACCGACACGAGTGAAACACCACACTTTTACAGGTAAAAACCCTTTTAGAATATAACTAGCTTTGCTATATTACTGTAGTTTTGCCAAACGAATTTGGCGATTTCTTAGAACGTTTTCGTTTTCTTCTGGACAAAAAGGAGCCTAGATTTTTTCTGTATTCTTGGTAATGTTATAATTTGTTTTAGTAAGGTAGTTACGTGGGATGCGCAAAGTCGAACATTGATCAAAGTGGCGTGCAATAGGAGAGTCCTATGTCCAGCAGTGGAATACGATAGACTGATGATGATGATAACTTGGTGGGCATATTATGAAGCTTTAAAACCTCCACGTACATACAAAAAAGATTTAAATCGTTAAGCAAGTTCAAGTTCTCAGTACATGCTGCTTAAAACTAGGACTCGCCGCACGCTGCTAAGTTTCGACATGTCGTCCTCCTACACTAATATGTTTACGAAACTAGTTCAAACATAATAATGCATGTTTATTTTGAGTTGTTATGTACAAGCGGGCATCTCATTACGTATGGCAGAATCGTCGATTATAATTAGAAACTGCGCATTCAATTGGAAAATGTATTAGATGGATTCCGTCTATATAGTGTATTAGCTGGCATATCTTATTCACGGCTCAATACAACAGTAGCTGCTAACTCTTTTTTTACTACGGGATATTCGTCTTGTCAATGTGATCTTGATACCTGAGCGGAGGTCGTGGCTTAAGTAGCACCCAAGATAAATAATTGTAGGATGGTTCAGAATTACAATCCTTTGGTCTGTATTTGGATGTATTTTTTCTTTTATAGAAAAAAATAAATAAGTTTTTCAGCAGTTTGATTGGTACATTACAGTATCCTATGTCTCTGGAAAGGTACTAAAATATAACTGCGATACATATCACATATACATAAAAATGTATCTTTTAAACTCTCATACAATTGTCTCATTTAGAAATACTCTACGTATCCTTATTTTATTCTAAATATTGATATCTAAATTAATTTAAAATCCCTTTAAAGGGCAAACGCTCATAAATTACAAGCCTTTCATAAATGCACTATAGAAATAAAATAGTTAATCGTAGAGAATATCTAAATACTATATAATACTTTTTATTTCTGCGTCAGGCAATTACTTATTTGATAATTCTTGGTTAGTCTGTATTTTATTTGATAAGTTTCCAGACTTAATCGATTAACATCAAGAGATGCCTCACACTACGGTTTCTTCGCCCAACATTTCGATAAAATTACACCGATCACCGATAGTCTTATTATTTACACATCTAACTGCTTCTCCCCCAAAAAAGTGGTATATTAATAACTAAAGTTTAGCGTATCCATTAGCACATCCAAGAACTGATGAAACTTCACTCCGATCATAGCACGAACGTTAAATGAATTATAATAAATGGGTAAAAATATTCTCACGCGATTGTGCAATTGATTCAACCGTAGGAAGTGATATTCTTGACATTGTTTATTGATAGCCAACACAATGCGTATTATGTACAAAAGACTGTCGAACTTTATTTTCACCATCTTTTGATTGATGATGATCCGAACATGAAGGTAGAAGGTCGAGGCGCTCAATCTTCAGCTAGCTATTACTTCGTCATCAACCTTTGACAATCCACTATTGTCCATAAGTCTCGTCTTAGGAAAAAGATGTCGGCCTACTACGTACGACGCTGGCCAGACGGGTTGGTATGCATCAAGTTTTCCTTCTTCTTGCATCGCTATTGTTCTGCTCAGTTTGCTCCCTTAATCCACTCTTGCGACTCCCACGGCAGGAATACGGGTGGTGACACTCGTTATTCATAATTCACCACAGCATTCCTATTACTGATAGCCATAATCCATCCATATAAGTAATATCCTTTACTTACCATTGCTTTTCCCCTCGGTAATGAGAAGTACATTAACTTTTTTTTAACATGACCATAAGCTTTCGTTCGTACTGTGTGTGTATGCTCTGTAATATTGTTTTGTACTACACCGCGATGCAAGCCGGAACTCCCAGAGAGCATACAATACTTTACGACCGGATCGTGTGCCAATGAGTAGACATTCAGGTCAGCTCGTTAGCCGCATTGATGTAGTTCTGCTAATTTGTATATATGATTTTTCTCCAGGTGGAGTGATATCACAAACGTCATCAACCACAAGAGGACCTTCAGTATCGAGTGTCAAAAGCAGTCAGGGTCGGCGTCTTTCATCCTCACTAGTCCAGAAGATGGGAAGTATGTGTGGTGGTCCTGTGTTCAGCAGCATACCTTCTACACGAAGCATCAGAGTGCGTTGAGTGAAGCGCCCAGGGACGAGCACAGGCCTAAGTTTCAGGTAAATTAATTTTCAGATAGGTTAAGATATTGATATACATATATATAATTTTTGACTGCCTCGGTGGTACAGTGGAAGCGTATGCGAGGGCTCACGCTCGATCCCCAGATCGGACTAAATGTTTGTAGAACCTTCAAATAATTGTTTCGGAGTTTGAGTGTTTTGTATGTATAATATCTATGTATTTACAAAGAAAAAAAGTATGTATATGTATTTACATCAATTGTCTAGTACACCATAGTACAGGCTCTGCTTAGTGTCCGAGATGACTTGTGTGTCAGATGTCCGAAATCTTATTTACTGACTAACTATACAAGCTGTCCTCCTCACTTGCGCTGCTTGGTGGTAAACTAGATGCTGCCAAATGTTCTAACTACGGGTTTTGAAATATTTTTCATAAAGTAAACGTTGTTTTTCTGATGTAAGTGATAACAAAATACGAAACAATCAAGTAATTAATACGGAAATAATTTAGAGAAGCACTACTAAGTTATCACTTCCCATCAGAGTTATCGATAATTTTCTAAAATGTAACGAAAAAATCCTAAATAGACTACCTTATCATGAATATATTTACACTCTCTAAACGGAATTCCTGAATAAAAAAAAAAGCAATCGAAGCGTGAGTGAGCGTGCCAGTTTTATAGATCAAAAGATACACTTGATGCGCACGCGCACACCTGTGTCGAACACCATCTACATTATACTTCCACGCCGCATAGATCAGTATCTGTTATTAATTTAATTACCTATATGTATTTTACGTGAAAGTGTCTTAATTCTTAAGCAAATAGTTTATGTGAGATGAATTGGTATTCAGCAGGGGAAAAGGCGGTCACGTTGTGTTCACTTGAACGATCAATTTTATTAAGGAAACCGAGTGACGGTGGTTCTTCGGTGAATTCACTGAAGTGAATACTGAAATAATGATATCAAACTACAGTGGAGCCCCGGTAATTCGACAGACGTTTTGCAGGGCAGCGTCGCAGTACTGCCTAAGACAGGGGGTCTTAGGCAGTAGCACGGATTTTTTTTACAAAAGAGTACCTTGTAATCCGACAAATTACAGACAAATAATAAAATTCTGTATGTTGTCTTCTGGGCTTGTGACGACATTACTAGGTATGTATACGTAATGCACAATGAATAAACGCTAAGCTCCATCGCTATCACACGTAGTCAAATTCAAACTAAGCAATGGGAATTGAAACAATACCTACGCGTCGAGAACAAGCTTTTGACCTGTTCATTCATACACGATCTACATTAGTGAAAATTATTTGATTGATGTCGGATTACGAGGGGGTCCGGATTAGACAGGGGCCGGATTACCGAGGGTCCACTGTATTAGGAAATAATCATTTATGTATGTATATATGTACTCATTTATTCTCTATTCTTGATATAATAATCTTTGATGCAGTTAATCTCACTCTTGCTTACGTCATTCAACGGTGGACTGGCAGAGAATGGTTTGAGCATTAAGTTCAACTCTGTACGTACTGTCCCTTTTATTTTAATATGTTATGTTTTTAAATGCATCTGCATTAAATAATTGTATAACAATCTTCAACTTCATCATTATTATTTAAAAGTCCACTGCTGGACATAGAGTTCTTCTTAAAAAGAAGATTTTGGTCTACTACTACTATCTTAAAAAGCTGGTTTTTGGTGAGTCGCCAAGATTTGGAACGACCTGTCTGGGCCTTTTTTCCTGACGAGTTGAACTCTGGAGCCTTTAAGAGTAGAGTGAACAGGTTTCTTCTGGATGGACGTGTATCACCTTCGTTTTTATCTACACTTTCCATCAGGTGAGATGGAAGACAAACGCTTATTCCATTACAAATATAAAAAAAAAAACAAAGAATAAACTATACCACGCTGGTCAAATGGGTTGATATGAATCTGGATGTCGTAATAGCAGCTGTTCCCGGATCCCTCCTATGTCAGGCGCAGAGTGGCACACCGTGTGGTTTTAGTCGGTCCGATTCCGACACACCACCCCGCCGTAAACCCCGGTGGGGTGACGGCCCGAGGGGGTTTCCACACGTTAAAAAAAAAGGGTTTGTTTCAAGTTTTACTTCTCTTTGCAGTGATGTTGTCCTGCTTAGTTTGCACCCTTAGTCACCTTTTACGATACCTATGGGATGAATAGAGATGGCGATACTCCGTATTTATCCGTCACCACACGTAGTAAAATACTAGGAATAATACATACATATTTCCAAACCCTGTCTCTAGTCCGGCAAGAGATGATAGAGCGTTACATACCAGGATCTTTGTATAAATTGCGTCTCTTCCGTCTTGGCGTTTATTGGTGCCTATTTAGTACCTATCTATCTTGTCTCGGTAGCACAGTGGTAGCGAATGCGACTGCTGTGCCTGAGGTCTCGTGTTCGATGCCCGGGTCAGACTAAATTTTTGTATGATCTGCAAATAATTGTTTCGAAGTTTGAATGTTTTCTGTGTATGTCTGTCCGTGTAGTTGTCATAGTTCAAGCTCTCCTTAGTTTGAAGCTAGATGGCGTTGTGTGTAAAGTTTCCGAAATATTTATTATTTACTCTTATGTTATCTATTTGGCTCTACTTCGACAAACTCACGATCTAAACTGTCGCTACCAGTTAATTTAAGAAAAAACCGTATATATATTAATATGTATAATGTATTATTAATACGCGTCCATTGGCGCCGATAGTCACTTACCATCAGGTGGTTCGTCTCATTTAACCCCCAATAATCAACATCTTCATTATCTCAATCAATAATCGTCCAGTGCTGTCTGTCCACCTGCGATACAGGCCTCGTCCATGGCACTACAGAAACCGTTCACGTGCTGTCCTCATTCAACGGCTTTCCGCGACCTTCACGAGATCATCGGACCACCTTGCGGGGGTCAATCCTGCGTTTTCTAGTACGAGGTCGCCACTCAAAAACTTCATTGACCCTTCGGCCATCGTTTGAGAGAGACCCCGGCTAGATGTGATACTAAAGTGTTGATAATATTAACTGTTAAATTTAACTAGTTTAAATATTATCCCATATGTATATTTGTCTATAGGATCACGGTCTATCAGATAGCCGCGAAGAGTTGGACGCCAGGGAGTTAGGCAGCGTGTCCAGACTCGAACCTTTGACCGCGGCACACCGGGCGTACTCTACGAGCTGTCTAGAACTGGCGGAACAGCATCACCTTCAACCCCCACAACCGATTCATCAGAACAGGTATATTGATCTTCATAGTCATATTCACTTTTCTGGATATTTGTTTCTGAATCTAAATCCTGCAAAATTTATAATGTTTTTTAAAAGGGATTTTGGTTTCTCAATAACATTGCTCACGCGCACTCAAAACTGTGTCATATCACTATACAAGAGAGCTCCTTTTACAATATAACGTTACTTCTTTACTTACGATAAAATGCTTAATTGTCAATAGTATGTAGTAATTCGTTATCAAGTGAGCACGTTTAATGTTAATAAAGGGGAATGCTCAAGCAACTATGGAATTTAGTATCGCTACAAAAATTTTGTGTTGAGCAAAAAACCACTGTAATATGATAGTATTAAAATACACATTTAGGTAAACTAAACGCCAATTTTCGTGGGAAAACTTTGGTAAAATTCGAAGCTTCAAAAGTCAACAACATATCGATTATAAATACTTTATTGATAAATAGTGTTAAACTTTTCACATAAATTTCTATAATCTTTTTTTTGTCGTCTTTATCAACAGTAAATCAACAACAATACTTAAAAAAACCGGTGTAGGTTAGATCCAAGTAGCTAGAGTATTGCACATCACATCGGTTACGTCTAACAATGATTGCCAGTTTTAAAGTGCACAAACATATCGGCGAATAGTTTTTTCCATTCTACTGATGTGGAATCGTATCTCACAATTACTTTTTAAGTAAAATATGTACGGATTTTGATATTTCAGACACACAGTTTGGTTACCATGTAAATAAGCAACGAAAACGGTGTCTTGTCATCTCAAATTATTTAACTCCTTCATAAAATCATGTTAGTATATTTAAACATTTGTAGTGAATGATGATTTGGTCAGGATATGACAAATAAATTCATAAATTTCATATAAATATCAATGTTTGTGGAGTAAACTCATTTGAAATATTTCAACGTAATCATCTCTACAATGTACTTGTATTACTGCCTACACTATTGCAGCAAACGGAAAGTGGTGCAAAACGAATTAGAATCATTCGGGATTTTGCTAGTCAATGTAGGACGTTTTTATTATTAAATTAAATCTTATAAAGTAGAAACAGAAATTGTTAAAATCTTGACAGCGATACCAACAGTGGTCATTCCCCTTTATTTACGAAGTATTGAGCTGACATTACGGCAGATCGTATTTTTTTAGAGCACTTCTACCATCATACCGGCCCGCTCCCGACTACGAGACTGCCATCCAACAAAAGTACCAACAGCAAAGAGCAGAAGCTCAGCTCCGATACCAAAACCACCACCACGCACAAATGGTCAACACCACCTCCAAACCTTTAGTGTACGGTTCACACCCAGACATCCACCGAATCCACTACCCTGATGTCACTCGACACACTCAACCAGTAGCTACAGAAGAATATCCATACGGACTCAAGTTTATGGGAAATTATCCCTTCGCTGTCAATCCCAACGTGCAAACAGATATAAATCAGCTTCATTTCGTCAATGTGTATAAACCACCCCCGCCATACCCTTCCAATGGACTAGCATCAAATTCAACTCCTGACTTGGCTGTGGCCAGCCAAGCTCTTAACTACCATAGAGGATACATCAATTCACATGTTTCTGGCTCAAGTCCGGACTTAGTTTCAACAAGAACAGCCTTAAACAGACAATACTTAGGATATATCAACCCTAGTCACATTAATTATAGACCAAACATCATGCCGGGTGCGCACGGCACGTACAACAACCTTGCATCAGTCTTAGACCCTAAACCCCACATATTTATAGACCCACATCATATATCAGACAACATCCAAAAAGTCTATGACGAAAGAGGGAATATCATGTACTCTATGCCTATGCAGAGGTTGCCATACCAACGGCATGTGGTGTTGCCACAATCGCAGCAAATCAAACTAGGAGATACACCAGAGCCGATATACGAGAATGTTCCCTTACCGTGGCAGAACGAAGGGAAAAATACGATGAGGGATCGTGCTCAGAGTTTGACGACTACAGATGAAATAGCCAGATTAAACGAACGGAATAGCAGTCATCCCACGATAAACAAATATCTATCGCCGAACTACGTTCCTGTCAAACGTGACAGCCCTGACAGTCATTATGTTAATGCTCAGATCATAAAAGGAGTTAGAGAATCGAGTGTGCCGAAAGAGCTGACCGTTTCCTCCAGATCTATTAATAGGGAAGCAGAGTTCGAAAACGTGGCGCTATCGATAGACAGGCTGTCTCTGCACGATGATAAGGACTACGATGAAACACCTTACCAGAGTCTGTCGACCCACAGAGTGTCGAATAATAACACTATTAACGCGGTGAACAAGGGAGAGAATGTAACTTCGATTGTGGTGAACAACGATTGTAGCAGTGGAACTGCTGATGCAACGATTTCTACTATCAATAGGTGAGTAAGTTAAACATTTACATGTATACTTTCTAATGTACTCTTAATTTGACTATCCAACCCTTAAAGTGACTGCTTGACAGGAATTAGTTTCCTCTTATTACGTGTTATGTAAGTGGCGCTAAAATCATAGATGTCAAAATTTCAACATTTAATGCGCTTTTGCTTGCCTCTTTGGAGAGCATAAGTCTGTCTTTGTATGTTTTAAATATATGCTGTAAATATGAAGCCCAAATAAGCAGTGCTTATCAATATGTCAATGCTGCCAAAACATCTGGGAACGGTTCTAAAATAAAATCCGTGGATTTATTTTAATTTAAATATAGGTTTATTAGTAATGTAATATTTATAATATATTTTGTGAAACCAAATCTGTCCATGTCAAATTTTGTTAAATGTTAAAAATGCTTTACGGGAAATAATCTGACCTGATTAATACAAAAATCATTTTGTTGAGACAACAGAATACTTATTAAAGTACATTTAATGAATAGCCATGAATAGATATTTCGACTTGTTTGAAAGGGTCTAAATTTATATAAAGGTGTGTCCAAACATAAAGCGGCATTCGAGCGCTGCTGCCGCACGCGGCTAGCCGCGCTATGATTGGACGATTGCCGCGCGCGGCAGCCGCGAGCTACCTGCCGCGTGCTGCGATCGCCGCGAACGGTGTTAGTGTTGATTTGCCAGTGGTTGTGTGTGGACGGATGTATTTTGTCAAATATAAAATGGATAACGAAACAGCAATTCGTCTTATTGAAATTTATGGCTCCCATAGTCCGTTATGGGATACTAGACGTAAAGAATATCACAATAATAACGTGAGAATCGGCGTGTCTCGGACATGCCGCGCAGCTCTGCCGCGCTGAAGGTCTAAACTAGCCGCGCAGCAAATTTGTGTCCCGTAAATGCCGCGCGTAGCTGCCGCACACCTTGCACGCCGTGTTTGGACACACCTTAATAATAACGGGTATAATCTTTTTGGGTAGTTCAACAGAAACCGAAACGAGTAAAACGAGTGCCTCTTCTAAAGAGAAGAAGCGTCGTCGTTGGGGCGTGTGGATGGGTCGTAGCTCCAAGGACGTACGCTCGGCCACCCTGGGCCGCCCGCGCCACGCGCCCGCCCCGCACACGCACCGCTGGTCCACGGGGTTGGCCAAATTCCAACCCCTTCCGCCCAGCATTACTAAGGAGACCATGGTGAGTGAGATCATAACTTTAATTGCTTAACACAGTGAGAGAGCCATGCTGTGACACTAATTGACTAAGTTTGACCGGAGTACTATGACTGACTTTGGGCTCCGAAACCATCATGCACTCGGTAGAAAATAACGAAATTGCTTAATACTGGTCTCTATCACTGGTCAATTACATCAGGTGACACATCTACTCGTTTAACCCCATTTAACCTTACCTAATACCCCATTGAGACTACCTCTCCACCACACCATGGGCTCAATGAAAGTGCCAGTCATATTCTTTTCTTTCTTTTGTTCGATACCTATATCATGAACAGGACCATTGCCTTATGTTTCTTGGGTAGGATAGGGAGTATCCATAGCAATCTCCATCTCGATCAGTTCAGATTCTCCTGCACTCCATGTCTTGCCGTTGTTCCTCGCCTCATCAGCCAAGATTTGCCACCAAATTTGCTTGGACGAAAACGCATACAAATCTCCTTTCTAAGAACCCATTCCAGTAATGGATTACTAAAAACTGTTGCTTGGACATTTTTTTCTCCATTCATCCCAGAATATCTGCATGACCCCCGACACTGAATTTCGTATATTAACGGTAAACTCATTTTGCATAAGTTCCATTGTATGTTTGTTTGGTGTTTTATTCATGAAAGTGGTGCACTAAATTAATACAATAAATATACTCGTATATCGCTTTGTTTTTCCACACTCGATATCTCTAACAGAAATCTGAACTCTGAAATTGCTCATTTACGACGTAGGGCTGTCACTCCATTGATAAGGTACATTTAATAAATGAAAATAACAAAATACTTAAAATCATCAATAGTATTTAATTAGAAATGCATTTAAATAGTTCTTACAAAGGTTAGATAGCGTTTTACATACAAAAAAAATCAAACAATAACTTGAAGCTGGTAATTTATTCTCAATTGCCTGGCACTCAAACATCAAAGAATTTAATAGAGACGGATCTATTGATTTAGTGGTTGGCAAGCGACCCTTACTGCTGAATGTGAGTCCTGTGAACCCACAATGGATTCGATTCCCACATAGAAAAATTATCGCGTGATGAGTACGATAATTTGTTCGGTCTAAATATCGATATCTCAGTAGAAATAAATGGGCAGACAATTTTTTTTATTTTACATTGAAAAAAGTTTAGGAGGCATTCCAAGTATTGTCTGAGAGATTTGTGAACTTTTTGGATTCACACATTTTTGAAATGTCGACAGAAAAAAAACAGTAATTTCATAATTCGTATTAATAATTTTTTAGGCTGACAACCCTAAATCTAGACGTAACAGATACAATAAATTGTTTATCAACAAATAGCGCGTGTTTCCACCCATCTGTGATGCATTATTGTGACCATAGCATATTATTACGGTTGAAAACATTCCTTTAGAATTATTCCAAATCAGTTTTGTTCAGCGCTCGGTCTGTTCATCATGTTTTATAGGAAAAGAAATCGTGAATTCTATAAGTTTGGGGCATGGTCTAAGAAGATCGAATATATCGATGTAAGTTTTATGTCTCTATAGAATTTATTTTACCGTTGGAGAGTGATGTTTGGGCACACATGGGCCTCACTGAAAACTGGTGGTAAGGAATTATTTCGTTGCTTTGTGAAGCAAACAACAGCAATATACTTGTCTGTAACTTCGTAACTTCCTTCAGGTGACCCGACCACTTTCTGTCTCTTAAACTAGAAAAAAATGTTCTTGTCAGAAATAAGATTTACAATATACCAAAAAGTATTTTTTACGTATTTCATCATCATCTCAGCCGAAAGACGTCCAGTTCTGTACATAGGCCCTTTTTTACGTTGGAACCTCCCTCGTTCTGTCACCCCACCGGGGTTCTCGGCGAGTTGGTATGTCGGAGTCAGACCGACTAAAACCAATCCGTATGCCACTCTGCGCCTGGAATAGGAGGGATCTGAGAACTGCTGTTATGAAATAATTATATTGTTAATTAAGCCATCCGGACTCCTCCCAGCACCCACCCACCCACTGACACGGGCACCATCAACGGATAAACTTGTAAGCGCGGACGTCATCTCCTCGCGGCTGGCCATTGGCGGCATAAAGGGCCGATAAGCGCATCCCCCAACGCCTGATTCGCCGGCAGCAAATTGTATTCGAGTCTGAGATCGTCCCCTGGGCCTTCTCTGCTGCCTCCATACCAGATGCGACTCGGGAGAGATTCAGAAATGTCATAATTTACATGAAAATATGCAAAAGAGCTAATCAACAAAAGTTTCACTCATATATATAACAGTTAGCAATTCCTCCGATAATCTGTGACCGAGGCGGTTCCTGTGTTAAATTTCCTGTGTTTTCTAGGTCCAAATCCTCGAACGCAAAATGACAGACGAGCAGCTGTCCTTCGCGTTCGAACAGATCCCTAAGGGTCGCGACACTGGGGGTGAATTTCGAACAGCCCTGCTGCCGCAGCACGCCGCACTCAACGGGTTCTCGTCAGACCACCTCCCTTATGAAGACAATAGAGTCAGGCTGCATCCGAGTGCCACCAATCCTCATGGGTACATCAATGCGTCGCATATAACGGTAGGTAAATATTATACACTTGCTTCCCAGCCCGGTGTCGTACAGTTATCTTTGAAATTATCCGTTTTTCTCTACTATTTACTCTACATTTATTATACATATCAACCTTCCTCTTGAATCGCTTTTTCCATTTGTGAAAACCGCATTTAAATCTGTAAAGCAGTTCAAAAAAACTAAGCGAATAAAAATTAAAAGCGACTTTATTTTATACCGAGTAAAGAAGTAATTGGGTATTTGCATGATTTTCCAATCCATTAAATAGTTATGTCTTATTATTTTCAAAAAAAATTTATAATTTTTGAAAAAAAATTTTTTTTTTTATTTATAAACATTTAATCTATTTAACAATAAAAAAATTGTTAAAATTTAAACGTACAGGTAGCTCCCTCTTGCGTATGTGACGTCATTGTGCATATTCCATTTAAATTTGTTCGCACCAATCCACTCAGAATGTTTTTATAAACACGCCTGATCAGCTGTTGTGATTGTTATTTAAAAAAACAACTGTTTAAATTATTTCAAAGCAAAAACATAAACTTTATAACTTTTTAATATGTCATTAAAAAACAGTGGTTGTTGGTGTATTGTACCAACATGTAAAAATACCGGTAAATCTAATCCAAATAAATTTTTTATAAATGTTCCATCAAATAAATTAAAACGAAAAATGTGGTTGGATGCATGTGGGAATAAAAGTGAATATTCTTTATCAAGTCGACTTTATTGTTGTGAGGATCATTTTGATGTAAGTAATAATAAAAATCTAAATAATTTTATTATAATCAACTTATAACCTCAAATTTTTTTAAATATTTTGACTGTAAATGAGTAATTAATTATTTTCATTTTAGTTAAAATCAGATATGGAAAATTATTTAGAGTGGAAAATGATTGGTGGTAACAAACGGATGAAAAGTAATATTTTGCGACATAAATACATTGAAGAATCAAAATTTACAAGTGTAGAAGTTTCTCCAATGGAAGTAGATCAACAAAGTTCTGAGAAATCCAGCTTCAATTTTGATGATAAAATGATAGGTCGAAATTCAAGCAATAATATCGATAATATGGATCTGGAATATTTGGATACGCCCAATTCTACTGCATCTCAAGATTTTAAAACCAGTGTATCTAATGTTTTTTATGATAATTTTCCTCCTCAAACTATAAAGTTAATGCTGCAGTTCAAGTCAAGATAAGAAGTTTGTATAGGAGTACACAAATTCAGTGTAAGCCTCAAACAAAAGACCGTGCAAATATAATTAAAAATATAATAAAAATATGTTTATGATTCAATGTTTGCCTTCTTTATGATTTATATGTCAAATATAATTAAACTCACTTTAAATAAAAACCAACTTAAATTTTTTTTCAATAATTTATCATTCGTCGTTTATCATGCATTCAAATGACGCGCCAATAATATGCACAATGACGTCAGACCAATCACATCACGTTTCACATCACGTCATTTTTACATCATATTTGACCACTTTTATTTATTTATTTATTTAAAAATTATTTGTAAAAATTAAATTTTAATCTTACGTAGGTATTTTATGTGTATCAAAGAATTTATTAACTAAGCTTTATTTGAAAAATCATTTTCATGCAAATACCCAATTATTATAAGCTATTTATCGATATAATTTATCACGTGTCGTGATTACTGATTTAAAAAAAATAGGAGATTCTCATTTATTTCTAATTCTAAATTTATTTCAGAAGATATTTTTGATTTACTGAAATACAAATTTAAAAAAAATACTACTTTTAAATATGAAAATTAAGGAATGTGTACACTATTACAAGTCATCATCAAAAGTTATAAGTCATGTATATTACGATAGACTGGTTTTACTTCGCCTTATGGCATCCAAATTCAAGTATGCATACCAGATGTTATTATCTCCAATATTTATATGAACGTGGTGTACGCATGCAATAAACAAATTCTATCGAAAATCGCAAAGAAACTTGCCGACGTTTTCATTAGAAGTGTGCTCGTTACCGTGTCAGATGACGGTGGGCAGCACGCAGCGGTTCTACGTGGTGGCGAAGGTGGGCGAGGGTCGTGTGGGGGGCGCGGGTGTGGGGGGCGGTGGGGGCGCGTGCTCGTGCGGCGGCGCGTGCGCGCTGGTGTGGCAGAGCGCCTGGCAGGTGGGCGCCGCGCTGCTGGCGCGCCTCGGGCCCGCGCCGCACTACCTGCCCGCCGATAACGCCACCAAGGACTACGGGAAGGTATGCTCCGCTCTACTTCATAATTCGACGTTTACCGTTACTCGTCTCGTCAGTTTTCGTCGTTTCAGTTATTCACTCGTGTATCTACTTATCCTACATCGCGCACTGAAAGTTCTCGCACCGATAGTGTTAACAAAATTGTGCACGATCGCCTTATAGAGTGCTCGATACGATCACGTGAGCGCTTATGTGATGAAGTATCGTTTCAAATTAACGCGTGACGCTCTTTGAATCGCTATAACTAGTAATTAATTCTACGACATCATTTAATAATTCCTTATGACAAAGATTTTGTGCCTTTAAATTGGATATTGTTCCTCTGCCGTGACCTAAATGATATGAGGAACAAATGTCACCAGACATCGTAAATAAGTTGTAACGCAAGTATTTTTACAGTTTCAAGTATCGTGTGGTACTTCATCCCGGACGACGTGGGGAGCGTCCGTCCGAGTGCGAGTTCGAAACGGTGCACGCGCAAGGGACATGTGGCACGTGCACTACGCCAAGTGGCCCAATAACAAGACGGTGCCCGACGATGTCGATGATTTCCTAGGTAAATGTTGATTAAGGTTTTGTAGTGTAAACGAAAAAATATTTTTAGATCATAAAGGTCTTTTGCATAAATAAGATTGGACCTAGAATACTTCCCTGTAGAATTCCAGATCTTAACACTGGTCGTAAAGTTGTAGCGCTCGTCACATAGATCGTTACCCTCTCATATTTTTCTTTAACATCGTTTAGGACCTAATAAACTGCACAGCATCTATAGTTTATTTCCATTTTTTATCCAGGAAGTCTTAGGAAATACTGGCACCGTTTAGCCGTAAAGGCTAACTCGTATTAATATCTGAAAAGATTTCATCATCATCAGAGTATCGCAGGCCACCGCCGGGCGTAAGCCTCTCCGATCGCACGCAACTCGGTTCGACCGTCGGGATCTCTCTGCCGACTCCCGCCTGCCGTGTTGCGTAAATAAGACTAAGATTTAGTTATTGTCATTTCCTCAGCGTTCCTATCGGAGATGAACAGCCTGCGGCTGGCGAGCGAGGCGGAGGCGGGGCGGGCGGGCGGCGCGCTGCGGGCGGCGGCGCCGCTGCTGCTGAGCTGCGCGGCGGGCGCGGGCCGCTCGGGCACGGCGCTGGCCGCCGACGTGCTGCACGACATACTCGACAATAACCAGGTTTCGACGCTTACTATTCGTCTTCCAACTTCCAAAATAATCTTCAAAATATTTCTACGAGCAGATCCCAAGTTGAGGTGGCATATTTCGGTTTTAAACATAATTTAATGAATAATTAGCTCCCTCAACTTGAACCGAACTGAATTTCGCGTCGTATTCACCTGTCGCTAGTTAAACTGTAGAAATTTCACTATCATAAAAACTGTTGATGGTTCTACATCCAATAAATAAATTTATTGCCGAACCACAATATGTTGCTACATATGATAAAATTAACAATATGTATCATTGTAGACCCTCTCAGCCACAGCGCTAGGTAATTAAAAGAGGTAGAGAGAGGACATCGTGTTTAAATTATTGACCTACACTTCATCTTCCTGTTTCACTCGCTTATTATTATGCTGCCGTCTACTCTGTAGTTTGTCTTAGGCCTTTGATAGTGTTACTATAAAAATAAAACGAAAAATCGCCTAAAATACGAAAAATGCAGTATGATATTCTAACACCAAACATGCTACTTTTTTAAATTAAGTGAACAAAATTTAAAACACTAATAATAATAACAAATTTTACTCTTATCTGAATGTATGTCCTTCAGGGCTCCATTCTTGGACCAAGAATTTTTAAGCTAAAAATAGATAAAAATACAAGATTTTTTATTTTTTTAATTAAAGTACATTGTTTTTTCTCTTCAGGAACTAGACATCCCGCGTACCATCAGTATGCTACACCAGCAACGAGCGAATCTAATACAAAATGTGCATCAATACAAATTTTTGCACCAACTGCTGTTACAGTACTTGAAACAATCACGACTCATATAATATTAAGGAGGTTAGCACAAACATATCAGATATGAGCAATAGTATGGTAAAATAACTCAAAATTTAAAAAAAATACCTAGTGTTGCCAAATAATAATAATTTATAAATTCTAGTACTCTAGTAGTTCTATTCAATCTATTTCTACCATTTTTTCCTTTTTTCAGTATCTTTTAAAATCCTATACATTACTTAACGACATGCCTACAGAAAATATAATCTTTTTATAATATATATTTATATAATTTTGGAAATTACCCACATTTTATAAACGATGAATAACAAATTACTTGACAACACTAGTTATTTCAACCACACTAGTTAGAAATAAAGATGGATGTTACAGTTATAACGATATTATGTTTAGTATTTTTCTCAAGTACACCCTTTGGAGGTGCTCTTAAAATAATTAATTTAAAAATTCGTTTGTAGAAACAACATTGTTAGTCCACAAGATTTTGTCACACGGTGTTGATAGCACACGTCTCTTTACAACCCATCACTGTAAAATATTTGATTGAATTGATATTTATTTACAAAAATATAAAAACATTAATAGGAATTCTTAACTTAATGAGTTGCGTATGCGCAGATCTGTTAATGTTATGAAATTCATATAATAACTACTTCAACAATACCAAAACTATATCCTTTGATAATATAACGATACAATGATAATGTAACAATACAGACACACTAACATGTTATATAGAATCAATTATGCATTATAAAGTAAAAAAAACTTGAAACAAACCCCCAGCGAGGTACAGTAGGTCACAACCTAAAGCCCTATGTCCAACAGTGGACTGTTAAATACTGTTAAAGAGGATTATAATGAAATTTGTCTCACCACACTATGAAAAATTTACATAACCACTCTTATTCTTTGGAGTTTGAAGGAAGGGTTGGGGGTTTTTACTCACAGGGTGGCTATTTACATGTCTCTTGAATTGTAGTCGTCCATCAGGTGATCTGATTACTCTTTTGCATTACTCTATACAGAACAATAAACATGAAGTATTTTTTCAAATTTTTATCATTGAATTTTGTGGACTAAATATATATAATAATAATAACAAATTATTAAAACCACAACTTTGTATGTGTTAGTGATAATGTGAATTGTATTTTCTATTCATTTAAATGCCAGCTAACATTGCTCAACTGCTATGATTCAGCCTTAAGAAAATTGTATTCTAGTTTGACCTTAAGGTGTATATTGTATAGAAAAGTTTGATGGCAAATTGTCTCCGTACACCAAAACCACGATGATATATTGGTACAGAATTTTTATTTATCAGTTTTCATTTGCCTGTCTATGTAATAATAAGAAACCATACTGTCCCGGAGAGCCATGCATTGACACATATTTGCACGATCTCACAGAACCCGGTGTCACACTTCTCTGGTTGCTTTTCACCTATGGAATGATGTTAGTGGAACCTTCTCTCGGAAAGTTATCAATGGTCGACAACGCACCAATTGAAAATGGACACGGGCGTCTCATAAATTGTCCGTGTGGTGACGGATTAAGAATACATAGTGTTACCACCCCTAGTCGTCCCGTGGGTGTCGTAAAAGGCGACCCGCATTCCAACCCGTCTGGCCAGCGTGGTATAGTAGGCCAAACCCTCCTTGCTAAGGAGAGGCCTATGTCCAGCAGTGGACTGTAAAAGGCTGTTGATGATGTCTCATAAATTAGGGACACACCGTAATAGTACTATGGAATTTGTTAAAAATTCAAATCATTATCTACAAACTAGAAACATACCTAATGAAGTTTGCATTCGATTGTTTTGGTGTACAGAGATATATATTAAGTAGATATAAGGATATCGACCGACTGGACCACAGATCTATTACTTTTGAGATTGAACGAAGTGGACTGAGATGGTAATGTTCCACTTTGTTTCGTCTAGTGATGTTGTATATTATGTATTTATTTAACTTTTATATTAATGATTTTTGTATAGAAAGTGATTTATATGAAAGTACCGCGTTTTTTGTGATTGTTGAATGAATTTTTATATGCTATACACTTAGTGGGCTTGTTTTATATGAATTTATATGTGAAATGAAAAAGTATTATACGTTTTGAGGCAGGATATGGATTACTCGATGAAGTATGCTGAACAGTGGCGAAAGAATTTGACGCATTTATTTATAAAAGTATTATTTTAGAGGCAAGATTGTTTTTACCCTGTAATAAGGTCACAAATAGAAGTCTTGTGTTATGCATACAGTTGTTTTTAAAAACGAAAATTCCGTCCATTTTATAAACCCTATAGTAAATCGCGTCGAATACGCTAGAAAGAAGTTTGTTTTTCGATTACACGTGGGTATTTCTTTGGCGCAGGTTCTAGCCTACACAGCTTAATGGATTTTAGTGTTTCAGATGTCATTAGAATCGTCTTAACTGTGTGAACGACACTAGATTAGTTATAAAATTGAATCATGGGTTGTCACTTTTAAGTTTAAATTTACACGCAGTCGAATGTTTAGAATAGACCATGATGTCAAAGTAACACGGTTTTCTTGTCTGTATTTGTATGAATACCGACTGGATTCCGATCTGTCCAAGCTCTTTTTAATCGACTGCCGAAAATTTTCAATACAGGTAATTTTTTTTGAGTTTGTGAACCATAGAGACAAATACTACACTTTACTTTTTTAACTAGTAAAAATTAATGATGTTTCGACATAACTAAGAATGTCGTCTGTCCGGCTATAAATAATATATAAATGGTGTAATGTATATAATGATATTAGAAATGAACTGCCACGGTATCCTGCCTCGTCTAGCAAAGTAAGTTTTAATTGTAACGATGTGCCTTAAATGAGAGATTACCGACGATCTGATGTCAATTTCGCGTGCCTTCTAGATTTACTAACACTTTGTAGACATAGTTATTGTATGCTGGGTTCGATGTTCGTATACTTTGGTGCAGAAAATTATAAAAATATAATCATAGTACTTTTGTGTCACACAACAATACACACCCCGCCTTTGTGTGTGGAGTGTTTAAAGATTGGCAACACATATGTGTTATCAGGGTTGCCACTTACAACCAGTGGACCCTTCAGCCAATATTTCTTGCTATAACAACTGTACCTTAAAGTATACGAGCATCTTGACTCAGTCTCCTAAAGTTATTTACCTAATTAAGTTTGTTGTTTCAAAAACTCTTTTGTGTGTGTTGGCCGTGCGTTTCTCATTAATCTATTTCTATCTCACAACTTTGTAAGTAAAAAACATATTGATTAATTTTGATAATTTTCTAGTACAATTCTACTTTTCTGCTATTAAAAACCTTATTTACATTTAAAAATAAAATACACACTTATATTATAGAACCATTATTGTCCAAGGAAGGAATTGCATTTCATCAAGCCGTAAGAGAGGCCATGTCCAGCAGTGGACTATCTATCTACCTTAAGAGCCTGCCAAAGTGACTACTCTGCCTGATGGAAAGCATGAATAGAATCCAAAAGTTGTGGTCACCATACTTATTGCAAATGCTGACAACGCAGTATTGTGACCCACACTATGGCGGCCTTGTGAGATGCTTTTTCACAGCCCGCTTGGGGACGTAAAAGGCATGACAGTCATTGTGACAGTGTAAGGCTTACACAGTTACCACGATAATTGTCACTCCTGCATCAATGGGCCTCCGGTCTGACAGTCACCAACGAAATACAACAACACGGATGCTGTCGCTTTAAGTTGGTCTTCTGTGGGAGGGTAGTACTGCTGCGGTCGAGCCGGCCCACTCGTGCTGAAATCAGCTGTTGATAATTTTGAACCGTGTGCTTGATAGCCACCTTAGTAGTATAAAAATATATAGTGTGTATGAGGAAATAGAGTTTGTTAATAGGCGCATTGTCGATACACACATTTTGTAGTTGGTGTAGCGATGTGTTCATGTCAGTTTGTATTGTACTATCTAGTCGAACGGCAACTCCATATTATTATTACTTATTGTTTTCAAGTGTATATTCGATGGAAATCTGTTTGTTCGTATACACAAAAAATATCCTAAAATTTTTTTAGTCACTAAATTTTTTTGATCGTGTTTTGTGATGTATTTGTAACTAAAGCTTATTTTATGTCTGGTGTATTCACGTATTTGTGAATCGTCTGTAACTTTGTATTAGAGTGTTCAGTAGTATTGTACAGAGGCAAGCAATATCGAAACTTGAACTGACAATAAAATACTAAGAAATGTTTGGTTTTATTTTGATATATTCGTTTATCGAATATTATCCAATAATTTATGATATATGCTCCTAGTTAGTATATAGTTTTGTGATTATGTAATTTTTCTATTTTTTTTATTTTAATAGCCTGCCAAAGTGACTCAACTCTGCTTGATGGAAAGCATGAATAGAATCCAAAAGTTGTGGTCACCATACTCATTGCGAATACTGACAATGCAGTACGGTGGCCCACACTATGGCGGCCTATTACGATTTTTACACCTCACTTGGGGACGTAAAAGACATGACAGTCATCGTAACATTGTATAGCACACATTTACCACGATAACTGTCACCCCTGCATCAATGGGCCTCCGGTCTCGCACTCACCAACGAAACAACAGCACGGATGCTGTCGCTTTAGGTTAGTGTTCTGTGGGAGTTTACAAGTTAATATATTAATCATGTATATATTAATCGTGATTAATTGATTGAAGAACACAGTTAATTCGGCGGACAGTCGCACGTATTAAAATAAAACAAAATATTACAGTCTATTATTATATTTCGGTAAAAAATTATTTTAATATTCTAACTTACATTACGGTGGCGGATAGTAAGGCCGAGGCGGAGGCCCCGGGGGCGGCGGTCCTCGGCCGGGGAGTGGCGGGAAGTAATTTGGAGGGGGGACATTGACAGGAGGAAATCTTGCGGGAGGTGCTGGTGGAGGTTCTGTATAAACTAAACCGGGAGGTGGCCCTGACGTTATAGGTAACCTTGGCGGTGGTGGTATTGTAGGAGGAGGGGCAGTGTATACCGGAGGGTATAGGCCAGGGTACGGTGGATAGCTGTACCGCAGCGGTTCCATCTTTGGTGGCTCTATTTTAACCTCGGACCCGTTCTTTATGGGGGTGACGACAGGTTTAGTGGTAACGGCGACAGGTGATACTGAAGTTGGCGGTGTAACGCAGGGTGGTTTCTTCTCGTTTTTTGGATGCTTGTTCGGCGTTTGCAGCGGAGGGGAGTCGCCGCCAGATGATTGAGGCTGTGGTGAGTAGAGATCCAGTACCTGCATTTCAAAGTTTTTTTTTAGTGAAACGGTATACAGTGTCGAGAAAAAGACCAATGGACATTGCTTTGTTATAGTTAAATAACATAGAGAAATTTCATCATGACCATCAATCATATGCTGAATGTTTATAAAATTTCCAGACTCGATAACAATTTGTGGATCATACAAAGTGTTGTCCCACTCAGCAAAGAAACAAGCGGCAAGGTGATCGCTTAAACCTCAACGGCAAGCTTGTAGTTAGTTTTTTTACACATTATCTATCTAACAAGTATAAAAATTACCTGATGACAGATATCTTCAAGCAATTCCATAGTGATGTCTTCAACAAACATGTCCCACCAAGCGTTATGTCTGGGCACCCTTCCATTCCAGTCCACTACCTCAAATTTGCTGAGTTTGCCAGCCAGGAACATGAGTGCTACTGCTATAACTTCTGGCTCCCATTGAAGGCAGAGGGTTGTACATAAACTGGAAGGACAGGAGTGGTTGCTACAGTCTGTTATAGACAGTAAACGTAAAACAGATTCCTAAACTTTCTTCCATTGTTGCCGGTTTCAACTAAAGCGCTGTTGAGGATGGAGTACTTCTAGTTTTGAGGAGCAGTTTCTTTGCGATTCAATCAATGGGCAGAGTGCTTGCTATTATGACACTACACGCTCCACTATAATCAAACCAGTGTTGCTGGAGGTTGTGAGAAAGCAAATTATTTTAAGTTAGTCTCCTTATAGTCTAGACTCTGGGTTTGATAATAAGGCTTTCGATAGTGATCACTTTTGGTGCTATTGGTGGTCTGGTCTAGTCACACATTTAAATAGTGCTTTGATGCATGAACATTATTTATTTAGAAGTATCAATAAATATAAGTAACATTAAAGTGACTGTGTTTAAAAAAAATTGTTCACTCATAGCTTATTTATAGCTCTTTACACAATACTGAAATGTGAACTACCTTTTTTAAATTTTTGTGTCTATCTGCCTGTTTTTTTGACTGGGATCCTCTGGGATTGCTGAATCGATTTTAATGAAACTCTCCCTAGGAGATAGAAGAGGTTATTGGGCAGCATATAAGCAAAAACCATGTCTTAACTAATGAAAACAACCTGCTGAGTTAGATTTAAAATAACCACACATTTGTGGTATTAAATGTAGCCTAAGTATCAATATCATCATACCCTAATCCCCTAACCCTATCATCATAGCCTAAGTATCAATATCATCATACATATAAATTAATCTTATACAAACAAAGTTGCAGGCACAACTAGTTTACAATGTTTTAATAGGATAAACTCCCATATCCCTTTTAAAAAGAAAAAAAAACTAAACTTATATACTATTATAATTAATTACTAATTTATTAAATGCTTAAATTCTTTGAAGCTTTGAAATCTAATTTTAATTGTATTTCTCTTTATTAAAATAAAATCAATTAATTTCATTTGGTCTAAACTTAGTAGCCTTTACCAATTTATAGACATCTTGAATATTGTTGTATGTACTTTAGTTTATATACAAATCAATAAAAAAATATGCAATATTTATTTTGATCTCTGACGCAGGAGTGTTATCATATCACGGACACCCTATTGTAGCATCATTTGTATGGATATTGTTAGATATCGTGACTGATGATGGATGAGTAACATATTGCTGTTCATGTTCTAACATTTATACATGTAAAAATTATTTGTAACTTGATTAAGCAGAAAATAAAAAAACAAGTAGTGCATTAGCACCCCATACATGTTTAGATTGTCACATGTCGACTGCATTCCAAACCACAAGTGAGTGCTAATGTCAATCAAACTGTCCTAGCAATTAGGGTAAAAAGTGTAATAACAGTTTGGTGGGCCGTTGAATCTTAGATATTTAGGGACGCGGTCCAAACTGTTATATAGAAAGCAAATCTGTCCAATAACAGTGGTGAAACTAATAGTGACATCATCTGATATACAGATTAGACTGCTGACACCTATGCTGATACAAAGTAGGTTTAGCAGGTCTTACTCATTAAGGATTAGACAATATTGCTGTCAAATGTGTCGTCACATTATTAGGTTCAATTTTGTGTTCCTTTATGCATTTCTTACATAATTGTATAGGAATGGGATAAATATTGTTGCAAAAACTTTTTCACTGCAGCTATGCTTAATGTATTATCAGCTGTTAGAGAGAACTTAATGTATTATCATCAACAGCCCTTAACAGTTCACTGCTGGACATAAGCCTCTCTTTTGAAGGGAGGGTTTGGTCTACTATACCACACTGGCCAGACGGGTTGATATAAGATTTTGTTTCTAATATTCACTCTCTTTACAATTAAATGTGTGTACATTTACAGATTTGAAGAAATGACTGCTGAGATATTGCAAGCAAGAAAGTAAGACAATCATAAAAACTAGCAATGATGATTTAACAGGATGTATTTAAGTAGTATCTACAGAGTAAAAAAATGAGTTTTGTGTTAATCACAGATATAGATTAACTAAAAAAGTTAGAATGAGAAGTAGCTCACCTGTCGTTCACGAATGTCCATGCCATTTGCACCATCTTTTGTAACTTGCCTTTGTCCCCTTTCAAACATTTGGCGTATTTTAACAAGTAGCCGTATGGGTGTTCGACCTGGAGATCGAATTTAATCGTCTGCAGCAAGATGCGCTCCAAAGTCATCACCTCTTCTTTAGGATCATCACCAAAAGTTGCAAATTTGTGCTCCGTTAATAAAGACTTGGCAACTTTTATTATATCTTTGCACTTCTTCGGCGTCTCTTCAACTTTACCAGCAAGGAACAGGCAACAACATGCAGTTATGTACCTCGGGAATGTTTTGAACGAGTGGAACATGTAAAATCGATGAAAATAAACAACACCAGTTGCGACAGTGTTATAACCTAAGTCCATCTTCGAGCCAGTGTCAATGATAAACCTCGCACCTTCTTTCCTATACCGATTCTCGGTTTCGTTGGTTATTCCATCCCGGCACGATGGCGTGTTTTGTAAATCCTTTTTATCATAGTACCAGTAAGGCATTTTCGTATTTAAACTATAACAAATTTATTATCAAGAGACAATCACTAACCTCCACAGCCATTTATTTATTACTGAAAAATAATTATAACCCTAACAAATTAAACATGATATGTACCAATAACATTTTCAAAAAATGTGAATCATTTTAATTTTGTAAGACTATAGTAACACGTTTGACATTACAAGTTTTAATTGTTGCCATGACATCCCCAAAATGTCACATAAAAAAAAATCAAAAATTTAATATCGTTATTCTTTTTGGTAAACATTCTTCTTTTCAATTATTTATGTAAGAGTATATATAGTATAATTCAATTATAAATAAAAAATACGTGTGGCACTCGGGGACTGCCGCAGTAAAGCTATTGCATAGCATTTTTTGTTAACTTATGCAATTATAATATTTTGGAGCAGCTTGTCTCGATCCGTGCGAGCTTCGTACAGTCTATACACATACACCGTGCCAAAATCTGTCGAAGTGAAATGACGTTAGACGATGCCTGGCTTTCAACGCCACACCACTGTACCGGTCGGAGTTGGGGGCGCTAGGTTTATTTTCGTTACGGAATTTCTTGATTCTGTCGCCACGATCGAAGCCCGCCATAAAAGCTATGCAATAGCTTAAAATATATTTAGTTATAAAAATGCCCATTTAATTCGTTTTAGTACTTAAAAGTGATTGCCGGGGAGTTAATTATTCATACAAGTAATACTAAAAATATGTGCCGTCTAAACTTGAAATATTTTTAGCGTTCTTCTTCTCAATTAAATATAGTTGCATTTAAATACACATGTTTTAAACCTTTTCAAGAGATTGTGCTCTTTTTTCTGGGGTAAGGTTATACTATTCAACTATTTTAAAGCAGGCAACTGGAGTTATTGGAGTTTCCCCTTGTGACCAAACCACTACTTGGACGCGTCTTAGAATGTTAAAGCATAAGATCTTTAGTCTTGTAGACGTAAAGACTAGTATCAATTTGTGTAACTGTGTGACTAATATTGTAACAATTTATAATAGACTGATTGTTGGGATGCAGATGAATAAAAAAGGTGTCGATAATTTAATTAATTATATTTGTCTACAATAATATAAAATAAGAACTAATTGCGGGTTTTTCAATCACTCTGGTATTTATTGAGCGGATATTTGTCCGAATGTTTCTTCAAATGGTTCTCCATTTCTTGCATTTGTTTTCTGCAAAAAATCATCGACATATATGACATTTCGTAACAAAAATGGCGAATCGATTCAGTTTTAATTTTAGAGCATTTCGAGAATATGGCAATTTATGAATCTGAAATACTTACTGAATTCTTGAGGGCATCTCATAGTAAACATCTTCTAACATCTCTTTCCAGTTCGGTAATTTCTTTTTCTCTGCCACTTGCATTGTTCTAAGTACCGTGTCTCTCGCTTCCTTTGTCCAAGACTTCTCTGTCTCAGCATCCCACAAACCTAGAAAATTTCAATAACCTTTTATAATGGGACAAGGATATGATACTTGTAGACGAGTTAGTAATAAAATTAGTAATGCTTCCAGAACAATATATTGTCCGGTGGTATGTTTAAACGACATTACAAGTCGCATTGAAGTATTTTGAAACTGGTAGTAATGATTTTTCTCAATCGTTAGAAATTTGGTTTTACCTTTGCTCTCTAAGTACATTTTGAACTTCGGTATCGGACTCTCGTCATTGGTCCACTTTTGTATTTCTTCAATCGATCTGTAGGCTGTGCTGTCATCTGAAGTTGAATGATGTCCAACTCTAAAATATATAACAAATAGGAATTATAAATTATAGAAATAAAAAATAAGTAGATATAAAAAAGGTTGTCTTTAGTTTTGTGTACTTTTGACGAATTAATATTTTAAAGTATGAGGAACAAAGAGATACCTGTAAGACATAGCCTCAATTAACACCGGCTTGTTGTTCTTTACAGTGAACTCCCTGGACTCTTTCACAGCATTATATACTGCCAGCAGGTCAGTGCCGTCTACTCGAACGGTGCGGATGCCCAGCGCTGGACCCCTTGACGCGATACCGTCACCGCGATACTGCTCACTTGTGGGAGTGGATATCGCATAACCGTTGTTTCTGCTGTCATATAATTAGCAGATTAATATAATTTGTTTCAATATTCATACAATTACGGACTTCAAAATTGAACATATACATATAAGAGTGATTACGTAAAAAGTTTTTTAATTTATTGCCGAAAAATAAATTTAAAAAAATCTTTTTTACGACTTTTTAAATATAATGTTATGATAAACCTTTAATTTTTTGTTAATCTAATCAAAAACTAAGGAAATATCTTTATATAGAATCTAAATACATTAAAAAATATATATAATACATGCTGTAGGTAAATATGTGTTATACATATTTTTAAAGTGAGAAAATGTAGTCGCTTCACGTCCCTGTACTTTGAGATCATACAAACTATACAACATTTTTATTAATAGAGTGATACAAAAGGCAGGTTAATAATATGTATAATGCCTATTTTGCATCTAGGTGAAGCTAAACCAGGTCAATAGTTAGATATATTAGACAGTGCATACTAGTACGGCTGACAACGTTTACCATATCAACTCAAACACAAAATGTTTATATTTGTATCCAAACCTTGGTGATATGTAAGTAATGAAATGTTTCTTGCTAATAAACGATTATTATTATTATTATATTTAAAACCAGGGTTAGACCACATTCAGTTCTTACCACAAGAAAATGATAGGACAATCTAAAGTAGCAGCAAAGTTGAGGGCACTAAAGGCATCCCCCTCCGACGCAGCGCCGTCTCCAAAGTAACAGATGACGCATCTATCGTTGTTTTCTTGACGCTTTAGCGCATACGCTGCGCCTACTGCTTGCGGCATTTGAGTGGCTACAAATTAACAGCATTTCATGAAATTGTTCCTCATCTATGGACAGAAAAAACTCTAAAAAGAGAAATGAGTCTTGGGTTACAATTACTTCTATTTAATAAGTATTATGTGTTCTTAACCAACTTAAAAAAAGAGAAGTTCTCAAATTGGCTGTATTGTTTTTATGTTTACTACCTAAGTCTGGCACATGTGAATAGCTTTCGATAATAAATTTTAATTTAGTAGGGAGGGTACGCTTCCCATAACATATTTCCAAGTTACTATTAAGATCGGCAAATTTAGGAAGGAAGAATACAGTTATTGTGATAACAGTAAAGGATTATGTTGACAAATCTCACCTAAAGGACTAGAAATCGTCACAAGATTATATTGTTTACTGCCATAATGCACCGGCATCTGCCTGCCTTTACCAAGATCTTCCACGTTTCCATAACACTGGTTAATAATGTCCGTTATAGTGACCCCGCGATAGAGGAAGACCCCAACTTCACGGTACTGGGCAAACACAAGGTCTTGGGGGTTGAGGGCAGCCGCACTGCCAACATGAATGCCTTCTTCTCCATAATTTGTCATGTAGAAGGATATCCGACCTTGTCTGGAAATGAAGAGCTCATATTTATGTAACTTCAAATAAATATAATTGTTTTATATAGTCATTTAGAAATAATTTTAAGTCTACAAACATTGAAAACAATAACAAGCTAAAGAAGGAAGAATTAAAATATAAAAAAATGATATTTAATTAAAGGTAATCGCTACTTTCAAATTTATAAATTAAACTATTTCAGACTCTATAAAATGGTATATAAATTGACAACGATATAATCAAGTATTTTTTCAGAGATTTTAAACCTCAGGTATTTATAAAATAAAAACTGTGTCTAAATTAATAGCATATTTAAATAACGAAAACACAAAATATAACTTCGGGATAATTACCTTTGCGATTCATATAAAATCTTGTCCATTTGCGATAACTGTATCATAGTTTTATACATATGGATCAAAATATCTTTCTCGATACTCGGTTCCTCTTTACTATTGAATACAGCGCCATTGTTGTCCATCACTCGATAGATAGGGATGGGATCATAGCTAGTTTCGTTCAGGAACTTCATTTCCGTTACGTATGGGGCTTTGGCGCCCGGGAATTCGGCGGGCTTGCCATTGGTTTGTGTTGTTTCCGGTCGTGTGCGTGTAAACAACGACTGTAAAATATAACAGTTCCTTTATTTGCATGTTCTAAAAATTCTACATATATGTATTTCTAAGTTTACTCATTTTGTATCTAAATAATATAGAAAGCTAAAGATACGTAATATATCTATAGTAATATTATAAGCTGAAGAGTGTGTGTTTGTTTGAACGCATTGATCTCAAGACCTTCTAGTCTGATTTGAAAAATTCTTTCAGTGTTAGATAGTCCATTTATTGAGGAAGGCTATAAGTTATGTATCATTACGCTACGACCAATAGGAGTGTAGTTGTAATGAGAAATGTTGCAAAAATGGAGGGAAATATTGCTTTTAAGACTTTCTATTGTAAACACTGTATAAACTTTTAAAGTTTCGCAAAGATAATGTACGAATGAATAATTTCTCTTTAAAAGTTCTAAAAAAAAATTCACGACTGTTTGTCTTTTAAGGTGGGCTCTTTTTTTTTTTCAACGTGTGGAAACCCCCTCGGGCCGTCACCCCACCGGGGTTTACGGCGGGGTGGTGTGTCGGAATCGGACCGACTAAAACGACACGGTGTGCCACTCTGCGCCTAAGATAGGAGGGATCCGGGAACCGCTGCTATTACGACATCCAGAAGGTAGGCTTACTACAACCTTTTTTATGGTAAGTAAACAGTTTACGCTATATCACGTTACGCGCAATAGGTGACGCAGGCGTTGCGTAGGTCAGCTAGTTGATATTATAAACGTAAACAATTTGTTTAGTTGAACGCGCTAATCTTAGAAACTACTAGTTGTAATTGAAACATTCTCTTAGTATTGGATAGTACATTTGTCAAGGAAGGCATTAAGTCATATAACCTATATTGCTACGACCAATAGGAATAGAAATTTAACTTGAATTACGTTTGAGAGATAAGTTTGCGTCGGGTTATATATAATATTTTTATATAAGTAGTACATATCTTTTTAGATTGCCTCGGTGGCAATAGTAGCATTTGCGACTTTTGTGTTTAAAGTCTCGGGTTCGATTCCCGGGTCGAACCTGAATCTTTGTAAGATATGCAAAAATTTGTGTCCGAGTTTGAGTGTTTTATATGTATAATGTGTACGTATTTAAAAAAAAATCATATATTTATCACTTTCCTAGTACCCTTAGTACCAGCTCTGCTTAGTTTGGAACTGTGGCTATTCCACATTATAGCACAAGCAAAAATATATAACAGCGCCATCTAGCGAAGATACATCGAACTACGAAGTATGAAAGAAACGTATGAATGTAATAAACTACAATGCAACTACTAATCCTGTATCGCGATATAGAGATTCGCGTGTCAATTAGCATATATATACAACATCCCAACGTCAACTGTTTGGCCGTGGCCCGCCAGGCATGATCACCTCACCTGGTTGGAGGATCCTCCCTTTGTGTCGGAGGGACATGAGACCCGTTCCCTCCACAGAACTTAATGACGTGTGTTTCAGATGTCCAATTTGTAATATTATTTTTAACAACTTAGTTCTCTATTCATTGTAATAAATAGTCACTTGATACGTAAATATAAGATATGTAATACAAGAAATATTGAATTCTGACTCTTTTAAAA
This sequence comes from Hypercompe scribonia, assembly GCA_949316085.1. Classification (NCBI taxonomy): domain Eukaryota; kingdom Metazoa; phylum Arthropoda; class Insecta; order Lepidoptera; family Erebidae; genus Hypercompe; species Hypercompe scribonia. The sequence goes on along the minus strand of OX438980.1, from coordinate 22,221,587 downwards.
GACAATAAAATATTACAACTTTCTTAATAAATCCCTTCCATAAGAACACAGGTTTGATTTTATAAACAAATATGAAACTGGCATAAAGAACACCCAGACTTAGAATTTTCTTTAGGAATCGAACCCACAAGCACAAGCAGCGAGGTGGCCGCTTAACCCAAACCATGTTACCATCGTTTGAATCGCCAAAACAAAAGCGAGAAGGACTTCCGCCCTAGATTGTTATTAACACTTAATGTTTTGATATTTTAAGTTTCATTAATAAAAACGCACACGAGCTGATCTGCAAGACTTTATCTATCTTTCTAAAGGCATGAGGTTTCTTTGTTCTTCTGACTTCTATTAGTCGTAGCGTGATTTTATAACCTTGATAGATAACTAGAACATCAAGATTAGCGCGTTCAATCAAACACATACTCTATATGCTTATAATCTTTACGTCATATAAAGTTGCTTTTTTTTTTATTGTACGTTTAGATTTTTCATACTGTCAACACAGGTTTATAAATATTACATATTCAATATACCGTTGTTATACAAAAAGTACAATTAAAAAGTCAATGTTTCGTAAAAACAGAATTTTTAAACGCTTTTTTGCTAATACTAACGAAACTTTACTGGATATACAAAAATTATCTAGTACGCAATTGAATGTACTATCATAAAATATCTACAATAAATTCTGCATCGTATATGTGTACAATTCACGGATAACTCACAGAAACCAGTTTCATGTTTCAAGATTTAACTCATTTGTGGGTTCTACTTTGAATGTAATTTTGACCAATAGAATATTAATTCTTTACCAAATAAATACGTTAGATATGTTATGTTAAGGGCACATGTATGTATCTAGAGCAAAATTTACAGAATATCATTAAAATGAATATCTGAGAAGATATCAGAGCCAATTGCACTCGCGAGAAGCCGTTAAGGTCGCTAGTGTTAATATATGATATATATTTAACATTAATAAAAACGATAAGTATAAATTACACAATGGCGTCTAGTAGTTGTTAGCGGTGGCGCATGTTTGTATCATTATGACGTAATCGAACGCTTTCCATACTTCCATTGTTTTATGAAGATGTCAGTGAACTTATTTACAATGCAAATGATTAGTGTTATAGTGACTTATAATAATAATATTACTGTAAGAAGTTAAAATATCTACTACTTAGTGCTGACCTTACTGTCGTCTACGGGTCTAATTCCTATTGTGGATTTTCTAGACCTCTAATTCATCTATAATATGTACATATGTGTTTAGAAATATATGAGTATGTGATCAATAATCTGGTTACAAAAGTAAGTACAAGTTTTTCCTGGTTTGTGAAGCGATGGCCTCGTGTGAGATAGTACATTATTATTGTATTTTATGCTAATATTATTGATTATATCATTACTTCAATTTTTTTAGTTAGTTAAAAAAATATAGTTTTTAAACTGATTATGTTCAAATTCTAAAAACCATAATATTGTGTATAATGTTTGATGATTCAGTAAAACTAAGAAACTGCCACTACTTATGTATACTCGCTCGCTATGATAGCTTTAAAAGGCAGCGCATATAATCCGTCATCAGATGAAATCACATGATTAACAATTCAGCTTGTATCGAGTGTAACTTTGTTGCATTAAAATCATACCACAGTAAGAATATAAACAGTTTTAAATGTAGTATAGTATCTTAAATTATAATCTTTCTGCATTTAACCAACTCTCAGCACTTCTAACAGTACCTTTAATAAGTTTATACTACAATAAAAATGATTATGGCGTCTCTTTTAGGCGCAATATGGAACAGTTTCAATAAAAAACGGCGGGATGACGGCCCCATGGTGTTTTGAACAAAAAAAGCATTCAAATTACTCGATTAACGTAACACAGTACATTCGTCACAATAGCTATCTTGCGATCTGCTCAAAAATTACTACCAAAGGCAACTTAACATTAGATAAAGACTTCTTTATCTGATGTTAAGTTCTGAACTTTTAACCTTTACATCGCAGACTACATCTATTTACCAAGAACGAAAAATCACAAAACATATTAATTTTTTAGTAACACTTAGCTAAAGTATCTGTAACAATACTAAATTTAAACCTTTGGCTATGCTATTTATATCTGTTAAATAGCTATGCATGTGTAATGTTACGTCAATTATTTAATTGAGTTATGAATTAGTCATGATGCTTTTCATTCAAATGTTAGAAATAAAAACAAGTTAAACAGAAATGACGTTAAACTTTTTTCTGCTAGGGATTTAGGAGAGAAAATAGGGTTGCAATAAATGACAAGATTGCTGTTAAAATGTTCCTTGGCACCCTTGACGAGAAAATGACGAGATAAAAACCTACCGTAGCATTATAAACAATCATAAGTACAACACTTATAAATAGTTATTGTTACCAACATGACAACAAAACAGCGAATTTTTGATAACAAATTATAATCGCACTTATCACATTCATTTAACAGAGTAATTAAACAATTTAGCGTTATTCATAACAACGAAGTACTGATAAAATTAACTGATAATATTTCATAATCAGACACACATACTTCATCATTAAAATAATTAGTAAATAATCTCGTTAGAAAACTTTGAAAAAGTATAGGTGTTCACTACACTACCTAAAAATTGTTTGATTGCACATCACTATTTTCTAAAATCAAACTTATAGCATGCACTTTGTCAACGGTAAAAAGGAAAACACAATTTCTTCATGTCGCGGTCACAAACTATTTCATTCACTGTAAACTACTCAACACATATAACAAATAAATCTTAAGAATATTAGAATAATTAACACTAAAAAGTTAACTGTAATGCATTATTTGAAAAACTAACCCGTGCAGTTGTTCGCAACGCGTTGTACCGCAAAACACATGCTCCAGTTCTAAGCGCCATATTGAAACTGACATGTATTACTCAAACAAATAGAATTGCGCTTGTAAGTACAAAATTGTAATGTGATAAGACGGTGGCCTTTCGTATGTAATGACGTATTTAAACGTACACTGATTACATGAACAGATTTCGTTTTTCATTTTAAACTACATACAATATATATTGATGGGATTAGTTTAAACGCTAATTATTAATAATTATGTGATTAACTACTTAGATTGTAGAATATTTACAACCCCCGTTGTAAGTCTGTGAGACGAATTTAGAGAACAATTGTTTTTATGTTAAAGTGTAACTATTTCGGTATTTACTTTTATCCGAATCAAGTGAATTCTTTTACATTTTTTCACAACATTACTCATAAATTGTTCTTTCCATAGTTGATTTGTCCATCTAAAGTTTACCTGGGAGAAATTACTTAATGTTAAATAACTAGAAGAAGAAACTTATATGTAAACCGCATTAACTGGTGTGCAATCAAATTTATTTGACTCTATTCTATTCATCATTTTTGGAGTGAAAATATTTCCCTTCAACAGGTATCATAATATCATTACGCTATCACTGCGCTAGGAGGTGATAATACTACAAAATTAAAATTCTTTTTCGTTAAGTTTGCTTGCATTTTAATAACATCAACAAAAAAGTTATCTATGTAAAAAAACATGAAACGTAATAATCCACCTAGAACGACCGAAATCTCGCACAAAAAAATTACCATTATGTTAATATTGCTAGTTGCTTTGTGAAATTTTAACTATAACGATAACTTGCGATGGTCACGAACGCCCGACCGAGAGCTGACTTATTTAGCTATCAGCCAGCAAAAAGAGTCGTAGACGTAATCGGGATAAGATTTGCATTCCAAACCATTCCATTTATTATATTAACCATTCAATTAAAACTAATAATCAATTTAAACACTTTAATGTAAATGACATCCTCACGTAGTTGAATAGTATAAATATATTAATGTGCAGTGAAGATCGAGTGAAACCAACGCCGTCGTCGTCGTCCTCTTCGTTAAAAGTTTCAAGTCAATATGACCGAGCGTGAAGGTCACGCAATGGTTGCTTTTTAGTGTATTTAGTCACTTGACTTTCACATTCAAGAAAAATACCTATCGTATAATGTTATTCAAACAAATTCTTATAACAAAGACTACATTCATACTTATTTTCAACAATAAGTATAATGCAGTACACAAATGACGTACAGGATAAGAATCAAGAACAGAAATAGATATAGATACCTAAAAATGTTACAACGACTATTTGTTTTCGACAAACAATATGAAAACACAAGGTTGTTTCTTTATTTTTGTGTATTATGCTTTATATATAAATTTAAATAAATTTGTGTATAAAAAAGGCCACGATCCTTTACACCCGTTCTATATTTCCTTACTAAAATATTCCCACTAATAGGGATACTTTAAACGGTGGCGCTGTGGTAGCGTATGCAACTGCTGTGCTTAAGTTCTTGGGCTCGTTTCCCAGGTCTGCAAATATTTGTTTCGGTGTTTGGGTGTTTTCTAATGCACATGTATGTGTTTACAAATATATATATATATATATATATATATATATATATATATATATGTGTTTATATCGGTTGTCCAGTACTCATAGTACAAGTTCTGCTTAGTTTGGGATAAGTGTAACATTTTACGCCATTATATCGCTAGTAATTGAATAGATAGGAATATTCGGATGTTTTTCCTTTTAATCCCTGCCAGTACGGACAAAGTTTTAGAGATTTCTTTTCATAATTAATTGTGATAGTGTAGCTGTTTATAAATGTTAAGTAATGTTGATGTTTCATTGTCGCTACAAAATGTATTATTGATAATGTTAATCTCATATAATTCTGGATTTGTAATAATGACTGAGATCATATTTACAAAACTGGATTTGAGGTATTTGTTTATTTAACGATGGATAGCAGTGTCATTTGAAAAAAAGACTTGTGAATTAATCATAAAAAGAAACCTCTGAAACGCTTTATCCCTACCAGTAGGGATAAACAGAAAAATTATATTATTATCTTTACCAATTTTATTATTAGCGATATACGTAATAGTATGTACCCTACCGGCAGCGATAATTGAAAGAAACTCCAAGTATCCCCCTACTAGTGGGTGTACTTTGGTCGGGATACATGCACGTAGTAGTAGTGTATAGTAGTATCATTTCTCTCCTTGTACACTAATGCCCCGCTTTACGCGAGGGATACGTTCCGGTAAAAATCGCGTCAACTGAAATTCGCGTATATCGAGGTTTAAGATTAAACGAATACAAAAAATATGAATCATTTTAGTCAGACACTTTATTTCTAAGAACACTTAATACAATACATACTATTAATTAATTATATTTACGGAAAAATACATCTATTGTCTTTTGACTACATTATGTTTATACGCACTCTTTCACGTAATGCGAGGCAATTGAGCGCGAAATTTGAACTTCGTGTTATAGTGAAACCGCGCATAACGGGGTCGCGTAAAGCGGGGCATCACTGTATTGTAAGACTGGAGGCAGCTTCTAAATATCGCCGAGGAAGTAATCAGAAGCAGATGCATATTACATACCATTGCTACTAACTAGACTCACGAGGGACACGTACACCTAAAGGAGCAATCGCATTGACAATTTTAGCGCACCACTGACATTGACATTATGATGAATTGTATCACCTGAATTCTTCAATTTTGAATATTTCACTGTGGCTAGTGTTGTTTCTTCAAATTTGAATTTCTTAAACTGAAAGTATACCTTTTCTAATAACGAAATCTTTTTTTATTATCTTAACATGATCACAAGAACCTATTTTCATTTATCAGTGGTTGGTAGGACGTGGCTGTTTGATTGAATAACTTAAAAACCACTTGACAATAAGAATCATACACATTTTACGCACAGTTGCAAGAATCCAAGCTAGGCAGAACCTGTGCCATGACAACCAGACTGCCGATAACCATCCTTAAACAATTCTAGATACATACACTAGGGTGTCCCTTAAATTTCAAGTTCGATATTTTTTTACGCATACCTTCTTAAAAGTTTCGTAATAACCCTATATTGTCTAGAAAAAAATATTAGTTCGATATATAAACGATAACCCGTGCCGACTTGCTATTTAAACTTGTCGATACAAGTTGCTTAAGTACTGCCCAGTGACCTGTTACGACATGTTTTATTTGCCATTTCGTACGTGATTTTTGAGACTATTAGTGCTTCATTGTTTAGTGCGTAAACATGTCGGTGGAATTACGGAGTGATAAACAAAATATTTTTCTTATCGGATTGACTAGCTACCAAATAAATGGTGCAAAATTACCATCTAATCGACAAGTTCTCTCAGTCCTATTTTACAATATTCGTGAGGTTAAATTGACTGTTAGTGAAAGTGCAAATCTTGTGATTAGGGAGTGCATCATATATTGGGAAAAAGCAAGAATTCCAACAAAGGCATTTCCTAACTGCGTGAAGAAACTTATTGATTTATATCATGTTTGGAGAAAGTTACAAAAAAATTGTAAGAAAACTCAGATTATGTTTAAGAGTCGTGAGAACAATTTTATAATTAATCTTGATAATTTGTTTGATATTGCACATGCTGATGCTTTTGAGAGAATGAAAATAGAGGAAGATAAATTATTTTTAATGAAACAGAGAGAGCCAGGTCGACCGGGATGCTTAGGTGGTGTAGATAAAAAATTGGCGGAAAAAGAACAAAGATCTAGACAACGACGATTGGAAGAAGAGGAAAGGATTGTAAGACAAAGAGAATCACTAGCTGTTGCATCTACTTCCACCACAAATAACTTAGACAGTGTAGAAGATTCAGACGAAGAACAGATCTTGAATTCTGAACTCAGCTTGCCGGACGTTCCCTGCCATGAACAAAGTTCAAAAAGAGGTAGAAAGAATCTTATAACACCTAAACTAGTTGCAGCTTTAGATCGATGCCAGTTAAGCATTAGAGATACCGTTTACATTCTTAATGCGGTGGTAGAAGCGCTTGGTCTGAGCAGCGATGATTTCTGTATTAACAAATCCTCGATTCAGCGAATTCGTACTGAAACTAGAAAATCAAGGGCAGAAGCAATAAAATCTAACTTCCAAAACAATGTACCCGACATAGTCACAGTCCATTGGGATGGAAAACTATTACCAGGGTTGGATGTACGGAGTTCAAAAGAAGAACGCTTGCCAGTTATAGCTTCATTTGACGATAGAGAGCAGCTTCTTGCAGTGCCGAAACTAGAAAGTTCTTCTGGAAAACATCAAGCGAAGGCTGTATCAGCAGCTCTCTTTGACTGGAACCTTTATGATAAAGTGTAAATAATGTGCTGCGACACAACAGCTTCCAATATGGGCCGTTTCAATGGAGCTTGTGCTATTTTGGAGCAAACTTTAGGAAGAGAATTGTTGCTTTTCGCCTGTCGTCATCATGTTTATGAATTGGTCCTAAAAGCTGTCTTTAAAACCAAGATTAAGCAAATTACTAGTAGCCCAGATATTCCGATGTTCAAAAAGTTCCAAGAAAATTGGAAAAACATTGATTGTACTAAAATTGAACCATCTCTTAATTTCGTAAAAGCACGGGTTGCCGAGACAGACATTCAAGCGTTGTTACTATTTTATAAGGCAGAATTAGATAAAGGTTTTGTAAGAGATGATTACCGCGAATTGGTCGAACTGTGCGTAATATTTTTAGGAGGAGACACAGAGGAAAAATTAAAACTAAGGCCCCCCGGAGCTATACATCAGGCACGCTGGATGGCGAGAGCGATCTATTCTTTAAAAATATGTTTACTTCAGTCACAATGCAGAGTAACTGCGAAGGACAAAAAGGCTCTACAAGATGTTCGCTTATTTCTCGTAATATTGTATGTTAAACCTGGGCTCGAATGTACAGTGGCGACCAAAGCACCTAATCAAGATTTGCGCTTCTTGAAAATGTTAAAAGAGTATGAAAAAGTTGACGCAACAATTTCTAAAGCTTCTATAAGCTAGTTCAGCCATCACTTGTGGTATTTATGTGAAGAGACAGTCATTCTATCACTATTTGATGATGAAGTTGACAACCAAACTAAGAAGAAGATGATTGCCAACTTCAACAGGGACAAAATCTCGGATTTTAGCAATCGCTATGACCCGTCGAAGGAAGAACTGACTCAAAAGTTGTTTGGTAAGTTAAATTGACTTTTTGTTGGATTTCAATTTCAATGTCCAATACTTATTTATTTATTTTCAAAATTGTTGTTGATTTTTATTTGTTATTTAACTTATTTTTCTTTTTTTTTAGACAAAGCACTGGATGATTTCGTATCGGAAAAGAGCAAACAATTTTTATCACGACTGCAGATCGACGACAGTTTTCTAAAGGAAGATGTATCTTCTTGGAATAACAATGCTGCTTTTCTGGAGGCTAAAAGAAGAATAAATTATTTGAGAGTTGTAAATGATACTGCTGAAAGGCCTGTTAAATTAATGCAAGATTTTAACGGACTTATCACGGCTGAAGAAGAACAAAAACAGTTCTTGCTGCGCTGTGTCCAGGAACATCTAAAATTGTATCCAGACTGTAAAAAAACTACTCTAAAAAAGAAGTTACCCTGAATGATTCTTATTTCTTTATGTTTTTAATTAAAGATTAATGTTCATCTAATTTATTATTTAATTTTATTCACTTAATTCATTGCATTTATAGTGAAATTATAGGAGACTGAAATTTTAGGACAAAACACGTTTTTTACTAAACTTTGAAGCTCGGTCGGCACTGGTTGCAATTATGCTAGATTGATAAAATTTTATATTTAAGTATCTTATAGCATTAGTAAAAATTATAGAGGGTATGCATTTCGAAATTCGAAAAAAAATTTTTTTTTGTCATATAAGGGACACCCTAACATACACACCATAGACAACCTACACTCAGATATAGAACAAATAATTGTGCTCATCACAATATATATGATAGTTGATACGTATATGTATTGTCGAGGTATGCATAATGGCCTGCTGATCTCTAGGCCAAAAGGTCGTCATACATACATCATCACAATTCACATCATCAGTTCACATCTACCCATTTTTTTTTCCTGTGCGAAAATCCCCCGAATTCTACATATTGGTGGTTATATCGGTCTTCAACCTACCAAAAAGCACACGTCGTCTGGGGTAGCCGGGGAACCATGTTCACCCTAGAAAGGAAGTCCCTGATGCAGTTTATGTTTATCCTCGCAATTAAAATGTCTTTAAAACAGAGCGAGAAACAAAGACGTTTCCAGAACATAGCAATTCATCATCAAAAACCATTTTTCTTTTTTTGAAGTCGATTTGCAAATTCACCATACATTGAAAGGGAAAGATGACAAGGGAAGTCAATATAAGGAAATGAATGTTGCTTACGTGCAGCAGCTCGAAGCAGTTTAGGACCGCGTACCTGTTATTCGAACTGGTTCTCTCAGGATGCTTGACCCGTCTTACAAGGTCATTACCCTAATTTAGACTTCGCTGCAAATACTCAAATAGTTTTGCCGCATTTAATTTCGAATTTTAACAATGTAAATATGCAGTATGCTTTATGAAGCGTAAAAGGAAACAGTAATTTAATTTATAAGAACTCCTTTCTGTCTTTTGAGTTGCAGATATGCATGTGCTGGATTATTTACAATCAGATTATTTATTTATCATTTTTACAAATTTTGATTATCGACCTTCTTAAAGGTTACACAAAATTTCTACTTATAGAATCATGTGTACAAGTTATTTATATACAATACACAAATGATAGGCAGGCAACGAGCTTGATATGAGGTGATGATAACGATAATATCCTCGGTCAGAATCTCAGTAGAAAGAGGCAAAACATTCTAGCGATTAGATAAAACAAGTTGCATAAGTCAACATCTGTCATTACTTTGAGTATTTAAGCGATCATATTTTACACTAAGAAAATATTTGTGGGATGATAGTTAAAAAATACAGGGTATTCATCCCGTGCGTATCTTAGGGAGGGAACAAATTACGCAGAACAACAGCGCTACAAAGAGAAGGAAAACTTGACGGCCTATACTAATCCATCTGACCAGCATGGTATAGTAGACCAAAACTTCCTTTTTAAGGAGAGGCCTATGTCCAGCAGTGGACTATGGTGACTTCTCTTTTAGAATTCCCGATTACGTTTCTGACCAGTTTTATGTAACATATAAACAAGTATTGTGTATCTATGTTACAGCTCTCTCTTTGGTTTTAGTGGTTACTGACCCTGGCTGTTAAGCCGGACACCATGGATCCGATTTTCACCCAGGTATACCTAAATAAATGTGTAACTAACAAGTGCTCTGCGTCTGGGTGTACTTGATCTAAACACGTAGGTTTTAAGACATTTTTGACCATTTATTAGCAGTCGGGTTATTAAAGCACAGGGTCTTTCTAGTTTGTGATTAGACTGGCGTGTGTCAAATGTGTAACTTTATTATTATTATTACAATGATTAAATATTGATAACGAATACATTTTACGCACTAAAATGTGTTTTCGATGAAGTCAGTGATGCTGTTTTTGGAAATAATTGTTCCTCATAATAATTCAGATATAAAAGAAAAGAATATTGTAAAAATAAGTAGCATACCATAAGATTATAAAGATTTATTACAATAACAAATAAATCTTATCAAAAGTAATTGTTTTAATACGAAGAAGAAGATATATTTTTGATAAAAAATATCAGAAACAAAACGGTCTAAAGAAAGACATCTATTTTGGGTACACTGTTGGACAGTACCCTGACGTAAATGAGGTAGCCACAGAAGTACACCCCAAATAAAGTAGTGACTAGTCCCAGGCAAAAAATGATTAAATCCTTGATCAGATATAAGTGGTAAGGCCCGTAGGCGTTCGGGACCCCGTAGCGAAGACTCAGGTCCATCATGGCCGGGAACACTATAGACAACATGCTTGTACATAGGTTTCCCACAAACGCCACGAAAGGCCCTTGAAACGGTAAGTAATAGGCAATGGTAACTGAAAGCAGAAAATTATTTAAAGTCAACAGAATCACTTTAAACATTAAGCTGAAGATAAACTCGTTAATTGAGTTCTCTTGCAGGGTTCAGGAGCGTTCCCACATATGTATTTTAATGTATTGCGCGGTAGTCATGCTACAAAGGGGACGCCTCGAACGGATAAATGTCAATTCGGTATTACCGGAGGTCCAATTCTCTTTGCAGTTGTGTCCATCTGGGAAGACGTCTGTACAAACAAATTAAGTCAGATTCGGATGACGCGGAAACCATTTGTACTTCTTACTATGCTAAGAAAACATCACCAAGCAAAACCAATCACAAATAATCGCAGAATTAATGTTGTCTTTCCATCCACAAGACCCCACACCAGCTTTATTAAGTATTAATATCAGTATATAAGAACTAAACTGTATAATATACTAAACAGACTACTTGCTACATGGTTTTTAACACTTCGGACAGGACCTCCTTACAAAATTAATCCATAAGTATAATTTGTTTCTTTTGTAACATTAATTTTTGAGTGGGTATTTTGTGAGGAGAAATGAATAAACTTCATCATCATCGTCAACATCATAATCGCTGTGTGAGAACTATTCAGGATCAAACTCACAGAAACCATAAATTAATATTCTAGGGAGTTTATGGTTTTAGGCCTCATACAACGTTATAAAGTGTACCTAATAAAAGAACTATACTATTATTATAAAGCTGAAGAATTTCTTTCTTTTATTTCTTTTTTTATTTAATCATAGGGATTTTTTCGAAACTGAGCTTTATTATTTTAAGAAACGCCAACACAAGACATACATACTACACACATACACACCAATACAACACAAGCATACATACAAATACACACACTCACATACATACACCACTAAAGTTTGCAAAAATTGTCTCTCTTATTAGTTCTTGTGACACTGTTTTGACAGTTGCAGCCACTGATGTAACTTTTATAGTGTTTAAAGACGAGGACTGGAGATCTGTCACACACGTTTAGAACCTAGCTCAGACTCCAGCTCTCAACAAGGTTCTGTGTGTGCTGTATCTTTATTTTAAGAATATCTGTGTACCTTTTGAGAGAAATAAATTATATTTATTATTATTATTAAAAAAAATACTTGCGCTGTCAGCCAGTAAACTATGTATAGGGGTAGGTACTCACATGCCAATAGAACAGATAAAGGCCGACAAATAATCCTGATGACCTCCAGTGTCGCTTCCGTTGGAACAAAATCTTCGTTAGCATATTTACACATTTCTTCAATCACCCCTGTAATTGGGTAACAGTGGAGGGGGTACGCAAACGTCACCGATATAATGTAAAATGCCATTATGATCATGGATGCCCTGATAAAAATTACGTTATTTTAGGTTTTTAAGGAGTAGGAAATTTGTTTCTACATATATTTTAGGTTAGGTCGAAGTGATACTTGAATCTCACAGAAAACCAGTGTCATTGAAGACTTCCATTACTTTCAATTCTACTTCCTCTAGAGTTCTAGACGATAGAAAAAAACATCTTTTAATAAAATTACTCTGACGTGGCTTTGCTAACTGCTAGACTTTGCTAACCTATAAGATTTGATTCAACAACTCTTCATACCTATGACATTTTTACTTAAACAATATTTTTTAATGACTTACAAATCTTCATATGGCAAAGATCTTAAAATATTTTCTTCCATTGTGCCGAAAGACCAGTAGCCCAGTGCGCCGAATACTAATGAAAGTAGAATCGGTACAGTTAGTCCTATATTGATCACTCCCAGTTTTTGCATCATAATTTTTGGATCTTTCAAGGCTTTGTCGAGTGTTAAAATCTAAAAAGAACATGTATTTCACATGTTGACATATCTCATATATATCGATAGTTGAAGTAACAATCACTCCTAATGAACGAGTAACAATCACTACGAATTTGTAATAGGTTTAGTTGATAAATAATTATAAATAACGGTGAAAATTTATCAAAGGCTTATCATAATTTAATGTGTTACCTAATTTTTTTACATCTCGTATTTTCATAGAAAAAGTAGGTCCCACGATACCTCCCTGCAGTGTCGATATATTTTTTAAACAACAGTTAAAGATATTCTTTTATTACATCTTACGAGTACATTCGTACCTATGTTCTAAATAGTCTAATGAAGCTAAAATTAAAAGAAGTTTATGGCTCATTTAACATTTTTAAAAGTACAAAGGTGTTAGTGACAGACTCAAAAGTCTTTTCCAAATCGACAAATATTCCAATATGCCTGGTATATGGCTCAATTTTCTTCGAAACTTGACTGATGTATAAGTAACCAATTTTACGTTCACAGTGGAAACTGCAAATCTTACCAACTTTTTTATAGAAAACTCATACAATCTTGGCCTGTATTATTTACATTTATTTCTTTCCAAACGAATTAGTTAGTTGTTGCTGATATTGCTTTCCCCTTTATCTTTAATTCCCAAAATTCCAGAAGGTACAAGCTTGCCCTCTATCACTTATGTAGGACAAAGCTTAATACGCATCGGTCATATGTATATGTATGAGATAAAAGCAGAGAAGAAATTATTTTTGATAAGTTCGCATATATATTTCTTTACGTGTATGTAAACTTGTAGTTGATACATATAGGTTTAAGTTTAAAACAAATTAATAAATTCTTACCACAGCCAGCGCGCTGAGATTAAACAAACACATGCCCCAAGTAAAGGACCAGCCTCCAATACTTTTTTCCAAATAAAAGATTTCTCTCTGAGGTTCTTTAAATATGTAGTAAAATATCATAACCAGCCCGCACATATTAAGTGCGAAACCTGGAATTATGGGAGCAGTTTAGCTTGGTCCGATACTTTGACGAAAATATCCTGATAATTCGAGTTAATACACTCCCAATCCAGCAATAAAAGCAAAATGCATTTCCTTGCATTTTCTTCTTACGTACGTGTTACGTTTTCAAGTAATATCGTAAAGAAAATCTATAAAAATTGACTCATTAGTGCAGTCTCAACCGCTGCAGCCATAAACTTGAAATTTTGGCACCTGTTTGATTTCGATATATTTTTTACCGTTATTATTATCTGTGCGCAGAAAAAAACAAAATCTCTATATTGCCTTTGTAGCCTTTGATGATTAATTTGGAAACTTTGCCGGCTAAAGTAGGTAAGCGTGGGATTTTAGGTAAAAAAATGATTTTAATTCCAAAATAATATTATTTTACTTTTGTAAGGTTACCAGATCCGCGGAAAGGTTATGATCCTCTTTGGGTTGTGTATATTTTAAAGAACTTCAAGAGGTAATCGGTGTAGGTCTTGACTTCACTAATATATCCCCTCTCTATATTATTTTTAAACAGTCTCAACGTACATATTATGAACCTATTTGTAATATGATTTACCAAAAACATCGTGAATTCGTTACCAATTACGCCCAAATAGCTCACTCGTTTCAAATTCTTCATTGAAAACTCCAGAATCAAGTAAACTGGTAGAAGCACCAAGAGAGCTGTGTTATTACTGCTCCAGTCTGCAATCTAGTAAAAGCCGAATGAATGTCATAGTGTCAATATATTTTAACTGCCTAATGTGCATTGGTCTGCATGTTATTGGTCAATTTACATTACCGGAGCCTTGCTCCCTTTCAAAAAAGATAAACACCATTAAAAATCCACATAGACAGTAATCTTCAAATGCTGCATTGTTGATCACCATATTGCATGTTTTTAATGGTTTCTTTTATGAAAATATTCTAGTTCTCAGACAAGACAGAGAAAGAAACTGCGGGCAAGCTGGGTATACTAAATATTGGATGGGAAAACGGGGTCTTTAGTAGGTTAAAGCAAAAGTCGTCCTATGATTCAAAGGTAACTAGAATGGAGGAAATAGGCCAACGAAGTGCAAGGTGTTTCATTACATGCGCAAATGATATGATAAGATTTTTTGGCGAGCCAGGTGTGTCAAATGATTCTCCAAAATAAAACATAAACTAACATCTCTTAAGCTGTCCGACGTAAGTATCACACAGACTGTACATATTCCTATTTGACTCATTATCATGAAGATACCAATTATCGTGCTGTAAAAATATACAAATGAATTAATATTTTGAATATCTTATTTTATTGTCTATGTATTGTGTATGTATATATTATCTACGGTTGAGTGATTAATGTCTGGCAACTTCTAGAAGTATTATTTCAAATAACTCACGGTCCACGGTTCCCTATCCATTGGAATATTGGAGGGCCATGCAGCACAGCTGCTCGAAATCCATACCGGTACGATATGTATGGTATTTTCAGTTGCCTGCTTATTTCGTTAAGGTTGTCCAACTGAAAAATAGGTATAAAACAAATAGTTTTCAAAAAGTACTGTGGACACAGTACAATCGTTATAGGGAGTTGCCTTATAAAGTCGTAACAGTAGTATTTCAACAGAATTTCGATATCCCCTAATAGTTGAGTTATGGAGGTCTGATGACTTAAAGCCACTGCCGCTATTTTTGTGAAAAATGCTCAGAGAGAACATTGTGCTCATTATAGATATTTAAAAAACAGGTTCTGCCTAGTTCAGAACCAGGTGGCCATGTCTGAGATGTACCAAGTGATTACTATTATTAATCTGTAGAGCTGGGCAAGCGCAAGAGTTTTTCTGGTTGTACTAAAGAGTTACAATATAATTAAGCAATTAATTTACCAAAAGGCGGTACATGTGAATGAGTAGTATTCCGGAAAGTATTGTGAATATTGATCCTATGATTAGTCCACTAGCACTCATTGCGACTGGCATACCCAGGAGTCCTGGCCCACATACTGCTCGCACCATATTGAAATGTGCCATCCATGGTCTGAGAAACATGGCGTCGTTTAATTTTTTTAGCAATACAATGTAAGTGTACGTCAGGATAGAATCAAATGATAGGATTACACTGAAAATCAGGTTCGACAGAAAAAAAGGCAAGTTTTCTTAAGCTTACATGTGAATATAAGCCGCGAGGATACTGCAGTGTACACATTCTTAGAATACGCAATGTGAACGAAGTACCGGTGCGATCTCGTGGCGGCTATTGTCGTGGGAAATCTCTAGCTAGAGACAATGGTTCTGTAATTGGTCTAAAGTGAGAATGCTTGTGATTTCCACCTTTTTTTAACAAATATCCGCTTATGAGGCACTGGAAGTCAAATAGGAGATGGCCATAACTCTCTGTCGAGCACAGAACCATCTTCAACCTCCATAATCGTTGAAATGTGGGTACATTGAAGCTATCCGTTATCCTAGCAAAACCTTACTAAACCAGAAAAAGTACCAGGATCTATACTTTCAGTCTCCTAGATTTCACAACTTCCTTTGTAGATTAGATTTATACCCTAGTCACTGGCAATAAACATGCATGTAACGAAAAACTGTGTGATTTTAGTTCGTCCAATTACGTATGCCTGTTCACCGTACATAACCATTCCACACATAACAGGTAAGTTCTTACTTTTGTTCACAGAGATCAATAAGGGAAAGAGGTCAATATTGGAGTAAACAGAAACTGCCAGGAAAATAAGTACTAAGCTAACTCTTCAATGACCGTTAGAGACGAACAATAAATGTCAAATCTTCTACCATTGTTTCCTACTTTAATTGAAAATATTATACGAATATTAAGACATACTTAATACGTGCGTAGGGTCGCCTGTAGTTTCTGGGATCATATTCACTAGGCATGGGTACACTTGGTAGGCGGACCTTTCCAATATCTAAAATAGACTCGGTATCCTCGAGCTTAATTTGTATTCGGCTTACTTTTTCGAACGCTGCCCTGGAATTTATAAAATGGGCAGTGCAGTTACTTTGTTTTATGATTTAACTCATTATACTGAAAATAAGTATATAATTTATACAAATGTACATTTTCGTATTACAATCTGGTACTGTATTTAAATCTGGTATTGGGCAACTAGCACAATTTTGGCAGTGTCATTTTTGCGAGAAAATAGTTATTATTAAATATAACGAACAAATGTTTCAAAACTTTCCTTTCCTTCAATCATATTACATGACATACAATTAGATTGTTGCCATGTTATAAATTTTCTTACTGGCCATAAAGACAATGAGTTTGACTCATTATTTTATGCATCATGTCTCCCGAAAGAGATCCCTAGACGCGGTGCTGTAGTCGTGTGATGGAATGTTGCCAGTATTTACTATTAGATTTCTCAAAAACCCTTAGTTAGCGTGTGAATTTCTGGTAGTATACAAAACTGTTAAATTTGTTCAATCTTCTGGAATCACGCTTGAAACGCTTTTTCCGTCAACTTTAAAATTGTTTTGTATAACAAGTTCAAACAATATGCCACTCCACGGTTGGTCTAATGGTTTTAGCAGTCGCCACGCCGCTCTCTACTACGCTGAGTGTCGTGGGCTTAAACCTCACATGGGAAAACATTTTGTTTAAACCACAAATTGTCTGAGTGTTCTTTGTGTCCGTTTCTTGTATGTTTGTAAAGTCCCCCGCGACACAGAATTTTTTTCTAGAGCGGTTGTTGTCTTTATAAAAAAATAAAAAGAAAAAAATCTTAAAGTGTCGATAAACTTCAGTTAAACCACTTACTCCTAAACATTTATAAAATACTTTTATCTCTATAAGTACTGAAACCAAATAAAATGATAAAATTTACATTCTTACCATCCCCAAATATGTCCTGTCACGGCGGCTACTCTCTTACCAGCATTATTTAGAACGCCCCGATTCTACAGTTCCGCTTCAAAAAACCCCTGCAATTCAATATTATTTCTCAACCAGCACTTTTAACAACTTCAGGCATCGCAAATACGGCAAAAGACTTAAAAACCCCTGGGAATGCACTTACACACCCTGGTCGAATTCAAATTATATAGAATAACACATGTTTTAGCTTATTCCATAAATAAAGTCGATTTCAAAGGTACCTAGTATTATTCTATATTTTATATTGGTATGTGTGGATGCACCGTTCTGAATAAAAGTTCAGGCGATACCCATGGTTATGAACATAATATCAACATTTGGCTACAACAAACATGACTGACCTGTTACATTAGTTATTCTGCTAAAAGTCATTTCTTTGTACCCTCATTACTTTTACTTTGTAATTTTATCCTACATTTATCACATCTGCTCCACCTATGATAAGCCCATTTATATTTAGCGGTACAAGTGTCGCTATTTACATATACAACAATTATAAATTAAAAAAAAGAATCCATTGCGTAACCGAGTGAATTAGGAATGAATAATAGTTTTTTTTAATGATGTAGGTTTTATTTTATTAATTGATTTCTTTTATCAACAGAAAGTTTACTGTTACATCATTAATTTTAAATCACACACACAAACATCTTAAAAATCTTGACTTTAATCAAATTAAGTTTGCTAGATGCAAACTTTCGTTCGTTTCGAAATAAAAACCCATTTAAAGTTAAGAACTTTAATAAAACTTAAAGTCAATTTTAAAACTGTTTATCATATGTCATAATATATCGAAAACATGTGTCAATATAGGGATGTCGTAATAAAAGATAATTTTATCGATTCCATGTTGATTTTAGGAATGAGTTGTTCAAAATTGGATTGCACACTTTTCCATCCTA
This sequence comes from Hypercompe scribonia, assembly GCA_949316085.1. Taxonomy (NCBI): domain Eukaryota; kingdom Metazoa; phylum Arthropoda; class Insecta; order Lepidoptera; family Erebidae; genus Hypercompe; species Hypercompe scribonia. Next base: position 22,203,018 of record OX438980.1, on the reverse strand, counting down.
ATATATAAATTTATATCATTTCTCTGCATGTGCATGTGTTTTAGTTTGATATTTTCTTCTTTTTTTCATCTAGTGGTATTTTGCCATTTATTTACAAACTACATTTTAGAAGTTGACACCAAGTTTTAAGTAGTTTATTACAACCTAGCCACGCTGCCACACCACTTAGACCTGTGACAAAAAGGCCAGCCCTAAGTAAGCAAAATATTTAGTTATTTAACTAGCTTCATTAAATGTCTAAACAAGACTAAAGGACAACAACAAAGACAACTTTCGAAAAATTGAAATAAAATTAGAGAACACGTTTTATTTATGTTTCAGAAATCGTAACATGTCTAGTGAATGTTTCAACTAGGCTTAGTTTACAATAATTTTCGAAAAAAACTAAAGTATAGAAAGAAATAAGAAACTGAATGACACTGCTATGAAAATTAAAAATTGGAATCTTAATCAATTTTATGTATTCTGTTTTACTAAAATAAAATCGATATAATTCTATTTGTGTTTGGGGTACATCCTTAAAGCAAATCTCTAGCCCTTGTCAAAAAGTAACGTGTTTAATTTAACAAAAATCACACCATTTTGATAACAAACATAATTTCATAACTTGAAAATGTCTTTAATTACGCGAACAGATGTCACCGCTGTTATTTTCTATAAAAAGCTGATTTTAGCAGGTATATTGCAAAATTTAAGTCAAATTTATCACAATAAACAAATAGAAAAGTACTTATACTTCTTCGTCTTTCCAGGTATTGGTAGTACATTAAATGTATTTGATAAAGAGTCCACGTCTTTACAACAAAGGTTACAAGTCTTACATGGTCAAAAAATATACGGTATTGCACCTTCGAAATTTAAACCTGAAATTATTGTATTTGGAGGGAAACAATTTACTGTTTTATCTGTTGAAGAAAATGGAGTTTTTAATAAAAAGTTTGAGGCTGTTGTCTGTGATGATTGGTTACATTCAGCTGTTTGGATAAAAAACGATGTTATTGGTGTACTGACAGCACACAATGTTGTTCAAGTAAGTTTCGTTTCATCTTCAGCCTTTATTGGTCTACTGCTAGACAAGCCTTTCCGTGGAATGATTTTGTTCTAGCGTACCACAATGGTCAGACAGTTAAGTATAGCACGTTTCAAGTTATACATCTCTTGCAGTTTTGTCGTCCTGCACATTTTGTTCGGTATCACTGTTTCTTGCCAGCACAAGAAGTACTATCATTTTTGGTAACAAAGACAAATTAACTTTGCGTTTGTTCATACCTTTTCTTGCCTTAACTTATCAACTGACCATCATAAACCATTAAATTATAATCATCTCAGCCAAAGAGCATCCACTATGCTGCTCACATCTAAGACAAATTTAATACAATTTTATAAATTTTCAATTTCAGAAATGGAATACCTCAACTGTGGAGCTTATAGCCCAATATGCAAGTAAAGACAACTCCATATTGTACAGTGGTCTACTCGTTCCGTTAAAAGATGACATGTTGGTGATGGCGGGTACTGTGTTCTCCGAGGTTATCATACATACTACATCTTGCAGTTTAGAAAACCAGTTGCACAATTTGAAAGGACATAAGGTAAAAGTTTATTAATATTTGACTGCCTCAGTGGTGCAGTCATATGCTACTGCTGTGACAAGGACTGAGGTTTAATTGCCAGGTCAGTCAAAATGTTTGTATGACCAGTAAATGTTTTGGAGATTTGGGTGTTTTCTTTTTATGTATTACAACATTTCAAATGCAAAACATTTTTTCTTCTCGGCACTAGGCTCAATAGTTTCATTTAGATGCCGAAATAGGCCTCTGAAAATATCAGCCATTAATATTAAGTTTGACCACATCGCACTTTTTAACTTTCATGAGATAAGACAGGAAAAATAAAATTCCTTTTCATTTTTATAATTAATGAATGATAAATTGTACTGTAATGTCTATCATAAGTTTTTGTAGAGTGCACTACAAGAAAGATCCAATCTCATTTTTCAATAAATCAATTCATTTAAAAGTAATTCACAGTCAAAGTTAAATTCATTGTACATTTTCAGAAGAAATGCCCTAAATATTTTACGAAATAACGTGTATTGGAGTATTCCATTCTCTACAAATATATTCAATGGACAATGTGGTGCAATTTATTGTATATAAATTATTCCTATGGGGTCTTGAACGTATTCCTGTGTTATTTTTATGGGAAAAGTATGATATAGACAACCTCAATATTAATGCCTGATACATTTAGAAGCTTATTTTGGCATCTTCACTTTTGAGTATTGTTGGTATATTGTACATTTATATTGGCAACACTGCTCTTTTTTCTCTCTGTTTAAATTTGGATGAATGCTAAGTGTAATTCCTGGATAACAAAAACAAGTTTAACTAATAAAGGCTGTGTATATTAATTATTGTAACAAGTATGCTTATGTGACATGTATTAAAGAAAAAATATTCATTTATATATTATATTTATGTGTTTAAAAAAAGTATAAAAATGTTCTATCACTCGGTCTAGCTTTCACAGCAAAAGCTTTACTTAGTTTGAAAGTAGATGGAGTTGAGTATAAGATATATTTATTGAATAAATAAATGAATTTATTCAATTGAATAAATTCATTTATTTATTCAATTGAAACCAACTTGTGTGAAGAAAATAATTTATCATTAAAGCTGTTCTCCATGATATGAATAACTGACTAACTTAACTACTTAGTTAGGTTACTAACTTCACATATCTCACACATGGCAATCTGATTAATTATTGATGAACATACTTCCGTATTTTTATATGCATATTATAGATAAATTACACCTAGAAATGACTTAACAAATAACTGCAGTTGTCACACAACTATTTATTTGGCATACAGCCACACAAATTGTGCACCCACAGCCTCCAGTTTTTCAGTCAGGGTTACTAGCATCTGGCTTGATGCACAAACCAGTCAAATGGAAATAGGTTTCTTCGGGTATTCCTTAAAATTATTTAATTTAATTTGTAGGATACTTAATATTTTAATCTAGTCCTACACTAAGCAGTGTATTGTGCAGTTTGCAGTAACATGACAGTTGCGTTCTCTGCCACCGCATCACAGAGCTGCTAATTTCTTTGGCGCTTCAACATTACTATGAAAACCTGTGAACATGTAATCATCCCTTTATACATCATGATTTCTAATTTCTACTGTCTGCCTCATATAAGGGCTGCACGGGTGGCATAGTGATTTAAGCGATAACTTCACCGCTTCCCATTGCGCTTAGTGTGTTCGAACCCCAAATGGCACACCACTTTATGTGATCCACAAATTGCTGTTATGTCTGGGTGTTCTCTCTATATGTCCTATGTATGTTGATAAAGTGCTCTGAGACTCAGGATCGATTCCTATGGCAGGAGTTTTGAGGAAATTGAATATAAAAAAATAATCACTTTATCTTTTTACTTCCAGGGGGTGATATTTTCAATTTCATGTAAGCCAGAAAATAATATAATAGTTACTACATCAGATGACAGATTAGTTTGTATATGGGGTCCAGAAGCTATCCCACCTCACCCATGGGACACCGTAGACTATTGGAGGAGTATAAGTATAGTCCTGAAGCATAAGGTATATGGCCACCTGGCTAGGGTTATGAGAAGTTGTATCACTAACCGTTTTATCGTCTCAGTTGGTGAAGATTCAGCTATTTGCTATTGGGACTACGAAGGGAAACTAAAAAAGAAAATTGTCACTCATCAGAATGGTTGTATATGGTCTGTGGATGCAGATGAGCATCATTTAGTTACCGGTGGAGGTGATTGTGGAATTATTTTACATCCTCTTTCTGCAGCCATAGATTATTCACAAAATGACGTCATTGATATTGGAGTTACCACACCTAAAAGGGTAGAATTCACTGCAAGAAGAAATTTGGTTGTTACTGATGAGAATAATTTGATATATTATAATTTTAGTAACAAAAATAAATGTGTGTATGAGTTAAAGTATGAATCAACATATAGGCTGCTGTCTCTTTCTTCTTGTAAGCAATTAATAGCTGTAGCAGATATGACTGGCATGCTAGGTATCTTTGTAGAAAATTGCAAAGATGATGCAGTAATAAAAAAACTAGTACATGTAAAGTTGGATATAGGAAAAGTATTGTCTATGCACTGGGCTGGCAATAGACATCTAGTTTTTTGCACAGATAATGGTCAGATTATCGTATTCGCTTCAAGTGATGTCAGCGTAGAAAAATACGCCCACTTTATTCTTCCACCCTGCAAAGAAGCTTTACTGACAGCAGTTGCCGTAGATTTAACTAAAAACTATTTTGTTGTGGGTGATAGATGTGGTACCATACACATATTTGTAAAAGGCCAGATCAACCCAGTCAAAAGCTTTAGTAAAATCCATGGACGATATGGCCCACGAACGTTACTATTTACAGATCAAAGCATTATTTCTACTGGCAGAGATCATAGCACAAAACATTTTAGTTCCTTTAATGGAAGTTTTAAGTTTATGCGCAGCAAAGATTTTCCTTTCGCATGGGTTGAAAAATTCTTAGACAAAGGCCACAATTTAGTGTGTGGCTTCCAAGAAAGGGTCTTTGTAGTCTACAACGTGAAAGATAACAGCAAAGTTTTGGAAATACCTTGTGGAGGTGGACACAGATCCTTTGACGCTATCAGGTTCATCGATAAAGTTAATGATGGTTTTAATGAAATTATTAAACTGGTTTATTTAAAAGACTCAGATGTAAATGTAGCGACTTTCGAACTTAACAAAATTGTGTCTAAGAATGTTATAAATGGATCTCATGCTAAAGAAATTAACTGTTTGAAATCACTTAAAGTAAATGATTCTGCAGTATACATTACTGGTGGTGAAGACACTACTCTAAGAATTTCCAGTTTAGATGCAGCAATGAAGTTTCAAGATGAAATGTGTTTTAGACATTTGTCAAGTGTTAGAACTTTAAGCATACACTTTATAGATCAAGATACATTTCTTCTTGCATCAGCTGGGGGCAGAGCACAGATTTGTGTTAAAAAAGTAAACGTAAAAAAAGAAAAAACAGAAATTAGTGTCGTGTGTGAAGAATTGATAGATCATTTGATAAAAGGAACGGATAAAGAACGAAAAGGGAATCAGCCATGGAAGAATTGTTACGTAGACTTTGATCCAGAAATGAGAATAATGGATTTAAACATTCTTAAATTTAACCAAAAATTTGTAATTTTCGCTGGATGTTCGGATGCTTATTTGAGAGTGTTTTCGTTCGGTGAAAATGAAAAGAAATTGGAAGTGTTAAAGGCATCGAAATACCATAGTACATGTATATTAAAAACGAAATGCGTTCAAATGTACGATAAGAGAGTACTAGTTACTTGTACTACACGAGGTGACGTCTCATTTTATGACGTCACAAACATATTTGAGACGAATTTAACGCCATTTTTCAGTACAAAAACAAATAAATCTGGTATAAACAGCCTAATTTTCACAACCGTAGATTACAATAAATTTCTCATAGGCACAGGAGGTGATGACAATGCTATACATCTTATGTTACTTGAAATACCTGACCAGAATAATTTGAGCTCCATGAGAGTTGTAAATACTTGGAATAGTTCGAAATTTCACAGCTCGCAGATAACTGGCTTATGTCTGGTAGATACTAGCTACCTGGTATCGGCATCTATTGATCAGAGAATTACATTGCTTCGATGGAAGGTTGTTGGAGGGGAGATAGAGTGCACTTTTGTGACCCAGGTGTACACAGATGTAGCTGATGTTCAAGGAATGGAACTTCTTGAGTGTAGCAGGTATGTTTACCTAATATATCATCTGTGCCGTACCACGAATGGCACCAAATTGTACACTGGACCTCTATAGATATTTTTTTAGACTTTTTTAGCTTTCCTTGTAAATATTAAGTATTCTGGATGATATTTGTTTCGAAATGGGAAGTTAATACACCAATAATATTAATTATTAATTGACTGCACGGTTGGCTAGTGGCCTAAGCGGTCGCTAAACCCCTCGCTACTTCACTGAGTGTTGTGGGTTCAAACTCCCCATGAGATAACACCTTGTGTGATCCACAAACTGTTGTTCTGAGTCTGGGTGTTCTTTGTGTTCATTTCTGGGGTAAAGTCCTCCGCACTACAGAATTTATTCATAGTGCGGGCGTTGTCTTTAAAAAAAAGAATATGCGCTGACTTCAGCACTAACGGGCAAGCTCGACCGGGGCAATACTACCCTCACGCAGAAGACAGCATCAGTGTTGTGTTTCGTTGGTCAGTACAAGTCCGGAGGCCCATTGACGCAGGGGTGACAGTTATCGTGATAACTGTGTAAGCCTTACACTGCCACGATGACTGTCATGTCTTTTGCATCCCCAAACGGAGCGTGAAATAGCATGTCACCAAGCCGCCATAATGTGGGTCACTATACTGCATTGTCTGCATTTGCAATGAGAATGGTGACCATAACTCTTGGATTTTATTCATGCTTTCCATGTGGCAGAGTAGAGTCACTTTTGTAGGTTCTTAAAATAGAAAATAAAAACATTAGTGGATTATCACTTGTACTATTTGCACATTCTGGCATGTCCGAACAATTTTTGGAACATTCGTCCATGAAACCAAACATAAATACATTATGTAAGTGTACTCGTGTGTGTCATTAGGTATAAATGTTACTTTTACAGCATTTGATTATCATATTGACCATAAATTCGTTCGTCACTATCCGATAGACACAGATAAAATATCACAAGTCTCTGAGTTATAAAATAAAATGTTATTTTTATATCGTGACAGCTTAAAGGATTTTTGTTTTATCGATACGTCGAATCTACTGATCCAACCACATGCTATACCATATCATCGACCGTGGTTGGATTGGGTGGGATTTAGAAATCGAACTATTTAAAATCGCACGGTGTGTCGTTGTCAATTTAAACCTGAATAATCGGCTTATTACACCTTTTATTTTATGTTATCTGGATGCGTAACAATCATCTGTATGATTAATTATAACTTATTGAATAAGCGACGTGCAGACTCTCTCCCCCTTTCTTTCTTCCTCCCTCTCTCTCTTCTTCCCTCTCTCTCTGCCTCCCTTTGTCTCTTTCTCCCTCTCTCTCTTCCTCCCTCTCTCTCTTCCTCCCTCTCTCTCTTCCTCCCTTTCTCTCTTTTTCCCTTTGTCTCTTTCTCCCTCTCTCTCTTCCTCCCTTTCTCTCTTCTTCCTTCTCTCTCTTCTTCCTTCTCTATCTCTCTTTCCCCTCTTTCTTCCTCTCTTTCTCTCTTCCTCCCTCTCCCTTCCTCCCTCTCTCTCTTCTTCCCTCTCTCTCTTCTTCCCTCTCTCTTCCTCTGAAGCCTCTTTGCAATATGTTTGTTTCAATGGTGTTTATTATTAAGTCCGCATGTTGAATTTGAATTGCAGAACACGAAGTTCTTGAGTTATTATGCTATTATACTACTTATATTATATATAATTATACTACTTATGCTAAAATTACCCAAGAATTTCTCAATTTAGACAGCACTTAACATATGGTCAAAAGGAATGCACTAGGTTTTTTTTTAAATATCTTATGTAATGGCCCTGAACCAATGAACATTCTAAAGCGTCCGTTACAGTCACTGCACTCACCTTCGCGGACGGTCGCTTTACCCGTTGATAAGCAGTCTTTGTCGAACTCAAAACTAGCGTTCCAATATCTTCGAAGTATGTTGGCACATTAAACAAACTTCAAGTTTATTTTTCTTTGACAGTGAATCGTTAACAGTATGCGTGTTCGGCAAGGGAATGGAGGTTCTAGGTGTGCCAAAGAATTAAACCCGTAGGAAGATAGAGAGGAATTTCAGTGTGTAAGAAGACTTACTGAAATGTTAAGGTAAGTTTTTTTTTTAATTTATGCATAAATAGCCTTGTTCGCCCGGCTTTATTGTAGCTTTTCACCAAGTGAGTGAGGTTGCTGGAGATTCCCTCTCTCTGTTTGAGGGGGGAATTCTCCTTCCCACACAAATGGCAAACGGCAACGCACTGTGACTGGTAGTGGTTGTCTATGGGCGGTGATAGTCACTTTCTATCAGGTGATTCGACTATGATCCGTGTGTTGACGGATTAAGAATACGGAGGATCCCTATTCAACCCGTGGGTGGCGTAAGAGTCGACCGAGGCAGCAAACTTCATACCCCAACATATACACAGCTTCACACCCCTATACCAGCCCGCTTGGCCTGCGTGGTATAGTAGGCCAAAACCATCTTTCTATGGAGAGGTTTATGTCCAGCAGTGGACCGTTAAAGGCTGCTGTTGATGATGACTCATCTACTGGCTTGCCCCCTATACTATACCAAAACTGAAATTCTGCCTTGCAAGTGTTATCATATGCCAGTTACCAGCGTTGCCGCGTATAGAAAAGTATTTATTTAAAGATACGAGCATTAACTTCGACTAGTTGGATATTGTAAAAATAACGTTAGAGAACCGTAGCGAACTATTTTCTTAGGTTATAAATTTATTCTGGGTGTAAAGCCATGTCTAACACTGTATAAGCCAGAATTAGGCAGAACCTGGTAACCCCACTGACTATAGATCAATGACATCCAGACGTTGAACAAATAAACGTAATTGGGTAGATGACTGTATCGTAAATAAATGCCAATGTCCTTGACTTCATTAAAACTAATATCGCGAAACATCGCGGCAAATACAATTAACATAGCTTTTTATTATTATTACGAATTACAATCAAATATACAGTGAAATGTATTGTTCAATTGAGTAGCCTAAAACAGTGACGTCACAATTTGGTATTTAGTACATTTTTCATACAAAATTGTCGTTTTGACAGACGATAAAAAGTAACTAATTTGACTAAGGTGTCATCTAGCCTATTGTCCTTGTCTCACTAACCGCTAGACTATGAGGCTAGCCTTTGCAGGTTATCATCTGTTACATAACATTACAATACAAAATCCAATTTTATCTTCAATTTTATTGTCACATCAAAGATATCTTGAGATTTGGTTTACGATCATAATCTTTATGGATTTACTCGGTAATTCCAAGTCATCTACCTTTCTAGAAGTTTCTAGACCTTTCTAGAAAGTTACACCCACAGCAAATTATCATACACATCATTCAATTATGTGTCCTAGGTGGGAATCCCCGACTCTACTTCTCTTGTTCTCGCTCGACTACCTCTAGTTACAGGAAGTCACATGTCTGAAGCTATAAGCCTCAATCTATTCGTATAAGCAATATCTCTTTCCTTCCATTGTCTGCGCTTCTTACCTACACGTTCTTTTACTTTCAACCCATCATCAACGTTCGTTGATTGTTCAATCAACAAACATAGATTGAACTCTAATACACCTCTCCTGAGAAAAGAGATTCTGGTCTACTACACCGTGCTGACCGGACGGGTTAGCATAGAGTTTGTTTTGAGTCGAAGACGTAATTTCGCTGAAGGAGGCGGCGGAGAAGGCCCGGGAGGACGATCTCTACTCGGACCCAATTCGTCGCCGGCGAACCGGGCGGCAGAACCGCGCGTACCAGCGCCTCATGCCGCCTTGAGTGTAACCGCGGGTGGACGGGACGGGTTTTCCCCTCCATCCGCTACAATGGCCAGCCGCGAGGAGGCGACGTCTGCGTGTGCTGTACGTCGCCTAAAATAGAGAGTTTAACTAGCTAGCTTTAGTTTAGTAGCAGGCAGGTGCTGGTGGGATCTGAATGTCGTAACAGCAGCTGTTCCCGGATCCCTCTTATTTCAGGCGCAGAGTGGCACACCGTGTAGTTTTAGTCGGTCCAATTCCGACACACTACCCCGACGTAAACCCGGTGGGGTGACGGCCCGAGGGGGGTTTCCACAGATTAAAAAATAAAGAAAAAAAAGGGTTTGTTTTGAGTTTTATTTGCAGTGCTGTTTTCTAGCGTAGTTTGCTCCCTTAGGCGGCTCTTTTGATACCCATAGGATGAATAGGAATTCAAACACCCTGTATTCTTACTGCATCACAGTTTAGATTAAATATTATCCTGAATTATTCATATTTTTCTCAAATAAACTCACTTTTTACCGTAATTAACTGATTTAAATCTTCATTATTTGAAATAGCTCTAGTCGTGTAAAGTAACTCGGAACCACCAATTTGTGTTATAAAGAAAAGTGCCCATTTTCGTGGACCGTTCAAATGTGATAAAAATGTTTGTCGACCTCTTTTATGTCGTTAAATACCATAAACGATAAAGTAGTAGTAAACCTATATATAACTACACCTTGTATACATCGTGTATTCGTCTTACAAAAACGGCCTTTGAATATTTAAATTTAATTACTTTGATGAATTGTTCAATTTAAAAGCATCCCAAATTTCAATTAATGACATCATTTCATCCCATGGATGTAGTAAACCCTACAGAGTGTAGAAAAAGATTATTTGATGTGTAAAATATTTTTTCTCTGAGACTGATTTAGTGAAAAGGATCGGAAAGCTAGGTACAAAGAAAGGGCTACAATAAGCCCACGCGTTGTTAGACAGTTAAGATCACTACTGCGACTGCACAGTTGTTTAAGCGGTCGCCACGCCTTTCTCTACTGAGCTAAGTGTTGTGGGTTCAAATCCCACATAGGACAACACTTTGTGTGATCCACAAATTGTTGTTCTGAGTCTAGGTGTTCTTTGTGTCCGTTTCTTGTATGTTTGTAAAATCCCCCGCGACACAGGATTTATTCCTAGTGCGGGCGTTGTTTTTTTTTTTAAAAATAAAAATCTTCCTCCTAAACTTTTTTCCTACGTTAGATTGAGGTCGGCTTTTATTACGATACGGTTAAACTTCGATTTTTTACGCAAAGTGACTGACATCAGACCTTTACAATCCAAGTAATAGGGTAACTTCGATAAGAAGTTCTGTGACAACAATGTTGTTACATTTTTTAGGGCTACAACGGCTTGTAACGATTGGCAAGAATGTTCGTATGGCAACCAGGATCTATTGTTTAAAATGGTGGTAAAAGTACGGAGGGGTCTCAATATATTAAGATTCCAGTAGACTATGGTGGTGACGGATTAAGAATACACAGTGTTACCACCCCTATTCATCCCGTGGGTGACGTAAAAGGCGACTAAGGGAACAAAGTATACAAGACCACATCATTACAAAGAGAAGGAAAACGTGGAACAAACCCTATTCCAACCCGTCGGGCCAGCGCGGTATAGTAGGCCAAAACCTCCTTGCTAAGGAGAGGCCTATGTCCAGCAGTGGACTGTAAAAGGCTGTCTATGTTGATGTTGATGATGTAGACTACACTATATAGAACGCATAATTTAAACCGAATGAGATTATATGTCGTTAAATAAAACAGTGTCAAACCACCCGCAGTAATGGTTAATATAGCATTATACTTAAAATGAAATTTACAAAACATACTGTATTTTTGAAAGTGTTTGAAATAGGCTGTAAAAACCAGACTCCGCACACATTTAAAGTGTGCTTTCAGTGACATGCAAATATAATGTGAACATGCAAAAATAATTTTCGAATTTTGGCAATTTTTCGATCCGTGTAAGACAAAACCAACAAATGAGCAAAAGTTTAAACTGACAGAGATATAGTGAGAGTTTCTGAAGACCTTATTGAGTGTCGAAGTACAGATATAAGATTGGCGTACGATAAGATAAGATATTTCTTTATATATAATAATGATGTGGTTAACTGTAATCCAGTTGTTTGTCTACATATCTAAGTGCCTGTGTTGTGACTGTTTTCATAATGTAAGTACACAGTAGAACGAGATATTGTATTACACAGACAGATCACGGACTTTCTTTACCACCTACCAAAAGCGATGCATATTAACTTAATAAAATTTTAACATTGTGTATGGAAATCCCTATGTTCAAAATTTGAGTAACCTGCACCTTTAACTTGCATATATAGGTGGGCCACGAATTCGTTAACTTTTTTTTTTCTAAATGAAGAGCCTGCCACAGTGACTCTACTCTGCCTGATGGAAAGCATGAATAGAACCCAAAGAGCTTTGGTCCCCATACTCATTGCAAATGCAGACAATGCAGTGTGGTGACCCATACTATGGCGGCCTAGTGAGATGCTTTTTTACGCCACGCTTGGGGACGTAAAAGGCATGACAGTCATCGTGACAGTGAATGCCTCACATAGTTATCACGATAACTGTCACCCCTGCATCAATGGGCCTCCGGTTTCGCACTCACCAACGAAACAAGACAGTACGTATGCTGGCGCATTAGGTTGCCATCAACCCGTCTGGCCAGCGTGGTATAGTAGGCCAAACTTGATAAGAAGAGGCCCATGACCAGTAGTGGACTCCTAAAGGCTGTTGATGACGATGATGAGAAATAGGTTGGTCTTCTATGGGAGGGTAGTACTGCCCCGGTCGAGCCGGCCCGCTCGTGCTGAAATCAGTGTGGCTCTACTACCTTAACTAATTTATATTTGCACCTCCCTCCCAGATGATACGATCTACGTACTGTTAAGCGGTTACTGAAGCCTCTAGACGCTAACAATTGTCGTATTCTCGTATGCCATAGCCTAATTATTTGGGGAGATTAAAGTATGTTTATCAAAAGACTAAGTGCACCGGTGACTGTAAGTGTAAAGGCTGGCTTCGGGAGCGAAACATACATGATATAATTTTATCTCTGTATGTAAACAATTATGTATTTATGTTATAAAAAGATTAGATATTGTTAATTTGTGTTTATTTTGTGTATTAGTAGCTGCTGAATGAATCAAGCTGCAAGGCAATTTTTGTAATTCTAATTATTTAAAAATTTGTTTTAAATATTAGATGAAACTGAACATTAATAATACACAAAGTTAAAAGAGTAATTTAGAGCTGTATGTTTAAAGGCTAAGAGAGTTAAAAATTAATAATAAAAAAAATGCCTTCATTAAAATTATCTTTCAGGCGGAAACAGTTTAATTACAACTTTCTGAATAATAAGATACCCACGGTAATTTACGTTTACCGGAAGGTTTTCTATACATTTATATGTTGATAATATAGTAAAATATATTTAAATGAGTTTGATAAAACATTCAATTGCTGGTATTGTTGTAAATACCTGTTAATTACATTGACTAAACTAGGCCATTCTATTGATCATAAACTAGGTAGAGCCTAAAGTATTACTAAATGCATCATCATCGTCATCAACAGACTTTGATAGTCCACTGCTGGACATAGACCTCATAGGTTTTGGCCTACTATACCACGCTAGCCAGAAGGGTTGGTATAAGGTTTGCATCAAGTTACAAATAGATGGAGCCCGCACTAGCGGGCAGGCGCTAGGAGGGATCTGGATGTCGTAATAGCAGCAGTTCCCGTATCCCTCCTATGTCAGGCGCAGAGTGGCACACTGTGTGGTTTTAGTCGGTCCGATTCCGGCACACCACCCGCCGTAAGCCCCGGTGGGTGACGGTCCGAGGGGGTTTCCACACGTTAAAAAAAGGTTTGTATCAAGTTTTCTTCTTCTGGCAGTGATGTTGTCTTGCATAGTTTGTTTCTTATTCGACTTTTAGGACAGCTATGGGGTAAGTAGGGGTAGAGACTCTTCGTATTAAATGCATACATATTATATATTAGCCGACCCACACAACTTCTCTCAAAAGGAATAAATTTTCTCAGACTGCACAATATTTTCTATAGGTGTTTAGCTCCTATGGATTGTAGCGTGATGTTATATGGCCTAAAGCCTCCCTCGTTCAATAGACTAACACAAACGAAATTTTTCCATTTCGGACCTGTAGTTCTTGAGATTATTGTAACCGATTTATACCGAGATATAAATTTCACGCAGACCCGTGGTGTAACGTGATCATCACACAGTCCTTTGTCCAGATTTAGAGTAGATATCACGGCTTTAGACAAAACAGACAAGACCACCAACTAGAGCTCAACCAGTCAAACATGTATTGTCAAACACATAATTCTTATCGATGATAAAGAAACGATAGATAAATGCAAGATGTATGCATCTGCAAAACTTTATCAGTTAGCTTAGCAATACATCCGAACGCGCGATACTGTCAAGAATCACTGTTCAAGGTTACAGTTCTTACGTAACGCCACTCAAATATGTATAATGCAATGACTTGATAAGGCCGTCTATTGGAAAAGCTACCTAAATACTTGCTACAAAAGATTGAATTTTCCTTAATGTGAAACTAACGTGTAGTCTAGAATAGTATGCCTACCAGTTGACCTGTTTACCCTGGAGCTTAAAGGGGGACATGATCACTACCTTTAACGACCATTACCATGGCGATCGCCAGAATAATTTTTAGGGGGGTGCATCTACATCTGCAGTCTGGTTGCTATAGTAGACTGCTTTATTTGTAATCAAATACGGATGTATGTCTGGTGATGATTATTATTAATTCATTTACACTAATTAAATTAACAAATGACATAAGTTTTCAAGGCCACTAGGTACTAAATTTGGCACGTAAGGAAAATTGTAAGGAATACATATTTACCTCATAATATTATTTGCGTGTTACGTTTAGTTAGTGCTAAAATAGTCACTAGCCGGGTTTTATTCACCAGTGGATCAGCAACTCCTTAGCTATTTATTGTCTATATCATTCAGATAATTACTAAAAGTCAAGAGCGTAACTAAAATTGGTTTCGTAGGACGAACCCAGTGAAGGAAAATTATTATCACACATAATAATAGAAAAAAAATATTTAAGGTAATATATTTATTTTACCAACTTTGAAATGAAATAAACATAAATTGATGAAACGAATTCAGCTGGTCATTTGAACGAAACATTTAGGTCGTGTGGGGACGCCACGCGGGTACGCTCTCACGCTTCGTTTCACGCAGTTACACACAGTCACACATCAACAGCCTTGAATAGTCTACTCTTGGATATCAGGCTTCTCATTACGAAGGAGGTTTTGGTCTACTATATCATGTTGGCCAAACAGTTTCCAGATTCCTTCTCTATACAGTTCTGTTTTCCTGCGTAGCTTACTCGCTCAGTCAGCTCTTAGGACACCCACGAGGTGAATAGAGCTGTCACCACTTCTTTGTATTTTTAATTCGTCACCATGCGAATAAACTCATAAACAACAATTATTGTTGCAATTCATTTAAACCTCGTGTCAATTTCTTCTGTGTCCTACAAACATAAATTCGTATTCCAGATGGCACCAATAGTGCAAGATGTGACGGAGCCGGTGTGGCTCGGCGAGGGCCCGCACTGGGACGATCGGGAACAGGCGCTGTACTTCGTCAGTATATTCGACCACACTATTAACAAATTCGTGCCGACCACCACCAAACACACTAAGGCTAAATTGGGTAAGTTTAATTGAAAATTAAATTAAATTCTGAAAAAGACTAAAATATCGCTTTACTTGCAAACCACTAAAAATAAGAAATCGGTGTACCTGCGGTTTTAGTAGCTTTTCCACAAAAAGACAACTTACCTACTAGGAAATATTCTCTGGAAGCTTTATACGCAAAATGGGCACAAAGAACAACCAGATATGGAGCAATCATTTGTAGATCAGCCTTGTCCCATGTAGGGATCGAGCCCACAACACTCGGCACAGTTAGAAGCGGCGAGATGACCTCTTAAACCGCTACGCAAGCCGCACAATCGAGAAATCAACGGGTCTCTTGGCCAACCACGACTGGTTAGTGGTGGATTGCTAAACCTGGTGTCGTGGGTTCGATTCTCACCCAGGACATATAATTGTCATTAATCAGTTATTCTGTGTGGGTGTAAAATATCTGATATAGGTCTGGTCACCACGACAAGATTACTAAATGGCGTCTAAGCTGAACCAGTGTCATTTTTAAAAAAAAAAATACGTGTGGCACTCGGAGACTGCCGCGGTAAAGCTATTGCCTAGTATTTTGTATCAACTTATGCAATTATAATATTTCGGAGCAGCTCGTCTCGATTCGTGCGAGCTTCGTACAGTCTATACGCATACGCCGCACGCACACAAACACCGTGCCGAAGTCTGTCGAACTGAAACGACGTTAGACGATGCACGGCTTTCAACACCGCACCACTGTGTCGGTCGGAGTGGGGGGTGTTAGGTTTTTTTCGTTACGAAATTTCTTGATTCGGTCACCGCGCTCGAGGCCCGCGATAAAGCTATGCAATAGCTTAGAAACTTTACACACGGTGGTCTAATGACCGTGTGTGAAGTTTTTTTTTAATAATGTGTATTAATAAATTAAACGAATAGAATAACAAAATAACGAATTATATTGTATTTCGGTTATATTTTATGTCTAAATGAGAATGTTATTCCTATGTTCCAGACGGAATGCCCACATTCATAATTCCAATAGAAGGTAAGCCGCAGCACTTTGTGGTTGGCCTCAACCGGTTGGTGGTAGAAGTCCAGTGGAATGGTGATATGAATAACGCAAAAGTCATCAGGACAGTGGCAGAAGTCGATCAGGATAACCCTAAGAACAGGTTTAATGATGCGAAAGCTGATCCTAAAGGAAGACTGTTCGCTGGTGAGTGGTTTTTGTGACTCAAAGAGTGTAGACAAGCTTGACTGTCGAGTTGCAGGCGTCCATGGGCGGAGATGGTACTAGCTTACCCCTACGGCATGAAAACACTTGATTGGATTCCGCGAGAATATATTGAAAGCGTTACTAAGGCGGCCTCGCGGAAGCTGGGTATACTGAACAGAGTGAGACGGTTCTTTGCGCCTGAGCATCTGTGTCTTCTTTATAAGACCCAGGTACGCTCCTGCGTGGAGTACTGTTCTCATCTTTACGATGGATCCGCGCAGTATTTGCTGGATGCTTTAGATCGGTTACAGAGGCGAGCAGTCCGGATTATCAATAACTCGAAAGTCACTGAATCCCTTGAAGTCTCTGCAGTTGCGAAGAGATGTCGCCTCTATGGCAGTCCTCTATCGTCTTTATCATGGAGTGTTCTGATAAGCTCTTCCAACTGATCCCATCCTCTCCGTTCCTCTATAGGACAACTTGTGCTGGCCTTGGAAGTCACCGTTTCAGAATGGTAGACATACGCTCCCGAACTAAACGGTTCGGCTCTTCCTTCCTATGCAGATCGGTTAAAGCTTGGAATTTATTACCAGCGCACGTGTTTCCCTCCCACTACAATCCCGGGCCCTTTAAGCGGGGCGTAAAAAGCATCTCACTAGGCCGCCATAGCGCGGGTCGCCATACTGCACTGTCTTCATTCGCAGTGAGTATGGTGACCACCGCTCTTGGATTCTATTCATGCTTTCCATCAGGCAGAATAGTCACTTTGGTAGGTTAAATATAAAAAAAAAATCAAGTAAAACACCCTAACTATTACGCAAAAGTACACATTATCATCATCATCATATCATCATAATCATCAACAGCCTTCAACAGTCCACTGCTGGACATTGACCTCTCATTAAAAAGCAGGTTTAAGCCTACCATACCACGCTGGCCAGACGAGTATAGAGTTTGTTTCAAGTTTTCCTTCTTTTTGCAATGATATTGTCTTGTATATACAGCGTGACTGGTGAGATACCTTCAATACTTATGGAGAGTACTCGGTACTCGATTCTCGTTAACTTGATATAAAAAAAATAGGTGCTTATTTTTTATCGAAATATTTCTGAAAAATAAGTGAAATTTGGATATTATAATCCCTAAGCTCGCCGCACTGTTTACGTTGATCTAGTCACGAGCGGCGCGGCGGCACCCAGCCCCGCCCTCCATCCCGCTACATAGCCAACAGCTGTACAGTGTAGGTACCTATGTATTCTGTGCAGCCGCGCGGTGTCCAAGTATTCCGCAGTTAAATACTGGGCTCTCGGTGTACTGTGTACGAAGTTTACTAAGAAGTTATTTAATATTTCGTTTTTATGTTATTTTATTTCATGATATATGTTCGCATACTATTACGTCCTCAAATATTGAAGGTATCTCACCAGTCAGTCTGTATAACAGTACACATATATTCAAAATTATTTTCTAGCATCGATATCGTGGGTTCAATTTCCACTCAAAACAATAAACAATAATGTGATGAACAAAATCATTTGTTCTGTATTAGCGTGTAATTTGTCTATGAATTGTCTAGTTACTGTACAGTAAGGTGTTGCCTAGTTTGAAATCAGACGGCCGTACAGACATGAGAAGTCATTATTATATGATTATAGGTACAATGGGTTACGAATACGAACCAGGCAAGTTCGATCTGAAGAAAGGTTCCCTCTACCGGATAGACCCGGACGCGAGCGTTCACAAGCTGGAGACCGACATCGACATCTCGAATGGACTTTGTTGGGATCTCAAGGAGAAAGCCTTCTACTTCGCCGACTCTTTTGAATATGCTATTAGGAAGTACGATTATGACGTGAACACGGGCAATATCTGTAAGTATCTGTTGCATTTTTTGGAGGGGAGATTAATAGGGTGGCAACACAATTGTGACTCTTGAGTTACGAGTGTCAGTAAGTGGTGATGGTCGCTTACTATCAAGTGATATGTCTGCACGTTTGCCTCTCTGTACTGTAAAGAAACTAAAACTTGGGAGTTAATTTTAATCTACTTATAATTTTGTATCAAAATGAAACTTTTATATATGTATATGTAGTTTATGATGATGCGCAGTTTGTCATATCTTCAAGCTGGTCCAGTTGATCAACTGGTTGGAGATTTTGACTGCCGAACCGGAGGCTGTGGGTTCGAATCCCACGCAGATTAAATATTTGGGTGATGAAAACAATCATTTAATTACTGGTGGTGTGATATATTCATCAGCAGTAAGATGACCTTCAAAACACCAAATGTTTTCCATTCGATCAAAAGTTTTAACCCTAATATTGCATGTTACAGCAAATCCCAAGAAAGTATTCGTATATAAGGACCATGGGTTGAGTGGTATAGTGGACGGCATGACGATCGACACGGACGGGAATCTCTGGGTGGCAAACTTCGATGGCTCCCAGGTAAGTGTTTCAAACCCTAACTTCCTAAGAAACTCCAGTTTATTCATGACACCATTAATAATCTTCTGGTTTAAAGAACGAAATGGGTGATTAAGGGAACCTGATTATTTTTTTAAATAGAAACCTATCATAGTGACACTATTCTGCCTGATGGAAAGCATGAATAGAATCCAAGAGCGATGGTCGCCGTACTCACTGCGAATGAAGACAGTGCAGTATGGCGACTCACGCTATGGCGGCCTAGTGAGATGCTTTTTCACGCCCTGCTTAAAGGACCCGGGATCGTAGTGGGAGGGAAACACGTGCGCTGGTAATGAATGCTAAGGAATAGGTTCATATCACTGTCCACGGTTCACTACTGGACTTGGACATATCCAATTTGCACTTTCGCATCTTCAATCCTGTTTACTGGTCATCATTTTGC
Organism: Hypercompe scribonia; assembly: GCA_949316085.1. Lineage (NCBI taxonomy): Eukaryota > Metazoa > Arthropoda > Insecta > Lepidoptera > Erebidae > Hypercompe > Hypercompe scribonia. The sequence goes on along the minus strand of OX438980.1, from coordinate 22,183,608 downwards.
AGTAAAAATAAATTATATCGAATAGTTCTTACAAAACTGGAAATTATTGTACATTTAAAACTAATCGAAGGTTCCAGACAAGGTTTGAAAATTCCAGAATGTTTCATGATTAAGTTTCTAGAGAGTCCACACTAGACACTTTTAATCGTGGGAATGATCTGGATGAATGAATGAATGAAAAAATTCTAGTTCGGTACGAAGAGCCGTACTACAAAACATTTGATAGTATGCCGGCTTGACACGAGTTACTGCGAGGATGGTCAATACCATGGTCATAACCTGGAGTTGAGCAATTCAACTCAATATGCAGACCAGACCTATAAAAGCCATCCGGAACCTTTAACAATCCATTATTGTACATAGGCCTCTCTCTAAAATTAGGTTTCAGCCTACTATACCACGCTGGCCACTGTATACTGGTTTGTTCCAAGTTTTCGTTCTCTTTGGACTGATGTTATCTTGCGTAGTTTACTTCCTAAGTCACCTCTTACGACCCCCACGGGTAGGCGTGGTGACACTTCGTATTCTTAATCCGTCACCACACGGAGACCAATAAAAATACTAAGTACCAATACATAACTGAATTGATTAAAGAATTTACGATAAGCTTATGCTATCGATATGCTATTATGCTGTTGCGTCCAGTGCCAACTAATCCACCTCCAGCACTCCTTCCCATCAGACCACCGGTTATGTGGTTATGCCGGAGTTGGACCGACCAAAACTGCCCACCGTCTCTGGTACCGGTAGCTGGCGATTCAGGTATAACCTAGAAAGGAGAACCACGGTACCCCAATCCATCTACGGCTAACAGTTTTACCCTCACGGTCCACTCTGAAATTCTTGCAGGAGGTAGTGAGTTCCGCGTACACCCGATCCTTACCATAGTACACAACGAGGTAGTCCATAACTCTACTCTGGCCTCTTGGTACGATGTAACTGTTACATTTAACTACTCTTTCGACCCTTTCAGGTGCTAAAAATTGACCCTCGATCCGGCAAACTCCTCCAAAAGGTTCCCATGCCCGCCCTTCAAGTGACATCAGCAACCTTCGGCGGCCCTGAGTTGGACATCCTGTACGTGACGACAGCCGCCATGAACCGCGGAGAGGAACAAAAACCACCCGCTGGAGCTACCTTCAGCGTGTCTGGGCTCGGGGTAGCGGGACTGCCTAATGTGAACGTGCGACTTAACTAAACGAAATAAATACATATACTGTATTTTATGTGTTTTTTTTTGATAAAAGACACTCCTGCGCCAAGAATATTTATCGGGTTCGACCTGTACGAACATATTATACGTATATGAGAGAACCACAAAGTACACCCAGACTCATAATTATTTGTATATCACACAAACTTTAGATCTATGTTTCGATCGAACCCATGTAGAAATAGCAGCGAGGTGACGCTTAGACCACTACACACTGCATACGGCATCCATGTTGTTGTTTACATTTATTTACATTATCGTTATATCAATCAAGACATCGTTATGCCTTAAGAAACTACTCAAAACCACATTTCTTTCCACCTTTCACCTTTAGATACCCGCTAACAGATTACTTAAATTCATTTTTACCTATATACCCACCCTTTAAATTATTCAAATACACCAATGTTACCATCATTTCCTCAAACCATACTTTAGTTATAAACAATAATATAGATATAGATAGACCTCATACACTTCACAATGTACAATTCCCATTGTACTTTAACTCCCACAAACTGCAAATATACAAACAATTTACAAGAACGCGAAATCGAAACATGTCTGCCATTTATATTCAAATATGATATTAGAAGAAATAAAGTTACTGGATTCTCTGTGCGTTTTTTTAAATCGCTATAATGTTGATTTAAATTCTTTATCTAATGATTTATTCTTTTAGTTGATGTAGTGTATTTGGTTTCTTGATATAGACACGATTCTTTAAATAAACCCATAAAAAGTACTCTGCTGAGTATAGATCTGGACTTCTGGGTGGTCATGGAATGTCGCCTCGTCTGGAAATCAACTTTTCCGGAAACATGTCTTCGACCTCCGGTAGAGACTCATTGGATGTGTGGCAAATGGCTCCATCTTGTTGGAACCCTGCGTTACGATTGTAACTAGCAAATTCCAGTAGCATTGGTCCCAAGAACTTTCGTAACATGTTTACGCGGGATGTTAGATTCTAATGTTAACGAATTTTTGGCCCACCTGTCTCATCGTGTCATTCTTACAAACGGGAGATATTATTTTTCCCCTTCCCAATGAACATTATTGTAGGATATGTTAGTTTCAATATCAGAATATAGGTAAATAGCGAAAATTTTGTAACAAATAGATTTATTCCTAACTACTTATTACACTCAACTGCCACTGCAGCACAATCTCAGTACCCTGGGTATGAATATTGGCCTCAATTCGCGAGAATATATTGAAAGCGTTACTAAGGCGGCCTCGCGGAAGCTGGGTATACTGAACAGAATGAGACGGTTCTTCGCGCCTGAGCATCTGTGTCTTCTTTATAAGACCCAGGTCCGCTCCTGCGTGGAATACTGTTCTCATCTTTACGATGGATCCGCGCAGTATTTGCTAGACGCTTTGGATCGGTTACAGCGACGAGCAGTCCAGATTATTGATAATCTGGACTGCTCGTCGCTGTAACCGAAAGTCACTGAATCCCTCGAGTCTCTGCAGTTTGGAAGAGATGTCGCCTTTATGGCAGTCCTCTATCGCCTTTATCATGGAGAGTGTTCTGACGAGTTCTTCCAACTGATCGCATTCTCTCCGTTCCTTCACAGGACAACGCGTGCTGGTCTTGGAAGTCACCATTTCAGAATGGTAGACATACACTCCTGAACTAAACGGTTCGGCTCTTCCTTCCTGTGCAAATCAGTTAAAGCCTGCAATTCATTACCAGCGCACGTGTTTCCCTGCCACTACGATCCCGGGTCCTTTAAGCAGGGCGTGAAAAAACATCTCATTAGGCCGCCATAGCGTGGGTCGCCATATTACACTGTCGTCATTCGCAGTGAGTATGGCGACCACCGCTCTTGGATTCTATTCATGCTATCCATCAGGCAGAATAGAGTCACTTTGGTAGGTAGTAAATAAAAAAATTGAAAAAAGCAATTAAAATAACGTTATATTAAAGTTTAATATTTGCTAAAAAGTTTTATTATTTAAAATACATATATTAACAATATTATCTCATTTAGAACATATAACAGGTTAGCTGCCCCGAGCCACGTTGTTTACGTCTCTCGAAAGAAAGAAATTTTACCCGTTTTTACATTTTTTATTGATGCTAAGTTCCTATTAGCATTATGCGTGATGTTATATAACATAAAACCTTCCCTGACATATGGGCTATTAAACACTGAAAGAATTTTACAAATCGAACCAGTATTTCCCAAGATTAGCCCATTTAACCAAACAAACTTTTTAGCTTATTAATACTAGTATAGATAACATATTCGTTCCTTAGAAGAGGTTTATGTACAGCAGTGGACTACTAAGGCTATTGATGATGATGACACGTTCCTGCCTACTGCAAATATATTTAAATAAAATTATCCTAACACAAGTATGTTTGCGATTACAATTCATTATACAATTCCCATTATGGTACGATTAAATAATATAAGATCAAGATGGAGCTTCAAGTGAAACCACTACGCCGTTCCGTAATAACCACTAGATATCTCAGATGAATTATGGCTCTGACAGCAACATTTTAAAAGGTAATTTTAACTACGGTGAAGACACTTGATCAAACATACTTAAGGTAAGGGCTTTGTTACGTAACATAAAAAAATATACTTTTCGTTCCAAATCTGGAATCAAATGAAAGGCTAGATGACACCTTAGTCAAATTGGTTACTTTTTATCATCTGTCAAAATGATAATTTTGTGTAAAAAATGTACTAAATACCAAATTGTGACGTCACTATTTTAGACTCAATTGAACAATATATTTCACTGTATAATTCGTAATAATAGTAAAAAGCTATGTTAATTGTATTTACCGAGACGTTTCGTGATATTAGTTTTAATGAAGTGGACATTCGTATTTATTTACGATACAGTCATCTTCTCAATTCTGCATCATACTCAGTTCAAATCTCCAGATCAGACTTAATAAAAATATTTACGGCTAACGCCAATATCGGAGTAGTGGGCTGACACGTTATAATATTGCACGTTTTTTTTTAAATATAAATTACACTGTATCTACCTTAATTTAACAAAATCTTTAAAATACAGTATTCAGTAATAATAAAAATAATACATTAAAGTTTATAATTAACATTAGGATGCCCTTTCACACCCAAACCGGTCACCATAAAGGTGGCGCCGCACGGAGGGTGTTGGGGACCCTGGAAATTCATACTAGCCGTGGTGACGAACAGTATATCATAATTGGAACCTCCAAAAGTGGCTGAGGTGACTTGTAGGGCTGGAATGGGGATCTTTCGGAGCAGACTGCCGGTCCTCGGGTCAATATTGATGATGCAAGACCCACCGAAGACAGCCACCCACAGGTTTCCATCAGTATCTATGGTAAAACCATCGGGTGTTCCTGTTACGTTATTTTTTTCGAAATCAAATATGAATTTCATGTTAGCTGAAACAAAAAAAAATATGTAGAGTTACTGTTTTGCTTCTATTTAATATGGTATAAAGGATCTGTTACCTATATTTACCTAATTTAATTTGGATTTTCATTATTGGGTTTGATTATTATAATTGAATCGGTCATTTCAAAAACCTCATAAGTCACAGAATTATAATTTTTCAGAAATCAATAAAAACTGTTTCATACACAAACAAATGAGTTTTAAAGGGCTTTTTAATGTTTAGTTTAGTATTTGAGTGATAAGAAATTAAAATAGCGTATAATCTTTATAGTTTATTAATAGAAATAATGAAAAACATCTGAAAAACAGTTCTTGACTTATGTTGTTTTAGCAAGGAATAGGTTTAGTGACATATAATTTAAACAAAACAATCGCAGTAATCATATTTTTTATTGCTTATAATTAAGAATTGCACTTCAAAATAATCTTATTAACATTTTAGATACATTAACTTGTTATTTTTTAATATTTTTATGGTACATAGTCATATTCTCCATCATTCTCATCTGGATTACTTTCAATAATTGCAGTTGGCCAGCTAAAAATGTTGTTATAAAATGGCATATGCTCTTCCAGAATGCTATTTTCAACTTGTTTTAAATCATCTGTTTTTTTTTATTGATGGGCACTTTCAAATCATAGGCTTTAGTTGATGGAAGTGAAATAGAAGTTGTTAATTTCTTTATTAATGAGAACGAATGTTTGGTCAATCCATCAATATATTCCTCGGCTATGATAGTTCCTTTTCTATCTGAATCATACTGAAAACTCATGTATGTCGAAGGAGCAAATGACTTTTTCTGGTCCTTTGGGACTTTTTTTCCATAAGATTCAGTTGACAAACATGTTTTTTTGTACAAATTTGGCCACCATTTCTTAAATTCTAAAACATCTTCAGTTTTTAGTTCTACGACTGTAAATGTTGAGCTGGAGTTCGAAACCAAATCAATGTATTCTCCTGGGACGTAAATACGATCATGCTTTCGAACATTTTTTTTTATGACTCCAAAATCACGGTCATTTGGTAAAAAGGAGTGACCTCGTGTGGGAAAATACTGATAAACTTTTTCAAATCTTTTAGAGTCAGTCAAAGCCAACATAAATCTCAACATTGTATTATTTTTATTTTGACCGGGGCAGCCATCGGAAAAAAGATATAAATACTTAATATTTGGCCCAATATTATTTTTTATATAATGCATCAACATTGAACAAACCTCATTTGCTCCTTTGTTAGCAATACCTTCATGATACATGTAAAATGTCGATTTGCCTGTTTTTAAATCCTTAATACCAAAACAGTGAACCCATAATTGCCGTAAATAAAAAATGTTTTGTATAGGTATGTGTGGCAATGGTAGATTTTGCATAAAATCGAATGTTATCGCTGCAACATCATCTCGTTCTTTACAAAGATCTTGAACTGATGAAATTTTGTTATAAAACTTCTTGGCACGTCTTTTATGGATCATTAACTGAGCTACTACTGAACGTTTTGCATTTTCTGATAAGTTGGATTGTTTTATTTTTGTTGATAGTTCTTCGCAAGTTATACATGTGTCGACTTGTGGTCGACCAAATCTGAGGGAAAAGTTTTCATTGAAGTATTGCAAGTAAAATTTGTACTTTACATCGAGATCTGGATATTGTTCTTTAAACATTGAATGCATTTTTTTGACATCCAATCGTGCATCAAGATAATCTATGTCTTTTCCTGCATAATGTGTCTTTTTCCTAGGAAAACAGAGGATGTGTTCGTGTATTTTTTGGCATATTTCAGGAGGCACTGTATTTGCTTTCGGGTGGCATCCTCTCTTATCTATTGGACTCTTCCCTTCATTAAGCAAATCACAAAGTCTGCGAACTCTGGCTTCTGTAATTCCATACAGGCTGATAAATGCTTTCTTGCAGACTTTAACTTTATCAGTTTGTTTTAAAACATAGAATTGAAAGGCATTTTGCCTCTGTGTAGCATTTTCTTTTCGAGGACGCCTCTGTTTTATATTATTATCAATAAGTGTTTGAAGAAATATATCCTGCTCATTTTTGGTTAAAAAACAGTTCATTTTTGAAATGCAAAAGTCCATGTCATCTTGATTGAAATTCGCAAAACATTCCTTCTTATATCTGCAATAATTAAGCGATATATTAGGTTTATATAGACCCCTTTAAAAAAACGTAAACTGAATAAAGGTTTATGGTAAACTTGCCTGCAATTTTCACCAGTAGATCTTGGAGCTATTTGTTTTCCTCGGTAATTAGTATGTGCTTGACCTTTAACTTTAGAATTTTTTATAACATTCCGTTTATATTTTGTAGGATTACACGTTCTCTTCATTTTCGGCTCACCATCACTCTCAGTTTCACTTGAAGACATTTTTTAAAGCAAAAATTACTTTTCTCTTAAAATAGTAAAAGACAAGTGAAGTTCAAATGACAACGACAATAATAACGATGGTTTACAAAAATTTCAATATTGTTGAACCAATCAAAACAAAGCAAATTTAAAATGTCAATCTCAGTCATACACTACTCCTGCCATCTAGTGATGCATGCAAAAACCTCTTAAGTCATTGACTAATGTTGTTTTAGCAATGAACGTCTTTCACGCAGTATTATTAAAAGAGGAAGGAATGTATTGACTTAAGCGGTTTTTACCCAGAATACGCATCTACCTTTGAGGAAGCATTTTCTGCAAAAAAGCGCATGTTGGAAAAAATGTGACTTAAGTGGTTTTTGAAATGACCGATTCAATTAGTTATCATTAACTAATTGATAGTGACCTAACCTCTCTCCAAGTCAAAGAAACGCGAGCAGAACATGCCCGTGTTTTCAAGAGTAACTAGTCCGACCACGCACGCACGCACACACGAGAACACACACAATATTAACAAAATCTATTATGTAAGCATGTTTTAACACTTCTATGTATGATTAATTTGCTAATTGTAAAGGATTATCGTATCATTGTTTTTTGGGCAGGAACTGATTTCCAACATACCATTCACTCTAGTTTGGGAATCAGTGCTTGCACTTAAATTGTATGCATCCTTTGGTTCAATAAAGAATTATTATTATTACCGGAGTCATGTGGGTCGCAGATCAACATTATAGTACCTGCCCTACTAATAACATTATCTGACACCACAGTACTTTGTTACATCTATTCCATAACTAAAACCTAAATTGCTATCTAAATATAACATAATCTTTACTAAGTAATTGCATTAAATATTTGCATATCTAGTATTTGTTTTTGTTACGAATGTTACACCATCAATTACTATGTTTTTATTACACAATTTAGTTATTATCTCTATCCTAAAGTAGTCTCATAAAAATTACTTTTAGCGATAAGAGTGACGACTGTACTCAAATTAGTAATAAAATATGTTTCTAACTGTACTTTATTAGAGTACAATTTACAATAAAATGTATTCTATATAGTACCATTAAGCCATAACTCTAAGGGCATGCTTAAAATTGTGACGATTTCCACACACAACGAACCAAAAAGATACCGTAGCACTATTTAACCAAGACATACCGAACTATATACAGTATCAACTAATCAAGCAACCCGCCCTGACAATTCTTTCGCTGATTAGTGTATTGTATATGTCAGAATAGCACATGACAGTATACTAGTATGTGAGAACATCAAATGTAGGGCCACAATCACCCCACTGCACTGCGTAGAAACGGTTTGTCTTTGGCGATTTATCAACAAAAGTACTGATGCTCATCGCCACCAGCAACGTAAAACTCACAACTGGTTTACCGGCTTTTGAGTACCCTCCTCCAAAAATTTGGAAGGAAAATTGTTGTTCCACAACTAAGCTGCATAAAACAAAATAACTTACATATTTCTCCACTCTCTGCATCGTAATCGTAGCGTCTGATGTTCCTCTCGAATGAATCTGCATAGTACATGGCTTTCTGGCGCAAGTCCCATGATAGACCGTTGGAGACGCCTATTTTGTCTACTACTTTTGTCACCTTGGATCCATCTATACGGAACAAACTGCCTTGCTGTTGTCGGACCACACCTGGAGGGTCTTCGTGTCCCATAGTACCTGCATACAACAATGTATATATATATTACACTCATCTATCGAGTTACATTGAGCATATAGGAAACCAACACATCTATAATATACTTTATTTTTACTAATATTATAAAGTAGAAGGGTTTGTGTGTTTGCAGGAACAGCTGGTTTGAAAAATTCTTTAAGTGTTAAATAGCCCAGCTATCGAGAAAGGTTATAAATAAACTACATATTATAAAACCACGACTAAAAGAAGGTTGGTTTCAATAAAAACTTGTAAAAACGGTAATTAATTTATTTTTCCTTTTGAAAGCTTTCGGGGTGTACGCTGCGTTAAAGTTAAAGTTTTACAAAAATAATGTATAAAAGAATTATTCCCCTTTAAAATTTCTAAAAATAAGTCCGCAACACCATACGTCTATCTTTTACGATTGCCTTACTATATCTTTCTTATGGTAAACAAAACTTTTCACGCTGTATTCAACAAAATAACGCTAACAACACGAGTAGAAGATGCAGATAAGATTGCGCGGGTCAGCTATAAAAAGAAACAGAGACAGATTCTCTGCCTGATCGTTCAACGTATGTAGCATTTTCAAACTTACTTTAGTTCTTGCGAATCAAAAACAATTAAACCAAGATAATATAGATAATACTGCATTGTAGCTGCCTCTTGTCATATAAGAATAGCATGCAGGGTGTAAAAGTAAAGAGCGCAGAAATGTCAGTCGAAATAATATGTGTTGAACAGTTTAAAAATTACATAAACAAAAGTTCCACTGGTGTGAATCCGGGTGGTTGGTTTACAAATATTAGAACTTGGTTATCTACAGTTCAGGTACCATTGTAGGTAGGCTTTGCGTTCTTTAGGCTCCGACGGCCGTGTGTTATTCATGCCTAAGCATTGACAACAATTATTGGTGGTATGTTTTATATTAATGCCCAAAGATCAACATTATACCTCGTTTTAGGAGTATTACTTAACATACAGTGTTGTCGTTCAATGTATACCAGTCATCATCTTAATCTTCCTAGCGTTTGTTAATCTATATATAATGATTTTTATTTGGGCTCGGCTACTAGTACAATCGGTTTTACTTGAACATCAGTTTTTCCGTGGAGCGACGGGCATCGGACCTCCACAATCCTGAATCCTGGGCAAACTGAATTCGAAGGTTGAAATAGTTGTCGACGATTACCATAGACGTTCATGACAAGCGGGCCGATGGCTCATGCTCTCTGACGCACGAGTATAAAACACCACAAAAATTACCATACTCCTGTTATTAAAAATTTCTAACAACACTTATGGTATGACCCCAGAATCGAACCCAAAACCTTTTATGTAGCAGTCACATACATTAACCGCTAGACCAACACGGCAGTCAATGACAATGAATGGCAGTATTTTACCAAATAAACAATATCAGGTATTTTTCAATAGTAGCGGTATTTTAAAATACTTTGAATCATATTTTTGGCCCATATTATCCTTACTTCCAGAAATCCAGCAAAAAAATTTTAGGATGCCGTATTAGAATTAGCTGATCCTCATAACTACATCTAAATCTTGGGATGGAGTTAGTAAAGTGAAATATACTTTAAGACCTGTTCTCCTATCTCTACGAGTATTTTTACAATTTCATTAAAATCGGTAGATCCGTTTTAGAGTTGTGCAACCACAAACAGCGTGACACGAAATATGTATATAGGTGCTTGATTAATATTGTCATTCGAACTAAGTTTAAAATCTGAGACATCAACACATCACCTACCAGCAAAAACTCTGCCCTTGGGATCTGCTTTTCCGTCATTGAGCCTGTTCATGGGCACATCCTGATCCACTTCTGAGATTTGCTTCACTACGGTGGCGGGGGTGCCGTCACCTCCATCCCACTTTACTATGAGGAAATTACGCTCAACACCAACTAGAAACTGATCCGAGGTCCCCTCCACAGGGATTATGAAGCCAACACGTCCATCTGAAGGGATCAAACAAAAAATATAAAATAACCTTGAAATTGTCATATTTTTTTTCAGCTGTTGGAATATTCAAGATCAGTGTGAAATTAAATTATTTTTTAAGAATGTACTATTTACTTGTTTCTTACTTAGTATAAGTGTTGGACTCCGTGTGGAGTCCAATTACGAACACAGAGTATCACCCCAAGGAACTAAATGAAACAGGACATCACTACATAGGGAAGAAAAACTTGAAATTAACCCTTTATCAACCCGTCTGACCGGCGTTGTTTAAATACGCCAAAACCTCTTTTCGAAGAAGTAGACTATGTCCAACAGTAGACTGTTATAGGCTGTTGATAATTGATGATTGGTAAATGATTCTACCATAACAATAGTGGTGAGCAACAGTAAGTACATGACATTGCGGCATGCTGATTATATAACAAAGGTTGGTAGCATGTGTGATCAGCTGTTTCAATACTTCTTTATGTTAATAAACTATTTTTATTTAAATGCCAAGTAAAAACAGTAACAAATGTTGAAGCAGAAATTAGTATTCCACCATCAGGTAATGTTAAAGTTGCACTATACAAACAATAATTGTATGTTTTACCATAGTAAACATAAGACCTTAAAAAGAATCATTTTTTCAGTGATGCAAGCACTAATTTGCATTGGAAGTTGCAACAGATTTGTAGTATTTTAATCACGCAGCGCACCGGGAACAGTCTTCTAAAGCACACCTTATCACGTCAACAGCTTTTGATTTTTCATAACTGGACATAGATCTCTCCTTAGAAAGGAGGTTATGGTCTACTTTACCACGCTAGCGTGATGGATTGCAGTGCTGTTTTTCTGTGTAATCCACTCCCTTCGACGAAAGCCACTTACAACACCCACGTGATGATTAGAGGTGGTTTGAAGGGTGGTGCTGGTGATCAATAAGGTTAATAAGGATTAATAGGGACTCTCCGTATTTTTAATCTGTTACCACATGGATAAGAAAAACATATCTTTAAAAGTAGGCACTCACCAAGTTTAGTCCTTGTATGTTGTCCAGTAGCTGGTACATACTTGTGTATGGTACGCTCAAGGATGCTGACAAAGAACAACGCCTGTTGGTCAGCGTCCCAGTGTGGACCCTCGCCTAACACCACCGGCTCGGTGATCTTCTGAACTTTGACTGACATCTGGGGATAACGATAAATTGTAGCTGGTGAAATATACTTTGGTGCCATGAGGGAAAGATTCTATATTTTTTACGGGGTTAAATACATTTTTTATTTCAAGAAAACAGTATTGTTGTCTGTCTGATCGTGGTCCTTAGATTTTTATAATATTTACACTTTTCCTTTCTAAGTAATTAAGCTGACTGCACGGTTGGCCTAGTGGTTTAAGCGGTCGCCACGTCGTTGTCTTCTGCACCGAGTGTTGTGGGTTCAAACCCCACATGAGATAACGCTTTGTGTGATCCACAAACTGTTCTGAGTCTGGGTGTTCTTTATGTCCGTTTCTTGTATGTCTGTAAAGTCCAACGCGACACAGGATTTATTCCTAGTGTGGGTGTTATCTTGTATAAAGAAAAAAAATAACCTTTCTATGACACACTAGAATGGTTAAATGGTATTTTCGTAAACAGAATTCGCTGCTCCACTGGTAATTCTGTCGTCCGGTACACAAACTAACCAACAATAGTTACATAAATGATATATAGCACTACGACCGTACTGGCCGTCATTTTCGTAATTTTGGTTGATGTCGCCGCTGTCGCGTGTCGACCCCACCCGTGCGATGATTTTAAACTTCTGTGTCTAAGAAACGGCGGCAGTGCCAGCATTGTGTAATAACAATAAATATATAAAAGTGTATTGTTCGTCAGCAAAAGATTTATGGGCAAACTATATACTTGTATACTACCTTTGTAAACTGTACACGATCATTAAAATGATGGCCTATGATGTATTTACATAAAGATTTTATCTTATATTTTGTTTTGATTTTTTTATTATTGGGTAACATTATCTGAGACAATCCCGTATCAGGGTATCGTTGTAATGTTCTGTGATTTCCAATTCTTATATGACCGAGGTGAAGGAGTGATAACTATGAATTTGAATACATAAATAATTAAAAAGCAAAAGATAATTAGTAAGAATCGTATAGTTTCTTATCAATAGACGTAATCGAACTTATCTACACCAGTGTTATAAAACTGATACATTTAACATAATATGTATTATAAAACTTAAGATTTTGTTTGGTTGAGCGCACTAATATCGGCAACTACTGTTTTAAATGGAAAAATTCTTATAGTGTTGAATAGATCGTTTATCGAGAAAGGTTATATAGTTTTTTTTAACGGGACGTCCTTCGAACACGCCCATTAATTTAGCTATTCGGGAAATCCAATCAAAAATTAAACTGCCTTGGGACTCACAACGACATCATTCGGAAAAAAATTGTAGACTAATTTTTTAATACTGTTTTTTGTACACATGTATATCTCATTGATGGAATATATACTTTTATGTTTCATAGTTTTTCTTTACATAATAAGCAATCTAAAAATCCCTTACATTAATAAAAAGTGAATTAATAAAGTAAATACGGACGACCCTGTAGACGCCCGTATAGTTTTCTGGCCCGGAGTTAACAACCTTGCGAATTCAGAAATTGATGTTATATTATTATGACTTATTACGTACCTATAACTACATATATAACATACCTAAGTCCAGCTTTGCTGCTGACGACAAGCTTGCAGTACTCGTATGTAGGTCAGAAGTTTTTAAAATTCTATTGTCAGAAGTTTTTTAAAAAAAAAAACACTTGCATTATGGCTTTCGAACCCACAACGCTCAGCGCAAGAAGAAACGGTGAGGTGATCGTCAAACCAATACGATACAGGTAAGTACAGTCAAATTAGAGTTTAGACTATATATTTCTAAACTTAGCGACCACCATACCTTGCCTGAAAATTTCGTTAAACACGATAATATATTATATTAATTTTATTTTATGCATATAGAAAATTAATATATTATATTAATTTTACTTTATCCATAACCTAAAAACTACCATCTAAAATTAACTTTCATCAAAATATTTTTCTAGGTTCTCCAAAAATGTTTTTATTGTTTAAACACGGCATCACTAGCGGATTATATATTATAATATACATGAATTAAAAAAGATATAACTGTTTCTGTTTATATAGTTAACTGTACCTATAATTATAATCTATGCCATTATATAACGGTAATAATTAATCAAAATAATAGTATGTTGATATGTCTAAAAACATGACTAAAGAATTATAGCACGACTTACCAGGCAGCCAGTAAGTTAAAGTGTTAAAACAACAACCTTCTCCACCGACCGTCCGCACACAAATGACTCTCAAACGAATTGGAAAACATTCTTATTTCAAATAACACGGCAAGCTTAACTACTCAATATTTACACACAGTACCTACATGTCGTAATAACGTATCTTTGCCGTCATATGGGTTTGTGTGCACCGAAACAGACAGTGTACTTATTGATAATCACATTGATAAAGGAAAGAACAGACAACTTGTTTGACAAGGTCATTGATTTATACTCATGACTATAACAACTCTTATTAGAAACATCAAAACAAAAGGTCTCTATCGTTTGACAGACCTTTCATTGTCAATTAACAAGGGGGTTTTGTTTTGATCTATGCATTACATATAATAATATGCAGTTTACATTTTGTACATAGCTATATAAACTGGTCGAGAACGAATGAGGTTTATAGGTTACCGCACCGACATCCGGTTCTTAGAAACCATGAAATTGTTACTTAAATAGAATTTAGAAATTTAATAAACTAAAGACTCCTATAAATTACTCAAAAATAAACAATATTATCGTCTAAACGACTAGTCAACTATTGTTTACACATTTGACAGTACTCACTATGCGCAGGAGTGTTATTTTCTTCAGCAAGTGACAGAAAGCTAAATGCCGCGATCAGAAAGCAACTCAGAGGTTATGTCTGCTCGGACGGATAGTCGATTTTAAAATATTAGCGTACTGTAGTCTATTAAAAATAGTATTAAATAATATAAAATTATGATCAAAGTGTACACTTTTTCATCTGTAATACTTTATTTTAATTTAAAGTTTATCATAATGAGCCTCGTTTTATGAGTAACTGGACGTTTTCAAATATGTATATTATATTACAATCTGTGCCCGCGGCTTTGTTCGCAGAGGATTTGTATTTTTCCATTACCACGGGGTGTCAGGTTACCTGAAGCGGTTTGAGGAGCGTACCGTCATGTACGAGGACCGAGATGGTGTTCTTAGGCGGCGGCTTATGTCGTGCGGTGTTCCGCAGAAGTCTATCCTCGGACCACTCCTGTAGAATATTGGGATACGACTGGGCCCTCCGAGGTCATCTGCTGTAGGCTGGCTCACCCAGACTGGGTGTAATTTGTTACACCAATGACACTAGTCACAGCCCGGGGGATGAACTTGCAAGAAGTGGCGCGCTTAGCCACCACGGGAGTCTCTCTGGTGGTCGGGCGTATTGAGGCGCCGGGTTTACGGGTGGCCCTGGATAAATCGGCAGACATTTTGTTCCATGGACCTCGTCGTGGACCACCCCCAGGCGCCTCCACTGTAGTCCTCCAATTTGGTCCTCGTACCAGTTCAGGCCCAGATGAAGTATCTAAGCCTGATTTTCGACGGGAGGTGGTCAGCTGGAGGCTCCACGTGCTGGATTTGTCGCAATGGAGTCTCTGCAGCTGGTCATCGTCGAGTCTGCAGGGCGGCAGGACGGGACGCTTTCCTTCCGACTAACGCAGGTCCTTGCCGGGTACATTTGCTTTGGCAAGTATCTGCACTCGGACGCTAGGAGGGAATTGAGTCCCGCCTGTCACTGTAGCGACAGCAGTGTGGACTCGGCTCAGCACACGCTAACGGTATGCTCTGCCTGGGCGGCGCAGCGTGGAGCCCTCACTGCAGTTATTGGAGGAGATCTCTCGCTACCGGCTGTCATACGCTCCATAACTGGTAGCAACAGCTGTTTCACCGCAGTCGCAAGATTCTTTTGCGAAGATGTAATTTCGCAGAAGGAGGCGGTGGTGAAGGCCCAGGAGGATGATCTACACTTGAACTCAATTTGCCAGCCCGAGTATGGCCGCGGGTGGACGGGCCAGGTAGTCAGCATCTTAGAATGGTAAGCTAATAATGGAATGGAAGATATAACTCCTTAACGGTTAGGAGGTGAAGTATAATTTTTAAAATATCATTTATGTGGTGGTGGATTAAGAATACATAGTGGCACCACCATAATTCATCCCGTGGGTGTCGTAAGCGGTGCACTATGCAACTGTGCACGACAACATCTCTGAAAAGAGAAAGAAAACTTGATACAAACTCATCCGGTCAGCGTGCTATAGTAGGTCAAAATATCTTTTATAAAGAGAGGCCTATGTTCAACAGTAGACTATTAGGGGCTGATGATATGATGTGATGAAGATTTGTGCTACCTTTAGTTGTATTCTTTCAGGTTATTCAGGTGAGCTGGTGATAGAACGTACAACTCCTTAACGGTTAGGAATTGGAGGATAATTCTTTCAGTATCATATTATGCATTTCTATGCATCATTCGTAGTATTCTTACAAGTTATGTAAGTGAGCTGACGAAATAAAGTAAAATTCCTCAATAGTAAGGGGTTAGAGCATGATCATTTCTATATCAAACGTACGTAAAAACCTTAATTTGTATTCTTTTAAGTTATCCACATGAACTGATATTGAAAGATAAAATTTCTTAACACATTCACTGCATTACGGGAAGTATTTGGTTCTAATGGAATTCTGCTCTGTGGGGCAGCTAGTTGTCCTTGTTTTGCACTCCGTGCGGGGGTGATTTTTTCAAGTATTCGTACAAGTAGAAAAGAGACACTTATATTGCCGGTGTCCTTGCTTGAAGTGTATTAAAATTTACGAATAAAAATGTACGGGTATTATATTTTCGTAACGCACAGAAAGCTAATTATTTTACAATAGTGCGATACGGGAACTATTAGGCCGTATCGTACTAAACCCCGTACCGCACTGAACGTGCGCGCGCGTGGAACTTCAGTTACTCGCAGTGCTGTGTCCAATTAATATAGTACGTTTTTATAGAACGCAATATTTTATTCGTCATGCCTAAGTAGGTAAATTGTGTATAAACAATGAAATGTTCACGTAAAAAACTTATTATGGGCAAAAGGTGTGAAGACAGAAGGTAAAGAGGCTAGAAACATTATTGTGCAGAATACTGGTTCCAGTTTACCGAATCCCAAACTATCTAGTACAAAAAAATCCAGTTCAATTTTTTTAAGTCCATCAACAGGAAGTGAATTTCGTATATTAGAAGAAGTAATAATTAATAAGAATAAGAAAAGAATTAATTAATAAGATTTGAAATTACTGGCCTCCACAAAATTACAATTGACGGCGTTATTAAGGGTCACTGAAAACTTTAGTAATTCTATCAAAATGGAATTTGGTGTAGACAAGTGTGCAGTCATGTATGTAAAGAAGAGCGTGATTGTAGAATCTGAAGGAATAGAACTTTCAGATTCAACAAAACTCAGATCTCTGTATGCCACCGAAACTTACTAGTATCTGGGGTTTTCACATTCCTTGGGAATACCAGAATCTGGCGTGAAACAAATGTTACAGGAACACTTCTTTGGCCGCCTAAAAAAAGTACTTAAAAGTCTTTTATCAGGCGGTAACAAGGTGCGAGCCTGTAACAGTTGGGTCATGCCGGTTCTGATGTATTCCTTTGGTGTACTTAGATGGACTCAGACCGAATTAGATGCCCTTGACAGGAGAGTCCGTACATTGCTTACTGCATTCCGCATGCACCACCCACGTTCATCGGTTATGAGATTGTATATTCCGCGAAAGTTTGGAGGTCGTGGTCTATTAAATATCAAGACTCTACACAATCACGAGATATACAATCTCAGAGAATATTTTCTACAGACGAATGTGGGAGTGCATCGTAATGTAGTTGCAGTGGATACTGGTTTCACCCCGCTCGCTCTGGCTAAAGAGAATTGGCGCAAACCTGTAGTACTTAGTACTACTGATCGCAAGGTAGTATGGAAGGGTAAAGAACTTCATGGTTGATTTTATCGGGCCCTACACGGGTCTGATATAGACTTTAAAGCGTCGACGTCTTGGCTACGGTATGGCGATCTCTTCGGAGAAACCGAAGGTTTTGTTTGTGCAATTATGGACGAAGTTGTCATAACGAATAACTACCGGCAATATATCCTGAAAGATAGTACGGTTGACATCTGTCGGACGTGCCACCGTCCTGGAGATTCTATTAGGCATATTATTTCCGGTTGTTCTCGTCTTGCTAACGGTGAGTATTTGCACAGGCACAATCAAGTAGCCAGGATTGTACACCAACAACTTGCCCTTAAATACCAACTTGTCAATTTTGAGGTGCCTTACTACAGGTATGTGCCCTACCCAGTTCTCGAGAACGGTCGTGCTACGTTATATTGGGATCGATCTATTATCACAGATAGGACTATTGTTGCCAATAAGCCTGATATTGTGGTGATAGATCGATTAGAGCGCCGCGCAATGATAGTCGATATCGCCGTTCCTCATGACGAGAATCTCGTGAAAGTTGAAAAAGAAAAACAATTGAAGTATTTGGATCTGTCTCACGAGATTGCCGATATGTGGAATGTGGATTCGGTGATCATTGTTCCGATAATCATATCTGTTCACGGATTGATTGCCAAGAGCCTCGACCAACACCTAAAGAGGCTCACGTTAAAAAGTTGGATCAAGGCAGACCCTTAGTCCGTAAACCCCGGTGGGGTGACGGCCCGAGGGGGTTTCCACACGCTAAAAAAAAAAATGCAGAAGGCAGTCCTCCTTGACACGGCACGTATTGTGAGGAGGTTCCTGTCTCTGGAGCCCTAACCACCGGTATCTTGGTCCCTGTACCCGATGTCGGTGGTCTACTATTTTTTATATTTTTAAATATGTATTTTTTATTTTTTATATATTTAAAAATGTAATCAATATGTATATTTCAATGTAATAAAGAGAATAAGAATAAAAAGACTGATTCTGGTTCATTATCCCTAGACAATATTTCTGTGAATAATCTAGTACCAGCGCTCGAAACATCACTTAATTCTGAAATGGTGTCTGAACTATTGTCAACACCCCGAAGTTTTCAAAAAATGAATTTTCAGTTTAATACGTCGCTCTAAAGTGGTAGCACCTGTATTGTTTTTTTTCTTTAGTTACATTTTTTCTGTTGATTGTTGAATCAAATAAATAATAACGATATCTTTTCTTATGCAGTAAACTTTACATAAGTTAATTTTGTTAAGAGAAACGTTATATTTCTTTATTCATAAATATTTTAAGCATTCCTGCCACTATGCTAAGTAAAAATTATATTTATACCTGAATTAGATCTAAATATATACTCAAAGTTCCTATTAGTCGTGATTATGGAAGATGTTATGTAAAGAATTATTAAAGCTTATGTCGTTTCATGTACCTGTACTGTTACTTTTTTTAATTATTTTTTCTGTTGATTAAATTATCGAGTAAAATAAATAATTGTGATAAATAAATTAGGGACTTTTTATGTAATTTAGTTTTTTAAGTACCCAAAATAAATAATAATATAAAATAAGAATTTACTGTTTTTGGTAAAAAGTTAACATTAACATAGTTAATTACTTATTAGTTTTGTTTAAAATAGTTTTCGTTGATTGTGTACTTCCTGAATAAACAATAATAAATCTGCAACGAAAAATATTTTACATATTATATCCCCCCATTCCTAGCAATACGACTGTTGTATGCGCCACGACAAATATTTTCCCGTAAAATCAACCATTTTCAAAAATACCTGTATCTTTTAAGATATTACTTAGAACCCCGTGCGACTGCAGCTGTGTGTACACAAGGATGTAACCCATTGATTGGTACACCAAAAAAAATCAGCTGTGGACTTTCCATGTCTCTGTGAAGGTTGTAGTCAGGACTACGTACGGTAAAGTAGACCTCGTAACGCATATCACAGTCTTGATACGGGAAGTATGTGACTTGTACAGCACTGGAGGTAAGTTTGAATCTAGCGCAGCCGCAGTGAACCTGTTAACGGTTGGGGGTTCAGACTCAGATGTTCAGATGTGACTCATGTACACAGATCCTTTAACATTAAATGCTATTTTTTACTTACAATTCATTATTTTGAAAAAAAAAGACCTCAAGCAGGTCCTAGTCTAGTGTTTGCAACGTTTATGCAACTACATATTCATTATAGGCAACTCCAGCAACATTCTGCGTTAGCTTGGACGTTAATTTCGAAAACTATTCTTGCTCTACTAAGATTGTCCTTGCGAAACATTTTCTTAACAATATTATATTGTACCTACTTTTAAACTTACTATCTTTCGTTAGAATATCTTGTTCTATGCAGTACTTATTAACTATGAACAACTGATGTCCTTGAACAGTTCATTTCCGAATTTAGTTACACTAACTCTTATCTTCTATGAGCCTTACCTTTGATAATTATTATATATCCTAGTAAATATAATCTATCAAATGCTTAGTCTACTTATTCCTATTATATACTTTTACAACATTTTTTGTCAAATTTCTATAGTGTCTACTTTTATGTTTACTTACTAGTATTTCACTTTTTTCCTTTCATATTTTTGTATCTATTTCTTTCAGGTCATATCTTATTTTCGTATGAATTGGAATTTCCAGAAGCAAATGAATAACGCACTCCTGTTCATTTGGATCGCAGGCGCATGATGGACTATCCCTACACTTAACTATGCAGGTATTGAGAAAATCCCCAATTTCCTGTGAGCATCTGAACAAATTTTGATGTTAGTTCAGTCCACCTACTGGTGCGATATGCATCTACGACATCAGGAAGGAACACTTTCGTGACGGAGGCGGTTTCACGTAACTCTTCTGTTACATTTGTCCTGGGTATCCTTACGGATTAACCTTTTGACGAATGCGATCGGACATCGATCGTAGTCAGGCATTCGCCGACTCGAAAGCGCTGCCTCCTTTGCGAGATGGTCAGCGCGCTCGTAACTGAAAAGATCAACGTGAACTTTGACGTGAAATAAAGCTACTTTTATTTTGTACCAAAACCTGTTTCAAATTGCACACTATGTGATTTTAGTCGGCCCGATCCGACATACAGACCACCGCAAGCTCTCATGTAGAGCCCGAATGTATTTCCACACTAATAATTTAAATTCCCATTCCAACTAATAAAAGAGTTAGATGACACTGTAAGTTGCCGACGTCGGCATCAGTATTTTGTAGGTAAGAAAAGACATACAAAGCTGAGTTTTAACTTTTGGAAACTACCCTATACCTACCTACCCTATTAACAATTAGCCTTGATTGTTGTTCTTCGCGCAACGCTTTCTCATCATGTGGGTTCTTAAGCACTTTATATTTCTTGGGCTCTGAGTTGACACTCAGCGTAGCGTAAATTAGACGTTTCACAATATAATAATATATTGTTACATAAATAAATTAAGAATTTATTTGGGGTAGAGCTCTAAGGACCTTTTGTGAGTTTATTCACGGCAGATTGTCATGGCGACCGCAGATGGTGCTGCGATTAGTGTTTATTTACCAGTTCGATGGTCACGGTGAGCACGTTTGACGTTGCCATTGACAAAGATATCGGTACGGACCAACAGGAAAACCCTAAGCGGTTACTGTGACGATCGATTAAAAGTTTAGGCACCGAAGCCACTCCCCTAAAGAGTAGAGGTAGCATTCGCCGTTCAACATTCCTGTCGCCTTAAGATTTCTGACAGGTAGTAGTCACAAGCGCTATGACAACTAACCCGTCAATATCTTTTCTTTTGTAATTAAATTTTCAATCAATTCAATTCAATTCAATCATATTATTATTATTAAAAACCACATTAGTTATTCGCATCAACAGGAGTAATATGAAGGTGGTCGATTTTCGTAAGTGCCTCTCGTGTCTTATATGACATAGTATAACTTACTATGTGCTCTTAACATTGGAAAGACAGGACACTTGTTCGTCTAGAAGTTAATAAGTTCCTTGCTGTAATTTACTTCTCCCCTGCCTCCACTCCTTTCCAAAAATCATGGACGGGAAGAGGTTTGGTTTACAGTATCCTCAGTCAATCGGTGAAGAGCAAGAAAATTTAATACAGGTACTATTAAAAATGTTATGAATACCTATCATTGAAAAATCGCATATCCTAAAATGAGAGTTACAGACTGATGGTCAGTTTATTAACACTTTCCTTAGGTTATAGTTATTGTGTAAACCAGGTTTACAGGTCCCCGACAAAAACTACGCTATCGTTATCTTTATACTTTTTTCAAAGCACTGTGTCCCGCGTAAATTACCATTATACGTATAAATATTTAGCGATAGCCTTCGCACGGAGGTAAGGGACCGATTATGTCGATTTGAATGTGCATAAAACGACCAGCCGTTACGAGTATTACATAATTGCCAAGTGGAGAAGAGTCATGTCTCGACACTTTGCTGCGTTGACAAGCATCATACGTGCGGACCCACTCTCTACAGTCTTTATTGAGGGACGGCCATACATAGCGGTCAACTATGATTCGAGCCGCAGCGCGAATACTGGGGTGGCTTAAGTTGTGAAGCTTGAATATGATACGACGCAGGTTTTGTGAAACATATTGACGAGGTGTGCCGGTCGAAAAGTCGCAGAACAGGAAACAATTTTTGCCGGTAATGCTCGTCTTGGTAAGTTTCAGACTGGAATGCTCTAAAAGTTGGATTAACTCCATATCTGCCTCTTGTGACTGAGCAAGTGCCTCGTATTCTTGTTCCAAGCAGATTGTTTCGATCCGAGACATGACGTCAGCAACGAAGTTGTCTTCACCTTTGATGTATCTAATATCAGTTGTAAATTGACTGATAAAAGACAGTTGGTTCAATTGTGGTGGTGGAAGTTTTTCGCGGCGCTGTACGAAAACGTGCAGCAATGGCTAAAATATGGCGAAAATGCTGTACACTTTCGTACACAACTAAAAGTTCGCGGTAATATGCCGGCCACTGACATTGCTGAGGAGTAAGCTTCTTGCTGAAAAATGCTAACGGTGGCCAATGTACGTCAATGTACTGTTGTAAGCAAGATCCAACATGGAGGCTAGATGCGTCGGTAAAAATACCAAGAGAAGCATCAGCGACAGGATGGCGGAGCAGGGTTGCAGCAGAAAGGTTTTTCTTACAGTCCTCGAAGTTAATTAGCAGTTCAGGTGACCATGGGTATATCTTCGAACCTTTGCATTTAGGGCAACTAGAGCAGCAATCAGAGGTGCCTGAAATTTGGCGGCCTGGGGAATAAAACGCCGGTAATAACTAATCATGCCAGGAAAACGGCGTATGACTTGGATTATTTCAGGAGGTTTTAAGTCTAAAAGTGCTTGGACACGGTCCTGAGGAGGTCGAGTGCCATCAGCACTGATGTGATACCCCAAGAACATAACTTCTCTAGCACCAAGGATTCACTTAGTCGGGTTGATTACAACACCGTAGTCCTGAAGACGCCTGCATAGGGTGCGAAGGTGTTGGACATGAGTGGCTTCGTCTGGTGAATAAACCAGGATATCGTTAATATAAAGAAAACAGAAATCGAGACCCCATGTAACCTCATCGATGAATCTCTGGAACGTATGTCCCGCATTCCGTAAGCCGAAGGTCATAAACGGAAACTCTAAGAGGCCAAACGGAGTCACGATGGCAGTTTTCGGAATATCGATCTCAGAAACTGGGATCTGATGGTAAGCTTTCACCAGATCAAGGGTACTGAATACCTTGGCTCCAGGAAGATTATGAGTAAAGTCGTTGACGTGGCGGATAGGATTATTATCCGGAATAGTCCTGGCGTTCAGGGCACGGTAATCGCCACGAGGGCGCCAGGAATTGTCCTTTTTGAGGGTCATGTGCAACGGAGATGACCAAGCGCTTTTAAAAGGCCTTGCTGTTCCAGAGCGTGCCATTTCTTCAAACTCTTTTTTGGCTGAAAGCAATTTTTGAGATGCCAAACGACGAGGTCGGCTAAGAGATAGGGGGACCGTCGGTGGTTTGAATATCTTGTATAGTGTCGTGCTTAATAATTCTAGGTAACCCGGGAGGGCGTGTAATATCTGGAAATTCGGCAAGTTAGGACGAATAAATGGAATTTCCAATAACGATGGCCTTGACGCTGGGTTGCTCTATGGAAATGCAAGAAGCTTGACTAGAGAGACTAGTAACGCCGTCTAGTAGCATTTTGTTACGACAGTCAGGCAGCAGGCGATAATGTGCTAAAGAGTCAGCAACTATTATCGCGCGCTGAACGTCAGTAACTACAAACAGCCACACGAAGTCTCGTCGTAGCCCTAAGTTGAGTCGAAGATTGACGGTTCCGTAGGTTTTAATGCAGATCCGGTTTGCAGCAGTTAATTCATAGTCCGGCGATTCTACCCGTCGAGGTAACCAGCTGTGTCGAAAGCAACATAAGTCGGAACCGGTATCGATCAGAAACTGACGCTTTGTAACTCTGTCGGTAACGAAGAGTCGGCGGCTGAGGTGCGAGCAATCAGCTTCCGCCACTACTGATCGCCTCTGGAGTTTTCCGGAGGCATGGTCCATGTGCAACTAGTAGTGCACTTTGTAGCCTTAACCCCATATCGCCGGTGGTACCAGCAAAGAGTGCTTGGAGCTGGTGAGTTTGTGTGAGTTCCTGGATCTCAACTTATTTCGATGTTGGCCTCGTGTTTGGGATTTGTCGCATGCAGACAAGGCGTTAACTTATGTAGCGGACCATACTTTGTATTATGTCTGATTAGGTTAAAGTTTGTTGACTGATGTATTCAGTTTATTTGTGTTTATATATATTGGTACTTTAGTTCTTTCGTTTTATTATTATTTTATGTTTCAAATTATGTATTAGAACTGTATAGTATTGATGTATAATTTTATTATGAAATATAACTTGTAATATAGTTTTTATATGTGTCGGACAAACCGACCGCCTTTAACTATATATATCATTAAGTGCTACGTCACAGCGGTCGCGGCGCGATGAGCTTCCAAGCGAGAACTACACATTCCTTTCATACGCGTCGCGCCGCTAACTGACTGAATTACGCCCGTGACGTACCGCTACCGTCTATATCACAAATTGTTTTTACTTTCTTATTCAATATTTAAAATCTTATATTCTTCACATCTTTTCACCTTAATAATAACTGTCTATATATATATTCGTGTTAAAAGTTTCTTTTGTAGACTGTGTAGGTATATCAATATCAAATAAAATATACCTTCAAGAACTTTGTGTGGACTTTTTCTTAACCAAGACTATTCGTAAGTTAACACTATTAGAAGCACGATCCTATAACTATTCTATAACTTGTTTAGTCAGTTACTTTATTTTGTTCACCAAATTTAGTAGCAGATGCTGAGGAGGAAGGGTGTATAATGTCTCAGACTGTGATTGAGTTGCCTTACCTTCACCACCTGTCATATTGGTATACAAAGTACTAAAGAAGAGAAAATATTACTCAATAAAATGTAAAAGAAATATCACACAACGACAATAAAAATTAAAATAATAATGACACTGTATACACACCTGTGACCTTAACACTGAATAGAAACCAAATAGTACCTATTTAAACTCTGTATAAAAGCAAAAAATAATATCAAGAAAACCTATATAAGAATTGCTATAGCAATTATAAAAATAGAAACTAAAAAGATTTTAGTTGTCACACCATACATGAAACATTCCTAAACTTAGTACATAAAATACATTTAGGTAGTAGAGCCACGCTGATTTCAGCATGAACGAGCCGGCTCGACCGGGGCAGTACTACCCTCCCACAGAATACCAACCTAAAGCGCCAACATCCGTGTTATCGTGTTTCGTTGTTGAGTATGAGACCGGAGGCCCATCGATGCAGGGGTGACAGTTATCGTCGTAACTCTGTAAGCCTTACACTGTCACGATGACTGTCATGTCTGTTACGTCCCCAAGCGGTGTGTGAAAAAGCATCTCATAAGGCCGCCATAGTGTGGGTCACCATACTGCATTGTCTGCATTTGCAATGAGTATGGTGACCACTACTCTTGGATTCTATTCATGCTTTCCATCAGGCAGAGTAGAGTCACTTTGGCAGGCTCTTAATATAGAAAAAAAGATAAAAACAGCAAACAAGGTACAGGAAAAGAATGTAAAATTAAAAATTAACAGTTGCAAGCAACTTTAAACTAAAATTTGAAGTCTCTCCGTAGGGTGTTAATTTGTTGTGAAAGTTGTTATGTAGGGTAAAATTTTTAAAATAGGGTTTTAAAAATTCTATAGTCACTAGTGATGAGAACACAGGACACAAATTATTTTTCCTAATAAGCACAAGAATACAGGACACACCGCTTGTACAGTTCTTTGTTATAAACGAGTAGGCACAGTAGCAGAAAAGATGCAGTAGAACAGTCACACCTCACTTGAAACACCGTTCAGGAAGTCTGATTTATGGCATCAAGTCAGTGGTGTAGATGGTCATCCACTTTTTAAGAGATACTTACAGCCAGTGGGTTTCTTGTTGTGGGTTTCTAAAGAAAAGTCACTTGTTCAGCTCTTGAAGACAGGTTGTGTAAATGAAGATATTGGGTGTATAAACACGATGCAGGAAGCCAGACGCCAATATTGATAAGTCACACGCGAGCTGGGAGGGCAACTGTCAATAAAACTGCTGTGTGTCACCACTTTGGAGTTGCTATATTTGTGTTACTCCACAATATATTTTTATCTGATGATGACTATGATATATTTTCATCTACCACTTGAATCTGGTCAAATTAAACACAGTATATATTCAATATGGATTTAATGGTCAGGTGGTACCAAAATTCACAGTATTTGTTGGCACCGTTGGCCTGGATGCTCTTGAAAACGTACGGATTGACGCCGAGGGGCGCCGGTGGTACGTGCGGAGGCCCCAGGAGCGCCAGGGGCGGCGGGCTCCCCACCGGGCCCCCCGATCCGCCGCACCACACGGTCTTCACGTACGGGGCGGGCGCTGGGTACCCGCCTACGCCTTGCATCGCGTCTACAACATAAATCACACTGTTTACCGCGAACTCGCAGGGCGACTTGTACATGCGTATGCTATTAAAGTCGATCGTCTATTACCTACAGTACGAGCTCTGCTTAGTTTGAAACTAGATGGCGCTGTGCGAGTATGATAAAATATTATTAGAGGACGACAACTCTTTCTCGAAATCGGTCGGACCTTCCCGAATAGCGGTAGTGTTCGTATTTAGTGGAGTATACTTGTAGTTAACTACATTATACATTATAACAATAAAATATTTAATACTTCTAATATTATATTTAACATACATTTTAGCAGTACCGATTTTGACCAAAACTTTGATTCTTAAGAAGGACATAGGATAACCGAAATGAGAACCTACCCGCCGATGACAGCTAGTACAAATGTTACATTTGTTAAGTCGCCGCAATTACAAAACAAGTACCATCCAAAACTTAATTCCAAAGACATTTTAAAGCAATATTATCTATATACGGCGTTTTGACGAACCCGTTGAGCTATTAGTTAAGCGATCTTGGTTGCTGAAGCTAGCGGTTGTAGATTCAAATCTCACCCGGTACAAACCGTTTTGTGAAGAACATCAGTTGTTCTATATCTAGGTGTTATCTATGCCAAAACGATTAAAAACTTAGTGCACAAGTCAAAAGTCTAACCTCCTAAGGAATAATAACTGCAACGACACATACAGACAGACAGTAATGTTCACATATCTTTCGTAAAGTAACAATATTTAAATAATGCACAAAGTATTGGTAAAAGGGTTCATGAACGGCCTGACGCCGCTTACTACCGCGCCGAATGTAGTGAGTTCGAACCCCACATGGAACGACACTTTGTGTGATCCACAAATTGTTGTTCCGAGTCTGGATGTTCTTTGTGCCAGATTGATGTATGTTTGTAAAGTCCCCTGTGACATAAGAACATTCTAGGTTCCACGAGTTGTCTAAGATTGCACTCCGATACAAACACACGATACCTTCAAAACCTTTTGTGTTGGAAGTTCATTTAGAGATAATCATTTTCAATTTTATTTAATATAGGTAGGTACATATTAAAAATATATTATAAATATGTTAATAATAATAGACATTTCTCACACAAGGCTCTCTGATGCCAAACTAGGCAAGTTCTGTGCTAATGTTTGCCTCAATAGCTTTAATAATAAAAAAAATAGTTTACAAAACACACGAAGTTGGTTACAGACAAACATACAGGAAGTTAAGAAAATCGGGTTAAAAAAATAAATAAATATAAACTGATATCTAATGATGTATATTTTAATATCACAGGACTTAAAATTTTTTTTTCAATAAAAGAAACTAACTGCATGTCTCATTTATTTGTAAATAAAATTATTATATTTGCGCACTTCATCTATACTATTATAATAATGCTGAAAAGTTTGTTTGGTTGGAGTGCTAATCTCGGGAACTACTGGTCCGATCAGACATTCTTTCAGTGTTAAATAACTAATGAATCGAAGTTATTCTAACGAAGTACTAAAATCGAAACACCCTAAACATACGACTATTATTAGAAAAACAACAAATAAACAAAAAAGAAACTAAAATAAAAAAAAAATCACACAAAGCTGTCAGCTGATTTAGTTGCATTGTTGTCGCCATGGAAATGTTGTCATCCAATGTCCAAATCCAAAATCCAATGACAATTCGTTGTATGTGGCACGCGCCCGGTAGCCTTCAAAAACAAATGATACTTTGGCCGCTGTCCGGCCGTTTCTTACATAAACATTGTCATATTGTAACAAACATCGATGAATATTTGGAATAAAATATAACGTGATTTAAAAACAATTGTTATCAATTCTACTGCTTATTCTGAGCAAACTATTTTCAGGTTTCGTATTATACTTAATAGGTGGGTAGGTAGGTATACAAGATTATTCTTACTAGAATAATCTTGTATACCTACCTACCTACGATTATTCTTACTAGAATAATCTTGTATACCATCATATAACGACCAACAGGAGCGAAGAATCAATGAAAAGTGTAACAAAAATAAAATAATAAGTTGAAAAATACTCACTTGTATAAGTCGTCATGGTGTTGGTGGAAGCTGGCGTATGTGGATGAGCGTACTGACGCTGGAGAAGCTATGCCATGGGCACCAGTATCAGCACTTGCGCCAGGAGCCTGCTGCATTGTAATTTTGTTACTGATTGAACACACTCAGTGAAACAATCTCTTTTTTCATTCCATCATCGATAAGCCTATTTTGCACGATGAGCGCACTCAGTAGAGCTGTAACTGTTAATGCGGTCCGGGATAGACTGAAGTAAGTAACGCCAGGTAAATGTGCATACGGACCACGCCGTACCTCACCACACCCGCCGCGCTTTCGGGCGCGTATGGCACTCTTTTGTTTGGCGTACCACTATACAAAGATAGAAACTATAAAAAGAAAGAAAGATAACTATAAAAAAAATCTTTTGAAAATATCCACAAAAATGAAAAGAAAAAGGGTACTCTTTTTTTTCATTTTTGTTTTCTTTGCTGAAATCCGCTCCACCAAAAGGTGGTTATGTCAGACTCACAGGTTACCTCCTAATAGATGCCGCATTAATAAAAATTTGTTTTGACGTGTCAAACGAACTATGATTGGATATTTCAAGGTCAAACTTAAAATGCATCTAAGTGCAGTGATGGGACAAAGTTAGAACGTTGATCGATAGATATGACTGGAAGTTTTGGATAATTTATTAATAATATATTATGTGTTTTTTCCTTTTGGGGTATTAAGGAATCTTTTAATACCAATATTCTAAAGAAATATCTTTACATCAATAAAAAAAACAAAAGATGACCAAGCAATTCTTAAGGACTTACGAAAGGACTTAAGGACTTACGAATCACAACACCACCGATGCGCGTGCACTATTACCCTGTGGCGCCCAACATTTGAAATGAAGTTCTATATAAACACCCACTGTCCTTTAGGATTGACTGTCGTTTAAACGCCCAGAAATAAACTTTAGTTTTTTTTTTGGGTTATAGGAAGAAATTTGTGGGTTTTTGTATTTTTGGTGTATGTAAACATATCACAGAATATTTTTATGAACAATCATTACCAAAAAAAATAGTCATTTACAAAGGACATAGGGCTTTGATTACATAAATTGGTGGTAATGAATTGTACTTTTTGATGCACATTGAACTTTAATAAAATAAAACAAAAATGTAATGAATAAATCATTTTATTACAAATTATTGAGATCAAATTATTTAAATCACAATTTCAAATGGAAACATAATAACTATAGACTCATAAAGGCAAACGGTCCTTCACTTAGCATAATAAACTTTAAAAAGAAAACATAATAAAGTAAAAAAAATAAATTAAATTACAATTGTATCTAATAAAATTAGATAAATTTGTACCAACTCAAACAGGACATAGTAGCAAAGTAATATTAAATGGACAAAAAATAATTATAAAAACTAGCTTATTTGCTGTGAAAATCAAAGTAGCAGTTACGTGTCTTAACAAGGCACAAGCGTACTTGACAGCTCGAGCATTGGAAAAACGTCTTATTTATGTGCAATAACGACATCTCCCTTGATCCTCCACCAGTATTGGCAAATGTTTTGCTTGGGATTTCCCTTTTTTTAATGAAGGAAGAGGGATACTTGGCATACCTCTACTCTTCTTATTCGACAGATCCCCTGCTCCCATTTCACCTTCATCAGACTCTTGAATGGTTTCTAAATTATTATATTTTTCTATCAAATATTCTCCCAGTTCTAGTTTAAATTGACGCAATTGGCATATTTTTCTAGAGCCCTTTTTTAGTTGATCTTGTTTAAATAATAGCCATGCATTTGAAGTAGATAGAGCTGTACTATTGTGAAAAGACCCGCTGAGTCCATTTTCTCGTACGATATCTGTTAGGACACACAGCCATAAACGGTCTGCCAAATCTACCCAACCCATGCCTCTTCCTCATTTTTTGAGATCTTTGTCGCTTATCAACAGACCACGTACATCTTTGGGAATGCGATTCTTCATAAGTGTACCAGTACATCCAATACCTCTTTTGCTTAACTCGTTCAATAACTTCTCACTGGTAAAATATCTGTCACAGTACAATATGTGGCCGGGAACTAGTGTGTAAGTCAATGCTAAAATTACTTTCTCTCCAAGACCATAATCTTTGTTTTCAAATTCAGGATAAGTAATAGAGCCTTCATATATATTAAAATCACAAATCATACCATTTGGATTTGCTAGTACAAATGCTTTGATTCCTACGGGATTTGGTTTTCCGGGACAATAAATTCGAATACCGCAATTACCAGTTAAAGGAATTATCATTTCGTCAATACTAAGACATTGTTCTTTTATTTGGGTACGACATGCTGATTTTATTTTATTTATCAGTGGACGAACCCTCCACAACTTATCCTTAGCTTTCAAATCTGCTGGAATATCTTCATCAAATACTATTTTTAAAGAATTGCGTAGAATAATCGGTTCCGAGCCGTAGAATCAGCAATTAAAGCGATACGAAATTTGGTCTCCTAGTACATTCTAATTACCGGATAATTTATGCTGGCCATTGCTAAACAGATTCCTATGTAAACGTACCATTCTCGGCATGTTAATTCTAAGCTTTTGCCAGTGTTGAAAACAGATGTCTGGTTCGTTTTTTCTACAATTAATTTTATTAAATCATCATCAATGTATTGTTTGGAATAATCTGATTTAGAAAATTCTTCAGTATTTATAGGCAAATATGAGGGTTCTGAGAGATGAAATTGTTTTGGTGAAAATTGTTTTATAGACCAGTTTATTTCAGCAGCAGATCCAGATCTTGAAGGCATATTG
This sequence comes from Hypercompe scribonia, assembly GCA_949316085.1. Lineage (NCBI taxonomy): Eukaryota > Metazoa > Arthropoda > Insecta > Lepidoptera > Erebidae > Hypercompe > Hypercompe scribonia. The sequence continues at coordinate 22,151,926 of OX438980.1, read as the reverse complement.
ATAGTGTTTGGATCAGAAGTTTCTATTTGACGACCTACGCCTCGACTACGAATAAAATGTCCACGAGCCCTTACACCTCGAGTTCGTCCTCGTCGGTTTGTGTCAATATTTTCTTTTTCGGATTCGGATGAAGAACTTGTAGATCATCATGGTTCAGAACGTATTCCGAATCACTTAAATCTTCGCACTGCGTAGAAAATCTTCTATTTCGGATGTATTCAAAAAATTTTCTATGTCCTCTTCAAGTAATGCTGTAATATAATTAAAACCCAAATTCATTTTAAAATCACTATTTTAAATTTGCTACTGATAAAAGTATAACCCAATGTCCTTTTTACTGTACATATATGATTTTTTTCAATTAAAATAATGAAATTTGTTTGAATTTTATTGTAATCGTGTAGAATAATCGTTGATTCATAAAATGAAGTACAAAAAACAACAAGAAATAACGATCATTATTTGAATAATTACAGATTAACTTACCTCGATTCGGTGCCCTCGACATTTTTTCAATATTTTGGTTATATGTCAATTGTGACACTCAAAAATTACTAGGTATGTCAAATGTCGAGATTGAAATAAACGTCAAATCGAATGAAATTATCGAAAACGCGGCAAATTTAAAATTTAAAACACTTTAAATTTGTTGTCATTTACAATGGACAGTGGGCGTTTAGGGGACACTTCTTTATATTTATGTGGGCTTTAGTATAAGTATCTTGTTTTGTCATTTTTAAAGTACCTTGAGCGCCACGAGGTTAAACAAAGACAACTAATGTAATTTTATTTACGAGATGAGTGAAAGGGACATTTCAAAAAAACGTCAACGCTTACTTAATTACTATTACTTTGCACCGCTATCTCACCAGTATAAGTTGAACTCCGGTAAATTTTAAATATATTAACATAAAAAAATAAAATGAACCTGTTGACATGAAATGTTATGCCTATGTTGATAACTGAATGTCTTAGCTGACTCGCCACGCCATTTTACTGCACAGGAAGTCATTTTCAATACATTTTGAATATAAAACTATTCTTATTTTACCAAGAACTCGGCGTTCCTATGGGTCACAAACTTGGTTAATACTAGTGTCGCAATTCTTAGCGGGACTTCTGTTACTATCTATAATAAGTATGTGTGGCGCACGTTTGTGGCCCTGTATGCGGCATCTATTAGGAGGTGATCTGTGGTCAGACTCGAACCGACCAAAAACCACACACCGTATCAGGTAACCTCGTGGGTGTGGTCCGTAGCGCCCACATCGCCACCCCGGCCTGCTTCTCCTAGGTCCCACCCCCAAGCCTGCGCTTATAGAGGACGAAGATCCTTTAATGATCGCCGGCGCCTGAGTCTTCTGCGGTACCTAACTCGTTCCCGGGTCTTTCACGATCCGCCATTTCCCTTGCAAGCATAACCTGCTCGCAGGAAGAGATGTCGAGTTCCACGCGTTCTCGCCTAAATCAAAACGATTCCATTTTAGACAAAGCAAATTCAATCTTCTAACTCAAAACTTAGACATCAGTTTCAGTTTCACAAACGCCAAATTTAACAGTGTAGAGAGACCTTAGTCGTTATATACTAGGAAGTTTCACGACCTTTCAATATATAGAGTCGAAATAAATAAAACAAGTAGATTTTTTTTTAAATTTTTATTGTAGAATTTGGAAAAAAGTCAAATAGCGTATCTCTCTAAGCAGAGGTATCTATCCATACAGTATATTGACAACACAATTATTATTGATATGACGTATATAATATGTAAGCGGGTAGTGTAATCGTGGGCGGATCTAACCAGTAGATAGGTACGGTACGGCAGATAGATCGGGTGCTACCTCTCACCACGTCCTCTCGAGCTTTACTGGATTACGATCGAATCACAGCCAAACACTAATACCCACATTACAAAAATATTCATACGAGTACAATCCGATTTGTTATTCGCTAACTTGTCTAACTACTCCCACAACCGATCATAAATATAAAAATAATTAAATGAAAAACCTTTGATTTGATGCAAAAAAATCAAAAAAATAGTACACATTATGTATATGTAGTTTAAGAAAGGAAAGAAAATAATTGTTGTTAGTTATTGTAACATAATATACGAGTACATATTTATATAGTCTTGTATGATTGTCTTGTAATAGCTTGCAAGAACCCCTCCTCAAGTGAAGGTGAAGGTCTCCTCTAAAGAGGTCCTATTCTAATGAGTACTTCGCTAAGTTTAATTAAGCGTTCGTGAGTAGATAAAGTTCTGATGTTGTAAGTTACTATATACAGCTGATCTTTTTGTAGTTTGAAGTTAAATATTTCTTGGGTTTCTTTCTTTTTTCTTATTGTTGTTGGGATTAGAGATATTTTCTTTAGAGGGTTTTGGTCTTGATCTTCCACGGTGACCAGCCGGGTTGGAAGATGGTTTTTTGTTTCTTGTTTGACAATGGTTCAATGTTGCATCGTAGAGGAAGGAGGGTGTTAGTTGCTATGAGTGTAAGTTATCGATGGTATCGTCGTTGGATTGGTTGTGTGGTTTGTTGGTGTTATTGTTTATTAGATAACTTAGGATGCTTGGTTTTACGACTGCTTCTGAGACACTGTATGATCTGGGTATCGATGGGTTTAATTGTTTTATTTAAGTTTTTTTGGTGGTTCTTATTGTACTATTTTTAAATAGTGCTTCAGAATTGGAATCTGGCTCTGGTGAAGCTTCCAGTGTTCTTTTGTTGTTTGTTTTTAATATAACAAGTTTATCGTATTTTATCGTGACTTTATTTCCTTTTTCTCGTTCTTTATTTGCTTCTACCTATAGGTCTTTTCTTTTTTCTAATATGTACTTTGGGTAATCTTCGCTCAAGCTATATTGGGTGTCTCTCAACGATCTTTTTTGCTTGAGGATATTAATCTTTGAACCAAGGGTAGAAAACGTAACAATTATTGCTCGCGGTTTATCACCTTTTTTTCCTACTCTCTTAACTTCCTGAATATCTCTACCATCCAATTTTAAGGAAAATTTTTCGTTTATGAATTGCAATATATTGTTCTCCAAGTTATGGTAGGATGTCTCGCCCTCTTCAATACAGAAGAAAATTATGTTTCTTTTTCTTGCTTGTTTTTCCATAATTTGAATTTTTTTTTCTTGTTGTTCAGTTTTTCTTTCAAGATTTGATGTTTTTCTTCCAATATAGTAAATTTTTGTTCTAATTTGTTACTTATGTTGAGTGTTACTTGTTCTGTCACTTTTTCGCTACTTTTCTGAATTTCTATCTTCTGTGCGGTTAGTTCTTTTTGAATATTTTTCATGGCTTTCATAATCTCCTCCATAGTGCTTGTTTTGGTACTTGCTGCGCCCTCTAGTAGAAGTGGATGGTTAAATTTCGAAGCTCTTATGCGTGGACGCACGTAAGTCGAACGTGGTGTACTCTTTTTCTAATAGATGGCGCTGTTTCACACTTGATTTTTATAACAGGAAGCGAAATTATACTCATTCAAATATAAGATTATGTTTTTGTAAAGAGAAAAATTTTGTTGCGATCTTCCAAATGAATTACACTTTAGCACCTTCACAGGTTAACACTGATGCAATTTAAGCTTTTGAAATAGCGAGAATGGACTTCAAAATTATACGTTGTTACCGCGTCTCAGTAGCGCCCCCTCCTCTAGATCAGAAATATAATATAATAATATTTAATAATAATATTTATTGAAATATTTAATAATCGAGTCACTAACCTGATTCTATATAATCACGTACACAATCCTCGTTGCTCCGTCGACCAGGCCCTGAGTAATAGAAATATCATGTCTCAACTTAATTCTGGAGCCTATACCCAGTTTCAATACATACTTCAAATCAAACCACCTTCGTTATTCGAATCAACAGGAGTAACATACATATGAAGGAGGTCGATTTTCGGAAGTCGCTGCCTCTCGTGTCTTATATGACATAGTATAACTTACTATGTGTTCTAAGTAGTAGTTAGAAAGTTCCTTGCTGCAATTTACTCCTTCCCTGCCTCCACTCTATTCCAAAAATCGTGGAAGGGAAGAGGTTTGGTTTCCAGTATCCTCAGTCAATCGGTGAACAGCAAGCAAATTTAATACAGGTACTATTAAAAATATTATAAATACTTAGTTTTGCTTCATTGAAAAATCGCATATCAGACTGATGGTAACTCTATCAACACTTTCCCTTAGGTTATAATTACGAGGGGGCGTTTTTAAGTTCGCGGAATGGAGGGTATTGAGTAATAATAAAAACACAAAATTATTTTTCTTTTTCTATATATTCCCCTGCAACACGAATACATTTTTCAGATCTTTCAATTAGTTTTTTTATTCCCTCGTAAAAAAAAGTTTTATCTTTGTCTGAAAAATACGCCGAAACCGCCTCCTTAACCTCCTCATCAGTTGAAAATTTCTTACCACGTAATTCTTTTTTCATTTTTGGAAAGAGATAATAATCACTCGGAGCCAAATCTGGACTGTAGGGTGGGTGATTCAAAATATCGAAGCCCACCTTATGCAGGGCAGCCAGTGCGACTCGGCTCTTGTGAACGGGAGCATTGTCATGCAATAGCAGGACACCTTTCGTTAATTTTCCCCGTCTTTTTTCTTTGATGGCTTCTTTTAACTGTTCTAAGATTGAAGCGTAGTATTCCCCCGTTATAGAAATGCCTTTATCTTTATAATCTATCAATAATATTCCTTCTGAGTCCCAAAAAATCGTTGCCATGAGTTTCCCAGCCGACTGTGAAACCTTAAATTTCTTGGGTGGTGCTGTGCCCTTTTTGTGCCACTGCATGGAGTCTTGTTTAGACTCGGGTTCATAATGATGAACCCAAGTTTCATCCCCAGTAACAATTTGATTCTATACGCCATCCTTGTCTTCATTGCAGAGGTCCAAAAACGCACGTGAACATTCCACGCACTGTTGTTTTTGCAATGGCGTGAGCATTCTCGGCACCCACCGTGCGCTAACCTTAGTCATGCCAAGATGATCGTGTAAAATTTTAAAAATTGTTGTATCCGATACTCCAACCATTTCTGCGAGTTGTTTCTTTTTTAGTCGAGCATCTTCCAATACAATTTTTTCTATTTTTGCAATAACTTCTGGCGTAGTCACCTCAACGGAGCGCCCCGGCCTCGGGTCGTCTTCAAGTGATTCCCTGCCTTGTTTAAATAAACTATGCCACTTGTAGACCATTGTTTTTCCTGGGCAAGAATCCCCGTAAACCGATGACATCTCATTGAGTATGGTTTGAACAGACTTTCCTTGCTTAGTAAGGAACTTTATCACCGCACGGAATTCAATTTTCTCCATTTTTTTCACTTCGTTCCCGATTAAAATACTTGGTCAACGATAGTTTAATAACTAATGATCCAATCACAACAAATTTTACTATGCAGACTAATTATGAGTCACTGAATACGGTAGGCATCAAAAGAGCGCGTTTACCCGCCTTTTTCACTGTCATTCCGCGAACTTAAAAACTTACCCTCGTATTGTGTGAACCAGGTTTACAGGTCCCCGACAAAAACTGCACTATCGTTATCTTTATACTTTTTTTAATGCACTGTCTCGAGTAAGTTACCATAACATTAGCACTGAAAGTGGGTCAGGTTAAAATAACGGCAAAGTGTTAATATCTTATTAGTGGGGGGGTTTATGGAAAAACGAAAAAAGTACATATGTCCCAAGTACAAATATTTAAAAACTGTGTTGTAGCTTTCATGTGTAGAAACAATGAAATAATTTGAATCTGGCCCCTAATAACCATTAATATCTTCTATGGTATTGGTTTTTTTTTTTCATAAATGAAATTATATACATGCATCACTTAAGAAGTACATTATATCTGAAGCAATACAATTTCCGTATATTTTATAGTTGTCGATATATAAAGGTGTCGTACTGAAAACGTCAGTCTGGCCCGGCCACTAACAGGTGCCACCAACTTCAACTTTTAACAACAGAGGCACCTCTGATGATGATGATCAGATTGAAAGCGAAGTACGTTTATGTCAAGGAATACAATAGATTGATACAAATCTTGTAACCATACTCTACGGGACTGGACCAGCTTGATAATCTATTTTCAATTTATCATCATATCAAGTCTAACAGCCACTGCTGGACATAACCCTCTCCTTAGAAACGAGGTTTTGGCCTACTATACCACACTGGGTAAGACGGGTTGGTATAGAATTTGTTTCAAGTTTGCCTTCCCTTTGCAATGATGTCCTGTATAGAATGCTCCCTTTGTCGCCTCTCTTACATCGTAAAGGGGTAGTGACACTCCCTATTTAAAACATAATCCATCACCACACGAACCTTTCACTCTGTAGAGTCGAAATAAATAAAACAAGTACATTTATATTAAATTTTATTTTTAGAATTTGGAAAAAAAATCAAATAGCGTATCTCTCTAGGCGGAAACAGTGCTAACATTGAGCCTGTACAGCCATACAGCAGAGGTATCTATCCATACAGTATATTCACAACACAATTATTATTGATATGACAAAAATTTTGTTCTTCGGCGACGTCCTCGGCCGTCGCCATCTAACATACGTGGAGTTGGCACAAATACTTTACTAGCGTGGAAACAATAATATTTAGTGAGGCTCCAGCGCCCGCTGACGAGATAAAGTAGCCGATGGCCGGTGTATACTTAATTAAAGTTCAAATCTAACTGTACTTTATATAAACATTAATTAACAACTAACATAAGACTAACTCCTAGTGATTTAAAACTAATGCTGTATCACCACATAAATGACTTTACAATAGACACATATGTTACAATACATACTTTTATTTTAATAATTCTGTACAAACATGACCGCTTTGTTACTTTTTAATATATAATTTGAAAAATTATTAAGAGTTGCATACGTACAATGGACATATAATATGTAAGCGGGTAGTGTAATCGTGGGCGGATCTAAACAGTAGATAGGTACGGTACGGCAGATAAATCTTGTGCTACCTCTCACCTCGTCCTCTCGAGCTTTACTGGATTACGATCGAATCACAGCCAAACACTAATACCAACATTACAAAAATATTCATACGAGTACAATCCGACTTGTTATTGGCCAACTTGTCTAACTACTCCCACAACCGATCATAAATATATTTGAGACTAACAGAAATAACTGAAAATATATTAATATTTAAATAAACAGTATTCCATAAAATAAATGTGTATCATTTAAGCAATGATAGTTTCGTTTACGTATTTCAAGTACGGTCGCGCATCTTACACATCCAATTTCACATTTTCAAACTAAAAGTTACAACACTACCCGAGCACCGAGTTTTACTTATAAATGAGTTTTATGAGATCATATTAGGATACTGTAGTGTTACATCACTATATCCGTACGTCTCGTCATCGAGAGATTCAAAAGGTTCGCGCCGTCGTTCCTGAGATCTGAGCAGTATTTATAGTTTACCTAACGTTACCGTGAGCCTAAACACTTAGGCTTGTGAAATCGTAACGACTTACTTCTAAACTAAACTATACGTAAGCCAATAAGAAATCGACCGATCGCCACACACGAGTATCGTTCGACACAACTGACTATGATGAACCAATATCGGCAGTCGCGTGTCGCGATCGGCGATTCGCTAACTAAACGAACAGAACTTAAATTCGACACGTAAAACTACATCGATCGGCTTACAATTTACAGTTTCACCTTAAATTACAAGGAACGATACTAGGTCCTAATAACTACACAAAATCGTATGTATGTATATTGAAGTACGTTATAAAAATATTTCGTAAACCCTGTCATCCTCCACAATTTCGCAGCACCAATGAACACTTAGGGAATACACGTTTCAAAACGGGTTACTTAATTTAGATAGCGGTCAGTACAGCGGGAGAACGAATCGGTGCACTTCGATCACAGCTGATTTGTTATCAAATAGGAATGCACTTTAAAACTATATTCAGAAGGTTCATTAGAGGTTTACTGAACGCGTCGGTCGCTCGCGTCCACGACCGTCCCGATAATCTCGCACTTTAACTACACTTCAAAACATCGATTAACAAAAGTTAACATTGAACAGTCGCGGGTGTCCCTCCGTTTCGCAATAAATTACAAAATCTTCGCTGCGCCGCGTTCGGTCCCTCGCATTACATACGAGCTGCTCCTCGGTACGCGCTTAGGTCTTCCTTTAAGGACAAATTAAATAAATAGTAAATAAGTTATTGTTTAAATAATTGACGATTGTTATTGTGAGGAGCGCGTGCGGTACCGAGCGCGGGACGCCGGACGCCGGCCGGAGTTGCGCGTGTCCGGCTCGGTGTCGGCCGATACTCTTATATCTTATTATACACTGATACCGTTATATTATATACAAAGCTAATAATCTTAATTGTGCAATTTTAAACTAAAAACGGTTGCTGTAGTTACATTAAAGAATCAGTGTACGCTAAGCGGTATATATTATATATTTTATAGATAAAATATTTGCCCGACGAATCTTTTTGTGTATTCTTCTTTGTTCGCTTATAATGGGCCTCGCATCTCTTAAACTCTTAACGTTTGATCGTCACGTTTAGCAATTTTTGTAAATCTTTTTTGTAAACATTCAAATTTTAAGTATTTAGTGATAAAACCTATGTGTTATGGGTTTCAAAGAGCGGCTAAACGGTATAGCTCCTAGCAATTTTGATGACAATTACACTCATATAAGAAACGGATACTGAACGTTGGACAATTTTGCCGCAACCGAGCTGCCCTATACGTCATCAACATGTTTTATGTTCTTAAGTAAGAGCTGTGCTTAAGCAAACAATGTACTGCAGCATTTCAATACAACAAATTTACAATTGCCTTTACACCAATCGCAAGTGTTTACGAGGTCTCCAAACTTACTGATTGACTTCACATAATGTGTTTAGGCAAACGAGATGTACCGATTACAATCTGATAACACAAACAGACAGTAGTTTCGACTATCGTTTTGTTAAAATTGTGAAAGCCGAGCTGCAAAACATCCAAGCATATTTGTAAGTTTAATATATAATCACTATATATACGGAAATTAACGAGATCTCGTAGTAGGTACCTATTTCTATCAGAGAGTGACCACGGCTCGTGCACTTTGGTCGATATGTAAGACAAAATGTCAATCTTCATATAACGAGACCACGTTAATTCCTGTACATTCACATATATATACAAAAATCATAAATTCCGTTTAAAGACATGGCTGTAGCTCTATGCGTTAATGACAAAACAAAGGTAAACTGAAATTTTGACTTGACTAGTTTCTGAGCCTCAAAGCTCTTGTATGGCAATTTAACAGGCCACAGCCAGTTAAGATGATAATCATTTTAGATATAAACACGGCAGACTGAACCCAAACTGGGCAGATTCTGTGCTACGATAACCAGACTGCTGATAAATGTACTTATATATGTCTACATACATATGTGTTATAGATCAATTACACCCAGAACTAATGATGCTCATTACACAAGTAATAGTCCCGGGTGGCAGACCTCACAGCCTCGGCCTAGCCGTCAGAGCCCCTAACCGCTACAAGACGAGCCTGCCACAGTTAATACTGGGTGATTTACAAACGCAATGTATGTGAAATTTCAATTTAATAAAGGTAAAAATGTTGGTCCATCATATTGACAATGGTCATCAAAAGTAGCAAAGAAGGTATGTTTTTAACTTTTTCTAGACACACCATAAGATACGATACAAACTAATTAAGGCTAAATTAGAATAATCAATAATAATATATAATTACAAAGTCCACTACGCGTCAATCACAATTCAACATCAATCGGTACATCAATCCGGTAGTCGCGCGGTCTTTGGTGGGTTTACTTGTGCTCCATGTGGTGCGGGTGGGGAGGAGGGGGTGGATGTTGTGGGGGCGGGTAGTGGGGCTGGGGGGGAGGATAGTAGGGCTGCATGCCGTACTCGACGGGCTCTTCGTAGCCTACATAGTTCATGCCGCTCATGAGCCCCATCACTCCTGGAATAACAATAATACATTATTATTTAAAAAAGGCAACTTTCGTATTAGGAATAAACCCTGTATACAAGCGCACAGACTGAGAACAACGGTTGTGTTGTCCTGTATAGAGTATGAACCCCCAACACTAAGCACAGCAGAAAACGGGCATAACCCAAGATAGGATAAGAGTTTTTATTGGGTTTTGTGATGAAGGAATGTGAACCTAATCTATATGCTGCTCTCCGTGTGGTAATGAATGAACAATACAGATTATCATCACCAATTTTCATCCAGTGTGGTGTCGTAAGGGGTTTCTATTGGAGTAAATTACACAGAACGACATTACTGCAAGGAGAACACTTGAAACGATCCCTATACCAATTCGTCTGGCCGGCGTAGTATACTAGACCAAAACTTCCTAAAGATAAGCCTATGTGCAACAGTAGAGTTAAAAGTTGTCAATGGTTTCCTCGTCAAAAGTCTTTAATTACCTGGTTCCGACTCTATGGGATAATACTGTATAGGGTACAGAGGCGGTGGATAGGGGATGTAGGGCATCGTAATTAAGGGTTGTTCCATGACGCACTCTCCCTCGCCCCCGCCACTGTTGTACGGCACGTGAGGGCCGTTGTTGCGACCGTCGTTGTGCGAATTGCGTCTGGAATAGAAAAACTTTGTTAGCAACATTTGGAACTTGGAAACATACATTGAAAGGGTCACACCGAACACTCAGACTCAGAACACCAATTTGTGAATCATACAAAATGTTGTCCCGCGTGGGGTTCGAACCCACTACACTCAGTGCAGTAGAAATTGGAAAGGCGACCACCAAAACCACTGTGGCCAACCGTGCAGCCAAGAATTTGTAGTCCGGTTACCGTGAATGGCTCTGCCTAGTTTGGAAACAGACGGTCGTGTGTGAGATGTGTGAGTGTAATGTGTAGGCTCGTTAAACCATAAGTGTTCGTGGGAATTTGTCTGCAAATTGTAATGTTAATGGTGTGATATATACTGACCGGTTGTTGGGCCCTTTGCCCCCGTTAGAATGCTTGTTTTGACCACCATCGTGGTTGTTGTTATTGCCACCGCGCTTGAATCTGTTAAAAGTGAACAAAATGTGATTAGCGTTTGGTGAGACAGGTAAACAAATTGAAATGAGATTTAGAATTAGGTTTGCCACTATTTTAGCCAGGATGGTATTTTGTTTCCTGGCAACACTCTTAGCGCTAACCATTTGTCAAATCAAATGTTATTAGTGTTTGTATATTTAAATCGTTGAACTGTAGTAGAACACATTATTTCACTTTTGAATTCCAAATAGAATTCATGCTTTCCATCATGGTAGACCTAGAATACATATGTAAATAAAAAAAAATAATTGAAGATATTTCATAATACCAATCATGGCAAAGTTGTTGATAAGCAATAAGGGGTTTTTATGATCTTATAGTGCATAATAACGTTTATTTGAAAATATTATTAGATAAATATGATGAAAAACGGGTGGATGAATGGATACAAACCTTGGGCCCAAAAGAGGACGCTGCCCGTTCCCTTTCCCCTGATTATTCATTTGGGGCTTCTCTTGCTTTTTGTGGTTCATTTCCACATGGGGCATGACAGGACGCTCGTGGAGAGTGATCTGCTGCATATCCTGGTAGAATACATATGATATTATAGTATGGGTTCGATATCTGTTTCAGTGAAGATCGTGTGTTACAGTATATTTTACCCAACTGCGGTAAAAGAAGGGTTTAAAGTTTTTGTTGTTAGACAGTCTTCGTTTGATTTGTTAACAGTTCGGTGGGTTTAAGGGTTTCAGATGCGTTAGATTCGTCTTAATTATAGATAAGACACTAAAGGCCAGTTTGATCAGTTACTGATAAACTTTCAGGTAGTATCTGCCACATAACACTATTGAACAGATAACTTACTGTTATCCGGAGCTACCACACACAGAGATTCGGCGCAGGGCCGACGGCCTTGTGTGCTCTGCGAGGCACGGCGACTAAGACCCCTACGTCCCCACTACGACCCAAACGCCGGACTATATTCATAGTGCGAGAGTTGTCTTTGTTTAAAATAAAAAAAAATATATGTCTCTTATGAGACATTTGCCTTACAGTACGTATGTGGTTACAAAAAAAAATATATTAGTCGTCTAGTACCCACAGTACGAGCTCTCAGTTTGGGCCTAGATAGCGGTGAACACGTAATTACTCTCAAAGGCAGTTATATTTTAGTCATCATCATCAGCCTTCAACGGGCCACCGCTGGACGTAGACCTCTCTCGAGAAAGGTTTCGGGCTCCGTCCCGGATAGGTCGACAGGGTTCCTTTTAAGGTTTTTCTTCTCTGCGCCCTGCGGTCACGCATCGCTCGATCCGTGACGTTTATGCTATCGGTTTACTTTATTTCAAGTTACCTGAGCCAGATCCCGCGGCGAGTAATGGCGCGGTGGCTGGTGCGGCTGGTGGGGTTGGTGCGGTTGGTGGGGCTGGTGGGGCTGGTGGTGCGCCTGGGGCGGCGGGACCGGGGCGCCGTACGTCGCCCACATACAATCCACGCCCAGGTTGAAGTAATACCTCAACGTGGTGATGTCTGATAAGATACAGTCAGCGTTAATTACGACATCGATAGACGTGCGAGATGCGCATGCACAAGTAAAAGCAAAGCAAGTACACGAGTCGAAAGCGCTACTCGTTGCGTTAACTTAAAGTAGAAAAATACCTCGGCTCCAGTACGCCCTACAAAAAACGCAGAGAGGCGAGCGATGGTCGGGACACGCACTAGGTATCGTACTGACGGGTGCCGCAAACGGAAGATAAGGTGGACGAGGTATCGTCTCACCGTTCAGCGGCAGGTCGGCGCCGTTGGCCTGGATACTCTTGAATACGTGCGGGTTTACGCCGAGGGGCGGCGGCGGCACGTGCGGGGGCCCCATGGGCGCCAGGGGCGGCGGGCCCCCCACCGGGCCCCCCGGCCCGCCGCACCACACCACGGACTTCACGTACGGGGCGGGCGCTGGGTACCCGCCTACGCCTTGCATCGCGTCTACAACATAAATTACACTGTTTACCGTGAACTCGCAGGGCGACTTGTATATGCGTATGCTATTAACGTCGGTCGTCTATTACCTACAGTACGAGCTCTGCTCAGTTTGAGACTAGATGGCGCTGTGCGAGTGTGATAAAATATTTTAGCGCGACACCTCTTCCTCGAAACCGGTGGGTACCGACAGCGATGTTCACATTTCTTTCGTAAAGTAACAGTATTTAAATAATGCACGAAGTATTGGTAAAAGGGTTCATGAATGGCGTAGTGGTTTAAGCGGTCACCTTGCCGCTTACTACCGCGCCGAATGTAGTGGGTTCAAACCCCACATGGAACGACACTTTGTGTGATCCACAAATTGTTGTGCCGAGTCTGAATGTTCTTTGTGCCAGATTGATGTATGTTTGTAAAGTCCCCTGTGACATAAGAACATTCTAGGTTCCACGAGTTGTCTAAGATTGCACTCCGATACAGACACACGACACCTTCAAAACCTTTTGTGTTGGAAGTTCATTTACAGATAATCATTTTCAATTTTATTTAATATAGGTAGGTACATATTAAAAATATATTATAAATATGTTAATAATAATAGACATTTCAGACATCTCACACAAGGCTCTCTGATCCCAAACTAGGCAAGTTCTGTGCTAATGTTTGCCTCAATAGCTTTAATAATAAAAAAAATAGTTTACAAAACACACAAAGTTGGTTATAGACAAACATACAGTAAGCTAAGAAAACCACGTTAAAAAAAAACAATTAGTATAAACTGGTGATATTAGTTCTACGTGTAACGACTTAAATTTTTTTTTTTTTCAATAAAGAAACTGCATGTCTCATTTATTTGTAAATAAAATTGTTATATTCGCGCATTTCATCTATACTTTAATAATAATGCTAAAGAGTTTGTTTGGTTGGAGTGCTAATCTCGGGAACTACTGGTCCGATTAGACATTCTTTCAGTGTTCAATAACTAATGAATCGAAATTATTCTAAAGAAGCACTAAAGTCGAAACACCCCAAACATACAAGTATTATTATAAGAACAACAAATAAACAAAAAAAAAACTAAAATAAAAAAAAATCACACAAAGCTATCAGCTGATTTAGTTGCATTGTTGTCCCCATGGCAAAGTTGTCATCCAATGTCCCGATGACAATTCGTTGTATGTGGCACGCGCGCGGTACACTTCAAAAACAAATGATACTTTGGCCGATGTCGGCCGGCCGTTCTTACGTATTGAACATTGTCATATTGTAACAAACATCGATGAATATTTGGAATAAAATATAACGCTATTGAAAAACAATTGTTATCAATTCTACTGCTTATTCTGACCAAACTGTTTTCAGGTTTCGTATTAAGTAAGAATAATCTTGTATACCATCACACAACGGCCAACAGGAGCGGAGAATCAATGAAAAGTGTAACAAAAATAAAATAAGTTGAAAAATACTCACTTGTATAAGTCGTCATGGTGTTGGTAGAAGCTGGCGTAGAGGAGCGTACTGACGCTGGAGAAGCTATGCCATGGGCACCAGTATCACCACTTGCGCCAGGGGCCTGCTGCATTGTAACTTTTTTACCGATTGAACACACTCAGTGAAACAGTCCCTTTTTTTTTCCACAGTCGACAAGCCTACCTTGTACGGCGAGCGCACTCAGTAGACCTGCGACCGGGAAAGCCGTCCGAGATAGACTGAAGTAAGTAACGCGAGGTAAATGTGCATACGGACCGCGCCATACCCCCACCACGCCGTACCCCCACCACACCGCCCGCGCTTTCGGGTGCGTGCGGCCCTTTTGTTTAGCGTACCACTACACACAGACAGAAACTATAAAAAGAAAGAAAGATATCTATATAAAAAAACCTTTTGAAAATAACAATGATACCCTTTTTTACTTTTTTTTTTGCGGAAATCCCACCACCGAAAGGTGGTTATGTCAGACTCGAAACGATCAAAAAACCGCACGCCGTCTCTGGTAACCTCGTAGATGTGGTCCATAGCACCCACATCGCCACCCCGGCCTGCTTCTGCTAGGCATCACCCCCAAGCCTGCCTATAGAGAACGAAGACCCTTTAATGATCTCCGGTGCCCGAGTCTTCTGCGGTACCTAACTCGTTCCCGAGCCTGGCGGGCCGCGAGAGTTCTAGATCTCTCGCGATCCTGCTCAGCCATCTCCTTTGCAAGCATAACCTGCTCGCAGAAAGAGATGTCGAGTTCCACGCGTACTCGCTCCGTATCATTGCCGCAATCATGTTAAACAATGATGACCTGCCTAAATCAAAATGATTCCGTTTTAGACCAAGCAAATTCAATCTTCTAACTCAAAACTTAGACATCGGTTTCAGTTTCACAAATGCCAAATTTAACAGTGTAGAGAGAGCTTAGTCATTATATACTAGGAAGTTTTGTCGAATAAGTCCCTGAAATCGGCCAAACTCCGACATTATTGAGAAAAAAATGAAGAACCAAATCTAAGGTTTATATAAAAGACGAAGAAGTACCGGTTGAACTTTAATTATATGAAATTAGTTTAAAGTTCGAAACTTAAGCATCGATCTTAGAAGTATAGAACACACCTAAAGGCGGCTAAAGGTTTACGCAGTTGAAAGTAATCTCAAACGCTGATTTGAACTTAAGTCGTTCTCAATTGTTTCTATTTTTGACACTATTATTCCGTGTCACGCTGCTAATTATTATAAAAAAAAATGTTTCATAATTTCAATGAATTTGAATATGATATATTCTTGGCTAGTGTAGCAATGTAAACATATTAAAATATAAATAAATAGTACAATAAAATACCAAAATTAAATACAGTAAATATTACATTAAAGTTATGTATCAACCCATGTTAAAGCGTCTAAAGTTTTAGACTCTAAACTATGTTTTTATTCTTATATTTTTAAAATTTATGTAACTATTAGGTGACGATCGTGATGGTTGTGGCGATTTGAATTATAAACAAGTCATTGATTCTCAATTTAAGTTAAGTGATTATTAATGACAAGTAATTTTTTCGTAAATACGGTAAAGTAAATCTTTTGTAATTATTCAACAACAAAACATTACAAAACACGTTGATTTCACCTAAAATGCCCAAGAAATCACCCTTTGAGAATAGTTTCTTCAGCTTGTCTCACAGCAGACATAATAAAGATCACCTCAATAAAAATATTTCTGTATGTGAGAAAAGATTTCAACATAAATGTCGTTCTACAATGAGCTATCACTTACTTGAGTATAGATCGGTGAATCTTGTTTTAAGTATTGTTTAATATTAAAATTTCTACTTAAAATCAGTTTTAAGATTAGATTCATAACTGAGATATTTTAAATTACGAGCCTAAATTCTTTTTCAAATTGGAGTTAGAACAAAGTAAAAAATAATGACTAGGATAATTTCTGGGACTTATAATTAAAGTGCAATATCTGCCTCTTGTCTGATTAAACCCCCTGGGTACGAGCGTGCATCGCAAACCGTTATCGAAATGAAGCATTCTCATGACTTGTAAGTTTAACCTAATCATAATAATGACATCTACTGATCAGTTTCGCAAATAAAAAGTAACGTTTGCAATCCGCGGTACTCCACTAAAAGTTATAATTTGAATAACAAGGCACGAGCGTGGGAGGATTCCTAAATTTTCCACACCGGGGATAGATAAGGGAATCAGGGGGTCGCTTAGTCGGTATTGCATGTAGGTGTTGACTAAGTTAACGGCAGATCAGCTAAGCAACAGTGTTGAGTGACAAAGCTACAAAAAAATCAGTCATATCTAACAATATAGCGAAGAATATAATTGATGAAGTGTTAGGAAATGTTAAAGAGCATTTGATCTTGCAGGTTCAAGCGCCCATGTTCTAAAAACAGCAACAAAATTCATATTAACGTTTTTTTTATATCTGTAAAATTTGATTCGAATTTTTTGCTATTTTTTTTTTATAAAAGAAAGTATCTTCTAACTATTCTACTATACTTTGTAGGACATGGATTCACTATCCATCCAGCAAGCACGTGCGCTTTATTCAATATGAATGAACGCGAACATGTTCAAATTTAAAAGCTCGCGTAAAAATCATTTAATCGATCTACTTTCATAATTAAATTTTGTTCAATGTGATCTGTTCTCGAGCTCATGACATAAAATTTATTTTGCGAAAGTAAAGTCTTAAACATCCATGGACATTGTATCGTTTTGTATACAGTATTCTGCTTGTCTTAGTAATATTTACCTACGAGAATACCTTTTATGACATCTATGGGCTCAAGAGTTAGGTTGGAGCTGTTCCGACCTGTGTTCAGACATACAGTTCAATACAGCATAGAGTGTGGTAATATGATCAAACAAACCTAATTATAATGAGTTGTTTGTCATCTTATCTGCGACAAGATCAGTCTCACTAATGTTACTTCTATTTGTTTGTGGCAAAATATATTTTTGTCAGTAAATAATAAGTGTTTAGTTGATGATATTTTGTGTTTTCCTCACTATCATAAAGTTAAAAAATTTTGACAGTTAAAAAATGGATTTTTTTCTAGGGTTTCGTGGACTTCAAATGGGTTTACGAAAAATGTTATCGTGATTTAAATTATGTATAAGACAAAGTAGTCTTAACTTCTAAGAAAATATTAATGATAATGCCAGGTACGTTCGAATTCATTCCATAACATATTCAAATAAAACAAAACCCAATTTTTACGGTTATAGGCTTAAAATATGATTTCGGCACATCTTTACAACGAAGGTACATCTTCCCACATAAAGTAATGGTTCACAATAAATGATATTTTAAAGTCTTTCCTTTCCATGCAGAAACAATTGCCTTGTCCTAAGAAACATTTACCTAGCTACACCCTTTTGTATAGAAACAAAAATGGCATTGAAAAAACAAGTGATTTTGGAGAAGCAATAGCGCTTACCAATAGAATAAAAAGTTTAGAATAAGTACGCATAAATGTCGGGTTCAATTGTCACCCTACACTGTTTTTTTTTTTAATTTTCAGGTACCTTTATTTTGCTTTGGCAATAAAGTTCTAAAATTTAGCAAGCACTTTTACTTACTTAAATACCTTTCGTATAACGACTTTTAAGTACAAAAAAAAATGGAAT
Organism: Hypercompe scribonia; assembly: GCA_949316085.1. NCBI lineage: Eukaryota > Metazoa > Arthropoda > Insecta > Lepidoptera > Erebidae > Hypercompe > Hypercompe scribonia. The sequence continues at coordinate 22,133,754 of OX438980.1, read as the reverse complement.
GCCATCTGATGAATATACACCAAATTATGGAAACAACTAGTAATCCTGCAAGTTCATGTCTTCATTCGTAGTGAGTACGGCGACCACCGCTCTTGGATTCTATTCATGCTTTCCATCAGGCAGAATAGTCACTTTGGTAGGGTTGCCAACTACTCAACATTGATCGTTGGGATGAGGTCAAAGTCTTCCATGTTAAAGGGACAGTGTCCTCCACAGGTAGATTTTTTTCTGGGACTGCATTATTGACTAGTTATTTCCGTGAGAGTAATGCACACCCAACTTTATTACGGTTTAAGAAGGCAAAAAAGCGAGGTTCTCCCTTTATGAAAGATAGCTACGGCCGCCCATGGACCTGCAACTAAACAGCCACGAGTCATCCTTGCTATCGCTTCTATCCGAATCCAAGGGGGAGGAACTGACCTCATTCGGTAAAAAGCAATAAAAGAATTGGGAATACGCATAAATTTTGTTTTTAAACATTTCTACTTGTTATTACATTACCAAAAATAAATATAACACATCTGAAATAGAAACCAAAAAGCTAAAAATTGCATATTAAAATCACTATTATTTTCGGCCGATTTAAACGCAGCCATCTTGGCGCGCTTATTCTGTGACATCAGATTATTCCCAGTCAGTCTTGAAGTATTTCATTTACAAAGTTATACTAGCTGACCCGGCAAACGTTGCTTTGCCATATAAATTATTTCTAAGTAATTTGAGCGTGATGAAAAATGATTAAATTACTAAAATGGCTATTAAAAAATAAGGGTTGATCGTAGAAGGGTGAAAATTGAGGATTGTATGTGTTTTTGTATGTTGTATCATAAAAAAATAGAAATTAAAAATTTTGTCTAAAAAATAAAAAAAAATTTTAGGGTTGTACTACCCCTAACATTTAGGGGGATGAAAAATAGATGTTGGCCGATTCTCATATATCTATGAGAATCGGCCAACATAAGGATAAGCACAAAAAATTTCATCAAAATCGGTCAAGCCGTTTCGGAGGAGTATGGCAACGAAAACTGTGTCACGAGAATTTTATATATTAGATATAACGGAAATATTTATTATTAATATTGTAAGATATATTTGTTTATGCCTAAAGTATGCCTGTATAGTATAAGTAATAAGTGTTGCAAGGCGATGAGCAGATATAGTGTATCATGTTTGTTATACTGTGGTGAAGATCATTAAGAATTACAATTAACAACTTCAAGAAAGTGATGAAAACAATGAAGTATCGTTTATATGTAGTACCACAATTTGTTTTGGTTACACACTGATGAAAACACACAAACCTAAGACAGACAGAACGTCATTAGCATTGCGTTTTCGACATATGCGAGGGAATTTTAAAAGTCACTCTTTGATGATTTAATTTCACTAGTAAATTATGATAAATTTAAAAAATAACTGCATAGATATGTTTGTTTAGCAATAAAGCTTACTAACAAAAATATTTTGTCTATTCTGATGTCACGTGCGGTTTCCTGTGCGCCATGGTATCAGCGCCAGGTCGAGCCAGCCTATTAGTATCGAAGCATGGTTCACCTATGGTTAAATCTGTTAAATATATACCTGTCATGATAATGTGCTGGTAGAAGACACTAACCTGGTTGTGGTGATTCTCATTAGGTGTGCCACCGTTAGGCTGTGTGTGAGTAAGCTCGTGGGGCGGAGCACCCGCTCCCGGTCGACAGTCCACCATCAGGGGAAGAGCTTCAATTTCAACCTGCGATGAAGGAACACGTGTAATTTACAATAGCGGTATTAAGGCAACTACTGCTTCGAAGTGGTTTTAGTTACTGATGTTAGATCTGAGGATTCCCCTCTATGGTATTGGTTTTTTTAAAACTGGCGTTAATTTTTTAAACCTTTTTTGTAAATAGCAAAGATTTTTAACTATCTTTTCATTAAAAAAATTATTTTGATAAAAATACAGTGACATTATTAGATATACCTAGTCTTGCCATAAATATTGTAATAAAGAAAAAAGAAAATTGTTAACTGCAAATAACATTTATTACTTTTACAGTGTGTCAGTTTAATACATAAATATAAAACAATTAAAAATATAAAAAGCTTATTCGAAGTGGTCTCCATTGGCTGCAATACAGTCCTTTAAACGATGAGGCCAGTTATCAATAGAAGCACGCACTCTTTCCATGGGAAAATTCTTCACTGCCAATCGTATAGATTGTTTTAGGGACTCCAAATTATCATGGCGTTTAGAGCAAGCTGTACTCTCTAAAACTGACCACAAATCATAATCCAGCGGATTAAGATCGGGACTAGACGACGGCCAGTCTTCAGCTCTGATGAAGTCCGAAACGTTCGATTCCAACCAAGACTGCGTGGACCGAGCTTTATGACCCGGCGCCGAGTCTTGCTGGAAGGACCATACTTGGTTATTGAACATGGTGATGTTAAGGGGCTTAACTACCTTCTCAAGAATGGTATCTTGATACACTTGTGCCGATGTTTTGATACCTTTTTCACAAAAATATGGCTCAGTCACTCCTTCATAGCTAACACCCCACCAAACCATCACTGAAGTCGGATAATGTCCACGTTGCACTCTGTCGACTAATTGGGAAGCTTCCTTAGAGCTTTGAGCATAAATACGGTCATTTTGTTTGTTAAAATGTTGCTCAATTGTAAAAATTTTCTCATCCGTAAACAAAATTTTTCTGTGACCTCCCTTTGCGTACCGCTTCAGTAGTTGTTTCGATTTTACCACCCTATTCTTCTTTAAATTATCAGTTAAGAAATGGCCAGTGCGTCTCTTATAGGCTGCAAGTCCTAAGTCATCTTTTAAAATACGCGACATGGTTCTAGGTGCTATCTTCATTTCCCGAGATAAAATCTTTTGCTTTCGGACAGGATTTCTTCGAATTCTTTCCCTTACTGCTTTGACCACCTTTTTCGTACGAACACTACGTGGACGGCCAGATCTTTTTCTGTCACAAACAGAGGAGGTCTCATTGTACCTATTAATAGCCCGGTACACAAACATTTTACTAATACCAAGTGTATGGAGAGTTTTAAAAATTGCATTTGGCTCCATACCTACTTTGTGTAATGCTATCACAGCGATTCGGTTCTCTTTATCACCCCACACCATTTTAATATCGCAAAATATTTTACAATGTATTGGCGCCAAAATGAGAAAACACAATGAACAATCGTATAAAAATGACAGATTCGAAATTCAAATGTAATATTTTTTTATAATTAAGTGTAACAGTATTTATGGCCAGACTAAGTATAATTTCAAAGTTTATATATTTCGTAGCCGTTAAGAGTGCATTGTTTGTTTTATATACTTACTCGCTACTTATAGCTATATACTTACTCGTAAATAAAAGTAATTATATATTTCAAATTACCTAAAATTGTTGGGAAACTTTTACTTAACGTGAAATAGTCAATAAAGTCGTAATAATTTTTTTTCTTAACATATGATTCCAATGTCACATACATATAGGACAGGCTGATTCAGACCCTAGAATAAATAATTTTTTATTTTTGGCTTCACATTATTTTTTCTTACTGTATCAACAAATATATTTTGTGATTTGAACAGAAAATTCTAAATTTTTCGATGATTAGGAAGTAATGGGTTAATGTTTTGTGATCTATCAGGTCTAAATATATTCTTGATTCTTCATTTTTATGTTGCTGCACGCTTTTTTACTTTGCGGACCCAAACGACTTGAATAATACTAGTTATTTATTAAAATGTAAAATTGACTTCTGATAGAATATATTTATTCAGAACGATAGTCTTGAGATCGATCTAAAGTTGGTTACAAAATCAAGAAATTCTACGAAGGGTTAATATCGATTTTACAACTTAAGTCCTATTGTTGTATTTCACATTATTTTTTACAAATAAATGCTCAAAAGATAGTAAACTTGACGTTTGCAAATATAACAATCACAATTCTCTGTACTTGCAGTTTTTTTTACCAATTACTTTTCACTTTTGTTAAATGTATACAAAAGATTTTTTTCAATACATTGTACAGAGTCCCGGGTTGCAATTAAAATGTAGCCGACATAAAAAAAAAAGCCGGGCCGAACGTGTGGGTCCTCGCGCCCATCCCTCACTATACTTTCGGGTGACCAATGCTTTTTAACATTCGACATCCGGCATCTTCAGACAAACCAAATTATGTAAATAACCAGCTATACGCAGCTGTACCCCACCACGCTACGGTATGGCACATTGTGGTTACATTGATGAGAAGTGAAGATAAAAACAGATGCCAAATGGCAGTACTTTAAGTTTTTTAAGTGTACAACTTTTATTTTCACATATTTCGCTTAAATATTTCGACTTTAACACTTTTGCATATTTAAGATTTTGCTGTCTGCTATCAGTAACTAAAACCGTACAAACTACAAAGTAAATACATACTAATGGACGTAATATTAGCTAAATACTACACGACAATGACTAAATACAAACTACTCATTGCTAAACGTTACCTCTAAAATAGCTACGATATGGTACAAATTGGGCATGTCTGTAAGCACCTCACTGTTATTTACCAACAAACTTATTCTAACAAGGAGCTATTTATTTGATGTTAAATAGGCCAAGGTTGTATTATTTATAATATGAACCAATAAAGTCCATTTGTTATGTGGTTTTAATAAATAAATATTAAATAATTGTTCTATGTTTGGTGACATTCATAATTCTGTCGCCAGAGACATAGTTTAACAGATTTTCAAGAAAAAAATAGGTTAGGGTTGTATGTAAGACGCTTGAGGTCGAGAGTCGTGACACTCCTGACTCCCCAAGAAACAAGAAATTCTAAAGTTTTCGACCTTTTCTTGTACTTTGATATTAAAACATGAGACCAAAAACCCACCTCAGCAACGTTAATACGTTTGACTTCCGGTAACAACTGACATGCTTAGAAATATACCCAATCCCTGTATCTATAGGAGCTAATGGGTCTAGATCTACAAAACTAACAGGCATCGGTTCAAAGTTAAGAAAATCCAAATGTTGGTAAGTGTAATCATTGTTATGATATGAGAGGTCGGTTTCCTCAGTCCAAGACATTTTCGGTTTGAGTATTTTCTCAGGAGTTTTCTCTTCTGTCGCACCTCTCGCTTTCCGTGCCTTGCTCAGGCCTTGTTTTCTTGAGATATTGCCTGGCCGTGGAAAATGGAGTAAGTATCGCTAAGAGGGTATTTAAGTAGGAATTGAACGAAAATATCTATCTATGTAATAAAAAATGGAAAAAATAAAAATATTTGAAGACATTCCAAATTACTTTCGAATGACTTAAAATGTTTAGAAAATTCACACCACCTATTTGCTGCAACATTTGACTAAGAGTCAGGAACTGAGAATGGGCTCGGGAATATCGGTACGGCGGCGCCCAGGGCCGTATTTCGTCTAACGGCAGAGGTTCCAACTGTTCGTAGTTCACTATACGTTTCTCTCCCAGTTCTTCGATAAACACGAGACAGGGCCCGCCCTCAGGACTCATCTCCTGAATGTGACAGTGGTAAGGGACGGTTTGCTCTGGCTGCAGCTTACACAAACACTTCACCCCCACTTGAAGGGTCATTCCATCAGAATATCTAGCGCCGTAACGCATTTCTGGAATATCATTTCGTAAAAGATTTTATTCTAAGATATTATTAATTCTAAATGGGCCAGAACAGGATGCCGAAACACCGTAACAAATCGATCGTACTGATTTCGTTACATGTGGTCTCGCCAATTATGCTAAATCCTAATTTACGTTGCCACCTACGTAACGCTCCTTTTGCAAAGATTTCGCGGCATTTTCTTAAAGCTCTTTCCTGGTGCAAAATAAACGAAGAATTCAGGCTAGGTAGGAATCGAAAATGGTTTTGCTATGGGTTCCCACCCTGTACTAGCCCTTCATCGTTGATGAAAGTTAGCAAAACTACACAATACCTCGTCTTAGTTCACTCCACACATCAAATTCAATATTCCTGTATATATCTGGATCTAGAGCCTTGGCCACTTTGTATGGAAATGGAGTAATTCCGTTATCTAACAAGTCTTTGGCACTGTTCACATTTAAACAATTCATGCAAACATTCTCTAACTGTATCAGGCTTCTATTGAAGACGAAAATGCTTAGCGACTCTTTAAGCAAGCTTGCCCGTTCCAAGTCTTCAGTATGGTGCTTACATTTTAAAGCTAGTGCATTGTTATTTTTATCTTTATCATCGTCTGCCGCTTCGATAAATATCTTTGCTCTTTCTTTCTGCTTTTTGCGACGCTCAACATTCTCCGACATGAAGTATTCAATATGGTTCGTAGGGACTTTATCGTGGAGCATTTTGTCCACAGCGTAAGAGAGGTCTTTGAGCTGATACACACCATCGTAAAGAATTTCATATACTAAGGCTATAAATGTAATGTAATTTTAAGTTTAAAATTTTAATAAAGAAATAATATATGAACCTGTACTAATTTGTGACAGCACATACGAGTATGCTAAGGCAAGAGAGAGAGTTTTGTGGGAATAATTACTTGAACCATAAAACACCCAAACTCGACTATAAAATTTTTGAAAGATTTCTAAGAAAGACCTTGGTTTGACCTTGCTCGGCTCATCAATAGAACAAAATGGCATCCACTATTACAACACTCAAAATCATATGACAACGCCAAAAATAAGAATATTTTTTTCATTTAATGTATTATTTGAAACGTGTATTGTGAACGACTTCGCTGTACACCCCTGGGGTGTTGTTTACATTTTTTTTTGTCATCACACAATTACTTATCACTCGTAAGAACACTACCAGGAGACAATGTCAAAAAGGTTTTCCCAGAAGTTATTTAAGATTACGAGATTACGATACAAGATTATGAGTAAAGTTAAACAAAGGTCCGTCCGTGCGATAACGGATTAAGGGTATGCAGTGTCAGCACCCCTATTCATCCCGTGGGTTTCGAAAACTTGAAACAAAACCTATTTCAGCCCGTCTGGCAGCGTGGTATACTAGGCCAAAACCTCCTTGCTTAGTATTAAGTTATTTTTTAACATTAAGTCAATCTTTTTTTTTTGTAATGGATATAACAATTATATTATACGAATCTCTCTGTACAATTTCGGCATTATCATAAAAAAATATAATAACAAATCGGTTTCTTATACGTTATACGTCAGATAGTACATAAGTGTCTTTCTGGTTGACAAAAAAAATGTAATCGACACCCTAGTGGTGATGTTAACGGTATATCACAAGAAACAAACAAAAGTGAATGATATTTTAATAATTTTGTTGCACAGGGTTACTAGTTAAATCGACATAGATACTTTAAAGGGTTGTAGTTGTTACCATGTCATAATTAATTTTTGTTTTGTAAGTCTTTACAGAGTTTTACAAAGCCTGACTGTACAGCTAGAAGGCGCCGGCGTTTCCTAAAACACCGTGGGAAGTAATGCCGAAACAAAACCGAGGTGCCTTTTTTAAAATCCGTGAAAAATGTGAAATATAACATAAAATTATGCGAGTAAAGTGCATTTACGAGTGTAGCGATTTTTTATAAAACTAGCTGTTACCCACAACTTTGAACGCGTGGCGTGAGACTAGTACACAATTTCATGGATTGTGATGAACCCTAATTCATTGTACTTAAAAAAAAACAACATCCACACTAGGAATATGTCCTGTATTGCGGGGGACTGTACAAAAATACATAAAACAAACACAAAAAAAAAACAGAATTTAAACAACAATTTGTGAGGATTGAACCCAAGACGCTCAAAGAAGTAGAAAGCGGCATGGTGACCGCTTAAATCTCCATACCATCAGTGCAATAAGTAGTGCAGCAACTATTTCTCAAAATTAAAAATAGCCCAAGTCTCGCATTTTATATGACATGTGCCAGGTTATGTGCCAATTTGTAAATTTTATTATGGCTTAGATCCTACAATTTTTCCTTTCTTTTAAGGTTTATTGTATCCATTATTATTCTAAAATATCCTAATTCGTTGGATAGCTGACAATACGTAAATAATTTTAAATACACCTGAAATTTAACTACCACGACTATTTGTTGTTTGAATTCTTTTTCAAAAAAATTACAGGTGTATTTCTTTTGTACTTATCATATTTTTTGTAAAAACCCCCTTAGGCGGGTGGTGGCCCGGAATATGGGACAAAACGGATTTTATTATACTTGGGGCGTAAAAGGTGTGAAAGTCATCGTGGCAGTGTAAAGATCAAGGTCACCCTTGCATCAACGGACCCCCAGTCTCGCACTCAGCAACGAAACGCGACAGCACAGATGCCTTCGATTTAGGTTGATCTTCTGTGAGAGGGTAGTGCTGCGCCAGTAGACCAGACTGTTCGTGCTCAATACAGTGTGGCTCTACTACCAAAGCCATTGATGTATCGGTACGGAATCAAACTGATTAAAAATACACGGTGTGCCACTCTGCACTTGAAATTGGAGGTATCCAGGAACTAGTACTGCTATTAAGTCCTTCAGATCATTATCGATCATTTAATTTAGCCCAGTTCTTTCGGGTAACCATAATTTTGGTGATAGTATTTATAAATCAACGTGCCTGTATCTACATCACAAAACTCTTAAAAAGAAAAGAAAAATAATGAGGATTTAAGCTCTGAGAAAAAAAATTGTACAAAATCTTAAACCCAATATCTTAAAAATGTTAGATTCGGAATATGATAATGGTAGAGAGATTTATGAGGGATAATGGCAACAAGGTACCACCCTCTAAAGTATCTAGATCGACTTATTCCATTATTCCCGTAGCCCAGAAAAAGGTGACTTTCAATGGAAATATTTACTAACATGTACTTTGTTACTAATTGTTGTTAATGTTGCTCATTACTTAATATTTACTAATATTTATTTAGTTATTTTGTGTAGGCGATAAGGACAAAATATAATAATTATAAGCAATTAGTATTTGTACATTAAAGGTGGACACCATTTTGTTTGTTGCGAAGAGGCCTAAGACTCGAGAGGTCCAACAATAGTCACCATTTAAAAACCTTCAAGAAAGTTAAAAAAACCTTTTGATTCTATAATGTTTGGGTTACTTGAGAAGAATACCAAAATTTGGGGAGCCTACACTAAAGTCTTTATATAATAATAATAATAAAATTTTTTTCATAATCGTTTACTAAGAGACAAATCGTTTACTAACAATTAAATACAAAAAAGATTTTAATTCGAGCATTATAATATATTATGTGGTATTCTAGATTGAAAATGTAACAAAAATCAAAGAAATAAACTTACATTGGCAAAAAGATGATGTGTTTATAAAATCTTTAGTATATACCACATCAAAGTGTTTGGTATCGGGAGAATAAAACAGGTATAAAGGGTCTCCGTAACCATTGCATATTTTTGTTTGTGGACCCTTGTTAGCTTCAAAAATTACAAAGTCTCGTCTGTAAGTGTTTAATGAGTTAATATTTAATGAATCATCACAAATGCCAAAAACATGGCCAATGACTTTTTTATCGGTTAGTGGTATTAATTAAGTAATGTATATGATTACTAATTAATGTTATATAAAAAGAGTCATTAGTATGATGCAAAACCATTAAATTGAATAGAAAATTGTTTGTGTTGCAATTGTTAAAGTGATATTTAATGGCATTATTGTAGGTATTGTTAGCCAAACTTGTATTAGGCACAGTGAAATATGTTAATTATATTATGCAAACAGTGGGTAGTTCAAACTTCATTTCAATTTTCTTACCTATAGAGATGGCTCATAGCCGTTATTTCAATTAGACCGGCCCATTCAGATGGGTTTGACATCTCTTTGAGATAATTTTCAAACGGACAAGTCAATGACTACAAAATAAAAGTTATGTTAACATTCTGTTCTAGTGTAAATAAAATAATTATAAGTATGTTATAGATCCTACCCCTTCGAAGAGGTGCTTCTTGGTAGCCATGAATTTAACGCAATCCAGACGGACTTTATGGAAATATCGTTGAGTATTATAGATATTCTCAGAAACGGCGCGGAACAGGCAGCTAGAATCCCTAGCTGTGTGTTTACGAAAAAATCCCATTTCGTCCAGCCACCTGTCCGGCTCCGAAGAACGCTTGTGTATCTTCCATGGCCCTCGACATCGAATCGGGGAAGGCGACATTATATACTGCTAACAATCTGCAGGTAAACAAAAACAAATGACGCTGCCTCTCCGATCTTTACATCCGCCACAATTTTGTAACAAACCGGAGCAATTTATACATATATTTACACAATAAGAATTAACAATACGTTTAGGGTTTCCAAAACACCATATCGTAGCTATATCGTCTGGCGAATGCAAATGGTTGTTTTGCTGTCTACGCTAAACAACACGTGCAAACATTAAATCATACGAACGACGCTAAAATATTATTAAAACACTCACCAAAATAATACATCCAAACTGTCAGCATCAGTGGGGAACTGTTTTTGTATATGTGAAGTTCTATTTTACGAAAATTAATGAAAATTGCACGTGCCAAAAGCAAACCGTCAAGAGCCGGCGGGAAGCAAATCAAAATTTACAAGACGGCGTTTTGCAAAAATATTACTACACTAAGAGCATGTTCCCAGCAGGCTCTTTATCTCTATCTTCTGCACACACTGTTTATATATTGCTATTTCACTTAGAGAGTACTAGTGCTCCATTTGCTAATTAGATATGCATTATAATGAAACGCATTAGGGCACCATAGACAACATCATAGACTAATGCATGAACCCTAGAATAGTGAAAAAACAATTAAAAAGGAGATGCGAGCTTTATTGATTTTTAATGTATTGTCTAGGAATGACTGTCCTTGTCTCCATTTCAAACATGATGAAGTATGCTTAAAGGTCACTAGCATCAATTTCATGGATATCTTGTGAGTTCTTTTATTTGTGGATTTGTTTACAATTGCGTATAGATTACAGACTGATAGCATAACAATAACAAAACAAAAAGAACCATTTTCTTATTTCACTGGAGTTACCAGTATGTAAATTATAAACATCTTCGAAGTGTATTGTCTAAAAGTATTTCACAAGGTATTTAAACGAGATATAACTGAAGAAGAAGAAGAAGATACACTTGAAACTATTAACATAACTAAAACATGTTTCAAAAATTTTCGTATGAATGTTGATCCAACCTTCTAACTAGCTTATGTTTGGTTTGTGAGAAATCAGTTTTTTCTGAGTCTTCTGTCACACGTTTTCTCACTATTGTTAAATGTAACTTCTGACATGGCTGTCCTTTAGTTTAAAAAACATGAATTAAGGGTACTTGCCTGCTTTTGTTATTAGTCTAAGATGGCATGTATTGCTGATCAATGCATACGATGATTCCAACGTTGCAGTATCACTTGTTTTAAGTGTAAAACTTTATTCGCGATGTTTTTTAATTCTCTCATATCTAAGATATCTCTATTAAAATAAGTAAAATATATTATAAGAAATTAGAATTAACAGATTCAGATTAGAATTTAATATTAATTGATTAAGATGGTGGAACCACGTCTCGGTTCTTGAGTATTTTATGCTTGTTATATTAAGCTAAATTTATGCTATTAAGTAATCCCATTTAAAATTTTGTTCATCCAAAGAAATTCAAGAATTTGTGTGGCCCTGTTATTTTGATACTCAAATTCAAAAAAGACATCATATGTCTTCTGACTAAAATTTTATGCTCCATAATTTTCATCAACATCTTATTGTCCTTCAGAGCTTACAAACAATTACAATCACTTTTTAAATTTAGTCTCAAACTCCTGTAAAAAATTTGAAGCAAAATGGCAAGGAGTGGAATTATTGCTATTAATTCCTTTAAGGCGTTAAACGTCTGTTCAAATGTTTGAGCAAATATAAGATAATCATGTAAAAATGAACATTTTAAACGATTTTAAATTTAATAATGTTCAGTGTTCCAAGTCAACTTCACCTGCAAATTATCCATCTGCAGATCGACGGACGAGGCTCTAGTAAACAAAACATCCACCATCAGTTCCAATAGGCTAGGCTCGCCACCTATTACGTGGGACTAAAACACTGACGAAAAGTGGGTGTTTAATATGCCTGTGTCCTTCGGGGAAGCAGGCGTGAATTTATGTATGTTAAATTTAATAATTTTTACATATTCACCAACAAAAGGCGGTGCAAGAAGTCCTACAAAGATCTTGAGGCTCATGGCAACCTACAAGTTCGTAGTCCTATTGAGCACCGAATTAGGCTTTAGGTTTTAATATTATTAAAATTAGTTAATATTATTGTTTACCTATATTACAGAAGGCTTAAAAATTTAAAAGCAATAAATTCTGTTCTTTCTTCTTTATATTTTTCTACAGGCGTTTCAGAATAAATTAAAAAGAATAGAAAATTCTCTGAAAACACTGTAGGAAAACAAGATTTTGATTTTGAATCCTATGGACCGAAATAAATACTACTTTTTGGTTTACATAATCAGAAGCTGTATGATGTGCCTTTTGAATTCGAGGAATGATTCTACCATCTTGATATAAAATTAGCGGGACGAAACACTTTGTCGAATTTATTTCTCGAAAGCGCAAAATATTGAATAAGGTCATTTATAGTACAAAATTCGCTGAATGTAATTACGTACTCAGAATACGACACCTGATCTTGCATAATTATGTTAAATTCTTATCTACACCGGTTAATTTGTAATTTCTTTTAGAAGGCAAGGGAACAGACGAGTTATCTGATAGTAGGCGATTACCGCCATCCATGAACGCTCATTGTTTACAACACACAAGTCACACACACATTACACTAGAAGAGAAAAATATTTTTCATAACACTATCGAGTACAGTACGTAATCTCGTAATGCGATAGGTACGCGTGGGGGTGGTTATGTTCGTTACGTACCAATGAAACTACTGGCTTTCATCTCATGTCATTTGGTGGTACGATGGATCAGAAGAGACAAGTTAGAGTTAAATTCAAGAGGTAACCTCTAGGCTAAGTGAAAGATCCATTGTCCCTCAATAGAAAAGTATGTTATACTCGTGTACCAACATATATCAAGAAAGCGCCCCATCGCGTTCAGTTCGGTCTGAAACTAGTCGAGCATCAAATATCCGTTCGTTTAGCTAGTAATAATGTGGTTAGTGATCATAGCTGTTAAATCAGAGGTCGGGGGCTCGATGTCCACCCTAAACAAATCATCATCATCAACAAGCTTTTACAGTCCACTACTGGACATAGGCCTCTCCTTAACAAGGAGGTTTTGGCCTACTATTCCACGCTGGCCAGACGGGTTGGAATAGGGTTTGTTTCAAGTTTTCCTTCTCTTTGTCATGATGTAGTCTTGCATACTTTGTTCCCTTAGTCGCCTTTCACGACATCCACGGTATGAACAGGGGCGCTAACACTATGTATTCTTAATCCGTTACCACACTGACTGATAATTACATGAATGTACTTGTAAATATATGTTTATTAAAAAATAAATGAGCTCTTTATATAAGTGGGACTACAAAAATAGTCCGTAAAATATGAGTATCAATTCCCCCATCAATCTTTCGGGTTAAGGGATGTGTCTAGTCAGGTAAATGTTGAGAGAAATAATCAAACAAGATATTTTTTAAATTCTATATTTATAAAAAGCACCGTCTGTAAAACATACAAAATCCCGGTAAAATTTTATTGGCATCGTCAGCATTATTAGAAAAATGTTTTTTTATTCTGTGGATTTGTATATGACAGTATAAAATTTATAATTGTTTACAGACATGATCACATAAGCTATTATATGTCTTCTACAATTCGATCGAACTACACCGTAACGGTTGAGCAAGTGATATTACAATACTACATTCGATGATTCTTAACATATTTCAAGATAATACAATGCTAAATACTTTATCAACGCAGAAACAAAGTTAATAATAAAAATGAATTTTGATCATAACGAGATTTGGTAACTACACGCCGAATTTTGTTGACCAGACCTCACACGCGATGCTTAATTCTCATGACCATATCTCAACTAAAAAAGAACACAAAAACACAGGGATTATTAAATCAGAATTACATTTGAAGTGCCGTGTGTTCTCGACTTAAATAAAAATCAGTACTTGACATTCATACTTAAATATTCCATCATTATAAAATAAATTATAAAATGTTCGTAAAATACACTTATTAAATATACATATACCGTTAAAAAGTGACATAGAAAATTTGGTTCCTATAACTAATGATAGAGACCGGTCGACGCCGTCCATTTTGAAAATACTTTGACAGCTAGTTTTTTTCGAAATGTTCGTTCAAAAACGGACAACGCAAACGGCCTAACTTACATCGAGTTAAAATACGAGCGATACTAGCGAGATATAGTTGCTGGTGGTTATAGGATGACTTGTTCAAGCCGTCTTTTCCTGTTCGATGATGTCCTTGGTGGGCAGTGGGTTCTTTTCGCAAGTCTCAGTGTGCTTCAACTTGGTGGAGTCGAAGTTTTCTATACCGTTCAAAAACTTGTTTTTCTCCTTCTCGGCTTCAATAGCTGTGGGGTTCATAAGTACCTTTATTAGTATCAATGTTATTACTGTATATCGCTCCAATCAATGAGTCTACTATTCTTAGCTTAATTTTAATGAATATAACCACGGTGATAGTAAAATATTTAGAATGAAAATTGTCGTAAAACACCGTTTTCCGCAGTAACTCCCTAAAGTCAGTTGTAAAAAAAAAGAAAACAAGTTGAAAGTTTTTTTCGCTACTTATATTTGAGGTGTGATTCCTATTGAACGACGCCTCGTCAAGCACCTCTTCAGGGTGGGGCTGGATCCGGCGGAGAACCAGTATGGTTTCCGTCAGGAGCGCTCCACCGTGGATGCGATTATGCTCTAACGGAGGAAGCAATTTCCCGGGGCGAAGTGGTATTAGTGGTGTCCTTGGACATTGTCAATGCGTTCAACACTTTGCCTTAGAGCTGCATCAGGGAGGCGCTCCTATATCACCGAGTGCCTCTCTACCACCGTCGAATAGTTGGGGCATATTTGTCGGTAACCCTGAGGGCCTAGGCCGGGGTTGCCCAAGTCGTGGAGCAAATCCGGCGGCTGGGTCTTGAGGTGGCTTTGCTCAAGTCTAAGGCCTTTTTGTTTCATGGGCCTCGGAACAAGTCACCTGATCGAGCCAGCCTCATAGTAGGAGGCGTTCACATCGGCATAAGCCCTCCATGAGGTATCTGGGGCTCGTACTTGACGGCCGATGGAACTACTTCGGCACTTTCTTTCCAAGTCAGGTCCCAAAGTTGGTAGGTGCAGCGTAAGCATTGGCGCGACTGCTACTTAACATGACGGGACCCGATGACTCCTGCAGGAGACTTAACGCGGGAGTTGTGTCGTCAATGGCTCTTTACGGGGCTCCAGTGTGTACGGAGACCCTCAAAGCCAGCAACGTCGCTGGCCATTAGGGTCATAAGAGGATACCGCGGCATCTCCTTTGAAGCGGCGAGTCTCATGCCTGGCATTTTACCTTGGAACCTGGAGCCAAGAGACCTTGCGGCTCTTTATCACTGACGCAAGAAGGCGCGTGAGGTTGGCTGGAGTCTTGAAACTCGAGAAATCGAGACTCAAAAAACCCAACTCCGCCTGGTCCTTGTGGAGGAAAGGAAGGAACGACTTGTGCAACCAAGCGCCGAACATGCTGTCATTGCGGCAATAAAACCCGTTATGGATGATTGGCTGGAGATGAATCACAGGATCCTCTCATACCGGCTGGCACAGGTGATCACTGGGAAAGGATGCTTCGGAGATCACCTGTGTCTGATCCGAAAGAAGCCAACGCCTGAGTGCCACGACTGCGATGGTCGGACCGTGGACACGGTGCTCTACACGTTGGCAGAATGTCCAACGTACGTGGAGCTGAGACGTGACATTGTGGCGTCTATCGAGGTGAGAATTCTCTCGCTCGGTAGCATGATTACGGCCATGATACGGAGCGAGACTTTCTACGAGCAAGTTATGCTTACAAAAGAGATGTCGGAGCGGGACGGAGAGATGTTTAGAACTCCTCTGGGTCAGGCCCGGGAACGAGCCCGGTATCGCAGACGACTCGGGGGCCGGAGATCGCAGAACGATCTCCATCTTTCATAAGCGCAAGCCTGGGTCCATCTGTCACCCTAGTAAAAGCAGGCAAGGGCGGCAGCGCGACGGAGCACGAGCGCTCTTTTGTGGACAGAAAAGCGATCATCTGCAAGTCGTAGGTAGATAGCCCGAGGTACGTCGGAGTTCTAGCGATTTCCTTTTTAGGGTACAGCTGGTTCCCCGGCTACTGGTACCAGAGACAGCATGCGGCTTTTGGGTAGTTCGAGTCCAACGTAACCACCAGCATGTAGGTGGTAACCGGGCGGATTGGAAAAAAAAATTATTCCTATGCAATCGAATCGTGCAATGAAATTAAAATCCGTAACTTTAATACATTAATTACCTTAAATGAATATCAACTATAAAAAGGTAATTAATAAATTCTTATCAACTGACTTTCTTTCTAGGTACAATAAGTGGCTATATAAATCGAAATGGAAGAATTTTTGGCAAGAGAACTGCTGCAAAGGGTAATTAATTCTGGAAAAGACTATCTTTTTCTTAATGACCTAGCAATATTAAGAATTAAGTGATACTTTATGACCGAAGATATACAATTGTTATCAACCTCTCAATCATCAGATTTTTTTTTTCTTATAAATACAACTCCCGCATTGAGAATGTATTCAGTTTCGCGAAAAAATACATAAAAGCTCAGAACAACAATTTACGGATTATACAAAGTATTGTCCCATGTGGGGATTAAACTCACAACATCCAACGCAGTAGAAAACGGCGAGGTGACCGCTTGAACCACTACGCCAGCCAGCAGTGTATATGACATCATCTCATGACGAAAGAATACATCGAAGACGATCTCTTTCGATAGATTTTTTACTTTTTAATGCGATTTATCACACTAGTCATTTTTGGGATTTGAACCCAGTAAATAGTACATAAATGAAGATATCATAAGCATATTTATCGGTATAATACAGCATCATATTAAAAGCAGCACGTGCAAAATATATATCGCTGCGTTAAAATAGAATTAAAAGAAGCAGGCAAACAAAAACCTTCAATAGGCGGTAAAGGGTTCTTTTCTTCTGTCGTCGTGTGCTTCATCAGAGTCTTGTCGAAGTGCTCAACGCCTTCCAATAGATTCAGGTGCTGCTTCTCTGCCGCCACAACTGATGCAAAGCAAATACGTGCAAGGCAAAATATAGTAAATAAATAAAATAAGCGAGAATTGGCCAAAACGTACTTTTTTGTATATGGCAACATTAACGTGCTAGTGGACTTCTTCGTTGCAGTGCTTGGCGCAGAAGCGTGTCTTGTCTTTTAGGTCACAGATAAAGCAAAAAGTAATTATCAGTACTTTATGTTACTTATTATTATAAGATACAGAAAAGCAATTATCACATTATATAATATTTCAGTACATGCGTAGGTAAATTGTTTACGCGGTACTTTATATTAAAAAATGTTACAAACAATCTGTTTTCTGTGGTTAGTCCACGTTTAAACTATAGGATTGTAGTAATAGGTATTGCTGGTATATCGCACATTTACATGCATAATGAAGTGCAAATTAAAAAAATATTAATTTTATCATACCATCTTTGTCTGGTAAAGGATTCTTTTCCTGAGTTTCTGTGTGCTTCAAACTTGCCGCATCGAACTTTTCAATACCAGCAAAAAGGGACTTTTGAGTTTTCTCCGTGGCAACATCTGCAAACCATAGACAAAATATTTAAAAAAGGAATCACCAACAATTGTTTGGCGCACTCTCACAACGTCTAAAAAACATGCGTCGTTATTATTTTAGTACAAAATAGTTAGATGAAACGGCAATTCTGATAAAATACTTATATTATTAGCATCCCTATTGTTCCCCTGGTTTAGTTCCCCAGTTAAATATAGAAGGAATGCGATGAGCAAAGCAGCCACGTCTCACAGGCGTTGCGTCTCGTATTATTTATTAGTGACGCGTCATTCCACCCACTTATATACCTAATGCATTCGGTAGCACGATTTTTTCCACTGTCTCCGTTTTTCTGAGGGAAGATTGTTGAAATTGTTCAACACCCTGGAGCAACGCGTTGTGTTGCTTTTCTTTCGCTACGTCTGTTGTAAAATCGAAATTTCATTTGTTATTCTGCTATCGATGTGAGTCATGGAATGTATGTTTTCAAACGGCGACTAATTGATGAGTCAGTATACAATTTTCGAGTAAGTGCGCAGTTGGGTGATGTCTTTAAGGTTTTTGTTTCCAGTCCAATTTCCAGATAGTAAATTATAAATAATTTCTTGCTACAAATAATAATGATAAACGACAGACAGTATATCAGACATAAAGGTCAGTCATTATTCATTTTGGTATGTTAATAAATTGAAATAGAAGTGCACTCACCAAATACACATTTTGAAGGGTTGGTGGGCGAGTGTGTGTAGTTAGGAATTAAAGTATGCAGCGAGGGGACTCAGTTTTATTGATTTTATACTCTTTCGGTACTGTTACGATTTCTATGTTATGTATTTGTAAGAACCCCTGTCCTTGTAAGAAACCTCTAAATAGCTATAATATACATATTTTCTTTTCATAAAGATTTTTGTAGAATTTTACGAATTTTACAATTAATAATGTTCGATAAAATTTTATATAGAATCCTTGTTTGCCACTGATATTGTAGTGTCAATTTATAGTAATATGCAAGTACATAGTATTATCCATATATAATTCAATATCGCATACTAAGTTAAAATCGATTACTATGTAATTCTGTAGTCGATTAACAACTGCCGCGTAAGGAAGTCAAAGACAAAACCTTACGTGTGCTATCCGTGCCTCACGTATGCATCCTTAAATAAACAACAATTTCCGATTCACCACTTAACAGGCAGATTACTGTTTACATTATGTTGTCATTAGTTCGAACTACTTTGAGGCCCTTAAGTACGATGATACCGAAGTGGAATTCCGATAATTAGCTAAGTATTTACGCTCGACGATATTTGATAGTCGTCGAAACCATAGGTATGTAAGTAATTACGTAAATTTTGTCCTTAAAACGCCTTCTGTTCAAAAATAACAACGTCGTAAATATACGTTGTTTTATGTTCACGCGGAATTTATATAAAACTGAAGTATTTCTCTCTATTTGTAAATAAAACTAATAAGATCTGAATCAACTTTATGATTTTTAATAGTCCATTATTAGCCATAGATCTCTCTGTAGGGGCATGCTATACTAGGCTAAAACCTCTTTTCTAAGAAAATCTGAATACGGTTCTCTTTTTAAAATTGATATCTTAGTAATGGCTGTCACAGATTTGTTTTCTTTTTTTTTCTTAATAAACTTTTAGATTGGATTTGAATAAATTTGTAGTATCTTTTGCAATAGGTCAATCAAAATGTGACTAATCCAACTTATATTACGTCTCGAACTCATATCGTCCTGTGTATCAATTTTAACAAACTGTATTAGGATGTAGTAATTTCCTTGAGCATTTAGTATGGCCAGCATTTAGTAAGACATAAGAACTAAGTAACATTGTTACTAACGCTCAAATATTTTGCCAATTTAGCGAGCTTTATGCGAAAGCGTTCATAAAAAAAGGGAAAAGCTTCGAGTCGCGTCTAGAAAAATCCTTACAACTTTGTCAAATGGTATCTTATGTATACATAAACAAACAATATTTATCTTTAGGTGTAGATTAAAAATAATTCTTATCACAAAGGTAAATATTCTGTACCTATATAAAATCGACAACAACATCAAATAGATAGTCATAAATACTATTGTGTGATAGACCAAGAAAATAATTGCCATATTAATAAATATTTTTGTAAAATAATAATAATAATGAATGAAGTACAAAAACAGATTTGTCAGACTACATTATTCCTTTGTGTAAGAGTTGTAGATCTATAGGAAAAGTTTTGTTACAAGCCATCAGACTTACACCTTCCGGATCACTGTAATCGTTATTTCTAAATTAAAAACAAGAAATAAAAATAGCGATTTGGTTTTTTTCCGGTTTAACTAGGTCTACATTTTCGCCTAGACTGTAATGTATCTTTACGTCAAAGAAAAATGGTGAACTCTCGAACAAAATTTTTTAGCGTCTGTCTAGTTACGAAAAGTATACAAAAATATTTAAATTAAATGCCTAAACAATTTTGTCTTAGACTGTTAATAGAAGTTGTGAATAAAGATACTGCAGCTTGAAGTTGGAGAGGTTACGCGTATTTTAAAACATACCTATGAATTTTATACATAAATAAAGGCATATCCTGTTTTTTTGTAGTAAAATAAAGTGTAAACAAAAATAAAAAGCATTTATCTTAAGTTTCTAAATAATTTTACCTTACACATTACTATTAATAGAAAGTTTTACTGGAAATTGGAACGTACCGAAGATACGAACCAGATGACGTCATGTCATTTGTTAATTGTCAACAGATAATTACCATTGTCATTATTCCCAACTTGATTAAAGTATAGAAAACTATTATGATTTTATTTTATTATTACTAGTCTTTAAATAGCCTAACCCCAAAACCCCTGGGGATAACGGCCCGATGGAGTCTAAGGCTTAGTTAGCAATAGAAAATATATTGTCGTACAATATTATTATTACTATCTAGGGCATTTATAATTTGTTTTATTGTACAGACGGCATGAGAATGAGTACTACATTGGCGTTTTAAATGTACTTTTGTGTTCAGGTCTAGGCTGTCGTCTGCCAACGACTATAAACGTCTATGGTCTATTATGTATATGAAATCCTCTTTTAATGCCTATTTAATATAAAATATGTGTTTTTATTGTTGATGGTTTATTAATACTTCTAGTTTTCCTCTAACTATTTAATCAATTCCCTTTATTCCAGAACAATTACTAATATATTTATTAATAGATATTACGAGTGTTCCAGTCTTTTAGAACATTCCTTAGACATCTAAAACCTAAAGATTTCTGGAACTGATCCAGAACGATGGATAGAACTAGATATTTTCATAGATAGTTTTCAAATATAGAAGATAAGCTATGTACGCCTACTGGTATATGACGTTTTAGAAACAATTGTACGGAGTGTGAGGTCATTTTCCTTTTTAAGAAGAGAACTCCCGCACTCAGAATGTATGCTGTACCGCGGGAAACTTCAGTAACGTAATTATATGAAACAGACACAAAGGACTCTTCGAACAACAATTTGTGCGTGAAGATCGAACCCACAACAGTCACCGCAATAGGAAACGGCGAGGCACCGCTTGAACCACTACGCCTTCGGAGCAGTCAAGATTGTAGGATAAACCTTTAGACATACCTTCAGCAGACGGGAGTACGATCTTTTCATTAGTGTCTACATCACGCAGGCAACTCTGGTTGAAACCTTCCAGCTGGCTCTTTAAGTCTGTGGCTACCTTGGGGAGGTCCTTGAGGGAAGGGGCGTCGACTGAGCAGGCCATTGTATTGATTTATCTGTAAATTTAAAAAAAAATATTTAAGAAATTTCAATACTCTATGGTAATGTAAGTGCAACCATAGACAAAAGCAATAATGACCTTGGTTGCACCTTTGTTTCAAAACCGTGATGCACGTATTGTCTATTCGTTGCAGGTTTAGTTAAACGAGATTACAATAAACACTAAACACTTAGGCATATTTATGCGAAGTATATACATAAATTACGCATTCTTTCGTGTTAGAACGAGTATGTATTCTAAGGTACCATGTCTAAGAACTAGCGGTGCACTCGTTCCGGAAACGAAAATGCCAACATTGGTAGATAGGTATATTAAAATGCGTACTTTTCTGTAGATAATTAAACGTAATTTATGAATAACTTTCAATTACGTTGTATTTTTCCTTATTTCTTGGTTAGTATATAAGTAGTAGTTATTTTTTTATTCTTCAAAAAAGACGTTAAATACAAAACAGTTATGTCATTACTCAATTGAGATTATGTCCATTGAATTTTAATCGTGTATTCACAATCATATTGTTACTATGTGGTATATTACAGAAAATTTAGTTTGAATAACCATAGACGTTTAATAAGTGTTTGCTCTGCATACATATAGGCAAATGTAGCCACTGTATTCAGCCTTGTTTACGAAGACAATCGATTATGTCGGGCATGACGGGCATAATCGTCTGACAATATAAAGGCTGTGTAGCCATATCATTGGTATAGGTAGTAGACGAGTGAAGCGAATACTACTTGAGTTTTAAAATGAATTGTTGAGTGTATTTTGGAACAACACTGAAAAATAGTAAAAGAAAAGAAGAATTTTAAATTGCACTAGCTAATAAAATTGCATGTTTCGACCGTGTTGTATTTAGTACTAGCTATGTGCAATTGTGGAGACTCTCGTATCTAATAATAATAAAAAATCTAACATAAAACCTACACAATAAATTTTAAGTGTTTGAATAAATGTTCATGAAATCGCAGTATTATCACTTAAAAACTACAGACAAACAAATTTTTCACGGGAAACTTTTTTTGATACCGCCAATTATGAAAAAAAAAAAGCGTCAGCTTTCTGGTTGTCAACGTCAATAATCGCACAGTCTTTTTTTTCTCGACATTTCTATAGCCAGCTTAGACACGGTTGTCTGTGACCTCTTCAATTACAAATCGTTCCTGACCTAACTGTATACTCTAAGATTATGCGTACCACCGGTTATTGTGAAGTTAAAATAACTGTTTATCCAACCCACGTGTTACAACTGCCGAGAATGGTGTTGTTTGTTTTACACTATGAATAAACTTGTAGTAACCTCTATTTATAGTAAGATAAATACAGAAGTACAACAAGGTTATATGTGACTAGTTTAGCAAAAGTTTCTACGAGTCTTGATCTCAAGAACGATTACAAAGACAATTTAAAAAAGAAAACATACATGACTTGTCAGCGTTACTTTCTTTATTCAGGTTAGTTTGTTAGTGTGAGTAGATTAAATATTATCGAGATTATCTTCTCCAGGATTGGGCCTCCTCCCTTTTTGCCGTAAGAGCTTAATCAGACAGCAAACGGACAATAGCGCATAATCTTATACGAATCCGTCTCGTCAGCGTGGCTTAGTAAACCCAAATGTTTTTTCTAAAAAACTGTCAATATCCTACAATAGAGTATTAAAATCTATTGATGTAATGTGAGATTTTTTTTTAATAAACACCAAAATGGTTATTCTTCCAGATGGAAAACATGAGTTATATTATTGACCTTTTGTCAAAAGTTCGAATGCTGCCTATGTTCATTTTATCATTATATTGCAATGTCAGTGGTTGGTTAAAACTTCCTCGACCTAAATGAGTCCTATTGTTCTGATGTTTATAAGTGACACACACATCACTTTGTGGTTATACTCGGTAGTTCTGTTACACACACAATATACTTTTCCTGTGTAAAGTTAACCTCAAACTGTATTTGTGTTATGCTCGATGAACTAAGATTTAAAAAAATGATTGGCTTCGAAACTTGATTACATCGGCCTCTGACAGTTCACGGCTGGCCATAGACCACTTCTTAGCAAAGAGTTTTTGGTCTGCTATACCACGCTGGTCAGTACGAGTTAATATAGGTTTTGTTTCAAGTTTTCCCGTTATAGTAATGTTGACCAGCTTAGTTTGCTGCCATATTCATTTCTTACAACACCCCATGGGAAAATAGGGGTATTTTTTTGGTATCTAAAACTTGGGATTGTATTAAAATGTATTCCAGAAATGTGAAATATAAGTGAAAATCACTCCATGTATTGATATGTAATACTTTTTGTGCCCGCTTCCAAATCTGCGTAGAATTTTAATCTTGCAACACATAAATAATTTATTTTTCTTCTAATGTACAGACGCGCCAGGTTTCGCTATATTATTATATGTATACAGATAGACTATCTTTTACGACTTGTTATCACGAGTTTCTAGACAACATTGTTTTGACAATAAATAAAGAGAAACTGACTTGACTTAAAAATCAACTTCTTTATTATATATGTTTCATGTTACAGTTTTCCAGAGATTGACAAATTGTTAATATTCTTTAGAAGCATTATTTGCTCAAATACTTTCGAAAATAATATAATCATTTGATAGTTTTGTATGTCAAATCGAACATTTAGCAAGAAAGAAAGGAAATTTGATAAAAAATATATAAACGGTAGTTCACGAATTCCGTAGACAATTTTAAGAAATACTTTTTAAAATGTTGTATAATTCGTGTTTTTCTATTTTGTTTATTATTTATTGGACTGTTCTTGGATTGGATTGGATTCAATCACTCAAAAAATAACTTTTTTAAAAAAATGTTCTATTTTAGTCAGCCCGTTGTGTCTATGGTTAAGTTTTTTTTTTATAAAGTTCGCATGCTCAATGAACGGTGGTCGTATATAGGGCTACGTGTGCCGCATATTAAAACATCGGGTCATTGTTGTCGCCAACACGCTATGTATACTAAACTAGGATATCCTGTGGGTGTAGAAACAGAAACAATGATTTGTTTCGTTAGGATGTTTAATCAGGGTGCACACGAGGCATTTTAAAAACTAACTCCTCATTACGGCAGTCACTTAGAAAGATAGATAGTAGAAAATATATACAATATAAGTAGAGACCTCAAGCACGGCAGTGAATGCGACTGCTGTGCGTGAGGTCTCGGGTTCGATTCCCGGGTTGGACAAAGTGTTTGTATGATCTGTAAATATTTATTTCGAAGCTTAGGGGTTTTCTATGTATAATATGTATGTATTTACAAAAAAAAAGGTATAAGTATTGTATCAGTCAGTCTAGTTATCATAGCACAAGCTCTGCTTAGTTTGAAGTTAGATGACGTTGTGTGTCAAATGTCAGAAATATTTATTATTATTTTATAAAATAAATTGAGGAAACCCAGAGTAAAAAAATATTATGGTGAAAGAATGTATATTGTTCCACGCGTATTTAATGAAACTGGTTTGTTGCGACAATTGAGTAAGTTCATGTAAAGTGAAGACTTAACCAAAGGTTCTTTTGTTGGAGGGGATCGCGGTTTGTGACGGGCGAAGAGTAGACAGACATTTTATAAAATACTGAGAGATATTATATCTATATGTATATAAGAAAGTGGTGCTAGTTACACCACTTATAGCTCAAGAATGGAAGAATGGATTTAGCTGAAAATTGGTGGGGAGGTAGCTTAGAACCAGGAGACGGACATTGGATACTTTTTATCACGTTAGAACGGGTTTCAGTAAAAAAAAATCTGCATATTTATTGCCTCTAAAGCGGAACAGAGTTCGCGGGGTAAGCTAGTATATTATAGATAAGAGCGTGGCTTATCAACTTCACGAGTAATTAACTTATTGTCCTTTGTAAACTATTGAATAAATAAACAATAATAATATTATCATCTGACGCACAACGCCATCTAGTCCAAAACTAAGCAGAACTTATACTCTAGGTTCTATACAACTTTCAAAAATACATGTATACTTCTTTTTGTAAACACATACATTTTACACATGGAAAATAAACAAACTCGGCAAGAAATATTTGCAGATTATACAAACATTTGGTCCGACTCGAACCCGAGACTTCGAGCACAGCAGTCGGATACACAACCACTGCGCCACCGAAAATAAAAGTAATAATAATTGAAACGTGATACATTTGTTACTTCTTTGGACCTCTGACATAAAAGGAATCTTGATCGGTTGAGTAGTTACGTCATCACAATATCACATCAACAATCTTTAACAGTCCACTGCTGGACATAGGCCTCGTCTTATCCTAAAAATACCCCGTGTGGTGACAGATTAAGAATGCAGAGTATCACTACCCCTGTTCTTCCCATAGGTGTCGTAAGAAACGACAAAATATGCAAGACAACATCGTTGTCGATGTTTTTCGCACGAACGAAGGAGTCTGACAGTTGCCCATCAAAAACCCCGGTGTTGCACTGCTTGCCAATATTCGGGGAGCGAGTTTCACAATTGCATTCTTCCGTCACCCTTGAGTAGCCCGTCTCACTCAAGACAGGTTCCGGCAAGTATCGGTCGCATTTTCTACATGCACACACGTAACACTGTGCAGCCACTTTGGCTTGTATCTGTTTGGTACCATAACACTTGATAGGAAGATCAATAACCTGAGCTTACCTTATGTTTAATATTCAGTCATCGGATGTTCGCAAACTCTTAATCCGTGTTGATTTAGATAAAAATATGCATTTTATTTTCATGTTGTCGATTTTGACATTTGGCATCGCCATTTTTATTGTATTGCTAACCAAATTCTCATAATTATCTACATAATTTGATATCCTACATTTGAGTTTATTATAACTGCATTAAGAATATTCCAGTATCGTGATGGCCCTTACAAATATACATAAAATGGACAAAAGAACATCCAGAGTCATAACACGAATTTGTAGATCACACAAAATGTTGTCCTAAGTGGAATTTGAACCCACAACACACAGCGTACTAAAAGGTGACGTGGTGACCGCTTTAACCGGTGCCGTTCGTGCAGTCGACCTTAATTTACAGTGGATGAAAAACCTTTGTCTCAAATCTTTAGTCATTTAACATGAATCTGTTTTCCGTTCATTTGAACCGTTACTCATAATAAATTAAATCCAACTGTAAACTGACGAAATTTTGTGAACAGGATGAAAAAGCAAGCTACTAAGTAGATTCATAGTTTTAAGTAGGTGTGTGGTGAGATTAAGAATACAAAGTGTCACCACTTCTATTCATCCTATGGGTGTCGTAAGAGGTGACTAAATGTATAAACCACACAGCATAGCAAAGAGAAAGAAACATTTGACAACAAACACTTACCTTTCCATTTGGCCAGCGTGGTATGGTAGGCTAAAACCTGACAAAACAGTCTACTGATGGATATGGACCTCACCTCAGAGTGCTTAATATTCGAAATCAATAGATGTATTATTGAATGGTCAGTTGTTTATGTATTAATGATGTCTAAGATCATAGAGATCACATTCGTATCAAAACATCTAATTAATTATTTCCAATAATGAGAGTAGTTTAATAATTACATTTAATATCAATAAACTACCTAATGCTAAATTATTTAAAAAAAAAAACAAGAATTCCGGTCACGAATTCGGTTCAACGACAAATTGCTAATTTTGTTCGAAAATTAAATGTAAATGACGCCAATAACGATAACGGTTTATGCTAGTTTAAAAAAAACTATTTTGCATTCGGTTCTACGTTCTAAGTTCAGTGGACGAAATATCTATATATATAATTGTATAAAAACGAATTCGTTCTTCCTTTGGTCAAGACATCGCATGTGAACTACCGGGTCAGTTTCACTAATTCTTTTAATGTTGGATAACTTCTTAAACGGGGCAGGCTAAAGGTAGAAAAAACATCTCACTAAGGAGCTGAGCGTCAATAAAAAATATTGCAAAAACCGGGAAAATGAACTACTTTTGTGAGGCGGCGCACACGAAATTGTACGGAATAGCTTGTAATGTCATAAACTGTTACTTACATGAAAAAAAGATACGTTTTTGTCTATGCTCCATTAAATTGTAAAATGTGTGTATTAAAAAAATATGAAGTCTAACCAATTTTTTATTGGTGTAAGTCCTATATTATTAAACAATATTATTTTTAAGCTATTAAATAATAGCCTGGTTTTCTATTATTATCTGTTTTGTATTAGCGACCGGTGTAACAAGTTGGATTTCAACTTTACACCAGACGACGTGATAATACTTCACATTCATTACATAACTGCATACCGCGGCAAATTAAGTGATTAACGTTTTTTAATCATAAAGTCATCTAGAAATTAGTTAACTGCCTAGTTTTGGAATAAACAGTGCATAAAATGAAACATGAAAAGAAAATAAACAACACATAATGTGTATGAAATGGTTTGACAGTTACAAAAATGACTATAATTTGACAAACAAATACGCGGTTATAGAAACTAACATAATATGGTGTATGGGTTCATATTCTGAGAAAGTGTAAATGTAAAAAACTTTCATTAGTTTTGGTTGATTGGTCAAAAATAAATCGTGAGTGAATAGATTGGATTAGTCCCATAATCGCATCGATAATAGCTGCTGCTTAACGTGAAGTCTCTAAGTGAATAATTTGCCTGAGAAAAAGAATCCGGTAAACGACGAAGCTAAAACACAAGCTCTGTTAATAGAATCATGTTTTCTGATCATAATATTCCGGTTAATATCTTTAACGTAAACAATTCTGACCTTAATTAAATCACTTAAATATATTGACGATAGACAAAGTTTTTTTTTTAATATTCTTAAGTATGTTAGTTATTGCTACAACTTATACATTTTCCATTTTATTCACTAACTTTGTACGGTGACTCATTTGTTCCGAAAAGTTTGAATACGAACAGGTCTCAAGGGCTGCCTTCTAGAGTTATACTCGTAAAGTACGGAATGAAAATAAATTGATTTGAAAGCTAAATAATTAAATTACTTCCATCCGCTTAAATAATGTTAAATTGTAATAATCTGTACATTTCATTTCTTAATTTTCTATTTTTGGAAATAGATTAAATAGAGCCTTTTTAATTAATATTCTCAAAATTCACTCATTCTAAGTTTGATTCGGTATATATAATAGTAGTATAATTTTCACCTAATTATAATTTTTCAATATGTAGAGAGTGTCAGCAGACTCCTAATTTCTAACCAATCTTTGATACATTTGCCGCCATGTTGTGGGTCGCTATACGGAATTGTCTACATTCGCAGTGAGTATTGCGATCACCTAACTTAGATTCTATTCATGCTTTCTATCAGTAGTAGAATAGTAGAGTAGTCCCTTTGGTTGGCCCAAAAAAAAATAACAATTTTGTCAAATTCTTATCTAAAGTAATCTATATTACTTTTTGACATTCTACCTCCTTTCATACTTTTTGAAACGTGGGCGATCCCAGATATGAATTTTATGCGGACAAAAGTGTTTGATGTTCATTTTACGAGCAATTTTTTAATAGCAAAGATCATTTAGTTTAGTTTAGCTGTTTGTATTTTGTGAAAAAAAATACAACAGAGCCAGAATAGAGAACTTACACTTTAATTATTTTTAAAGTATTATTATTTAACATGTTTAATTATTGTTTTTAAATATACTTAAATATATTTGTAATTTAGTGTACGATACTTCTCTATTTACAGACTAATAAGCAGTCTCATTCACATTAAATTGCCAGTATAATAATATGTGACGAAATGTACAAAGAAACGCATTTTTAATCGAGCCCTGCCTATAGGGTTTAAAATTCAATAAAATTACCCTTGAACACTGAATAAATTTAAATCGCGCTATAAAGTTATCAATCGACCTCTATGCTGTATTCTTGTATTTCCATGGTTGACAACCTTACCAAGGTTTGACAGCTGATAATGGCAACTGGAACTGCAAATTGCTACTCACTTTATTAAGGAAAAGGATGTATAATTTTTTATTTTGCAGACATTCTAGCTTTTTAAAATTTATTATGAATTATTTCTTTCACGTTTGTTTTACGTATTTACAGGTACAATACTTTTCTCGGATAACGTTTAGACAATGGTATGTTTAACTTCAGACCTTTTTATTTGATTTCTCAACGAAAGTGTTCATGGTTAGTAATGTCACATCTATAAGTTTTAAAAAATACTGTTCTTTTTGACACAGGTTTTTATTTTATTTTGGAACTCGAAAGAGGCTACATGCTGGTGCAAACAGTCGTCAACGACAACAGGAAACTTGTTTTTATAAGGTTGCTAACCTTACTTGCTATAACATGATATAAATATCCAATTAAGAATTATCCTAATAATATTGGTGTACAAACATCGTTAATTCTATTTGCTGTGGTTGTGATAAAGCCGGTAACTAACTTGAGTCTTGGATAAATTGGCTATGGAATAATATCATAATAAATTATAAAATTATTCCATAGCTAATTTATTTTCTATTGTAAAGTATTGTTTTTAATTTTATAAATGCATTTTTTTAATATATTCGTTTGATGTAACCAGAGGGAGATATACTGAATAGAGAAGAGTAAATTATGAAATGGAATAAAAAACATATGCAGAAACTTTAATTGGATTTATTTTCTTATTCTTAGTACGTTTTTATAGCTTTCTGTTACACAAAAGTGTAAAAAGGATAACAAAACAAAAAAATCACTCCCCAAGTGACCAAAACCGGGATGACGTCATTTCTTTGAAGCTTTTTACATCATTCTGGTCACGCGACAGCTATGCGTCCCTCCACGATGAATAACATACGTACGATGCGTCACATTTGATTCATATCTACTTAGTAGATTATCAACATTTCTTTTTGCTTCGAGAAAGGATATGACTAACGTTACTAGTTCTGTCAAACGAAGAATATCTAAGGCATTCTTATCCTCGCAACAATAGACAAGCATGTTCTATTTACATTTCACCATATGTGTCGTATAAATCAGTGTCCTATTGTAGATTAACCAACTTAACGGTGCGTGTCATGGTGCCTTTCCAAAGCTATATACGGCTAAGAACTTGTAAGAACGGGTACGTAAAACTTGTAATGGCCGACGATGGCGCCATAAAAAATGCGACAGCGCATGCGCACCATATGGTCGTGTTTTCAAAATGTCAACCGAAATGGTTTGTTTTTAATTGCTACAACGAAATAATCTTAAAGATTAAAAAGATAATATTGTGTTTCGTTACACTGTCTGTAACAATATGATTATGACATTGTTATAAATTTTATTTTACGTAACAAAAGTACCACCATTTTGTAATGTTTTAATTGTTCGTGATGGTGAATTCTCACGCACTGCTTGTTATGCAAATGCAAAAATCAATTAAGCAACATGTACATTTTGGCGAGTATTTGGTAGAATCAATACTTTCGACTTGATAGCAGGCGACGTCTGCCGTATTCCAGTGGGGGAGCGTACAGTGAACTGGTGAGTCATGCGATGTAGGTACGTCTCGCGTCGAGGCCGACACCGTAGAAAGTTTTAAAAGTTATTAAAATTTCACCGTAAGCAGATCGCTGGCCTCGACGCGTACCATTTTTGCTGATTTATAACTGCTGGATATTATTTGTGATTGTTGTATTACTCTTATGAACACAGTAACATTAATCATATTAGTAAGTTGTAAAATCAAATTTTCGTCAACTCTAAACCGAAATATTAACTTTTTCATATAATAATAACCTCCTTTCTAAGGAGAGGTCTATGTCCAGCAGTAAGTTATTGACGGTGGTTCATGATGATTGATAAGTAAATACAATTGCTTTCGACACGCTTTCAAGATTTTTTGGTTCAAAAGGATGTTTTTTTCTCTGCTGCATCAAATATATACAACATAAGACGATGACCAAATAATTATACGACTACGAATAAAACATGAAAAAAAAACACTGATTTTAATCCATGTTTGTTTGTTCGTAAGATAACGTACACAATGATTGATACGAAATTGATACCGATAAATTTTATTTGGTTCCTCTGTCGCGCCTTTTTACTTAGTAACATACTTCTTATCTGTTTTTCAACCAAAGACAAATTTCTTTTTTTGTCTTTGCACTATTTTAAGAATAAAGTATCAGTTTTTTTAATAACCAGAGGCTAACTTTGTACTAAAATTAAGTGCGTCTCTCTCCCTGACGGTACTCTTACAAGTTAAACTTTTTATTTGCGCATTTATTATTACTAATTAATCTTCGAAGCTTCCAGTGTACAGAATATTAATAAGCCAATAACCGTCGCAGTTTAGATTTCTATCGATACAAAGTAAATTAATAGTCACATCACATTGTAATGTCTTATTTTTTGCAAAATGTTAAATGTGCTAAAATAATACTTATTACTCCTTATAGACAAGTAATTAATTAGAAAACACCTTCTGCAGATTGCACAAAGCGATTTTCTATAACAAAAAAGTATCCTAAATTTAATTACTCTGGAAATTAAGTGCTTTAAAAATAAAATGGTAATTCTTAGTAGCGTCTTTGTGATACTGGATTAAAACTATTACCACCCCTATTCTTCCCATGGGTGGCAGTAAAACTATACCAACACGTCAGGACAATATGATATTGTAGACCCCCTCTAAAGAGAAGCTTATGTCCAGCAGCGGACAAAGTTTAATCTAATAAGATAGAATAATTTGAAATTCAAATAAATTTAAACCTCCAATGATGAATGCAGCATATATTGTCATATACGGATAATCAAGAACGTCCATAGATATCATCTGACGCCGCGAAATGACCTTGTACAGTCTTGATACTATAAATACCGAAGCTTACTGCAAGTCGTGACATCTGTAGTTTGTGGCAACTAACCTTGTTGTGGCGTCCATACATGGCACGGTACTCCCCAGTTACGGTCGCGTCCATATGAGAATCAGGGCAAATGGATTCCAAGATATCGGTTAGACGCGGAGGACCTTGTGGTATTTTGTTTTTAAATATGCTTTTATACATCAATCGTCGTGGCTCATATTTATCTAATTTAAAAAATCTCAACGATGTGCATGGGCCAAAGATATAAATTTGAGTGGGTATGTTCTAGGTCTATTTTTACAGCTAAATTTCCTATTATTCAATATATGCTTTTCATGTTAAACTTTTTAGCAAGCTTTAGTTTTTTAACTAATTAAGAATGAAGAAGATTTGAATTGAAACCTTCTGTTCGAAGTTGTTTGCAAGCATGGCAACATTTTTTATTAATGTTAGTAGGTAGGTATTATAGGTAGTAACCTACAACAACATTTGAATCTACGAAACCTAAGAAACTTCCCGTTAATGTCAAATTGAGTCACTCAATATTGGACACAAGTATTTTATTCGTACAAACACTCCAAGCACAAACTCTGTCTTATGTCAATAGTTAGCTTCAAGGATATGCACACTATATTAAAATGTCTGTTTTTATAGACAGACGAATAAGTCTGTCGCTGCAATGTTCATACGTAACACCCGTTGAATGATTAGACTAATAAATTCTAATTCAAAATGTTTTACGAATCGTTTATGGTACTTAACTAAATCAAACTACTATTTTTGGTTCGGAGTAAAACTTAGTATAAGCTTCATCTTTAATGATCCTAAGTGTGACGAGGACAGTCTGGATTTCTACCTTTCGACATTTAAGGCGTGACAGCATCACATGATTGACTTTATCAATACTATATGCCTTCTATCAGCACTGACATTCGATAGTGATAGAATACTAAGGAAACCTCTAGTAAAATATCAAAACAATGGTATGACTCAAGATAAACGAAGAATGTGGTGTTTATAAAATAAATATTGAAACAGATATCATTGCTCAAGGTCACCGCGAGTGTGGCTTTTTTACTATTTGTCCATAGGGAATCGAAAAAATAAAAATGTTTCACAAATCTAACAACCGAAAGACCACGTTTCTTTGCTTATTTTATTTACATAACTTCAGACATGCGGTCCATGCGGTAATGGACTAAGAATACGGAGTGTTAAAACCCCTATTGATCCCGTGAGGGTCGTGAGAGACGACAGTGAGTGAGCTACATAGGCTAATAACCCTGTAAAAAGTAGAAAACTTTAAACAAACCCGTACAAACCCGTCCTGGCCAGCGAGGTACAGTAGGCCAAAGTCTCCTTTCCAACAGTGACTGTTAAAAAGGCTTTTGATGAACTTCAAACAACTGTTACAAGTTGTCGATTCAAACGAAACGCAAATAATTGTAGAATTAATCAAACGAAATACGTTAATAGAGGAAATAAAGTGCTGAAAGGGTTTGTTTAACGTATTTAATACATGGTAGATAGTTTAGTATTTGAGCGAGTGATTATACACAGAATAGATCAACTTAGTTCTTACAATATGTAAAGCAAATGGTTGGAAATTATGAAAACATTAGACATTGTTCTAAAGGTTGTCTAGAACGCCGTGTATAGTAAAATCATCTTTAAATATTGGTTACATGTCTATAATATCATGAATTCCTATATTCATGAATTCATTGGTTATTTCCTTTCTACCTATATCCTCTTTTATTATTTATGTATTATATTCTTCACATGTTCAAAGAGTACAAGAAAAAGATAAATACATACATTGAACGTTAAGTTGTTAACAACGACAAGATAATTTTGATTGATTTATTTCGATAATGAAACTGACACTTTATATTCCGTATAATATTGTAGTTAACATGAGACCTTTGTTTATCGGAGACCCAACTATAAGTATCGATTCTCAAGGCGGCAGCTGTCTATCAAATTGGCTGTCATACGTCAATTAAATCGACTAAAAACATGTACTTTTTATAAAACCCTATAATATGTTAAATTTGATATCTGTCCGTGTGGCGTGACGGACGGACGTGGTGACGGATTAAGAGTAGGAAGTGTTACCACCCTATTATTTCGTGGATGTCGTGAGTGACAATACGCGGGACAATAGCATTGCAAAGAGAAGGAAAACTGAAAACAAATTCTATACCAACACTGTCTAGCGTGGTACAGAAGGCCTCCTACCTAACGTGAGGTCTATCTCCAGCACTGGACTGTAAAAGCTGTTGATGATGATGACTGCTACATTTTTTCACATTTATGGCTATTTTATTCTCTAAGAATACATGTCTAATTACAGAAGTATGGTGTATTTAATTCAGTTAGTTACGCAGGTATGAGTTCATTCCAGATGCTAACAGGAAGAAGCTTGAGTTTGTAAGTGATGACAAAGTCCCATTAGAGAGTGCTTAGAAGAAACACATACTCGCGTTGCTGTCAAGTTAAGTACGTATAAAAGATAGGATACTCTTAATTGAAAAAAGGTGGAATATCTACGGCATGATTATTATCTTTGCCCGTTTCTCTGGTTGTCTGATGGCAAAAAAAAAAACAATTCCATATAATGGCAACATTACTTCGGTATGCCCAGCATTATTAATGAAATATAACATGTAACACTGTATACTGGAATATAAAGGTAAACAAATTGCCGTTTCTCCGGAAATATCCGTACAGATGTGCGTCATTTGGCACAGTATTCGTTCAAATCAGAGGGTAAAAGTAAGCGTTTTACAACCAACCGTGCTCGTAAAACCCTGAATTGACGTAGCGTACTTCACGGTTACGCTCCGGAGGGTAGAAAGTTCAAAAGGGATCTACGATCTAAGTTAATGAACCGCGTGGAATAAATGAATCAAAAATTAAAAAAGAAAATTCATAGAGTAAAACGTCACTTTTTTCTTAATGAAGCTCACGACGCTATGATGCTTTTTTATTCTATTTGGAATTTAACGATCGGAATTAATTTCTAGTTAAAAAACTTAATGAAGTGCAGAATGTCTTGTCTGAAATTCCCCACATGCTATCTATATGTTAAAATATAAATCATTTTCACATTCTATTACACTTGAGTCTTTATCGAGTCCTGCTTTCGTCTAGTACATTTTAATGGCTTTCAATCTATTAATATGTATTAGAGATGTAAATTAGTTTTTGATTGAGTGGATTTTATGGGTTATTACAAGTACTTAGTGTGATGTGTTCACAGAAACTTCGACTTTACGACTTAGCGAATTTGATTTCACAAAAAATAATACGGTAAAAAGCTCATAGCTATTGCAGCTGCACGATAAATGTCATTTAAAGATTATAATTTTATAGCGTCAAGGAAAAGTTCTAGTGTCTATTGATTCAGTCTATTTTTTATAAGCAACGGCATAAATTGTCCAGTCCTACCAAAGATTCTTTTGAGGGCATTTGAAATTAGAATTGTGTTTGACATATTTGCATATTATCCAACCTTAGCTTCGTTTCTGAAAATAAGGGCAATTTTAAGTCACCTTTCTCTACTTGTCAATGACAAACACGCGTCAGAAAGTCCTTGACGGATTATACAGTCTATTTTCGATTGCTAAAACTAGAGATTAAAAATAGTCGACATTCCTAGTTCTGAACGTAATGTGTTCATCATGAGCCTTTTATAGTAACGTCAGAACACAAAATGAAATTTCTTATGTTCGTAATAACTTGTAACCTAACGATATTACATTGTATAACAAATTGGTTCTAAATAAATGTTCAAAATACTTATTTATGAATATATACCTATAAATAACACGACAAGTTTTGCTCACTATCGCAGAATGTGAAATACAAAACGCCGGGTGTTCAAAATTCCTTGCCGATAACTCAAAATAAAAAAAATATCACGATATCTGCCCAGGTCTTTGACCTGAGTGTATATGTACAGTGAGACTCGGCTGCAATCCTAAATATCTGGAATTCAGTCTGTTGAAATATAAAAACAAGTTAGCTTTTCTTAAACATGACTAACTTCACCCAAAATATTCATGACGATACTACGATTCAAACGAACTCGCGCCATTTTAGAATATGTTCCTTTTTTGTTTTTTTTTTTTACTTTTGGCAGTTTTTTGCAATAAATTGTCACATCGCGTTACTATATGATTTCTAGATCAACTTTAATATTGATAATCATCATCATCAACAGCCTAAAATAGACCGATGGAGGACATGCCCCAAGAAAGGACTTTGCCTAAGATCCATTGCCCAAAATCCACCTTATTTGGCCTATTATACCACGCTAACCAGACGGATCGGTAGAGGTTTTTTTTTCAAGTTTTCCTCCTCTTTGTAGTGCTATTGTACAATATTGATAAATTACTTTATAAGTATCGTAATATTTAGATAATTTTAGATAGTTTCGTATCAGCAACAAATATGGTTGTTGTGTGACAATAAATCCGCAAACGGTTCATTGATCTATATTATTCGTATTTATGAATCTACGTAAACAACTGGAATACATTAAATAATTATTAATAAAAACAGAATATTCTATTAAAAACACATTAACTTTTGACGACCTAATCTTACAATAATTTATAAAGTTTTGCTATTTGTAAAGTTGTAAAGTAATCCGTTTAAAGTGAATGTTATTAAATAATTTTTATTTGTGGTTTTGCTCGAGTTTATGGATTTTGTGAGTAATTTTTTTTCTATATAACAAAAAGCATAATGTATGCTTTGTGCCAGATGGGTGCAGCCGTTTTGGCGTCATCGAGTAACAAATATTTATCCTGACCAATTTTATTATTTTAGCTTCCGACTTCATATTATATATACTTACACATAATAATTCGTTACTCATTAATGGATTCTTCAATCTGTGAATTCCCGAAATCTATTACTTATCCACAGATAACATTTAGGTATATAGATTAAATTAAAATTAGTCTATTAGTCGACTAACAGGTAAATAGTAATAATTAATAACTGATGTTGCTGAACTTTGTAATCATAATCGACGTTATATGAATCTGTTACGATAGTCTGTCGATTTAATAAATATTTACCAATAAATATGATAAAGAGATATCATAAATTAATTTCTTGTATTTTACTTACGAATGTATTTATCAGGCAGTCTTCTAAGATATGAAATGTAGTAACATTTCATCCATTACTGTATATACTAACAAATTTTCCTTACGAAGGCAAACGCCCGTTAATTTCTAAGCAATGAAATACTGGTCAATGGCTTTGGTAAATCTTATAAACGGGATTAGAAATAACGGGCGAAGAAGAAATATTGCTTCAAGAGTGATACAACATTAATCTCGAATACCGTTCAACGCAGTTGAACTGAATTCGCACACAGAAAACACTTACGATTTGGTCAAATCACGCTAAATAATTTAATATAAATTATACTACAGTAATTGAAGATTCGTGTAACGCAAGCAAACATTTTTGTAATATTATACCATTGAGAAATTTCAGACTATAGTAATACTATCCTATTGTGTAATTCAATTACGACCAAGCGTACTCGACTAAAACAATCGATATGGACCATTGTATTCAACGGCATTGTCGGTCGATAGTCGTGAATCGTGACTCATTCCGTGGATCCTTTAACCAGTTGATACTTTCATTATACCTGTGTATATGCCAAGGTGTTCCACGTCTTGATCAGATAATAAACTAAAACCAGTCTTGTTGTAGTACTACGCCTTACGTACAGGTCTCTAGGGCCGCGAAGTGTTCTCAAGGTTTAATTTTAACTCTTGCCCTAGATGTAAAGGAATGTTCCCAGAAAAGATTGACTTTTGGCATTTGGAATATTTTTGTAGTCCCGTATCAAGATGTTTCGATACACTCGGTAGGTATGAAAAATAATAATGAATTTTTTTAAGAACATTTATACTTCATAATAAGGGTTTGCCATATATTTTAAATAAGTTTATTTTTTTATGTATAGTATTTTAGTAATTATAGGTAAGTGTTTGAAATCTAAGTTCAATAACATAACTTGCAGTACAATCTTGATTGACGTTACTCGATCATTATATAGACTTTTCTATCTCGCAACATAAATTCTCTTCATTGCCACGGTACTTGAGAAAGTTAACATCTCGCAGCAGCTTTCAATTTACATTAACTTCACATTTATTAGTTATAGCTGTAAAAGTTAAATTTAAATATAACTGATTAGTGATACAAGTAAGAAATAAAATGTAATTTAATCAAATAAAAATATAAGGATACAATACTGTCTTGCACAAGTTTATGTATAAACATTAAATGCTTACTAAATTCGATT
Source organism: Hypercompe scribonia (assembly GCA_949316085.1). Lineage (NCBI taxonomy): Eukaryota > Metazoa > Arthropoda > Insecta > Lepidoptera > Erebidae > Hypercompe > Hypercompe scribonia. The sequence goes on along the minus strand of OX438980.1, from coordinate 22,095,040 downwards.
TTATCACACGTTTGGATGATAAAATTTCTCTTTAGATATTATTTATGCGGGCTGTTTATATAGGATTGTATTTCACATTCATTTGTCTCCCCCTGTCCTCGTTGAGGGCAAGGGCGACTAATGGCGCCCCCTCGGCTCAATAAACCAAGGACAAAGTCACGGTATATTTATCTAATGCCAAATATAGATTTAGTTTCATTCTCAAACTCATTTGAAAAAGTTATCATAGTTAATTGTGACTTGAAGAAGAATTCCTTTTATTCATAGATGTTTGTATCTATTGCCTATTCGTCGTGAATTCAATTTAATAAATATGTAAGTCATTCTGCTAATTTATTACTACTTATGTTATTAATTTCCTCTTTCGACAGTACCGTTTCATCAGTGTCTAATAGTGTTGCTCCCGTTACTAAACATAAACTTCAGCAAGTAAAAAATCGACTAAAACGTAAAATCAAACATGAATAATTACATTCAATTTAAAATTCATTTCTTTAATAAATAAAAACATTTGGCAGACATAATAAATTGCTAATTAGTGCATTTATATACTAAAATTCAAATGTGGTGTGAATTACCGAATGAATGTCATTGACCTCGGCTAAGCTAAATGTTACATATATTAAAGATACATCTCAAACTTTATGGAGCGTCAAGTCCAGCAGCCATTCGCAATTAAGAGATTTTCAGAGTTAACATCGCACGGCTGGCTGAGGATACTAGAGGCAAACAATGTCGATGCGCCACTTTTTTATAACACGTTCTAAATCTCTTAGTATGCACATTGCTCATTAAACATTTTGATTCGCTAAACCTAATTAGTCGACTAGACTAAAAGACTTGTTACTGTTATCTAAAAAAAAAACAACTACGAACAGTAGTCTCGTAAATACACATTCAGATCTTCCGCAAAAGAAATAACCTTTTTATATTATTCCCGCAGGAGGACATTGCGGCAGTATTCGGCTTCCCTCCACGTTTATTGATCTATAAATCAACATAGGGTACCTAGGGTTTCACGGTATATACGACCGAGGGGTAAAATTCACCCTTCTGTCCGCTATAGAATCTGCCTAACAATATTGATATGTTACGAAAGTAATTTCATGAAACCATCATAATTTCGTCATTTACACACCATGTTTATGAATTGCCTATCTGGGATAAAAGTACCTTAAAGTAATATTTTAAGGACGGAATTCTTAAAAAAAATACTGCTTGCGCTTGTAGTCCTAAAGTGCTAATTCGATTAAATCCCCTACAGACAACCCTAACAGTTAGGTATTAGGGGTGCGACGCGTCGTTCGGTCTCCGGGCAATCGATTCAAGAGTATTCGGGAAGTTATTTTGACTCTTTCTCACAAATACGTCTACGTATTCCCGTCCTTGTTACACTCGAGCCAGTGTCCTGTCTGAGCAGATTTCATTATAAACCAACGCAACATCTATATACCATGATGGTACATAGGTACTATTCCTGTATGTATGAGGAAACTTGACTACCACGCCTTTAAACTTATACCATTAATGTTACTATTCTAATTAATTTAACTGGTCAACAGGAAAATTTCCAGTAAAGTATTGTATTAGTTAATTAAACAGAGCATATAATTTCAGATATGTGATTCTCATATATAGGTTGACAACACAATTCCTGAAAAATGTATCGAAAAGTGACTTAAATAGGGTGTATGCTATTCACAATTTTTGTAAAAGATAACAGCTCTATACTCTATGATGCGTGAAAGCGGCGAAAGTCCATGGACACGAACCGGTTTAAGACTTGTAATTATCCAATAAGTGTTTTATGATTTTTGTTACTACCGCGCATATTTTAAAACATCTTTGTTTAATCTACCCAAAAAAACAACTCATAAGTTGGTATACTGTTTTGAAATGCCAAATAAGTACAATGACACACAAAATGCTTCTTTATTTTCTAAATAAGTATTAAAAAAAACATAAGTTTAAATTATGACAGCTAGAGTGTTCGTTTAAAAATCATTCGATGTTTTATGACCAGCGAGACGATTTTATTATTCAGAAGTACAACGAACAATATTGTGCATGTCAAGCATGTGTTGTAGATTAGTCAGATATCTATTTATAGGAGCCGGTTGATACCAAACTTAAGGTTCATTAGCACCACATCAATGGGTACAGTTAAGCTTAAGGGCGACCATAAGTTGTTTGAAGTCACTTCACAACGACATTACCATCATTTGAAACGTTTAGTGTTGGTAGATGTGTTAATTAAAACACAATACAAATACTTGTACGAAATTCTTTCTGTATAATGAAAATATGAAATTTTGGATTGAATCTCGAGATCTCAGGTTGAACGACACCGCATAGTTAGCGCAGCCGTGTAATTGTGTTTATTAACATAATATATTGCATGACGGCAAACGAACCGAAACAGAACGGTAAATTCGGGTTTTTTTCTCTAGGTTTTTGTGTATGAAGTTGATTTTCATGTTTTACTGTATGAATTTACAAAAATGGTAAGAATTCTTCTATAATCAAACTTTTTTTAAAAACAAGTTAACAACTAAGTTTACGTAAAAAAAATCTTATGCAATTTTTAACTTAAGTCTGGGATAATTTTTCATATGATATTGACTCCCAAGACATTCTTTTCCTGTTCCTCTATGTTAGAAGTTAAAGTAAAACATTTGTGTCAGAAGCGATGTCGATATTAAACCATTGTATGTGTAATAATAATATTAAATGTAAGGGTTTTAATTAGAGACTAGAGCATCGTATCATAATAGCCATTGTGGTTAGGATTTAGATAAAATATACAATTGTGGAGGTAGTAAGGAAATCCGAAACCTTAATACCTAGTTTATGCAATATAATACTACTATGTAAGGAAAACGTCAAATATATTGCATTAATCACGTCTCTAGAAAAATAAAGCACAAAACGAATGCAATATCAGTATCATAATGCACCAAATGCATTTAATAATCGAACCACGTATCCTTATAAGCCGCTTAATAAACGATCGTACGATAAAAGAATGAAGTCATATAAGTGCACATATTCGACAAACAAGCGATATTCCGTTAATCACCAAATAAAATTCAATTTATTAGATTTAACACGGTAGAACTTGGAATAGAGTAGCTGATCAATGAATTCGCGATCTACTATAAGTACCAACTGCCTCTATAACACCCGATTGCCGGTTCCCGAGGGAGTGTCTACGTAAAAAGGTGTTCTATAAAACTATTTGGGAGTACTCAAATAGTTCTATCATTAGTGTTATTTCAAATATCAATATGTAGAAATTAGCTGTAAAAATTAGCGCTGAAATATTAACAAAGAAATTTAAAAACTTACCTAAGTATTGTTAGATGTCGAAAGGAAAGGTTGATTAACCGTGCACTGTACAGCAACGTCAAAACGCGACTGGGGACTGAGGCGAAGGCGACAACGCGAGCTAACGCTAAGCGAACGCTCAGATGTTGCGTGCGGGCGGGCGAACGACGGGGGTGGAGGGTCCGCGATGCGGTGTCGCAGTTTTAAATAATAATATTTTTATTGTACCGGTGTGTCGATGATTCACACACAGCCTATCGTTTTAAAAACATTACAATGAAGGAAATATGTGTGAATTGATGACGTGATCATGTGTAAATAATTAACAAGTGTAGTACTTATGGATTAAGGTGACAAGATATGAATGTAATTTAGTTATTTACTTCTTTAAACATTAATTATAAACGAATTCATTTATCACAGGCATTCAGAAAACACTAAAATATTAAAAGTTGCGTTTATCCCAGACGGTTATAAACCCTCTTATGGGTCATATCCTTACAAGGGGACATTAAGGCATGCCGAGCATTAGTAAACGAGAGTTTCATTTTTGAGGTAACGCTAACTGCATTTTTATGTGGTTAGTACCTCAATCAGTGAAAACGTTTATCAAGTAGGTTCACGATAACTATGCGTTATCGAATATTACACAAATAATTATGACAAAACTTCGTAAGTGAACACATAAGCATTTCTTAGCAATAAAGGAATATCTTACTTTGTTATTGCTTTATCTACGCGACTTTAACGAAATACAGACAACAGTTATTGTAATTTTATAAAATACTAGTTGTTCGTTGTGACACAATGTGTCAATCTATGAAGTCGTTTTTGTATAGTGTCAGAATTTGAGTTCAGACGGTCGTCCACTTTTTGAGTTATTGAATCGTATACAAATTTAACATGTACAATAGAAAAATAGATAAAAACAATCAATTACAGTATCATCATTATAATTAGGAGCGATGAGAGTTTACTAGTTTTTCATTTGTAATTATGTACTAATCAAAAACTGTTACAATACTGAGTCATTGGTAATCCAGTGAATCATTCATCTACAGAGTAGAACCGCTCGCTACTCAAAACTTATTCTATATTTTATATTATTTTTGGTTTGTTTTGGTTCGAAATTTAAATCTGGAACTCCAAAGATCCGATTTTAAATTTTAACTCGATTGTGTTTAGAAATAAGATATTTAGTAAGTAGTCACTAATAGTTAGTGTTACATGTATCTTTATAAGGTTATTGCTCCCCGTTGTTTTAATTAACTACAAAGTAAAATGATAATTTCTTAAGTATGTATGTAACAGTACTCAATTCTTAAGCACAGAGTTTATTTTATTGAATTATGTAGTTTTCGAGATGCCAGATGTTCGCAATTTCGACAGATAACCATCTTATACGGAGCTTTAACACTATGTCTGTGATGAATTGGAGCTAGATTAGGTTATATTGTGTATCTATTAATAACGATACAGGAAAACACATCCAATGGGTAGACTTTCGATTCTTAACATACAAGTATTATCCAGCTCCTTCCGTATTACAAGCTAATTATTGAACATTAAAACAAAAAATCACTGTTAACTTCCTGTGCCTGACTTTTCCAAGCATAACCTCATTTTCCCTTTGTATGTCCCTCATCTCCCTAAGCAACCTCCTAAACATCCTCTCAGAGTATTGCCCAGACGTTGTTTTGATCGCTTAGACGTAGACACGCTACGTGTTGGTGCTGCTAAACTTAACTTCGATATAACACCTGCTTCTTCCTGCCTGGACGATAAAGTTGAAGCTTTTAATAATGAGGTTGTTACCTTATATGACACACATGCGCCTATAGAGAAAATTAAACTCAAGAGGCCACCTGCACCCTGAAGGGCAAGATATTCTTTAGTGTGGGGTAAACGGATAGGGCGTTATGTAGGCATGAAAAGTGAACACAAACGAATAATGAAATCTGTATAAAAGTGCAAGGAATCAATGTGATCAAATGATACGCAATGCTGAACGCCATTATATTCTAGACAACCTTACTCGTTCTTCCTCTGCCGAAACCTGGCAATTCCTTGCAAGCTATTGATAATATACACCTACTCACCAATCGATGATGCTAGGTGTGGATGACATTAAGCGTAATTTCTGCACGTCCACCTATTTGAATCTTCAAATCAAGCGTCTTACTGTCAATTACATGGCGAATTCTCCTAATTTTATTTCTTTTCAATGTGTTCCAGTTATGCAAGGCCAGATCAAAAAGATATCCCTCCTATTAAACCCAACGCTGTGGGTTTCGGTCAGAACAGTAGACGTATGATCATAACTGTACTTGGTCAACTTTTAACTTGAGGAATCTCTCTTTGGCGTAGAGCTCATATCATTCCTTTTTTATAGATCTCTTTCTTCCTTTCACACTTTATACAGGTGGACCATGAATTAGTTAACATTTGAAAAATTGTAATAGAACCATTTGAAACATTATAAAAATAGTTTATTAACAAGAAAGTTAATCAGTTAGCATTTATTTTTAAAAATTACATCGTCTAAATGACCACCGTTTCGACGTTTGCACACATCTAAGCGAGCATTGAAATTTTCGAATACTCGTCGGCAAAGAGACCATGAGATCGCCGAAATTTCTTCGCTGATTTTTCTTTCAGTTGACGTAGTGTATTTGGTTTATTGATATATATAGACACGATTCTTCAAATAACCCCAAAAAAGAAGTTTGCTGAGGATAGATCTGGGACTTCTGGGTGGCCATGGACGGTCGCCTCATTTGTAAATCAGCTTTTCCGTAAACATGTCTTTGACCACCGGTAGGGACTCGTTGCATGTGTGACAAGTGGCTCCATCTTGTTGAAACCATGTGTTACAATTGTAGCCAGCAAATGTATTGCATCGGTTCCAAGAACTGACGTAACATATTCACATATTCAGCAGAATTAATAGTAACTGAAGGGCCACGAGAATCTTCCAGAAAGTAGGGTCCAATGATTTCTTTTGTTGAAATTGCAGCCAATACAGTTACCATACCGGGAGAATGAAGTAGTCTCTCATGTTTAGCTTTGGAATTTTCACTGCTCCAATACCTGAGTGGAGGGACGGGTGTCATGTCCCTCCAACACAAAAGTAGGATCTTCCGATCAGGCGAGTTGATCATACCTGCGAGCCACGGCCCGATGGTCCATGTTAGAATGTATGCTAATCGCCTCGAGAATCTCTATTTCGTGATACAGGATTAGTAGTTACTTCGGAGATACACCGTAGTTCGATGTGTCTTCACTAGATGGTGCTATAGTCTGTTTTTCTATTTGTGCTGTATGTGGAAGTCGCCACACCGGCAATTCTGGGTGTTTACATGTCCGTTGAGGTAAAAGCGGGCTTCGTCAGAAAACAAGAGGCCTAAATTACTTAATCGTCCTAACATTGTTTCGGCATACGACTTGTGCAAGTTTAAATTATTAGGTAGGTTCCTGCACTATTTGGATCGTATATGAATGTAATTTCAAAAAGTGGCGTAGTGATGTGCGGGATATTTTCAATTACTGAGTTTGTCAAAATCGTTTTGCGTCTATTTTGAAATGTGACTAATTTGAAAATTACCGCAGAATTGGGTAGTGGGTACGCTTAAAATGAATCACGTGCCAGAAGTACCTGTTAGCAGCATTCGTAGTAGACATGGATTGAAATAGATAACACAGTAAATATCGCATTTGTGAATTGTTGATTGCACAAGAAAAGAAGACGGAAAAGCGCGACTGCTATCCGTTATACTGAACGTTTATTTGATTTATCCTCGGTGATTTATATGGTTATACAAAACTATTTGTCACATCCAGACACATCAAAGCCAGTCAACGAGCGGGAAAAAAATCTGGGTGGTGTTGAATGGTTTGGTTTCAAAAAGAGGAGACAATGAAAGAGTTTTTTGGTTTGGTGATTTTAATACATGGGTTGGTGTCAAGGGTATGAATCTAATTTAGGTATGTTTGGACAATAGTGTATGATTATGGTAAAAGATTATTGGAAGTGTGTGTGCAGAACAATCTCTTTTTGAACAACACAGTATTTGCTCATAAAGAGATTCACAAGTTTACATGGCAGAGACAGGATGAAAAAAGGTTGATAGATTTTATTATCGTGGATGACAGATTAAAGGTAAAGTTACTGACGCGAAATTATTTAAGCTATAGTGTGAATGGCCCTGCACTCCTTTGTTGCCAATAAAAACGTGTTAAAAGACGCGTTTAGCTGTGTGTACAATGGTGTGCTGTTCCCAACCCTTATGTATGGTAGCGAATCTTGGTTATTGCAGAAGAGACACGAAAGTAGAAATAATGCTGTAATGATAAGTTTCCTAAAAAGTATATGTATTGTGAATGTTAGTTACAGAGCCAGGGATGTTGTGATTAGAGAACGTTGCTGATTGAAAGATGTTGTGAGAAGAACTGAAAAGGGCATGCTTTGATGGTTCGGCCATGTAGAGAGGGTGGATGATAGAATACTCACGAATGGAATTTATAGAGTGAATATATATGGAAACATTGGAATAGGACGTTCACGGCAAATATTTGCTTTGAAGAAGCGCTGTGAGAAAAGCGCCAGGAATTGACGAGCGATTAATGAAGGTGGACGAAGAAAAAAGGTGTGTCAGGATCATAGTAAGTGATGTAGAGATTAATCGTCTCCGCTTACCCCTCTGGGAAATAGACAGGGCTTTATGTTGTTACTATGTACGTTTACATATTTTTTTTTGTACCTATTTTGAATTTATGTTTTTAAAATCAAATTGTGTAACACAAAACATTTGAAGTTCTATTTTAATTAGTATTAATAATTTCATTAGATAATTAACGTGAGCGAGAGATAGACTAAAGCATTTTTTGTTTTTTACAAATACCTACTGCGCGAAGTGCGTTACTCTGTCGCGGTTTACGATTTACAAAGAAACAACAAAGTGATTTTAGTATATTAAAAATATTTAATGAATTTTACAAATTTTACATAAAAAAATTAATAATTTATTTTTATGTAAAGTAATAGGTAGGTATCTTAATTTCAGATGTTCAGTTGCCTACTTAGTTACACCTTTTTTTTATAGAAGTCTACCAAAGTGACTCTATTCTGCCTGATAGAAAGGATGAATAGAATCCAAGAGTCGTGGTCGCCACACTCACTGCGAATGAAGACAATGCAGTATGGCGAGCCACGCTATGGTGGCCTAGTAAGATGCTTCTTCACGCCCCGCTTAAAGGATCCAGGATCGTAGTGGAAGGGAAACATGTGTGCTGGTAAAGAGTTCCAAACTCTAACTGATTTGCATAGGAAGGAAAAGCTGAACCGTTTAGTTCGGGAGTCTACCAATCTCAAGAAAGGAACTTGGATGAGTTTAATTTTTTTTTTTTTTTTTTTTTTTTTTATACCACGACGGTGGCAAACAAGCATACGGCCCGCCTGATGGTAAGCGGCTACCGCAGCCTATGGACGCCTGCGACACCAGGGGCATCACGTGCGCGTTGCCGACCCTTCAAAAACCTATTAACCCCCTTCTTGAAGAACCCCATGCTGTAGTTTCCAGGGAAAACCGTGGCAGGGAGCTCATTCCATAACGGGATTGTTCGCGGGAGAAAATTTCTCTGAAACCGCACTGTGCGCGACCATTTAGGTTCCAATGTATGTGGATGAGCTCCCTGACGATGGCGAGCGGTGCGATGGTAGAATGTGGCTGTGGGCATCATATCAAACAATTCTTCTGAACACAACCCATTGTAGAGACGGTAGAGTACACACAGGGAGGCAAAGTCTCTCCTAAGACTTAGTGGCTCGATACCGTCCGTGAGATCAGGATCGTCGACTATTCTCACAGCACGTCTCTGGACTGAATCGAAAGGCTCAAGCTGGTACTTCGGTGCTCCCGCCCAGAGATGACAGCAATACTCCATGTGAGGCCGAACTTGTGCTTTGTACAGTAGTAGCCTTTGTGCCGGTGTGAAATATCGCTTCGCTCTATTCAGAACACCAAGCTTTTTTGATGCCAGCCTCACCTTTCCCTCCAAATGAGTCCGAAATTGGACGTCACTGGAGATGTCGACACCGAGGATCCCAATACTCTGTGAGATGGTAAGGGGTGTATTCTGGAATTGTGGAACTACAGTGAACGGGGTTTTTTTAGCAGTAAACGCACAAACTTGTGTCTTAGAGGGGTTAAATTGGACCAGGTTATCCCGACCCCAATCGGAGACTCTGTGTAAAGTGCTCTCGATTTGAGACACAAGTTGTTCGCGACTTTCTACTACAGCGGTACGAGGGATGTTAGCCCGGCCCGTGTAATACGCATCTCCAGTACTGTCATCCGCATAACAATGAATGCTATCTATGGTCAACATATCATTGATATGCAGCAAGAATAGTGTTGGAGATAGCACGGAGCCTTGCGGGACACCAGCGTTTATGTCCATGCTTTCGGAGCAGCTACCGTCGACGACGGCTTTTATGCGTCTGCCAGACAAAAAGCTAGCCACCCATTTGCACAAACCCTCGGGCAGGCCGTAGGACGGTAACTTCGATAGAAGGCCCCTGTGCCAGACCCGATCGAACGCCTTTGCTATATCCAGGCCAACTGCCAAGGCCTCACCTTGACTCTCAATGGCTGAAGCCCACCGGTGAGTGAGATACACTAGAAGATCACCAGTCGAGCGACCGCGGCGGAAACCGTACTGGCGGTCGCTGATCAAATCGTGCTCTTCCAGGTAACTGAGGAGCCGTGTGTTGATTACACGCTCCATCACCTTAGAGAGAAGGGAGGTTATAGCTATAGGCCTGTAATTCGATGGGTCCGATCTATCACCCTTTTTTGGCACTGGATGCACATGGGCAGTCTTCCACGAAGACGGCACTTGCCTTTTGCGGTAGGAAATCGCGAAAAGTCGCGTTAGTACAGGGCACAACTCAGGGGCACACTTTTTGAGCACCACTGCAGGTATGCCGTCTGGCCCACTCGACTTATGAACGTCTAGACAGTTTAGTTCCCGCCGCACTTCTCTTTGCGAAATGTGTATTTCCGGCAAAGTGTGTTGGCACGGCGGGTTAATAGGCGGTACCGCACTTCCATCCTCGTTCATAGTCGAGTTCGCGGCAAAGAGTTGCCCAAGTAGGTCGGCTTTCTCTTTAGCACTATGGGCCAAGTTACCATCGGCATTTCGCAATGGTGGTAAAGACGACTGGCAAAAATTTCCCTCGGCAGCCTTAGCAAGAGACCAAAACGCACGACTCCCAGAGGGATAGCTCGTAAGTCGCTCACCAATCCTGCTGATGAAATCGAATTTGGCTCTGGCAATTGCCTCGAGGCAGCATTTAGTTTGCGTCTCACATCAGAGATGTTCGGATCCTTATTGGTACGGGCCGTGGTCCAAGCCCTATAGGCGGCCTGCTTGACTAGCCTGGCTTCCTTGCAAAGCCGGTTAAACCACGGTCGCTTTTTTTCCCCCGCAGCTACTGATGGGTTGGGAATAAAATACTCCATACCCACCAGGATCGTCTCAGTGACAGCGGCTGCGCAGGAGTCAGGATCTTCTGGCGTGAAGCAAAGCTGTCTCCACGGGTACGATGCGTAGAATTCACGCAATCCATCCCAGTCTGCTGATTTATATTGCCACATGTGGCGCAAATTGGCTGGGCGAGGTGGAATATGCCGAGGGCATGGGACTTCGGTCCGGACGAGGCAGTGGTCGGACGAGCCGAGAGGTGCGTCCACTGCAATAGTGTAGTCGTCCGGACGCGTCGTCAGCAGAAGGTCCAGCAAAGAGTGTGCATGGCTCTCAATATCAGGTATTCTTGTTGGAGAATGTACCAGTTGTGAGAGGCCATGGGCCAGAGCAAATTCGTGAGTAGACCTGCCTGCAAAGTCGGTGGATCGAGAATTTAGCCACTCACAGTGGTGGGCATTAAAATCCCCTAAAATCACCAACTCAGCACGAGGGTACCGCTCAAGAACTTTGTCAGTCGTCACCTGCAGGTGCTCAAAGAGTGCTTTAGTCTCCCTGTCACCGCTATGAGACCTGTATAGGCACGCATAGATTCGAGTCTCACCTCCGTAGTCTACGCGCACCCACATTACTGACAGGTCCCTGTCTTCATAAAAATGGAGACGGCGACAGCAGATATCCTCCCGGACGTACATGCATACACCGGCACGTCTCAGAAATTTGTGTTCGAGTTTGTAGCCGGGGTAGTGTAGGTATGATGTATCGGCCGGGCAGGATATCTGCGTCTCCGTAAGAAACAAGAGGGTCGGCTGCGCAATCTCCAGATGAAGGTGGACTGCGTTCAGGTTGGAGTGAAGTCCCCTGATGTGGCAGAAGTCCATATATGTGGAAGAGGATGCCGCTGTAGATACATTTTTTCTATTTTCCTTCGTCATTTTTTTTGGGGGGGTTTAATTGGTTTGTGAGGATTCACTGTGTTGACAACTAAGGGGGTAATGGGGCGGTGCTAATCTACTCATGGTCGATGCGGGTAGTGCGATTTGTCGGCGCGGCGTACGAAAGGGCCCCCGCTCCCCCCCTGCAGCAGCGGTCGGGTTCCACTCCGGTCTCCTCCTCCGGCACGACTACTACTGCAGGGATTTTTCGCAGGCTGGCGGTTCAGCCTCCCAGGGTGGAGGTTGTAGTGATCCCTGGGTTCGGGAACCCATCTATCCTGCGGGCGGCCAGCGGACAACCGTTTCAGCGGGTCTTCCTGACCGCCGCGCCCACATCCCGCGCCCACACGAGCCAGTAGCAGTATTATAAGCACCACTAGTCCCCCGTTGTCAAAACAGCGAATTCTCTAGAGCTCTGGATACCTTACTCACCACAGGAACACAGCACTGCCGAAGATGCAGTGCTATTTGGTTGTGGTCTTCTGTAAGGCGGAGGTCCTTCCCCAGTCGGGCTGCTCCAAGTTTTGAGCGGAAAATATCACGCTATGCCCTACCTCTCAAAAAAATTGGTTTTAGAAAATAAATATAACTTTGTTTAGCCCACTCTCACGCTATCTTTACTTTATTGCATATATTAATCTATTTCAATGTTCGTTCTTATCAATTTCTCAAAGATTATATATTTCATCACAGATAAAAAAATATTTTGTATATATATAGAAAGTTTAAAACACTTTGGCAAAATGTTGAGAAAATAAGAATATAACGTCGTAGCGCCCGGTATAACCAGCGAAAGATAAATAAATAAATATTTCAAACATTTGACTCACAATGTCATTTAGTTTCTAACTAAGCAGAGCTTGTGCTATGATAACTAGACTGACTGATAGAATACTCATAAACTTTTTTTTTGTAAATACATACATATTATACATAGAAAACACCCAAACTTCGAAACAAATATTTGTAGATTATACAAACAATTGGTCTGATCCAGGAATCGAACCCGAGACCTCAAGCACAGCAGTCGTATTCACCACCGAGGCGGTCGGTGAAAAATAACATAAAAGCGATATAAAATAACTATGTCTTCAGAAGATTATTATAAGTTAAAGAAATATAACTTGACGAGCAATGTCAACGACAAAAAACCCAGTTCCCAACACAACATTCCAGACAGTAGAGTTCAGAAACTTATTTCAACATATTACTTGTGACTTGTTTACACAAAAACAAAGGAACTTTTTATAATGACGCATCTTCTGCGTATAAAGGAAATACGTCATTATATCCTCTTAGACAATAAACTGTCTAGACTAAGTACTGTATAGCAATAATTGTAATGCACGCACTGCTTCCACATGGCTACATCTGCTGTGGATATGTTTCTTATCAGGGTAAGATCAAGTTTTATGAATTATGTAGGTGTATAATATTCGTTGGCCGTGAACTGTAAGTACCGTATGCTATACTTCTACGTGGTATTAGAAATTACGTTTTAAAAAACGATTTAATCCCGTCGAATCTCAGACCTTCCGATGTAACATCTAATATATAAAATTCTCGTGTCACAGTTTTCGTTGACATACTCCTCCGAAACGGCTTGACCGATTTTGATGAAATTTTTTGTGTTTATCCGGTATCTATGAGAATCGGCCAACATCTATTTTTCATCCCCCTAAATGTTAGGGTTAGTACAAATTATTAAATTATTTATATGAAATTATTTATATGGCAAAACAACGTTTGCCGGGTCAGCTAGTTACTTATATATTTATATCTGTGGCAGGACTTTTTTTAATATTAAACCCGCCAAAGCGACTACTCTGCCTGACGGAAAGTATGAGTAAAGTCCAAGAGTGGTAGTCACCATGTTCATTGTCAATGCAGACAATGCAGCACGATAACCCACACTATGGCACCTTAATGACATGGTTTTCACATCCCACTTAAAGGATCCGGGATCATAGTGGGAGGGGAGCACTTACTGTTTAAGTTGACATTAAGGGAAGTTTAAAGTTGATATGTCACGAAAGAATTGGCATATAATTTGTATGTTACTTTCAAAGCTAAAATAATAACAGGAAGAGAAGGAACTGAGTGTGGATGGAGAACCATAAAGTGATCTGACGACTTAGTGAAGATAGTGGGTAGATGTTGGATAAGGGCAACACAGAGTCGGTCGTTGTGCCTACCTTGGGGAAAACCTAAGTCCAGCAGTGGACAGTGATGATTCCGAAAGTCTATTTTAGACGTTTACCATGTGTGTCAAAAGAATTCTTTGCAATAAAGGATGGCAATACTTAGTTCTTACTGGTTAATATTTATTGTAACATTTAAAGTGAAGGCAGTATTAAACAGAAATGCTCTAAATGGATACATATTTCACAAATTAAAAGGCAATCACCGGAACAACAAACTGTAACATAATTCATAGAAAACAGTTATTCCTAAAACAAACAAAAAAGAGATCATTGAACAGACATTCAAAATTGCGAGTTGAAGTTATGATGACACGAAAATGTTGTAACTCTTCAGTGGTAACTAGAAAAACACCCTGGAATTTGGTATGTAATAGTTTTCTTTATTGTATAGAGAGCCAAGTCAGCAGATAGAATTCTTGATGGCATGTACCTAAATAGCAGCGTCCAGGGATACCGGCATCTGGTCAGAAACTCGTTACTGGTGTTTTAAAGAGATTCTGACAGTTAAGGAGAGGTTATTCAAGGGGCCAAACCTAGCAGGTTTAAGAAGGTTCAGATCGGCGAAATATTCTCTGCAAATTTCTAACTAATGTCGATCACCATCAAAGCATTTAAATTTAGCATTTGTACGCAAATTATGCTAAGCATTGTGTGCCAATTTAAATAAAAACGCGGGCCAGAGTTATTGCCGTCTATATCAATAAAAATATTTATAAGACAATCCGTTTCCACGGGCCTCAACTTACAAGACAACCATTTCGGTCTCTGACTGATGTATGATCGACCCTGGAAGCGAGCGAACCCATCCATTCTCTGTTCAAATCCAAAGAAATTGCTTGTTGGGAGGGATAGACGTCGGCTTTTAATTTACTTTCTCGTGGAGATGAGCGAGCTAGAGATGTGAGGTGTCCCAAGTAATTACAAGATTGTCACAAGATAACACATGAACAACTTTTATGTTATTCCTGTACCAAGATTTAGCTGGGCGTAAAATCTAAACAACATAAACCTGGGGCCAGCTGGATGTAAGTATAGGAACAATCGAAAAGACTGGTTTCTACATCATATTTCTCTGATAACGTTTCCAAAAATTGAGTTCGTTTCGTGCATTAATTTAATAGTCCATGCTTAGCGACGAAATCAATAACCAAACAATATTTTGCCATTTTCTTGTTCAACATTATGGTACGGAGTCATCAACAGTCTTTAACAGGCCACTGCTGGACATAGACTTCTTCCTAACAAGGAGGTTTTAGCCTACCATACCTCGCTGTCCAAACAGGTTGGTATTAGGAGGCAGCCATTATTTACTCCTGGCTGTCTCTGGAGGCTCCGACCGAGGAGGTCGACATGAGGGCTGGTCGTTACCGCGATGCGCTTACGCAGATCTGCGATGCGGCCATGCCCTGCATCCGAGGTTATCGGCCTCCACAGAAGGAGGTTTACTGGTGGTCCCAGGAGCTGGCGGACCGCCGCGCGGCCTATACTCGTGCCCGGAGGTCCTACACCCGTAGTCGGCGGCGACACCGTGAAGAAGGCGGGGAGGACTAGCTTCATGAGTACCGAGAGGCGCAGAAAACTCTAAAGCTGGCTATCAGCTGAGCCAAAGAAATTAAGCGAAAGAAGATGCTGGAGGGTCTCGATTATGACCCCTGGGTTCGCCCTTATCGTGCGACGTGACAAAAGCTCCGCGCGTCGGGCCCCCCCCTTACAGAGATACTCCAGCCCAGCCTCCTGCAGGAAGTGGTCGAGGGCCTTTTCCCGTAGCGGGTGGAGCACACACAGGATGATTCCCTGAGCGCTGGAAAAGCGGGCAGCTGGTCCTTTTACAGGAACCGGGATGGCCAGCCGATTCGGTAGCGGCCTATAGATCGATCGTGTTGCTGGACGAGGCGGGTAAACTGTTTGAGAGGATACTCTCAGCCTGCATCGTCCGGCACCTCTGTGAGGTGGGCCCCGACCTGTCGGACGCCCAATACGGGTTTCAAGCCGGGCGTTCGACAGTCTATGTCGTGTTGCGCTTGAGAGCCGTTACTGAAGAGGCGGTGTGTTGTTGGAAGCACTCAACTACCACGGGGTGCCAGAGTACCTGAGGCGGCTTGTGGCAGACTATCTTGAGGAGCGTACCGTCATGTACGAGGACCGAGATGATATTCTGAGGCGGCGGCCCATGTCGTGCGGTGTTGCACAGGGATCTGTCCTCGGACCACTCCTATGGAATATGGGTTACGACTAGGCCCTTCGAGGTTGTCTTACCCCCGAGCTAGGCGTAATTTGTTATGCAGATGACACATTGGCCACGGCCCGGGGGACAAACTTTCAAGAGGCGGCGCGCATGGCCACCACGGGTGTCTCTCTGGTGGTCGGGTGTATTGAAGCGCCGGGTTTGCAGGTGGCCCTGGACAAGACGGAGGACCTTTTGTTCCATGGGCCCCGTCGTGGTCCACCCTGCGGCGCCTCCATCATAGTCAATTCGGTCCTCGTACTGGTTCAGGCCCAGTTGAAATATCTGGACCCGATCCTCGACGGCAGGTGGCTCTTCGACGAGCAGTTCCGAGAGCTTTCTCCAAAGTTGGTCGGCGCTGCTTCTGCCCTTGGGCGACTCTTGCCCAATTTGTGTGGAGCCAGAGTCGCGACAAGACAGGGTTTGTCGGGTCAATGGCCCTGTATGGTGTCCCGGTGTGGGCGGCGGCTCTGACCGCCCAGAATAGGGTTCGCCTCTTGCGCCCTCAGAGGATATTGACGGTTAGAGCCATACGCGGTTACCGCACCATATCGACGGAGGCGTCGTGCGCCGTGGCCGGTACTCCCTCGTGGGATTTGAAGGCGGAAGCGCTCGCCGAAGTTTATCGGCGAACGGCTGACTTCCGGGCGAGAAGTGGCATACGGCCCCCGCCCGAAGATTTACGCGAGTGGCGTGAGGCCGCTCGTCGAGCCGGCCGCTTTGAGTGTGGCCGCGGGTGGACGGGACGGGTTGTCCCCTCCATCCGCTACAATAGGCCAGCCGCGAGGAGGCGGCGTCCCTTTGTGCCGTACGTCGTCTTATATAGAGATTTTACCCGCAGATGGTGCCCGCGGTAGCGAGCAGGCGCTAGGAGGGATCTGGATGTCGTAATAGCAGCTGTTCCCGGATCCCTCCTACGTCAGGCGCAGAGTGGCACACCGTGTGGTTTTAGTCGGTCCGATTCCGACATACCAACCCGCCGTGACGGCCCGAGAGGGATTCCACGCGTAAAAAAAAAGTTCAAGTTTTGATTCTCTTTGCAGAAATATTGTCCTGCGTATTCGCTTCCTTAGTCGCTTTTTACGACACATACGGGATGAATAGGGGGTGGTGATATTACTTGTACTTAATCCGTCACCACATGGACTATAATATTATTAGTACGGAATGGATTATTCGAAAGAGGAATTCTTTTATTCGGCAATGAAAGTATATTTATTTTCGAATAGGGCCTCAATTTCGTGTGCGAAACGACCATAGCTGTCTATGATACCAAATGGAATTGCACACAACTCTGATTTTGACACTTCCTCTTGCTAGCATGCTTCATTGCTGAAGGTCGTTTTTGAAATGTCTTTGTGGCTTCAGGCACCAGCTGTCACCACACTGTCTGGTCTTTGGTAGTTCTGAGAACTGATTTCGACAAATCTACTATTTTACTTACATAAAAGATGCTAGCATAGTGAAGAAATAATTTAGGCTCCTTAAAATTACTAAAACTGATTTTATTATCATGGCGTTAGAACTGTATCGGGCCTTTTTAAATTAGGGTAAGATCAGGGAACCTGAGGCAGGGCCGGAGGTACACAGGTGGGTAATATTAAAATTGTACTTAGATGAACTGTATTTTAACAAAAGACCGGCAGGAAGTCCGTGAAGACTACGGTCTTCTCGGTTCAGTAATTGCAGTTATTACAACCGTTTCATCTAAGTACATTTTTATAAAGGTAAGTTTTAAATAAAAGGCAACATTCCTGAAAAGAAAAATTTTATTATTAATATCTTTTTCTTTTGTTGGATCGAGTAATTTTTTTCGATTTGACTCTTTTCATTTTTTTTTTTAAATTTCAGTATTAAATACATTAACGTAGAAATAACCTATATATGTAATATAAAGTCGTCTATATACGTACAATACTAGAACTAAACGCTAACTTGTAATGAAATAAATTCTCTAAACAAAAAACATGAAACAATATGATAGATCCTTTGCACGGTAGGATAGATGGTGGGTTAGATATTAAGCAGTATCACTACAAATATAGGAATTTAGATCGTTTATAATTAATAAAATATAACACCTAGACATTTACTTGTTTAAATAACCATTAAAAATATACTCGTCGATAGAAAATCTTAACCAGTTTAATCAAGAAGCAAGACGTAGCTAGTCATGTCGGTATATATCACAAGTTTAGAAACCAAAGTGACAAAACGTTTATGAACGATGCTTGACCGACAGGACAAATTGAATGCGTCTATTACCGTTCATAGCAACTGCATACCATTCATAGCTTGTTAAGATTGGATACCTAAGCTAGTGCATGTGCCTGTATGAACTATTACTATATAGAAGTCTTTATTGTGTCTTCCAGAAGTATTACATACTTATGCGCAAGCATCCTAAACTAATATATATTGTTAAAAAAGTGTAGTACTAATTGATCGGTTTTCATTATATTTGTTTTATAGCTATAAGCAGTTATTGCAGTTATGAAATATAACCATCTATAAGTCCACCTCAAACTCTAAACACTCAACTCACCTATATTGTTGCATATTAAATTACCGTTTTCAATGTGTATGACCGATAATATATTACACATACTTTTTGAATATGTAAAAAACTGAACTTACAGGTAATATTTAAGCTGCAGGTATGTATATTGTTCCTTGTGTTAGAATTCTGGCCAACCCCATGCCGGTAGAAGCCTGGAGGTTATAAAAATTTGTATTGTGTTTAAGTTAGATGTTAATTGACGTATGCGGACTGTCATAGAACGATGTGAACGCACAGTGACAAGGTCCTTCAATTAAAATAAAAAAGAGACTTCCAAAAATAGGATAAGGGCGAAATTTCTTGCCCTGATTGGTTTATTTATGAACAGTCTTCACCGCTGGGACTCCAAACTTGAAATTTTAGCAGGAGATGCTTTTTATGTCGTAAGCACCCACTAGGAAAAATGTTTGGCAATTGTACTTCTAAGGTGGTCACATGAGAGATGAACAGTTGCATGGAAGTTCACCACTTTTAAAGTTAGAAAAATGAAAGACATAAACAGGCGAGGGAAGCTGCGGACGAGAGCTAACTATATTATGAAGCAAGTGTTTGGTGAAGTGAAAAAAATTAAATGGTGAGAATTGAGTATTAAAAGGTTGGGTGGCTCGTGTTTGCGGGAACTTCCGGTTTTCTTAACAATATATAAATATAATAAAAATTCTGTAATTAAATATATTCTAAATATAGGATAATAATCATTTGAAAATAAATGACTGAGCACGATTTAGTTTGTATGGTGGGGTAAACTTTGTATGGTGTATTAGCTCGATTATGACTGATGAAAGTAAGCGAACGTACGCATATGAGAAAGATTAATTCGCAACCTTCCTTATAGTCCTTAAAACACATCTTGATCTCTGACACCTGTCATTAGTGTCACTTTACAACTTACGACGTACATTTGACGTGTAAGCTTTTATATTTACAGTGTATTGTACTTTATCTGTGACATAACTGGCACGTTAAGAATGAAAATAACGGTGACAGAAAATAAAAAAGCTTATTCAAACTTATTTCGTCGGTTTTGTAATAATCTTTCAGAGAGCAAGTTATATTTTAAAGACTGGTAGGTATATGCCAGGATTCCCCATATCTGGGTTACCACCCATAGTACATGCTAATATATCCGCCCCTCTAATTTGCATATGGTAATTCATAAATATAGCTTTAAATATATTTTTGCAAAGAGTCCAAAAAAACAATTTGCCTCTAACAACATTTTTTTGACTACATGAAGAAGACCCTACGTCCTCCCCTCACTCCTATGACTAATCGTACTTTAAGACTATTTTTCCCCTTCAAACAGTATAAATACCAAAGGCATGTTTTCTAATTTTGATAAATTACTTCAATAAAATGGCTTTGTATAATTCAATCGAAATAGAGGTCTAGGTTTCAAATAGACAAAATTAGATCGAAGAATATTGGGTGTTCTGTATATTACCGGATCAACTCTAAATCGTTAAACGGATGTCCTCGTACTTGAGTGCATCGTTTACTTGACTTAACAAGTAATTTTTCGAGACAACTCGACTACGATTTCCAGGACCCAGGTCCTTGAAGTTCAGTTCTAAATACCATTTTTAGGTAACGAACGTCGTCTAGAATATAAAAGCTTATGTATCATTTTATTCAAACATTTAAATACAAGTTGATGTGCTCTTAAATTGTAGTTTGATCATTTGGAAACTTGAAAAACAATTCACTTACAACTTAAAGTACGTAAAGTGAGTTTTATGCATAAATTTCGTCCAATTTCTCTGTATACGAGGGGTGAACAATAAATAATGATAAACGGGTACTTCTAGGGAGCACAAAAATCGAAAAAAATATATTTTTGCTTGCTTGTACACTCGCCAGTTTAGTATAAAAAAATCATATAAATAGGACACGATTCCCGGGAGGTACATTTAGAGCCGTCATTAAGTACCTCTGCCTGAAAAAAATGTCTACCAAAGACAGTGACTTGGAAGAAACATTGGGGAAGTCTGCTTCTTCATATTCCACAGTTGCACGTTGGGCAAACGAATTTAAACTGGGCAGAACATCCACTGAAGATGAACACCGCGAGGGATGCCCATCCATGTCCCTGACCGAGAACAACGTTGAAAAAGCAGAAGAAATCGTATTGGCCAATCGAAGAGTGACTGTAAGGCATGTTGCTGAGGTCACAGGGATCTCATATAATGAATTGAATATGAAAAAAGGCGCGTTGGGTGCGAATGTGAGAATGTTAACCGACGAGCAAAAAAGAAACGACTCGAAATTTCGAGGGTCGATCTCAAAAAGTTGCAGGCCGATTAAGAAATTTTTTTGAATCGTTTCGTGACCATAGACGAGACCTGAATCCACCATTTTGATCCTGACACTAAACAACAGTTGATGATCTGGAAACGAGCCTCCTCACCAACGCCAAAGAAATTCAAGATGTCAAGTTCGGCGGGTAAGGTTATGGCGTCTGTTTTTTGAGATGCTAAAGGAAATATTTGGAAGAGGCAGCTACCATAACGAGCCCTTACTATGCAGATCAAATAAGAAAATTGCGAGAGCCCATCAGGGAAAAAAGACGCTGCAAACTGTGAGCTGGAGTGCTGTTTCACCAAGACAACGCCCTGACCCACAAAGCAGCAGTTGCGATGGCTGCAATCCAAGAAAAGGGATTCGAACTCCTTTAACACCCTCCCTATTTGCCGGATCTGGCTCCCAGCGACTTCTATCAAAGAAAGATACTAAAGAAAGAAGAACGGAACTACAAAAGAAAGAAAAGATGAAAGATACGTAATAGTCGGCTCAAAGAACACCTTCGGGGCAAGAAATTTGAGGACAATGATGAAGTGATGGCCGCTGTACAGGTGTTTTTGGAGGGCTAAGACAAAGATTTTTTTTAACAAGTTAATCATGGGTTTAGAAAAAAGATTTACCAAATGTATTTATTTGTTAGGAGACTATGTCGAAAATAAAAAAAAATGTTACTCTAATCATTGTTATATATATTGATCATCATTACTTATTGATCACCCCTCGTTTTCAGACGTTTTCTCAAATACAGTTGGAAATATGAATCTCTAATCCTATCACTGGAGTGTAAGTGCTTATCTAAATTATATTATTGTAATTTAATTTGGTTTTTAATTTTCGTAAATGTGAAAAAAAATAGCTCTATATATAAGTTGTCTGTGGTATATTTTAAGTTTGTAAGTGTAAATAGAGTAATAACAGTGTTACCTGTTCTATTTTCATTTTTCTTATTTGGAACTTCTATCCTATTCCTATCTACTAATTCCTGTTTTTAATATATTTGAGTGTGTGTCTGTCTGTCAGGCTAAGTTGACATTTATGTGATCTTTCTTGAAGCACATGACGTCTTCATTTTGTTGTGTACTACTTGTTGTGAGATCCATAAATAATTATATATAATTTCTAAAATATCAAGTATTATGTGACAGATTAAAAATTTAAAGTGGAAAAAGTGAGTGTTTAATAAATATAATAATGATTGGACACAGCTCACACACGGCCGTCTGATGTCACACTAGACAGAGCCCGTGCTATGGTAACCACACTGCTGATAAACATACTTATATATTACTAAATACGTACATATTACATATAAATTATACTTAGAAACAGAAAAAATCATCGTGCTCATCACACAATGGTTTTTCCGATTTCCAAAACAAAAACCATAAACTCCAGCTTAGCAGTTAGGGTCACTAACCACTAGACCAAGAGGTAAACATCCCGTTTGTAATAAATTAAAAAGAAATACATATAACTTATCAATTAAATAATATTTAAATAGCGTTGTCAATTTTGAAAACTATTTGACTAAACTGTTTCTGCTCAACATTAGTTTAAAACTTAAACTAAGTTGTATATTATCAACAAAAACTTAAGCTCCTAGTGCGATCATATATATACTTAAGCAAAGATTTATATTGCTCTCGTGAAAAAACTTAATTACTTAACTACGAAATAATAAATGGCGCTGTTTTACGATATGTTGAACGTATAAGGGGTCGTGCATATATCACGTAGGCAAGTCGGAAAAGGGTCTGGCAGCCCTGTAAACGTGGCAGTGCACTCTTTGACAGTCCGATCATGTCAAAAGTATATAATAGTCAGTTTGGATCTTTACATTACACAGTGTATGTGAAGTTGTTTCCCACTCATTTAGATCGTTTAAAGTACGCTACGGTTTTTAATGTTTTTGATCAAAAGAGCGATTCAGAAAAAGAAGGTATATATATATATATATATATATATTGTGGTACAGAAAATCTGAAAAATTGAATGAGTACAGTAAGAAACAAAAGAATGAAAAGAAACCAAAATGAGACTGCAGTTTCCTTTAATGGAAACACTTAAAGTTTATAATCTTAGATTAAGATTTACTAATAAATAACCAAAAAAAGTCATTCCTTAAACGGGACCGCGTTGTGCAAGAATAATTCAATACCCAATATTATTTGGACTTTCACTTAGGCTTATAGAGCTAAATTTTTAACTTTGCCGACGTAATATCTGGACGACCCTATGAATCTATTTAAGGCACAAATATTTAGATGTATAAAGCTCCTACCTAGTAAAATATACAACATCGAACTAAGAAACTCGATGTTGTGTAATTTGCGATATAAATTATTTGGTATATACATATGTAAATGAAATGTTGCATATACATATTTGCCGAAACAATTTCTAAAACTAATCTTTAATAAACTGAAATATATTAACTCTTTTGTCGGTGGTCCAAGTCGCTACATATTTACAATTTTTTTTTATATACATAATAAACAACACCAGAGCCATTTTTGAGTGATAATTACACTTAGTCTAGTATAATAATACAAAAAAGGTTTATACGAGACAGTCTAAGGCCTTTTTTTTGCTTTTTTGTTTTTTTCTGATTTTTTTTGTTTTTTTACTATTTTTTTTTTCATTTTATTTCGTTTTTTTTTAAAAGCCCGCCAAGGGACTCTTGTCTCTATGATAGAAAGCATGAATTAAATCCAAGAGTTGTGGTCACCATACTTACCGAATGCAGACAATGCAGTATGGTGACCCACACTGGATGAGATGCTTTTTCACGCCCCGTATGGTGACGTAAAAGGCAAGACAGTCATCGTGGCAGTGTAAGGCTCACACACTCATCACGATAACTGTCACCTCTGAATCAATAGGTATGCAATATTCTGTCTAATAAACCTTTTGCATCAATTTATACTTCTTAGTGTAATCGTATTTGAAATTCTAAATGTTGTAGTTAATTATTTTGCTATGAGTCGTTACTGTTGGCCATTGTTAATTGTCACTATTGGTGTGTAACACCACCCTGTGCGTTTTGAACATGTTAAGATTAACTTTGCTGTAATAATGTTTAATTTGTAATATTAACTAATTTTCTCACAATATTATGACATATTAATTCAGACCATCAACACATTAAGCGACTTAAAATTCCCTCCATTCCTTTCCTTGGAACCCATAAACAGACGGTTACAATTAATAGATGATTTAAACTTGGCGCATAATAATGGACTTCATATATTTAGAGTTATTAACCTACTGATAATAATACATCTAGCATATACATCACAAAATTTCCCGGCATTTAGAAGAGAATAAAGAAAGGAAAAAAACTCAATGCAATTTAAACCTTACTCAAACCTCAAATAAAGACTATATTACTAAATAACTCCTAGATTACATTTCATCGAACACACAATAAGATCCCACTAAGTAAACAGTTTATGACATTAACAGTGCAAAAGATCGGTCGATTTGCTTTAACACAAAATGATCGGTTAAACCACTGTGACGTCACAGCGTCCCAAAAACCGGCAGTTACACTTAGCCCAAGCAGTTATCCCCACTGGTAATGCTAAGAGTAATTGCTCTCCCCACTGGTAGGGATAAATGTAATATAATACTTAGCCCTATCGGTGGAATAAGCATAAGTGGAACTGACCAAGAAAACCGGTGTTAAACAATTTTATTGCTTTTCAGCTAGTGTTGTTTTTGTTACGTTATTGCATCATCCTTAGCTCATGAGTTGGATGAAGGAATATATTCCGTAGCGCAGGGGATTTTACATACCCTACTAGTTGTGTTTAAGACTCACATTCACGTTACAAACACACACACACACATACACACAATACACACTCATACGTCCACATAATAATAATTGCTCTTTTTCCGAAGAGTAATTTTGATAGCCGTCTCTCCCACAAACTAACTCAAAATGCGATTTAAAACTTAGATTAAGATTGTTATTTGCAACCATTTCGCGGTAAGAAAGAACAATAAATATATATTATTATTGACGAAACGGACACAAAGAAGACTCGGAACAGCAATTTGTCCCATGTAATGATTGCATGTACAACGTTCAGCGCAGTAGGAAGCGGCGAGGTGACCGCTTAACACCACACCACGTTATACGTGCAGACATTTTCTAACGCGCGAGTGGAAGTGGGTTTAAATCATTATTCATTTCATATTAATTTAAACCATATTCGTTACAAATATTGTAAGTAAATACAGTGAATAGTTAGACAGTAGCGACTTACACGTGCAACGCAACAAAAACATTCTACAGCACCATCTATCGGAGATACGCCGAACTATGGAGTAATTACTAATCCTGTATCACGATATAGGTGATTGGTATGTATACAATTACTCACAAGGCAACGCACAACGCCCACAACACCATTTATCATACTAAGGGTAATAGACTTATATACTTTTATTGTAAATTATATATATACTTCCGATCCGGGAATCAAACCCGAGGCTTCAAGCACAGCAGTAGCATACACAACCACTGCGCCACCGAGGCAGTTAGTAAGGTCGAAGTATCTTTCCTTTGTGTTCACAGGGACATGACATTTGTTCATTCAGCCTGTTTACTTAGTGGGTTTCATTTATTTCATTCATTCACTTATTTGTACAACATATAACAGAGTAAGTATGTTGTTCGTAACATACAAATTTTCTCTTATTGTCTTATATATTAACTTATATTCTGTGCTGTTGGAGCAAGCAAACCATATGCCTGAATAAACTGTGTTAGCTATTTCTCGAAATTAAGGCATTTGAAAAAATCATATTCATTGTTTAAATTGCTATAAACGCAACAACCTGACCTTGACCAGGTCGCTAGACTAATTCCTAGGGGGTCTACCCACGCTCTGGGCTTCAGTACGGGGTTGCCACTTTGGTACCTTTCTGAGTTTTCAAGGTTTCTATCGAATTGCTTCCGAATTGTGAACTATGCATTGGCTACTAAACGCAAGTTTACAGTAGAACAGTTTACAGCTAGTTACAGTAGAACCAGTATACAGTAAAGTACAGTAAAACCAGTACAATACAGTAGGACCAGTACGGTAGAAGACCAAGCGGTATTCAATACTTCGACATACCTTAAGATGTTTTTTGCTTCTTATTGTTATCGCAATAGGTCTTAGATTACCCATCTAAGACTTTTTTAATCAATGCCTACCTAAGTGACTACTTTGCCCGATGGTAAGCTTCAATAGAATTTAAAAGTGGTGGTCGACATACTAATTGCGAATGCAGACAGTGTTTGGCGATCCACACTGTGGCGGTCTAATTTAATATTTGAAATAGAGGCCTAATATTTTTAATACACGTCTATTAAACTTAACAAAGATGAAGTCAATTCAGATTATTAATTTAACATTCTGTGATGTAAAATAATTAACAGTCATATTCAAGTCAAATCATAAACTGTTTTTTTTTTAAAGTTATGGATGTATAATGTAGCTTGCAAATGGCTTAATCTTTATATATTCGGTCATTTTTATAATAAATTGAGGGCATATGATATGAGTACAGATCAATTTTTTTGTGTATTGTACAATATTTTACATAGAATTGAAGTGATTTTTTTGAATTACCGACTATCTTTTGAAATTTTTCAAAAGAGGGACTATCTGACTCGCATCTGAGGGCCTCTGCGCATAACTTTCATTCTCTGAACATATTTTTTAAGTCCTTTTTTCCAAGACCCATTTTCGTTTTCATCTTAAAGACAACTACATTAAAAGGGGGTAAGGGTATTTTGAGACTAGGAGAATTGGGGTAATGGATCCTTTGAAAAAGGACATTTTACGCACTGAGGCCCATCAAGGCCAAGAAATGTTTATGTCATTATGGCAGGCTCTTAAAAAAAAACTGTCTTTTCAATATCAATTCAACATAAAGGAGTTTCTACATTAGAATCATTCGAAATTGTTGTACCTATAGTTGGCAACCCCAGGAAATAGTTTGAAGAGGTTACTACTACTCTCATACCCGTATTTACATGATAATAGCCCTTAGCACATTACTAACTTTGCAGTTGCAGACGGGACACCTTTTAGATTTAACCCAAACTTTGACTGCACACTTGTAACAACAACATATGTGCGCGATACGGCCGTGAACGAAAACGCCAGATTTAGGCGCCGACACGCACACCACGCACAAATCTTTAGTCTCCAATTTCTCAATTAGAGTATTAGCAATTACTTTTTTACTTATCTTAATATCTACATTTTCGATAGTTATAGCTGGATCGCTGACTGTTTTAACGAGAGGTCGTATGATTCCAACGGATTTAGAATCATCAGATGACAAGTCGGACTCAGAGTCCGTATGAGATATCCGCCTACGTTTAGAATTACGCTCCGGGTAATCAGAGCGACGTTTCTTAGACCTACTTATTGATTTTTCTGTTTTAGTATTGGATGTCCCCTCACCAAGATTGTACTGCATCTCCTGGCTGTGCGGTGAGTCCACGCCGGTGTCCTGTGACAGGGGACGCGGAATCGTGTACGACTCCTGCGAGAAAGTGCTCGGTAGCCCTGAGTCCTGTGATAAAGTGCTCGGTAGCCCTGAGTCCTGTGATAAAGTGCTCGGGATTTCCTCTAGTTCCCGCGATGAACACCTCGCGATTTCCTCTAGTTCCCGTGATGAAGATCCCGAGATTACCTCTAGTTCCTGTGACGAACACCTTGGGATTCCCTCTAGTTCCTGTGATGAACACCTCGGGATTGCCTCTAACTCCTGTGAGAGAGTTTTTGGTATTTTGTGTATCGTGGTTGAGTCCGTTTGTGTTTTCGTTTCTCGGTTCTTTTTGCGTTTCGGCCTCGGTGGAAAGAAACTTTTGCGAACCTGAAATACGAATTGAATTGTAAAAGTTTGGGTAATGTAGTGTCCACATCTCCGCCACGGCAGTCTGATCCCAAACTAGACAGAGCCTGTAGTGTGGTAACCTGATAAACATACTTAGTACAGAATATATACTTTTCAAAAGATACATATTATAGACACATTGAAGATACTCTTGGATTCTATTCATGCTTTCCATCAGGCAGAGTAGAGTCACTTTGGCAGGCTCTTAAGATTGATTGATTGAAGATAAAACAAATGTACTCGTCACACAATTTATGCCGAGTTGTAATCGAACCCACGCCCTCCGACTCAGTCAGACTAACAGATCATTACCTGGAAACATTTCTGGCAGTATCGATATAGTGGGTTGTTGTTCTCAGCGTGACATTGTACACAGTTCCAGTAGTCGATCAGGTCCATCTCACTGTCATCCGTCTCATACGTCTCCGTTTGCTCCGAGTCAGCGAACTGTAGCTCGCCGTCATCACCAACGGACACCTCTATTACTTTCGTTGATATTATTTCGTTCTGAAATTTTTAACGATCTATATTCATAAAGGGAATATGTTGGAGGTGGATAACTGTCAAGTCAGCTTAAGTGCATTAAAATAATGATCTATGACGCCATTTTTCCTTTGGTAAGTGAGCACCGTCGTCCATGGACCCCTGGAACTCGAATTGCAAATGCTTTGCCACCCTTACAGCAACATAGTCCTAAGTTTTTATTATATTTAAAAGAGAATTCCTGAGACGGAGAAATGTGATGGCGATGATAATTTGGAATATTTCAAATACCACACTTAAATTATTTTTTTTACAACGACCGCACTGTGAACAAGTTTTGTACCGCGGACGACTTTACAAACATAAAAGAAACGGAAACAAAGAATAGTCTCAAGGAGGCATTCCCTACTCGTCATCACCCATTTGGCTCTAATTTATAGGACATGTAGGACTTTGTTAAAGATGAAATTATCCAAAGTGGGAACTCCAGATGACCAAACGTTGAGAAAAAAAAAATGTCGCGCGACTTTTTCACCATTTAAGCAATAAATTTAGAGAAGTTTACCAAGCAGTAGTTGGCGTAGTGGTAAGAGCTCCGACTAGTGATCTCATGGTCGTGAGTTCAATTCCGCCTGGGGAGACTTTTTTTTAATTTTTGTAGTTTTTCAAGTATGTTTTTCTATGGAGATGTTGAAACAACGACGTGACTGTAAGAATGCGGCGTTTATAACGTGTGCAAGATGTAGAAATAATTTTCGTTTTTCATGTTTTTACAATAAATATCACCCTGACACATGTAAATCGAATGTTAACGAATAAAATTTTTAATTTTCATTTATACGTCTGTTAGTACGCGCTTCAATTACAATCCCTTATTAAATAGTTTGCAATCCTAATATTTTACCTTTCCTATGCCTTTTACGTATAAATATATAAATAAAATAAATTATTCACTTCTTTGTTTAAATGAGAAAAAATAATAAAAAAAATTCATAAAAAAAAATATTTTTAAATTTTTTGAAAATCAAAAAAAAAATTAAAATAAATTAAAAAATAAAATAAAAAACAAATTGAATGGAAAATTAAAAAAAAGTCTCCCCAGGCGGAATCGAACTCAAGACCATGAGATAACTAGTCAGAGCTCTTACCACTACGCTAACTACTGCTTTGTAAATTTCTCTAAATTTATAGCTTGAATGGTGAAAAAGTCGAGCGAAATTTTTTTTTTCTCAACGCTTGGCCATCTGGAGTTCCTACTTTGGGTAATTTCATCTTTAACCAAGTCCCACATGTCCTATAAATTTGAACCAAATCGGTGATGACGAGTAGGGAATGCCCCCTTGTCAGACTCAAAACAACAATTTGTGAATCACACAAAGTGTTGTCCCATGTGTGGTTTGAACCAACAACACTCAACGCAGTAGAAAGTGACGTGGCGACTGTTTAGATCACTTGGCCAACCGTGTAGTCGTTTCATAATAAATATAACAAGTAGACTAACAGTGCGGACTAAGACTACTTAGTCCAGCAGACACTCACTCGCAGTGGTTTCACCAGTCACATCACGGTTTCCTATAGCGCTGAATGTTGCAGAACACATTGGACAACGCTTTGTGTGGTCCACAAATTATTGTCCTGAGTTTACATGTCCTTTGTGTCCATTTCATGAATGTTTGTAAAGAACCCAGTACTTTCGTGCGTGAATTGCTTCTGTTTTAAAGCAAAGAAGATATTTATTGACAGATTTTAAGGAAAATATTTTAGAGAGCCTCGTTTTTTTGTGACATGTAATTCGAATCTGAAAGGTTCGACATTAGTTAGGTAGTAGACCCACGCTGATTTCAGCACAAACGGGGCAGTACTACCCTCTCACAGAAGACCAACCTTAAGCGACAGCACCCGTGCTGTCGTGTTTCGTTGGTGAGTGCAAGACGGGAGGCCCATTGATGCCGGGGTGACATTTATCGTGGTAACTGTGTGAGCCCGTCACTGCCATGCCACCAAGCGCGGCGTGAAAAAGCATCTCACTAGGCCGCCTTAGTGTAAGTCGCCGTACTGCATTGTCTGCATTTGCAATGAGTATGGCGACCACAACTCTTGGATTCTATTCATGCTTTCCATCAGGCAGAGTAGAGTCACTTTGGCAGGCGCTTAGTATAGGAAAAAAAATCTTTGTACAGAAATTCAGTAGCGTATAGTACGAAGGTCGTGGAGGTTTGATGGCAGTTGTTCCACGGATATATCTGAAGTTCAACCGTGTGCACTTCGACCTAAAATAGTTTGGGGGAAATGGATCAGAAGAATAAAAAATGAAAAGGCGAAAAGTTCTTACCTCGCTCTGCGTGGAAGTATCTCCGTCCACGGGTGGTTTATCCTCGATGTCGGAATCCGTGACGGGCTCGTACTCCACGTCGCTGTCGTCACTCGCTCCCTGCGGCAGAGTCTCCGTGTCGCTCGTGTCTCGTGCATAATCTACAACACACACACTGTTACCACACTGAACACAGCCCACCCTGGAACCATTATTTTCACACGCCGAGATGACCGCCACTGGAAATAAGTCACCTCTATTCTTTATTGGACATGATTCTTTTTTCAAAATTGTCTATGCCTCGGGATTTTTTTATTTTCGAATTTCGAATAGGTTCACTTTTTTTGCAAGCCTGTTACTTTTTAAAATCACCAATGTATTTTTTTTCACTTGATGCCTTTTTATTCTTTTACCATCTTTTAAGAATATTTTCTTGTTTTCATAATTTTGTGTTTTCCTAATTCTTTATACTCTTTTCTTTCCTTTTTTTTTATCAAATGTTACTTATATATAGAACTTAAGCTAGTCATAAACATTTATACTGATATGGCTGTGATAAATAGTCGATTTTATAAAGATTAACGTCAAAATATACAATTAGATAGGCATTACGAGAAATGATGTGTGAGCTGCCCATTTGCGAAGAATAAAATTCATCTGTTCCTCCGGTGCAAATATTTACAATCAAATTTTTTTTTATCTGTTGTTTTATCTGTGTCTGTTGTTTTCTTTTGTATTTATTTTAGGACATTATTATTATTTGAAAATTATTTGAATATTTCTACCGTCTTCAGTCGACAGCGTCAGAGTTGTGAGTCAAGGTATACTTATTGCCATATTATGCCCTAACGAGGATGATAAATAGATAATACTGATTTATCGATGTAAAGAAGAATATACATAGGGCCAAAGATTTTTCGTTTAAGTAAAGTTTTATCGATGGGTTGTTTTATTTATGTATAAATTCTTTAAACTTTAAAATCCTTCAACTTTATATGACGTTTACAAACGAACTCACACACGTATACTCTATAACAACCATACTACCAGAAACAGAATACTATTGAATCGTTTATTAGGGTCACCTCTAGCTGGTACGACTTTAAACATTACCAATATGACCAATTTCCAAGAATGCCACACCAAAAAAAAAACTAATAAAAAAATTAACAAATGCATTTGATTATCTATGGTAATAAATATCTATTATATTGACTAGACATTAGTCTGACGTATTATTATTGAATGAATCGTGAATTTAAATCAATAAAAAGTGTTTAGAAGTATGTTTATCCGCAGACTGGTCAGTTGTATGGCCTGGTTATCATAAAACTGGCTCTGCTTATTAGTTTCAGATTAGATAATTACGCAGTATGTGAAGTCTTTGAAAGTATTGAGTTCTTTCTTCGAAGCTATATGTTAGATATGTAACAAAGAAGCCCTGCTATGTTGCACGTTCATTCATAATATGAGCCACACACGACTTAAGAATAGGGCTGTCACCTTATGCATAAAATAAATTAAAAAATTATGAAATAAATGCCGTCAGTATAAAGAGGCAGAGCTACAAGACATCGTGTATGTTAACATTACATTTGACATATTCAATTTAATTTTATATCTTTTTTATTTTAATTATTTGGAAAAAATTGACTAACGATTATTAGAAAAAACACATTAATAATCTCTCAGTTTGAACATAATTTTAAAGGCATTCATGAGTCCCGACTAAAATTCAAACACAACCATTGGCAACCCTACTCACCATTCGTATGACATTGTGAATTCCAAGAAAATGGACACCTGCAAATTGGTAGCATTAAAAGCGCGAACACGACTATTATACCACAGCCAAACACTCAACAAAACCAACTAAAACTATATACTTATACACTTAATGAAATAAAAACACATTTCAAATTAGGGTTATCACAGTGCAAAAAGAGCGTGCAGTAACATTAAAAACTTTGTGCTCTAAACTGCATTAGTAAGGTGCTTTTATGAGCTTGGTGGAATGTTTTTATGGTGTGAAAGTCGTCATCCCTTAGACTTTTTATTATTTTAATTTTATGTGGCGCCTTGCTGATGTTTTTAACTAATATTAAAAATGTGAATGTATCGGAGGAGAGGGAGAGATTAACTTGGGGAAAGAAAGCAGGTAATGAGGGAAAGAAGCAGGTAATGAGGGAAAACTTTTTCTGATAAAAAAAATGTTCTCGGACTTACAAAATTACGTATCCGCAGTCATACAGTAAATGAATGTACACTTTGGTTAAGGAAAACAGCTGTACTCGTAATCTTCATACTTTCCTAATAAGATATGATATCACGGTATCAACTGATATTTATGCCCGCCATGTAGAATCAATAAAGTTACAGCAAAAACATATTATTCTCAGAAATTTTAACACAGCGTGACACGTCAGTACACGTCAACTGTGTTAAAATTGTCAAATCTAATACATAAAATTCTCGTGTCACAGTTTTCGTTGCCATACTCCTCCGAAACGGCTTGACCGATTTTGATGAAATTTTTTGTGCTTATCCGGTATCTATGAGAATCGGCCAACATCTATCTTTCTTCCCCCTAAATGTTAAGGGTTTTACAACCCTAAATTTTTTTTTTAATTTTTTAGACAAAATTTTCAATTTCTATTTTTTTATGATACAACATACAAAAATACATACAATCCTCAATTTTCACCCTTCTACGATCAACCCTTATTTTTTAATGGCCATTTTAGTAAAAATGGCAAAACAACATTTGCCGGGTCAGCTAGTATATGTATAATATGCAAGCAAGTAATTTGAATCGTTTACAAATTTCTAGTAAAAATTATTATTTTTAAGTCTATGTAAACGATTCATTTTTTATTCTCAGATGTTTTTACTGTTACTTTTGTATCATTCAGTGTTATTTTAACTGCTACATGACATAAATTGTGACTGCCCTATGTAAAAATCCACCTAATTTACATTCTTCGAAATTACTTCAAAAACTTGCAAGTTATGAACCGGTTTGGAAAATTCTTTTTATTTTTGAAAGAGTTTGCACGTGGTCCCATTAAAGTTCGAAGTAGGTGCATTGAAGTCGGTAATACTTTTTTTAAGTTGATTTAGAATTTACAAAAATAAGTCTTTTTAACTTCAAATTCCTTTTTGTTAACAGTATTTTGGAACGTTTTTATTTCTTAATTAGGTTTTTTTTTAAACAGTTATATATTGTATTTGCCGTTTTTCTTTCGTTCTAATTTTATAGTCACCGTGTTTAAAGCAAATATAGTTATGTAATTAAGCGTAAATAAATCAAAGCAGCCAACGATGATACCGAAGCGTAATATACCGTGAATCCCAATTTGAAATATGTATGACATAGTAATATTCAATTCTAATTCTACATCTACAATTTACTATCTTATATTAAAACTACGAGATCAATAGTAAGCGTTCTATGTAGATACATGAATCTGAAATAGGCAATAATATCACAGACAGGCAAATTTATACCGTCTGTATTAGTAACTAAACTCACTGTTGAATCTCATCGGTATGAGTTAATCTCAAATCAACTGCGTTTCGACGGCGAGGGTGTTCGGCGTTACCGCGTCATCAAACGCAACGCCGAACGCGGGCACCGTGACGATTGATGTGACATAAACTCACACTAGGCCCTCAGTTATATAAAAGCACGGGAGTCAACGTGATTACATAACATGTTTTATATATCTTTGAATTAGTCATAGACAGACTTCGTGTGTCAGTGACTGCTGTGTATGTGATATATAAAACGTGACTGCTTTTGCCGTACAAATACTTAATTATCGTGGAATGCGAAAGTCTAAAATTAGAGATGTGCCGACCACGACCTGTAATCCGATTAGTCGATTAGTCAGGTGTCGACTAGTCAGGCAATCCAATCGCGGATTGAGGATATTTTGTCACTTTCCCTAACACGCATCGTTTACAGCCAATTTGTGAGCAAATCGCAAGCGGCGCCGTGACTAAGCGAACATGTTGGAACATGTTTTGATTATTACGCATGCGTGTTCTTGTGTAAAAATAAAGACTGTTATTATTCTTTAAAGTAAAAGAGGTCAATATACAAATTGATAATGTCAAAAAGAATGTGAAGTCTGTATGTGAATGTATAAATGTTTTATTATTTAAGAAATACATCACATCAAATATTAACAGCTTTTACAGTCCACTGTTGGACTTACGCCAAGCTGGCCAAACAAGTTGGTATAGGGGTTGTCTCAAGTTTTCCTTCTCTTTGCTGTGACGTAATCCTGCATAATTTGTTTTCGTAGTCGCTTCTTATGACACCCATGGGGTGAATAGGTGTGCTGACACTACATATTCTTTATCCGTCATCTCACAAATAAAAAGCACACCAATGAGAAATGCATGCAAAGTAAGAAATCGAACTTTGTCGAATAATCGCTGACTAGTCACCGACTTCAAAAATGGCCGGATAGCCGGCTTTACCGACTAGATACCGCCTAGTCGGAACATCTCTATAATCAACCTGATTCGTATTCCATGCTTTTGAACTGTCTGACGTCTCCAACATGTTGCACTGGCCGTGAGTACGGACGCACCCAAACGTCAGACAATTTTGAAGTATGTATCCATTAATCGTGTTAATTTTCGAACGCATCGGACTTATTATAAGTTAATCTCAACGACTGACAAATGGTTAGAAAACATTAGACTGGAACTTTTCTGTCTTATGTTTCCTGTTAAATACTCATTTTCGTGTTCCTGTGAAGTTAAAACTTGAGTCCAGCCTGGGACTCAAGTTGTAACTTCTCTTTGTTCTCGGAAAATACAAACAAACTTATTTAACAATATACACATACAAAAAATCCTTTCTTCCTTCCATACATTGTACATATTATAAACTTAATCTACAGCTAAAATATTGATCATAATCTCGTCATAGTCTTCGGGTTCTGGGATCCTGACAGACAACCATGGCTCCTGGGTAGACCATCAGGGGTACCGGTTCATACGGATCTGACAATCACCATTAACAAAATATTAATATTTTCATACTAACATCTTTCCGTGAATTTTGACTTTTTTATATAAGTTATGTAACTAGTGTTTCTGCTACTTTAGATGGGTCTAGGAGTAGTTTCATAAAGATAATAATTAACCCAGGACAAAGTGTAATTAAAGCTCGAAATCGTTTCATGGCAACACTCAAGAATTTAAATGAGCCTTGAAGGCAAATAAATATGCAATTAGGGTGTCGAGCCAATACAGACAATACAGACATACGACAAACATTTCTTCGATTTAGTACCTGCAAACCTTCGCTAATAAAAAATATCTTGGACGATAAACCTAATTTTATTATTATTTCTCAGCAATAATTGAAAATAATAGACATTTAACTATAAATAGTTTTAAATAGGTCTTCAAAACAATTTTAAGAACAAACTTTTGCGCTGCTTTTTTTTTCTAGCCAGTATTAAAAAGTGTTGTTTTTGTGTTTTTAGCTGTGTAGTGAAAAAAGTACATACGGACACATCACCTGTGATCTGCTCCAAGCTGCTAAAGATAAACATTTCACAGAAACAGACTACACTTACGAGTCACGAGTCAATACATTTGTGTACATAATTGATTAGGCTGTAAAAAAGGTAGCAGGAAATGCTAGACTTAATACTCTCAATATAGAATTGAGAGTATGTCCAAACTAAAGATTTGCAAAATAAATATTGGAATACTTGTTTAATTATCGAAGTATTCGATTCTTAAATGTTCTGTATTATGTATTTTCGTGATTTAAAATTACTATTTAGCAAATAGACAATTATTAAGTAGTGTTAGAAAATTACAAATATAAAATTATATAAATACTTAAACAAAATATCTATTACTAGCTACATACCATAAATTTAATGTTCCTACCTGATTACACTACATTGATATTTAATAACTAACATCGGAACTAAATTACCATAGACTAATTGTTTCGTAATAGACGGTCGACTGTACCACCCAAAATCATGAACAGACATGTTCTTACATGAACGCATTGAATTTCTAAAATTGGACATGCTCAAAATGATCACCCAAAAAAAGCTGAGTCTTTGAACTTAAAATTAGTAATCGTAGGTGCATGTTCAGACATGTCCAGCAAACGGTACAACCTCAATTGCAGTTCACAGACGTGAAACGGTCTGGGTCTAATGGCTACGTGGTAAATGAAGTTTTTATTTATTTACATTTAAAACGACAAAGATGGTTTTGTTAAATATGAAAGGGGAAGTCCCTGAATACATAGTTGTGTTATTTTTAGCATTACAGGAAGTGGTTGGGAATGTAGAAGTCGTATACAACCGGTTTTTAGTGGATTTTCTTGTGAAATAGATAAGGGAATGTTGTATAATATAATTACTTATTATGATTTTTATTACATAGTAATCAATTTTTGGATTTTTTAAATTGGTAGCTTATTATTCTATTTAATAATATTTCACACTAGCAGAAAAAATATGTATCGTTATTTTAACATAGCTTATTGAAGTTAATACCTATGAAACATTGATCTATTTTACACTAGATTAGTAATTACGAACCAATAACGTTTATACTGCAATCAAAAACTCGATCTTGATCAAAGCAAATGTCAGTTTAGTGTACAATGTAGCGCCAACCGAGGTTAACGTAGTGACAGGTGATAACAAACATTAAAATAGGTAAATGTTTGGTCAAAGAATGCGATTCAAGGTCACAAAACTATCATAAATCAAGCAGAAATACTTTGTAAATACATTGTTTTTTGTATTGACAGTGAGGTTAATAACACTATAATATAATCATATACAGTGTTACCATAACAAGTCTTTTTTACCAAAATTAATGTGAGAATTTGTAGTTTAAGAAAAAATTTGCTTTTTCCTCTGTTCCAAAATGGTTTGGCAGTAACAATAAAACATGATAGGATTATTTAGTCTTCACACGTATTTAATTCATATTGATAATAAGCAAATTAATTGTTATCGTGAAATTTCGTGACGTGTGCGTTATATACAGCAGGACCTCTTTAATCCGAACGCCGAAAATTTACCCTCCGTTCGGATTCGTAGAGCGTTCGGATTATGGTATGTTAGGAACTATACATAGGTATGGTAGTGCAAAATACTAATTAGTATATACTTATTCAAAAACATATAAACAGTAACATTTATTAAACTTTTTTAAAGAAATCCTTTATTTTAGTTTGTCGAGAGGTATTTAATGAGCAACTGGCGAGAAAAGCGAGCGGGTATGGGCCGTTCGGATTAGACGTGGTTCGGATTAAAGAGGTCCTGCTGTACCTACATGCGAAATTTCATCGCTTTATACATTGGACGTTTTAAATTTATGCTATTAAGACGTAGTAAGTAGACGTACGTAAAAATAAGATTGCAACATAAAAATAAATTGTTTACTCTAACTATAAAAAAAATCTGAAAAGACTCAGCTCAACGACAGTGTTTAATTTCATTTTTATATTTTATTCTAACAAAAATTGTCCAGCTATTTTATTAGCCATACTTATTCCAATCTATCATAAATACAGTGGACCCCCGATTATTCGACAAACGTTTTGCAGGGCAGTGTCGGACTATCGAATTTGTCGGATTATAGAGTACTGCCTAAAACCCCCTATAGCCAGGATTTTTTTACAAAAGAGTACCTTGTTATCCGACAAATTACAGACAAATGATAAGATTGTATATGTTGTTGTCTTCTGGGCTTGTGACGACATTACTAGGTACGTATACGTCATACACAATGAATAAACAGTAAACAATGAACGCACGCTAAGCTGCACCGCTATCACACGTAGTCAAATTCAAACTAAGCAATCGGAATCGAAACAATACCTACGCGTCGAGCACAAGTTGTAACCTGTTCAATCATGCTCGATCTACAAAAATTGCGAAAATTGTTTGATTGATGTCGGATCACAAGGGGGTCCGGATTAGACAGGGGCCGGATTACCGAGTGTCCACTGTATACATTTTTTTACAGAATTTATAAGCTCCGTTTTACGATTTTTATAGGTAAATTTTCATACGCTGATCCGTCATCTTCAGTTTTTATGCTTTGTCTTTGTCTTGTGACGCATGTAAGTGAGACATACGTACGAGTATGTTTGCTTTCAAATGTCAAATGGTTTCAAAACTATGTCTTCACGGTTCAGAGTGACTATACTTTTTATGTGACAATGAAGTTTACTCCTCTATACGGTTAGAGAGACGTCGAAAGCTTTTTATTTCACATATTTTTTTTCAGTACACTTCCCCAAGGATGATTTATTATTAGAAACAAATCGCAAATAATACATGTAAATGGTTTCGTTATTATTTCATATTGACTGCTGTCATTAAGTAATTTGTAATTCGATAAGTTTTGTGCAGTAAAATGATTGTCGTAAAATTCTATGGTTGACTTAAGAATTTAATATAACAAACATTTTACATACGTATAATGAAAAAGTAATTTGTTGTAATTTCTAAAATATAAATAAATTATTACACTCAAAAATTATCGAATCACTGGTTTGATTAAAATTATATGTACAAAAATTAAAATAGTTTTTATATATATAGATATTAGGAACGTAATATCATTATGTCAAAAGTGTCAACAGAACGTATTTTACATTCAAAATACGTTATAAAAATACATGTCTTAATAATATATGTCAATTTATACTCTATGGCCTATACGTACATATGTATACAACTTGACAATCAGAAAACAGGACTTCAAGGAAGGAAAAGTTATATAAGTTGCATCTCTAGTATACGTCTAATGACCAATGTAGCTAAAAATAAGTATCTATGGTAACATCATAAGTCTGAATAGTTTACTATTTATTGGTTATAACAGTCCGTATTTTAAAAGACGACTCAAGTATCACTTGATCTCTGATTAGTTGAAATAAGTATTGAGTTTAAATCGAAACTCAAGCGTCATTCTTATTATAGAATACGCTTTAAGTTTTACCAGTTCAAGCTGGTATCAAGAATTGATTTCAACTCACAGTCTGTTCTCAATTACGTTGCCGCATTATCGACATTAACATTCCGTATCAAGCAAATTTTATTTTAAAAATTCTATGAATTTGTATATAGTAAACTATTGGCTAATGTGGCAATGTAAGCACATTTAATGAAAACCAGCTCGCTCAAAATTAAATATAGTAAATATTCAAATAAAAATGACTATATATTTGTATAATGTTCCAATTGTCATCAGCACTTGTCATGTTAGATTGTCATACTATGTATTTATTTTCATATTAATGTTTTATTTTTATTATAGACCAAAAGATTGCAGTGATTTTAATTAAAAAAAATAGTTGAATGTGTTTTTAACTGAATTAAATATCAATTAGGGTTAATTAAAGTGAACTGAAATAAGTGTGATAAGTAATTCTTACGTAAATGAATAAAGTAGTAATAAAAAAAAATTAGAAATAAATCATTGTAAAACACGTTCTTATCCCCTTAAAGACCTCAGAAATCACCGCTTGAGACTAGCTTCAGCTTGTCTCAGGTAAACAAAGATCACTCCTGTCAAAATCTATACCTGAGAAAAGATTTTGACACAAGTGTCGTTCTAAAATATTCAGCTATGACTCACTTGAGTATGCATCAGTGAATCCCGTTTTAAAATAAACATAGTTTCACAATGCAATATGACAAGTGTTAATGGTGTATTATATTAAAAACTCATAGAAATTGTTTGTAATTTTTTTTTTTAATGTAACTTGCTGCATGATACGGAATATTAATGTCGATAATTCGGTAACGTAATTGAGAACAGACTGTGAGTTGAAATCAATTCTAGATACGAGTTTCAACTAAGTACAACTTAAAATGCGTAAGAATAACACTTAAGTTTTGATGTGAACTTAAACTAATTTCAAGTAATCAGAATTTAACTGATACTTAAAACGACTTTCAAAATACAGGCTCTAGTGTTGGATAGCCTGTTGTTCGGGTAAGCTTAATTGTTATAACATCAGACTATGGCTAATAACGGTAAAAATATTGCACAAACGGCGAAAATTTAGTTAATTTAGATAGTCGCAAACGTAATGAGTAATTAAAACTACTTTATAATGTTAAATATCTCATATAATGTCACATATATTTCATACCAATATTGTCATGAAGAATATGAAACTCAATCACATGGAGACATAGGAGGAATCTTGACTTATCGTTAGTATAAGCATTTTAAATTATATTAATAGCGCTTAATTTATATTATTGATAACAAAAGCATTACTAAGATATGTTCATATCAGAATAAAATAATAATATACATTATTAACGACTTTAAAACGCAACAAGTCTGAACAAGTCGACTGCGAACCGCAAAGTCATGCGTGACGTGTGAAAGAGACAGCGGATCAATGGTTTACAACCGGAAATAACTTTGATTTGAGGTAAATAAGGAGTGTTAACTGTGGGTTGTGTGGGAATTTACTAAATTTTATGAGGTACCTATGTTTAATCTCTGGAAGTCAATGTATGTACTACCAAAGGTATAAGTTTTTAATTATATGCCCCCATATTGTGGGCAAATGGGTAGATGAGTAACCTAATAAATGGTAAGTGACCACCGCCCTTGGACACCAATGACTCAAGAGTAACAAATGCCTTGTCACTCTTCAAGTCCTTCTTTCCCAGAAATAATATTATTTTATAAATTTGAATTTACGTGTTAATACATATAATATTATATATACATATAATCTATATTAAAATAAAGCTAAAGTTTTTTTTTGTTTGCCTGATTTCTGAAACCGTCAGCCATATCCCAATAATACTTTTTGTGTTGGATAGAATATTTATTGAAGGAAAATGCAGGTTATGTAATGTTACACTAATAACCTTCAGGGACTGAACAATAACAATAAACGCAGATGAAGCTACAGGAAATAGCTAGTATATTATCATTATAGTATTAAAAATATATCAAGCGCGATAACCGTAGCAGAAAAATTGAAAGCGAGCTAATGTGTAGTTTGGAGAGTAGATTATTTTTGTAATCAATAGATTGATGAAATTTTAACTTTATTTTTAATTATGATAACCAGTAATGATACTAATGACTGATGAGGCTGTCAAAAATACTTTAGGTGACTTGACTTTGAATGACTTTTGGATGTTTTGAATTAAGTTGAATAATAGTTGTGCAAACATAGCTTAAGATTAAGATAAGTACAGTTTAAAGCTATTATGTAATTTACGTATTATGATCACCTATAAATGTCATGTAATCTATACAATAATTTACTTTGAATAGTTCTTTTATTTAAAATCCTTGTTTCAGTATTTCTTTTATTTTTAGCGTTGATGTGTCCATTTTAAAAATAATGCTGTTTTTTAAATTAAAAATTAGTATAATATCAAATAAAAACCTTTCAGATATTATTAAAAATGATAATTTTAGCGTTACATACGAGGTGTGTTCAAAAAGTAAGGTGACTTTTCAAATTTGGCGGGCAACGTACTTTCGATTATCGATTTTTTTTATTTTGTTATGTTGGTACACTCTTCCCGAACATCTGTACCAAGTTTCAAGTGTATAGCATTTTTTGTTTGGTTGGGAGAGGCGTAAAGGTTATAAGTGTTTTTCGTGCTCGGCGATTTCTTGCTATCGAAAAATATGGATCAAAGGATTTGCATCAAATTTTGTGTAAAAAATAAAATAAAGTGCTCCGAAACACTTAAAATGTTGACAGTGGCATACGGTGAAACTGTTCTGAGTAAAAAAAATGTTTACAAGTGGTACAAACTCTTCCAAGATGGCCGGGAAGATGCCAATGACGAGCCTCGCTCTGGACGCCCAAGCACGTCAACAACTGATGAAAACGTTCAAGCAGTGAAGAAAATTGTTCTGGAAAATCGTCGAATCACTATCAGAGAAGTTGCTGAGGATGTTGGTATATCGCTTGGCTCGTGCCATGAAATTTTTTCTAACGTTTTAGGCATGAGACGTGTGTCAGCGAAGTTTGTTCCGAAATTGCTAAATTTTGACCAAAAGAACCGTCGCATGAGCATCGCTCAAGAACTGTTGAATGACGTCAGCGACGACCCAGATTTACTCAAAAGGGTCATAACTGGTGACGAATCATGGGTATATGGTTATGATATCGAAACCAAAGTCCAATCGTCCCAATGGAAGAGCCCAGATGAGCCAAGACCGAAAAAAGCACGCCAAGTTCGATCAAATGTCAAAGTTTTGCTCACTGTTTTCTTCGATTACCACGGCGTGGTGCATCAGGAGTTCTTACCATATGGACTTACGGTCAATAAACAGTATTATCTTGAAGTTATGCGCCGTTTGCGAGAAGCAATACGAAGAAAACGTCCGGAATTGTGGAAAAACAATTCATGGCTTTTGCATCACGATAATGCCCCTGCTCACTCATCTTTGCTGGTGAGAGATTTTTTGGCCAAAAACAACACCACAATCATGCCTCAGCCACCATATTCACCGGATTTGGCCCCATGTGACTTTTTCTTGTTCCCAAAACTAA
This sequence comes from Hypercompe scribonia, assembly GCA_949316085.1. Taxonomy (NCBI): domain Eukaryota; kingdom Metazoa; phylum Arthropoda; class Insecta; order Lepidoptera; family Erebidae; genus Hypercompe; species Hypercompe scribonia. The sequence continues at coordinate 22,051,739 of OX438980.1, read as the reverse complement.
AGAGACCTATGAAAGGACGGAGATTTGCAACGATTGAAGAGATAAAGACTGCATCGCTGGAAGAGCTCAAGGCTATACCGAAAAGTGCTTATGAGAAGTGCTTTGACGATTGGAAAAACCGCTGGCATAAGTGTATTGTATCTGAGGGGGATTACTTTGAAGGGGACAACATAAATATTGATAAATAAATAAATATTTTTTCTTAAAAATACAAAGTCACCTTACTTTTTGAACACACCTCGTAGATCAATAGATATTTTTTTTGTTGATTGAATTTGACAAATTCTATGTAGATTAGAGATTAAGTCTGTAATCAATTGCGATTACAAATACTGAATAAAATATATTCTATTATGATTGTTAGATTAATGATTAAGAACGTCATATTCATTAAGACTTGTTTTGCCATATATTTTTTATACCTACACAAAGTTACTTTTAAAATGAATCTACAAGACATTCCAAATAGAGCAGAAATTAACAAATTATAACTAAATTAATTGCATGTCTGTAAAATAAGGAATGTCAGTTCTCTCGAGAACCATGCACACACACAACACACATTATTTACATTAAAGCTTACCGGTTTCTTTTCCTTGTATGCTGAAGACAGTCTCTGTAGAACACCTTCTGCTCCATGAATGATCTGTAATATAAATACATATTTGTAACATCTTATGCACGGCCACCTAATTTTAAATAAATCGGAGGCACCTAGACCGCTGTTAATCTGCTTATATATTTCTAAATACACACATATTTAAATAAATGACAGTTGGACTGAATTTTGTAATTTTATATTTTTCAGTTTCTTCACACCGAGTAGCTGAATAATTGTGGGCATGTTTAAAAAACTACATACTAAAAACTGAAGAAAATTAATTTCTTCATAAGTGAAACTGCAGGGTATATCTAGTTGTGCAGCTTATATATAAGGATTCTGTTCGCCACATTGTTATTTGTGCTGGGTGGGATCATCACAATACAAAGAACTCATCATCATTGTACTTTGATGAAGTTTGATACACAAAAGATGACTAAGATAAACTAACAAAGAAAATCTCCTAACATGTTTGAACAAGTAGACGTAGGAATGTTTCATAAAATTCTATTGAAACTGAATAGTGATGATGCATCCAGTTCAAACTCATGTCGATTGTGATAAATTCATAAGTGTGAAGTAACTTGTTTAGTTCATTTTCTTATTAATTTACATAGACTGAGAAATGATAATGATGATGATGCTGATGCTGATGATGATAATGATGATGAATGATTGAATGTACAGATAGAATGTTAGGACAGAAATGAAAATCCAGTATAATATGCAGTAGATATTTATGCATGCTATCTTTGAACCAATTATTTTGTAAGTCTCTTCTTAACAACGTATTGGCTTATACTATTTATCTATCTATACTATCTATATATGTCTATGTAATACAATAATTTTCTTGATTAATGTGTTGTTAAGACTATGTAAGTATTAGTGCCATGATATATTCTCCAATAAAATCTGTAAGAAACAAACTGTTAATGTAAATTAATTGTTGGTTAAAACTGTTGTATGTAGTTGAGAACGAAAAATTGAAAAACAATGACTTTTTTATTTTAAAAATACTTAATACTTCAGAACTATCATATTTAGGCACGAAAATGAAGTCTTAGTTTTGTGGTTATGTTATGTTTAGACTAAGAAATAAATAAAAAAAAAGGAATTCAAAACTAGTTTTGTCAAAAATTTACCTAAAAAAAGTGTTACATAAATATTTCAGTTAAAACCTTTTTTTAAGAGTGTAATTAAAATGTCAAAGTTAGTCTATGTAATCAACAACTCTCAGTAACATTACTTAATAAAATAATGAAGTAACAAATTTAACAAAATTATTATTATTCTTAATAAAGGTCATAACAGTTCTTATATATTTTTATATGAATTAACAACAAAAATATGTACAATTCCACTTGGACAAATTTATAAAAACTTCAAATGTATCAAACTAATCACAACATGAATTTCAAATTTCGCGCCAAACAAAAAATGGCATTTTTAATTTTCTTCACACGACACGTATATTCACTAATAAGAAAAGCAAATCACCTTGACATGACAATGTTAGCATTTCTTTCACAATTACAACAAACTATTTACACTAAATAATTGTTACGACTGTTCTAGTGCGCTTATGGACACTGAATGACCCAGAACGCAATTGAAGTATGCAAGTAACAAACCTGATACAACTTATTACGACCCACGCACTAGTCCGAGGCGATAGTTATGTTACATAGGTATATTGTTATCACTAATTACTCCATGTTCTAGACCAACACTGAGCAATATATATGTTTATTCGTGGTACGGATAGTTTTCCTTATTATCGCTTTTTCAAGTACTTTGAACGCTCACCTGAAGAGAATGTTGCTGTTGTGTTCATAATAGTAAAACTGTAAAGTTTAATCGTCTTAGACTTATAGAATAGATTTAGCCAGATAACCTGGCAGAACACTTAACAGGTTTTACAAGTTAAGCGTCAATTCTAGTAGGTATATTTTTTTCGACTTCGTTTCGTTACACGTTTGCTGTTGCCAAGCGCTGCACAGTGTTGCCAGGATTTTATATTCTTATTTCGTTTATCTACACCGATGGATGATATCGGTAGTCCGTTTAAATGTGTCCTGACAAGTGTTTTATAAAAATATAAGTACAATAGAGCATCGATTACCCGGATATCCGAATAACCGTTTATCTAAACACTACCATGCGCTCTTATTTCAATTCTTTGGGTGTATGACCCTTTGGTATTCAACAGTCGATTAACTAAATTTTGTTTTGAAATGTCTTAACATAAACGTGGTATCCTTCCTACGAAAAATAGATACGAGATTTATCAACTGTTAAAAGAAGGCGCAATTAATGTATGATCAATATATATACTTATATTCACCTGTGCAGTATATTTTTAGTCAAATTTATACACACATATTAACACAGAATTCCTTCCAAACACTTGCTAATTCTGATTCGTATGTTAAATTCATTTCTTTGAAAATAATTACATTTTGGATCGTAACAATTTTAAAATTCGTCGAATTAACAAAAAAGCAATGTCATCATTCTTCTTGTACATCATTTACAACAACTTTTACTCGACTTTATTTATAAAAAATAAAATATTGCAATATAAGGGCCTCCTTAACAGTGCCGAATTTCAAACTTCTTACAACAACAATTTGTAAGGTTAACTTATTAACTGACTGAAGATAGGTATATCAAAAATCGATTCTCCTATTTTGCGCACAGAAAAACATGAAATTTAATACAGAGCAAAATTTTATCAAAAATAACAATAGCGGTTAAATGTGTTTTTGAGTAGGTAATACAAGACGAGTTTCAATAATTAGAGAGGTATCTGTCCAACCTGACGATCCTAGTGGAAGGTACTTGTGCCATTTTGCATACAAAATACAGCATACTATATTCAATCGTTATATCTTTTATAATATTTGCTCAAAATTATCGAAATACGAAATATTGAATTGATATGTCTGAAATAAGAATTCATAGTTACTTGAGTGAGAGAATAGTTAACTGAACAAATGAAAGAATTTAATATTTCCAGGTTTATCTCTTATTAACTTGATTAAAACATCGGACTAAATTTTTCCTTCTTAAATATATGATGAGATATTATTTACTTTCTATGGTTTTACTCTACGTGTTCTTGACCTGATATAACCTTCATGGAAAACTGAGTCGATTAGCTACAGGAAGTAGCTACTTAGCATTTGCCAAGCGATTATTGTTGAAGTTGCCTTGCTCAGTTAATTGTATGTATACATATATATTTTAAAGAAAATGAACACGGATATTTCCGAAAACAACGGTATGTGGAGAGGGCTGATATGTGTATGTAAGGGACACGTCAAATCAACCTGTCACCGTCCATTGCAGAAAAAAGATCTCCCCCAAAGAGCACTGGCTATCCCGGTCTTAAGCAATCTGCATTTATCCGTAATATTTAAATCTCACCTTATTAATTTCACGTAACATAATATACCTACCTACGTAAAATCTGTTTAACAAACATTTTTTTTTCCCAATGCCGGTTTTATTTCTTTGGTAAAAGAAAATTTTCACCAGAGAATGCTTCACATGTCATTCATAAAACTGTATGGAATAATAATACGTTAATCCTATGTTGTGGACTACTATATGGTCTTTCATAGTTTTAGATTAAAAATATTTTCTAATCATAAACCTATTGCCGAGAATTTGGGTCATAAATAAGTTGAAATTTGTTAAATTGATGCACTCACTCTTATCTTTACAAAATTTCTGCTGTGGCGGCGTATAAACATTGTAATTAATTATTGAGTTTTGATTGGGTCGAAAATCCAAATTGAGTAGGGTAACATTGAACTTTGAAATCGTTATTTCGTAGTGACAACACTCATTTGTGACTAGTTTCCTTTTCCATGTGGCATGGTGTCGGTATAAGGTGAGTTTGTCAATCTTGTGAAATATATTTCATTTTATTGAGTAATTTTGCATAACATAGTTATAAGATCTTGCTCATTGCTGGTGTTAACGACAAATTACAAGAAACATTTATTAATTCGTTCGGGATATACGATTTTTCTAAAAACTACAACACGTGCAAACATTAGTGCGTCTTTGACGAAGATAAGTTAATCATACTACTAAGTTGTTGAGGTGAGCTGCAAACCTGTTCTTTAAGTAAACCCTTGAAATTGACTACATGTAGTAATCGGGGGTTTTAGTTGAAGTTAGTTCAAGAAACACAAACACCACATAATATCAAGAGGTTAGTTTGTCAAGAAACTATTTGACTGTGAACATTTTGTTGTAGTTGCCGAATAAGCAACCACAATGCCGCAGAACGAATACATTGAGCGTCATCAAAAGCTTTACGGTAGGAGACTCGATTATGAAGAGAGGAAAAGAAAACGAGAGGCTCGCGAGCCACACAAACGTGCTGAAAAAGCACGCAAATTGAGAGGTATTAAGGCCAAGATCTACAATAAGGAGCGCCGCAATGAAAAGATTCAAATGAAAAAGAAAATCAAAGCTCATGAAGAGAAAAATGTTAAACAAAATACGGAGAAAGTTGCCGAGGGAGCATTGCCGGTATATCTCCTTGACAGAGATGTACAATCCCGTGCTAAAGTGTTATCTAACATGATCAAACAAAAACGCAAAGAAAAAGCTGGTAAATGGGACGTGCCTATACCAAAAGTTAGAGCACAGGCTGACGCTGAGGTGTTCAAAGTGTTGAAGTCTGGTAAGACCAAGCGTAAGGCCTGGAAGCGAATGGTCACCAAAGTTACATTTGTCGGGGAGAACTTCACCCGTAAGCCTCCTAAGTTTGAGAGGTTCATTAGACCTATGGCTTTGCGCTTTAAAAAGGCTCATGTGACACATCCTGAACTAAAAGCAACATTCTGTTTACCGATTATTGGTGTTAAGAAAAATCCAAGTTCACAGATGTACACTAGTTTAGGAGTTATTACTAAGGGTACGGTACTGGAGGTGAACATTTCGGAACTTGGTTTAGTTACACAGGCTGGTAAAGTAGTATGGGGAAAATATGCACAAGTTACGAACAATCCAGAGAATGATGGCTGCATAAATGCTGTGCTATTGGTATAATCAATAACTCAATATCAAAATACTGTCTGTCGCCTGCTGCTGAAGTAATATATTTATTTGTTAAAACAGACACTTGGGATTGTAATTTCTTATGGCGCCAATAAACGATGTTAAGCATATGTAAATCATTTTATTTACATACCCATTTTAATTTTTCGTTTTACTTGGCAGCTTAGTTGCTTGCTTGCAGGTTGTGACGATTCTACAATCTGTGATTGCATTGTTCTCGATAATCTATTGTGAAATGCATGATGTAATCTATAATGTATGTGTAATGCCATTTCAGTGTATAAGTAGTTTAAACGTTAATAAATTTCTCCAAATTCTTACCCATTTAATCTTCTAAATAAGTAAGAATTTTATCTTCAAAATGTTAACTGTGGAAAGAAATATGGAATATTTTGTCAAAATGATTATAGCTAATGATGAGTTTAAATATTTAGAGCACAATAACAATTATTGTTTTTAGTCTGTTTCTGTAGTTGTTGCCCAAAATGACAGAAATGAAGACATTTTCTTTCCAACTTGTCAACTTTGTTTTACTATGTGATGTTTTTATTTTCAACGTTCATGATAAACATTGTTTGCGTATAATATTTTCTTGAAGCTTGATAGAAATTTGTGTCCGGACCCCAAATATGTATGGAAGAAGAGCAAGATGATGCTTCATATTCTCAACTCGGAAAAACATTTTACTGGACTGTTTGCCAGATAAATTAAAAAATTCTCACCAATTTCATATACTCATAACAAACATCTAAAGAAAATTTTATAATGAGGTGAAGAGTATTTTGTGTTTGATGTAGACAACGTTAAGTTTTTGTGCTTTTTTAACAAAATGATATTTAGTTGGGGGACAGAACCATGCTTCTGGGTGAAGCATGGTTCATCATCTCCACATGGAGCAAGCATGGGGACTATATAGGTACCTGTACTCCAACTGATGATGTTATTATAGATTGTCACAACTGTAATGGAGAGTTGAAATTCCAAATATATATTGAAAAATATCAATTCTCTGAATGTATTCTAATCTTCGAAAAGAATACTGTGAATAGATGAATTTTACTTCAGATTTCAAGCAAAACTACTAGTCATCAGTTGGAGCATGAGCCTCTAAATAGTTCTCGTGCTTCACCCAGGTGGAGAAGCTAGGTAAAGCATGGGTTTATCCGAATTTAGTTTAAGCAAATTACAAATTCCCGACCAAACTTTTGATCTAAAAACTAAACTTTTTTAATATCAGTTGTCTAGGTGAATCAAGATGCAGATTTTCGTGAAGACCCTCACGGGCAAGACCATCACTCTTGAGGTCGAGCCATCTGATACTATCGAGAATGTCAAAGCCAAGATTCAAGACAAGGAGGGAATCCCTCCGGATCAGCAGAGGTAAGACTTATGAACTAAAATTGTTGCTAATTGTATGTACTAATGGGCTTTCTTCAGCTTCTTCAAATCCCATGTGTTTTGTTGCATTATTTTTTATTATGAGATTTTTTTTTTTTTATTATGAGATTACATGTTTGGCCTCTGGTCCTTTAGCACAAAGTTATGTTCACACTATTCACAATTATTATTACAAGAAAATTATCAAATATTCAGTTTAAATTTTGACAAAGTAATTTTAATTACTGTATTTTATTAAATGTATCATAAAAATATAATACTTACATTTAATAAAAACAGATTTTTACTGTACTATATTACTTACGCCGTCTGTTAGAAAAGTAAATAATTAATGTCAAAAAAAAAGTTTACCGTACGTTGCTAGGTGGGAACTGGGTAAAATATTCTTTAGTTAGCTATAACCGAGTAATACAACATTTTGTTTATAACTTGATCTATAATATTAATAATAATCACTCGCAGAAACTTTGAAATCCTAAAAAATATTATTTTAAGAGATTTTATTAATCGATCAATGTAAATAACCAATTCTTAATTTTTAAATAACATAGTAAAGTTGTATTTTTCAACGTTAGTGATGTCATATTCAAATACAACATTAAAATTTTGCCTTTCTTGACAATAGAAATGTTAATTTCTGCAATCACTTAACTAAAACATCCCTTATTTTAGTTCAATAATGTCAACAACAGAATTACCATCAATTCAATTACTATTTTTTACTTAATAATGAATCTAAAAAAAATAATTGTGTCCTAGGTTGATCTTCGCTGGTAAGCAGCTGGAAGATGGCCGCACCCTCTCAGATTACAATATCCAAAAAGAGTCTACCTTGCACTTGGTGCTGCGTCTGCGTGGTGGCGCTAAGAAACGCAAGAAGAAGAATTACTCCACTCCCAAGAAGATCAAGCACAAGAAGAAGAAGGTCAAGCTAGCCGTGCTTAGGTTCTACAAAGTAAGTTGCATTTTTTAAATATTTACTATTTGCAAAGTAAACTTTTTACAAACTGATCAACTCTATTGTCACATCGCTGACTTATTTAAAACTAGATCCTTGTCATGCTTTAATCATAGCTTCATAGATGATATTTCATGTTTTTTAATATTCGAAACATTAATTGCGATGGATCATCAAATTTTAGACGCTGGTCAAATTAATGTTGCTAACAAAGTACATACCAAAAGTTTTCTAGTCATATGGCTAATCAGAATTCCAAAATACTGGTCTAAGATACGAGCAGTATTTTGAAATTCTTCGCAAATAACGTAGATACTTCAATTTTGAGCCTTTTGTCGTTTGCCAAAACCGGCTAATTTTGGACGTCAGGGCTTTTTGTACAAAAACAAATCAATAAAATTGCCATAGTTTTTAGTGAATACGTACACACGAGTAGAAAAATTTCCATTGTATGCGTATGTTTACGTTTAAGTTCTAGGAATTTCCGACAAAGGCTACATAGGAAATATGACTCATAGTTGTCATATGATGTCAGTTGTTGAGTAATCTGCTTTCGTCATAATACTACCCTTAGTACAAAACTCGAGCTTGTCCGCGACAAGTTCTAACAAGTTTGCATTATAAGGAAAATGTCAAAACACTTAACAGACACGAAATAAAAGAGCTATTCAGAGAACTCTCCGCGGTGTTACATAAATACTTTCAAAGCAAACAAGTCGGGACATGCACCGGAATGCGGTGACTGATAAATATGTGCACCGCTGCGTCTGTATAATGCAAATGCGATTCAGGACATTGCCCACAACACGTTTGAACATGTTAGTTTATTTGAGTCACTGGAGTGTTAGAAATTGACGTACTATATTTATTTTTGCGTAATGTTGTCGTAAAGTATGCAGTGTTTACTGTATGATTGTATTGTGACTGTTATACTAGTATGAGTACAAATCAAGTTTAGTAACATTGATTACTGATCGATGGAGTGTTTGACTTTAAAGATTATTTTACTATTATAATAATGATTATTTCTTACTGAAATATAAAAATAAAATTTACACTAATATTAATTTGAAGCATTGACTGTGAATGCATTAGGAACTTAGTACTACGTATTTTCAAAATCGTCAAACTCTGAATTAAAAAAAATATACAGTAGAAAATAGAACCTCCTCTTTTTTGAAGTCGGCTAAACAAAATATTACTAAAATAGCTTGAGAATATTAAGTTGTGTAGAATTTTTTTTGGCATCGAGGCGGAGCATCCTCTTTGGGATATTTTTTATGATATAAGGGCAAAAACGCAGGCGGACGCCTGCAACTCGGAAGTCACAAGCGTAGTACTGCAAATGTTTTTTAATATGTTATTTTCAAAATATATACGAAATAGGACTCCAAAGGGCCTATTGCTTAAATTTCAGTCTTATGACGTCCTCAAATACAAGTTCATGTAAACAAGAATCATTGCAAGACTATGAAATGACATTTTGTTATAGGTACATTACATACTGAATAAAATTATTTTGAGATGGGACCGAAAAGACTCCGTGTAACGATCTGTTCACACGTATTTTCCTTTTTTTTCCAGGTGGACGAGAACGGCAAGATCCACCGTCTCCGCCGCGAGTGCACGGGTGAGCAGTGTGGCGCCGGGGTGTTCATGGCCGTGATGGAGGACCGCCACTACTGTGGCAAGTGCCACAGCACTATGGTCTTCAAAGACGACGATAAATAAACTTAAGTTTTAGTTCTAAGACCAACAACACCTCAGACTGCTGTGTATGATGGATTTATAATAAATCTTGACACAGTGTCCGAAGTTATGATATAGTTTTTTTTAGTACTTTACCCCACGTAAACAGCATTTTACCCTTTTTCTGTGAAACCAGCCCTTGATGTACTTTTAGTATGTGGCACAAGATCGTCGGGGTTCTAGGGATTTCCTTTCTAGGGTTTCTAGTACCCGAGACGGCGTGCGGATTTTGGTAGGTTTAAGTCGGACATAGCCACCAATGGGTAGTATCCGAAAAGATTGCCGCTCAGAAAAATAAAACAAAAAAGGTGTAAGTATAATATTTTCAACTTGTCATATTAATGTTTGTCTAGTTTCTACCAATATAAAGACAACAGCTTCTGACATATTCTGAGTGGCGCCAGAAGTTGCAAGGTAAGTACTCAAATAAAGAAATAAGAACTTAAACTGTGTTTTTATTACAAAATGAAAGTCCTCAGGTAATAATTAAAATATTTATTCAATACTGAGAATAGAATTGTCTAATTTACAGTAACCAAGTCATAAACTATATTGAAATTAAATTGTTCATGATACACTTTTTTATATTTCCGTTATAGATTTTGTTAAGCTCTCTGATACATTGCAACTTTAGAACGAACGAAGCGGGCCTTGCATAGGCTACCTGAGGCTTGGATACTTTTTCATATTTAGAGCAGGACTGTCCGAACCAAAGTTTGTGGCTAAACTTAATGCGGGCCTGGAAAATCTTTATCTAACTAGATAATTATTAATTAACAGTATTACTTTAAAAACGAATATTAATGTTGGCAGAATTGTAAAAATTTCTGGAAAAGTAATCAAATTTAAAAACAATGATTTAGATTCCTAGGTATTTTCGTAAATTTCGGAAACCGTAATTTCTTGACTTCAACTTTATTTACGGTGAAAATCGCAGCTATATTTTGTGGTCTGTAATACTTTCTTTTTTGTAGTTACAATAACAATATTATCTTAACATAAATTATAAGACAAAGTCAATAAATCTTATAAGAGTGACATGTACCATCTGTGGTTCAATCTTGCAGATTTATGTGCGTCTCCGCAGCTGCCCTGTTAGTCGATTAGCAACGTTACTAATACGAATTTTATTATTACCTTTCATGTGGTAACGGATTGAGAATACAGAGGGTCACCACCCCTTATTCATCTCATAGGTGTCGTAAAAGGTGACTAAGGGAGCAAATTATGCAGCACATTACTGCAAAGAGAACGAAAACTTGAAAGTAACTACATCAATCTGTCTGGTCAGCGTTGTATAGTAGGCCAAAACCTCATTCTTTAAGAAGAGAGGCCCACGTCCAGCAGTGGACTGTTACAGGCTGTTGATGATGAATTTTATAAACACTTGGTGGTATTTGTGATTTATACAAATGTCAAAACGGTTGCTATGAGTCGCCACTCAGGAATTTTCTTCACATTCCAATCACAGAATACAAACATTTACACTAAATATTGAAAAATTATGAATTTATACTCGCAGGTTTGTATTACTTTTGTAGTTTTAAGCAGTTGTGATTAATATATTAGTTCACAAACATGTGTCAAGATTTAACACATTTTCCTCGTGAATAGATTTGAAAATGTCAACATTTTACTTATCAATAGAAGTGGTCTTACGGCGATATATAATTTTAATATTATCTATTTTGACTTCGATCGTATCTGTTTGCGCAACCCTGGCTTAGAGTATTAAGAGATTGTACACTGATATTGTTTACATGCAATTTAAAATTGATAAAAAATGGGGTCTCAAAAATGCTGATATATCCGTATGTAAGTGTCTTTACTATGTAGGTCTGCAGGTGGTGGGTATCTATGGGGAGGAGCCAGGTAGGTTTTAATATGATTACAAAATGCTGTCATAGGTGCAAACCTGTCATGTCTGCTGCTACTTACTTCGATATTTGCCTGTAATTTTAGTAAATGTCATGTGGTCATTATTATGTGCCTAAATTGCTGATTTTTGTTATTGAATACCTGCTAGTAATATGTGTCATACTACTAATATTCTTATTAACTAATAAGCATAGTTAAACTCCTTGTTTCTCGAGTTTGTTCATGAAAATATTGTAGGTGCTGGGTGAGGTTTGAACTTACAGATTTGCAAGTCCCATGTGTTATGTCACCTTTCCTTTGCGAATGATCGATTTTGTTCGATTTTTTTAAACTTACATTAGTGGGTGTGGCGATTTCCACATTACAACCCAAACAAAAATATACAACAGCGCCATCTAGCGAAGATACATTGAACTACGTAGTATGATGAACTACTAAGCAACTACTATCCTGTATCGCGAAACAGAGATTCACGTGGCAATTAATATGTATACAACATCCCGAAATAAGCCGTTGGGCCGTGGCCCGCCAAGCATAATCACCTCGCCTGGTGGGAGGATCCTCCCTTTGTGTCGGAGGGACATGTTTCCTGTCCCTACACAACGGGTACTCTGTACTTTATTTGAAACTGATATGTATTTGCTAGAACTTGTTCTGGTAATATTTAACACTTGATTATTGAGTCTCAGAAGTACTTGGCACTAATGCTAATTGTATTAATGGCAGTTCTTAGTTAAGATGTCCCAAGCCCGCTTCACACGTTAAAAAGTACAATATAGGTAGATCTAATAGGAATCTATAATTTTATCTCACATCTTATCTATGGTTACAGACAAATGAACTAAAACACTACTATTTTGGTCTGTCAATAATAGATATAAATAACCAACCTAAAGCGACAGCGTCCGTGCCGTCTCGTTTCGTTGGTGAGTGCGAGACCGAAGGCCCATTGGAGCAAAGGCCTTACACTGCCACGATGACTGTCATGTTTTTAAGTTCCCAAGCGGGACGTGAAAAAGTATCTCACTGGGCCACCATATTCACAATGAGTATGGTGACTACAATTCTTGGATTTTATTCATGCTTTCCATGTAGCAGAATAGAGTGACTTTGGCCGGCACTTAAAAAAATAAGATGGATAGGTTCCACATCTATTTCCATTTGGTGTTGCCATTAGGAAGAAGTTTCACCTATGGTACATTTGATATTATTATTTGCACTTGGATGATTCTTCGCTCTTTTTACTTCTGCATCAATATCCGCAGAATAATCTTCGAAAATAAACTGTATTTAAATTCCTCTCTTAAATCAGGGCTCTCAATTACTGTATCATACTATATTTTGCAAATCTATTCAAACTCGGAGGGGGGACTTTGGGTAAGGCCTGATATTTTCTAGTATTATATGGACACAAAGTGTTCAGCTTCTGCATGCTTTGTAAGTTTATTTGTCTGTGTAGTTACCTGTTAAATTTCACATCATTTTATTTAAACACCTAGAATGAATATTTTCATAACTGCGATCTTTATTGTTATAGTTATATAATATAAGTAGTATACGAAACGCAAACATTCAGTTTGCTAAATGAATAGAATCAATGCCCAAATATTCATTTATTTATATTTCCATTTCTTCTACTTTTCTAATAAATAAAATCCTAATTGACACTTTATTATTCAACGTTATTCTTATTTAATGCGAAACTTGAAAATAGTTTGTTTACAATCAGCAATAGAAGCAATTACAATAGTTTTTTATTGTATTCCAAACGTCTACTAATTTAGGGGCGGCCAGCTGTTGGCGGTCGATAGGTGGTTATCGAACAAGCGGTGTAAAGTTACCCATTGAGCGGTCATTGCTGCGTTTGCTAACAAAACTTCCGCGAGTCAAATAAATCAGCTGATAGCTTAGTGAGGGTTTTTTATTTGTTTTTTTTTTTACTATGTTTAAGGTGTTTCGTCTTTTATACTAAGTAAGAATAACCTTCCATATTTATGGATAGATTTACACAGAAATAAGATCGTACTGTAATTCTACGAAACTGTCGCGTATAACGTCGTATATTCTACGTCTTTACATTACGTTTCCAAAAACGAGAATGTGTGTACATGACAAAAATTTAGTTACACAATTTATTTCCATTGTGTCCGGAGCCTGAACGAGGTATAAGTTCAAGAGAAATTAATATATTTCTCACTCTTCTCACAAAGCTCATTTGTTCTACAAATGTTTCCGTCTAGGTACAGAGGCTACGACACTTAATGATGACGTAACGTCTGAAGATATTTCAGTGTATCTTAGTAAAGTCGTGTTTGAAAATGACCGCTAATTAAACCACGTTTCCTGATACTGGCTCCAAGAAATTGTCTCGTAAGGAAGTTCGGAACACAAAAGGTCAGTACACAATACCTCATTGATATATTTGCAGTGTGAGGCTTACAAGTTATCGCTCAAGACGTTTCCCGATGTAAAACCAGCTCGAAATAATAAAATCGTTATATTTTCAGTAAAACCTAAGAGCACCGCAACATAATTTTACTAATTGTAACAATACATTTATACAATAAGAGATCATTGCCACAACTGAAAAAATACATAATCATTTACAAAACATATATCCAATACTCTATATGAACTAAACAACACCGTGATAAATTTCATTTGCATTATATTAAATTATATATACATAAATCTAAATACGTTTAGATTCGCTTCAGAATATATTATTCAATTCAACTATTATTTAAATCTAAAAACTTGAAACGTGTATCGACTTCTAAGACATTTTGTTGTAACATCATCAATAACATGGTGCTAAACTATGGAATGAAATTTGAAGTGTTAGAATGAAATGCATCGTAGACGTCGCGAGTCGAAACACGTGTTCGTATCTTAGCTCTATGCCGTGCGTCGCGGCTTTTGGCGTTTGTCAACTATAATACGCTTAAATCTTAACTATTTCTAACGTTTTCACCAAAAATGCATATAACGGAACCTTATACCAATCATGCTTAGAGTTTTTGGTATAGCTGCTCATAATATTGAATACATACATAAAACTGTAGCCAAAAAAATTAACTTCATAGGATTTTTATAATGAATACGTAATAATTTCATATTTGACCACAAGAATCTATTATTTCAGCTAACAGTGACAGTTTTTTTTTAAACAAACTTTCGAAGTCACAATTATGCTATAGATTAATCACTATACTTCTAAATTCATATTTTTTCTGTTTAACATGCCATTTGTAAGTGTCCTCTCGTTCTTAAAGGTGAACAGTTATATGTTTGCAAGTTATTTTTAAAATAACAAAGCATCCAAATAGGTATGACTGTAAAGTCCTGGACTAAAATATTTTTCTACAATAGGTTAATATTATAAAAAAAAGAACCAAAATGGTTAGTTACAATCAAACACGTTATAATTTATTGCCCTAAGCTTAAAATTTAAAAAAATAAACATAAAATATACAAAATGCCATAACCCCTGTGGTTCAAATTCATTCACATATATTACATTTGGTATACCATTTTCTAATGTTTACTTGTCGATTCTATCATATCGCATGCGCTTGCATAACTATTACAATTATAATACATAATTAGTGCACAATTGAATAAAAACAAATTAAATACGAATATGTACATTTCTCAAAATGGTGGCAAATTTAAAACTATGTAATTTATAAAATAAAACACACCATCACATACTGTGCATCATAAAACTATCTTAATATTAAAATATGAATTTTACATTGCCATAAGTACTTATAAACGTTTATAACGATATATAAAGCCTCCTACACACTGTACTAGATTCCAAACATGCAGAAGCAACTTGGCAGTTACAGGAACCTAAATGGAAACCAGCATGAAAGAAATCTTGTAGAGAGAGGCGCTTGTAGCAGAACAAAGGGGAATAAATCTCGCTTGTATATAACCAGTATTTTTTTTAATGGCAACTCCACGGCTTGGAATACTCTGAGGAACGTAGTGTTGCTAGTGTAATAAGCGTTAATAGAAAAAAAAAACTGGTTGCCACTAAAAAGGCAGTGTGCTTGCTGTTTACTTACGTACATGTAATATTTTATTCACCTTTGAACTTCTAACAATAGTTTCTTTATTACACACATTATATTACAATTCATTACATTACAATAGCAAAGGAAGTGGAAAGTACTACGAAGACCCGAAAAATATAGTACTTACTAGGAGAATAAAATAACTATATGTATCTACTTTATCACAGTGGGGATCTGTGAGGTTTTCCATTTAACACAACAATATTTACAATTACTTTTTAAAAGCACGCGTTACACTTGTTATTTCCTCATTTTTTACCAACATTATGATTCATTTCTTGTATGAGGGTTGTCTGTAAAAAGTTAAGCAGCAACACACTAGAAAATACATACTAAATACATGTTTATATATAGTAAGAAAGGTAATGTTTATTGTAAGTAAGTACATACTCTTTGTATTGACCTTTTGATGGTGAAAGGGAACTTTTTTTTAAAATGTCGACTGTTTTTTTTTTGTCTAAAAAGGTTATTATTTGTACTAAATATTTTTATGTTCCATTCATCAAAACTGATTAAGCTTTATTTAAAAATACACTTTGAGAACCATAATTTGCACTTACGTTCCATAGACTATTAAGAACACTGCTTTAAGTAATTAACGCTACGTATGTAAAATTTACTAGAAGTTACATAAGTATTTTTCATAAAATTTGAAGGAGAAAACAAGTAATGAGAAAACCTCTAGCAGACATTTAGGATAAAATATATTCCACGACGCCATGCACTCGGGTAGCTTTGATACTCTTCACAAATTTAATTATCTTTGGTATTTAGCTGCTTATAAAAAGAATCAACTGGTTTGTGCTTTTAGCAGCCATATTGTTCAAATACTCGATCGGTTATCACAAAAATTAACAATAATAATAGTGTTTTTATTATTTAACTAAAAAATTAGTAGCGCATTCAATAAACGACGTGCTTTTGTGGTATACAGGTGAAGTACCAAGTCGTTTGCGACGTCGGTGTTGCTCATTATAGTTGCTCATTATAAAAATGCACCATTACGTATATGCAATTGTATTAACAAATTGCGCCAATGTTGCCAATAGAGTAAATAATCTAATCTAGTTAATGGTCAATAAAACACCTTTAAACTCGCTTTTAGCTTTTGAATAGCAACATTATAAACCAATCGGGCAGCAAGTTATTTTAACAGTATAGAAGTAAAATAAAGGTGGTACCAAGACACTACAAGGGTGCATGCCGCGCGTGGTGAGCGTCGCTCACAGCTCGTTTCTCGTCTCGTGGTCCTTTTCCAACGACGGCTTTATAGTTTCCAACAACTTCGTCAGCGCCTGTTCCGTCTGTAAATCAGGTAATAATTGGGTGTTTTTTAATATTTACAAAAGGTGATTCGATAGTTCCTATTATATAATTGATGTAGGTAGGTGTTAGAAAGTTTAAAGTATTACTCGTAGTTTTATAATAAAACCAGAGGCGGCTCATTTTAAAGAGCGCTGGTGCAGTGCACTCCCACTACAATTAACTTAAATAACATAGATAGTCATGTATATTTTGAATAAGTAACTAAAAATTATCCTTACATTACTTTCTCTGTATTCTACTCTGCATATATACAATAGTCTAAAAAAAATGTATTACCGCCCCTTACCTAGACGTACATTTAGCATCAAGATGTAGCTAGTGGAGCGCCAGCGATTGCGCTCCTATGAAGCGAAGTTTTATACGCTAAATTCAATAAGTGCGAAAGAGAAACATTGACACGGGCCGACGCGTGAAACGAAAGATTTGTATGAGAAATTAGCCTAAATTAGAGCGCCGCTCCGCGTGACGTTGCCGCTTTGTGTGCTCCCGCGCGTGGGCTCTATGCTCTATCCCACCGAGTCGCGTGTCGCGCTGTTGCCGTTCAAGTATTGTAAACAAACAAATAGCAACGTGTAGCGTCGTCGGATAGCTCTCGCTCGCAGTTTTACATAAAATACGTATTTAAAACTTTGTGTGAATATTGTGGAAATGTGTGTCGGGGGTGAGGGGCTGTACCTGCGCGAGGTGGTTCCTGGTGGCGTCGAGCGCGGCGCGCCAGGCGAGCAGCTGGCCGCGCTGGCGCCGCGTGTGCTGCTCCAGCAGGCGCGACCACTCCGACATGGCCGAGCCGCGCGCGTTGCTCATCCTGCCACAAGTCACACTCGTTACAACTCACCCTTCCTTATACATAAAACCAAAACCGAGTGAAAACGGAACCATTTAGAAACCAAAACTATTTTTATCGGTCCAGAAATTAACGGCGCAGCATATTAAAACCATTATTTAGAGTCAACTGAAACTTAATATGAACTGAATTTATCTAATAGCAGGGAAATTTATAAATTCCGCATGAATTTTGACAATAAATATCTTTGTATCTATTTTTATTGCGACTCGTCTCCTGCACGTCCGCCACTAGCCCACGAACGTATCGAGTTGTAACGCTCGAAAGGCCCAAAAAAATAATTAAACTCTCTTGAAAAAATCTTTATAATCTCTATCTCGTGACTAAATTGTGATTTAAAGACTCAATATGTAAATAAATGACACAAATTTAATTTCAATTTTTATTAATCGCAACACTGATGGCTGAACTGAAGGCCTGGAAACGAATGGTCACCAAAGTTACATTTGTCGGGGAGAACTTCACCCGTAAGCCTCCTAAGTTTGAGAGGTTTATTAGACCTATGGCTTTGCGCTTTAAAAAGGCTCATGTGACACATCCTGAACTAAAAGCAACATTCTGTTTACCGATTATTGGTGTTAAGAAAAATCCAAGTTCACAGATGTACACTAGTTTAGGAGTTATTACTAAGGGTACGGTACTGGAGGTGAACATTTCGGAACTTGGTTTAGTTACACAGGCTGGTAAAGTAGTATGGGGAAAATATGCACAAGTTACGAACAATCCGGAGAATGATGGCTGCATAAATGCTGTACTATTGGTATAATCAATAACTCAATATCAAAATACTGTCTGTCGCCTGCTGCTGAAGTAATATATTTATTTGTTAAAACAGACACTTGGGATTGTAATTTCTTACGGCGCCAATAAACGATGTTAAGCATATGTAAATCATTTTATTTACATACCCATTTTTATTTTATGTTTGACTTGGCAGCTTAGTTGCTCGCTTGCAGGTTGTGATGATTCTACAATCTGTGATTACAATGTTCCCCATAATCTATTGTGAAATGCATGATGTAATCTATAATGTATGTGTAGTACCATTTCAGTGTATAAGTAGTTTAAACGTTAATAAATTTCTCCAAATTCTTACCCATTTAATCTTCTAAATAGGTAAGAATTTTATCTTCAAAATGTTAACTGTGGAAAGAAATATGGAATATTTTGTCAAAATGATTATAGCTAATGATGAGTTTAAATATTTAGAGCACAATAACAATTATTGTTTTTAGTCTGTTTCTGTAGTTGTTGCCCAAAATGACAGAAATGAAGACATTTTCTTTCCAACTTGTCAACTTTGTTTTATTATCTGATGTTTTTATTTTCAATGTTCATGATAAACATTGTTTGCGTATAATATTTTCTTGAAGCTTGAAAGAAATTTGTGTCCGGACCCCAAATATATATGGAAGAAGAGCAAGATGATGCTTCATATTCTCAACTCGGAAAAACATTTTACTGGACTGTTTGCCAGATAAATTAAAAAATTCTCACCAATTTCATATACTCATAACAAACATCTAAAGAAAATTATAAAATGAGATGCCAGAAGAGTATTTTGTGTTTGATGTAGATAACGTTAAGTTTTTGTGCTTTTTTAACAAAATGATATTTAGTTGGGGGACAGAACCATGCTTCTGGGTGAAGCATGGTTCATCATCTCCACATGGAGCAAGCATGGGGACTATATAGGTTCCTGTACTCCAACTGATGATGTTATTGTAGACTGTCACAACTGAAATGGAGAGTTGAAATTCCAAATATATATTAAAAAATATTGATTCTCTGAATGTATTCTAATCTTCGAAAAGAATACTGTGAATAGATGAATTTTACTTCAGATTTCAAGCAAAACTACTAGTCATCAGTTGGAACATGAGTCTCTAAATATTTCTCGTGCTTCACCCAGGTGGAGAACCTAGGTAAAGTATGGGTTTATCCGAATTTAGTTTAAGCAAATTACAAATTCTCGACCGAAACTTTGATCCAAAAACTAAACTTTTTTAATATCTGTTGTCTAGGTGAATCAAGATGCAGATTTTTGTTAAGACCCTAACGGGCAAGACCATCACTCTTGAGGTCGAGCTATCTGATACTATCGAGAATGTTAAAGCCAAGATTCAAGACAAGGAGGGAATCCCTCCGGATCAGCAGAGGTAAGACTTATGAACTAAAATTGTTGCTAATTGTATGTACTAATGGGCTTTCTTCAGCTTCTTCAAATCCCATGTGTTTTGTTGCATTATTTTTTATTATGAGATTTTTTTTTTTTTATTATGAGATTACATGTTTGGCCTCTGGTCCTTTAGCACAAAGATATGTTCACACTATTCACAATTATTATTACAAGAAAATTATCAAATATTCAGTTTAAATTTTGACAAAGTAATTTTAATTACTGTATTTTATTAAATGTATCATAAAAATATAATACTTACATTTAATAAAAACAGATTTTTACTGTACTATATTACTTACGCCGTCTGTTAGAAAAGTAAATAATTAATGTCAAAAAAAAAGTTTACCGTATGTTGCTAGGTATGAACTGAGAAAAATATTCTTTGGTTAGCTATAACCGAGTAATACAACATTTTGTTTATAACTTGATCTATAATATTAATAATAATCACTCGCAGAAACTTTGAAATCCTAAAAAATATTATTTTAAGAGATTTTATTAATCGATCAATGTAAATAACCAATTCTTAATTTTTAAATAACATAGTAAAGTTGTATTTTTCAACGTTAGTGATGTCATATTCAAATACAACATTAAAATTTTGCCTTTCTTGACAACAGAAATGTTAATTTCTGCAATCACTTAACTAAAACATCCCTTATTTTAGTTCAATAATGTCAACAACAGAATTACCATCAATTCAATTACTATTTTTTTACTTAATAATGAATCTTAAAAAATATTATGTCCTAGGTTGATCTTCGCTGGTAAGCAGCTGGAAGATGGCCGCTCCCTCTCAGATTACAATATCCAAAAAGAGTCTACCTTGCACTTGGTGCTGCGTCTGCGTGGTGGCGCTAAGAAACGCAAGAAGAAGAATTACTCCACTCCCAAGAAGATCAAGCACAAGAAGAAGAAGGTCAAGCTAGCCGTGCTTAGGTTCTACAAAGTAAGTTGCATTTTTTAAATACTTACTATTTGCAAAGTAAACTTTTTACAAACTGATCAACTCTATTGTCAAATCGTTGACTTATTTAAAACTAGATCCTTGTCATGGTTTAATCATAGCTTCATAGATGATATTTCATGTTTTTTAATATTCGAAACATTAATTGCGATGGATCATCAAATTTTAGACGCTGGTCAAATTAATGTTGCTAACAAAGTACATACCAAAAGTTTTCTAGTCATATGGCTAATCAGAATTCCAAAATACTGGTCTAAGATACGAGCAGTATTTTGAAATTCTTCACAAATAACGTAGATACTTCAATTTTGAGCCTTTTGTCGTTTGCCAAAACCGGCTAATTTTGGACGTCAGGGCTTTTTGTATAAAAACAAATCAATAAAATTGCCATAGTTTTTAGTGAATAAGTACACACGAGTAGAAAAATTTCCATTGTATGCGAATATTTACGTTAAGATTCTAGGAATTTACGACAAAGGCTACATAGGAAATATGACTCATAGTTGTCATATGATGTCAGTTGTTGAGTAATCTGCTTTCGTCATAATACTACCCTTAGTACAAAACTCGAGCTTGTCCGCGACAAGTTCTAACAAGTTTGCATTATAAGGAAAATGTCAAAACACTTAACAGACACGAAATAAAAGAGCTATTCAGAGAACTCTCCGCGGTGTTACATAAATACTTTCAAAGCAAACAAGTCGGGACATGCACCGGAATGCGGTGACTGATAAATATGTGCACCGCTGCGTCTGTATAATGCAAATGCGATTCAGGACATTGCCCACAACACGTTTGAACATGTTAGTTCATTTGAGTCATTGGAGTGTTAGAAATTGACGTACTATATTTATTTTTGCGTAATGTTGTCATAAAGTATCCAGTGTTTACTGTATGATTGTATTGTGACTGTTATACTAGTATGAGTACAAATCAAGTTTAGAAACATTGATTACTGATCTATGGAGCTTTTGACTTTAAAGATTATTTTACTATTATAATAATGATTATTTCTTACTGAAATATAAAAATAAAATTTACACCGATATTAATTTGAAGCATTGACTGTGAATGCATTAGGAACTTAGTACTACGTATTTTCAAAATCGTCAAACTCTGAATTAAAAAAAATATACAGTAGAAAATAGAACCTCCTCTTTTTTGAAGTCGGCTAAACAAAATATTACTAAAATAGCTTGAGAATATTAAGTTGTGTAGAATTTTTTTTGGCATCGAGGCGGAGCATCCTCTTTGGGATATTTTTTATGATATAAGGGCAAAAACGCAGGCGGACGCCTGCAACTCGGAAGTCACAAGCGTAGTACTGCAAATGTTTTTTAATATGTTATTTTCAAAATATATACGAAATAGGACTCCAAAGGGCCTATTGCTTAAATTTCAGTCTTATGACGTCCTCAAATACAAGTTCATGTAAACAAGAATCATTGCAAGACTATGAAATGACATTTTGTTATAGGTACATTACATACTGAATAAAATTATTTTGAGATGGGACCGAAAAGACTCCGTGTAACGATCTGTTCACACGTATTTTCCTTTTTTTTCCAGGTGGACGAGAACGGCAAGATCCACCGTCTCCGCCGCGAGTGCACGGGTGAGCAGTGTGGCGCCGGGGTGTTCATGGCCGTGATGGAGGACCGCCACTACTGTGGCAAGTGCCACAGCACTATGGTCTTCAAAGACGACGATAAATAAACTTAAGTTTTAGTTCTAAGACCAACAACACCTCAGACTGCTGTGTATGATGGATTTATAATAAATCTTGACACAGTGTCCGAAGTTATGATATAGTTTTTTTTAGTACTTTACCCCACGTAAACAGCATTTTACCCTTTTTCTGTGAAACCAGCCCTTGATGTACTTTTAGTATGTGGCACAAGATCGTCGGGGTTCTAGGGATTTCCTTTCTAGGGTTTCTAGTACCCGAGACGGCGTGCGGATTTTGGTAGGTTTAAGTCGGACATAGCCACCAATGGGTAGTATCCGAAAAGATTGCCGCTCAGAAAAATAAAACAAAAAAGGTGTAAGTATAATATTTTCAACTTGTCATATTAATGTTTGTCTAGTTTCTACCAATATAAAGACAACAGCTTCTGACATATTCTGAGTGGCGCCAGAAGTTGCAAGGTAAGTACTCAAATAAAGAAATAAGAACTTAAACTGTGTTTTTATTACAAAATGAAAGTCCTCAGGTAATAATTAAAATATTTATTCAATACTGAGAATAGAATTGTCTAATTTACAGTAACCAAGTCATAAACTATATTGAAATTAAATTGTTCATGATACACTTTTTTATATTTCCGTTATAGATTTTGTTAAGCTCTCTGATACATTGCAACTTTAGAACGAACGAAGCGGGCCTTGCATAGGCTACCTGAGGCTTGGATACTTTTTCATATTTAGAGCAGGACTGTCCGAACCAAAGTTTGTGGCTAAACTTAATGCGGGCCTGGAAAATCTTTATCTAACTAGATAATTATTAATTAACAGTATTACTTTAAAAACGAATATTAATGTTGGCAGAATTGTAAAAATTTCTGGAAAAGTAATCAAATTTAAAAACAATGATTTAGATTCCTAGGTATTTTCGTAAATTTCGGAAACCGTAATTTCTTGACTTCAACTTTATTTACGGTGAAAATCGCAGCTATATTTTGTGGTCTGTAATACTTTCTTTTTTGTAGTTACAATAACAATATTATCTTAACATAAATTATAAGACAAAGTCAATAAATCTTATAAGAGTGACATGTACCATCTGTGGTTCAATCTTGCAGATTTATGTGCGTCTCCGCAGCTGCCCTGTTAGTCGATTAGCAACGTTACTAATACGAATTTTATTATTACCTTTCATGTGGTAACGGATTGAGAATACAGAGGGTCACCACCCCTTATTCATCTCATAGGTGTCGTAAAAGGTGACTAAGGGAGCAAATTATGCAGCACATTACTGCAAAGAGAACGAAAACTTGAAAGTAACTACATCAATCTGTCTGGTCAGCGTTGTATAGTAGGCCAAAACCTCATTCTTTAAGAAGAGAGGCCCACGTCCAGCAGTGGACTGTTACAGGCTGTTGATGATGAATTTTATAAACACTTGGTGGTATTTGTGATTTATACAAATGTCAAAACGGTTGCTATGAGTCGCCACTCAGGAATTTTCTTCACATTCCAATCACAGAATACAAACATTTACACTAAATATTGAAAAATTATGAATTTATACTCGCAGGTTTGTATTACTTTTGTAGTTTTAAGCAGTTGTGATTAATATATTAGTTCACAAACATGTGTCAAGATTTAACACATTTTCCTCGTTAATAGATTTGAAAATGTCAACATTTTACTTATCAATAGAAGTGGTCTTACGGCGATATATAATTTTAATATTATCTATTTTGACTTCGATCGTATCTGTTTGCGCAACCCTGGCTTAGAGTATTAAGAGATTGTACACTGATATTGTTTACATGCAATTTAAAATTGATAAAAAATGGGGTCTCAAAAATGCTGATATATCCGTATGTAAGTGTCTTTACTATGTAGGTCTGCAGGTGGTGGGTATCTATGGGGAGGAGCCAGGTAGGTTTTAATATGATTACAAAATGCTGTCATAGGTGCAAACCTGTCATGTCTGCTGCTACTTACTTCGATATTTGCCTGTAATTTTAGTAAATGTCATGTGGTCATTATTATGTGCCTAAATTGCTGATTTTTGTTATTGAATACCTGCTAGTAATATGTGTCATACTACTAATATTCTTATTAACTAATAAGCATAGTTAAACTCCTTGTTTCTCGAGTTTGTTCATGAAAATATTGTAGGTGCTGGGTGAGGTTTGAACTTACAGATTTGCAAGTCCCATGTGTTATGTCACCTTTCCTTTGCGAATGATCGATTTTGTTCGATTTTTTTAAACTTACATTAGTGGGTGTGGCGATTTCCACATTACAACCCAAACAAAAATATACAACAGCGCCATCTAGCGAAGATACATTGAACTACGTAGTATGATGAACTACTAAGCAACTACTATCCTGTATCGCGAAACAGAGATTCACGTGGCAATTAATATGTATACAACATCCCGAAATAAGCCGTTGGGCCGTGGCCCGCCAAGCATAATCACCTCGCCTGGTGGGAGGATCCTCCCTTTGTGTCGGAGGGACATGTTTCCTGTCCCTACACAACGGGTACTCTGTACTTTATTTGAAACTGATATGTATTTGCTAGAACTTGTTCTGGTAATATTTAACACTTGATTATTGAGTCTCAGAAGTACTTGGCACTAATGCTAATTGTATTAATGGCAGTTCTTAGTTAAGATGTCCCAAGCCCGCTTCACACGTTAAAAAGTACAATATAGGTAGATCTAATAGGAATCTATAATTTTATCTCACATCTTATCTATGGTTACAGACAAATGAACTAAAACACTACTATTTTGGTCTGTCAATAATAGATATAAATAACCAACCTAAAGCGACAGCGTCCGTGCCGTCTCGTTTCGTTGGTGAGTGCGAGACCGAAGGCCCATTGGAGCAAAGGCCTTACACTGCCACGATGACTGTCATGTTTTTAAGTTCCCAAGCGGGACGTGAAAAAGTATCTCACTGGGCCACCATATTCACAATGAGTATGGTGACTACAATTCTTGGATTTTATTCATGCTTTCCATGTAGCAGAATAGAGTGACTTTGGCCGGCACTTAAAAAAATAAGATGGATAGGTTCCACATCTATTTCCATTTGGTGTTGCCATTAGGAAGAAGTTTCACCTATGGTACATTTGATATTATTATTTGCACTTGGATGATTCTTCGCTCTTTTTACTTCTGCATCAATATCCGCAGAATAATCTTCGAAAATAAACTGTATTTAAATTCCTCTCTTAAATCAGGGCTCTCAATTACTGTATCATACTATATTTTGCAAATCTATTCAAACTCGGAGGGGGGACTTTGGGTAAGGCCTGATATTTTCTAGTATTATATGGACACAAAGTGTTCAGCTTCTGCATGCTTTGTAAGTTTATTTGTCTGTGTAGTTACCTGTTAAATTTCACATCATTTTATTTAAACACCTAGAATGAATATTTTCATAACTGCGATCTTTATTGTTATAGTTATATAATATAAGTAGTATACGAAACGCAAACATTCAGTTTGCTAAATGAATAGAATCAATGCCCAAATATTCATTTATTTATATTTCCATTTCTTCTACTTTTCTAATAAATAAAATCCTAATTGACACTTTATTATTCAACGTTATTCTTATTTAATGCGAAACTTGAAAATAGTTTGTTTACAATCAGCAATAGAAGCAATTACAATAGTTTTTTATTGTATTCCAAACGTCTACTAATTTAGGGGCGGCCAGCTGTTGGCGGTCGATAGGTGGTTATCGAACAAGCGGTGTAAAGTTACCCATTGAGCGGTCATTGCTGCGTTTGCTAACAAAACTTCCGCGAGTCAAATAAATCAGCTGATAGCTTAGTGAGGGTTTTTTATTTGTTTTTTTTTTTACTATGTTTAAGGTGTTTCGTCTTTTATACTAAGTAAGAATAACCTTCCATATTTATGGATAGATTTACACAGAAATAAGATCGTACTGTAATTCTACGAAACTGTCGCGTATAACGTCGTATATTCTACGTCTTTACATTACGTTTCCAAAAACGAGAATGTGTGTACATGACAAAAATTTAGTTACACAATTTATTTCCATTGTGTCCGGAGCCTGAACGAGGTATAAGTTCAAGAGAAATTAATATATTTCTCACTCTTCTCACAAAGCTCATTTGTTCTACAAATGTTTCCGTCTAGGTACAGAGGCTACGACACTTAATGATGACGTAACGTCTGAAGATATTTCAGTGTATCTTAGTAAAGTCGTGTTTGAAAATGACCGCTAATTAAACCACGTTTCCTGATACTGGCTCCAAGAAATTGTCTCGTAAGGAAGTTCGGAACACAAAAGGTCAGTACACAATACCTCATTGATATATTTGCAGTGTGAGGCTTACAAGTTATCGCTCAAGACGTTTCCCGATGTAAAACCAGCTCGAAATAATAAAATCGTTATATTTTCAGTAAAACCTAAGAGCACCGCAACATAATTTTACTAATTGTAACAATACATTTATACAATAAGAGATCATTGCCACAACTGAAAAAATACATAATCATTTACAAAACATATATCCAATACTCTATATGAACTAAACAACACCGTGATAAATTTCATTTGCATTATATTAAATTATATATACATAAATCTAAATACGTTTAGATTCGCTTCAGAATATATTATTCAATTCAACTATTATTTAAATCTAAAAACTTGAAACGTGTATCGACTTCTAAGACATTTTGTTGTAACATCATCAATAACATGGTGCTAAACTATGGAATGAAATTTGAAGTGTTAGAATGAAATGCATCGTAGACGTCGCGAGTCGAAACACGTGTTCGTATCTTAGCTCTATGCCGTGCGTCGCGGCTTTTGGCGTTTGTCAACTATAATACGCTTAAATCTTAACTATTTCTAACGTTTTCACCAAAAATGCATATAACGGAACCTTATACCAATCATGCTTAGAGTTTTTGGTATAGCTGCTCATAATATTGAATACATACATAAAACTGTAGCCAAAAAAATTAACTTCATAGGATTTTTATAATGAATACGTAATAATTTCATATTTGACCACAAGAATCTATTATTTCAGCTAACAGTGACAGTTTTTTTTTAAACAAACTTTCGAAGTCACAATTATGCTATAGATTAATCACTATACTTCTAAATTCATATTTTTTCTGTTTAACATGCCATTTGTAAGTGTCCTCTCGTTCTTAAAGGTGAACAGTTATATGTTTGCAAGTTATTTTTAAAATAACAAAGCATCCAAATAGGTATGACTGTAAAGTCCTGGACTAAAATATTTTTCTACAATAGGTTAATATTATAAAAAAAAGAACCAAAATGGTTAGTTACAATCAAACACGTTATAATTTATTGCCCTAAGCTTAAAATTTAAAAAAATAAACATAAAATATACAAAATGCCATAACCCCTGTGGTTCAAATTCATTCACATATATTACATTTGGTATACCATTTTCTAATGTTTACTTGTCGATTCTATCATATCGCATGCGCTTGCATAACTATTACAATTATAATACATAATTAGTGCACAATTGAATAAAAACAAATTAAATACGAATATGTACATTTCTCAAAATGGTGGCAAATTTAAAACTATGTAATTTATAAAATAAAACACACCATCACATACTGTGCATCATAAAACTATCTTAATATTAAAATATGAATTTTACATTGCCATAAGTACTTATAAACGTTTATAACGATATATAAAGCCTCCTACACACTGTACTAGATTCCAAACATGCAGAAGCAACTTGGCAGTTACAGGAACCTAAATGGAAACCAGCATGAAAGAAATCTTGTAGAGAGAGGCGCTTGTAGCAGAACAAAGGGGAATAAATCTCGCTTGTATATAACCAGTATTTTTTTTAATGGCAACTCCACGGCTTGGAATACTCTGAGGAACGTAGTGTTGCTAGTGTAATAAGCGTTAATAGAAAAAAAAAACTGGTTGCCACTAAAAAGGCAGTGTGCTTGCTGTTTACTTACGTACATGTAATATTTTATTCACCTTTGAACTTCTAACAATAGTTTCTTTATTACACACATTATATTACAATTCATTACATTACAATAGCAAAGGAAGTGGAAAGTACTACGAAGACCCGAAAAATATAGTACTTACTAGGAGAATAAAATAACTATATGTATCTACTTTATCACAGTGGGGATCTGTGAGGTTTTCCATTTAACACAACAATATTTACAATTACTTTTTAAAAGCACGCGTTACACTTGTTATTTCCTCATTTTTTACCAACATTATGATTCATTTCTTGTATGAGGGTTGTCTGTAAAAAGTTAAGCAGCAACACACTAGAAAATACATACTAAATACATGTTTATATATAGTAAGAAAGGTAATGTTTATTGTAAGTAAGTACATACTCTTTGTATTGACCTTTTGATGGTGAAAGGGAACTTTTTTTTAAAATGTCGACTGTTTTTTTTTTGTCTAAAAAGGTTATTATTTGTACTAAATATTTTTATGTTCCATTCATCAAAACTGATTAAGCTTTATTTAAAAATACACTTTGAGAACCATAATTTGCACTTACGTTCCATAGACTATTAAGAACACTGCTTTAAGTAATTAACGCTACGTATGTAAAATTTACTAGAAGTTACATAAGTATTTTTCATAAAATTTGAAGGAGAAAACAAGTAATGAGAAAACCTCTAGCAGACATTTAGGATAAAATATATTCCACGACGCCATGCACTCGGGTAGCTTTGATACTCTTCACAAATTTAATTATCTTTGGTATTTAGCTGCTTATAAAAAGAATCAACTGGTTTGTGCTTTTAGCAGCCATATTGTTCAAATACTCGATCGGTTATCACAAAAATTAACAATAATAATAGTGTTTTTATTATTTAACTAAAAAATTAGTAGCGCATTCAATAAACGACGTGCTTTTGTGGTATACAGGTGAAGTACCAAGTCGTTTGCGACGTCGGTGTTGCTCATTATAGTTGCTCATTATAAAAATGCACCATTACGTATATGCAATTGTATTAACAAATTGCGCCAATGTTGCCAATAGAGTAAATAATCTAATCTAGTTAATGGTCAATAAAACACCTTTAAACTCGCTTTTAGCTTTTGAATAGCAACATTATAAACCAATCGGGCAGCAAGTTATTTTAACAGTATAGAAGTAAAATAAAGGTGGTACCAAGACACTACAAGGGTGCATGCCGCGCGTGGTGAGCGTCGCTCACAGCTCGTTTCTCGTCTCGTGGTCCTTTTCCAACGACGGCTTTATAGTTTCCAACAACTTCGTCAGCGCCTGTTCCGTCTGTAAATCAGGTAATAATTGGGTGTTTTTTAATATTTACAAAAGGTGATTCGATAGTTCCTATTATATAATTGATGTAGGTAGGTGTTAGAAAGTTTAAAGTATTACTCGTAGTTTTATAATAAAACCAGAGGCGGCTCATTTTAAAGAGCGCTGGTGCAGTGCACTCCCACTACAATTAACTTAAATAACATAGATAGTCATGTATATTTTGAATAAGTAACTAAAAATTATCCTTACATTACTTTCTCTGTATTCTACTCTGCATATATACAATAGTCTAAAAAAAATGTATTACCGCCCCTTACCTAGACGTACATTTAGCATCAAGATGTAGCTAGTGGAGCGCCAGCGATTGCGCTCCTATGAAGCGAAGTTTTATACGCTAAATTCAATAAGTGCGAAAGAGAAACATTGACACGGGCCGACGCGTGAAACGAAAGATTTGTATGAGAAATTAGCCTAAATTAGAGCGCCGCTCCGCGTGACGTTGCCGCTTTGTGTGCTCCCGCGCGTGGGCTCTATGCTCTATCCCACCGAGTCGCGTGTCGCGCTGTTGCCGTTCAAGTATTGTAAACAAACAAATAGCAACGTGTAGCGTCGTCGGATAGCTCTCGCTCGCAGTTTTACATAAAATACGTATTTAAAACTTTGTGTGAATATTGTGGAAATGTGTGTCGGGGGTGAGGGGCTGTACCTGCGCGAGGTGGTTCCTGGTGGCGTCGAGCGCGGCGCGCCAGGCGAGCAGCTGGCCGCGCTGGCGCCGCGTGTGCTGCTCCAGCAGGCGCGACCACTCCGACATGGCCGAGCCGCGCGCGTTGCTCATCCTGCCACAAGTCACACTCGTTACAACTCACCCTTCCTTATACATAAAACCAAAACCGAGTGAAAACGGAACCATTTAGAAACCAAAACTATTTTTATCGGTCCAGAAATTAACGGCGCAGCATATTAAAACCATTATTTAGAGTCAACTGAAACTTAATATGAACTGAATTTATCTAATAGCAGGGAAATTTATAAATTCCGCATGAATTTTGACAATAAATATCTTTGTATCTATTTTTATTGCGACTCGTCTCCTGCACGTCCGCCACTAGCCCACGAACGTATCGAGTTGTAACGCTCGAAAGGCCCAAAAAAATAATTAAACTCTCTTGAAAAAATCTTTATAATCTCTATCTCGTGACTAAATTGTGATTTAAAGACTCAATATGTAAATAAATGACACAAATTTAATTTCAATTTTTATTAATCGCAACACTGATGGCTGAACTGAAGGCCTGGAAACGAATGGTCACCAAAGTTACATTTGTCGGGGAGAACTTCACCCGTAAGCCTCCTAAGTTTGAGAGGTTTATTAGACCTATGGCTTTGCGCTTTAAAAAGGCTCATGTGACACATCCTGAACTAAAAGCAACATTCTGTTTACCGATTATTGGTGTTAAGAAAAATCCAAGTTCACAGATGTACACTAGTTTAGGAGTTATTACTAAGGGTACGGTACTGGAGGTGAACATTTCGGAACTTGGTTTAGTTACACAGGCTGGTAAAGTAGTATGGGGAAAATATGCACAAGTTACGAACAATCCGGAGAATGATGGCTGCATAAATGCTGTACTATTGGTATAATCAATAACTCAATATCAAAATACTGTCTGTCGCCTGCTGCTGAAGTAATATATTTATTTGTTAAAACAGACACTTGGGATTGTAATTTCTTACGGCGCCAATAAACGATGTTAAGCATATGTAAATCATTTTATTTACATACCCATTTTTATTTTATGTTTGACTTGGCAGCTTAGTTGCTCGCTTGCAGGTTGTGATGATTCTACAATCTGTGATTACAATGTTCCCCATAATCTATTGTGAAATGCATGATGTAATCTATAATGTATGTGTAGTACCATTTCAGTGTATAAGTAGTTTAAACGTTAATAAATTTCTCCAAATTCTTACCCATTTAATCTTCTAAATAGGTAAGAATTTTATCTTCAAAATGTTAACTGTGGAAAGAAATATGGAATATTTTGTCAAAATGATTATAGCTAATGATGAGTTTAAATATTTAGAGCACAATAACAATTATTGTTTTTAGTCTGTTTCTGTAGTTGTTGCCCAAAATGACAGAAATGAAGACATTTTCTTTCCAACTTGTCAACTTTGTTTTATTATCTGATGTTTTTATTTTCAATGTTCATGATAAACATTGTTTGCGTATAATATTTTCTTGAAGCTTGAAAGAAATTTGTGTCCGGACCCCAAATATATATGGAAGAAGAGCAAGATGATGCTTCATATTCTCAACTCGGAAAAACATTTTACTGGACTGTTTGCCAGATAAATTAAAAAATTCTCACCAATTTCATATACTCATAACAAACATCTAAAGAAAATTATAAAATGAGATGCCAGAAGAGTATTTTGTGTTTGATGTAGATAACGTTAAGTTTTTGTGCTTTTTTAACAAAATGATATTTAGTTGGGGGACAGAACCATGCTTCTGGGTGAAGCATGGTTCATCATCTCCACATGGAGCAAGCATGGGGACTATATAGGTTCCTGTACTCCAACTGATGATGTTATTGTAGACTGTCACAACTGAAATGGAGAGTTGAAATTCCAAATATATATTAAAAAATATTGATTCTCTGAATGTATTCTAATCTTCGAAAAGAATACTGTGAATAGATGAATTTTACTTCAGATTTCAAGCAAAACTACTAGTCATCAGTTGGAACATGAGTCTCTAAATATTTCTCGTGCTTCACCCAGGTGGAGAACCTAGGTAAAGTATGGGTTTATCCGAATTTAGTTTAAGCAAATTACAAATTCTCGACCGAAACTTTGATCCAAAAACTAAACTTTTTTAATATCTGTTGTCTAGGTGAATCAAGATGCAGATTTTTGTTAAGACCCTAACGGGCAAGACCATCACTCTTGAGGTCGAGCTATCTGATACTATCGAGAATGTTAAAGCCAAGATTCAAGACAAGGAGGGAATCCCTCCGGATCAGCAGAGGTAAGACTTATGAACTAAAATTGTTGCTAATTGTATGTACTAATGGGCTTTCTTCAGCTTCTTCAAATCCCATGTGTTTTGTTGCATTATTTTTTATTATGAGATTTTTTTTTTTTTATTATGAGATTACATGTTTGGCCTCTGGTCCTTTAGCACAAAGATATGTTCACACTATTCACAATTATTATTACAAGAAAATTATCAAATATTCAGTTTAAATTTTGACAAAGTAATTTTAATTACTGTATTTTATTAAATGTATCATAAAAATATAATACTTACATTTAATAAAAACAGATTTTTACTGTACTATATTACTTACGCCGTCTGTTAGAAAAGTAAATAATTAATGTCAAAAAAAAAGTTTACCGTATGTTGCTAGGTATGAACTGAGAAAAATATTCTTTGGTTAGCTATAACCGAGTAATACAACATTTTGTTTATAACTTGATCTATAATATTAATAATAATCACTCGCAGAAACTTTGAAATCCTAAAAAATATTATTTTAAGAGATTTTATTAATCGATCAATGTAAATAACCAATTCTTAATTTTTAAATAACATAGTAAAGTTGTATTTTTCAACGTTAGTGATGTCATATTCAAATACAACATTAAAATTTTGCCTTTCTTGACAACAGAAATGTTAATTTCTGCAATCACTTAACTAAAACATCCCTTATTTTAGTTCAATAATGTCAACAACAGAATTACCATCAATTCAATTACTATTTTTTTACTTAATAATGAATCTTAAAAAATATTATGTCCTAGGTTGATCTTCGCTGGTAAGCAGCTGGAAGATGGCCGCTCCCTCTCAGATTACAATATCCAAAAAGAGTCTACCTTGCACTTGGTGCTGCGTCTGCGTGGTGGCGCTAAGAAACGCAAGAAGAAGAATTACTCCACTCCCAAGAAGATCAAGCACAAGAAGAAGAAGGTCAAGCTAGCCGTGCTTAGGTTCTACAAAGTAAGTTGCATTTTTTAAATACTTACTATTTGCAAAGTAAACTTTTTACAAACTGATCAACTCTATTGTCAAATCGTTGACTTATTTAAAACTAGATCCTTGTCATGGTTTAATCATAGCTTCATAGATGATATTTCATGTTTTTTAATATTCGAAACATTAATTGCGATGGATCATCAAATTTTAGACGCTGGTCAAATTAATGTTGCTAACAAAGTACATACCAAAAGTTTTCTAGTCATATGGCTAATCAGAATTCCAAAATACTGGTCTAAGATACGAGCAGTATTTTGAAATTCTTCACAAATAACGTAGATACTTCAATTTTGAGCCTTTTGTCGTTTGCCAAAACCGGCTAATTTTGGACGTCAGGGCTTTTTGTATAAAAACAAATCAATAAAATTGCCATAGTTTTTAGTGAATAAGTACACACGAGTAGAAAAATTTCCATTGTATGCGAATATTTACGTTAAGATTCTAGGAATTTACGACAAAGGCTACATAGGAAATATGACTCATAGTTGTCATATGATGTCAGTTGTTGAGTAATCTGCTTTCGTCATAATACTACCCTTAGTACAAAACTCGAGCTTGTCCGCGACAAGTTCTAACAAGTTTGCATTATAAGGAAAATGTCAAAACACTTAACAGACACGAAATAAAAGAGCTATTCAGAGAACTCTCCGCGGTGTTACATAAATACTTTCAAAGCAAACAAGTCGGGACATGCACCGGAATGCGGTGACTGATAAATATGTGCACCGCTGCGTCTGTATAATGCAAATGCGATTCAGGACATTGCCCACAACACGTTTGAACATGTTAGTTCATTTGAGTCATTGGAGTGTTAGAAATTGACGTACTATATTTATTTTTGCGTAATGTTGTCATAAAGTATCCAGTGTTTACTGTATGATTGTATTGTGACTGTTATACTAGTATGAGTACAAATCAAGTTTAGAAACATTGATTACTGATCTATGGAGCTTTTGACTTTAAAGATTATTTTACTATTATAATAATGATTATTTCTTACTGAAATATAAAAATAAAATTTACACCGATATTAATTTGAAGCATTGACTGTGAATGCATTAGGAACTTAGTACTACGTATTTTCAAAATCGTCAAACTCTGAATTAAAAAAAATATACAGTAGAAAATAGAACCTCCTCTTTTTTGAAGTCGGCTAAACAAAATATTACTAAAATAGCTTGAGAATATTAAGTTGTGTAGAATTTTTTTTGGCATCGAGGCGGAGCATCCTCTTTGGGATATTTTTTATGATATAAGGGCAAAAACGCAGGCGGACGCCTGCAACTCGGAAGTCACAAGCGTAGTACTGCAAATGTTTTTTAATATGTTATTTTCAAAATATATACGAAATAGGACTCCAAAGGGCCTATTGCTTAAATTTCAGTCTTATGACGTCCTCAAATACAAGTTCATGTAAACAAGAATCATTGCAAGACTATGAAATGACATTTTGTTATAGGTACATTACATACTGAATAAAATTATTTTGAGATGGGACCGAAAAGACTCCGTGTAACGATCTGTTCACACGTATTTTCCTTTTTTTTCCAGGTGGACGAGAACGGCAAGATCCACCGTCTCCGCCGCGAGTGCACGGGTGAGCAGTGTGGCGCCGGGGTGTTCATGGCCGTGATGGAGGACCGCCACTACTGTGGCAAGTGCCACAGCACTATGGTCTTCAAAGACGACGATAAATAAACTTAAGTTTTAGTTCTAAGACCAACAACACCTCAGACTGCTGTGTATGATGGATTTATAATAAATCTTGACACAGTGTCCGAAGTTATGATATAGTTTTTTTTAGTACTTTACCCCACGTAAACAGCATTTTACCCTTTTTCTGTGAAACCAGCCCTTGATGTACTTTTAGTATGTGGCACAAGATCGTCGGGGTTCTAGGGATTTCCTTTCTAGGGTTTCTAGTACCCGAGACGGCGTGCGGATTTTGGTAGGTTTAAGTCGGACATAGCCACCAATGGGTAGTATCCGAAAAGATTGCCGCTCAGAAAAATAAAACAAAAAAGGTGTAAGTATAATATTTTCAACTTGTCATATTAATGTTTGTCTAGTTTCTACCAATATAAAGACAACAGCTTCTGACATATTCTGAGTGGCGCCAGAAGTTGCAAGGTAAGTACTCAAATAAAGAAATAAGAACTTAAACTGTGTTTTTATTACAAAATGAAAGTCCTCAGGTAATAATTAAAATATTTATTCAATACTGAGAATAGAATTGTCTAATTTACAGTAACCAAGTCATAAACTATATTGAAATTAAATTGTTCATGATACACTTTTTTATATTTCCGTTATAGATTTTGTTAAGCTCTCTGATACATTGCAACTTTAGAACGAACGAAGCGGGCCTTGCATAGGCTACCTGAGGCTTGGATACTTTTTCATATTTAGAGCAGGACTGTCCGAACCAAAGTTTGTGGCTAAACTTAATGCGGGCCTGGAAAATCTTTATCTAACTAGATAATTATTAATTAACAGTATTACTTTAAAAACGAATATTAATGTTGGCAGAATTGTAAAAATTTCTGGAAAAGTAATCAAATTTAAAAACAATGATTTAGATTCCTAGGTATTTTCGTAAATTTCGGAAACCGTAATTTCTTGACTTCAACTTTATTTACGGTGAAAATCGCAGCTATATTTTGTGGTCTGTAATACTTTCTTTTTTGTAGTTACAATAACAATATTATCTTAACATAAATTATAAGACAAAGTCAATAAATCTTATAAGAGTGACATGTACCATCTGTGGTTCAATCTTGCAGATTTATGTGCGTCTCCGCAGCTGCCCTGTTAGTCGATTAGCAACGTTACTAATACGAATTTTATTATTACCTTTCATGTGGTAACGGATTGAGAATACAGAGGGTCACCACCCCTTATTCATCTCATAGGTGTCGTAAAAGGTGACTAAGGGAGCAAATTATGCAGCACATTACTGCAAAGAGAACGAAAACTTGAAAGTAACTACATCAATCTGTCTGGTCAGCGTTGTATAGTAGGCCAAAACCTCATTCTTTAAGAAGAGAGGCCCACGTCCAGCAGTGGACTGTTACAGGCTGTTGATGATGAATTTTATAAACACTTGGTGGTATTTGTGATTTATACAAATGTCAAAACGGTTGCTATGAGTCGCCACTCAGGAATTTTCTTCACATTCCAATCACAGAATACAAACATTTACACTAAATATTGAAAAATTATGAATTTATACTCGCAG
This sequence comes from Hypercompe scribonia, assembly GCA_949316085.1. NCBI lineage: Eukaryota > Metazoa > Arthropoda > Insecta > Lepidoptera > Erebidae > Hypercompe > Hypercompe scribonia. The sequence continues at coordinate 22,014,397 of OX438980.1, read as the reverse complement.
GTTTGTATTACTTTTGTAGTTTTAAGCAGTTGTGATTAATATATTAGTTCACAAACATGTGTCAAGATTTAACACATTTTCCTCGTGAATAGATTTGAAAATGTCAACATTTTACTTATCAATAGAAGTGGTCTTACGGCGATATATAATTTTAATATTATCTATTTTGACTTCGATCGTATCTGTTTGCGCAACCCTGGCTTAGAGTATTAAGAGATTGTACACTGATATTGTTTACATGCAATTTAAAATTGATAAAAAATGGGGTCTCAAAAATGCTGATATATCCGTATGTAAGTGTCTTTACTATGTAGGTCTGCAGGTGGTGGGTATCTATGGGGAGGAGCCAGGTAGGTTTTAATATGATTACAAAATGCTGTCATAGGTGCAAACCTGTCATGTCTGCTGCTACTTACTTCGATATTTGCCTGTAATTTTAGTAAATGTCATGTGGTCATTATTATGTGCCTAAATTGCTGATTTTTGTTATTGAATACCTGCTAGTAATATGTGTCATACTACTAATATTCTTATTAACTAATAAGCATAGTTAAACTCCTTGTTTCTCGAGTTTGTTCATGAAAATATTGTAGGTGCTGGGTGAGGTTTGAACTTACAGATTTGCAAGTCCCATGTGTTATGTCACCTTTCCTTTGCGAATGATCGATTTTGTTCGATTTTTTTAAACTTACATTAGTGGGTGTGGCGATTTCCACATTACAACCCAAACAAAAATATACAACAGCGCCATCTAGCGAAGATACATTGAACTACGTAGTATGATGAACTACTAAGCAACTACTATCCTGTATCGCGAAACAGAGATTCACGTGGCAATTAATATGTATACAACATCCCGAAATAAGCCGTTGGGCCGTGGCCCGCCAAGCATAATCACCTCGCCTGGTGGGAGGATCCTCCCTTTGTGTCGGAGGGACATGTTTCCTGTCCCTACACAACGGGTACTCTGTACTTTATTTGAAACTGATATGTATTTGCTAGAACTTGTTCTGGTAATATTTAACACTTGATTATTGAGTCTCAGAAGTACTTGGCACTAATGCTAATTGTATTAATGGCAGTTCTTAGTTAAGATGTCCCAAGCCCGCTTCACACGTTAAAAAGTACAATATAGGTAGATCTAATAGGAATCTATAATTTTATCTCACATCTTATCTATGGTTACAGACAAATGAACTAAAACACTACTATTTTGGTCTGTCAATAATAGATATAAATAACCAACCTAAAGCGACAGCGTCCGTGCCGTCTCGTTTCGTTGGTGAGTGCGAGACCGAAGGCCCATTGGAGCAAAGGCCTTACACTGCCACGATGACTGTCATGTTTTTAAGTTCCCAAGCGGGACGTGAAAAAGTATCTCACTGGGCCACCATATTCACAATGAGTATGGTGACTACAATTCTTGGATTTTATTCATGCTTTCCATGTAGCAGAATAGAGTGACTTTGGCCGGCACTTAAAAAAATAAGATGGATAGGTTCCACATCTATTTCCATTTGGTGTTGCCATTAGGAAGAAGTTTCACCTATGGTACATTTGATATTATTATTTGCACTTGGATGATTCTTCGCTCTTTTTACTTCTGCATCAATATCCGCAGAATAATCTTCGAAAATAAACTGTATTTAAATTCCTCTCTTAAATCAGGGCTCTCAATTACTGTATCATACTATATTTTGCAAATCTATTCAAACTCGGAGGGGGGACTTTGGGTAAGGCCTGATATTTTCTAGTATTATATGGACACAAAGTGTTCAGCTTCTGCATGCTTTGTAAGTTTATTTGTCTGTGTAGTTACCTGTTAAATTTCACATCATTTTATTTAAACACCTAGAATGAATATTTTCATAACTGCGATCTTTATTGTTATAGTTATATAATATAAGTAGTATACGAAACGCAAACATTCAGTTTGCTAAATGAATAGAATCAATGCCCAAATATTCATTTATTTATATTTCCATTTCTTCTACTTTTCTAATAAATAAAATCCTAATTGACACTTTATTATTCAACGTTATTCTTATTTAATGCGAAACTTGAAAATAGTTTGTTTACAATCAGCAATAGAAGCAATTACAATAGTTTTTTATTGTATTCCAAACGTCTACTAATTTAGGGGCGGCCAGCTGTTGGCGGTCGATAGGTGGTTATCGAACAAGCGGTGTAAAGTTACCCATTGAGCGGTCATTGCTGCGTTTGCTAACAAAACTTCCGCGAGTCAAATAAATCAGCTGATAGCTTAGTGAGGGTTTTTTATTTGTTTTTTTTTTTACTATGTTTAAGGTGTTTCGTCTTTTATACTAAGTAAGAATAACCTTCCATATTTATGGATAGATTTACACAGAAATAAGATCGTACTGTAATTCTACGAAACTGTCGCGTATAACGTCGTATATTCTACGTCTTTACATTACGTTTCCAAAAACGAGAATGTGTGTACATGACAAAAATTTAGTTACACAATTTATTTCCATTGTGTCCGGAGCCTGAACGAGGTATAAGTTCAAGAGAAATTAATATATTTCTCACTCTTCTCACAAAGCTCATTTGTTCTACAAATGTTTCCGTCTAGGTACAGAGGCTACGACACTTAATGATGACGTAACGTCTGAAGATATTTCAGTGTATCTTAGTAAAGTCGTGTTTGAAAATGACCGCTAATTAAACCACGTTTCCTGATACTGGCTCCAAGAAATTGTCTCGTAAGGAAGTTCGGAACACAAAAGGTCAGTACACAATACCTCATTGATATATTTGCAGTGTGAGGCTTACAAGTTATCGCTCAAGACGTTTCCCGATGTAAAACCAGCTCGAAATAATAAAATCGTTATATTTTCAGTAAAACCTAAGAGCACCGCAACATAATTTTACTAATTGTAACAATACATTTATACAATAAGAGATCATTGCCACAACTGAAAAAATACATAATCATTTACAAAACATATATCCAATACTCTATATGAACTAAACAACACCGTGATAAATTTCATTTGCATTATATTAAATTATATATACATAAATCTAAATACGTTTAGATTCGCTTCAGAATATATTATTCAATTCAACTATTATTTAAATCTAAAAACTTGAAACGTGTATCGACTTCTAAGACATTTTGTTGTAACATCATCAATAACATGGTGCTAAACTATGGAATGAAATTTGAAGTGTTAGAATGAAATGCATCGTAGACGTCGCGAGTCGAAACACGTGTTCGTATCTTAGCTCTATGCCGTGCGTCGCGGCTTTTGGCGTTTGTCAACTATAATACGCTTAAATCTTAACTATTTCTAACGTTTTCACCAAAAATGCATATAACGGAACCTTATACCAATCATGCTTAGAGTTTTTGGTATAGCTGCTCATAATATTGAATACATACATAAAACTGTAGCCAAAAAAATTAACTTCATAGGATTTTTATAATGAATACGTAATAATTTCATATTTGACCACAAGAATCTATTATTTCAGCTAACAGTGACAGTTTTTTTTTAAACAAACTTTCGAAGTCACAATTATGCTATAGATTAATCACTATACTTCTAAATTCATATTTTTTCTGTTTAACATGCCATTTGTAAGTGTCCTCTCGTTCTTAAAGGTGAACAGTTATATGTTTGCAAGTTATTTTTAAAATAACAAAGCATCCAAATAGGTATGACTGTAAAGTCCTGGACTAAAATATTTTTCTACAATAGGTTAATATTATAAAAAAAAGAACCAAAATGGTTAGTTACAATCAAACACGTTATAATTTATTGCCCTAAGCTTAAAATTTAAAAAAATAAACATAAAATATACAAAATGCCATAACCCCTGTGGTTCAAATTCATTCACATATATTACATTTGGTATACCATTTTCTAATGTTTACTTGTCGATTCTATCATATCGCATGCGCTTGCATAACTATTACAATTATAATACATAATTAGTGCACAATTGAATAAAAACAAATTAAATACGAATATGTACATTTCTCAAAATGGTGGCAAATTTAAAACTATGTAATTTATAAAATAAAACACACCATCACATACTGTGCATCATAAAACTATCTTAATATTAAAATATGAATTTTACATTGCCATAAGTACTTATAAACGTTTATAACGATATATAAAGCCTCCTACACACTGTACTAGATTCCAAACATGCAGAAGCAACTTGGCAGTTACAGGAACCTAAATGGAAACCAGCATGAAAGAAATCTTGTAGAGAGAGGCGCTTGTAGCAGAACAAAGGGGAATAAATCTCGCTTGTATATAACCAGTATTTTTTTTAATGGCAACTCCACGGCTTGGAATACTCTGAGGAACGTAGTGTTGCTAGTGTAATAAGCGTTAATAGAAAAAAAAAACTGGTTGCCACTAAAAAGGCAGTGTGCTTGCTGTTTACTTACGTACATGTAATATTTTATTCACCTTTGAACTTCTAACAATAGTTTCTTTATTACACACATTATATTACAATTCATTACATTACAATAGCAAAGGAAGTGGAAAGTACTACGAAGACCCGAAAAATATAGTACTTACTAGGAGAATAAAATAACTATATGTATCTACTTTATCACAGTGGGGATCTGTGAGGTTTTCCATTTAACACAACAATATTTACAATTACTTTTTAAAAGCACGCGTTACACTTGTTATTTCCTCATTTTTTACCAACATTATGATTCATTTCTTGTATGAGGGTTGTCTGTAAAAAGTTAAGCAGCAACACACTAGAAAATACATACTAAATACATGTTTATATATAGTAAGAAAGGTAATGTTTATTGTAAGTAAGTACATACTCTTTGTATTGACCTTTTGATGGTGAAAGGGAACTTTTTTTTAAAATGTCGACTGTTTTTTTTTTGTCTAAAAAGGTTATTATTTGTACTAAATATTTTTATGTTCCATTCATCAAAACTGATTAAGCTTTATTTAAAAATACACTTTGAGAACCATAATTTGCACTTACGTTCCATAGACTATTAAGAACACTGCTTTAAGTAATTAACGCTACGTATGTAAAATTTACTAGAAGTTACATAAGTATTTTTCATAAAATTTGAAGGAGAAAACAAGTAATGAGAAAACCTCTAGCAGACATTTAGGATAAAATATATTCCACGACGCCATGCACTCGGGTAGCTTTGATACTCTTCACAAATTTAATTATCTTTGGTATTTAGCTGCTTATAAAAAGAATCAACTGGTTTGTGCTTTTAGCAGCCATATTGTTCAAATACTCGATCGGTTATCACAAAAATTAACAATAATAATAGTGTTTTTATTATTTAACTAAAAAATTAGTAGCGCATTCAATAAACGACGTGCTTTTGTGGTATACAGGTGAAGTACCAAGTCGTTTGCGACGTCGGTGTTGCTCATTATAGTTGCTCATTATAAAAATGCACCATTACGTATATGCAATTGTATTAACAAATTGCGCCAATGTTGCCAATAGAGTAAATAATCTAATCTAGTTAATGGTCAATAAAACACCTTTAAACTCGCTTTTAGCTTTTGAATAGCAACATTATAAACCAATCGGGCAGCAAGTTATTTTAACAGTATAGAAGTAAAATAAAGGTGGTACCAAGACACTACAAGGGTGCATGCCGCGCGTGGTGAGCGTCGCTCACAGCTCGTTTCTCGTCTCGTGGTCCTTTTCCAACGACGGCTTTATAGTTTCCAACAACTTCGTCAGCGCCTGTTCCGTCTGTAAATCAGGTAATAATTGGGTGTTTTTTAATATTTACAAAAGGTGATTCGATAGTTCCTATTATATAATTGATGTAGGTAGGTGTTAGAAAGTTTAAAGTATTACTCGTAGTTTTATAATAAAACCAGAGGCGGCTCATTTTAAAGAGCGCTGGTGCAGTGCACTCCCACTACAATTAACTTAAATAACATAGATAGTCATGTATATTTTGAATAAGTAACTAAAAATTATCCTTACATTACTTTCTCTGTATTCTACTCTGCATATATACAATAGTCTAAAAAAAATGTATTACCGCCCCTTACCTAGACGTACATTTAGCATCAAGATGTAGCTAGTGGAGCGCCAGCGATTGCGCTCCTATGAAGCGAAGTTTTATACGCTAAATTCAATAAGTGCGAAAGAGAAACATTGACACGGGCCGACGCGTGAAACGAAAGATTTGTATGAGAAATTAGCCTAAATTAGAGCGCCGCTCCGCGTGACGTTGCCGCTTTGTGTGCTCCCGCGCGTGGGCTCTATGCTCTATCCCACCGAGTCGCGTGTCGCGCTGTTGCCGTTCAAGTATTGTAAACAAACAAATAGCAACGTGTAGCGTCGTCGGATAGCTCTCGCTCGCAGTTTTACATAAAATACGTATTTAAAACTTTGTGTGAATATTGTGGAAATGTGTGTCGGGGGTGAGGGGCTGTACCTGCGCGAGGTGGTTCCTGGTGGCGTCGAGCGCGGCGCGCCAGGCGAGCAGCTGGCCGCGCTGGCGCCGCGTGTGCTGCTCCAGCAGGCGCGACCACTCCGACATGGCCGAGCCGCGCGCGTTGCTCATCCTGCCACAAGTCACACTCGTTACAACTCACCCTTCCTTATACATAAAACCAAAACCGAGTGAAAACGGAACCATTTAGAAACCAAAACTATTTTTATCGGTCCAGAAATTAACGGCGCAGCATATTAAAACCATTATTTAGAGTCAACTGAAACTTAATATGAACTGAATTTATCTAATAGCAGGGAAATTTATAAATTCCGCATGAATTTTGACAATAAATATCTTTGTATCTATTTTTATTGCGACTCGTCTCCTGCACGTCCGCCACTAGCCCACGAACGTATCGAGTTGTAACGCTCGAAAGGCCCAAAAAAATAATTAAACTCTCTTGAAAAAATCTTTATAATCTCTATCTCGTGACTAAATTGTGATTTAAAGACTCAATATGTAAATAAATGACACAAATTTAATTTCAATTTTTATTAATCGCAACACTGATGGCTGAACTGAAGGCCTGGAAACGAATGGTCACCAAAGTTACATTTGTCGGGGAGAACTTCACCCGTAAGCCTCCTAAGTTTGAGAGGTTTATTAGACCTATGGCTTTGCGCTTTAAAAAGGCTCATGTGACACATCCTGAACTAAAAGCAACATTCTGTTTACCGATTATTGGTGTTAAGAAAAATCCAAGTTCACAGATGTACACTAGTTTAGGAGTTATTACTAAGGGTACGGTACTGGAGGTGAACATTTCGGAACTTGGTTTAGTTACACAGGCTGGTAAAGTAGTATGGGGAAAATATGCACAAGTTACGAACAATCCGGAGAATGATGGCTGCATAAATGCTGTACTATTGGTATAATCAATAACTCAATATCAAAATACTGTCTGTCGCCTGCTGCTGAAGTAATATATTTATTTGTTAAAACAGACACTTGGGATTGTAATTTCTTACGGCGCCAATAAACGATGTTAAGCATATGTAAATCATTTTATTTACATACCCATTTTTATTTTATGTTTGACTTGGCAGCTTAGTTGCTCGCTTGCAGGTTGTGATGATTCTACAATCTGTGATTACAATGTTCCCCATAATCTATTGTGAAATGCATGATGTAATCTATAATGTATGTGTAGTACCATTTCAGTGTATAAGTAGTTTAAACGTTAATAAATTTCTCCAAATTCTTACCCATTTAATCTTCTAAATAGGTAAGAATTTTATCTTCAAAATGTTAACTGTGGAAAGAAATATGGAATATTTTGTCAAAATGATTATAGCTAATGATGAGTTTAAATATTTAGAGCACAATAACAATTATTGTTTTTAGTCTGTTTCTGTAGTTGTTGCCCAAAATGACAGAAATGAAGACATTTTCTTTCCAACTTGTCAACTTTGTTTTATTATCTGATGTTTTTATTTTCAATGTTCATGATAAACATTGTTTGCGTATAATATTTTCTTGAAGCTTGAAAGAAATTTGTGTCCGGACCCCAAATATATATGGAAGAAGAGCAAGATGATGCTTCATATTCTCAACTCGGAAAAACATTTTACTGGACTGTTTGCCAGATAAATTAAAAAATTCTCACCAATTTCATATACTCATAACAAACATCTAAAGAAAATTATAAAATGAGATGCCAGAAGAGTATTTTGTGTTTGATGTAGATAACGTTAAGTTTTTGTGCTTTTTTAACAAAATGATATTTAGTTGGGGGACAGAACCATGCTTCTGGGTGAAGCATGGTTCATCATCTCCACATGGAGCAAGCATGGGGACTATATAGGTTCCTGTACTCCAACTGATGATGTTATTGTAGACTGTCACAACTGAAATGGAGAGTTGAAATTCCAAATATATATTAAAAAATATTGATTCTCTGAATGTATTCTAATCTTCGAAAAGAATACTGTGAATAGATGAATTTTACTTCAGATTTCAAGCAAAACTACTAGTCATCAGTTGGAACATGAGTCTCTAAATATTTCTCGTGCTTCACCCAGGTGGAGAACCTAGGTAAAGTATGGGTTTATCCGAATTTAGTTTAAGCAAATTACAAATTCTCGACCGAAACTTTGATCCAAAAACTAAACTTTTTTAATATCTGTTGTCTAGGTGAATCAAGATGCAGATTTTTGTTAAGACCCTAACGGGCAAGACCATCACTCTTGAGGTCGAGCTATCTGATACTATCGAGAATGTTAAAGCCAAGATTCAAGACAAGGAGGGAATCCCTCCGGATCAGCAGAGGTAAGACTTATGAACTAAAATTGTTGCTAATTGTATGTACTAATGGGCTTTCTTCAGCTTCTTCAAATCCCATGTGTTTTGTTGCATTATTTTTTATTATGAGATTTTTTTTTTTTTATTATGAGATTACATGTTTGGCCTCTGGTCCTTTAGCACAAAGATATGTTCACACTATTCACAATTATTATTACAAGAAAATTATCAAATATTCAGTTTAAATTTTGACAAAGTAATTTTAATTACTGTATTTTATTAAATGTATCATAAAAATATAATACTTACATTTAATAAAAACAGATTTTTACTGTACTATATTACTTACGCCGTCTGTTAGAAAAGTAAATAATTAATGTCAAAAAAAAAGTTTACCGTATGTTGCTAGGTATGAACTGAGAAAAATATTCTTTGGTTAGCTATAACCGAGTAATACAACATTTTGTTTATAACTTGATCTATAATATTAATAATAATCACTCGCAGAAACTTTGAAATCCTAAAAAATATTATTTTAAGAGATTTTATTAATCGATCAATGTAAATAACCAATTCTTAATTTTTAAATAACATAGTAAAGTTGTATTTTTCAACGTTAGTGATGTCATATTCAAATACAACATTAAAATTTTGCCTTTCTTGACAACAGAAATGTTAATTTCTGCAATCACTTAACTAAAACATCCCTTATTTTAGTTCAATAATGTCAACAACAGAATTACCATCAATTCAATTACTATTTTTTTACTTAATAATGAATCTTAAAAAATATTATGTCCTAGGTTGATCTTCGCTGGTAAGCAGCTGGAAGATGGCCGCTCCCTCTCAGATTACAATATCCAAAAAGAGTCTACCTTGCACTTGGTGCTGCGTCTGCGTGGTGGCGCTAAGAAACGCAAGAAGAAGAATTACTCCACTCCCAAGAAGATCAAGCACAAGAAGAAGAAGGTCAAGCTAGCCGTGCTTAGGTTCTACAAAGTAAGTTGCATTTTTTAAATACTTACTATTTGCAAAGTAAACTTTTTACAAACTGATCAACTCTATTGTCAAATCGTTGACTTATTTAAAACTAGATCCTTGTCATGGTTTAATCATAGCTTCATAGATGATATTTCATGTTTTTTAATATTCGAAACATTAATTGCGATGGATCATCAAATTTTAGACGCTGGTCAAATTAATGTTGCTAACAAAGTACATACCAAAAGTTTTCTAGTCATATGGCTAATCAGAATTCCAAAATACTGGTCTAAGATACGAGCAGTATTTTGAAATTCTTCACAAATAACGTAGATACTTCAATTTTGAGCCTTTTGTCGTTTGCCAAAACCGGCTAATTTTGGACGTCAGGGCTTTTTGTATAAAAACAAATCAATAAAATTGCCATAGTTTTTAGTGAATAAGTACACACGAGTAGAAAAATTTCCATTGTATGCGAATATTTACGTTAAGATTCTAGGAATTTACGACAAAGGCTACATAGGAAATATGACTCATAGTTGTCATATGATGTCAGTTGTTGAGTAATCTGCTTTCGTCATAATACTACCCTTAGTACAAAACTCGAGCTTGTCCGCGACAAGTTCTAACAAGTTTGCATTATAAGGAAAATGTCAAAACACTTAACAGACACGAAATAAAAGAGCTATTCAGAGAACTCTCCGCGGTGTTACATAAATACTTTCAAAGCAAACAAGTCGGGACATGCACCGGAATGCGGTGACTGATAAATATGTGCACCGCTGCGTCTGTATAATGCAAATGCGATTCAGGACATTGCCCACAACACGTTTGAACATGTTAGTTCATTTGAGTCATTGGAGTGTTAGAAATTGACGTACTATATTTATTTTTGCGTAATGTTGTCATAAAGTATCCAGTGTTTACTGTATGATTGTATTGTGACTGTTATACTAGTATGAGTACAAATCAAGTTTAGAAACATTGATTACTGATCTATGGAGCTTTTGACTTTAAAGATTATTTTACTATTATAATAATGATTATTTCTTACTGAAATATAAAAATAAAATTTACACCGATATTAATTTGAAGCATTGACTGTGAATGCATTAGGAACTTAGTACTACGTATTTTCAAAATCGTCAAACTCTGAATTAAAAAAAATATACAGTAGAAAATAGAACCTCCTCTTTTTTGAAGTCGGCTAAACAAAATATTACTAAAATAGCTTGAGAATATTAAGTTGTGTAGAATTTTTTTTGGCATCGAGGCGGAGCATCCTCTTTGGGATATTTTTTATGATATAAGGGCAAAAACGCAGGCGGACGCCTGCAACTCGGAAGTCACAAGCGTAGTACTGCAAATGTTTTTTAATATGTTATTTTCAAAATATATACGAAATAGGACTCCAAAGGGCCTATTGCTTAAATTTCAGTCTTATGACGTCCTCAAATACAAGTTCATGTAAACAAGAATCATTGCAAGACTATGAAATGACATTTTGTTATAGGTACATTACATACTGAATAAAATTATTTTGAGATGGGACCGAAAAGACTCCGTGTAACGATCTGTTCACACGTATTTTCCTTTTTTTTCCAGGTGGACGAGAACGGCAAGATCCACCGTCTCCGCCGCGAGTGCACGGGTGAGCAGTGTGGCGCCGGGGTGTTCATGGCCGTGATGGAGGACCGCCACTACTGTGGCAAGTGCCACAGCACTATGGTCTTCAAAGACGACGATAAATAAACTTAAGTTTTAGTTCTAAGACCAACAACACCTCAGACTGCTGTGTATGATGGATTTATAATAAATCTTGACACAGTGTCCGAAGTTATGATATAGTTTTTTTTAGTACTTTACCCCACGTAAACAGCATTTTACCCTTTTTCTGTGAAACCAGCCCTTGATGTACTTTTAGTATGTGGCACAAGATCGTCGGGGTTCTAGGGATTTCCTTTCTAGGGTTTCTAGTACCCGAGACGGCGTGCGGATTTTGGTAGGTTTAAGTCGGACATAGCCACCAATGGGTAGTATCCGAAAAGATTGCCGCTCAGAAAAATAAAACAAAAAAGGTGTAAGTATAATATTTTCAACTTGTCATATTAATGTTTGTCTAGTTTCTACCAATATAAAGACAACAGCTTCTGACATATTCTGAGTGGCGCCAGAAGTTGCAAGGTAAGTACTCAAATAAAGAAATAAGAACTTAAACTGTGTTTTTATTACAAAATGAAAGTCCTCAGGTAATAATTAAAATATTTATTCAATACTGAGAATAGAATTGTCTAATTTACAGTAACCAAGTCATAAACTATATTGAAATTAAATTGTTCATGATACACTTTTTTATATTTCCGTTATAGATTTTGTTAAGCTCTCTGATACATTGCAACTTTAGAACGAACGAAGCGGGCCTTGCATAGGCTACCTGAGGCTTGGATACTTTTTCATATTTAGAGCAGGACTGTCCGAACCAAAGTTTGTGGCTAAACTTAATGCGGGCCTGGAAAATCTTTATCTAACTAGATAATTATTAATTAACAGTATTACTTTAAAAACGAATATTAATGTTGGCAGAATTGTAAAAATTTCTGGAAAAGTAATCAAATTTAAAAACAATGATTTAGATTCCTAGGTATTTTCGTAAATTTCGGAAACCGTAATTTCTTGACTTCAACTTTATTTACGGTGAAAATCGCAGCTATATTTTGTGGTCTGTAATACTTTCTTTTTTGTAGTTACAATAACAATATTATCTTAACATAAATTATAAGACAAAGTCAATAAATCTTATAAGAGTGACATGTACCATCTGTGGTTCAATCTTGCAGATTTATGTGCGTCTCCGCAGCTGCCCTGTTAGTCGATTAGCAACGTTACTAATACGAATTTTATTATTACCTTTCATGTGGTAACGGATTGAGAATACAGAGGGTCACCACCCCTTATTCATCTCATAGGTGTCGTAAAAGGTGACTAAGGGAGCAAATTATGCAGCACATTACTGCAAAGAGAACGAAAACTTGAAAGTAACTACATCAATCTGTCTGGTCAGCGTTGTATAGTAGGCCAAAACCTCATTCTTTAAGAAGAGAGGCCCACGTCCAGCAGTGGACTGTTACAGGCTGTTGATGATGAATTTTATAAACACTTGGTGGTATTTGTGATTTATACAAATGTCAAAACGGTTGCTATGAGTCGCCACTCAGGAATTTTCTTCACATTCCAATCACAGAATACAAACATTTACACTAAATATTGAAAAATTATGAATTTATACTCGCAGGTTTGTATTACTTTTGTAGTTTTAAGCAGTTGTGATTAATATATTAGTTCACAAACATGTGTCAAGATTTAACACATTTTCCTCGTGAATAGATTTGAAAATGTCAACATTTTACTTATCAATAGAAGTGGTCTTACGGCGATATATAATTTTAATATTATCTATTTTGACTTCGATCGTATCTGTTTGCGCAACCCTGGCTTAGAGTATTAAGAGATTGTACACTGATATTGTTTACATGCAATTTAAAATTGATAAAAAATGGGGTCTCAAAAATGCTGATATATCCGTATGTAAGTGTCTTTACTATGTAGGTCTGCAGGTGGTGGGTATCTATGGGGAGGAGCCAGGTAGGTTTTAATATGATTACAAAATGCTGTCATAGGTGCAAACCTGTCATGTCTGCTGCTACTTACTTCGATATTTGCCTGTAATTTTAGTAAATGTCATGTGGTCATTATTATGTGCCTAAATTGCTGATTTTTGTTATTGAATACCTGCTAGTAATATGTGTCATACTACTAATATTCTTATTAACTAATAAGCATAGTTAAACTCCTTGTTTCTCGAGTTTGTTCATGAAAATATTGTAGGTGCTGGGTGAGGTTTGAACTTACAGATTTGCAAGTCCCATGTGTTATGTCACCTTTCCTTTGCGAATGATCGATTTTGTTCGATTTTTTTAAACTTACATTAGTGGGTGTGGCGATTTCCACATTACAACCCAAACAAAAATATACAACAGCGCCATCTAGCGAAGATACATTGAACTACGTAGTATGATGAACTACTAAGCAACTACTATCCTGTATCGCGAAACAGAGATTCACGTGGCAATTAATATGTATACAACATCCCGAAATAAGCCGTTGGGCCGTGGCCCGCCAAGCATAATCACCTCGCCTGGTGGGAGGATCCTCCCTTTGTGTCGGAGGGACATGTTTCCTGTCCCTACACAACGGGTACTCTGTACTTTATTTGAAACTGATATGTATTTGCTAGAACTTGTTCTGGTAATATTTAACACTTGATTATTGAGTCTCAGAAGTACTTGGCACTAATGCTAATTGTATTAATGGCAGTTCTTAGTTAAGATGTCCCAAGCCCGCTTCACACGTTAAAAAGTACAATATAGGTAGATCTAATAGGAATCTATAATTTTATCTCACATCTTATCTATGGTTACAGACAAATGAACTAAAACACTACTATTTTGGTCTGTCAATAATAGATATAAATAACCAACCTAAAGCGACAGCGTCCGTGCCGTCTCGTTTCGTTGGTGAGTGCGAGACCGAAGGCCCATTGGAGCAAAGGCCTTACACTGCCACGATGACTGTCATGTTTTTAAGTTCCCAAGCGGGACGTGAAAAAGTATCTCACTGGGCCACCATATTCACAATGAGTATGGTGACTACAATTCTTGGATTTTATTCATGCTTTCCATGTAGCAGAATAGAGTGACTTTGGCCGGCACTTAAAAAAATAAGATGGATAGGTTCCACATCTATTTCCATTTGGTGTTGCCATTAGGAAGAAGTTTCACCTATGGTACATTTGATATTATTATTTGCACTTGGATGATTCTTCGCTCTTTTTACTTCTGCATCAATATCCGCAGAATAATCTTCGAAAATAAACTGTATTTAAATTCCTCTCTTAAATCAGGGCTCTCAATTACTGTATCATACTATATTTTGCAAATCTATTCAAACTCGGAGGGGGGACTTTGGGTAAGGCCTGATATTTTCTAGTATTATATGGACACAAAGTGTTCAGCTTCTGCATGCTTTGTAAGTTTATTTGTCTGTGTAGTTACCTGTTAAATTTCACATCATTTTATTTAAACACCTAGAATGAATATTTTCATAACTGCGATCTTTATTGTTATAGTTATATAATATAAGTAGTATACGAAACGCAAACATTCAGTTTGCTAAATGAATAGAATCAATGCCCAAATATTCATTTATTTATATTTCCATTTCTTCTACTTTTCTAATAAATAAAATCCTAATTGACACTTTATTATTCAACGTTATTCTTATTTAATGCGAAACTTGAAAATAGTTTGTTTACAATCAGCAATAGAAGCAATTACAATAGTTTTTTATTGTATTCCAAACGTCTACTAATTTAGGGGCGGCCAGCTGTTGGCGGTCGATAGGTGGTTATCGAACAAGCGGTGTAAAGTTACCCATTGAGCGGTCATTGCTGCGTTTGCTAACAAAACTTCCGCGAGTCAAATAAATCAGCTGATAGCTTAGTGAGGGTTTTTTATTTGTTTTTTTTTTTACTATGTTTAAGGTGTTTCGTCTTTTATACTAAGTAAGAATAACCTTCCATATTTATGGATAGATTTACACAGAAATAAGATCGTACTGTAATTCTACGAAACTGTCGCGTATAACGTCGTATATTCTACGTCTTTACATTACGTTTCCAAAAACGAGAATGTGTGTACATGACAAAAATTTAGTTACACAATTTATTTCCATTGTGTCCGGAGCCTGAACGAGGTATAAGTTCAAGAGAAATTAATATATTTCTCACTCTTCTCACAAAGCTCATTTGTTCTACAAATGTTTCCGTCTAGGTACAGAGGCTACGACACTTAATGATGACGTAACGTCTGAAGATATTTCAGTGTATCTTAGTAAAGTCGTGTTTGAAAATGACCGCTAATTAAACCACGTTTCCTGATACTGGCTCCAAGAAATTGTCTCGTAAGGAAGTTCGGAACACAAAAGGTCAGTACACAATACCTCATTGATATATTTGCAGTGTGAGGCTTACAAGTTATCGCTCAAGACGTTTCCCGATGTAAAACCAGCTCGAAATAATAAAATCGTTATATTTTCAGTAAAACCTAAGAGCACCGCAACATAATTTTACTAATTGTAACAATACATTTATACAATAAGAGATCATTGCCACAACTGAAAAAATACATAATCATTTACAAAACATATATCCAATACTCTATATGAACTAAACAACACCGTGATAAATTTCATTTGCATTATATTAAATTATATATACATAAATCTAAATACGTTTAGATTCGCTTCAGAATATATTATTCAATTCAACTATTATTTAAATCTAAAAACTTGAAACGTGTATCGACTTCTAAGACATTTTGTTGTAACATCATCAATAACATGGTGCTAAACTATGGAATGAAATTTGAAGTGTTAGAATGAAATGCATCGTAGACGTCGCGAGTCGAAACACGTGTTCGTATCTTAGCTCTATGCCGTGCGTCGCGGCTTTTGGCGTTTGTCAACTATAATACGCTTAAATCTTAACTATTTCTAACGTTTTCACCAAAAATGCATATAACGGAACCTTATACCAATCATGCTTAGAGTTTTTGGTATAGCTGCTCATAATATTGAATACATACATAAAACTGTAGCCAAAAAAATTAACTTCATAGGATTTTTATAATGAATACGTAATAATTTCATATTTGACCACAAGAATCTATTATTTCAGCTAACAGTGACAGTTTTTTTTTAAACAAACTTTCGAAGTCACAATTATGCTATAGATTAATCACTATACTTCTAAATTCATATTTTTTCTGTTTAACATGCCATTTGTAAGTGTCCTCTCGTTCTTAAAGGTGAACAGTTATATGTTTGCAAGTTATTTTTAAAATAACAAAGCATCCAAATAGGTATGACTGTAAAGTCCTGGACTAAAATATTTTTCTACAATAGGTTAATATTATAAAAAAAAGAACCAAAATGGTTAGTTACAATCAAACACGTTATAATTTATTGCCCTAAGCTTAAAATTTAAAAAAATAAACATAAAATATACAAAATGCCATAACCCCTGTGGTTCAAATTCATTCACATATATTACATTTGGTATACCATTTTCTAATGTTTACTTGTCGATTCTATCATATCGCATGCGCTTGCATAACTATTACAATTATAATACATAATTAGTGCACAATTGAATAAAAACAAATTAAATACGAATATGTACATTTCTCAAAATGGTGGCAAATTTAAAACTATGTAATTTATAAAATAAAACACACCATCACATACTGTGCATCATAAAACTATCTTAATATTAAAATATGAATTTTACATTGCCATAAGTACTTATAAACGTTTATAACGATATATAAAGCCTCCTACACACTGTACTAGATTCCAAACATGCAGAAGCAACTTGGCAGTTACAGGAACCTAAATGGAAACCAGCATGAAAGAAATCTTGTAGAGAGAGGCGCTTGTAGCAGAACAAAGGGGAATAAATCTCGCTTGTATATAACCAGTATTTTTTTTAATGGCAACTCCACGGCTTGGAATACTCTGAGGAACGTAGTGTTGCTAGTGTAATAAGCGTTAATAGAAAAAAAAAACTGGTTGCCACTAAAAAGGCAGTGTGCTTGCTGTTTACTTACGTACATGTAATATTTTATTCACCTTTGAACTTCTAACAATAGTTTCTTTATTACACACATTATATTACAATTCATTACATTACAATAGCAAAGGAAGTGGAAAGTACTACGAAGACCCGAAAAATATAGTACTTACTAGGAGAATAAAATAACTATATGTATCTACTTTATCACAGTGGGGATCTGTGAGGTTTTCCATTTAACACAACAATATTTACAATTACTTTTTAAAAGCACGCGTTACACTTGTTATTTCCTCATTTTTTACCAACATTATGATTCATTTCTTGTATGAGGGTTGTCTGTAAAAAGTTAAGCAGCAACACACTAGAAAATACATACTAAATACATGTTTATATATAGTAAGAAAGGTAATGTTTATTGTAAGTAAGTACATACTCTTTGTATTGACCTTTTGATGGTGAAAGGGAACTTTTTTTTAAAATGTCGACTGTTTTTTTTTTGTCTAAAAAGGTTATTATTTGTACTAAATATTTTTATGTTCCATTCATCAAAACTGATTAAGCTTTATTTAAAAATACACTTTGAGAACCATAATTTGCACTTACGTTCCATAGACTATTAAGAACACTGCTTTAAGTAATTAACGCTACGTATGTAAAATTTACTAGAAGTTACATAAGTATTTTTCATAAAATTTGAAGGAGAAAACAAGTAATGAGAAAACCTCTAGCAGACATTTAGGATAAAATATATTCCACGACGCCATGCACTCGGGTAGCTTTGATACTCTTCACAAATTTAATTATCTTTGGTATTTAGCTGCTTATAAAAAGAATCAACTGGTTTGTGCTTTTAGCAGCCATATTGTTCAAATACTCGATCGGTTATCACAAAAATTAACAATAATAATAGTGTTTTTATTATTTAACTAAAAAATTAGTAGCGCATTCAATAAACGACGTGCTTTTGTGGTATACAGGTGAAGTACCAAGTCGTTTGCGACGTCGGTGTTGCTCATTATAGTTGCTCATTATAAAAATGCACCATTACGTATATGCAATTGTATTAACAAATTGCGCCAATGTTGCCAATAGAGTAAATAATCTAATCTAGTTAATGGTCAATAAAACACCTTTAAACTCGCTTTTAGCTTTTGAATAGCAACATTATAAACCAATCGGGCAGCAAGTTATTTTAACAGTATAGAAGTAAAATAAAGGTGGTACCAAGACACTACAAGGGTGCATGCCGCGCGTGGTGAGCGTCGCTCACAGCTCGTTTCTCGTCTCGTGGTCCTTTTCCAACGACGGCTTTATAGTTTCCAACAACTTCGTCAGCGCCTGTTCCGTCTGTAAATCAGGTAATAATTGGGTGTTTTTTAATATTTACAAAAGGTGATTCGATAGTTCCTATTATATAATTGATGTAGGTAGGTGTTAGAAAGTTTAAAGTATTACTCGTAGTTTTATAATAAAACCAGAGGCGGCTCATTTTAAAGAGCGCTGGTGCAGTGCACTCCCACTACAATTAACTTAAATAACATAGATAGTCATGTATATTTTGAATAAGTAACTAAAAATTATCCTTACATTACTTTCTCTGTATTCTACTCTGCATATATACAATAGTCTAAAAAAAATGTATTACCGCCCCTTACCTAGACGTACATTTAGCATCAAGATGTAGCTAGTGGAGCGCCAGCGATTGCGCTCCTATGAAGCGAAGTTTTATACGCTAAATTCAATAAGTGCGAAAGAGAAACATTGACACGGGCCGACGCGTGAAACGAAAGATTTGTATGAGAAATTAGCCTAAATTAGAGCGCCGCTCCGCGTGACGTTGCCGCTTTGTGTGCTCCCGCGCGTGGGCTCTATGCTCTATCCCACCGAGTCGCGTGTCGCGCTGTTGCCGTTCAAGTATTGTAAACAAACAAATAGCAACGTGTAGCGTCGTCGGATAGCTCTCGCTCGCAGTTTTACATAAAATACGTATTTAAAACTTTGTGTGAATATTGTGGAAATGTGTGTCGGGGGTGAGGGGCTGTACCTGCGCGAGGTGGTTCCTGGTGGCGTCGAGCGCGGCGCGCCAGGCGAGCAGCTGGCCGCGCTGGCGCCGCGTGTGCTGCTCCAGCAGGCGCGACCACTCCGACATGGCCGAGCCGCGCGCGTTGCTCATCCTGCCACAAGTCACACTCGTTACAACTCACCCTTCCTTATACATAAAACCAAAACCGAGTGAAAACGGAACCATTTAGAAACCAAAACTATTTTTATCGGTCCAGAAATTAACGGCGCAGCATATTAAAACCATTATTTAGAGTCAACTGAAACTTAATATGAACTGAATTTATCTAATAGCAGGGAAATTTATAAATTCCGCATGAATTTTGACAATAAATATCTTTGTATCTATTTTTATTGGGACTCGTCTCCTGCACGTCCGTCACTAGCCCACGAACGTATCGAGTTGTAACGCTCGAAAAGCCCAAAAAAAATGAAACTCTTGAAAAAATCTTTATAATCTCTATCTCGTGACTAAATTGTGATTTAAAGACTCAATATGTAAATAAATGACACAAATTTAATTTCAATTTTTATTAATCGCAACACTGATTAGTTTTATAGAGCTTCAAGTATTTTAAAAGGTCTACAATATGCCACGCCATCTGTCGCACAGGTTTCAAAGCTAGTATAAACGGTATGTCCAGCAGTGAACTGAAAATGATTGACGAATAACTCTCCCTCAGAAACTGTATATTACTTTATTCTAAATAAATGTAATTACGTACATAACCAAAAGTACCCTATGAAAAATCAGTAGGAAAAATCCAATTTCAGTTCGCCTCTAAATTCTTAGCAAATACGTATTTTTTTCGAAAATATATTAAATGCAATAACGAAGGGTTAAATAACACAAACAAAATAATCGGTCAACACATACACATCTAACCTATTCTGCAGATCGTCCAGATCGATGGTCTGTCGTTCCACGTGGTACAGGCGCCAGTACAGCACCGCGTTCAGCAGCAGCAACACGACCAGCAGCGACAACAGCCACAGGGGGGGCCAGCGCGACCCTCGCGCACCACGACCCGCCGCCACGGTGGGAGGGCGGGGGGACGACAGGTTCGCCGTGGGGAGCAGTGGCGCTACCACGCACTCGGGGGATGATGCTACACCACAGAAATATAACCGGAGTCATTACAGGGCGAGTGGACAGACTTAAAATTATATACATATGTCCGTGTGGTAACGGATTAAGAATACATAGTGTTACCACCCCTATTCATCCCGAGGGTGTCGCAAAAGGCGACTAAGGAAACAAAGTATGCAAGACAACATCATTACAAAAAGAAGGAAAACTTGAAGCAAACCCTATTCCAGCCCGTCTGGCCAGCGTGGTGTAGTAGGCCAAAACCTCCTTGCTAAGGAGTGGCCTACGTCCAGCAGTGGACTGTAAAAGGGTGTTGATATATATGTATAGTCTGGCAAGGACACGTCTGAAACTTGGATCTTTATGGCAGTAATTGGTTATCAATTTTGAACCTTCCCATATCCCATAGTGAATGCCTTAATATGATTATGATAATCAATTTTTATGCAAAACAATTAATAGTAAGCTTGATTTATGTGCATGTGAAACAGAATTAAAGTTTTAATTTGAAACGCACTCTTTTTGACAATCCCCTTTTTATACCTTAATTTTTTTAATTTGCATTTCCTTAATCCAATAATATCCGTGTGGTAACAGATTGAGAATACCTAGTGGGTGTCGTAAAAGGCGACTATACAGGACAATATCACTGCTGAGAGAAGGACACTTGAAACAAACCCTTTTTTTTTAACTTGTGGAAACCTCCTCGGGCCGTCACCCCACCGGGGTTTACGGCGGGGTGGTGTGTCGGCATCGGACCGACTAAAACCACACGGTGTGCCACTCTGCGCCTGACTTAGGAGGGAGCCGGGAACAGCTGTTATTACGACATCCAGATCGTTTGAAACAAACCCTACACCAACCCGTATGACCAGCGTGGACCAATTTCTCATTTCTGAGGAGAGGCCTATGTCCAGCAGTGGACTTATAAAGGCTGTTGATGATGTGATCTTAATCTTTCATTCTTCAGTCATTTTAAAGTTTTCTTTTACATAAACTACGGTAATCGCTGAAATGGGAGATATTATGTGATCAATCAAGCAATACTGACGAATGACTCTCCGATGTCGTCTGATCTTCCTCGCGGCGGGTACAGCGCACTCCGCCTCTGTTCCGAGCCGTTGTTCCAGCAGCCGACAGAAATCCTCCAGACCCGACATTGTGTTCTTCTCAAGGAATGCTGCCAGAACAGAAAAATAAATTAACTTATGAAATAGTTACTATAGTTGAGTAATAATAAGGCGACAAAGAACACCAAAGTAAACCAAGTTTCCAAGAAGTCAAAACCTTCCATTCTAGTTTTTTTTACTTTTTTTTTAAAAAAAAAGACAACGCCTGCACTTGGAATAAATCCTGTATCGCGGAGGACTTTACAAACATACAAGAAACGTACACAAAGACACCCAGACTCAGAACAGCAATTTATGAATCACACAAAGTGTTGTCCCATGAGTATCCCACTCAGCGCAGTAGTGAGCGGCGTGGTGACCGCTTAAACCACTAGGTCAACCGTGCAATTGATCCTCGGGGGCGGAGGACTTGTGTGACCAGTGGAGTTGCCCATTTTTACCATGAATAAAACTAGTCTCTTTCTCTGTTCTAAGGGTTTCTCCAGTTACAAGACGAGACCGATATTTCTTATAGTCTCCATTGTCGCTCAATTATATTCTGAAGGGTCTCCCGCAGAGAGACACACACATTCATCAGTCTCTTTGATCTTCATCTGAATTAATCTAGATCAGTGGTTCCCGATTAGTTTTTTCTACGTACCACTTCAAGAAAGACCTCGAACTTGCGTACCCCTCAGTCAAAGCCAAAGTAAAATGCGTTTATTGAAAAAAGGTTTCTAAGAACGTTTATGTAAAAAGTGACATTTAATTTAACATTAAGAAAATGACTCGACCACAAATAACTTTAAGGAGTCGGGAGAGAAGGATTAAATGATCCTTGGGTATTGATTTTAGGGGTTTAATATTTTAATTAAGAGATTGCTCGCGTACCCCCTTGATGCAATCTCACGTACCCCCGGGGGTACGCGTACCACTAAATGAGAAACGGTGATTTAGATAGTCACAGACAATTTGCAGTTGGACAAAGAGTAGAAGATACAAACTTTTGGTCATCTGCCACATGCTCTTCTTGTATTTGACGCTGCCGTAAAAAGAGAGGTCCGTGCAGGTCTCGGAGACCCTCTGCAGGCAGTAGTGGACCTGCACGCTGAAGTAGTCCGCGTAAGGAATGCCTGCGTTCTCACTCGTAGAGTCGATTGAGTACAGCTGGCCGGGCTTCGAGCATTTGTTCATTACCTATAATATTTTGTTTAAATAAATTCATTGTGTATTATTCTAAGACAATTATGAAGTCTTTGGCGTGGCGAAAGTAACTTGGCGCCAAAAATCTGTGTTTTTTTTTACATATCCAATGTCACTGGTACAATTAAGACGAATCTAAGGATATCACAAACGTAATGACCTATCAGTTGTTCAGGCTTCTGAGCATGTAAAAGAAATAAACATTTTACACACACACACACACTTTTTTTTTTTTTTAATAACTTGCCAAAGTGAATCTACTCTGCCTGATGGAAAGCATGAATAGAATCCAAAAATTGTAGTCACCATAGTCATTGCAAATGCTGACAATGTAGTATGGTCACCGCACTATGCGCGGCCTGTTACGATTTTTACGCCTCACTCGGGGACGTTAAAAAACATGACAGTCATCGTAGCACTGTATTGCACACAGTTACCACGACAACTGTCACCCCTGCATCAATTCATTCGAAAAACATAGGTAACCCTTTGACGCAGTAAAGATGGGTTACTCTCCAGCGCAGTAAACATAGGTAACCCTCTGGCGCTGTAGGGTAACAAGCAAACTTACCAATTTATCAATTACTAATACTAGCTCGGATAGTCACTCTAGATATTTCATTTATACATGTAATATGTAACGTACCTGTGTCTCTGTGACTTGAACTTCTTTTGGCCCAATAGGGCCGGAAGTGAGCCCCAGCGTGTAGCTTATCTGTCGACATTTGAGACCCCCTTGTGCCTGCCAGGGTGCCTGAAATCAGATTTAATTACAAATGTTGGTCCTGAAGATTATTCGACAAATTGAAAGAGGTATCGGGGATGATGCTAGTATTATGGAGCAGACGAAACACGCTTTTAGCGATTATAGATTGAATATTTACTTTATTTCCAAAATTCCAACTCCTCCAATTTACTTCAGATTAATCTCGTTGCGAATTTCAAGACAATTTGACATTTCCAGAGACTTTGAAGTCTCTAACAGTTGCAGTAGTAGACGCGTGAGAGGGATTAGTCCCATTATGTTGTATTATGTATGTTATACCGATAACTGTCATTTGTTTAACGCAAAGGCAAAGGGCACTGATCGACCAATACATATTTAAAAATTATTCAATTCATAAAAATATGACAAGCATTGTAAAAACCAAAATGAAATTAATTTTGGATTTATAAAAAAATTAAGAGTTGTAGTGCAAAATAACAGTTAAGAAAAGAGAGAGAAG
The DNA here is from genome assembly GCA_949316085.1 of Hypercompe scribonia. Taxonomy (NCBI): domain Eukaryota; kingdom Metazoa; phylum Arthropoda; class Insecta; order Lepidoptera; family Erebidae; genus Hypercompe; species Hypercompe scribonia. The sequence goes on along the minus strand of OX438980.1, from coordinate 21,990,294 downwards.
AGAGTAGTTTGAAGACATCTCTGATGCTGATAATCTATACATGTTAAAATAAAAACTAACTATGATGTTAGACAATAAAAAAAAATGAGATCTCAGTCTGGTTCCCATAGTACGAGCTCAGCCTATTTTGGACCAGCTGGGCTCAGCCGTGAGTGAGATGTGTAACGATATTATCACTATTACTTGGTGGGCCAAAGTCAAGTAAAAAGTAATATTCGTACCTGTACATAGTCTGTGGTCCCCCGAGCCGCTAACAGTTCCAGATTAAACTTGGAGTTGGTGAAAATCATTGTGAACATCTGGTCAATGTTGAATGGGAACTCCTGGCGGAGGAGAAGCTTTCCATCGTGTGAGTTTGTACATTTCTCTATGTCGCCACCGCTAGAATGAACAATGTATTTACAAATCGAGGTGTTTGTAATGGATGAATGCAGTTAGAGTTCAGCTTAATTCCCCTTGTTATGTTGAACGATCAAAAGGCGACAAAGGACTAGTGGCTTTTGTGTTACAGCTATCCATGGGGGTGGGGTGGGGGGTTTTTATATATCCCTATGTATTGGCAAAACGTAATGTAAAATCTCTGTAACGATATGGTGTGCAAACAAGTATTAAGTATTAACCTTTTCTTTTAAGTGTATTTCTAATTCTATTTACTTTATTCCTTCCATGAGTCTGCAAACGACTATAACCCTGATAATTGACGATGTCAGACCAACCAACATTTATTTACAACCATACATTATCTTTGCCGAAGTCTTCTTTGAACTGACTTCAAACAGTAGTTGGTGATTGCGTAAACAATGCATATTTATGTGATTGCAGCAACCCCTGTTGATACGTTGTCATTTTTTGAAGAGTTTCGTTGTCTGTCTTCGAAACTCATCATCAGATCCTATATGAAATTTAAATGGGACCATTTCGGAATAAAACTTTGGAACAAAAAAGAATTTGCCAAATCCGACTTTAAATGATGGAGTTATGTCCGAACATGTATAAAAACATATATAAACATGTGAATTGAAAACCTCTTCTCTTTTCAAGTTGGCCATTAACAAATTAGACTTCAGTATAGTAAATATTCAGTAGGAATAAGCTTTAACCCATTAGCAATTAGCATTACGTTGACTCTAAACAAAGTTCAGTGAAGACCTAAGAGATGATGTTGAAACTCACTTGTGTGGCTTCTCCGGCTCGCTGTCTGATGTGTCGGACATGTCTGTGGGCAGCGTGTCTCCTGCCACCTCCTCACGATACTCTGCATCACCGTTTGTCACTGGATAAATATGGACACAGGACGTCAATATTAAAAAATTTTACATTGCATCTATACTTTTCACTAGTCCACAGCAGGACATAGGATCCTAGAAAGATGGTTTTGGTGCACTGTACTAGACGGGTCGGTTGTCCAGTTGTCCTGCGAAGTTTATGCTTCTAGTCTTACGACACTTACGGGATGAATAACTGACACTGTATTCTTAATCCGTCACTACACTGAGCATATAACTTTGTGGCAGTTGAACAAAATTGAAGTATTCTGTCAAAGTTTTTACACAATGTGATGTTTAAGCTAGTAGGTTGGTCATGTATTATTTCCTAATACTATACAGGAAACGCTGGCACAGTTTTATCGTTGACATTGGACGATTAGCTTCCTTTTTTGGAGATCATAAAGTCAGCAGTAAAATAATTTACTCCAACTACTTTCAGTTCTTAAATATTTATCAATAAAACTTTCTAGTTTGGTAAAAAGCGAAAAAAAGTAATTAAAAAATTACACATCGCGTACCTAGTAGGTTAGTAAAAAAATTGCATAATGTGGGATATTGACGGCACGATTACCCCTCCAACTTTTTTTTAGAGTAAATCAGTGTTATAATAATTCTGAAGCAAACGCGGCTAAAGAAGTATTATGACAACTTTATCAACCATTTTCAACCTAGTAGGCTAAGACAGTAAAATCTGTCTTTTAAAAAATATTACCGCATGGTTGGATTATGACCCAGCTGTCCAACCACGACTCTGGAGTCTCCACCTCGGCGTACTCGTAACTGAGACAGGACACACTTGCGTCTTCCATATTTCCACTATCACTGATCACATAACATGTGCAATTCTAACTTCCTAATCTTATTATAGGGAATGAGGTTTTTTGACGTTGCCACGTCTGAATTATTCAACAGATCATCTTTATACATATAATAAAATTGTAAGAGGTCGATGTTTGTCCATTCAAGATATTGAAGAAAAACTTATGAAGGGGGCTTTTGTTATTGTTATCATCCTCCTAACCATTATTATTCCCAAGATTCTTTGGGTCAGCTCAACCAGTTTTACTGGAATAAGTTGTTCCACGGAGCGACTGGCATCGGACCTCCGCAACCCTGAACGCGTACTAAATTTGAAGGTAGAAATAGTTTTCAGTATATTTCATGGCAAGCTGCATCGACGTTTCAACGTGCTCTATGAGGCTCGGACATGAAACACCGCCAAATTTCTATACTCCAGGCTGTTATTAAGAATTTCTTGTAAAAAAAATCCTATAAAAATTTTGCTCTGACCCGAAAATAGGATTCGAGACCCCTTGATTGGCAGTCACATACGCTAACCGCTAAACTAAAGAGGCAGTCAAAGTGCGCTCGAATCTCACAAGTGGCTTGACCAATTTGGATAAGGTTATCTCTTATGTATTGTGGTAAACTTTACATAGCATTTAGTGTTTATTTTAATCTAATCAGTAGACAAATAAAAAAATTATATCATTTATTTTTACTTTGACTTCACAGTTAAAAATCGCCGGTATTTCCTAAGACTCACTATGGGAAGATATTCCAAAATAAACTATAGAGACAAAATACAAAATAGCAAACGTTCACTAGTCAAGCTGTCTCTACATTGGTTAACTGACGAATTTTATAAACCGCGTATGCTGCAGAGCTGAGTTAGAGTTTTAAATAAAAGTGAAATACCGTCCGCATATAACTCTATCTCCTTATTATCTTTTCATGAAATTAGGTGGGACATTGATGCAAACGAGAAACAAAAATGGACCGAGAGTTGAGCCCTGTGAAACCCCCATAGTGACTAGAGAGACCAAGGATATTTGACCATTAACTTCCATCGTCGGGATTCTATTACCCAAGTAAGAGATAAGAAGATTCAAAGCAGTACTCCTACTTCCATAGTGATACAATTTTTTTGACCAATGTTTCATCAAACATGTAATCGAACGTTTTAGACAAATCATAAAGAATACCTAACACATCCAGTTTATCTGCCCAGGCACTAAATACGCTTTAAAAAACCCTGATTCTCTAATAGAAATCATCGTGTTTATAACGTGAATACTTATCCTGGCCGGAATAAAACCTACTCTAGTATAGCAATGAGAAACCTTAGTCATTAGATCAATTGACCAGTAAAACAGTGTCGTTTTGTATATATGTTGCGAGAAGTACGAATGAATAAACATAAACAAGGAAAATTAAGTAGTGTTTTTTTTTCAATTTTTGAGGAACTGAACAACTTGAAGGATTTAATGATTTTCAACTTTGGCCAAAAAATTCTCAATTCACTTTTATAATAAACACGTAGAATTTACTTTTATAATATATTACACACCGAAGAAGACTTTAATACACTCAAGTAACAATTGAAAATTAAATTAAGACGAATTCGAAAAACGTATTGGTTCCCGAACGCGCACAGACGTACTAATCAGGAATAAAGATTATCGTAGGGGGAAGTCCCGTAACGCCGGACGGCACCTAGCGCCGGACACTCGTACTATTCAAGCGAGTATAAACCTGTTCGATTTAAAATACAAGTGAAAGGGGCGGGGAGGGCACACAGGTACAGGACCACGCGCCGCGTCTCGCCAGTGACGCACACGGCCGCGGCGGGAGCAACCGTTTGCTGTTTTAGGCGCGAAATCACGGCGTCATCTAAATATCAATGTAAGTAATTCAAGTATATTTATGCATTTACATTTGAGTGGTATTCAAAGATAAAAGTAGTACTTGATTGTTATCCGTAAAATGGTAGAATATTATTAAATCTTTTAAACAATTATAGTAGGTACCACCTAATGAACGAAAATGTATGTCCCTTAGCACCGGACACTAAGTCGTCCCTTAGTGCCGGACAATAAACATATTGATATTTCTTGTAAGAAATTACCTATTTTATTCTAATTATTTAATTTTGTTTTATAGTATAGAAGAAAAAGATAATTAAAATGGAAGAGAAGAAAAAGAAAGGATCCTGGGAGCCACAGAGCTTACAAACTGCTATTGATAAGGTTATGTCAAAAGAAGTGAGTGTAAGACAAGCTGCAATGCAATACAATATTCCTAAAAGCACTCTACACGATAAAATAAAGGCCCTAAATCGAGGAGAAGAAGTAACAATGAAACCACAGTTAGGTAGGTTCACCAACACCTTCTCAGCAGAGTATGAACAAGTTTTGGTGGACCACATTAAAGATTTAACGAATAGATGCATGCCGCTCATGAAAAAGGAGTTTCTAAAATTAGCATATGACTTAGCTGAAGTCATGAAGATTCCTCATCGATTTAATAAAGAAAAAGGCAGTGCTGGTAAACATTTTTATTACGACTTCATGGAAAGGCATTCTGACATTTCGTTGAGAGCACCGGAATCGACAAGCATGATGCGCGCCGTGGGATTTAACAAACCACAAGTGGATCTATTCTACGACAACCTTGAAAAGCTGATGAAACAGTACAAATTCACACCCTCAAGAATTTATAACTGTGATGAAACTGGTGTTAGTTGCGTGCACAAACATCAAAAAGTTCTCGCTCCGAAAGCCATCCGTCAAGTAGGTAAGCTCACTTCTGCTGAGAGAGGCAAAAATATTACAGTTTTGTTCTGTATGAGTGCTAACGGTCACTACATACCCCCATTTTTTGTATTTCCGAGGCAAAGAATGAATGAAAGGCTAATGATGAATGCTCCAGATGAGAGCATCGGTGTGGCCTAGCCAAAAGGGTGGATGAATAGTGACTTTTTTTTGCAATATCTAAGAATATTCGTCAAACACACGCAACCAACCAAAGAGAACCCTGTGTTGCTTCTACTGGATGGCCATTGCAGCCACAAGACATTGGCGGTAATCAATTTTTGCAGAGAAAATCATATTCACTTGATGAGTTCACCACCACACACTACGCACAAGCTTCAGCCTCTGGACAGAACATTTATGAAGCCATTTAAAGACGCATACAACCAACAATGCGACTTGTGGATGAGAATAAATGCTGGATGTCGGATAACGGATTACGACATTGCTGGTTTGGTCAAAGAAGCATTTATAAAAGTAGCTCGATTGGATATTGCAGTATCTGGATTCAAATGCACTGGAATCCATCCATTTGACAGGCATTTATTTTCTGACCTAGATTATTTGGCTGCAGATATGACTAATATACCACTAGAACAAACAGAAACTTCATCTAATGCACTAAACAACGAACAAGCTGTCGTGGTATCAAATTTAATCATAGAAGAGCAAATGAAAGAATCTGAACAATCTATTAGTGAGACAGATAATCCATAACTTATCACCGTTGCCTGAGGCAGCAAAAAAACGAACAGCATCTCGAAAAAGAAAGAGTGAACGAAGTGAAATTTTAACTTCATCGCCATACAAAAAAGTGGCAGAAGAAAAAGAAAATGAAAAGAATATGAAAGATAAAAAGAAGGAAATAAAATCTAAGTTTGAAGTAGCAATGGGAGGTAAAGGTAAGCAAACCAAAGGAATTAAAACCAAAGGGAAGAGCGTAGACAAGGAAAAAGAAGCGAAAAACGTGAAAGCTAAAGGAAAGAAAGGAAGTGAAGTAGAAGCATTAACTGAAACATCTAACACAAACTTAACAATTTGCGTAGTTTGCTTAGAAGACACTGACGAAGACTGGATCCAGTGCTCATCCTGTCGTGGGTGGGTACATGAAGCATGTGCCGACATTCCAGAGTCTGGAGATGGCTACATATGTGATCGATGCAGGTTGTTTTGAAATGTCCGGTGCTAGGGGTATGGCATAAATATTCGTCCGGTACTAGGTGCCACTTATTAAAATTATATTTTTTGTTACCAAAGTTTGATTGATAGTATTAATTAATTTTTAACAGAGGTTGCATTTTTGTTAATTTAATTTGATTTCTAACTTTGTTGTCTAATATAAGTCATAATTTAATAAACATTCCTGAGATATTTTCTGTTTTATTTATAAATAACCTTAGGTGTCCGCCACTAGGGGACTTTCCCCTATAACTTTTAAATGTTCTTTGGCACGAGTGTCTTTGGCGGGAGTTCCCCGACATCATGTAAAAAGTACCTGATCGTCTTATATTTTGGTTTCCTTTACTTCACAAATTAAATTTGTGATTCGTAATTTATTTCTTTTCGTTTTCTGCAGTTTGTAGGAAAACGGATGTTCAGAATGTTATAGCAATGCGCCTTACTTTATTTGATCAATGATGTGCGCTATGCTCTATATCAACGTTTATATTATGATACTACAGCAAGGCTCTCTCGGTGTTTAATTTAAATCTTGTTTTAATATTTAAATTAATATAATACGAGAATAAGTAATAGCGGCCGGACGGATTCCACATCGCAAGATAATAACTAACATATGACATACATTTCTTGGAAAACTGTATCGTATAGTCACTTTAGAAGTATACAATGTTAAATCTTTAACATATAGGTTAAAAGGAAGTCCATAAAATTTTAATTGTAGTAATAACTAACAAACATTACTTATCGGCCATTTGTCCGTGTGGTGATGGATTAAGAATACATAGTGTTACCACCCCTATTCATCCTGTGGGTGTCGTAAGAGGCGACTAAGGGACCAAGTATACAAGACAACATCATTACAAAGAGAAGGAAAGCTTGAAACAAACCCTATTCTAACCCGTCTGGCCAGCGTGGTATAGTAAGCCAAAACCTCCTTACTAAGGAGAGGCCTACGTCCAGCAGTGGACTGTAAAAGGCTGTTGATACTGATACTGATATCGGACATTTGACACACAACGTCATCTAGTTTCAAACTAAGCAGAGCTTGTACTATGATAACTAAACTGACTGATAGAATACTTATATATTTTTTTTTTGTAAATACATACATATTATAGAAAACACCCAAACTGTGAAACAAATATTTGCAGATCATACAAACATTTGGTCCGACCTGGGAAAAACTCGGGACCTCAACACAGCAGTCGCATTCACTACCGTTGCGCCACCGAGGCAGTAGTGGGCTTACTATCTATCTATCAAAGAACAAACTGATAATCTTTGAAAAGGTTAAGTATTTTTTCCAAGAAAAGTCCAAAAACACAAAAATATCGAGGTCAAGAGTTTTTTAGTAGTAGGCGATGCTCATATTTTATACAAGTTAATGTACGAGAAGAAATTGTACTATGGTAACAAGACAAATGTCTATTTAATATCCATTTCTGATTACCTAATTACATCACGACACGGAACAAGGCATCACTACACCATTATTTGTCCTGCCTGGAAACCAAACAAACGAGCTCTGAACCAATATCATTAAACAGTACACGAACCAGTCAAATATTTTAAAATACATATGTAAGTGTGTTTATCAGGAACCCGGTAACCATAGTACAGGCTTTAGCTGGTTTGAGATCAGATGGCCGTGTGTAAGGTGTCTGGAGATCACCTAACGGGCTCAAGAGCCAAGTGGTTAGAAATCCTAATTACTATGCTAGAGTTTGTGGATTCGAATCACACCATGGATAAATATTTTTGAACACGACCATTTGTTCTCTATCTGGGTGTATTTGGAAAAAATATAAGTAGTTTATGAGTAGTCTGGTTACACATAATGCGGGCTTTGAGCAGTTAACATCATAACTTCCGTACGTAAGATGTCACGATAAGTTCATATTGCATTATCATATCATATTCATCTCAACTGCCTCGGTAACCCAGTGGTAGTGAGCGCGACTGCTGTGATTGAGGTCTCGGGTTTGATTCCCGAGTCGGACTAAATGTATGTATGATCAGCAAATATTTGTTTCGAAGTTTGGGTGTTTTCTATGTATAATATGTATGTATTTACAAACAAAATGTATATAACTATTCTATCAGTCAGTCTAGTTATCGTAGTACAAGCTCTGCTTAATTTGAAACTAGATGGTGTTGTGTGTTAAATGTCCGAAATGTCCGAAAAGTTTCGTTTCACATCTCTTTAGCTGAACAGATGGTTTAGAGGCTTAACCGACCGCCTTGCCATTTTGTACAGTGCGTGTATGGTGGATTCTATTCTTTCATGAGACAAAATATTGACTGTTTTACAAATTGTTTGTCTGAGTCTGGGTGTTCTTTGTCTCCGTTTCATGTATGTTTGTGAAGTCTCCGGTGAAACAGGACATATTCCGAGTACGGGGAGTTGTCTTTAAGAACATCTCCACTAAGACTACGTATACTTACCGAGCGGTGGAGATGAGTCTCTGTTGACGGGATGTCTGCTACTCCGATGTGTGTCTTCCCTCCCGTCGCCACCGCTCGCCTCCATACAAGACGAATCCACCAGGTCCTGTTGGCAACAAACTCATTACAACGAGCTATGGGATTGTTTTCTAAGAATACTGAATATAAAATAGTTTTTACTTTTAACTTTTATTTAGTATATTTTATAAATGGTAATATTTATAATTGTGCGTCAACTTTGAGATAAATGACGCCTGAGATAAAGATATTATTGCAAAAAATCATTTCTCACGCAAAATAATGCGATTTTTTTAAAAGTGGATTTTTTTTTTTTTTAATGATGATAATACGTTTACTAATTTACATAATTTCTTACGTTTTTTGCTGTAAACAGCCGGGTTAACTAATAGGGGTACAAGACTCCAAAATGGACAAAATATTTTTATTTGTAAACTTTCCTACCAAAAAAACACATCTATGTAATTATTTTTGAAATCTATTACAAGTTATTAATGAAATTTAATAATCAAATAGTGGATTTTTTAAAATGCCTTCGTAAATTTCTAAAACGCTATTGGTGGAACAAAATTTGACGTCAATTTACTCTCAGATCATTTCGTCAAGCAGGTTATATTTTCGTCGAACTTTGTAAACAAAACAGTACGTGCAGTTAACTAAGTAAAAAATATTGTTATATGTATTCTATCACTATTTTAACATTCTCACTTATGTTAAAATGATCTTCACAACTATTGTATTATTTACTTTTCATTATATTTCTTTACTTTTCCATAGTAATAAGTTGATTAGAAAAAAGTTAATCGGTGCATTCGTGAACTAAGTACTTCGTTGTTGATATGAGTGTAGTCTGTCGTCACAGAATAAGCGTTCCAAGATGGCCGCGTTTAATTCGTTAGAAAATTATAGTGATTTTAATCTTTTTTTTAACTTGTTGCTTTATATTTTGCATATGTTATATTTATTTTCAGGATAATAATACCTAGTAGAAACTTTTTTATAAATAATAATAATACATGCATATTCCCTATTAAAGTTTAACTGATAATCACTTATTTAATAAATCTAATTTAAGCATGATTTCTTTTTTATATTAGATATGACCACCTCTTTTAATAATGTATGTCCTTATATAGTATAGCACGCTTGCAAGTAAATAACTGACGTTACCCGCTGGAAGCCTCTGCCAACACGTTTTGAAAGCACTTATGGAATTTTGCTGCAAGTTTATGAGGATGCGGCTTTCTGTTGTTCTTTTTAATTGGTCCGACAAGTACTTATATAGGTCTTGGACTCCTGGTTAGCCACTGCATTACTTTGATTTCAGTTTCAACTTATTTGGAGATGGTTAGTAGTGCCGATGACAGAGCATTGTCCTGCACCAAGACGAACCCTGGCCGAGGTTGTTGTACAAATAGAATACATGAAACTGTACCACATTGTCCACGTTTCCATCGAGCTCAGTTTTCCATCCCAGGGTTATCGCACTTTAGAGCATTACACTGGAACTACCAAAACGATCGTTTGTATGTAAGAATCTAAAACCTTTTCTCCAGGTCTCCTCCATACCCTAATGCATTAATCGTCACCTGAAAACTTTGTCCGTAAAGAGCACTGTTGCCCATTCTGAAAGTTCCAATCATGGTGTCGCCTAGCAAACGTTGAACAATTTGCGCGATGTACCGCAGTTAACGGAATACGAACCAAAACTTTTTGCGAGTATAGTTGGACTTCATGAAGATGATTTCTGAGGATTTGGTCGCTTATCCGAGTATCCTGTAACTTGCCGTATCGTATTTTGTATGATACGCTTTGTTTGGGCGTTTAAATGGATATATCGATCTTGGTGAGCTCTCAACTCAAATTCATTCTGAGCCAGAATGTTCGGCTACGCTGCACATCTTCTGGTATCAGTGCCAAAGATTTTGATTCGCTCGCCACGAAATGTTATGACCCGATGTCCATATGCCCAGGGTCCTTACCCTTTTGCATTATGCAATTTAAGCAACGTTATAAACTGTCGGCAACGGTAGTTTGAAGAAACATTAACCAGAAGTTGTAAAATTAAATGTTACAATAACACCATTTTCAAGTGCCCTCAAATTAAGCAGTTAAAAAAAAATAACAAGAGCTCATTTGATATCATTCTTCACTAGAAATAATACTGACTCTTCAAGGAACCCATAACATGACAGTTATATATCGTTCTAAAGATAAAACAAAAGTTATAATATGTTTCATTATTTTACAACTTTACGAGTGGCCCTGGGGGTGTTTACATACTTTAACAAATTCAACTTTCTTAAAGTATGAATGACATTACACTTCGTCTTGCACATTTCAAGATCTTTTCTTCCAATAAGTTGGGATTTTTATCTTCTAAAGGAGTTCCCTTTAAGAAACATATATATATATATTTTATATTAATAGCCTGCCAAAGTGACTCTACTCTGCCTGATGGAAAGCATGAATAGAATCCAAAAGTTGTGATCACCATACTTATTGCAAATGGAGACAATGCAGAATGGTGATTCACACTATGGCGGCCTAGTGAGATGCTTTTTCACACCCCGCTTGGGGACGTAAAAGGCATGACAGTCATCGTAACAGTGTAAGGCTTACACAATTACCACAATAACTGTCACCCCCGCATCAATGGGCCTCCGGTCTCACACTCACCAACGAAATACGACAGCACGGATGCTGGCGCTTTAGGTTGGTCTTCTGTGGGAGGGTAGTACTGCCACGGTCGAGCTGGCCCACTTGTGCTGAAATCAGCGTGGCTCTACTACCTACCAATATATACAGCGAAATCAACATTTACAAAATTTTTTTTTTATTTATCAATAAATTTTTAACAATATTTAATATCGTACGCGGTCTTTAAATCGCATGCGAAAAGACTCTTTTGTGCACGCATGTTAGAAAAGGACAGGAATACTAAGCGGTTCCAGACACGGCTCAACCAAAATTATAACTTATCACATTACAACACAGTTCAAACAAGGTTACATTATTATTTACACTTACTTTCTTTTTAAATTTTCTGATCATGGCAGTGACACAGTCGGCCACTTATCGCGGTATCTCGCATGTACTGATACGAGCGCCGAAACTCAGATTACTAAATGATACTTTGGCTTGTTTAATATTTATCTATGTTTGTTTATCTGTGGTTATCAACAGGTGTTTTTATAAAAATAGTCTAATTTTCAGTTGAGAGCTATGATTAACACGTTGAACGCCAGACTAAAAACCATGTTTAGTTCAATGGGCCGTGACGGACACCATGTGACTGCCATCATGTTGGGTCCAAGAGGCCGCGTCGTACACCATGTGTCCGCATGCCCTCGATCACTTCAGAGGCCTCTAGGGAGCCAACGGACAGTGTTTCGGCTGTTTTTACCAAGGCATGTGACCCGCGCGGCCTCGCAGTGCAATAAGGCCGCTTGGCACAAAAAAAATCAAAAGGACTTAGAATTTACAGGCTTTTCAATTTCAATAAGTTGTTTCTAAAAATGTTATAGCTATACTAATAATGTATTTTTAAACATTCAATTCAATCGCTGTTTCCATAAGTCGCCCATTATTTTTAGGGGTTTTACTGACAATATTTGCAAAAAAATACCTTGGCGATTTTTTGACGATTTTCGATTTAATGGTGTGGCTGCAGGGGGACAGTATGCTGTCGGACACATGGCGTCCGCCACGGCGTTCAACGTGTTAAGGATGTTTTCGCGTTTTTAATTCAATGATAGTTTTTTCTTAAATAACTGTAAAAATTGATTAAAGCGTCAAACCTTATACATTAGTGATGTAACGTATGATCGATTTACTATATTCTCGGATGCGAATATTCAACCACGAAATTTCGATTTCCAATTGAATGTTATCATTAGTTAAACGTTTGTTATAAGTTAATTAACGCTATACGTAATTTTATTTACGGTTTTTTATATCAATTCGATAAGGCAACAACAAAAATATCTTTGAAATCTAACCGAATATGAGTCACAATTCTGACGGATTAAGAACGTTCGTTGTCAATCGAAAATCGGCCTTTAGATTGATACTTTATGACACATATCCCTACCAATCCTTTTTGCGTCACTAATGACGGGTGACTCAGAGTATATATAGCACGATTAGTGCAAAAAGTCCGCAGGTATTGAATCTAAAAACACATTACATGTGTTACTACCAGCGTGTTTGATGATATGAGTACCACCGTTACACATACATACGTTTATTATAGATAATATTGATAAGAATGTGATAAAAGTCGAGATGATTTACGCAAAGTAACCAAAATCGTTGTACATTAAGAAACTAAATATGAACCTGATACGCGCGCTTAGCAGCAGAGGGCTTAGTGTGTGTTTATTTCACATGTACTTGCTTGTCATGATAACCGAGTTCGGTGATGCGATTGATGCGTACTGAAATCTTCATCAATCGTATCACTGAACGTATTCGTCGTTGAAATAAACTCACACTAGGTCATCAACTGATCTTCAGGTAAGCGGGGGACCTCGTCGAATACCGATGTGTTGGCAAGTGACGATCACTCGGCATAATATCTTGAACGGAGAAACCTTATGTTCTGGTAACACTTACGTGGTGAAAAGCAACTAAAGTTAACACCGGTTTTCTGAGATACTGTAGTATCATGTGCCGAAGATGCGAACTAAATCAAACTTACGTAAGAAAAATAATTCTACAGATATATATGTAGGTACTAGATATACATATATAGATATAGTCTATACATATTATAGCACAAATATGAATAATAGAACATTCATAATATATAGTATTAACTAGCTGACCCGTGGAACCTCTTCTGTATCACCTATTATCCGTACCGTGATACTATACAGCATGAACAAATGCGTTAAACATAAAAAGGTTATAGTGAGCTAACCTTATAAGATAAACATATGTTTAAGCGATCTTGTTTTAGAACTTTCAAAGAGGAACAATTCTTTCATACGTTATTTTTACGAAACTTTAACCGTTTGCGCAGGACACGCAATAGAAGATCTAACAGAGAAAAAAATCCCCCGTTTTTGCTATATTTTGAATTGGTACTCAGCTCTTTTTGATCTTAGCGTGATAATATATAGCCCATAGCCTTCCTCGATAACTGAGCTTTCATACACTGAAAGAATTTTTTAAATCGGACAAGTAGTTTCTGAGATTTACACGTTCAAACAAAAAATAAGTCTCTATAGTAGCTTTCGTACTTTGGATTTACAAGTATATCGGTTTCTGGACATCCTGATTATAACTTCTGTATGTAGAAATGATTATAAATACCTACTTACTTCTATACGAGTACTTCTTCTCCTTATGTACACAAGTAATATCATCAAGTCATGATCAACCACATTTGTAAAATTACTCACGTCGGAAACAGAGTCTGGTGGCAGCGAAGGTACGTCGTCGGGTGGATCTCGATTGTACCCCTCTTCATCCGAATTGAACCCTAACTCCTCGCCGTAGCAACTGTGCACCTGAAGACAATATTTACAGAATTTAATTTAAAAATACAATCAACTAATAAGAAACCAGATGAGAAACAAAATAAATCGTTATCATCATCATCAATAACAACAGCCTTTTACAGTCACTGCTGGACATAGGCCTCTTCTTAGCAAGCAGGTTTTGGCCTACTATACCACGCTGGCCAAACGGATTGGAATAGAGTTTGTTTCAAGTTTTCCTTCTCTTTGTAATGAATGATGTTGTCTTGCATACTTTGTTCCCTTAGTCGCCTCTTACGATACCCACGGGTTGAATAGGGGCGGTAACACTATGTATTCTTAATCCGTCACCACACGGACTGACAATTACTACTGAAGATTGTTGTTTGTTTATAAACAAAATAAATAATAGACATTATTATAATTTTTAGGAATCAGGCTTAAGACCGTTATCTCTGCTCGTCGAATGCTCTTTGGCCGTCCATCGCCATCAATGGTACAGACAGTGATCTATGCAGCGAAGTAGAAGTTCAATGCGCAGAAACAGTAGCCCATGTTATCCTAAAGTAAACGGCGTTTAGAGTTGAGAAATTGGGGTCTCGGAGAGGACGTACAGCTGCCAGTCCTACGCCTGATCTCAACCCAGTTCTTTCGGATAGCCGTCCCATTAAATTTCGAGAGTAAGGGAACAGAGAGTGCACATGTGTTACACACTTGTGCGTTAGAATCTCTCCTGCGTTTTCGTTGGTCTCAGTAACTGTCCGCCGTGGCTAAAACCTGCTAGGAGTATATCATCATCCTAATATATAATTTAGCGTATCTTAGTCTGAATGTGAAAACAGTCCACCGTTACGGCGGTAACAGGTTGAACTCGCAATAGAATTCCCCTAAAAACATCCAAATCGGTACCTGAAAAACGGAGTTCTGAGGTAACAAACCTCCTCCATACATTAGAAGTCGTTGAAAAATTCTATAGACGTGCCACAAAACATTTAAAATATTTCTTTTGTCTTTATGGTTAAAATGTAATAATAGAAGATATTAAAAAAGAACTTCGGAGGGAGAAGATATTAATTAGAGAGCCATACTCACAGCAATCTTGTATTTACGCAAACCGCAAATAAATTGGCATAGAAAATTAATAAAACACAGTAAATTCAAAAACTGTTTAAGTCTAGCTAATTTATAACTGACGAATTCATCCGACCACCGCTATTCATCCCGTGGGTGTCGTAAAGAGCTAACTACACAAAACAACAGCACAGAGAAGAAAAATTTAAAACAAATCCTATATTCGTTTGGCTAGCGTGGTTTAGCACATTATATAACCAACAACACAACGCGTTTAAATAAATAATCGACCTTACTATGCACTTTACGATACAAACTCAACGTAAAACAGCCAATAAAACTGACAATTAATATTATAATAGGCGATGTTTATGTACGTACATGAAACATGTTGAAAGAAATTACTGCTATGGGCATAAATCCAAATACGAAATTGTATTGGCGCTACTCCAACATCTACTTGATCACACACATAATCAAGTATTAAGATTTCTAAATGGAATTGAGTATTTTTAAGATATAGAAAGTAAATGAGAAGACAGGTCACGTGAGGAAAAGTGACTTCCGTCGTTCATGGACGTTTATAACTCTGGAGTCACAAACATGTCGGCCATTGATGTAGGAGTATATAATATACTAACTGATCATAAACATCGCCCCCCTACTGCATCCCGACACTACTTTATTGGTCCGTAGGCGTTTGAAACACCCCGCTCGGGAGCTTATATTGGTCCCCTTGAGCGGGGAAAATGCAACCTCTGCGGACACTGACTACGTACCGCCAGCGTCTTGCAGGCGCAGCACCGGTCCCCTCCATGGAGGGTCGACCAGTCCATCCTCGAGGCCGGTGTAAATGCAATGACCGGCTCATAGTAATGAGCCGCGGTGAAATAGCACTGCAAGGAGCCCAGTGCTCTCAGCAGTTTCCCGTCCTGACTAACCAGGTGAGATGAAAACCAGGGAGACCGCAATGTTGACTGCGTCTTCCATATTGCTCGTAACGTGATATAGGGTGAGTCAACCGTAAGGGATAGATGTCTCCGCTTTTTTCTAGATATTTTCAAGATACCAAATTCTGTGGTACATCGTTTTAATATATCTGATGATACTCTTGGCTAATTTTGGCTACGGTAACCAGTAGTACGCAATAGACATTATAGTGTACTAGTGTGCAAACACAAGTGCACTCTCTGTTCCCTCACACACATTCCGATGGGACAGTTATTCCACACGACCGGGGAGACATCAAGCACAGGACCAAGGGTTTTACGTGCTCTTCAAGGCGTGGGGATTAAAACCCCAACTTCTAAACTTCGATTTCAATAATTAGTAAAATTTAATTATAATTCTTGCCCGACCCGGGAATAATTTTAATGTTATAAGATTTAATATATTTGTGGATTATTACCTTCAAAGTAATTTTGACCCATATAATACTAATCCTTATGTACTTAATAAATTCGATATTTTGTGCACTTAACATAGAAAAAAAATTGCCTTTTACAGAATATAATTAAAATGAATGTCTCAGAAGATATCAGAGGATTAAGTAGTTAACTGAAAATTTTTTTGAGTTGATATGTATTTTTTTATGGTACAAACCCCTCTCACACGCCCACCACTGTAACTTCTGTACACCAGGAACAACAGCAGTGACCCGTGAACATACTGAGTTATGACACTCGGGTATTTCCAAAAAAAATAAAACTGTCTTGGATTAAAATAATTTAAAAGAAATCAGGAGGAGTTGGGGATATAATAAGTCCACTTCCCTTTTTAGCAAAGCGTGATCGCCATCTTTTAAAACAGGGAAGCACCACAGACATAAAATATTATGGATCCACATGAGCTACACTTGATATCTATACATATAATATTTTTGTAAGAGATTGATGTCTATATATTAAAATATTAAAGAAAAACTAAGGAAGGGGTGGTCTTTATTAAAGTAATACAACTCAAAATTACAGTGTGTTTGTGCGCGCTGATCTCAGAACTGGCTTAACCCATTTGGATGCGGTTTTCTCTCATGTATTGTGGTAAAATTCGCTTAACATTTGGTGTTTGTTTTAATTCGAGTTTGACAAATTAAAAAGGAATATCAGTTTAAAATTATCGCGATAACCGACGCATACGCGCAAGCAAACGATAATCAATAATATTTATAGCATAATCGCCTAAACGCACGGCAATCCGCCATAATTGTTGACACAAGATCCTCATAGTAAACCACCCTAGATATAATTTGTAAGATATTGATATTAAATAATAATAAATACACAAATAATTTTACGAAATAAATAAATCTTAATTTTAAAATTAATAATTCATTATAACCAAATGTGCGTAGAAAATTCTACACAATTCAAACCAACAAATTTAATATGAATATTTTTAAATTCATATATACCTGTTTTGGTTACCACTGTGCGCCACCGCTGGCAATAACTTACTGACGAGAGCCATCCGGCCCGCCCCGCAGGCCCCGGCTCATAGACTTTATAATAGATGTCAACACGCCAACCTAAGACGGTTATTGCATTTTGCTTTTCCTACAAATATATCTCACAATGGCTATTTTAATAATGTATTTCCAGCTTAAAGGAAAGTTTTCAGGGTTTGCGTATGTATGAACGTAAATTTCTTTGTTCCATCTTAAGTTCTAAATCGGTCAAAAAGGTGAAAAAAATACTTGACCATTAGCAGTTCGACTTACTGTTTCATGCATGCGAATCATGGACCTTACAGAAGGATACGAGTCAAAAGTTAGAAGCTTCATAAATGTGGTGTTATAGACGAACATTTTGAATCAGCTGGACTCACATACACGAATGAGGAGATTCTCAGACGTGAGCTACTTCCGACCATCAAAAACGTAAAGTAGGCTACCTGGGTCACATTTTCCGTCACCCACAGTACCACCTCATTCGCGTTATTATGATGGGTATCCAGTTAACCTTCATTACAGAAGAGGTTCCGTAATAATAAAGTTCAAAATAGCTGTACAGACTTGGCTTGGCTTAAGACTTGATCCGGATCCCTCCTATGTCAGGCGCAGAGTGGCACACCGTGTGGTTTTAGTCGGTCCGATGCCGACACAACCCCCGCCGTAAACCCCGGTGGGGTGACGGCCCGAGGGAGTTTCCACACGTTAAAAAAAATCGTCAATTTTACATTAAAACTTTTTTAGAAATATTAAACAAATTATATTTATTTGGTTTGGTTTTTATTGAACGTGCTTCAGCATTCACACAAATTTGGTACACGACCTCACACAAATTCTCGTTGCTTTTCACCGAAGCAGTGAAGATACCGGGACCAAACTTTTCTCACTCCAATTCTAGAGGAGAACTCAAAGAGCAGCAATACACTTGTAAGTCTTAAGCTGCAGGCGTAGTTTCGTAGCTCTGTGACACCTGTCATTAGTGTCATTTTAGAACGTACGAGGAACAATTTAGGCGGGCTTTTTTATATTTATAATGTATTGCATTTCATCTGTGATAAGACTGGCACGTAAGGAATGAAAATATAGGTGATAAAAAAAATCGATTGTTTTTTCTTCAGTTTCGTGCTCATCTGCCACAGAGATCAAGCTATGTTTTAATGTCTTATAGTTTGCCCTCCTGTGCGACGATTAACGATAAAATTGCAATGTAACATGTAGCACTTACAAAACAGTTTATTAATCGGTGTATTTAACAGCAAATAGTCTTTTTGGAGGAATTTGTAACGTTTGGTTACCTACCGAACAATTTAAGGCCTCAATGTTCTTTGAATACATACCTAAAACGTGCAAAAGTAATGCTGTATTATATTAGTTGAAAAATGTATTCCAGAATATCAATTCAAATGTAACACTTCATGTGAAGCGGCTCGATTCATTTAAATTTCTAATCCACGCAAAAAAACTAAACCTGTGTTGCCAGCTGATGTTGAAATGGAAAATACTAATTTTTTTGTCATTTTGTTTTATTTTTTCAAGGGAATGTTAATGGTTACAATATATTTTTTAGTTTTTTTCTTCCATCAAAATATTATCAGTAAGGCAAGTTTAGATTTTCATATGTTATCTAGATTTAAATTGCTTTGTTTTATTTAGCTTCATGTATTACTTAACTCCCGTGCCTCGGAGAGCACATAAAGCAGTCGGACCTGCACCAGGTCTCTCTCCGGTCGAGAGTGAGGGAACAGCGAGTGCACCTGTGTTGCACACACTTGCGCGCTATAATATCTGCGTAGTTGGTTGGGTCCGTTGAGACTGGTCACCGTGGCCGAAATCGGCTAGGAGTCATCATCACTCTTATCTACTTAGTGGTTAAATCGTTACTAAGAACTCAAGTAGAGAAAGAGAATACGTCTAGTTCTTGTGTCCAGGCTCTGTCCAGCTTGCTGTTATTATTTATCAACTGTCATTATTAGTCTATTGCTGGACATAGGCCTCTCCTTAGCAAGGATGTTTGCCCCTACCATATCACGGAGCCCAGATATAGATCTATAGAGTTTGTATCAACTTTCACTTCGCAGTGTTGCTCTCCTCTGTAGTGTGTTGACTGAATCTTATTATTAGTGATTGGCAACTCTAAACATAACAATTCCATATTCCGTCTATCTTGTTTTTCACTTTTATTCGATAAATATTTATTGAAAGTGGGAACTATGTGCATGATTTAGAATTAATGTTAGAGCATGTACGATGTTCTCGGAGGACTACATTTGAATTGCCAATGAAGTTGACACAATATATTTGTTGGTGTTGACTTTATGATATAAAAAGTACCTACTTCATCGTTCTTGTAGGATTTTGTTGTATACTTATTGATACATTCGTTTTTATAGTTTTTTGTGGATCTAGTGTAAAGGTTTTCCTCACTGAACTATTATTTTTCTTTTTAATGGTACAGTTTTGTTTATGGTAAGTTGCCAGGGTTTTTTTCTTCTAGGGTACACTCGGTACTCTACAGGTACCCGAAGGGATTGCCGCACAGTAAAATAGGGTGAGAAATGAGTGTTGCCGTCCTTTGAGAATTCCAACAATCAGGTGCAGAATGGTTTGGGTTCTGGTAATTTTATTTATTCAGTGAAAAGCAACTGAAAAACTGCTTAACGTTGGTTTTCTGCTGGGTTCCTGTCAAGTCAGTTAGTTTATCAAGTATATAGTGAGAATATACTTTTCAGATCCATATCATGACTGTTAACATCCGTTCGTTAATAGTAGACTGCCTCGGTTTTGCAGTGGTAGCGATGTGACTGCTGTGCTAAGGTCTCAGTTTCGATACCCGGATCAGATCATATGTTATATGTAGTGTACTATATATGTATTTCCAAACAAAGTATATAAGTATTCTATCAGTCTATATTTGTAACTGAGCGTTGTGTCAAATCAAGTCAGATATCCGAATTATTTTTATTATATGCTTAGTGAAAATAAACTTACCCACTGCCAAATCTCGTGGCTGGTCATGGGCTGGTCCATGAGCGCGTTCTGCCATATCCTGAATAGCATCAAGTACGCTTTATCTCTGCCCGAGAACGATGTGAGAAAGTTCTTTTCTCCTTCTGTGCATACTAGGATGGCGTTCGGGATTACCTGCAAGAAAAATTAAATGGTAAGTATAAATTAATTAGATTCCATCTTATTTTTACACCGCGTGGTTTCGTCGAACCGATTCCGACACACCACCCCGCCGCAACCCTCAGTGGTGTGACGGCCCGTAAGGGTTGCCACACGCAAAAAAAAATTTTTGAAGCTGTTGTTTAATTAAAATAAATATACATACATATATATACGATATTTCTAATATTGTTTAGTGTCGATAGAGGTCGTTCCCAGCGAATATCTATGGGCAAAATTGGTGATGCCCTGAAGAAGGGCCGTGTGAAAAGCACCCAGAACAGACGAGCACGTATGCAGCGATTGGTGATTGTGGATGAAGTAAAAGAGATGTGTCAAGTGGAAGTCAATTGTCTCTGCCAACTCCTATGGGAAGTAGGCGTAACTTTATATTATGTTTATCGTGTCGCAAGCTTCCCTACCCTACTGGACTGTCCAACACCAGGATAGCTGGCGCTCCTTGAGGGACACCTGCGTTCAGCAGTGGACGGTGACAGGTTTGTTTGACGGTAAGTGGCTACCGTACCTTATTTACAAATCCGTGTTATTTATATATTAACTGGTCCAACTGAAGTTATATAGGCAAAGTAGCATTCGATTTTAGTTCCACAAATATTTGCGGAATATCAATTTGTGGACCACGTCCTTCTAGTCATGAACTCACAAGTGCAGTCTTCTCCTTGGTGATGGCGGTGATGTCTTTCCACCGAAGGCTCATGGTGGTCTCCCAGCCGAAGATGGAGGCGTAGAAGCAGAGGTAGTTCTGCGACGCGTACAGACGCCCGTGAGCCAGGATGTCCTTTTGTAGTGCGCATGAGTAGTCTGCGGATGAACATATTATTTATAATTGTGCTTAAAAAACATTTGTTCTCTGTTTGACTTGCTTTTTTTACCATTTGAGGATTCGATAAATAGGACTTTGTTTTATCCGACTTCGGACATTATTTTTAGGGCACAGTTTACAGAGTTTGAGATGTTGTTAGATTTATCTTAATTGTGAAATTGTCACCGGGTGTATAAAGCGTGAATTTCAGTTGGGGTTTTTGTTTTTTCATCTGTATGATAGGTAGTAGAGCCACGTTGATTTCAGCACAAGGGGGCCGGCTCGACCGTGGTAGTACTACCCTCCCACAGACAACCAATCTAAAGCACCAGCATCCGTGTTGTCGTGTGTCGTTGGTGAGTGTGAGACCGGAGGCCCATTGATGCAGAGGTGACAGTTATCGTGGTAACTGTAAGCATTACACTGTCACGATGACTGACATGCCTTTTACATCCCCAAGCGGGGTGTGAAAACACATCTCACTAGAGCGCCTTAGTGTGGGTCACCATAGTGCGTTGTCTGCATTTGCAATGAGTATGGTGACCACAACTCTTGGATTCTATTCATGCTTTCCATCAGGCAGAGTAGTTACTTAGGCAGGCTCTTAATATAGAGAAAAAAAAAATGTAGTAAACTATTGCCCGCAGTGTCGTAAACTTTGAAAATGACAAACTTTGCAACTGTTCACCTCGAATTACCCCTTAGGGGTGTTATTTCTTAAAACCCTTGTTGGATGCTTACAACATACAAAGCATTAAGATTTCAAGTTCGCAGACGAATGTAGCCCGAGTGGTTTAGACTCTGCGTTATTGTATCAGACATAGAGGGCAAGTAAATATTTATTTATTTTTTTAGGGACATTTGACAGACAACGTCATCTAGTTTCAAACTAAACAGAGCTTGTGCTATGATAACAAGATAGACTGATATAATACTTATTTTCTTTTTTTTTGTAAATACATAGAAAACACCCAAACTCGGAAATAAATATTTGCAGATCATACAAACATTTGGTCCGACTCGGGAATCGAACCCGAGACCTCAAGTACAGCAGTCGCATTCACTACCGCTGCGCCACCGAGGCAGTAATTTTAAACATGTGTGTGTGTATTCAAATACTTACCAACAATAAGTCTCTCATCGTCAGGTAGATCTTTGAACAGTCTCTTGAAGTCGTCGGATTTGCTTTTGTACGTGGGGTACAGAGAATTGTACCAGGATTTCTTCTTAGTCCTTGTCCCTCCGCCCGTGTCTGATGCTTTCACGGTTACGTTGGCTGATGTTAACTGGAATATAAAGCAATTATCACTATCATACAAAGGTGATGTTGATGATGATTGGATCATTTCTTAAAGAGTGAAATGCAGTATACACGTGTCAGAACGAAATATCAGGTTTATAAGAGATAAATATAGACACAATGAATTATTACTACAGGTAGTAGAGGCACGCTGATTTCAGCATGAACGGGCCGGCTCGACCGGGGCAGTACTACCCTCGCACAGAAGATCAACCTAAAGCGACAACATCCGTGCTGTCGTGTTTCATTGGTGAGTGCGAGACCGGAGGCCCATTGATGCAGGGGTGACAGTTGTCGTAGTGTGTGCAATACAATGCTACGATGACTGTCATGCCTTTTACGTCCCCAAGTGAGGCGTAAAAAAGCATTTTAATAGGCCGCCATAGTGTGGGTTACCATACTACATTGTCAGCATTCGCAATGACTATGGTGACTACAACTTTTGGATTTTATTCATGCTTTCCATCAGGCAGAGTAGAGTCACTTTGGTAAGCTCTCAATTAAAAAATAAATTACTAGGAAAATTGCGAATCAAAACGATTCTGTGTCACCAGTTTCAATTTGTCTAGTTATAATTCATTAGAACATGCATATGTACTATACGTGTGTACGCAACCCCCTTAAGGAGTTTTATCATAATTAAAGATGAAACCTAGTTTCTAAATAGCTGTTAATAGTGCTATAGTAGTGTTAACAGTTATTATAATTCTTTATAAGAACAACGAGTTTATCGTGTATAATTGAATATAATTTCTTTTTGTTTTTTTCAGGCATCTGATACAACGCCATCTAGTTTCAAACTAAACGAAGCTTGTACTACAGCTAGATTGACGGATAAAATACTGTTATGATTCTGTTATTTGTAAATACGGTTTTGAGTGTTTTCTATATTATATATTATATACAGAAAACAAACAAACTCTGAAACAAATATTTGCAGATCCGGTGGTCCGGATGTGGTCCGACTCGGACTTTGAACCTGAGACCTGAAGCACAGCAGTTGCATACGCTACCACTATGTCACTGAGCATTTGGCAGTATATATGTTTATAAGCCACTTGGTTAAATCTATGTCATGTCTAGTTTGGGACCAAATGTTTGACGTCTAGTTATTTTCTTTCTCACGAGTGAATAATTTGTGCAATTTCTTCAAGAAGATGGTCTTACCTTAGGATTGTCACTCTTATGGTAAGGGGGCGAAGCACTGACGATTGTGATGGGCAGCTCGCCGCTGGATATCGACGCAGTGTCGCCGCCGCCATGGATAGCCGCGTGGATGGATGACTCGCTTATCTGCAAATTATCATCATAGGGTTTAAACTAAAGAAAATATCGTATTGTCCACTGCTTTACTTGCCTGATTATTTCTTATTTTGTTCAATTATACAATACGTTTTGACTGTACGGTTGGCCTAGTGGTTTAAGCGGTCACCACACCGTTTTCTATTACGCTAAGTTCAAACCCCACATGGGACAACACTTTGTGTGATCCACAAATTGTTGTTCTGAGTCTGGGTGTTCTTTGTGTCCGTTTCTTGTATGTTTGTAAAGTCCCCCGCGACACAGGATTTATTCTTAATGCGGGCGTTGTTTTTTAAAAGGAGAAGAAGAAAAGAAAAATATACAATCGCTCATCTCTGGTATTTTTGACCTTAGAATGCACTGATAGCGTAATGGTTTAAGCGATGACCTCGCTACTGCCTACTATGCTGAGTGTTGAAGACTTTATTCCCAGATGAGACAACATTTTTTGTAATCTACAAATTGCTGAGCCTGGGTGTTCTTTGAGTCCGTTTAATGAACATTTGTTAAGTTCTTTATGACATAGGGTACACCCGTAGTGCAAAGGTCTTTAAAAAAAATATGTATGAAAAAAAATCTTGAAGTTTTCAAAAATACAGGTAGGTTAGGTACAAATTAAATATACTCGTACAGTTACACAATAT
Source organism: Hypercompe scribonia (assembly GCA_949316085.1). Classification (NCBI taxonomy): domain Eukaryota; kingdom Metazoa; phylum Arthropoda; class Insecta; order Lepidoptera; family Erebidae; genus Hypercompe; species Hypercompe scribonia. Next base: position 21,965,551 of record OX438980.1, on the reverse strand, counting down.
GTCAAACACTAACAATTATGTTAGATAGTATTTGTATATGACGAAAGATAAGTGTTATCTTAATTGTTTTGTAAAGGACAATTAGAAATATCGCTAAATTATTTGTTTGATACAACAGCCAAGATCTTGGCTATTAAACCAGTTGCGCAGACAACTTATGTTGATACAGCCAAGCACATGGCTACTACTTCTGATATTTTAAACTAGAAGTAGGGACAATAGATGCAACCTTTATGTATAATCAGCGAACTGATGTACAAATGTTTCCATTGTAACACATTAAAATATTCAAGGAATGTCTAGTAAGCTTCTAGAAATTGAACTGTTCATGGGCTGTGACAAAATTGATATGTTTCTTTAACCTTGTTCATGGACTTGAAAAAAAGACATCTGTGTGATTTGGCTTGGTGTCACTTTCCTGAGTGAGTCTTAAGACACACCAGCGCTTTCTAGTTGTAAAATTCGACGTGTAGAAATGAAGACTTTGTTTATAGAAGCCTACCAAAGTGCTACTCTGCCTGATGAGAAGCGTGAATAGAATCCAAGAGTGGTGGTTGCCATACTCATTGTGAATGCAGACAATGTAGTACTACTCACGCCATGGCGGCCTAGCGGGATGCTTCTGCGTGCCTCGTTTAAAGGGCCCTAGCTGGTGTGAGTTATAAAAATAAATTCATCCTTCCTTTGTTTTATTTCATTATTTTATCAGCTGCAATGCTTTCAAGTTATAGCCTCAACGGTTTATTTGATGTGTTGATGAATCAGCCAGTCAGTCGCGGCAATTATTCTTATACGTACCTATAGATAATCCACACAAGATAACGCTGAGGGATAAAAATTGTCCTTGAACTGCTGGTAACATCATCCATTGGCAAGTAGCTTCTAAAGCTTTTCATGGACAGCCATTCATTTTTGAACAGCCTTTAACAATTCACTGCTCATTGGATTTTTTTTTGATATTTCGGACATTTGACACACAACGTCATCTAGTTTCAAACTAAGCAGACGCTTGTGCTATGATAACTAGATTGATTGATAGAATACTTATATATATATATTTTGTAAATACATACATATTATACATAGAAAACAACCAAACTTCGAAACAAATACTTGTAGATCATACAAACTTTTGGTCCGATCCGGGATCGAACCCGAGACCTCAAGCACAGCAGTCGCATTCACTACCGCCGCGCCACCGAGGCAGTTAAAGATTCTCATAAAAAAGGAGGTTTTGGTCTACTATCCCAAGCTGCCTAAATTTTATGTCAAATTTTCTTCTCTTCTCGATCCCTTACGGCATACATATTTGATTTATGCATACCTTGTCATTGTCCAAAGTATCGATGGTGTTATCCGTGGTACGTAACGAGGTGGAGGGGGACGGTGAAGGCGAACGGGATACACTCCTGAAAAGAAGGAAAAACATTCTTCAATGTTGGTACGAAACGTGTTAGAATAAATATAGTTTTAATTTAAAATACGAGTACACTCTTACAAAAGTCAGTTATAAGTAAACAAACAAACGTACAGGTAAAGTTAATCAAAGTATGTTAAAAAGTATCGTATGATGTTTTGAAGTTAATATATAATTAATAAATACTAATCTAATATAAAAATGAAACCCGTTTTTCTTGGTCACGGCATCACGCGTGAATGGCTGGACCGATTTCACTAATTCTTTTTTGTTGTATTTGTTATTATTAGGAGAAGGTTCTTACGGAGAAAAATATATTTATAATCATCATCAATCATTTTTATAATCGTGCATCATTGCTACGTTAAGGCGGTACGAAGTTCGCCGGGTCAGCTAGTATAATAAATAAATAAATATTTCGGACATATAACTCTTGCGTGTGGCGATTGCGAATATAGTTTTCTATAATTAGCCACAATATTGACTCCAGATCTTTGTGTCAATAACTAATGTACCAGTTGTTATTTTTGACTCCAATAAATATTTATTTATTTCGGAAATTTGACACTCAAAGTCATCTTTTTTCAAACTAAGCAGAGCTTGTGCTATGATAACTAGACTGACTAATAGAATACTTATAAACTTTGTTTTTGTAAATACATACATATCATACATAGAAAACACGCAAACTCCGAAATAAATACGTTTAGATCATACAAACATTATTTGCTCCGACCCAGGAATCCAAGTAGGGGGAATATAATAATAAAAATAGGGGGGAGTGGCTCACGAGCATACGGACCACCTTATGGTAAGTGACAATAACCGTACATGGACACCGACGACTTAAGAGTCACATATGCCTTGATGCTATTTTAGCCCAAGAAACAAGAGAGGGGGTGGTTTCGGGTCGTTAACATTACCTGCTCGGTGAAAAGAAATGAAAAATTTACTTAACAGCAATCTTTTTTGAGATAATACCCTCACATATATCACACTCGGCCATCTGATCCCAAATGATGAGCTACATCACAAAAAGATTTGTCCTGGGCGGGACTCGAACCCATGAACTCTGGCCTGGCAGGATCACTAACTATTAGACCAACATGCCCGTCAGGTCATGGTGCCTGATGTCTCTCCCACGGTAAAGGCAGTTAGTAAGTAGTACAGTAATAACAAAGGATTTATGCAAAACAATAAATCGAAAAAGTTGCAAAACAAAAATAGGGACATTTTATTGTTACCATTAATTATCGCGTATCATGCATCGAACTTCTGTTGTACCATATCGAACAACATATTTGTTAATGATAATGAAGATAATGGCATGATCATATTTTAATCCCTTTTCAACCTTATCTGCAAATGATAATTTTGCGTACTATATAATTGGTACGGTGACGGGTATTGATGTTAAGAATACGTAATGACACCACCTGTATTCATCTTGTGCTTGTCGTTAAGAGTGCAAAGTACGCGGGACAACAGCACTGCAAGAGAAGGAAAATTTAAACAAACCCTTTATTTTTAAACTGTGGTAACCCCCTCGGACTGTAGCCACACCGGGGTTTTGCGGTGGCGTGGTGTATCGGAATCAGATCGAGTAAAACCACACAGTGTGCGCCTGAGATAGGAGGGATGCACTGACGCGGGCACCATATGCGGGTAAACTCTCTATTTGGACGACGTACGGCACACACGGACGTCGTGTTGTTGGTTGGCTGGACGTTTGACTATTGTAGCCGATGTAATCCATCCCGTTCACCAGCAGCTACACTCAGGGTGGCATGAGTTAGCGCGCCTGCGGCGGCGGTTTGAGCGGCGAATTGGGTCCAAGTGGAGATCGTCCTTTTGGGCCATCCCCGCCGCCTCTTTTTGTGAAATGACGTCTTCACAGACTCCACTGGTGCAAGGGTGCGCCGCCTCTTGAAAGTTTGCAACCCGGGCTTTGAACAGTGTGATATCGGTGTAATAAATTACGCTCAGTCCGGGGAGAGACGACCTCGAAGGGTCCAGTCGTAGCCGATGTTCCACAGGAGTGGTCCGAAGGTAGACTCTTGCGGAATACCGCATAACATGAGCCCACGTCTCAGAATACCATCTCAGTCCTCGTACATGACGGTACGCTCCTCTAAATAGTCTACCACCACCTACTTCAGGTAGTCTGGTACCCTGTGGTATTGTAGTTCTTTCTGGATGTAGGTAAATAACAGATTATTGAATGCGTTAGCAATGTCCAACCACACGGTCAACAGCACGCCGCCATAGCACACTGTCTCGGCCCTCAGGCGCAATAACGCACCGACCATCAAACGCCACGCTCGAAAACTGCTTTGACAGATCGAGGTCTACCTCGCAGAGAATCTGATTTATCAATCAATCAATCTATCGCCGTCCACTGCTGAACGAAAGTCTCCCCCAAGGAACGCCAAGTATCCCGGTCTTGAGCAATTCGCATTCATCTGCTGCCAGCCACCTTCTTAAAGTCGTCGGTCCATCGCGCAGCAGGGCGTCCTACACTACGTTTGCCCAATCGTAGTGTTCATTCTAGTACACTTCAGCTCCAGCGACCATCGGTTCGCCTGGAGACACGGCCGGCCCACTTCCACTTCAGCATACTGATTCTCCGTGCGATATCAGTTACTCTAGTTCTCTATCGAATAACCTCGTTACGAATTTTATCAGCCAGAGAAATGCTCAGCATCGTACGCTCTATCGCACGCTGAGCTACTTTAAACTTATGGACCGATGGTGAGTGTCAACCTCTCGGCTCCGTATGTCATTACAGGTCTACCTGGTCAAATACTTTGATCTTTAATGATTGTGGGATCGGTGACCCGAAGATGTGACGAAACATTCCGAACGCCGCCCAGCCCAGACGAATCCTCCTATTGGCCTCACGATATGATTTATATTGAACCAAAATTAAATCTACACTTAATAAAAATAAACAGTTGGGGCTCTGTTCTTAGAAAGTTAACTAAAAAATAAACTCCTGATGTATTTATTGAAGCGTGGTAGATACAATTTTCAAACAAATTGACTGTATTATATTATGTAGAAACAGCTAACCACTAAACACAGTTAAATTGCAATCAACTCAAGTAAAAAATTCAATTTAGCATGAGGTTACGTTATTTTTTTATAGACACAAATTTTATTTAATGAGACTAATTTGACGAGATGTGGGACTAATTTCTTTTGATGGTTTTTTTTCTATTACATTGAAGTAATTACAGAATTTGTTGAAAGCTTTACGAAATATACTGTTCTAGGTAAAAGATTGAGTAGGTACTACAGAACGACTCTTCGCAGAGTATTTTTATAATTTCTAGTAATTGTCCATGAAAGTTTTTAGCTTTAGCATATTAATCCTCATCAAGTCTAAATAATGTTGTATTGACTAGTTAGATTGAATTAAAAAGTTGAAAATAACAATTCTGAAATTATATATAGTTCGACTCATCGCATCCGTGTGGTGACGGATTAAGAATACATAATGTTACCACCACTATCCATCCCGTGGGTGTCGTAAAAGGCGACTAAGGGAACAAAGTATGCAAAACAACATCATTACAAAGAGAAGGAAAACTTGAAACAAACCCTTTTTTTTTTTTTTTTTTTTAACGTGTGGAAACCCCCTCGGGCCGTCACCCCACCGGGGTTTACGGCGAGGCGGTGTGTCGGAATCGGACCGACTAAAACCACACGGTGTGCCACTCTGCGCCTAACATAGGAGGGATCCGGGAACCGCTGCTATTACGACATCCAGATCCCTCCTAGCGCCTGCCCGCTAAAGCGGGCACCATCTACGGATAAACTCTCTATTTAGGCGACGTACGGCACACGCGCACGTCACCTCCTCGCGGCTGGCCACTATAGCGGATGGAGGGGAAAACCCGTCCCGTCCACCCGCGGCCACACTCAAGGCGGCATGAGGCGCTGGTATGCGCGCCTCCGCCGCCCGGCTCGCCGGCGGCGAATTGGGTCCGAGTGGAGATCGTCCTCCCGGGCCTTCTCCGCCGCCTCCTTCCGCGAAATTACGTCTTCGCAGAAGGTTGCGACCGCGGTAAAACAACTGTCGCTACCGGCCATGGAGCGTATGACGGCCGGTAGCGAGAGATCTCCTCCAATAACTGCAGTGAGGGCCCCACGCTGCGCCGCCCAGGCGGAACAAACTGCTAGCGTGTGCTGAGCCGAGTCCTCACTGCAGTCGCAGTGGTGACAGGCGGGACTCAATTCCCTCCTGACGACCGAGTGCAGATACTTCCCGAAGCAACCGTGCCCGGAAAGGACCTGCGTCAGTCGGAAGGAAAGGGTCCCGTGCTGCCGCCCTGCCCACTCGGCGATGACCGGCTGGAGAGCCTCCACGAGGGCAAAGCCAGCACGTGGAGTCTCCAAACGGGACGACCAACGAGCCATTGTGGCTCGACGAGCGGCCTCACGCCACTCGCGCACCTCTTCGGGCGGGGGCCGTATGCCGCTACCCGCCCGGAAGTCAGCCGTCCGCCGATAAACTTCGGCGAGCACTTCCGCCTCCAAATCCCACGGGGGAGTTCCGGCCAAGGCGCACGCCGCCTCCGTCGATACGGTGCGGTAACCGCGTATGGCTCTAACCGCCAATATCCTCTGAGGGCGCCAGAGGCGAGCCCTATTCTGGGCGGTCAGAGCCGCCACCCACACCGGTGCACCATACAGCGCCATTGACCGGACAACCCCCGTGTATAGCCGTCTCGTCGCGACGCTGGCTCCACCCAAATTCGGCAAAAGTCGCCCAAGGGCAGAAGCAGCGCCGACCAGCTTTGGAGAAAGCTGTCGGAAGTGCTCGTCGAAGAGCCACCTGCCGTCGAGGATCAGGCCCAGATATTTCATCTGGGCCTGAACCGGTACGAGGACCGAATTGACTACGATAGAGGCGCCGGGTGGTGGACCACGACGGGGCCCATGGAACAAAAGGGCCTCCGTCTTATCTAGGGCCACTCGTAAACCCAGCGCCTCAATGCGCTCGACCACCAAAGAGACTCCCACGGTGGCCAGGCACGCCGCCTCTTGAAAGTTCGCCCCCCGGGCCGTGACCAATGTGTCATCGGCGTAACAAATTACGCCCAGCCCGGGGGGAAGACGACCTCGAAGGGCCCAGTCGTATCCCATATTCCACAGGAGTGGTCCGAGGACAGACCCCTGTGGAACACCGCACGACATGGGCCGCCGCCTCAGAATGCCATCTCGGTCCTCGTACATGACGGTACGCTCCCTAAGATAGTCTGCCACAAGCCGCCTCAGGTACTCTGGCACCCTGTGGTAGTGGAGTGCTTCCCTGATGCAGCTAAATGGCAGACTATTAAATGCGTTGGCGATGTCCAACGACACCGCCAACAGCACGCCGCCACAGCTCACCGCCTCTTCGGTCACGGCCCTCAGGCGCAACACAGCATCGACTGTCGAACGCCCGGCTCGAAAAACTTGAAACAAACCCTATTCCAACCCGTCTGGCCAGCGTAGTATAGTAGGCCAAAACTTTCTTGCTAAGGAGAGGCCTATGCCCAGCAGTGGACTGTAAAAGGCTGTTGATGATTATTGCATAGGTGATTAAAGGAATAAACTACGCAGAAAACAATTACTGAAAAGAGAAGGAAAATCTGAAACAAATCCTTCACTAACCTGTTTGCTCAGCGTGATATTGTCGACCTAAACTTTCTTTCTAAGGAGCAGTCTATCTAGTCTATTTCTATGTTCAGCAGTGGACTGTTAAAGGCTGTTGATGATAAATGATGATGATGCCTAAGTAGACAGAGACAGGCTATTCTGTAGTGATCAGATCCGTTAATTTCTTGATAAATACATATGATCAATTACATCAAGAAATAGAACATTGGGTTCATCATTTTGTCTTTTAGAATAGGTGGAAATCAAACCCACATTCTCTGGCTCGTCAGACACGATCGCTAACCACAAGACGATAGAGGACACACTATTGTACACTAGAGATATTTAGCCAAAAAGCAATCCGTTTTATGTCTAACTTCCATTTCTGGAAATAGATAGTCGCTTAGTACCATATTCGTGTGTACCATGTTAGTGTAGTGAGTTTACCATGTTTGTGAGAATAGAAATGATGAATTTTGATGATTTGAATGGAATTTAGTTTAGAAATACGTAATAATATAGTCTATATTGTACGTGATAAACTTTTAAGAAACACTATTGACAAAATTGAGATTGATTCGTGAAAATCTGCTGACAAAAGCAAGTACATACATATTTCTTTATCAAACTGCAATCCAATGAAAACACCATCACAAAATCACATTTTCGTACGAAATCACTTTGAACGTCACCCAATATTACGTTTCACTGAAAACAATTGACTAAACACCAAAATGTCTCGAACGGGCGTCAAACCGTTCACGGTTCGTTGGCGACCAGTGAAAAAACACAAGTTGCGACACTTGACAATGGCATTCGCTGCTCTCGTAAAACCTTGCGTCATGACTATATAACTAATGAAATATAGTCAAGCCCTGATAGTGATAAGCTTGACTTTTCGAGATGAGTAGCGCGCTGTGTTGCGATGAGCAAAGTAGAAAGATATCGCTTTGTTTTGTAAACAAGCATTTTGCGCTTTTTGTCGTCGCTTTGACGCTTGTCTATACGATCGATAGTGAGTGATTACCGATACCTACGAGCTTTTTTCATCCTTGACACAGACAGTTAAATATTTGTAACCTAATCAGGCTAGAATGTCTGAACGGAATTTGATGAAATTTGGTACAGAGACCGATTATTATCGTTTAGAATTAGACATATGCTACATTTTATTAAAAAAACAATAAAAACGCGACAAAGGCGCGGGTAAACGCATAAAGTATCTACAAAAAGAATACAATTCCCATGTACGACGGTTTTGTTCTAATATCTAAATTCTAAAGATACCAAAAATTTCAAGCTAGACAAAAAGACAAGGTTATGGTTACGGTAAGTTTAAAAATATAAATAAATTAAACATTTGACACACAACGCCATCTAGTTTCAAACTAAGCATAGCTTGTACTATGATAATTAGATTTCATACTTCTTTTTTGTAAACACATACTTATTATTCATAGAAAACACCCAAATTTCGAAACAAATATTTGCAGACCATACAAACATTTAGTCCGACCCGGGAATCGCACCCGAGATCTCAAGGACAGTAGTCGCATTCGCTACCGCTATGCCATCGAGGCAGTCAAAACCACCAGTTAATTAAAATAAAAATGTTAAAAAACCTGGATGGAAGTAAATCCCTCGGCATATGTTTGTATCAATCAATCTCAATCCCAGGCCTAAAAACAGCAAACAGAGCCCTAAGCTTTAAGCAAACAAAATTTAAACAGTTTCAATAGAGATTTTCGCATGTCAACGGAATGAAAACACTGTTACTGTCTCCCTTGTTATCTTTTTTTTTTCTATCTTAAGAGCCTGAAAAGTGACTCTACTCTGCCTGATGGAAAGCATGAATAGAATCCAAGAGTTGTGGTCACCATACTCATTGCAAATGCTGACAATTCAGTATGGTGGCCCACACTATGGCGGCCTTGTGAGATGCTTTTTCACATACCCAGTTTGGGGACGTTAAAGGCATGACAGTCATTGTGACAGTGTAAGGTTTACACAGTTACCACAATAACTGTCACCCCGCATCGATTATCTAAGTATATGTACATTTTATTTACAAGCTGAAAGTAAAAACAATTTTCATTCAACCTATTAGCGTAGTTTGTACCTTTAGTGGACTCTTATGCACGGGGTTACACGTTCCTTGTACACGCGTAATACACCCCTGTCTTACCCTTTAACGGATATAGGCAACACTGCATGTATGTATGAGTAAGTGCTAACTTGTGAACGTTTAGGTGGGTAGCGGTGAACCAATCGAATTGATAATGATTTTATCAGTCAATATGCGGGCTAGCTAAATCTCGAATCCTTGTGCGGCAGTAAAATATATGACGCAAACAAAGTAACACTGATAATAAAGGTGTCTGAACAGTATTGTTTAAATATGGTAGAAGTTTTAATTGCTTATTTTTGTCAGATTAGGATTCTTTGTTATTAGCTGACACGCGCAACTTCGCCTGCATCTCTTAAAAGGAGACCATTCCCTATTATTGCAACATATTGACCGGCTTTTAGTTTACGCAGTGTGATGTTATACAAGTTATGGCTTTCTTCCATTAATAGTAATATTAATTCTGACATTCATAGGAAAACATATGATCTTTAAAATGAGGTAACAATATAAGAGTGAGCCACAAGCAATTATAATGCTTTGTGCAATGCCAGAAAAGGCGCCTATATCAGCATATTGCTGCAGCCTGAGGGACTGCAGGACTGGTATTGTGATAGGGCCCGCGCCCGGTGTCATCGGTCATATATACAGTTGTGTACATTACTCAGGAATATACATAACTTAAATATCCATATATGTACATCATCATCAGCCTTTAACAGTTTATTGTTGGTCGCAAAATTCTCCTTAGGTATGAGTTTATATTAATACATATCACACATTGAATAAAAATAGTTTAAAAATATATAATTATGAGAACAACCGCCTAAATTTAGACCTACATAGTCTTTTTTTATATTTTTTTGTTGACCGAGTAGAAAATCCCATTGGATCTCCGGCTCCTAGGGACGCAGGAGCCAGGAGTATGTGGTGATTCCGCTAAAACCACCCCGGCGGCCGTCTCAGGCGTCCTACTCTGAAGGGGACCCGGGCCATGTTATTTCAGGTCAGATCTACTTAGTCTTAATAGGCTGTACAACGTTAAATTTTTTTTTAATTTGAACTAGTAATTCCTGATATTAGTGTGTAGTAGTAGTAGTAGTAGTCAACCAAGTAGTAGAGAGAGGATAAGACAGGAGAAATATACTTTAATAAAAACCTCGTGTGTTCATTGATTTTGCCATTTTTCATAATGTTTAAATATTTAGTATCATTATACTTGAAATACCTGACACACGACCGTCTAATCAAAGCTGTGGCAACCAGATTGCTGCTAAATCTACATCCACCTACCCTTCTTCCTACCCTTTAACATTCCCAAGATTTGGGGTGGGCTACTAGTTCAACCGGTTTTATCTAAATATTAGTTTTTCCATGGAGTGATTGGCATCGGATGTCCGTAACCTTAGACCCAAACTAAATTCGAGGGTTGAACGAGTTGTTAGTATATTTGAGGAAGCTGATTTTCCAATAGCCATTGCCATAGATGTTCATGAGAACTGGGACTGAAGGTTTAACGTACTTTCCAAGGTATGGGCGTCAAGCACTGACATACTTTCTTACTCCGGGAAATTACCAATAATTTCTTGTAAGAAAAACCCCGAAACACGTTTTTGGTCCGACCTGGGAATCGAATCCGAAACCTCTTGATTGCCAATCGCATACGCTAACCACTAGAGTCATGTGGCAGATTGGGAAGCATTCATAAATACATTTTGTAGATAAAGTACACTAAGACACAGAGCAAATATATGATCGTGTTTATCACATAAGTCAGGACTTTCGAAGCCAGGGTCTTTACTCATCAGACGTAGAGGAATTAAAAAGCAACATAAATATTTTAATGATGAAAAAGGTAAACTTTGGTTGATAATATGGCCGTTTGCGTATGTAACAGTGCAAAGCTTATGGAGGTCAGAATCCACATTTTTATTTAGTGCAATTATCGCGAAGCAATATTTAACACAGACTTAATCATTTCTAACAGGAGTTTCTTTTTTTGTGTGTATGTCTGTGCAATAATTATTTTTTTAGAAAAGTACCCTAAGTATGAATGTGGACGAAGTAAAAGAGATGTCAGGACCGTAGTAAGTGTTAGACTTGTGGAAGGACGGGTGTCATATCCATGCGACACAAAGGGAGGATCCTCCGACCAGGCGAGGTGATCATGCCTAGTGGGCCACGGTCCTTTAGTTGATGTTGGGATGTTGTACATATGCTAATTGCAACGAGAATCTCTATTTCGCGATGCAGGATTAGTAGTTGCTCCGTAGTTCGATGTATCTTCGCTAGATGGTGCTGTTGTATATTTTTGTCTGTGTTATATTTAGAAGTCACTACAGACTTATGTTTATTCTTTTTTAAATTCAATTTAGTTTAAATTTCAATAAAATAATGCACCTCTATGGAGATTAGGCGCATTAAGTGCGCGTCAAGGGATGACGAACACATTTAGATACAAATTATCATAATGTTAACCGATTTATTGTTCAAGTGTTTAGTGCCACTGACTGTTATTAAGCCAAATGTAAAAAATGTAGATGTAGTACAGGCTCTGACTGATTTGTGATGCGTGTAAAATGTATGAGGTTATTATTTAAGTATATCTACTTTAAATGTCAAGACTATTTATATATAGCATATTAAGTCTCGAAAGGACGACGTGGTTTATTTACACCGCACAGCTTTGTAATCTTATTGCCATTTCTTTCTAACTAAAAATATTTTTTTATCGATTACGTCAATAGACATGTCATTCTTATTTCTCTGATAAATTTAATAACTAGGTCCTCGAACAATCTATTATTTACAATGCTTCTAATTGATTAAGGAGCTGACGAACCTTTGTACATAAACAAACACTGCCGTGCGATTGAAAGGTCAAGCTTATATTTATTCAAGACAAGAATATGTCTATTTACAAAGCCCTATCAGTTTTAAAACTCTTATAGATTTGGATATGCTCTTTGTGAGTTTACACTTTGTCATTATTGCGTGTTCGTATAGGACAGGCAACTTACAGGACGCGAAGAGACGGCACAATGCCACCACCGCACAGACGACCGCGTTTAATCGATTGTTGCGGTAAGAGATTAAAGTGGCCTAATAGCATAAAGGTGCAATCGGGCCGTCACTCCCGGATTAATGAGGAAATGATTTCCTCCCGTAATAGGGTCTGATAAGATCTGCCGTCGATTTGGGAAGGACCTCCCAGAGTAGGACTTCAGAGGCCGGACGTCAGGTTCGTTTTAGTAGGAAACACCACATACTATATCGACTCCTGAATCCCCAAAGAGCAAGAGATCCGAAGAGTTTTTCCACCCCGTCAATAAGAAAAAAGGAAAAAAAAGTCGGTCAGCCCTATCGTGTTTACGTACCGCGCGGCTGTAGGTACTTATTTCGAAAATAGGTCCAAGTCACAATACTGTGTAGGTGTTATTACCGTGGTATTGCGGGATTCAGCTTTATACAAACATGTGTGTTTTTAAAATTTGTCTGTTTGTATGCTAAATTTATTTCGAAGAAAGCAAAACAATACCGAGTGACACACAATTTTTATCAATTAAGATAAAATATAAAAAAACAAAAACGCGAATGGTCGTGAAAGTAAGTATTGTTTTATACGTTTGAAAAAAAACCACAAAAGGCAAATAATTTATGGTAAGTAGATGACTTACATTTTAACTGAATAAAAAACCTACCTACCTTTAATGTTTTACCGTTTGTTGCCTCTGAATTCCTTCATTTATGAACCGATTTTGAGTAATCCGGTTCAGTATCATTTAAATTTGAAGAAAACCCTCAAGAGTGGAAAATTAGGAAATAAAGATATTGAAACTAGTTTTACATTTTTAAGAGTTAATTATTAATATTCTAGTAATATTCTACTGGTATGCACACGGCAGTTTGAACCCAAACTAGACAGAGCCTGTACTAGTTAGGAAACTGCGGAAAATCATACTTACATATTATAGATAAATTGCACCCAAACAATACAAATGACCGTTCTCATCATACGTCTTGGCTGGGAATTGAACCCACGTCCTCTGATTTAGCCGTTACGATCACTAATCGCTGGTCGAGCGGGTCTGTCAATAATTTGAACAAGTTAAGTCGCGTTATGACATGTTTTGTTTTGTTTCAAAGAATTCGAGGCAATGATATCGCGTGTATAGCAAATATTGATTACACCTTGGTAATATTAATACAGTGGACCACCGGTAATTCAACAAACGTTTTGCAGGACAGTGTCGGACTATCGAATTTGTCGGATTATAGATTACTACCTAAGACCCGCTGTAACCCGGATTTTTTTACAGAAGAGTACCTTGTAATCCGACTAATTACAGACAAAACAAAAAATTCTATACGTTGTCTTCCGAGCTTGTGACGACATTACTAGGTATGTATACGTAATACACAATGAACAAACGCTGAGCTGCACCGCTATCACACGTAGTCAAATTCAAACTAAGCAATCGGAATTGAAACAAAACCTACGCGTTGAGCACAAGTTGTAACCTGTTCAATCATGCACGATCTACATTAGAGAAAATTGTTTGATTGATGTCGGATTACTTGGGTCCGGATTACCGAGGGTCGAAGGGATTGCGAACAGACTAACAGCCTAGCTCGACAGATCCTCAAATAGTCATTTGAGGATCTGTTGAAACCCATAGACTTATATCGGTGAATTGATTATGTATTTTTTTTGCGGTTAAACAAATATTGTTTTTCAAAAGCAACTAGACGTTTGATAAGGTGTTAAGTTAGATACCATTTGAGATAACTACTAAAACTGTTTCAGATAATTGGGTAGATGACTGTATCGTAAATAAATACCAATGTCCACTTCATTAAAACTAATATCGCGAAACGTCTCGGAAAATACAATTAACACAGCTTTTTATTATTGTTACGAATTTCAATCAAATATACAGTGAAATATATTGTTCAATTGAGTAGTCTAAAACGGTGACGTCACAATTTTGTATTTAGTACAATTTTCAGACAAAATTGTCGTTTTGACAGATGATAAAAAGTAAGTAATTTGACTAAGGTGTCATCTAGTCTATTAAATCGGTCATTATAGTTTAATTATAGACAACTAGTCTATGACATACAAAAAACAAAAGACGCAGAAAAAGTAGGTATCCAGACATTTAAGTAAGAAGGCACAATTCTTAAATTATTTATTGTTTAGATCTAGATGGGTGCGTGTAAGTGTTCATAGTGATAGCCATAATACAGCGGACACAGACAATGACAGTGGAAAAAAACTTAAGTGGTCAACGGTTGGTCAGTATTTATTTACTGCTTTTGCAACTTTGACAGACTGCCTGGACATATCAATGATTAAAAGTAAAACCGTTTCAAAGGTTGTCATCTTCATCATCAACAGCCTTTAACAGTCCACTGCTGGACATAGGCCTCTCCTTAGCAAGGAGGTTTTGGCCTACTATACGCTACGCTGGCCAGACGGGCTGGCATAGGGTGTGTTTCAAGTTTTCTTTCTCTCTGTAGTGATATTTTGTTGAATAGTTTGTTCCCTTAGTCGCCTCTTACAACACCCAGGGGATGAAAAGGGGTGTTGACACTATGTATTCTTAATCCGTCACCACGCTAGGTTACTTCTATTTTTCATAAAACACTATTGTTAACTGAACTACGTAACACACAAAATAAAGTTGAAAAAGAAAGTAAGTATTGAAGAATAAATACGCGCAACTAGAGATACAATATGTTAAAAAAGGTTGTGAAACAATATATAATTAAAATAGAAAATAAAACTAAAACAAAGTTATGAAAAAAAAACAAACCAAATCCATAAAGCTGTCAAGTGGACTCTATAGAAATAGGTTTTAAAAGCCCATAGACAAAGGTAACGTTACCTCAAAAATATGGCAAGTCGACCATTACGCGAAGTCAACAAATGAAATATAACATCCGTTCTTTGTCTAGTTATAACTTATGCACTCTTCAAATATTATACTAAGATATGGATCTTATAGATTCTAACGAGGTTAATTAAAAATAAATACCTCAAAATACACACTTGGCACTGGGAGTTCAACTGTGAATATGACACTTGAAAATGCGCTACCTCCATCGTTACTAAGCTAAAAAATACTGAAGCACAAAACACAAATTACACAAGGCGATGTACGAAATAGATAACATGTGATAACTAATATGTATAGCGGTAGAAAATATGATATCACAACAAAGTAGGTGAGCATGTATTGTTTTGATACCTATTTAAATTAACGGATTAACAATTTCGTTGCAACAATGAAGTGTTGCTATGAAGGTCGAGAATTGCGTGTCTGTTATATTATTCGGTAATTCTTTGTACATTTGTATATTAAACTCCAAAAAGATTACGTGTATATTTAATTGTATTTATAATTCTAGACTAATCTAGACCGCTTCAATTTAAATTATTATATTTTACGAATTTTGTGCAATAACTTGTTTTAATGACGCAAGGTTTTCTTTTTTTTATTTACAACCTACGAGGGTAAGTTTTTAAGTTCGCGGAATGACAGTGAAAAAGGCGGGTAAACGCGCTCTTTAGATGCCTACCGTATTCAGTGACTCATAATTAGTCTGCATAGTAAAATTTGTTGTGATTGGATCATTAGTTATTAAACTATCGTTGACCAAGTATTTTAATCGGGAACGAAGTGAAAAAAATGGAGAAAATTGAATTCCGTGCGGTGATAAAGTTCCTTACTAAGCAAGGAAAGTCTGTTCAAACCATACTCAATGAGATGTCATCGGTTTACGGGGATTCTTGCCCAGGAAAAACAATGGTCTACAAGTGGCATAGTTTATTTAAACAAGGCAGGGAATCACTTGAAGACGACCCGAGGCCGGGGCGCTCCGTTGAGGTGACTACGCCAGAAGTTATTGCAAAAGTAGAAAAAATTGTATTGGAAGATGCTCGACTAAAAAAGAAACAACTCGCAGAAATGGTTGGAGTATCGGATATAACAATTTTTAAAATTTTACACGATCATCTTGGCATGACTAAGGTTAGCGCACGGTGGGTGCCGAGAATGCTCACGCCATTGCAAAAACAACAGCGCGTGGAATGTTCACGTGCGTTTTTGGACCTCTGCAATGAAGACAAGGATGGCGTATTGAATCAAATTGTTACTGGGGATGAAACTTGGGTTCATCATTATGAACCCGAGTCCAAACAAGACTCCATGCAGTGGCACAAAAAGGGCACAGCACCACCCAAGAAATTTAAGGTTTCACAGTCGGCTGGGAAACTCATGGCAACGATTTTTTGGGACTCAGAAGGAATATTATTGATAGATTATAAAGATAAAGGCATTTCTATAACGGGGGAATACTACGCTTCAATCTTAGAACAGTTAAAAGAAGCCATCAAAGAAAAAAGACGGGGAAAATTAACGAAAGGTGTCCTGCTATTGCATGACAATGCTCCCGTTCACAAGAGCCGAGTCGCACTGGCTGCCCTGCATAAGGTGGGCTTCGATATTTTGAATCACCCACCCTACAGTCCAGATTTGGCTCCGAGTGATTATTATTTCTTTTCAAAAATGAAAAAAGAATTACGTGGTAAGAAATTTTCAACTGATGAGGAGGTTAAGGAGGCGGTTTCGGCGTATTTTTCAGACAAAGATAAAACTTTTTTTTACGAGGGAATAAAAAAACTAATTGAAAGATCTGAAAAATGTATTCGTGTTGCAGGGGAATATATAGAAAAAGAAAAATAATTTTGTGTTTTTATTATTACTCAATACCCTCCATTCCGCGAACTTAAAAACGCCCCCTCGTACCAAAGTGACTCTATCCTGCCTGATAGAAAGCATGAATAGAATCCAAGCGCGGTGACACTGCGAATGACGACAGTGTAATATGGCAACCCACGTTATAGTGGCCTAATGAGATACTTTTTCACGCCCCGCTTAAAGGACCCGAGATCGTAGTGGGAGGGAAACACGTGCGCTGATAATGAATTCCAGGCTTTGACTGATTTGCACAGGAAGGAAGAGCCGAACCGTTTAATGTAGTGGGAGGGAAACACGTGCGCTGATAATGAATTCCAGGCTTTGACTGATTTGCACAGGAAGGAAGAGCCGAACCGTTAAATTTTAGTGAAAATTTCGTGATGGGAATTTCTTAAAGCAACATCATATTTACTGAAACTTCTTACTTACTTGATAAAAAGCCTCTCACAAGTAAGCCTAACAACCGAGGTATAAGTATAACAAACTAGCCAAGAGTGGGCGCCAACTTCGGGTAAATATACGACGACGTCCGGCTAAGGGGATGTCGCTTTGGCTGTCCATTATAGTGAGTGCAGGGGCAGCAAGTCGACTCTGGCAGCGCTTGATGCTCGTGAAAGACTCAGGGCGATGATGATATAACTTCTTCTTAATATGCATGTTCAATGTAAACGAAATCCAGCCATTGTTAGAACGACTTACAACACAAATTATGTTGCATTCAAAAAGTGCATTACAGATAATGTAGTAATGACGCCGACCTTGCGATGCTATGCATCGTGAGCTGTATGATATTACTTGTAGAGTTTTTATTATTGGTTTCTGAAAAAACAGCTCATTCAACATCTATCAGTAAATGTAACTACTTAGTCTGGCCATAAATACTGTTACACTTAATTATAAAAAAATATTACATTTGAATTTCGAATCTGTCATTTTTATACGATTGTTCATTGTGTTTTCTCATTTTGGCGCCAATACATTGTAAAATATTTTGCGATATTAAAATGGTGTGGGGTGATAAAGAGAACCGAATCGCTGTGATAGCATTACACAAAGTAGGTATGGAGCCAAATGCAATTTTTAAAACTCTCCATACACTTGGTATTAGTAAAATGTTTGTGTACCGGGCTATTAATAGGTACAATGAGACCTCCTCTGTTTGTGACAGAAAAAGATCTGGCCGTCCACGTAGTGTTCGTACGAAAAAGGTGGTCAAAGCAGTAAGGGAAAGAATTCGAAGAAATCCTGTCCGAAAGCAAAAGATTTTATCTCGGGAAATGAAGATAGCACCTAGAACCATGTCGCGTATTTTAAAAGATGACTTAGGACTTGCAGCCTATAAGAGACGCACTGGCCATTTCTTAACTGATAATTTAAAGAAGAATAGGGTGGTAAAATCGAAACAACTACTGAAGCGGTACGCAAAGGGAGGTCACAGAAAAATTTTGTTTACGGATGAGAAAATTTTTACAATTGAGCAACATTTTAACAAACAAAATGACCGTATTTATGCTCAAAGCTCTAAGGAAGCTTCCCAATTAGTCGACAGAGTGCAACGTGGACATTATCCGACTTCAGTGATGGTTTGGTGGGGTGTTAGCTATGAAGGAGTGACTGAGCCATATTTTTGTGAAAAAGGTATCAAAACATCGGCACAAGTGTATCAAGATACCATTCTTGAGAAGGTAGTTAAGCCCCTTAACATCACCATGTTCAATAACCAAGTATGGTCCTTCCAGCAAGACTCGGCGCCGGGTCATAAAGCTCGGTCCACGCAGTCTTGGTTGGAATCGAACGTTTCGGACTTCATCAGAGCTGAAGACTGGCCGTCGTCTAGTCCCGATCTTAATCCGCTGGATTATGATTTGTGGTCAGTTTTAGAGAGTACAGCTTGCTCTAAACGCCATGATAATTTGGAGTCCCTAAAACAATCTATACGATTGGCAGTGAAGAATTTTCCCATGGAAAGAGTGCGTGCTTCTATTGATAACTGGCCTCATCGTTTAAAGGACTGTATTGCAGCCAATGGAGACCACTTCGAATAAGCTTTTTATATTTTTAATTGTTTTATATTTATGTATTAAACTGACACACTGTAAAAGTAATAAATGTTATTTGCAGTTAACAATTTTCTTTTTTCTTTATTACAATATTTATGGCAAGACTAGGTAGTCTGGTAGTTAGTGATCTTGACTTATTTATTTATTAAATTTGGACGATTTGACTTGACTTTAGCAATCAGTCAGCCAGTCTAAGAGGTGGTGGGTGTGATGCCTACCCAGGACACATATTGTGTGATGAGCACGGTAAAAGATTTTGCAGAGCAAGTTTGGTATTAAGCCTCCATAGCCGAGCGAGCTTATTGACAAATTTCAATGTGAGTATCTCTTTGTCTTTGTTACGTAGGGTATTAGAGGTTTTTAAGACTTTCTTCAGGCAATGCTGTACGAAAGCTGAAGAATGAAATAAAAAAGAGCGTATTTACTAAATAAAGAAATAGCTCGACAGTAAAACTATACTTTTTAGTTGGTTCATCTTATTTGTAATCACCTACTTCCGGAGTTATCTTTGCGGCAAATCGCTAGCAGACTCATCATAATAAAATTTATAACGTAATAATATATATTATGTATTTTTATAACGTCTATATATTTACAATTCGCTCATATAATATGTATACTTGGTTTGCGGGCATATCTCTGAGACACTTTATCAGATACGAATGTTTTTTTTTTGTATATATTAAGAGCCTGCCAAAGTGACTCTACTCTGCCTGATGGAAAGCATAAATAGAATCCAAGAGTTGTAGTCACCATACTCATTACAAATGCAGACCATGCAGTATGGTGACCCACACTATAGCGGCCCTGTGAGATGCTTTTTCACACCCCGTTTGCGGACGTAATAGACATGACAGTTATCGCGACAGTGTAAGGCTTACACAGTTACCCCGATAACTGTCACCCCTGCATCAATGGGCCTCCGGTCTCACACTCACCAACGAAACACGACAGCACGGATGCTGGCGCTTTAGGTTGGGCTTTAGGTTTACATTTGTAATGGATAGAGTTTTTGTTGTTAAATAACAAAGACCCTAAAAGTAACGCCATGACCCTTAGCAGTCGAGTAATTATAACAAAATAAGCTGTCATAAACTAGGAACGGTGTAATTCGTAAAAGTTTTGCCAAAACAAAGTTATGACGTAGTGTTATACGAATCTTCATTATTAGTCTAGAAAGTTTCACAAGAACATTTCGAGCTTAAAAGTGGGCCGTTTCGAACCTACTTACGTCTGCCGCTGGCTAAAATAAAAATGCTTAAGTATGAGACTGCACGGGTGGCGTGGTTTCAGTGGTTACTGGTTGAATGTTGTGAATTAAATCCTCACATCATCCATGAATTATTGTTTTGGTGTATGTTTGTGTTACTTTAATGGTAAGTTATCCCGTCCCTCCCATCTATAGAGAGATATACCGTGAAAGATAGATAGTTGATCAAGGTCTTTCACAAGGATGTTAGGTGTTAGACAAGCCGCCTGCCTTAACAGAAATCAGTCATAGTCTAGACAATTTTTTAATTGTTCATATATCTATTTTAACTAAAATAATCTATATATATAAAAGAAAGTGGTGTTAGTTACACCACTTATAACTCAAGAATGGCTGAACGGATTTAGCTGAAAATTGGTGGGGAGGTAGCTTAGAACCAGGAGACGAACATAGGATACTTTTTATCCCGTTAGAACGCGTTTAAGTTAAAAAAAATCTGCTTATTTATTGCCTCTAAGGTGAAACAGAGTTCGCGGGGTAAGCTAGTATTATACCTAGTCTTGCCATAAATATTGTAATAAAGAAAAAAGAAAATTGTTAACTGCAAATAACATTTATTACTTTTACAGTGTGTCAGTTTAATACATAAATATAAAACAATTAAAAATATAAAAAGCTTATTCGAAGTGGTCTCCATTGGCTGCAATACAGTCCTTTAAACGATGAGGCCAGTTATCAATAGAAGCACGCACTCTTTCCATGGGAAAATTCTTCACTGCCAATCGTATAGATTGTTTTAGGGACTCCAAATTATCATGGCGTTTAGAGCAAGCTGTACTCTCTAAAACTGACCACAAATCATAATCCAGCGGATTAAGATCGGGACTAGACGACGGCCAGTCTTCAGCTCTGATGAAGTCCGAAACGTTCGATTCCAACCAAGACTGCGTGGACCGAGCTTTATGACCCGGCGCCGAGTCTTGCTGGAAGGACCATACTTGGTTATTGAACATGGTGATGTTAAGGGGCTTAACTACCTTCTCAAGAATGGTATCTTGATACACTTGTGCCGATGTTTTGATACCTTTTTCACAAAAATATGGCTCAGTCACTCCTTCATAGCTAACACCCCACCAAACCATCACTGAAGTCGGATAATGTCCACGTTGCACTCTGTCGACTAATTGGGAAGCTTCCTTAGAGCTTTGAGCATAAATACGGTCATTTTGTTTGTTAAAATGTTGCTCAATTGTAAAAATTTTCTCATCCGTAAACAAAATTTTTCTGTGACCTCCCTTTGCGTACCGCTTCAGTAGTTGTTTCGATTTTACCACCCTATTCTTCTTTAAATTATCAGTTAAGAAATGGCCAGTGCGTCTCTTATAGGCTGCAAGTCCTAAGTCATCTTTTAAAATACGCGACATGGTTCTAGGTGCTATCTTCATTTCCCGAGATAAAATCTTTTGCTTTCGGACAGGATTTCTTCGAATTCTTTCCCTTACTGCTTTGACCACCTTTTTCGTACGAACACTACGTGGACGGCCAGATCTTTTTCTGTCACAAACAGAGGAGGTCTCATTGTACCTATTAATAGCCCGGTACACAAACATTTTACTAATACCAAGTGTATGGAGAGTTTTAAAAATTGCATTTGGCTCCATACCTACTTTGTGTAATGCTATCACAGCGATTCGGTTCTCTTTATCACCCCACACCATTTTAATATCGCAAAATATTTTACAATGTATTGGCGCCAAAATGAGAAAACACAATGAACAATCGTATAAAAATGACAGATTCGAAATTCAAATGTAATATTTTTTTATAATTAAGTGTAACAGTATTTATGGCCAGACTAAGTATATACATAGGTATTACGTATATAAATATATATGATGATGATGAACACCTAACGAATTTCAGTCAAGACGACCAGTCAATAGACACCAGGCAATTACGCAGGAGACATCCTAGTGTACAAGTGTATGCGCAAACATAAGTGCACTCTCTGTTCTCTCACAATCTGGTGGGATGGTTATTCGACACGATCCGGTTATAAATCAATACCTATAAATAAAATTGAAATCTCTATCTGTGATGGTTTTCTTAAGTGCTTATAGCTCTTTACGCGATACTAAAACATAAATTATCGTCTCTATTTTTTAGTGTCTACTTGTTTGTCACGGCTAATCTCTTAAACCACTGAACCGATTTTAATGAGCCTGTCACTAGGAAAGAGAGGAGATTACTGGGCAACATATAGGTTAACTTTTATCCCAGAATTCCCACGGGATCCAAATTTAGGAAGCAAAAAGCACGTCTCTAAAGTAAAAATTGAAAACCTACGCGAACGAAGTCACGGGCTACTTAGCAAACAGAGTAACAAATAGAAATCAATTATCATATATTATAACAATTTCTATTATTATAATTATTTAATTATGATAATTATTTCCTTCAACAATTTTAGAGGTGGTTCAACAGTATTCGGAAGTCATGTTTGCGAGTGCTTAGTACGACCTTGGTTCGTTCCCGTGTAAGTCATTTGACTTAACTTTAGTCAGTAATGTTATTTTAACTTTAGTCAGTATGTTTTTAGTTGTATAAAAGTTTAGTTATAACTAAGTACAGGTAGTTTGAGAAGTGTGGAGGTTTAAGTCACTTTTGCTCACATCTCTGAGTGTAAAGAAACGTGAATATAAGAAAATAATATTTTTTAATTTTAAAATTATAATTTAATACAAAAGTTTTATACATTTCACAGACGGCAGTCTGATTTTAAGCTAGACCGAGCCTGAATTGTGGTAACCAGACTGCTGATGACCACACCTTTGTTTTTTTTTTTTTGTGCGGCAATCCCCCCGGATAACACCGGCTGGTGGTTATGACGGACACGAACCGACCAAAAACCGCACGCAGTCTCGGGTACCAGGTAACGGGTCTTACCGCCGCAATGACGGCGTGCCCAGCGCTTGGTTGCCCAAGTCGTTCCTTCCACTCCTCCACAACGACCTGGCGGAGTTGGGTTTTCTGATTCTCGATTTCTCGAGTTTCAGGACTCCGGCCCAACTCCCGTGCCTCCTTGCGCCACTGATAAAAAGCCGCAAGGGCTCTTGCCTCCAGGTCCCATGGTGGAGTTCCAGCCAGGAGACTCGCCGCTTCAAAGGAGATTGTGCGGTATCCTCTTATGATCCTGATGGTCAGCACTCGCTGCGGTCGTCGCAGTATTGCGACGTTGCTGGCCTTGAGGATCTCCGCCCACACTGGGAGCCCCGTAAAGGGCCATTGACCGCACAACTCCCGCGTAGAGTCTACAGAACAAATGCTCGTAATCATCACGCAATTATTAGTCTTGGGTGCAAATCGAAATCAAAAATCTCAGGTTTAACACTCAGGGCCATAAATCACTGGACCAACAGGCTAGTTATAGAAGATACAATTAAAAACATCAAGGTGAAAGTAAGACAATTAAATCAAATACACAAAATGTTGGTTTATATTATACCGATATACATAACTGCTGCTCAGATGTAATTATTGCTCAATTAACACGTTACTTCATTTTAATTGTATGTTTTTATTTACGTCAAAAGCGGAAGTGGAGTAAGAAAACAGAAATGCAACAGATTTTTTGCCGTTTTACAGATGTTTGTAATGCGAAAAACCAAATTCCCCTGCTAAAAACTCCGTTATTGGTTAATACCGACTCCACAAATGGCCCAGTGGTTTATGCGGTCACCCCACCACTTTCTACGGCGCTGAGAGTTCAAACCTCGCCTGGGACAACACTTTGTGTGATCCACAAATTGTTGTTCTGAGTCTTGGTGTTCTTTGTGTCTGTTTAATGTTTGTAAACTCCACCGTTACACAGGATTTATTCCTAGAGCAGGAGTTGTCTTTTAAAAAAAAGAAAGACAAGAATACCAATCAATATCTTGATATTGTCATGAACATCGTCAGATCCTTCATTCCAAACTAACGAATCCTAACACGTAGTGATATCATCAGTATCACGACTCTTTTTCTAAACTAGGTCCCAACGAAACTTCTGAATTTCGATTTTCGATAAGTAAGCTTTAATCTGCCCCCCATTAACCAAGATGTAAGTGTTACGCATCGATTATATTTTTACAATTACTGCATCTCTTTTCTCTCACATTATTGGCTCATATTTTATTAGGACAACGAGACTTGCTTATCCTTGGACATTTGTTGGTTCTTTAATAACGTGATTCTCCGTGTGGTGACGGATTTAGAATACTTAGTGTCGCCACCCCTATTTATCCCGTGGGTGTCACAAGAGGCGGCTAAGGGAGAAAGCTATGTAGGACTCCATCACTGTAAAGAGAAGGCAACCTTGAAACAAACCCTGTATTAACTTGTCTGGCCAGTGTAGTATAGTAGGCCAAAGCCTCCTTTCTATATTCCGCAGTGGATGGATAAAGGCTGCTGATGAAAGACTCGTTATTAATTTCGACATCACATCATCACATCAATAGCATCAAATAGTCCACTTCTGGACAAAGGCCTCTCCTTAGCAAGGAGGTTTTAGCCTCTTGTACCAAGCTGGTCAGACGGGTTAGTACCTATAGTTTGTTGCCTGTGTATTTTGTTCCTTTAGTCGCCTTTTCTTTGTTTTTTTTTTCTCTCTTAAGAGCCTGCCAAAGTGACTACTCTGCCTGATGGAAAGCATGAATAGAGTCCAAGAGTTGTGGTCACTATACTCATTGCAAATGCTGACAACGCAGTATGGTGACCCACACTATGGCGACCTTGTGAGATGCTTTTTCACACCCCGCTTGGGGACGTAAAAGGCATGACAGTCATCGTGACAGTGTAAGGCTTACACTGTTACCACGATAACTGTCACCTCTGCATCAATGGGCCTCCGGTCTTCGCACTCATCAACGAAACACGACAACACGGATGCTGGCGCTTTAGGTTGGTCTTCTGTGCGAGGGTAGTACTGCCCCGGTCGTGCTGAAACCAGCGTGGCTCTACTACCTAGAATACGACGCCTATGAGATTAATAACGGAATATGGAAAACCGAATCTTTCATTATAGCCCAAAAAGACCGACAACTGTTAGAATTTCTCAAGGAGTTCGTTATTTTATTAGTTTATTATCTATACAATAAGTTATACTCTGTTTGTTTACGAAATAACAATAGCGTTACGCAAACTCACACATCTTTATTGGCCAATCATGTTTTTTTCACACCGTCAACTAAATTGAACTGAGATTTCTCCGAGCTAGAATTACGTCATAATAACAAAAATATAAACTTGTTTATTGTAAGGAAAAGAAAATATACTTTAATCGTAAGTCACCAATACATAAGTAACGGAGAAAATCAGAAAACAAAATACCAGAATCCAAGATCTTCATATCTCTTACTTCCAAATATTAACAGTGAGAAATATGACATTGCAAAGATTTCGGCTGTTTTCTTTTATGTATTTTCATGGTATAGCGGGCAAACGAACAGATGGTAACCCGGTGGTAACCGACTTCCGCCGTCCTGTGACTCAAGAGTTACAACTGCGTTACTACCCTACTACCTACCTAGAGGAGGTTTGGCTCCGGTAACCTCACTCACTTGGTAAAAAGTAAGGAAAGATTTGCTTAACATCGGCTTTCCGTATTCCTTCAATAAAATCTTGGCTTTACATCGCGTTACATCAACAGCCTTCAACAGTACATTGCTGGACGTAGGTCTCTCCTTAGAGAAGAGGTGTTTGACCACTACACCATGCTGATCAGACGGGGTTAGCATAGAGTTTATTCGAAGCTTTTCTTCTCTTGGCTGTACTGTGCGTTCTGAATCTTGGTTTGGCTTGGTTTAAGACTTGTCCAGTGTATCACTCCTTTTTTTTGGTCGACTGAACATCCTTTCCGATCTGCTGCTCCTAGGGGTACAGGAGTCAAGGATATGTGGTATTTTCACTAAAAACCACCCCGACGGCAGGTTGGACCGTGTGAATTTACGCCCCGAATTGATGCCTTGTCTTAACAGGCCTTGTCCCGGGGGAAAATTATTATAAGGCATTTCAACCAGTTACCTAGAATCTAAGCCCGCTAATTGAAAAACTTAAAATACAATATTTCAGTACAGTGGGTAGAATTGCCCAAACATTGATTTTTAAATTCTGTGGCGTAGATTGGAGTCGCCACAACAACAAGGTACGCTAACTCGTTGCATAACTCATATAATATGTTTCATCCGCTAATTTACAATGTGTTGGTTTAAATCGAATGGCGTTGGATATAAATGACAGTCGTTTGCACTAGTTAAATGTGAATCAGTCTTGCACATGAATGTTTCACAATCCTATACTTGTATGTAGGGAAAAATTTTAGTGTCGACCAGACTGGTTTAACGTCTTATTTTCAAGGATCTGGTAATTCAAAGTTGAAGCACTGACTTTGACTGCACGGTTGGCCTAGTGGTTTAAGCGGTCACCGTCGTCATATCGTAATCTCGAGATGGGTGACGTAGTTACGTCTTACGGCTCTACTCGGGGACGAGGGTCTTGGCTTAACCGCCTGGACTGCGAGGAAGAAAACCTCTATAAAAAATTACCCCGAATCCCGTGTTCTGGTGCGTGACCAGGGGATGCATGGCTGATGGGTAGTTCAGTCGCAAGCGCACTCCCAGCCGAGGCACCTGCGGACCCCTCGGTTGGGCATAAATTTACGCTTGCCCGGGTATTGGGGGATCTCTGCCCGGGTCGACCTTCAGTTCTCCCCCTCTCGTGGGTCTCATATGGAATCTATAAACTTAAAAACTACACCAAATAATAAAAAAGAAGGACAGAAGGAGAAGAAAAACACGAAGGAGGGAAAAGCAAGGTTGGACGACCTCTCGTCCGAAGTGGAAAGCGTAACGATTGAAACGCCTACCTCGGTGGGGCTCCCAGAAGCCATTATGGCTACTGGGAGCCGAAGAACATCTGAACGGATTCGTTCAAGATCCACTACGCACTCCAGTGCGAGGACGGATGCACTGGACATCATGGAGACGGAGCTGTGCGACAGCCGGAAACGCGGACGCTCCAGGGATGAGGAGAGTGACACATCCCAGGAGATGTTACCTCCTAAGGTAGCAAGCAGCCGTAGAGGGAGGTCACGAACCCCGGCCTCGGCCCCGTCAGGCTCCGTCTTCTGTAAGGCGGAAGCCTATAGACGAGTAAGGGCAGACGGCGAAACCTTGGCGGAGGAGGAGATTGCTGATCTCCTGCTAAAAGTCAGGGAGCCGATAGTGGGGGACTCAGTTTCCCAAACATCATCCTCCAAGCAGGAGATAGCAAACGCGGCGGTGGCCATTATTAACAAAGTGGCCACCAAGTCGAGTAATCTCAAGGGCTCCTTTGTGAGAGCCCTTAAGGACTCCTCTTCCGCAATTGCGGGGGTCGTGGAGACCCTCATCGGGGACGTGGCTCGTCTCCAGGCAGCCAACGATCGCCTGACGGGGCAAGTGGCTGAGCTGAGCGCTCAGTTCGCTCAATTCCGGGCGCATCGTCCGGAAGATGATCTGGCCCCGTCGCCGTCTCAGCCTGCTCCGTCTCCGTCTCCGTCCCAGCCGGCTCCGTCTTCCAACCTCGGTACCATCTCAGATGTCCATCTGCGCCGAATTACAGACGCAGTGTGGCGCATGATGGACGGGCGTCTCGCCGGCCTGGAGGCGAGGTTGCCTCCAGCCCCCGTTGTCCGGCCGCCGCTCGCGGTGCATAAGCCGAAGGTCGCATTGGCACCGTCAGCGCTGCCCGTTGTGGACGGTCGCGTGACCTATGCGGCGGCGGCGTCGTTGCCTGCTGCTCCCGCAACAGCTCCGAGGGCTCGACGAGCGACGAAGGCAGCAGCCAAGATGGCTAGACCGACGTCAAGGTCCACGGCGGTAGCAAAGGCTGGAGCGGAGTTCCCTCCGCTCCCCACTCCAACCGCTGTACCTGGCACCTCCACCTGTGCTCCCTGCACCGATGGTTGGCAGGTAGTCGGGGGAGCTAAGAAGTCCCGAAAGCGGGGTAAGAAGGCTGCACAAACAGCAGCCTCTACCCCGCAGACACCGTCGATTGCGGTGGCTACCGCGAAAAAGCCGCGCAAACTGCAGGTGCCTAAAAGCGCGGCTGTAGTAGTCACCGTAACACCGGAGGCGGCTAGTGGCGGGCTGTCCTATGCGGCCTTATTTAAGAAGGCCCGGGATAGTCTCGCCACTGATTTCGGGACTGAAGGGGTCAGGTTGCGCCTTGCCCAGACGGGAGCTCGAGTCCTCGAGTTCCTCGGGTCTGAAGGTGCAAAGACGGCGGACAGGTTCGCCGAGAAACTGAGAGGAATCTTTGCAGCCACGGATGGTGTGAAGATCCCCAGGCCTGTCAAGTGCGCAGAGTTGCGTATTTCGGGCCTGGATGACTCCGTAACGACCGAGGACGTCCGCGTTGCAATTAGCGAGAAGACGGCTTGCAACGCGGACAACATCAGGGTCGGCACCATCCGCCCCGGTCCTGGAGGGCTTGGCGCAGTGTGGATCAGCTGTCCGGTAGCGTCGGCCAAAGTTTTGGGCGACGCAGGCAGGATCCTCGTCGGTTTTGTGAATGCCAGAGTCACTGTTCTGGCGGCAAGACCGATGAGGTGCTTCAAATGCCTAGCATCCGGACACACACGCGCCAAGTGCGTGAGTTGTTTTGACTGCAGTGGACTATGCTTCCGCTGCGGTCGACCGGGGCACAAGGCGGCAGAGTGCTCTGCCGCCCCTCACTGCCCGGCTTGTGCGGCGGGTAACAAGCCCGCCAATCATCAGATTGGGCAGGGGGGCTGCAAACCTCCTCGCGATTCTCGGCGCACGTTGGGGGCTAGCCAGTCGGCCCAGGCTGCCTCCGATGCCGTTCGCGCGTCGACATCGTCGCCCATGGAGGAGGCTGTAGAGACAGTCCAGTAATGGACCAAGTCTCCAGCCTCCTAGTCCAGACGAACTTGAACCACTGTGCTGCGGCGCAGGACCTTTTCCTGCAAACCATGGCACAGTGGTCGATTGGTGTTGCCGTAGCCGCGGAGCCCTATTATGTTCCTCCCCGTCCAAACTGGTTGGGTGACCGGGACGGTTCCGTGGCAGTCGTCGGCTCCACGGCGGCTCATTCCCCGCCCTTGTCGCTAAGAGACAAGGGCACTGGATATGTTGCTGCCGAGTGGGGGGGGATCACTGTATATGGTGTATACTTCTCCCCCAACCGGAGTTTGAACGACTTCGAGGTTTTCCTTAACAACTTGGAAACCTCGATGCGGCGTCTAACGTCTGGGCACGTCTTAGTGCTGGGGGACTTCAACGCAAAGTCCATTGCGTGGGGTTCCCCCAGGACGGACGCTAGGGGCGAGGCCGTAGAGGAGTGGGCGGCCTCGGTGGGCCTCTGTTTACTGAACAGAGGATCCACCAACACGTGCGTGCGACAGCAGGGAGGGTCGATAGTGGACCTTTCGTTCGCTACCCCTGCCCTCGCCGCACGAGTAAGGAACTGGCGCGTCCTGGAAGAGGTCGAGACGCTCTCGGATCACCTCTACATCCGATTTGAGCTCTCCCGGACCCAGGACCACAGTAGGGGTCACGCGGCGCGGCGTTCTTCTCGCTTTCCACGGTGGGCTGTAGCCAAATTAAATAGGGACCTACTAGAGGAGGCGGCCATCGTTCACTCTTGGCTGTCTCCGCAGGCCCCGACCGAGGAGGTCGACATGGGGGCTGGTCGCTTCCGTGATGCCATTGCGCAAATCTGTGATGCGGCCATGCCCCGCATCCGAGATTGCCGGCCTCCACGGAAGGAGGTTTACTGGTGGTCCCAGGAGTTGGCGGACCTCCGCGCGGCTTGTACTCGTGCCCGGAGGTCCTACACCCGTAGTCGGCGGCGACACCGTGAAGAAGGCGAGGAGGACCAGCTTCATGAGGAGTACCGAGAGGCGCGGAAAACTCTGAAGCTGGCCATCAGCCGCGCCAAAGAAATTAAGAGAAAGGAAATGCTGGAGGGTCTCGATCGTGACCCCTGGGGTCGCCCTTATCGTGCAACGCGACAAAAACTCCGCGCGTCGGGCCCCCCCCTTACAGAGACCCTCCAGCCCAGCTTCCTGCGGGAAGTGGTCGAGGGCCTTTTCCCGCAGCGGGTGGATCACACACCCCCGTCGATGGTCTTCATGGCCGGTGACGACGGGGGAAACGAGGACAATGTTCCGCCCGTCAGGGAATCGGAGGTGGGGGCGGTTGTTCTACGGATCCGCTCTAAGAACACCGCTCCTGGGCCAGACGGGATACCTGCCCGTGTGCTGGCCCGTGCCCTCGAACACATGTCGGACCGCCTCAGGGAGATCTTGGACGCTAGCTTGTCGTCCAGACGCTTCCCTGAGTGCTGGAAAAGCGGGAAGCTGGTCCTATTAAGGAAGCCGGGACTGCCTGCCGATTCGGTGGCGGCCTATAGGCCCATTGTGCTGCTGGACGAGGCGGGTAAACTGTTTGAGAGGATACTCTCTGCCCGCATCGTCCGGCACCTCCGCGAGGTGGGCCCCGATCTGTCGGACGCCCAATTTGGTTTTCGGGCGGGGCGTTCGACGGTCGATGCTGTGCTGCGCCTGAGGGCCGTTACCGAAGAGGCAGTGAGCTGTGGCGGCGTGCTGTTGGCGGTGTCGTTGGACATCGCCAACGCATTTAATAGTCTGCCATTTAGCTGCATCAGGGAAGCACTCCACTACCACGGGGTGCCAGAGTACCTGAGGCGGCTTGTGGCAGACTATCTTGAGGAGCGTACCGTCGTGTACGAGAACCGAGATGGTATTCTGAGGCGGCGGTCCATGTCGTGCGGTGTTCCACAGGGATCCGTCCTCGGACCACTCCTGTGGAATATGGGATACGACTGGGCCCTTCGAGGTCGTCTTCCCCCCGGGCTGGGCGTAATTTGTTACGCCGATGACACATTGGTCACGGCCCGGGGGACGAACTTTCAAGAGGCGGCGCGCCTGGCCACCGTAGGAGTCTCTTTGGTGGTCGGGCGCATTGAGGCGCTGGGTTTACGGGTGGCCCTAGATAAGACGGAAGCCCTTTTGTTTCATGGGCCCCGTCGTGGTCCACCCCCCGGTGCCTCTATCGTAGTCAATTCGGTCCTCGTACCGATTAAGGCCCAGATGAAGTATCTGGGCCTGATCCTCGACGGCAGGTGGCTCTTCGACGAGCACTTCCGACAGCTTACTCCAAAGCTGGTCGGCGCTGCTTCTGCTCTTGGGCGACTTTTGCCCAATTTGGGTGGAGCCAGCGTCGCAACGAGACGGCTATACACGGGGGTTGTTCGGTCAATGGCACTGTATGGTGCACCGGTGTGGGCGGCGGCTCTGACCGCCCAGAATAGGGCTCGCCTCTGGCGCCCTCAGAGGATTTTGGCGGTTAGAGCCATACGCGGTTACCGCACCGTATCGACGGAGGCGGCGTGCGCGTTGGCCGGAACTCCCCCGTGGGATTTGGAGGCGGAAGTGCTCGCTGAAGTTTATCAGCGAACGGCAGACTTTCGGGTGGGTAGCGGCATTCGGCCCCCGCCCGAAGAGATACGCGAGTGGCGAGAGGCCGCTCGTCGAGCCACGATGGCTCGTTGGTCGTCCCGGCTGGAGGCTCCACGTGCTGGCTTTGCCGCCGTGGAGGCTCTCCAGCCGGTCATCGCCGAGTGGGCAGGGCGGCAGCACGGGACCCTTTCCTTCCGACTGACGCAGATTCTTTCCGGGCACGGTTGCTTCGGGAAGTATCTGCACTCGGTCGCCAGGAGGGAATTGAGTCCCGCCTGTCACCACTGCGACTGCAGTGAGGGCTCGGCTCAGCACACGCTGGCGGTTTGTTCCGCCTGGGCGGCGCAGCGTGGGGTCCTCACTGCAGTTATTGGAGGAGATCTCTCGCTACCGGCCGTAATACGCTCCATGGTCGGTAGCGACAGTTGTTTTACCGCGGTCGCAACCTTCTGCGAAGACGTAATTTCGCGGAAGGAGGCGGCGGAGAAGGCCCGGGAGGACAATATCCACTCGGACCCAATTCGCCGCCGGCGAGCCGGGCGGCGGAGGCGCGCATACCAGCGCCTCATGCCGCCTTGAGTGTGGCCGCGGGTGGACGGGACGGGTTTTCCCCTCCATCCGCTACAATGGCCAGCCGCGAGGAGGCGACGTCCGCGTGTGCCGTACGCCGCCTAAAAATAGAGAGTTTACTCATAGATGGTGCCTGCATTAGCGGGCAGGCGCTGGGAGGGATCTGGATGTCGTAATAGCAGCGGTTCCCGGATCCCTCCTATCTCAGGCGCAGAGTGGCACACCGTGTGGTTTTAGTCGGTCCGATTCCGACACACCACCCCGCCGTAAACCCCGGTGGGGTGACGGCCCGAGGGGGTTTCCACACGTGAAAAAAAAAAAAAAAAAAAAAAGTGGTTTAAGCGGTCGCCACGCCGCTCTCTACTGCGCTGAGTGTTGTGGGTCCAAACGCCACAGACAACACTTTGTGTGATCCACAAATTGTTGTTCTGAGTCTGGGTGTTCTTTGTGTCCGTTTCCTGTATGTCTGTAAACTCCCTCGCGACACAAGATTTATTCCTGGTGCGGGCTTTGTCGTTTTTTATAAAAAAAAGAAGCTTCGAGTAACTTTATTGTGTATATTGGGCCGACCAAAAACAATTTAAGAGAGGCTTAAAGGGTGGCAATGCATTCATGTCTCTTAAGTTGCATGTTTCCATGGGTGCCGGTAGTCACTTACCATCAGGTTACTAATTACGATTATGGTAGTTAACTACGTGTAGTTATGACTTAACTATGTGCAGTAATGATTGCATGTAACTTAACTTCAGTAACCAAACTGTATGAAGTAGTTCTTACATTGACTGCTGCAATCTAGCTGTTACTTCAACTATTGATATTTCAAAACTAAATCTGGCTATGAAACTTAATTAAAAAAAAAGAATCTTGTCAGAATTACTGACTGCACGGTTGGCCTAGTGGTTTAAGCGGTCGCCACGCCGCTACTGCTGCCCTGAGTGTTTTGGGTTCAAATCCTTCATGGGACAACAATTTGTGTGATCCACAAATTGTTGTTCTGAGTCTGGGTGTTCTGTATCTGTTTTTTGTATGTTTGTGAAAATGCCCGACACAGGAATTATTCCCAAAAAATCCCTAATCCCTGGCAGGATTTTTCACTTGTTCACGAAAAAACAGCAGCAACAGAATTAGTACACAATCATGTACATACAGAGTTTATCTAAATAAGGTAAATTAACAATTACGGGCATATTAACTCGGTAGTTTCCCGCTTTTGGAAATTGGGGTCAGAAGTTGACACTAATGCCTACAATTATCTAAATAGCAAACGATTCGCTAAAATGTCACAATAATGTCTAGGAAACGGATCTCTCTTTCGCATTGTGAATAAAATTGTGACAGAAAGTTTTATGGCAGAACTAACTTACTCTTTTTCATGATCTAGGAAGAATTAGATCTAAACTGGATCAGTAGGTAGTAGAGCCACTCGATCTTACGTGGGCGACTCCCCTGGGCATCGAGCAGGTGTCAGGATGGAGAGTGGCGGAAGAGGTGGTCACTTTGTCGGACCACCGCCACATCATCTTCGATGTGGCCACTTTCCGCCCGGTTGTGGGCCTGGACCGCCGCAGTAGCTGCCCTTCGCGACGATGGTCCCTCAAGCGGATGAACCGAGATATGCTCATTGCCGCAGCCATCGTCGCGGAATGGCCAGAGGAAGTGGAAGAGTGGGTCTCGTCCGATCCGGAAGCGCAGGCGGCCTGGTTTCGTGGCGTCATGACTGACGTCTGCGACGCATCAATGCCACGGGTCAGGCCAGGAAAGAGGGGCTCTGTGTACTGGTGGACACCGGAACTCGAGCAACTTCGCACAGTGTGCTCGAGAGCCCGTCGCCGGTTTCAGAGGACCCGAAGAAGACGGCGAGCCACAGCTGAAGAGATCGTAGAAGCGAGGCGAGAGTATGGCGCTGCAGCAAAGGCGGTGAGCCTTGCAATCGCAGAAGCTAAGGCTCGGTCCTGGAAGGAGCTCATAGAGGGACTGGACAGAGACCCATGGGGGCGCCCTTACAAACATGTGCTGGGCAAGCTCAGACCGTGGGTCCCACCATTGACGCAGACCTTGGAAACCGTGTTTGTAGCAAGAGTGGTAGATACCCTCTTTCCCAGGGACCAGGGTAGTCCCTCACGCCCTCCGCTGCCGTTACCGTCGGAACCAGCCACAGTTTCCGATGACTTCAACGTGACGGAGGAGGAGCTGGACCGAGCCGTGAAGCGACTCGCCGCCCGCAACACCGCTCCGGGCCCTGATGGGATCCCGGGCCGAGCATGGGTGTATGCTTTGGAGATCTTAGGGGATAGGCTGAGGTGGCTGTTTACCAGCTGCCTCTGTAATAGCGTATTCCCCTCCAGCTGGAAGGAAGCCAGGCTGGTACTCATCCAGAAACCTGGCAGGGCTGCAGATTCTCCCTCGGCGTTCCGTCCAATATGTCTGCTGGACGAGGTGGCGAAACTATTCGAAAGAGTTATCGCCGCCCGTATCAACCAGCACCTATCGCTGGTGGGCCCCGACTTATCAGACAGCCAATTTGGTTTCCGGCAAGGACGCTCAACACTGGATGCTATCGAACGCGTCTGCTCCTTGTCGGATGAGGCTGTCTGTCGGGGGGGAGTGGCGGTAGCTGTTAGCATTGACATAGTCAATGCCTTTAACTCCCTCCCGTGGCGGGTGATAAGAGAGGCACTAGTGTATCACCAGTTGCCTCTCTACCTGCGGAACATCATCGGGGCTTATCTTTGTGATAGGTCCATAATTTATAAGAGCCGAAACGGCGAGGAATGCCGAAGGGAAGTCACATGCGGGGTTCCCCAGGGATCAGTCCTAGGACCCCTTCTGTGGAACCTCGCATATGATGCGGTCCTGAGGACCAGTCTTCCCTCTGGAGTGAGTGTCGTCTGCTACGCGGACGACACTCTAGTGCTGACTAGGGGGTATGGCTTCAAAGAAGTCCTGGAGCTCGCCGAGCAGGGGGTGGCTTGTGTTGTCCAACAAATCGAAGGACTAGGTCTAAGGGTTGCACCTCATAAGACGGAGGCACTGTGGTTCCACAGGAAACGCAGAGGTGCCGTTCCCCCCAGCTCATTAATCAGAGTTGGGGGAACGGAGGTCGAGGTTGGCCGGCACATTAAGTACCTTGGCCTCACCCTGGACAGTCGCTGGAGCTTCAAGGAGCATTTCGAGCGGATGATCCCCCAAGTTAGGGGGATAGCGGGCTCCTTACAGAGGCTATTGCCCAACTTAGGGGGTCCGCGGGAGGAAGTTCGCCGCCTCTACAGTGCGGTGATACGATCCATGGCCCTCTACGGGGCGCCGATATGGGCCAAACGCCTATCGGCCTCCTCCCGCTGCCGAGCTAAGCTCAACCAAGTGCAGCGGATAGCGGCCATTCGGATCGTACGAGGATACCGCACCATCTCGTCGGAGGCGGCGACAGTCCTGGCACGTTTCCCGCCTTTGGACATCCTAGCGGATATGGACGCGAGGGTTTATGACCAGACTCGCGCCATCCGTCGGGGTGAGAGCAGGGAAGACCAGGACGAGCTCGAAATGCGGCGGAACGCTCACCGACAGGCACTGGCACAGTGGTGCGTGCGGCTTGAACAGCCGCGAAACTCGCGTCAACGCGCTGTCGGTGCCGTTCTGCCTAACCTTGAAGCTTGGGTAGGTAGGAAGGGAGGTCGCGTCACCTACCACCTGACGCAGATACTCACCGGGCATGGTTGCTTCGGTGAGTATCTGAATAAGATCGGTCGCGAGGAGACAGCACAATGCTACCACTGCGTGGCCGACCGGGACTCCGCCCAGCATACGCTGGAGGACTGCCCCGCGTGGGCGTCTGAACGCGGAGTCCTGGTCGACCAAATCGGACGTGACCTGTCCCCGCCGGCAATCATTGCTGCCATGCTGGCGGGTGAGGAGGGCTGGAGCGCAGTGGTCTCTTTTTGCGAAGCTGTCATGCTCCAAAAAGAGACCGCTGAACGGGATCGGGAGAGGGCCGATCCCGAAAGAAGAAGAAGACGACGGCGTCATGATCCGTCGATGTGATCGCGAGCCACCAGAGAGTGGGGGTCTCTGGGGGCAGAATAGTTGCTGCGATAGGGGATAGGATGGCGGCCTGAACGGTAGTACCCTACAGTCGGGCCGCCACGTCAGAACTGTGGGGGAGAAATATTTTCCCCCGGGATAGGGTCTAACAGGGCATGGTGTCAATTTGGGGGGGACCTGAAATCATATGGTCCGGGTCCCCTCCAGAGTAGGGTGCCAGAGGCCGGCTGTCGGGGCGGTTTTTAGTGGGCACACCACATACTCCTGTCTCCTGCACCCTAAGGAACAGGAGATCCGAAGGGATTTTCCGCCTCGTCAACAAAAATAAAAAAAAAAAAAAAAGGTAGTAGAGCCACACTGATTTCATCACGAGCGGGCCGGCTCGACCGGGGCAATACTACCCTCCCACAGAAGACCAACCTAAAGCGCCAGCATTCGTGTTGTCGTGTTTCGTTGGAGAGTGTGAGACCGGAGGCCCATTGATGCAGGGGTGACAGTTATCGTGGTAACTGTGTAAGCCTTACGCTACCACGATGACTATCATGCCTTTTACGTCCCCAAGCGGGGTGTGAAAAAGCATCTCACAAGACCTTCATAGGGTCACCATACTGCATTGTCTGCATTTACAATGAGTATGGTGACCACAACTCTTGGATTCTATTCATGCTTTCCATCAGGCAGAGAAGAGTCACTTTGGCAGGCTCTTGGTATAGAAAAAAAAATGTATAAATATATTAAATGATCCAGTGCTTAGTAAACATATCAATATTTCATGTCTGCCAGACGTCCTGCGACGGTCCATATTATTATTCATTCAATAAGTAATCGTGAGTGTGGTAGAAAAGAAAACATTGCATGTTTCAAAACGTTTCAATCAAACAATTCATTGAAAGTAATATTATTAATTACATTTCAGTGACACTTGATATTAGGAAATAAAAAAATAATCAGAGTTCGTGTGTATAATTTCTGTTATTACTTTGCGTAATAATAGTAAACGTTATGGCACATGTATCCGGCTGGCAACTCAAATAAAATCACTCAAGTGCTGCTATATTTAAAAAAAACGTACGCATTAAAATATTAATTTAAATAAAAAAGTATTTAGGTTTTTGTTGTATATAGTTAATGAATGTTTTAATGTATTAACTGCTGATAAATTAATAAATAAAATATGTAAAAAAAGAAGTCTTTCGTATTTAAGGATGATTTCCACCGAACGGCTCGCATCGGTACAGATCAAATCGTGCACACTGTATTTACAGTCTATATTACCAAGTTCGGCTACTATTGCGTATCGCAAAAGGCATCCGCGGCCGTACTGCTGTGTGGGTTGGGAAAATAGCCGACACTGTACACGATTTCCTATCGTCTAAAGATCTTACACTCACCATCCCAGTCAAGACCAAATCATTAAAATTAAGGTCAAGGAATCTAAAATTCTAAAGTATTTTTGTATATTTATTAACCTACTGCAAATACAGGTACACTTTTCTTGTATGGTTGTTTACTCTGGGGTCTATCCCAAAAATAATTAGATATGAATATTGCCAAGCAACTAATAATTATTAGGCTTTTGGTGATATCATTAATGTTGATTTTAAACATATGTATTTCTTGTTATCATTGTTCTGTGAGAGAAGAAACCACTAGGTCAAATAAAGCGACCGCCTTGAAGGAATACCCCTGTTAGAGGTCATCAATAAACTGTATAAAGTTAGAAAAAAGGTTTTTATTACGCCTCGACAGATGAAATAGTGTTAAAAAAATCGGTTCTCTGTAAAGTCGGTTTACTGACGATAGTTGAACGTGATAACGTCATAAGAAAATACTGATGGTATGGTTGCATTTTTCAAAAGTAAATTTTAATTTTATTTGTTTTTTTTTGTTTGATAGATACTTTGTATGGATATTAAGAAGTGCACCTCATACTTGACGAAAACATGTAAATGTATTATTGTATAGCAGCTGTCCACACGGACGCATCGCTCACTCAAGTAGGAAAGACAGATGTCGAACGCTGACGCGGAGGCCGATTGTGCCCCTTTGTCGCACGTTCCGCGCTCTCGCCTGCACTTCAAGCCTTAAATGGAACGCCTCAGAGCGAGGTAACACCGCATGAGTCATGTTTTTTGATGCGTGAAGACGTTGTCGCGTCAAAAACTGTCTGTAGTTATGGTTTCATTACCATCAAGCTGTAATCATATAATAAGGCTGAAGGAGTTTGTTTGGTAGAACGTGCTAACCTCAGGAATTATTGGTCCGAGTTACATCTTTTAGTATTGGATAGTTCATTAATTGAGGAATGCTATAGGTTATATAACGTCACGCTGTGCCCAATAGGAGTCGAGCATTGCGTTTCTGAAAAGGAATGCATGGGGGATGCATTCCTTTTCAGAAACGCAAACAATGTTGCGTGAGTCAGCCAGTAGCATGTAAGCGTAAAAATATTTTTAAAAACACACATAAATGGTAGACATACGCTCCCGAATTTAACGGTTCGGCTCATCCTTCCTGTGCAAATCAGTTAAAGCCTGGAATTCATTACCGGCGCACGTGTTTCCCTCCCACTACGATCCCGGGTCCTTTAAGCGGGACGTGAAAAAGCATCTCACTAGGCCGCCATAGCGTGGGTCGCCATACTGCACTGTCTGCAGTGAGTACGGCGACCGCTCTTGGATTCTATTCATGCTTTCCATCAGGCAGAATAGCGTTACTTTGGTGGGGTTCTATTTAAAAAAAAGAAAACATAACTTCACAAGACCCTTTCGAATCTTTAAAGAGGTTATCGGCATTAGTTTTTAAATTTTCTTTTTAATATTTTACGCTCGATTCAGTACCAAGTACATGGCTTATCCAATCTGTGGTGCAGTATTTTCTATAACAGTTTCTTTATCACGAATTCGTTTATCGAGGCCTTGTACAACGTAGAGTTTATTGGCATTAACTGTTTATTGTTTTTGTTCCATTCTTCTCCTATACTGGAAATAAGTACTTGTTTCGCGTAGTATACAATCCCTTTATTGACTGTTATACAATATTTGACATGCAAATTAACTTTTTCCGTATGCATAGAGATTGCATGCATAGATAATAATTATATTCTACTATGTTCACACAACGTCATCTAGACTCGAGATGAACAGTTCGTACTATTGATACAAAGTATTATACATAGAAACATCTAGACCAATTCAAACATTTAATATTCACGTTTACGAATGTTTGAATTAAGTGAGAATCGAACCCGCGACCTTTGGCGTAGGAGTCTGTTACACAAACCACTACGCCAACCGGCGGTTACAGATTGATATAATTATTTGACATACATAATTAGATGTGTAACATCTTTGCTAAGGTTGTCTGTATGTGTAGGAGCTATATTGTGAAAAGGGACGGAAATATGTAACAGGAAGCCGAGGAAGCGCGTGACAAGTTTTCTCTCGTTGGTCAAATAATAATAAATATTTCAGACATCTGACACACAACGCCATCTAGTCCCAAACTAAGTAGAGATTGTACTATGGGCACTAAACAACTGGTATAAATACATATATCAGATAAACTGCCTAACTATTGGCATTTTAGCATAAAACCTGTCGAAGTAATGTTGGGTATGGTAATTATCCGACTTTGTAAGAGAAGATAATAGAAGTAACAGTAGGAAAGTCGTTTTAGGGTAATTTGACCGTAAATAAATATTTTAAGAACATGTAAACATGAATAAAAAAGATAAGCATGAGTCTCTTTGAGTCTCTTTATTATAAAATGGGTTAAAAATAAAATTTTTTTTTAAAGAATGTCGAAGTGACTCTACTCTGCCTGATGGAAAGCATGAATGGAATCCAAGAGCAGTGGTCACCATATTCACTGCGAATGTAGACGGTACTGTATTGTGACTTGTTTTCAAGACCAAAAAGTGATGTGATGTACAAGAAGGGTGGGACAAGCGGGAATAGCTCCATAGAATACTCTCCATGATAAAGGAATTGAAGACTGCTACAGGTGACGTGTCTTCGCAGCTACAGAATCTCAAGTAAATCAATGGCTATGCGACTGTCTATAATGCAGACTGCTCGCCGCTGCACGGATCCCTCGCCAGATGAGAACTCCACGTGGGAGCGAACCTGGGTCTTATAAAGACCCAGATGCTCAGGCGAGAAGAACCTAAGTGGATCTATTCATCCTACAGCTTCTTGAAATAGGACAAAATTTTGGCATTTTATTCTTAACAAATGAAATCTCTTTGTAAAAGCTAATCATCTACCTATTCAAAGCAAAATAATAATGAATCACTTGAATTAAATAATTAAGCAGAAGTAGGTACCTAATTACCTATTTAATATATAAATAGGAATGTGTTTACATATTATAAGTTGACTTCATTAATCTTGAGGACCTAACCTTCTGTCCTCCCTAACTACCTCAGCTATCAGAATCTAGAATGAAAGCGAAGTGCAGTTTCATCGTCACTTATAGGATAAGTCAACTTAGCCCTAAAGAAGTTCGATGTTCTGAACAGATCGAGGCAGTACTTTACTCTGATTCACCGTGCCCAATTCTATAAGGTGCAAGTCTGGCCAGACAATGCTGCGCAGGAGCAGCTTTTCGCTCTAGACCGCATCCAACAGAGCGAATCGTCGATAGCCAAAAGACATCCGAGCGGCTAGACACATTGACGTTACGTAGAGTTGTAACTTCACTCTGCATTCTGTATCATATGTATCATGGACAGTGCTCGGAGGAATTGTTCAGAACAATACCGGCTGCAACTTTCCGCCATCTTTCCAGACAACAAAATTTTCATTCTCACCATTTGGATAATTTGAATTCCATTGCTTGGCACATTTCTAGACATTTTCTGTCTCACACTAACA
The DNA here is from genome assembly GCA_949316085.1 of Hypercompe scribonia. Classification (NCBI taxonomy): domain Eukaryota; kingdom Metazoa; phylum Arthropoda; class Insecta; order Lepidoptera; family Erebidae; genus Hypercompe; species Hypercompe scribonia. The sequence goes on along the minus strand of OX438980.1, from coordinate 21,924,318 downwards.
TTCAGTGAAACAAAATATCGTATCGTTTCGTACTTTTTATATCTATTTTTTATTTAGCACAGTAAAGTGGTAACAACAAAAAAAGGTAATTATTAATTGTACGAGTGATAGTAAGTCCAGCTTCTACAAGGAAATCAATACTATATCTATAATATACTAATTACTAATGTTATTTGAAATGAAATTCGACTGCTTATCGTGTTCAAATGATAAGATATTATAATCAGTCAACAAAATTGTGCAAAACCGTTATATCAATTCAAACTCTTGCCGCCGTTTTTTTTAAATAACACTACAAATATTGCCATTCTAAAATAATAATAGTAGACAAATTTATACTTTTTGTGGGACAATTTTATGGATTGGGGTTCTTATATTTTTAGTTCTAAGGTAACTGTGCCAAAACTGTAAAATGCATGTTTTTTTTTTTGTAATTACAAAGAAAACACCTAAACTTAGAAACCTGAAAATTGAACTCGAGACCTAGAGGTGTGTGCACCAAGCTAGTCGTTCAAATTAAATATGAGGATCGCGCAAAGTCCTTGATTTATCTGTCAGATGCTACAAATACGCTACAAATTACCTATAACTATAAAATTTTTAGAGAAGGTTTAAACCTCAATTAAATTATGATCTTAGATTAAACATAGATATGTAGAGTTACTCCAGTATTACAACCTTTTTTTATGAATAAATTTCTTTTACAACGATTAATGGTTAGCTAAGAACACCGTTTTCAGCAGATTAATTGTTCAACGTTACAACAGATTACGAATCAAACAGCGACAACTACATCTAAGTACTTACCCATTCAACTTCACCATCCAGTTATTTAAAATATGTATATAAGTCATATGTAAGTAGCCATTTTTCTTGGAAAAAGAATGAGAATCATCATCAACAGCTCTTAATAGGTCACTGCTGGAAAGAAGCCTCTCCTTAGAACGGAAGGACTCCTTCGGTCTACTACACCACGTTGGCTAGACGAGTTGGTATAGGGTTAGTGTCGTTTTCCTTCTCTTTGAAGTGCTGTAGTTTTGCGCAGTTTGCTTTAGACGACTCCTACGACACCCTCTGGAGTGATAATACTCCGTAATCTTAATCGGCATCCCACAGACAGAGAATATTAACATTACACATACCTGTTTTCCTGTAAAATATTGTTGGTGTGTTGTGTTATCACTCCGGAGAAGGTGAGCGCTTGGCTGATACTCTGTCCAATGGCATCTTGAGATGATATCACCAAGTTCTCCACTGATTTTCTCCTGCGACAAATAAAAGAGAGTTATTTGATTCAGTTTAGCTTTTCAGATAAGCAAGTTGAAGTGGCAATGGGCAGGTCACATCGTGGTAGAACCGACAACCGTTGGGAAAGAAAGGTTCTCGAGTGGTGACCACGTACTGGAAGACAAAGCGTTGGTAGGCCCCCCACTAGATGGACTGACGACATAGTACGAGTCGCGGGGAGCCGATGGATGCAGTTGGCGTCCAGCCGTACGGCGTGGCGTTCTAGGGGGGAGGCCTATGTTCAGCAGTGGACGTCTTCCGGCTGATGATGATGATGATGATTTGACTAAAAATATAGTTAAATGTACCGTATGCTCAACTAGATACAAATCATTCTATAACACTCGATAAACCAGCTAAGGGAGTAAAGCGAGAGGGAGAAAAGCTAAGAAGGAAACCTCTTCACTGCATCCACTGATCAAGAGGTGACCTGGGATTACTGTATTTCTTGCAATAGTATATTACTTCGGGAGGATTTTCGTCACATTAAGAAAATTTGGTCCAATTTAAGGAGCCAATAGGTTCATCGGACCGAAGTATGGAGAGTTACAACCAAGTAACTTTTGTTCAGGAATTTATGCAATGGAAACATCCATCGGCCTCAGTCGTCGGAAACTTTTTTTGTGTATGTTAACAAAATACTTTACTGGACTAATTTTGAAAATTATTTTAGTTTTAGATGGTATACTATTTAATTAGTCGTTAGGTCTTAGGGTCTCAGGATACAATAAAAATTATCTTAATAAATCCTAAGATTTACCGTAGTTCGGGCCTATACAAAGTTGTTTAGTGTTGAAAAGTATGATACGTCAAACGGCACCTCTTAGATTAAATGGACTATATACTCAATTAGATGGCCTTTTAAGTTTCTGTATCAACAAATTTATGGCTACCGCTACCGACGACATCCGCAACCACGCGAAAACCATGTGTAACTTCATTGTCTGCAACCATGTAGAAGTCGCGTGTAGTTTTACAACAGATTTACGTGTTGAACTTTGCAATGAACGACCGCATGGCAACCATGCGGTATCCATGTACAAATATACAAAGGGTAAGTAATGAACCAGCATTAAAAATTAACACAAATACAAGCAAAACTAATACAATCACAGACATAATGTATCAGTTCGTAAAGGTATGAAATTCATAAATATAGTGGACTCCCGGTAATTCGACAAACGTTTTACAGGGCAGTGTCGGACTATCAACTAAGACCTCCTATAGCCCGGATTTTTTAGAAAAGAGTACCTTGTAATCCGACAAATTACAGACAAATGATAAGATTCTATATGTTGTTGTCTTCTGGGCTTGTAACGACATTACTAGGTACGTATACGTAATACACAATAAATAAGCAGGAAACAATGAACGCACGCTAAGCTGCACCGCTATTACACGTAGTCAAATTCAAAGCAATCGGAATTGAAACAATACCTACGCGTCGAGCACAAGTTGTAACCTGTTCAATCATGCAAGATCTACATTAGCGAAAATTGTTTTTTTGATGTCGGATTACATTGGGGCGGATTAGACAGGGGCCGGATTACCGAGGGTCCACTGTACTTAATGTGTGTGCTCGCCATGTTTGCGTCCGTCTCTTGTCCGAAGAACGAATCTGTGTAACCATATTGAACTGTAACACCAAGGAGTGTAAACAAAGAACTTTCTTTAAACAGTTAACTTCAATATATTTCAAATAAAATGAGACTTAATAGCGATAATATTTAATTTATATAAAATAACAATATTTGTCATATGTCCTACCTATTTGACTCAAAAAAAATTGTATTGTATATCATAGAAATGGTTTTCCTTAACCTACATAGTCAGCAACAGCGAGTTTTGCAGCACGTGGTTGTAACAGAAAAAAAGGATGACGAGTGATTGGTCAAAACGTCGATGCGGTAGAACTCGAGGTAGAAATTGGTAAGACTAGGTGGAATATCTGTAAGGCTAAACTCAGGAGTTTACAGCGGCTGATGGCCACATGGATCGTGGGGCTACCGCACGATTTCATATAAGGTGTCGACTGTTTTGGTGCGAACTCCACCCCACTCTAATGAGCTACGACCAAATTTGTTCTGTCGGTCAGAATGGTGAAGAGACAGCGCCGGTTCACAATCTTGGCAATCCATAGCAGTTAGGAAGAAACAACTTCGAGGACACGTTGAATAAAAGAATTCCAGTTGGAATGAACAGCATTTGTGAAGTTTCATCTAGTTTTCTCGTAATCGATTCCACAGTACCTAAAGACGTTTTTTACCAGTGCAACCTACTCGTCCAGGCTTATGGAGCCGATACGTGGACACTGACAGTACAGCTGGTCGACAAGCTCAAAGTCGCTCAGCGTTCTATGGAGAGGTCTATGCTCAGTATTGAAGGATTCGATTTCAGTTTCGAACAGAGTGCCGTGCAATGGGAGAAGCTATGTCGAGCAGTGGACTGCAATAGGCTGTTGATGATGATGTTTTTCCATTATGCAATGTCGGTATACCAACTTAACCTACATTTAACACGCTCCACGATGGCCATTTCAGTCCTCCCCTCGAAATCAAGGGATCAAGGAGTTTGATCTCCGAAAAGTTGTGATTGCCTCTGAATTTTAAAAGTCCAAAAGCTATATAATTACGAGAGATAAGATATCCATCAAAATCCATTTGATTGCTTTAATATACATGGTGGTTATAGGGTATTAGGTTCAATATATTAATATGTAAAAATATTGTTTTTTATTTTAATAAACTAATACAAATTAGATAGTAGCAGTAATTATTTTATAACATATAATATTACATACAGGAGGGAAAAACTACAATTACTAAATGATGTCTATATAAAAGTGATTATGTACAACTATAAAATTTGTTCTAGGATATACTCTGTCAAAGTACAAGACTAATCATGGGTCTAGTTATGCTGGTCAATAAAACAAAACAGACATTCAAAAATGGTTTTTTTCATCTTATACTTCTTCTTAGGTATTATTTAATCTAAAGGTAGTAGAGCCACACTAATTTCACTTCACAGAAGACTAATCTAAAGCGACACCATCTGTGCTGTCGTGTTTCGTTGGTGAGTGTAAGACCGAAGGCCCAATGATGTAAGGTACCAGGGTTATCGTGGTGACTTTGGTCACCATACTACATTGTTTGCATTTGCAATGAGTATGGCCACCGTAACTCTTGGATTCTATTCATGCTTTCCATCAGGCAGAGTAGAATTACTTATAACTATACTTATTTATTTATTTAATTGGCTCACCAACAATTGTATATACTGTTTTATGGTAAAAAGACATTTTGCAAGAGTATAAAATAATATAGTGTTACAATTACTTATAGGTAAGCACCATGTGCATAGCAATTAGTGTATGCTTGTGCTAAAAATACAGTACAGTGGAACCTCGGTAATCCGGCCCCTGTCTAATCCGGACCCCCCTGTAATCTGACATCAATCAAACAATTTTCGGTAATGTAGATCATGCACGATTGAACAGGTTACAACTTTTGCTTGACGCTTAGGTATTGGTTCAATTCCGATTAGTTAGTTTGAATTTGACTATGTGTGATAGCGGTGCAGCTTAGCGTGTGTTCATTGTTTGCTGTTTATTCATTGTGTATTACTTATACGTACCTAGTAATGTCTTCACAAGTCCAGAAAACAACAACATATGGAATCTTATCATTTGTCTGTAATTTGTCAGATTACAAGGTACTCTTTTGTAAAAAGAACCAGACTATAGGGGGTCTTAGGCAGTACTCTATAATCCGACAAATTCAGTAGTCCGACACTGCCCTGCAAAACGTTTGTCCAATTACCAGGGGTCCACTGTATTGGTTTTGGCCAACTATGTTTTAATGTTAACTAAATAACTATTTGTGTTTGGTACCATTTGTAGATTGATGAAGATGAATTTGAATATCGCCTACTTGGTGCTTCAATAGTTAATACAGATGTTGTTAAATATTTAAATTTGTAGTAAATAGTATCAGTACAGCAAATATTTCTATAAATATATGAATTGTTAGATGACACGGGAGATATATATTTTCTTTTAATGGAACATAAGTCAATTTTATATATTTACTTGTTTTATCTTGGACTTGAAGTTGCAGTACAGAGATATTAATTAGAGTAATTCATCAAATTTTTTTAGTTATTGTTAAACAATTTGAATAAGAAAAATCTAACCCATCCATTTTTTTTCATAGGTATTAGTGAAACTTGTTAACAAGAAATAAAAAAGAACAAAATAAATGATATGTATTTTTGCCAGTAACGCTTTTATTGTTATTATGTAAATAGATATTTTTACACAAATAACATGAATTAGGAATCATAGAAGACTAAAGTTACTAACTTAAATAAATTATATAATTATGCACCATAAAGACACAATATTGATTTTTTTTAATCATTTACATTCATTTAGGCATTTTTGCCCTGCATAATGTGCACCAAGAGCCATTTCTTACTTTAGTAAAGTCAAGAAAAACTTCAACATTATTAGTATCTAGAAGTCATACAACTCACCTCTGTAATTGCTATTGGTTTTTAGTATATGTGCCTCTACATACCCTACTATTGTGAAAGCGTTTTTCTTAGCAGTGTTGTGCCTTCACTTAAAAATCATGGTTTAAATAAAAGCAATGCCTTTTAAGTAGCACATTACAGTATTTATTTTTTAAGAACTTAAAACAGTGTTAGTGGCATGCTTGTGTCACAAAAGATTACTAAATCTCATTGCAATTTACTCATCAAGTTGCTATAAGAAATCATTTTTCAAATGTTTCATATAGAATTTGTTGAGAATTCACGTTTAATAACATCTCATTTTCTCTTAAAATTTCAAGTTTTAATAAAATTTGATGCATATGAATGAAAAACAGTAATTCTCGAAAAATGTAGGCTAAATTGTGAGAATCTAGGAAAAAATTTCTAAACAGGGCAATTACCATAGTTATCGTAATTTTTATACTAAACTGACAAAAGTAACATCTTTTACAGCTAACTTATGTTGTTTTTTATTATCAGCACCTGCATTGCGGGGCCGAAACTAAAGATCAACGAACTACCATCATCACCTTCAAGCAATAAGTACAATAGACTCATGAGTTACCGTTCCTGACCTGTACAAAACATAAACAAATCGCAATGACGAATACAATAACACTATCGTTCTATAATTAGGAAAAATGCGTATAATTCTTACATAGATATGGCGATGTTACGGCTTTCTAGCTCCGAGGATGTCATATTCACAGTCTATTTTAATTCACTATTGTGTCCACCACTCGCCAGCTATCATTAACAGTTGCGTTTTTTGCTTTCATCATCCAAATAATGGACTTTTTTGCACAAAAATATTAAATTGATCCCACTAGCCGTAGTTTCACTGACAGTTGCTCACTGTGTTACTAGGAAATAAACTTGTACATCTGTTCGAATTACACAGTGAGAGTCTGACAGTACTATGATATAATAAGATGAACTAGACTTTCCTACTAAAGAATAGTAACTATGTAATAATAATAATAATATACATAATAATTACAACTATATAAACAGAATAAAATATTTATGAAAAATTACAAATAGTTGCGCCAATTAGAACTGAAAAATGTTTTATGATCTTTTCTTTTAACAATAAAATAAAACAAATACAACGATAGAAATTTCATTTTATTACCCAACTACCGAATTGCTTTATTATTATATATTGAAATAATCAGCTGTAAGTGAAATTTATTCCTTATGTGTTCAACAGAAAAAAAATCCACCGTGATCTTCTTGATCACGTCAAATCCACCGTGATCAAGAAAAGTTAAAATTTTTAGGATGGCAACATAATTTTTCGACGATTAGTTGAGTGATTTAAAACACTCAGTTGCTGCCATTTGTCTCATAATAGGAGTCTGACTTTCTTAGACCCTTATTCATACCGAATACCCTTGCTTCCATTGCTTTTCTATCTTACTTATATTTCTTTTCTTTATAACTACTCTCATTTTCACATCTGACATTCAGAGAGCCCAAGTTACTGTTTAGTACGCAAGTAGGATTTAAATTACAATAATCAAAGTGGCGAAATTTAATACTATTTTAACTACCTTCTCGGCTTTGAGTGTACATATTATGTACTAGCGACCCGCCCCGGCTTCGCACGGGTGGACATTTATTTTTTAAGCTCTCTGAAAAAAAAATTTTGTTTTGTATGTAGGTATGTTTTTATAGGTTTTTTATTCGTGTTACATTTCTTTGTTTCGTACCTGCTTAACTCTTTTATTTTTGTTTTTAATTTTAACGATTCTTTACCTTAATGCTTCACTATACACTATGTTCGCGGTAGTATTTGTAGATGACATTAAAAAATATTGGTTTTCAGGAGATCCTACTCGAGAAAGTGCAACATATAATTGGCCATGAGAAAAGCACTCTTTTCTGAGATCGATGCCTACCACTGAAAAAGTTTGACCCTGGGATTTATTTATTGTAAGGGCAAACGATACCTTGACGGGAAACTGTAATCTTTTAAAGGAAATAGGCAAATCTGTCGGTATCATCGGGATCCGCGGAATGTGAGCGAGCTGTTCAGCCGCCGGGCCGGTGATGATGGTCGCTACAATCACATTGGCTCGCAATTCTTTTATCAAAAGTCTTGTCCCATTATACATATTAGGAGGGCTTAAATTTCTTAATAGCATAATGGGCGTACCTACTTTTAATTTCAGTTCGTGGGGTAGCAAGCCGGCAGGATTGAGTGAGTTTAAAAATTCTTGTGGATAGTGTAGGGCAGGGGAGGGCCGCTGCGGTTTCGCCGCGCGAGTCGTGCGACACATATCGGTCGGCGGCCATCATTCATTTTAATACCAATTACAATTTTAAATTCGTAATATCTTTTGAATGGATTGTCCGATTGGAATAAAATAAAAAGTAATTTATAGCTATTGAAACAATCTTGCTCAATAAATAGTTTATTTGGATAAGGATTAGTATTTGACGATAATATGATCAATAAATAGGCTAATAATTTTAATTACTTTTATTCTATGGAAAAGTGGTTATAATGGCTACAATATAAATGTTTGGTTTATACTATCGCGGACTTTTTTGTAGGCATTATTGAGTTCTACAACTTTTCTATAGAAGTCAACCATACATCTCTAACCATTTAGGCAGCGTTCGCGAGAATCGTTAACGTACGGCAGTTTTTTCGACGACTTACTCCACAATTTTCACTACCACGAAAAATTCTATCTATTTTCCGGGATAAAATATAACCTATACGGATTCGGAAGAATCCCTCTAAGTAATGGTAAAAGAAATTTAGAAATCGGTCCAGTAGTTTTTGAGCCTATTCAATACAAACATACAAAAATACAAAAACACAAAGGTTTCCTCTTTATAATATTAGTATAGACTAGTATAGATGTACACACCTACTAGAGTGCCATACAGCCTATATTAAGACAATATTATATCTCTGGCATACGCAAAGGCATCATGAAAGCATAACAATGGTGAGATAACATCGGAGTTTAAGAGATTTGGACTGGGTGTCCATCAATGATTAATTATTATAGGCTTCATCTTCTGCTTTATTGGTGGCACATTAAGAGGAAATTTTTACAACCATTTACATCTAAATTTACAGCTTCAATATTTTTGCAAAATCTCGGTTAGTTATTCTATGATACCTAAAAATCGAAATAATTTAATTTACCGGTAAAATGGATCTTTAAATGGTGTTTAATAACACATTTTTGGTCCCAATAATATTACTTGCCTAAAACTTGTAAGATGTCATTTTGCTGTAGGGTTGAGAGCACATAAGAAAATACAAGAAAATTATAGAAGCAGGAATGTTACATGTATGGATTAAGGCTTTTTTTCCTGATCAGGTTTTGTGATATTTAATTTTATAGAATAAACATGTGACTATTCCTTTTTACATAAAGAAATGAATGACTTTGAACTTTAAAGATCAGTGTCAAGACACCGTGTGGTGACGTATTAAGATTACATATAATAGTGTTACCAGCCCTATTCATCCCGTGGGTGCGGTAAAAGGCGACTGAGGGACCAAGTATACAAGACAACATCATTACAAAGAGAAAGAAAACTTGAAACAAACCCTATTAGAACCCGTCTGGCCAGCGTGATATAGTAGGCCAAAACCTCCTTGCTAAGGAGAGGTCTATATCCAGCAGTGGATTGAAAAAGGCTGATGATCAAGGCACAAGAATATGTGACAGTATCCAATAAATGAAAAAAAAACAAAATGAGACTTTACTGATATTGAAGGTAACATAGTTTTGGGAAGCAGAACAGCTGAATCGAGACGTTTTGATACGTTTTCAAAGTCGATTAAAAATAATGTTAATGTTAATAAAACAAAATTGTTTTACTTTAAACTTTTTTAAGTTTCTGTATCCATTTAGATGAAAGTATTTTATAATTGTTTAAGAATAAGTGATTAAACTAAAGTTTATCAACACTTGAAAATTCTTTGGTGTCTGCTTTGTTTAAAAAATGAAATGAAAACATAAAAAAAACAATTATTTTAAACCAAACTAGTAATCATATCAGTCATATTTTTTGAACTAATAAAATTGACTGAAAAGTGTTCGCAAGCGCGACTTCGGAAACGGTGGACTGTGGATTAAGGAATAAATTTGATTATAACATCTTTAGTAAGAGATAGTGAAATAGAGTCCATTGACGATATTCACGGAGCAAATACAAAGAGAAGTGGGCTTAAGCGACTGTGCACCGTGACTAAAACACGGTCCCGGTGTCATCAGAGTGGGCGTGGTTTAAAGTTTGATATAGTCAGCGTACAGCTATTCACTTATATTATACTTTGCACAAGTTATTAAAAATCGCAGATTATTATTCTTTCATGATATTAAGAAGTACAGGGTGTGGCTGTGCTATATTTTATCGTGTAAAACCTAATTAGATATGCGCTTTGATGCCGTGAATAGCATCACATTTCTTTTGTATATAATTTTGAAATAAATCTATTAAAATAGTTCAAGTAAAATCTTTTTGTGTTTTTTTGTAATATCATCATCATCATCATCACCTCAGCCAAAAGACGTCCACTGCCACTAGGTGGTGGCTAAAATTGATTTTGCATTCAGTCCTAAGCAGTGTAACGACACAACGTACCTAATCTTTACTTATTTACTTACTTTCATTCCATCTGCAATGTTATGTGAGATTATAGTTCAAACGAAAACAAATATACTTGTGCTCTCACAAGTATATTTGTTTTCGTTTGAGACGGCCGTGGTCATCGTTCGGTCAGTCGCTCCCTAGCCGCGCAGGTGCTCCTTGCTTTCAAACTCTTGCTTGATTCTCTTCACTAAGTACCAATTAGAATACCTAATTGATAATACCATAAAATTTCATCGAATGTCGATAGCCTAGGATTTATACTTACCATTATATTAATCAGTGATCAGATCTAGATCTATCTAACATAAATTGCACTGATAAATATGTACCTTTTGAGATAGACCTGTACACTAAGGTTCGGTGGTGAATTGATTGAAATCACTGTCTATTCATATTTATACCTATACAACTACCACATCAATAGGAGTTTCCTTTCTAATTACCTATATATTTTTATCATTTTTTAAATTCACATCTTTTTTTTTTTATTATCGTGTGGAAACCCCCTCGGGCCGTCACCCCACCGGGGTTCACGGCGGGGTGGTGTGTCGGAATCGGACCGACTAAAACCACACGGTGTGCCACTCTGCGCCTGAGATAGGAGGGATCCGGGAACCGCTGCTATTACGACATCCAGATCGAATTCACATTATCTACGTCAACTAGAAGAACACACATCAACAGAATAAAAGACAGAGCCGTAAGTAGAACTTATTATTTACCTAGCAACAGCAAAAAACTTAAATCAATATCTAATTTTCACAAGAAAATACTTGATGTCTTCGCTCGCCAAAAAGACTGGCGAACGGATTTTCTGTACAAATAAAATAAATGGTAGGCTCTAGTTTTTTGTTTCTTTATTTTTTGAACCCCCGTCAAAAAATATCACGTACCGCCTCTGGTGTGTACTTATGTACGCACCTAAGTTATACTTCTTTGGGATAAAAAGACAAAAACCATTCCAAAGATTTTATCCTTTGCGTTATCCTATGCTTGTAAAGAAAACGACACTAATAATTGCAAAAAAATGCGTTTAATACGTTGAAAGAAAAAACTATAAAGTAGTGTAATGTAGAATTAGTTTGAAAGGGATTATAAATAAAACAATATAGTGTATCGTGTAAATTGTATTTACCTCTTACCAGTTGCATCACGTTATGCCGTTACCGCATTTGATAAATGTTTGTACAAAGATTACACATTAGTACAGATTATATTGGTCAAAATAAACATTGTCCAGTAACAATTTCGTTATGATATCGGCGCGTCGGCCGACACAATCACAAGTTAGGATATATCGCGATTAGTCGAGGGCCAAAGCGATCATTATAACACGGAAAGCCTGGAATGTAAACGTGTACAGTAACGCCACGTAGCCGCACGACTCGTTACTCCCCTCCATAACAAGCTATGCACACACAGGCCAAATTATATACATATTTATTTTCTTTTTCTAATAAACATATTTAATATTTAATTTCTTATCGTGAAGGTAACTATAATCTTTGGTAGCGCGAGCCACTGGGACTAAAAACCTTGGAAAAATATTTTTTTTTATTTGTTCGACACGGGTGTCTTCAGACATCGGAGTTTTTTTGGAATGTGTTAAATTATTGTAGTTATTGTTCGGTCGCGTCCGTTCGCAAACTGTCGGGTTACATTGGCACTTGTGGAGGTAACATACGGAACTGATCTACCGCGTACACGCAGACGAGCGATCGATAACTTGTGTGCACACACAGCGATATTGAACAGTCGCGTGTACGATAACACCGAGTACCGATTTGTAGTGTTATTATCGTAACGTACTATGTTACATAACTATGTATCGTTATTTAAGTGTTTTGTAAATACAAATATACTGTTTTCGTAAAGTACTGCTAAAACAAGTTACGCACTGAATACATATTTATTGTAATACACCCTTCTTCATGTTACAAACCTGTACACATAAGGAATCGGACGATCGCTATCTACGCTATAAGTGGGGAACATACAAAAGTATAGATCGACACGAGACCGCACAGCGGCCATGAAACCTCGGCTACACTACTCTCATCCAAACTTTATATAAAAACTCGTTTAGCTACGTCAAAAAGCTATAAGTACACTAACAGTTAACTAATAACATTCCGAACCGTGCTCTCACTGTGTTTCACTCTCTACTTTGAACGAGTCACGTACACACCGACACGGACACCAAGGAGCTAGCAACGTACTTACTGTTGCAAGTTCAATGTTGAAGGTGAAACGTACGTTAGTAACACAGCTATTTACTTGCATTGTATACAATTTTGTGGTTATATAATATATAATTTTTCGATTTTATAATGAAAGGATGATGTGTACGTATGATATAGTCGGGCTTTAATGACGAAACGTCAGATAGGCAGCAAGAGAGTAACACAATATTACGATTTTAACGATTATTAATAATGTCAATTAGCGTTTTTGTTTTACTCATATTGTTTAGAGAGATAAATCTAGGATAATAGAGATAGGCCTTTCGTATGTCATAAAAAACAAGAATGAAAGTCGTTAATAAAACAGATGATCTTGTACTCTCTCGCATCACCTTATTAACCTAACGAGAATCTGCCACGCATTGACTAGCAGTCGCAATAACTAATTGTAACAGTTATAGCAAACTGTACGACAACTTACCGTGTAGCACTCAAATTTCACCTGTAACGTTATCGATAACGTAGTTAATAACGTTACTACCCATAACGTTACTCGCAGCATCGTTATTAATGACATTACAACAACGCAAGAACACACACTCCGGGCCGAAACACTCCGAAATTTCCATAGGGCAAGTCAACGTTACTAATATTAAGAAATTTCGTTCTGATCAATGGCAGAATTCCTTAATGATTATAGAATATAAGTTTTGTTCACGTGACACGAAGACGCTAGATTCGTTACGCCCGCGACCTTACCACGAGTAGTTTCCAAAATTTCCAAATTTATCTACTATTAAAATTAATTAATTTTATAAAAAATCACACCGGTGGCGCCCTCTTCACCTATGTTTATTAATACTGTTACGATAACTATACAATAGAGGGGCCAATTAGCAGGGGCCTCCTAAGGACCGCGATACCTTCATGCTCCGTTAAAGTAAGTTATTGTGATACATGACAACCGTAGCTTCACCATTGTTGAGGTAATATTTATAATAAACCGCCGTTTAATACATTCCCTATAATAACTTAATAAATAATAAAATCTAATAAAATAAATAAGCAGTAATCGTTATGAAGTAATAATACAATAAAAATCCTTCAAGTTTTGAACACATCTTAGCTAAATATTGCTATGAGACCTAATGTCGATACAAATTATATATTTACAATATATTTGCTACACGTTAAAACATTCACCTTTCAACTAAAAAACTGGTTTAGCTATACATTTCATTAACTTTATTTGATTATCTATTATACTGTTCGTGTGGTGTACGACTGCCAAATGTCACTAGCGAGTTCCGGCACTACCACTTTACAAGTATGAACAAAATGTTTTGTGGTGAGCGTGGTCAACGTGCCCGGTATATAACAATAGTGTCGAGTCTACAGCTGTACATCACGCGAGAACAGAACCCAACTACAACAGTTAAGTTCTCACGTGCGACATCCCTAATGACTCAACAATGCAACAATAATGTTGTAGCACTAAGTAGGATAGGGTTGCCGCACATCGGAAATATTTGTAAATCGCTTAACAAAAATATACCTAGCTAAGTTTCCAGCTGATCTAGTAGCGAGTTAATAAAATAGAAGATTACAAAACAATGTAATTAACACTGTACATAAGACTAGTATGGTGCGCTCGTTCCGCTCGCTTTCGGCAACTTAAACTTGTGCTATAGCCAGTTTGTCGGTCGACGGAGAGCCACACATTCATCTACATAAAGCTATGTATATATACACACCTCGGCGAGGCACTTGGTAGACAGGTTAGGACTCGCGCACACTGTGCCACATATCAAATAACTTTGAAAAATCTAACAGCATATACAGACATTTACACAGTCTTTCTATATACGCAACCTTTAAACGAATAGTGAACAATGACGTCACGGATCGTGCATGAGCTTAATTCCATATTCAAAAACTAATAAACCTATTAGTCGTTTAATATTTAACTCAAATATCGAATATCTTTCATGAAATTGACACTTCAGTTTTTTGTGACGTCATTATTCTTAATTCATAGTGAATACATTTTGAAGATAGAATGTCGTGTGACACAGTGAGCGTTACAATATGCATTCCAACTATGACACGCTTATTTAACAAGTATAGGAAGTGTATTGACACAGCAAGTTGAAACACACTGACCGGTGACAACATTTTCTCAACAGAAATAACTGTAGATCTTACAACAATAGAGATTAAAAGAAAAAAAAAGATTTTTGACTATCTCTTGATGTAATATATAGTACGTTAAGTAACCGTTATCGTTTTTAGCCGTTATTTATGTGATAACGGTTATAACTGTTATTAGCATGTATAACTAACGTAAAACAATAGGCAGACGATAAATTTCCCCTTGAAGGCAAAGTCGTTCACAGTTATTTCGATTGAGACAAAATCAGTTGTCAGTACCAATTACATCGTAATCAACACAGAAACTTTATTCGACCGCACACTCTGCGGTAATCTACCTTATGTGTAATAACGTAAGGTCGCATTTAGAAACACAAACTCAAAATTATCGTGATGTTTGATCAACTAGGGTTGTCACCGTTATCGAGAAAGTAACGTTTTTGTAATGTGATTAACTAGCGTTCTACCGAAATAATGGATTTTTCCTTTGAAAGTGTGGAGTTAACTGGCAGTGACTTATTTATAGGGAAGGGGATCTCTCACTTTTATTCAGTTTTATTGTACATTATAAACTATTAACAACCCTATCACAATAGCCCTGAATTTGTAAATTTTCTAAGCGATTTTAAATCATAATTTATATGTTAATGTGTTTGTATTGTAGTAGGTAATTATCGCAGAGTGTACGATCCGCGAGACATATGTATATTAGTTACAATAGAACTAATATTTGGCATCATAGTACGACAATTTCTTGCTTGTACCGTGTTTTTGTTACATAAAGTAGAAAACTTGAGAATTACTAACTCGAAAGTGATCTCTTTCAGTATTTTGTTATAGAGTATCTGGAAAATGCCAGATAGAGAAAGATAGAGAAAGAGGATTTCATTTTTGACTGATAAAAATAATTTTCTGCTGATTGAAAGTAATGTATAATACATTAGCTAAATTTTATAGCTAGAAGTTTATGAATAATATATAAATACATGATATTTATATTATATACAACGATATGTTCTCTTGAAGTCGAGGAAGACCTACGCCAGGTCATTTATAGAAGTCCCTTTTTAAAAACAAACATTTTGTTTTTTTTTTAAATTATATACTTAAAATATATACCAGACTTTGTGATATGAAGCTATGTTCACTATAATTACTGTCACTAGGTCGTGAGCATCTCGACAGTGGATTATAGTCACACTATAAACCACAGGTGAACTGCCGTGAGCTTGACCCTCTCGATGGTTTGCGAGATGTAGGGTGTTGCTGAGCTCAACCAATCAAGCTAGTGTGTTGCTTTTCGTTGAAAATGACTGATGTAAAAGCCGGTAAGTTACGATTTAGATACGGTATTATTTTGCAACATGGATAATCTGCCGACTGTGTTACAAAAAAAAAATATCAACAGGAAATTATGTTAAATTGAATAGAATATTCAACTGACGATAGAGATTCTAATTGATTTTCCCTTTTAAGTAACGTATTCTTTACTTTTGTACTGAAAACCACGACCCTTGAATTTACACTTTAAGAGATTAATAGTGCTTAACGTTCTAATAAAGAATATTTATCATTTTACTTCAAAATAAAATTTTATTTGAATGTAATAAAATTTATATTGCATCGTGTGTATGTTTCATTATGTCAAACAAATAAATCTGAAGATATCGAGTTTGGAAATCGCTTGACGTGTAACCGACCGCATCACCCGCCCCGCGTCCCGCTAACCATTAGGAGGGTCAAGCTTACGGCGGGTCGATTTATCATACATTGAAAATAAGGTTAAGTTTAAAGAATAATATGAAAATCAGAATGATAATAACACTTCATACTAAGCAGGGAATTCTAACATACTCTGTTATAAATACAAAAAAATATAAAATGAATAATAGAACATGTTTGGTGGTTAGTGTCTGCATTCACAATGAGTATGGTGACCACTCCAGTATTCTATAGATGCTTTCTATCAGGCCAAATCGAGTCGTTTTGGTCGACCCAGAACTAACAAAAGTATTAGACATCAACCTGCAGTGTAGACTACGAAAGATGTCTTTAGTAATTTATTTCTATATAGTTGTTAATTACAATTGTTAAATATAATACCGTTTTAATCAAGTATGTTTTTCACGAGAATAGCTGATAGCTGAATACTTTTGATCCCTATACCGCTATAGGGACACAAAATGTTAGGGTATTTTTTAAGAGGAAATATGTCATGCCTCCATAGTGTTAAATGTGTGATGCCGGATACCCTCTTAGGGAGACGGTTAACTCTTTACCAGGCAACCGTGAAATACACACGCGAATAAAACAGAACGATACAACTTTAACAAATTTAGGTGCTTATACTTGCTTTGACTGCTGGGGGTTCTGACAGTTGATGTTTTTAATATTCCAAGCACAGGATTTCTGGCAATTTCACCTCTAAGGGGATAAAATGAGGGATGAATGGATAAATAAAAGTTGATATTTTCTATAGATACAGCACAAAACACGGTACAACAAGCCACAGCGAGTTGGAGTCGAAAGTTAACAACGATCTGGTTATATTTAAGTACATATACATTAACTATCAGAGCACTTTGTATTACATTAGACTGAAGCCTTATTTCTAAACTGTATTATACATGTGGTAAATGATTATTGTGTCTTCATTTAGTTATATGTTTACTAATGTCTCATGTCGGTGGTGTTTCATGGTTACTTCTATTTGCAGCGGTAAAAACATATAAGATAACACTGCGTAAGGTTCCAAATCAACCTCACCTGCAAGTGGTACACCTGCTGACCAATGGACGAGGGCCTGGCAAACAAAATGTCCTGATATATGCCTCTGCCTACCCATCTGGGCAAGTAGACGTGATTTTATGTATGTTTGTTGGTTTGTTAACGGTTCTGACATAGACAAAGTTTTGTATCAATGGCGTTTATGTTTTTATTCCATAGACAAACCGCTTCGAAGTTTTTTTTCCTTTTTTGTTTCAGGGTACAGTTTATATTTACGTTTATTCAATTATTGCCTATTGATGGGTGACAATTGTCGTGGTAAGTATACTATCAATTGGTTTATAATTGATTTACGTCCCCAGGCGGGGCGTGAAAAAACATCTCACTAGACCGCCATAGCGTGGGTCACCACACTGCATTGTCTACTTTGGCAATGAGTATGGTGATTACAACTCTCAGATTCTATTAATGGCATCAGCAGAGTAGTCACTTTGGCAGGCTTTTAAAATAAAAAAAAAATAGTAAAATATAAGGTTTTACTTATAATAAGAAGTGGTCACAAGTATGTTTTCAAAAAAAATCAATGGTTATAGTTATAAAAATTGTTAATTAAAGAAAAAAATTCGTTCATTGGATCCATTTTCACATAACAACTGGTGTAAATGTTAATTTATATTTTATTTTGGATTAAAAAAGGCAACACTGTAAGTAAAATATTGTTGAAATCATAGATTTTATCATATTTTTTAAGACTTTAAAATATATTGTGTAAAATGATATAATATTTATTAAACATACACTATATATCAAGTGTAAGAGAGTGACTATAAAAGAGGAAGAGAAGGTGAGAAAAGAGTTGAGGAGGGTACTAACTTTGGACTTTGACTTAACATTCAAAGGTAATTTAAAAATACTGTTTGTGATAACCAATATTATAAATATGAATGTTATTTTGTTTGAGACATTTCACCCTAAACACACAACTGATCATCATTAAATAAATGAGTACAGAATAATCTTTCTTCCAGAATGTTCTGCTATTAAATGCCAATAGAACTGAGTACAGCCACAGTCAATAGTTAGTATTACATATTTACACCCAATTGTGAAGTGTGAACTAACCCATCAACGTTCAAAAAACCCTAGCTTTACTAGTATGTCAAAATTTCACCATGAAACACCACCACAAATCGTCACTTAACACCATCACATCGAAACCAGCGTCCTACGAGATTCCACCACGGACAACTAAGTTTATTTCTTTTATAAAAAAAAAACATTTGTACCATAAATAATAGTTAAACTTAACATACATGACTACAGTTCACGGTGACCGGCTGAATCGCTGGTTTATCCGGTGTATCTGAGAACCTCATGCGTGTAGCCCTCGCGACCTCCGGGGGAGTCGCTAGAGGCAGGGGGCGGAGGCCTAGTTCAAGGTGTGGTGTCAGGAGGCCGCGTGCTCGTGCTGTAAGCGGGCCGTGCGTTCGGTGCCCGTCGCTAAAAGATTACTGAATTCCATTTCGAGGATTTGTCGCGCCTGGAAAATGAAAAAGTACTATGGTATTAGCATCGCCGTGGTATAGTGGGCCAAAACCTCCACTGGATATATCCAGCGATGGACTATTATAGGCTGTTGAAGATGCTATTAGCACGTTAATATTCGTACGCGTGTACGTAGAGTATAACAGTACCAGTTGATTTATAATTGGTCCAAAAATATATATCTAATTGGTCAACTTTAACTCCTAGTACGACTGATCTGAAATTGGACATCCTCCTGCTTACCATTGAGCAGGGAATATGATTAAATTATCTTCTTTGACAGCGATTTGCAAGTTTCAAGTTTAGAGATACTCTAGTGAAGAACAAATGACATAGACGAATTGGTCTATGACGTCACAGTTACAAAAAATCTGTTTTAAAAATAAATATAATGCTATAAGATAAACTCGGTCAATTACAAGAACAAGTGAGTTTTGTTTTAATAATGTGTTTCAACAAGTTCCACACAGTGCAAACCTAGTCGATTTTGTCATTGAGTACTATAATAGTTACGCAAGTGTTGACTAGATGGCGTTGATTTATGGTTCGTAACCGTCGTAATACATTTGCGTGTGTTACCTGTGTGTTCTGCGTGGGTATCTGCAGGGCCAGCGCCATACTGTTGGCGTCGAAGTTGTCGTCCAGGGAGATGAGGGCTCCGTGGACGCCACTCTCTGATAAGTTGCCGGCGTACTCCTGGAAGACAAGAGGGTTGAGTGTATAGTAGTATACATGTAATAATAGAAAAATCTTTAGAACTATAAAATTTTACAATACCATCACTGTGAGTAAATATATGTAATTTGAATTTTTTAAGAAACTAGAAATGAAAAATGTGACCTGACTTAGCTAGGCAGTGTCAGGAGGAGATGTAGAAAGTGTCACGCTGGGGGAACGGACGACATATATCAGGAGAGGATATATAAGTGTCAAAAATAAGGGGCAGTTTCAAGAGGGGTGGTGTAACAAGTTTCAGGGCGAAAGCAAGTATCAGGGTGACGTGTACCTTGAGGTTGATGGAGACGAGCCAGCGCTGCAGACGCTCGTTGGTCCACACGAGCACGTCGCGGTTGGCTAGCTCTGCGGCGCGGCGTCGCTCGTCTAGCGCTCGTACGCTGTAGCCCACGCGCTTCAGGCACGCCACGCCGAAGTGCAACGACGTTCTACGACACGAGTGTAATCAAAATTATTCGTATCTAATCAAACACTTAGTGTAGGCGATGGTTACTTTGAATTACAGATATGCCACTCTAATCCACTTACCTAAGCTTCACAATCATATCTTCTTCCGAGCCTTTTTTACCAAACTAGATTGGGGTCGGCTTTAACTCCATTATTATCAATGAAATGTGGTTGTATAATACTCCTCTATTTATTTTATAGCATTAATGTATATAATGAATTTAGAATACTACCAATACATAGTGTATCTATAATAAATTGTATTGCATGTAGTACCAAATTTCAACTGTACCAAGAATGGCACCCTGTGGGAATCCTAGTAATTATACTACAAAAGTTTAACCTTAGTTATCTAATTTCACAATATTAAAGCAAACTAATCTTTTAAATATAGTAAGTATTAAAAACGAATAGCTTAGATCTATCCTTTTAATGGTTTAAACTTTCATAAGTGTTCGTATACAGTATCGAAAGCCTTTCAAAAATCAAAGAATTTTACTTGTACTATTTAATTCACATTCTAAATAAATTCTAGTATAGGATTGGAGTAATTGGGAAGTAAATGATAAATCTAAATAAAAGGGCACGTATGGTAAATAAATAGCAGTCTAGCTATTTTTATACAAAGTTTCTTTATTTTTACATTACCTGTGAAAACTGTCGACCATTTTGAGTTGCGTCCTCAAATCCCGTTTAGTGAGATGCTCCAACATTCTTGCGTCCACCAGACACTCCATAAACGTGGTTCGGTATTGAGGTAACCCTGCATACGTGTTGGACATATTTGTAAGCGATTTCACTACAAGTAGTGGTCTATTAGATTGAACGAGTGATTAAATTCTACTCAAGTTTAAATACTATTCACTAATCGTATTCAAACTTGATTAGAATATGATCCTTTTAACACCTATAGGGATGATGATGGCAAATAGGGATTTGATTTTACGATTTTCTTTATTTTTCTCTTTTTAAAAAGACAACGTCTACATTAGGCACATATTGTGTCGCATGGGGCTTAACAAACACAAGAAACGGACACAAAGAACACCCAGACTCGGCAAAATAATTTGTAGATCACACAAAGTGCTGTCCTGTGTGGGGTATGAGCCCACAACATTCAGCGCAGTAGAATGCGGTGGTGCGACCACTTAAACCACTATGTCATCAGTGATTTTATAATTGATCATTGTATCATTCGAAGCTACATTGTAACTGATGCTTGTTTCATCTCATACGACTTCGTGTATATTTATGAGACAGGTTTTATTTAGTTAGGACGTAGTAACTGGTTTATTGGTTGTGGATTTACTAGCTAAAGGCTTCTTATACTTTGAAAATGTCTAATTTCTTTGTAATTTTCATTTCCTATTTTATTCCTTCCAACTTAAAAACATCAACAGTTGAATCAGTAAGTCCATTATGACAAGTAATTTTATGTGTATAGATTTCTATTTTTTTCTGTGTGTCAATCCGCACGGATAGATTGCCGTAGTTAAAAACTTTGATTGCCGTGCTCGAGGTCTTAGGTTCGATTCCCGGGTCGGACCAAATTTTCGTATGATCTACAAATATTTTTTTCAGAGTCTGGTCGTGCCAGTAGCCACAGTAGAAGCTTAGCTTAGTTACCGAGCGAGGGCAGCCAGGCGTTGCCGATCCACTCGTGGTTCATGTCGCCGAAGGCCAGCGCGGCGCAGGCGGTGCCGCGCGGCGCGGAGGGCGAGGTGAGCGACACCATCTCCTGGATGGCCAGCCGCAGCTTCAGCCGGTGCAGCGGGTTGCTGATACCTGCCGCGCGACCGACACACGTGAGAGACTGAACTTACCAGAGCCCGTTCTGAAGGTAAGGAAATCAAAGAGCGGCAATGCACTCGTGACTTGTGGGTTCGATTGCCACCCAGAGCAAATAATTATGTGTTGAACGCGATCGTTTGTTCTATGTCTGGCTATAATTTATCTATGATATGCATGTGTTTAGATACATAAGAATATTTAACAGCAGTCAGTGCTTACCACAGTGCGGATTCTGCTTAATTTAGAGTCAGAGTACCGTGTTTGAGTTGTGTGCAGTTATTACTATTAATCTCTCACCATCATATTGCAAGTTTATTACCGTCAACCATAAATTATGGCCATCGATAGGTTTACATAGGCGACGGTGGTCAATTCCCACGATAACCTGCAGGATCCATTTATATTCGGAAGGTGTGCAGGCACTCACCGATCTCCCTCTGTATCTCCTGGTCGGAGAGCGCGGACATGATGGCGCCGGACTTGACGTTGGCGCGGCAGGCGGCCACGTACCAGGCCGGCATGCCCACCCACAGCTCCAGCCAGGCCACGACCGTGGGCCCGTTCCACAGCGCGAAGGGCGTGCCCGCGCGCATGGCCTCGCCCAGCAGCTCGTGCCGGTAGTCGCGTTCTCTGAGGGACCAGGGCATCATCACAACTCAATAGCAAGCAAAACTACAAATTACACTCTCGAATGGGTATGATTGGACTGTGAATCGAAGCAACCACGTTTGGAACCTAAGTTTATATTGAGATAAAATAAAAATTATAGCAAGTGGCGACTTCCACATTATAGCACAAATAAAAATATACAACAGCGTCATCTAGCGAAGATATATCGAACTACGAAGTATGAACGAAACATATGAATGTAATGAACCACGAAGCAACTACTAATCCTGTATCGCGAAATAGAGATTCACGTGGCAATTAGCATATACAGACTGACTGGTGAGATACAAGTTAACGAGAATCGAGTACCGAGTACTCTCCATAAGTATTGAAGGTATCTCACCAGTCACAGTGTATACAACATCCCAACATCAACCGTTGGGCCGTGGCCCGCCAGGCATGATCACCTCGCCTGGTCGGAGCCTTTGTGTCGGAGGGATATGACACCCGTCCCTCCACATACCACATTAGTGCAAAAAAAATAGTGAAGCAATAGCGTGAGGCATCGATTAAACCTAGAATCCTGATTAGGTTCAAAGTTTTCGTACTAAGAGATAATTTCTTAGAACCTGATCAGGATTGGAGCTCGATCGATGTGTCACTATTGTCTTAACGCGTATAGATTATACATTTCTAAATACTGACTTGCACTTAGTCCTGGCATAGTCTTGATGCTGTAACGAGGCGTGGGGAGCGTGTGTGTGAGGGGTCATGGCTTCCATGCTGGACTCTTCACCCGCGAGGGTCGCCAGCCCCAGGGACGAGACCGACGACATTGAACGAGGACTTTGACCTTGTTGTAGCTGTGGAACAATTGGTTGTAAATAAAATTTTTCAACATAAAAATTAAAAATATAAGATGAAAAGCCTATAAATTTGATGTTACTTACAACAAATTAATTAAAAAAAAACGAATTTAATCTACAAAAAGAATTATAATTGTTGTTAAAACACATTTAAAAAAAATTGACACGAAACCAGTCAACCGTAGGTTTTTCTGGTCAGTATTTAAAAAAAAAAAGAGTTCCGTAATGTAGCAAGTACTTACTGGCATTCCTGCTTTCTCTTTCTTACTGAAGAACCTTCCTAGAGAACTCTTGATCCCTCTCTTCTTCTGTTGATGCATGTTCGCGATAGACACCGCGGAGGAGGAGCCGCCCCTCGAGGCACTCGCCCCGCCCCACGTGCTCGCCATAGCCCCGCCCATGGAGCCCATCCCGCCCAGGGACTCTTGGCTTGAGCTGGACGAAATATTGCTATTGAAAATAAAGATAATCAGTGATGGTGGATAAAAAATTCTATTAACGGCCAGTCGGCCAGAAACATTTCTGATAGCTATTTGCCGTATAACACCATGTTGGACGGACGTTGCAATTGTTTATCTAACATATATGTATGTTTCTATCCAAAATTTGTAAACCGAAATCTTAAGTTTATCTAGCAGATAAATTCAAAAGAGTCTACCAGGAACTTAATCACTAAGCGGTGAGTAACTGACACAACATTGTTATTTAACACTAATGTATTTGTGATGTGCGAGATGACAAAATTGTATGACATCTGTCATCTGTCTGACATTTTCATGACCAAAATACACCTCGTATTTTGGTCATGAAAATAGCAATAAAGGGGTAATTAATCATATAAATAAATAAAAATTTCGGACACTTGACACACAACGTCATCAAGTTTCAAACTAAGCAGAGCTTGTGCTATGATAACTAGACTGACTAATAGAATACCTATATACTTTTTGTAAATATACTCAAACTTCGAAACAAATATTTGCAGATCACACTAACATTTGGTCCGACTAGAAAATCGAACTCGAAACCTCAATCGAAGTCGCATTCACTACCGAGGTAGTTATAAACAGAATATAAGCTGTGGCTTATTGAAACACTTACACCAATGCAAGTTAAAAATTTACAGACATTAGTTAAAATTTCATGTGCGGTACGGACACCTTAAATACTTGCCATCAATGTTTAGGACATAAAATATTAAATGTTATTTTGGTTAATTTCGTTACTTTTTTTAATCTGCTTACCCATTGAAATAGGATTCACTTTTGACGATAGAAATTATTGTTCTAGCACAAAATTTCACGATTCCATTCCAAAATGACAATACAAAACTACTACGTTAGCATTCGGTAGGCAGTTCCTTATATATTATACTAACTTACCCCGCGAACTCTGTTTCGCCTTAGAGGCAATAAATAAGCAGATTTTGTATTTTATTCAATTCAATTTTTTATTTTGAAAAAAAGTAAAAAAAAAAGATAAAAAGTACCCTATGTGCGTGTCCTGGTTCTAAGCTACCTCCCCACCAATTTTCAGCTAAATCCGTTCAGCCGTTCTCGAGTTATAAGTGGTGTAACTAACACCACTTTCTTTTATATACATACTAGCTTACGCCGCGAACTCTGTTCCGCCTTAGAGGCAATAAATAAGCAGATTTTTTATCTTGGACTGAAACGCGGTCGAAAGGGATAAAAAGTATCCTTTGTCCGTTTCCTGGTTCTAAGCTACCTCCCCACCAATTTTCAGCTAAATCCGTTCAGCCGTTTTTGAGTTATAAGTGGTGTAACTAACACCACTTTCTTTTATATATATAGATATATAACTAAACTATAGTGACTTCCACATGTTAGAAACAGTAGCTACAGTAGTGTTAAAATATTAGTGTTGTGCTGTTTTAATGGTTTCCTAGCTAAAATGGAATTACTAAAACTTATAGCCTCTACTTGGAATCAGGGTCACACAGAAATACTATAAATGTAACGTACCGTGAACCACTATAAACTCCAGTTTTTAATTGAGAAAAAAGGCTTCAAACAATAATATAATGCGTTTAGTTTTAGTAATTCCATTTTTATAGTTTATTAGTAAATAAATAACAATTTTATAAAATATGAGCAAAACATGCAATGTTGCCCAGACTCACTGTAAATGCAATTGGGTAGATGACTGTATCGTAAATAAATACCAATGTCCACTTCATTAAAACTAATATCGTGAAACATCTCGGGAAATACTATTAACATAGCTTTTTATTACTATTACGAATTTCAATCAAATATACAGTGAAATATATTGTTCAATTGAGTAGTCTAAAACACTGACGTCACAATTTTGTATTTTTTTCATACAAAATTGTCGTTTTGACAGATAATAAAAAGTAACTAATTTGACTAAGGTGTCATCTAGTCTATTATACATAGTTACGTAACGCTGAGCTTGAAGTTTCTTTTCAGTTAGTTAGTCAGAGATCTTAGTATCACCAATTGTAATGTATTGTAAGTTATCACCAATTTGTAGATGTTAACTTAGGAATCAAATTGCACTCCAAGAGCAAAAATTTAAAAAAAATGTTACAATTTATGTTTCATAAATGTAACAAATATGTCTTAAGATAATACCTGGATACGTATGTTTTATAATACCTTTACATCCAACGTGACCCATATCTTCATCATTGTTGTGCACAAGTAGAAATTATAAATCTTTATATGAAAGACAGTGAGAATTACAAAGTGCCCTCCCCCGGCTTTCTGTAACATATTTCCGTCCCTTTTCACGTAATCACTCTCAAGGATTGTATGACAGAGAGAGGAAATATAATGTGCATCAATAACGAATATATTCCCTCTTTGGTCTTATATTTTTTTGGCATTTCAAATATAACTAGCAGATTTAACTAAACACGGATGATGTAACAGATGATTGTCGATGATCCTATACAAGCTTGATTTTAAGCACAATTTGTGGGGCATGTAGTTGAACAGTGTGTCTGGGCAATCGCACCACACGTGGGCAATGTCCACTTGGGATGCGAGTATGGGTTTATTCAATCTAGAGAGTGACGGAGACCTGTGCATCGGGATGCGGGCGGACGACATTATTGAACTCCTGCGCAGCGTGTGGGAGAAGAAGATTAATAGTTAGTATACTATTATATATTTCAATAATTCACTAGTTAAAAATCTTATAACAAAGATATTAGCATTGCTTGTTAATAGAGTTAAAGAAGTAAGTTAGTTAGTGCTAAATAAGTCATAATTAAAAATGGTTACGCAAAAAAAACATTACACGTAAGATAGGACAATTTAATGTGATTAGTATGTGAGTTTGACACTTGCATAAGAGATTTTTTTTTTCATTTGAAAGAGGAAAATATTTGATATTATTAAATTTTCAACATAAAATTTAGAAGAGCGATCGGCATTCGGTGTGGAGAGAATATTATAAATGTATAGTATAGTAAGGACTGCATTACCGCCGAATTTGGTTATTACCTTCACCACCAATTAGATTGAATATTGTCTATAGTTGACTTGCAATAAAGTAAGGTTGATCAGCTGCAGAGTGCAGTAGACCAAAGAGTAATTCGACTGCGTTAGTATTTTTGATGACGGGATACGATTGAGATCCGGACCCTGCGAACACTATCCGTATGTTACAGTGAAGGTCCACTCACGAGTCGTAAGGCGGCTGGTAGTGTCCCCGCAGGCGGTCGCGCTCGGCGTGTATGGCGCGCGCGGCCCGCTCCAGGCGCAGCGAGCGTGACGTCAACGGAGATTCCGCCCCCTCCGCTCCCCCCACGGGACCTGCACCGCTCTCCTCGCACAGCTGCAACTGTTTAGCACATACGGCCCCATATAACAGCGTCTGCAGTAGATTCGCATTAAGAAAATAGTGACACATCTATGACCATTCAGGTTGCAAGCTTAAATACCAAGGTCAGTGGGCGGAGCTTCATTCGGATGCGTCATTATTTTCTTAAAAGAATAGATTATAGCTCAATTTATAATGTTAACTCTACTTTAATTACAAATATACAAATGCTAAATGTCTTCTGGATTTTACTACGTAGTTTAATAAAATTCTATACATAAAAAATCGATGAGAAATGTATAAAAATTACAAATACTATTACATATAAACATGTATGTAATTAACTCTATAGCTGTCTATTATTAAATTAACTAAGTTGATAAAAATAAATAAACTTAGCAGCTTCTATAATAGTGAAAGTTCAGTCAAATAAATAATCAATATATTGTAACAATTCTGACATTTTTATGTCTTCTTTAGGACATCTATTTATATTCGTTTATACAGGAACTCACAGTCTTTGTCAACGACAACTGTCACTGCAACCAAACGTCAGACAATTCACACTCTATGCAACATCGTGAACGCGTGAATTGGGTAGATGACTGTATCGTAAATAAATACCAATGTCCATTTCATTAAAACTAATATCGCGAAACATCTCGGCAAATACAATTAACATAGCTTTTATTATTATTACGAATTTCAATCAAATATACAGTGAAATATATTGTTCAATTGAGTAGTCTAAAATAGTGACGTCGCAATTTCGTAATTAGTATATTTTTCATACAAAATTGACGTTTTGACAGATGATAAAAAGTAACTAATTTGACTACGGTGTCATCTAGCCTATTCCCGTACAAACAATAATATATTATTGGGTGGTAAAGTTCAAAGTAAATACATTAACAAAAGCGAGGTACAATATACGCTACTTATCGTAAAATGTTGGCAATACTCGAGTGATAGTCGACAAACACAAGCTGCGTGAAGCGATGGTGTGCACATACAACTCGTCATTTATAATGGCTATGTATCAATTTTCAAAGCCTCAATTTACTTATAATATGAAGCATAATAATATAAGCTTAAATACAATGGCAAAATTGTTTTTTCTACTTCTTATTTTCAAAGTTCAACCTGACATTCATTATTATCGTCAACAGACTTTAACAGTCCACTGCTGGACATAGGCTTTTCCTTAGCAAGGAGGATTTGGCCTACTATACCACACTCGCTAGACAGATTGGTACAGGGTTTGTTTCAAGTTTTCCTTCTCCTTGCAATGATGTTGTGTTGTATATTTTGTACCATTAGTCGCCTCTTACGACACCCATGGGAAGAATGTGGGTAATAACACTCTGTATTCTCAATCCATCACCATATGAACTTACACATAAAAAAATCACAATACATTTTAATTCAATCTAAATGTATTACAAGCTAAAATCTACATTTTTTCGGACAATAAACATCATTTAGTGGGATTATATCTTTTTGTGCATCGTTTTGATATTTTTTTATTATTAATTGGCATTTTGGAGATTTTATTACGTAGCCCAGAACTGTCCACTACTGGACATTCTCCTTAGCAATGAGGACCTACTATACCACGCTCGCCAGACTGATTGGTACAGGGTTTGTTTCAAGTTTTCCTTCTCTTTGTAGTGACGTTGTCCTGCATACTTTGTTGCCTCTTACGACACCCACATCATAAATAGGGGTAGTGATATTTTGTATTCTTAATCCGTCACCACACGGACTACAAATCAAATGTATCAAAAAACGTGAATACGGACAGAACAATATTTTCAGAGTCCACTTGTATTCATTTAATTATACACAAGTGCGTTTAATTAATGCTAAATATTATTAATAAACATTGGAATAAACTACTTGCTACGATTTAAAAAAAATAATGTTTATGTACAATATTTATAAATATTACAAACTTTTCTAAATTACATATGTATTCACTACATCACGCTTTTCAGGATATTATTATACATACACGTTATATTTAAGCATAAACTACTGAGTGACTTCTTAATGATGCATACCGCTAGTAATGTACGGTTTTACAGAATGCCGTTCAATCCCCCTCTCTCCCCTCCTTTAATTCTGTCGGGGCGGGACGCGCACTTGTGACTCTTGAGTTGCAGGTGGCCACTTACCATCAAGACAACCATTTGCTTATCTGACCCATTATACCATAATAGAAGTAAGAGATAAATATCTAACTATGATAAACTCGGTATAGTGTCCCTTATAACGTAAATGATGAGTTACACCGAATGGTTCGTAGCACGTTCTACGATCGGGGTCAGGCGGTTTAATAATATAGACTTTAAATACTGTACACACGGTTTACTATCATTAAGAGATTGTAAAATTCTTATCGATGTGAGCCATTCTATAATTACAGACGGTGTAATGTGGCAATAACGGACGTGATATAATAGCGGTATACATCGTCGGATGGCGATTACAGGCATATGTAGCGTGTGTAGCGCGTGTAGCATGTGTAGCGTGTGTAGCGTGTGTAGCGTGTGTAGCATGTGTAGCGTGTGTAACGTGTGTAGCATGTGTAGCGTGTGTAACGAGTGCATGTACACGGACCTGGCTTGACGGCAGGCTCTCCGAGGCGGCGCCGCGGTAGTGCGCGTGCGCAGGGGACATGGACGCCGGCGCCTCCACACACACACACACACACACACTTAGTCCACGATTATGTACTATACATGTATATTAACAACTCACTTACCACTAGGACATATTATTTACTGCGACCAGATGAAATATGTTACGTACTTTGTGCCACGTAAGTTACACACGTGTACGCAACTTGTTGTGACCTTTATACGTAAGTTTAATAATCTTAATACGTAAAGTTTAAAGAGATATGAATAATAAGTATAGCAGTATTAAAATACAATAGTTTTCAGGAAAATGTTTTTAAAATTACATATTTCATATGGTCATAGAATATCGGCAACGAATAATATCATTAACCTTTTAAAAACACAAAGTATTTACACAAATTGGTCCAGAAAAGAAATTATGAACTATTAAGTGAGAATGTGTTATTTAAAGTAAAAAATCCGTTACCAAATGGAAGACATATTATTTACGAACTACAGTCACAAGCAGACCGAATTAATGCTATATTTTTATAAATGGTAACCCTAAGACATTTCTGGCTTTAGCCTGCAGATTTAAAGCAGGTTAACAAGTAAAATAAAGTATTTCCAGAGGATATGTATGGTTTGTTTCAACCAATACACATACTTTAATTACTATGTGTGCCGAAAACTTAGTTTAGTCCCATCAACTAACTACTGGACTAAACATTAAAAAATAAAAATCTTGAAATAGTGGTATTTTCTCGTGACAGTAGTTCTAGTACCCTTTCCAATAGAAGTAGTATAGTAGATAGTTTGGTATGGTATACGTACGGTGTGGTACTTGTGGTGCTGCGCCAGGTGCGGACGCGAGGGCGAGGCGGCGAGGGGAGGTGAGTCGCCACGCCGCGATACCACGTTCATGTGCTCGTAGCTGCCCACCTGGCACGCCACGACCGTTACTACCACCACCACTTATACCACCGGACCACAAAAATATATACGAACTCTTTTCCAAAGACCGGCACACTATTTCGTATCATTAAGTCCCGTTGGCTATTTAGTCTTATTTAGTCCCATTCGATCTTCGGGCGATAAGAATATACTCGTCCCTATTTACAGGTATTAAAAAAATTATTCATATTCTAATAGAAATTGTATTAGTAGCAATTATTCCATATTCCATTTTAAAAAGCCTCTATTTTTAGTATGTTTGAGACTTTTAATACAAAAATCGTATTTCGAAACGACAAATTGATCCATTGATAAAATTTTAATATACAGCCAACTTTAATTTTCTGAGTTGGAACTTTCAATAGTTTATCAGAGTAATGTAACCCCTGGTTAACATACAATGATATTTCTCTAATGTTACATTTGCTACACACATCTCTGCATCACCCAAAGGTCGACTGGAACAAAATGCCTGCATTAAGTCCGCCTTATGCAATGTAGCTTATTAGCAGAAAATATAAATAAATATTTTTGCGATCCGGTTATTCAATGCATGGAGTGGAAACATTATTAACTTTTAACCAATTACCATGGTAGTAGATACCAGTGAGAGATGGCAGAAGAATATAGTATGTACATGTCGACATTCGATTATAGAATTTCTTACGGTTCTGTTGTTGGATACCACTAATTTATTTAACATCAGCTCACTGTCATATTAACGGTGTAATCGTAGCGCTGAACTTTGTTGCCGTGACGATCGTTTTTATGCAAAATAAACTCGATTGAAATTATTTACGGTAACTCGATTGTTAGAAAAAGTAGTAAGTAGTTTTATTTTTCAAGTATGCTCATTCTATTATCGTATGACAAGAGTTAAGTCAGAAAGGTAAAACAAATAATATTTCCGACAATTATTTCGTAACATTTGGATAGTGGAAAGGACTTAAAACGATTTCAATTGTCATATTTATTTTTATAACTATTAAATGATAGAAACTTCTAGGTTTAGTTGTAAATAATTATTTAATATCATAAGATAATCAAATGGCTTCCAACGAATTTTGAATTTAGGTTATTTGGATGGGATGCACAGGATCGGTTCTTGTAGGCAACATTTAGGAAGGTCTATGTCCAGTACTGGACGTATTCTGGCTGTTGATGAGCAAAATTAAACATGGATGGACATATTATGGACATTATTTGACCTTTCTGACAATTTAAATAAAAATTATGATAAAAAACCGTCACCTTTGTGAGAACTCAGCAGCAAGCAACAAATACGTCTGCCTAACAGTTCAACATATGTTTTAACCAATGTACAAACGTCGTTGTCGCCTATAGGTGACAAGCGAAAATTGGTGTACAGCCCGACGACTTAGAACTTTGTTGAAATATTTCAAACTCACAAAAAACACCTGACAAAATCTATCATCTTGAAAAATCCCTCTTACCCTGGACTCCAACTCCTCAGCCCTGGCTTCAGTGCTCTGCTTCTCCTCCTGTATGAGCCTGATCTCCGTGTTGATAGCGTCGAGCTGTTCCTGCAGCATGAGCGCTAGGGCCGCGGCGTCCGTGTGCCCACCCTCTACTCCACCATCAGACTCATCGTTCTGTGACACAATGTCATACATCTAAATTAAAAAAAGAAATAAAATATTAAGCGATTTTAAAACAAAAATGTAAATTCAACTCATAAAAGTAATATTTCTATTGTTTCTAAATATTGCGTTGGCATGCTTCAAGATCTTTGAACCGCACATATTTCTGAACAAAATGGTTCTCATCAACGCAACCAAAATTTGCCACAGCAAAGCGTGGGAGGGTATAGCTAGTTATTAATTATAAGTATACTTATTGATCGATCGAAAATTGAGACAGTTTTGTATTTAACAATTTCAAATCAAAATATTACCTCAGCATCGCTCGAGACATCGAAGGATTGTTGCACGTTGGCCAACACGTGCGCCTGCTGCAGTTTCTCCCAAGAGCTGTCCAGCTTGGGCTGGAATAGTCCAGGCGGAGGCTGCTGCTGGGCGGCGGGAGATAGGGAGCGAGTCAGAGCGTCAGTCTGCTGGATGTTGAAGGCTATCTCTTGTTCTAGCATTTGACGTTTCAGCTGGAACATATATTGAGGAATTATTTACTTTTATTGCAAGATAGGGTTTTCAAGAGTCGGAGTGGAGTCGTCTCTTAATTTCGCTTACGTCATGCATCGGTCAGAGTTATATTGTGGCATATCTCGGTACTCCGGTGTAGAGGTTAAAGTGTAGAAATTCAGGATCAGGTCAGTTCGCTGTTCTTGGATGAACTAACAAAAAACATATATCATTGTAGTTTTGTAATTTAAAGTCCAAAATATTTGGATGATCTCCATTTTCACCTGTTCAGTTTCCATACGCCACTTTGCTAGTTCCTTGAGAATGTCCTGCTTCTCTGCGAGGAGTTCATCAGCGTATTTCCTTGTCTTCTCCAATTCTTGAGTGAGTGCGTTCTTTTCGTCTAACGCGTGCATACGCTCTTTGAGATGAACCTGCAATCTGTAACATTTACGAAATTCAAGTAAGACTTTAATATCTGGTAGTGCTTGGAAAGTACTGATCTCTATCAATCTGCTTCAGAAAGGGTATCATGCAGGAATATGCTGCTGAAAGGATAAGGTTTACATTTCTTTATTTGGCCATTGGACTTTTTCCTATTACGTGAATGAGAATTTTTGTGACCCCTCTGCCTACACTTTTGGATGTCATATCAAGTGAGTTCGCGTGAATTCATCTTACTGTAGAAATTAGAAGATGAAAAAGTTAATTAGGATAAGTTCTGCAAACATGTTGCTGAAATACATGTTGCTGAAATAGGAATTTGTCGGTCAGGTTTTTTCAAAGCTGCCCTTGTTTAACTCCTAAGCGTACCTGTCATTCGACTCTGACAGTAGTTTGTCAACGGTGGCCGACAGCCTAGTGTTGTGTTCCTCGTTCATCCTCAGCCGCTGGTTGAGTCTCATGAGTTCGGCGTTCTTCTCCTCTACGCTGGCCTCCAGTCTTTGGATGCGGTCTTCAGCTGAGCCGTGTCGTTCCTGGGCCTGGAAAGAAGTTTTAGCAATATATAAAAAAGCGTGTTACGGGGACCTTGGAGCAATTTACTTCATTTTAAAATGTATTGGATTGGTTAAGGAGTCAGATTGAAGTAATACTTTAATTAGTTTTAATAGTATGAATTGCGAAGAAATAAAAGCAGTGTATTGATAAAGTAGGATAAGAAACAGACAAACTTGTAACCGACTAAATGTCGGTAGAGAAAGATTTTGTGTGCTTGCAATTATTATGTGATAAAATAGCGTATGGCAAAATATCATTGTGATTTTAAACCTATCAGTGTGTATCAGCATTCAAATTATGTTTGGTTTCCATCACTATTAGACTACTTCACATTCGGATTCACTTTTATCCATGGATCTAAACTATTGTTGTTTATGTTTTTAATGTGTTTGTTTTTTTTTAATTTCATTTTTGCACTGGCTTTACGTAAATGAGCAAGTGTATTTGAGCTGTCAACTGTAGTGACAGTTGATGACAAGTATGCATCAAGGTTTTATGGTAAAAGCGAATGACATATGCGAAAGTAAGTTAACTGTTACACAAAAACAGTTATCTTTTTCACTTAACATGAATTCAATCTGACTTAAAATTTATAATTGCAAACGAAATTATGTAAAATACATTGCTCCAAAGTACCCAAAAATTCATTTTTCTAGTTTATGTAAGAAGCACACCAGTTACACTTGTTTTTAACAAACAATAACATAAAAAGCTATTTATTTGGAAGTCCACAGACCAACAATTTTGCTAACACATTAGGATCCCTTTTAAGAACCTTGAGAACTTGAATTAACTATTAAATCTAAATCTATTCTAAATTGACTCTATAATTAATTATTTCACCTGGATCTGCGTCATTTTCATGTCGTTGATCGTTTTAGTACATATAACAAAGAAAATATATACGTTGTCAATTTGGTATATTTTACATAAAAATACTTATTATATATACAACTAAGAATATAATTATATCTCATTGAAAGGTTTAAATAAGGACAACATAACTTATGTAATTATCTGGGGAACCCTAAAGTATCCTATTAGACTTAGTGTCTTAAAACGCCAGGAACCCTAATTTATTTTCGGTGTAGTGTTATTGTAGTATAACACACTAAAATACACTGAATAATGCAAATGGAACATGAGAAGCGGAAAGCATGATTATTTGGGATTAGTCACAACAATAATTAAATTAGATTTTATATTGTTACTGTTGACACATTCTTGCATATCTCATCTTACTCATGATCTATATTATCTATATATGTTGGAATTTTCTATCAATTAGCTTTTCAATACCAAATACGCTTCTATGGCTACCATTGTAATATCATGATCAACACTTATATAGTTAATGTATGAGAGGTCAAACAAATTCACATTCCAATATCAAGTATTAGCATCTAAGATATAATAGAATTTACTTGTACTTAAGATTATTATTTGAAAAGCTTCTTAAGCCTTTCTTAAGTTCTTTTAATTGTACTTAAATCTAACCAAGATGTCTCTTTTGATCTACTTTTGATTTGGAGACTTACTAAAACTGAATTTCCAAAAATTTTGTAGCTCACGTCACATAGCTGTCAAATTATTAAAAGCATTTAGCACTTCTGTGTATCCTAACATTAATAGGCAGGTAAGTCGTTTAGTCCTAAGATTTTAAAATCATCCTACATCAATCTCCTACAATCTCACACACAACCCACCTGGCTCAGTGCCTCCATTCTAGCCTTGAGCTGCTCCTCCATCTCTGGCAGGCTGGACATCTGCGCCAGTTTCTGCGTAGACAGTTCCAGTTTTTCCTCGATAGCCGCTATCTTCTCCTCTTGAAGCTGCGGGAGAAGGCATGAAGGTGCTGATGGTTATGGGAAGCACAGACTGTGGTAGCTACATGTTGGGGTTAGTTTTGTTAGAACAATTCAGATCACACTGAAGTTTGAACATTTTGACTTTGATCGATTGATTTTGGTGCTTGCTAGACGATATATCGGGCTTGGTCAAAACAGCAGAAGGCCGAAGCCGAAACTGAAGTTAAATCTGAAGGTACCACATACCACATACTTGTATAAATTATATTATAGATATAATAGAATAAATAAGATAATTATAAAGTTAAACACTTTAGCGTATAGAAAGTTTTAATATTAGGACCGTAAGTGCATCAAAATTCAGTGTCATCTTAAAATACTAAAGAAGCTATTATCAAATACTAGAGATAAGGAATACTTCTGCAAGGTAAATGACTTCTGAAAGGTACTTCTAGACATTCGATAAACCTACATCTATTTACAAGTGATCAACCTCTCGCACTCTTCATGCGTGGGCACGGCTCATACACATAAAAATACATTTGTATTGACTTCTCGCGAGTTCTCTTTGTTTAGAACTAATAAGACACATGACACCTAAAAATAAAATTAACGCAGGCACACAATAAATAATCGTGATCATCATACGACTATTTTGTCACGGGTATGAACTGAACCCGTAATCTCTGCCTCACCAATCAAGAACAGTAATCACTACAGAATATTCGCGTTAAGAAAATAGTGATGCATATATCAATCTCGCATCTGGTTACTGGGTGTTGCGTGATGCGTCACTTTTTAACGTGAATAGACTATAGATTTTCTCTTCAATTTTTTGCAATCACGATTTCACCTTGCTCTAGTGTATCCATGTATCCTATTATTTCAAATGTTATCTATTCTACTCCTGGTACATATTGAATACCTGTTCCTATAGTACAGCAAAGACCTGGAACATTCAAGACCTGAAGTAAAACCGACGGCTCACCTTAAGTTGTGCCTGTTTGTGCTGCAACTCTTGTTCAAGCTTCTCGTTGAGGTCGTGGAGCGATGTCGATTCGCGTTGTGCGTTTAGGTAACGCTTCTCCAGGGTTGCTATTCTCTCCTCCTGTATAACAAACAAAAGATTCAGTCATTAGGCTCTAAACAGGCTAGAACCACAGTGATTCTGTTATGAGTGTGAGTGAGTGGGAATTCCCTCCGGTAAGTGTACTTCTGTCTCTTGGGCTTCAGGTATCCCTGGGTGGTAAAAATCTATTTATGTCTGTGCCCGATTGCTAACCTGCTTATGAGAAAAAAAGGCAAATAAACTCACAGACACTCTTTTGTGATTAACAGACAGATACAAATGATTGACATTTTACCATACCTGATCCTCTTTCTGTGCGACGTTTTCTCTTAGATCCCGTTGAAGTTTGACGCACTCTTCTTGTTTCTTAGCGACCTCCTTCTCGCCCTTGGTGAGTCTTTCCTCTAGTTCTGTCACTTTATTGTTCAGCTCGGCGACGCGACGTTGCCATGAGCTAAGCTCGGCTGACTGTTTTCAGAAATTAACGGTAACTTAATAGACAATACATGCATATAGTACTAGAACTTGTTATCTCTTTAAATGGGCTTTTAAGTTTATAGCTACAGTTAAAACTAACATCGATTTTTATGCTTTTCTGAAGGTAAGGCTTAAAGAATTTGATTGCCTTAGCAAGGTTGTGATGAATTTATTTCAGTATTTTTTTTGTGTGCTCAAAATTGGCCAAGTGATAAATAAATTGGAATCCGATTGCTTTGACATTAAAGATAATTTTTGATTAAGTATATTTTTGCAACCGAATGTTCAAGAAGATTGCCATTTTCGAGTTCTATTGAAATTTTTCAAGGCACGTACGCAACTTACCTTTGCATAAACCAACAAGTGTATACACAACCGTACGATCTCTACGGTGGACAGTGGTTAGTGTTAGTGTCGATGAATGTTACTCTGATTACTAGTGTGATGCTATTACAGAGCATACACA
The DNA here is from genome assembly GCA_949316085.1 of Hypercompe scribonia. Taxonomy (NCBI): domain Eukaryota; kingdom Metazoa; phylum Arthropoda; class Insecta; order Lepidoptera; family Erebidae; genus Hypercompe; species Hypercompe scribonia. Next base: position 21,886,482 of record OX438980.1, on the reverse strand, counting down.
AAAACGAGTTCTGGTATTTGATCACCTATGTTACATATACTTTGCTTTAGCGATGAGTTTATAGAAGTTTAAAGTTGAAGATACAAATAAATTAGTGGTCTACGCAGTATGGGCTTGATGAAATAAGAGTTGTTCAACGAGCTATGGAAAGTGTTATACTATCAAAGGTGTTAAGAATCTACTCTGTCTGATAGAAAAGTGGTGGTCATCATACTCATTTCGAATGCAGACAATGCAACATGCTGAGCCACACTATGGCGGCCTAGTGAGACGCTTTTTCACGCATTGCTTAAAAGATCGGCGATCATAGTGGGCAGAAAACATGTGCGCGGGTAGTGAGTTCCAGTTTTTTTCTGATTTGCAAGGAAGGAAGCGAACCGTTCAATTCAAGATCATATGTCTACTGTTTTAAAACAGTGACTTCAAAGTCCAGCACATGCTGTCCTGTGGAGAAAGGGAGGGGTACGAATAATTGGAAAAGCTCGTCAGAACACTCTCCGTGGTAAAGGTTATAGTGGGTTGCCATAGATGCGACATCTTTTCGCAACTGTAGAAGCTCAAAGAACTCAGGGCCTTCGGGATTGCTGAAAATGCGGACTGCTCACCGCTGCAAACGATCGAGAGTAGCCAGTAAAACTTGTGCAGATTCATCGCAAAAATGAGGGCAGTCTCCAAGCAGGGGCGAACCTGGGTCTTATAAAGAAGACACAGATGCTCAGGCAAAAAAAAAGGGGTCTCACTTTGTTGAGTATACCTAGCTTCCGTAAGGCAGTCTTAGTGAAGCTACTAATGTATTTTCGCGGGTTGAGATCCCGGCAAATATCCATACCCAGGATACTGAGCTTATCCTGCAGTGTCAGTTGAATCATCTGAAAAGTGGGCAGAGGAAGAAATGAAGCTTTTTTGGTAGAGCGCAAACGCATCTGTGTTGCCTTGGCGTTGAACTCGATCAGATTCTCATAACATCATTGAGAAATGCGGCCCAGAATCAAGTCGAACTCGGTAATAAGCTCCTATCGTTTTTAGTCAAAGACTGTTAACTTGGCTGTAAGGTGTCCACAATGTCGTCCATGAATCGTGTTATCATCTGCATAGCAATTTATGGGCTAACATGTCATTGATATGCAAAAGAAACAATATGGGCACCAAGACAGAGCGCTGTGGTACACCAGCGTGAATTTGCTGAAAATGGGAGGCCACGTTGTCGCAGAGACGAATATGTCATATATAGCAGGATAGATGACCCTTTGGACCCAAACGTTCTGAAATAGAGACTATGGCCCCAACAATCAGCATAGGTCTTGCACCAACGTGTACGGTTGATTTAGGCAAAATCAAACTCGTCTTTTTGCAAGTCAATTAGAAAAGGTCTCTCAAACAATGACATCTCCTATAGCTGATATGACATCAGAAAATTTATATAAAGGACTTGATGCTTTCCAGATCAGATATGAATTTATTTTAAGAAGTATTTGTTAAGAACGTAGGAACATGGTTTGGGGAAGACTGGCTACTAAAATATGAGGCACTTTGGTAAAAATCTGTTTCCTTTTCTTCCTTAAAGGTTTTTTTTAATGTTATGTGGACTATTAGTTGCGTAACTCGTCTTTGTTTATACTCTGTGGTTAGATGGTTAATCTAACGATATCTATGGCAGCTAGGCATGCGGTTATACCTTAACGATGCAGGCTCATTCTAATTTATATTACACATTCAATTATACATCTGCAGTTTAGACTTATGATAAATTTTCGTCGTCTGTTAAGACGAGAAGTTATCGTCAGAAACGTTATCTAGGTGTCCTAAAGATCAAAAGGTTAATTGTTGTAATACTTTACCACGAAAATATATATTATGATATTTGTGAAATCAAGAGTAGATCTGAAATGAACATTACGAGAACTAACCTTCAGACTTCATAAGACGTTAAGTATTATAGTTAAAAATATTTAAGATCTATGGATACTCGTACAATAAACAGACAGTTTTTTTAATGTGTAACATCTCTCCTCTCTCTTCTCTGCAATCTGTGGGAGTAATTTAGCAAAAAGGGATGGATAGATATATATGTAATAGGAAGTCGGGTAATAGGATGCTATTTCATTTAGCCAATAAGCGGGAGGTGTTAGTTGTCCGTCAAATGGTAAGTGAGAAGTAAGATGTTACCCATTATTTCTGACTTTTGTAAGGCTCGTTATCTTAGGGCCACTTTCACCACTTACTGATAAAGTCCCTGACAAGACTTCAGAATATCTGCCAGATAAACTACAAATTTCGGTTTTACAAGTCTCGGATAGACATATTATGTTAGATGAACATAAATACATGAGAAATTTTTTTTGTTAAAAGCGTTATATGACGGATAATATCACATATTTTATCAGCAACTGGTGAAACTAGCCCGTGATACGCTAAGGCAGCTCGTAATAATACTCCATTTGTCAGAATTTGTAAGCATAGACAAGCAATGAGCCATTAAGGAACATGCATCCTTATATGCCATCATTCAATTGAGGGTTAACATCAATCATATGGCATCGACGGTCTGTAAACACGGGTATAGAAGTGACGTGGGTGAGAATCCAACACAACCCCTGGCTAATGGACCAATGAACCAGTCAATATGTGGTCGTATATCTACCCGTAATTGTGGCCAGTTCTCTGAGCGTAAGCTTTATATACAAAAAGCTTGGGTCCGGTTATATTTCTACATGATAAATGGGTAATAAAATTCTGGCAAATGGTGTCATAATTCCTTAAAGCGATTAATTACATATTTTACATTGATTACGTTTTATATATGGACATATTGATAAATGTGTTCACTGTACTGTGTTAAATTATTATATTGGATAAAAGCCAAATCGGTGAAATCGTAGTGAGGTATGTTAACAATTGGATTATATCGACAGCCGTCAGACACAGCGCTGTCTAGCTGTCATGATAAAATTACATAAGACAGTGTAAAGGATAATCCCTTAAGTAGGTAAATTTAGATAAAATTGAATATTTTGAATGATACAGATGGTCTAGTTTGAGCAATTTATTTTATATCTATGCAAGACAACATCATTACAAAGAGAAGGAAAACTTGAAACAAACCCTATTCCAATCCGCCTGGCCAGCGTGGTATAGTAGGTCAAAACCTCCTTGCTAAGGAGAGACCTATGCCCAGCAGTGGACTGTAAAAGGCTGTTGATGATTTACGTACATATTAGTCAAAATTTACAATACAGTGGACACAACTGACTAAAGTTTTAAGTCTAATATTACTTGTTTAGCGACATTCAGGTTATATGATCATAATGCGATGTATTTTTATTGCGAATTTAGTTGCATATGCTATAGTTAGAAGTACAATGTAGAATTAGTACAATATATGTTGTATAGATGGCGACACGAGCGTGCAATGGTAGTCGGACCGAGGTTAGGTCGGTTAGTTTTGAATGGTGTGGTCCATGAACTGGTCTGGGGATTTGTTACACGGCTTTTTAACGATATAATCTAGAATTTTGTATTAAATTATTAATTATTTGTCATATATCGTATTATAATTCTAACTTACACAAACTAACAATAAGAGTTAGTGAGACAGGCTAAAGTAATTAGTTAGTTTAAAACGAGGTATTCAAATGTGAGGGCGTTTTTTATTTTATTTTTTTTTATTTAAAAACCTGCCAAGGTGACTACTCTGCCTCTGAGAGCATGAATAGTATGTCATGTGTATCGCCTTACAAATACTAAACAAATATATCGTCTACCATATAAATTTGGCATACAGCCTTTTTCATGATGTCTTTTTCCATACACATTATGATCGTATGTTTATGTCTGTGTATGTCTTAAAGAGAAATCCGTCACTCGTCTTCGTCTTAACCAAACATCATTTGACCCCATGATTGATAAGTTATTAATGCTAACGTAATTGATTGTCAATCTGTGTCCCTTAATACAAATCACCACCAGCTAGTACATTCACCACACCACCCGGTACCACCACACATGATGCAACAGCAATATATTTCATCTCTGTCTCGCTAACCTGCTTGGCGATAGTATTTTGGAGCTCGCACACTTTTCTTGTCGTCTCCGTGTCGCCGTTTATATTATTTTGTTCCTGCGTCGCCCATAATAAATAAGTTATCATCTAGTATCTAGTTTTCTGGGTTTGAAGCAAATTATTTTATATAGGACTGATGCTTTACTCAAATAATTATTTCATTTTCATGTAGTTGAACCTGACAACATTTCATTCTCGCTGACGAAATATATTCGACCAATAATGATCTGAGTGAAACATATTAAACATTGAAATACACACACCGTAACATTTCTGAATGATTTAATTGAAAGAAAGTAGTTTATTTTACAATGAGTCCTTACGAAAACCTTTCAGAAACATTACGTAAAATATTACAGTCACCAACCACTAAGGCTGCGAGCATATCAACAACAGAAACTGTGGATGTGAATCAGTCATAACTAAGTCAAGCGCAATGGATCTTATCCATAAGAAAAATTACTAAAATGTTATTGTTTTATATATCAACAGTTGACTCTTACTTCAGGCCAGCACTTTCCACCCATCAAGTTATCAAACACACACTGTTTTATTCTATTCACAAGGTAAGATAACGAATCAAACACAAGCATGTTGTAGAAACGACTTCGTGTGAAGGTTTCCGATGTCGTGTGATACGTTCGCAGTCTAAGCCTTCTAATTAACATTTATTAAATGAGTATATATAAGTACTTTATGTTAGTGTACATCTATTTTGTTACAATGTCTGTATATTGTGTTCAATAGTTCATTTTTTTAATAAGATCATCCATAAAATAGTTAAGATTGGGAAATTAAGTACGAAATTTTGTCTTTTGTTAGCACACAACACAGTTTTATAAGCACTAACCGGAAACGAATCAAAAATATTTCTCAATCGAATACATTATCGATTCTGATCGAATTATATTTTGGTCAAGTATTTGAATGACAAAAGTTTGACACATATTTTACGGATGACCCTTTCAATTTCTTTCCTGATGGCATTTAGTAATAAAGTAGGTAATTGTGTCATACCTTTGTGGTTTGTTGTTCTCCGTTCTGGTCGGGAGATCCAGTGGGGACGGTGCCGTTTTCTTTGGGCTTGTCGTCTGCGGTGACCGACGACTTGTATTGCTGTAACTGTATTGAAGTGTTTAGTTAAAAAAATAGTTCTTGTAAGTTATTACGTAACTCCATATATTACGCTGATAAAATCTTGTTTGTTCAGAATTTCTGAGATATACCAACCACAGGGTACGATCTTTTGTCTTACTAGTTTTAAGAGACGAAGGAGTTGTTCGGAAGACTTACAAGACATAAGCAAATTTGTGTTTTAAGAAGTGTGAATGATAATACCAATTATATGTGTATTTTCCTTTCGGGGTTACTTCAAAAAAGTGCTTATTAGATTTGAAAAGATGCCAAAAGATGCCAAATATATGCCAAAAGATTAACTTACCTCCTCTTTAGTTAAAGCTAGTTCCTCTTCGAGCGCCGTGTTTCGTTCTAACGCAACACGCAGCCTCTCGCGGACCTGAAATATGTAGATGAATATATTGTGCTGATTTGGACGTGGAAGAGTCATTGTTGAGTCACGGCACACGAAACTGACGCACACGACTTCTAACAGTCCACTGCTGGACATAGGCGTCTTCTTAGAAAGGAGGTTTTGGCCTACTGTACCATGCTGACCAAAAGTGTTGGTATAAGGTTTGTTTCAAGTTTTCTTTCTTTTTTTCTATATTAAGAGCCTGCCAAAGTGACTCTACTCTGCCTGATGGAAAGCATGAATAGAATTCAAGAGCTGTGGTCACCGTACTCATTGCAAATGCAGACAATGCAGTACGGTGACCCACATTATGGCGGCCTTGTGAGATGCTTTTTCACACCTTGCTTGGGGACGTAAAAGGCATGACAGTCATCGTGACAGTGTAAGGCTTACACAGTTATCACGATAACTGTCACTCCTGCATCAATGGGCCTCCGGTCTCACACTCACCAACGAAACACGACAACACGGATGCTGGTGCTTTAGGTTGGTCTTCTGTAGGAGGGTAGTACTGCCCCGGTCGAACCGGCCCGCTCGTGTTGAAATTAGCGTGGCTCTACTACCTAGTGAATTTTTCTCCTTGCAATGTTGTTGTTCTACTTAATTTGCTCCCTTAGCCGGTTTTTACGACACCCACGAGATGAATATGGGAGGTGATACTCCGTATTCTTAGTCCATTACCACACGAACGTAATTCTTTTGTTGCTGTACATTGAGTGACCAAGGACCATAAAAGCTTCCTCTCCCTGATACTGGGGAAAGGACTACCACGTGCGTGGTGAGACTCGAGGTGACCATGAGTGGCGGTAATTAGTATTCATCAGGTAGACTTTCTGCTCGTTTGGCTGTCTCTTCCATAAAATAACAGACAATGTGCGAGTACTTTCAGGATGGGATCATTTCTATTGACATACCTTTTCGTCTAAAGCCTTGTGGTGTTCGAAGAGACTCTTGAGCGCCTTGAGCACCTCTACCTCGGAGGAGACGCCAGACTGCGCAGCCGCCTGCCGCTTCACCACCGTCATGCGCAGTGAGCGCTCGTGCCGCGATACGAGGCATTCTAAGTGCTCTAGTAGTAACTGTGAAGCAGTAATAGCTATATTAGAAAATGTCCAAAAGTCAAAGAGTCGACGTTTTTATTAAACTCATATTAAGAACATAATTATTTCAATATTACTTTGTATGTACAACTAATAGATGTCTATTGTGTATGTCAATTGACAGAGAACTGTGATATTTTATGTTTTTTTCTTACGTGTAACCAAGTTTTGATCGTTGTTAATAAAAACCGATGATACGAATAAAATACAGACTAGTATAAAAGCAATATTTTAACTTAACAAAAAGACAAGTATTATTTATTTTTTAAAACACCCCCCTCACTCTCTTCCACATCCCGTCACTAGAATGAGTCTTTTCGGCAACCGCTTACCGTATATAGATATTGGTTCGAAAAAATTATAATAATGTACGCAAAAACGTTTCAAAAGCTAGTTGGTTCTAAATAATTTGGTAAAAGAAATCTACTATAAACCTCGTCTATTTTCATTAGGGCTTAGTAGACCAAAATTAAATTGCTCTACATTACAAAATAACTTATTGGCAACAAGATAAAATCTACATTTTAAATTAACAATTTCTATAATTGGCTATAAGAGTAACATAACAGTCTTGAAACCCGCAATGATTTAATTAAAAATAAATTGAGGCAGTTTCAAATCTAAATTAGTAAATAGATTTTCTTTATTAGTCTCTGTAGCAAAATGAGGAGTGAGGACCAATCCCCTACTCTAATCCTGGGCAATCACAGTGTGCAGAGCACATGTATCCCTTGTGTTGAAATGTCTCCGGGTAGAGGTGGTCACTTATCATTAGCTAACCTGATCCGTGTACCCCCATAAGAAACTATTTTCAACTTTTTTCTTTTTCCTTTAAAAGACAATTGACTTAACAAATATACATGAAACGGACATAAAGAACATCTACTTAGAACAATCCGTGGATTACAAAAAATGTTGTTCCACGTGTAAATCGAACCCACAATACTCAGCGTAGTAAAAGGGCGCGAGGTAGCCGCTTAACCACTACGATACTCGTACAATCAAGTATTTACGTACCCTACCTCCTGGTTTGTCCTTAACCCTATAAAAATACACCAGATAGATGCATATCTATTGTAAAACAATTAACAGATAGATTAGATCCTTCCTTCTCATTAATTCCTCTCATCATCAATCCAAATCCTACTCATTCGGGTCAGGAAACGAGAACTGACAAAACCAAGACCGACACGAAAACTGGGTCTAATAGTCCCAAGGCAATACTGATTGAAAACCAATCTATCATGTTAGTCATGCATTCTGGTGTAAGACGTAGGGTGTTTTGTTGTAATTAATGAGGGCAAGAAATACCCTTGCTAATTGGACTCATGGCATAAAGGATTATATAATAAAATTACCACAAATGAATCCCTTTGAATTGTACTAAATTTTGGTGTTGGTATTACCGTGAACAAAAGTTTACAAGGTTTAGTTTTAATCCATGGTCGATAATGACTCGAACAGACATAAGCCTATCAAGTTATATCTTGGAATAAAATGGGACCCAAGGGAATACAGTTATCTGACTAATTAACGCATCACGAATTGTTGGTAAAATAAACATTTCTTAACTCACTTCAACATCCAAGTGATATCACCCATGTGAAATAATTCAATTTGCACGGTGGCTTTCGGTCACCTTGGAATTGATTCACCCAGGTGAACAAAGGCTATTTTTTTATTTGTCTTGTGTACTTCTAACACCCACACAAGGTAAGATGATAAAAAGTTTCAAATTTACAGGCAACTTAATATTTAAATGAGTTTAAATGTCCAATACACAATTTGTGGTCTTCATTTCAATCATAAATACCCCCTGTCCATTAGGATCCACTATCTCAATCCACTAGTGGATTGAACAGTGCTTGGAAGTTGATCTACCATGGTTCTGCGGTAGTCATGGTCAAACTACGGCCCGCAATACCATCGATCCATCAGTTGATAACATAAACCACAATAGAAATATTCGTCAAGTGTATTGTCGCGGCATGTGTTTTTTTTTATTTTGTTTCGGTCATTCCAGACAGACTTACTTGAAACAATTGTTCCTGAACACTTCTAAATTGAAATTTTGCAAGTCCTTATCAAGGGCACAGTACCCTAATATAGTTGTTCACGCTAAAAAACAAAGGCTATGTTCGGCACGTCTTATTTGTGAAAACATTTTCTATCATGAAAATGAGGAAAAAGTCCTCTTATTTGCAGACTCACTGACGATCACATTTCTTATTGCTAATACTGTCAGCATCGCAAATGGAACCGGCCTATGATAAGATTATGGGTAAACAAAATCAGTATTATATGTCGCACATTCCCGTAAGGACACCACATCCAAAATGAAATATTTTATTATAATAATAAATGATTTATATTATAACCAAGAACGAGAACAACCTGGTCTCTTACAGATTTCGTTGTCAAAATTGACGTGTATAGGAAAAAGTTTGCCCATCCCTGGTCTGAGTGGATCCTGTGATTGTTTCCTCTCACTGTTATATTCCACTAGAGGATGGAATAGCACTCAGGTAGTTTGATAAAATCTGATGTTATTGTTTATACAGGAAATCAGATGGATGAAAATAACAACTGAATATTATCAAAAACAAATGAAGATCGGTTACAACAAATAAAGATCATCTATTTTTATGGCGTAGCAACAAATACAAGTAACAAAAAACAAGTGCAAGCAATTTAACGCCCTTAATGGTGTACAAAACTATGATCAGTGACCATAGTTTTTGGAAAAATATCACTGAATACAAAATAAAAGAAAAGGTGCTAGATACTGTGAAAGTTCATATGGTCGAGAATTGCTTGCATCTATTTATTTTTTACTATGTACTATCATGTGTGTGATCTTCAATTGTTGTTACCCATGTTCATTTGTTTTTGGTGACATTCAGTTATTTTTTATCAATATTCATTTGTCATGGTAATGTTAATCAATCCCATTTCCTATATAAAACAGTGGAGCATAAAAGTGAGACGAAAGTATCACAGGATTCATCCAGACGAGTGGTAGATCATATTGAACTTCATAGCGCTATTCGATCCACTGGTGGATAAGATAATGGACCCTAATGGACTGAGAGGACTTATAATTGAAATGCTGATCACAAATTGTGTAATCAACATTAACTTATTTAAATATTAAGTCGTCTGTAAATTTGAAAGTTTTCATCATCATACCTTCTGTGCATGATGGGACACAACATAAAAAACCCTTTTACACCTGGGTGAATCAATTCCAAGGTGAACAAAGGCTGCCGCTTAAGTGAATTATTTCACCTAGGTTAAATAATTCAAAGGTGAAATGGAAAAACATACAAGTCTACTTACCTTTATTATGTTACATTACTGTACAACATTCCCAAACGTTCACAGGAAGTAGAGATTTGATCAATGACTCGGGTTTAGATAAAAAGATTACAGCCAGATTGTCCTGCGCACTTCAGCGCAAGAGCTACCTTTGAGATAGGAAAGATGCTCAAGGAGGCTTCGGCATCATATATATTAGTTGCATTTATGTTGAAGATCTATTTGAACTTTAGTAAGCGGATATTCTCATAACGCCCTTACTGTATATCTGTTTAGTAGACCTGCAGATTTCATTACTTTGTGTAAAAAATTTAAACTCGTAAACTAACAGATTGGAATGAATTCTTTTGTATTTAACATACTCGTAGCATTTATTTAGGAACTGTATGATTATTTCTCTTCTAAGCTTCGCGTGAAAAAGCGGCAAAAGATCTGATTGGATTAGTTAAACAATTGCTTCAGTAGTCTACTACTGGGCATATACGTCTTCTTAGAAAGGAGGTTTAGCCTTACTATAGTCTGACTATATCTGGTTTATCCTTTCTAGTTGTTTGTTCCTTACTGGGTTTACAACACTCACTATAATATTACAATTTAGTAGAAACATTGTACTTTTGTAGTAGGATATGTTACGAGCATTCGTTGGTGAATTTTCACTGGTGTGTTTTTTCCCTTAGGTTATATCTGTCGTCCAAAGAATACGATGCTTGGCGGAAATGTGGTTTCTGACACTTATATGTGTAACTTAGATGAAGTTGAAATATTTCTGACTTTTCATAAAGTCCTGACTTTAGCTGAATCCACAATTTCTACAATATCCTATTACAAAAGAAAAAATGTGAAAAAACATTTAAAGTTTTCAACTTACCCTGGTATTGTTTCTTTCCGCTTTTAGCTCTGAAATCTCCTCTTCTCTCTCGAGAAGCTGCTCTCTGGCCTGATTGAGTTCCTTTGTGAGCGTTGCGAACTCCTGTGGACAAAGAAAGATAAAAGTTATTAGCTGAAACATATCAAGGGCTATATCTTTTTGCTTTTTTCTGGTTGGATTCAACAAGTGGTAGCCAACTGCCAATATTGCTGGATAAAGTCGAGTGTGTGTGTCAAGTAAGAGTTTAAATAATGCTCTCTTTAATAATTCATCAATTTATTTGGTCTAAAGAAATACTAATAATTCTTCTTAAATAATCATTTTTTTGGTTCGTTTGTTTAAAACTTTCATTTTTAATAGACACACTTACTTTCTACAATAAAAATCAGATATTTTTGTGATTTAGCAATTATGTGTATTGATTCTATATGATTGCTAAACCACAAAAGATATTTTATTATATTATTTTTTATAGATTTCAGAACAACATTTAAAATCTATAAATAATATATATGGCAATATAGAGTAATATTCAACCACTAAACACCTAACTCTGTTTTAGAACGAAACACCACAGAATTGAGTTCTCTACTGTTCTCATAGGTCGAATTGAAAAATATTTTATTCACTTAACACTCTTTTACAACGGAGCGTAAACTCCAATCCGAGAAACGGCCGAACCAGCGAAAATAGTTCTAAAATCACTTTATATCGTAGCTTAAGAATATTCGGTGAGGACAGGTGAACCTTAAAGTAGGTTTAAACTCCCGCGGGATTGGAAGGAAGGAGGTCGGCCAACTGACACGGAAGGTTGCAGACACGCCAGCTCATCACGAGACTTGCTTGACTTGCTTCACTTCGTCGAGGTTGGCATGATACGTTTCAAAATTAAACAACGTCATTCGAGTACATGTGTTTTTGAATTTAAGAAATGTGATAAGCTTTATCTAGTATTTTTTCATACCATTTTCTTTTTTTTTATTGATGTCGTGGAAAATCCCTTCGGATCGCTGGCTCCTCAGGGATGTAGGAGCCAGGAGTTTGTGGTGTTTCCACTAAAAATCAACTGCGGTAAACGATCTTAGGCGTCCTACTCTGAAGGGGACTCGAACCATAGGGGCAAACGAATAGACAATATTGGCAAGTGACTACCACCAATTTATAATATAAATTTAAACTTGAAATAACACAGCAAAATATGATTATTATAAATGCCGAGGTCCCGAGAAAATTCGAGTTCAAAAATAAGTTGCACATAGCAATATAATATACTCGTATATAAATGTAAAATACTCAGAAATAGTTTAGGGGACACGGTATTTTTGAATTCAAGGGTATCTGAATTACCTTTTCTCTGAAAGTTTCAGAGCGGAAATTAGGATAGAAGACCGAGAGAAAGACTGGAGTGAGCAAAAATCTTGGTAAACTAGTAAAAGATAAAGAAAAAAGAAAAACATTAATTGCAATTGATTTTTGTCTTTTTTGTGTAACACTGAGTTGTCGCTATATTTTTTTTTATAGTTTTAGCAAATTAACACCAAGCCATATTTTTAAATTAAGCAAATCTTGTACTATGACAACAAGATTGACTGATATAACACTTAAATGTTTTTTTTTCTCATAAATACATACATAAACACATAATACAAACATTTGGTCCGACCCGGGAATAGAATAAAAACCTAAAGTACAGTGGTCGCATTCGCTACCACTTCGCCACTGAGGCAGTTGAATTAATTCTCTTTCCATTCGTTCTTTCATGTCAAATTACAAAAACGTAACATCGTTAATCCTGGAAAAATCTTACATTGAATGTCTTCTGCTCGAATCGCCAACTTTGTTCGACTTCTATAACTTGCAAATTGGACTTGCTTTTTTTAATTGTCTTTGGTGTATGTACCTCATTAGGTAGTCGGAAATTCAGAATATCTTTGCAAAAGAATCTGTTTTAATAAGAGATCGTTAAGGAGATATTATGATAACGTTATCTTAGATTGTCCGAGAAACGATCGCAGTAAAATAACGGCTATCAACGGATTTAATATTAAGATTTAACATAATAACTTTTCTGTTTATTTAATATTTAATATTATGTATTCTCTCTTTTATATTTAACCGACTTCAAAAAGAAACGAATTTTCTCTGACATTTGTCGGTCGATGTCAATGTATTTTATTTTCTAAATTATGTGTTGCCAAGTGACTATTCAAAGCCCGGGTTAAAGCCGCAAAGTATATTAAAAAAAACATTTGTACTTCAAATATTATACTACCTACAGTTAAATAAAAAATGATTTTCCTCTAGTTTCCTCTATGGAATATGCTGTAGATTGAAAGAGAGATACAGACCGGTTGTGTGCCGGAGACCGTCACACATTTTCCTTTTAAATCACAATATCCATAAACCAACAAAACTTATAACCAGAGGGTTTTATATATATACTTGTCGAAGAACCGGTACTTTATAATGCCTTGTCCGTGCGGTGACCATAGTGTTACCACCCCTATTCATCCCGTGTGTGTCTTAAAAGGCGACTAAGGGACCAAGTATACAAGACAACATCATTACAAAGAGAAAGAAAACTTGAAACAAACCCTATTCCAACTCGTCTTGCCAGCGTGGATTAGGCCAAAACCTCCTTGCTAAGGAGAGGCCTATGTCCAGCAGTGGACTGTAAAAGGCTGTTGATGATAATGCCTAAAAGTATATGCATGTTTTATGATCAGGTAGTGAAAGTTATGAATTGTGTTTATATGATAAACTTTATATTCTACGTTTTAAGAACATATCCACACTTATTTCAATAAATAAGCTCTAAGGCTTAAGAAAAATATTATGCTTTAATTTATTATTTCGAACAGATCAAACAGGTCGTTGATGTGAGACATCGTATGAATGGCGGCCGCGAATGTGCTCTATCATTCATTAATGTGAAAGGTAAGCTTTCTTGTTGAATCTGAGCTTATTTATGTTAGGTAAAAAGCATCGCGAGGTTACAAGTTATAGCCCTGGTTTTATAAGTGAGTTTTTCTAACCATATAGTCGACCATGTATTTCGTTAGTTAGCTTTAGTCGTAAATAACAATGTGCTGATGCTGGACCTTATTTTGCACTAACTAATTTCATGTTTAAATAAAATGATTTAGATAAACATACGAGTACGTGTTTTTTAAAAGCGAGTAAGAAAATCTCGACTGTTGAAAAGGGACATTATACACGGAATAACTTTCCCTCCTCAACATTATCTACGCACGGAGACTTGAGGCCGACAGAGGGCTTTGTAGATATGCCCTGTAATTTACAGCTCCAATGTGAGCATTGATTTATTGCTCGGATAAATTAAGTATTGATAACAGGGTTCAAGAACTTCGAAGTTCGTAGCTATGGCTAATGAGTATATTTTTTTCACTAAAAATGTTTTTTTTTTAGTTTATTTTATGGTAAAGGGGAACCGAGGTGACGGGTCACCTCACGGTAAGTGACTACCGCCGCCTATAGACGCTAACTTGCGAGCCAACTGCGACATAATTACTTATTCTAAATCTCTGTGAGACCGATAGGCTTCATTTTTAACTGTATTTTCAATTATTAAGGGTAGTTTAACTTAAACATGTACTTTTTATGTAGTTCGAACGACAATACTATCCTTCGAATCTCGTATGATTCGATTTAACCAGTGTGACAGGTTCAGTTTAGTAGCAATGGTCTTGTGGCAACTTACGATGACGCGATCGGCCACTTTATTCCATCATAAAAGACCCTTATTGAGCCCGATTTTAGATGGATTCTTCTGAATTAATGCCGCAAGAAAAATGGTGTATTTTTTAGTTACAAAAATATTAGTTCGGTCTGAACCATGTATATACGTGCTTCATTAGCTCAATTTCACTTATCCGGTAATACTGCACCCTGCGCGCCGTGGGGTGTCATCGTCCGCAAGTGAGGCGCCCCCCTGTCGCTACCTCCGGCTTGTATTGACAGGATTATTGAGATACTTTGTCTTTTTTATAGAACTATCTTTTGATCGTGTCATCTTAAGCTGATATTTATGTTTCTATTAGTAAGAAATAGTATTTATTTTCTGGATATAACCGTAACGTATGTCCTATTGCCTAACGATGTCTAGTAACTTCATAATTTGATAAAAAAAAGTTCAAGCGTGAAAAGTTAACCAAAAGACAAACTTACAGAAATTGAAATCTGAATAGGAGGCAGTCTCATCAGTTTCTGATAAGGTTTTATATGTTGCTGATATACACAATAATATTTATTACATATATGGTTATCTGACATGTTTGTCTCTATCGAAACTTGTGTAACCGAAATCCGTAGTTATCTGGTAGAAAAGTTCAAAATAGTCTATCAGGAACTTTATCAGCATGTGGTGAAATCTGGCTCTTAGACTCCTATTGGCTGTATAGTAGAATCATTCGCTTTCTGCATTATAAACAGTTTTTCCATTGTAGTAAGAAGATTTTAGTGGACCGTGGCAGACATTTTGTTTCCAAACTTTGAGACAGAAGTTAATTAATTTAGTTTCTTTTAACTATTCAGTAACTTATGTCATGATTTTGCCATGGCATATTACACGATTGAACAGTACGTTCAAATGACAAAATTACATATTTATATATATATACAGTTAGGTGCAGAACTGAGTCAGTACCTTACAATTTTTTAAAAATATCAGTACGAAATTGGTATTAATTACTAAATAAAAAATGTATTGTAATATTTAAAAACTTTATTTCTTGAATGTTTAATTAAAGAAATCTTATAAGTTTAAACCTTATTTTGGTGAATAATCATCACAATTACAATTGGTTCACTTTTGCACCAGTTATAAAATATAATGAAAACATATCTTTAATATTTGGTCCAAAGACCTTTTGCTTTTTCAACCGCATGCAACCTATTTACCTTGTATCCATACCATCATCTTGTACTCGTTCCCACAGAATGTTCAAGTTCGATGGTGGTGCGCTATATTCATTTACAAGCATGCTTTTCAAATATGCTCACAAATTCTCTATAGGGTTGATATCAGGACTCTGAGAAGGTCATGGATGGACTTGAAACACTTGGCTATCAAGCCATTTTTTTACCATTTTTGACGTGTGCTTGGGGTCGTTATCCTGTTGACATATTATTTTATTTGCAGGATATGGCATATTTTCTACAGCATCCATCAGATGTGTTTTAAGAATGCTGAGATACATTCTACTATCCATATTTCCATGGATTTTGTGAATTGGTCCCACACCAAAAGCTGTCAGACATCCCCAAAGTTTGATATTACCTCTACCATGTTTCACCGTTTGTATAAAATTTTTTGCCTGTAATGGTTCCCCTTTTTTCTTCCAAGACCATTTTCGCCCGTCTGTGCTGTATCTATTAATTTTGGTCTCATCGGACCAAATAACCCTCATCCATTCACTTTCAGTCCAGTTAATGTATTGTTTTGCAAATTCTTTTCTTGCTCTAATATTCTTTTTAGTAAGGAGAGGTTCCTTTTTCTTCCCTACAGCTCGCATACCTACATTGTGTAATGCCCGATGAACAGTCCACTTACTCACTGACGTGCCAGTGTCTTGTCTTAAAATTGTCACCGCTTCTGATGCTGAAGACGCTTCACTAGATCTTAAGTATTGAATAAATTTTCTTACGTCTCTGTCAGATATCTTTTTAACACGACCACCAACGTTACTTGGCACAGGAAATTTACACTTTGCTCTTATTCTCTGTACTGTTGATTAACTCACGTTTAACTCTTGAGCGATAAATCTTGTCGATTTTCCACTTTTGAGTAACTCTTTAGCAGATTCTATAATGGACTTCGATGTCGGTTTCATGACTTCAATAAAGCGTACGAAACGTTGCCTTTGCGATATAAAATTACACTGAGTAATAAACAAAGGGAAATTGTCTTTCTCTACTAATCCTGACAAGTTTAAAAATGTTCATACTTGAGCGCAGAGTCAGTAACAAACACGATGCAAAAGTGAGTCTATCACATTCAAATACCTCAACGTTTTAAAACGTAGTAACTGGATTATATCCATTTGAACTATTAACTTGAGGAATATAGATTTAACTTATGGGATAAAATTCTTTAAACATTTTTATTAAATATGGACTTATTTCATGCAATCAAATAATCGTGAAACATTGACTCAGTTCTGCACCTAACTGTATATATATATATGTATTACTAACATGAGTATACGTTAGTTCACGTTGCGTGCATTATGCATTACGCCCAGTTATCGCTCGCAGGGGTGATATGAACCGGCCACCAAGTTCATGCGATTTGACTCCCTTAGACTTTTTTTGAGGAATTTTTAGAAGTCACAAGTTGATTCAAACAAAGCACAAAACTGATGTCAACGCTGAATGTAATACAAGTCATCGCTCAAATTGAGTCCGGTATATGGGTAAGAGTCATTGAAAATTGGAACTCGGATCGTAAGAGAGACAAGATTTCAACATCTACCCGTTCTTGTTGAAAAATCCTATATTTGAGATCAGCACTGTTTCTGACATTGCAAAGAGTTTTGACTTGTGTCTTTCATAGTCGGTCACCAGCTTGATTGTACAACCAGTCTTGGGAATGAAAAAAATTCCAAACGGGACGAAAGAAGAAGATGGCACCTTAGTCAAATTAATTACTTTTATCATCTGTCAAAACGACAATTTTGTATGAAAAATGTACTATTATAAATACAAAATTGTGACATCACTGTTGACTACTCAATTGAACGATATATTTCACTGTGTATTTGATTGAAATTCGTAATAATAATAAAAAGCTATGTTAATTGTATTTGCCGAGATGTTTCGCGATATTGGTTTTAATGAAGTGGACATTGGTATTTATTCACAATACAGTCATCTACCCTGTTGTCCGTATGCAATACGTTAAGTTAAACAAAACGTTACCTTAAATGAGACCTATTTATTATTGAAATTTCGTTTTGACAGTAGAGACAAGAATTCTAAAGTAGTTCAGTGATCGTTCGTAACTGGAAGTAGAAATCGACTAAGTTTTATTCTGTCCAATTTAATTGGTAAATCAATAAAATATGATAATTTTAAGGCCCTGTTTTAGCGCAAGAGCTGATGTAGATTATAAATGACCGTATGTAAACCAACTCAGACAGTTCTTAATGCACAAAAATGGAAACAGGTACATTAAAATCTTCCATTTAATACAATACAGTGTTGTTGGCAGGTTAAGGAAAGCTAGTCTGCCAGCTGTCCCCAGGGAGGATGAGTTGTGGAATTTCATTAATATCCTGTACCATAGCATGTAGCTTGGGACATTGGTATGTTATAATCAAGCCGCTAGCACAGATAGCTTGAATGTTCATTTCTGTGTGTTAAGGCCATAATGAGGAATGGAGCTAAGCTAAGTCAATGATATGATTATCTAATCATGACTGACATGAATGGAAGATGACTGAATGACTTAAAAGTAATGGAAGTATTAGCCAAGTAGCATGATGAGTTAGTTGTCCGAACACGTGAATAATTTTGGAAAAATATGGCGTTTCTTCAGAATACTGTTAGATAAATGTATAATTTCGACAATATTGGTATTAAACTTCTTCAGTTCAATCGTACAGCGCCACATATTCGTGATAAAATTATTTGAAAAGGTTAAGATATCTTCTATTTCCCGACGTTTCGAACGGGTTACAACACTCGCCGTGATCACGATACAGTAGTGTGAGCTTAGTGACGTCTTCGTGACACGCAAGGTATAACTACCCTCATATGGTCGCGTTGATTGTTAGTACTTTCGGTACTTCTACACGCTACACTTAAAATGTCTGCACAATTTGTTTCGTCCCTACAGTGGTGATTGCACCCATTGGTGACAGAATTCCATGATGTTGGTAGTCGATATGTCGGTTGAAATTTTTATATTTATTGATTTCAACCACTTCACGTACTATTGGGTAAAAATAGTTACGAGAGAGGTCGTTGTAGAGAGGACGTCGAGAAACGTCGGGAAATAGAAGGTACTGTAACCTTTTTAAATGATTTTATCGCGAATAAGTTCCGCTGTGCATCAAAACTATGTACGTGAAAAAATCTTTCTCCACTTTATAAAGTAAATTTTTGTAGGTTACATATAAACATCAGAACATAACTTATGTGACATAGTACTATATTCAATACACTGTAAAAAATACAACTGAAGTCTGAAGAAATTGAAGGCTGAATATGTAAACTTACAATTTCCTCCATCCAGAATACGCATGACAAAAAATTCTATTTTTGGAACGAAGTTCCTTACGGCAGGCTTGGAGGGGATAGGGATTTTGCTGCGGGACCGAACTAAAAAAAATGTGATAGTAAAACCGTAAGAAAAAATCCGTGGAATAAAACCGTTAAATGAGACGTGCGCAGGCGCGACAGTCGCATACACAAGCGAGTAGTGTATAATACCTTTCTCTTTCTCCCTCTTTCGTTACGGAATTTTCGACCGCACACATCACATTTACACGATTGACTCCGCAATTCCATCTTTTCGGGTGCTTTTGCTCCCATTTTGTAACTAGCATTGGCTTTCACAATCGCATATGCAGTAATATTACAAAAAAAAATGTAAATATCTTCCTTGTGTTTGCTTTTTTACATGTTACTGTTACATTTGAAATCAATTTACATGTTACTGTTACATTTGAAATCAATTTACATGTTACTGTTTTGTCTAATGTGCATTGTCATGTGTTAGAAAGAGGTAGAAATAGTACGAATGTTAAGTGCGTGATAGATAGTATGAAACGTAGCACACATGACGCGCTTTCGTAAATGTCAAAGTTAGCGTTTTGAAATTGTTTCATTTTTCGTTTAGAAATAGAAAGAGTGTTCGTATCATTTCTTGAGAATACTTGAGATTATGGAATAAAAAATATATCTATAATGTGAGTATTCGCGACGTGCTTGTCCATGAATTCATGAGTATATACTATGCATTGGCGGGGTGGAGTGGTAATAGAAAGAGAAGGGATGAGAGAACTATTTTTCTATTTCTATGTAATTTTATGTTGTCAAACAAAAACAAAGAGACATATTTTGTTATTTTAGTTGAAATATGAATTATGATGCTTTTTTATTTTAAGTAATTTATTATTTTATTTCCTAAAATACTTTCTTGTCCTTAAATAAAAAGTAATCAGCAAAATTTAAGAGAAAAATCAAGAAAACCTACATAATATTAAGCACGATTTTTTTTGCAAATTGTGTCGATTCTACATTATCCGAAGGAACTTCGTTCCTACCTGTCCCACGACACCATTTCATTTAGTATGTAGTAGTCTGTTATGTACACTAAAATGTATCTTTCTTTTACATAGATATTTACATGTTTTACGAGTTCTTTTAGAATCACTAGACTTCGAGTTATTATAATAACGGAATTAGTATTCTAAAGCTGATTAACTGCACTAAGTCCACACAAGTTTACTGCACTATTTCAGTATTTCGATTCCACAGACGGATATCCAAGTTTAGAAGACACACAAAGTTAGAAGCGTTTCCTAAAGCTGTCTGAACCATGACCTAAGTTCTACAAATTGTACATCACATTCTAAACTTCACCCTCGAAGCTTTACTTTCATTCGATTTCCTAGTGTAAACATAGCGCCAGTAGTTTCAATTAGTACAGTCCCAAACCGAACAAATTTCCGGGAAAAAAAAAACAACATGTTACAGTGTTGACGTTCCGTTTGCCGGATAATACCGATCATTTCCAAGTTTTTACAGGTTGTACTGTGAACGTGGAGCTTTTATCCATATGAGAATCCGTGTTGTGGATAAGTTTAGCCATTTGCATAGATTTTTTTCGTTATTGCTTCTTTTGAGTTCATTCTAAATCGATGCCGAGGTGTAGCATAGGTGTAGGATCGATTCCTGTATTTGCATACTAAATGTAGAAACTGTACGGTATGACATGAAGTAATAATAAACTAATGAAATTTATTATAAATCTTGATAAATAAAATAAACACTGGTTAGTGAAACGGCTAACCTATATTAAAAACTTAAGAAAAGAATATGAACAAATACTTTTAGGTAGATATATAATAAGACATATATAGTGACAAGATAGCAGATTGTGTATAACCCGTCCAATACCCCAGGGTCTGTAGACGAGACTTTACGACTCGGAGGGTTGATATTTGTTTAATGGCTGCGGCTATGTTTTGGGCTCCCAGTGTTTTTAAATGTTGATAATTCAGTAAAGATAAGGAAATATTGAAGTAAGAGCTCAATTGTTTTCATCTAATCATGATGATTTTGTTGATAGTGATACCCAGTTGATTTCGGGATGAATGACACACATACATGTAACAGATATAAGGAACACCTAGACCCAGAACAACAATTTGTGGATCATAAAAAACGTTATACGTGACGATTAAACCTATAACCCTTATAATTATATTCCTGCCTTTTTTTTTCTACATTAAGAGCCTGCCAAAGTGACTCTAATCTGCCTGATGGAAAGCATGTGTAGAATCCAAGAGTTGTGGTCACCATACTTATTGCAAATGCAGACAATGCAGTATGGTGATCCACACAATGGCGGCTTTGTGAGATGCTTTTTCATACCCCGCTTCGGGACGTAAAAGGCATGACAGTCATCGTGACAGTGTAAGGCTTACACAGTTATCACGATAACTGTCACCCCTGCATCAATGGGCCTCCGGTCTGACACTCACCAACGAAACACGACAACACGGATGCTGGCGTTTTAGGTTGGGCCTACCTTATTTTGTGTTGATTTGCTATTGAGTCGTGTGATTTTTATTTGAAAACAAATGCTACAGCAAGACATTTGACAAAAGTTACACTTTATCATAAAATTGAAATACTTACTAAAGAGCAAATTCCAACTAGTTAAAAAGGACACAAACTCGAGTAAGAAGCGTCCGACCGTACAAAGGCTAAATCAGAAGTTGTTGAGAATACTCTAATGGAATCAGGAACTCCTTTTACTATCATGTCTTCAAGACATACCTACATATATTAAATTTTCAACATGAACTCTGAATTCCAAGGAAAATTTTCTGCAAGCTCAGTAACTAGGACTATTTATATTAATGGATGGAAAGTTCTGCAGAATAAGAATTTAAGATATTCGATTCTACTTACGTGTATGCTTCTGACTGACGCGTTGGTTGCTCTAGTGGATCGATGGATCCAATGATAGTGAAATCCATATTTAAATCGTTGGGTACTTTAGAACACCTAATCGCACAAGAGAAAAAGTAACTGCATTCTATATTATGTTAAGATATACAATTGGAAATAAGTTTGGTTATCAGCAATCTCGTTACCGTAGCATAGATTTTGCCTAGTGTGGTTAATTTGCCGTATATTATTTAACTCGGCATTTCTAACTCGATTTTAGAAGTAGAGAATAAACTCACATTTCAGAATCACTCTATCTCATAAAACTTCATCTACGAACGTTAAAAGTTTTGCAAACGATTTAATTTCTTCCCCGTGGCATGCATAGTCAATTCGAATAAGTTTCATTATAAAACTTGTCCGATTTCCAAATCTAATAAGAAATCGATAATGTGAGGCACTTACTCTTATCGAAGACATAATGACGCATTGCTTACAAGTTTGTATAAGTTATTATACAAAGATAATATTAGCTATGTGTCTAAGTAACATACTATCTACTACGAAATTTTATTTCCAAAATGACCCCTTTTGATATTCTTTTAAGCCGTCAGACCACCAGACTTTGCAATGGGGATATATTGTTTCGTTGGTGACTGCGAGACCGGAGGCTCATTAATGCAGATGTGACAGTCATCGTGGTAACTGTGTAAGCCTTACACTGTCACGATGACTGTCATGCCTTTTACGTCCCCAAGCGAGGTGTGAAAAAGCATGTTACTAGGCCGCCATAGCGTGGGTCACCATACCACATTGACTGCATTTACAGTGAGTATGGTGACCACAACTCTTGGATTCTATTCATGCTTTTCATCAGGCAGAGTAGTGTCACTTTAGGAGGCTCATAGTAGAGAAAAAAAAAATGGCTCTGCACTTGAGATAAGGGGGATTCGGGATCAATTGTTGTTAAGATTTTCTTCCAAACTATCCACTTCCAACTCTTTAGCGAAAAAAATTTTGTTAAGATTTGAATACTCTAATATTTTGAATACATATCTGAAAGTAGGCTTAACCGGTTTTCAACCTTAAATACGATCTTGTAATACAGTTTTCAGGATTACGAATAAACAGTAAAGCTAGCTGAAACAAATCGCCTTATTTGATACGATCACCATTTGATAAACATGTAAATAGATTATATTATCAGAACAAGCCTTAACAGTCCACTGCTGGATATAGGTCTGTCCTTAGAAAATATAAATAAAAGTATATTTAACAAATAATATACCACCATATAATAATAAATTTACCACCATATCGCAACTCGTTCATTTTCACAGTATTAGGATGTACCAACCTGTAGCAGCGCGGTATGCACTCGGCACGTGCAGACGGCTCCGTTCTTGCGCGCGCAGGGCGTGCCGAGCCACGCGCACGTGCCGCCGCCGCGCTGCATCGCGCGCGACCATCCCTGGGAGCGCACCGCACGCGCTACACCCCTTCACATTACTCGCAACACCACACTTGTACACTGACTGGATATTTTAGGCAACGCACTTATTTGCAGTGTTCAGATTTGGCGTTTCGTTTTATGTCCTTAATTTAGTGTTCGTTAAGTTCGTTTCCTGTTCAGTAAACGTCAAAACTAAAAAATCTTTTTAATCTTAATCTATGCTTGACTGCGTCGTTAGTCTTGCGACTAGCGTATGCTACTTTCGATCAAGAGGGGTTTTGATTCGTGGATCGGGCGAAACAACCCAATAACACATTGAGTTTTTTTAAAAGAAATCCTAGCAGCAGCCCGGAGTATGAAAGAGAGCCTATTAAGCTGTCGGTCCTGGTTGTCATGATAATCTTTTGCTATATTATTGGAAAGTCAGTAGTTCAACCTTCGAATTCACTTGCCCCTCAGGGTTGCAGAGGTCCAATATCAATCGCTCCGTTAAAAATTGATAGTCAAGTAAAATCGACTGAACTAGTAATCAATCTCAAATAATTCTGGAAATAACAAAGCTTATATATTCGATTCTAACCCAACAGTAAGATATTATAATGAACAGACTGACTGCGTTTAAATTTATCTATAATAATCCAGGTCTTTAGAAATATATAAGTATGTTTATTAGCGATACGGGTACCGTAATATAGGTTCAATATAATCTAAGATCTGAAGGTCGTGTGAGATGTGTCATGTTATTATTTTTCACTATGCGGCATTCAGAAATACTTCAAATTAGGGTAATTTGTGGTAAATTATTAACACTGACTGATACGAATCGTACAGGCAGTAGAAATATACAAGGAAATTGAACCACGAGTAATGTTTAATCGTATGTAGATCTTGTAATTCTTTTTGTCACGATTTTGTTACTTCACTATTTTTTTTTTAATTATGAGTTTTTTTACATAAAATGCTTTGTATTTTAAGAATTCGTTAATATTGGAATCTAACATCCGGCGTAAATATGTTGCAGGAGTACTTGGGACCGATGCTACTGAAATTTGCTTGCTACAATCGTAGCACATGGTTTATCCCCAGCAGACTTCTTTATATGGAGTTATTTGAAGAATCGTGTTTACATCAATAAACCAAATACACTACGTCAACTAAAACAAAAAAACACCAACGAAATGTCGGAGAACTCGTGGTCTCTTTGCTGAGAAGTATTCAAAAATTTCGGTGCTCGCTTTGAAGAGTGCAAACGTCGAAACGGTGGTCATTTAGACGATGTAATTTTTAAAAAATAAATTCCAACTAATTAGTTTTCTTGTAAATAAACAATTTTTATAACAGATCAAATAGTTTTTTTATATGATTTTTTCAAATGTTAACTTATTCGTGGCTCATCCTACACTCACCGGCACGGAATCTTGGCCAAACTCATAACATGCGATAACATTTTTTGAAGGGTGTCGACTTTGTTCTTATCGTGTAAGTGGGTAGAAAAAATGTTTATGTTCATCTCAAGAGGGTAATTCACTAATTTGAAATGCATTTTGGTCTGCGTTTTAAAGTTTAGTTAAATCGTGTCATTAATCCGACGAAGTCGAAGTTTTTAATTGTGCTCTAAAAATTTTAAGTTTTAATTTGACAAAGACTTTTGTTGTTATAGTGGTTAATAAACACCTAAAGGCTCCTTAGGATCCATAAAAATGCCTTTGTCATCAAGTCAGATAGCACAGGCAGTGGCATTAGTCGAACAAGGTTTGACCCATCGTGAAGTGGCTATTGTCCTAAACGTGCCGCGTTCTTCGATGCAATGTGCACTAAAACGGTATCAAGAGACTGGCCGCTACACCCAAAGACCAGGTAGTGGCGGTGTAAGATGCACATCAGCTCGTGACGACCGCTTTATTGTGTTAGAGATTTTAAGAAATCGCTTCCTGACCGCTGTTGAGATCCGTCAGCGGCTTCAAATCTCCAGAGGTGTGAATGTTAGCGAGCGTACGGTGAGAAGACGTATGGAAGAAGTTAATTTGAGAGCAAGAAGACCAGCCCGTGGACTTTTGAGGACTAACTGGACTTTTGAGCAATGGGCAAGGGTTTTGTTTACAGTCGAGTGCAGGATCGCTTTAAATGCACCTGATGGTCGACAACGTGTCTGGAGAAGGAAAGGGGAACGCTATTTGGCGATGACAACATCACCGACGGTCAGTTTTGGCGGAGGCTCTATAATGGTATGGGGTGGCGTGAGTTCTGATGCTCGTACGGAATTAGTCATCGTCAATAACGCCTTAAATGCAACTCGATACGTCGAAGAAATTCTTCAAGATCATGTTGTGCCCTTCGGAGGGTTTATTGGTTATGACCAATTCATTTAAATGCATGATAATGCCCGTCCACATGTTGCTCACATCGTGAATGATTACCTTCAAGAGGTTGGTGTTCAAAAATTGCAGTGGCCAGCTCGCAGCCCGGACTTAAATCCGATAGAACACGTATGGGACAAACAGAAACGAGCAATAAAGTTATCATCGAACCCACCACAAACCCTTAACCAGCTTCGAGATGCTGCACTTACTGCCTAGCGCGACTTATCACATGTCAACATCAAGAACAACAAAGCATGAAGAAGAACAACAATCATCCAAAGCATGCCAGACCGAATGCAGGCGGTCATTAGGGCTAGAGGAGGCAACACACGCTATTAAAAAGGGCAGAAAGCGACAAAAAATCAAACATTTTAAATTCGTAGTGCTTTTAACTCTAGTGTAAAATTTTGTGAAAACGTGATTTTTTGCATAAACTTCATTATGAACCCGAAAAACCTTTTAATGTGAAAAGAAGTGATCAGGAACGTTAACTGGATAGACTCCGATCATAATTAGCCAAAATTTGTAGAGCTAAGTGAAAAAAAAAGGAAGTTGTCATACGTTTTGTACTTGGCCAAGTTTCCGTGCCGGTGAGTGTATATAACACATAGACTTCATTTCAGTTCCAAAAAAGGAAAATAAAATTTTGAAAAAAAACCGCGATGGTTTGCACGTAATTGAAAAAGGCTAAAGTAATTTAAAAACGCCCGCATAAAAAAAATATTTAACGAGAGATAATAAACGTAAAAAACTTTTTATATGTAGAGCTGATCTCTCGTGGAGTCGGTCATATAAACAATAGAGTATCAGTTTTCATAGCACTTTCCCACGTACCTATTTGGTTCTCGAAGATATAGTGTTCCAATAACACATCCAACCTTCGTACCTACTTAACATACCTACGCACTTAATAAAAAACCAAAGATTATCGGTCGATTGAGTCGGCAGTTTTTAATTTATTTTATCTCTTTTCAATTTCCTTTTGACTATCGTGGCGTTTTTCGAAAATTTTTTTTTTTGCTTTTTATTTCAAGCTTTGTAGGTAGTTTATTTAATAGTAATAATATATAAGTATTCAGAGTTACCTTTGCCCGAGGCTTTGCTGTAACTAAACACGACATAATTACGTTGAATGAAATAAAATATATTACAGGAGCGCCCCTAGTGAGTGGCTACCGTAACATCTATCTAAGAACCTTCACAAATCAACAACTAAGCCATTACTGTAAACCGCATCAAGGTCGGACTAGTAGTTTTGGTTTTGCACAAACAACATGTTACTGCAGCGCTCTGTGGTGAGTTGTCCTCGTAAAACATATCTAAGAAGATCATGCAATAATCGAACCTGAACCCATAACTAAAAATCACATCAAGATCGGTCTAGTAGATTTTGAGATAAATGACAACATTTGTACAAACATACCCTCACCTCAAACGCATATATATTGGTAAAAAAAAGATAACAAATAAAAAAAACTTAATACAGTGGTGATACCATTTCTAGACACCTGTGTTACAATGTTGTTGAGAGAAAATTTACATTAATTTGCTGTATACTGTAATGTTTAGCCGTCTTTTGAGACTTCTCCCCACCTTAAGCCCAAGGGGTGGAGCGGGTCTACCTAGTTTCACTCTGGGTGATAACTTCACTTACTCCGTGAAAAACAGCGAATAAATTGCTTAACACCGGTTCGCTGTGACGCCGTGTCATAGAAAACCGGTGTTGTATATCACTCCACTTTCTAAGCCGTAAAGTATGGACTACACAGATTGGACCAGAGATAGAGATATTCTATGGTACAATACATACATACATACCCTCAATTTCACTTATAGACGTATTTCTATTACTGGAGTAACTTTTACACGGCGTCAAATAAACTCGTTCTTAATCTACATAATATTTGACACAGCTCAACATTTGCATTTCAATTCCATATATTACTTTTATCCCTAGCTTTTGCACTTCAAGGTTAACTTTTTTAATCAATATGATAACTTGAATGTGGTGTACAGTTCTATGCAGACATTCAGTTTGACTTTCATGAGTTACATTAGAATATTCAGTTTCATTAAAGCTTCCAGTTGCTTCAAGTGTCTTCACTGTGTGATCATCCTTTCATAGGCCACTGCCAGACATAGCCTCTTCTGAGAAAGGAAGTTTGAGTACCCTGAATCTGTGGCAGGGGTTACTAGAAGGGAGACACAAAAAGTTGTGGCTATTGAGCTACAACTGTTCTTGGCGACGGTATTAATTTGTCTGTAAGTGACCCGCCTGGTCCTTTGCCCCTTGACTTATATTTTAAGCGACCACTTTGGCGCTTTCTAATGCACTGAATGTAGATTCAAACCCCAAATGTGGCAACACTTTATATGAAGCACGAATTATTGTTCTGAGTCTAGGTATTCTTTGTTATCGTGTCTTGCATGTTTGTAAAGTCCCCGCGACACAGGAATATTCCTAAGGCGGGCGTTCTTGTGAAACAAATAAACAAAGCAACAATTTTGTAATTCAAATTGTAAGCATTGATCTGATTTTACAAGCCAATTGCGTCAAGCGGGACAGTTCCTATCTATAAATAATTGTTTTATGGTGATATAACGCATCAAAAGTCAATGAGTGTTGTCGTAAGTGCATAAATACATTTGCATGTTAGTGTTTGTTATGGATGTCAGTGTATGTGTAGAGGTTGTGTATGTTGTATCCTTACGCCTTTTTCGATGTCTTTACGTTTGATGTTTAATGCTGGATATTTCGGGAACTTTCTTCGCTGCGTGCGCATTATATGTGTTTTAAAAGTATCTATACTCATAACTATAGATACTATTTTTTATGAGGGGCCTGCCAAAGTGACTCTAGTCTGCCTGATGGAAAGCATGAATAGAATCCAAAGAGTTGTGGTACACCATACTCATTGCAAATGCAGACAATGCAGTGTGGTGACCCACACTATGGTGGCCTAGTGAGACACTTTTTCACGCCACGCTTGGGGACGTAAAAGGCACGACAGTCATCGTAGCAGTGTAAACCTCAGATACTTGTCACGATAACTGTCACCCCTGCATCAATGGGCCTCCGGTCTCGCACTGACCAACGAAACACGACAACACGGATGCTGGCGCTTTAGGTTGGTTTTCAGTGCGAGGGTAGTACTGCCCCGGTCGAGCTGGCCCGTTCGTGCTGAAATCAGCGTGGCTCTACTACCTTCTAAAATATACTTTATTCACTAGAATGTTGCTGACATAAACCCATAGACTAGAAATTTTACTGCAAAAATTTTCTTCATACATAAATAAACATATTGATGTTTAACTAAAACCAATATTACGACTAATTGCCACTTCAGAATCCCTTTATCGTACATTGACTTCCCAAAAACGTTTCAATCTTCTCATTTATCTACCGACCTCCTTTAGGCAAGGTGATACACACCGGAATGGGGTCGTAAACCTCTCCAATGACTGTATATACATACATAGCGACAGGTACTACCAACATTGCTGTAATATTTAGGACGTCAGTATTTTTGCATTTAATTTGTATATTCTAGTATTTTTTTTTTGTACTTGAGATAATAAATAACTAGTGCGTTTAGTTATTGCAATATTCTCAAGGGAATCAATTACTTAATGTTTTCTGAGGAAATAAAGAGAAATCGTAGGACAGTCACGTCATGGCTCAAAGCCCGTGTCAAACAATTTTTTTTATTTAATTTCGCCGAGTGCGTGAGGATATCTGAGGCCTTTGAGTGTCTTTAACTAATTTGGGGCACTCAAAGAGCGGCTACGCATTTGTGTCTCTAGGGTCGTCGATGTCCATAGGCAGCGATAGTTACCTTCACTCACCATCGTTTTTCGTGGGAAGTTGTAAGTAGCCCAGTAGGGAGACTTTTGTTCGATTTATAATTTCTATTCTATATACCTTTTAAATACATATTCATAAAGTGATAAAAAGTGCTTTTGTATTCAGTAAATTTAACAATGCCTTTTGGAAAGTGGCATCAAAAATATGTGGACAGAGTTATTTCATTTTTTCTTTAATGTTTTTATTTTTGCAAAAAATTCTAACCAAACTTATTTCGTTATTTTCGCCATTTTCCGGCCATTTTTTCCGATGTTTGACAAGAGCATTAAAAGATGGCAATAGTCACAATAATATTAAGTGTCAGTCGGAAGGACACCCACGTTTACTTTGAAAATATTTTGAAAAGGGCTGAAATATCTTAAGAAACCCGACGGAACTGTGTCGTAGTTCCGGGAACCGCAGCATCCTTGTATAAATAAAATGAGAGCTATGTGTACTATTTTTTTTAAGTAACATTTTTCAATGATATCCTTTTTCTTTCACATACATTTTCTTTTATTTTAACAAACCTCCATAGGCAAACTTACTACTATATGCAATTGCATATGTAAAAACTTCGTCAAAGAAAAATCCAGTGATAACATTATCAAGATACGGAAACTACTAGCCTTTACGATTGTGCAAAAATATAAGTGACAAGTTAAGTACCGACAATAGGATACCAGTAAGAATTACAAAATTGTTACCGGTAAGAGTAACCTCGGGGAAGGCCTATGTTCAGCAGTGGTCATCTTTTGGCTGTCATAATGATGATGGTGAATCATTTCGGACTATTATCACTTGCAACATTATTTTACATTTCACGACCTAACAATAATTGTAGACTTAGTCAAATAATTAATTTTTAATTCATATGTTTTTGTATGAACGATACTCTAATATCGTTTCATGAATCCTTGAAAAAAATACATACCAATTGGTTAAGAAATTAAACCGTGCCAGTACTATAAACAAACTTAAATTCGCCTTTCTAATTGTATCCACGACTATAAATTTGTGAGCAATGAATCTGGGTCGGATTCCCTTAACTACCTTAAAGTGGTGTCTCGCTTGCAACGAGCGTTCTTGGTACCAGCAAAGACGACGCATGAAATAAGGAAAATCTCCTTCTACGACGTTTAGAGGGCTTTTTCTTTCACAGAAAAATTTGTTCATTAACTTGGTTACTTTTCCGATTATTGATTTTTTGTGAATGTAATGCAAAGTATTTTATTTATACGTATTATTTTTCACTAAGCTACTTTTTTTAGCATTCGAGATTTTCCGATATCTTCATGTGACCCGACTGCTTTCAAGTGTTAACAAAATGTGAATACAAGTTTCCTCTCCATTATTCAACACGTCAGACTTGTCGGGAGCCGAACTGTTGGGTGCTTCTGGAGCGTCTGTTTGCATCAGACAACAACTATCTACTTCTGTGAAGTGTGAGCACACTTTGTGATTATCTATATGGTGTTAAACTTATGACGGCTCTTGTCAGCTGAAATGTGAAGTCTGTGAGAAGACGGGGAACAGCGTATATTTGTTTTGGGTAAGTAATATAGATTGAGGAGTTGGTTTTTTTGTTCAACTATTTGTATGTATGTGTGCACGCGCGCGCGTGTGTATGTGTTTTAGCTGGCATTGAGCTAATTTTTATACAAATTTTTGCAATTAAATTGTACGACAAAAACCATTACTTACTGTATTTAAAATTTATTAAACACTTTCTTAAACTGCATAGAGCTTTAGCTTATTGAATTCTTTTTTAACCGAATAGTGCTTTCAATTATAACTCATGGATGTTGGAGGACATACCGACGTTTGTGTGGATGACTTTTTAAACTTACCCTTTATTAAATTCATAACAAGTGTAACAGTGCCTGTGCCAGAGATTCCGTCGAAGCAAACCGTTCCGCTTCATGAAAAAGGGTTCTATAAGGACCGAAATTAATCGCGTATCCTAGAAATATAGTATGTATGTAACGACTTCTATAACTTTGTATTTTATGGAGATAAGGTTGGATAAGCGGTTAGTATCATTAAGATACTTTAAATAAGATCCTTCCAACTTCCTACGTGTACCATTAAGTCTAAGGTCTTTTGATTTATTTTCATTGGGCATTTAATGACACGTATAGTCATATTTTTAACACACTGCTATTAATTTCACATACTATCAAAATAAGCGTATATTTATGTTTTTTTTTAAACTATACATTACACAAACTATGTATTTCTTAGTGTATACTTATCGGATCCTTTTTACAAAGGGTTTACAAAGGGCTCTGTTGGTCGATTCCCGTCTAAGACTAATAATGTGATAAGCACGACTATATGTTGTGTTTGGGTGTAAATTATCCATAATATGTATGTATATAGACTTATAAGATAGTTGAGGCTCGTTGATTTCAGCACGAATAGGCCGGCTCGAACGTGGCAGTACTACCCTCCCATAAAAGACAAACCAAGCAACAGTATCCGTGCTGTCGGGTTTCATTGGTGAGTGCGAGACCGGAGGCTCATTGATGTAGAGTACGTTGTAGTGGTAAATGTGTGAACATTGCACTGCTACGATGACTGCGTGTTTGTGTATTTTACGTCTCCAAACGGAGTGTGAAGAAGCATCTTCACCATAGTGTGGGTTGCCATACTTTATTGTCTGCATTGGTAATAACTATGGTGATCACAACTCTTGTATTCTATTCATGCTTTCTATTTGGCAGAGTAAAGCTACTCTGTCAGGCTCTTATAGAAAAAAAAAGAAAATATTTTTGAGTAAGTTCTGTCCAATTTAGAATCAAAAGGACGTATATGAGATCTTTGAAGTTATTGTTATTACTTATTATACAGAACATGTCTGAATATGTCAACACAATTCCAAAAACAACAAAAAAAATGATGTTATTTCTTAATTTGCAACACGAAAAGATTGACTTCAGAAATAACTAGACATCAACTAGACCTTATTACGTTAACTACACAGATAATCTTTCCTTCTCCAATTTACCGTGAAGCCTCTTTACGTCAACCTGTAAACGTGTTATCAATTCTCCTCTGCCCTATTTCTTAACAAGTGTAATGCGAGCTCGCTAACTAGTCCCGGTTGGATGTACCAGCTTGAAGACGGGTTGCACGTTACCTTCAACGCTGGTTCATTAGAGCGGGCGTCGTGTATACAAATTGAAGGGTTCAGGATTTTTCTTGTTTGAATATTTAGTTACGTGATAAAAAAACACACGAGAATAAAGTTGACGATAATTGTACACTTATTAAGGTATGGTAGAATTATGAATAACATTATAACTAAGAAGAATAGAAGACTTTAGTGACCATGGAAGCCAATAAATATGACCTAAAGCGAAGTAAAAACTTTAGTATTGGTTAGAGATAATACTGCATCTAGAAATGTAGGAGCAATTATTTTTAGCAGGATGTGAGATCAGCTTTAGTAAAATTGTCTAGGATCGCCAGAACTCTTTAAGTATTTTTTTCTATCTCAATCTTAGCTTCAGAATCTTAAAAGCCATCTTCACTGCTGATCAAGCTCCTGATAGAGTATTCTGAACTTATGCCTGATCAACTACAAGTCTAGATTTTACAAGTAATATGTACAACTCACAACCAACAGGGTCTTTTGACTGCCTCGATGAGGTAGCGCTACCAAATGTGACTGCTGTGCATTTGTATGATCTCCAAATATTTGTTTCGGAGTTTAGATGTTTTCTATGTATAGTATGTGTGTATTTTCTATATGTCAAATGTCCGAAATATTTATTTATTAATATTTTGTCAGGTAAACATTGATATTTCAGTAATTTTTATCTGTTAATTCGTGTTACGTGGCGTATCTAAAATTTTATCAGGATCTGGTGAAATTGGCTTTTAGTATATAGTATAATATTGTATCATAAGTGTTTTAAATGTGTAAAGGTTTTTATATTTGCTAGTTTATCTATTAACTTATTTAAATAAATGATAGAATCAATTTTTATTGTCTCTGAGAGAATTACTATTTAAGTCTGTGAAATGAGTGCAATGTTAAAATAACTTCCAAGTGTAACTTTCATTCTAAGTTTAATACATATAGTCCCTTTAAACGCAGATATTGTTTACTTAATGCAATGGCATAGTGTTTTGCTGGTTTTCGGAACAACAATACATTACCGAGAAAGCTCAGTGGGTAGGACGTGATTCGTGACCGTCTTAGGCATCGCGCCAACGAGCTTTAGATATTGTTACTTCGATTTGTACAAGAAATGTTGCCAA
The DNA here is from genome assembly GCA_949316085.1 of Hypercompe scribonia. Classification (NCBI taxonomy): domain Eukaryota; kingdom Metazoa; phylum Arthropoda; class Insecta; order Lepidoptera; family Erebidae; genus Hypercompe; species Hypercompe scribonia. Next base: position 21,852,534 of record OX438980.1, on the reverse strand, counting down.
AAGTTTAAAGGTAGTACCAGTTATTCAATAGGAGTTTCAGTAGCGTGAAGTAACGTTAAGTTTTTCTTAATTTTGTCTTCTACTATATACCCATCGATTAATTCGCAGATGGTTTCAAAATAGAGTGCATGTTAGCCATAAAATTGCAGCTTTGATTCCTAATTACATGTTACTGTTATGTTTCCTAAGCAAAGGCTTACATAACTAATATAACAGTTCAACAAATAGAAAATATGCGTTTCGAATCTTTGAGTTGGATTGATTAGAATTAGTGTCGATATTGGCACTGAAACCTGTAGGATAAAAACTGAATTTTCTGACTTGTTTCATTAGCTGTATGCAGTTTACTGTAACAGTTGATATTTGTTGGATGGTGTCGTTCGAAACTTAACTGATTTTTCATATTTGTTACCTTACTTTTGTAAACGAGGATTAGTACTCTGCATCCGATTTAAGATGGATGGATACCTATTTCTTCTCTTCTTATCTTTCTACACAGACACATTGAATATAAAAATCGGCTCAGAGTGTAAACATCACAATATTTGCCTCAAGAACGAAAAGACATAAGACACAAGGATAAGCAAACAAAGTTATAAACTTATAAGCGTTTCTAGCTACAACCATTTGATTCAATCTTGCATGACGGTCACGTTTTAGTAACGTGACAACATTTGGACTTATATTTCAGGAGAGACGTGAAAGAAAAAGTTAGAAAATAGATATAAAACGCAACGGCTATATTTTACAGGTTACAGGTATTGCTTGAGATTTGGTTACGATTGAATTTTAACACTCCTAATGTCTGTTTGCCCAGACGGAGTTAAGACCTGCCTCTTATACTCGTATGTCGAAATATTAAAGAGGTCTGTGAAGGTTATATTTGTTGTCATGACAGGGGAAAGTCAAACAAATTAAAAAGTGTTTTCTTTGCGCTAAACTTCTAGTAAGTTTTTTCAGGGATTAACACATAAATTAGATCATCATCATCTCAGCCAAAATACGTCCTCTGCTGGACATAGCCCTCTCCCAAGGTTCTCCACAACAGCCGGTCCCGTGCCGCCCGCAACCAGCAGCTACCCGCGACCTTTACCAGGTCGTTGGATCACATTGTGGGGGCTTACCAACGCTGCGTTTCCCAGTACGCGGTCGCAACTTCAGAACTTTACCGCCCCATCGGCCATCGTTTCTGCGTGTGATGCTTGTGATAAATGATTACGGATGCCGTATGAGGTAAGGGAAATCAAAACGATAAATCTATGCAAGAACACTGGATAACACTATACCCTTATTTGTAATGCTAATACGGTACATATTTAATTGTAAGGAAGAAAAAAGATATTTGGATCTTATGTGAGCACTACAGTCTGGATTTGGCTTTATGGGGGATGACTGTTAAATGTGGTGGATAAATGGTTAAGTAATGTATAAGCGATGAATTATGGAGGGTTAGACTCAGGTAAAGGATGAATTGTTGAACGTTTTAGAAGTACGATGGGTGGATTTCTTATCCAGATATTATTTAATGCGTGTCTATAATGCAGCGAGACATATTCGTATAGTCCAGCGGCATCTAAGTAGTTGAGATAAAAAGTACTTGAGCTGAACATCGGACGTAGAGTGGACATAAGAAACTGCTAGGTAATAGATAAAATTTTAAATTCCTTCCTCGTGTTGTCAAATAGCTTGTAAATATGCAGCTGGAACTCTTCAAAGTGTATAAGAGTAAATTGTAACAGAGATAAAAGTATTTACGAGTACACGCAGACGTCAAAACTAGTACTACAATGAAAACTAGACATCAAACAGACACAAAGCGAATGCCTCACGTGTTGATTGTAAAACTTATGCAAAACGGCGCAACTTATTTTAATAGTATACGAGTACTTTGTATATTTAACACATCGATATGGACATCTAAATATATCGTTAACTGCGAAACTTCCTAATCACAGATACAAGTACCAATTCAACACATATCGCTCAACTATTTGAATGAAAACCTCAGCCGAATAATCTATACATACAAAATTATTTGCCTTGACTGCTTGTCCGATTTGCTAACGTAGAGCGTAACTACTAGGGTACAACCTTGAATTTTTTGTAGCTGTTACTTTGAAGAAATGCTTTTCGGAAATTGCAAACTGTAAGGGGTAAAAAAAAACGACAAATGGTTACATGGAAATGATCACTTTCAAAGTTAGAAACACGATATAAGAAATAATCTAGTGAAGCTTGTTGTTATTAAAATTTCGTCGAGAAACTCACTTTTTCGTCGAGATACGAATTGTACTGAAAGAGTAACCTGAGTCATGTCAAATTTCAACTTAATCCTACCGAATTGACGACCCTCAATTACACCGTTATGGCTGAGAGTTAATCCCATAGAACTCGGTCAACTAACTCCTGACGAGTGACGCTTAACACTAATCCTTTGAGCTGACTTACGGAGTTATATCTATGCTGAACTTGCTGACAGTGTTAGAACGGAGTTTGGCTTTTATGATATACAAGGTTTTGTGATGCAGCGAGTTTGAAATTGTTTCTTTATGAAAAGGAAAATGACAATTACACTAGAATATAAATACATAGACACATTCGTGTTCTTATCTCCAAAACGTAGATATGAGTGTTATAAAAAAAGAATAATCACATAGTTCCAATAAAATCAATTGGTGATCGCATTGAAAAGCATGTATATTGTGAAGTGACAACATTCGTGCTTTTGTGTATCGTTGGTGAGTGCGAGACCGGAGGCCTATTGATGCAAGGGTGACAGTTGTCGTGGTAAATGTGTGCAATACAATGCTACGATGACTGTCATGTCTTTTACGTCCCCAAGTGAGGCGTAAGAAATCGTAATACGCCGGCCATAGTGTGGATCACCATACTGCATCGTCAGCATTCGTTATGAGTATGGTGACTACAACTTTTGGATTCTATTCATACTTTCCATCAAGCAGAGTAGAGTCACTTTGGCAGATTATTAAAATAAAAAAAAAAGCAACATAAAATCAAAGGGATATATTAGCTATTTTTAGACTTTCGCAATTTTTATACCTTTTCAAATAGTTTTGTCGCGAATAAGTCCCGCTGTTCAACAAAACTATGATATACTAGCTGTTGCTATCATAGTAATGGCAATGTAAAATATTAAAACTGTTCTCACTAGTATCGATTTTTGATAGAATTTCTGTAAGTTTGTGATCTTTATACGAATAAGTTTCAAACCCTTGAGAGTGTTTTTTAAAAACCTAATCATTCGCAACATAACACTATATTAAGTGACATAAAAGCAAGACAAGCAAGATAAGTATAAAATATTACATTTAAACCACACAACTTGCTAAACTCATGTTAAATTATCTATCTAGTATTTCGTTCTTAAGTTGAGCAGTGAAAAATGAACAGAATATACAGACACGGGGGTATATTTGTCTCGGGATTATCCGACGCAGCAAGTAATATTTTGCTTGCTCAGTTATATATCAACAACTCTACTAAATAAACTAACAACGTGGTATATATCAAGGATAATATATCTGAGATTATTTATTTACGGGATAAGCAGAAGGCAAAAGGTACGTTTCATGTTGATTCTAGCAGAAGTTACTGGCATTAATATGTATAAATGTTAAACTGTTTAATATAACATTTTGTGTTAGCTATATTTGGTTAGCAATTATTGCGTATTCCACTTACAACAAAAATAAAAACAATCTGTGCGGACTTCTACATTACAGCACAAAGAAAAATATACAACAGCGCCATCTAGCGAAGTTACATCGAACTACGAAGTATGAACGAAACGTATGAATGTAATGAACTACAATGCAACTACTAATCCTGTATCGCGATATAGAGATTCGCATGGCAATTAGCATATATACAACATCCCAATGTCAACCGTAGGGCCGTGGCCCGCCAGGCATGATCACCTCGCCTGGTCAGAGGATCCTCCCTTTGTGTCGGAGGGACATTACACCCGTTCCCTCCACATATGTCACACGGCAGCCTGGTCCCAAACTCTACTATGGTAACCAGAATGCTGGAAAACAATATCATCTAACGAAGATACCGAATGACGGGGTGGCACACCTGTAACTTATAAGTCACAATTATGTTGCCGTCCTTTGAGTCTTAACCTTCCGAATCAGGAAGGATCAATCTTTGGCTTTGGTAACGTCATTCACTCGGTTAAAACTACCAAAGATATTGCCAAATCGGCTTTCTGTGCCCTTGTGACTCCGCTCATGCCGGACCATTTGTGCCGAAACATGTTTCGCCACGATGAATTTTAGAATATATATTTTAATATGTTATGAATTCGATTCCTCAAACAGAATAACACTTCAACCATACATCATTAAGGGTTTATCTGGTACATCAGCAATAAAGTTACCTGCTCTGTGCAATGCACATCAACATATTAATATCACGCACTGGTAAACTAAAGGGGTCACGCTCATCTCCATAACTCGAGCGGGTTTGAGCGCTGAGTGAACAGCCTGGTTCGTCGCTAATGGAGCCGCCGACACACCTCACATATTTTAATATTAAACGCTTTAGATATTTCATATGAAGTGAATTTTTCCTTTCAAAGAATCGACTTCAAAAGCGAATTAGCAATTAGTTTCGCAATTTCAGACCAGTGAAATAGCATATACCATATGTATATAATACATATTTCAAAAATGTGTTAAGTTTTCTAGATTCTACATTTTTTCTAAAGACAACTCTTGCACTAAGAATATTCCTGTGTTCCGGTGGACTTAACAAATATAGATGAAACGGATACAAAGAACATCCAGACTTAGAACAACAATTTGAGGTTTGTACTAAGTGGATTATAACATAGCGCAGTAGTAAGCGGAGAGGTGACCGCTTAACCAACTACGCCATTCATTTTATTGAGATGTAATGAATATAATGGAATGTTCAATGAGTTTTAATCTTGTAGCGAGCCTTTTCCGAGGAATGAAACAGGTCTACGGTCTACGGATTTCGGCTACGGCGGCTAGTCTGAACTGAGGCTAGTCAACTACGTAGGAGAGAGCACAGGTGTATGCGTAAATGCAGGTGCACTCTCTGTTCCCTCACACTCATAATCTGATGGGATGGTTATCCGACATGACCGGAGAACGGACGATAGGACTGACAGCTTTAAGACTCCAACTGTCAAACTCCGGGCTGTTCAAATTCAATAACAATTTTTGACCTGACTCGTGCATCGAACCCGAAAGCTCTTGATCAGCAGCATTAACCGCTAGACCAACGAGACAGGAAGTCTATTATAGGATGCTGTTAATCGCTAAAATAAACACTTGAGTGGAACCCGTATGTGTTTTACATATTACGATAATACATTTTAAGTGTGAATACCACTCACGAAAGCTACTCTGTCGCATTATTTATTTAGCCACTGAACAATGGACTTACCCTACGCTAACAACAGTAGCGATTATTTTCATTACTCTATGAACCTACTTGCTAATTTGTATTCTCTATCATCATTTTATTCAGTCATCATCATCATCATCAACAGCCTTTTAGAGTTCAAGGAGGTTTTGACGTACTATACCACGCTGGCCAGACGGATTGGAATAGGGATTTTTTCAAGTTTTCCTTCCCTTTGTAATGATAATTTCCTGAATGGTTTGTTCCCTTAGTCGCCTCTTACGACACCCACAGGATGAATAGGGCTGGTAACACTATGTATGTATTCTTAATCCGTCACCACACGGACTATATTCAGTACTCAATTAAAAATTACTTTTATCGATCGCTGTTCAGAGATTTACATTAAGTACATTAATCTAAACAATATCTATAGCTTCGTACAAAATCCTTGTCCGGTATAATATACAGATATCAACTCCTACTTCGTATTTGACTATTAAAGTAACTTCTGTTATTAGTTATTCGTGCGTAGTGTTTGGTACAGCATTTTGGTTAATTGACTTACAGATTTACTGTGTAGTACTTACTCCGAAACTGATTAAGTGGACCTTTCATATCAGCTTGTCATCGGGATAAATAACTACTAGTTCGAATTGAAAAAATATTATTAAGTAGTTTTTGCCGCTTCGCCCGTGTATACGTCGGATATCGTGGTAAATAATAGCCTATATGTTATACTGATGTGTAAGTTATGTTATTGCAAGGTTTAATCTCAATCCGTTCAGTAGTTTTTGCGTGAAAGATTAACAAACATCCATACAAACTTTCGCATTTAAAATGTAAGTAGGATGTTAGATAGTCGATTAATCTCGTAATATCATGCTTCAACCAGTTGAAGTTCATTGAAAAATGTTCCAAAAATGGGGCATATTTAATTCTTTTGACGCAGACGAAGTTGTAGGGATTAGCTAGTACTAAATATAAAAGCAAGTATCCAAGTACAGAATGAGTATATAATATATACAAAGTTTTGTTAAGCGAACAGTTTTAGAACTATTTCAATACGAATTTTTAAATACGTAATGAAAAACTTTTACAGCCATGGGTCTTTTTTTGTCTAACAGAAAGTTTTTTTTTTTTCATTTCTTTTCAAAACACACGGATGATTATGAAAATATTACATAATAGAAAAAATAACAGTTACAAAAATTCGTTGTTATTTTACACTCTTTACTACTCTTATCAAAAACTTAGTAAAAAAATAGTGTTCATCTTCAGTAGATCCAAAAGATAATTCAAAAACTGTGAGTGCAGCATACGCTATTAACAGTCAAACAACTGCGTCCCTGTCAAATATTACACATCAAAAATTTACTGTTTACCATTTGGACACAATCAGTTCTTAGCTGACGAGTCTTAACTAGCCGTATAAATGAAGAGTCATGACAGTAATTCTTGAATAAGTAATGCCATAACCGGACATTTGAACCGCATGTAACACAGACTGGGATTAGAGTCCAGTTGATTGGATTCAAAGATGCAGAACTAAACGAGAATGTGTTATCATGGGTTTACTCGTCGTTACGAGTACGAACATACACATGAGTAAGTAAGTAAGTACTACAGTGGATTCACCAAAAGTATATAAAATAAAAGTCATGTACTATTTATACACAATAACCGTCTATATATAATGTGTATAAAAATAACAAATAGCTGTAACGTTCAGCAACTTTAGAGAAGACAAACTAATAGTAAATCCCAAAGACCGTATTAACTGTATAGATTATATATTTATTTATTTATTTATTTATACTTTCTGCAAATAAGTTACATGGCATAAGGTGGACCTAATGCCGTAGGCATTTTCTTCCAGTCGACCTTTAGGTGATGCAGAGATGTGGGTAGGTGTAATATTAGAGCTAATAGTGTTGATTTTTTAATTTGCATATAAATGTTGCATGTAATACATAATGATATGTATATATATATTTACACATATATATATAAAAGGAAACACATACCTACATACATACACACATAAATACATACATATTCATACAATGATGAATAGGCCAGCAATTATTCTGATGACTCCGTCAACAAGTCTCCGTAAAGCTTGCGTACTATACGAACATACGTACGAATATACATATCAGTGCCCATTGTAGATATTTATAAGGGTTGATACACAAAAGAAATTATTTGTAAACTAACTACAAATAAAAAAACTAGTATTAGGATGGTAATATACTTAGATGGTATGGTAGTGGTTTAAGCAATCGCCACGCCGCTCTACGGCGTTGAGTGTTATGGGTTCGAACCCCACATGAGACAACACTTTGTTTGATCCGAAAGTTGTTGTTCGAAGTCTGGATGTTTTATGTGTCCGAGTCTTGTATGTTTGTAATTTATCTAGTCACCCACGATACAGGATATATTCCAAACGCTGGTGTTGTCTTTTGTAAAAGAAAAAAAATAGCAATACACATTTGTTGCATGATAATTATATAGTACGAGGGCGGTTCAATAAGTACCCGTGTTAGAAATGAAGAATTTATTTCAAAAAAAGTTTTTTTTTTCAACATAATCTCCTTTTAAAAAAATATACTACCTCGTTTGAGTTAAATTTTTTGCCCGTGAGCCGTTTCTTCATGTTAGCGAACAAGAAAAAATCGCAAGGAACCAGATCAGGTGAATAGTCAGAAAAATATCTTGCAATACATAATATCATTTTGTTTATGGTAAATTATATTTTTATAGAAATTTTTTAGCAAATAATATCTTACTGAACGGAGTACTCCCCGTTACCTGTCACGTATTATGTAAATGAAAAATACATTACCGTAGTCTTCACGCCATAATGGGTCCATCTAACCATCTCTGTTAATTAAAACGAGTAGAAGCGGCGGTAATAGCACTCTCTACTTTTTAAGTGAGTATATGGCAAAAAATGCTTACTTTCATATTTTTATCCGTGTATAAAATATAGTGTTGAAGGTACTAGTATTGTTTGTCCTCACACCCCCGGGAAGGCGGCAATACAAGATGCATTCTTTTTCAAAATTAAAGAGCCTGAAAATTTAATTATGCACTCGCGTATAAATGAGTAAAAATGTCAGCCAGCATGTTGCTCATTTTTCATGAGGACAGCGTGTCATGTGGGTCGTGAAACGATAAATTATTGTAAACTTGCTTTTAAATTGAATTCTTAATAGTTGAATAGTCAGAACAAAACATTCTACATCGATTTTGTAACACAGTGTTATTTCGTAAAACAAAGAAGTGGCAGAAATTCCTTTCATAGAAGAATTTATTCTTGATAGGTTTGTACCTTTCGCGATGAAAAAGTACGACAAAAAAAATCGGTAAAAAACAACAAAAATATTATTGCATAAACTATCTTACTATTGAATTTCTTTTTAACAATTTCAATTACAGTGTAAAATATCATTTTTTTTTAAATGGTCGGTTTATTAAATTATTTGTCACATATAAAAAGAAGGGTCTCAACTTCGCCTGGCTAAACTACACACAAAAGTTATGTGAAAACATAAAAGGGGCGAACTTTATGACAGTTGTTAGAGTCGGTTTAGCGGTTCCATTTTAGACCAAGTCACCTAAGCCCTACGGAAACAACAACTTTCTCAGAAAGACTCAACTTAGAAATGTGATGCTTTGATGTAACAATACTAGCAAAGTGTGATAAAATAAATACATGTCTGGTCTTCAATTACGTCAGAACAGTTAACGGGTCTGGATGAAACTAAATATAGAAATAAATTATTTTACAGTCTAGTCCGTGTGGTGACGGATTAAGAATACATAGTGTTACCACACCTATTCATCCCGTGGGTGTCGTAAAAGGCGACTAAGGGAACCAAATATGCAAGTAAACATCATATAAAGAGAAGGAAAACTTGAAACAAACCCTTCTTTTTTTTTTTTTTTTTTAGACTCAGACTTATTATCAATAAATATGAAAAAAAAGCATTTTGAAAGCTTTTATCCTTAGTTATTTTCTGGTCGCCGCTAGACGAGGGTACAACGATCACTGAATAAAATAAATACCTTCTAGATATTATGCCAATATTCCCCGCTAGTTGCTTTCCGTGGACTTTTAGTAGCATTAAAAAGTAGTCCTGCTGTAAACCAGTTGTAAATTTCAGATTTCTGAATTAGAATTATAATATCATCATCAACAGCATCTGTACTTATGTTAACCTCGATGCTATCTATCAATTAAAAGACTACATCTAGACTGTCATCATCAACAGCCTTTTACAGTCCACTGCTGGACATAGGCCTTTCCTTAGCAAGGAGGTTTTGGCCTACTATACCACACTGGCCAGACGGGTTGGAATAGGGTTTGTTTCAAGTTTTTCTTCTCTTTGTAATGATGTTGTCTTGCATATTTGGTAGCCTTAGTCGCCTTTTAAGACACCCGCTGGATGAATAGGGGTGGTAACACTATATATTCTTAATCCGTCACCACACGGACTATAATATAATATTTGAGAATTCTTCTTGGGCTAACAAAAAAGTTAGCTGAGAATAAACATAGCATCTAGAGTTATTCAAAGAGACAACTGAACTATCTGTACGGAGCATCTTGATGAAGTTAAGGCGTAGAAAGAAAATGTGTAATATGCCCACAACTCACTTGAGAAACGGTTTCACATCATTAGCGTTATGGAGTTCTTGAATATTCCAAGTTATAGGATAGATTTCAAATAGGCGTTAATTTGGTTAGTTATCGGGCTATTTAAATACATTTGAACTGTGGGTGAGACTCTTCGACACATATGAGTTAGGTCCGACTTTACAGATACCAGAGCCTCACAGAAGTTCGAAGTGCGAAGTTCGCCCAGCTTGCAGGTGTCCATTTTATATAATACGTATATTTAATCGTGCACTAAGACAAGAAAAAAGTGTCACGTAACTTAAAATTTACTTGAGTCCGTTGAGGGAACATTATTATGTAATAATGAAAGTGAAGTTTGCGACAAGGGAATTAATGATGTGACTTTTGACTACCAGACGTGGAATCATAATTACTATAGGAGTATTTGCTTTTTCAAGGAGACAAAGAGAGCAACCAACTATGACTCGAAACTAATTCTAACTTATTTAATATTTCATGACTCATTCAATTTTAGTTTTTCAAGTCTCTATGGACCTTTAAAGGAAAAAAAAAGTTCTTACGCTAAAATGTTTGAAACAGACTTTTAGTCAAATACAATTGTTTCTATTATAGCAAGTGTTCAAATAGTGCGATCTTGGTTAAATTGATACAGGGGTGACAGTTGTCGTAAGCGTGTGCAATACAATGCTACGATGACTGTCATGCCTTTTACGTACCCAAGTGAGGCGTAAAAAAGCATCTTAATAGGCTGCCATAGTGTGGGTCACCATACTACATTGTCAGCATTCGCAAGGACTACGGTGACTACAACTTTTGGATTCTATTCATGCTTTCCAGCGGGCAGAGTAGAGTCACTTTGGCAGGTTCTCAAATAAAAAAATTAATAAACCATATAATACTTGTATGTACATATTTATGTAATACCCTCAGAGAAAGAGAGATGGAACGCCTCTCTCTCTTTCTACGTCCCACAAAGCCACAAGTCGAGTCTCAAGTCACGATTTAAAACTAAATTAAAAGTTGTCGCGAGAATTTCCTAATAGACGTGTATTTTGTAGGAAATCTATTAAACATTTCGAAATTAAAGTTTAGACTTCGAGATAGAATTTCGACGGGGATTTGGTGGTTCTGCTCTAATTATATTTATTTGTCAGTTTGTGGTGTCTAATATCATATTTTTTTTTTCATATTACTTTTGTTATGTGTGTCTCACACGAGTAGAATACGAAAAGTGGCAGATTGTTGCGATTGTTGTTGTTAATACTGTTTTAAAAAAAGTTTTTTTTTTGACACTTCATTGGCGAGATGTATTTCATGTTGCATCGTAGCTTCTAAACAAAAAGCTTAGCTTTGAACGGATGAACATGATGAATTTTTGATGTCGTAAGAAGTCTTAACTGTTTCCTTACTCCTACACTCCGAAGGGACGGTTATCCGACACGACTGGGAACAGATCAGGTGTAGTACCGGCTTTATGTGCTCTCCGAGGCACGTGGGTCAAGACCCCAACTGCCAAATTCCAGGCTGTTATAAGTATTTCTGTAACCAAAACCCAAACTCGAGACCCCTTGATCGATAGTCGTATACGGTAACCGCTAGACCAACGCAGCAGTTTGATGAGTTGAATATATAAGGGTTCCTCAACAAGACTACGGAACCCTAAAAATTTGAAAACCGTAATATTTTTTAAAATAAAGTACAGTATAGTACAAAACGTACTCGAAGACGTTAGTTCCCCACAAAGCGTGCTTACCTAACTTAACTAAGCTGCAAGTCCGCAAAGTTTAAACATACGTAATGAGAAAAGTACCCATGCAAAATAATAACACGCAATAAAGTTCCAAGTATAATGTTTTAGGGAGTCTTGTAATGAAGCGATTATAATATGTGGCGTATTGTTTGCACGTACAAGTTGATACCTGGCACAGAGCTGTGCACTTTCTGGTAAATAAAATAATATCATGCGAAACGAGATCGATGCTTAGTTTGATATCCTACTAAAACTAAGAAAAATCATGACTTATTACCTAGTTTGAAGATCCTTGCAGTATCTTGAAACAAGCATAGTACACAACATTAATGTGTAGTAAATTCTCACTTATAACACAGCAAAGTGACGAACGTTACATACATTTTGCAGCAAACTTTTTGCTTGATAAAAAGCTAATATTATAAAAAACAAGAGTTTCTACACAGTGACCAAAACTTACAACGATAAGTTTCATAGAATGGTGTGAAAAACTATTTTAATTGCAAGTTAACTTAGGATTTGTTTTAGTTTGGTACAAAAAAATTGCAAAAAGCATAATCTATGTTTCCAAAACAACGAAATCAAGAAAAAAGTAAAAGATGAGTATATATTTATATACATATTAAATTTATCATTAAATAAGTTGACTAAATAACATTACGTATGATTAGTCATTAAACATAAGGATATCTATAACGTACCTAAAACAAGAGAAGTTAAATGTCCTAATATCGTAAAGCGAGAAGAGCAAGTAGCCGCAAAAACGTGATCAATTTCGTCCGAGTTGTAGTTTCAGTTGAGACTTTGGCATATTACACAAAGTTAGCATAACAGTTTAGATTGAAGAATATTTTAGTTTAAAAGCACTGTAATAATAATAATTTGAGATATCACAGTGATATGAGCTTAGACAAGCGTAATTTGAGCTTTGAGCATAGGTTTTGGAAATTGTAGGAAGCAAAGCATAGATCCTGATGGAACTGAGTTTCTTGAGTCAACTAAATCACCAACGTACAGGTGTATAACTCTGTATCAAGCAAGAAAATGCAAGTCATCGTAACCAATAGGTGAGGGACGGCAGATCTAGTTTGAAAATGTCCAGGCAGTATTTTATGAAGTTGAGAGATAGTTGACAAGGGATAAGATTTGCAATGAGAAATGTTTTTTCCTTCTTTTTTATTTAATCGATTTAGTCAATAAACTTGGTAAAATCAGATACGTCCACTCCTGCTAATTTCGTGTTCCGTAAGAGCTACAAATATCCTTTTACTGTGTTTCAAACGATATGATCATGTTCTACTTTCAGGTAATTGAACATTATCTGCTCACTTGACACCTACGACTTTGGACACTAAAGATCCATGAGTACGAAGTAATAACCTGGTATTTAATTTGTAAATGAATGACCGACAAGTTCTCCAAAGCTGGAATGACACTAGGAAAAATATACACAATAATTAATTTTGGACTTACAAACTTGACAGATCCATTTAAAACTCTTTATAACAAGATGAGAAGAAAAATTGGGAGCGTTTCATCTGAGGGGAATATTTCCCGGGTCCCCTACATAGGCTGGGCATACTTTGCATGTGAAAGAGGAACGTGAGTTGAATAAATTACCGTTCTTGGTCTATTTTGTTCCCAATCCGTCGTGACGATTGATTGGGACCTCAATGATTACTTGACACTGAGTGTTCACGACGTTATTCCTAATAATTACAGTCTATTTGTGTGAGACTACGAAAGGTACGTACATACAAATAGCAAACGTTTAGGTCTTAGTAGGAATTCCTACCAGGGACTGACTCAGTTTGATAGAAAGTTTTCAGTTTGAACTACATAAAAATTAAGGTTTCTGTCCCAGATCAAAAGGTCCACACGACCCAAATGTCAAAAGTAAATCGTGCCAATTGATTGGGAGCAAAGTTGAGGTGTGAACGGTGAGTAGAAACCAAATTGACTTATAAACGACCTCTTCAATTTGACTCCAGCTAATAGACACTATTGATTGATTTTTCAAAGTGCAGAGTTTGTGGTCCTCTATTGAAACTGGCTGTTGTTGTATTTATGTTTTAGAACAAATATTGAGATAGAGTGGATTCTGACAAATAGGGTATTACGAGCAACCCGTCTGGCCAGTATGGTATAGTACGTCAACATCTGCCCGTGCTCGTGTGGTGATGGATAAAGAATACGAAGTGTCTTAAGAGTCGACTAAGGAAACAAACTACGTAGGACAACAACATTGCAAAGTGGAGAAAAACTTGATAGACACTCTGCATCAATCCGTCTGGTCAGCTTGGTCCAGTAGGCTAAAACCTCTTTTCTAAAGAGAGGACAGCAATGAATTATTAAAGGCTGTTGATAGGATGTGACGCGAAGGAGAGCCTTGGGTTACTTGTGAGCATCTGCCTATAATCAGCATTGGATTATTAAGGTTTTATGATGATGATCATCACTTATTATCGCATATATTTATGAAATTAGTTACTTCTAAAATGTACTTTAACAGTACCGCTGAAACGCAACTTGTTCTGAATTTGAGGTGATTCTTTTACACTTTACGAGTATTTGAAGGTAAGAAAATTTGAGATAGACTGTCTTGATCACAAAGTCTGTGAAGTTTAGTTTTGCTTGAACACGAAAAGAATATATTATCTTTTAATGTCGTGATTCAAGGATAGTAGATAAAGAAGTCACTGTGTAGACCCAATTTTAAAACTTTGCTATAGATTATCCGTTGGTAATGTTTGCGGTCCTAATAAAAAGCTGATTCGCCGAATCTCAGGGACAGTAATCAAATTTTGAATGTTACTACATTTGCTAAAGGGATGTGCTCTGAAGAAACATGAAACTGGGTCACTGACGAACGTCTTGAAACGAAATAACTTACATATGGGAATAGTACAATCAAGACACTACTTCAAAGTTTGCTTTGTAACAATTGTTATTTCTTTATTAATTGGTTAAATATTGGACTATTGCGTATGTATTCCGAATACTAAAATACGTCTGGCGCTTATCGGAGCCCGAATCCCCTTTACCTCTGATTCTGCAGGAGTTGACTCAATCGATAAATATATGGGTGATCGTTACCAATCACTCACAAACTGTACAACGGATCTGGTTGAGGCACAAAATCAGATTACGGTTTAGAATTGCACATAAACTGCTTTTTATCATGGAAAAATTGACGCTAGCACACAAGCTAGTTTTCTAATATACACGGTGCCGTCGAAATTAAATTAGCGATTATTTATGATGCTAATATTGCGTGCTCTTAATTTACAACTTGATTTACTTTCACGCGCTAACTTGGAGTATAATTTACTGTTTAATGGCCTTTCAACAAAAAAAGATCCAGGTAGAATGCTGAAAATTCGATTACAAACAGGGGGTAGTCGTAATTAAAATAAGGGTTTATTAACGAAAGCAATTTAATAATCCTTTATGTAATCAGGGTCTAGGTAACCACATGAGTTTGTGCCTATTAAAATAATAGTTAAATCCAAGGATAGCAATCACAGATGTTAATTTTTAGGTATGCTTTGAAATTTGAACTATAATTTCATTAGTGTGTTTAGGTTTTGAACTTTTTATTTTTTGTATTTCATTTTTTTTGTAGTATTTTATATTTTTTTTGTCCATAAACTAAAATAGTAAAAGTGGGTGAACTCACACACGCGAGCGTACCTTTTTTTCACTGGAAAAGTTTGATGATTAAATTACTTTAATAACCTTTAATGTTCATCCTACTTTCCTCAACTTGTCAGTGTTGTATTTTTGTTTTATAAATATGTTTTGCGTGTTGCTTTTTCATTAAATTAATCATTAATTTTTCAAGAATACAGTAAAGAATAAAAAATATGTTATAAAACATGAAAAAACTGATTACGTACGAATATAACTACAGAGATAATTTTCTCAGCAAATACAATTTGGGCACCTTCACCTCAGTATGAATCCTTAACCCATCTCTTAGGTAAGTAGATTGTTTATGAAATATAAAAAAGTATAAGCAAATACATTTAATTTTCGAGAATTCTTATTAATGCGTTGATTTGATGAACCGCAGTTATTTCATGGATTATACAAATACAACGTAGATGTCTAATTTTCTTGTTCTTTTACATAATGACTTTAATGGATGGCTTACGGCTCTAAGTTCGTGTTTCATATGAGTTGCCATTATAGATTTTTAATAGAAGGTACTTTTAGTCTAGATAAACATTACTGGTAAAGATAACATAACGAATCAATGAGGGTGAAAGCTAACAGCTATTGATCAGGAGCCGGTGGACCGATTTAAATAGAATCTGAGGCCTCGTCCGCATCGCTTAGCTCGAATTTAGTGTTGAATTTGTAAGTGATTTGTGCCTATAAATGTGTAGAGTGAACTCTGATCGGTGAGATTCGAGATCTGTGATTGGTTTATTTGTGCATCATTAGTTGAATGTGTTTGTGTTGTTCTCTTTGTTTATAAATCTTTCGTTAACAGTATTCGTTATATATATAAAATACAGTATTCAGTATTGCAGATAGCTGGGCTCCATTGGAGAAACAAATTAACTTGTTACAGAAGTCAGCAGATTATACACGCTACTAACACTACATATAATAGACCAGTCAGAGAAGATAGATTCGATTCCATTCTAGAACTAACAATTGTACGGTGAGAATGATCACTTGTACTATATGTTCATTTAGTAATGCAGATTTGACTTTGATAAACATACCTATAATAATATATATCATAGGCCTATATAAGAGATTAGACTATCACGTGAGATACCCAGGCAGCTTAAGGTTTTTTATAATATTTTTTTTTGTTTAATGCTAGTGGGTGAGTGAACTCCAAAGGCGCTATACAAGGAGCGTTTTAGTATTACACTGGTAACACCTTTGGGTTACGAGCGTTTCAAGGCCCAAGTCACCTTGGTAACCTTTTAGTCCTCGTTTTTTACAGCCTGGTATGTGTGTAAGTGTTTCAGCGACATACCGAGGCAGTGAGAAAACTATTATTAGACTGTTAAAAGACTGTTACAATATTTTTAAATTGTGATGCGACAGACGGTGACGATGTCCGTGTAGTGACGGATTAAGAATACATAGTGTTACCACCCCTATTCATCCAGTGGGTGTCGTAAAAGGCGACTAAGGGAATAAAGTGTGCAAGACAACATCATTACAAAGAGAAGGAAAACTTGAAACAAATCCTATTCCAACCCGTCTGGCCAGCGTGGTATAGTAGGCCAAAACCTCCTTACTAAGGAGAGGCCTATGTCCAGCAGTGGATTGTAAAAGGCTGTTGATGATGACAGACAGTTTTTATGGCAAATGGCCAGAAATCTAGTAGAAATCAATAGATAATTTCACGACGAATGTTGTGTAGTTTTGTAAAATTACTGTTTATAATTACTACAGCAGTTGGCAATTTTGCAAAGTGAGTTTGCCATGTTTGCTGCAGTTGGGTAACTTCAGCTTGTTTAGTTTCGACTACTCGTCAACCGATTGGATGAAACACGCAAAGAGAAATTCGTATTGAATTCGCCGTGGTCATGTGGTGTTGCCGTTAGAAGTTCGTGTTTTCTTTAGAAAATATACCATGGCCAGAGGGGTAAGAGATTGGAGGATTTTTAGTTAAATTTCTTGCGAAGGATTATCTTGTGTTTGGTCACATAAGATGTTTATTTCATTGCTATGTTTTTTATTTAAAAATAATATTTTAGTATAGGGTGGATCAAGAATTCGTTAATATTTGAATCTAACATCCCGCGCAAACATGTTACGAGAGTTCTTGGGAACGATACTACTGAAATTTTGCTGCCTACAATGGTAACATATGGTTTCAACAAAATGAAGCCTTTGTCACACATCCAATGAGTCTCTGCCGGTGTTCAAGGCCAAATTTTTTCAGACGAGCCGACATTCCATGGCCACCCAGAAGTCCAAATCTATCCCCAGCATAGATAGACGAATATTCGAAAATTTCGGTGGCCGCTTAAAAGAGTGCAAAAGTTGAAACGGTGCTCATTTAGACGATGTAATTTTTAAGAAATAAATTGCAACTGATTAGCTTCCTTGTAAATAAACAATTTTTATAATTTACTACATGGTTTTTTACAGGATTTTTCCATTTTTTTTTGTACCTTAATAGCCTGCCAAAGTGACTCTACTCTGCCTGATGGAAAGCATGAATAGAATTTAAAAGTTGTAGTCACCATACTCACTGCGAATGCTAACAATGCAGTATGGTGACCCACATTATGGCGGCCTATTACGATTTTTTACGCCTCACTTGGGGACGTAAAAGACATGACAGTCATCGTAGCATTGTATTGCACACGTTTACCACGACAACTGTCACCCCTGCATCAGTGGGCCTCCAGTCTAACACTCACCAAAGAAACACGACAGCACAGATGCTAGCGCTTTAAGTTGATCTTCTGTGGGAGGGTAGTACTGCCCCGGACGAGCCGGCACGTTCATGCAGAAATCAGCGTGGCTCCACTACCTGGTAGTTAACAAATTTGTGGCCCACCCTATATAGAGCGAGTAGCATTCATATCGTGGTTGTATTTCATTTTATTTCCTTTTTGAATGCGTAACGCCTGACACTGTAGCGGCAGAACATTTAATTTAATGAAGTAAGGTTCGACTTGAGTGCCCTAAGAGTACTTAGCAGTGAGTTACTCATCGCTTGCCGTCTGTTATGTCGCAAAAAGGGCTACATTTTACTTTGCGTAAGGTGTGTTGTTTATGTTATGTTTACATACGTATCAGTTTAAAACCGACCTTTGACATTATAGACTCTTGAAAATGAATGAATCATTAATGCTAACCCTGTATATCAAATGTCCAATTATTGTTCTTTGGATCTCGAATAAAATTGTCACTGAGATGAGTGTAAACAGATTTGAACGAATTATAATACGGCGAGATTATTTTTTAATTTCTATTTTGTTTTGTGTAACCTTATTAAGAGGAATTGAATCTTTATGAATTATAATAATAAATAAGTTGAGAGTAAGCACGTTAAGCCATCAGTCCAGGTTGCTATTCGTAGTGCCGGGTAATGGAGTTTTAAAAATTTCGAAAACACAACAATTTTTCTATTGAAGTATTCTTCGCTTAGTACTTGGGTTGTGGAGGTCTGATGGTAGTTAAGCCATACTGTAGTAGACTTAAAGTCGACCTAACTAGTTTGGGAAAGCTAGAAAACAGAAAGTGTGAGTAAAGGCGTTGAGAACCTAACTACCTAGATGTTAACGTATGGTATCCATGTTTCAACAATTGTTCTCTAACTTCAGCTCTAATGTACTTTACGAAACCCTACTATACTATAATAATATCATCTACATTATTGGTAGAAGAAAAACCATAAACCACGTCACGCGGAAATATTTTCTTTTTACCCTATAAACAATAGGAATAAGGAAGGAGCAGTTATTTGTGTTTAGTGATTTCCCCTCAAGGCTAGATACGGGGGTCCCCCGAGGTGAAATAAAACAATCAAAACAGACCTGAAGCACGAAGTTATAGCGCGTAATGTTTCCCCGGCAACGACACACCAGCCAAAGGAATAATAAATCATTTGTATTAAAATATTCGGTTCGGTTCGGTGCGGTTCGGTGTTGAGATAAAACAATAACAGGTAAAAAAAGTGATAGATTCACATTTCAATCTCATTAGATATTCAATAAGGGGGATTGGTTTGAGGGATGAAAGACATCCTGTGATAATAATCATTGTCTTGTAATGTAATATTTATTAAAACACGTGTTTAGAAAAATGTCCCCAAGTTGTTGATACCTAGTATTTTGATAGCAAAAATGTTTTTACTTCAACTAATTCGGCATGTTTGAAACCTGGATACAGAACACTTGAGTGATTTACGGATGTCGAAGTGGTTTAAGCGGTCACATTTGACAACACTTTGTGTGATCCACAAATTATTAATATTTTATTTTGAGTATGGGTGCTGAACGAACGAAGGTCTCCCCCAAGGAATGCCAACCATCCCGGTCTTGGGCAATTCGCATTAATCTGCTACCAGCCACCTTCTTTAAGTCGTCGGACCATCGCGCCGCAGGGTGTCCTACACTACGTTTGCCCAACCGTGGTATCCACTCTAGTACACCTCGGCTCCTGCGACCATCGGTTCGTCGTGAGACATGGCCGGCCCACTTCCACTTCAGCATACTGACCTTCGTTCAGCAGTGGGCGGTGATAGGTTGAATAGTATGGATGTTATCCGTTTCATATATACGTATTTGTAAAGTTCCCTGTGACACAGGTTTGTTCCAAGTGTAGTGGTCAAAAAAAAAATCTTCTCGAAAGTCTCGTTGCTGATTCTTGTTTCAAGTGGCATGCTTATATATCAAAGGTATTTTTTGTACGTTCCGACGAAGAGTGCATTATGGTATATCCGAGCAATTTTTAAATCGATATCAGACATCGTCATAAAATATGTCGAGCGCAATAAAACGTAAGGAAGAATGTTTTATGACCAATGTAGTAGGATTGTTGGAACACAAGATGGATTTTAGGTGAAAGGCAGAACATATACGAGTACAAAAGACTTAACTGAATGTTACCTTACCAACCAACAAGTTTCTTAAATATATACAACAATTATTAAGCTAAAGAATTTAGGTGTTCTCAAAGCTGTAAGAAAAAATTGAATTTGAACGCATTTATTAGCTTGACTGAATGTTCAAATTGTTATTGACACGTGTCATGTTAAATCGTCAAACTATGGTTTTGTTTTTATATTATTGTAATAATGATATCCTTCTGTAATAAGCCAGAAGGTAACGATGATTTTTATTTAAACAAGTTGAACGTGTATTTAATTGAATTTAACATCATCATCATCAACATCATCATCTCAGCCAAAAGACGTCCACTGCTGGACATAGGTCTTCCTCAAGGTTCTCCACTACAGCCGAACCCGTGCCGCCCGCATGGAGCAGCTTCCCGCTTCATCAGGTCGTCGGACCACCTTGTGGGGGGCTTACCAACGCTGCGTTTCCCAGTACGCAGTCGCCACTCCCTCACATCAATTAAGTTTAATTAAAGTGAATTGAAATATATATCATAAGTAAGTCTTGTAATAAAGTGAGATAAAGTAAATCTTTAGTAATTATGCAGAAACAAATTATCATTAAACAATTTCGTTTCCCCTAAACGCCTTAGAAATCACCACTTGAGACTAACTTCAGTTCGCCTCGCGTTAACAAAGATCATATCTCTCATAATTTATATAACACACCGTTTTGTAATAAGCTATCACGCACTTGAGTATGAATCAGAAAATCTTGTCTTAAGTGACGTTCAATAATAAAATTTGTACTTAAATCTAGTTTAAGAATTAAACTCTCGACTGGGACACGTTTTAAAACAAGGGTTTTAGTGTGTTAGGTGGATTTTCTAGCAGGATAGTGAAGCAGCTAAACGGTGAGCGAGATCAAAGTGAAGTTATGCAACTATGTGCTATTTGCACTGAAGCTATGCTGTTAGTATGTCGTGCTATGGGGAGGTACAAGGTGAATGAGCAACAAGAGCTAAACGATGCGTGTGAAGCGCAGTCCTGGAAAAGGCAGGATGTTATTGTTTTGTTTTGCTTTTAGTCTTATATGTGTAAATATACGTATAATAACTGCGAAGCACTATGGTACTTGATCTAACTCAGTTTTGCTCTTTATGGAATCGCTTTCAGTTCGCTTACGTTCATTACGAGGTTAAGTATTAATGTCAGCCAGTTTAAATCAATTTTAACTTGCATATTGTTGATCACTGCACCTAGCAAGGTACTCTAGAGTTAAACTTTGATCAAAAATTTCTATATACACACATGTATAGTTATCAAATTTTGAAGTAATAATCGGATTTGCCAATTATAATACCAATACATCTAATTTACACAGAAGTTTATTCGTTCGAAGCAGAAAGATCCACAGTTACGAGTTGGTGTTTTATATTAAACTGTGGTTTATTGTCTTCAAACTAATTTAGACACAATGAACTTATCATCAATAGCCTTTTACAGTGGACTACTGGACATAGGCCTCTCCTTAGTAAGGAAGTTTTGGCGTACTATACCACACTGGTCATACGGGTTGCAATAGGGTTTGTTTCAAGTTGGGGTGCTGGGCTAGAAAACCTCCACGTGGTGCACCCTGGTAACGTTGGCGATGGTGCTCATCACTGCCAACGGCTAATATTCTAGCACAAAGAAGAGGAGGCCATTTTCTTCGGCCATTCGGTTGAGGCTTCGTCCAACAGAGCGGGCATATTTGTCGATTCCTCTGTTGGCTCTTCGCTCTTCGGAGCAATGAGGAGGAAAACCTCGATAAAAAATCATTATGGTGGGACCCTTTCATGGGTCGACGTTTCTCCACTTTCAATGGTGGAGAAAGGAGAACGGGCTCGGTGTGTACTCACACTGCCACCGAGCAGGCATTGGAAGATTTAATCTTCCTGCCACCGTTGTCACATCGTAATCCCGAAAGGAGTGTCGTGGTTATGTCTCGCGACACCAATCGGGGGCGAGGGTCTTGGCTTAGCCGCCTGGACTACGAGGAAGAAAACCTCTATAAAAAATTACCCCGAATCCCGTGTTCTGGTGCGTGGCCAGGGGATGCATGGCTGACGGGTAGTTCAGTCGTAAGCGCACTCCCAGCCGAGGCACCTGCGGACCCCTCGGTTGGGCACAAATTTACGCTTGCCCGGGTATTGGGGGATCTCTGCCCGGGTCGACCTTTATTTCTCCCCCACACGTGGGAACAAGTATGGAATCTATAAATAAAATTAATACACCTAAACATATAAAGGAAGGAGTGAAGGAGAAGAAGAGTACGAAGGAGAGTAATATGAGGGCGGACGACCTTTCGTCTAATATGGAAGACGTAATGGGTGAAGCGCCTATCTCGGTGGGGCTCCCAGAAGCCATTATAGCTGCTGGGAGCCGAAGAACATCGGAGCGATTACGCTCCAGATCTACCACGGGCGGAAGCTCCAGTGCGAGGAGCGACGTGCTGGACTTCATGGAGACGGAGCTGTGTGACAGCCGAAAACGTGGACGCTCCAGGGATGAGGAGAGCGATACATCCCAGGAGATGCTACCTCCTAAAGTAGCAAACAGCCGCAGAGGGAGATCACGAACCCCGATCTCGGCCCCGTCAGGTTCCGTCTTCTGCAAGGCGGAAGCCTATAGACGGGTCAGGGCAGACGGCGAAATCTTGGCGGAAGAGGAGATTGCGGATCTCCTGCTAAAAATTAAGGAGCCGATGGTGGGGGATTCAGTTCCTCAAACACCATCGTCCATGCAGGAGAGAGCGGATGCGGCGGTGGCCATCATTCACAAAGTGGCCACCAAGTCGAGTAACCTTAAGGGCTCTTTTGTTAAAGCTCTTAAGGACTCCTCTTCCGCTATTGCGGGGGTCGTGGATACCCTCATCGGGGACGTGGCTCGGCTCCAGGCGGCCAACGATCGCCTGACGGGGCAAGTAGCTGAGCTCAGCGCTCAGTTCGCCCAATTCCGGGCGCATCGCCCGACAGAGGATCCGGTCACGTCCCCGTCTCAGCCTGCCCCCTCTTCCAGCCTCGGTGGCATTCCTGATGCCCATCTGCGCCATATAATCGATGTAGTATGGCGCATGATGGACGGGCGTCTGGCTGGCCTGGAGGCAAGGCTGCCGCCGGCTCCTGTTGTCCGGCCGCCGCTTGCGGGCCATAAAGCGAAGGTTGCATCGGTGTCAGCATCGCTTCCCGTTGCGACCGGTCGCGTGTCCTACGCGGCGGCGGCAGCAGTTTCTCCTGCTCCTGCAACTGCTCCGAGGACACGGCAGGCGGCCAAGGCAACAGCCCGGACGCCCGCACCGAGGTCAGGGCCCAAAACAGCGGCAAAGTCTGGGGCGGAGTTCCCTCCGCTCCCCACTCCAGCCGCTGTATCTGGCACCTCAACAAGTGCTCCCTCCACATCCGCCCCTTCCACGGATGGTTGGCAGCTAATCGGGGGGGGCGAAAAAGTCCCGAAAGCGGGGTAAGAAGGCTGCACAAATAGCAGCCTCTAACCCGCAGGCGCCATCGGCTGCAGTGGCTACCACAAAGAAGCCGCGCAAACTACAGGCGCCTAAAAGCGCGGCCGTGGTAGTCACCGTGTCACCGGAGGCGGCTAGCGGCGGACTCTCCTACGCAACCATCTTCCAGAGGGCCCGCGCTAGTCTCGCCAACGACTTCGGGACAGTAGGAGTCAGGTTGCGCCTCGCTCAAACGGGAGCTCGAGTGCTCGAGTTCCCTGGAGCCGAAGGTGCTAAGACGGCGGACACATTTGCCGAGAAGTTGCGGCAAATGTTTACGGCTACGGATGGTGTCAAGATCGCCAGGCCTACCAAGTGCGCAGAGTTGCGCATTTCGGGCCTGGATGACTCTGTATCGACAGAGGATGTCCGCGTTGCAATTAGCGAGAAGACAGGCTGCAACGCGGACAATATTAGGGTCGGCACCATCCGCCCCGGTCCGGGAGGGCTTGGCGCAGTGTGGGTCAGCTGTCCCGTAGCGTCGGCTAAAATGTTGGGCGACGCCGGCAGGCTGCTCATCGGTTTCGTGAGCGCTAGGATCACAGTCCTGGCGGCGAGACCGATGAGGTGTTACAAATGCCTGGCATCGGGACACACACGCGCCAAGTGCGTCAGTTGTTTCGACTGCAGCGGATTATGTTTCCGCTGCGGTCGACCGGGGCACAAGGCGGCAGAGTGTTCTGCCGCCCCTCACTGCCCGGTGTGTGCAGCGGACAACAAGCCTGCCAATCACCAGATTGGGCAGGGAGGCTGTAAACCTTCCCGCAACTCTCGGCAGGCGTCAGGGGTTAGCCAGTCGGCCCAGGCTGCTTCTGACGTCGTTCGTGCGTCGATATCGTCGCCCATGGAGGAGGTTGTAGAGACGGTCGAGTAATGGCCCAAGTCTCCAACCTCCTGGTCCAGACGAACCTGAACCACTGTGCCGCGGCGCAGGACCTTTTCCTGCAAACCATGGCGCAGTGGTCGATCGGTGTTGCCGTAGCCGCGGAACCTTATTATGTTCCTCCCCGTCCAAACTGGTTGGGTGACCGGGACGGTTCCGTGGCAGTCGTCGGCTCCACGGCGGCTCATTCCCCGCCCTTGTCGCTAAGAGACAAGGGCACTGGATATGTTGCTGCCGAGTGGGGGGGAATCACTATATATGGTGTATACTTCTCCCCCAACCGGAGTTTGAACGACTTCGAGGTTTTCCTTAACAACTTGGAAACCTCGATGCGGCGTCTAACGTCTGGGCACGTCTTAGTGCTGGGGGATTTCAACGCAAAGTCCATTGCGTGGGGTTCCCCCAGGACGGACGCTAGGGATGAGGCCGTAGAGGAGTGGGCGGCCTCGGTGGGCCTCTGTTTACTAAACAGGGGCTCCACCAACACGTGCGTGCGACAGCAGGGAGGGTCGATAGTGGACCTTTCGTTCGCTACCCCTGCCCTCGCCGCACGAGTAAGGAACTGGCGCGTCCTGGAAGAGGTTGAGACGCTCTCGGATCACCTCTACATCCGATTTGAGCTCTCCCGTACCCAGGACCCCAGTAGGGGTCACATGGCGCGGCGTTCTTCTCGCTTTCCGCGGTGGGCTTTAGCCAAATTAAATAGGGACCTACTAGAGGAGGCAGCCATCGTTCACTCTTGGCTGTCTCCGCAGGCCCCGACCGAGGAGGTCGACATGGGGGCTGGTCGCTTCCGCGATGCCATTGCGCAGATCTGTGATGCGGCCATGCCCCGCATCCGAGGTTGCCGGCCTCCACGGAAGGAGGTTTACTGGTGGTCCCAGGAGTTGGCGGACCTCCGCGCGGCCTGTACTCGTGCCCGGAGGTCCTACACCCGTAGTCGGCGGCGACACCGCGAAGAAGGCGGGGAGGACCAGCTTCATGAAGAGTACCGAGAGGCGCGGAAAACTCTGAAGCTGGCCATAAGCCGCGCCAAAGAAATTAAGAGAAAGGAGATGCTGGAGGGTCTCGATCGTGACCCCTGGGGTCGCCCTTATCGTGCGGCGCGGCAAAAGCTCCGCACGTCGGGCCCCCCCCTTACAGAGACACTCCAGCCCAGCTTCCTGCGGGAAGTGGTCGAGGGCCTTTTCCCGCAGCGGGTGGAACACACACCCCCGTCGATGGCCTTCATGGTTGGAGACGACGGGGGGAACGAGGACGACGTTCCGCCCGTCAGGGAATCGGAGGTAGGGGCGGTTGTTCTACGGATCCGCTCTAAGAACACCGCCCCCGGGGCGGACGGGATACCTGCCCGAGTGCTGGCCCGAGCCCTCGAACACATGTCGGACCGCCTCAGGGAGGTCCTGGACGCTAGCTTGGCGTCCGGACGCTTCCCTGAGTGCTGGAAAAGCGGGAAGCTGGTCCTATTGAGGAAGCCAGGACGGCCAGCCGAATCGGTAGCGGCCTATAGGCCCATCGTGTTGCTGGACGAGGCGGGTAAACTGTTTGAGAGGATACTCTCTGCCCGCATCGTCCGGCACCTCTGCGAGGTGGGCCCCGATCTGTCGGACGCCCAATTTGGTTTTCGGGCGGGGCGTTCGACGGTCGATGCCGTGTTGCGCCTGAGGGCCGTTACCGAAGAGGCGGTGAGCTGTGGCGGCGTGTTATTGGCGGTGTCGTTGGACATCGCCAACGCATTTAATAGTCTGCCATTTAGCTGCATCAGGGAAGCACTCCACTACCATGGGGTGCCAAAGTACCTGAGGCGGCTTGTGGCAGACTATCTTGAGGAGCGTACCGTCATGTACGAGGACCGAGACGGTGTTCTGAGGCGGCGGCTCATGTCGTGCGGTGTTCCACAGGGGTCTGTCCTCGGACCACTCCTGTGGAATATGGGATACGACTGGGCCCTTCGAGGTCGTCTTCCCCCCGGGCTGGGCGTAATTTGCTACGCAGATGACACATTGGTCACGGCCCGGGGAGCAAACTTTCAAGAGGCGGCGCGCCTGGCCACCACGGGTGTCTCTCTGGTGGTCGGGCGAATTGAGGCGCTGGGTTTGCGGGTGGCCCTGGACAAGACGGAGGCCCTTTTGTTCCATGGGCCCCGTCGTGGTCCACCCTCCGGCGCCTCCATCGTGGTCAATTCGGTCCTCGTACCGGTTCAGGCCCAGATGAAGTATCTGGGCCTGATCCTCGACGGCAGGTGGCTCTTCGACGAGCACTTCCGACAGCTTTCTCCAAAGCTGGTCGGCGCTGCTTCTGCCCTTGGGCGACTTTTGCCCAATCTGGGTGGAGCTAGCGTCGCGACGAGACGGCTATACGCGGGGGTTGTCCGGTCAATGGCACTGTATGGTGCACCGGTGTGGGCGGCGGCTCTGACCGCCCAGAATAGGGCTCGCCTCTGGCGCCCTCAGAGGATATTGGCGGTTAGAGCCATACGCGGTTACCGCACCGTATCGACGGAGGCGGCGTGCGCCTTGGCCGGAACTCCCCCGTGGGATTTGGAGGCGGAAGTGCTCGCCGAAGTTTATCGGCGGACGGTTGACTTCCGGGCGGGTAGCGGCATACGGCCCCCGCCCGAAGAGATACGCGAGTGGCGAGAGGCCGCTCGTCGAGCCAAGATGGCTCGTTGGTCGTCCCGGCTGGAGGCTCCACGTGCTGGCTTTGCCGCCGTGGAGGCTCTCCAGCCGGTCATCGCCGAGTGGGCAGGGCGGCAGCACGGGGCCCTTTCTTTCCGACTGACGCAGGTCCTTTCCGGGCACGGTTGCTTCGGGAAGTATCTGCACTCGGTCGCCAGGAGGGAATTGAGTCCCGCCTGTCACCACTGCGACTGCAGTGAGGACTCGGCTCAGCACACGCTGGCGGTTTGTTCCGCCTGGGCGGCGCAGCGTGGGGTCCTTACTGCAGTTATTGGAGGAGATCTCTCGCTACCGGCCGTAATACGCTCCATGGCCGGTAGCGACAGTAGTTTTACCGCGGTCGCAACCTTCTGCGAAGACGTAATTTCGCGGAAGGAGGCGGCGGAGAAGGCCCGGGAGGACGATATCCACTCGGACCCAATTCGCCGCCGGCGAGCCGGGCGGCGGAGGCGCGCATACCAGCGCCTCATGCCGCCTTGAGTGTGGCCGCGGGTGGACGGGACGGGTTTTCCCCTCCATCCGCTACAATGGCCAGCCGCGAGGAGGCGACGTTCGCGTGTGCCGTACGTCGCCTAAAATAGAGAGTTTATCCGCAGATGGTGCCCGAGGTAGCGGGCAGGCGCTAGGAGGGATCTGGATGTCGTAATAGCAGCGGTTCCCGGATCCTTCCTATCTCAGGCGCAGAGTGGCACACCGTGTGGTTTTAGTCGGTCCGATTCCGACACACCACCCCGCCGTAAACCCCGGTGGGGTGACGGCCCGTGGGGGTTTCCACACGTTAAAAAAAAAAAAGAAAAAAAAAAAAAAAAAAAAAAAAAAGGGTTTGTTTCAAGTTTTCCTTCTCTTTGTAATGATGTTGTCTTGCATACTTCTTTCCCTTAGTCGCCTCCTACGACACCCACGGGATGAATAGGGGTGGTAACACTATGTTTTCTTAATCCGTTACCACACGGATAATGAATTTATATGAGTCGGTTATTACTCACTCACTGGTTTAGGACTAGTTCTCTCGATTGCCGATCATCATACTGTCCGATGACAAGAATACCAGACTGGACATGTTAAAACATTGAAAAAAGACCGTACGCCTGTTAGCTCAAAATTTAAGAGTGTTTATATTGAACAGAAAGGTAACACATTTCTTTTTATTTAACCTTTCCAGCGTTAACATCGAGCTATCATACGTATGTGACAAATCTAAAATCTGCGTAAAATAGACGAAGCAATATCGCATTCGTCGTTGTGTTTCATCGAAACCGTGCGTGTCGTTGTCGATTGATATCGCCAAGTACACTGAGACCAACGCGATTCAAACGCCATTTAAGCATGCATTATAGTATGTTACTGTCACGCATGGCTCTAAAGTTGTTTTTCCAGTTTTATTGATATTGATAAGGTGAGTTTTATGGTGGACTTCATGTGAGTTTTGACAATAAGGTAGAACGTGGATTGTTTTAATTGTGACTACTTTTTATTAGTTGTGTGCCAGGTATAATGTGGTACGAAAAACATCAAATTGGGTAGGTAGAGCGTAGTGATTGCTAAACTAAAATTGAAGTGCCGCTTACGTAATAAGCGACAACGGGTGCTAGATGAGAAAATAAGGAGTACATCAAAAACGAAAAGTAGCACCAAAGGAATCGTTATCGTAAACAATAACTAGAGGTGGGTCTAGTTGTAACTCAAATTACTATTGCCATTACGTGCGAGCTCTCCGACGTCATATTTTCAATATTTCAATAAAACAGGCATTTATGTAACGATGACGAAACCTTCTGAGAACTATGAAACCTTATATCGTAAGCAACAATTGACAATTCTATTGCCACTAAAACCAAACCGACTAAATGGCCAACTGACGTAGAGAAGGGTAGGAATGTGGTATAATTCGTTATTTGTGGTTAGTCGTGCGTTAACCCCTCGCGAATTTATTGCTCCCTAGGTACAGATGCCTGTTGCTAATCTGGGCTGACAACCCTCTTATACCATGACTATTCCGTAGCGCGCGGAAAGTACACAAGTACACTAACTGATTGTTGTTGACAGAATGCTGCCATCGGTATTTCATTATAAGCGTATGTTTTAGATACATTTGGGAAAGAAAAAAGAAAAATCTACAAGCTCAATTTCAGTTTTAATAAATAATTCAATACCAGTTCATTTTTTATCAGTTGACCCAGATGTTTTGGATTCGATTCTCATCAAGCAATTTTGATGAATACTCATTTGTTCTGTCTGGTTCAAATTTTACCAATTATACATGTACCTACGTAATTAGAAATGTATAATTTTGTTTACAAACTTATAATGAATTACTAACATTACTTTAGCTAATTAGTTTAACTTCGCATCTAATTCATTTAGGTTATTTGGCTTACTCTGTGTACTTATCTGAGTGGATCTATTAAGAATATTATTTTATGTAAAGAAAAATCAAATTGCTATATGTTTCGCAAACTAGGAACTCGCCCTTAACAGACCACGAAAATACTCAGTACGTGGAAACAAGACAGTAAAAATAGGGGATGCTTTAGTTTCGAAATGAAATACAATTTGTATGGGTGCGGTAATAGATAGGGCGGTAATTTTCCTTTTTGTTCCCTCTCACGGTTAGTTGGGTGTTGTAATAGCCTTTTGTCTGGCTGTAGGATATTTTTGACTTCGAATTTAGGACACTTAGAATAAAAGATACGAAATACAATTTTTAAAGGAAAGAGCATAATTCTACATAACGTTAACGTAATCTAAGCAGTTTATGTTAACGCACGTTTGCTTAGGTCTTAAAACAAATCAAAACATAATACACTGCCATAATGAGAATTGCCTCGGTGGTGTATTTGCAGCCTTTGCGACTGCTGCGCTCACAGATAATCTGTGGCTACGCTTGAGAAAGAATGTTATCAGCATAAAAAATATAATTAATTCTATCGAAAGTTGCCAATGTTTAAAATTAAAATTTCAAAAAGTAATTCTACACAGATCGTAAACAAATAGAGGTTCTCTTACATTTGTAATGTTAAGTAGACAGCCGTGAGGCTGTAGTCGATCCGTGTTTATCGTCTACCACTATTGACATTGCTCCAAGGCTTTAGGTAATGCGGATGTCACATTATTACGAGTTGTTGTTAAAAAGATGAATGATGATGAGATGTTAAAAAAAAGAACTATTAAATGTTGTAGTAGTGTACTGTTTTTTTTATTCGACTAAAACGAAGCCAAAAGGTAAAGTAGTCATGTATGTATGTTCGTATCCACCATAGCTCGAAATCTGCTGAACCGATTTTAATAAATGAGGTGTCAATAGATTTATAATAATGACCCGGATGACATGGGTCACATATATATATTATTTTATCGAAAGTTTTTACGTAGTAGTGGTAGTTAGTTAGTTTTTTTTTAAAATGTTATGGTGTAATGGTACAAACAAGCAGAACAGTGAGCAGGTGGTTTGAGACTACTCGCTTCCCACGGCCACTCACAACTCAACGAGTTACAAGCGCATTGCCAAACGTTGTCTTTTCCCTCCAAAACTAGGGAAAAGACAGGATTTGGGTTCTAATAACGTCACCAAAAAACGACGAAGAAATTGCTTGACACTGATAGTCTAATAGGTTGTGGCATCATTGCAGTCGATCCGAGCCCATATACGTCGAATATGATTTGTAGTACGAGTACGTTTCGAGACACATCCCTTATTACAATACAACTTTTTTATATTTAGGCGGTACAAAATGTACGGCTCACCCGATGGGAAATGATTACTGTACCCTAATGGCACTTGAAAATCCGGAGAAATCACATGGATTGACCCTTTGGAACCTAAACCTTTTTTACAATAGCTTGATATTATAGTCTGTGGTAAAATGCCTGGCTAAAATGCCGTTGAAACAATTCTTTTCTCTACATATCGTGGAAGTAAAGGTCTTGTCATAGATTAATAATTTCTAAATAAGCTTCCAGGAAGGTACTAACAAAAAATTGGTTTTTAAAAGTTAAACCTGTTGCAGTATTTTGTAATATTAAAAGAGAATGGTTTCAGGCTTCATAATAGGCTAGATGACACCTTCGTCAAATTAGTCAACTGTTAAAACGACAATTTTGTATGAAAAATGTACCAAATACCAAATTGTGACGTCACTGTTTTAGACTACTCAATTAAACAATATATTTCACTGCATATTTGATTGAAATTCGTAATAATAATAAAAAGCTATGTTAATTGTATTTTCTGAGATGTTTCGCGATATTAGTTTTAATGAAGTGGACATTGGTATTTATTTATGATACAGTCATCTACCCAATTGGCCAATGTATAAGAAGACCAAAGCCTCCTTTCTAAGGAGAGACATGTATCCAGCAGTGGACTAACAAAGGCTGTTGATATGTGTACAACACTTTGATTCGATTACATCTACCGAGAAGCCTCAATCGAACAATCTTGAAATCTAGGGATTAATAAAAGATGGATCCAAATCCCTTAGTTGTTACAAGTGTACAATTAGCTGGTGATGGTAGTCTTTTAATTTTTTTTTAAATCTTCAGTTGCGAAATATGCTATAATACGTTTTATATTTCTCTTGTAGTCGTATATAATGCCTGTTATATTAAGTTTCTCTACCTTTTCAATACAAGTAGATATTTATCCACAATATTTTTAATCTTTTTTTTTAGTTTAAAGATAGCTACATAGTTATAAGTTTCTGATATGAGAGAGCAGCAAAACATATTTTCTAAGATATCACACTTCCATATTTACCCAAAACAATATAGTATATACTAAATTCACTTAAAGCAAGCTAATACCAGACTGAACGCAGACACCTAATAGTCTTCAATTACAAACTAATTTACCGCCTTATACACACACGCGGTATCACGGTTTATTGGTGTGAAGCCTTCTTAATTTGTTTCTTGAACAACACTAAACAGTATTAAGAGTATTAAAGAGCAATTAATTCGGCACTTTTATATTTTTAGCAATTATTAATAATCAAATTCACAAAAATCACAACACTAAAATTTGTTTTGTTTTTGTTATTTAGCACATGGCAATATTATTCACTATAATCACTGGTCGAATACGTTGCATACGTTCTATTGTTCCATTTTCGAATTTATATTATGTCATTACGGCGTTATGTTTTCATTCGCGTGTAGGCAAGGGCGCGAAGCGGGCGGTCAGAGCGCTCTTCCCGCCCGTCTGACGCGCTCGCCGTTCTCGACGCAACGTGCGCTTCATCCACCAATAAATGTTGGATTTCGTGAGGCTTTAAGGTCGAATTGATTTGTTTTTACGATTCCTTGTTATTTAGTTACAACCTTTGTAATTTATATATCCATCATGTACTCAAATAGCATCACAAAGATGATGTTCCTATAACACGTTTACAACAAATTGGAGCAGCATTTATGGGCGGTTTTTTACTACCACCTACGGTGAGCTGCTTGCTGCCTCCCCATTAATTAAATGGTCTAAGTGCTCGTCTCCTCTATCGCAGCTACGTCTTTAGGTTCGAAAGCCACATTATTCTAAAGTGCCTATAGACCTCAGACGTTACAAGATTGGGCTGAATAATTGGGTGATCAAAATTTATCCGTTAAAATGGTGGTTAGAATGAAAGAAAAAAGAATAGAAGACTAGCTTAATAGCTCTTGACTAAACAATTTTTTAAGCGAACTAAGCACATTTTTTTTAACATGTGGTAATGGGCTAGGGCCGTTACGCACCGGGGTTTGCGCTGGGAAGGTGAATTAGAGTCGGATTGACTTAAATCGCACGGTACGCCACTCTGCGCCTGAGATAGAAACTAAGCAAACCTTGTACCGACCCGTTAGGCCAACGACTTAAAGTAGATCAAAGCCTCTTTTTTAGGGAGACACCTATGTCCAACAGAGGACTGTTGATGAAGTTGACTGTTAAAGGCTGTTGATGAAGATCAAGGGTAATAAGCCCTTATTTAACTTGTGTAAGCGTTTCGTAGTTAATCTTGAAGATTGGTGATTTAACTTCTATATCGTTTGGTATAGCTGTCATTTCATTGATTCGTTTATTTATTGGCAAGGCTTAGACTTTATTTATTGTTTAAGATAACGATGATTTTAAAGTACACAGTCTACATTATATATTAGAGATACTTTAACGTTTAAATTCATCAACAGTCTTTTACAATCCACTACTGGACAAAGGCCTCTCCTTAGCAAGGAGGTTTTGGCCTATTATACCACGCTGGCCAGACGAGTTGGAATAGGGTTTGTTTCAAGTTTTCCCTCTCTTTGTAATGATGTTGTCTTGCATACTTTGTTCCCTTAGTCACCTTTTACGACACCCATGAATAGGTAACACTATGTATTCTTAATCCGTTACCACATGGACATAGTAAGGAATACCGAGAGATTGTTAGGCCAGGTTTATAAACAAGAAACAATCTTCAGTAGTCGACGTTTAAATTGGGACATCTAAATTGTCTATGCTTTTATATTGAATGAATATCTGTTCATAGACAAAGAGACAAAGTTTATCATTGAATGTGCGTGTTGAAACCTATTGTGGTTTCATTTAATGAACACGGTTGAAAAGGGCCACTACTCACGACACTCGATGCTTTCCGTGATACTTCGATATGAATTGAAAGAATGGTTTATTGACTTCTAAATTGTCTGTTTACGCTTTTATTTCACTAAGTAGGAATCGTATTCGGTTTCGTTCATTAATATATTAAACAGTATTTTCGAAGTTTAGGACACAGTTGCAGAGTTTTTTGGACAGACAACGAGACAAGTGGAGCATTTTGAATTATTGTCAAAGTTTATGTACAAAGAACATGTTTATAATTATTATCGTCTGTCCGTGTGGTGATGAATTAAGAGGACAGAGTGTCACCACCCATATTCATCCCGTGGGTGTCGTAACTTAAAACAAATCTTTTTTTTTTTTAACGTGTGGAAACCCCCTCGAGCCGTCACCCCACCGGGGTTTACGGCGGGGTGGTGTGTCGGAAACGGACCGACTAAAACCACACGGTGTGCCACTCTGTGCCTGAGATAGGAGGGATCCGGGAACCGCTGCTATTACGACATCCAGATCAACTTAAAACAAACAAATCCTATTCCAAACAGTCTGGCTAGTGTGGTAGGTCATCAACTTCTTGCTAAGGAGAAGCTTATGTCCAGCAGCGGACTGTGAAAGGTTGTTGATGATGATTGATCAATTATTAGTCTTCCTATCATCGTCTGGACTTAGGCCTCTCGCACATTTAGTTTATATTTTGAAACCTACATCTGTGATATACTGTTTCGTTGGTCCAGCAGTTAATGTGTGCGACTGCCGATCAAGAATTCTCGGGTTCGATTCCAGGGTGAGTGGTTCTGATTACAGAAACGCTTAAATTAGTGTTATTGTTAGAAAGGTATATGCATCAAATTTGAATTTTTGGATTCTTGTCATAATTATTTCTAAAGAAGTATACACGATCAATCAAGACATTTATGAACGCCACATTTTGTTTGATATTTCTTAACATTCCTCTTCATTTTATTTAGCAGAAATCTTTAGGAAAAAATACACGAACAAAAGTGAACATCATGATTGAAAAAATCCTCAAATGTAATCAAATTTGCCGTAATAATCTGGTATCATGGCTTAGCAATCGCATTGCATCGAAAACCTTTTAATGTGAAAACATTCTCGTTACATATGGAGCCCACTAAAGTCGCATATCTGGGAGTGATTAAACGTACATTACGTTGTTACGATATACGCTAAGATATTTGTGGGGACAGCTTCTTGAGTCTGGAGGAATACCTATACAGATATTTTGAGATTAGATTGTGATCTTATTAGAATTTAAATTGAGAGAGCTACCTAGGCTGTCTAACATGTAATATTTGTGATTGACATGTACCTCTTAATTGAGACGCTACGTGATATGAAAGACGTTGTGAGTGTTTATAGACGTACTATCCTACGTCTTTAAGCGTATCCTGGGGTTTCTCTAGTAAATTGCTGTCATCTATTTATCTTTACACAGTAATGCCGTGCTGTAACAAATTTTTGCAACTTTTTCATTTCAAACTTCTTAAACTTGTTATATTTTTAAATTATTTATTTTTGGTAGTCAATAAAAAAGATTTAAAATCTTTTAACTTAAGTTGTAGATACAAAAAATAATTGCTCAAAAATGTTTTAATGATCCTGTTAAGAGACAATAATCAAACTAAATACAGTACGAAGATGATCACCAAGTTAAAAAACTTTCCGAAAGGTGGTTTGTAACCATCTTTCAAACCGAGAATAGTACCTACAAACTAGTGTTTCTGGCAACCTTTATTCTACAAACATAATATCAGTCTCCCAAAATGTAATTACGAAACCATAATACATTTTGTTGACGACCTCGTCAGTATACAAAACGTTACAAAACACGCTCGTACGTGATGCTGAAGTAAATAAAATAAATATTTATTTACCTACCGCTGGGCATCATCTCCGTTACCATTCGATGTTATTAAGAGCCAATCATTGTAATGATGTACGCCTGCCACGTTATTGGAGATATTTTGGATATGTTTCGAATGTATTATTCAGGAGCAGATATTGAGAAACGAGATGTTACCTGAAACAAAGGACATGGAATTTAAATTAACTATCTTATGACTGTTTTGCGCCCGTAGTTAATAATAATATAGGTAGCCTTTAATTTGAAATTAAATGTAAAAACAAGTAACACATACAGAATATCTCCAGTACTTTTCTACAAATTTAACGAATTTCAAAGAAGAAACCTGTAAATATCTGTCAATATTGCTTAACGAAAACTAACAAATCGGTGTATTATTACTTTTACAATTATGCAAAGTTGAGAGTATAAAAACGAGAGTGATCCACAGTATTAACTCTAAGTTAAAAGTTCATACTTAGCTTTTCGTTAGCTGCACCAATTTAAGACAGAAAAATTCAAATAACAAAGCTTGTTTCGGGTAGAGTTCTTAAGACTAAAACGGAACGCGTACTTCAATTAAAACCGGATACCTAAATAGAGAATGAAAACTAGTAAAACAGCAAAAGTTTGGAGGAAATTAAGTTTTGATTCAACTTGAAAAAAGTTCAAAGTTAGGTATTTTCAAAGCTTAATGACAAATCTGTGCAATCATACACTTTTGAAACAAAAATAGCCTCAATACGTCTGGCAGATGTGGAACATAGAAATTATTTTCTATAAATAAGAGCTGGTGAAAGGCAATAACGATTTTATTTAAAAATAAAGTTGACCATCCAGACAATCCACATCCAGAAGTTTTGTATAAGCGCAATTTAGTATCAACTGCTGGACATAAGCCTCTCCGATTGCAACCCACTTGAGATATTTGATCCAATGTTGACATATTTTTGCTAGAATTCTAGAAGTCTTGTTAGCTTATGAACCTACTGTCCAATATCTAGACTTGAAACATACATAGTCCCGTGGGATTGATGACAACGACACTGAAGCAATTACATGGCAACTTGACGTTAAGCAGACTCGTGACGGACATCACACATGAAATAACAATCTATATTTGTTTACTGATCTGATGATACGTTGTTATATTCTCATATTAAAATATTAAATGTATATCTTGGTTTTGTATATAAAATTTAATAACTTACAAATAATAAATTATTTATTTAATCGTAATCGGAACGACCTCTTCCCACTTGCTCTAATAAATATACTGGCACACAACGCCATCTAGCCTCAAATTGAGCAGAGCTTGTATAATACTATAAAAGGTGGATTGACTGGTAGAATTTATATTAATATTTTTTTTACTTTTTTTAAAATATATACATATTATATATACATGAAAAACATCCAAACCAGGATATACTACCACTGCGCCACTGAGGCAGTTAATGTCTTAAATAAATAACTAAGAGAAAAACGTTAATATAAAATAAATTAAACTGTACAAGAACTTCATATCTTTACAACATAAAACTAACTAAATTAATTCTGTCGGACTGACGAATCTAAACTACTCAGTTTGAGCCTTGCAAAATTAACTTAAAAAGTCTCACCAGCATCAACGTAAATAATGCACATTGAATAAGCTGTATTCTTCATAATTTTCGCCTTTAGAAGCGGAATATTTGCTTCAAAATTGAAAGGACCTAGCCTTGAGTGACAAGCCACTTATGGAAAACAAGTTAATTTCAATTGATACATGTAAAAAAATGGTTCATGTAAATATATAGCACAGAACTTAATTGACTTCGAAGAACTTACCCGCGTTCCCATGTCCGTACTGTCAATTATTGGTTTATATTTAAAAGATGTCGGTTAATTAATTAATTTTAACAAATATAAAATGACGTGTTTTCATGTTTTTTCTCTATTATTATGTCAGCAACGGTTTAAAAAAGATTGTTTTGATGAAACGTCATTACAAGAGATTATAAGCGTAAAGCGATACTTTTAATTTAGATAAGTTTACATAGAAAAACGTTCGGCAATATCTTCCAATTGCTTTTATGTAAGAACATTGTCAAAGAACTTTTAGCGTTAGGTGAACAAATGTTCTCGGCAAAAACGTTAGCAGCATAAGAGTGAATTGACCAAATTTTCCAAATTTCAAATTTACACACATTGATTGATCTATCTGGCTTAACAGGTGGCAACATAGGATTATTAATATTTATGTTACTCGTCGATGAAATGTAATGAATTGTCTTAGGTTGAATTTAATTTAGGTTCATTAATTTTATGTCCAAGTCATGTAACAGTGACGTACGACAAGACGAGGGTTTAAAGTAAAGATTGATGGTTTAAAGAAAATTGACGGTGGAGGACATTAATATGTATCTTTATAGGAAAATTACAAAATTTTGATACATTTAAATATTGTCAGCTATTTTCGACGAAAGTAAAGTTTAGTTTCTATCAGTTCTGTCCGTGATTATGTGACGTAAGCGTCAACACTTTGTGTCGTGTTAGTCACGAGTCGAGGATCAAACGAACGTGTGACGTGATACATTCCCACACATATCCTCATATAGCGAACACTACTCCGGTGTTGTTACTGGTAACAACATCGAACTAAATTTAAACTAAGGTAATAGGCATTAAAACAATAACTTTAGACCTATTTTAAATAGGAAAGGTTGGGTTTATTATATTATCCTGTGGACTAACGCAGTAAGTAATCTGCCACCAGAGGTCTTCTCCACGGAGGCCTTAAGAGTCCAGGACTCTGCCTGCGGTACTTCCGAAGGCTGGTATCGCAGCTAACGTCCTCAGTGCTCCAGGAACCACTGCGCCCGAGCCTTCCTCATCTAACAGTATGGCAGTAATGATAGCTTAGCGTGCACAGCTATAAATATACAAAATGAGGGCTCGACTTTTTTTGAATCAGAAAAATGCTAAAATTTCTTTTTATTTATGTGTATATAAGATAAAAAAGAATAAATATATACTTACATATTTATTTACCACCTTTAAGAGTCCACTGTTGGACATAGGCTTTTACATAGGCTTCCTTAGAAAGGAGGTTTTGACCTACTATACCACGCTGGCCAGACAGGTTTGCATTTATGGTACACAATGCTTTTGCCCTGTTCAGTTTGCTCCCTTAGTCAGTTCTTACTACACCCATGGGATGAATAATGGACACAAATTATTGTTAATCCGCCACCACACGGAAAATAATAAACTTAGTACAATTTTAATAAATAACTATTATGAATTATAAATAACGAATGAAACATTCGTGTTCCCTAGTATTTTATGTATATCAAGTAAATTGATTATCACAAAACCAGATCTAGGCCTGCCATTCACTGAAGCGTAATGCCGCTGATATGTGTCCCTGTGCTGTTAACGTACATCTACAGTAACAAATGATTATGATGACGATATAAGCGATATAAATAATGTAAAAATTTTCAATGAAGTAGGGAAAGCTAGTAGTTAGATCACCTCATCTGATTGTAAGAGATTACCGCCGTCCATGGATATCTACAACTCAAGTGTCACTCACTCGTTGACAAGCAACAACATAATGGTTTAACAGTGATTATCTGTAAAATTTTCTTCTTTCTGCGGTATTAAAAGTATTCTATTAATCAATCTAGATTTCACGGTACAAGCTCTGCTTAGTTTCAAACTAGACGATGTTGTGTGTCAGATGTCCGAATATTTAGAAGGTTAGTAAGTTAAATGCGTCAATAAATACTACAGAGTTAGTAGATGGAGACCATTATTGACTCGAATAATCACAGTGTGACGTTGTGTCGTGCCAGTAATTAACGAGCAAATTGATTTGACCCACAAAACGCTAACACTATCAAATTATCACACATTAGATATCTCTTTTTGTAATTATATTAACTCTATGGCCATTGTACGGGTATGTTTATAATGGGATTAGGATGTAGACACAAAAGAATTGAAATATTGTAAAAGTAACGTTCTAAATTAGGTTTATTTGCTGCCTCGGTGGCGCTGCAGTAGTGAATGCGACTGTTGGGCTTGAGGTCTCGGGTTACATTCCCGGGTCGGACCAAATATTTGTATGATCTACAAATATTTGTTTCGAAGCTTGGGTGTTTTTTATGTATAACATAGATGTATTTAGAAAAAAGAAAGTATATAAGTATTCTATCAGTCAGTCTAGTTATCATAGCACAAGTTCTGCTTAGTTTGAAGCTAGATGACATTGTGTCGAATGTCCGAAATATATCTGCAATATATATTTGGCTTTATGTTAATTTAAGACGTATGCGTGGAGGGCTTATAACTAAAATTCAAACTCTTACAGAAAATCTTTAGACAGTACGTAGCATTTGTAAAAGTATTTCGGTCTCGGGTTCGATTCTTGAGTCGGACCAAATGTTTGTATGATTTGTAAATATTTGTTTCGAAGTTTGGATGTTTTCTGTGTACAATATATGTATGTATTTACAAAGAAAGTCTACAAGTATTCTATCAGTCAGTCTAGTTATCATAGCACAAGCTCTGTTTAGTTTTAAACTAGATGACGTTGTATGTCAAATGACCGAAATAAATAAACATATATTGGAGTCAAAAATAACAACTAGTACATTAGTTATTGACATAAAGTTCTGGAGCCAATATTGTGGCTAATAATAGAAAACTATATTCGTAATGGAAGCTCTATAACTTAGACATTTGTCACGAATGATTCACGCACTCCTAACGACTTCAAACAGCTCTGTTATAAGCTAGAGCGACAGTGGGTTAAACGAAATTTTAATTTCAAGGGAGAAAACATCAATTTTGGATGAAGTAATTTGGTACTATCGTATTGTGGTACTGGGCGAAAATTAATATAATCATGTCATAAATATAATCATGTTTAACTTGGAGTAATTCTTTTTTTATTATCTTTGAAAGACCAGCAAAAAAAGACGAATTTGTTTCTAAAAGCGTTCACACACAATTTTCATCGTTTACTAGCTATACTCTGCGCTCATATCAACTCGGAAACCTTCGTGTGCTCATGTACAACAACTTTGCTAAAGATAATCACATGATCAAATGCACAGTTTACGATTTTATAAAGGACATACAGATAGACAGACAGATGAACATTCTTTTTTATGTATTTAGAAGATCAGAACTCTATCAAGTACGAACTCTTCTGTCTTATGATAACGTCGGTAGTTTTTTTTTTCTATATTAAGAGCCTGCCAAAGAGACTCTACTCTGCCTGATGGAAAACATGAATAGAATCCAAGAATTGTGGTCACCATACTCATTGCAAATGCAGACAATGCAGTATGGTAACCCACACTATGGCGGCCTTGTGAGATGCTTTTTCACATACCCAATTTGGGGACGTTAAAGGCATGACAGTCATCGTGACAGTGTAAGGCTTACACAGTAACACGATAACTGTCACCCCTGCATCAACGGGTCTCCGGTCTCACACTCACCAACGAAACAAGACAACACGGATGCTGATGCTTTAGGTTGGTCTTCTGTGGGAGGGTAGTACTGCCCCGGTCAAGCCGGCCCGTTCGTGCTGAAATCAGCGTGGCTCTACTTCCTAGTAAACAGTTTTGTAGTAGTTAACAGTTTTGAATAAAAATGCTGTAAATCGGGATTAAATCGCAATATGTATAGTATTAAGGTTGACTGGGGTCTGTGTGTCTGGATCTGGATGTCGTAATAGCAGCTGTTCCCGGATCCCTCCTATGTTAGGCGTAGAGTGGCACACCGTGTGGTTTTAGTCGGTCCGATTTCGACACACCGCCCCGCCGTAAACCCCGGTGGGGTAACGGCCCAAGGGGGTTTCCACAGGTTAAAAAAAAAAAGGGTCTGTCTCCATAATCGACATGATTCGATCGAAATTTTAGGGCAACAAAAAAGTAATTACTTAATTTAGTCCTAAACCAAATTATCGTATAAGTTTATAAGAAGTTCAGATCAGTTTTGAAGCGCATCTAATGGTAACAGAAAGTAAAACATTAATACGACTATATCCTCTAAGCATCGTGAAACGCGATCGCTTCTAATTTAGGACTGTTTTATTTTTTCGGCTTCCATCCCAATAATCAGTGTCGTCTCATTTCGGAAGCACTACATTCGACCGTTTGATTAGCTACTGGTATATAAATGTACTCGGGACTGTATACATAATCTTTTCTCCTATTTCGTTATTACCTTTTCGTATGATTAAAAATACATTTGGATGAAAATGTCTCGCTTTTAAGATGGTTTTCTTTATGAGATCAAATTGCGTAGGTACAAAATATGTCGTTATGCTCCAGAAAGAGACCGCTGAACAGAGCGAAAAAGACGTCAGTGGCGCTATGAATCGTCGACGGGACTGCAAGCCGCCAGAGAGTGAGGACTTCTGGTGGCAGATTAGCTGCTGCGGTTGGCAATACGATAGCGGGCTGGTCGCAAAAATGCGACAGTGCCGTAACAAATTATAACAACCAGGCTGATAGGCGAGGAAGCCTCTGTGGTCTTTCCAGGATAGGGCCTGATTAGGTGCGGTGTTGATTCTGTTGGAGATATGAAATAATATGGTCCGGCTCCCCATCGGAATAAGATGCCTAAGACCGACCGTCGGGGATGGTTTTTAGGT
This sequence comes from Hypercompe scribonia, assembly GCA_949316085.1. Lineage (NCBI taxonomy): Eukaryota > Metazoa > Arthropoda > Insecta > Lepidoptera > Erebidae > Hypercompe > Hypercompe scribonia. The sequence continues at coordinate 21,810,002 of OX438980.1, read as the reverse complement.
ACAAAATTTGTGAAATCGAGTTTCATTTTATGCCGTGTTTCCTGCGTAAACAGACGAGACACTTGCTTGTCTCACCCGTTAGGTGAATAAAAGAACTGCTTAAACCGGTTTTCTGTAAAGCTATGGTATTACTAATTTATTTCATCTTTTTTCAGGATCAGTAGATAAACATGATTAACATTAACCTCAAGTTTAATTATATCTAAAGACAGTCAATGACATTATTAGGAACTCGAAACAAGTTCTTTCCTACATGCTTAAAGACAACACAAAAGACACGTAAACAAAAACTTAAGAACATCTTCTTTCGTTAAGTCCGTTAAACATTTCGATGAAGAAAGAACAAGTTCACGAATAGAGTAATTGTTTTAATAAGCGACAATCAAGCTAATAGGGCATTATCGTTTAACTAATGGCCCTCGGTTAGGAAGTTTTAATTTGATCTGACCTTCCGAAAGGGCTCAACGACGCTCTCAAGCCGTCAAGTCAAGCGACCTATAAAATTATCTAACACTTTGACTTTATTGAAAGGGTCTTTTACATAAATATTTTCATTATATGTTATGTTTATACATTAATAGGTGAAGAAGAAATCTCTTTGTACCCTTTTTTGGACAAAAATAGTACACGGAAGTAGATTATTTTTAGAATACTTAATGTTTATATTTGGACGTGCAGAAAGCTGAAACGCTTAAGCAATATATGCTTTAAAAGTTAAAAATTGTTATGATTCTAAACTCTACAATAACAGTTCATATTGACATAAAATCACGCCTATTTCCCCGAAAGGGTATATTAAACGTCCACTTTTCTACGGTGTTTTGGCTTCACGTGACGGGTGACGAGCCTATGGTCGCTGATCGAGATGTTGAAGCAGCACTTTCTGGTGAGGTTAACCTGGAGCCAGTTCTTAGTGGGAACCCTATGCATCCTTCAATATTGAAATAGAATAAAAACTCAAAAAGGATTCGACTGACTAGGCGTTTTTCTTTTTTACATGCTACTCTACTAACACATTTTATTTTACTTATTTAACTTACGAAGATAAAAAAAAAACGAAAACATACATGACCACATAATACAGTCGTATGCCAATTAACGAGAGCAATAACACATTTATCGTTTATGAAGCTATCAATACGACGCCATTTACACAGATGATATTAAAACTGAATATATTTGACGGCACAAATGGCTTTGGATTATCACGATATGTGAGTCCTGTATGTTTACTAATTACTCGAGGTAAAATTTCGATCATAGCTCATTAAGATTTTTGGTAACTAGTACTTGCACTATAATTGTTTAAACTGTGATATAGTTGGTAGTATTTTGACAGTTTAATAACATATACTGATAGCCTTTAGCTTGATATATTGACTTTCACGTAATTTTTAAAAGAACATGAACAGAAAGCTTCTTAAGCGCCATGGCAAGGATTGTTGTTGGAACAGTCAAAGTTTAAAGATTTTGAGAATTTTACGTTAAGTCATTTCAGTTTGAAGTTTACTTAAATAAGCTGTACAACAGTCCTTTAGCTCTACAATGTCTATGTATCGTATGACTCTATGGAACTCTACGAGTCAACAAAACGTGGTTCTGTCAAATTATTTTTTTTACATACTGGCTGGCCAGCGTGGCATAGTAAGCCAAAATCTTTTTTCTAAGGAGAGGTTTATGTCCAGCAGTGGACTGTTAAAGGCTGTTGATTGATGAGTTAATTACTTTATTACTTCGCATAATCTGTACGGTCAACATTAAGAATAAAAAAATGATTATTTTTACTGGTAAATACTCTAGCGAGCTTATTTATAAATATTGAGTTAAATGTTACATTGTTATGTAAAATACGTTGAATATTTATATAATACTATTTTCAGATATCTGACACATAACGCCATCTAGTCTTTAGTTAAGTAGAGTTTAAACTCTGCTCAAGCATAGAAAGGTTTAAACTCTGCTTAAGCATGGAAAGTTTATAAAACATAGAAATATGTTTTGTGACAAAATAAACGTTTAGTTATTGCGATTGTAACAACTGTTTGAGAAAAATTTAAATTCTTTTAGCAAAGTACTAAAAATATGATAATTATATGTAAAAAGGATGATTTAATTTATAAAAGGTATAAATCTCATAAACATCCATCATATATTGTTAGCGGTACAGGACCTGTTTTTTTGTTTTTTTTTTTTCTCTGACGGAGTAGAAAATCCCTTCGGATCTCCAGTTCCTCAGGGACGCAGGAGCCAGGAGTATGTAGTGTTTCCACTAAAAACCACCCCGGCGGCCGGTCTCAGGCGTCCTACTCTGAAGGGGACGCGGGCCATGTTATTTCAGGTCCCCTCCAGGATCGACGCCATACCTGGTCAGACCCTCTCTTGGAGGACGCTACAACGGTACCCCTGCAGGGGTACAGGACCTACCGTTCTTTTTCATGACGCAAAATTTTTACAAATTGTTTCAAACTTCAAACTCCCTTTTACAAATATATATAATTTTTATTCCTCAAAACTTCATGGATCATTTTTACAAAGAATTATGTTCACTTAATAAACAGTCAAAACGCATGAAGTAAGAATTTAAAACAGACACCTGACGTACAAACTTGTTTTGTACAGTAATTGTATCATGTAAACGATAAAACCCGTTCTGAAAAGAGTACTTGTATTAAAACACGCTAATCGCCCTCACGTCCTGATGATTTAACATACCAAATTACTTAATATGTTTTCAAAATCCTATACAAAAGGAGAAAGATTATATTAGCTATCGTTTACAAGCTAACAAAGCCCATAAATGGTGTGTTCTTATATTAATTAAGTTATAATTAAGCGAGCACAGGGGTCGCTATCAAGGGACCACCAGGAATAGAACAACGCAGTCCTTTATAACATTAATTCGTACATATGGTTCGTGTATGTGAATAGGAAGCCATAGGAAGTATGGTTTCATTTGAAAGATTTCTTTGAATGTGATTTGTACTGGTAATTCGTTATTGCGGTTGGGTTTATTTGTAATGTGACTTTTGGCTGTGACTTTCTTTGCGTTAAAGCTTATTTTGTGAATCAATTCTTCAATAAAAATTAGAGTATAATTTTGACTGCACGGTTGGCCTTATTTTTGTTTAAGCGGTCGCTACGTCGCTCGCTACTGTGCTGAGTGTTATGGGTTCAAACCCTACATGGGACAACACTGTGTGATACACAAATTGTTGTTCTGAGTCTGGGTGTTCTTTGTGTCCGTTCCTTCTATGTTTGTAAGGTCCCGCGTGATACAAGATTTATTTCTAGTGCCCAGTTTTATCCAGGTACGTTTGGATATCATATCTGACCTCATATATTTTCTTTTACTTTTTTCTTTCGAGTTGAGTTTTCCTTGAATTCCTGGGTATAATGTGGATGGGAATGGATATAATGTAAGCGTTGCAAAAAAGTTTTATTCCATTTCACACAAAGAAAATGTTGATTTAGAATACGATTTCAAAGAATTAGAAGAAAAATACTGTTAGTAAATATACATGACTACAATAAATAATTTTAGTATATAACATTAAAAACCATTTAGCTAACAATCCGCAAGATAATTTACCATTAGCGGATGCCGCACGGAACAATTTTGCACGCAAAGATAAGTACAGGACGCGCTAAACAATGGAGGGCGCCAAGTATTAAACAATAATGGTTTCATATTCTCTGAGAGACAGTGAAAAGCACCTCGTTGAAATTGTAATATAAATGTATGTTGTATATTGCACTAACTATTGGAATTGATATAAAGCAGCCTATATGCTACAACTTACTATAGCCTAAATTTCCAAGACCTGGAGTTCGTACCCAGCGCGCGTGTTTCCCTCCCACAATGATCCCGGGTCCATAAAAAGGGGTGTAAAAAAGCATCTCACGAGAATGTCGTAGTGTGGATCACAGTACTGGACTGTCTGCATTTACAATGAGCATGGTGACCACCATTCTTGGATTATATTCATGTTTCACATCAGGCAGAGGTTCCAAAAAAGGGTCATTTAGGTGTGATTGAGTAATATTAATCAAAATTTGCACATGTTAACTTACTTGTAAAATAGAATTGAGGAACTCTGTGTGGTGATGAATTAAGAATACATAGTGTTACCACCCCTATTCATCACGCGGGTGTCGTAAGAGGCGACTAAGAGAACAAACTATTCAGGAAAATATCATTACAAAGAGAAGGAAAATTTAAAACAAAGCCTATTCCAACCCGTTTGGCGTGGTGTTGTAGGCCAAAACCTCCTTGCCAAAGAGAGGCCTATGTTCAGCAGTGGACTGCAAAGGCCTGTTGATGAAATAGAATTATCTACAGTAAGATAAATTGTATAAGGTCAGTCGAAAATGTAGTTTAATTTTACCTCTAATTTTTGAGTTAAAGACTAAAAGGGAAGTAATGCACATGTCACGTACTGTTGGGTATTATCTGGAGACCCGTCACCTATTAATTATCTAATATAAGTTTAACAACACCTGCATCGCGGTGCAAGACGAGTAGAAACAGCTGCTTACATATACGACAATTTATCAAAAGATCATAAACTCGTACGGTTTTTTTTTAATTATAATTTGACAGAACGTAAGTGTTTACCATTAATATCAAGGTATTAGAGACGAAAATATATTAATAAATCATAAATTAGACATCTAACAAAAAACAACAGTCTTGAGAAAGTTTCGTTCATATTTTTTTCAAGTCAAGGCAAAAATTTGATATAAGTGGCGAGTGAGAGTCGAAGAGGGAATATCGGACTACCCTCAGAGGATACAATTAAACGTAAAACACACAAACTTGAAGATGAAGGCAACATTTGCAATAAATGTAAAATTTATCGTGTTTTTCGTTTAAGAATTTGAATAGGAAAAGTCAATGGTCCAGCAAGTGGATAAAAAACTTAATATTAAACATTCTTTTACACTACAAAGAAAACAATTGTTTTTATTGGCTTTGTTTCGTAGGCGGTAAAGATATCTGGGGCCTTTATAACGGATTCACGATACAACTCATTTATTTTTGTGTGAATTTTAATCCAAATCTAATCGTGATACGATTTAGACTTTAACGAAGCTTTCAACTGATTTAGCATTTCATTTTTATCTCTACTTCTTCTGTAAAGACGTTTTTGACCACATAAAGAAAGACGACAACTTTCTCATTTACTTCTTTCATATATTTTGTTTTTTAAACAAATTAAAATTGTCACATGTCTGAACCGTTCATCCGTTTACCACGGAATTCTCCATTAACAACGTCATACATAAGAATACAGCACAAGACGATAATTCTAAGAGCATTTAAAAAAAACCCCCAAGGATTTATTTCATCATCTATCTACAACTTTTAACAATATACTACTGGAGTGCCTCAGCAAGGAAATTTTGGCCAAGTATACCACCACCACCGTCTCTACCATATATGATAAACCGGTATTCTTTACTTCTTAATTGATCACCCCTATTTCACACTTTCAAATTAAGAAATAATCTATCAAATAGATTCATAAATGACGAAATTCTAAGTAAAAAAACATTAAAAACAACAGAATTGAAAATGTCTTAGTTTTTATTCTGGTTAAAAATCAATTTCAAGCGTGAAAATGGCATATTTTCTGGAACATTTGTATGAAATAACGACTTAATAAACCCACCACTGACCATAAACCTCTTCTTAAAGGAGATTTTGGCGTACTATATACTACGCTAGCCAGACAGGTTGACAAAGAGTTTGTTTCAAGTTTTCCTTCTCCTAACAGTGATATCGTCCTGCATAGTTTGTTCTCTTAGTCGCTTCTTACGACATTCACGAGATAAATAGATGTCACTCGTATTTTATTAATTAATTTATTTCAACTTATTGCTCTTGTTGTACAAAGGCGGGCATAATGCCATGTGGCATTCTCCTCCAGTCGACCTTTAGATGTAGAAATAAGATGCGGTCGGTGCAAAGTTGTTGAGCTTATAAATATACTTTAAATATAAATAATGTACATGAACTTACTACTACTAATAAAAATACATGAATAATAAATTATAATAATACATAAATAACTACTACATGTTTTCTTAATTCATCACCACACGGGTACATATACAACTATACAATTCAATAACTAACTCGGTGTTAGTTAACTAAGCTAATGTTGAATTCCTGCCCTAATGAGATTTGCTAGAAGGTTGTTAAATAACAAAAACACTGTCTGTAATCTGATCTAACTCTGGTTTATTGATCTTATTATTTTACAAAATTCAATACATTAAATTATACTAGGTTGAACCAAACTATATCGCGATGTAACTCGACGTGCACGCCATCTATCGAGTAAGGTTCCACGTCAATTTATGAACTACCTGATTATAATTGTTCATTGGTCGTAAACACTCGGAGCAGATGTAACATTTCAAAATCCCACCTATACTATACGTTTTCATAGCAAATAACTTATGTTTTTCAATCTCATTAATTAGTTGTTGAAATAAATTTTAAACTGCAATTAAAGTGCACCTAAAATAAGGAAACAAAATTGCTTTGAAATCCTGTACAAACCGCTTTGAACAGGACTACAGAGCTTTGGCCTAGATTAAGAGATTCAGTTACGCTAATTTCTAATAAGCATAGGGATTGTTACGGATGTTTCGCCCGTGAATCCGACGTTAGCATGGGGTACCTCAACGATAAGTACGTTCAAATTAGACTGTTTTTAAGGTATCTGAGTAGTCGTTGTATGTATATAAGGCATCGTTAAAATTCATGCAGACGTTGCCATTTTAAAGCGAAGGACATTGGTGTAACACGACAAATACTCCTTAGAGATTCGTCTAACTCTTACGTAGACATTTGTGACTGGTTCGCGAGGTCTAGTACTCAAGACGACACTAATAACCTTTTATGGTTCATAAAATATGTCGATATAACCCTAGCAGTCAATTTGTAACAAACAGTTTGCCCACCAAGAACGTCTCTTAACGTTAACACTAACTGCTCTTACAAAATAGTTAACTTTAACAGTAGTTCTGAAAGGGTGGCGGGATGGTTGCAATGGGGGTCTAGTTTGATTCACTAATGACGTCACGGGGTGGCCTACGTTCAGGACTTAGACACAATGACGGGATTCATTGCTTTTTCGAGTAATTACAGCAAATGACATGTTTTATAAAAGGCGAACCAGGTTTTTATATTAGAGGTGTATTTTAATAATTGGTTTCATTATGATAAAATATTGAGATGCTCAATTAATATGTTTTTGCTTTGATTGTGATTTTTAGATTTAAGACCCTCTATTCAAGAATTTAAGTAGGATATCCAAGGATTATTATAGTGCCACATTATTGGTGGTGGTTTTGTCACTTGCTCTATAGACGTCAATAGGCGAGACATATTGGTAATGCATTTAGACGAACGGATGTATGTAAGAACATATTGTTTTATCAATATTTTTTTAAGACAACTTCCACCCTTGTAATAAATCCTGTGTTGCGGGGGATTTTACAAACATACAAGAAACTGTCCGTGTGGTGACCGATCAAGAATACATAGTGTTACCACTCGTATTCATCCCGTGGATGCCGTAAAAGGCGACTAAGGGAACAAAGTATGCAAGACTACATCATTGCAAAGAGAAGGAAAACTTGAAACAAACCCTATTCCAACCCGTCTGAACAGCGTGATATAGTAGGTCAAAACCTCCTTACTAAGGAGAGGCCTATGTCCAGTAGTGGACTGTAAAAGGCTGTTAATGACAAGAAACGGACACAAAGAACACCCACACTCAGAACAACAATTTGTGGATCACACAAAGTGTTGTCCCGTGCGGGGTTTGAACCCACAACACACAGTGCAGTGGAGAGCGTAGGTAACCGCTTAAACGACTACGACATTCGTGTAGTCATTTTGTAATTGGTTGTAAACTGTCCTCGTGACTTGGGAACTCTCTTTACAAGATGGACCATTACTCAGTCAAACTGGTATTTGAATTAAACTCAGAAGTGGTTTTAACATATACTCAAACGATATCGTTCTTATTGATCCATTACAAAAGTAAAAGAATCTCATTTCAACTGAATAAATTTTATTATGTTTTTACGCAATATTTGAATAATTGCTTTGAAGTGAAAACTTCTATGGCCGCGTTGTACGACTTTTGGTGGGGAAACATTCTATGGGTTCGCGTCAGCGAGATGCTCATGTTTAGAGTATATCTATAGCTGTATAGCTATTATATATATTATACTTTAAACACAGCGTGCGCAGCGAAGAAAGTTTCCGAAATGTGGAGCGTTAGACGAGTCGTAAAGTATTTTTTTTAGTCACCATCGAAAAAGAGGTTTTTTGCTTATTGGATCATAATTATAATTCACTAAAGGTACTCCTACTACTTCGTACGTGAGAAATTTGGCTTTTTGGCTATTGGGGATCGACTGTTTTCCTGTAGTTTCACAAATATTTTAAGACCAAAATTAGCAAAATTGATCCAGTCACTCCAGTTTTAGTGACACTAACGAACAGTAATACATTTTTATATATAAGAAATTAATATACACATCATTGTCATTGTTATGAAACTTGCCATCTTGCCATCTTGCCAAGAAATTCTCACATAACCCAGAAATCATGTGATATATTTCAATGTTACGATTTTCACATGTTTATGTCAATATTTTCTTTCATTATATAAAACATACTTAGAAATTAATTGTAATATGATAGGTATTACAATTAGTTTTAAATTCAAAAGCACAGCTTTTTACTTTTTACATCTGTCGGCAGTCCATATGACTGACTCCGTGTTTTTTAAATTGCAAGCACATTTGATGTTGAAGAAATGATTGCACTCCTAAGAACGGACGATTATAGGTTAAGGCATACAGCCTATTATGCTCTTCAATAATTTAACGCTTTGCATGTAGATTTTAATGTTATCAATAGCAAGGTTATCAGTGTATTCAAATAAGTTACGTATTGGCCATTGGTTCCGTCGGTTGCCATGTATTCTAAGATCCTTAAATGACAAACAATTTTATTTTTTAGAAAACTAGTTTCAAACATCACGTGAGTACAGATTCACGTGTTGTCTAACATAGGATATTGTATACATTTTACTTTACACGCTCAACTAACAACATCAAACAAACTTGCTCCTCTATACACAAAATATAAACTTCGTAGATCCAAAACTCAGAATATTTCTCGAGCAAATTCCGCAGGTGTATGTAAATGAATCAACAAAAATGAGTCTATTTACATGCACGAGTCGGGAATCGAACGGTGACGTCGCCGCCACCTGGCGGAACTTTTGTCGGCAATTGAAATCCTATTGTTAGACCTTTTTGAAGTTCTCGTTTGTGATACCAATAGGTTGCGTTTGGTTTGATGGAAATACAGCGGCATTGTAGTCCATGCTTTTGTTTTCATTTGTTTGTGAATATAAATTGTAGTTGGAGATGAAAAGGTGTTGTTTGGCTGTTTTCAATCAACGTTATTGATTTCTATAAGAGTTCGCTTACCATCGACTCAAAAGATTAGATATTAATATTCAAAAAGAATTAAAATAATGATATTTAATATCACTTTTCATAGTTATTTTCAAGAACTCTATCCGGGGGATTGAGTAACTGTTTTGGCCTGTGTTCGTGAGTTTTCCGTTTGAGTTAACTTAAGTTTTCCAATAAATACGCCCTTTTTGCATTAAACAGGAAATACCTATGGAATGAAAAATATATTTTTCATTGATTTGAATTCCCAAACGGTTTATAGTTCTACATTGGAGTCTAATCTGTGGTAAGGAGAACTTTGGGATGATCTATGGACCTCACCAAAAAACACTCGCCATTGTGGATAGAATTGCCATTGATATTTTATTGTGATTAAATTAAGAAACGACACATTATTATAAACATTAAATGTTGTTTCTTTATTTACAGAGAAACTCAATTGTGTTTTGTGTCGCCTAGAACTTAGGAAAATACCTCATATCTATTTAAAATAATTAGTTCTTTTTTGTTTTTATATGTTACTGTTGTTCAATAGCTATACGATGTCTCTACCGATAAACGACCAAATTCTAAGAACCTCACTGGAATTTTTGTACAGGGTTCAAACTTCTAGACGATTCGCCCTAAAGGAAAGACTCTACTGCCAGCCATAAATGACTGCAACTCAGAATTCATAAACGCCTTAGCGACCTTTGAGGTGGGATTATACTTTTTTAATACTTAGTTTTTTATTGTTTAACATAACAAATTTTAAATAAGGGTTAACAATACCAGACTATGAATAATTCAGTAAACTTTTTTAACTTTTAGCAATGGTTTGTCACAATGGAGAATCAAAGCCAAGACTTAACGGTAGCTTAACATATCATACAGGTCTAAGCACATTGTATCGTTAATTAACCTCGACAAACAAGATTTTAAAGATATATTTAAAAAAAAATATATTAAGCTTATAAGAAATTTCGTGGGCCATATTACTAATTTATTTTCTTGTCATACCCAACTGACTCTATTTTGACTGATGGAAAGCACTATTAGAATCTAAGAGTGATGGTCACATACTCAACATACTCAATAAACGCGAATGCAGGCAAATTATTATTTTTTTATACTAATAGCCTGCCAAAGTGACTCTTCTCTGCCTGATGGAAAGCATGAATAGAACCCAAGAGATGTGGTCACCATACTTATTGCAAATAGAGATAATGCAGTATGGTGACCCACACTATAAATCAAGTAAAATCTAGTTTTGTAGTCGGAGTAGGTCTATACTTGACTATCAGCGGCAACTTCGCAATATACAATACACTTATATACTAGTATATAACACGATACTAATATCCTCGCTAGCGAGTTAAGTTTCTATGTACATATGTATAACACGTTGAACTTTGTCAGTGACTTGCAACTTAGCTCACAATATCACGAACGTGGGTAATACGCTCATATTTGCAAGCCTTTGCTTATGGCACCTTTTAGATCGCACAATACAAGGCTTTGAGACAACGTTAGGCTTTATGCATACGTGTAGTAAGAAATTTTAAAGGGTAGTTCACACGTGGCTCAGAAGGTATATTAAGTAACTACTTACTAATACTGTAGGTTCTAACACGCAATTACTTTAGTTTCTTTAGGAGTCGTAAATGGTTAGTTTTAACTCGTAAACACTCCTCCTCAAAAGACCTATATATAAACGGTAAATAGACCATTGGTAAGAGCTAATTGCTTTTGTTTTAGACTTGTCTTGCCTGAGTAATTTACCCCTTTCTCCCTTCTTTAACTAGCCTGGTTTTTGAAATTTTACACACATACTCTAAGAGAAGAGTACATTAAATTGAGAGAAGATGTGAGTAGACAGATGATTTCAATTTGAAATACGTATTATGTGATCTAATATGAAAAACAAAATTAGAAGCAAATTGCTTCATGTAACTGTTACTTCCTTGTCTCACGACGAACCGACGGTCGCTGGAGCCGAACTGTACTAGAGTGGGTATCACGACTTGGCAAACGTACTGTAGGGCGCCCTGCGGTGCGGTGGACCAACGACTTGAAGAAGCTGGCGTGCAGTGGATGGATGCGAATTGCCCAAGACCAGGATGGTTGGCGCTCCTTGGGGAGACCTTCGTTCAGCAGTGGACGGTGATAGGTTGATTAATGATTGATGAACGTAGTTTAAGTTTATTTGGTGTATGCAAAGATTTCACTGTGAGGACCATATTTCTATTCTTCTTCTTTCTTTATCATCCGTTAATACATACACCCCTTTTTTCTTAATAGCATAAAAAAGGTAATGTAACATTTAAATAATTACTATAATTAGGAACAGTTTTATATAATGTTCAGCTAGTGTTTATTCAACAATAAAAAAAAATGTAAATCGACCGTGCGTGTTACTTAATGAAATACTGAAAATAAATTACGACAGATTGTCTTTCGTTTTCCACACCAAATGATTTACAAACAAATATAATATGTTAATTTTAATCAATTTAAAAAAAAAAACGAGAAGTTTTTAATACCGATTTAGCTTTGAAGTTGAAAAATTAAAGTAGATAACACAACACTAGTATACAAATTTTGATTTTGAAACAGTATTTTCTAGTGTAAGTAGCTTTTTTTAATTATGTTGACATACTGCATACGAAATTACAATTATATTTTTTTAATTAGTTTCCATTTCTTAAAAAAAAAATTTTTAAAGTTTTTTGAAAAAATAACAGAAATTATACCGTTATTTTATTCATTAGTAGAATTGCGACGTGGTTTCTTCGCTGCCCTTTTGTACTCTGCTTCTGGAGTATCTCGATGAATAGTCCAGCAGTAATCCGCTAACATTGAAACGTTCCACTTGCCCTGATACGAACGGGCAAATCTGAACGAAATACATGAGTCGTCAGGCAGAAATAACAATCACTTACGTGATTTGTCGATTCTCGCCACTGCATTGGCACTGCAAAACGAAATGTTTTTTTGCCATTCAGCCAATTTCTCAAACCTGTAGCACATGGATTACAGCAGAAATGTGGAACCCAGCTTTTATCCTGGTGTTTGATGTTCTCGTTAAAGTAGTAAAAATAGGCTTTTTTTATTATAGGCGATATACAACACCTTTGTTTATTAAATATCACCTCACCGCAGATATAACAAAAATTGTCGGGATTATTAACACATTTTCGAGACATTTTACTATAAAATAGTATTATACTTTTTACTTTTAACACTTCTATATCGCTTAATTTAAGAGAAAATAGCACTAAATCACAATATTTCGAATATTTGATACAAACTAACTATGTAAATGTCAAAACATTATGAAGTTAAATGTGGGTAGTTCCATTAAACACGAAAGATACGATTATCGTAAAAACTCAAACTAATAAATGAATTTTAGTTATCAATCCGAATTTTGCATGGACAGAGAAGCAGAAATTAGTTTAAATTATTTCGGATACTTTTCCTTGTAGACTAGTGTAATTGATTAAGCTAACACTTTGTGCAAAAAGGAACGGGTAAAGCTAAAATTTATTGTTTAAAGTAAATTATCAAAGCTTTTTGCGAACTTTTCAAAAAGAAGAAAATAAATACATACAATACTGATCATAATAATATACACTGATTGAAGACATGTAGTTACAAATGTTAGGAAAATTATTTTAAGAAACCATCCTCCTCTACCCTCCGCTCACAGTGGAAAGGAGGGAGTCGTGTCTCCCTCAAACGAAAAACAAAATCACTATCATCATCATCTCAGTTGAAAGAGATCCACTGCTTTACATAGGTGTCCTGCCAGGTACAACAACCAGTCCTGTGTCCTGCGATCTTCACCAGGTCGTTGGATCACCTTGTAGGTCGCTACTCCAGAACATTTTAACTTCATCGGCAGTCTTGACAACGCAATTTAAGTTTGAAAATTCTCTGGGCATTGTCGGTAATCTTGGGCCGGCTTTTCTTTTTTTTTATATTAAGAGCCTGCCAAAGTGACTCTACTCTACTTTATTCTCTCTATTCTCTCTACTCTCTCTACTCTCTCTCGACTCTACTACTAAAGCATGACTAGAATCCAAGAGTTGTGATCACCATACTCATCGCAAATGCAGACAATGCAGTATGGTGACGCACACTATGGCGGCCTTGTGAGATGCTTCTTTACACCCCGCTTGGAGACGTAAAAGGCATGACAGTCATCGTGGCAGTGTCGGGCTTACACTGTTACCACGATAAATGTCACCCCGGCATCAATGGGCCTCCGGTGTCACACTCACCAACGAAACACGACAACACGGATGCTGGTGCTTTAGGTTGGTCTTCTGTGGGAGGGTAGTACTGCCCCGGTCGAGCCGTCCCGCTCGTGCTGAAATCAGCGTGGCTCTTCTACCTAGCAAAGTCCAAAATAATCCTAAAATGATTGTCTGTAACTCATTATATGCATAGATGCGACGTGTTAGATCATTTTTTTCTAGTTAGGTTTTTCCTACCTTAAAAATTGAAATAAAATCACGATAGTTACCAAAGCTTTATACAGTTAAAAATTAAAGAATAATGTCACGTCTTATATAAGAATTTGTCTCGGACAAGAAAATTTTTATTCAAAACACAAGCTTTGACCTAGTTTGGAGATACAGTTTAAAAATGTTTCAGAGTTCTCGTAATTAGGAATGGAAGCTGTAACTGTGTTCAAAGTGTAAGATATTTTTGTGTATTTTGACGGGTCTGTGCGTCTAGCGCTTCACGATCTAAACTATTAAGCCGGAAGTCGTCGGTTCGATTCCCACGTAGGATAAATGTTGTAGAATGAGCACGACCATTTCGCCCGTGTGTTTGTAACAAAGTCTATATATTTGGAAATGAATAACTACTTATCTTGGTTAGGGCAGCACGCGTAAACGGTTGGACCAATTTCGTTAATTCTTTTTTTATAAGATTGCCAATTTATCGAGGAAGGCTATATAATATCACGCTACGACCAATAGGAGCTGAGTAGCAATGACAAATGTTGTGAAAACGAAAAAAAAATTCTTTATAGAGATATAGGCGTAGTTGCGCGGGTCAGCTAGTAATTTATAATTATTACCTAACTTTAACAATACAAAACTATTATACGACGCCAAGGGATCTTTTTCCGACATAGGGGATGAATGAGTTGAGGGGCCACCTGCTAGTAATGTGCGCTTTTCAAGAAACTTCTTACCTCCCACAGCCAATCTTCAGAACAACGTATTTCACAGTCAGACATCCTCAGACATTAAATTGATTTCTGATATAACAAAATTTCTATCACCACTTTGTACAAGGCCACTGGGCTAAGATAGATAAAAATAGTCATAGTTCAAGGTTTTATCAGAGTACAATTTCTTACTAAATTTTGTCCACGGGTCCACCTACGGGTATATCGGTTATCGTGGTAAAGAGTAGCTTATGTCCATCCTCATAAATCAAAGTATCTCCATGCCAAATTTCATTAAAATCAATGCAGCAGTTTAGCCGTGAAAGCGTAACAGACACACAAGAGTTTCTTTTAAACTTATAATAATAATTGAAGTAATTTAATATTTAAATATTTTTATCTTCACACAAGACGAAAAGAACATGGTGGATTTCTCGTCCAGCAAATTTATAGTTTTATGTGCCTGTGTATTTCATCGAGTAGTATAAAAGAGAACAATATCTTGGTCGTTTTAGGATTAGTTTTTCTTAAACTGATAACTAATCGAAAGCATGAATAGAATCTAACAGTTATGTTCACTATACACAAGCGAAGCAAGTGACCCACACTATGCCGGCCTAGTGAGATGCTTTTTCACGACCTGCTTGGGGACATAAACGGTATGACATTCATCGTGTCAGTGTAAGGCTCACATACCACAACTGACACCCACACCATCGATGGGTCATCTGTCTCACACTCACCAACGAAAGACGACAGCACGGATGCGGTCGCTTTAGATCGGTCGTCTATGAGAGGGTAGAATCGCCCCGGTCGAGCCGGCCGATTCGTGCTGAAATCAGCGTGGCTCTACTACCTTGTAAGGAAATTGTTAATGCTTCTTATGAACTAAATACAAGCAAAAACTTGCAACAACGCGAGTTTATAATGTATATAAAATGTTAAAGGGTATTATGATCACGACCTTCGTTGGCAATGGACGGCGATAGTTTGATGGATGATAGTTTTTCATGGTCATGAGTTATGCATAAGAATTTATTCGATACTTCAAAAATGTTAACTCAAGAACGCATTAGCAAGATTTTGTTGAAGTATTACAAATATTATACGCTGCTTGTTCATTGTTGAACAAAGTTTTAATGGCCGACTGTGAAGTAGTTTCCTCTATAGCTCAAAGCGATGTAATTCATTTAACTTAAGCAATTCGTTATCCTTCTAATGCTTTTTAGTGCTGGTGATAGTTTTAAGTGGGAATCGTTAAATACCGACCAGGGACCAGGAGCGGATATAAACTCGCTACGAATGACATAATTAAAATCGAATTAGTGGTGTTCAAGGCTACACGATTTTATTGTTAGTTATTTTAATAATAGAATTTTTAGAATATGAGTATCTTGATTTTTCTCAGTTCGGATATTTTTTAAGTATTTTTATGTTTTTATATGTTATGTTGTTATGTGAGTAAAATCCGAGCAAAGCCTTTTGTATTTTGCACCTGTTTTTTAATTACCTTTCTTTAAGCATTAGGAAATCAAATTAAATTAAATTAGTAACGAGGTTATTCGACAGAGAACTAGAGTAACTGACATCGCACGGAGAATCAGTAGCTGAAGTGAAAGTGGGCCGGACATGTCTATAGACGAGCTGAGGTGTACTAGAGTGGATACCACGATTCAGCAAACGTGGTTAAGGACGCCCTGTGGCGCGATGGACCGACGACTTGAAGAAGGTGGCTGGCAGCAGATGGATGCGAATTGCCCAAGACCGAGATGGTTGGTGTTCCTTGGGGGAGAACTTCGTTCAGCAGTGGACGGCGATAGGTTGAAAAGATAGAAGTATTAGGAAGAAAAATAATAAGTGACAGTCCATTCTAAATTTAAACTGAAAATGTGGTTAAACATTTTGTTCATGGGAAAACAAACATTGCCTATTTTTTAACCGACTTCAATAAAGGACGGGGTCTATGAGCAACTGTACGTATTTTTTTTACCTTTATCTTGAATTGGTTGGCCCGACATCCATTTATTAGGAATGGTCAGTTGACCAGAGACATACCTAACTGTCTATTCTTTAAAATTACTTTATATTTAACTGTCCAGTTTATTAATATTTTATTTAAACATTTATTTTATCATCATGAGCCTCTAGTAGTCCACTGCTGGACAAAGACCTCTCCTTAGAAAGGAGGTTTTGGCCTGCTACATCACACTAGCCAGGCAGGGTGGTTCAGGGTTTGGATCAAGTTTGCCTTCTCTTTGCGGTGATATTGTCCTGTGTAATTTGCTCTCTTACTCGCTTACTAGATGAATCGATATCGTGACACTATGTATTCTTAATCCGTTACTACACAGAAAATATTTATTTAATTAAGTAAAATAGTATGATCATAACACTATTGAATATTGCATAAGTCATAGCAATTACATACACCCACGAATACTGTTCGACATAACAAAATAGATACATATTATTTAATCATTAATGTCGTTACAGACAATGCAATACTATCATTACACCATTACCTTATGGTACCGTCAACAATATACTTATTTACACAAAATTTTAATAGAAATTATATGTTTATTTTATTGTTTCAAATCTAAAACTGTACAAGCAATATACAAGAATGAAGTTCATCATACCGCTCACTTGAGCGTTCAGGGCTGAGCGAAACATATTAAAGCTTTCTTAATGAGCCCGTAACACTTTATTAGTGTATCGTAGCGTAATATTTACTGCTAACATTTACTGCGGTAACATACTGAATACAGAATTAGATGTCAACTAGTTGGCTAGATTGGTTATTGATTTCTGAAGGTTTCTCAGCTATTTCATTGAAATATTCTTTTACCATATCTCTATTTTAGACTGTGGCAGAAAACGTCTCGTGGCGAAAATATAAGTATTTTCTATGTAATGGACAATAGGTCTTGCGCAAGCGAAGCCTTTCAAGGTGAACTTTACGACGAACATCGACAACACGTGTAGCGAAGTTAAACACGAGGCTCAAAACAGATCGAGATGTAGACTTGCTGTGGACGCCCTTTAGGACGCCCCAGCCAGGAGACAGGCAACTAAAGAAAAAGTGGTCAATACTAAAATATTAATACTTATGAAGATTTAAGACTTGGTGAGCAATAAATTCAGTTGCCCGTGACTCAAATGATGAAAAAAAATTTTTTTTTTTCATATCGTTTTCACATCAACGCGCGGCCTAAATATTTTAATTGTCATCCTTCAGCTGCTAAAGTCTTGGATAGTGTAAAATATACAATGATTCTTTCTCTAAAAATGTCGGACGACGCTCAGTAAATGGAGATGTCACTCAAAAGAAATGATTATATTACAAGAAGTGTACGGAATAAATATTAAAATGGAGATAACATTGTCAAATTCTGTGAGAAATAATATTATAGTAAGTAGTTTAATTTAAAAAAAAGAAATATTGATTTAAATTGTTTTTACTAATTTTAACACAAACAAACTAAACTTTAAAACTATCTTACACTGCTCTCTAGAACTAAACTGAACATACTTCACATTAAAGGTTTAAAATAAAAATAAATAAAATTATAATTAAAAAAACAAATATTTGCAGTAACTAATAATAAAACTGCTCACCCAGAACTTTGTAGTCAAATGCACTACTACCACGGCATCACTAAAGTAAAGTTACAAAAACTGTAACAATAAAATATGTATTTTTTCTCTTCTCTCTTCTTTAAGACTCAAAGTCCTTGTACAAATATAAATAAATACTATTCACCAAAGCATTTATATCATCTACATATATTTTTGATAAGACATTTCTCTGTATTATAATCACGAAAGCTCGCAAAATCAAAATAGATTATCCGTAATAATTCTACTTAGATAGCGAGTCATAGCTCGTAATTACACAAACGCACATAGAACCCCATAAGCCGATATAGTCTGAAGAGGCAAAATCGTACAGCCTATTTCAGTTGCGGATAAAACCCTTGTCGGCTTAGTGACATAAAACTGAAAGGGATTTGAATATGGCAACCTTTTGCTGAACATAAATGGTTTCTCAAGATTTTTTTATATACTGTAGCAAGTACCTCGGCACAGGATTATATAACTTATGAGATCGTTTTCTCATTCGTGGAACATCTGTTCGCTAAATTGTGTAAAGGATTTAATTTCAAGTATGGTTCCAATGTTTTCAATGACAAAAATTTGTTTGTCCAAATATAGTGGATACGCTAGGTTTGTAATATACATATTAGGTTACCTCTATTCCAGCATTTTTAGTTTACGAATCTTTGGTTTCATAATCTTATATCTACATCTTCATTTAGGAAATACATATTTTTCATACGAAGTATTTGTTAGATTTAAAACACGTTCCAAAAGTCTTTTCAGCAGCAGGTAGGAGAGGTTATCTAGTTTTATAACAAGCTTATGAAACTTGAATGTGCTTGCTCCGATACTAAAAATGTGGTATTTATTAAAAAGGCGGGCAGAAAAATCACAAACCTTTTTGAAATAGTATTAAAACGCGGTAACAAAAGCGACACTAGTTTTCGATAAGCCGGGAAACTAATGCAATTCCGCAACTTGTGAAATGTAGTAGAAAGTTATTTCTCCTGAACTACTAACGGAGTTAGTTCAGAGCTTACGCTGCAAGATGGCGCTTTTCTCAATTTGATAATACTTTAGTTGCGAAATCTGAAATTGAAGATTTATTATTTTATGGTGTTATCGTTCATAGTCTACCATGGTGTCCAACATATCGGGGCGTATTTCTATGTTTTGGTGCGAAGACGTTCACATAACAATGTATTTTATCTTGTTATAATGCGAGTTGTAGTTCAGAATCAGGTCAGAGGTTAAAATATATATGTTTTTTTTCTGTTTTTTTACTAAATTCTACTAACAAATTATCCAGTGATACAAGTACTATTCATTAGTTTTTCAATAACCTTAGTCTGCTGCAGATGCCATTCATAAGAAAGATTTCATTTTACAATAATGAAATTGAATTTGAATAAGTTCAACATCGAAAACCACCATTTTGAGAATCAATTTGCACTGGTTAAGGTGGAGAAAAAGCTCATGCTAATAATTTACAAACAACTCGAAGACTGAACAAAGACAAATTAACAGTACCTTGTATGCCTTGTATACCTTGGTCTACTGTACCACGCTGGCCAGACGAGTCGGTATAGTTTCAAGTTTCCATGTCTTTGTAGTGATGTCCTGCGTAACTTGCTCCCTTACTCGGCTATTACGACCCCCAGGGGATGAATAAGTAACACTCTGTACTCCTAATGTGTCACCACAGCTTTTTATATGTTTATAAAGGCGGGACTTGCTTTCGTTATCTATATAATAATAGTTCATCTCTTAAGAATAAGGAAATATTAAATTTACTTTTCAACGATACATATTCAGTGAGCTCGCTACTTCGTTACTCTGAGCCCTGACCGGAATTTGTTAGGAAGCCTCGAGTCTCGAAACACGTACATATACTCGTAGAATAAATATATGCACTAAGAAACCTCCGAGAAAGTAAAATATTTTAAACGTATATGACGATAGATTTGTTTTTCTGATAAGCTAGTTGATAACTTTTTTATTCTAATTTTAAAAGCCCTCAATTAGAAAACCGAAACTTCACGTCTGTCGCCTGTTCTGGTAAAAGAAATCCAAACCAAATCTATAATAAACATTAAAGCTGAAGAGTTTGTTTTGTTTGTTTGAACGCGCTAATCTCAGGAACTACAGGTCAGTTTTGAACACTTGTATTGGATAGCCTATTTATCGAGGAAGGCTATAGGCTATATATCATCACGCTAACATCAATAGGAACGGAGCACCAATGAAGAATGTTTCAAAATCGGAAGACTTTTTTCCTATTGAGAGTTTCCGCTGTTTGCGCTGCGTAAACGGTTAAAGTTTCGCATAAATCATGTACGACAGAATTGTTCCTCTTCAAAAGTTCTAAAAAAAAGTCCGCTATAGCATATGTCTATCTTTTTTATGCTAACCAAAGTGGATCTGAAATATTACATTACTTACGAAGGTGTTTTATTAGTTTAGTTTTTTTTGAGAAAAACCTACAACCTACATGAGTTATGATTATAAGGCCAATTACATACTCACCTATATAAACGAAGTTGTGGCGTAAGCGTCAGCCCAAAGTAACTACTCCACGTGGACGAAGTCGCGAGCGGAAGCCAGTGACTTATATGTTTGGATTCATATTGCTCTACTACCATTATTTTATTGTAATTCCCATACAAAAGTTAAAGCAATAGATGTGCGGCTAAATATTAGCGCTTTTGAAGCATTGCTTATCCTCTCTAAAGATTAAGGCGTGAGTATATGTATGTATATATCAGTTTGAATCGTCATATGTTTGATAGATCAATATTTTGCTGTAAATTGTGAAATCCATTTGGACACAAATATGCCAATAAATGAACATATTTTTAAATTAATCCATATTTTTTTATGAATCTGCTAGTAGTGTATTTTAACGGAAAGTTGTGTTGTTACCGCTAGCTGGCTGGTTAGCTGCCGTACCGGTTACAAGTGTCGATCGTAATGGCCGATGCTGTTAAGTGTTAGAAGCGAGTACTCCAGACCGTCTGGCACTGTTGTGCGATGAGAATGGGGATGGTATCGCTCACTAACTTTATATTACTAGGATAAATAGATGCTGTGGAGGGTAACATGAGTCGACTGGGCATAACATAGCACAACCTCAGATTAAATTGGAATAGGACAGTCATGTTTGAATATTTTATTCTAAAATTAATTTTTTTTTTCCTACAATAAGAGCCTGCTAAAGTGACTCTACTCTGCCTGATGGAGAGCATGAATAGAATCCAAGAGTTGTGGTCACCATACTCATTGTGGACAATGCAGTATAGTGACCCACACTATGGTGGCCTAGTGAGATGCTTTTTCACAGCCCGCTTAAGGACGTAAAAGGCATGACAGTCATCGTGACAGTGTAAGTCTTACACAGTTACTAGGATAACTGTCACCCCAGCATCAATGGGCCTCAGGTCTCAAACTCACCAACGACACACGACAACACGGGTGCTGGCGCTTTAGGTTGATCTTCTGTGAGAGGTAGTATTACCCCGGTCGAACCGGCCCGTTCGTGCTGAAATCAGCGTGGGTCTACTACCTAACAAAGAACAGAAAAAGTTAATTTTTTTCTGTTAGAAATAGCAATGCATGTAGTAAAAGTCAGAAAGTAAACAAACCATTTAGTATTAAACAAAAGAAACCGTTCAACTACGTAATATAATCGTTAAGTTTAAACATTCAATACATGCTTCAATGCAAGCTTCGATCTCACTCAACAAATTTAAGCGAGCAAATATTCTAACGAAAGAGCAATTTCCAACGAGTGTTGATAGACCAGTAAAACAAATAGCGTTTTAATTAAAGATAAAGAGCAGAAGAGAGAAAACATAAGAAAAGTACTTGAGGAAATTGTGTTTCAGTAGGGTTAGAGTTAGGTGATTGCCGATACCTGTTGACAAATTCGGGCACTATTCCAATTTTTTAAAAAAATAAGCGAATAGGTTCGATAGAAGACAGAATTATAAACAGAATTTTCTTTAACACTGATAGATTCTTCATCGACAATGTAGTTGACATCCATGTTGACATGTCTCTGTCTTAGGTTGTGCACAGAATATTAACAATGTTAGACTTAGAAATATTGAATAAAATCTTCAAAATGAAATCCTACCTTTTAGACATGTTCTTTGTCGTAATGTATGTTTTGTTATACTTTACACGTCAAATTGTAAGCATTAATTAATTAAACTAATTATGTTGAAATGATTTTCAAATATTAGTTTAGAAATGAATACATGGAATATTATATGATTTGTCTTGTTTGATTAATCATTTCCATAACTTGTATTAACATTTACATATTAAGGGTACGGACCCTTCTATGTGATTTGAGGCA
Source organism: Hypercompe scribonia (assembly GCA_949316085.1). Lineage (NCBI taxonomy): Eukaryota > Metazoa > Arthropoda > Insecta > Lepidoptera > Erebidae > Hypercompe > Hypercompe scribonia. Next base: position 21,787,359 of record OX438980.1, on the reverse strand, counting down.
GGCCGATTAGTTTTGGGCCGAAAAGGCGCCCTTTCTCAAGAGGTTAAATAATGCCTTGCGAAGTAGGGTCACTTCAACGGCCCTAAAGAGTATCTTTTGTTTGGTTTCTTACACTTGTTCCTCTGGCAGTTTACTATTCTGATTTAGAACATTGCGCATAAAGCGCAGGTAAGGTATCATTGGTTAGGCCTTTTTTTATTTTTACAATTATTACATATTGTTGAGGACTTGTGTATACTAATTTTTAATTGTTAATTGTATTTATTTCACATAAAATTTCGAGAGTTAACTAATAATAGTTTCATTAAATTATTTTTTATTCTTTATATTTTGTACCTTTTCTTTTTCTTCTTTAAACTTTATATTTTAATACATACCGTGAAGTTTAAGAAAAGAGTGTGATCATCTGGATAAAGATTTACCTGAAAATAGACAAATAAGAAATATTAGCATGTTAAAGGGATTACACCAATGTTACCATATTTTGTTCAAATATATAACCTATGTTGATTAAATCAATTTATCAGGATAATGAGAATGAATTCTTTCAGACGTACACAGTAATGTGATAACATTACACTACAGTGATTACGTTAGAACTTTCATTACAGGCAAATAAAATCGTTTTAGGGAATACAGCTGCGGTAGATGGCGGCGGTAAATTGAAGAATACACGCAATATGTTATTGGTTTAGTTACAAGCGAGCAAAAGCCAATTCAAGTTATAGGTATGCAATTCTGATCTGCTGGTCAGTACTTCCCTACTTTTCTTTATTTAACGCCTTTTTTTCTCATCTGATTTCTAAAGTGCCCGGTTGACGATAATAGACTCCTCCAATTACGTAAATGAGATTGGAAATAAGCAAAATGTGTGGTGATTAACACTAGAGTTACCATGGCGAGTTTCTTGGCTGAAGTTCTGAATATTCAGCTGCTGAATAGTCGGCGACACTCACACACCTTTCGCAACTGGTAGGTTAAAACCTGGATCAGAGAGTTGTCATGACGACATGCCGCGGGCGCTTTTATTCTTGATTGGGTCGTGTCTCAACACACTTTATTTGACAATTTCTCTAAGATTTATTTGTTACTTTCCGGCAGTCCGATAATGATTTCCCTTCTCGGGAGGTTCTTTCTCATCCTATACGTTTCAATAGAGTACAATGCTGTACCTAAAAAAAATGTAAGCTTCTGGCGATGACATTTGTGATTTAGATTGATTTGTCACAGACGATATGTTTACTTATATTATAAATGCAAAACTGGGTTATTTGGTTTCGTTACGCATTCACACCCTAAATACTAAACTTATCATGGTTTAATCCTGTATATATATATATACACACGTCTTTTACATACACATATATATATATATAGGTACGTGTACAGTTGGTTTTTGTACCCTTCAAAGACTGATAAAGTTTTGCATCGATTGTTTGATTGTAGTTTTATAATAGCCGCAAAAATGACTCTTTCTAACTGATGGAAAGCATGAGTACAATCCAAGAATTGTGGTCAACATCCTCATAGCGAATAAGGACAATGCAGTATGGTGACCCACACTATGGCAATCTAATGGAATGCTTTTTCACGCACCGCTTAAAGCGTGCGGATCGTAGTGGAAGGGAACCACGATTGAACTTAAATTTAACACCACACACAATAGAAGTGATTGGTGAAAGTCGGCCGGCCATGTCTCCAGGCGAACCGATGGTCGCTGGAGCTGAAGTGTACTAGAGTGGACACCACGATTGGGTAAACGTAGTGTAGGGCGCTCTGCGGCACGATGGAACGACGACTTGAAGAAGGTGGCTGGCAGCGGATGGATGCGAATTGCCCAAGACCGGGATGATTGGCGATCCTTGGGGGAGACTTTCGTTCAGCAGTGGACGGCGATAGGTTGATTGATTGATAAATCAGATTCTCTGTGAGGTGGACCTCGATCTGTCAAAGTGGTTTTCGAGCGCGGCGATTGACTGTCGATGCCAGCGCCTGAGGGCCGAGACACTTAACACGTGGTTTTTATTTAATGTTGCAATTATAATGTGCTACGGCGCGACTGATGCGTGGCAGGCTACGGCTAGCTTTATATAATCTCAGTGACGAGAAACAGTGCCAGGACTAAGTCTATTTATGCAAGTGTGCGAAGCCGCAAGTGATAGCTAGTACAATATATCTTACATACACATGTACAAATCGTTATCTGTAAACACACAAAGTATCTTCATTCAGTTCTCGCGCCAAATCCACAGTTGAGCGTTGAGAACACAGTCAATAGATCAAAGTCAATGCCCTAGATAAGGGTATACAGCATCTGATCTGGAGAGATGCATTCGAGATGTATTTGAATTGGAAATCAATTGAAATAGTATCAATTTGTATGTGTTTTGTGCGAAATCGAATAAATATTACCTGAACTATTAGAACGATATATTTTTTTATTATTTAATATTAACTTTGTCCAATGCATAAAGACGAAGAAGTTATCACACTAATAGTATGAAGTGAAAAGTTTTCGAGTGTGTGTATGCTTGTTACTTCTTCGTGTTTAAAGGGCTGGACTAGTTTTGATAAAATTTGGTGTGGAGGTAATTGATGTACCGGATTAACGTAAGGGCTACTTGTTATTCCGTTAAATGTTGTGCTTCCGTGGAATTCACGTTTAAATGTATCTGCTAAACACCGAGTAACACCGTTCGGTGTAATCCAGAGGCATTAGGGGCTAGTCTTAAATAGTTAGATATTCTTATCTTGTATTTGATTTTTTATTAATATGTAAGAGCAATAATTCTCTGTTTTAAAGGCTCTTTAACTTTGTTCGGTATTCAGGTCGTTATATGTTTTCCGAATACCAAACTACACAATACGAGTACATACACGAGTACAGTATGTCGATGAATCAGCATGAAACAGCTCGAGGAGAAACTTGATACGTGAATCGCAAAAACTGATATCCAATGTTTTCAATATAACCTAACTACCCTTAATCGTCATAGTACGTGAGTGTACGCTGTATGCGATACAACAAATTCTGCAAATTCCCGTCTGTGCCGGAGATGAAATATTCGAAACCATTTATCAAAATCTAGTCGCTCGCTCGGAGACTAATTATGGCTTCACTACCTATCAAGTTTTGGGATTAATGACACAATGGAGTATTCAATTTGTTGTAGCGAAGACCAGAACTACATGAGCGATTAGGACATTTTAGTGTGCATTTATAACTAGAATATTTACTAAAGGCATGTATATGTTACTGTAGAAGTTCGAACTATGGTAAATCCTGAGATTTGCCAGTAAAATTTAAGATTTACCAACTCTTAATGGTAAAAGTCCGAACATTCGATGATAGTCTTCTGTTTTTACCACTACCTACTTAGTAAATCTTAGAATTTGTCTCAACGGTAAATGCTGAAATAAATATTTTCAGACTTTGGACGGTTCAGACTTTTGCTATTCATGATTGGTAAATCTTAGGTTTTACTGGATAATCTTAAGATTTACCATAGGCCGGACTTCTATAGTAACATACTCGAATACACAAAAGCGTGTTAGCAATTTTCTTAATTTTTTTTTTTATTTATTTATTAAGGGTTTACCAGAAACTGTTTACATAAACCCCTTACATTGATATGAACATGAGTTATGACTGGGCCCTTCGAGGTCGTATCCCCCCGGCGTTGGGCATAATTTGTTACGCCGATGACACACTGGTCACAGTCCGGGGAACGAATTACCAAAAGGTAGCGCGCCTGGCCACCACGGAAATCTCTCTGGTGGTCAGACGCAAGGAGGCGCAGGGTTCACAAGTGGCCCTGGATAAGATAGAGACCCTAATGTTCTATAGGCCTCGTCGTGGGCCGCCTCACGGTGCCTTCATCGTAGTCAATTCGGTCCTCGTACTGGTTCAATAATAACAACTGTTCCCGGATTCTTCCTATTCAAGGTGTAGGATGGCACACCATGTGGTTTTAGTCGGTCTGACCCCCACACACCACCCCGCCGTAAACCCTGGTGGGGTGGCGACCCGAGGGCGCAGTCGTAATATCATATTCCACAGGAGTGGTCCGAGGACCCCACGTAAAAAACAAGTTCTTGGTTGGAGCCCTATGCACCTGAATCTTTAAGAACCTGTCAAAGCGACTCTATTCTGCCTGATGAATAAAATTCAAGAGGTCACCATGCTCCTTGCAAGTGCAGATAATTCAGTATGGTGACGCACAATATGGTGGACTAGTGAGATGCTTTTTCACGCCCCGTTTGTGGATGTATAACATTATTTTCATTGTAATGCAAACAGAGATTTATATTCTTCATTTGCTTAAAAACGGTCACACATTAGTCGTAGTCCACTAATTACCTTGTTTCCCTGTTAATTAACAATTTCACACTTTACTAAACGCTTCTAATTGGTCAAATTCGGCTTCTATTTACACTAAAACCACATCAAGGTAGGTTTCATTAATAGGCTTTGGATAGTCCTTCAAGAGAACCGCAAGGGAAGTCTACTTACCGCTCCGGACTTCCCACCAGTGTACCTTAATATTAAACGAAGTCACTAAATACATATTAAGTAGATCTAAAGAAACTTGAGACACAAAGCTGAGTATTTCTTCAATATAGATGTTTTATTAAACAAGTCATATTTTAAGGTATGAATAGTAATGTACAAATGTTGAATACATTTCGAACTAAAGTGCATTTGGATTTTGTCCAACATTTCAATGTTGTATTAGTTTTATATAGAAATTGAAGACACTCCAACAGAAATCTCTAGTCTCTCTAGAATAAAATTTTGCCTAATGAACTCTTGCTTGAACAAATAATGTAGAGGTGCTATTGACTATTCTATAAACATTGTATTGAAGTCGATAAACTCGATTGTAGAAGAAAGGAGTATAAAGTTTAAAGGCTCTTAAACTTCTAACTACGTAAATAGATGTGTATTCAAGTCTTTACTTCATTCTACGTGACGTTAATAATACATATTCATTTGTAATGTAGAATTTACAAGGCAATTGTATTTTTTTTTATCCACAGAACTATGAAGCTAACAAAAGTCACGACCCATGTGGTCGTGAACCGTTTTCACTGACCGCAAACACTTGTCATACATTGAAGAGGCATTAATCCTTTACCCAAGAATAAATTAAGTGATAAAGTAAAAACTTAAGTTGACTAAGTTGTGGCGAATTTAGCAGCATTCGAGTTACAATGGCATTTGCAATGTTCCTACAAGTTTCAAATTTAAATAGCGGACATTAGCGAGTTATACTAATTCACGTTTGTTGATTTATATATTAACTAAAAGTTAGTTTAAAATGGACACTCCCTTTAGGATATTTGGAAATTTTATCTATATTCCATAAATAAACTAGCCATGGATGTGTTAATCAACTATTAATCCCAACATTCAAGATATACAGCAAAACTATAGTTTAATTAAAAAACAGAACGTCGTTTAAAATCAAAATTGATCACCTGAACTTTAAGCCTTAGATTATCGTTACAAAACCCAATCAGTAGAACTCGTCAAAATTAATAATTTAAACTAATACTCGAAAGATTTATTAATGAACATTGAAGAGTTACTTCATCATCAGCTCAAGATCATCATAAATCAAACAAATCATAGATTTGTACAAACTTGCATATAGACACAGCAATTCGAGGTAGAAGACACCTTAATCAAATTAGTTACTTTTTATCATCTGTCAAAACGACAATTTTGTATGAAAAATGTACTAAATACCAAATTGTGATGTCATTGTTTTAGACTACTCAATTGAACAATATATTTCACTGTATATTTGATTGAAATTCGTAATAATAACAAAAAGCTATGTTAATTGTATTTGCCGAGATGTTTCGCGATATTAGTTTTAATGAAGTGGACATTGATATTTATTTACGAAACAGTCATCTACCCAATTACTCACATGTTAAAATTAACATCCATTATTCGTTTGAATAATAAATATTTTTATAAAAGTATGGTAAAAATCTCATAACAAAATTAATATATCAGGAGTCTGATTTACTATCACTTAGGTTCCTTTAATAGGTATCATAACTTACTAGAAATTTCTATCGGCAAATCATTTAATGGCGAACGTTATCGATTAACATGGCCTGTGTACATTGGAACAACGATAGTCAATGTCACAGCACTGCAAACACATCAACGATCGATGGTGTAGTTAATATCAGATATAAATGATATCAAATATCTGTTTGTTTTATCTTACGAACTTAAACTTTCGCATTAAATGGCATATAATCTTGTGGGTGTATGGAAAAACAGAAACGCGATATAAGAGTATATATGAATTGACAATTGGTACAGGTTGAATTACCTTTTTTTTTCTCGGATCATTACCCTACTTTAATTTTCGGTAAGGTAAAATTTATGTATTAATCTCTTTTTTTTTTAAAATAAGAAACCTACCAAAGTGACTCCATTCTGCCTGATGGAAAGCATGAATAGAGTCCAAGAGCGGTGGTCGCCGTACTCACTGCAAATGAAGACAGTGCAGTATGGCGACCGACGCTATAGTGGCCTAGTGAGATACCTTTTCACGTCCCGCTAAAAGGACCCGGGATCGTAGTGGGAGGGAAACACGTGCGCTGGTAATGAATTCTTGTCTTTAACCGATTTGCACAGGAAGGAAGAGCCGAACCATTTCGTAGTATATATGTAGTTATCTCTATAACGTTTAAATGAAAAACACACGGCAAAAGTGAAACTACTGAAAAGTTGCTTTACCTAACTTATATACGTATAACACTCGAACTAGGAGCAAGCTTAATAAAGTATAGGTATGTCCACTATTCCACTACACAAACCACATACACATACTCGTATATGGACAAGGTTTGGTAGAGGAGAATGGAGTCGCTACATTTGTGTGTTTCATAAAACGAACGACTCTTTTAGCGGAAAACCCATGCTTTTGGCATCAACGAGCTAACTTGATCGGAGTTATATGAAGACCTTGCAGAAAATCGATGTTAAGCGTTTCTTTTGTTGCTTTTCTTTGGTTACCAAAGGCAATCCAAAGCACTTGTCTCTTGAGTCGCATATCACTGAGGCTCAAGTAGCGTAACCACCCGCTGGTCATTGTACTCATTTCTCCATATACCATTAAAAGTTTATATGACATCTTCGATCTTTGCCAGTCTCAGAGAATGACCTAGCGTACGTTTCTTACCATTTTGTCCCATAAAACTCCTAGTAATAAACGGCAAGATGAAGGCAATAGACCATAACCTTCCGAAAGAATAATGGCAATATTATTTAGTTGATAACATTTTATTTGTAACATAAAATATACTTTAATATCACGTACATAAAATGGAATTATCTTTTATTGTGTTAGGACCCCAGAGGGCGTCAGCACTTGTATACAAGTGGTGTATTTATTAGTGCCTCGTTTTATTTAAAGAGCCTACAGAATAGCCTGTGATGCTAAATGTTTAATGTAAGAGCTCTTGTTAAGTACCGATGTTTTCGATTAACACGACTGTGTACTACGTTAAGTGAAATATCTAAAAGTACAGTCTCAATTTTTCTCTATAATCAATTTAAAGTCTTTATTTTATTTATTTATTTATTTATGTTAGTATATTGTATATTTATATTGGCAACACTGTTTTTTTCTCTCTCTATTTAAATATGGGTGAATGCTAAGTGCAATTCTTGGATAATAAAAACAAGTTTAACTAGTAAAAGTTGTGTATATTTATTATAACAGTTTATTTATTTATTCTATTTATACACAAAAAATAACAACAAAAAAACAGAAAAAAATAGTAAAAAATACTAAATACAAAAAGAGAGTACCTTCCATCCATAAGCACAACAAAAGGGTAAAAGAAATACAACTTACTATATGCAGAAATATAAGAATAAATAAAAAACTAAATATAATGCAAGCAAATTATAATGTAACAAAGTTCACACACCATTTGATTTGATTTCTTGAATTCAACATTAAATCTGATTTGACAATCGTTTAAGTACGATAGTACGCCATAGCGTTTTATAAATAAAAAATAAATATTTCACTGGACATCAATGCTAATAGCGTAGATCATTTGACTACTAGAAATTAGAGGATTCTAAAAATACTTTGTGTTAGTTATAAGCAATTTGCTAACCAATTAGTTAGATAGTTGGCGCTTCTTGGGGACAGACCTTCGTTCAGTAGTGGACGACGATAGGTTTATCTAGATTTGGTTTACCAAAACAAATCATACGATCCCAAATTCAAAGGGTATATGAATGGTCTTTTGAGAATTCCACCTTCTCGTTCTACGGTGATATTATCTCTACGATGTCAAACTACTGTATTATTGTCTAAATTAAATATAAGTACAGTTTTTTTTTTTACATAACAATAGATGGCGGTTAAAAATAACTTTTTACATAATTTTTTTAGATACTACATGGCAAATGGACATTCCACTTGATGTTAAGCGGTTACCGTAGCCGTAGCACAGACGACGCAATGTAGAATATAAATAAAACTAAAATCTTTTGATACTATAATATAAATGTGTACCTATAAAACAATTAAAGCAAATAAATAAATAAATATTTCAGACGTTTGACACACAACGTCATCTAGTTTCAAACTAAGCAGAGCTTGAGCTGTGATAACTAGACCGAATGAATAGAATACTTAGATACTTGTTTTTTAGGAAATACATACATTAGGGTGTCCCTTAAATTTCAAGTTCGATATTTTTTTACGCATACCTTCTTAAAAGTTTCGTAATAACCCTATATTGTCTAGAAAAAAATATTAGTTCGATATATAAACGATAACCTGTGCCGACTTGCTATTTAAACTTGTCGATACAAGTTGCTTAAGTACTGCCCAGTGACCTGTTACGACATGTTTTATTTGCCATTTCGTACGTGATTTTTGAGACTATTAGTGCTTCATTGTTTAGTGCGTAAATATGTCGGTGGAATTACGGAGTGATAAACAAAATATTTTTCTTATCGGATTAACTAGCTACCAAATAAATGGTGCAAAATTACCATCTAATCGACAAGTTCTCTCAGTCCTATTTTACAATATTCGTGAGGTTAAATTGACTGTTAGTGAAAGTGCAAATCTTGTGATTAGGGAGTGCATCATATATTGGGAAAAAGCAAGAATTCCAACAAGGGCATTTCCTAACTGCGTGAAGAAACTTATTGATTTATATCATGTTTGGAGAGAGTTGCAAAAAAATTGTAAGAAAACTCAGATTACGTTTAAGAGTCGTGAGAACAATTTTATAATTAATCTTGATAATTTGTTTGATATTGCACATGCTGATGCTTTTGAGAGAATGAAAATAGAGGAAGATAAATTATTTTTAATGAAACAGAGAGAGCCAGGTCGACCGGGATGCTTAAGTGGTGTAGATAAAAAATTGGCGGAAAAAGAACAAAGATCTAGACAACGACGATTGGAAGAAGAGGAAAGGATTGTAAGACAAAGAGAATCACTAGCTGTTGCATCTACTTCCACCACAAATAACTTAGACAGTGTAGAAGATTCAGACGAAGAACAGATCTTGAATTCTGAACTCAGCTTGCCGGACGATCCCTGCCATGAACAAAGTTCAAAAACAGGTAGAAAGAATCTTATAACACCTAAACTAGTTGCAGCTTTAGATCGATGCCAGTTAAGCATTAGAGATACCGTTTACATTCTTAATGCGGTGGTAGAAGCGCTTGGTCTGAGCAGCGATGATTTCTGTATTAACAAATCCTCGATTCAGCGAATTCGTACTGAAACTAGAAAATCAAGGGCAGAAGCAATAAAATCTAACTTCCAAAACAATGTACCCGACATAGTCACAGTCCATTGGGATGGAAAACTATTACCGGGGTTGGATGTACGGAGTTCAAAAGAAGAACGCTTGCCAGTTATAGCTTCATTTGACGATAGAGAGCAGCTTCTTGCAGTGCCGAAACTAGAAAGTTCTTCTGGAAAACATCAAGCGAAGGCTGTATCAGCAGCTCTCTTTGACTGGAACCTTTATGATAAAGTGCAAATAATGTGCTGCGACACAACAGCTTCCAATATGGGCCGTTTCAATGGAGCTTGTGCTATTTTGGAGCAAACTTTAGGAAGAGAATTGTTGCTTTTCGCCTGTCGTCATCATGTTTATGAATTGGTCCTAAAAGCTGTCTTGGAAACCAAGATTAAGCAAATTACTAGTAGCCCAGATATTCTGATGTTCAAAAAGTTCCAAGAAAATTGGAAAAACATTGATTGTACTAAAATTGAACCATCTCTTAATTTCGTAAAAGCACGGGTTGCCGAGACAGACATTCAAGCGTTGTTACTATTTTATAAGGCAGAATTAGATAAAGGTTTTGTAAGAGATGATTACCGCGAATTGGTCGAACTATGCGTAATATTTTTAGGAAGAGACACAGAGGAAAAATTAAAACTAAGGCCCCCCGGAGCTATACATCAGGCACGCTGGATGGCGAGAGCGATCTATTCTTTAAAAATATGTTTACTTCAGTCACAATGCAGAGTAACTGCGAAGGACAAAAAGGCTCTACAAGATGTTTGCTTATTTCTCGTAATATTGTATGTTAAACCTTGGCTCGAATGTACAGTGGCGACCAAAGCACCTAATCAAGATTTGCGCTTCTTGAAGATGTTAAAAGAGTATGAAAAAGTTGACGTAACAATTTCTAAAGCTTCTATAAGCAAGTTCAGCCATCACTTGTGGTATTTATGTGAAGAGACAGTCATTCTATCACTATTTGATGATGAAGTTGACAACTAAACTAAGACGAAGATGATTGCCAACTTCAACAGGGACAAAATCTCGGATTTTAGCAAACGCTATGACCCGTCGAAGGAAGAACTGACTCAAAAGTTGTTTGGTAAGTTAAATTGGCTTTTTGTTGGATTTCAATTTCAATGTCCAATACTTATTTATTTATTTTCAAAATTGTTGTTGATTTTTATTTGTTATTTAACTTATTTTTCTTTTTTTTTAGACAAAGCACTGGATGATTTCGTATCGGAAAAGAGCAAACAATTTTTATCACGACTGCAGATCGACGACAGTTTTCTAAAGGAAGATGTATCTTCTTGGAATAACAATGGTGCTTTTCTGGAGGCTAAAAGAAGAATAAGTTATTTGAGAGTTGTAAATGATACTGCTGAAAGGGCTGTTAAATTAATGCAAGATTTTAACGGACTTATCACGGCTGACGAAGAACAAAAACAGTTCTTGCTGCGCTGTGTCCAGGAACATCTAAAATTGTATCCAGACTGTAAAAAAACTACTCTAAAAAGAAGTTACCCTGAATGATTCTTATTTCTTTATGTTTTTAATTAAAGATTAATGTTCATCTAATTTATTATTTAATTTTATTCACTTAATTCATTGCATTTATAGTGAAATTATAGCAGACTGAAATTTTAGGACAAAACACGTTTTTTACTAAACTTTGAAGCTCGGTCGGCACTGGTTGCAATTATGCTAGATTGATAAAATTTTATATTTAAGTATCTTATAGCATTAGTAAAAATTATAGAGGGTATGCATTTCGAAATTCGAAAAAAAATTTTTTTTTGTCATATAAGGGACACCCTAACATACATATTAGACATAGAAAACACCCAAACTTCGAAACAAATATTTGCAGATCATACAAACATTTGATCCGACCCGAGAATCGAACTGGAGACCTCAAGTACAGCAGTCACATTCACTACATATGTATATATAAGTACATTTAAAATCATAATCCAGAATAACAAGCTGATGCCGTTTGTTTATTCGACAATATTGACAAACAGGGATGACGAAATGTAGATAAAGACGCTAGGGTGTGAATTGAAATGTTGAATAAAAATTTCCTTCTTTAGATAAATTCTTGATCGGATGGTATAAATCTCATACTAAAAAATTGAGTCGCGAAGTGCCTCATGCGAGTTTTAAATTATTAAGCTTTTTCCTTTCGTATACGACTCTCGGGGTCGGCCTTATCTTGAATTTGATTTTCCTGCTGGTAGCTTTGAATTAAAGCAGCCATTTTGTCATATTTTAGCGCCATTTCTTGTTTGACGACTTGCGTTGGAAAGTGTAATTTATATTACTTAAGTAAAGAGTGATGAAGCTATCTTATTTATTAAAATATTTTACAAAAAATGTGATAGAAATAAATTTTTCTCACATAAACCTTGAATAATTAGTAATCATTTTTTATATATCTACTAATAATTTGAACATCGGCACATCAATATTAAAACTGTTCCTGAGTCAAATTTTCTCAGGAAACAACCCAATAACAATCAACTTACTCTACTAAATGTGTAAACTTTAATAGTAGTAGTGATATCGTCGACATCTAAAGCCTTTGACAGTCCACAGCTAAACATAGGTTTCTATGATGATAGTCGAGTAGATATGTCAAAATGTTAATAACAATTGATGTCAAGCACACCAAAATGATAATGCTCTATATATAAACACCGATTTACGCTATTTACAAATAATTTTTTTCATACTATTGATATTGTGGGTATTAACGTATGTGTACGTACGTTATTGTGTAGGTATATGAAAATGGAGTACTTCCATTTAAAAAAAAATATGCTCGTAAATCTTTGGTCGTATGCCTGCAAATAGACTATGTATAGATGACACTGCTGATCGCTGATATACAGTGATAACGGAAAGAAAGTTAATGGCCAACAGTTTGACAAAATTTTGATATTTTCACAGCTTTGTCAGTCTATCTATTTAAACATATTGACTATTTAGTCGTCTTAGTACAAATAATTTGCCATACATTACAGATTGAGTCGTATTTACACAGCCCAGTTAAAATAACCTATCTGTGAAAATAAAACACATCTCTTAGAAAGCAAGCCCGTTCATTCGCTACGTACGTAACATTACAAGAGGCTTGATAACAAATCGTAGGCTTCGTCGTGAAAAAATGACCCAAAAAAGAAAAGGTACGTAAATTACATTTGAGAGAAATGCTTACAAAATATTTGATGAGGTAATTTTTATACTAAACACATGTTAGGCAATCTTTATACCAACCTAACAACAACATTAAAAAAAGGCTTAATCTCAGTTGACGTATGTCAACTGAGATTAAGCCTTTTTTTAATGTAGATTAAGAATATAACTAGGGTTTTTTCAAAAGAAATTAATATATAATAAATAGGTACCATCAAAATATTTTGAACTGACTTCGAAAAGAATAAGGTAAGTAAGGTCAATTAGGTATAATCCATGTCATCTGTCTGTCGGATCCCTCCTATGTCAGGCGCAGAGTGGCACTCCGTGTGGTTTTAGTCGGTCCGATTCCGACACACCACTTCTCCGTAAACCCCGGTGGGGTGACGGCCCGATGGGGTATCACAGGTTAAAAAAAAAAAATGTCATCAGTCTGAAGTGTCGGTTCGGGGTTTGCGCAACGGGTAAAGCGTCCAATTGGTGGTATTGGTGGTGGTTTTGAACCTAACCTTAGTACATTATCGAGGTGAACTCACGAATTACATAAACATTTAACTTAGCAAAAATAAATGAAAATATAATAAAATAAAAACGTTCATTTGGTTCTAAAATTACAACATTATACATACAAAGTTTATGAGTCCATCGTTTACATGATTATATTACTCTGTAGGTGCGAATTCTGATTTGGAGCTGGAGGAGTTAACGAAATTACCAGTAATAACTCACGTTGCTAGTATTTCTCTTTAAGATAAATTATCTAACAGTATATATTAATAATGATTACTGTAAAAGCTCGAACCACGGTAAATACTAACATACGCCGGTAAAATCTATCATTTATCAACTCTTACTGGCAAAAATGAGACTCATTTTATTTCTGTTCTTCTATCCGTTTATTTCGAACTTTTATCAACATTCCCCTGATTTGTTTTTGCTTCGAAAATGTCATAGGAACATTGTTATTTAATCATGTAGGTTGGTGCCGTTCTGCCCAACCTCGAAGCTTGGGTAGGTGGGGAGGGAGGTCGCGTCACCTACCGACTGACGCAGATACTCACCGGGCATGGTTGCTTCGGTGAGTATCTGAATAAGATCGGACGCGAGGAGACGGCACACTGTCATCACTGCGCAGCCGACTGGGACTCCGCCCAGCATACGCTGGAAGACTGCCCCGCGTGGGCATCTGAACGCGGAGCCCTAGTCGATGAAATAGGACGAGACCTATCGCCGCCAGCAATCGTTGCTGCCATGCTGGCGGGTGAGGAAAGCTGGGCCGCAGTGGTCTCTTTCTGCGAAACTGTTATGCTCCAGAAAGAGACCGCTGAACGGGATCGGGAGAGGGCCGATCCCGAACGAAGAAGACGCCGGCGGCGTTATGAGCCGTCGACGGGACCGCGAGTCGCCAGAGAGTGGGGTCCTCTGGTGGCGGATTAGTTGCTGCGGTCTGCGATGGAATGATTTGTTTCGGCCTGGTAGCAAAAATGCGATCGGGTCGCAACAAATTATAACAACCAGACTGATAGGTGGGGTTGCCTTTATGGCGTCCCCAGGATAGGGTCTGACTAGGCGCGGCGTTGATTCTGGAGGGGACCTGAAATAACATGGTCCGGGTCCCCTTCAGATAAGGACGCCTGAGACCGGCCGCCGGGGTGGTTTTTAGTGGAAACACCACATACTCCTGGCTCCTGCGTCCCCAAGGAGTCGGAGATCCGAAGGGATTTTCCACCCCGACAACAAAAAAAAAAAAAAAAAAAAAGGGTTCGATTAGAACAGTGACCATTAACGTCATACCAATGACGGTCGGTAAATATGGTGGGAATAAAACCATCCAATCAAACTCATCTAAACCAAATGATTAAACAACTAAAGAGGGGAAACATCAATATTAACGTGTTTTTGAGGTAACTTTACCATGTGAAAGGTGGTAAAAGTTCGAAATAAATGAATATCATAGAACCGTTCGAACTTGTACCATTAAGAGTTGGTTAGTTATCAGTTATACTGGTAAATCTACGAATTTACCATTGTGATCAGTGTCAATTAAGTATCTTGATAATGCCTTACACAGTGGGTTGTTTATTTTTTAGCATCAGTTAAGGGTGGAATACACTGTTAGTATTCAATCTTAAGTTTTAAATCACATTACTGGACAGTTACTGTATTCGTAAAGTTCAATAAGGCACGTTATTTTATAATTTTAGCGACTCTCCCACATATATCAAAAGGATATATATACTCATTTTGAGAAATACTTGAATTGATTATCAAATCTATATTCATGTAAGCGAAGCTTAGAGCAAAAATTATTATATGTAAAAGTATATTTGATGTTACTTGATTATTTTGGGTTACACTTTCTCATTTGACTAACAAACTAGTAAATAAAAAAATGCGAAAATAGTATTGGATTTTCGAGTGTTACTGCATTTCTTTGGTTCAGTGCTAAAAACTTGTTGACATTTTAAGCACTTATTTTTTTTACCTGAAACAAAAACTATGAAATAAACTACATACATTGATTACCTGCATAAACTGCCTGACACAGTCAGTGCCATGTTCCCTCAGGAAGCTTTGCAGCGTCCTGATGCCCTGCACTGACAGCCGATATCCGTTTCCGTTTTCACCCACCGTAAAAAATACCCCTGGCACTGGGCCCTCACCCATATCACCTCACATTATTGACTGAACCACACCTCACTTGACTATTACTTAAAGTTGGACAACTTACTGTACACAACTTGCTCATGCAGATTTGTTTACGCTTGTGCAATAATAAACAAAAATAAAAAAATTAAGAGTGCCTTCTAACAATAACAACATCTTTATTTCATGATAAAAAAAATACGTCAACAATGGCACTCAACAATTGCCAACTCGCGAGTAAAGTCAACTTTCTACGCTCACGTAGCGGTTCGTAGCAATCTACCAACGCGAACGACGCGCTCGTAGCCACTGCTACGCGATCGGAGCTCGACCGGCATTGCGACGGACGCGTCGAACGAATATGATGTAATAAACCGGGAGCTTATGACTAACTTATTCAGCATTTTACAAATTCTAATTTTTCTTTAATCTTTTTGAGTTTATTTTATTGGGAGTCCAGTCGGCATTGACTAACATCCTTTGTCATAAATTAGCTGCTAAATATAATTTGAACTTTGTTTTCCTTTATGTAATAATTTATACTCGTAATTATAAAATAAATGGGTATTTCTTGGTACACTTTTTGCAATAAATTTTAAATAATACAGTAATTAATTTAAAATAATTATCGTTTTTAAGTGTAAGTATTTATTAAGAATACTCTTTTAGAGTATAATATCATTTAAGGACAGGACGACGTTGTACTGCGCTCTTATTCGTGATTTTACAAACCTACAGCAGTGGGTCACCACACTGCATTGTCTGCATTTGCAACGTGTATGGTGATCACAACTGTTTGAATTCTATTCATGCTTTCCATCAGGCAGAGTAGAGTCACTTTGGCAGGCTATTCATATAGATAGATAGCTACAGAAAGATGAAAGTTAGACAGCTTACGTTCTGTCAGAAAAAATATGACAACAGACTTGACTAATCTTCTCACACGTTCCCGCATTTGAAGTCTTTTACTGTACCTAATTTACATTCAATTTCATTATTTAAGGCAGACTTCATAGAGGTTTTATGACAAATTTCGTAAACAGAATTTAGTTGTTTGTGAGCTCCTGGCCTAGAATACGACGAAACCCAACATATCCCTAGGCAGCCTAAGCATGCCGCTAAGGAATACTTCCAAGATTTGCGTGTAAGTGTATGTTAAACAAAAAGGTTATTTTGATATCTTATACATACGAACGTTAAAAATGTAACGGAACTTTTTTATGCAGACAATGCAGTATGGTGACCCCACACTATGGCGGCCTTGTGAGATACTTTTTCACACTCCGCTTGGGGACGTAAAAGGCATGACAGTCACCGTGACAGTGTAAGGCTTACACGGTTACCACGATAACTGTCACCCCTGCATCAATGGGCCTCCGGTCTCACACTCACCAACGAAACACGACAACACGGATGCTGGCGCTTTAGGTTGGTCTTCTGTGGGACAGTAGTACTGGCGCGGTCGAGCCGGCCCACTTGTGCTGAAATCAGCGTGGCTCTACTACCTAGGGAACTTGATAAATTCAAGTGGTTAGTAAGTCATACCGACTAAAAGATTTAAAAACAGTTAGATTTGAAAACTCATCGCAAAACAAAGGTTTTTATTAACATTATTTGTTTTACTCGCTTCTATTTTACATTTTAGTTACATTTTCTTTTTACTTTAACGCTTAAAAAAGCGAAATGACTAACAAAAAAAAATAAAAAATTCGTTCAGCTATTTGCTAAATGCTGACAGATTATGAGATAATCGGAATCCTTATAACAGGCAGCCGAACTGTTCAAAAGGAAAAGTTATAAGATTTCGAATAAATTATAGAAAATTATGTTTTATTTTACGGTCTACTTTCTACCTACGTTTATATTCTAGACTCTAGACAAGAGCTTTCCTTGGGACAGGAGTCCACCATGTTTGTCCTCATCATCACCTTCAAACAGGTAGTTATACAGTGTAGTATGATTCCTATCTATCTTAAGAGCCTGCCAAAGTGACTCTACTCTGCCAGATGGAAAGCATGAATAGAATCCAAGAGTTGTGGTCACCATACTCATTGCAAATGCAGACAATGCAGTACGGTGACCCACACTATAGCGGCCTTGTGAGATGCTTTTTCACACCCCGCTTGGGGACGTAAAAGGCAGGATAGTCATCGTGACAGTGTAAGGCTTACACAGTTACCACGATAACTGTCACCCCTGCATCAATGATACGACTGGTTGAAGATTTGACGACCACAGGAGTGTGGTGTAGAGTATTTACGGCGGGTTTGGGTTCAAGTAGCCTCTACTCTGCCTGATGGAAAGTATAGAAGTCCTCACTTAATTTAATATATATATATATATATAAGGGCAGGATATATATATTACGTGAGGACAGGAGGACAGGACAGGACAGGAGGAGGTGTATATATATATATATATAATCTTATTAAAAAGAGACACTTTAATTTCATTTATTTGTATAGATATGTATCATCATCTTCATTTCAGCCAAAAGACGTAGACTGCTGGACATAGGTCTTTCTCAAACATGAGCTGTGTGGTGCCCGCTAAGAATAGCACAACCAAATATCTTTCCATGGGTGTCGTAAAAATCGACTAAGGCATAATACACCAGAGGATGGTCAACAGCATCCTACCGAGTACATTGTCTCACTGCGATCGCCAACCCGCATGCCAAGTGTGGTGATTATGGCAAAACCTGCCTTACGATAAGCACAAGTAGATATATATAAACTAATTATATTTTAGTATGTATTTCTTAAAGCTAATAATTTCTTTTGCTTTATTGTAATCCACTTTTTTTATCACTTCAACAAATTTTTGCGGCTATTGAATCTTTCCAAATATTTCACCTTCGTTGGTTTTCGATTTTACTAAACACACAAGAACTTTAATGCGAGGCTATGTCACGTGTGTCTTTCGCAGCAATTGTGTTAGATAAAGAAACTTTATGAAATTCAATATTGTGAACAAACGTACCTTTATTAACATTTTTATTATGTTAAACTAATATGATTGTAATAAATTATTTTAACAATATAATTATTATTCAATTAGCAATTACAATAACAACATATTATTATAAATAGTTTAGTATTTGTATAAACTATCTAAAGAAATTATTATATTTTTTATTCTATGTGAAGAGCCTGCGTAAGTGACTCTACTCTGCCTGATGGAAACCATGAATAGAATCCAAGAGTTGTAGTCACCATACTCATTGCAAATGCTGACAACGCAGTATGGTGACCCACACTATGGTGGCCTTGTAAGATGCTTTTTCACACCCCGCTTAGGGACGTAAAAGGGATGACAGTCATCGTGGCAGTGTAAGGCTCACACAGTTATCACGATAACTATCACCCTGCATCAATTGGCCTCCGGTCTCACACTCACCAACGAAACACGACAGCACGAATGCTGGCGCTTTAGATTGGTCTTCTGTGGGAGGGTAGTACTGCCTCGGTCGAGTCAGCCCGTTCCTGCTGAAATCAGCGTAGCACTACTACCTACCATATTAAATATTACTAACTTTAATATTTTCCTCAGCATGAACATTATTGCTAACGAAATGGAAATACGCAACTAATACGTACTGAGCAGGCAGTTCGTGGTCAGTGACGTAACATCAAATAACGTAATATATCAATAATACTTGTAATAATAATATAACGTAATAACCAATGACGTAATATCTTGAACAAAATGTGAGGCAATAACCAATTTATGTAATTATTGTAGATATAACCGTGGGAGAGACATCTTTCGGCACCAGTAGTACCTTGATCGTAGTGAAACCACTTTTATACAGGAATTTGGTGTTAGGCTTTCTTCGCTCTTCACCGAATGAATGAGAGATACAAACATGTTTTCTCAATTGGGGTGGGATAGAATACATTTCAGTTAGGGTGGGAAAAATTGAGTCACGAGTGTTTATGAATAGTGGTTGTTACTCAGCCTCAGGTCGTTAAAAAACGCTATTAGTCGCGTAAGTTCCTGTTCGTCAATATTTATAAACTTTGAACTGCTAATATACCTTTACGTTGTAATGTATATTATTTTTCAAAATACAACAACGAGAAACAACGTGATATAAAGATTTATTACTATCGTAACAGCGTTGAAACTCTAAACTTTATTCCAGTAGAACATTTATGATACAAACCGAACCGCCCATAAATATCACTTAAGAAACTCGTAAAGTAGATCGTCCACAAAAACAGTACGATTCTGTCAAGATAGGATTTCCAATTATAAGACTTTTTACGTGTGCTAAGTTCCCTTGACACGGAGAAAACGACGCAGTGAGGTCTGAATTGGAGATACAAAAAATAAGTAAGTATCTCTGGAGAAATAGTTGGCTTGATGTCAAAATTCAGTAATTGTAGAAAAAACCAAAGACATTTTTACGTGTGACGTAATTTATTGTACGATCTGAAATTATGACTTATATAGAAATTCGAAGTGTCATCATGATACCAGGAAATACAAAGTCAATAGCATTATTCAATGTTGTTTGTTTTTCATTTCTTGTGTGCGTTGAAATTCAACTGCAATTTTCCAATTTCCAAATTCAAATAGTTGGTGACAAAACACACCATAAACAAAACAATGTATAGATACTACAATATATCTGATAGTATGTAATTTTAGACGACTCTCTATTACTACAATCATCGTTGAACATATTGCTCATACTTCATAATATGGCCGTTTAACAATTAAATGTTACTATTAAATAAGAATACGACCCCGGATATCACCTACTGGTGGTTACGTCGGACTCGAACCGACCAAAAACCGCACGACGTTTTAGGTACCAGTAGCCGGGGAACCAGGTGTACCCTAGAAAGGAAATATGACCCCGGATACCACTTACTGGTGGTTATGTCGGACTCGAACCGACCAAAAACCGCACGCCGTTTTAGGTACCAGCAGCCGGGGAACCAGGTTTACCCTAGAAAGGAAATCCCTACAATAAGAATACACGACTGACAATAAAAAAATTGGGCCCTCCAATTTTATAAATATTTGATCATTGTAATATCAAACTGTTGGGTGACAGAGCAATAATCGTACTCATTACGCAATTTTTTTTCTAGTTGGGAATCGAGGTTACGATCTCCAGCAACAGCCAGATCAGTAACAACAAGAGAGAGGGCCATTAATAGTCTAGACATGTTATGTATAACATTTCAGTTGGAACTATCAGTACTAGAGAACTGACATAAATACCTACATATTTTTTTGTAAATAAATCCATTTTATACATAGAAAACACTCAAACTCCGAAACAAATACTTGTAGATAATACAAATATCAATCGAACATGAAACCCCAATCACAGTAGTCACATACGCGCGGCCACTGCGCCATCGGGCCATTCAAAATTATAACAAATGTTTGAAAGATTTTTCTTGTATCCGGAATGAAAAACCTTTTTAAGGTCTTCGAGGGTTGTCGAACGTTGACGCGTGATTGATTACTCCGAATAGGATTAACGGAGGCCATGATCGACGACTACGTGGTTCGGTGCTAAAAGATAACAAAAAATCGTAAATCACGTACAACTTCATTTTTATCAGACTCCAGACCTACAGTTTATATAATTTTATTGCCTAATAGACAGCAGGAGTGATATTTTACAGTAAAGTTGAAGAAATTTAATTTGTTGAATGCCGACTCCAACTGGCCACTCGGACTAGTGGTTAACGGTCCTTACTGCTACGTTCGCTTGCTGCCTGAGGCGTTTTTTTATGGTATAAGGGGGTAAATGAGCAGTCAGGTCATCAATAGCCTTTAATAGTCCCCTGCTGGACATCAGCCTTTCCTTATCAAGGAGGTCTATTATACCACGCTGGGCAGACGAATTGTTATAGGGTTAGTTTCAAGTTTTCCTTCTCTTTGCAGTAATAGTCCAAGATCCCAGAGCCTTAGTTACCTTTCTCACCTGGTACCAGCGCAGGTGTCGACGGGCAAGCTCCACAAACATTCGGGTATTAAAAAGTACACAAGAGACTACTGGGAACCGCAAGTCATATGCTTTAGAAAATAAGTTGTGTCTTACGGCTCTGGGATCCTACTCTATAATGTTGTCCTGCACAGTTTGCTCGCTTGGTCACCCCTTAAGACACCCATGGAATGAGTAGGGTGACAGTCCGTATTCTTAATCTATCACAATACGGACAAGTGGTCAAGATATTTGATGGAAAGACACTACCGCCGTCCATAGACACTTGCAACTTGAATCACAAGTTGATTACCATCATCGGAGTGTACTAGAGTCAGGAAAAGGTGTTTGTGGAATGATCATGATCTTGTATGTATTTAGATATTTGTTAGTATGTTTATATATCAGCAGTCTGGTTACTACAGGCTACCTATATTAGCATCAGAAGGACGTTTATGAGATGTGTGACGTCACTTTTATTTATTTTGCTGATAAAATACATGACGCAGTTATCTATTGAGTAAGTAACTCTTAAATCACAGTAGACATAAATCATCTCTACTTTCCCTCCTTTATACGAGGATTTCCAATAAAGAGGGAATATTTATAGCTTACTTTATTCATGTAGGATGTTAGAAGTGGTTGAGCCTTAAGTAAGCGAAAGTGTTGCCATTATTATGTAAGCTTTACCGCCACATATTTTTTTTATGTGCTTTTATTCCTTATTTATACTCAAAAAGTTTCACTAATAAAACTCGAAAAGAAGTCGATGTTGATCGGTCGTTTGGGTAAATTTTAACACAATAGCAACATTGTATTTTATAATAACCAATACTATTTAAATAAAAACGAAATTACAACAGCGGTGTCGAATCTAATTTGGCACTCATGTTTAATCTCTTTTTTACCCTTTTTAATTGTTTTCTAACTTCTATCATAACGTTTGATACAAAGAAATAAATATTATAATGAACATTCTAAGATAGGCAGCTCTTTTGAAGCCTCTTGAAGCCAGCACCATATTGTGGGCGCCCCCTATAAAAATAATCAAGTGGGTTGTGTGTTATTTCCTTGTATAAAATATAGACTTATAAATCAGAACCGAATTCAAAATGCGACAACACTAATAAATCAAAGGAAACACGTTAAAATTAATCCGGCTCACTTTAACGCCGAAGTTACCCTTCAAGCGGGTAAAAATATCAACCCTTAATAGGTATCACCGAGTGGAGCCCCGGGGCGAACCGCCAACGTATCACGGAGTAATCTAATTCTAAACCTTCCGTTGTTAGGGACATAAAGTGTTGGAGACTAATAACTGAATCGTATTAAACCTTTCGTAAAGTAAGGAAGTGGGTTCGGATTGTGATCTTTAGGGCTGGTTTCTTGTCAGCTACAAGTGCCGCTCTGCTTGCGTAAATTAAAATATGTCCAACGAGAACTTTTTCTGAATAATTGGTAAAAGACATCGACCACTTTGTATGGGCTCTTGGTCTTGGCATGAATAATTTGTTATTGAATTAACAATATTATTTTCAGTGAACTATGAAGTTTAGGAGAGCAGGAGAGTTAAATAGAAAAGCAAACACAAAGTCACATCCACAGTACGAGCGCAAAACCAATTGATAGGTGTCGCAGGCGAGAAACACAGATTGACATTGGTCAAATGTTGCTAGAGTTAAAAAAACTGCGCGTGCGTAGGCACTTTATTTTTCTTTAAATCATTGTTATTTACAATTCAAGTGTAAAAAATAAGGATTTCAAAGAAAAGTACGTAAGTTGCTTCGTTTTTTGTTATTTATTCATTTTATTGATAGTTTATGTACATGGTAATACGAATGCTTAGCATTTCACATAAAAATCTTATGAAAATCATTTTTGGACACTATTGGACTGTGACCATAATTTATTAAAAATTTAAAAGCAACTGTTTATACTTTGTGTTATTAAAAAATCGGCTGTCATGTTCAGGCCAAAATTGGTCGGTGTCCTTTTTGCAACTCTATATATATATATATATATATATATATATATAATATATATATAAGAAATTACTGTTTTCTTAAAAAAAAGCCTGCTAATCTGATCCACTCTCCTTGATGGAAAGCATGAAAAAATGTAGAAGCAATGCCAACATTAGCAAGTTAAATTTGTTTTAAGTATATATTACTAACAAAACA
Source organism: Hypercompe scribonia (assembly GCA_949316085.1). Lineage (NCBI taxonomy): Eukaryota > Metazoa > Arthropoda > Insecta > Lepidoptera > Erebidae > Hypercompe > Hypercompe scribonia. The sequence continues at coordinate 21,763,575 of OX438980.1, read as the reverse complement.
ATGATTTTAGTTATACCTCCCAGTCTTGACATTGAGGTCCAAATAGAAAATGCCGACATGATTATAAGTTAAACAGAGACGTCCCAATGGGATTATAATAGGTAACTTTAAGCCGGAAAACAATCGGCTTAACCGTGAACCACTATTAGCTGGATAACTAAGTATTATTAAGTCGGAAATCACAGAATTAAGCCGGAAATTACTTTTGTACTTGTAACATAATATCTAGATACAACGTATATTGGTTTAATAAATAGTGGTATTTAATACACTTAAGAACTACGGCGACATAAGCGTATTGAAGTCAGCGATCATCATCATTTTCATCAGTCTGTCGCAATCAATTGTTGGAGTTTCTAATTGCACGCCACTTGTTTCGGTCGAAGTTTTTTTTTTCTATCTAAAGAGTCTGTTGAAGTGTGTGTAAGGCTTGCACAGTTACCACGACAACTGTCACCCCTGCATCGATGGGCCTCCGGTCTCACACTCACCAACGAAACACGACAACACGGATGCTGGCGCTTTAGGTTCTTCTGTGGGAGGGTAGTACTGCCCCGGTCGAGCCGGCCCGCTCGTGCTGAAATCAGCGTGGCTCTACTACCTAGAGATATAGTATAGTCTGTGATATTCATAGTAAATTATTTTAATAAACTACATTCAAATTGAAAGAATATATCCATTTGAGCATAACAATTTGATACACCCCGCATATGGTCGTATAAGCCCAAAGCAGGCAGAGAATGTACTATTATAACCAGACAGCTGATAAACATATCATCAATAGACTTTTACAGTCCACTGCTGGACATAGGTCTCTCCTTAGCAAGGAGGTTTTGGCCTACTATACCACGTTGGCTAGACCGGATGGAATAGGGTTTGTTTCAAGCTTTCCTTCTCTTTGTAATGATGTTGTCTTGTACACTTGGTCCCTTAGTCGCCTTTTACGACACCCACGGGATGAAAAGGGGCGGTAACACTATATATTCTTAATCCGTCACCACACTCACAAATACGGGTAAACATGTATATTTCTAAATATATGGATATTATAGGTGCGGCACGGGACCGGCTGTTGTGGAGAACTTTGGAAGAGGTCTATGTCCAACAGTGGACGTCTTTTGACTGACATGATGTTGAGGATAGATAAATGACAGTGAAACAGTACAAATGAGCGTGGTTATCACACCACAGTTATTTGTCCTGAATGAGAGTTAAACAAACGATCTCCAGTAGCGGTCTTAACAATTTATGATTTCAAATCCTATTTAAAATTTAATTACCATACATACATAGGCATACATACTTAAGCAAGTAAACTAGGTACAATTGAAAACATTTAAGAATTTTACCACGAAATAAGGGAACGTAAAGGCTTGGGCAAGTTGTTTGTGGTAATTTGAAAGTACCCGAGTTACGATGTTGCCCGTATACAAAATACTGTTTATTTAGCCTTGTACAACAGCTCTGTTAAAATAATGTTTCTTCTTAAGTACAGCCTTCGTATGAGATACTGGTTATGTCGAATGTATTTAATTTGGTTGAAAAAAGCGTTGGTTGAGGATCTAGGTGGGGACCCAGATCCTCAACCTGTTGGTTTTTGTGATGTGTGTATGTGTGTCCGTATTTGGGTGTTTTAGTTACTGAGATCTCTACATATGATATGTATTGCTCTGTGTATGCTTGTATGTGTAAGCAAATAGGAGATCGTGTATCATTGTCAAAATAATATCTTCTATTCTTTACAGCAGAATTGTCCGTTTCGGTAGCTTAAGAGTAGTGAAGCTTCTGGTACGTTGTTGAAATACTTTATTCAGAGGGTCATAAAAATATAAGAGATATAAAACAATGCCAGGCGATGAAAGGTGCTAGGAAAATATCTAGAATCTGTCAAATATTTATGGGCGAGAGCTCAATAAAACGCGATAAATCTTGGAACAACGAGGAAAATGTTTCAACAAAGGACTGTCTAGTACTGCTTTAATAAAAAGGTTTTTTATTTGTTTTTGCTTTTACCACGCTAAGTTTAGCCCTTCTTCGGATGTGTTTACAAAATATTTCTTACAACTTGTTGCGTTGCGTACATAAGAGTCGCAATTAAAACTTCAAAATTAAACATTCTTATTTTATTTATTTTTCTCTTTGCACACATTTATATTTCGATGGACTAGGTTGGGATGCTGAGAAAGCGTAAAGGTAGGCCATACATTTTTGTTTTAATAAAGAGCTCTTTACATGCTTAGTAAACAATACTAATCCTACGTTTATATAGAAGTTGTATTGTATTTATATGAGCTTGTCAAATTGATTTCTCTTTTTGATGAAAAGCATTAATTGAATCCAAGAGTCGTGGTCACTATACTCATAGCGCATGCAGACAATGCAGTATGGTGATCCACGTTATGGCAGTCTAATGAGATGCTTTTTCACGCCCTGCTTGGGGACATAAAAGACATGACAATCATCGTAGCAGTGTAAAGCTGTATAAATGGACCTCAGGTCGCACACTCACCAGCGAAAAACGACAGCACAGATGCTTTCGCTTTAGGTTGATCTTCTGTGAAAGAGTAGTTTAGGTCGAGCCGGCCTTAAAGAAATGAGGAAAAACCGGACGCGACAATTAAATAAATATATAAATAGCATCTTGTATGTCGTCTTAAAACCTGAGTTCAATCAGTGCAGAATTTGTTAGAGTTTTTGAAGCATAAACAAAATTTCCTAAGATTAAATGTACCTGTATATTTCACCTAAACAAATGTTTTCATAAGGAACAAACATCATGTAAGCCTTTGTTCTCGTGAAAAATAAGCGTATTACGGTCCTCGGTGTAATAACAACATGAGGGCGGGATCATGAAATTCAAGTCGAGGCTGTTTATATCTTGTTTATCGCGATAAGGAAATCTGCGGGTTTTAAAATGTGAAACAAGACGTGGTATGGAGTTGGTTTCTTGGGTCTAAATAGATCGATTCGACGAGTGTTAAAGAGTTTATTCAGTGAATAAATATACCGAAGGACCAGAAGAAGAGGAAAGGAAACTTTAATTTCATAAAATACATTGCAAAGGGAAGGAATATTTGATACAAACCCTATTTTAACGCGCCTGGCCAGTGTCGTGTCGTAGGCCACAACCTTTTTACGAAGAGGCCTATCTCCAGCAGTAGACTGTTGATTGGTGAATTTATTGAACATTAAAAAAAAAATTTTATTTATTTCTTGAGTACTATTTATTTTTTATTTTTTTATTCCGTTATGGAATGAGCTTCCTGTCAAAGCTTTCCCTGGGAACTACAGTATGGGGTTCTTCAAGAAGGGGGTAAATAGGTTTTTGAAGGGTCGGCAACGCGCACGTGATGCCTCTGGTGCCGCAGGCGTCCATAGGCTGCGGTAACCGCTTACCATCAGGCGGGCCGTATGCTTGTTTGCCACCGTCGTGGTATAAAAAAAAAGAAAAAAAAGAGTACTGAAATTATGTTATGCACTTCAAACTTTGACGTGATTATATATACCTAAGTAACTTTAGCTAATAGCACTATACATTACAGTACAAGTATAATAAACTATTGAAACGGTTACTACAATTTAAAACTCGTCAAGTTTTTGCTTAATTACTAATTTTTTTTTAACCTCTCCTTATTTTGATTCAATAGTATCTCACCAGTACCACTTTATCTATCTTTCAAAACATTCTTGCAAAATTTTTCATACATGCTTTCATCAACAGCTTTTAATACCCCACTGCTGGAGATAAGCCTCTCCTACGAAAAGAACTTTTGGTCTACTGTACCACGCTGACCAGACGGATTGGTATAGGGTTTGTTTCAAGTTTTCTTTCTTTCTGCAGTGACGTTGTCCGGCGTAGTTTTTTCCTTAGTCGCTTCTTACGACACCCATGGCATAAATAAGAGTGGTGACACTCGGTACATAGAAGATGCTCTGCTCTTTTTAATGATAAAGATGTCGATATCGACTGCACGGTTGGCCTAATGATTTTAGCGGTCGCCATGTCACTCTCCAATGCGGTGAGTGTTGTGGGTTCAAATCCCACATGGGACAACACTTTGTGTCATCCATAAATTGTTGTTCTGAGTCCGGGTGTTCTTTGTGTACGTTTCTGTGTACGTCTGTAAAGTCCCCCGTGACACAAGATTTATTCCTAGTGCGGGCTTTGCCTATTAAGAAAAAAATACCTTCTTTGGTAAAACGGGTGATACACAAGAACAAATGCAAAAGATTCTATTCACGTCGCACTAGAACAAAGTTTGATAAAATCATCAACAACAGCTTACTTATACTCTGGCACAAAACATAAGTAACTTGATAATAATATCTCGCCACATTCACACAGAGCCATCTAGTCCCAAACTGAGAAGAGCTACCATGGCTACTAAACAACTGATATAATCCATAACTACTTTTTTTGTAAATACATACATATTATACATAGAAAACACCAAAACCCCAACACAAATATTTGGTCTGACGCGGGCACCGGACCCAGAATCCCCAATCCCAGAACCCGAATAATATAAATTTAAGTGCACCAGTAGCGAGACTGTGCCCAACAAAGATTTACGTACATAATTTAAAACACCATTTTATTCCAGGTTTCCTCCCGTACACCAATTTTTATTTCATTGAATATTACTCATGAAAGATTTATGAAGCGTTATGTAAATATTTGGGGCAATCTGCAGGCGATGAAGGATTAATAAGCCAATGCTTTATAATAACTAATTAATATGAAATTTTTACGTTACTACGTCACTAAAATTCTTTGTAACCCTTTCATAGTCTTTAATAGTCCACTGCTGGAAATAAAACCTCTGCTTAGATCTCTGTGATATAAAAAACCGGTTTCTACATAGGGATATTCTTAGATCTGCAGATTTGGCCTATTATACCACGCTGGAAAAACTGGTTTCTACATAGGAATATTCTAAGATCTCTGGATTTGGCCCACTATACCACGCTGGCCAGACGGGTTTCTACATAGGAATATTCTTAGATCTCTGGATTTGGCCTACTATACCACGCTGGTCAGGTGGGTTTCTACATAAGAATCTTCTTAGATCTCTAGATTTGGCCTACTATATCAGGCTGGCCAGACGGTTTTCTACATAGGAATATTCCTAAATCTCTGGATTTGGCCTATTATACCACGCTGGCCAGACGGTTTTCTACATAAGAATATTCTTAGATCTCTGGATTTGGCCTATTATACCACGCTGGCCAGACGGTTTTCTACATAGGAATATTCTTAGATCTCTGGATTTGGCCTATTATACCACGCTGGCCAGACGGTTTTCTACATAGGAATATTCTTAGATCTCTGGATTTGGCCTATAATACCACGCTGGCCAGACGGTTTTCTACATAGGAATATTCTTAGATCTCTGGATTTGGCCTATTATACCACGCTGGCCAGACGGTTTTCTACATAGGAATATTCTTAGATCTCTGGATTTGGCCTATTATACCACGCTGGCCAGACAGGTTTCTACATAGGACTATGCTTAGATCTCTGGATTTGGCCTATTATACCACGCTGGTCAGACGGTTTTCTACATAGGAATATTCTTAGATCTCTGGATTTGGCCTATTATACCACGCTGGCCAGACAGGTTTCTACATAGGAATATGCTTAGATCTCTGGATTTGGCCTATTATACCACGCTGGTCAGACGATTTTCTACATAGGAATATTCTTAGATCTCTGGATTTGGCCTATTATACCACGCTGGCCAGATGGGTTTCTACACAAGAATCTTCTTAGATCTCTGGATTTGGTCTATTATACCACGCTGGCCAGACGGGTTTCTACATAGGAATATTCTTAGATCCCTGGATTTGGCCCACTAGACCACGCTGGCCAGACGGTTTTCTTTAGGGTATGTTTCACGTTTTTCTTATGTTTAACATGCTGTTTTTATGCGTAGTTTGTTCTAAGAGTTAAATCTTATGACATCCACGAAATAAATAGAGGTGGTGGCAATAGGTATTCCTAATTTTCATCACACGAACGCATTTCCTTTTATTGGTCGACAAAATATACTACTATTGTCTTACATTAAACACTTTGAATCAGTAAAATGAACTCTAACATACAGAAATTTGATCTATATATTATTACGCGAAGCAAAAACTTTGGATCCCTTTATACAAAAATTGCACGGGCGGAAAAGTATGAAATTTGGTACACTTATAGTTCATATGTAGGAGAAGTACAGAACGCTAATATTTTTCAAATAATAATGCTTGTAAAGTACATTAAATCAATAAATAAAAAATTACACACACTACCATGCATTTGACACACATAAACAAGTATTTGTTACACGCATACACACTCTGTGGTTAAATTGTTTCTGTTGTTTATCATTTTGTCAATAGACATAGAGTACTGACATAGTCATAGATTACTGTTTTACATATTTACTGTAGTATTACTGAATGTCGAACAGAAAAGTTTTATTTGCCCCATTTAATATAAAAAATACCGCGTAAAATACCGCTCGCTTATACAAATTTATATAATGTAAGTTGTGTTTAACTATGGTCGAATTTCGACCAGTAGGCGACTACTAGTATATATTATAATTGCTTAGCTTGGTTCGATATCAATTTTTTATGATTTATTTCATTTCAATCCAATTTCCACTTAATTACGTATGTGGCGATTTCACATTATAGCATAAACGAAAATATATAACAGCGCCATCTAGCGAAGATACATTGAACTACGAAGTATGAATGTAATGAACTACAACGCAACTACTAATCCTGTATCGCGATATAGAGATTCGCGTGGCAATTAGCATATATACAACATCCCAACATCAACCGGCGGGCCGTGGCCCGCCAGGCATGATCACCTCGCCTGGTCGGAGGATCCTCCCTTTGTGTCGGAGGGGCATATGATATCCGTCCCTCCACAACGTATATCCAAGAGGATACCTTTGAAGAGTAACACTTTAGTATTGTCCTTCATCAGTCCTTAGTTACATATCGCAACAAGTGACACCTTAGGTCTTCTATCTAGTGATTTTGGTCAAGTCATGTAGCCAGAGACAAAAAAAAAAAAGGTTTTGCCATACAAGGGATGAAAGTCAATTTCGTTAAACAGTAAAATCAAACGAGAGGCCATACCACGAGCGTGTGTTGTATAAAGCAATTTATTTTTATGTGTAGGCGGATATCAATAACGTATAACATGGGTATGTGTGAGTTACAATCATGGGGGTAGGCATATCGATATAGCTTCGTGTGTTGTTCACGTATTTAGGTAAGAATAATAAATTGACATTAGAATAAATAAGCATACTATTACTTGATGGCAAACGGTTACCAGTGCAGTTCAACACTAATTAGCATGTATGTCAAGCTAAACGGTTACTCTAGCGAGCCTATAGTAAATAACTAAAGAGAATGATGTCAAGACAAAATTGTAATTTTCTTAATATGGACTTTTGCCTTTTTGTCTTCTGAACAAATGTATATCCGTCGATCATCATCATTGTAAATATATTATAAGCGAGAGCCTTCAGAGTGTAAGAGTAAAAATGCAGACACATTTTCTTGATATGAAGTTGAGTTTTCTACGAGCCTTATTCTTCCGTATACTCTTGCGGGATTCAAATCGTTGTCTTTTTTGAAGGACGACTGAAGAGAACTGAAGCAAACCTACTTAAACTATTATTACTTACTGTATTACTTTCAAAAAAGGATGTATAATTAATGTGATCTTAAACTCTAGATAAGGAGGTACATTGTCATTTAGGACATTTTGGAATAATTTTATTTAGGTAGTAGAGCTACGCTGATTTCAGCACGAGTGGGTCGGTTCGACCGGGGCAGTACTACCCTCCCACAGAAGACCAATCTAAAGCGCCAGCATCCGTATTGTCATTTTTCATTGGTGAGTGCGAGACCGGAGGCTCATTGATGCAGGGGTGATAGTTATCGTGGTAACTGTGTAAGCCTTATACTGTCACGATGACTGTCATGCCTTTTACGTCCCCAAGCGGGGTGTAAAAAGCATCTCACTAGGCCGCCATAATGTGGGTCACCATACTGCATTGTCTGCATTTTTAATGAGTATGGTGACCATAACTTTTCTACTAAATTCTACTAATGCTTTCCATCAGGCAAAGTAGTCACTTTGGCAGGCCCTTAATATAAAAAAAACGCCGATGTTAGGCACTAACAGTCCAGCATTTAACACCGTAGTCTAACATTGGTACAACAAGGATGAAGGTCCTCCTGCAGTTTTAAATACACCCGTATTCTAAACACTTAAGGCAGTAAAAAATTATGAAATCGTTCACAAAAAAAATATTCTAAGACGTAATGCTTGTTGAAACAATTCTCGTTTACGCGGCACGGCAATAGCAAACGCAGTCGTAGAACAAGCTCTGTGGATAAAATATTTTTTACACGAACGGTACAAGTTTAAAACTTCCAGTTCCTTTTGAACTGACGGATATCGCACAGATCTTGAACTTTAATATTTTTACAATATATAACACATTAACTGTTAGAAGTTGACGACGTCTAGTAATTAATGTTTCCTTCTCGGAATCTTTGGAAAAGTAACATCGTTTATACCTTTATTTTTTGGAATGTACTTTAGGCATGGAAAAATTGACACTTAAACGATGTAAGATTGGGCAAAATAGCTAGTTGGTCACGAATTCATTAAATTATGTTACAACGACTAAACCATAGTACTTGAATCTACAAGCAGAATTATTTAACAACTATCAAATGGTGTGTAAAAATAGAGTTTATTGCACTTATTGTAAAAAATGTTGCTTTGATTGGCCCTCTGTATTCCCTCTATCCCTCGCGATATCGCACTCCTCTTATTTCACATTCCACTTTTTAATCTTGAGGAAAACGGGTCGAGAGGAATTGTATACGCTCACAGCTCAACTATTTCAACATGGAAATATAAAAATTTAACATTTTCTATTGTAATACATAATTTTAGAATATTTCTGCTTTGAATTATCGAATTTGATTGAACTTAAATTGCGTAGTAGAAACACGTGGTTCGATTCAGGATATTTCTTTTAATATTAATTATGTAGCCCTAGCTAATTTTGGCCACGGCGCGGCGGCCAGTCTTAACGGAGCTCAGACAACTAAGCAGGAGACACTACAGTGCTTAAGCGCACACACCTGTGCGCTGTAATACCACAAACACTCTCTGTTCCCTCGTACTGTGATAGTGGGTGTGAACACGGCTCTACCTTGACCATTTTAGCACCTTCTTCCATCTAAATTACTTTTTTATTTCGCCTTTTTTACGAAGTCGGTTTATAGCCTTTTTAATTTTTTTTTTCATTCAATATTTTTTTGTTTCGCGATCACTGCAAGGTATTGGTATGTTATTTATTTGAACGAAAAAATAACTGATACGACTGGACCTGACATCGACTGTACGACCGCATTTTACACATATATTTTAACTTAACCATATGATATGCGTACATATTTGTAACGTCATACAAAATTTTGATTTAATTTATAGTGTATGTCATCTGGGCCATTATTACGAACCTATTGCCATCTCATTCAATAAATTGGTATAATAGGTTAAGCGCTGCGGTGGTATCTAAATACTAAGACTGTCATAATTGTTATTCTTTTAAGCTTCGCCGTAGTCGGGTAACAAATGAAGAAGTTCAAATAAAGAAAAATGAACTATTTAAAAGAATATCTGGCTTTAGATAAAATCGATTGACAGATTAATTTTATTAAAATAAAAAATTAAAATGAGCATACATTTGCGAGTTTTATGATCTAAGGACAGCTATAAAAGACAGAATAAAACTAACAATATAAAATTTATACAAATGGCGGTCTTATCGCTATATGTGATCTTTTTCAGACAACCGTAGGATGAAACAAGATATTAGATATGAAAACAAAGGAGTTGCGTTTACAGTTTATTTAAAATTAAATAACAAAAGAAAAGAAAACAAAAGCATAGAGAACACACTACTACATACACATATGTAAACTCTACCCGGCGGACATCAAGGAATTCGTTCTTCAACAACTCCGGAAATGTATACTCACATTTTTTTTAAATACCTAATATACCAATTTTTTTTACCCATAGGAGCCAATGGAAAGATACCTATTCTGTCGATATAAGCGAAAAAAATTACAAAACAATATTCTAAAAAGATTATCATCACCCAGACGTCACAATCTAAATAACAGAGCTGAAGGTAAACTAACAAAGCTCGTTGAATACGAAAGTGAACTTCGAACTTTTCAATATTAGTTATATAAATAAGTCCGATCGTTTTACTTCCACCAGTATCTCAGTAATTCAATATACGTCGACCTCAATACCAATAAATAACAAATAACTGAATAAACTCAGTCAAGTATTTTCAATTACTTAAGTGAAAATACGGACCCAGCTCAAATTTCAATATAAATAATTTTTCTTCTAATGATGCTTCAGATGTTTCTGCGAATGGATTTGGAAAGAAAATTTACTGTATATCAAAAAAAAATATTAACATTTAAGCCACAAGACATAGGAAGGGTCAAGAATTCGTTAAAATTTGAATCTGACATCTCGCGCAAACATATTACGGGATTTCTTAGGACCGATGATCCTACTGGAATTTGCTAACTACAATCGTAACACATGGTTTCAACAAGATGGAGCCAATTGTCACACATCCAATGAGTCACTGCCGGTGGTCAAAGACGTGTGCCCGGAAAAACTGATCTACATCAATAAACCCAATACACTACGTCAGCTAAAAGAAAAATCAGCGAAGAGATGTCTACGATCTCGCGGTCTCTTCGCCGACGAGTATTTGAAAATTTCGGTGCTCGCTTAGAAGAGTGCAAACGTCGAATCGGTGGTCATTTACTCGTAGACGATTCAATTATTAAAAAATAAATTTCAACTAATTAGCTTTCTTGTAAATAAACAATTTTTATAATATATGAAATGATTTCTTTTAAGATTTTTTTCAAATGTTACCTAAATCGTGGCCCACCATGGGGTGGATAAATCTGCAAAATTATATAAGATTATCGCTTTCAAATAATTGCATATTCCTTAATATTTGCGTTAACATAACGAATATGTCTGGGTTTAATTTATCTATAATGTGTACGTCGTCGCAAAAACATTTAGTTATGATTTTAAGCATTTCAATAAAACACAATTAATGATAATAAAGTCAAGCATAAAATTTTGAAGGTAATAGAGCCACGCTGATTTCATCACGAACGAGCAGGTTCGACCGAGGTAGCGTTACCTTCTCACATAAGACCGACCTAAAGCGACAGTGTCTGTGCTTTCGTCTTTCGTTGGTAAGTGCGAGACCAGAGGCCCATTGATACAGGGTTGATAATTATTACGGTAAGTGTAAGCGTTACACTGCAGCGATGACTGTCATGCCTTTTACGTCCCTAAGTTGGGCGTAAAACAAAAATCTCACTACGCCGCCGTAGTGTGTGTCGCCTTACTACATAAAATCACGCCTGTTTTTCCAAAGGGTAGGCAGAGGAATATTGAACGCCCACTTTTCGCCAGTGGGATCAAAACTCCACGATAGGTGGCGAGGCTATTGGCGCTAATTGGGATGTTTTGTTTGCGAGATGCTCGTCATGCACGACTTGTAGGCGATGTTGACTTGAGACTCTAAGCCAACCAGGATTCCTACCAAGAAATTGATCTCAAATAATTGTGATTTAAGAGTCTAACTAGTTAACAACCGATTTTACAAATGAATGATAATAATGTATGAGTAATTACAATAATTCTAAGTATTTAATTAAACATTTATCATGTCATAGAACAAGCCATAATGCATCTAATTGTTTTGTAAAATTTGTGCGTAATCAGCAACATTCAGGATATAGCAACCACCCCTCATGGACATTTCATAGGCATTTGTTCAATAAATGTGATAACTTTCGTTCGAGCATTGCCCGAGGAAGGACAAGCTGCAAATATATTAAGTGTCTAGGTATTTTAATTGTCGTAACTGTTCAACGTTACAACTAAACTGTTGTTTTGTTGTGTAAATAAATTTGTTGAAATAGTAAACATAAAATCTATAGTGTATAGTTTCTGAACGTAAATTAAGTTTTTGATTGTTGCCACATATGGCGATAGTGTACATGTTCCGTTCTCTGTAAGCTTTAGCGGTTAATAGACGTCTTATTATACTTTCATCTATTGTTTAATTTCTAAGAAAATTCTTGTGTCTGTACAAGTGTGTAATATTATTGTAGTTTTTAGTAATACTATTAAGATAACATCATCCTTTTTCAACATCATTCCGTGCTTCTTACGCCGTTACTAGTAGTGGTATACTCTCCTTCATAATAATTAACATTACTAGTGATCATACTAAATTCATACCTATGACTATCATTGCCGCAGTATAATTATTGAATGACTCATCATAATATAGTTAGGACACGGCATCATGGTGCAGTATTGTAACACGCTATGTCATATTGTGCACCGATCGTTATTGCTTTTTAGGACGCTATAAGGATTTGAAGGTCCTTGTTTGAAACTAGTGTAAGCATTGAGTTTAGGATGACATGCTGGACACATAAAACCCAAAATACACTAAAATACAGTCAGCAGCAAGTCACGATGCAGCTACATACGTTAAGATATTTTGGAAGTCTGTTGTAAAAATACCATTAATAAAATTTCTGTTAAAAAACAGATATAAAGATGAATTAAAATTTTCTACGCACACTACCACGTCCTAAATGTAAAAAAAAAAAACAATTAATACCTGTTTAAAAATACATTATACGTAGAAATATTTAATAGCATAAAGCATGACAACCACACCCGCCCACGTCTTACGCCCAACTAATCGACTACAACTGCAAACATCACGTTCTAAATTGAAATTGACGTATGAATGAACTCTAAATGCGTGTGCGCATATAAAAATACTAGCGTGACCCTCAGGCGGTGCGCCAAACTTTTGTTCACATTTTAATTCTGTATTCTTTCAGCTTATGAGGACTTTTTTTTTATTGAATACATATTCGCGAGCGTTTAAAATTCTTGTATGGTTTATTTTCATAGTTACTTTGATGTTAGACGAGGAAATAGATCACGATGATTCATGGCGCGGAAGACAGACTGGAGCATCGTACCTGTAAAGAGGAGAAAATTTAGGTTAGATGATGTTTTACTGTGTAAACAGATAAATCAATATTCAATATAGTTTTTCTTATAAATTTTTAGGTAAACACAATTACATTCTGGCAACTAGGTATGTTATGTGGTTTGGTAGTTTAGACATATTTTATGGCAAAAGAACTGGTTTTTTTTTGTTGAACCTACCAATGACTCGTATAGTCTTACTAATTTCATTGTAAATAAACTTAGTTTCTAATTAAATAAATTTAGAGAATGGCAAAATCATCTTTCTATGGTCAGATTAAATAGATGAGTAGACGTCATAAGATTTCATAAGATTAGTGTTAATTCAAATGTCAACAGCTTGTTCAAACTTAGTTCCAGAGGCTACCATATACAATAACAATGGATAAAATGTCCAAGACAAGCAACACACTTGACGTATTTCGGGAAATGTAAATACAGACTCTAACAAACATTCACGGAATAGTGACAACTGTTTTCATATGGAACATGTGTCCTCACCTCGCAGAATGAAATATGACGTAATTTCATTGTCAACAGACCACCGAGCTGGCGTATATGTATGGAAATGGCTAAGTTAACATTTGATCAATTCAAAAATGGAGGGATTTGTAGTTAATTTCTTACACCTATAAAGCGATTTCACTAACAGGAAGAACTTGTGTCGGAATTAAACGGAGAATAACATGTAAATATAACCTATTACGATTGACTATCTGTTGTAATGGATGAGCAAGCATGTATTAATAAGAATACTATTGTCAAAAGTTGATGGATTAAGAGTACGGAGTGGCACCACCCCTGTTCATCTCGTGAGTGTCGTAAGAGCTGACTAAGAGAGCAACTGAGCAGTAGAAAAACGCTGCATAGAGAAAGAAAAGCCGTCTGGTCAGCGTGGAAAGAAAGCCAAAAGCTCCTTTCTAAGGAGAGGCATGTGTCCAAACGCTCTTTATGAAGAAACACTTGACTACATTCAAGAGTTATAGAACAGTAATAAATATAAAAATAATGTTCATTATGAAGTTAAATATTAACGTTGCCGTCAGCGACTAGCGCTGTTTATAATTTATGATATCTACGTGTTCTCGATATAGCGAGTTTACGATCTGCCGTCATCGCCGGCGAGCGATCTATGTGAAATTCATTATAAGTATCACGTCATATTTTACGTTATACTAACAAGTATAGCTCTACGTCTTTTGGCTTTTCTTTGTTGTATTAATAATAAGGACATTTTAACATCCTATTTATGTGTTGAAATATGCCTAAAATTCCAATAAAAAACTCATTTCACTTCAAAATAAGTAGCTTTCATGTCGTGTCTTTTTTATGTTTGTTATTTCAGAACTCCGTCATTTATGAACTGATTCTCTGTTACAAATAATGGAAACAGTAGTAAACAAAAATAGTTAGATCCAAAAACTAATATTTCAAAATGATTTTATAAGATTTTTGATACGACCACTTCGTATCGACCGTCAAGAATCAATTCTCCTAATACTTGTGAGTAGTGTAAACGTATTGATATGGTTTATTGATGTTTGTCCAGCGGTTATCTTCTCAATTTTATATTGGTTATGTTAAGGTGATGAAAGATACTGGATGGCTTAATAACAACAGTGCCCGGCAACCTCCCATTTCAGGTGCAGAGCACACTGTGTGGTTTTAGTCGGTCCGATTCCGACACACCACCCCGCCGCAAGGTCTGGTGGGGTGACGACTGGGTTTTCACACTTTAAAAAAAAGGCGATGTAAGATAAGATAATTGTATTTCCTTAACTAAGAGTATGCATATACTTAGTACAAATTTACAACGCTAAATAACGTGGGACAAAAGTAATGAGAATAAAATTAATTATCAGTTTTAATTGGCACATAAAACATCCGTGCATCCGTGCTGGGTTGTTTCGTTGGCGAGTGTGAGACCGAAGGCCCATTGATGCAGGGGTGACAGTTATCGTGGTAACTGTGTAAACCTTATACTGTCACGATGACTGTCATGCCTTTTACGTCCCCAAGCGGAGTGTGAAAAAGCATCTCACTAGGCCGCCATAGTGTGGGTCACCATACTGCATTGTCTTCATTTGCAATGAGTATGGTGACCACAACTCTTGAATTCTATTCATGCTTTCCATCAGGCAGAGTAGTGTCACTTTTGCAGGCTATTAATAAATAAATAAATATTGTCATTTTATTTTTATTACATTATTTTTTATCATCTCCGTGTGGTGACGGATTAAGAATACAGTGTCCCATCCCTATTCTTCCCATGGGTGTTGGAAGAGGCGACTAAGGGAACAAAATGTGCAAGACAACATCATTGCATATAAAAGGAAAACTTGAAACAAATCCTATACCAACCGGTCTAACCAGCGTGGTATAGTACAGCAAAACCTCCTTGTTAAGAAGAGGCCTACGTCCAGCAGTGGACTGTTAAAGGCTATTTATAATCATTTTGATAGGCTCCACTCATTATATTTTAAAGAAAACTAATTATTTTATACTATACTACATTTGAGATCATATATAGCGAATAATCCCTAAAATATTATGCAATGATGTACGTCACAGATTTTATTTGTGTGTGTAATCTGCAACGAAACATTTAACTACACATAGCGCCATCTAGTGTGGGGTTGCGAAACAATACAGTACGGTGATGTCGTGGCGAAGTGAAGTGCTCTGTTGTATTGCTTTATTTAATTCCTACGTTTGCCGCTAGATGGGTACAGTTGTGTACAGAAAAATACCGTATGTGTGACAAAATTATAAACATGAAAATATTTTTTTTATCATTGCATATTTAATTGATTGCGCAAAGAAATACCGTTCCAATGACACCGATGAGGAAGGTAGCTTAATCCTTTGGTAAAAGTCTCGTATTGAGTACAAAACCAGCCGGTACTTCCCCGACATGACATGACATCAAAACCGTAGGTATTTTTATAAACAATGTCACTTATAACATTTGTAACTACTAATTGTTTAGCAGCTGGAACAGATGTTCCATGTCAATTTAAAGAGTTGCAAGCTACCATGATCAGTAGAATTCAATCCAGAAAAAGCCAGGTTTACGAACAGTTTTAATCTAATTTTGAATAATAACCAGATGCTCTTTCACTAGAGTTTATTGTATTATTTCATGGATAACTGAGCGCTAGTTTTTCTTCTTACATACATCAAACGTTGTGAATGCCAATTCTCTTAAGTAGTAACAATGTTTCTGATAATAATATCTTGACTGTTTTTAGCAAAAGGAACGAACGAATGAACGAACGAACGGATTATAATAAGTATACGGTAGTAATCATTTAAAATACTTAGACAAAAGTGTAATTACAGCGATTACCCATACTAAATGCACAGTTAATACATGTAACGAGCCATGTCTATGGCAGGGGAACTTGTCCTCGTAAAATGCACGACGACGAAGATTAGACCTTACTATTTTAGTAACACATTTTATTTCGATTTTTCATTTCCTTGTGACGAGGAAAATGAAGAATCTAATTCTAGAGAAGTTACGCTATACAACAGACAACTGCTACGTATATTTATCTAACGGATATTGTCTAGGTTCAACGGCACGGACTCTATTTAATCCCACTGAATACGAGTGCAGAGAATTTCAAGATGTATAAGAAAATATACAAAAAGAATTGCTGTAGAAGGGTAGCTGGCGAATAGTTCGTTTCTGCTAATTAGTAAATGTACAATATTTAAAACTTTATTTGAATCACCTAAATAATAATATTATCCTTACGTATGTATATCACACACGGCCATATGATCTGAAACTATTCAAAGTTAGTACTATGGTAATCAGGCTGCTGATAAACATACTTATATATCTCTAAATACATCTACATCATAAATAAATTACACCCAGACAGAAAGATGATCGTGTTGACGACACAAAGATTTGACCTGTGTGAAAATTGAAAGAACATAAAATATGTAAGGGCCATAAAACATCCACCTTATCCACTTAATCTTAATTAGATTGTTTTGTCCCAAAAAATACCATGGAACCAATTATCTGCCCCGAATTCGGGAAACAAAACGTTAGTTAACCATACTGCACTATTCTTTAAAAAAAAGAAGTGCCGATACTAGTGATTTTCGGGTTGTTTGTTACGCCTAAACTACTATACTTATTTTTTCATCAATAATCATCAAACATAATTGGATACTTTTTGTTGTGATAACCGACATAAATAAGGGCAGAGCCGCAAGCAAATGCTAGTAAACAAATAACAGAACAGGGTCAACGGGATATGATAACACTTCTCACAGGTTCTTTTAGTATGACGAATTTAACAAGTTGTTTATTGGCAATCAAGACGTGGGAAGATATTTTGAATCAACAACCATCACTAACAATACCCGTAATTATGGAAAGATGCGTGACACCTAACAAAATACTTTTATCAATCATTCTTGTGGTTCTATTGTATATTTTTATATTATTTCATGTAAAGCTTTATGATCATTTCTAAGCAGCTTATACACAAGGCTGTCTGATAAGAGATAACAATGTCGTAAGATTTGATTTGGTTGACTTACTTGGTAGACGGAATGCAAATAATACGCAATGACACATTTTTATTATTTATATATAATTATTATCATCAACAACCTTTTACAGTCCACTGCTGGACATAGGCCCCTCCTTAGCAAGGAGGTTTTGGCCTACTATACCACGCTGGCCAGACGAGTTGGAACAGTTTGTTTGAAGCCTTCCTTCTCTTTGTAATGATATTTGCCTGAAAAGTTTCTTCCCTTAGTCGCCTTACGACACCTACGGGATGAATAGGGGTGGTAACACTATGGTATTCTTAATACGCCACCACACGTGCGTATTTATCATTTTGGTGTATATAAATTTTTGTAGATAAGTAATTATTATCATTTTTTTTAATTTATCGAAACATAATATGGTGAATACAGTTCCCACCAAGAACTTAAGACCCAAGTGAACCTCACCGCCAAGTGCACTTGCTGATCGATGGACGAGGCTCCGGTAAACAAAATACCCCGGTTAGTGGTAATAGGCGCGTCATGCGAAAAGTGTGCGTTTAATATGCCTCTACCCACTCCTCTGGAGAAACAGGTGTGATTTTAGGTATGTATGTTCCCAAATATTGCTATGGTAAAAAACAATGTTTTCTTTCTTGTTTACTGCGAAAGTGAAACACATTATGATGTAATTGAGCTAATAAGTTTAGATCTCTATATTTTCAGCCTGAAACAGAACTTAATGTCAAAAAACTTCAAAATATGAAATACAAACTTCTAAGGAACTCTTTAAATTTTTCTTTAATGTTTAACTCTTTCTTTGACACAATTATAATTATAGTGAGTTTAGAGAAATAGTTTTTTCTTGGATATGCATGTGACATCTTCCTCTGCATCGTCACTTTTAGGTAAGTTGAAAGACAAACACTTATCCCATTATTAAAAAAAAATCATTTTTTAATTCTAACTTCATCAAACACATCTAGAGCAGTCTGTGTTGTGTCTCTGTTCAATTTTTTTTTTATGTAATAATGGTTAATGTAGTCACGTGATGGTAAACGACTACCTCCGCATAGGGACAATGCAACTCAAAAGTCACAGGTGAGTTGCCGCTCTTTGAGTAAATTGTCCCAGAATTGAAGCTTTAGGCTCTCATCATCTTCATCAAGTCTTTACCAGTAAACGGTTCGACATACGACTCTCCTTAACAAGGAGGTTTTGGCCTACTACACCACGCTTGCCGGACGGGTTAATATAAAGTTTATACATTTAAATTTCTTAGGTAGTAGAATCACGCTCAGTTTAGCACAAACGGGCCGGCTATCCTCCCACAAAGTGCCCAACCTAAAGCGCCAGCATCCGTGTTATTTTGTTTCGCTGGTGAGTGTAAGACCGGAGGCCCATTGATGCAGGGGTCACAGTTATCGTAGTAACTGTGTAAGACTTACACTGTCACGATGACTGCCATGCCTTTTACGTCCCCAAGCACTGTTTGAAAAAGCATCTCACAAGGCCGCCATAGTGTGGGTCACCACACTGCATTGTCTGCATTTGCAATGAGTATGGTGACCACAACTCTTGGATTCTATTCATGCTCTCCATCAGACACAGTAGTCACTTTGGCAGGCTCTTAATATAGAAAAAAAATTGTGGGTATCAGCTCCGACGCACGACTGGAGTTTACTCCTTAAGTACGATTGTCAAAACAGACGCAAAACAAACTTATTTAACTCAAACGGCGAAAAAACGTAACGAGGTCATTCGCTCAGTAGATATGACTCCTCACATTTTTCTCATACCGGGCGCCTTATATCAAAAAGCCGATTCTTAAGGAGTAAACTCCAAAAAAAAGTTTGCTTTCTCCTTGCAGTGATGTAATCCTGCATAGTTTGCTTTCTTAATTGCCTCTTACATCACCCACGGAAAGAATAAGGGTGGTCACCACACCAAAGAATCAAAGAATAAATCAGTCGGTCAGTAAAACACAAGTCAAGTTGTGGCGTTTTGGCACAATTCAAATGTAAAACTTTCCTAAGCCTATTATTGAAAACAGTAAAACTCATTTAAAGCTTTTACTCAAAGATTAAACAACACAATATCCGCCGCGGATGTAAACGGATTTATTCCGGATGTAACCAGCGGAGACAATGGACTTAAATGATGTTTGTTTAATAAGATTTGGTTAAGAAATAAGTTCGGTTATCAATGTAAATGAGGTTGTATTGATGATAACGTGGGAACTGATTACACTGATATGGTTAAAGGACATCGACCACTTTGTATCAGCTCCTGGCCTAGACATGAATATTGTTACATACCTATTACTGAGATACTGCTGAACTACTGAAAAAAATGTTTTTCAGCGACCTATTCCCAACAGAAAACATAATTTTATAAAGTATAGTATCAAGTCAGTTATATAATAAATTGGCTGAAAAAAGAAAATTAAATCTACAGTAAGAGCGAAGGCGCGCAAAGTGAATGACAGGTGACGCGGGCGAAAAATTTGACATTAATCAAATGTTGCTTGAACAGAAAATAAAAATACCTTACACTACTTAATGTACTTCTACAGTTTTGGAATTATTTTCACATGTTGTTTCATTAATTACCCTTGTAAAAATTTTCCTATTGCATTTGATTATTTATTTACGTGGCAACACGTATGGAATTTGTACTACCCGAAATCAAATAATTTTTGATATTACTTTGATATTATTGGATTGTGATCGTGATTTATTAAATGTTTAAAAACAACTTTCTATAATTTATGTTATTAAGAAATCGGCTGTCTATGTTCAGATCAAAATTTGTCGGTTTCCTTTAAAAGTAAAGACTCAACATAAAGAGAACGTAATATACATCATACTGATTGTGCTAATCTTTACAGAACTGTTTGTGGGTTTTTCAAGTAACTTTTTTAGTGGATCACACAAAAGGATAACACAAAACAAGAAACTAAATGTACGAGTACACTACATAGTGAACCACAGTGTGTTTTTAAATGTTTCATCAAAAACTAAAACAATTTTCTTCTAAAAAGTACACATGCAGCTGCAACATGTAACAAATCGTGATCAAAAATTGGGATCCAGCAAAAATAAATCATATATTCTATATCTTTTTCAAATATATTATATATTGAGCGTTAGTTTTCCAGAGCGCAACATGCAAATTATTTCATCGGTACAAGCATACATCGTATGTAATTATAATAATAACGCAGTCAGTTATTAATGTTTTCACATAACCAGCTGTCATATTACGATCAAAATCCCCAAAACTTTAAAAAAGTTTGGACAAAAAGAAAGCAACAAACAAAGCAACAATCTTAGCTGTGTATACAAATTAGGCGATTAGTTGAATGGATCGAGGGTAAAGTTAGAAGGACGTGGGATGGAAATTGAAAAAAAAAAAGTTTATTTTTTGGTACAGTACGGTATATGGCTTTTTAGTAATTAGAAAAGCATGTAGATCCTTGCAATATTTAAACTAAAGGAGGAAGACGCAATAGAACTTTGCCAAAACTGCAAATGAACTATTAGGGTAGTTCATGAATCAAGTTACACAATCAATAATATATTTTTTATGTTAGTATGTGCGATTCTCAAAGTTATTATTTTTTTTCTATATTAAGAGCCTGCCAAAGTGACTACTCTGCCTGATGGAAAGCATGAATAGAATACAAGAGTTGTGGTCACCATCCTCATTGCAAATGCAGACAATGTAGTATGGTGACTTATGTCGGCCTAATGAGATGCTTTTTCGCATCCCGCTTGGGAACGTAAAAGGCATGACAGTCATCGTGACAGTGTAAGGCGTACACAGTTACCACGATAACTGTCACCCCAGTATCAATGGGCCTCCGGTCTCACACTCACCAACGAAACACGACAACACGGATACTGGCGCTTTAGGTTGGTCTTCTATGGGAGGTAGTACTACCCCGGTCGAGCCGGCCCGCTCGTGCTGAAATCAGCGTGGCTCTACTACCTTTATTATTATATATTTAAATAAACCTACTGTTTTCATTCTCTTGTCTGTTGTATTATATTCATATTCTTGATATCGTACTATGCCGGGTTCGATTAAGTGTTTTCGAATTTTTTGAATATATAGATATGTTCAATAACAGCTCGAAGTTTGAAGCTTGGGCTCTTAACCCCCGTGCCTCGGAGAGAATGCAAAGTTGTCCGTCTTGCGTCTTATCTCTCTCTGGTCGAGTCGGATAGCCGTCCCTTCAGAGAGACAGAACACTTGTGTACTATAATTAGTTTTGGGAAGCTGGCTGGTCTCCGTTAAAACTGGCCTCCATGATCGTAACTGGCTATAAGTAACACATCATCAGCATATTATACTTCTATAATTCAATGTTGAAATGTAAGCATAGTACCCTTTTTTTTAAATAAATATTTTATACAAAAATAGATATTCGATATTTGTTATAAGGAAATACAAACATGTCTTACAAAACAGGTAAGCATCTAAGACACCTAAAAACATGTGTCACTAAAGATGTCAATCGAAAGAAGATGACAATATATCACGAGTGTGACATCAGAACGGATATAAGAACATGTTACATTGACTTTTTCTTCAGTATAAGTTTGCGTATTTGAAGGAAGTTTCGATCTATGTGATAATAATCTAACACGTAAGTTGATGCTTGGTCAGCATCCTAGTTGGTTCCAGGGATTTCCTTTCTAAGGTACACCTGGTGCTACTGGTACCTGAGATGGCGTGCGGTTTTTGGTCGGTTCGAGTCCGACATAACCACCAGTAGGTGCTATCCGCAAGGATTTCCACACAGAAAAAAAAATGATCGGCATCCTAGTATCCTTTGATAATTCTGTTATTCTAATGGTTGGTGGCCCTGACTGCGAAGTCAAAAGTTGTTCGATTTTCACCCAAGCCAAAAATTGTATGACAAGTATAAGACTTTGTTCTGTGTATGGCGTGTCTGGGTGTAATTCATCTATAGAATGAATGTATTCAGTAATGTATACCCGCCAGGCATGATTACCTCGCCTGGTCGGAGGATCCTTCCATTGTGTTGGAGGGACATGACACCAGTTAACCACCACAAAACATTATACGAACCGAACCAGCGTGGTATAGTAGGCCAAAATCTCGTTTCTAAGGAGATGTCTATGTCCAGCAGTGGACCGTTAAAAGTTGTTGATTTGGTGTATAAGCAGTCTAGTTACCATTGCAAATACAGTCTAGGCTCTTTCTAGTTTGGGATCAGATAGCCGTGTATTAGGTGCATCTAAGTTCAGGTGAACCATGTATGTACATGGTATACATATGTTAGAAAATAATTCTTATCAGAAATTCAATCTATTAGCGTAGAACAAGTATATTAATTATCAAATTCGAATTAACATATGATACCGTTAGCGGTTCTCACATTTAACAATAGATGAAAACCATATTTAGCTTACACCAAAATTAAAGTGGTGGCACAATAAAGTACTACTCATCATGTTGATACTCTCCGTTCGACGGAGAAGCTTATGTCCAGCAGTGGACAATGAAATGCTGTTAATGATGACATGTTGATTTCAATCATGGTTTTGTAGGGAAACTTTTTATGTTTTTTGGCTATATGCTTATGTCATCATCATCATTTCAGCCAAAAATATCCATTGCTGGACATAGGCCCCCCCTTAGGTTCTCCATAACAACCAGTCCCATGCCGCTTGCATCCAACGGGTTCTCGTGACCTTCACCAGATCGTCAGACCATCTTGTGGGGTATACTTATGTATATTATTGTATATTACTTTGGTACAATAGCCAATATATAGTATTTTAAAATGAGTCTGATAAATATCAGAAGTTAATTAAAGTTGTTAATATCATTATCGACAGTCCACTGCTGGACATAGGCTTCTCATTAGCAAGGAAGTTTTAGCCTACTATACCACGCTAGCCAGACCAGTTGGAATAGGGTTTGCTTAAAGTTTTTCTTCTCTTTGTAGTGACATTTTCCTTCATAGTTTCTTCCCTTAGTTGCCTCTTACGACACCCACGGGATGAATAGGGGCGGTGACACTATATATTCTTAATCCTTCACCACACGGACTTTTTTTTAATAATGTCGGATAATTTCAGCTGCAAGTTCTGTGTACTGATCCCCCTTCGGTAAAATAGTGACAATTTAAACATGACTAAAGGCAAATAAAATTTGAAATTAAAATAACACTAGTAAAATACATTTCAAGCTGTATTTTTATGAAAACAAATCCCTTCCTTGGCAGGTACTGTTAAATAAACAAGAAATGAGGCAAAATAATTATGTTGAGCCTCTTAAATCTGAGTGTCTCACTAATGGCCTCTGCAACTCAGTGTGTTCTCAACCTGTCAGCTTGAAGAATTACGAACATACGTTGAAGATATTAAAGGAATGGGCGGAGAGAGTATCGATTTGTTTTCGTGGGTAGCAGAAGGTCGTGGGTGCTCTGAGGGAATATTTTTTCAACTTAGTTTATTTTTAAATATGTAAGGATGAAAGGAATTTTGACAACTCAAACGAGACCGCCTACGAATGTTATTTTTTGGTAAAACCCTTTTTCTAATATTACTAATATGGTAAACGAAAACGCTAAAGTTTTAGATTATTTGTCGACGCATCATTAATGGCACGATTAAAAACTTTATACTCTTTAGGTCTAACATCACAGTGGAATGTAACTCGATGAGCTGAAGCTAAAAATAAAACTGCGCGGGTGTACAGAAAAGTAACCATGGGATCAAGATTCAAGTTCGAAATATATACACGCTTTAATCTGTGTTCTAAGATGAAGTAAGCAAAGACTTGAGGGTTAAATTGTCTATCAATAATATTCTGTGGCATAATTATTTTTTATTTTTTCATATATACACTGCCGGCCAAAAGTTTGAGACCACTTACATCAAAGTTGGAAAATGATGTATAACTCATAAATAAAAGCAAAATATGAAATGATTTATTGTGATATTTATTAAGTGGAAAACGGGGATTAATATAAAAATAAAAATCATTAGTTATTTAAAGAAATAATATTTATTACATGTTTATAAACTGCTAAACAGCTAAACTGATTTTTCGTCAAAAAATCCTCCCTTGCATTGGATCACTTTTTTTACCAGTCTAGGCATGCGCGCAATCAATTTGTCGATTGTTTCCTGTGAAATATTATTCCAGCTTTCTTGTAAGGCTCTCCACAGGTCTTCTTGTGAGCTGGGACAACAACTGCGCACGTTTCTGTCAAGCTCTTCCCACAAAAGCTCTATTGGGTTAAGGTCGGGGCTCTGAGGGGGCCACACCATGTTTTTTAAAACCCCTTCTGCCTCTTTTTTATCTAAATAACCCCGACATAATTTGGAGCTATGTTTAGGGTCGTTGTCTTGTTGGAAAATAAATCCATCTCCTATTATTCGAAGTCCCGATGGTACAGCATTGCGCTCCAATATTTGTTTGTACTGCTCCTTTTTCATAATGCCTTCGACTCGTACCAAATCTCCGGTTCCACGGCTCGAGAAATAACCCCAAACCATAACGGAACCACCGCCGTGCTTCACTGTGGGCAGCACACAGTCTGGCATCATCTTTTCTTCGGCACTCCGCCGAACAAAAATACGCCGTTTGCTCCCAAACACTTCAAATTTGGATTCATCTGTCCAAAGAACTGTTTTGAAATCTTCTTCACTCCAGTCTCGATGGGTAAGAGCCCACTGCAATCTCTTCTTTTTGTTTTGTGGCCTTAAGAGAGGTTTTCGAACGGCCACGCGACCAAATAAATTAGCGTCTCTTAGTCTTCTTTTCACTGTAGTCAATGATACAGGTGTAGACCGGGATTTGTTGACTTCAGCGCGGATTTCTGGTGCTGTTAGGCGTCTATTCCGCTTGCTTGTTACCACGATGAAGTTATCCTCGCTGGAAGTGGTAGCTCTCGGCCTTCCCGACCGCGAACGATCTCGATTACTGCCAGTCTCCTTGTATCGGGTTATTGTATTATGAACACAAGTCTTCGACAACTTCAGTTGAGTAGCAATCGCACGTTCTGATTTGCCTTCGTTGTGTAGAGCAACGATGACAGCACGTGTTTCACTGCTAATTTGGCGTACTTTTTCCATAATGAGATGTCTTTACTGTAACGAGGACGAGCTCAGACTAACCCAGATTGAAAAAGATTAACACCATGAAAACTCAGGTGTTGACACTTTTTTAAGTAGTTAAAATTTCCTAGAATGCGGTTAACACAAAACAAAGCCTAATTAATGAATAATGGTAAGGTAATATTTTTTTTACAATGAGCGTAACGCGCGGTCCGCGCGCGGCGCTCATTGATGTTTTTAGACAAAAGACCTTTATACAATGGTAACGTAAAAAAAAATAGAAAACATGACTTATAATAATACTTAAATATCTATAGTATATGCAGGTGTTTAAAATAATTGTTTATCATATGTATTTTTGACACATTTTATAAATAACAACGATTTGTACTAGTGGTCTCAAACTTTTGGCCGGCAGTGTAAACTCTATGCGCTTATTTCGTACATCGGTGGACTTTGTGCACAGGACACTCTTCCAGTCAAATTTCGGGTGATGAAGAAGTCTTATAGGATAGGTTCACAGAGGTTACATATTATGTAATCAAAGAAAATATACGTATTTCATAACATATTTAAATTTATAAATACGTAAAACACAACACACATGTATAACACGCATTTCTAAACCTAAAGTAAGCATGATTACCAGCTGTTCAACATTGTTACCGAAGCAAGGAAAAATCCGAAGGAAGAGGAGTCCTGCGGATTTTGTGTGGGTCTGAACTCAAAGAGTCCGGTTATTTCGTCGTAAGACTAGCTATATGTGGTATGACGGTAATAGATTCAATTAGATATTTTCAGATTAGAGAATTGACAATATTCTGAAAGACAAAGAGAGAGGAAGCTCAATGGAAGAAAAATGATAATGCTTATATATATTTATATATATTACAGCTTATATATCTATTATAATTCCCTATATCTAGATAAATTTGGGAGTTTAACCAGTTCCACTATATCCATTGTAACTAGAGTACTTGTATTTTGTCTAAAGTATTGCTGGGACGTCAGAGCCCTTTATTATTAGACTATATTAGGATATCGAGTATCAGAATAGAACAGTAATAGACCGATCGATATATCTACCGCTTATTGTGTAATCATCTGAAGAAACATTAGCAACGCTGACAGAAATACCGATCGAGACATAATTTAATTTTATTTGCCTTTAACACAGAAATAGCTGTCTTATAGCGTCTTTTTGGGCTATGGAAGCTTTCAAAGTCTTTACTGTGAAAAGGAAACTTTACATAGTCAAAATGTTTTGAGTCCTGTTATGATACTTTTGAATAATAGGTTAAATAAAGTACAGTAACGGACCCCCGGTAATTCGACAAACGTTTTGCAGGGCAGTGTCGGTCTATCGAATTTGTCGGATTATAGAGTATTACCTAAGATCCCCTGTAGTCCGGATTTTTTTACAAAAGAGTACCTTATAATCCGACAAATTACAGACAAATGATAAGATTGTATATGTTGTTGTCTTCTGGGCTTGTGACGACATTACTAGGTATACGTGATACGCAATGAATAAACAGCAAACAATGAACGCACGTTAAGCTGCACCGCTATCACACGTAGTCAAATTCAAACTAATCAATCGGAATTGAAACAATACCTACGCCTCGAGCACAAGTTGTAACCTGTTCAATCATGCACGATCTACATTAGCGAAAATTGTTTGATTGATGTCGGATTACAGGGGGGTCCGGATTACCGCGGGTTCACTGTATTTAACGGATCTAGCTTTCAAGAGTATAATATTCTGTGTACATTCGCAAACCGTTGCATAATATTTAAATAATGTACAAACATCTGGTGGCCCTTCACTAAACTAGAATCGTTGGGGACATTTAAATCCCCTCGCAAGGTGCGATACGGCCTGCTCACCTTGACAAGGTCGGTCGGCGCGCGCGCATTCCGGTCCACGACACCGTGGGAGCGCTCATTCATGGATTATCTTGATTACGTGACAGTATGACTGTTTTTAATGAAACAGAATGTGTTTTGCTTGCCGAACGTAAATTAGCATAATGGAAACAAGAAATGGAGGTCGTGCGGTGTTAGTATTCGCTGTTTTGATTGTATAAATGTTTAGATAAATTCACATACGTAAAATATCATTAACCTCATTTTATAGATACTGCTGACAATATTTTTATATTTTAAAATAATGTGTTATAACACTTATTGTTAAAAAGGGAAATGAGGTTGACGTATTCTATATAAATATATGATCTGGATGTCGTAATAGCAGCGGTTCCCGGATCCCTTCTATCTCAGGCGCAGACTGGCACACCGTGTGGTTTTAGTCGGTCCAATTTCGACACACCACCCCGCCGTAAACCCCGGTGGGGTGACGGCCCGAGGGGGTTTCCACACGTTAAAAAGAAAAATCTAAATAAATATATGCCAGTGCCTCGGAGAGCACGTAAAGCTGTCGGTCTTGCACCTGATTTCTCCCCGGTCGTATCGGACAACCGGACGGATTGAGAGAGAGAGGGAACAGAAAGTGCACCCGTCTTTGCACACACGCTTTTGTACTATTATATCTCCTGTTTAGTTGGCTGGCCTCCGTTGAGATTGGACGCCGTTGTCGAAGTCGGCTGGGAGTACACCATCGTCATAAATTTATACTTTTTATATAGAATACGTCAGCTTAATGCCACTCTTTGGGGCCTCTTCTACCTTCTCATCAGAGCTAGTATAGTAATTTAAAAGTAAACTTATATAGGGATATATAAATACTTGGATATAGAAAAAAATATGAGCGGCAGAGTAGGAGTGCTTAACACGTTTCTGATTGCCCCTTCGTAAATGAAAATGAGAATATACATATGTGAATAAAGAAGTCTCGGAAATAAAAAGAGAGCCTTAATTCAACGTTTAAAATAAATATGTGTCTCTATTAGTCGTGGGTTAAAAATATCAAACACGGACATTATTAAAAAATATATTGCATAAAACTTCGTAAGACTGCATTGGACTCTCCACTCAAAAACAGACCAGAGAAACAGTGAGAGTGCTAATCGTGTTGTATTCCTCATTATCACCATCATCATCATCAGCCGTAAGACGTCCACTGCTGAACATAGGTCTCCCCCCTAGAACGCCACGCCGTACGGCTGGACGCCAACTGGATCCATCAGCTTCCCGTGACTTGGACTATGTCGTCGGTGCATCTAGTGGGGGGTGGGGGCCTACCTACGTGTTGTATTATTACTAATTTATTAAATTACAAGATAAATTTCTATGTATGTACCTGCGTAACTGCATTGTCCAAGGTTTATTGAACCTGTATTTTCATAAAAAAACCTATTTCAAAATAATGTTATGTATCAAAATACATATTTATATATTATCAAAATTTGATCTTTCGACGTAGATAAAACAACAATTTCAATTGTCTCGTATTCTTTGAAACATTTTGTATCGGAGACTTGGTTCCGTCATCTTGATTCTCATTTAAATGACTATATATTTTTTTATTTCAAAAACATGTATATTTTAAATTTAATTTAAATGATCATACATAAAAAAAACATAATACTAAAATATTGTTTTAGTCTTAAGACATCAACCAGCTTCAAATTTATTTCCATATTATATATTAAACTTTATATTTCAACGTACATATTTAGGCACACAACCTTGAATTAATCTTCATGTGGGTAAATCTTTGTAAGCAGATACCTACCACATTGTTGTTAAAACAAAAGTTCCCAGTGGTAGAGATAATAGCACGCGCTCCTAACACATCACTCAACAAGACAATGAATTGTTGGAATTCAATTACTAAGCGAGTTAATAACTTAGCCAATTGAGTCGGCTAATTGGGAAAATTAATTGAGCACTTTGTATTTTGGTTTGGCGTTTCGAGATGAGATATTGCTAAGATGAGCATCGTTTCTTTGTGGGAAGACCTCACAGCCACTTAACAATTAATACCCATTATTACTGTATTGTTATAGTTTTGCAGTTAAGTACGACCACCACCTCTCTATAAGAGATAGATAGCCAGTAATTTATGGGAGCATAAGCAAACTTTGTAAGATTTGAAAAAAAAAGTCTCAATACAATCAATGTAAAATGAAACCTGGACCGTTTATAATCGGCAATCCTGAATCTTGCACAGATTGGTTTAAGCGATCAGCTCCACGTTTTCTTCTAACTGTTGTGTTGTGTTTGATCACTTTGTGCGATCCACATATAACTGTTCACGTGTTTCTGAAGTCCACCGCTCCATATGATGTATGTCTAGAGCGCGAGATGCTTTTTTGTCACGTCTAGCCAATATCAACTGTAGGTACGAGGCCCTAGACCTTAAGAGTGGCAGCAGAATAACGTTCAATTCACAGAGCTTCATATAACAAAGGCATTTCAATAGAGTTCTAAATTAAGATGTCAAATCAACTGGTAGTTACACATACTCGACCACAAACCACAAATTATCGAATTGTGTCCAAGTAACAATTACAAGAGTTTATTGACTACGCTCACTTAAAGTACTTAATTCAATGATATTTTAATAACTATGGTGTACTGTTTGCCGTTTTGGACCTTGGGTAGTTTATAAACTGTGTTCCTCAATTTAACTCTTTTTCCAAATACTAAAACGATACGATATTTTACTTTTTATTAAGAGAAGTCATATTATAAAGCTCTAGTTTTTTTTGGTTGAGGATGGCTATAGACTATATATCATCACGCTACAACCAAAAGAAGCAGAGTATCAATCAAAAATTGTACAAAAACGGAGAAAAATTGAACCCTTTGATAGTTTCTATCGTGTGCGCTGCGTAAGCGCAAAGTTTTGCAAAAATTTGCGACAGCATCTTTTAAGGTTCGCTCACTATAAACTTTTTGGTATTTAACCTTTTGATAAACAAATTTGTTCACGCTATATAACATTACACTACAGGCAATAGGAGACAGACAAGATTACGCGGATCAGTTAGTATTTAATAAAACTACACTTTACTAGGTAGTAGAGCCACGCTAATTTCAGCACGAACGGGCCGGCTCGATCGTGGCAGTACTATCCTCCCACAGACGACCAACCTAAAGCGCCAGCATCCGTGCTGTCGTGTTTCGTTGGTGAGTGTGAGAACGGAGGCCCATTGATGCAGGGGTGACAGTTATCGTGGTAACCGCCATAAGCCGCCATAGTGTGGGTCACCATAATGCATGGTCTGCATTTGCAATGAGTATGGTGACTATAACTCTTGGATTCTATTCATGCTTTCCATCAGGCAGAGTAGAGTCACTTTGGCAGGCTCTTAATACAAAAAAAACACAAGAAAAAAAATACATGACAGATTCTTTCTCTTCTGAATTGCTTCTTCACAGACGTTTGTTACTTAATTATGAGGAACGGCTTCATACAAATAAAGGAAATTTAAATTTATATTATTTAAATAAATAAATTCTTCTTGCTTTAAAGTTTCTTTTATCAAGGAATATCTGATTGTCAAAGTCGATGTCAACGCGATGCGCTAATTTCTAGTGATTTTTATAAATTCTAGTGATTTTTATAATGTAATTTGTTGTGTTTTATACACTACTAGCCTACCACGCGAACTCTGTTCCGCCTTAGAGGCAATAATAAGCAGATTTTTTATTTTGGACTGAAACGCGGTCGAACGGGATAAAAAGTACCCTATGTCCGTCTCCTGGTTTTAAGCTACCTTCCCACCAATTTTCAGTTAAATCCGTTTAGCCGTTCTTGAGTTATAAGTGGTGTAACTAACACCACTTTCTTTTATATATATAGATTATGCCCCTTTTGTTTGAAAAATACACTCGTAGTTTTTTCACTGTGAAGTAGCAAGGAGGCACAACTTATTTCAAGCTATTGGATGCCCATCAACAGTTCTATTCACAACCAGGAACATCATTTATTATTTTGGTCGTTATGTTCCGTATCATGCGTATTAGATAACAAGTCTGGGTGGTTTACGTATGTCTGAAGTATGTAGGTGTATAAAATTTTCTATTTATAAGCATTGAAAATCTGTGCCGACTGCCGAGAGCCCTCTACCCGTTTAATTGATATATATTTTTAGGAAGCAATAAAGGTCGCGTTTGTTTTATTAATTGCTTTTAGAGATTGCAATTAAACCTTGTCGAGCAAGCTATCGACCCTCAAAAGCTTATGTAGTGAGATTTAACAAATAATCTTAGACCCCTTTTTTGCCCGAGCGGAATTTTTTTTTTCTTGATCTACCAAAATGACTACTCTGCCTGATGGAAAGCATGAATAGAATCCAAGAGTGGTGATCGCAAGATTCACTCATTGTGAATATGACGGCCACACTATGACGGCCCAGCCTTCTAGATATTACTCACTGGTGGTTGTCGGATTTGAGTCGATCAAAACCCACACGTTGTCTAGGGGTACTGGTAGCGTACCAGATGTACGCAACCATAAGCAGGAAATTCCTGGAACCCCGACGTACCTCAGACTTTCTACAGTTTGTTTATCTGTTCCCTTCTGTCCAAGAAAGAGCGCGTGCGCTCTGAAGCACTGACGCTGCCACTAAGGCTTGCTTTTCCTATGGTGACAGATAGCTTAACCCTCAGGAGAACGTAGATCGTATTCTGATCTCTGACGCCTGAATCGTTTGCGATACCTGGCCCCTTCTCGGGTTCACCCGCGAGAGTTCTAAATCACTCTCAGTCACGCTCCGCCATCTCCGTCGCATAACTTACTCGTAAAAAGAGTGGTGGAGTTCCACGTGTTTTCGCTCCGTATCATGGCCGCAATCATGTTACCGAGCGAGAGAATCCACACTCTCGTGACTGGTTGTGCCTCTGTTGCACTCACGTCGGATATCCGCAGACGATCTTCAGCCTTTTATGCCTTGGAATAATTTTAATCAATTGGCGATGACTAAGCGTTGTAATAAATCTTCATTTGCACTTATTACAGTTCGAATATCGTATTTTATTTGTCTGGCCAAAGTGACAGTTATAGGAGGGCAAAACCTCCTTTCTAAGATTGCCGTTCATGGTGATAAACCTTAAATAATTGATCTACAAGTTACAGGGCCCTATCAAGAACAAAACACCACTTTTGTTTCGATGTAGTTTCGTCTTTATTTAACTCCTAAAATTTATCAGAAACATATAAGAAAATTATTTTCTGAACTGTTGTGTTGCCAATTCGTATATAGATTCACAGCCCTAACATTAGCTTATAAAATACACCTGGGACTCAGTGTTGAGTGTTCCTTTAAATATTAGAGGAGCTTAGGTTTTGTAAGCACTACCCTTTGCCCTAAACGAGCCCGGGGAACTGCGGTGGAGGTTGTTTGTACGATATTTGCAAATTCTTCAAATAAACCTTTAAAATGATTATGCAAAACGCTTCGTTGTATATTGATTAGATGTTTAATATACAACAGCTTTAGTTTAGTTGTAATACTTACACTTAATATTTGATTTAATTAAAATAAGTGTAGTTTGTAAAAAGTCTAATCTTGTATAATCTAGTCACCCATAATAATCTAGTTTTAATTGGCAAATTTTTAGGAAATTTTGAAAATTTGTGAAGTTATATAATAGATTTTGATGTACTCTTTGTAAATTTTGACTTTGCGACCGTCTTCGCCGTTCGCGTCTCCATGTTGGAAAAATGGTGGCTTATGGCACTTTTTTGGTGATATCTCCTTACAGACTCATTCTACGATAAAACTTTTAGGTACCAAATTAAAATAAAGAAAATTGCTTACGATTTATATTCTTACAATTTTTTTGTTGAAATAATGGTTTTGATGTACGAGTGCCACAAAATTTAACACGCGCTTTCATTGAATAACTCGTCTCCACACCTCCTTGAGATAGAGTAAGCGTAGCCTATATGCTTGTCGTATATTTAATGCAATAGAATATTTAGTCCGAGTCATCACTAAACGTTTAGCGTTTTGTTGTGGAGTTTCCGTTTATAAAACCATGGCAAGAAGTAATTGTTTTATTTGCGAGAATCTACTTAAACATAGTGAAGTAACTGAAGTGGAGGGAAAATGATAAGTGGCATTTCGCAAGTCAAGTTTTAAACGAAAGGATAACAAGTGCAAACTTTTGAATGGACTAACATCTAAAGTGGTCCATGAAGTATGTCGAAAACGATAAAATAATGAGGAGTATATCTAGATCATTGCGTGGAGGCCCCAGTTTTTGTGTGCTGTTGAGATATGCTGTTTTTAGCAATACAAAAACAGACGCGTTTTTGTGAAAATATAGTATGATGTGATGAAAGATAGTGTTTCAGAACTTGCTAGAGCTCGTAATGTTCGTTGGGCTAGAGTAATTTTTGAGCGTCTCAAGCGTGTTGAATTATACTTTGCGGCGTCAATAGGATTAATTTTTCGAAAAAGTTATGGAATATAACTTGTAAAAAAAAATTCTCTACTTTTGTTTCGTGCATTCATGTGTACGTTTTTGTAGACTGCGTTGGAAAGGTATTATCGCCAAAAACCTGCTGTAAGTCGCCAAAGATACTAGGTAGCAAAGTCAAAATTTGCAAAGAGCACATCAAAATCTTTGAAGTTACCAATTTTCAAAACTCGCGCAAAATTTTCTAGATAACCCCCTTTTTTGCACCAAATCACTGTACTAGTATGAAAATACTGATTTAATGTCCAGAGAGATTACAGATTATGTTGAGATGTCATTTTCATTAAATAATTACAAAAAAATAAGTCGTATTAATATAAATCGTAAGTGCGTACCCAAATGCTATTTTCTCCATCAAATGGAGCAAAAACAATTCTACATTTATTCTTTACCTTCAATATTTTTTTATCTTATTATTAAAAAAAGTAGTGTCTATCATCCAATACTTTTCTGTAATACATTAAATAGAACGAGGTAACAAGACCCAAATCTGTACAAAGATGTTAATTATCGCGCTCTTACCGTAAAACGTTTTGATTGATGAACCTCTCACTGAGCGCTATCGATAATAACCAGAGCGTAGTTGACTTAGAACATCTTCTCATTCAACTGATAAGATCAAAGAAAGTTGAGCAGTTTTTTATGATGGTCTATCCTATGATACAATGTTCAGACCGTCCCACTGACTGCCCAAGACGGGAATAATTCACGCTCATCGAGGGAAACCTTCGTTCAGCAGTAGCATGATTCAGCAAATGATGATGAATTTAGTCTAATGGTCTACGTTCAGCAGTGGACTGTCATAAGTTAATGGTTAAAGCGAAATTGTTGCAGATTCAATCCCATCCAGCTCTACTGGCGTTGAAAATATCACAACATTACAGTAATAGACGTAAAATCTATAATTATCCGAGTCTAGACATGCCTTAGTGGGCAAAAATAACAAAAAGACTTACTTGGGACGTTCTATATACACAGTAAAGAAAGAAAAAGAAAAGCACTTAACGCTTATATGTCCACACAGATACTAAACAACCCTTCAAATTGTTTCAAATCTTTTCTATGTGATTGGATAATGTTTTCTTTAAATATTGCTAAGTGACTATACCTACACATTCACCTTTATATACTACCTCATCATTATAATTATTTTTACAGGCATTAACGCGCTCACAGTACCTATGAAGTATATCCCAGAAACGCCTGATATCTCAGCAAGGTCGCACTGGTCGTGGTTGCATTGCTTCATATCTTTTAAAACAAGTACCAATTGAAACATAAAAAAGTATATGTTATATGAAAAATTGGCCCTTTAAAGCGCAAAAAACTAACCTCCACCGTTATAACAGTATATATTCTTCGGAGAGCTAACACAGCATGTAAATGAGACTGTGGGGCGTGACCGAGAGCTTCAAAAGGAATCCTTTATTTGTTCGGCCACCCTCATCTCTTTACAGGATTAGCTGATGGCCACGGTGTACCGGTGCTAATTGCGGATGCGTGCTTGGATTAAACACATTTATTTATATTAGTTATTCGTGATATTAATACTTTTCTGGGGACTAAGACTTCTTAATAAATAAACGAGCAATAAAGAAACGAATTTGTTCGGGGGGAATTGCCAGTTACCACGCTTGACATGCGGTTTGGTGACTGCAGTGGCGAGAATCATCTGGTGAGACTGTTACCCATCGTCAGTACTTTAAATGGCTAGCAGCAAATAGATGTGGATTGCTCAAAACCGGAATGGTTGGCGCTCCTTGGCTTGGGGGAGAACTTTAATAATATATTTTTTTCAAACCGTAACTTATTGTGATGATGTCACTAATTTTTCTTCTAAGTTTCAACTAAACGATTCTTATTAAAAAAGTCTGTGTTCCGATCAAACAACATACATCACCATAGACAATTATTGAAATTATTAAGGACTGCATGAGATTAATTAAGGTGAGATCTGGTATCACACAGCAATCTGATATCTCAGCGGTCAAACACACTGGTACCGCGTCCTGTTACACATTTGAAATGTAATACATAGAAACATCCTTTTTAAATTGTTTTTACTAAGGAATATATTTAAATTTCGTCCCCTGGTTGAGTAATTGCTGTCTATAAACTTTAGATAAATTTTGTCACATGAGGCGTATGTTCTCCGTTTCTTTGTCAGTCCTTTGTCTTTAATATTTAATGTATCGTAACGCGTACAAAACCGATTAGTTAAGAAAACAGTATGCTTTGTCTCACCGAACGTAAAAGCAGCAGTAACTTTCATGTTATGTAATTACTTGTCTTTTGACAGTTAAAACAAGAGCAATAAATTTGCATATTTAGAATTTTGTGAGCTTTTTTGGGAACTAATTCCTCTCATCTGTGAATCAAAAAAACACTAATGATACTCGAGAATGTAATGATATACGGCAAGTCCTAGAAAAATTTAGATTGTCTTGAAACCCATAACATTTATCGACTATATTCGACCTTAGCAAATCAGAAGACAAAAATAAAGTTACACTAGGTATCTACGCTGTTATCTGGATGTCGTAATAACAGCTGTTCCCGGCTCCCTTTTATGTCAGGCGCAGAGTGGCACACCGTGTGGTTTTAGTCGGTCCGATTCCGACATACCACTCCGCCGTAAACCCCGGAGGAGTGACGGACCGAGGAGGTTTGCACACGTTAAAAAAAAAAGGTATCTACGCTATTAAAACGAAAGCACTATGAACACAAAACACAATGAGTCCTTGGTGAGCTATATTCCATTTCTATAATATGTAGGGGAGAATCACCCAAATTTTGTAAGCTATCCATACCTAATCCTATATTCAGTGTATTAGATAAGTGGATTCCTCTGATAACAAAAGCAAATTATCAGGGTTCCTCAATTCTCAACGCACCTTTCCCGCTCAAAATTTGAAGATCCATTTACGAAGCTCAAAAGGAATGGGCTTGAGTAGGTCACATTGCGTGCTCTCAAAAAATTGAATCAAAAAGACGTTGCGTTCAAAGGAATACAATTTTGATTATTGATTTTGCAGTTGCTTGCGTTGTGAAAACCAAAAAGAATCAACATTACGAAACTAGCATTACATCAACTATAACTTTAATGTGTAGTAATCGATCTAATAATCAGAAAAAGCTACAACGAATGTTTTCACGCACACAATTATTGAATTTATTGTGAACTGAGAAAAAACCTCCTTCATTAGTATAAATATTTAACACAACTATTTGCCAAGGACGAAATGTTCCTATTACGTCAGCAATGGCCCTTAATTTAGTGAAAATATTTTAGCGCCCAACGTGGGACCGCTTTTTGAGGTCTTCTGTTTATTAACTGAGAATGTAAGTAGAAGTTGTAGTTATTCGAATCAAAAAATTTAACGACAGACAAACAGGTTACGCATTATCAGTTCATTTTTGATTTGAAAGTTCAAATTAAGGTCTCAGAGCTGTGTCGGTTAGGTTGTTTTTAGAGAAAAAACTTGCATAAATTGGTTTAGGTATAGTGTTAATCAATACATACATATAAATAAAATTGAAGTGTCTATCTGTGAAAAAAAAACTGTGTTTTCTCAAGTGCCTATAGTTACGTTAAACATAAACTACCTGCTTTTTAATTTTTCTAGTTGTACGTTTGTTTGTTCGGGTTGTTGTGCCTCTGGAACCACTGAACTGATTTTAATGGGATTTTCATGATAAGATAGAGGTTTTATCCCGGATTGCCCATAAGATCCGGATTTCCCATAAGATCCGGATTTACCCAGCCAAAACCACATCTTAACTAATGGAAACCGTGAAACTAGTGAAAAATGTAATATTCAAATCCTACGCTAACGAGGTCGCGGGCGCAGCTAATTGTTAATAAGTTTTTTTTTAAACAATAGACAACGCTCTCATTAGGAATATATTTTGTGTCGCGGAAGTCTTAAAAAAAATACCAGAAACGGACACAAAGAACACCCAGACTCAGAACTACAATTTGTGGATCATACAAAGTGTTGTCCTAAATGGGGTTTTGACCCACAACACTCAATGCAGTAGAGAGCGGTGTGACGACCGCTTAAACCACTAGGCCGACCTTGCATCCTGCTACATTTTATACAATTACGTCATAACTTTTAAAAACCAATCAACGAGAGATAAAGCCTCTTATCCCGTTTCGATGCATAATAAATAAACTGTGTGATAAAGGATAAATTTATTTCTTTGGAAATGAAACTAGGTTTTAATTTTAATTTTGTATTTCAAATCAACATAACTCAAAATTTGCAAGAACCTTTAGAAATCATGTATTGATGGACGATAAAAATTATTTCAGTTTTGAGTAGAATGAATATACCCAAAACAAGTGATGATATTTTATAATTATATCAACAACCACAGTTATTACAGTAAGTACAATAATGTAAACTTTAAAAAACTTACTTTTGAAAAAAAAATCAAAAACGTGATCAACAAGCGCAAAAAATATTCAAAGATGAATTCATTAGACTGAATACGCTTTTGCGTATGTACCGCAAAATCTTTAACAGTTTTGAACCGTTTCAATAAATCTTTAAATTAAATGAACAGCACCCAAGATTGGTCGTTTTTAAATTTGAATATTATAACATTATTATTTAAAGATACCGATTAGCGGCAATAGGTTCGCTTTAATAGTGCGCGTTTAATATGCCTCTGCCTACTCCTCCGGAGAAACGGGCGTGATTTTATGTACGTAAATAAATAAATGAATAAAGAACTCTAAGCTAACCTTATAATGAACAAACAAATACCAAGCCAAACTGCTTAAAACTAACCTAAACTCAAGTTGCTCGCCATCAATACCCCCCCCCCCCCTTATTTAATCGACCATCAGCTCATTTACTCAGACCTCACGATACTAGATAAACAGTGACCAGAGTTTCAAAGTTAAACAATTAGTAATATCAATTGCTAAATAACATCAATTAAATACAATTGGATATTGTCCGTAAATTGACGGTACTTTCACAATTGGAAAATGGAGACGCCCCCCTGATAGCTCGTTTCTTGTAAACAATTTGTGTAGCTCTTTCAAAGTACTTGTTGTGCCCTATTTGAAGTTTATTATTGAAAGGTCTAACGTTTAACTTATAGTTGAACATTTGTTCAGTAGTTTTCGATATTTATCGAAATATCTATTCCGTATTCGTGTATTTTTATTTACATTCTTGGTCTGCCAAAGTGACTATTCTGCCTGATGGAAACATGAATAGTATCCAAGAGTGGTGGTCGCGGTACTCATTGGGAATGCAGACAATTTAGTATGGCTACGCACACTATCTATGGTGGTCTAGTGAGATGCTTTTTTACGTCCCGCTTAAAGGACCATGGTGGGAAGGAAACACGTGTGTTGATTAATAACGTATTTTTTTATTTAATTTCACAAATTCCTAAATTTATTTCCGTCATTTTAGCACATATGTCAGTAGCAGCCACAGACATTAGTATTCATAATTAATTCACGAAATAACGGTGACTCGCTATGTAAATCACATTTCCATCTGCAATTCAAGTTGCCGTTATTAAACTTATAATATACGCATAGCCCTTTTACCGTTAATTGTACCACAGAGTGAATATGGCCTAGTAACAATTTTTTTAATAATAACTGAACTTTATCATCTACTGTAATTTATTAAAAAAAATGAATTAAGAGATTTCGATAGGACGATAACTATATAAAATCTTTACTAAGGTAAAGGAAGGAAGCACACTAATGAATACCTTAAGAACAGCATCTTGAGTTTAACGTTTGAATAATTTTAATATCATATTTTTAATAATATTCATAGTTTTTTTAAGTAGTCCAAGTTACAAGATAGTTCTTGACGCAAGAAATAGAGTAAAAATAGACAAGATTGGTATCGGTGGTAAAAATGGTGTTGAAAGCTTTTGAATTTATCTAACATAGTAAGAACCAGTTTCAGAACCGGTGAAAATCAATTTACACCCGATAACACACGACTTTTTTTTTATATTAATAGCCTGCCAAAGTGACGACTCTGCCTGATTGAAAGCATGAATAGAATCCAAGAGTTGTGGTCACCATACTCATTGCAAATGGAGACAATGCAGTGACCCACACTATGGTGGCCTAGTGAGATGCTTTTTCACACCCCGCTTGGGGACGTAAAAGGCATGACAGTCATCGTGACAGTGTCAGGCTTACACAGTTACCACGATAACTGTCACCCCTGCATAGATGGGCCATTTTTTATCATTTTTAATTAATGAACACATATCATAGTTTTCCTATCGCAAAGTAATTATGACTATTTTTAATGAAATTAATTTTAAGCCAACATTTTTTGAGGCAAGTTATATATTGTATTTGTAATTAAATACTCTTATCAGCTCGATGTAGTTACCTATATAGAGATACTTGTTCATACCTGCTTAACATACCTTTTCTTTTTGTCGGTGTGGAAAATCCCTTCGGATCTCCGGCTCCTCGGGGAGCAGGAGCCTAGAGTATGTGGTGTTTCCACTAAAAACCACCCCGGCGGGGGGTCTCAGGCGTCCTTCTCTGAAGGGGACCCGGACCATATTATTTCAGGTCCCCTTAAAAATCAACGCCGCGCCTAGTCAGACCCTATCCTGGGGCCTGCTCAATATACCTGGCAACGCTAAACTATCGCTTTAAGTAGAAATAAGGAAGCAAACTGACCTAAGAAATATCCTCTACATAGAACATTAACATTTGGAATTTTTGGATGGTTATCAATAGAGTGAAGGTCAAAGTAATTAAAATTACTTCGATTAAAAATACTCATGACAGTTGCAAGTGTGTTTATTAATTAATGAATAATATTTAAAAAAAACCCATTTAGTGATCAGATGGTCGTAAGTCGATCTTCACCGGCTCTTGTCCAATTGTACTTTATACAAAAAAAAAACCTTTTTTACTAACGATCTATGGACTGAATAAATAGGAAATTTTTTAGAAAGGGAAACATATACCTTACCACTCGCACGATACCTGAATTAGTTGACAGTTAAATTAAAAACATCTACCTTATTTCAAACAACATATCAAAGCTACTAGATAGTGATGAAATAATATGACAGATAAGATAAATTCCCAGAAGTCAAGGCGGGAGAGTGATAACATGTGGGATTTAATCCTTCAGTGGTATAGGCAGCAACAGGTCTGTGGGTTTACTCTGACCTATATTCCGAGCGTGTCTGTTACATGTGTCCCAAATCGCACACGATCCATCTGGGCTTGGGTAAATGATTTAAGTTATTCGTAAGTTAAACAGCTTTATAGATGTTTAGATAACACGAGACGAGAGCTCAAGATACTTGTTCAATTCATTTGTTAGGTTAAGGATATGATGAGACTCTAAGCTAAGTGGTGGCAGAGTATGTTAGCATGTTGCAAAATGCAGTATTTCTAAGCAGGTAAGTCTGTGGTGATACTTGAGACGTACCTTGAAGAGCACGTTAAGCCATCGGTTCTGATCGCCATACGGACATCTGTGGTAATCATTACGGGTATATAGTTAAAGTCCTAAGAAATCTGACAAAATTTTGTCTACAGAATTTAGATGTGCTCTTATAGATACTTGGGTTGTGGAGTAGGTAAGTCGAAAGTATGAATACCACGCTGACCAGACGGGTTCGAATAGGGTTTGTTTCAAGTTTTCCTTGTCTTTGTAATGATATTGTCTTGCATATTTGGTTCCCTTAGTCGCCTTTTACGACACACATGGGATG
This sequence comes from Hypercompe scribonia, assembly GCA_949316085.1. NCBI lineage: Eukaryota > Metazoa > Arthropoda > Insecta > Lepidoptera > Erebidae > Hypercompe > Hypercompe scribonia. The sequence continues at coordinate 21,721,635 of OX438980.1, read as the reverse complement.
AATAGGGGTGATAACATTATGTATTCTTAATCCGTCACCACACGGACTTAGTATGAAGATCTACATAAATAAACTTTACAATATGTTGGATTTATTTCTTCTACGAACTACTTTTTAAAAATATTTGAGGCACTTACAAAAGCAAACACGATAAATAAAGACGACGAAAAAATAATCAGAACTAAAATAATTAATGTATCCATCATTTTGTAAGTTTTTTATTATTTCATTGACTAGTATAACTTAAACTACTATTTTATACATTGTTATCTATCTACCATTTAAATAACTAAGAATATACTACACATGTACTAGTTTTTGCCTGAGGATCCTTTCGAGTGAATGTTGGTCACCGCGTCACCTTACGTCTCCACGGAGTCTTTATTAAAATCTATTCAGAACTTTAGCCGTTTGGTAACTAAGCGTTACTTTTTTTTTACTTTTTCTACATATAAACATTAAGTATTCAACAAATAAATATAAATCTAGTTTCAAACTAAGCAGAGCTTGTACTATGATAACTAGACTAACTGGTAGAATACTTATATACTTTTTTTTTGTAAATACATACGTATTACATATAAAAAACCCCCAAATTCCGAAACAAATATTTGCAGCCGAACCGAATCCGAGATCTCAAGCACAGCAGTCGCTTTCACTACCGCTATGCCATCGAGGCAGTCTGTGATGATGAAATGTAATAGTGTGTGTCTGGAGACGAGTACAAATAAATTTTGCCATATATTAGGCAGATAGATTCCTGATTTAATGAGAAATGACAAGCAATTTCCCAGTTCTCACATACCACTTAATTAAAAGCGTCTTAAAAGAAAAAAAGACGCTTATCACAAAGATTGAGAAATAGGGCGGTTGATCGACCGACTTCGTTTACTGAGTCTTTCAAAATTCATATAATACCCCATTCATCATGCAAACCATTACGGCATGTGAAAAATGAACACAGGAAAAACCTCCGCGGGAACTTTAGACTGTACTTTCCAATAAATAAAGTCTAAAATGAAGTGGAACGACTTTTTGATTGCCCTTATAACCTTGTTCAAATGCAATGAACGGGCGTTAATCGATATTTGATGTCATTTATTAATGTTTAACAACAAAATATTGAGGGAATTCGATGGTATAATAAGTGTAATGAAAAGCTTTGCGTAGAGGGTTTGAAAAATTGTATTTATTTTAGTTTTGGCAGATATTATCAAGAGAATATTAGGTAGGTATACAGTTGGATAGCATTAGTTGGTAATAGCACAAGTCGCTAGTTAAAGAGCTAACGTTACATTATTTATTGGTATTATTTATCGTTAATGTGTAAATAATTACTCAAATGTAATTATGTTTGTCAATAACTACATTTATCGGCAGTCTTGTAATATGTCGAGTCTGAGATCAGACGAGAGCGTACCAAGTGACTCAAGATATCATTATTTGATCTACCGATGTTAACCAAATCATCATATCACAGGAATATATATGCGTAGAGTTCAAACATTCAAAAAGAAAGTCCATAATCTCCTTCTCGATAAACTGGCAAAATTATCCAATCTATGCTCGTGTGGTAACGGATTAAGAATACATAGTGTTACCACCCCTATTCATCCCGTGGATGTCGTAAAAGGCGACTAAGGGACCAAGTATACAAGACAACATTATTACAAAGAGAAGGAAAACTTGAAACAAACCGTATTCCAACCCGTCTGGCCAGCGTGGTATAGTAGGTCAAAACCTCCTTACTAAGGAGAGGCCTATGTCCAGCAGTGGACTGTAAAAGGCTGTTGACGATCCAATCTATAGGATACCTTATATTCCGGTTTAGTGTATATACGTGTATACACGTATATATCCTTATATTTATATTTATGATATGTTCTGTTGTGAGTATATATGTGTATACAATATGTATCTAACCTCTGTGCACCTAACCTTTTAAAATTTCTACACCACTCGAAGGTTTATTGGAAAAGAATGCCCTGGCCATTAACAATGTAATGTAACACAAATGTAGTGTATAAAAGTAAATAAATAGTGCATACTGCTTAAAGAGGAAATAAAACAATCTAAGTTTGTTGTGTTTTTCACTTTATCCTTCTTCCAAATGTGTTTCTCATTCCAATAGGAATCAATGACTAAAGAAGAAAAAAACACGTTTTGACTAATTTTTTTTTTTGCGTACTAAGAGCCTGCCAAAGTGACTCTACTCTGCCTGATGGAAAGCATGAATAGAATCCAAGAGTTGTGGTCACCATACTCATTGCATATGCAGACAATGCAGTATGGTGACCCACACTATGGCGGCCTTGTGAGATGCTTTTCAAACCCCGCTTGGGGACGTAAAAGGCATGACAGTCATCGTGGTAGTGTAAGGCTTACACAGTTATCACGATAACTATCACCCCTGCATCAATGGGCCTCCGGTCTCACACTCACCAACGAAACACGACAACACGAATGCTGGCGCTTTAGGTTGGTCTTCTGTGGGAGGGTAGTACTGCCCCGGTCGAGCCGGCCGGCTCGTGTTGAAACCAGTGTGGCTCTACTACCTACATGAATTCATATAACCTAGTAGATTATGATAAACGTATTAGCATTAGAGGTGAACGTTGAAGCAAAAACTCACAAGGAGATATACTATAACAAAAATTAAAAAAGAAACAAATTAAAATACATAAATTTAGCTTTAACACGAGTATGTGAGAACCTTAAGACATCAACGCCGAGAGCGCGGAATCAGAGCGTGTCATTTCATACGTCTACAATTCTTAACTCAATATCTTATGTATTTCAATTTTAAGTAAGAAATATACAGACTTTATTGTACAAAACTGACTATATACAAATTGTGTTGTTAAAATGTAGTCAACCTGACAAACGATATCTTCACTTGATATTCTATAAAGTTTGCAAGATTCTACGAAATTAAATTATTTTTTGAGAAACTTTTCCTAGACTCCTTTGCAAGAAACGGGAGTCTTGGCAAGAAAACTTGAAAACTTATTAGTTACGTAACAGTAAATTCAAAACTTGATTGAAACGCGGTGGTTTTATATCCAATTATAACAACTAACAGAGAATAATAGTCATCTAATTTATTATCGTTTTTTTTTTAATAATTGACAACGCCCGCATTAGGAATAAATCCTGTGTCGCGGGGGACTTTACAAACATACAACAAACGAACACAAAGAACAATCAGACAGAACAACAATTTGTAGTTCAAGCAAAGCTTGCCTTTTGCTCTATCCAGACGTCTTCTAGATAATTTGTTTATATTTTTATTTATGGTTAGATTAATGATGGACCAGTACATAGTTAACCGTATTCCAAAGCACTAGGCTAGAACATTATTTATTAATACAAACAAAAACGTTTTCAACGTAAAGAGCTTGGGTTGGAGTTTCTTTGAAGGATTATATAAATGTATATACCTAATATTTGTATATAATGGATGTTGAAAGGTAAGAAATAATCTCCGTGATGGATCTGCTAATACCATCCCGAAACCTTTCTACTGTACGATGTTATCTAAATATTTTCACTTGCTCTACCACTGAACAGTTTATGTAACATTTTTTTCATGGCAAGCGAGCACCGTTCATGGACACTTACAACTCAACAGTTTTGGGCTCTACTTCCAGGACTCACTCGGTGAAAAGCAACGAAGGAAATGCTTAGTTTTTAGCTTATTGGTCTCTGCAAAAATAAATAGGTCATACGAAGACTCCCTTAAAAGTCAGATTGGATGGTAGCCTCTTTATGACGACAACTGACAACGTGACAAGTCTTCTCATTAGCTTATCTTTGAATGTCAACGAAAATAAAATGGCGTCCCCAAACAGTTAGGTTCGGTCAGAACCGCTGAACTGCGACGTCAGTTATTGCGTAGGCCTGACTCCAGTCAGGCCTACGCAATAACTGACTTCGCTTCTGTCGCGTCGCGTTCGCGTCTGCTTGTAACGTTAGATAGGACCTTGAGATTATAATTTATTAAGTTTATTTTAATCCTTGCTTATGTTAGGAATAGCATTAAACAAAATCGTAAATACTATGTAATATTTTTTCAAATCATGTAAATTCAATAAAAGAACACATCTTCACATATGGTTGTCTGAATCCAATCTAAGCAGAGTTACGGTGACCAAACTGCTGGTACTTAAATATAATTAAACAAATACAAACATATGATAGATAAATTATACCCAGACACAAAACAAATGATCACACGACTTCCTCTAGTCTAACTTTGACTACCTCGGTGGTGCAGTGGTAACGTTTATGACTGGTGAACTGCACGTCTCGGGCTCTATTTCGGGTCGGACCAAATGTTTGTATGATCAGCAAATATTTGTATCAGAGTTTGGATGTTTTCTATGTATAATATGTACGTATTAATAGGAAAAAGAAAGTATGTATGTAATTATATCAGTTGTCTAGTGCTCATAGTACAAGCTGTGCTTAGTTTGAGACTAGATGGCGTTGTGTGTCAGATGTCAGAGACGAACAAACTTGTCGAAATGCTTTAGATAGCGTGCGATGTGACCTGAGCTCATAATTATTACTCGGCTACGGCGAAGCCAAAAGAAAGGGTAATTGTTTTGACAGTCCAGTAGCGCCTAAAACACTAAGCCCATTCTAGTAAACGAGGTGTCAATATGGCCCGGATAACATAAGGGTTACATAAATTTTATCAAATATTTCTACGTAGTCGGGTTAGTTTTGTAAACTGTTTCTTGTAATTCAATGAGCTGTTAGCCATTACCTAACACAACACGGTCGGCGGTTGTCGAGAGGACGGAAACATGTAACGATATCCTAGTGAACATTCACTTGTATTAAAAGGAACGCCCGTTGCGCACTGATTATCTGGTGGTAGCCGATGGCGTGGTGGACGAGCGATAGCGGCTTGAACATAACCGACTCTGATAGGTGACTTATTTATTTCTTACACCTTAACGACCTCTATAAAGATAAGATAAGTATGAATGTTTATTTTTTTAATTTTCGTCAAATTTAAGCAATTATTTTCAAATTGGATCAAGATACTAACTTTAAAAGCGATGAATGAAGGTAAAACTACTAATGTTTAATACTTGATGTTGCAGTTTTGCCTTATCCTCCTCAAACCAACACTTAATTCACCAATCACCAAGATTTCAGCTTATTTTAATAATAGTAATCTCATTTAAATCGCAAAGTTTCATTTTAAAACAGAATAAATCATACGGAATAGGCAAGATAGAAGCATTTGTGAGCATAAAAGAGACCGTCGCGCCATCATTAGCTCGCAGACTAGACATGGGCGCAGCTCCCGATAGGGCCACAAGTCATAAGCGATAAGGAATTGACACAGTTCTTTCAATAACTATAACCTAAATACAAGTTATTCACTTTTTATAACACAACATTGATAAAATACAATCAATCCGGTGTTAAAATTAACTGACTTCAAAAAAGGAGGATCTCAATTCGGTTTTTGTTATCATTTTTATTTGGAGTCGGTGTAATGTTTGCTTCTTTATTGTCATCGTCATTATCTCATCGTCTTCAAACAAGGTAAAAAAGTAAAAGACATGACATGTGACAAGACTCGGATGCGGCAACGGAACTTTCAACGAATCTACAATAGTTCACCCCTTTTTTTTCTGTGAGGCAATCCCCACGGATACCATCGAAAGGTGGTTATTTCGTACTCGGACCGACCAAAAGCCGCACGCCGTCTCAGGTACCCGTAGTCGGGTAGCCAGGTGCATCCTAATAAAGAAATCCCTGGAACCAAGACGTACCTCGGGCCACCTACGACTTGTAAATCCCCATCGTGGGAACCCCGATTTTCCCTTTTCCTCTTGGCTCCAAGCGTCAAGCCTTATGAAAGACGGAGATCGTTTAACGACCTATAATAGTCCACCCCTATGCCCTACTAGACTTAAAACATAAACTGAGATAAAAAAGAATATAACGAATGTTAGTACACTATCAAACCCAACATGTTTCAACAAGACACCAGTTAGGAGCGGCTCACACAATAAGCTACTAAATTGTAAAACGCATCAATTGATCCCAGCTATTGAACTATGAGTTTCCTCTACACATCACCGACCCTCAAATCTGTGAGCCGTGTCCATCCATCCATGACTTCACATGCTTATAATAATTTATTTGTATGACAAATTACTAAAAGACTAACATTGTATTTGTGTGATCTTCAATATAAAAATAATACTAAAATTAACACAGAATTTAAACCCAAAAGTTGTTTTTGAATGGCTATTTGTCCGTGTGGAGACGGATTAAGAATACATAGTGTTACCACCCCTATTCATCCCGAGGGTGTCGTAAAAGGCGACTAAGGGAACAAAGTATGCAAGACAACATCATTACAAAGAGAAGGAAAACTTGTTCCAACCCATCTGGCCAGCGTGGTATATTAGGCCAAAACCTCCTTGCTAAGGAGAGGCCTATAGCCAGTAGTGGACTCTAAAAGCTGTTGTTGGCTATTTGGGCCAGACAGATATTTAGACGAGCATGTATAATCAAAACTATAGAATATAAGTAGTATTTAAAACGAACTACGGCCAAATGATATAACATATTTCTACTGGCTACTTGGAAATTGAAATACTTTATCATCATCACTCTATCACAGTCCACAGCTTAACATAGACCTCTCCCATTGAACGCTACTCTGATCAATTTTGGGCGTCGCGGCAAATCCTGCCAGTTAGTTATCTTGTTCAGATTTTCACTCCAAAATGAAAAAAAAATACTTCACTGAAGAAAAATAATACTCACATATATAATTAGAAGAGAAGAGAAGCAAGAATAGAAACTTGATTAACTTCTTACAATATTCAAAATGGCGATTCTTTTACCTGTAACAATATAAAAATTACATCAGTCTACAGTGTACGAGTATAACGATTAAGTACTTATAAAAATGATATCTGTTTGTTACAATTTTACTGCTAAACCGCTGAGCTGATTGCAATGAAATTTGGCATGGAGATACGTTTAATTTTAAGAAGGACATAGGCTACTTTTCACGGTGATAACCGACATACACGAGAGTGGGTCTCGAAGAACAACACGTAATATTTCTTTGTCGCAGAACTTATTTCTATCCACTTCAAACCGTTCTCGAAACTTCCGACAGCAGCGTTCAATCTTTGTTATCTCCCATATTCTATAAATATTATATGATGTACTTGTAATATAATACATACTTACTAAATAAATACGCAGTCCGATTACTGGATGATAAAAGAAACCAATATAATTAAAAGTTTTTTTTTAATACGATACGATTTTATTCCTTTGTGTATATTAATAGCTGGCTAGCGTGGTGCAGTAGACCAAAATCTGCTTTCTAAGAAGATTCCATGTCCAACAGTGGACTGTTAGATGTGAACAAAAAGAGCAACCAACACAAACACACTCGGAACAACAATTTTTATATTACACAATGAGTTGTCCAATGTGGGGTATGAAACTGCAACACTGCGCTACCCGTACTGTGATGCTGATATAGGTAGTACTCCACGAAAAAGGAAAGAAGGTCCTCTACCATTTAGAACCTAAACTTTTAAGATCCAAATTATTGGAGACGGACAGCTCTGAGGATACAAACACATAAAAATTACAGTACTTAACTTTGAAGATTTCTTTAAAAAAATATAAAAAAAACCTCAAATGAGATCACACTTGACACTGCCTCTTATCGTTTGTATTCAAGTCTTAATGATCGCAAGAGGCAGGTCCTTTACAACACTAACCCATATTTAAAACCTTCAAATGCAAAATCAACATCAATACACAGGTCTGCAACAAAAAAGCTGTCAGGATGTTTCGATGATTATAGTATATAGTATTTAAGTATAGTAAATATAGTAATTAATACATATAGAATTTAAGTATTCTGAATACAAAAAAAAATACTCAAAAAATTCCAGAACGTCAGGTTATCTAGCAAAACGCAAAGTTTTATTATAGAAAAGGGCTCTTTGGGCTAGTTTGAAGTCATAAATAAATAGTTACAATTTTATTTTGATGTCCCAAATTCCCTTGCTTTTTGTGTCTATGGGATAGTAGAGACCGAGCAAATCACTAGACCAAAAAGTGTTGGCCAGCAAGGGAGCTTAAGGCTGATCCGCAGTTCATCGCAACCATGACGGATCTTCAAAGAGAAGGGTGGATTGCCTTTAAAGAGGTTATAGAAAAAATTTTAGGCAATAACAAAAGACCCTAACTACAAACAAATTGTCAAAAGAATGTTAAAAGCATTTCAAGCTTAAGGTTGCTTAATGAGTCTAAAAGTACATTTCCTTCATTCCCACCTTAACTACTTTCCAGATAATTTAGGAGATGTGAGTGAAGAGCAAGGTGAACGATTTCATTAGGATATTAAAGAGATGGAGAAAAGATGAGGGAAAGATGGAACGTCTCAATGATGGACGACTACTGTTGGACACTTCAAAGAGACATTCCTGATGCTTCGCACAAGCGCAAATGTACCAAAAGGAGTCTCACTGGGAAAAAGAAATGTGTTTAATGATTACTAATTACTGTATTTTGGATGAATAAATAAGTTTTGTGTACGCAATTAAAAATATTTGAAACCAATTAGGCTATTATCTTTTATTTTACGATGAGGACTTGTTTAACTTAGATACCTACATTGTCAGAAAACGTGACGTTCTACAACAAAATAAAAATCATTTTCGGATTCAGCACACCCAAAAACATAAGAATTACGCAAGAAAATCAAAACAGCTCACATTTTTTATTATTTTGCAGACTTGTGTAGATCATACAGGACTACAACCCTACGCGTCATTTATAAAAGCTCCGTTTTCTCATCAAGTCACTGCTATGATGTCGTACAAAAAAGTCCATTTAAATTTAATACATAAGTAGTACTAAAAAACTTCAATTGCTTAAAATACAACTAGAGATAGTATCAAAATTTCTACATTAAGTTCAGTAAAATTTATATATATTTTACTTGTGTAAATCACATATTAAAGTGAATTTTTTCAACGTCTTTTCATCGCTGGAGCCGAAGTGTACTAGAGTGGATACCACGATTGGACAAACATAGCGTAGGGCGCCCTGCGGCGCGATGGACCGACGACTTGAAGAAGGTGGCTGGCAGCGGATGGATACGAATTGCCCAAGACCGGGATCGTTGGCGTTCCTTGGGGGAGACCTTCGTTCAGAAGTGGACGGCGGTAGGTTGATTGATTGATTTTCAACGTCTTTTTATGATGATGACGGTGTACTCCTAGACGAATTCAGCCAACTATGAGATATTATAGTGTACAAGTGTGTCACAATCCGATGGGACGGCTATCCGACATAACCGGGAAGAGACCGACGGCTTTGCGTGCTTAGCAGTTGTGGTTGCTATCAACTAGATTAATTGTCAAATATAACCATGGTGGAAACTATGTAAATAAAGCAATTACCATAAAATAAAAACGAATGTAAAAATTGATTTAATCGTTTCTCCTCCCTTGCTACCCTTATCACCATCTCAATGTAACCTTCGTAAGCGCAGTCTATTTATAAATTCGCTAAATATGAGATTATAATAATGCTCATACATCATCAATTATTAAAAGCCTTTAACAGTCCACTGCTGGACATAGGCCTCTCCTTAACAAGGAGGTTTTGACCTACTATACCACGCTGGTCAGACGAGTTGGCTTGGGGTTTGTTTTAACTTTTTCTCCTCCCGTAATATTTGCCTGAATATTTTGTTCTCTTAGTCGCCTTTTACGACACCCACGGGATGAATAGGGGGTGGTGACGTTACGCATTCTTAATCCGTCATCACACAGCTCGCATCTACAATGATGAAAATATGAATACGATCGTGTATTGTAACAATATCTTATTATATAATTATTTGAACCCCAGAGGAAATTATAACTTCAAAGAGTTAATAATATGAAATCGGAGTAAGGTTTCGCAAGTAATAGCCTAGTTGCAACATTTTCCTTAACGTATTAATTAAGTGCCGTGAATTTTCCAAATAGTCGTCTATAAAGATACTTTCGATATATTTATTCAACTGTTTCGGTGCGCAGTGGTAGCGTATCCGACTGCTGTTTTTTGACATCTCAGGTTCGATGCCCGGGTTGGATCAAATTTTTGTATGATTTTCAAAAATTTGTTTCGGAGTTTGGGTGTTTTCTATGTAAAATAAATAAATATTTACAAAAAAAAAGTATACATGTATTTATATCAGCTATCTATCATCCATAGTACATGCTCTACTTAGTTTGAGACTAGATGGCGTTGTGTGTCAGATGTCCGAAATAATATGATTATTTCTGTTAAGTGTTTATAGGTAAACGTTCTGAATACTAAACACCCAGTTCTCGTCTATAAAGACCTTTAACCATTATCACCACAGGCGTAAAGGAGTTCAGCTACTAGTAGTGGAAGCTTAACCGAATATCAAGTCATATTTAAATACCTCACACATTTCACACACGACCGTCTAATCCAAACAGGGAAGAGCCATTGCTATGGCAACTAGACTAAATATAAATTGCACTCAGACACAGAACAAATTAATTATCCTGGATGGGAATTGAACCCACGACCTTTGGCTTAAAGTTAGGGCCAATAACCACTAGACTATGTCATAAAAGAGTGTTTTAAAAAATTGGCTTCATGCCAAAAAACTGTCTTTAACGCAAAATCGTATTTTTTTGTAGAATGTGACTTTAATTTGTAAACAACTGGCAACACTAAATGTACCGGCGGTCTTGACATTGGTCAAGGGTTTTGAGAAAGATGAATAAACGAAAAATTTCACTGAGTCACGATTACAACTAATTCCACGAAATTAAAGCATGTCACCGGTAAAATATTTCAATTTTATTAACATGTAACTAGTATAAAGTGAAAAAAGTACCTAAAATCAGTATTATAAATCAGTCTGTGGTGGCTTCTACATTACAGTACAAAGAAAAATATACAACAGCTCCATCTAGCGAAGATACATCGAACTGCGACGAAGTATGAACGAAACGTATGAACGTAATGAACAATACAACTACTAGTCCTGTATCGCGATATAGAGATTCGCGTGGCAGTTAGCATATATACAACATCCCAACATCAACCGTCGGGCCGTGGCCCGCCAGGCATGATCACCTCGCCTGGTCGGAGGATCCTCCCTTTGTGTCGGAGGGATATGACACACGTCCCTTCACAAGTCGATACCCTACTTTTTATCTACTGTCCTAGAACTCCTATCCTACTAATTCTGCTCATATACGCCATTTCTGAGGTATGTAAGAATGTTTTTTACTCTTTCACGTATATACACTATATAGTTCATAGATCAGAATAACACAGGCGTCTGTTTGTTACGTTTTCACGGTTAAACAGCTATAATCGACATATAGGTTGGCGGAGCCACCGGCAATCGTTTAAAGTGTTTTAAATTTCTGTATCATTGTGGACACAATGCTCATTTTATGTACTTTTTAGAAGCTTATGACCAGCAGTATACTATGAAAGGATGATAATGATGATGATCCATTGGTAGTAATCACTTTTCAAGCGTCGATTTGGAATATATTAGGTGGGTCGTCAGCGAAGGAGGGGAATTTATACTAAATTTGTTTGGCAATTATCAATGCGACTGTTGGTCACAGTCGCATTGATAATATGATAAGGGTGCCTATCTCAATCTATTTTTACGAAAATCGGTTGTATCAGAGCTGCCATTTCTAACCAGCTTGCCTTCTAGAACCGGCAGCAAATGTAATCCTCAACGTTTTTTTTTCTATATTAAGAGCCTGTCAAAAAGACTACTCTGCCTGATGGAAAGCATGAATAGAATTCAAGAGTTGTGGTCACTATATTCATTCTAAATGCAGACAATGCAGTATGGCGACCTACATTATGATAGCCTAGTGAGGTGCTTTTTCACGCCCTGCTTGGAGACGTAAAAGGCATGACAGTCATCGTGGCTCAAGCTCGAAGCTCACACTGTTGCCACGATAACTGTCACCCCTGCATCAATGGGCCTCCGGTCCAGCCTACGTTATTCAACTGTCTTAATTTACAAAACAAAATGCTTTTAATTACTCTGTAATTGGAAGTAGAAAATTCCAGCCTTTTAACTTAAGAAATTGTTCTAGAAAACTAGTGTGGAAACCTTCGAAAAATTTACTGTGTGTAGTACAGTAGTTAGCAGAAAACATTCTGCTTTATATTAAATGCTAAATTTACAATTATCGTGTAACAACATAAGAAAAACTGTTCAGAAACTTATCTTAAAACGCAGTTGCATGGTATCAGAAATCCACAAAATATCCCTTTAACTTTAACCCGTATAACAGCAAAAGCCTTGGGTCAAATTCAAAAGAAGCTCCATGAATACAATTCAACTTATGTACAAACCATCATTTGTACAACTTTGTTTGAGGTTTGCGCCACTGCAGCCAAGGGTTTCTGACACAACAAGGTGAGTAAAAACACCGACGTTGAGTAATTTTTATTGTGTAACACGTGCAAATGTACATCAGTATATTTACTATTGAATTATGCAACCATATTTTACTGATATTAATGAACAATCAACCAGAAACGACTTTTGGAGACAGTCAAAAAGGAAACGCATATCTCGTGTACGAACTCAGGCATAACAGGTATTAACTTTTCTAGTTACTTTTACTGTATAGTAGTCAATATTGCTGTAAAAACAAAACAGAGTACAGAGAGCTATTGAGCATATTTCGTACAAAATTCTAACAAATTACTTAAATAGACTTGTTTAACCGACAGATTTCTACACAATGGGTCATTAAACAAATTGCCATTTTTCAGTTTACGTAACATTCGTTTAACAAGAACACAATTAGTAAAAACAAAGCACAATACTTAAAAAAGTAAAAGCTACAATGAAAACAATCACTATTACTATAATCATAGAATAATTACAAGCTTTTGAAACCCCATAATAGCCTTGCATAAACACGATCGAACATCAAACGCATTATGTATCTGTAAAAAAGAATTCTCCAATCTAAATATACATCGCATCAGCAAAGTTCATTGATATTTCACCAGATTACTCTACAAATAGTACATATACATACACAAGCGTTTTGTCTCTCTCTAACGTAAGTACAGTTTTGCTGTTGTCTCTATCACACACCATAGAATCAATACGATCGATTGGTTAGTATTTTGAGGGGAAATATTTAAAATTGATTACATGTACTATTCAATTAGTTAGGTAGATAATTTTAGGTCAGAGACAATTAATGTCATATGTCTAAAAATTAATATTGGTTCAGTAAGTCAATTAATCTATTCTGATATAATAATTTTGTCTAATGAAAAGACCACAATTCAGATAATATACTGAACATTTATTTAGCCTTCACTCACTCATCACAAAATCTTCTTTCAGGCATGAAACTTTTCGGTGTATATTTATTTAATTGCTCTGAAAAGTAGCCGGTTCTTTTCATAGCAAGTTCGAGGACCGAAATAGACTAGTTCCGATAATCAGTGACGGTATTCTAGGAAGGCATTGATTATGGACAAGAATGTAGGGGAGCTCGCCGGATTTGGAGCGCAGGATGCCCCGTGAATTATGACTGCTAACCAAAGGATGGTGGTGGATTGGATTTGTTCATGGCAGCAATTCCACATGATTAAATAATTAACATTGTTTCTATAATTAATCAATAATTAATGAATAAAATTTATATGTATTTGAACAAATATAATTATAACTTATTTTAACAGTACAATTTAAGTTAGGTCTCTATAGCGGCCTTCGAGTTATCGATCGCAGCATTTAGGTCCCGAAAGCAAATTTATTTTGTATTATATTTTAATGTTTAATATAATAAATGCATTGTCCTGGATGTTTTTGTGTATATTTTAGTACAGGTAAGTCCAAATTTTGCAAGAAAAAATTACTAATAAACAAATGTTACCTTTAAAGAAGATTAACCAACTACAAAGCATCAAAATCATAAAAAACTATAAAAATCGATATATTTCATGTCTTAATTCCTTTACGGACGGACTATTTTCTTGAAATACAAATGGAAGCAACCTTGAACACAACCAATTAATTTAAAAAGGGACTGAATCGGTATTCGAATTATTGGAATAGGTTCACAAATGACAAAGGTATTGCGTAACAAATACAGGAAAATAACCAGTGGAATTGAGAATCTATTAATATTTAATGTCAGTTTTATATTATTTTACATAACTGCTGTTCCCACGTTTCGCTGTGGCATATGGTGGTCGCAAAAAGTATATAAAAACAACGTCTAACGCGTGTCACTAAGAGAGTACTTTTTACAACATTTGCGAGATACAAGGCAGATCAGAATTGGATTTGAATTAATTGAGTTCTGTTTTGTCGAGAATTTACCTTCTAGACAAGAAAACGAAGTCTCTAACTTCCAAGTACACAGTAAGAAGTGTAAGAAACTTACTGTGGCTTCCGAACCAGACGTAGTACTGCCGGTACCGACTTTCTGATCAATGAAGCGACAAAAATAGAATACAATTCAGTTAATTAAGCTGATGGCATAATCAGCGAAGCATTTTATTAATCTCCGGAAATGGGAAGTGACAATAGACTCAAAATAGGATGCTTAAATAATGAATTTCATTTAGTACGCAAATGATTGGGCATATTTTTTAACTGAGCGTAATAAGAAAATTATTTTATTACTCAATTAATATTCAATACACATATTATTATTTCTTAAGTAAACTATACAGTATAGAGTAACTATAAAAGGCGGGGACACGAATTCCCTGACCAGTAGTAATATGGGTTGACACCACAAAAACTAGCTCAGGAACCTTAAGATATAAAGAATAGAGTGATGAGGCCTTAAAGAAAGGAAGATGATTTAGTTAATGACATTATAACAGTTTTATTTTGTAAAACTTTCCAATTTTATGTAGGGAAAAACTCGACTTTGAAGGTTGATTCAGAAACCTAGAAATTTGAATTTCAGTGATAACAGGGTTACAGGCTGGACGGCTACATCTGAATTCTTAAGGAGCTGGGGCAGCTAGACAGAAATAGTTTTTGTTTTGCTCAGTCGACTAGTCGCAAGTCTTAACACTTTTGAAGCTGCAGCTAGTCAAAAGACGTCTGGTTTCCTTGAAGTAAAATTGTTATTTCATATTCAAAAATTCTTTCAATATTGCGTTTCAGTACTTTTCGTTGGGTTAATTAATGCGAAATCGCGGACAATCCCACCTAATTGCTGCAGACACGTTTTCATAAATCACTGTATGGAAAATTCAAGTCATTCTGAGAGAAAATTACTTACTTAGTTATTACTAAATAGGAGCCTTTGTCGACCTTAGTTGGATTTCTTAACAAAAGTTTTAACAATGTTTTTTAAAGCGGTGTTACTACTTTACTTCAAAAAAAAATACTCACGCATTTTTTTTTATTAAGAGCCTGCCAAAGTGTCTCTACTCTGCCTGATGGAAAGCATAAAGAGAATCCAAGAGTTGTCGTCACCATACTCATTGCAAATGCAAACAATGCAGTATGGTGAGCCACACTATGGCAGCCTAGTGAGATGCTTTTTCACGCCCCGCCTGGAGACGTAAAAGGCATGACAGTCATTATGACAGTGTAAGGCTTACATAGTTACCACGATAACTGTCACCCCTGCATCAATGGGCCTCCGGTCTCACACTCACCAACAAAACACGACAACACGGATGCTGGCGCATTAGGTTGGTCTTCTGTGGGAGGCTAGTATACTGCCCCGGTCGAGCCGGCCCGCTTGTGCTGAAATCAGCGTGGCTCTACTACCTTTCTTTTTTTTTTTTCACGCGGGGAATGCTTTTCGCACCATACCCTCCGGAGGGACGATGGGCGTGTGTGGGACTCCCGGAAAACCGGTCTACCCACTAAACCCCGCGGCGGCCTACCTCGGCAGTCGGGAAGAGCTCCAGGAACGCATTAGCGGCTTCTAGAGTCCTCCCTGCCATACCTCACAAGTGAGGTACATCCCGGGCACCTCGTGCACTAGGGGCAAGACGCCATTATGTGTAGTATGTTTTCAGCACTAGAGTACCGTGAATAAATGACAGTGTGTATAAAACGCAACTGTTGTATTCCTTACAGCAGTACTAATAAAAAACACATCGTGTTCCCGACGAATGTACTGTTACCCACATCCCCTTAGGTTTTATACGAAAGTGTTGCAAACACCTGTTGTGTAGTCTGTAGCATAGTAGTATATCTTTTAAGATATTCATTTTAATGAAATACTGTTAAAGGCAATTCTGGTCTACATTAAATGCACAACATGTCTAATGTATTTAATTGGATATGGATTAATATTATATTGGTCAAAATTACTGTGAAAGTATAACGCAGAAATAAATCAAATCTCAAAACATAAAAAGTGGCTACTGTGGGTGTGGGGACTTTTTGCTTTTAACGTGTGCAAACCCCCTCGGGCCGTCACCCCACCGGGGTTTACGGCGGGGTGGTGTGTCGGAATTGGACCGACTAAAACCACACGGTATGCCACTCTGCGTCTAAGATAGGAGGGATCCAGGAACAGCTGTTATTACGACATCCAGAGTAGGATATAGACTTATGTCAACGTAGACTTATTTGTATATTTTTCAAGATACACAATTACGTATTACATAAGACGATACGAATATAAGAAAATTAAAATGCATACATTGCACCCTTGCGAAGCCGGCGCGAGTCGCTAGTTAACAATATACTTTAAGATAGTAGTATACACATATTGGACAAAATAAAGGAAAGAAAAAAATATTTATACACTCAAACGTGTTTCCCAAATTGCCGTTACGCTACACTACAGTTGTTTTCAGCTCGCTCGTGGGGAACACGGTGTGTGTTATTGCTACTGCTGTAAGGAACGCAATAGTTGTGTAGCCAGTACTTGCGGATCGAAAACTGAGTGTTTTCTCAGCTCTAGCGAAAGTTTATAAAAACACAAAGTGTGTGTTATCCTGAAGTGAACGAGATTCCTGATTCGTCTCAAATTCATTCCAATCGAACCGTTATTACCTACTGTATTTAAAGATATTTTATTTTAATTTCTCGGCCAGCGTTTAGATGATAGTTTGAAGAGAGACTATTTTATCATCAACATCAACAGCCTTTTACAGTCCACTGCTGGACATAAGCCTCTCCTTAGCAAGGTTTTGGCCTACTATTCTGTCCGCGTGGTGACGGATTAGGAATGGGTGTCGTAAAAGGCGACTAAAGAACCAAGTATACAAGACAACGTCATTACAAAGAGCAGGAAAACTTGAAACAAACCCTATTCCAACTATTATATCTCCATTCAAAAATTACGCCCTTAGTATAAATTGGTGTATATGTATGTATATCTGAATATATATATATATATATATATGATAAATTTTATTCAGATATATACACATACACACATTTGTTATACACATGAACGTGGTTTGTGTTCGAATTATTTACTGTTTTTCAACCTATTCCGAAGTTCAAAACTATCCTCTACTAACTCCTAAAGGGTCCATGGGAGAAAACTCATGTGTGGGTTAAGCTCGCCTCTGTACAAATAATTTCCTAATTGATTAATAAATTGAAATGTGTGTACACAACGAACACACAGTTTAAAATGACTTAAAAGCATTTCTTTGATTGTCTGAAGACTGCGTAAACTACTGAAGCGTACTTGACAACACAATTGAGATTAGTTACTGTGTGAGATGAATTCATCTAATTCAAAACGATAGTTTTATAAACAAATGTGCTAAATATAAGTCTTTTATCTAGTTGAGACGATACGTATACTATTTTATATAAGTATTATAGTAATTAAAACATAAAAAGCAAAAACATCTGGAAATTACATTTATAGGCTTGAATCGGTTATGGTCGAGGTCCGGGTTAGAGTAGAACACCTGAGACCAGCCGCCGGGGTGGTTTATAGTAGAAACATCACATACTCCTGACTTCTGCGTCCCTGAGAAGACGGTGATCCGAAGAGATTTTCCACCCCGACAACAAAAAAAAACAAAATATAAGAAAGGTTCGAATCGGTGGGGTTATGTCTTTTCTTTTTTTTATTTTACTAGCCTGCCAAAGTGACTCTACTCTGTTTGATGAAAAGCATGAATAGAATCCAAAAGTTGTAGTCACCATACTCATTGCGAATGCTCACAATGCAGTATGGTGACCCACATTATGGCGGCCTATTACGATTTTTGAACGTTGAAAGACATGACAGTCATCGTAGCATTGTACTGCACACGTTTACCACGACAACTGTCACTCCTGCTTCAATGGGTCTCCGGTCTCACACTCACCAACGAAACACGACAGCACGGATGCTGGTGCTTTAAGTTGATCTTCTGTGGGAGGGTAGTACTGCCCCGGACGAGCCGGCCCGTTCATGCTGAAATCAGCGTGGCTCTACTACATGGTAAATGTTGTGTGGCAAATGTGCACTGGTACAGCCGAAAAAATGTTAATTTACATCCAACGGGTTACAGGTTCCACCGTAGCTTTTGGTCGAGTGAGTAAGAGATCACTCAGTCTGTCAACCACGTTCTACTGATTCTAGAAGAGGGATTCAAACAGCAGCAACACACTTGTGACTATTGAGTTGCAGGTTTCCATGAGACAGAATAGTCACACATCACCTGGAGACATTTTGCTCGTTTCCTTTCCTATTATCATCATCATCAACAGTCTTTAGAGGGCCTTCTGCTGGCCTTAAGCCTCTTCTTAAAAAGGCGGTTTTGGCTTACCCTACCACGCTGATCAGACGAATTGGTATAGAGTTTAGGTTTTCCTTCTATTTGCAGTGGTTTTCTCTTGCATAGTTTGCTCCAGTAGTCGTCTCTTACGATGTGACGTGAATCTCTTTTTTTTAACGTGTGGAAACCCCTCGGGCCGTCACCCCTCCGGGGTTTACGGCGGGGTGGTGTGCCGGAATCGGACTAAAACCACACGGTGTGCCACTCTGCGCCTGACATAGGAGGGATCCGGCAACAGCTGCTATTACGACATCCAGATCCCTCCCAACGCCTGCCCACTATCGCGGTCACCATCTGCGGGTAAACTCTCTATTTTAGGATCTCTTACAGCACAGTGGTGAGGTTAAGACACTTCACAGTCTTAATTCACTACCACAAGGATGTTCTCCTATCCCATAAGTCTATAAAAAGAAACCCGACAGTGAAAAAGGTCCTCTTTAGAGTCATTAATTAGTGGTAATCATACTACTCAAATAAGCCATTAAATCAGCTATCCTGCTATTCAGAATCATGATATTTTACATAGCATACGTGTTCCGTTATCAGTATTTTGGTAGTGCGTTGTCGGATAAAACATATCACAAAGCAACCACATAACATATGGTTAGTTAATGTACGAGTTAATATACATGTGCAGAGATAATATTATCTAATAAGTACACAACACATATTTTTACTAGTCCTGTTATATTCGTCATGTCCTAAAACATTCGTCAAAAAATTTCGATATAATGTAATGAAGAAATATTTGTTTTTCAAACTCTAATCACAGAACACACATAGGAAACAATAAAGTATATGGTTTTTTTTTATAGCAACCTACCAAAGTGAATATTCTGCCTGATGGAAAGTATGAATAGAATCCAAGAGCGGTGGTCGCCGTACTCACTGCAAATGAAGACAGTGCAATATGGCGACCCACGCACGTAGGTTTTGTTTTATTTTCAACAAAGGACATTAAAAATAATAGTGGAAATGGAACATGAAGACAGCACGGATGGCGTGGTGGTTTAAGTTTCATCTTGCCACTTCATACTGCTTTGAATATGACTGCTGTGCTTGAGGTCTCGGGTTCGATGCCCGGGTCGGACCAAATGTTTCGGCGTTTGGGTGTTTTCTACGTATAATATGCATACATTGTATTATGTATTATAATATGCATGTATGCATTTACAAAAAAAAGTATATACGTATTCTGTCAGTCTAGTTATCATAGCACAATCTTTGCTTAGTTTGAAACTAGATGGCGTTGTGCCAAATGTACAAAATAGAAAAAAGAAAAATATATTGTAGGTTTTATCACTTTGATTGATCCAGAAATTGATGTAATGAGGTCTAGGTGTTCTTTGCTAAACAGAGTTAATGCGTGAGTTGCCTTTTTAGGGGAAAAAAATAAAAACATTTGTTTTCGCTTGCCCAAAAGAACTCGGCAATAAATCAAAAAAGTTTATCGCTATTGCCTACGGCTTCGCCCGCGTACATGTCGGTTATCTCGGTGATTTCTTAAACTGGCATGTCTTTTATTTATCAACCGATTGGAATAAAACAAATACTAAAGGTTAACTGAAGTTCAAAACAATATATTTTAAAACAACGCCCGCCTTAGGAATAAATCCTGTGTCGCGGCGGACTTTACAAACATACAAGAAACGGACACAAAGAACACCCAGATTGAGAACAACAATTTATGGATCACACAGTGTTGTCCCATGTAGGATTTGAACCCACAACACTTAACGAAGTGGAGAGCGGTGTGGTGACCGCTTAAACCACTAGGCCAATCGTGCAGCGCATATTAGCGCGCACAATCAGACAAATAGACAAACATTATAAAAACTGTTGCTCTGAGTTCTGTGACTTTAATAATCATCCGTTTCTTACTACTTTATTATATGAATAGATATGGC
The DNA here is from genome assembly GCA_949316085.1 of Hypercompe scribonia. NCBI lineage: Eukaryota > Metazoa > Arthropoda > Insecta > Lepidoptera > Erebidae > Hypercompe > Hypercompe scribonia. The sequence goes on along the minus strand of OX438980.1, from coordinate 21,700,906 downwards.
AAAATGCCTATAACCTTCAGATTTAAGCCTACTATGTTACTCCTGTTATTTTGTCAGTGGAGTTCTAACAGTGTCTAACTTTAACAAGAGACGCAATTGTTTCACTGAACAAAATTTTATACCAGTTCTATGAGCAGCAATAGTGTTTATTTAAAATGTTGTACATTTTCTTACACATTTATGCACTAAAAAGTGTTAACAAATATTGCATTGTCAGTTTAATTGAAAATTGAAAAACTAACGACCCGAGTTATGTCGTCATAGACGTGACGTCCCACAATGGCATCCGTCATGAACGACCATTTAGCTGATAAGCCGCAGACTTCCTGGAAACATTAGAACAAATAGCTCCTTGTCTCCAACACATAGTAATAAGAATACTGTATTAATTTTAAGAGATTGTTTTATAAATAAAGTTAGTCTCAATCCGCTCTTCAAGTCGAACACTTGTCTTTTTAAAAAACCCTCTCACCCTCGCTCACAACCTAACTTCCGTCCCGCTTTTTTTTAATTCTCTGTTTGACTACCTATACATATATTACACATATAAAATACCTGATAAATCACTCTTTCTATTGGTCAAAATTGCATTAAAATTCATTGTACTGTGGAAGAGCTAATCGTATAAGAGCAAAAAGCGACTTCATTTTATACTATGTGAAGAGTAAAATGCGGCACTATTATGCGACAGTTAGCACATGATCTTTCTGAATCAGTTGGCATAACTTACGCACTGTTGGTGAGAACCGCAAGAACGCCTTTTTGCTTCAAAGCTTGGCTAGGAGAGCCAACCGAGTTCCTTGCAGAAACAGAGAAACCTCCTGGTGCATTATAAGCTTCATCATCATCATCAACAGCCTTTTACAGTCCACTACTGGACATAGGCCTCTCCTTAGCAAGGAGGTTTTGGCCTATACCACGCTGGCCAGACGGGTTGGAATAGGGTTTGTTTCAAGTTTTCCTTCTCTTTGTAATTATGTTATCTTGCATACTTTGTTCGATTAGTCGCCTTTTATGACATCCACGGGATGAATAGGGGTGGTAACACTGTGCATTCTTAATCCGTCACCACGCGGACAGTCCAGTGGGAGGTCCGTAGCTACTGCGTGTACCGGTCTTGATAGGGAGCCGGTCTGATTCCCTATCGGTTAAGTTACAGCGAAAGCTGAATTTATAAGCTTACATTATAGTTATTGATGTGATTTATTCAAGAAATTACCTGCCGCTACACTGACTTCCATAGGAAACCAAGATAGGTGTTTCAGTTGTACATTTAGCTTAGTTTCAATCTAAGTATTTATTACGAGATTAACTTTTGCTAAGACAAACTTTGAATAGTATTCATACTAATTAATGATAGAGAATCGTGACTGCAACTTCGATGCGTCGCCACGCGTCCGACAGTCTCTAAACTAATATTACAAAACTGAAAACTCGTTTGTTTGGATAAACGCTCTAATCATAGGAACTACAGGTTCGAATTAAAAGTTTTTTAGTGGTGGATATCACAGTTTTTGAACAAAGCCTAAAGCATGCTTTATTCAAAAATATAAATAAATATTTCGTACATTTGACACACAACGTAGTTTCAAACTAAGCAGAGCTTGTGCTAGGATAACTAAACTGACTAATAGAATACTTATATACTTTTTTTTGTAAATACATACATATTATACATAGAAAATACCCAAACTTCGAGACAAATATTTGCAGATAACACAAACATTAGGCCCGACCCGGGAATCGAACCCGAGACCTCAAGTACAGCAGTCGCATTCACTGCGTCATTGAGGCAGTTAATGTAGCGCTATAGCCAATACGAGTTTCTAAAAACAAAATGTTGCGATAACAGTCCAAATGTATTCCTATTGACAGACGCAGTAAGTTGCACGGGTCAGTTTGACGAAAGGTCCGAGTCGGGTTCAAAGTGAAAAGGTTACGTCTACACTTCCATTATTAAAGATTAAAGATTGAACGATTTAGATATTTATACGTAATTTAGCACAATATTTAAATCTTTCTTTTATAGTCAAGAATTGTGCCCTCATAAACTACAAATATCTTTTTTCCATACTAACTTAAATTGCTAGATAATAATTAAAAAATAAATGAGAAACTATCTCACATCACTTATTATTTAATTAAGTATCCGGGGTCCTTCCGGGGGTCTTAATTATTTATTACTTAGTTTGTAATAATTTATTAAGCACCTTTTAAACCAAGTTTCTAGGGCGAAGCCTTGTTGTTAAGGGTTACTTTATTTATGGTGTAGGGGCAAAGCAACAGACGAGTCACAAAAAGGAAGCGACGAGGAGACACTTCAGACAGACATTCTTAATCCGTCACCACATCGACGAGAAAGTCATTATTCAATATGAAGTACATAAATTAATTAGTTTTTAATAGTAGTACGAATCTTGTGTAATTACTATCAACTCCGCCGTCTCTTTCTGCGAGCAGGTTATGCTTGCGAAGGAGATGGCTGAGAGGAACCGGGAGAGATTTAGAACTCAGACGCTGGTGATCGCTAAACGATCTCCGTCCTCCATAAGCGCAACGGGATGACGGGTGAGGCCATCTGTGATCACAGCAGAAGCAGGTCGAGGTGGCGCTGTGAGCTCTACGGAACGCACACGCTCTTTTGGAGGGCGGAAAAGGGAACATTGGGGTTCCCAAACAGGAGGGGTCTATTTCCAAGCCGTACGTGGTCCGAGGTACGACAGGATTTCAGAGATTGCGTGACTAAGGTGAATCTGGTGCTCCGACATAACCACCAGCCGTTGGTACCCGAGGACACATCCGCACGAAACAACTGTTATTATCAAGAGATCGTTCTAACACGCTTGTTACTAAGGACACAGAAAAAATTCTCACCGCATTATGTGAGTAATTTTAAAAATACTTGAAACAAAAATGTGCAACATTACCGTGGAACAAAATATTCAGTTATAGTCAGCTTCTATGTTCCATTGAATGAACATTAAGTCTGCAGACTCTCCTTGACACAATCGCATAATAGTCACTGTTATAATTATCTAGCATAACGAATTATTTAATACACCAAGAACTTAGATCTTTAGAGTTCAAATTTCCATCCAAACCGCTTCGATTTACGAATATGTGACCTTGATCTTAATGTTCCCGTTTGACCGGACTCTGGTAACCTCATTCATTCAATAAAAGGCAACGAAAAAAATTACTGTTTCACGCATCTCGTGATATGGTAATCAGTCTCCCGATAAACATATTTATATATTTCTAAATAGATAAATTACTCTCAGACGCAGATCAAATCACCAGGCTCATCACACAATCATTTGTTCTGGTGATAATCGAATCCACGACTTCTGGCACATTCGGCTCTTCCTTCCTGTGCAAATCAGTTAAAGCCTAGAATTCATTACCAGCGTACGCGTGTTTCTCTCCCACTACGATCCCGGGTCCTTTAAGCGGGGCGTGAAAAAGCATCTCACTAGGCCGCCATAGCGTGGGTCGCCATACTGCACTGTCTGCAGCGAGTACAGCGACCACCGCTCTTGGATTCTATTCATGCTTTCCATCAGGCAGAATAGCGTCACTTTGGAAAGTTTCTATCTAAAAAAAAAAAGCATAGCATCCAGTTTCACCAACCACTAGACAAACAGGCCAGTCAAATAGATTGGTTAATAGCAGTTTTCTGTGAGGTCGTGGTATACTGGTATTACTCTGAGCTGGCCCAATTGTGCAGGTGCTTGTTCTCCCACGGTAAGTAAAACTGACATAGTTTTAGAGGATATAGGCATCAGCAAATTAAGGATATGATAGGTTTACGGATCTGCTTAATAGACAAACATCTGTACTGTAGCTATATGTTGACTGCCTGGGTGACGCAGTGGTAGCGGGTGCGACTGCTGTGCTTGAGGTCTCGGGTTCGATTCCCGGGTCGGATCAAATTTTTGCATGATCTGTAAATACTTGTTTAGGAGTTTTGGGTGTTTCCTATGTATAATATGTATCTATTTACCAAAAAGTGTATACTTTTTATATCAGTTGTTTAGTAAATACAAGCTTTGCTTAGTTTGGGACTAGATGGCATCGTGTCAAATGTCCAAAATATTTATTTACTTATTTATATATTTAAGGGTGGTAACCTGGAAGTTGAATAATGTGTTAACCCAGTATCTTATTCTAAAAAAATGTACAGCTTACAGTACAGTACAAGTTTTAAGTATTTTTAAAGATAACTCATGGTAATCATGTATTTTTCTTTTGATTGTAATGTCAAAATTACTAGTCTGGCCTGACCGCAGATAATAACAAACAGACAGATAGATTAAACTGTTTTTGGTATAGGGCTTTCAATTTTCTCGCTTCATACATTGTTATACATTATTTCAGATGATAATGCTACTATCTACTTAAATATTTAACTATGTTTATCAGCAGTCTCGTTACCATAGCACAGGATGTCTAATTTCAAATCAGACTGCGGCATGTGAGATGTGGGATGTTATTTATTTATTAATTATATTTGTTATTTATTAATTACATTACAATCGATAACAACTGCATACCAATAATGATTTAATAATAAAACAAGCTTCAAACATGTCCATATCCACAATTTTTATATTGTTCAATAGGATTCTGCATAAAATTAATTATACCTCCTAGAGCCTACATTGACCTAAACAGTATAAACAAAAGTGAAACCACGCTGATTTCAGTACATACAGGTTAGTTCAACTGGAATGCCAACTTAAAGTGACAGCATTCAGTAGTTGTCTTTCGTTGATGAGAAATAATATACAATGATGCAGGAGTGCCCAGTTATCGTGATAAAGAGTGTGAGCCTGTCATGTCTTTTAGGTACGCAAGCAGTGCATGAAAAAGCTATTCACTACGCCACCATAGTGGGGGTCCCAATACTGTATTGACTGTATTTGTAATGAGTATGGTGACCACAAAACTTGAATTCTATTCAAGCTTTCAATCAGGAAGATCAAAGTCATTTTGGCAGGCTCTTAAAATACGAAACATTAAAAAAACAACATTATTACAAAACAATGTATTTAAACAAATATTTCTTGTGAATATAAGACAAAACAAAAATTAAGGCACATACAGATTGATACCTGCACAAAGTTTGAATGAGTCTCAATAATAATAGTAGTGTTTTAGAGACATAATAATTATACATAACATCTATGACATTATGTGTATTGTCATATCACATGGTCATGGGTTTGAATCGCAAGGAGAAGAAATATTGTATTTTCAATCACCTTGCTACTTTCTACTGTGCTGAATGTTGTGGATTCAAACCCCATATGGGACAATAGTTTGCGTGCCACACATATTATTGTTCTGAATTGGAGTGTTCCTTGAGTTTATACATGTTTGTGGGGGCCTCGTGAAGTTGTTTTTCGAAAAAATAGTTGTATGATGAGCATAATGATTTTTTTCCATCTGGGTGTAACTTGTCTGTAGATGTATTTAGAAACACATTAATAAGCTTATCAGCAGTCCGGTTACAGAACCAGTATGGGTGTACAAACTGTAATGTGTGAGATCCGTGAAATTACATTAACTTATCTTATAAGATGATATCTTAATCACTCATGTGTGACCTTGCACAATGAACCATTTGCAACATACAGTAGTTTATGTAATTTGACCTGCTTGCAACAATAATGCGTTTTTGTTCAATGTACGCCAATTGTGTGCATACTTGACAGCATTGATGAAATTTTAAACTGCATAACGATGCAGTATCAACATTAGTGTTTTTACATAATATTAAATATATTCAGTTCATTAGAATTTCAGAATTTCAGAGTTCAGTTCTTTGGAAGTCTATAGAGTGATGAGGAAAACATATATTATAAGTGTCTAGACCAGTGGTTCCCGATTAGTTTTATTCTACGTACCACTTCAAGAAAGACCTCGAACTTACGTACCCCCCAGTCAAAGTCAAAGTAAAATGTGTTTATTGAAAATAGGTTTCTAAGAACACTTATGTAAAAAGTGACATTTAATTTACCATTAAGAAAATTACTCGACCACAAATAACTTTAAGGAGTCGGGAGAGAAGGATTAAATAATCATTAGGTATTGATTTTAAGGATTTAATATTTTAATTAAGAGATTGCTTGCGTGCCCCTTGATGCAATCTCACGTTCCCCTGGGGGTATGCGTACCACTAAATGGGAAACAGTGGTCTAGACGAAAGGTTGTTTGGAAGAAAATGCCTATAGCATTATGTCCGTTTTATGCAAAGTATTTAAAAGAAGTATATTTAAATAAATAGTGAATTACAAAATGTCTAGCAGAACGTTCATTATGAGTTATAACATCATAATAATAATAAAAGAACGTTCATTATGAGTTATAACACCATCATAATATGAAAAGTTCCTACGTTACAAAACTTTATTCAAGTGGATATTCAGTTCGCTCGTAATTGTAAAGATTTATATTTTATTTTCTTTGTATCTACAAATTTTAATCACCCAATGACATTAGCAGAATTGCTGCATACTGTTTAAAATGTTTGACACATTAAATATATTTAAATTAAATGTAAGAAAGATTTTTCACAATACTTAGGCACTACCGCAAACAGACATATTTTTCATTATAGAGTACATTAAAATTTACATTAGCGTTGGTATTTCAGACCACTGCTGAAGCAAATGAGCATATTATCTATTTTCTGACATGGATTATGATACACTCATTCAGTAGACTCCTCAGCATGAGCTACAAGATCAAGATAGAAAATTCTTAGTGAACATTAAAGTATTTAGTACATATTTTAGTAGATTTTCGGTCCAAACAAGTTCACATTTACCACAGTTAACATTTTGAGACAATTCACTTTTTATCTCAGTTTTATAATTGTAAGGTCAGTCTACGTCAATCATATTATGATAATGTCATTCAAACGTTTTGGTAAAATTCGTAGAATAAAAATTGAAGACAATATAGAATATGTAACGAACAATTTTTCTTTTTCATATGCGTCTTGACACATCTTACACTCAGTCATCAAATTGCTAGTTGTTCAGAGCCTTTCCTATAGTAACCAAACTGCTAATAAAATACATAACATAGATAAATAATACTCTACAGAATTATTTATCCTGGATGGGATCAAACCTACAGCCTGTTTAGCACATTTGTCTGAATGAGATATGCTTTTTGAGGTAATGCGGTCATCAGCACTAGTAAATATAAGTGGTAGGTTCCTTCCTCAATTACTGCCAGTTTTTAGGTTGCTAATCTAACATATCCAGTGTTCCCATCATCTTAACAATTTAAAAAAATCAATATATATGTTTTAAATTATGGGCTCTTTGTTTTATGTTAATTCTTTGTAACAAATGAGATAACACAACTTGAAGTAACAATAATCTATTACAGAATAAAGAATATAGTGTCTAGTAATAATATTATGTATTTAGAAATACAAAGCAATGAATACCTTCTGCTCAAATTGGTATGAGACTACTATATGACTACTATATAAGATGTATCCAGTTATTATTATTATGGTTAAAAACATTTCTAATTTAAGGAAAATATTTTAAAAAACTAAAGGTATATTCAACAAAATCAATGAGTTCACATAAGATGTGTATACTTTTAATGGTTTCATTTATATCTAGCCTTTTAAGTTCTTTTCATAACCAGCTAGGATAACATAAGACCACAACACACTATTATTACCTGACAATACGACTAAACTGTCGTATAACGGTTATAGGAATAGTACACTATCAACCACAATACTTTCCGCTTTAAATAAGCACTAACTTAAAGAAATCAGCCACTAACCTGAGGCAAATTGGCGGCGATCTGTCTCTGTAACGAGTCCCTCTCCTTCTCCACCTCCTTGAGACGCAGCTCCGAGTCTCCTAGCCGTTCCTGCGTCTCCCGCAGGCTTTCCACCAGCTTATCTCGCTCATCGAGCATAGATACCATCAACTGCTCGAAATTCGCATCCTCACCCGATAACTGCGAACTCCTTTGACTGATACTGTCTTCCGATATAGTGGGCATCACGTCGCACATCATATTCCACATTTTAATTTAACATCAAACCAGAATACTTATCGTACACGACACACCGAAAAACAATTTCGATCACCGTTTTATTACATATGTCCCGGCGCAAACGTTACCTAAAACTAGCGCACTTCACGCGAGGAAGTTTTTTCACATTGTCAAAACATTCGAATAAGACTTTAGTCAAGAATTCGGGAGACATTCTAGTTCGCTATTTAGAAAGACACACCTAAAAATCGTAATCCTACGATTCCATACTATCATGGCTCAAGCGGCATGTCTGCCATCTTGGAACGGAACGTCAATCAGATCACAGAGTAAGAAGAAGGCAGTTAAGTCAGATGTGAATGTTTATTGAAATTCTACTCCACAATAAGAAGTAAGTAGTAAAAGAACTTCGGTTTACCTGTTACTACTTCAACACTTATTAATTATAACAGTAATATTATTTTTCCTTCATGATTTTTTTTTAATAACTAGTTGTTAAGTTTCACCAGTACATTCATTTTCGCACTATTATTTCACTTCACAAAACCAACTTTTTCTAATCTTCAGTTTAGTTAACTTAAAAAAATTAAAACCAAGCCTTTGTCCGCATTAAATTACTTTTTTATAATATAATGTCATGGATGTTAGACGCTTCTATATTTTTTATTCGAGAATACATTTAGAGTTATATCTAATATTGAGTTTGTCGAAATTGCGGCGGTAAGACTCGTTATTGAAGATCGGCGCGAGTTGTTTTACGGGACCCACTGACGTAGCCCACATACCAGCTAACGTAGGTGATATCTGGAAAAGAATTCTTCCGAGATTACCACAGTCTGATCTGCAAGGAGCCAACGAGTAAGTGCCAACACTGCGATGCAGAATGCCCAGCTTGTGTGGAATAAAAGTATAACATCATGGTGGCTATTGGAGCAGGAATTCTCTCTCTCGGTAACATAATTGTGGCCATGATACGGAGCAAAAGCGTGTGGCAGTCTACCATCTCTTTCTGAGACCAAGTTATACTTTTGAATGAGATGGTGAAGTGGGATCAGGAGAAGTTTAGAACTCATGCGGTTTGCCATAACCGGTAATGGGTCAAATTCCGAGGTACGCTGGGGTTCCAGAGATTTCTTTGCTAGAATACACCTGGATCCTTGGCTACTAGGACCTAACACGGAGCATAGTTTTTGGTCGGTTTAAGTCCAACAAAAGCACCAGTAGAACCATCTATCCTTTGATAACAATCAGGGGGCTTTTTCACATAAAAAATGGTTATATTTAGTATGTCTTAGGCCTATTGATGCAGGGGTGACAGTTGTCGTGGTAAGTGTGAGTGTAATACAATGCTACGATGACTTCACGTCCTCAAAAGAGGCGTAAAAAAACATCTTAATAGGTCGCCATAGTGTGGGTCACCATACTGCATTGTCAGCATTCGCAATGAGTATGTGACCATGGTGACTACAACAATTTTGGATTCTAATCATGCTTTACATCAGGCAGAGTAGTTTCACTTTGGCAGGCTCTTAAAAAAAAAGAAGATATACTTATATGACTGCATGAAAAATGATTTACGTCACTATTATTGTCCCTGGATGATAATCTCATCTTGGTTCGAATTATCAGATTGATTTATCAGTCTTGCAAATTCAATAGTAGTAATAGACCTAATTTATATTAGTACATTAAGTATTTTAGTTTATAGTTTTACAAACGAATGTATTTACATAAAAATTCAGACAGAAATGAAAACCCTTTGGATAGAAATTAACCAGGTATCATAAAATACACACTGGACTAAATCTAGTATAAGTTTCCACTCTGGTTATTTAATACCTATAAGTAAAACAGCTTCAATTAATCTTTGGTACAACTTAACAGTAGTACCGACAGAGGTCGTTGTCATACATGAATGAACTTTACAAAGAAAGTTACGTAAATAATTTAACAAAATATATTTTTGTAAATCTTAAAACAAATAAGCTTGACAAAAAATTATTAAATTAATTAAGGATCATAGTATGAAGAAAACTTTTTTTAGTTAATTATGAGAGATAAATATCTTTTGATGATACTAAAAACCTGATATCCAGAACACGACAATTAAAATTAAAAAACACTCCACCTACTTTACGATTTCTGAATATCTACGAAAATAATGTAATAAGTACCATTTTTCTACTTTAAATTTTTTTTTAATGAATAAGATACTTTTTATGTGTATAATACCAACAATTAAATCACAAGATTCCTGTAGTAGAAAATATTGGAATTGAGAAACTAACTGTTTTGTGTTAGCGCCATCTTTCGGTCAAACTAGACATACTTAGTAATAAACACTTGTTCTAACTCAATGTTTTACATTTTCGTTTTCTAAGCCTTTAATATATTAATTAGAGGTTTGTATAAGACAATGATTCGTATTTAGAAATACAGACTTAATTTCTTTAGTTTTGCAAGATATATATATATTAAATTTATTTATTAATGATGTCAGATTTTTACAAGTTTCTGTCACAGATGGGGCGAGAGACTAGATTTTTTATATTTGACTATTTAAATGTTATCGTAAAGTTTTGAGTTCAAGTTCTGTACAAGCAACAGCTGTGTCAACTAAGATTGGAAAATGGATCAAATTGTAACATGATCTCTAATAACATTATTCCAACTTGTCCCCAACCCGTGCGCCGCTATTTCTAATAAGCGTCCATGCTGATTTACCAGTAAGTAGTTAGTAATTCTTATGTAACATAAGATATTTGCTCCTATCCTGTACTTTAATGAAAGTAATCTAAAGCCTTAAACTGAAAGAACGCATAATTCCGCAAATCGATTTCTTATAAGTAGTAGGAACGACCTGCAAGCTTTTCGATTGCGGTCTGTTCTGCTTTATTGGTGGTTAAATTCATTTAAAGTAATGGTAGTGAATAGGCTGATAGTATTCAAAAACATGATAAATAAATTTACAAGCAATAATTGTATTTTTAATTAAACTGTAACACACACGATAACTATGTATGAATGTGGAAAAGCTTTGCTTCGGTATTAATGACTGGTTCATTTGGAATGATACTACATTTTCACAAGTAAGGTAGTAGAACCACACTGATTTAAAATGGAACAGGCCGGCTTGACCGGGGAAGTACTACCCTCTCACAGAAAACCAACCTAAAGCATCCGTGCTGTCGTGCTCCGTCGATGAGTGCGAGACCGTACACCCATTGAGACTAAGATGACAGTTATCATTGTAAAAGTATGAGCGTCGCACCACACGATGACTGACATATCTTTTACCTCTCCACGCAGGGTGTGAAAAAGCATCTTACTAGGCTGCCGTAGTGTGGGTCACAATACTGTATTGCACGCATTTGCAATGAGTATGGTGACCACAACTCTTGGATTGCTTTTTCATGCTTTGATTCATGCTTCCCATCAGGTAACTTAATTTTAATTTAATTTTAAACTTAGTTTTAACTTTAAAGAAGTATGATTATTCCTTACTTCGTAGTACATGGATTTTTTATGACAAAGTAGACCAGCGAGTAGGCAAATTACCTGTCTAATAGAGAGAGGCGGTCGCGGCCCATGTGTACGAGTATGAAGGAGCATGCTGTTTTCTTAAGGTATAAAACATTCAGGTCATAAAGGTCATATCGGTTTGGAAACACTGCAGAGAATAATTTGTGCCACAAGTGCACAGTGATAAAAATCTTGCCTCTTAGAACGATAACGGAAAGTTGTGACCATTTGTAGTTTCTACTACATCTCTAACTCCGAGGGGTAGAGCCGTTCCGAGACCTTTGGGATATAAATGATTCGAGTCACTCTCCATTGGATGCGATACAGAGAGAGAAGCTGGTACCAGAGTGCTTCAGATTAACAAGACATTAAACTTTATTTTAACACTTTAATCATTATATTCATTAGTTTTTATTAAGTTTATTTATTGCGCAATACATATACAGCACGTACGTAAATATTAAAAGCGTTGCTAAATTATATGCAATACACGTCTAATAACAATTAAAATTAGTTACTTTGAATGCAAACAGCGTCAAAGAGCTTTGAATCGTTAAACAACTTTAGAATATCCGAGATAAGTAATATCATTATTTAATAGACAGTATGATCTCATCCGACGCGAGTTTTGACCTCTCCTATCATTCATGTTACGACTTTTGTGTTACATGGACTCATATCTTCATTTAGTTAACGTTTTGGAATAAGAGTGTTGTAAATATGTCTAAAATAATTGCTTTTGTTGTATTATATGTCGCAGTAAGTATTAATTAAGCTTATTATTGTATCTATGTAATGTATTCACGTAATATTAGCTTGGTGTTGTGGTCTTGGTTCGTTTTAGTAAAGGTTCTTTCGTCTCAGCTAAAACTTGTTTTGTATAAGTTCGACATTGATTTTCGTAAAACATAATGATAATGTTACCGCACAAATTTGAGTATTTTTATAGTGCTATTTTATTTATACTCTGACATTACAAATAAGTACCATTTTTATATGTTCCAAGTAAGCACGAGCGCCGGGAAGGGCTGTTAGTGCACCCCTTTTTTCAGTAGTCCTCCCTGTCATGAAAGAAATAACATAAAATACATGTTTTTTACTCTACTACACCAGTGGATGCGTAATATTACCCAAGAGGTAGTACAAAATGCCCTTGAATTCTCGTCCAGCTAGATGCTTCGAGAAGGATATCAATAAACTGAGATTATGTTCGCAAAGATGCATAATTTGTACGACTGATTACTTTAATTAGTAGATATAAAATATATAAAAGAATAATATGTTAACTTATTTCATAAAAACGTCAATTTCATAGGTAAAAACTTGGTAGAATTCTATATTTTATATTGTTTAATAGTATGTGTAGAAATCAATCAAAGTAAACAATCCTAAATAAATTAAGTAGATATACTCGTACATATAATTTTGCTTGTATTATGTTGCTGTCACTGTCAAACGTACATTTATACCTTTTTTTTTCTTTATTGTCGGGGTGAATAATCTCTTCGACTCTCCCGCTTCTCAGGGATGCTGAAGCCAGGAGTATGTGGTGTTTCCACTAAAAATCACCCCGGCGTCCGATCTCAGGCGTCCTACTTTGAAAGGGGACCCGGACCATATTATTTCAGGTCCTCTCCAGAAACAACGCCGCGCCTAGTCAGGCCCTATCCTAGGCAGACCATAAAGGCTTCCTCACCTATCAATTTGGTTGTTAAAATTTGGTGTTGCGACCAGATCGCATTTTTGCGACCAGGTCGCTGTCCTATCGCCGACGGCTGCAACTAATTTGCCACCAAAGATCCCACTTTCTGGCGGCTAGCGGTCATAATCTAATACAAATGTACCTTTACCACAAAAATTGTTTCGATAACGTAGATAACATTAAGGGACCTTTATTATCGAGTTGAAATTTAATCTATTTCTTATTGTAACTTATATCGAGAGTCACTCACATTTTTACAAGCATTATACACACAGAAATTAAGTTTCTCCTGCCAGAGCATATATTTAATACATACATAAAATTTTCGAACATTTTTTTTGGACATTTGACTCACAACGTAATCTAGTTTCAAACTAAGCAGAGCTTGTGCTATGATAACTAGACTGACTGATAGAATACTTATTAACTTTTTTTTTGTAAATACATACATATTATACATAGAAAACACCCAAACTTCGAAACAAATATTTGCAGATCATACAAACATTTGGTCCCACCCGGGAATCGAACCCGAGACCTGAAAAGCAGCAGTCGTATTCACTACCGCTGCGGCACCGAGGCAGTTAAAATCAGGCCTGTTTCCCCGGAAGGGTAGGCAGAGGCATATTAAAAATCCACTTTTTGATAGTGTTTTGGTCTCACGATAGGTGACGAGCCTAAAACCACCAATCGGGTTGATTTATTTGCCAGATCCTCGTCCGTCTTCAGCAGGTGCACCACTTGCTAGTGAGGTTGCCTTGGGCCTCTAAGTTCTTGATTTTCCCATCCATCCGTTACAATGGCCAGCCGCGAGGAGGCAAAGTCCGCGTGTGCCGTACGTCGCCTAAAATAGAGAGTTTACGCGCAGCTGGTGCCCCGCGGTAGCGGGCAGGCGCTAGGAGGAATCTGGATGTTGTAATAGCAGCTGTTCCCGGATCCCCCCTATGTCAGGCGCAGAGTGGCACACCATGTGGTTTTAGTCGGCCCGATTCCAGCACACCACCCCACCGTAAACCCCGGTGCGGTGAAGGCCCGAGAGGGTTTCCACAAGTTAAAGAAGAAAAGGGATTCTAAGTTCCAAGAGGTGGAAACCCTATGCGCTCTATGCACATAACATGTAATAGAGATAGTGTATAATATTATCATTATTCTTTCAGGCTACACATGGCACACCCACCCCGAAACCAGTATCCTGTGGAGATACACCGGATAAGGTAGGTACTACAGCAATAACCACGAATCTTATGTATATAAATAGCTTATTATCTCAAAATAATCAATTTCAACATTATTCAAGTAAATAAATAAATAAATATTTCGGACTTTAACCTAGACTATTAAACTAGACGATGTTGGTGTTACCAACATCGTCTAGTTTTAAACTAAGCAGAGCTTGTGCTATGATAACAAGACTGACTGATAGAATACTTATATACTTTTTTTTTTAGTAAATTCATACATATAGAAAACACCCAAACTTTGAAACAAATATTTGCAGATCATACAAACATTTGGTCCGACCCGGGAATCGAACCCGAGACCTCAAGCATAGCAGTTGCATTCATTACCGCTTCACCACCGAGTACTAGGTATATTTATCAGTTGACCCGGCCTTTAAGTAATCATTAGGTTAGTGATCTCGACTGCTAAGGTCGCGGGTTCGATACTCATCCAAAAAAATAGCATGATTATTTGTTTTGGGCCTGGGTGTACTGTATACTATACATATACTAATGTTGTAAAAGATCGCTGTCTGTACATCAAAGATATTGAAGAAAACTAATGAAGAGGGTCTTTGTTAAAGAAACAGAACTCAAAACAACATTTTTAATACTTTTTTTTTGTTTGTCTGTGTGTTTGGCGTGGTAATTTGAGAAGTGTAAGTGTGTATTGTGGTAAACTTCACTTAACATTTAGTGTTTGTCTTATTTAAATTAGTTGACAATTAAATAGTTATATCAGTTTTGAGAATCACCGCAATTACCGACATATACGTGAGCCGAGCAGAGCGGAAAGTAATTAGATTTTTAGCTTATTTAAATTGTAAGTGGTGTTGCTCAGGTAAAATGTGAGCTAGGGTTAACAACACATAAACTACACTACTAGTACAATCGAATTGAGAACCTCCTACTTTTTTGAAATCGATTAAAAAATAGTATTAACATCGTCAATAATTACTCTAGTTTTCATGTAAGGAAGTTTTTATTAAGTAATACAAATTTGAAGAAAAAAATGCAATATTTATTTTGTTCTAACTAGTTAATTAAAAAAAAAAAAATTATCTATGGTAAGCTACATTATCAGCTGGTAACATAGGTTAGATTTACCGCGACAACTGACATACACGCAGTCGGAACCGTGGCTAAAACAAGAACTGCTTAAAATAAAAACTGCGAGAAATAAAAGCGACGGGCCGTATAATTACTTTTTTTAAAGGAAATTATGAAGCATGAATCATTTATGGTTCATTATATACATACATATATACTTACAATGCTTCCAGTACCCCTCAAAGGGTGGACGCTTCTGGTCAAATTTAAGAATTTACCTGGTAAATCAGAAATTACTTGTGCGGAAACTGAGAGTAGTAGAGTAGTTGAAAGGGAAAAGTAGAATGGATATTTGAGTATCTTATAGAATGGATATTTGAGTATCGGTAAATGTTCGAGAAGGTCAAATCCGCATACTTATTACTCGAACAAAATGGTGCCAGGATGCAGGACCACGCACGTGATGTAGTACCTCTCAAGTTTTGGTAGGACCTAGGACTTATTTTGGATTAATATCAGATCATCAACGTACGCTTTTAGTAGTCCACAGTTGGACATAGATTTTTACTTGGAAAGAAGGTTTTAGTCTACGCTCACGAGACGGGTTGGTACAGGATTCGTTTGAAGTTCTGGATGTCGTAATAGCAGCGGTTCCCGGATCCCTCCTATCTTAGGCGCAGAGTGGTAAATCGTCTGGTTTTAGCCGGTCCGATTCCAACACACCACCCCGCCGTAAGCCCCGGTGGGGTAACGGCCCGAGGGGGTTTCCACAGGTTAAAAAAAAGGATTCGTTTGAAGTTTTCCTTTTGTTTATAGTGCTGTTGCCTTTTGTAGGTGATTTAGTTGGCTCTTACGATACTCACACGGCAACGGGATAATGGGGCTGGTGACACTTTATCTTTAGCCACCACCACATGGGATATTAGTTTACTCATGTTACTATGGCTATATTTTCTGTTACAGCTACTAACCTGCTTAAAAAATCCTCACGTCGTGTCCCAGGATGTGATCTCAAGTTGCGGCAAAGATCAAATCACTAGAGTAAGTACTTTAAGGAAAATTATTGAAATTTACTGTTTGCTTTTAACCGAATGAGTGTATGTCATCATCATCATTATCATCAAAGATATAGGCCTCTCCTTAGAAAGGAAGTTTTGGTTTACTATACCACGTTGACCAGACGGGTTAGCATAGAGTTTGTATCAAGGTGTTCTTCTCTTTGCCGTGATGATGTCCTGCATATTTTGCTCCCTTTGTCACCTCTTACGAAACGCATGGGATGAATAAATATGGTGGCATTCTGTATTCTTAATCTATAATCATACGGCAATAGCGTATGTACCGGAACTGAAACTCCTCCTAATTTTGGGGTAGGACTCAAAAGATGGCAACACACTTGTTACCCTTTAGGTGCAGGTGTTTGTGAGCAGTGGTACAGTCCATCAACAGGTGAACCTCTGCACTTCTGCCCTGTAAAAAATCCAACTATGATATATTAGATTAGTAAGCTTATAACATTGTCTCCAAAGTTATGTAGGATCACTTTTAAAGCCCTGAATTTTGAATCAAAAAGTATACACTAATCAAATTATAGTGATTTTACTTATGTATATATTATGGAGTTTATGCTCTGCCTCGCTGGTCTAGCAGTTAGCGTATAACACTGCCGTTAAAGAGTCGAGATGGGTTCGATGCCCGGGTCGGGAATCGAACCATCTCGAAAATAAACTAGTGGAACAGCATGGTTAGAAAGTTTATTTTACACTATTTTATTATTTGCAGTGTGATATTATGACGTGTGCCTTCCGTAAATACAAATGGCTCACGGCCGGGAAAATTGATAAACCAAAAGTGGTGAGCCATTTCAACCAATTGGCTAAAGATAAACCGGAGTGGAAGACTGTTCTGGAGTACGCGATAACGAATTGTGTGGAGCCTGATCTTCCGCCGCAAGGAGTGTTTCTTGGTTGTCCAGCTTACGACATCCTACACTGTGTGTTAATCAGCTTCATAAAGGTAACTAGAAGATGTTTCATTCTAAATTATTTTGATTGCCTGACTGTTTTGTCAACCACTTAGGCTACGAGCTTGTAATTATAGTATCTGATGTTTTTCATGTTGCAATATAAAAGATTTTTGATTACCCATAAGGGGGTAAAATAATATATCATTTTCAAAATAAGGAACATGGCAATTATGTGAACTTTTGAATAAAAATTTTGTTAAAATTGCCTTGCATTTGTTTGTTTGATATATAGCGTGGGCCAAGAATTCGTTAACATTTGGTTACATATGTAGTTTCAACAAGGTGGAGCCACTTGTCACATGCTCAATAATTCCCTGCCGGTGGTCAGACATGTTTCCAGAAAAGCTGATTTTCAGACGAGGCGACTTGCCATGGCCACCCAGACATCCAGATCTATCTCCAGCAGACTTCTTTTTATACACTACGACAACTAAAAGAAAAATGCAACGAACAGATGTCGACCTTCTCACGGTCTCTTTGCCGATGAGTAATCGAAAATTTCGGTGCTCGCTTAGAAGAGTGCAAACGTCGAAATGGTGGTCATTTAGACGATGTAATTTTTAAAAAATAAATGCCAACTAATTAGCTTTATTGTAAATAAACAATCTTTATAATATATTAAATACTTTTTTTTACGGTTTTTTCAAATATTAACTAATGCGTGGCCTATTTTAATTTCTGCGTTGATAGTCTCGAAATTTTGCTGGAACTTTGTTAAGAATGTATTTAGAAAAAGAATAGTTGTGACTTGGATTGTTTGTGTCGTATATTTTTTACTGCTACTACAATACTGTTGCACTATTTTTGACATTTCTGAAATTCTGTAGCGTATAACACACCGCTTTCAAAACCTACAATAAGCTCTTCAAATTAAATTAGGCGTTTCGGTGTTAAATTTTCGTTCGTTTGTTAAAGCTTCGTTCTTTTTATCTGTAAGTAATAAACATTTCTTGTCTTCAGAAAACTGAGGCGGCCCAATGGGACTCATCACCAATCTGCGAGTACCCTCGCCAATACGCAGGAGCTTGCCCCGTGTGTCCCAGTGACTGCTTCGCCCCCGCAGTACCCTTTGGTTCTTGTAACGCCTGCTACGCAACCGCACCTGTCGCTTAAAGCGCCATCTAGTGAAATAAAATGACATATACTCCCTAAATATGTATTTTTATTCAAGGTTTTTTTATAAAACCTATCAACGTGACTCTAGTCTGCCTGATGGAAAGCATGAATAGAATCCAAGAGTGGTGGTCGCCATATTCATTGCGAATGCAGACAATGCAATATGGCAACCGACTCTATTATTTAATTAGAATTATGTAGCACTATGATTTCTTTTTTGGAGTGGTCCATGTCCAGCTGTGGACTGTGATAGGCTGATGATGATGATGATTTCTTTCAATGCGCTCATGACCATGTCTGTATACTGAGTAACTTAATACGTTAGTTACAATTGAAGTTCATTTAAAATATTCGGTAGTAAAAAATAAATAACTGATAATATGTACACTGTTTACGATTATTAAAAAATAAAAAGAATAATTATGTAAGTGCCGTAAAAATTAAAAAGAAAATGTAATAAAAGAAAAAAAATTTGATAACAACACTACGATAAAAACATTATTATTCTTAGCATGTTGTGGTTGCTTTAATCGAGTTCTAAATACCAATAATAATTAAACGTAACGCACGAGCGTTACAGATCGTCTCTTCACTAATATTTAGAAGTATAGCATACAGGTGGTATAATAGACCAAAATGTCCTTTCCAAGGAGAGGTCGATGTCCAGCAGTGGACTGTTAAAGGCTGTTGATGATGATGACGATGATGAAACGTTATTGGATTCTAAACACTCAGTAACTTTTAATCCATTTACTAAATAATAAATGTTCCAAAAACATTGATAAGATCCTACATCAAAAATTAGAGTAATTGGGCTTTCAAGATACATAAAAGTTTATAGTAAATCCCCTTAAAAATAAAGCCTCAACTTAAGATAACAGACTATACTTCTAGGTATTAGTCGAGAGACAATCTCCGATGCACGAAGGCCTTAATTTCCTGTTCTACGTCACATCCTCTTCGTATCGAGCGAAGCCCACCCAACGCTTTCCCGCCCGCCTGATAATTTTCCATTGTGTTACCGCGCATGCGTACACCCGATGTGCGTTCTTGACACCTGTCAAAATCAGTCTGTCCCTCCCCGGTGCCGTGCACTGTTTGACGTCATTGTATCCGTCAATTTGGGAAATTCCTGGTGCATTTTGGTGAATCATGTAATTTAAGGTAAGTATAATGATTTGTGTTTGCAATTATTTACACATAAAATAGTTTCGATGTCAAACATATTTTTAAGTGTCGTCGGAATCAAATTTGTTTTTTTTTTTAATTTTGATTATTCGTTATTTCTTTTTTTATGTTTTTTTTTTCACAATCTATCCTATGCAGTTTTATCGATTGCTGAGAAATAGAAGGGTATTTAAGATATAAATTTTCAGTGATCTATAAATAGCTCAGTAAGGTTCTGATAACAATTAAAATGTACCTGTATCCGACTGATATTGCGCCTGTCTGGTGACCTTTACTCTTAGCACTATCAGATTGATTTGAGCTTAATTGATATTGCATTGATGTTGTCAGCCATTACTGAGTAACATGTCGTACAAAATCTCACTAGCTTTTGATGTATTGAGTATTGTAGCTGCTGATAGAGATTAAATGATATAATTCTGTATTTTAAAATCTTAAACAAAACGTGTGCAATTTAGATTTACTGATCTGTATGTAATACGCATTCGTATTTATGGTTGAAAATGAAAATAAAGAAAAATACATGCTAATATCAAATATATAAAAAGGACCTCTTTTGATACTAATTGCGTATTAATGATATTTTCGGTGTCTTTCTAAGAGCTGTGAGTTATTTTTAGACTATTGATGTACCTAGTTTCTAAGCCTTGAAAACATCTTACACGTGTATGGGAACAACTCCACCTGTTTCACTTTGTTAAATATGGAAGTCGATTCTTAGTTTAAGTTTTATTTAGCGATGTATTGAGAAATATTTTACGAAACTAATTATTTATTCTTGACTTAAGTTATTATTTCGGGAACTGCAAAGTTAGAGAATATGATAAAAGATTCAGTTTTGATATTGAAGCGTTTCTATTAGTGTTGGTCGGCATCCATGTTATTACGAGAAAATTTAATCGATTACCTTAGTAATCAGGGCCTGTTAAATTATTTAAAAGATGTTGCTAGTCTTCTATGCTGATATTTTTCGTAAAGCTTGTACCACCGCCAGCGTTCCAGCCAACCTTAAATCTTCGAAGTTGACGATACTATTTTAAGCTATTTATTAAAAAAAAAAACAAAAAGCCCAACTGTATAGATATTTAAAATTTATAAAGAGATGATTTAATTTTTTATAATTTCAATCCAGGGTTATTCTCCCAATAAAAATCTAATATCGAATAACAAGTCAAAATCCATCAATACTCGAAAAACACAACACTCGTTCTGGAGTAGTCAGGTAAAAAATAAAACATTTATGTAACAAAGACAGCATTTGTTGTAAATTGTGTCACACTCATTTCTTTCAAGGACTTAGTGGCTGCTGCTGTAGAGGTGAATCCCATAAAATAGTTAAAAAGGATAAATAAGCTAGGCTAGCTAAGGATAGAAGCTAAGGATGGATAAAACACCGTAAAAGACTATGAGATACAAATGGTTTAGGCAGCAGCTTGAATAGAATACTGTCGAATATGGATAACTCGAACCCACAGTTGGCCGGAGGCCGTTGGAGGAGACCGATCGTATTGGATGTTATTATTTTTTCTCTTACTGACATGGCCACAAACAGTACATCTGCAGCTCAAAAGTCATAATCATGGAAGGAAATCTTTGCCATTATGCTCGTTGGTACTAATCTGTGTGGTGACGTATAATATATATATCGCCACCCACTGCTGAACGAAGGTTTTCCTTCAAGGAGTGCTAAATGTCCCGGTCTTGGGCAATCCGCTTCTATCTAGCCAGCTACCTTCTTAAGAATACGGGCTGTCATTATTTCTATTCATCCTGTGGGTGTCTTGAGAACTGACTCCGAGAGCAAACATCGCACCACCATCACATCAAGAAAAACAGTCAGCTGCTGGACATAGGCCTCTTTTTAGAAAGGAGGTTTCGGCTTACTATAGCTCGCTACCCAGTTAGGTTGGTTTTCGTTTTCGTAGTTTGCTCTCTTAGTCACCTCTTAATAGGAGGAATAGGGATGATGATACTCCGTATTCTTAATCCATCAGCACACGGAAACCAAGGTGGAATAGTAGACCAAAACCTTCTTTCTAAAAACCGACCTATATCCAGTAGTTTCTTTTGAAGTTAAGGTGATGTACTGTTTCTATTTCAATTTATAGTTTCTATTTCTATTTCATTAGAAGTTAATATCTTAAATGTATTTACATGTTTATATTTAATTTGTACAAGAACTTATTAAGTTTGTGTGGGTTACTACAATTAATAACGTTTTTGATACGCGTACAGAAATACATGAATATTCTACTGTAGTGTAGTGTTGAGAAGCTTTCTCATAATCGTGGACGAGTCATGCTTCGGCACATACAGACAGGCTCAGACTATTTATAAATAGTAGAAGAAGTACGTTTGAACAAGTAATTCTATTTTGTAAAACCTATATTTTCATTCGTTACGTGGCCGATTTATTACAAATGAAATGCAATACGTTATAAATTTAAAAATTCACACCTAAAATGTACTTTGAAAGTGATTCTAGGGGGAATAGACTCAAAAATCTCAAAAGTTACTTGTAACACTTGAGTTGCGGTTATTTATCGATGGCATTCGTCGTTTACCTCACCATCAGGTGATCCAGATAAACTTATACTCCCCATGACATTAAAAAAATGAGAAGTGTCAAGGGACACCCGGGTGGAACGCAGTACACTGTTCAAAGCAAAATAGAAAAAGGAAATGAAAATAATTGGCTTACTTTCTATCAGAGAGAGAGAGAGAGGGAGAGACATAGAGATGGACAGAGAAACATGCACACGCCGCACGGCTTAGTACACTATAGCAAAAAGTGTCGTGACAACTTTTCGTTTGAATTTTTTGCGTCTAGCCTCTTTCGCAACGCGCGACAAGGAACTTCGTTCCAAAAACTGTCAAGTTCTGTGATCAATTTGTTATTTAAATTTTAAAATACCACTAATTTTCCCATTTCTTTGTGCCTCTTGTTGACGATTAAGCGGGATAAACTTCTTACGATTCTAGGGTCTCCTCTCCACAAAATGAATTACTGAGCTTGAGTCAATAAACAAAGTAAGTGACACTTTATATAGCATTGAATGCCCCGGAGAGCTCTTACGGAAAGAAACTCTTGAGAGTTTTGCTTAAGGACAACATTTAAGTAAACATCCTCTTACCGATTAATTTATAAGTACCTTGTTATTTAAGTTTGCTGTTCATTCGTGTATCGATTAATCATCGATTCATTGAAGAAGAAGAAGACCAGTGGGTCTTGAACACTTTTAACTCAGATACTTATCGGATACAAATGTTTCGGGCAGTATCTGAATCGAAAAGGACGGGAGACTACTGCACAATGCCACCAATGTAGATTCAAACTTCTGTATCCACCAGTACACGCTGAAGGATTGCCCTGCGTAAGAGTCTGAGCGTTGAGTCCTGGTCGGACAGGTCGGACGAAACCTGTAACCGTTAGTATTGATCACGGCAGCGCTGACGAGTGGTGAGGGATGGAAAGCCGCGGTCTCCTTCTGTGAGGATGTTATGCTCCAGAAGGAGTCGAGTCGGGAAAGGATCGGTCCCAATATTATCAGTATTGATCAGTATTTGTACATACAAATACTTACTTAAACGGGTAAAGGGTAATCATACATTATTATGCGGAGTTTTTGACTGATTCAATTGTTCAATATTGCACCTAAGGATTTTTTATATTACCTAGATATAATATACTTACATATATTAAATTTGATAATAACGCTTTTTGTACGTCTCAGTCGAGCCACAAATATATGTCAAAGTTCAAAAGATTAGGGTCCCGTAGCCAAACGGCAAAAAATGGAACCCTTATACATTCGCCATGTCTGTCTGTTTGTCTGTCCGTCCGTATGACACAGTCACTTTTTGCCGAAATTATAAGGACTATGTACTCTTGAATCTTTGTAAGTAGATATATTCTGTGAACTGCACTAAGATTTTTACAAATACGTGTGGCATATCTTGTGGTTACGTCTTCAAAAATGATATTGAGGTTTCCAATATCATTATTTTCTAAACTGAATTGAATTGATTTTTCGCGAGAGACACTTCCAAAGTGGTAAAATTGTTCGCCCTACTGTAACTTCTAAAACAAGAGAATGATAACACTAAAAAATATGTGATTGTACATTACAACGTAAACTTCTACCGAAAATAAGTATCGGTTACGGACCCCTTCGTGGGTGAATCTACCTCGCACTTGGGTACTTTTTTTTTAAATGTGTCAAGGAAATTTTAATGTTTTAAAAAGTATTTTATTGAACACTATTTCATTCATAACGAATTTCATCTTTTGCATTAAAAAATATACCACTGCCACAAAACTAGACAAAAACTCTAGTAGGTAGTAGGAGGCCCATTGAGGCAGGGTGACAGTTATTGTGGTAACTGTGTAAGCCTTACACTGTCACGATGACTGTCATGCCTTTTACGTCCCCAAGTGAGGTGTGAAAAAGCATCTCACGAGGCCGCCATAGTGTGGGTCACCATACTGCATTGTCTGCATTAGCAATGAATATGCTGACCACAACTCTTAGATTCTATTCATGCTCTCCATCAAGCAGAGTAGAGTCACTGGCACGTTCTTAATATAGGAAAAAAAAGATACCATACTGTATATGATTTAAATTCTGTAGGCGGCCAGCCCTACCGCGTGTTTACGTACCACGTAGCAGGTGCTTATTTACAAAACAAGCCCGAGTCACAATACTGTATAGATAATATTAACGTGGTTATCATAAATGAAATAATAAAATTCACACTTACTCGTAAAATGAACCTCGTAAGTTCTTAAATGACACTAGTGACAGCTGTCACAGAGATCAAGTTATATTCTAAGGAGTGTAAGAAACATTGTTGTATAATTTCATGCTTCTAGATATTTATTTATTTATTACTCATATAGAAAACTTATAGCTAGAAATATCAGAAAATTGGAAGAGATTAGTAATCTGACAGTCGACTACAAGTTTTCATTTATGATTATTTAGGTTAGAAACAAAATAATAAAATAAGAACAAAAAACGCACGATTAATAAGTACGAAATTCCACAATGGCTGCACAATTATAGATTCAATGTCATATTATGTCTACTTGACATAGCGGTTTCAGCAGTGCGTTGATCGATCAATCAGTCTCTTCTTTTATGGATGTAGATAACACAAGAGTTTATTAAGAGCTACTAAAGAAATACTGCTTTATTTTAAATTCTCACGTCTCCTACACGGTAGTCAGACAGTACTTTTTTTTAACGTGTGGCAACCCCCCTCGGGCCGTCACCCCACCGGAGTATACGGCGGGGTGGTGTGTCGGAATCGGACCGAATAAACTACACAGTGTGCCACTCGGCGCCTGACAAAGGAGGGATCCGGGAACCGCTGCTATTACGACATCCAGATCCCTCCTAGCGCCTGCCCGCTACCGCGGCCACTATCTGCGGGTAAACTCTCTATTTTAGGCGACATATGGTACTTGCGGACATCACTTCCTCACGGCTGGCCATTGTAGCGGATGGAGGGAAAAACCCGTCCCGTTCACCCGCGGCCACACTCATACGCATACATATATACATACTCATACGCGCATGCGCGCGCCTCCGCCGCCCCGTTCGCTGGCGGCGAATTGTCTCCGAGTGGAGATCGTCCTCACGGGCCTTCTCCGTCGGCTCCTTCTGTGAAATTAGGTCTTCGCAAAAGGTTGCGGCCGCGTTAAAACAGCCATCGCTAGCGTATGATGGCCGGTAGCGAGAGATCTCCTCCAAAAACAGCAGTGTGCTGAGCCGAGTCCTCACTGCAGTCGCAGTGGTGACAGGCGGGACTCAATTCCCTCCTGGCGACCTGCGTCAGTCGGAAGGAAAGGGTTCCGTGCTGTTGCCCTGCCCACTTGGTGATAACCGGCTGGAGAGCCTCCACGGCGGTAAAGCCAGCACGTGGAGCCTCCAGCCGGGACGACCAAGGAGCCATCGTGGCTTGACGATTGGCCTCACGTCACTCGCGTATCTCTTGGGGCGGGGGCCGTATGCCGCTTCCCACCCAGAAGTCAGCCGTTCGCTGATAAACTTCAGCGAGCACTTCCGCCTCCAAATCCCACGGAGGAGTGCCAAGCAAGGCACATGCCGCCTCGATCGATACGGTGCGGTAACCGCGTATAGCTCTAACCGCCAATATCTCTAAGGGCGCCAGAGGCGAGCCCTATTCTGGGCGGTCAGAGCCGCCGCCTACACCGGTGCACCATACAGGGCCATTGACCGAACAACCCTTGTGTATAGCCGTCTCGTCACGACGCTGGCTCCACCCAAATTGGCCAAGAGTCGCCCAAAGGCAGAAGCAGCGCCGACCAGCTTTGGAGAAAGCTGTCGGAAGTGCTCGTCGAAGAGCCACCTGCCATCGAGGATCAGGCTCAGATACTTCATCTGGGCCTGAACCGGTACGAGGACCGAATTAACTATGATGGACGCGCCAGGAGGTAGACCACGACGGGGCCCATGGAACAAAAGGGCCTCCGTCTTGTTCAGGGTCACCTGCAAACCCAGCGCCTCAATACGTCCGACCACCAGAGAGACACCCGTGGTGGCCAGGCACGCCGCCTCTTGAAAGCTCATCCCCAGGGCTGTGACCAATGTGTCATCTGCGTAACAAATTACGCCCAACCCGGGGGAAGACGACCTCGAAGGGCCCAGGCCTATCCCATATTCCACAGGAGTGGTTCGAGGGCAGACCCCTGTGGAACACCGCACGACATGGACCGCCGCCTCAGAATACCATTTCGGTCCTCGTACATGACAGTACGCTTCTCAAGATAGTTTGCCACAAGCCACCTCAGGTACTCAGGCACCCCGTGGTAGTGGAGTGCTTCCGTGATGCAGCTAAATGGCAGACTATTGAATGCGTTGGCGATGTCCAACGACACCGCCAACAGCACGCCGCCATAGCTCACCGCTTCTTCGGTAACGGCTCTCAGGCGCAACACAGCATCGACCGTCGAATGCCTCGCTCGAAAACCAAATTAGGCGTCCGACAGATCGAGACCATCCTCGCGGAGGTGCCGGACGATGCGGGCAGAGAGTATTCCCTCAAACAGTTTACACGCCTCGTCCAGCATCACGATAGGCCTATAGGCCGCTACCGAATTGGCAGGCCGTCCCGGCTTCCTTAATAGGACCAGCTTCCCGTTTTTCTAGCACTCAGGGAAGCGCCCGGACGCCAAGCTAGCGTGCAGGATCTCTCTGAGGCGGTCCGACAAGTGTTCGAGGGCTCGGGCCAGCACTCGGACAGATATCCCGTCTGGCCCCTGGGCAGTGTAAACAACCACCCCTACCTCCGATGCCCTGACGGGCGGAACATTGAACTGGTTCCCCCCGTCGTCGCCGACCGCTGATAATTATACTTATATATTTCTAAACATATACATAATAATATTAAAAATCACTTACACCCCACCCAGAACATAATTTACAATGATTTGTCCTTGGTGGGAATTCGACCCGGACTTAGCAGTCAGGGTTACTAACCGCTAGATCAACAGGCCCATCCTATTTTTAAATATTTATATGCTATCTTTGAAATCAAGCTTCATAAATAAGCAAAGTAAGAAAGCAATCTCACAATAGGTCAAGAAATTATATTCGTCCTTAATATCGTATCGGAGTGACGTCACCTATCTGTTGGACATGTTTTAATATGTCATAGTGGCAGCCTTACAATAAATGGTCGTGACATTCCTGTGGCATATTATCAAAGCGAGTTACGAGTTATGATTGTCCTGTAGACAGAACTGAGAATGTTCTGCGGTCTTGTCATTTTTATTTTGTTGTTAAGATCAGAGTAGAACATTGTAGATGTTTACGGTTTTATCCTGGACTAACTGTATACACAGATTTGTCTGTGTTTATTTATGATTGCTTCTCCGTTCTTTCGTATCGTATTGCCATGTTCTATAGGCGATATTATTCTTCCTTGAATATTCTATTCAATATAAAAATAATTTTGTAAATCTGTTTGACATTTTCAGAGATTACGATGCTTAAAGAAACACAAGAAACCCTTTAATTTTCAGAAAAGTGGACTTTTTGCTCGTGTCTGTGCGATTAATCCTTTAATTTCGGGTCTATATTCAAAACTTTTTTTATACTCTAAAGTGTGTACCTACTTATTGATTTAATGATTGTCATCGAATCAGAATCGGATTATGGGGTTCCAAAGAAATCCGAGTACTCCTAAATGTTTCATGTTTTTCTTAAGCCATCCGGATATTTCCGATTATTTGTCAACTTACATATGTTGAGCTTACAATTGCCGTTCAATTTTCATTTTGACCTACGTGTTTTGACTTTTAGACACGTTTGTACAAGATATTAATTTAGTGTTTGGTTACAAATATATATCATAAAAAAAGTATGAATGAGATTATAAAAAAAAATCATGTTTCTTACGCAATTATTTTTGTTTGTTACCTCAGAACTCTTTTATACTTATAACTTCTTGATAACAAAAAGCAGTCTAAATAGCTTACCATCCTTACAGAACGTATTAATTTGACTTTTATCTATTAAGGTATCATTTAGTCTCTAACAGGACATGTACGTGACTTGTATTTCGATCTTATATTATACTCGTACAGTTCATCGAATTAGGCTTTATACTTTGTGGTTTTCCATTTTCCGAGTTCATGTTTATGAACTTGTATGTTTTACATTCTTATATGTATGCAGAATGAAATAAATAAGGGTTATTCAAGATTTTTTCGATCATCTAAATGGAGCTACCGATATCTGAGAAAGCAATCAAAAGTGCTATAAAATATCTTCACGAAATGGCTTTCGGCGAAGTTTAATTAAGGATCGTGTATTGTGTTTCGGATTCAGTTTCTAATACAATCTTGTCAAAGTTTGTTTGTATATATATATGTATATTTTATATATATACTAACAAAGTTAAGATTATATGTATTAAGATTAGACAGTAGACGAGATATAGATAATTGACTTCACCAGTTGACTCAGGCGCGAAATATCACAAGTAAATTGCAATGTAACTATTTTTATGAAGATAGTCGCCAAACTTTGTGATGAAGAAATGTGACGGCGCAGATAAAGATAGGATATTTCTTAAAATTAAAAAAAAATACACAACTTATTCCAAATACGATCTCTTCAGAGAAACTTCGAGTATGGCTCTTTCTGTAGCACGCTAAGCGACTTTAAACTTGTGGATGAGCCGTACGTGTCCCTGTAGGACGCACTGATGGAAGACTTTCGTCTTTAGGCACTATGAGATTGACGAGAAGAAGGCTCGACGTAGCTTCCCAAATGCAGCCTAACACAGCTGAATTCTCCTGTTCACCTTATCTTCAAAGTTGTTTCTATTCCTGAAGAAGCAGGGACACATTAAACGCTCCTATTTTGCTATTTTGTTACATATATTTCAGAACAAATACAATTATATTTCTAAATATATAAAAAGATAGAAAAGAAAAATGTAAATACATCATCATCATCTCAGCCAAAAGACAACTGGACATAAGCCTACCCCAAGGCTCTGCACCATATACGGTGTCGTGTGTTGTTTGCCACCGTAAACGGTATGCTGTCGGCATCCCACAGTTTCCCGTGACCTCCACCAGATCGTTTTTATATTGAATCAACCTATCACCGTCCACTGCTGGATGAAGGTCTCCCCCAAGGAACGTCAACCATCCCGGTCTTGGCCAATTTGCATCCATCCGCTGCCAGCCAACTTCTTTAAATCGTCGGTCCATCGTGCCGCAGGGCGCCCTACACTATGTTTGCCCAATTGTGATATCCACTCTAATACACTTCGGCTCCAGCGACCATCGGTTCGTCTGGAGCCATGACCGTTATATACGCATTACAAATAGAGAAATGAAAAGGAATAATTGTGTAAGCTTAAAGACTACTAGATGATGACAAACACAACTACGACTGCGCCTCTTAAAAATAATTAATTTTCTCCGTTTGTTTCTGGGCTCATATTCAGCGTTACGTAATGTTATGTAGTCAATACCATTTGTGAGTAAAAGGGTTATCTAATTTTTAAAATAAAAATTAAAATAATAAAATAAATAAAATTTTTAAAATGAAAAAAGTATAAAAAAAAAAACAATTCCAACCAGTGTTGAATTCGAATTGAATAAAAATGTCAGATTGGCGTATTCAACCAAACAAATTCTTCAGCTTTATAATATTAGTATAGATGTAATATCAAGCTACAAAGACACCAGGTGAGGAGCAGTTCCCATAAACACAGACAAAAGAAGTGTTGGCGCCAGGCTGTCGGCCGACCATGAAAGATACCAGTCATGTCACGGTGACACATAGTCACTAGTAGAATTAACTGGAAACTAATGATTTCGAAGATTCCATTAAGGTTAGTAACACTGACTGCAAGACTGGACGTCATAAATTCGATTCCCGTCCAAGTCGAGTCAAGAATACGATTATTTGTTCGATGTCTGCGTGTTATATCACATCAACAACCTATAATAATCCATTGTTGGACATAGGCCTCTCTTTAGAAAGGAGGTTTTGGCCTGCTGGCTACGCTGGCCAGACGGGCTGCTATATGTCTGAGTGTATCATCAACAGCCTTTTACAATCCACTGCTGGACATAGGCCTCTCCTTAGCAAGGAGGTTTTGGCATACTATACCACGCTGGCCAGACGGATTGGAATAGAGTTTGTTTCAAGTTTTCCTTCTCTTTGTAATGATGTCTTGTATACTTTGTTTGATTAGTCGCCTTTTACGACACCCACGGGATGAATAGGGGTGGTAACACTATGTATTCTTAATCCGTCACCATACGGATAAGTGTAATTCATCTATAATCTGTATGTATTTAGAAATATTTAAATGCGAGATGTATCAAGTTATGTTAACTGCCTCGGTGGCGCAGCGCTAGTGAATGCGACTGCTGTGCTTGAGATCTCGGTTTCGAATCCTGGATCAGATCAAATGTTTGTATGATCTGCAAACATTTATTTCCAATTTTAGGAGTTAACTATGTATAATATGTATGTATTTACAAAAAAAAAGTATACAAGTATTCAGGCAGTCTAGTTATCAGAGCACAAGCTCTGCGTAATTTGACACTAGATGATGTTGTGTGTCAAATATCCGAAATATTTATTTATTTATTTATTATTATTATGTTTACGTACAAAGTTAAAAATATCAACAAAAATCACTTATTGCGTATCGTGCCTAAGTGGTAATCATTTTATTTAAGAGCCCTCCGTCCAACGCATTACCATTTAAATGAGTTTAGTCGTTGGATGCCGACGATGTTACACGAAATTGTATTAAATTACGTAGTAAGATGTTATTTCTAAATTTAGCTTGTTTTTCATAACTTACTCTTCAGCTGCTAAGTTTAAATTTTGATGTTATAAAAAGAATAATCAATACGATGCCGGCTTTGATAATTTATCTGTGAGTTTTATTTTAGAACGCAATTTATGTTTTTACTCAACTATAGCTCTTTTCAATAATAAATTTAAATATAACAAAGAATGTGAAACCTCAGTGTTTATGGTCTTAAATGACCATTTGTTGGGTGCTGAACGACCTCTACAGAGCTGGTGAGGTCATCTGTCACCCTTGCAGAAACATCCGAGGGAGTTATCAGCCAGCCACAGATGATATAGGGTTCGTAACCTTGTACCCCGGTTACTGGTATCAAAGGCGGTGTGTGGTGCTTAGTTGGTTCAAAAGTAATAGAGACACCCACCGTTCGTCTAGTGTGAGGTTTCCGAGAGGATTTCCGGATGAAAAAAGTGGTATTTTACTCCGAACTTATCAGGCCACTGCATCCTCCGTTGTGTTTACTTTCCTTAGACTTATCACTCACTTTGCCATGATCCTTACCTCCTTATTTATCTATACTTCTACAGGCAGCCAATTAAAATAAAAACAAACTAAATCCAAAGACTAAAACACAAAAAAAAACGAAAAGGTTTTCATAATTATGATATTTATCAATATTGACGATGATTGTCATGCCTTTTACGTACCCAAACGGGGCGTGAAAAAGCATCTCGCTTGGCCGCCATAGTGTAGATCATCATACGACATTATCATAGCATCCATGCATTCATGCTCTCATTTAGGTAGAATAGAATTTGTTAGGCAGGTTTTTAAAAAAAAATACTTACACAGACTATACACATACACACATATTGAAATGTACATAAAACTGAGGCCATTACATTGATTTCTGCTTGAAATAGCTTAGACGAACATGTTCACTTAATAATAGAAATTGTAATATCTTCGCTCCAATAGCTTCAAAGAATTGTAGATCAATAAACGTAAAACTTTCATATGGCATCAAATAATTTATGACCTGGCCACTGCCGGTGGAAGTTGAGCGACATCTACGGTCACGTAGTTTCATCAAATATTGTTGCAAACTACCATTGCCGTGGTATTAATTACATGTGTGTTTTGTGAATTCCTCTGTGATAAGATCTAACATATAAAAGTGATTTTGAATTTAATTTTTTTATTAGCAAGATTCGATCACGCAATTTCTTTAAACTGAAGAATAGGCCTTTATGCATGCGATAAGGTTGGCTAGTACATTCCAGAAGTGCAGAAGCGTCCTCAGGCATTCACCTGCTTTTAAGAGCGATTTTATAATAAGTACTAAACTCCTTCGCACTCCTCTCGGTTCATATGGGAGACCTCATTTTCTGTTTAGAAAAACCTTTTGCAAAGAGCACTGGTTTTCACATCTGTCATGTAATGAATGTCCTGTGATCAAGGTGAATGGTTGAGCAAAGCTCATTTGTACCCTAACAGCCTTTTACCCCAAAATTTCGTAGTAAATTTTTATCCCACTTACGTAGTAGTGGGCAAACCTATTACTATCAACCGGACTCTAGGAATTACATTGGGAAAATGGGCGAAATTAACAAATAACACAAATTATTTTACGTAATTTAAATTTAGGCAATAATTGCCCATCAAAGATTTTAAATGAACTAGTTCCGATGAACACTCACATAATGATGATGATGATGATGACCTAACTGGTGATAACCTCGACAAAATCTGTAGGACTAGTTATTTATAGACGTAACTTACACGATGTTTCATGTAAAGATTAAGACGTCTAGGTTTTATCCAACTTCTAAACTATACATCACCAAACAAGCCACAACTGGGTATGTTCTACAATTGATTTTATTGTTAATCTAATATCAGAGGCTATGTCTGTGCTATCTTTTTCCACTGACTGCCTCCGTAATCCCTTTGCGAAGTGGAGCGGTTAAATGTTCTTTCGAAAAGGGCCGTGGAACGTTCATATTGAATATAATATTTGAATGAATGCGTATCTAACACAGATGGATTTGAGACAGAAAGTATGTAAAATTGATTTTTATGGAATAGAAGACAAATGAGAATTGAGTCAGCTGATGATAAGTGAACACTTTCATTCATGAACACCTGCAACTCATGAGTCACTGAAGAGTGTTGCCTTAAAAATTGTGCCCATCTGATAACGGGCAAAGTGACCAAGCTACTTAGAAACGGTTACGGAGAAAGTTCGTTTCCTGCAAGCTGCCTAACGTCTGAAGGTGTTTTCGACGCTCATAGTAATCAACCTATGGGCTGATATGACTATTAGTACAATACTTGCCAAATCAACATCACACATTTATAAAAATCAATTACATTACTTATGAATTATTTATGCACTTATTTGTAACACGTTTCAACCTGATTTCGAATCGTAAAAACACCAAATTACACGCACCATAGAGTACCCTTGTTGTATCACTGACGTTTTATCGTTGATAATGGAGATAAGAAATTAATATAATATGTTTACTAGACCCGTGTACTATAGACAATATCTAAGTATGTACTTATCTGTTAATTACTATTGATTAGGAAATCCTCAGCTGAGAATATGATGTGATTTCTTTTTATTTTTTTCTTCCTGTTTTTACTTTATTCTCTAGTGGTCGGAGTTAGTAAGTTTTCATTTGTGTGGGTGTACCTAGTGCGTGTTCGTGTATATGTGGTTGTTATAGATTAGATTACACACTCGATGATCTTTTGTTTTTGTTTTCTATTGATACTGTTGTTTTACTTGCGTCATGTCCTCGTTTGTTCGTAATAAATTAAATGTATTCTACGTGTTTTTGGACACACCGAGAAATTATTATTTACTCAAAATAAAATGTTTTATTGGTAAGTTGGACTCATGAAATTATTACGTTCTGAATCAATAACTCCTACACTGTAGTTTTTAAAATGTAAACTTTGAATATTATAATCTTTTCTGCTCTCTTCACAGCGTGTGTCAATAGGACATCGGTTAACGTAACGGGAAAGTGTAGCAAACTATCAAGCTTATTTTAGTACTAGTTGTATTATTAATTATTTGTTTGTCGCTTACCATTTTTATAATCCATTATCGTATCGCATTCTTTGCTCAATAACGCCTCTCTGATTGTTGCCAAAAACCACCTAACACTCTTTAACAATATTATCTTTAATGTAATAGTATGTTAGTAGATACTACATATACAAACAATGAATCAAAGAACTCGGCACTTTGTAATTTTTTGAAATTAAAAAAGAATGTTTTATGGTGCTCTTTTCTGGTAAGTGAATGTGGCGACTTCCACATACAGCGAAAACAAAAATACATACTACAGCGCCACCTAGTGAAGATACATTAAACTGCGGGGTAATGAACTACGAAGTAACTACTAATCCCGTATCGCAATATAGACATTCTCATATACATACTCTCAAATAAAAATAGTTACTAATTTCTTAACATTTTCCTTTTTCAGTTGATCACCAAAAACGATCACCATGTTCGAGGGAGCGGTCGCCGGTATCCTGAACCGGCTGCTCGGCAAGTATGTACAGGACCTGGACACGGAGAACCTCAACGTTGGTATATTTTCCGGCAATGTGAACCTCACCGATCTCAAACTTAAACCTGAGGCTTTGGTAAGAAATTTATATTAATGACTATTTTACCCGCCTAGAGAGTTGTCAGAGTCAGATTCTGTATACACGTTAGTTGATGGCAAAACTGTTCGTATGCCTGTTCCTTTCAAAGTGCTTCTTACTATGATTATTCGATAATTTTCTATGATATAGTTCTGAAGTTAAGAAATGACTGTCCTCCGTAAGTAGGTCCTATTAATCAATAGTCACGCATTCCTGATCTCATAAGGCACTTAGAGCAATCTTCCGTCCCATTTTAGCAACAAACGAGTGTTTGGAAAGAAGTCCAGCCATGTTGTGAGTCCTCTACTGGTTGAATTTACATCTCCAGTTTGGCCACTACCTATTTCATCTCTAAACACTATGCTGAAACTATAGAACCTGTTTGATTTTGAATTATTTTTTGGAGTAACTCTACAACTAGTATGAAAATGAATTCACTCTTTTTTTGCAGTATGAACTGGATTTACCAATAGATGTGAAAATTGGTACAATTGGTCGCATAGGACTTCAAATTCCCTGGACCGGCCTATACACACAACCCGTAGTGGTACACATCGAAGATGTACTGGTTTTAGTGGGACCAGCTATATCAAACAGCTATTTCGATCCTGAACGTGAGAAGCGTTTAACCAGAGCTGCTAAGAGGAAGATTTTGCAAGACTTAGAAGCTGAGAGTGAGGTAAATAGATATAGTTCTAGTGGTTAGTGATAGTGACTATCAACCCACTCAATACAAACAATGATCGATCATGACTTGTTCTGTATCTGTCTGTAGTTTATCTACAAATATATAGATGTATTTATCAGTAGTGTCATTTTTTTTCCATGTTAAGAGTGTGTGTCAAAGTGACTCTACTCTGCCTGATGGAAAGCATGAATAGAATCCAAAAGTTGTGGCCACCATACTCATTGCAAATGCAGACAATACAGAATGGTGACCTACACTATGGCGGCCTAGTGAGATGCTTTTTCACGCCGCTTGGGTACGTAAAAGGCATGACAGTCATCGTGGCTGTGTAAGGTTCACACAATTACTACGATAACTGTCACCCTAGCATCAATGGGCCTCCGGCCTCGCATTCACAAACGAAACACGACATCACGGATGCTATCGCTTTAGGTTGGTCTTCTGTGGGAGGGTAGTACTGCCGCGGTCGAGCCGGCTCGTTCGTGCTGAAATCAGCGTGGCTCTACTATCTAAAAACCAAAAAAATTACCATAGCAGAACTCTGCCAATTTCATTAGGTCTATGCCATTACTTTTTCTATTCTTCTTGATGTGCAATTTTGCTTTTAGGTCCTTAAAGGCCCTCAAAATTTCTTCGAGCATCTGTTCACAGCGATCGTGAACAACATACAAATTTATGTGAGGAATGTTCACGTAAGATATGAAGACTCTATCAGTTCTAAAGACGGGCCGTTGGCCTGTGGACTGTGTCTCCTGAGTTTATCTATTGAAACTACCAATAGGTAAGTAGTACAGCTATATAGTGTCCGTTATTAATGTAGTAATGACTTTAGGAGATCGGTTACAATTCAAAACAGAATTTTGGAACCAGTTTCTAAAATAATTTTGGACGTTGAGTGTTTTTTGATCTCTTTCTGCGGAAGTCTATTTTAGATGTTTTAACAATCGTAGCGTAAATTTTATAGGATTAAATAAAACCTAATGGAAACATTGAATTAAGACAACACGCGACAGACATGGGTAACAATTTATATCATGTAAAATAATATTATTCCAGCAAATGGAAACCTTCCGTGACTCCACCAAACGCCTCCACGGTGTACCAGATGATGCGTGTGGAATCACTATCAGCGTATTGGAATCCCACAGCCACCGCCTTGGATGATAACGAGACTGCACATATTACTCCAATGCAGTACTATAACTGGAAGCACTATATGCTTACTGGACTCGACAAGTTTTCTATGCATCATGAGGACTTTGAGTTTTGTAAGTATTGCATAATTAGACGTACGATATGCATATATATGTACCTTTACTTAATATTGTGCTTTTACTTGTGGTCTCACAAGTCTTGCAGTTATCTAGCTTATAACTATTTATAAAAAAGAATTGACCGCAGCTATTGTGTGCTTATTTGCTCGATCGGTAATAAAAATTGCAGGAACGTATTTTGATAAATAACTCAACAGTGGAATCTTGATGCAAATCATGTTTTGTTATTGCTAAGTGAGTTCCACACTTCATTACATGCACCTTTTTTTCTTTTTTTTTCTGAGCGAACATTCCAACGGATACCACCGAAAGGTGGTTATGTCGGACTCGAACCAACTAAAAACCGCACGCCGTCTCAGGTACCAGTAGCCAAGGAACCGGGCGCACCCTAGAAAAGAAATCCCTGGAACCCCAACGTACCCCGGGCCTATTATATGCACCTATGATAAACTACAATTGTAATATACGGACGCCTTTGTTTCTTGTGATGTTTACTTTCGGGGTTTGCGGTGGTGTTGTGTCAGAATTGGACCGGCTAAAACCACACGGTGTTCTACTTTGCGCCTAAAATAGGAGAGTTCTTGGTACTGTTATTAAGCCATCCAGACCAATACACTCGTCAAATAGTTTATCAAAATCGATTCAGGTGTTCACAAATTTGTTTTAATCTGATTAAAAATTAACGGAATTGAATTTTGTTTTTGCATTTTTTTTAATGACACAACTGCCTGTTTTATTTTTGAATTGAGCAAAAGAAGATGCCTGTTTACAGTTTTTATTTTATAATTTTAGGCATTAAGTACAATGTATTTAATTTACTTTTCAGTACTCAAACCAGTGACCTGCAAAGTGAAGGTTCTAATTAACCGTTCGGGTGAGGCTCGCGTGCCGCGTCTGCTGCTGGACGCTGTACTTCAAGACAGTGCATTACAACTGTCTCGACGACAGTATCTGTCTATTAATAACCTATTGGCCTCGTTTACGAGAATTAAACTGAACAGGTACAGTTAATGTCATAGCTTCTCGTTTTTGTACCAAATTTGTCTAGTAATCTACTGTAAATTTAAAAAAAAAATTGACAATTTATTGAGACGTAAAAATAATTGCTCCTGTGTCGCGTGTAAGACCCCTACACAGAGCAAAGGAAAATTATTTTCTTTCCATAATATAGCTAAAAAACACGTTTAATTGCCTACTTTAGTACCTTTACCGATATATAGCATGGACGCACGGGTACACAACCTGAAGTCTCGCTGCCGTTTTCCATGCGACAGACGCAAAAGAAACTCTTTGCAATTTCAAACGTCTATTATAATGATATTTTACAATATATATAGGTATTCCTTAAAATAGGAAGAGGCAAATACTTAGCATAAAAGAATTCAATTAATGAAATGGTAAATAAGTGAACTGTAGTTGAAAGCTTAAATACCAAAAGCGACTTTGTTTTTCAGAAAATATCGCCATTTACATCCTGGCGTACCTTTATCCAAAGATATAAAGAAATGGTGGATTTACGCTTACAATGTCGTGGTGGAACAGCGCGTGAGACCCTACACGTGGGTTGCCATTAAGAAGCACAGAGAGACGTACAACTCTTACAAGCAGATTTATAAGAGTACGTTAAAGAGTCCCAACGATATTGAGCTGAAGTTGGATCTTCAGAAATGTGAAGACAGTCTGCCCATAGTTTCTGTGGTGATTGCAAGGGAACAGGCTAAATTTGAAGTAAGTTTTTTAGTTTTAACATAACCTGCGACTGAAATGCAAACAATAGATAGGAGAATATTAAAACTAACTACGAGTAAGAAACAGAAAGGAAAAAAGGTGAGTTTTTATTGCCAAGTTAGTATTATAGCCACCATTGAATATGGGATATTTGATAGAATGTAGCTACCAAAAACTGTAGGTTTTGTGTCTACTTGAATATTGTATGGTACATTCCTCCCTTTTCTATGGTCAGTCTGGTTCCTGGTGGATAGGGACTACGTTTGTCTCTTTGTCATATTGCTATTGATATCTCGGTTTTCAGCGCTTAATAAGTTATTTTTATGTTTGTTTAGCTTTTAGCACAAGAACCGGACCGCATAGAAATTGTAGAAACTGAATTCGACTGGTGGAAGCCGAGTAGTTCTCCAGTAGATAGTGACATAGAAGAACCCAAGGCTCATGTGGAGCTGTGTGTAAAAAGCGAAAGGAATAAGACTTTGTGGAGTCATTTGTCCAGTCCTGAAAAGAAACGGGTCTGTGAGCTCATTGGCTACGTAGAGGGTGCACCGCAGCCTGATAAATCAAAGCAGTATATTGGTGAGTTCTGAGGCAGAAACTATTTTCCATAGTTTTTTCCGCGTTAGTGGTCACTATGATGTTACGTCGACTTTTATTTTAATGTAATGTTACTTTATACCTACATATTTCTTAAGCATTAAGTATTGTTTCATGTTTTGTTTTTTGAATGGGTCTGTTGGTCTAGTGGTTGTAATTCTGACTGCAAAACCGGTGGTCGTGAGTTAATTCTCATCCAAGAC
Source organism: Hypercompe scribonia (assembly GCA_949316085.1). Lineage (NCBI taxonomy): Eukaryota > Metazoa > Arthropoda > Insecta > Lepidoptera > Erebidae > Hypercompe > Hypercompe scribonia. Next base: position 21,661,567 of record OX438980.1, on the reverse strand, counting down.
AAATATTTTGTGGTGCGCATGATCACTGGTTCTATGTATGAATGTAATTTATCTATAATGTGTATGTATTTATAAATATACGGTATGATTACCATAGTATAGGCTCTGCCTAATTTCGGATCAGATGGCCATGTGGTGGAATGATCCCCTTTTTTTTTGATATTTACAGAGTGATGTTTTAAATGCAAAACCTGGTCTAACACCAATAAACAATAATTATTTTACGATACTCTTTCTTGCAGAGCACAAAATAAACTTAACATTGGCGAACTGCTCATTGACACTGATGAACAGAAGTAAGGAAGTCCTCGTGGTGACCCTCACTCAATTTTTGGCCTCCATGGAGACGAGGCCAAGCGCAAAGGCCTACAAGGTACTCTCTGATTTTTTATGATGTTCTGACTAACAAAACAGAAGGCATGGATTTTACAGCAGAAAGAAGATTCTGCTGTAAAATTTATGCCTTCTGTTTTGAAGATTTGTTTGGTTAGTAACACTGCTTATCGGTGAATAAGCAGTGTTACTAACCAATTAAAGGGAAGACTAAAAGCCTCGTTTTCTAAACAAAGAAAATATGATTAACGTAATGAAAGAACAATTAAAGTTAAAGAAAAACAAATGTTTGTAAACATACTGCTTTAAGGCTAAGTCTAACTCACAAAGTTAATCGATAGTAATCATTTTGGTATCATTTTCAAGATCCTAATCCAATGTTTCCAGCTATCAGCTCGGGCCGAGTGTGTTGTAATCGAAGGAGTTACTTCAGACGGAGACCTCGTTCCCCTTCTTACTCCAGAACGTGGAACGGGAGTCACCAGTTCCAATTTACTGGCACTGGATGTGGAAAAGAACCCTTGCAATACTGAAGCGGATTACGGACTGTCCTGTCTCATGGAACCCGTGGAAATGGTTTACGTAGAGGTATTAACAAATAAAATCATTGCGAATCCAATTGTTATGGAATTTAATTACATGTTTTTAACTCTGTTGGCACATTGCGGTGGTTTTACATGTCTTGTAGGTAGCTAAGATTAGGTGTGGACTTAATATTTCACGTCCATTTCACATACGTATTTAGCATAGCCCTTAAGCCCTGTTCTTCTCCTAAGGATTGTAATATTACGTTACCACCCGAAGAGATACAAGAACTCTTTCGTGGTTTGTCCAAAAGAGCAATGTGTATTATTGGAAGATAGTTTTCTATCAGAATCGTGGTACTGTCAGCGATGGATCGAAATACATACACATATGGGTACACAACATTACTATCGATATTTATAATTTTAATTAATGAAGTCATTTTTTGTTAACAGCATTCAATCACAGAGCTGATCAACTTCTTCCAAACTCACTCCATGACATCTGAGGAGTTGGTTGCGGAAGTATCGGAGACTATGTACAGGGCTGCGGGAGTCAGCAGGTCGCTTCTGGTGTATGCTATAAGCAGGAGGAAGGTGTTCCATCTGAATGTAGATGTGAAAGGACCTTGTATCGTCGTGCCGGAGCATGGATGTGTGCATAAGTAAATTTTTTTACACATCTTCTCAGTGGTGGTAGTATGGTATGCTGAAATCTTGGGTTCAAGGTTGAGACTGACCTACGATCAGCAAATTTGGACTTTGAGTGTTTTCGATGTTTATTTATAATATTTATGTATTTACGAAAGAAAGTAAATAAGTACACTATCAGTAAATCTAATTTTATAGAACAAGTTTTACTTAGTTTGAAACTAGATGGCGTTGTGTGTCAAATACCTGAAAAGGTTTATTACCTATTCTTACCTACTCTAGCAATAATTTTATGTCAGGACAATAATTCGAGGATTACACTATTTCTAGTCCATGTGGCTATCGAATCCTATAACTTGATGCAGCTAGAGAGCCAGTGTCTAAGCTAGGTCACTTGAAAGAATATGTTCCGTTTTCACAGATCTGGTCGGGTGATGATCTTAGACATTAGCCGCATTATAGTCAAATCCGATCTGCAACCGTCCAATTTGACTCTAGAGGACGCCACTTGTATGGAATTGGAGGAAAGGTTATATGACAGACTGCACGCTGAATGCTCTTGTCAGGTACATAATTTACTAATGTTTTATTGAACCAAAGTATATTTAATAGTAAAACTTCAGTGAGACAAAAGAAAAAGAGAGGAAGAGGAGAGAGAGAGAGAGAGGAAGGAAGCAAGAAAGTTTTCTCTTTCTTGCTTCCTTCCTCTCTCTCTCAGTAATCATACAGATCTCTTGATGGTAAGGGACTACCGCCGCCTAGGTCAAAAGTCAGAGTCAAAAGTGTGTAACTAGGCATAAGAAAGAAAGTCTGTTTAATGTATCCATTGCTCTACTAGTTGCCACTATTAATACTCATCAATATTTAATTTGACATTTTTTAACGTCGAACACCTCTAGGTTTTATTCAGCGAATGGACAGACGCGTGGAGGGAATCTCGTCGTCACGCAGACTCCGAACTGCATCTCATACCGAAAATTAAGATGCAAGTGGTTTTCTCCAACAGTATTAAAAAAGATTACAAGTTATTGCCAAAGTAAGTTTTAAATTGAAACTTTAGAAATATTTTTATACTTGGCTTGCTGTTAATTTATATCAGATATCAAAACACTTAAATTTTTAAAAAATATCATTATTATAAATATTGAAAAACATTTGATGATTTGATTTGATTTGATTTTGATTTGATTTGACGAAGCCAAAGAACATTTCAGCATCCGGACGTCGAACTAAAAAAGTTGCTCCTGTTCGGCATGTCTGAATATTTGACCTATCTCGGTATTGCTTTCTGCACTATTATTTTTAAGATTACTTTATAATTTCTCCAACATTCATAGGTACAAGCTAAATATATCACTAACGAGTTTCAAACTGAATCTGTCCGACCACATCATTGGACTTCTCTTGGACTTCTGTGATAATCTGCCGGTCCCTGTTCCTAATACGGTTCCTGTCTCCTTCATGGATTCTGGTGATTATACTGAAGATGCAGAGGAACCAGAGCTTATAGAATTATTAGTAATGGACAGGGTGACTGCCGACCCTGAATACAAAGATCTGATTAAACTGCGTCAGAAGATTGTAGCTGCCTACTTACTTAGGAACAGGTGGGTAAATACTGTCGAAGGACTTTTTTTTAGGTTGATAATCCTCGTTCAATGTTATGCTGTTTAAGTAATTTGAGTTAAAAGATGTTAAATCATTGAATTCTTACGATTACTTTAATTCATCAGCAGTTTCAACAACTTACTTCATCTGATTTTATTCCTGGTAATTTGAACTGAAATTACATAGAAATTTTTTTTTGGAATTCAATACAACAATAGTTTAATTTCGAAGCGAGCACGATTTTGTTTTTAATAAACTCGGTGCCTGGTTAACGATAATCCTAAGCTTATCCTGCATAGATTGCATATATTCGTTACTTACAGGGCAGCAGAGACTACTTTCGATAAAGCCGATGCAAAGACAGGTTTCCAGGCGGCACAACAAGCATCCGCGACATCTGAACATAGCGATGAGGACATGGAAGTATACGCTAGGACAGTTGACCTGCCAGGTTTCGAAGACAACGTGTCTCCTAGCAACAATATTAACACGTTGCTGAGATTTATTGTTGGTAAGTCAAGCTGAGTGAAAATGTAGTGAAATTAGCAATTTTGAGTAACACTGTGGAGGATAAGCAGATTAACTTATCTATCATTCAGGGAATTATTCTGGGAATATTAAGTCATAACCGGTTTATACATATGTATATAAACCTTTGCTAAGAAGAGGCCTATGTCCAGCTGTGGCCTGAAAAAGGCTGTTGATAACTGGATATCTTGGTATAAGATTCCCTTTATATTAAAGACCTGCTTGTCGCATTACTTGTTTGTATATGTGATTATGAATGTTAATTTTTAGGTGAAATTGTTATCAACCTCGCCCGTTCCACCGATCAATCTGAAAAACCTTACATCATGTTGAGCATCACAAAAGTGTGCCTGGATGTAGCTCTCATGGAGTACGGCCCAGCAGTCCAGTTATCTATTAGTCAAGTGTTACTGACAGATAAGCAGCACCACAGCAGTACAGGACAATACTTGGAATTGATTACCAGTTCTGGAGAACTCTTCAATATGTTGTATAGAAAAGTAAGTTACGCTATTGAAAGAGATGCTTTGCTTTGGATATTCAAGCTCGGAATATAGAATTAATATGAATAATTATATATAAGTGTGTAGATATAATAATTTTGAACATTATTGTTTCAATATAGAACTTCATTTTGCTTGAATCAATCTATTTATAAAATAACGAAAATAAGTTTTTAATCCTTGCTGTAGCGTGTTTGGGTGATGGAAGGAAACAAACGCTGAAAAATTATTATCAAGTTGGATTTGAGATTAGAGCCGAAGCATTAATTATATTTACACATATTCCAGGTTCGTGCCGACTGTCCCGAGTTCCGTTCCCACTTTCACAACGTGGAACAGGCTCTGGTGGCCGACCTCGGTCATCTCTCATTGCTGTTGCATGCTCTGGCTCTACGAACCCTCATCAAATATCTCCAGTATATTTATGATAAGTAAGTCTAAGTTACAACTAACAAAAACGGAATAAACCAACATAAAATATTACCATCAGTATTATCATAATCTCCTGTTCTGTACCTACAATTTTTGTCTCTGTTGATTACAAAAAATATCTCATCAAGTCGATTACTTTAATTTTTTAAATTCATTAATTCTAGTACATTAAGTTTTGATATCACTATCATCACATGCATAGCCTACGAGGCATATTGGTGAATCTAAAGATTCAAGTATTTTGACGTGATGTGCTCATTAATTAAATTGATACTTGAAAAAGTTAATCATCTGCAAGTACCGTGACCTCTTATTTTGCTATTTCTTTACCCATCGTGTGTGTATCATATTTACGAAAATGTCACTTCAGAATGGTATCTTAAAAATAATCTAGAAACAATAAATATTGGGCTCATTTAACCAGTTCCTGATGAAGTTTCAGATACATATCTGCAATATTAACTACTGGATTAGTAGTTAACAGATAAAATTTAATGACACATATGATGTATGCCTAACATATCTAACTCTATCCAAGACATGTGAAACCAAGATCTGTAGTTATTTGACAGATAATTGGACATCAGTCTATCAGAGACTTTATTAGCAAGTGATGAAACTGGTTCTCAACGTCTTAATTTCAGTGTTATTTTTAAATGATACACCCACTTATATAATACTTTTATGCGTTTCTTCTTATTCAATTCTGTTAACCGGATGCTCATGATGTTATTCTGAATGGGACATGAAATAATAATAATAACAGTTTATTTTCTCTTCACAAAAATGGTTCTCACTGTAATAATACATTGGAGTCAGACATCGCATTTTGTGAGAGACTGGTACCTGTGATAGGTATAAGATACCTGTGTTACAGGTCATCAGGTCCCCATACCACTTAGTTTACATGTAAGTTAACATTTTAGACAGATGATATGATATACATACTGGAGAAGGAGAAAATTAAAAATTAAGCATTAACTTGAACATTACAATCGTTACTGTGTGTGTGTCTGTGTGTGTATGTGTGTGTATGCGTGTGAGTGTGCGTATGTGAATGCGTAAGTTAGCAAGTGTGTAGGAATATATTTCAATCACTTAATTATTATTATGTCATTACTAAAGCAACAATCAAAAAACCATTATGATTATTTTCCAAATTGAGTGGAGAGTCCTCTATACGTCAAGTTACTTTCACTGAAAATAAAAATTTTGTAACATTTTCAGAATCCAAAATCGTCATACTTTAAATTTGAAAGGTGTGGTCTTGCCTAAGACTCGATCTCTATGGGATTACATGATGCAGCCGGAAGCCGACCCGCCTGTTCCATCTGGTGCTACAAAGTTCAGCTACTCTGCCAGGTATTGACTCATTGCAAAATTTATTGTCTTCTTACCCACATAGCAGAATTCTTATATGTTTATAAATCTGCGTGGATTGTTCTCTGTGCCTATATGCTCTGTTTGCGCGATATGTTTAAAAATCCCGTCGGGTCATCTTCCGCTGAGGTTTGTGTCTCGCGTCGCAAGATGTCGACAACGAACTGAATAAAATCATACCGGTGAAACCCAGTTTTTGCCTTGTGTCGGCTACTTTTTGCGAATTTAAATATAATTCGAGACTTATTCATGTAAAAAAAGTATGAAACTTTATATGTCAAGTTGATAATTTTAATAATGGTAACCCTCATCCCTGTCTCAGGGCATCTTCAATATCAATGAAATTATGCCACCTGGAATCGTCGATACTGGAAATGAGGCTAACCTCTTTAGAAAGTGACTGCGTGTTCCGCGCCAACGACCGGATGATCTTCAAGTTGTACTTAAGTTCACTACACGTCGATGACTTGTCTGAAGCTACTCTGTATCCCAAGGTATCGAAAATTTTGTTCAAACCTTTAGTCAAAATCTGTTTAATGTCTTTTTCTGTCTTCCAATATTTATTATTTGTGTTAGTTTTCTGATTCCTAGTTATCCGTATGTAACTGCATGTTCATGCAATATGGAGGAACAGATGTAATATCTTCTCTACACGAAGGGATCCTCATGCAATTGTTTTTTTTTTAATTACAATTTAATTTTATTTCGCTAATGCTAGAAATCCTAAAGCATCTTAAAATACCATATTTTTAACAAATGCTTGCTCGAGAACTGGTTCTTTTTATTGAAATCCCTGATGTCTGTAGCTGGTATGGCCGGACGAAGACAAGGTCCTGGAGCTGAAGTACGTGCGGGCGGCGGCTCGAGTGTACGGCGCGGGCGTGGGCGACGCTGACGAGGCTCGCGCCATGAAGGCGCACGGCGAGCTGCGCGTGTGCGTGGGGCGGCTGCACCTCGTGCTCTTCTGCTGCGTCGCGCACCACCTGCAGGTGACGCTCCGCGCCAACTGCACTGTGTACTGTCACATCATCATCAACGACAACATTCGACAACCTTCCAACCTGTATTCGTTCCTTTTGCCTTTCCCCTGAGTTTTAATTGTGCCTTACGAGATATTTAGTTACGGCAACCACTTTTGTTAACGTTCGATATATTCTAAATTTTCAATAAGTTACCTGCCATCCATTTCGACTTCTTTAGTGGACATCCAAATTGACTTAGTCATACTTTTGTGGTGATAATTTGAAAAAAAGTGTCGTCGCAAATTACCCAAATATATGAAATCCAAGATATTAAGTAATCTTATTTCCAACACCTAAATGCTTTTTCCAAGACTCAATTTACCATCACACAACAATAACACTTGGAACTTTCTACACAATTTAAAGGTTTAGCACATTTTTTACTAAGATCCACAGTGTTATATTTAGCATGACCAAAACCCACGGCCATTAATCTAATCTGTTTTTTCTTTACAGCAATTCTTAGAGCCACTGGTACCAAGCTCGGTAGCTTCGGAGGCAGCATTGGCAGCAGAACGTGCTGCTGAGAAACAGGCTCAGGGTATTCGCAGTTGGAGTACAAGATTAAATCTTGTCATTGAAGTACGTTCGAGATCGTTTGCTATCTTAATTATCATTATCATTTACCTGATCTTATCTTAATTTTATTTGGGGTCAGCGCGCTAACTGTTTTGACTGGTATGACTGGGAACCTGCTTGATGAAAACAAAACAAGTCGTAAATGAAACGAATATGTCGAGGAAATGGAAGAGAGACACCGTAAGCCTTGCATAGAAATATGGAGGAATGGGCGCCATGTCCCCCTAACCAGGCGAGGTGATCATGTCTAACAAGCTGACAGTTGCTTGTGATATAGGATTGACAGTTATTCCATAGTTCGTTCCTCCGTAGTCGGTGTGTCTTCGCTGTAGTATGTCTTTGTTTTTAGCGTCGTATGTGGAGGTCGCCCCAGGGCCATGGAAGTTCTTAGATTTTTTATCAGTTATATAATATTTACTGTTACTATTTTCTCTGCAGATCCATGCACCAGTGTTACTGTTACCACAAAAACCTTCATCACCTAATCTTCTGGTTCTAAACATGGGTAAGTTAAGTGAAAAGTTGTCGGTTTTCTAATGAAATCTTATAATTAACTGAATTTCAATACCACTTATTCAGCTTTGTAAATGGGAAGATTTAGTACCTTGGTATATCAACACATTTTTTATCTTCCAGGTGATCTTCTCATTGAAAACTTCTTTAAACAACTCACGACATATCAAGAAGCGATAAGCCCCTTTCAAAGTCCTATCATTGACAACATACTTATTAAACTAGAGAACCTCACTTTCTCTAGAGCCGTTATGACTATAGCTGGGACCTTGGAAGTGCAGGTAAGATATGCACATTTCAATCTTTTTGGGAGACTCCACTTGATCTGATCAAACATTATCAGGGGTGAAGTAATTAGCAAAGAGTAGAATTGGACTCGACTGTACATTGAATTAGTTTAATAGGTTAATTTTATGGTTAACCTGAATGACACACCAGTAGAGAAATGCCAAGTGGCCTCAGTCACTCGGTGAACAATAATGAGAAAAATTAAAGGGTTACACCTGTTTTATTTAACACTTTATTCTCTATGAAGTTGTAAAATCACTCCAGTCGAACCTGACCTTAATATATGAGGGTCGAAATAGCGGGTGTACCATGGCGCATTAAATTGTACTAATTATCAAAAAAGCCCTAAAATGTGCTATTTTTTACCTAGCTTTATAAAACCTGTGGTACATCCGTCATTTAGACTCTTATCTTTATATATCATACACTCCCACTACAACTTGTCATAATTCGTAGTCACTTAAATCAAGCAGACATAAACACATTGAAAAATTTATCACCAGGAGCCAATCTTAGAGCCAGTGTCAATCCGCTGCGATATGAAACGTGCGGTGTGCTACCAGCAGCTGGTCACCATTAGCGCTTACCGCGAACTCCTCGCTTGTGAAGCAGATGTAGCCGTGGATACTGTATTGCTCAACGTTGGACAAAAAGATTTGGCCACCATGATGGCTGTGTGGACTGACAACCTTAGCGAGGGACATTATATTGGTATGGCAATTTACCTGAAAATTCTGTTCCACCAAAACAAGTAATTCATAATATCACTGATAGAACCATCCTAAAAAAAGAGTAGATGCATTTACGTCCAATTATGTATTCACACTTTGTTAGACCGTTCGACTTACTGTATGCGAAAATTAAAGAAACAAAGATCCTTCATCAGTGCATTGCATGCAGGATGCAGTTTTTAAGAATTTTGAAATTATGTAATATAGAGTATATTTTTTTCAGGGAGTGTTGTGCCAAGTTCTCCAGTAGATGCAGCACCGTCTGACTCCACTGTGAAGAAACTGCAAGCTTTCTTTGCCCAAGGAGAACCTATTCGAAAAGAAGCAGTGATCAGGTCAGCAATAAGTTTGTGTATATTAATTTTTATTAGTTTATCTTTATTGACGACTTGCTAGTATTGAAGAACTATTTCGCTAAGCACAAATCAGGGATAAGTACGCCGAGCTGACGGCCAACTCCAATAGTGGAGAGGCACTGGAAGAGAGAAAGAGAGAGTTGTCATTAGTACACATGTTAATAGAAACAAAACAAAAATCTTGCGATATAAAAGAAAAAAAAACAATCTTATGAATAGGGGATATTTAATTATGTATCATGTTCTTGATTATTTATTCATTTAAGAAGATATCCTGTTAAACAGTTGACTCATTCTAAATTAATAATATTCTAGATTTATTCTCGATGGCTTGGAGTTAAAATTATTCTCTGACATGGACGAAGTCTTAAGTTCTCCAGTAAGAGATCTAAATCACGGTCTAGCAAAACTCACAGCTGGGGAAGCGACATTACAACTGGAGTACAGCTCTGATAGCAGCATGGAACTTAAAGCTAGTCTTCAGAGTCTACTTGTGGAAGACATCCGGCCTGATCCTAGTATTGTCATTAAGAGGTAAGGGGACATGTACGAGTACTTCTGTTTTCTTCTCCCAATACTATTATTAGTGACAGATTTAAACTAAATATCGTTTCTTGCAGGATTTTCCAGTCCCAAGGTGGTATTTCAGGTGCCCACGATGCGTGTATTTCAGTTCGTCGTCCTCCCCTCGTCGATGCAAGTCTCAGAGTAACTGGGGCTAGAGCACGACATGCAGACGTAAGAGTTGACAAGACGAGGGTAAATTTGGCTTTGCCTTTTCTATTACAATTGGCAAGGACCTTGCTGGATGCTATGCCTGGTGAGTCTCAACGTGTCTGTTAACAAACTGTTAAATAAATACAAAGAAGTCATAAGACTAACCAAAAATTCAATGTTAACACCATATCACATTTTAAATCCTGTTTTTTGCAAGTTGAAATAAACTAGCATAAGACATTAACAGCAGCAATTAAACAGTAATAATGACAAACAAAATCCATCCAATATGCAGTTTGTGCTAAAATCAAGAAACCTGGTTTCGTGTGACCTATTTGCTACACTAAACTTCTATTACTATCAATGTTTTCTTCTGTAATGATAGGTGAAAAGACTATGGAAGGAGGTGTGGTCAACCATGGTTATGTTGGTGACATGCATCCATCTAAACCTGGTAATAACAATCGCTCTACCAGACTGCCTAGCTCTAGTGATTCTACCAGTGGATATTATTCCACAGGTGAGTATTGGTGGAACAACCAGGCAAATATTATTAAGTACACATACATATGTGTTCGTGTAGTATAATATTGAAAGAAAATTTATTTTCTTTTCAGCAAATTCAGTATCAGAGGAGCAACCAGGCCTATCAATATCAATCCAATTCCGGCAGCCAGAAGTTATGTTCTTTACAGACCTCACAAAAACCGAAGGTCATGCACTCCTTCTGCGAACAGAACTACTCATTGACTACTCTTGTCACTCGAACAGCGAGTCTTTAGTAGTTTCCTTAGCAGGACTCCAGGTCATGTCGAAACTTCAGTCAAAGCTAAAGAATCTTCCTCCACAGATCGTTTTGAAACCTTGTGATGTGGAGTTCTCAAAGTCTTTCAAGAATATTGAAGAAGGCGTCAGAGTGAAGCTAACTGTTTCAGATGTTGAAGTTCACATTGCAGCGACTACAGTGCACACAGTAGTAGGTAAGAATGTTCAAGAATCTTCCTTATCTGCAGCACTGCTTTGTTGATAAAACAAAACAGATAATATATAATAATCAATGTTTCTTTGTATTTTGTGATGATTGGATAAACTACAGTTCATTAGATCATCATTAAACTTGCACACGCTTTTCATATAAGTTATACATCAATGGATAGACGCGATTTTTTATTGTATTCTGAAAAAATGTTACTAGTAATCCTTTACAAGAAACTTTTCAACAGATATCGTCGACGAAATAACATCAGAGTTGGCCATTCCTGATGAAAAAGAACTCTTCAATTTCGCTACATACAATCCCAAAATGGAAAAGGACGACGATCTGTGGTCACCAAAGAAATTAACTCCTTATGTGGTGCTGAACCCTGAGGACAGCTATGCTCAACCGAAATACCCTTGCATGAGACCCAGTGAAAGTTTCACTGTGACAATTCCATGTATCAGGCTGATATTTGAGATAGAGCACACTGTCAGGGTACCTGTGTTGATGTGCAAGGTAACTATATTATTCTGTCTAACTATTGCAAAGAAATCGGGCCTTGCGATGGTGAACATCTGTTCCCGTTGCCTGCAAACATCTCCTAGCACATCACCATAATAATCATCACCTCAGCTAAAAGACGTACTACCACTGCTAGTCATAGGCCTCCCCCAAGGTTCTCCACAACAGCCGGTCTCGTACCGCCCACGTCCAACTACTTCCCGCGACCTTTACGAGATCGTCGGACCGCCTTGGGAGGGCAGAAGCACATTATTTTACATTTAATGACTTACATATTCCTGAAGTCTGTATACAACTCGTGCTTGTACTATACCTAAAGCAAATAATATACGCATCAAAATTGTTTAAAGTAAGTCCATCAAACTACACACATTAACGTCATAGTAACATCAATTTTTTTAATGATTCATCTCAACTTGATTTTTACTTGACAATTAACTAAGAAAAAAACATAAAATTCCTTACAAATGTCCGATATAACTGTCCATCTGGCATCTTTCGGTATATTTTATAATAGATATTAAATGTCTACCTTTACTTTACTAAGAATCTCTCTCCCTCTCTCTCTTTAGATGAAGACAGAATTGTCTCTCTATGACTGGTCACAACAACTTCACGGCACAGCATCGTTGAGTGTCTTGGCTTCGTGTTACAACGAGAAAGTGGATGCGTGGGAACCGCTTATCGAACCGGTGGTTCAAAATGAAAATATTTATAGACCTTGGGAAATTACAGCTACACTATTTCAGGTTAGTCACTTTATCAAAACTGTATGTATGTCTAGTTTACAGTGAGTACCTTGAAACCTAAAACTGGGTTTATTAACAAAAAAATTTTTTTCTCAGTCCAAAGCTTACCCAATGTCGTCACGCTTAGATTCAACGATACAACATGAGATCGAAGCCGACACTTCCATTGCATCAGACCAATCTCGAAAATCGAAGAAGAGGAACGGTTTTGAATCTGAAACTTCTGCTGATGAATACGATACTGACAATGAAATGACTTTTATTAGGAATCCAAATGGAAGAGAAAGCAAGCACTATAACGTTGATTTTAGTGCGGGACATATGTCTTTCTTGGGATTGGTAGACGCAGATGAATCAGATTCAGAGAATGAGAGTGGTCTTATGGATAAGCTAGCAACGGCCATTGGACATTTGTTTACTGAGTAAGTCGGCTCAAGTTTTATAAAAATACCTCTAATTTGTGCTATATTTAAACTGATAATAGAGAAAATCTTGTATTTTATAATAATCACTCCCTTTGTTAAATGGCTATAAATATTTTCTAGTTAACTATGTAGAAATTAAATAAGAATCTTTTTAGATGATTGAGTATAATATTTTTATTTCATTCATTATAGCGACTCAAGTGCAGAAGAGGGAAGTAATAATGAAGATTCTTCGGCTCCTGAAAATAGTGAGGTAGAAATTGGCAGTGATCATGAAGACAATGAGAAAGCGGTTACTTTTACAGATGGAGAGGTTAAGAGCAAGAAGGAAGTTGAACATAAGACTGTTACATTACAGGTTAGTGTTTTAACGCCAGCTGTAAAAAATCATTAACTATCTAAAGCGCTGTTCTCCCTGATTTTATGACCATAAAAATAAATCATGCTTGTTAGCCAAGCGATTTGAGTCACTAGTTCTCGTGATCAACAAGTTTTGGTGCCAACGTCACCTTGGTATGATCATAATATTGGCAGGTGAATAATGTTACATTTTTTTCTTTGTGCCTTTATCTATTGTCACATCTGTTTTGTGACTTTATAGGATCCAGTTCGAGAAGACAGTGTAGATTCAGGCCTAGATACCGAAAGTTTTGTGGACAAAACTTGTACCTATATTGCAATCGAAGCTAAGGACATGCTAAATGTTACTATCACTCCAGCTGGGGCTAAGAGTCTGTTGGATTTAGCAGCTGCTTGCACAGACAGAACTGCTGTAGTTACTGCCATAGTCACCAGTGAAAGTGGACTACTTCTTGTTAATGACATAGGTGAGTAATGATATCACATTTAATTTGGATAGAAAATTTTAAAATGCCGTACATTACGCATAAAAAATAATGAAAATGATCACAATATTAACGGTAATTTAAATTTTTAGGACCCGGATCAACGGTTCATTTGAAAACCAAATCAGAAACTGATTTGGCCGGAAACGAGAGAATTATAGCAATAGCTGATTACGATGTTGATACCAGCCGTCCTAGTACTCCAGGTAAATGAATGATGAATGATCAATAAAAGAACGATCAAATAAATACCAAATTTAAATTAGTTTCTTTGACGAATACTTTGACGTCGTTATTGGTTACAGGTTGTGACACATCATCAGGTGATATTTTAGATGAGCCCATGATAAAATCTAAAACCGAAATAACTGATGTCAGCGATGAATGGGATTGGTTAGTCACTTCTTAGCAATTGTCGTGATAAAACGTGAATATTATTGTATTTCTACCCACATGATCTGGTTTTACAGTTTCGAGGGTGGCTTTGCTGGTGGATCACCATATGCCCCGCCTGCTAGTGCTTGGTCGCCAACCCCACCCGCACAACCTTCAGTACTGCACTCTGCACTCACTGATATGACTTTAACCGTCAGATTACATGATCTAGACAATCTTACAGTAAGTAAAGAAACTTTATATCACACCCGTAAAATAATACTAAAATAACAGCTCTAATTATCTACTATATTTTATTGTTTGTGAAAATAGATCCTGTGTCCCCAACGAAACGCATCCAAAATGCACGTTTTGCATCCCAGTAAGAATTCAACGAGATACTATATTGTGGTTGAAAGAACATCAAAATATAACAATAAGAAAATAGTGGTCCGATCACCGCTGCAGGTAAATTAATAAATGAACTGGCTAAAGCTGTGACACTTTTAGGCCTTTCAGAATCCTAAAATAGAGAGAAAGAGTATTCTAAAAATATCAATTCAATTCAATTTTGCTTTTAATTTTTGATGGACTTAATCGGCATCTCAAATTATCATAATTTTACAGGTTCGAAACGAAACATCCTACGCTTTGGAACTATTTTATAAGAAGACTGATTTACAAGCCGTGGAGGTTGAACTGATAGGTTCTTTAACTAACCCCTTTGACGACAAGATGCGTCTAGCAGTAATCGCACCACAGGAAACGTACAACGTGCCGCTTTATATAGCGTATCATTGCAAGCTGTTCCTGTTGCCGTCTAATTTCGAGTCAGTAATTGTTTAAATCATCTATTGTTTTTTCTTTGCCTTTAATATTTCTGAGAATCGAACAAATCGAATTGATGTAATTGAAACTTGCTGTAGTCTAACCAGAGGACATAGAATATTAAATAGAGATAAATTTTTAGATTTGTAAGTAGCATTTGATACTTTTATAATAGATTATATGTAATTGTTACAGAAAAAGTTTTGCTTTAATTTATATTTATACACGTGGCAGGTTTTTGATAAACTTGACCACGGAAGCATGAATTTGACTTGATAGCGACGAGTAAATTAACTAAGTCTGATATAGTTAATATAAAAAATTTGGAGTTTAGTAATCTCAAAATTGTAATATTCAATTTAACAATGTGTTAGCTAATGGAAGTTTAACAAATAGTAGGGCAAGTATTTTAATTTTTAACTTGTGTAATTAGGCCATAACATCAGTATAATGTTACACTTGTTGATCAGGAGTTACCAAACAGCCACACAAGGTATCTGGTGGATGGAACTGGCGAATGACGTCGGCATACCTCGTGATATGATTTGTCCAGCTAAGGCTGGCGAGGACAAAAGAATTTTCGCTATGAGGATACTACCAGTTGAAGGTACAACAACACATTTTTAAAAGGACTATGAATGTGTGGTATTTTGTTTGTTGAATAATTAACACATACGTCAAACATTATTACCACAGAGTAAGTGTTCAATAACAAGATGAATTTTTAATCTTGTAAATGTATTGTGTGGATACAGGCTATTTCCAATAGACCCTATTGGGAGCAAATAATTCTATATAAGATTATGATAATTTCTTATAATATCCAGTTAAAGGACGTGAAAATCGCCGAGAGAGTTTGTTTAGGTGTAACTCATGTTTACACTTACAAGGAGGATCAATTACAAGCTAATTTATTTGAATATTTTGTCTGCACAGGCTATTCTAAGCAGTAGTGTTCTATACCCAACCATGTTATTTTTTTTTCAGGAATTCAATCAAATAAAGTGTCCAGGTCAATACCAAACTACTTGATCCGGGTAGTTCCTCCTCTGGCCATTTACAACCGCCTACCTTATGCTATCGAAATATCCTGTGAATCAGCGTTATGGCGGATGCGCATAGAGGCAGGGGAACGCACACACACATACACGCTTCAATTAACGCAGTCACACAGGATCACAATCGAGATGCAGTATATGGGAATGCCATGGACTGGGAGTTTCACGTTGTCTCCAGGTATATCAAATCTTCTTCAAACTAACCCAGAGGGCTTTCGGGTAATATAGGAGTCAACTAGCAGACGAATCACTTGACGATTTTTCAAAGACTACCTGTCCCACAAATCTACAAGTTTTAAACTATGTAGAATAAAACTGTTTTTATCCTGGGATTTTGAAAACTCTTCACTATGAAGGTTTCCATGCTTGAAATAATTTTTCTTACTGTCGAAATCAATATCTTCTCTTTGTATTTTAATCTATTCTATTCATGTCAACACGAAAGATTTGTCGGCAATAATTTGATAGTTATCGTTTGATAGTTAGCTCTGATCTTGTAAACGGACTGACATACTGGTGTTTTCATATAAACACTTTAATACTTCGATGTACCGATAGTCAATTTGGAACCGCTGGAAAGACTGTAACACAGCCCAAGTTTCGATCGAATCATAAGTTTTTTCATAGTCCACAAACGCCAAGCATAGTGGAAGATTATACTCTTCGGACTTCTGCATAACCTGCTGCAGCGTATGAATGTGGTTTATGGTTCCAATAGACTTATTATAATAATATTTATGTTAGTTAGGAGTTCAGAATCTAAGAGTGTATCTTCTTTTGACAGATATAACAGAGAAAAGCGTGATAATGACCAGCTCGAGTGACACGGAGAGCTGCAACAAGCAAGTGCTAGTGTGCGTGACCGTGGAGAGGAACGATTGTTGGGAATTGTTCTTGCACGCTCAGCACTGGTTTATCAACAAGACTGGTTTACCGCTGCAAATTAAGGTGATCACTATGGTTAATTTAATTAAAGAATACTTGGAAAATTTACTTAGTTTAAAAGTAGTGTATATTTATTTCAGTAAAGTCGTTTACAACGTTCCTGATGTAGCATGTTTTCTTTGGACGTATGTACGTGTAAAATTGTCTTGTTTATTTGTGAAGTGCTACTGGAGTAGGGTTCTCTACGTTATTTATTCTATCTTCGGGAAGTTTATAATTCACGAAGTACTTAAAATAAAAAAAAAACGTTACGCGATTTTACCACAGTAGGCTCTGAACTCGTTTCGTTTGCGATCCACCTACTTTTAGTTCGTTCGTGAACAGTTGAGATATACGTGAGCGTTCCGCGTGCACGCAGGGTACGCAGTCGGAGTCGTGCTACGCGGTGGGCGAGGAGCCGCTGCTGTGGAGCCCGGGCGCGCGCGGGCGGCGGCGCGCGGCGCGCGTGCGCGTGCGCGCGCAGCAGTCCGCCTGGTCCCGCGCCGCGCGCCTGGCCGCCGCCGCGCCCGGCCTCGTCGTGTGCCCGCACACCGAGCGCCGCACCAACTACCGCCTGCTGCTCAACGTGAGTAGCTTTCACCGATCCGTATTAAACGTGCTGACGAGAGAGGTGTAACGTTTATAAAATAAATAAACACCGCAAACGGTGACGGACACGACGATTCGAGTAAATAAAAATATTACGCTACCCGTTAAAGAAAACAGAAACTTAAAAAAGAAATCCAATTATTAAAATCAAACATAGCAAAACGAAACAATAAATAAACCCTAATGTTTTCGTACAAAACCAAATTATAATATAATATATCCTCACACGTGATAAATAATATTAATTTCTGCAAGTAAATCTTTTACAGATACTAATCGGATTTCACAGTTAGAAGGCGCGCCGTTTCCCGTTATTCACTCTGGGAAGAAACACCGAAACAAACCACAGAGGTGTTCATAGTTTTGAGTCGCTCTGAACATACAGACGGCATACTAGCCCCAAACATCATGTCACCTGACCAGTGCTAGTCAAGATTACACTAAGCAACTACTATTGAATCTAGACTAGATAGACTGATAAACACACTTATATATTCCTAAATAAATTAACCTATGACACAAAACAAATGATATTTCTGTAACTCCTCTATCGCGCAAAATGAGTTTTCTATTGCTATCCGATATGACTTCATCAAACCAGTATTGAATTAATTATTAAACTATTTTTTTTAATTCCACTAAATGAAGGATAATCACCTTTATTTCAATAATACTAGCTAAATATTTTTTTAAAGGTGAAGTGAGTCATACTTTTCCAGTTCTTGTTGTCAATCCAGTGACAGGGTGGGAAACAAATCTGTATTAAGTTGGATAAAAACCCGCTTTAACCATTAGACTTTTATTTTTCACTAAACAAAACTTTTATTTTCAGGTGACCCTCTCAGAGCTGTGCCCTCAGCTAACAAAAATTGTGACCCTCTTACCATATTTCTTGGTGTTCAACGACACCCGCCGCCACTTACGGTTCATGGAGGAGAATGAAGCGGCTGACCTGTGGAACGACCTCGCTCCTCAGCAATGTACACCGTTCTGGCCACAGACAGACTCTATGTCTATGCATTGCAAGTATCGGGATTCGACTGTCGTTTCACAGCACTTTCCTATTACGAAGAACCATTTCACTGTACTGAGGATGGATAAAGGAGTAAGTGATGTTTTCTTTTTTTAATTAACATGTCCGAACCTCTCCTTATCCAGATTGTAGGCGGGAAGAGAGAAGGATTTAACCCATAGGCGGCGGTTGTCACTTGCCGTCAGGTGACCGTCTGCTCATTTATACGATAAAAAAACAAAGTTTTAATTATTAATTTTAATAACAACCTAAAACAAACATAAATTAAGTATTCCTATTCATCTCACAATACAACTTAAAATTTTAACCCTGACAAACCAAAAGACAAATTTTATCGAGACAGTCACGTCTTACAAAATAAATAATTTGTGAGTATAGTCGTAATTATACACTAGAGAAATTCTAAGGCTTTTTATATTCTATAGGCCTACTCCTCTCAGGAGTCAGACTTCCATCATCATTTAACGTATAAGCAGCACCTCGAGATTTGTAAGACCAGATTTTAGTAGCTTTAAGATGAGCATCCGCTTGGCTAGCAGCCGCCGAAACAGGTGGCGCAGGTTCGTATATGGGTTCCAATATATGCGCGGCCGCTGGTGATATTTTCAGAAGTGATGATGATGAAGATGATGACTGTGATGAAGGTGACGGGAAGGAAACTACAGGAGCTTCTGCTTGTGCTGGCTTGGGATCAGTTACCTAAAAATACAAGAAATTGAGTATTCCAATAATCTCATAGAATCCAGAACACTATACAAGTTACGCTAAATGTATGTTAAGGCTTAGAAAGTCCTAAATTATTATATATACGAGTATAACTTGTACTCATATTTAAACAAATATAGCGTTATGTTAAATAACCTACGGCCTACTTCAATAAATGAGCTATGATTTGAAACAGTAGTTCTTAATAGTAGTAGACACTAAGCCTTTAATAAAATCAACAGCTTATGTTCGTGCTCCTTGGAGGAGACCTCTATTCAGCGGTGGACGGCGATAGGTTGATTTGATTTGATTTAAAGGACTTTTTCTCTGTGCAACCACATCGCCCGGTGACATAACAGTCTGAATATAAAGAAAATGTGAAAACAATAAATACCTGTATTACCGACACAGATGACTTTAAAATTTCAAAATACTTACGGAATAATGCGGTACATGATAAGAACTGACATCATGTAATTTAGAATTGTAGTCCATTAGCGGCAAGTCACCAAAATTTTCCACGTCATACGATTCAGGCTTTACCACTTTGGGTACATTATTTGTGAACGATAATTCATAATCTTCCTCTCTCATGTTCACTGGAGGTGGTAGTTTCTCTTCTTCGTTCGTTTCAATAAAGACGGAGTTACTAGAAACTAGATTTTGTACTGCGCTGTTTGAATTTTCTATGTTTTGATAATGTGATGAAACATGAGATTGTAATGGCTGAGACTCTTGAGCAGAAAATATATTTAAATAGGTGGGTATACTTTCTGTGTTGTGTTTCTTAATTGGAATTGAGAAACTAGGCGTATTATCAGAGTTAATATAGTGTTGTTCAGAAGAGAAACTGGTGTATTCGTTTGGTATTTGTACAACGGGAATTCGTCCTGATTGTTCACGAGTAGTTTTAGAACTCTGAGTCTCTTGGGCTTTGAAAAACTTATCAAAAGTCGGTTCAGTGACATAATTTAAAAAGTCGATTTCTTCTTTATGTGACGTTGGTTTTTCATACGTACCATATTGTTTGTTTTCCCTTTTAAAAGTTCGCATGTATTCGTTAGTGTTGTGTCTATCTTTGTACTTGTTATATCCTTGATCTCTGGTTTGAGCGAATTCCAACAGCTTTTCTAAATCTTGCGAGGACATATATTTGACTATATTTGCTATATCATCATTCCCTAACCCGTCATTATTAGGTTTAGGCATTTTACTAACCTTATATGGCCTGCGTCCAGAATACGAAGGCTTATCGTTGATAAAAGGAGGTGGCGTATAAGAAAATGGTCCTTGAATGGGAGCAGATATCGGTGGTTGGTTGTAGAATCTACTTGGTGGGTTCGAGTAATATTTCCCTCTTTTCACTCTGAATTTTTGACATCCTTGGTCACACTCAGAACTAACACTTAACACGGTACACAGGATGAAATATGATAGTGTCTGATACAACATTGTGATGTTTCGCTATGCCACTGAAAACTAAGGAAAGTGGCGGCATATGTGGGTCTTATAAAACTTGAGATGAAAGTAGACGCTAATTGTGTTAGTACGCGCCGCTTCTGCGCCTGAGTCTATTGTCAATGATATAACTGTTACATCATAGCTTTCGTGTTAGTACCTCCATGACAAAATTTAGTATCCGGATATGTGTTAGTGTGTTTACAGTATTTGTAAAGTAAATATTCTTATTGATTGAGGTTCAAACAGATGAAAGAGTTGATGTGTTGCTCTTGTAACATGTTGCATCATTTCCTATTGCGATATAGTACAGGTATCAAGAATGTAGGTACACAAAAGGTTCTCTATTTAGGAAGTTAAGGTAGCAAATAACCATGTATTGACACACACCATTGAATTGACCCGCTGATGATTGTCTGTGCTTTGTTTTAAATTGATATCAGCCTTAAAAAATATTGGGATGTTTTTTCCATATAATATATACAACTTGTATATTGTACACCAATCCTTGTCTATAAGCGTGGTTTAAAAGACATTCGAAAGTATCACACACTTGTAATTAACTTTAAGGAATAATTATGTTTACGATTAGTATAAAATACAGAACAGAGAATGAAGTAGAAATGCAATGTAGGCGTATTAGATGCGCCAGAATTTCTATCGTGGTTTGATCGCGATTGCTCTTAATTCTGGTACTTCTGTACACTTTTCAAAATGACCGTACTTACTTGAACCGTTATGATCTAATCTATAAAAATAATCACACGTTGCGTATTAAATTTGAGTACTAATTACATTGTTACTGCGAGACCATTAGCCAAAAGAGTTGTATAAATATTTTGATTCTTAAAGGTTGCAAATAAAAATATTTCGTTCATTTTGAATTCACTCTTTTTTATGTATTTGGCTTTCTGGATCGAGTAGCAACAAGTTCAGACGTTTCCAAAATATTCTGTTATAAAATAATATTTTGATTATTTTTTTTTGTTTCCAGACTGCGATTTGCGTCGAAGTAACAGGAGGCACAGACCGACCGTTTGTAATAACCTTTAAGCCGTATACACCAGGAGACTGCCCAGTTCGTATCGATAATCTTTGTGACGATCTATTCCTCAAGCTACACCAGGCAGATTCGGGACAAGTGGCGCTACTCAGTCCATATCAGTCGATTTTCTACACGTGGGACGATCCGGCCAAGGAAAGGAAACTAATGTGGAATATATACAATAACAAAGGCAAGGGCTTCGTGGCAGATTTTGGACAAGATGGGTAAGTTTTTAGATTAATTGTGAAGCTATTAATTTTTGGTGTATTTGAAACGTTAATGTATGTTTAAGAGCATAAATTTCACTAAGATGCACTGCGAGGTTACCAACGTTGATCACAATATTCCCCTTTTATTTAAGGAATACAACATACAATTTTTTTATTTTATTTTCTCAGGTACGGCGAAGAAAAAGTGAGTTTCCATTCAGTGAAGCATTCCACTCTAGTAGCAACCAGCAGTGTCACATCCAAATTGTCTTCTACCTTGAAACGACTTACACCAAAGTCCCCAGAACCTTGTTCTTCAAGTAGTGATGACTCTGATAGTTCAGACCTCCCCGAAAGTCACACTAAGACTAAAAAGATGAGAAAAGACAAAGTTATTGTCTACTGGATTTCATATGTGGACGGATATCAAAGAGTATTTGCTCTAGCTCAAGACGAAAGGCTTGCCTATCAGTACCGAATGAGAATCAACTCTGAGAGAAGTAATTATGAAGTCTACATGTCTTTATCAGGAGTCAGTTTATCTGTTTGTGTTCCTACTAACGCTGGAGTAAAGGAACTTGCATACGTCAGCATGACGGATTCTTTACCACGATGGGAAGTGAATGTCAATCATAAATGGAAGCAGCTATCGCCAGATCTGACATCATGGATCGAAGACAAATTTCAGACAGAGCAGAAAAAATGTCAACTAAAAGAATATATTCATATTGACTTGGAGAAAATGCAGATGACAAAACCATTCTTCTCTGAACTCCGGAGAACGTATAATCCAGGCGTTTGGCTGCAAGTCCGCAAATCAGATACTTACACGTACTGCCACATAAAGAGCCAGAGATTACAAATTGATAATCAGCTACATGAAGCTGTGTTCCCCAGTGTCCTCTATCCAGCTCCAATATCTAACGATGTCAGGTCAAACAGGGGCCTAAAACCTTGCATAGAAATAGTAGCTCTAAAACAACATAGACCAAGTTTGAACCAAGACGTTTATAAATACTTTAAAATATTGGTTCAGGAATACTGTGTGAATTTGGACCGCGGATTCGTGAATTATGTTTTCGATATACTGAACCATTGGAAAATTCAAGAGAAACCTGCTGTGAGACTTCGTGCAGATTTAGCCTTAGTCCATATGCCGTTGCCAATGATTGCAGTAAAAAGTCAAATTAATACTCAAAGGAATATTCTGTTTGAATTTGTTCACTTGTCTCCTGTAAAGTTGGTGCTAAGTTTGTCATCCCGAGGATATTCAGCAGAGGCTAGCAATAGTCCAAGTAGAATTAAGTTTGGAAATAAGAAAGAAAACAGACCTAAGCTGTTCAACAGCGACTTGTTGGAGTATCTATTTAACTCGTGGGGCTCGTCACTTTGTGATATGAAGGACGTGGTATTGAGGTACTTGACTTATTTATTTGTTTCCTATTTCTTGTAGAATCAGAAAGTAGATTTGGTACAGTGTAACAATAAACAGATTTTGCGTCTTTAGCTTTGGTTCTTTGGTTTTTTGTGAAAAAAAAACTAATAATTAATAATGGGAATAACATTAAACCTTACTTAAATTAAATGAACATAGATATTCATATCTAAATTATCACTAAATATGAGTAATCTTAATTTACTTCCAAATTGTTTACAGAATGTCTTACCTGGAAATTCGTAACGCACCCATCAACACATCAGCTGTCTTAGACATGGCGTCGCGTCACTACTGGACTCAACTGGTGCAACAGTTTTACGTACTCGTTCTTGGGCTCAATATCTTAGGCAACCCTTATAGTTATATTGGGGACTTCTCAAGAGGCTTGAAACAGTACTATGAACCCTGTTTGGTAAGATTAATATAATACAAAACAAAATGTTTTTCAATTACTGTTAGGAAACATTTTGAGATCAATAAACTGATTTTCATGTAGTTTTGTAGGTGTATAGAATGAAAATAGACGCAAAACATTGGTTGTTGAGTTACATTAAGTATACTTGTCAACTAATTTTAAAAATTTGGCTGAAATTTTGTAACTTATTTAAATTCCTACACAATAACACTAAATTTCATGCATCTTCACGAGTCTAACTAGCCCTGGTTTGATTACTTGTCGCTTTCAGGGTTCATGTCTAGGTCGGAGGTCTATGGACGTGTCTTCTCGTCTGGAAGAAGGTGCAGCTGCATTATTAGGGCTTCGGGCGAGCCCTACTACTAGGAATAGTGCTATGTTTGAAGAACTGCCTCGACCGCAGACACCTAGACGGAAACTAGGTGAGTTATCTCAAGTCTGGCACCACAATCGATAATATGCCCAAAATGGAAATTGTCATGGAAAATATAATATGTAGAGGATTTGTGTGGGTCAGGTTAATTGTCAACTTGAACTTGTATGTATTTTAAATTTTCTTTGTTCTTTTGTTTGTCCACGTTTCTTTTCTTTTCTTTTGTTTTATTTTCAGGAATAAATTACCTTTTTTTTATTTCGTACAGTTTTTTATTGTGTTTCGTGTTTTATTTTTTTTTTCTTTTCAGTTTTATTTAAATTAATATCAACGTGAATCTCTTGTTTGAAATAATTATTCATTATCCTCCTTTAAAGTCTAGTTCTTAGTTTTACTTTTTCACAAAGATTATATGTTATATAACTATAGCCTATAGCAGTGGGTTTATACGTTCTTCTGTCAATGTATCGTATTTAGGTGAAGCACAACAGCTAAGCAACGACATACCAGAGAGCGTAATAGACGCCGACAGCAATAACCCGGCCAGCATCGCTCTGGCACTAACCGCACTAGTCGCCAGGCCCACGTTTGGTGAGCTTTTGCCCCTTTCTCGTTGTTGTTTAATGTCTTTGATGGTCGATATTTATTGTAAATGCATGTTTAACGAACAGATAAATATTTATTAATGATAACTATTTACTTAGTGTTTCAAAATATTGATTTCTACTATGTCTTCATTCTAAATTATCTTTAGAGAATCATTCGCATGATATTCTAATATTTTATGTATAAGATGTTTTTCTAACGAGAGTTGACGAAGTATAAGAATAAAAAAACCTTTTTTCTAACCTTTCATACTTTCTTAATTCACTAACACTATTAAAAATTGTTCAGTGTTTGTTTCAATATTAATTCATTTGTTCTGGAAGTTTTCTTCCTGCATCATTATTCGAAAAATAAGATTCACCTCGTCTTCTTTCCTGAAAACGAATCATAGAAATAGAAAAAACGAAATAAATGGAATGGTTTTTTTTCTGTTTGATTCCTTTTCAAAACATTTTTTTTCAGCAGAGATTTCCAATGAGGTCCTGTACATATTTTGACTGGCTGTGTCCATCCGTTTTATTTCTTGACATTTTTTATAATTATTATTTAAGTCCTCTAGTGATAACACCGACTTCCAAGCCTTTGGAAATCAGTACAGTAATTGGGTAGATGACTGTATCGTAAATAAATACCAATGTCCACTTCATTAAAACTAATATCGCGAAACACCTTGGAAAATACAATTAACATAGCTTTTTATTATTATTACGAATTTCAATCAAATATACAGTGAAATATATTGTTCATTGAGTACTCTAAAACGGTGACGTCACAATTTTGTAGTTAGTACATTTTTCATACAAAATTGTCGTTTTGACAGATGATAAAAAGTAACTAATTTGACTAAGGTGTCATCTAGCCTACTGAAATGTATTCATTTATGAAAACGTCAGTTACGTTTTCATAAATTAATACATATATATGTCCTTGTGGTGACAAATTAAGAATATGTAGTGTTACTACCCCTATTCAACCCGTGGGTGTCGTAAAAGGCGACTAAGGGAACAAAGTATGCAAGACAACATCATTACAATGAGAAGGAAAACTTGAAACAAACCCTATTTCAACCCGTCTGGCTAGCGTGGTATAGTAGGCCAAAACCTCCTTGCTAAGGAGAGGCCTATGTCCAGTAGTGAACTGTAATAGGCTGTTGATGAAATTAATACATTTCAATTAGGTGTTAGGTTAGTTTAACACTTTGTTGGTCTTGTTTTTATACATTTTAAGAACTGTACTGATTCCCAAGGGTTTGGAATCCATTCCAATTTTTAAATTTCAATAATTCGGTGATTAATTACTTATTGTCTTCTTCGTAATATCAACTTTCGCTGGAAAAATCAGTTAATGCCATAATCATGTAGTTTATACTTAAACTTCTTTCTATTTGTCCTATGTTCTGCGTCCGCGGTCAGATGACGACTGTGTTGTTGTGAGAAGTGAGTATCGTAGTGCATGCTATCTGTCTCGTAGCCAATTGTAATATACATATTAATGATGCTTTGCACTTAAAGTTCAACCACGTGTCTATATTTGCATTGCTTTTAACTGAATGAGTGAAGAGACTGAAGCCTCAAGTCTCTTTCCTCCCCTTCCCAAACTTACGTGGGAGTCAAAGGGCTGTACGGCAGTTGTGTTTCTTGAGTTGCAAGTGTCGTATTGCAGTGGTAGTCACTTACATCTGCTTGTTTTGCCCTTATATCTTAAAAACCGCTAAAATAAATTTTGTCATTGAAATTTTATGAATTAAACTTTATAACACTTAATTTAATGAACACTCTTTTAGTTCAAAATGCCTCTTTGATCTTTAGTTTTATTAAAAAGCGTCCGTACACAGTTCACTTTAAATGCATGAGTTTTGTTTCTTCTCTATCTACTATCGGATGTTATGGCATGATAACTTTTTTTGTTTTTATATTGAAAACCTGCCTTCCCTGCCTAATGGAATGCACGAATATAATCTACGAGTTGTGGTTACTATGAATGCAGAAAATGCAGTATAGTGACTCACACTATGGTAGGCCCGCTGCTGGGCTGTTTTATCGCCCGCGGGCGACACGTCTTACGCTGTATGTGGGATGGTTATTTATTTTGACAATAATTGAATATTACGTGATGAGTCGCTCGATTTGCCGCCATCTTGGACGAGCCGCCCGTATGCTGTGCACGCCTTGCACGCCCACTTACGACGGGTCTGCACTATGGCTTCCTAGAACATTTTAACTAGACTTTTTAACATTCTAGTCACATTTATGTATTATAATAGTTGGTTGGAGATATTTATTTTTTAGTCAGCTTCAACAATGAGTACTATATTTACTAATTTACTAAGTAAAAATTCAAGGTAGCACATTAAACGCAATTTTAAACTATTTAAAAACTTTAAGATTTTTTTTATTTTTTAAATTTATTGATCATTAAACAATACAGTGGTAAAACTATAGAGTATTCCATGTAAATTAAAAGCTATGAATATTCTTAAAGTCACGAAATGATTATAATCTACACGAATTTCTCAGCGGCCACGCGTTTTCCGCAAGCAGATTAGATATTTTCTTCTTCGTACTTCTGTTATAGGCTTTAAGACAAAAAAATATTTACATACAATAAAAAATATTTATAAAACTAAGTTAACCGTAAAACTAAGCACCCACTGCGTTTTAATAATTCTGTAAGCTACTGGATACTTTTAGGGTGTGCTTGTATTCTTTGTAAATTTGTAAGCATATTTTGCACCACAGACAGATAATGACAGGTTGTTTGTGAGTTAAGAGTTAACAAAATCCGCTTTGGGGCCGTTCAATTATTACGTAAGCACTATGGGGGGGCGGGGGGGTCTTTGCTTTGCTTATTTTGGATGACATGGGGGGTAGGGGAGTCTAGATGATGATTACGTCATCGGTAGTTATTTTCTTCTTTACACGAATGGCAACCCACACATTGTCTTTGCTTGAAAACGAAAAGCATTTTCGGGGATTCCCGCAAGTAATACATACATTTAGTGAACAGTGCGCGGTAATTCCCCTACTCGCTTTAGAACCGAGTAAGGGAATTACCGCGCGCTGTTCACTTGTCTAAATTTCCTCTATCAGTGTATTGTTTCGTTTGGCTGCTATAGCGAGTAGACGTATTGTAAGCATAGTAAAGCAAGTTAACATTTGTGTTACCATTCATTCCATTATCCAAAGTTTAATGTTTAAATAAGATGTCATTTCAAATAGACAAATCTAAGTTATACCAAAAATTGTTTGAAAGTTTTAAAAAATCTCATACAAGTACGAAAGTACAAAATGTACAAAAGTTAGTTAACGAAGTGTGGCGAAATTATAAATTACAAGCAAAATCCGACAAGGAACTAGATATTATTGTATCTAAGAGAATCGAAGAAGAATTGCAAGCAGCGACTAAGAATAAATCCAATTTACTACATTTTTTTTCTAAGGTGAGTGACGAAATCATTTTAGGTACCTATGAGTACCTACTAGAAATATTAGAAATCGCCAAAAAGTTTCTCTTTGCTAATTAGAAAATATTATGGCCTATCTTAAAGTATAGAGGTAATATTCATTATATAGATTTATTTCTTATAATTGATTCCGTCAATTGGTCACAAAATACAGGATGCCAGTTTTATACATATATATATATATATATATATATATATATACCTACAGAAAACTATACTCTATTCAAATAGGTATTTAACAGAATGTAAACAATCTTTATATGTCTTTTTATTGAAATATGTGGTTTAAAATTGTAAACTGTGTAAAATCTGTTGTGATTCATTTAAAAACTCAACCAATATTAAAAAATTGCTTTTCTGTAAGTACATAAAGGTGCGTACAAACATCGTGAGGCGTGCGCCGCGAATGGTTCGCACGTATACATGTGCCGTAGCATGCCTCAGGTTGATGTATTCGAGACGAACCATTCGCGGCGCAAGCCTCGCGATGTCTGTACGCACCTTTACAGATATCTGATTTTATAATTGCATATTTCAATAAAAAGACATATCAAGATTGTTTATATTCTTTTAAATACCTACTTGAATAGACTATAACACCCTGTATTTTGTGACCGGAACGATTTGCTCGTTTAAAGATATTAGATTTAAAGCCATAGGGTTTTGTATTTACCATATTTATTGCCATACTTTGTATTTATGTAGCTTAATAAGAGAATCTTTAGCAGAACCCATAGAAAGTTTTTATTTTTAGGCAACCTGTAAACCTGCAGAAAAAACACAAATTACACAGCCAGCTTCAAATATTAAAAAACAGGAAGAAGATAAAATAAAAACCGGTAATGAATCACAACAGCAATGCGAAATTAATAAAAATACAGATAAACAGAGACCAAAACCTTCTCAGGAGGCTATGAAAAATAAGATTGCTCTACTCGAAAAAAATTTGAATGCTTTGTATTCTGCCAGAGATACTATGTCAATCCGTGCTGAAGTTGATAAACAGATCATTAAGTTGCGCGAGGAAATAAAAACAGCAAAACAGTCTTTAAACAGGAAGGTTCAAAACGCAGTTGCCCAGAAGAAACACAGGGATGGTATGAAAAGAAAGTTAGAAGATATTTGTCATGAAAATCCAGAAATGAAAAAAAGACTATCTCTGAGGGATTCAGTGGGACGTCCTAATCATGAAAGCAATCAACCTTTACTATTGAAAACAATCGCGGATATAGCTTTATTTGGAAGTGCAGCAGATGATAGAAGACGAACGGAATCAATTCGCAGCGTAAAAACTCTTGATGAACTCACACAAGAATTACGTAAAATGGGATTTGACATTAGTCGCAGTGGGACATATCTTCGTTTGATTCCCAGAAAATCTAATTCTGCAGAGGGACGAAGACATGTATCGACAGTCCCTGTTAAGCTCATTCGGGCTCAAACTGATCACCACAAGAGCCACTTAGATAGCAAGTTCGCTGAAACATCAATCCATTATTTAGAGAACATAGCATCCATACTAGGACCAGATCAAGTATTTTTCATATCTCAAGATGATAAAGCTCGAGTCCCTATTGGCGTAACTGCGGCAAATAAGCAAGCACCTCTTCTAATGCACATGGAATATAGAATCAAATTGCCTGATCACGATTGGGTAATCGCTGAGCGTCATAAATTAATACCATCTGTTTATGCTGGTATCAAAATCACTTCCAATATGCTAGGACAACCACAAGCCGTTGGATATTCTGGACCAACATACATCGCTATTCGAAGTGGAAAGCATAGTTCATCTACTGCTAATACTCATGCTCAGGATTTCGAGACGCTTCTCGAACTTGAAGAGTTTCGACCATTAGCTAAAACTGACCATGGACTAGTAAAACCAGTGGTAATCATGACGGTTGATGGAGGGCCAGATGAAAATCCGCGTTATCGAAAAATCATAGGGTTTGCTATACAACACTTTAAGCGACATGATCTCGATGCATTGTTTTTAGCTACCAATGCTCCCGGAAGAAGTGCGTATAACAGAGTAGAGCGCAGAATGGCTCCTCTTAGTCGGGAACTGGCTGGTTTAATATTGCCTCATGACCATTTTGGGTCTCATTTGGATGAACGTGGCGTTACAATTGATGAACATTTAGAAAGATCTAATTTCGAATTTGCAGGAAAAGTATTAGCTGAAGTATGGAGTTCAATGGAAATTGATGGCTATAATGTTAATGCAAAATATGTTGGGGCAGGTGAACAAGATCTTCCTGATTTTCCAGACATTAAATGGTATTCAGAACATGTGCGTGAAAGCCAATACTTGCTCCAAATTGTAAAATGTAGAAATACAGAATGCTGTCGTCCAAGAAGTGGACTATTTAGATTACTAGACAACAGGTTTCTTCCACCACCTGTAAAAGTAAAACAAACAGTTGATGACTTGGTTTTAGATGAAGGAGGGCAATTTCTTAATCTTCCAGTCAATTTAGCTCTACGCTTAAGTGCTTCACTCAAAGATTTCCTGCAAATGCCATACGATTATTTTTGTCCGACGGTACAATTGAGGCTATCAAGTCGAACATGCAAAACGTGTGGTCTTTATCATGCTTCCGTCAAGTCACTAAATCGTCACATCGAAAAGATCCATAAGAAAGTAAACACGCACACTGATAGGAAAGTTAGACCTGTAAGAGTCGCTGCTCGTCGTGCTAATGAACTGATGTGCATTATTCAAAATTTAGAGCACCATGATGTTGAATGGCTCGATGAGAATGACGTAGACATTCCAAAATCGGATGAAAGCGAGCAGACTCACAACACTGAGCAGCAATCAAAGCAATCCAATGTCATCGAAAACTTAGAATCATGGATTCCGGTTTCATGGACTGAAGACTGTTAATTTGAATTTAATATATGTACCAAAAATTTAAAATAAGTTTGTTATGTTAGTAAGATATAATATTTTTGTCCTTTACTCTATGTTGAATACCGTTTCAGTAAAATATAATCTCTATCCTAAATCTATTTTCTTATTTTTCAAATTATAATTATAACATTATAAAATTAAAAAAACAATACATTAATTGACAAATGTTTACGTAAGCATGGGGGGAGGGGGTAAGAGCTTTGCTTACTTTTGCTGACAAGGGGGATGGGGGGGTAAATAATTGCAATAAATCTGCTTACGTAATACTTGAACGGCCCCTTTGCACAATTCCACGCTTTGTGACATCTCTATCGGTTTTAAAGTATGTCATAATAAATTATTATTTCCCGCCAGATGTATGTCGTGAAGCGGCAAAAGCCTCGCTGTCCCGCCAGCTGAACGTCACTAGCGCTGAGAGTGCGTTGAAGGCTTGTGTGGAACGGAGTGGTGGCCGACTGCTGGCAAGACGACGGCTTCCTAGACATTGTGGATCTTCTGAGGTGAGTGATAACGAGTGGCAGTCTGATGTCAGACGCGAGGAGAAAGATAAATGAGATGGTGAATAATCAAGATTTTTGAGCTCATTTCTATTGCTCTTTTCGCTTCCCTTCCTTCCCTTAATATCTTCTTAATAAGAGCCGATTAATTAACTTTTTATGACTCTCGTGAGAATTTGATAACTACACTTTAATAAATATCATTTCATCACGATATAGAAAACGTCCTTATCCTGGACATTCATAGGTTCCATTCTAGTTTGAGAAGAGCTTGTCATCTGTGGATCAATAAAGTTAACATACCTTTAATAATTATGTTTATTACAAGAAATTTTTGGCAACTTTCAAGTGATAATTATTGCTAATAAAGAATAAACTTCCAAAATTCAATGACCAGTAATCCAATTCGAACTGTGAGCGTAAATTCCAAGTTAGTGATATCAGTTTTAGTTTTTTTTTTCATTTTCAGGGCGTACGTCCATATTCCCAGCATGCTGCTTTGGGACTACAGCTCCTGACTCTGCTAGGGCGTGGTCACTACGCCGATACTGATTCTTACATTGCTCATGCGCATCTCGGACCGAAATCAAATTGTACACTGCTCATAAGCACTCAGTAAGTATTCGTTGAAGCCAAATTTTTCACAGTTAAAGACGGATTTAGTTTTATAGTGGCCTATGTAAGAATTCATGAGTAATTGTTGATTGTGTGATATATAGATAGTTACACCTAGGCACAAAATAAACGATCGCACTAATCATACAATTAGTTTTGCTGACTTAGCCGTCAAGATCACGAACTACTATGCAGATTGGTCTGTTGCAAAGATGTTACACATCACATACAACTACTGTAAGGCTCCCGCCTTTTTTCTAATATTTCCTTCGTGACTAAAACTTTTCAGGCACGTATTCATGGTACGAGCCGGCGGCGCCAGTGGTTCTTGTCATGTGGAATGGGCAGTCAAGTTAGATGACATCATTGACACCCCCATAATATATGAGGACAAACTGGTCCTTAACATAAAACAGGTATAAAAGCTACTTGTCTATTAAATCAGAAACTTACACTTACGTAGGTGTATTAAAAAAATAAGCAAAGATTTTTCTAACTACATATTACCATCACTTCATGGGCTATATGGTACTGTGTCTTATAAAAAACTTAAGCTGCATGAAAATTAACGTCTGGTGGCGGATTAAGAATACGTAGTGTTACCACCCCTATTCATCCCGTGGGTGTCGTAAAAGGCGACTAAGAGAACCAAATATACAAGACAACATCATTACAAAGAGAAGGAAAACTTGAAACAAACCCTATTCCAACCCGTCTGGCCAGCGTGGTATAGTAGGCCAAAACTTTCTTGCTAAGGAGAGGCCTATGTCCAGCAGTGGACTGTAAAAGGCTATTGATGATTAATGATGGAAATGAAACAGGTTATGAGTTAAACTTGTGCTCACTGTACAACGGTACCCATTGATAACGTAATACGTACGTGTGTAAGTCTAAATTAAGGTTTCAAGTTAAGTATATCTTATATATCCACTAAACATAATTCGCTTCTCCATCCAGTATTGTAGATTTGATCCAAAAATGGGTAATTAGTTAAAGATTTACAAATGATCACACCAAGTGATGTTAGCAATCATCAAACAAAAAAAATTTTGCTCCTATCTCCGATTTATCCCCGATTTTTCGATATCACCACCATTCCTCTAAATCTGTGTCTGTTTTGTGAGCCGATACACCTCCAACTTTTATGAATGTTTGTGCGATCGTGCTCAACTTTGAAGATCAATTTAATGGGAAGTAGTGTTCACATTTTTATTGCGTGATATATACCCAATAGTTACCACGGAGTCCGGGTTCTTTTCGATAGATGGCGCTATAGTACGTAAATTTTGAGACTGATTCATAATCATTAATGAGTGATCCTCTATTTCCAGGACGAGTTGGTAAACTATTTCGCTACAGATGAAAAGGTTATCGAGGTAGCGGACCCTGAAGTACTCTCATGGCTGAAGGCTAAAATCGAATGCGCCCTCATATACGCATTAGAAGACAAGAGATTCCCTTCATCTGACTAAATCTAAGAATAACAAGAGTACGGCATTAAGGACAAAGGATTTGTAATACTAAAGCATTACTTTGCAATTTTATAATAAATTGAACGCATTTATTTTTGATAAACCTTAAAAAATATCATATTGACATGCTCCATCTGGGTCTCAGTTCTAATATCAACGTCTGAGGCTATATTGAAGTACTTAGATCCAATAAAAATAGTTTCGATTTCAGATCATCAAAATTAGAAAAAGTATAAAATATAGGCTATGTGTTATTCCTTATTACGGTAAGAAATTAAATTATTGTATTGGAGCAAAAGAATCCAGTCCATGCTAGCATGGAGAAAAATCCTGCAAACAAATCTCTTTGCAAGTTTTTTTTAAGTATACCATATCTCTGCGTCACTGGAG
Organism: Hypercompe scribonia; assembly: GCA_949316085.1. Lineage (NCBI taxonomy): Eukaryota > Metazoa > Arthropoda > Insecta > Lepidoptera > Erebidae > Hypercompe > Hypercompe scribonia. The sequence goes on along the minus strand of OX438980.1, from coordinate 21,627,449 downwards.
TATTAAACATTTTTTGTTTATAAAAAAAATATTACCGCCACAACGATGTAACAGAATTGGCAGAATTAAAAAAAACTAGCTAAAAATGGGGGTTTTATTTGTGTTTTATTATTTGGGTTAAAATTACTTTCGAAATACTGCTTAACCAAATAATAAGCGATAAATCTGATATAAAATTAGTAACATCAGATAAAAAACCACTCTAATAGGGTATCAGTGTACAGCTAACAGATCTCCAAAGTACCTGCCACTCCTTGTATGAATAATGTATTTTTCTTCTGCCAAACTACCACTTTTTATTGAAATAAAAAGAAAATATTTGATATAAAATATCTACGTACATACAAAATCAGTGAACTTTAATTTAGTAATGTTAACATTCCGCCAAGCAAATTTGCTATTCAACCTCCCCTAAAAGGCAATCATCGACAAATTTTTATAGTCCACAGCTGGACATAAGTCTCTCTTTCGAAAAAGTAATAATTGAACAGAATTGTTTCAGATACCAATTGTTTTGATCTCAAAACTAGTCAGTTATATATCTAAGAACTTTTTATGAAAATAAAAAAAATTGATGTTGTAGTTCAGCTATGAATTTGTAGTTGACATGCTCGATGAATAGGTAGCATTGATAATTTCATCCATTTAAAAAGAAATAAAAATTCAAATTAGACACTTCATGACTTGAAATCATTTTTACATAAAAAACGGTTTTAATTTCGTATGTGTTTCGGAAAAACCCGACTGGTTTCGCACCTGGTGGGAGACTTTCTCTCGTACGAGCCGCTGCAGACTGCAGCAATATTCGGGTATCCCTGTGGTACACTTTTTTACTGTTTAGTAGTTATCTGGACTGCAAAACTAGAGGTCGTTGCTACGATGCCCATCCAGGATATAATCGTTTCTCCGTGCCTGAATGTAATTTATCTACAATATATATGTATTTAGAAATATATAAATACGTTTATCAGCAGTCTGGTTACCATAGCACAGGCTCTGTTTAGTTTGTGATTAGACAATATGTTCAATGTGTTAGAAAGAATAATGCACACCTTAATAGAACTATTAATTATTTACGATATCAATACTACTATGGAATTTTTTAACAACGTCTGTTATTTGACGTAGAATTCGTACATAGCTGATTTTGGACTTTTGGTCTAACTTTCAACAAAGACCTATTCAGATAAAAATTAGTTTTAGTAATGTTTAGTTCGTCAAAAAACAATTAGTCGTAGTAATGTTTAGTTTGCCAGAAAACAATTAGTTTTAGTAATGTTTAGTGCGTCAGAAGACAATTAGTTTCACTACTTAATATTTGGTTTTATTTTTAGTAATGGTTTAGTAAATAATTTATATGAGTATATGTACTTTAAGATTCACCGAAACTTTGATTTAACAACCCCATGTAGCACTTGTACCACAGAAAAAAGTTTTACTCTTTACTTTTTTAACTACGATAATTGCCATAAGTACTTAAGAATAGAGGGGCGGCATATCTACAGATTTTTTTAAATAAATCAAATGATTATCTTGAGGTTGAGGTAGACAGCGGGCGGGGCAAGATGGCGAAGCAACCTGAGTGACTGAATTCCACTTACTCGCTGAAGTAAGTCACTCACTATTTCGTGAGTGCACATTTCTCGTCTATAAGTATATACTCTACAGGTTTTCAATGTACTTAAGGCACCTACCGTAGTAATATAAAACGAATTAATGACAGATTAACATTTAAATGTCAGTATTTATTTAGTATAGGTATATTTAATTGTTGTTTATTGTATAATTGTTTTACTTACATGAGGGTTCATGCTTCTTCAACCATTCCAAAAGTCAACATTGATGATCGAATTATGTAACAAATATTTTTTTTTTTGAAAATTGAAGTCATTCAATCGTCAGTCTGTAGTTTCGATTTAAAAAAAAAACTAACTGACTTGGTTACCAAAGTCGTGATACAATTTTTTGAATACACTTACACAGGGTAAGACCAAAAAAAAACTAAATTATACATTATGTATATGAATTAATTTAATTCAATATTTTTAGTTCGACCCATGCTAAGTACCTCTTACACTGTGTAAGAAGGTTGCTATCAGTAGCTCTATATTTCCCTCGAGCAATCATATATGCCTCATTTGTGGAATACGTTATTGTAATAAAAAAAAATCATGTAAATATAACCTAAATGTCATAAATAAAATACGGATAAATAAAAAGGGAGTTGTATGCTGCCCTCTAGCGCAAATTATAAAAAAAAACTGTGCAATTTATATTGCCTAATGAGTTATACTCACTGATTGGAAAAAATGTTGAGAATATTTTCATATTTATATAATATGTTGTGTATTCAAACATTAGTCAATAAGCCTGTTAACTGTTTACATATAAATGTACTTATAATCATTTGCTGTTAGAGTAGGTATTTATATGTAACCTACCAGTATTCTGTTCACCCAATTGTTCAGTGGAAATATAATAACAGCGTATTTAAAATAATTGGCCCTATGTGACTGATTAATTCATTAGCGCTAAATCATTGGGTATATATAAGATATCATATATAAATCATACAAGATTGGGATTTTGACAGTTTTTTTTTTCAATATGGCGACCCACACTATGATGACCTAAAAAAAGTCCTAACTGATGCTTTTATGATTAATTTTCGAAAATATCTATTCTAAGGAGGTAAAATAAGGGGTGGACGGTAGTATGGAAGTTTATGATTTTTCAGGCTATTACGTTCGCGAGTAAAGGCCCTATATATAGTATTTCCACTGAACAGCTTTGTAAGAGGGTGACAGTATGGATGTTTTTACTTTGATGTCAAATATATAAGTAGGTAGATTATCTGTTTGTAAGTATTGAGTGTTTCAAAGTTGTAGTCAGATTTGTCTTATTGCACAAAGTATGCTCTTTCTGGACACTAAGCATCAGACAATTATTATCAATGGTTAATTTTGAATTTGAGGCAGTAAATCTACAGGCCAGACCTCATGATTTTGGTAGGTTTAAATGCAGTCTATACAATAGGTACAGGCAAGTATGACACATGCATATATGCACAATAGTGATGCATGCCTCTATGTCGAGAGATACATCTGCGAAGATTAATTGCTTTCTTGCTTGTTGTGGAAATCTATACAGATACTTAAAATAATTTTAAAAGGATGTCTGTACATTAAAAAGTTGAACAAAAACTAACGACGGGAGGCTTTATTAAAGTAACAGAACTCAAAAGAACACTTCTTAGAATTTTGATCTGTTTGTTTTGCGTGTTAATCTCAGAAGTGACTGAACCGATTTGTATGCAGTTTTCACTTATATATTGTTGCAAACGTCATTTAATATTAAGTGTCTGTTTCATTTCAATCGGTTGACAAATAAAAGTTCTATCAGTTTAAAGAGTCAGCGACAACCAATACATACACTAAATAAATGTATATATTATCATTTTTGTCTTTAATTAATTAACATCTGATTTCATTTAATTACAATAGTTTCGTTTACGATTTTATGACATTAGACCCAAGCTGTAACGTTGAAAAATTAAAGACCACAAAACGTTCTTACGGTACATGAAATCGATGACTTGTTGCATTAAATACAAACTTCCCTCATTACAGGGCTTTAAAATTTCTTATTAGATGTTGAATAATATCAATACCTATTCTTAGACTCGCGATTTTTACACATATCCATAGTGCCGTAACCAAGAGTGGTATAACTCGTTAAAAACGTCGAGAAATAGAAGGTATCGTAACCTTTTTAAACAATATTAACGCCTGTTGAATCCCTGCTTTTAAATCTACAGTATGTATCTGTGTATTTTCTTTATTACTGATGCTTAGTAAATGAAATTGGTACCCTAATATTATTTACTCACTATACAGTAGTCCAATGGCCCATAGACAAAGCTGAACCTATGACATTACTTTTTAAACAGGGATTTACCAACTCAAGTTTCATAGTTTCAAATTTTTACGAGTGATTTTTTTGTTGTTGGACAATTGTATGGAGTTTATTTATCTAGTCAGAACTCAGAACACCTATAGACGCAACCAGTAAGACACACGCTTACATCGAAAGTTAATCCAATGTGAATGTTCTTTAAATGGGAAAAATAAAACGTAATTTAAAAAAAAAATGTTTTATTCTGTCAAAGTTTAAATAAGTATTTATTTTTATGCGGTATATTATAGCTATATATCATGTATATGCGATTACAAATGAGTTTTTAGTTGAGTGGCTTGGTATCAGAATTTTTTTTTGAAACCCTTCAAAGGTTCATATTAGTTACGCGCGAGATTAACACGAACTCATGAATCATTTAGCCATTTCAGATACAACTTTGTTTAAATCGATCACAACATAACAGTTATTGTTTTTTGATCACAAGACAAATTCAGTTTTCAAAATAAATGACAAGACTTCAATATTGTAGTGAGACGTCAATTACTTGTTTTTTTGACATATCTTTAAATGTCAGTCGTTTTGACCTGGTTCCACCACCTGACGTCACAGGTTTATGTCTCTCTGGTTCCTCATTTCTGAGGATTGTTGGTGATGAGCACAGAAAAAAGAATGAAGTCAAAATGCAATGTAAGCATGTCAGGCGCGCCAGTATTTTTGACGTACTTTGAGCGTAATCGCTATGACTTTACTTAAAAAACTAATCATACATGGCGTATTAAATTATTACTACTAGAGCACGCAATGAATTGTATTTTCTGCGCAAATATTTGAAAATATTTGGCACGATAATATTTAGTGAAGTACCGTACCGACCCTAGAACACAAATATGCAAGTGAGATGCTACCGCAGGTTAAAGACATAATGGTTGTATTTAGTAACATTCATTTAGTCGTTTGGACAAATTAGCATAGACTTGGTAATGTGTGTATCATTTATGTGAGTATCTAGGCGACAAAGAATCTCTTAGGATTTACCATTGATTGCACTTCTAATGTTTATTTCTCTGTTCTGTGGTGATCAGAGCTGCATTTTAGTGGATGACGTGGACAGGAAACTCCTGTTATACATAATCATATTATGCTAAACACTGAAAGTTTAATAATTATTCTTAAACATCATTTATTAAGTGGACTTCATAACTCATGAGCTCTCTTCACTAGAACTATAATCACCAACTAAAGATAACTGACTACTTAAATTAAGTTTTTCTTCAATCTTAGTTTCTTTTTCATCTTTAATGTCACTAAAATCTTTCTTAATATTATCTTTTGCTTTTTCATCTAGAAACATATCTTTAATTTTGATATTCTCTGCATTTTTTTTATCTTCTGGACTTTCCTTTAGTACATCTGTTTTGGTTCTTTTAATAGTAATACCTAAAGCGTTCCTGGTTAAAGGTGCGCTTTTGGACAATAACTCCTCTTTCTTTAACCCTCCAAAACTAGTCAGAAGACGAGTAGAACTCGCCAAAGCTGGGGTATTCAAAATCTTGCTTCTAGTCTGCTTTTGAGACTCTTCTATGCTTCTAGAAGGTCTCAAGGAGAGTAGGGAGGCCATATTCCTATCGTCCTCATTCTCAGGCAGAAGATTGATGTCTAAAGAAGACTTAGCTAACAGTAGACTGTCATTCATCGAGGTATCTTCGAGTTCTTTTCTTCTTTTCTGTAAGAGTAGAAGACAGAATTACAAGTAAAGACTTTGGAAAAAAATATCATAACATTCTTCGTCTCCTACTGGCCAGTTCAAGTGCAGTAGCTCAATTGGACTGGTGTTAAGCCATACGCTCATAACTTTTTTAGCCTTGGGTGTGAAGTAAAGAGTCAAACCAATCCGCCCATCATTCTGAAGCATTCAGAGAGCGAAAGAGCGGCAACGCAATTGTGTCTCTTAAGATCAAGTGATCCATATTGCCACCTATTCCATAAAATAATTAACGTAATGTGGTTGGTATAACTGAATGGTTATTAATGACAATGATATATTAAAAAAATATATGATTGATTTTTTTTTAAATTACAAACGTGTCATTCTTTTAAGTGATGGCAGTTACCTCAAAAGACAAAAGTACAAACTATACTCACTCTAAAATTTCTTCTCAAAGAGCAATTAGCGTCATAATCATCTTTCCACACCGACTCATTCCTCCCCACCAACCGGCCGAGTCTCGGCTTGTCTAACTTAGCTGTATCTTCATCCCCAGTTTTATGTTCCAACCGGAACATGGCATCATCAAACAGCTTCTTCTGGGTTTCTTTTGTTTCAGGTACAATCTGGCCATTTTCGGTAGGATCCCAACGGTTCTCTTGACGCCTTGCTCCTGATACTATCACGTAGTCCAAGTTCTGTAATCATCAAAGATATTGATTACAATTTAAATTAACAAAATTAACATTCATTTTTAAAACAGGGTGGGCCACGTATTAGTTAATATTTGAAAACATCGTATAAAAACCATTTGATACATTATAAAAATTGTTTGTTTACAAAAAAGCTAATTAGCTGGAATTCATTTTTTAAAAATAACATCGTCTAACTGTCTGAACGTGGCCTCGCCTGGAAATCAGTTTTTTCGGCAACATATCTTTGACCATCGGCAGGGACTCATTGGATGTGTGACAAGTGGCTTGTTGAAACCATGTGTTACGATTGTAGCCAACAAATTCTAGTAGCATCAGTCCCAAGAAGTCCCGTAACATTTTCACATATTCACCAGAATTAACAGTAACTGAACGGCCGCGAGAATCTTCAAAAAAATAGAGTCCAATGATTAATTTTGCAGAAACTGCAGCCCATAGAGTTACCTTGGGCGCTTTGGGAGTTTCACTGCTCCAATACCTGCAATTCTGTTTGTTTATATGTCCGTTGAGGTGAAAATGGGCTTCATCAGAAAATAAGATGTATTCCAAATTACTGAATCGTTATAACATTGTTTCGGTATACGAGTTGTGAAAATTTAAATTATTAGGTTTTAGTTCCTGCACTATCTGTATTTTATATGGATTTAATTTCAAATGTAATTTCAAAATACTGCGTAATGATGTGCGGGATAACCCTAATTCAGCTGAACGTAGCGCGTCGACAATTCTGGATTACGTCGAACAGAAGCGGAAACTTGTTGCACGCCCTTTTCGGTCCGAGAAGTCCGTGAGCCTCCAATTTGCTTCACGTTTAGCGTAGATCCCGTCTCTTCGAACTTCATCACCCATTTCTTTATTAAAGGAGCACTCGGACACTGATTTAAGTCGTGTAAATTGTATTCATCGCAAAATAAGCGTCTCACAGCAATAAGCGAACACACAGTAAGCGCGCTACGGCCACGTAAAGCGATCCATTGCGACAAAATTACCGAGAAGTGAGTTAGTAGTCAAACGTCTCACCGCGCCCTGCGCGGCTTTTGTCTGCGCGGGATGTTAGATTCAAATGTTTACGAATTCTTGGCCCACCCTGTACAATTGTCTCGGTGGCGCAGTGCTAATGGATGTGACTGCTGTGTTTGAGGTCTCGGGTGCGATTTCCAGGTCAGACTAAATGTTTATATGATCTGCAAATATTTCTTTCGAAGTTTGGATGTTTTCTATGTATATTATGTATGTATTTACAAAAAAAAATCTAAGTATTCTATCAGTCAGTCTAGTTATCATAGCACAAGCTCTCCTTAGTTTGAAACTGGATGACGTTGTGTGTCAAATGTTCGAAACATTTGTAAAAAAAAATATTTATTTATAAAATATTAATCATAAAAATTCTTCAAGTTATAGACAACATATGACAAAAAGTAATATTTGTTAACATTGAAGTATATTCTTTAAAGGCATTTATTTACAGTACACTTTTCTATACCTCAAATGCTAACTTTTAACCCACCTTCAATATATGTATATGTGTTCCTCATATTTATGAATTGTTAAGGCTAGCCCGCTAAGTTTTTCTTGTATACATGTTTGTATTTATACATCTGTCTCATTAACAACATATAATCCACTGTTGGACATAGACCTCTCCTTAGACAGAAGCTTTTAGCCTATTTTACCCTACTAGTCAGATAGGTCAAGTTTTCCCACACAAAACCACCACACAGACAATTATATTTGTGTGGCACCATTCTTTAAATTGAGCCAACACCTAATTTATGTAACGACAACTAATGAACAAACAAATAAAAATTAAAAAACCATATATCTCACCCCTGGATCAGTTTTGATTTCAAAATGATTGTCACATAAGTGGCATTTCATTCTGAACTGGTACACGGGAGTGGTGTAGTACATTCCTATCTTGGTCTTCTCAGCATTGTATCTCACCCCCATTCCTATGTGGTTATTGCAGCCATCACACCAGATATTATAGGGCATTTCAAAGCGGATGATCAGAATACCCATATGGATCTTCCTGGCTCTTTCTCGAAGAGCATGGGTTCCGAGGAACTTGTTCAACCCCCCCACTTTAGGATCATAGTCTGGGGGGTAGTACAGATTTTGGCCTTTACGCTCTCCCATACTGAAGGCTGTAAAAAATATGGTTATGGACAAAATTAGTTTTAGAACTGTTTTAACGTATCAGTAAGTATATGTATAGTGAACATTATCAGTGAATAAATAATTATACCTGTTCTTTAACGTATATGTGTAAGCACGGGTTCACAGTTTGTTTATTAAATGACAATATGTCATTTTTGACAGAATCAACTCACTAGTGATGACCAAACTTCTTCATTGACTCAATTTGGGGATACCTCTTTCATTATAATTAAATTACAATTTGATGGTGCATTTTGTGCTCATTTTCATTTTACTTACCACTTTAACCTGAAATTATTTTATTAATGGATTTTTTTATATCTTATTAAAGAAAAGAAAAAGACTAAAATTGAAATAAAAAGTGATGCTACGAAATTAAATGTGAAAAATTAAAAACTGAACAATCTGATAAGATCACTGAAATGCTTTTGGTTTCAATGATATTTTGACATGATTTGCATGTTCAATTTCCTAGGTTTGTAATTTTCTTAAAAATGACTCAATGATTAGCATATTTTATTATGTTGTACTTAAATAGATAGTGGGATTGTTTATTTATCTTACACTATGTGACATACCCAATCAAACATATGTGAAATATTAATGATCAAAGTTCATGATTGGTGATTTATTAAACAAATGTTTTAAAAAGAAGAATGATGAAAATTATCATTCTAACTGGTCTATCTTTTATATTAAGAAGCTATTTAAAGTTGTCTATTTATTTAAACCATACTCATTATTGAGTTTCTAATGTTCATCGTATTTTAAAACACAAAAATTAAAGGGATATATGTTACAGTTCAATTGTTAATATTTTAAATATTTTATTGCGGTTATTTGAAAAAAAATGTGTTAAAAAAATAGTATTTCTAGATTCGCTTTCAGAGTGTAATAGAGCATTAACTAAGTGACAAAAGAAAACAATAACGTCTGCTAATGCTTCTAGTAATGCCACGCATTAAATGTAAGAAAAAAATTTTATTCAATTTTTTTATTTTTCAAGTACTGTAGAGGTTCAAATAATTTATTATCCTTTCTTTTAATTTTCTGTCTAAAACGAGGAAATGTTCATACCATGGTTATACCAGCGATTCTTAATTGAAAATATGAAAATATTTAGAAATTTTTGGCACAATTTCGTTTTGCACGATTCACGCCTACCCTTCATCTCATTACTAAAAACAAAATGCTGGCAACTCGGTGACAGCTGTTTGACAGCTCTACTTTTATTTTCGTAAGAATTATCTTCTTTCAGGGAATAAAGCTTTTTGTTCGTGATATTTATTTGTTCTTTGTGTAATTAACATTAAACAAACAATTAATTTCGTAAAAAGATTCGCGTGCACTTAATAGTAATGTATAGTGAGATGATAAACGCTATTAATAGATTGAGCTTTAGTTAGTTTGATGAATCGTCTGAATGTGATGGTTTACCAGACATCTTGAGTAGATAGTTAGTAGAAATGGGTAGAAGAGAGGAACCTGGATGGGCGAGAAGCACCATAGGCCTGGCGACGGCCAGGGAGCGTGGGGATATTGACAGAAAGTTTCAGTCTCGGCTGATGGTGACGAGGCCCATGATTGACAGATTGGGTCTTGAAAAGGAGCTATATGGGCATATCGGATGCGTAAACTGTCTTGAATGGAGCCATGATGGATCGTGAGTACAATAAATTAACCTTAAAGTGTACTTAATTAATGATTTCTGGAACTAATACTTGATGTGATTTAAGAATATTAGCATCAGCATCGGACGATCTGCACGTGATATTGTGGGATCCTTTCCGTTACAAAGAACTTCTGAACATAGCCACAGGACACACAGGGAATATATTCTCTGTAAAGGTGAGTAATTTAAAAGTAATTAGTCACTTTTAATTATAAAAACACTGTATGGTCTAATGAACCCTTTTAATGATGACTATGGTTATTTTCCAGTAATAAACTGATGTGATCACTGTTGTGATACTGTGCTACAATTTAGCAACAAAACAATATATCATGCACACACACACACACAAACAGAGAGATAGAAATGAACACACTCATTCATATTGTATGTTTTAAGGTTATAAGAAATATGCCATTATTTTTTTTTCTTCTTAAAAATATAGTAATTCATGTGTTTCATGGAGATATAGTTAGTTTTAGATTTAATTTGCGATCCTTATAAAGTAGGTAGGATAAGTAGGATACACATAGAAACAAAATTGTTTGGTAATACATGTCCCTTTAATTCATACTTTAAAAAAAAATCTAATTGTAGTAATGTAAGCATTTGATAGGAGATACCCTAAATAAAATGATTTATCATTTATTTACACGCTGTAAATAATGATAATGACTTAATCCTGGCTGATTTCAGTTACGGTAGCCAGTCTCTGGATAGAAGGTGTCATAGTGCACAAGTGTATGATCAAATACTAGTACACACTTTGTACCATTACTCACAATCTGATGGAACATCTATCTGATATTTCCAATGAGATATCAGGTGCAGAACCAATGACTTTAGATGCTCCATATAACTAAAGTACTTATAACAGCATCGTTAAGCATGTGAAGTTAATTTTAATCTGTATAAGTACAAACTCATGCTGCACTAGTAATGAGTCTGTCTGTGTATAGATACATTATTATTTATCTACAATAATTACATATTTTATTTAGGTACTGTATGTATGTATGTTTATCACAACAATTTAGATATTAAGACAAAGTACATTTTGGTTTTGTAGTTGTTGTAACATGACTTATCTAAATATAAGTGTACAGTTTAGTAAATCTGACTTTCATTAGAGCCGACTAAGGGAGCAACTGTGTAGGACAACAGCACTACAAATACCCTATACCAACTCGTCTGGTCAGTGTGTTATAGTGGACCAAAACTTTTTGCCTAAGTCAAAGCCTATGTACAGCAGTGGAGTATCATAGATTGCTTGTTTCTTCTTCTTAACAAAACAATGCTCACTAGAAATAAATCCTATGTCACGTTGGACTTACAAACATATAAGAAACGGACGCAAAGAACACCCAGACAGAGCAACAATTTATGCATCACACAATGTGTTGTCCCATGTGGGGTTTGAACCCACAACACTAGGCCAACCATGCAATCAAAGACTGTTGATGATGATGACAGCTTATTCCACTGTTTCTCATCATATTTTTAGGTTATACAAGTCTTTGGTGTGCAACAAAGAATAGGTATCTATAGATAAATTGCACTGCACTCATAATGATAATGCAATGACAGGCATGACTTAACAAGTGATCTACACATGACATTATAAATGGAGATACTTTGTATTTAAGTATGACACATTATTTATATTTAAAAACTGTCTGTTCCTGAGTTCTTGATTTATTTGTGACCCTAAATGTTCCAAGAGCCAAAGACATACCCTTATGAGTGTAGTTTGAAAATAAATCTTTTGTCTTTATCATGTATAAATAGTTTTCTTCTTTCAAACAAATATTGTAAATAGTTAAATATGTTTAAAAGTAAATAATTATCATCAGCCTATTGTAGTCTACTGCTGGACATAACCTCTAAAATTGCACGCCACTCTGAACGATTTTGGGCTTCTCACATCAAACTTCTGTCAGCCATCTTGTGCAAATCGTTACTCCGCCTGGCTTGTGGGCGTCCTACGTTATGTTAGCCGAGACGCGGTCTCCACTCTAGAACTCTTACCCAACGGTTGTCGGATCTGGTCAACTCACTGCCACTTCAGCTTACTAATCCGGGGGGCTATGTTAATGACCTTAGTTCTTTGCCTGATGACCTCCTCCACCTCACATGAATGTTTAATAAATACAGAATGCTAAAGTTCTTCAAAAAAGTGTGCAAAAAACTCCAAAGTTTCGTAAAAACAACATTGTAAAGTTGATAATGGCGAAGCTCTGAACTTCGCGTATAAGAAGCGCGTCTATTTAAAGTTAATATTAGATTTTTGGCCGGTATTGAAGGTGTGTGTGTATGTTTGCGTTCGTAGGTTTTATGAAGTCTATTGGCAAACAAAGCCACAGTTGCAAGTACGAAGTTATTACGGATGTCCTACAGATTACTTTGTGTCCGTTTCACTCATACTTGTGGCAGAAAACCGTCATTAGAAAATAATACTTGAATCACGAAAGGCTTAACTAGTCAAACAGTCGACATGAAGTTATATTTCATAAAAAAACTTTTTTGACCTTTAATTATGAACCGAACCAGAGTATCATAAAATTTTAGAATCTTTACCAAATACTTCAAGTTTTGACGTCACTTACAAAATAGCAAGTTTTTCAAAATATGGGACAAAAATGTGAATGAGTGTCTTTTAAACGATACGATACGAACCATAATAACTCTACTCTTTTTACGTAACCAATGAGTTGATTCAACTTTTTTTTAAAAATTTATATAGGCTTTTATCACATGATATTATTAAAACTACCCCCCATATGGCCATTAAACCACCCCGATACATTTAACGTCCTTCGTAATTTGATTTATCAAATACTATCCCGTACTGTGGTACTATGCACTGTGGTGTTTATACAAAGCTTGTAATCTAGGGTACTTATCACTGCTCTGCTCCTAATGGGTGTAGCATAATGTAAATAGCCCATGATATTCTGATAGAAGTGTTTTATCTATATTTTTAATTCGATTATTAACGGTTTAATTGAGCAAACGTAGTGTAGGGCGCCCTGCGGCACAATGGACTGACGACTTGAAGAAGGTGGCTGGCAGCCGATGAATGCGAATTGCCCAAGACCGGGATGGTCGACGCTCCTTGGGGTAGACTTTCGTTTAGCAGTGGACGGCGATAGGTTGATTTGAATTACGGTTGTAAAGATTTGTGACGATTAAGTTGTAGACTGGGAATCAAACTAGTGACCGTACTTAACTTTAAAGAATATATTAATTGTATGTAATATTTATATAACCGATAACCCATGACTCATGTAGTATATATTGTAGTAGTTGTTTATTTAACCTTATTGGTATTTACGCCACGCTTTATTTTGTAAAGGAATGTTTGTGCTCGTTTAATGACTGTTTTGAGGTTTTATGGTAAGTGCTTTACGATTTTCGAGATCAATTGCAGTAACTTTAAATTCGATTCGTAGTTTATTATACACAGACAGATCAAACAGTTGGTTTGTCTTACACCAAGTCAGTGCGGTTACTAGAGGAGATTATGATGGAGTGTGTACAAATGGTGGCAAAGCATTTTATGTTTTGACTTGCAAATGTCCATAATCATTAACCAGAAGTAACAACACCCGTGGCCAAGTTGACATTCTACAAACGTGAACTTTATTAGGAAACTAACAAAGTGGAAAGGACGTCTTACAACGCTAGCTCACGTGGTGAGAAATTGTTAACCAATTATACAAAAAAAAGGGGTTAGCGATTGTAGAAAGAGAATCGATGCGAAGTCGAAGCGATAAAGTCCCCTGCGGCAGGAAATATTCCTAATGAAATGTAGTCTTTAAAAAAGAATAAGAAATAGAAATGTCCACCCTTCTTCTGGTTTGACTCCATAGGACATAAAAACAGCTTATGACGAGCTAACAAACCCTTTCCTTTTCTTTTAACGTGTGGAAACCTCCACGGGCCGTCACTCCACCGGTGTTTTCGGTACTAAAACCAAACGGTATGCCACTCTGCGCCTGAGACAGGAAGAACCGGGGAACAGTTGTTATTACGACATTCGGACTCCTAGTGCCTGCCCATCAGCACCATTGCCATGCCATGCCATGGGCACCATCTGCGGATAAACTCTTTATTTCGCTTCCTCGCCGCTGGCCACTGTATCGGATGGAGGGGAAAACCCGTTCGGTCTACCTGCGGCCACACTCAAAGCAGCATTAGGAGCTGGTGAGCTAAATAAACCCTATACCAACCTGTGGGGCCAGCGTGGTAGGCTAAAACCTACCTGCTAAGAGGCCTATGTCCAGCCGTGGAGTGTTGGAGGCTGTTGATTGATGATGCATATATATAAAAATATATAACTATGTTTATCAGCAGCCTTGTTATGGTAACGAGTACAGGCTCTGCCCAGTTTGGGATCAGACCACCGTGTGTGAGGATATTATTATTATTTACTCAATTATTTCCGCAGTTCATCTCCCCGGATGTGATAGCTACGTGCGCGGCGGACGGAACGGTCCGCGTGCGGAACGTCCGGGGCAGTTCTCCGCTCCTGGATTGCATGTGCCACTGCGCCCGAGTCAAGAGGCTCGCCGTCGCTCCGGACAACCCACACCTCATTTGGTCTGCCGGAGAAGATGGACTTATTCTGTAAGTATTCGCATCTATACTAGGCCTTGTTGAAAATTTTGGTTTCGCGACGGAACGTGATTTTGGAAAGTATGTCTTTGGCATGTTCTGTAGCTTTAACTGTTAGGTGATTTTTGAAGTTGGAGTGTGGTTAGATTTGTCTTTATAATGAGAGTGAAACTGGATATATAAAAAATAAAATCACTAGTTCCTAAATGTTAGGTATTCATATACGCCGTCCGTGTGGTGACGAATTAAGAATACATAGTGTTACCACCCCTATTCATCCCGTGAGTGTCGTAAAAGGCGACTAAGGGAACAAAGTATGCAAGACAACATCATTACAAAGAGAAGGAAAACTTGAAACAAATCCTATTCCAACCCGTCTGGCCAGCGTGATATAGTAGGCTAAAACCTCCTTGCTAAGGAGAGGCCTATGTCCAGTGGTGTTGATGATGATGATGATTAATTTACGCTGCGTAAAAAAAAAAATTCATTTGTTTTATTATCCATAATAGAGTCAACTTATAGCTGTAATGTTATTTACTTTGAATCTTTAATAAAATAATAATGTAAAAGTACACAAAATGGTAAAAATCGTATTTTATGTGCGAATAAATTATTTAAATTGCAGGTGAATGTCTCATTGTATAGAAAACTAAAACAATGTTTGAGGCGAACGGAGGAAAAATTGTTTTGTGTTTTTTAATATGGCATCGTCATTAAAATAAAATGAACAATTAGTTATTCTATTTAAATCTTACATGCAAATCTTACATGCATATATAAAATTCTCATGTCACAGTTTTCGTTGCCATACTCCTCCGAAACGGCTTGACCGATTTTGATGAAATTTTTTGTGCTTATCCAGTATCTATGAGAATCGGCCAACATCTATGTTTCATCCCCCTAAATGTTAGGGGTAGTACAACCCTAAATTTTTTATTTTATTTTTTAGACAAAATTTTTAATTTCTATTTTTTTATGATACAACATACAAAAATACGTACAATCCTCAATTTTCATCCTTTTACGATCAACCCTTATTTTTTAATAGCCATTTTAGTAATTTAATCATTTTTCCTCTGCAGTCGAAAACTGAGCAATCGTCATTTTTATATGGCAAAACAACGTTTGGCGGGTCAGCTAGTATTATATAAGCTTACTATTTTCTAGATTGGACATCTACGAATTCAGACCTTCCAGGAAATGGACTTATAATTAAGGAAGTGGATTTGTGCGAACGTCCTTATGACATTAGCGGTAACAAGCTTTCTAGGAATTCGATAAATTCCGTGAAATTAAACTAATTATTTTTGTAACTATCAAGTGGTTTTAGGATTTAATTGACCGTAATTTTTGTATTTTATTTCTGAGCACAAAA
This sequence comes from Hypercompe scribonia, assembly GCA_949316085.1. NCBI lineage: Eukaryota > Metazoa > Arthropoda > Insecta > Lepidoptera > Erebidae > Hypercompe > Hypercompe scribonia. Next base: position 21,611,289 of record OX438980.1, on the reverse strand, counting down.
CAAAATATATTTCATGGACAGACTCTTTTGTTAGTCCACAGCTGGACGTAGACCTCTTCTTACACAGAATAGGTTTATGTCAAGTTTTCCTTTTCTCTCCTGTTGTCTTGCGTATTTTACGACACCACGGGATGAATACACGTGGCAAAAATCCGTGGTCTGAATCCATCATCATACAAACCTATCTTTCATACAGCCAACACGATCTCCGAACCTCACACAAATGCAGCCCCGATTCGACCAACGTGTTGGTCAACTTGTTAAATCACCTGGGACGCTATGCTGAAGCCAAGTGCGTGGCTGTCAACCCTCGCCGCCCGTACCAGCTAGCTGTCGGTGCGAACGACTTCTATGTGAGGCTCTACGACACGAGGATGATCAAGCTGGCGAAGCTACAGGTGAAAATATTTACTTTCAAAGAATATTTATAAAACGATGCTTTTTTCTATATTAAGAGCCTGCCAAAGTGACTCTAATCTGCCTGATGGAAAGCATGAATAAAATCCAAGAATTGTGGTCACCATACTCATTGCAAATGCAGACAATGCAGTATGGTGACCCACACTATGTGCGGCCTAGTGAGATGCTTTTTTCACGCCCCACTTTGGGACATAAAAGGCATGACAGTCGTCGTGGCAGTGTAAAACTCACACAGTTACCACGATAACTGTCACCCCGGCATCAATGGACCTCAGCACGTACTGTCGCTTTAGGGTGGTCTTCTGTGGGAGGGTAGTATTGCCCCAGTCAAGGCGGCCCGTTCGTACTGAAATCAACGCGGCTCTACTACCTAATACTTAAACTATTACAAAAGCTTTGAAACTGTAGAATTTCAGATTCATTCCTGTGGAAGTTTTAATGCTTAACATACCCTTTTCCCAAATATATTTGGAGTCGGTGCAATGAGTTTTTTCTTCTATTCTCCTCTATCACTCGTCAATTCTTTTCTTTCTTCTCGTCTTCTGGTCTTATACCCATTAAAATAGGCATAAAACTTTCTTCACCACATTTTGCTTATCACTACGCATCACATTAATATGACTTTTCTTAAGTCTCTATATTAACACACCTGGAATAAAATTAATAATATAAGACCTGGTGTTGTGCAGTACGGTGGTATACAGATGAACTCGTCTGCGTCGCGTCAGATCTGGGAGAGACAGAACCTGCGCTGCTCTAGAGCTGGACACGGGGATCCTGACAACAATATACCCAAGGGTGCCGTGCATTACTTTGCACCAGGTATGTATGCCATCATTTATTTATAGGCGGAAGATTTGCCCATACTTGTCTAACTATTCTCTGGTGAGGGCTTAAGAATACGGAAGGTCACCACCACACTATGCCACAGACTACACAAGACTATACCAAGCCAGCGTGGTATACCAGATCGAAATATCCTTTCTAAGGAGAGGCATAAATCCAGTAACCAGTAGCTCAGCTCGGCAGGAAACAGCGAGGTGACCGCTTTAACCACTGCACCACCCGTGCAATCTATATTCGTCAGAAAGTTTGAAAGGTTTCAGGTTTCAGAAACGGGAAACGTCTTAATATTATACAGTGGACCCCCGGTAATTCGACAAACGTTTTGCAGGGCAGTGTCGGGTTATCGAATTTGTCGGATTATAGAGTACTGCCTAAGACCCCCTATAGCCCGGATTTTTTTTACAAAAGAGTGCCTTGTAATCCGACAAATTACAGACAAATGATAAAATTCTATATGTTGTCTTCTGGCCTTGTGACTACATTACTATGTATGTATACGTAATGCACAATGAATAAACGCTAAGCTGCACCGCTATCACACGTAGTCAAATTCAAACTAAGCAATCGAAATTGAAACAATACCTACGCGTCGAGCACAAGTTGTAACCTGTTCAATCATGCACGATCTACATTCGCGAAAATTGTTGAATTGATGTCGGATTACAGGGGGTCCGGATTAGACAGGGGCCGGATTACCGAGGGTCCACTGTACTATGTAAAATTTTCTTTTCCAGGTCACTTGTCAATGGAGCCTAATGAGCACACGTTTCCTAAAAAGGCGACTACTTACGTCGCGTTCAGTCACGACGGCAATGAACTGCTGGTTAACTTGGGGTCAGAACAGGTAAATAAGTAGTTATAACTGGCATTAGCTGTATTCTCCATGATGTAATCCTAGCCGACTTCGGCCACGGCACCCAGCCTCGACGGAGACCAGTCAGCTGCGCACGAGATGTTGTATTGCACTGGTGTGTGCGCAACCACTGGTGCACTCTCTGTTCCCTCGCCCACAATCGGACGGCAATCCGACACGGCTGGGGAGCGACCAGACGCAGGATCGAGGACCACGTGCTCTCCGAGGCGCTACGACCGACAAATTCCAGACTTCGGGCTGTTTTAAGCACTTCTGTAATCTGGCCGACTCGGGAATCGGATCTGAAATCTGTGATCGGCAATTGCATACGCTAATCGACGAGGCAGTCTCAAACTAACATTGATATAATATAAAAAAGTTGAAGTAATACTGGCTATGAAACATCACGCTACGACCCTAAGGAGTAACGCTGAGTGAGTAGTTAAGTACGTAAGTAAGACGTTTAAGTTTGTAAGTTTATAATGTTTAGAAAGTCAGTCACTTTCTTTTTTTTTTATTTTACTATAACCATTGATGCAGGGGTGACAGTTATCGTGGTAACTGTGTAAGCCTTACACTGTCACAATGACTGTCATGCCTTTTACGTCCCCAAGCGGGCTGTGAAAAAGCATCTCACAAGGCCGCCATGGTATGGGTCACCATACTGCGTTGTCTGCATTTGCAATGAGTATGGTGACCACAACTCTTGGATTCTATTCATGCTTTCCATCAGGCAGAGTAGAGTCACTTTGGCAGGCTCTTAAGATAGAAAAAAAAAGTATTATTAACCGATTAAGAAAAAATAATCGGAGGCCATCATCAGAGCTGCCGAAGTCGATTGGAAAATAGTCCCTTTACAGAGCGTATTTACATAAAGTAAGTATACTTCGAGACTCGTAAAAAGCTTAGGGCCATTCATAATTTATGAGAAATATGTAACAGAGATAATAAAACAAAAACTGCATTATAAATTGTGTTTTTTCAGGTATATCTCTTCGACATAAACTCGGCTCGGAGGCCTGTGTTAGTCGAAAGCTTCATAATCCAACACAATCACGGCAATAGAGAGGGAGAGAGTAAGCAGCAGGGGAAGAACGGCACCAATGGAACCAATGGAGCCGTGGAGACACAACCACAGTTACCTGATAGAGTTAGACAACTCAAGGAAATGGTAGGTTAAGTTATCATTTGTCTGAGAGTAGAGGAGATAGAATCAAAATGGCGTAGAGTAACAAGTGAGATCAAGTGATCACAAGTCCAACCCTTTTTCAATTTTGGACTGGACTCCAATGACGTAAAACACATAATATGTATGTCAGAGCGTCAGAAAGGGGGGGGCATTATAGCGGTCTTGGTTGTAGCTATCCATCGTGGGCGGTGTAACAGAAACTTTCAAATAAGGGCACATTTATATCCGCCCTCATTTAAACAACCTTATTTTAATATTATTGCTTACAGAATCAAATAAACAAATCAAGTAATGATTAAAATAATTCGTAACTTAGTAATTAATTAGTTTTAAATTAAAAACTATCCATAAGCAGCGCGCCGTTCCATATATTTTTTTTTTTCAATAGTTTCCACATCTGACACGGCCTCAAACTAGATAAAAATACTTATATATTTCGAAACAGATACATATTATAGATTATACCTAGATACATAACAAATGACCGCGCTCATCAGAAAGTTGCGTGTTCAGATCACGTCAGGGTCACCACTGTGGAAGAACGGGTGTCATATCCCTCCGACACAAAGGTAGGATCCTCCGACCAGGCGAGGTGATCGTGCCTAGTGAGCCGCGGCCCAACGACTGATGTTGGGATGTCGTGCAAATGCTAAACGCCACGACAATCTCTATTTCGCGATACAGGATTAATAGTTGCTCCGTAGTTCGATGTGTCTTCGCTAGATGGCGCTGTAGTATATTTTTCTGTTTGAGCTGTATGTGGAAGTCGCCACATTACAAGCATTTGTCCTAGGTAGGAATCGAAGTCACGATCGAGCAGGTGCATAGGATAATAACCGATCTCCGTAGTGACGGGGCGACTGGTTATGACAATATACCAGTTAAAGTCCTCAAGCAATCCTCTCTTGCTTTAGCAGTTCCTATAACGTACATTTGCAACCGAGCGATCAATACTGGCACATTCCCAAACGCCTTTAAGAAAGCTGTCGTTTACCCGATCTACAAGTCTGGTGAGAGAGTTCTTGTCACAAACTACAGACCGATATCGGTACTGAGTTCCCTGTCCAAAATACTAGAAAAGATTCTTAACAACTGTCTCACCTCATATCTTGAGAAACATAAAATTATTGCAAGTAATCAATACGGATTTAGGCGAGGAATATCTGCCGAAGATGCGGTACTAGATCTCACTAACACGGTTGTTAATAAACTAGATCAAAAACTAAAATGCTTTGGCGTCTTTCTCGATTTGTCGAAGGCGTTTGACTCCGTGAGCATCCCCATACTGATAGCGAAAATGGAAAACATTGGCATCCGTGGTTTGGCACTGCAAATTTTTACGCACTATTTAGCAAATCGCTCGCAACGTATAAGAATAGATTCAATGTACAGCGACGATATGAACACTAACTTCGGTGTTCCACAGGGTAGCATTTTGGGGCCTACCCTCTTCCTTATTTATATCGATGGTCTGTGCCGCTTACCAATACCAAATTGTTATATATTCACCTATGCAGATGACACAGCACTTATAATCTGCGATGACAGCTGGGATAAAGCTAGATGCAGAACAGAAGAGTCTCTTCGCCAAGTGACGGAATGGCTCTCAACTAACTTATTAACACTCAATACTGAGAAAACAAAAGTCGTAAGGTTTTCCAATCCCCACATAATCTCACCCCCAAAGGAAACTCCTGCTGTAAGAGTACACACGTGCCTGAGCAGCTTTGATTCAAGTACTAACGCCTGCGACTGTCTAACCCTCACTATGGTCCCAAGCGTCAAATATCTCGGGGTGATTATCGACGAACACCTTAACTGGCGCCCTCATATTGATGCAGTAAGTGCACGAGTTAGAAAGCTAATTTATATATTCAAAAAACTCAGACACTCATCTGATTATGCAACCCTAAGCCTTGTATATCAGAGCCTTTGTGTCTCCGTAATCACATACTGCATCCCTACTTGGGGAGGAGCTTGCAAGACCATACTAATTCAAGCTGAAAGGGCTCAGAGAGCAATCTTAAAAGTTATGCACTTCAAGCCCAGAGATTATCCCACTGCGCAACTTTATTCTGAGCTGAAAGTACTTACGGTGCGACAATTATTCATTTTAAAAGCAGTACTATGCCGACACTCTTCATTACCGCTAGATAAAAATTTCCTTAATAAACGTAAAGGTAAGGCTGCATGTCCACCTGTAAAATGTCGTACTTCTTTCGCAAACCGTCACTACACTGCACAAAGCGCACGCTTATATAACAGAATCAACCGGTTACTTGATGTATACATTTTGACTAGACACAATTTGAAAACTAAACTTACTGGTTGGTTACAAGAGTTGTCATACGACGATACTGAAAAGATTCTAGTCATTAGCTTATAGTCTCAGTAATATATAATAGTATATTTTGATAGATAAATAAAATATTATAAATACTTTCACTTAAACATACAAATACATGCATACACACACACACAAACACACATACACATAACATTTCACACTATACAACTCGCCACAAAACCTACTATTGGATGTTTGCAATTGTTATATTACCTTTGTACGTAAATGTAAGCCAGTAACTATAATACGGAGCGGAGACCTGGTGACCTATAACACGGGTTTCTACCTAGCTTAGGCACCAGTCCTCCACAATATTGTCTCGAGACATTGTATTACCTACTAAGCATAATATTTGTATACATATGTGGAATATTGTGGTGAGAAAACAAACGATTATTTTTATTATTATTATTATCTCTGGTGTAGCAGTCAGGGTTACTAACCACTAGGCCAACGGGGCAGTCAGATTAGAGTTAATCTGTCTACAAACAGTCAAATATCTATATATACAATATGTCTCAGTTAACCCTTATATTGTGATAGCATAATCTTCCTATCGTATGTTTTACGATCAACGTATCTAAAAGATACTAGCTACTATACATTTTGAGATCAACAGTTTAACAAAGACACATGAAAAGAACACATAAAACACAAAGAACAACAATTCACGGATCACACAAAGTGTTGTCTTTGAACAAGTACCCTTGAAACGGATATAAAGAACACGTTTACTCAGAACAACAGTTGATGTACCACGCAGTGTTGTCCCATGTGGGGTTTGAACCCACAACACAGTGCAGTAGAAAACAAACCACTTCGCCATCCGTGAAGTCAAATTAACATCTGTTTTCTAACTTTAATATCCGTTTTCTTAATTAGTGTATTGTATGTTTTTAGGCAAACGATTTCGTGAACAAAAATAACTATTCGAACGCAGTAGTGTTCTACAACGAGGCGATCGCGTCGTGTCCCGACTGCGCCATGCTGTATTCCAACAGGGCCGCCGCGCTCATGAGGCGGGGGTGGTACGTGTTTACATATAACTTACTTTTATTTCATTTAATCCCATAAATTAGGTGTAACTGTTGCATCAACTATGTTTCAATTCATTCCTACTGAAGAATACTTAATTTTTTCCGAATCAAATGTAACTTTGTGTTAAATTTTATCAAAATTAGTCCAGCCGTTTGTGAGTGAAGAAGTAAAAGACATACAAGTACACACTCACAAACTTGTGCCTTTATAATATTAATAGATAGAAGTTGTAATATTACTGGATCTTATAGCATCCCTCCCCCCCTTTTGTTCTGGGGGAAATGATCGTAGAAAGTAACGCATTTGTAACTCTTGTTTCTTTAGGTGACCACTGGATAGGGATGTGTTAATTATTCAATTGTTTTTTTTAGCATGAAAAACCGATGTATCAACAATCGATTTAAAAAAAAGAAAAAGATATTAATCGATTATTTTCAACAGTAAAGTCGCTTATAACAATCGATTTTATTTTAGAAGTATCGATTATTTGTTCACATCTCTATCACTGAGTGGTGCCTGTTCGTTTGCTATCCTTTTTCATGGTATTTATGTTTGGTCCCAGGTCTGGAGACACATACGCCGCAATAAAAGACTGCTACAAGGCAATAAAACTAGACTCGTCCCACGTCAAGTCTCACTTCCGCCTCGCCAAGGGTCTGATGGACTTGAAGAAGGCGCGGGAAGCCCACGAGTGCTTGTTGTACTTCAAGGACAAGTTCCCCAGACACGCGAACAGTCACGCTGTGTTCCTACTGCAGAAAGATATCAATGTGGCCTTAGAGAGTATGGAAACGCAACCGGACGAAGGTAATATGATTTACTTGTCTTTTAGACGCCCTCGTCATCTTCAACAACCTTTGTTAGCCCACTGCTGGACTTATATTTCATTTGTTTTCATTGTGTTTATTTTTTTATTCCAATTTTTACTGAGTTTTTGTAAATGTGAGTGTAGCGGAGACTTGCCATTTCAGGTTATATGTAGTAAGTTTCTGGTGGTTTTGAATGTTTCCACGACCTACCCCAATGACCTGTTGGCAGTGTCGTGATTCAGGTCATTCATCTTGATCAGATGGCTGGTGACATGGACAGGCCAACTTAAAATTATGATCCTTTCATCAAAAAGCCAATCCGGACCCTGCACTGTACTCGCATAGTTTTATTTTTTGTGTAACATTGTTTACAGACTTAAAAAAAAGACAATTATATGATTTGCTTCGACATTTCTTCCCAGAGTGAGTCTTAGGAAATTTGGGAAAATGTCTTAAGACTTAGAAAGCAGTCCAGGAGACCAGACGAGTTGGTTAAGGTTTTGTTTTAAGTTTTTCTCTCTTTACAGTGATGTTACCCTGCGAAGTTTATCCCCTTAGTCGGTTTATACGACACCTAAGGGATGAGTATGGGTGGTGACACTCTCTCTACTCTTAATCCGTCGCCACACATGAAATAACAAAGTAGAAATATATATTCTACTAAATTGACCATTACCAAACACTGTTAAATGACAAATAGACAGACAGTAATCGAACTGACGACCTCAGACATCATAGGAAACTACACATACTATACCATTTCCCAAGAACCCATACTTCTATCCGACATTGATCTTCGTTTCCAGCAGCTGGTGACACAGAAGAGAACCAGCCCACCAGTATGCTGGAACGCCAGCTCCGAACTTCTGCCCTGGACTACTCGCAGCGGTTCCTCGGCCACTGCAACACTACCACAGATATAAAGGAAGCCAATTTCCTTGGACCTGATTCTAATTATATCGCAGCGGGGTAAATTTGTTTTTATATTATTGCTTATTCATATCTATAAAGGTAGATAGGTTTTAAAAGGTAACTCCCGCACTAGGAACGAACTGTGTGTCGAGGGACTTAACAGGCTTACATGAAACGGACACAAAGAACACCCAGACTCAGATTTAACATGGACGACTTCAAAAGATATTATTCAAACGAAGATAAATCCAAATCGATCCCTTACTTCTGGGTAAAATTTGACCCCACAAACTACTCTATCTAGTACACCGAGTACCACAACAATTTGTGATCACACAAAGTGGGATTTGAACTCGCAAGACTCCGCGCAGTGGAAAGGGGCGAGGTGACCGCTTAACTAGATCATTAATAGGGAATATGCATGAATTTTTTTTATTTTTAAAAACGTTTCTACTAAATATTACATTACCAAAAATATATATAACACATCTAAAATATAAACCAACACGCTAAAAAAAAAAATTAAAATCACTACAATTTTCGAACGATTTAAAGGCGGCCATTTTGTCGTGCTTATTCTATGACGACGGACTGCACTCATGTCAACAACAAAGTGTTTGGTTCACAAATGCAACTGAGTTATTTTTTTCTAATCAACTTATTTAAAGAAATATAATGAAAAGTAAATAATGTAATAGTTGTGAAGATCATTTTAACATAAGTAAGGATATTAAAAAAGTGATAGAATACACATAATAATGTTTTTTACTTAGTTAACTGCACCTACTGTTTTGTTTACAAAGTTCGACAGAAACAAACTGCTTTACGAAATATAATAATATAAGAGAGAGTATCCGAGAGAGATCCGAGAGTAAATTGACGTCAAATTTTGTTTCACCAATAGCGTTGTGTTTTAGTTTACGAAGGAATTTGAAAAAAGCCACTATTTGATTATTAAATTTCACTAACAAATTGTAATTTTCAAAAATAATTACATTGATATGTTTTTTCAGTAGGAAAGTTTACAAATAAAATATTTTGTCCATTTTGGAGTCTCGTGCATGTAGGGTATATTGCAGTCATCATCATCTCAATTGAAAGACGTCTTTATATATATATATACTAGCTGACCCGGCCACGCGTTGCTGTGGCTAAAGTTTTTGTTATATTACATTGTAGTAAACACTCTAAAAAAAAAATTAAAATGTAGCTTATATGACACGTTCGTAGATTTACCATAGCAGCGCCATCTATTGATTACTTACTCAACCCAGTCGAAAGGTATCGACATCTGTTAGAATCATTTGGAGTTAACAGATAATTGTGACTGTCAAATAATAACAGACAAATAATTAGCAATAAATTAAAATTGCGACTATAATTTGAGATTTAAACTATCCTATCTCTCAAGTTGGATCGAACTGCACATGGTGTGCGAATTTTATTATAATCGGTTAAGTGGTTTAGGAGTCCATTGAGGACAAACATTGTGACACGAGATTTATATATATTAAGATATATATATTAAGAGCCTGCCAAAGTGACTCTATTCTGCCTGATGGAAAGCTCGAATAGAATCCAAGAGTTGTGGACGTAAAAGGCATGACAGTCATCGTGACAGTGTAATGCTTACAGTTACCACGATAACTGTCACCCCTACATCAATGGGCCTCCGGTCTCACACTCACCAACGAAACACGACATCACGGATGCTGTCGCTTTAGGTTGGTCTTCTGTGGGAGGGTAGTACTGCCCGGTCGAGCCCGCTCGTGCTGATATCAGCGTGGCTCTACTACCTTACAAATCCCTTCCGTCAAATAGATTAAATTCTATGAATATTTACACTTGAATGTGGGTGGGCAGAGACAGTGTGATTTTGGCGGAGGGATTTGAAGATCAGGCGGCGATATTAATAATAATTGACCCCCCTTATGTGCAATTTTTCATTGATATTGCGCTTCTTTTGGTCGTAGCATGTCATATAGCCTTACTCGATATCTGAGCTATTTAACACTGAATGAATTTTTTAAACCAGACCAGTAGTGCCTGACGCAAGCACGTTGAATCAAACAAACAAACTCTTCAGCTTTGTAATGTTTGTATAGATATATCTTTAAATATAAGTAGCTAATACCAAAAAGACTTGTTATCAAAGCTACTGGCAGCAAAAAATATTAAAAGCACTTACTTATTAGGCATAACCTATATAGGGTAACCTTCTCGAATGAGTTTTTATATTTTCATACAACATTTTGTTAAGTATTTCGTGACATACCTAAGTTGCCTTATCCAGGATTAACGGCAACTGTTGCTACTGCTGTATCAATGATGGTAACCCTGTGTCTTATGGGTACTTACCATCCTTGTCGTAGGTCGACTGTTGTAAGGTATTGCTGCGATTAGGATGTATGTAAATGTGTGGAAGGGTAAGTGCATGATGGCTGAGCCGGAATGAACTTCCGGACCCCTACCTCACTCGAATAGTCCAAAATTTCCTGGTAACCACTTCACAAACAACCACCAATTACGATGCAGTAGTTATCATACCTGAAGAAATGCGTTATCCCAGCACGGAGCACGAACAACGCGAAAAGAAAACTAAAAGCTACCGCACGAGAATATTTCAGATACTCCATTGTTCCGTACTGATTTCAATGTAGATACTATCACAATACTTATTCTGACGCGTACCACCGAATGATGCGAGAAGAAAAACGCTTGGGAACAGGGACAATTATGACAGTGTAGTGTTCCATGCCCGCTGACGTCGATGTCAACAACTCGCGGGCCCCACTGCATTACTCCTACCTGCCGTAAATTGCAACCCTTCAACTGTCGTTTTCTCATATCCTTTTCAGAATATGTTCAGTGGGTGAAACAGGAAAGTGTAACAAACAAACACATATATTGATCTCTTAAAACAAGTCAGGATAGATTTAAATTTATAACATCTCTAATAAAATAGTTAATAATATATAACAATAATATTTAACTACCTCGGTGGCACGGCGGTAGTGAATGCGACTGCTGTGCTTGAGGTCTCGGGTTCAATTCCCGGGTCGGACCAAATGTTTGTATGATCTGCAAATATTTGTTACGAAGTTTGGGTGTTTTCTATGTATAATATGTATGTATTTACAAAAAAAAAGTATATAAGTATTCTATCAGTCAGTCTAGTTATCATAGCACAAGCTCTGCTTAGTTTGAAACTAGATGACGTTGTGTGTCAAATGTCTGAAATATTTATTTATTTTTATTTATCTTTATATAGTACCTGTATATCGTAATATTATACTTCCAGTTCCGACGACGGCAGTATGTTCATCTGGTGTCGGAAGTCCGGCAACATCATCAGGTGTTTGCGTGGAGACGAGTCCATACTCAACTGTATACAGCTTCACCCCTCCATGTTCCTGTTGGCCACTAGTGGCATCGAGACAGTCGTCAGACTTTGGAGTCCACGACCTGAGGTATGTTTTATTTTTCAATCAGATACTGAGACGTTGTAGTATTTCAATTTGATTCCCGTTCAACACATACTGATTTCAGTCCAACAATGTTATTTTGTGCACTTGTGTGTGTGCATGTGTTTGTGAAATAGTCAGTAGTACAAAAGATAAGCTATTTTAGTAAATTACATGTAGGGATAGTCCGTGTTTTGGCAAATTAAGAATACATTATCCCATAAGTGTCGTAAGAGACGACTAAGGGCGCAAACAGAAAAGAAAATTTGGAACAAACCCCATAGCAACCCGTTTGGTAAACGAGGTATATTAGGCCAAACCCTCTTTTCTAAGAGAGGCGTATGTCCAGCAGTGGACGGTTAAACTTTGAGATGTGATCAGCGTTTAACAGTTCACTGAATCATAACTTACAAATATGTGAGTGAAGAAACGAATTATCTACGATTGGATAGATGACTGTATCGTAAATAAATACCAATGTCCACTTCATTAAAACTAATATCGCGAAACATCTCGGCAAATACAATTAACATAGCTTTTTACTATTGTTACGAATTTCAATCAAATATACAGTGAAATATATTGTTCAATTGAGTAGTCTAAAACAGTGACGTCACAATATGGTATTTAGTACATTTTTCATACAAAATTGTCGTTTTGACAGATGATAAAAAGTAACTAATTTGACTAAGGTGTCATCTAGCCTATTCTAATGTGACGAATGTAACGGATTTTTACTGTTAAACAAGATAAAAGTTTTTATTTGAACTGCATACTTAAAAAAGTCACTTCACCATCAGTATCTCAGAAAATACAACACTTATTATGGTGATGTTGCGTCAGGACGGTCAGGAGGAGTCGCGGGTGATCCGCGACAGCGGGTCAGCGGCGTCAGCCAACCAGCAGCGCATGCGCAGTGACCCCTTCGAAGCCATGCTGCTCAACATCAGCTTCGCCGGCACTTCCGACCGCGACCTGCACTCACCCGCCTGCAGGCCCACATAGGTACTACCTTCCCTACATCTAAGACACGTAGATACCGCTACCTTCCCTACATCTAAGACACGTAGATACCGCTACCTTCCCTACATCTAAGACACGTGGATACTGCTACCTTCCCTACATCTAAGACACGTAGATACCGCTACCTTCCCTACATCTAAGACACGTAGATACCGCTACCTTCCCTACATCTAAGACACGTAGATATCGCTACCTTCCCTACATCTAAGACACGTAGATACCGCTACCTTCCCTACATCTAAGACACGTAGATACCGCTACCTTCCCTACATCTAAGACACGTAGATACCGCTACCTTCCCTACATCTAAGACACGTAGATATCGCTACCTTCCCTACATCTAAGACACGTAGATACCGCTACCTTCCCTACATCTAAGACACGTAGATACCGCTACCTTCCCTACATCTAAGAAATCCAAACTCTTTTTAAAAATGTTTATTTTGTTTGTGTTTGTTTTGTCATATAATTATTTAGGCAGGACATTGAAATTAAATGAGTTCAGACTACTTTTCCAACACTTAGCTTATAGGTGGATTGTCCGTGTGGTGACGGATTGACACCACGGAACGTCACCACATCTATTCGTCCCGTGGATGTCGTAAGAGCCGACTAAGGGTCAACGCAGACGGATGGAGTGGCGGCGAAGACTAATTCAGTAACAATTTAAATTCAACAAATTATATTTTTGGATTAAAACATATGGTATTTTTTTAATATATATTTTTGTTGCAGGTAACACCGACACGAGTCGGTTTTAAAAAGAGAATATTTTATAGCCGTTATAGAAACGTGGTCTTAAGCGACATGTAATCATCACACGAGACATTTGTAAATACTATATATATACATTATTACAAATATTATATCTACGGAGTTGTCATTAGGGGCGGCGCACACCGGACGCCGGCGGGGCGAGGCTATCGATCACTGTCGAATATAATATTCTTTTTTTTTATTCATTTTATGGATTATATCCAAAATGGTATATTAATTGGTAAAAATGGTAATTTCATCAATCAATTTTTCATACTTTATTTTTGAGCAAAAACAGATCCACATACATACTGTCCTGCCTATTGCTCAGATGGGTAAGCACAGACAATTATCTCCACTGAATACGGTTCTGAATCATCTTTTTTAATTAGACTTTATCAATAATTTAAGAAAAACGACGTAATTTGCAATTTTAATGGCGTCTAACACAATAAAATGTTTGATTAATTATATGAAATTCGAGTAATTTGTAAACGATTCACGTACGTTGTGATTTTATAGTTTGTTTAAATTCTAAAATTGTATCATTTTATTTATTTTGATTGCGAACAAAAAATAGAATTGTTGGTGGCACATCCCTCTGCTCATGTTGCGGTCTTCAACTGTTGAAATCCAAAAATCTTTTTTTCTGTTTCCTGTACTTCCATTATATTTGTTTAAAATTATTTTAAGTTACCTTTCTGTTCCAAAACTACAATAAAATCACAATGTGTTAGTTTTGTTTAAATATCTTTTTAATTTATCTAGATTTAAAATTTAAAACTAATTGTAAATCTAGTAATTGTCTAGAAATATTAATATACCAAAGAGAATGTTACGTGTTCTACATACAGCGCAAGTAGAAAAACATACTACAGCGCCATCTAGCGAAGATACATCGAACTATGTATATCGTATACTAAACTACTGAGCAATTACTAATCTTATATCGTGAAATAAAGATTCTCTTGGCGATTAGCATAAAATAACATCCCAACAACATCTGTTGGGCCCTGGTCGGAGGTCCTCCCTTTGTGTCGGAGGGACATGACACCCGTTCCTCCACAACGACAAAACAGAAATGATTGATTTTCGAAATATCCACAATACAATGAAATACCTAGAACAGAATAGAAACAGAACCTACTAAAATACCTATTCGTTTTATTACGTCAGAACTCCTGAAAGCTCCTGTCACCTTTGATTTTAGTTGAAATAACCTAACGTACGTTAGATTACATATAAAGTATGATAGAGGCCATATTGGTTGTCATTTTTAAGACCAAGTGTGATCGATGTAATCGCCGTGCGGCTCCTGTGTAAGTGTGCGCCAACCCTTATATTCCTTTATGTTCTGTGCAAGTACGAATGGTGCCAATATTTCTGTTCTATTTTGTATATTTTTGTAATGATTCGGGGGTTTTTGTGAATAAACGATTTGGTTTACACTCTCCAGTTATTATATGTTATTGGACGATTACATCCTCCCCATTTACAAACTTGAAGATTGAAGCTGCTTTCTATAGAACAAGACAGAATCTGTAGGTAGTACAGCCACGCTGATTTCAGCACGAGCTGTCCGGCTCGACCGAGGCAGTACTACCCTCACAGAAGACCAACCTAAAACACCGGCATCCGTGTTGTCGTGTTTCGTTGGTGAGTGTGAGACCGGAGCCCCATCGATGCAGGGGTGACAGTTATCGTGGTAACTGTGTAAGCCTTACACTGTCACGATGACTGTCATGCCTTTTGCGTCCCCAAGCGGGGTGTGAAAAAGCATCTCACAAGGCCGCCATAGTGTTGGTCACCATACTGCATTGTCTCCATTTGCAATAAGTATGGTGACCACAACTCTTGGATTCTATTCATGCTTTCCATCAGGCAGAGTAGTCACTTTGGCAGGCTATTAATATAAGAAGAAAATAGCAGATAGTGTCATGAGCTGAAAATTGCCCGCCCAGGACAAATATTGCGTGATATGCATGTCTTGGTGTAATTTAGCTGTAGGTTTATGTATTTAGAAGTACATAAGTACTATCAAATTATCATCAAGTCTTTCATAGTCCACTGCTGGACATATGCCTCTCCTTAGAAGAGAGGTTTTAGTTTACTATGCCACACTAACTAGACAGATTGGTATAGGATTTGTTTCAAGTTTTCCTTCTCTTCACGGTGCTGTTCTGCATAATTTGTGACCTTCATCGTCTCTTGCAACAGCCACTGGATGAATAGGAGTGATGACACTTTGTATTCTTAATCCATCGTCACACAGAAACACATAAGTGTTATTGTTTAGAAATTCTATGTGTGCCCGGTCGACAGTAGTAGTTTTGCCGCCAATTTACGTAATGTGACTAAAAATATGGATGACCAAATGTGCGCTGTCTACCCCTTTGGGGACCAATGCCTACCTTATGATACCGTAGCTCCATTGTTCTATTTGTTTTTCTTACCCTGACTCCATAACAGCATCTCTCTTCCTTTCCTCCGAAGAGGGTGGGCGTCAGGCATGCGGCTAGCTAAAAAAAAATTAGTAAATATGTAGACCCAAAAAAAATTGGGCAAACGGATAGTGATTAGCTGTAAAGCTAATTTAGTCTATGCAAGTGCATACGTTCTACCCTGGGGTGGGTAATTGCAATTCAGGATTATTTATGGACTATAAATAATTGCGTTGAAAAAATGATGACAAATTTAACTCCGCACCCAGTCCAATCAAGTTCCAAGCTTTCGTACGAAATGATAATCTTGGAACCTGATTGGTCAGGGCTTAAATGATGCGTCACTATTTTCTTAAAGCGAATGTACACTGTTGGTTGCAATACGCTTTCTCTTTTTAATTTTAAGAGAGTACCAAAGTGACTACTCTGTCTGATGGAAAGCATGAACAGAATCCAAGAGGTTTGGTCACCATACTCATTTCCAATGCAGTATAGCGACCTACACTATGGTAGCCTAGTGAGATGCTTTTTGACACTTGGGGACGTAAAAGGCGTGATAGTCATTGTGGTTGAGTAAGGCTTACACACTTACCACGATAACTGTCACCCCTGCATCAAAACGAATCTTTTTGGCGTTCATATTACAAGCTAAGCATCACTAAGTAGCCGACTAGCGCTGATATTCTTATTAAGAGGACATGCTTGTTGATCAGGATGTAAGCATATGGTATGATGATAAATAATTACCGTATGTTCTACTATTAACAACGCAAACGAAATAACCAAGTAAGTATATTTAAAAGACCTGACTCGTTTATTCTTCAGAGTCCCACTTTTACTTGTTCTGGTCAAATATTTATGTTTGTATTTTCCTAAACTTAGTAGGATTAATTACAGTTTTCATAAGGTAGGAAGGAAATAAACTGGTTACAATTTCTGTTGAGGTCTTATAGTTTAAAGTAGTTCAACGTGCGATGGAGCGTGCAATGCTGGGCATTTCTCTGGCTGATAAAATTCGTAACGAGGTTATTCGACAGAGAACTGGAGTAACTGACATTGCACGGAGAATCAGTATGCTGAAGTGGAAATGGGCCGGCCATGTCTCAAGACGAACCGATGGTCGCTGGAGCTGAAGTGTATTCGAGTGGAGACCACGATTGGGCACACGTAGTGCAGGGCGCCCTGCGGCGCGATAGACCGATGACTTGAAGAAGGTGGCTGGCAGCGGATGGTTGCGAATTGTCCAAGATCGGGATGGTTGGCGCTCCTTGGGTTCGTTCAGCAGTGGACAGCGATAGGTTGATTTGTGCTTATGGTTAAGAAAGAAAGAATGTGTCTGGTTTAGATACGCTGACACTGGTATTTTAGTCCGGCTAATATTTTCAAGTTCAAACAAACAGTTTTTAGGAGAATATCCAAATCAACAATTCTCCAGTACGGGTCCAAGATCACAAAACAAACTTTCGGAAATGTGGAAATTAATAAGTCTACAGTAGCTGGTCATTTCCTTTAGTCATGGTTCAGGCCTAACGTTATATATAGAACTAGGTAAATAGGAAATAGCAAGTCCTTTCACCATTAAGTACTCCAGAATTGTTCCTCAAGCAATCGAAATCTAGAAATAAATGGGTTAATACTTAAAAATACATGTCGATAGTTTGATGTTTGTCTCTTGAATCTTGATTTAGCTGTAATTCTTTAAAAATTTGGTCAGTAGACTTGAAAAAACAACACAGAGTAATAAAAAATATTTCTTTTATTTCAAATAACATACAATATAGTTAATCTTATACGAATCATTTTTAATACAAGAGAATACACAACACAAAAATAAAGTAAAATACATTTAGAATCGTTAATAGACCCAATTTTTTTCTCAAATGAAAATAAAAATCACATATTTTACCTTAGTTTTAATCTTAATTATTAAATTAGTTTATAGTAACCGTACAGACGGTAACTTTCTGAGGAGAAGCTCATGTCCAGCAGTGGACTGAGTGCCGGGAGGGAGGTGCAAGGGGGTTCACTTGCAACCCCCTTTTTAACTTCAAAAAAAGGTGAATTCAAATGTAGGACCTAGTATAACTTTCTCGACTT
This sequence comes from Hypercompe scribonia, assembly GCA_949316085.1. Taxonomy (NCBI): domain Eukaryota; kingdom Metazoa; phylum Arthropoda; class Insecta; order Lepidoptera; family Erebidae; genus Hypercompe; species Hypercompe scribonia. Next base: position 21,593,094 of record OX438980.1, on the reverse strand, counting down.
CGACAAGTGGACTGTTAATGTGTGTTGTTGTTGATGATGGTGATGTTACAATACAACTATACTTAATAGTCTATAGCAAAATTAAGACCACGTACAAAATACAAGGAAACCTATTTTAGTGTATCGTTGTTAGTAAAGTGTAAGTTGTATGTCCGTGTGATGATGCCTCCATGTGGTTATGGACTAAGAATATGGAGTGTTGCCACCCGTATTCATCCCGTGGGTGCCGTAAAAGGTGACTAAGGGAACAAATTACATCTACATAAGACAACATCAGTGCAAAGAGAAGGAAACTTGAAACAAACTAAACCAACACGTCAGGCCAGCGCGGTATAGCAAGGCAAATCCTCTTAAAGAGTCTTATGTCCAGCAGTGGACTATTAAAGGCTGTTGATGAATCTGAGTGTAAATTATAGATCCTATCACTTATATGTATATAAGTAAACCTATCTGTTATGTAGCTATAATATGTTAGAGACGCAACAACGTCCGCATACAACGAAAAACATACAATATTTTCTTGATTCCCAAACTAAGTTACTTTTACAATTTTGATTTAACGCATCCATACAAAGTTTTAAGATTATGTACAAGTAACAATCTATGATCGTGATAAATAGAACAATTCACGAAGTAAACAATAAAACCAATCGAAATTACAGTAGACTGTAAAAGGCTGTTGATGTCATGTGTGATGTGAAGTTGTAAGTAGAATATAGAAATGGCCATATTCATTTACATTAAGAAAATAGTGACGGTAAATTAATTTTTACCTATATAAGTAGTTATTAAAACTCCTTCAGCGTATGGGCTGGAACTTCATTTGAACAACCACTTTGGGTCGATTCGTGTGTCATAACAAACCACGCTGGACAATTCTCTAGATAGTAGAGCCACACTGATTTCAGCACAAGCGGGCCGGCCCGACCGGGGCAGTACTACCCTCCCACATAAGACCAACGTAGAGCGCCAGCATCCGTGTTGTCGTGTTTCGTTGGTGAATGTGAGACCGGAGGACCGGAGGATGACTGTCATGCCTTTTACGTCCACAACTTTTGGATTATATTCATGCTTTCCATCAGGCAGAATAGTCACTTCTTCAGTCACGTCACACGTCTTTCAGTTGAGATGATGATGACTGCAATATACCCTACATGCACGAGACTCTAAAATGAACAAAATATTTTATTTGTAAACTTTCCTACTAATTATTTTTCAAATTTAGTACAATTTGTTAGTGAAATTTACGTCTCCAAGCGGGGTGTGAAAAAGCATCTCACAAGGCCGCCATAGTTTTTTTAGGATTTTATTCATGCTTTCCATCAGGCAGAGTAGAGTCACTTTGGCAGGCTCTTAATTTAAAAAAAAAAAAAAAGATAATAGTAGTGCAAAGAGAAAAAGATTAACACAAATCCTATACCAACTCACCATGTAGTAGGACATAATGACCTTTCTTAGGAGAGCTCTCTGTCCAGCAGTGGACTTTAATGAAGCAATGTTATATGTGATGTGGTAAGCAAAATTTCATTACTTGTTTACCAATCTGACCAACTCTTCCATTCATTTACTCCCTAAAGTGCTCAGTTGAGGACAATATTGCATAACTCTGATTAACATTATGGTGGACATTGAGCCCATTTATCTCTTCAGGAAATAGGCGTGAGTGTAAGTATGTATAAACTACATGATAGATTTGAAGAAAATCGTAATTATTCATCGCGTCGAATGGCGTATGACTGCACGGATGGCGTGGTATTTGAAGTGGTCTCCACGCCGCTCTCTATTGCGTGGAGTCTTGTGGGTTCAAACCCCACACGGGACCACTTTTTGTGTGATCCACAAATTGTTGTTCTGAGTCTGGGTGTTCCTTGTATCCGTTTTTTGTATGTTTGTAACCCCGCGACATAGGATATATTCCTAATGTGGGCGTTGTCTTTTTAAAGAAATAAAAAGGAATTGCTCCACCCACGAAATGATTGTTCGGGGCGATCGGTGATCATAAGTATTGACGCTCGTGTGTAAAATTCGAATAGTCGATCACAAGGAGCCATACACCTTTGATCTATTGTTATTATATTCATGATTGTATTGGTTTCGTTCTTCTTTCTTTTATCGTCTTCAATCAAGGGTACGATTGAAACGTACACTATAGATTCGTCGATCGATTTGAAACGACAGATTGTACAATATATGGGATCTTTTAGGTAACGATTTGGAAAATCATGCTAAAATACACTGTTAAGATTCGATTACATTGTCACTATGTAGACCTGTAAATGATTACAATAGCGCTAATGCAAAGTTATCACTTGGGAGTTCATCAATAAAACACATTCTTAAAATTACCTAACTATATATTCTTATGCAATTGCTAGTCCAATGACACCCTAAATTAAAATTTCTAGTAATTTCCACAACAATTCCGAAAACCACAGTATATTTTATTAACTAACAAATTTGTATCATTACAAAAGATTTAAGTAAGAACACGGCCATGAACGTTAGTGAAGTACCGGATCCTAGGTACGGAAATACGGGTTCATATACAATACCCATAGATAGGGAACGTTTACACTTCACTTCTTTTTTTATATAGTTTCGCGCTATCGCTGACAGTATGAGGGAGAAACCCGTAAATGTACCTATGGCATTATATTCTTATATTTTATTCAACGTGTACATACATCGTACATAACATTTATGGCTGGTTTTTCGTGACGTGACACGCCACGAAAATACATATTAAACATTGAAATCGCCTAAACAAATATTTGTAGACCATAAAAACAAAGAATCCAAGATTGGTATCAAAAACCTCCGCACAGCATACACACAATACAAAGAAATAATAAGAAAAACAATAGATGGAGTAAATCTTCTGTCTTCTGTATGCAGAACCTCGCAACTAGGAATAGGAACTCGGCCCCCGTTGGCGCATCAGCACCGCCAACGGTGGTGGAGTTACCAGGCCCAGGTACGTCTGGAGAACTTCTAAACGCTTCTAGAAATTAACCAGATTCTCTTCTTGGTGTGCTTCTTTATAGAACTTGTATTGACTTCTTCTCTCTTTCTTCACTTCTGGATGGTGATATTATGATTAACATAATAATAACATGTTGCTATAATTGGTTCAGCCTGTCTAATTAGGTGGTATCATGGACGCCGGGAGGGGCGCGCAAGGGGGGGCAGTTGCACAGGGTAGAAAAGAAAAAAACATAGAAAAATGCATATTTTTAACTTATTTCATAAAAAGTAGAGTTCATATCTCATTTCATTGAATCTATATTTCATGTAGGTTAATAGTATTTGTGGATGTAGATGAACCACCCTTGAAAATTCTGGTAACGCTCATGGGTGGTTTGTACAGCGTCATAAAGAAATACAAACTATGATAACCAGTGTTAGGCATGATTTAGTTGGTTTTTACCGGTTGTATGCGGTTACCGTGGCGCACAAATCTCCTCTATTCATGACTCTGCATGTGGAGGGCTCTTGTTTGCCCCCTATGCTACATAACATACATACATGCATAAAATCATGCTTCTTTCGCCGGAGGTGTAGGCAGATGTTTATTAAACGCCCACTTTTCACCAGTGTTGGTCCCACGTAATAAGTGGTGCGCCTATTGCCGCTAACCTAGATGTTTTGTTTGCCAGAGCTTCGTCCATCGATCAGTAGGGGTACCACTAGCAGATGTCCTGGTTGGCAGGCTTGGCAGGGCCCTAAGTTCTTGGTGGGAGCCCTCTGCATCCTATGTAAAATAAAACACTATTAATCAAATACACGAAACAGACTCCTTTCTATCGATTTATCACTCTTTTTAAGGAGCTTAAACCAGTGACGCTTTGACTATAATATTCGTCAACAATTTAAAAAAGTATATTTATGTTTTTAATGGTTTCTACATACTAATTGGGATTCGAACCTGCAATTAATTCATGAAAGTAAGACTTCTTAGCCATGATGCTTCCATCCCATCACTTATAATATTTATTTATGGTTTATTCATTTAGCAAATAGCTATTTAGAAATTTAATTACTTAAATAAATATATATTATCTAATCGTAAACTTTCCATTACATTGGTACCCGCATTTGTGTGCACTTTCTGTTAACACATTATTCTTTTCCGCTGACAACACACGCCTGGCTGCACAGACTGTCGTACTTGATAACTGCAAAGAAAGGCAATTTTTATTTTATTATTATATTGTAACATTGAATATAGTAGCAAATTGCTTAGTCCGAAAGTAGAGGTCTAATAAAATAAAGTATAAAAAAGAAATATTTAACAATCTAGACTTGAAGACGTAGTAATTGTCTATATTTTTTCATAAGACGTGCAGGTGTCTCCTTAAATTTAATAGTTTGATCATCAAACTTGACAATATGTACACTTTGAATTATGTAAAATACAAAGTGCTTTGTGCCAAATATTTAAAATTAAATTACAAAAACTCATAATTTAAAAGAATTCTTCTTCTACCTACATTTTTTTGTACACAGTGTCAAATTCCCCACACAAAATTACTTATTCGTTTTAAAGCGGCGATCAAATTAGACACAGTGTTCCTAAGTGGAACACGATCCGTTCACCCCTTCACAAGGGCCGCCTATTTGAATTTGAAAAAGGAACACGCAAAAGCGCGCGAGCAGTCCGCCATCTTGCATTCGTTTGTATTCATGAACTTATTCTGGCTATATGGGGTTTTAAATAATGCCTGGATTGTATGCACTCTTTTATTCTGTGTATTAGCTAATTCAATTTCAATAGCTTGCTAATGACGATAACACTTTAGTGAAGTTGTCGAGTGTTTTGCTAAATTAATGGGAGAAAGGTCTAAAAGGATCTTTGTAGTTTTTTATTGGTTTTACTTTGTGATTCACTGCCATAATAGTTAATCGTGGAAGAGATAGCGTATTACTTTAGTGATATATTTTGTTTAAATACTTACGTAAGTAGTTAGGCTTAGAACAAAGTGATTTGATTTCAGTCATACTAATTATGAGCCCAGTTAAAAGTTTGATGCTTCTCCGATTCGGTTGAGTCTAGAATGGTGGTTTTTGTGACTTTCAGTTTTTAATTTCAAATGTTTATAGTCTGAAAAATTATGAATTCAATTAGTCCATATTCTGTAGAATATAAAGTAAATTAACTTTAATTGCCGAATTACGAGCGATCTATTCTGAAATCGTAGTTTAATGTAGTTTAAAATCACAAGCAACACCTGTGTGGCTTCGATAATTTCGATAGGGGACGTAAATCGCCTCGAAAACCAGTGATTCATTTTGAAATACACAGGGTATTTGATTTGATCACTATTAATAGTAATAAAATAAGCAGCAATAGTGTTATGTTAACCAGATTTCTGATAGATGTATTTTGTATATAAATACGTTCATATTATAGACTAGCTGTAACCGCGACTACGTCCGCGTTAATTTTTTTATAATTCCGAAATTCTAAAATGTAAGTAGCCTAAGTTTTTCCCTATAACATCAGCTATCTGTCAGTGAAAGTCCCGTCGAAATCGGTCCAGCCGTTCTAGAGATTAGCCGGAACAAACAGACACACAGACGATAAAAATTGTAAAAAATGTTATTTAAACAGCGATTATTTCAATATTACAAACAGACACTCCAATTTTATTTATATGTATAGATAAATTACACCCTGACAACTGGATGTTTTTGCTCATCACACAGTTATTTGCCCGGGGTGGGAAAAGAGCCCACAATCTCTGGTTTAGCAGTCGGGATCAGTAACCGCTAACAATTAATAACAGAAATCTAAGGGTATATGTCAATTTATGATTCAACTTTTTTTTTAAGCTTCCATACAAATATTATCGAAGTGATATTACGGTTCCCATAACCGATGGAGTCCAAGACTGGGGGTCAGTTTATCACTTTTTACCTGATCTGGGTACTCAAATTTCAACCCACTGACGTGGGCAGTTAAGTTTCAAGTAAGCATGGTTTACGTGGTCACTTGAGACCCATAATAATATTAAATATCAATGAGATAAAAATGTACTGCTGCCGTTACAGGAATCATTTCTCACTATGAATCAACATAATTTGTGCGTGGGCGCACCCGTAGGGTCACAGGGCTTGAGAAATTACCATATTGATACTTAAGAATATTGATATAAAGCTCATTCTTGCGTGTCAGAGTTTTGAATGGTCATATTCTTTGCTTTTATTCTGTTCGATTTAATATTGTGTCCATAATTATAACTGTATTTTTTAAGCTGTTATTATTGAAGTGTAATATTGAAGTGTTTGTTCGTCTGCGTACATGTTTAAAAATTGATGGCCCGGCTTATGTCATCTTGTCAGAAAAATAAGTTTTTAGAAGAAGGAAGTTCTCAGTATAATTATATTTCTATTTGATTTTGATACCTTATACGTGTGGATATGTAAGAGCGTATTAAGGGAGCAATCTTCGCAGGATAGAATCACTACAAACCTTGGTGGTGGCATAGTAGGCCAAAACCGCCTTTCTAAGGAGAGGTTTATGATTACCAGTGGACTGTTCCAAGCTGTTGATGATGGTTATGAGTGAGGTAACTCGAATCTATATCAAGAATCCAATTCCAGAGCCTTCCAGAATCAGTTAGAGGAGATGCTCATATGTGTGGAAGCATGGAACATTATGAAGACTGTTTTGGATATAGATATTGTCATTAACATTACGAATGCCTGACTATACGTCCCAAGAATGTATAGTTATTGAATACGGTATATTTGATAATACTTACGACAAAGGATATTATAATAATTAGATATTATATTGGCTGCATTACGTAATGGCGACACGTGCTTGTCTTATTGTTGATATTACGAGGGTACAATGGAATTTTTAAACCTTAACGCGTTATTAGACAGTCATTATAATATGACTATAGATATTAAATACGTCTAACTGTACTTACATAAGTAGGTAGTGGTTTCAGACCAGGTTTACAGAGTGTCACTACCCTTATTTGTCCCATGGGTGTCAGAGGCGACTAAGGGAACAAATTAGCAGGACAACATCGCTGCAGAAGGAAATCTCGATACAAACCCTTTGCTAACCTGTCGGGCCACCGTGATATAGTGGGCCAAAACTTCCTTTCTAAGAAGAGGCCTGTGTCCAGCAGTGGGCTATTAAAGATTGTTGATGTGATATAAGTAGGTATAGACATATGTATACGGTACCTTTGTCTACTTTCTGTTAAGCGGTTCTCGCTATTTCTTTAAGGTAGACATAGATTTTAAATCAGACGGTCTATTTTTGAAATTTTGTGTTACTCGTTCACACAGGTAGGGCGTGGGTTCGATTCCCAGCAAGGACAAATACTGTGTGATGAGACCGACGCTTTGTTCCGTATCGGATTGTAATTAATCTATAATATGTATGTATTTAAAAATGTAAGTATGTTTATCAGCTGTCTGGTTTCCAAAGGGCAGGCTATATAGTTTTGAATTAGATAGCCGTGACATTGGACCAGCAGTGGACTGAAAAAACTGTCTTTAAAACAGGTGTATTATCTGCTGATATTTCAAACCCATCATATATTTCATTTCATATATTCCGTGTCCGTCTGGTGACGGATTAAGAATACATAGTGTTACCACCCCTATTCATCCCGTGGGTGTCGTAAAAGGCGACTAAGGAACCAAGTATACAAGACAACATCATTACAAAGAGAAGGAAAACTTGAAACAAACCCTATTCCAACCCGTCTGGCCAGCGTGGCCAAAACCTCCCTGCTAAGGAGAGGCCTATGTCGAGTAGTGGACTGTAAAAGGCTGTTAATGATGATGATGATGATGATATATTTCCGTGTGATGATAGATTAAAAGTACGAAGCATCATCCCTATTCATCCCGTGTGTATCGGTATCGGTGCAAACTACGCCAGACAACAGCGCTACAAAGAGAACGATAACTTCAAACAAACAAAATCAAAAGATAAGGATAAAATATTATAATGCGTATAAATCCAGCCCTTATATTTATGATCTTTCAGATCGTGTGACTATAGCTTTAGTAGAAGAGCCATCATCACATAAATTATATGAAAGCAACCATTTAATCTTAATAAATTCCTTAAATAGATAAGCTTCCACTGACCTATCTCTACGACGCTATCTCGGCTCTACCGTGCTTGTAATGTTTACAGTACTTATCTATTTCGGTACGGACCGGAATTGGGGTAGATCGGGGACGTGTCAATGTGTAAAGGTAGAGTTTGTTGGTAGAGTCGGTGTGTAGACCGATAGAATGAACGCCGTAAGAGTTTTGTCGGCCACTACTTATAATATGAGTCTGGATATCTTACATAATATGTAACGAAGGTGATTTTTTTTAACCAACAGATTTTAATGTGGTTTTTACGGATTTACCATCGTTTAGGTTATGTTTCAAGGAATGTTTATGTATATAATACATCGGTGTTATATAAATAGAACACATGAAAAAGTCATTTGGTAAAACACAGAATTTTGAAACGCTTTATTGCTAATACTGACGAAACTTTAATAGCTGTTGATGTGAAAATATTCTACGCAATTGTATATAGTAAAAATATGTACAAATATGCCACAATGGTATGTCTTTATCCTACGGATAATCTACAGTAACCATTTTTATGTTTCAAAATTTAACTTATTTTTAGGTTATACTTTCAAAGTAATTTTGTCCAATATAATACTAATTCTTATTCGATTAAATACGTTAGATATGTTGTATATTTAATGTAGTCTCCTAGTAGAAATAAATAACTTAGAAAACACCAGACAATATTATTTATCATTTTATGTAAAATGTAGAATGGCCAACGCCGTCGATTGCATCCGTGCGAAGACGATGCGGATCGCTTATAGTGTATAAGAAATAATCTTAGGCCCGAATTTCTTTTTTCTCAGTCTCGAATCTAGTCTAAAAAGAAATTTTAATTAGAGATTTTATTATTGAACGTTACTTCAAACGAGATTGACAGTTTATTTTAGAACGATGTTTATGTCAAAATCTTTTCTCGGGAATAGATTTTGACAGGTGTGAATGTGTGATCTTTGTTTACTTGAGACAAGCTGAAGATAGCCTCGAGCGGTGAGTTCTAAGGCTTTTAAGAGGAAATGACCGTATTTTAGGATGATTTATTTCTAAACAATTATGAAAGATTTACTTTACCTTACTTTATTTACGAAAGAATTACTTATCATAAATATTTCAATTCACTTTAATTAATCTTAATTAATATTCAATTGACTTAAATATACATTTAGCTATTTGCTTAAATTAAAATCACCAAACCTTTTCGTTTATAATATATTATAACATCGTTAAAATAAAATAAAAACAAAAACATGGTTTGACAATTCAACATGACAAGTATTACTAACAATTTAAACGTTCCGTTATAGCAAATATATATTCATTTTATTTTAATATATATTTTTAAGCAATGTGGTCCTAAAAATGCGTTCACATTGCGACACTAGCCAATAGTGTATAATATTATATATAAGTTCATAGAAATAATGCTCGTAAAATATATAGTTTTTAGTATAACTTGCTGCGTAATACGGAATATGAATGTCGATAACTCGAAAACGTAATTGAGAACAGACTGTGAGTTGAAATTAATTCTTGATATGAGCTTCAACTGAGTAACACTTAAAACGCTTTCTATTATAAGAATGACGCTTAAATTTTGATGTAAACTCAAAACTAATATCAGGTAGGTAATCAGACTTCAGCGGATACTTGAGTCTCGGGTTGGTTTCCCAAGTTTTTCTTGCAAGAAATTCTTAATAACAGTCCAGAGTATGGATGTTGGTGATATTTCACGCCCGTGTCTCTGACAGAACGTAAAGGCGTCGATCCTGTGCCATGAACATCTATGGCAATCGTTATTGGGTAGTCAGAGCCCTCAAATATATTGACAATTAGTTCAACCAGTTTTTTCATTTTTCATTTTTCACATTTCATTAGGTAGTAGAACCACGTTGATTCCAACACGAATTGACCGGCTTAACCGCAGCAGTACTGCACTCCCACAAAAGACCAACCTAAAGCGCTAGCAGCCGTGTTGTCGTGTTTCGTTGGTAAGACCATAGGCCCATTGATGCAGGGTGACAGTTATCGTGGTAACTGTGTGAACCTTACTGCCACTTACCTTACTACCTTACTACCACTACCTCGATGACTGTCATGTCTTTTATGTCCCAAAGCGGTGCGTGAAAAAGCATCTCACTAGGCCGCCATAGTATAGGTCACCACACTGCATTGTCTGCATTTGCAATAAGTATGGTTACCACAACTCTTGGATTGTATTCATGTTTTCCATCGGGCAGAGTAAAGTCACTTTGGCAGGTTCTTTATATAGAAAAAAACCTTCGAATTTAATTTTGTCCTCAGGGTTGCAGAGCTCCTATGCAAAACGCTCCGTTTAGAAACTGACACTCAGGTAAAACTGGACGAGCTAATAAGCGACCCAAAACAATCCTGAGATTAATCATGGCTAGGAAGAAGAATCTTAGACTACTCATGTACATGGAATGTATTTGCAGCATTCTCGTATGTTACACATATGTTAGCAGCACACGTACTAGGTTAGATATTCATCAATCAACACCCTTTAACAGTCTACTGCTGGACATAGACCTCTCCTTAGTAAGGAGGTTTTGGCCTACTATTCCACGCTGGCCAGACGGGTTGGAATTTTCAAGATTTCCTACTCTTTGTAATAATGTTGTCTTGCATACTTTGCTCCCTTAGTCGCCTCTTACAACACCCACGGGACGAATAGGGGTGGTAACACTATGTATTCTTAATCCGTCGCCACACGGACAAGGTTTTAATTACAAGGTTAGGTATTAATTTCTGACAACCCTTATTCATACAAAATACTAAATGTTATCAAAAAAAAAATCTCCAATGAATTCAAGTATGAGACTGCTATGAGTGAATGGAGACCCTAATGGGATTGAGGAGGCTTTGTAGCCATAAGTGGGGTGTCACGTTTAATGTATATATAATTTAATTGAAGAACAACTGTTATATTCCGTTTTTATAGGTCTATAAACTTTCATCTCACTAAGTGGCACGAGGATCTCTTAGAAACTCCTTAAATGGTAGTAGTATCTAAATCTAATGCTTTAGTTTTACCGGTCATTAAACCTCTTAACAACCCATTCAGCCAAAATCCAAAACTCCTGTTCAAAAAAATCACTCGAAAAACATTACCTCACTTCTGGTGTAATCGGGTAAAACGATGGGGAATCGGGGGAATTCGATTTTGAAAAATCGAATTTTCATACGATTTTTCAAAATTGATTGTAAGATTTAAGAGAGATGCGAGTAATTTATTCATCTTCTTCCCGAAAGGAGATGGGACGAGTTGTTAGTGTATCATAAAATATATATAGTTATATATATTGTTACTGAGATAGAAATGATCAAAGTATCAAGCTCAGTGGCAACCAGGTAGGTTAACAAGTTGCAAAGCTAAACCGTCCTAACCAGGTCAGTCTATAATGGGTGACCATTCCTAACATTTGCTAGGTAGTAGAGCCACGCTGATTTCAGCACAAGCGGGCTGGCTCGACCAGAGCAGTACTACCCTCCCACAGAAGACCAACCTAAAGCGCCAGCATCCGTGTTGTCGTGTTTCGTTGGTAAGTGTGAGACCGAAGGCCCATTGATGCAGGGGTGACAGTTATCGTGGTAACTGTGCCTTTTACGTTCAAAAGCGGGGTGTGAAAAAACATCTCACTAGGCCGCCATAGTGTGGGTCACCATACTGCATTGTCTGCATTTACAATGAGTACGGTGACCACAACTCTTGGATTCTATTCATGCTTTCTATCAGGCAGAGTAGAGTCACTTTGGCAGGCTCTTAATATAAACAAAAAAAACATATAGAGGTGCCATCGTTAGAAGCTGAGAGTATGTCAAGCCGTCGGTCCCGGTCGGAACGTCTTTCCTTGGCAGTCGTTACGGGTAGTTGGAGCCCTAGACAGTCCAAAACAGTCTCTCTACAGAATTTCAATATCGCCTAGTACTTGGGTTGTAAAGATTTGATGGCATTCACTCCACGTAGAAAACCACAGTTCAGCCGTTGGAGATTTGCAGCCAAACCTAATTTGGGAAAAAAGGCTCGGATTTCAACAATGTTAGTTAGTGTAAATCATAGTATAAACCTATCAAATTCCACTGATAAGCTTAGTAATTTAATAGTATAAAGGCACCTAATAGACGGACAGAAATACTTTCACATTTATATTTATGATAACACACATACCTAAGATGAAGCATCATCTTATTATTCTTCGAACTCAAGATAAGACATAGTTATTCGTATTTATTCACAGACTCACTTCGCTGTAAACCAATAAAGTGACAAACAAGAATATTGTTTAAGCAGACACCTACCACTTTCTACTGCACTGTTGTGGGCTCGATCCCCACATGAGACAACACTTTCTGTGATCCGCGTACGTATTCCGAGTCTGGGTAATCTTGCGGCCGTTTCATTTAAATTTTTAAAGTCCTCCACGATACACGATGTATTCTTACCAGAACAATACTAGCCTAAAATACCTACTTACTGTTTTTTTAGATAATTATTCTACTTGTAGGATGGCTTTAATTATAGCAAAATTATACGTACACATATACAGATAAAATGCTTCTTAATGTGAATAGAAAGTTATAAATAATGACCACTTTTATTATTTAATAAATACATCAATATATAGATCAAATCTATATATAGTAACAGCCCTTGTCCCCAAAACGACCTCAAAAGAAATTATTGAAGGTCATTCCAGTTCAGTATTACAGTCGTTACGATGACACACAACGAAAAAAAGTTACTTCCATGGCCTTGAAAGGAGTCAACGATCGGAAACCCTCGCATCCGCCGACTGCATTCATCCATCTCACTCTTACTAATGCCAAATCGTATATACATCTCTTTCCCACGCCCGCCGCAGCGAGATGCATCGACCAATGGGAAAGCTGCGCGGGCGCAACGGCGCGCTTCGTTTGCTCAACTGGATCACTAGGGGTGTCCACTTTTTGTTAAGCTCGTGTAAGCTTATTATTGTTAATTGACTGTAGGTACTGATATTAATGTACGTCTGGCATTTTAATATGTCGTTATTCTACTTTTCTATGTTTAATAAATATTAACTGTGACGTAATTTAGGGTTGACACTTGCCCATGGAAGTTATTGCTATAAAAGTTTGAACCTAACGTACTATACAAACTTATTGTTTGTAATGTTGTATTGTTAAAGTGTGGTTATTGAATAATTGAATAGAATATTTCGTTCCACAACACAAAATAAATTAACATTTATAAAGTAATTTACGCATTGTATGCATTTTTTGTCTCGTTTCTCATAAGAATATCAAATATAAATGTACATTTATCACAATTTACTGAAAAAAAAGCAAAAAATCATCTTGAAAACATCAAGTTTAATGTATTATTTTAGTACGGTCACACAGAACCAAAAATGGTACTAAATTAAAATGAATAATATATTAAAATTATATTAAAGGTGAACAAAATAAAGCATCAATAAGTCTTATTAAATTTAGAAAAAAAGTGTCAATAAATATTTGACAGTAAACATCAAATATATTCGCCGCCATTTTTAAAATCATAGACAACCCTAAGTCCACCCCATCAGGCTATTATTACTATTGCTAAACGCTCGTGGTAGGAATACGTAATGACGTATTTCAAACTGCAATACATAAATATTTCTATTCTTTTTGTTATTATAGTCACCTTTTTTCTCACTTTCCAAATCGCTTTGGAGAGTTTTCTTTGTTTGTCGTTTGTTAAGTGGGATCTCGGGGAACAAATACCGATGGTGGGCCAGCTACCCGTTTTGGGCAAACTTGTTTGAATTTCTTGTGTTAGGTACTTCAAACTTAGGATGTGTTGCTGGACGTTTATACAAAGATTCTGAGATAACTCTTAAATATATGTTATTTAGTCCGGTATAACTTGATAAACATGTGTTTTATTCCGACAGAAATTTATTTTAACTGTGTATCGCATTTGCGATAAGATCTATATTATATTTAGATAATGAAGGGTGGCAGAAAAAGTTCAGAAAATATAAAACACTGTATACCCGCATTCTAGTTCGTTAGTGGATTTTCGACTTTAAATTAACACGATATGAACTCATGAAAATGATGTGTCAAATGCAGAAATATAATTAGGCATAACAGGAGTTGAAATACCTTCGTGGTGAGGAATTACAGACTTACAATAGTCACATGTATCATTTAGAGCAAATGTTTAGTTATCCGTTTGCTTTACTTTAATGAAAAATCAAAATAGTGGTACAATTAGGGTAAGGAAAATGTTATACATACATAATTTTTCATATATATACGTATATGTCCTTTCTATGATTGTAGAACCATAATTTATGTTCAAAAATATCATTGTACTATTTTCTTTTTAAAAACTGGACAAAAGGACAGCATCTTATTTCTGTGTCCTGTCTGAAAATCGTTACATCCCTAAGGATAGTTTGATCTCAGGCAGGCAGCCGTTCGTAAAAGAATCCAGACGAAAGTCCTTACAAATAAAAACGGTAGACTCCAAATAAAATTGGGAAATGGGCAGAAAGCAGACGATGTTCGTTACTTGTCTAGAAACCACAGGCAAGGGACTCTATTTTATTCTAAATATCCCTTAGATTCAAACAAAATGCCAAAGTAACACATACAGACTACTAATTAGACGACTTGCTAGAACTTCCAAGTACTTGAAATACTTAGTTTCTAGTATTTCCTCGTCCAAGCAGGTCAAAAAACCTTTCCTTTGGAGTAACAGACTTGGTGATACTACCCTTCGAATAAAAATGATGTAGTGACGATTTCCAAAAAAAACATGCTTCTATTCCATCCAATGAAGATAATATAACTTTTTTTTTTATGGAAGCCAACCAAAGTGGCTCTATTCTGCCTGATGGAGAGCATGAATAGAATCCAAGAGCGGTGGTCGCCGTACTCACTGCGAATGAAGATAATGCAGTATGGCGACCCACGCTACGGCGGTCTAGTGAGATGCTTCTTCACGCCCCGCTTAAAGGACCCGGGATCGAACTTAGTTATTGTTAATCCTAAATCGTGTAATGTAAGTTTTCGCACTAATAAAAAAAGCTTTGACCTCAACTATCCTGTTCAAAGAATATTCCACATTTGATGGTTCCAAATATATGATTCAAGATTCGATTATTTCATTCGATTTTTGAAAAAAGTCTTTTGGAGTATCAGCAGAAAATAAAAACAAAACAGTAGCAGTCGTGGGACTGCCGATAGAAGTGAAAACGGAACTATTAAGTTGAGAGTAATTAAAACTATATGCAAAAATTATATGAAATTTTTTATGTTTCATATATAGCTATATATAATATATAATATCATATATAATATATAATAATAATAAATTTCATATATAATATATAATATCATATTCTCCATAGCTATAGATATACTATTATCATTAGCATGTCGGTGACGCGAACCGAGGATTTTACCCTCTACCAAAACGCTCAACGCGCCTAAAGAAGTTTTCACTTCAAAAAAACTATGTTTAAATATCCATTTACAATCATCAGTAGTGATGTCTCTCACCACCCTATGACTAGTGATAACACGCTGTCAGCTAATGATTACTATATTAACACGTCGACACGTGTAAAATAGGTTCAACTAATTATTTTTACAGCTAACCTTTCAACACTTACGTACTCGACAAGACTTGTAAAGTGACAGCTGAAGGGAGACATGACGAAATTTGACAGCTCATACGTCAACTGTCAAAAGATTTAGTAAGATGTTATAATGATAGATGAATATTTGCTCGGAGTTAAAAATAATCACTGTTATTTTAGATTAGCCCCGCCCCACAGTTGCACTCATTTAGATTAGGTAGTTTTTTCTTGGAGTTCTATTTTTATTTTTTTACGGGTCTGTTGATCTTGTGGGTGGTTGTCTTGAGAGGATGTGGGTTCCCTTCCTACCCAAAACAAATATTTCTGTGAAGAGTACGGTTATTTGTTCTGAATCTGGGTGTAATTTATAATAATGTATACCTATGTATTAAATATGTAAGTGTGTTTATCACTTGTCTGGTTACTATAGTACAGACTGCGATTAATTTTGGATCTGGATTTATACAAAATGGCGAGGAAAAACAGAATGAAGGGAGCTGATGATTACTTGCGTGTATTAGAAGAGCACTATGTCAAGTAATGGCTGATGAAAGGTCGATGATGATGATGATATTTTTTATCTATTTATGTAATTCTAACCAATTTATGCCACGGCGTCCGGTCTCCACGGAGACCAGCCACTTATGTAGGAAATATTATAGTGCAGAAATGTGTCCGCATACATAGGTGCACCCTCTGTTCCCTTACTCACATAATTTATAAGGATGGCTATGTGACACGACCTGGCTTTTAAATTCCGGGCTGTTTTTAAACATCTCTATAATCAAGAAATCTCAATTACATTTTTTGACCCGACTCGAGAATAGAACCCAAGATCTCTTTTGATCAGCAGTCGCATATGCTAACCGCGAGGCAGTCTATATGAATATTACAAAACTCGAAAATTTGTTAGTTTCTTTTGTTGAACGCGCTTATATCAGGATCTACTGGCCTGATTTCAAAAAATTCTTTCACTGTTAAATAGCTCAGATATCGAGAAAGGCTATATTTCATCACAATACGATGAAAAAAACACAGTATTAATGAAAAATATTCTGAAAATAACTTGAGAACATTATTCTCCTTGAAAGCTTTCATTGCTTGCGTCACGTAAACGGTTAGTTTCCTAAAAATGTTGTTTGAAAGAATTGTTCCCCTTTAGAAGTTAAATAAAAATACAGTATATGGCTGTCGTTTAAGGTCGGTTCACTATAACCTTTTTAATGATAATAATTTTTTTTTCACGCTGTGTGACATCACGCTTTGGGCAATAGAAGACTCAGACGAGACGAGACGCACGGATCAGCTAGTACGAGTACTTTATACAAACCAAACTTTACCGTAAGTAGTTTTTTGAAAGATAATAAAAATCGACTATTTCAAACAGACTGCCGCACGATAGCGTAAATACAAACTTTTATCGAAATGCCGCATTTTTCTTTTCTCATATCTTTTCAATCAAAATATGTCTTTAACACGTATGAATAAGGTTTGTCTTACAGAGTATCCTAGATGGCAGTTAATTATAAACTTGATTAGCATACTGTGGGGATTGCTCTCACTATTGTTTTAATATTCCCATGGGGAATGGAATTTTATTAATTTCTTTTATAGATGCCATCTTTACCGGCTCCCTGTTGGTATGTAAGTGTCTTTAGAAATTTTTAATGTGGAAAGTGATATGTTCACCAGTCTGCCGTATCGCTAAAATCAGTTACGAGGCTGAAATGATTGTTTCTGAGATTTACAAATAATTATGTATACAATGGAAACTTTTCTACGAATTTTAAAAAAAAATTGACTATTGATTGAAGATGAATTCTGATCAATATAATTACATATTTGGTAAGTGCAGCCTTAGGTATTCACAAACAAGTTAATGTTCCGTAATGTATATAAGTTTTTCATTTTTCTGTTTTAATCTGGTTTTTAAGACGCATACATAGTCATGAATTTAGTTGATATTGTTAGAGTGTGTAGTCTAATCCTTAAAATCAAATTATAGTATAAATAGGTAAATTAATTTTTAAAAGAGGTCATACAACTTAGTGACGTCTAACTGTCAAACCTAAAGAGGTGACATTTGCAATTTAAATATTAGAGTACAGCCATCAATATATGCAACCTGATTAATCCAAATCGATACTAAAACTGAGAAATCGATTAGCCATTAAAATTCAACTGATTCGAAATTCAAAAGTTTTAGTCGTTGAAGCGTGTTGAACTGGTAAACGTCCATAAATATAATTTAACCCGGAGACGCTAATAGACCGGCCCTATAGACCGAATGGGCGATGGAGAATATTTTTATTATCTACTTTTTGTTGGAACTGGTTTCTAGCACTGCTGTGAAGGGTTAAACGTAATATTTTTGGGTCGTTTTTATCGTTTACCGATTTTTAGACTTTATTTTGAGATAAAAATATCTTTATTGTATATCTTTTCGGTTATTTTATTTAAGAAAAAGTTAAATATGTGTTTATTTTACGTTTGTGTTTGTATGTAAATAGCTTAATAAATTGCTGCTAACTGCATTTCGAGTGTTTTTACCAATCAGGTATTAAGCATTTATGTATATGTTGTTTTTAAAGATAACTCCTGCTATAAATTAATTTATAAAATACCAAGGAAAGAATTATTTAACCTTAGCTTTATTGAGAAAGGGTCTATTTAACATTTCCTATATATTTTTATTACACCAGTTGAGATGCCACACAATAAATTGCCTTTAAAGCTGTTGTGTGGTCTCTGCTTAAGTTAATATATAAATTTAACTTCATAATGTACACAGTTACTGCTTTTCAATAACTGTACATTTATCACATATTTACAGTTTTATGTCTTACAGAGTTCATTAAAATTTAATTTACTATATACATTAACAGCGGGGAGATTTTACTGTAGGAAATGTCATTAATGCATTAATGACACGTCACGTCTTTTATCCTCGAAAGGTTATCTTCATTAACCGCTTTTAATAGTTTGCCGCTGGACATACGGTTCTCCTTAGAACGGAGGTTTTGGCCTATTATACCACGCTTGCCAGACGGGTAGACTTTCATTGGATATCGCTAAAGCATTAGTCTACAATTTAGCTGCATCGGGAAAGCACTCCACCACGGGGTGTCATAACACTGCGGCAGTAGAGAGCACACTATTTGGAGGAGCATGCCGTCATGTGGAGGACCGAGATGGTGGTGTTCTGCACAAGTCTGTTCTCGGACCACTCCTGTGGAACATTGGATACCATTGAGCCTTTCGAGGTCATCTCCCTGCCGGGCCGGGTGTAATATGTTGCACCGATGACATGCTGGTTCCAGTTCAGGTAATCTCTGTGCTGGTTGGCCCACTTGGTTCGCTCCCAGATGTCTCCATCATGGTAATTTTGGTCCTCGTACCGGTTCAGGCCCAGATACTTCATTTTATCCTTATGATTCTTGACGGCAGGTGGCTCTTCGGCGAACGCTCATCACCTTGGTGATTATGATTTCAATACGATTAATGCAATGGCTAGCCTAACATATTTCTAAATAGGTATATATTGTAGATTAAGTCTACATGAACGGTGTAGTACTTTGGACAGCCACCTCTCCACGTTCTGCTGTGCGGAGTGTGTTCGTACCCTACGTGGAACAACTTCGTGTGATTCAACAAATACTTATTCTAAGTCTCGAGTATTTTTTGCGTCCCTTTCATGTACATATGTTTGTAAAGTCCCCGGGACACAGGAATATTTCTAGTGCGGGAGTTCTAGTGTGGGAGTCGGATACTGGTACGAAAATCAAGAAATTTGAACTGACCTTTGGCATGAGTCCTCCACAAATAATAATCAATGAAACGGACACAAGAACACCCACATTCATAACAACAATATCACAGCAAGTGTTTTCCCATGACTATAGACTACTCATGACAGACACACACGTGTAAATTAAATGTAAATAATATTATGAATTAAAAATCAAAGTTTTCTGCATTCCGTCAATTTGACATATTCCAAATGTCACATTCGTCGTCGTACACGAAATCTGTTTAAGAAGGGTACATATACACACAATAATTCTCCTCGCTTTATTTTATACTACCGACCCGGCCCGGCTTCGCACGGCAATCTTTGCATTTTTCTCTATTATAATACACAAACTTTCCTAATCGCTCTATTGAAGAAACCCGCATTTAAATCCGTTGGGTAGTTTGAAAGATTTCAGCGTACGAGAACAAAAAGCAACTTCATTTCATACTATGTAAAGGTATAAATGTTGTACTCCCATACTTACCTGTACAATTACTTTTTAACATCGAATATTATCGAATAACTCCGGTTTGAGTCCATCTCTATTCGATTACTAAAAGGACCCCTCACTGATTCCTTTGTTACAACTATAACACAACAAAACGATACAAAAAGTTTTTTATACAATTCTTAAGGGCCTTTTGAAATATTTGGGTTTTAATCTCCTTGTTTGACTTTTCAATGAGTTTATTTTATATTTTACATAAGCCTATAGATCTCATGGTTAGCGACCCTCAGTGCAAAGCCAGAAATTGTAAGTTCGATTCCCTATAAGGACAATAAAGACATCTATACTAATAATATAAAACTGAAGAGCATGTTTGTTTGTTTGTTTGAACGCGTTAATCTCAGCAAATACTGGTCCACTTGAAGTATTCTTTCAGTATCGATAAGTAATAGTCTAGTTATCAAGGAAGACTATAAGTTATATATCATCACACGTTGACCAAAAAGGCCTGAGTATCAATGCAAAATATTGCAAAATAATTCTTTTGAGAGCTTTCACTGCGTGCACTGCGTAAATGGTTAAAGTTTTATAAAAATAATGTAAGAAACAATTATACCTCTTTAAAAGTTCTACAAAAAAGTCCACGACAGCATATGTCTATATTATAAGTTTGGTGAAGTAATGGTAACGAAAACTCACGCCTATTGCCACAGCTCACGGCAATAGCAGAGGCAGGCCAGGTTGCGCGGGTCTGTTAATAATATAGACTGTGAAATGACCTCGATTTTGTTCTGTGTTTGGATCTAATTTATCGCAAATTTTACAGTACAAAAGTTACAGTACAAGTTCTGCCTAATTTGGGATCAGACAGCTGTTTACATTAACGCCATTAAAGCCATTGTTTGTAACAATATCTAAACAAAAAAGCATTATATGAATACACAATACTGAGGGCCAGTTTCTCCACTTGCTAATAAAATCCCAGGTAAACTAATGTGAACTTATCTGCCTGATAACTACATATTAGAAGGTAGTAGAGCCACGCTGATTTCAGCACGAGCGGGCCGGCTCGACCGGGGCAGTACTACCCTCCCACAGAAGACCAACCTAAAGCGACAGCATCCGTGTTCCGTGAGTGTGAGACCGGAGGTCCATTGATGCAGGGGCGACAGTTATCGTGGTAACTGGGAAGCCTTACACTGTCACGATGACTGTCAGGCCTTATATGTCCCCAAGCGGGGTGTGAAAAAGCATCTCACAAGGCCGCCATAGTGTGGGTCACCTTACTGCATTGTCTGCATTTGCAATGAGTATGGTGACCATAACTCTTGGATTCTATTCATGCTTTCCATCAGGCAGAGTAGAGTCACTTTGGCAGGTTCTTAATATAGAAAAAAAAAGGTATTTCTATTTCACAAGTCTGCCATGATTACATATGTACGTCAGATAAACATAAACATATACTTTATCAACAATTTTTAACTGTTAAATAGTGTTACATGGTGGATAACTATCTGATATTTCTATAAATTAATCTATTACTATCTAATATAACTATGTTAAAGAAGTGCAAAGGTTAAATATTATTAAAGTTACTTAACAATAGGGTAGATGACTGTATCGTAAATAAATACCAATGTCCACTTCATTAAAGCTAACATCGCAAAACATCTCGGCAAATACAATTAACATAGCTTTTTACTATTGTTACGAATTTCAATCAAATATACAGTGAAATATAATGTTCAATTGAGTAGTCAAAAACAGTGACGTCACAATTTGGTATTTAGTACATTTTTCATACAAAATTGTTGTTTTGACAGATGATAAAAAGTAACTAATTTGACTAAGGTGTCATCTAGCCTATTACGGGCTATAAAGTTGAAAATCATGTACTGTTCAAAACACGAAACAGATGTATAATCTGAAGGCTTATCAGAACAGCTCAAAAATCTTCATGCAAATGATCAGACGATAACACATAAGCTAGTTTCATCCCTAAAAAAATTATTAACAACATCGATGCTAACATGACCGATGCCGCGACCAAAAGCTTGTTTAAACAGTTATTTCTTCAAAACCAATAAAATCCAAATGAAAAACGTGTAGTGTTATCAAATAAGGTAGGCCATCTGCATCCGCCACGTGTTAATATAATAAGAAACAAACGCCTGTTACGACTTGTTAGGGGTTCGGATACGTTGAGGGGACCTGAAATAACATGGTCCGGGTCCCCTTCAGAGAAGAACGCCTGAGACCGGCCGCCGGGGTGGTTTTTAGTGGAAACACCACATACTCCTGGCTCCTGCGTCCCATGAGGAGTCGGAGATCCGAAGTGATTTTTCACCCCGACAACAAAAAAAAAGGGGTTCGAATACGTTGAACGTTTACTATTTATGCATGGGTGCCGGCGGATTGCACTTGGCGCAACTGGCAGAAAAGAAAATACATATTTTTAACTTATTTCATAAAAAAAGTCTATTTCATAGGTAAAGGCATCACATCAACAGCCTTTACAGTCCACTGCTGGACATAGGCCTCTCTTTAGCAAAGATATTTTGGCCTACTATACCACGCTGGCCAGACGGGTTGGAATAGGGTTTGTTCCAAGTTTTCCTTCTCTTTGTAATGATGTTGTCTTGTATACTTTGTTCCCTTAGTCGCCTTTTACGACACCCACGGGATGAATAGGGGTGGTAACACTTTGTATTCTTAATCCGTCACCACACGGACAAATAAAGACAGTATCCTACTAATATTATAAATATGAAAATTTGTGTGGATGTTTGTTACTCTTTCACGCAAAAACTACTGAACGGATTCTAATTAAACTTTGCAGCAACATAGCTTATCAGAATAACATATCGGCTACTATTTACCGCGATATCCGACATATACGCAGGCTCCGCGCAGGCAAAAACTAGTAATTCTATATTTCATAACGGTAAATGGTATATGTGGATGTAGACACATCTCCTGAAAATTATTCTAGCGACGTCCGACTGAAAAATTCATAGCTTTTGACTGCAGCTTGACTCGTCTTGATGTCGAACTCGTGCTGGCAACTGCTGATGAATTTACCTACTTATTTATTTCTAAATAAAAACATTGTTACTAAATTACATCCACGCAGAAAAAATGGTCGAGCTCAGCACACAATGATTTGTCCAGGACGCAAATAGAACCTGCGACTGACTTGACAGTCAGTATCACTAACTCGGTCAACCGACCAATCACTAACCGTTTATTTATAACATTACTTTGTTAGTTATATCTTATCAAAACTATAAAACAGTTTGAATTCAAAGCTGCGACCTTTTCAATTAGGCGGACGCAGGGCTATGCTCTATAGGATGTAATGCTTATATTTTATAGGGCATGGGGTGAAAAGGCCTTGGCACTGAACTGTGAGACGGCGGCATGTGTAAGCTAGTGATGTAGCGACGTACATTATCGATAATCCTTACTTACATTATAAATGTGAAAGTAACTCTGACTGGTATACTTTTACGACTAAACCGCTGGACCGATTTTAAAGAAATTTGAAATGGAAATACTTTTTTTTTTATATATTAAGAGTCTATCAAAGTGACTCTACTCTGCCTGATGGAAAGCATGAATAGAATCCAAGAGTTGCGGTCTCCATACTCATTGTAAATGCAGACAACGCAGTATGGTGACCCATACTATAGTGCTTTTTCACACTCCAGTGGCAGTGTTAGATTCCACCACCATAACTGTCACCCCTGTATCAATGAGCCTCCGGTCTCGCACTCACCAACGAAACACGACAGCACGTATGCTGGCGCTTTAGGTTTGTCTTCTGTGGGAGGGTAGCACTGCCCCGGTCGAGCCAGTTTGTTTGTGCTGAAATCAGCGTGGCTCTACTACGTAAAAAATACTTTGATGGCTATGAAGGATGTAGGTTACTTTTCACTTCTATAATCGATGTTGGCATCGGCAGAGCCGCGTGCGAAAGCAGTTAATTTATCAAATAGTATAGCCTGAAGTAAATATTATATTATTTCATCGTAGACTCTTTGTTTTAGTATGACATAATTGTTTTGGTATTTAGAAACTATTATCAGGTGAGGAAACTTAGAATAAGTGTACTATAATGAGATTCGATGTAGATATGTTTGTGTGACATTTCTCTTTTGAAAAATATACGTTAACATTAAGATTAAGGTTTATTTGCTCAGAATACCGTTATTTTTAGACCGCTTTGGAATATTTTAATTGAAATGAAAGTTCGTAAGACGTATCCAGTTGCTCTCATTGAAATTCGAAAAAATACAAGTCCTTAGGGTAGAAAATTGAGAATTGAAGTTTACTGCGAATCATTCTGATGTAGGTGCATTAATGTCTAATATATTTTATTCTACTTAATTATCAATACAATTTCTCAACTGTGTTAAATAAAATAGTATAAGATTATACTTATTTGTCCAAATATCGATAGTAAAACAGCTGACGGCCCAGATGTGTCCCATCCCTAGTCGTCACAAAAACCTGTCTGGTGGTCACTTGTGACCTCACCAGGTAGGGTCCCTGCCGCCCGCATCCCGCATCCAGGGGGACAAATTGTTATAGTTTATGGTCAAATATTACCCTAAGACCTTTAGTTGCTAACCTTTTTAGTAGTAATAAAGTTAAATAAGTAGATATTATAGATAACCTTTTTAGTGTCTATGGTTTTAAAGAAAAGTACTTACGTTACAGTGTAGGGAGGGACTGTCTATGAAGGACTCGTGTCTAACAGTTATCGAGCAGATAACCACATTGTAACGTTAAGTAATTCTAGCCAGGTCAGTCTATGGTCGCCATTCTTACATATCGAGACCCCTCCGTGCCTCGGAGGCTCAAGAAACGTTAAGCCATTTTTTCCTGGCTGCCATACGAACATCTGTGGTAATCGATACGGGTGGGGCCCTAAAAACTCCGACCACAGTAAAAAATCGAAGTTCAGCCGTGTCGTGGTAGACTGGAAACCGACCCAACCTAGTTCGGGAAACGGTTCGATTCTTAAAGATTTATTACCATGATTTTTATTTATATAGTAAATGTTTGGGCCGTAGCCTGCCTGGCATGATTAACTCGTCTGATCGGAAGATCCTCCCTTTGTATTTGAGGAACATGGCTAGCGTTCCTGCCCACCAAATATATACAAAAATTGCATGTATTTATATTAGTTGTCTAGTATCCATAGTACAAGCTCTGCTTAATTTGCTGAATTTACAAATAGATTCCAACTGTACGAGTTTTGAGGATATAAACGTTAAAAACGTAACTCGTTTTTTGGATTCGGTTGAAATTTGTAGCGTTTAATTGAGTATGGCATGGTAAACGAGTAACCTCGTCATCTGTGACTGCCGCCTGCATTGACACATGCAGCTTAAACGTCACGAGCGCGTTGCCGCCGTTTTAGTCCTCTCAGAATTAGAGGGAAGGAAGGAGGGAAGCTGTGCTTCGTAACAGGAAAGGCCAGACCACAGTAATACTACAACAGCATGGAAAACCGATATTGAGTTGCACGTATCCATGGACGACAATAGTTACTTGCCTTCAGGTGTTGTCTACTTATTTAGCTCCCTGTATAATGATTTTGTATTTTTTGACGGAGTGTGTATGGACTGCACGGATGGCGTAGAGTTTTAACTGGTCACCTCGCCGTTGTGGATTCAAACTCCACGTTGAACAACACTGTGTGATCTACGAATTGTTGTTCGGAGTCTGTGTGTTCTTTGTGTTCTTTTGATGTATGTTTGTGAAGTTTCCCGCGACACAGGATGTTTTTCTAGTGCGGGAGTTGTCTTTAAAAGAAATTGTTTATGTTTAAACACACAAAACACACTTTGGAACAAAATAATTATATTTTTTATGATTAATACGACTTTATGTAAAGTTTTATAAATAAAAAGTAAAAAATAGTTTTTTTTTTTTTGTTTTTTTTTTAAATTACAAGCTTGTTGGTCATGTGGTAAGTGACTCTGACTGCTAAGCCAGTAGACATGGGTTCAATTCCCACCCAGGTCAAATAATTGTGTGACAAATGGTTACGCTGTAATATGTAAGTGCGTTTAACAGTAGTCTCGGTACCACAGCAGAGAGGAATCTGTCTTGTTTAGGATCAGAGGTTACTGCTTACCCCTTATGGATAAAAGCGTGAATGTACGTTGATATAGGAATGAATGAATTTTAAATTGTTTACTTGTAAGGTATTCGCGAATCACCATTTGTTTCCCAGAAGTAATCAAATGCCACACACGCTCTCCTGTGTGGGCACGACCGCGCATACTAAATATTAAATACACTCAAGGATACGTTTGTTTTGTAACTATGTACTACGAAACTGCAAAATTGATTTGAATGAAATTTGCACACGAGGCATGCATGTTAGCTTACGTATCAAAATTTGACTGTACGAATGGCGTAGTGGTGATCCCACGGGTCCTACTGCGCTGAGTGTTGTGGCTTCGATCTCCATATGGACAACACTTTGTGTGATCCACAAATTGTTGTTCTGGGTTTGTATGTTATTTGTGTCTGTTAGATGTACTACGAAATACTACTTCACAAATTGAAGTGCGACAGTTGTTTTAAAAAAAAGAGGCAGTAGTTCGGACCTGTTATTTCTGGTTTGGGTATTAAAGATGGCGAGAGCGTCACCACGAGGGCTTGAAGGCGCCTGGTTAAGAAAGGAGGGTACTGTTTTAGGAATACTGATTAGTAAGGTGTTTAAAGTTTCTGGACGAATTAGAAAATGTATATATCCAAAGCTTTTGACAATTCACTGTTAGATATAGACCTCCTCTTAACAATGATGTTTCGCCTACGGTGGTCAGTTTCAGCGGAGACAACTACGCCAGACATATTATAGTGCACAAGTGTGTTCGCGAACACAAGTGCACTCTCTGTTCCCTCACTCTCCGATTGGACGACATTAGACGCAAGATCCACGGCTGTACGTACTCTTCGAGGCATGGGAATTAAGACTCCAACTTTCAAACTCCTAGCAGTAAATAAGCATTTCTATGATCAGAAAACACAATAATATTTTTTGACCCGACCCGGGATTCGAACCCAAGACCTTTTGATCGGCAGTGGCATACACTAACAATGACACTATAGCAAATGAACAATTTAAAGTAACTCTAAGTAATATGGCGGGACGTGTGCTTCTTTGCTGCCTTAATGAACTTAAACCGGAACACCCTTTTGTGGACTAGATGATTTGAAAAGCGTAATTTTTTCTAATAATTCCTCATTTCTAAGGAGAAGCCTATTTCCAACAATGGACTTATAATGGTTGGTAATGTAGTGTTTCATTAAATCTTAAAAAAATTACCTGTTTTTGAGATGTTGTGGGTTCGATTCCCATCTGTTTAATGAGTACGAACATGATTTCTGTCTTTAGGAGTGGTTTATCAATAACATGTATGTATTTAGTAATGTATGAGAATGTTTAGGTCAGACGGCCGTGTGTGAGATTTTATCACCATTAAATGCGAATTGTACTGAACTGAAAGACCATACGAAATTATAACAAATATCTAAAATTTAATATTGATATCGGTATGGACAAGTTATGAATGAGTTAAGTCCATTACTACGAGCGTACGTCTATCTTTTGATATGCGACCGTCAGCGTTCGGACGTCGTCGGTTGTTTCCGTCAATGGTCGTGAAAGCCCGTGCCAGTGACCTAGGTTAACATGCAACTATGAGTGCGCTGGAGTCGACTTAGAAACTGTTTCTAACGCATCAGGGCTGCCAGCCGTTGGTTTTATGAGAAATTTAAATTTGGAATGTTTTCTTTTTGTCTAATTTTAAGTTGCAAGTAAGTGTATGTACGCTTATTCAAGGTATGGCTTTTTTCCTACATTTTTATTTTTCGTACTAAAAATCAATTTTAACTATTATTTTGTAGTAAATCTCATGAGATAGAGGTAAGGTGTATTAAACAATGGAATCACTTGAAAGTAGAAGCAACCTTTTTTTTAAATTATGTATAAAAATGTTAAAAAAGAACATTTAGATTTAGTTTTTCTATTACAAGTGTATACGAAGTATGTTATTCGAAAGGCAGTTAGTCAAAGTATCAAAAAAACGAAAATCCAAAGAGGTTTATTTTTAAAAATTTCTATATTTTTAAGTTTCTACTTTACGAATGAGTCAAACGTCTCGTGAAACATTTTAAAGTGAAAACGATTTAAAAAAACAATAAAGAAAAATGTATACTAGAAATCTGAATAATATATTTCTATACAGTCAACGAGCAGATTAAAAAAAACTCATATTTATGAGGCACGAACAGTTTTAACAATGACCAACTCACAACCCAGCATCTGAAGTGAAATGACTAAGGTGTATACGAGAAATCTTTCACTTCGCCAAAACAGTTAGCCGCCGCAACAAAATTCTAACAATACGAGTCCGCCGCTTAACGTACATGGCTAATTAGAATTCCAGCATAAAGCCAAACAAGAATAATTCTAGTCCCGGGAAAGTGCACGGGCCTTGACCGGGTGTATTGACCTGTGTTTCCTATCGCCTATGTTGGCCTAGGTTAGGCCGCGCGTCACCAATGACGTGGAGATGCCGACCGCCATTTTCTAATAAGAAATGCCGGGAATTATTTTCTTTTTTTTAAAATGAAAGACTGTAGTCACGTAGGTTGGATAGATAGGTGTTCTAAGTTTAAACGTGGAAATATAATTTGTTACGTACGTTCAGGAATGTGGGAAAAAATTTTTTTTACGTTTTGATTTAAATACCGCTATTAGCTATCTTTTTTATTAAATGATAGAAGATATATACTTAAATTTCAGACATATACATTTACACATTTATTTTCTAAAACATGAATTTAGTGTTTAATAACCGCGAATTTATTAATTTTAAGATTGGTTAGAGAATTATTCTCTAACTATGTCAATATCTAATGTTACTTGTAAGTTATCCGTTATTATTTTATTTTAATGTTAAGTCTCAGTTCATTGCTACATCGACGTACAATAAAGAATTATCTGTCTATGTTATCTATTTTACTGTGAACAAGTACGATATTCAGACAATGTATAAGTTATGTTAAAAATATAGAACTCGGTAACGAATAATCGATTATTTTAACAAATCAATTATCTGTTTGGTTTTAAATAAAGTTATGTTAAGACAGAATAAAAAATAAAATCGTAGATATTTCTTTTTTGAAAAAATTTACGTAACCACCAACTAATTAGCAGCTTTTTAGAAGGTTATCTAAAAATAAAAATAAAAACTTACATGCTCCCTCCGGGTAGGCTGCTGCTGACGTCATCACACGTGCACCGGCGGGTCTTGTGGGCAACACTGAATTGTGCAGGGAAGAAAATATCGACATATATGAAAAAAAAAAGTAAAATATTTGAAATTCGAACAGCATAGTCAGGTGTTCCAGAATTTGACGTTTCAATGTGTCGATATTTTTTTTCTGATTGTGATAGGTTAGGTTGGTACTGGGTGGAGCGCGAGCGTCCGGGACGCGCGAGGGCTCGGCCGCCACTGCGCAGACGCAGCCCCGCCGTCAGTGAAATTACGTCAGCGCGAGCACTGGCCAAGTACACCCCTTTCTTTTTTTTCTGTAATTAATTTCTTGTAAGATTTTTGGCGGTGATGTTTTTTAACAAATGATCTTCAAAGCGATAATTTTACTTGCTTTGAAGAACATTACGTTATTATTAATAGTTTTATTTAGATATTGTTACTGTTTTATTCTTTCAAAGCAAATAAAGCATTCTTAAGTAATGTATTTCAAATTCTTACATCTCTTGAATATTCTCATATAAGAGATAGTTAATTTTTTAATTTAAATTATTTTTTCTGTAGCGTTAACTATAGTTTTAGGGCAATTTAAGAAAAAAATTTTTCTTCAATTCTAACGTTGCTCAAATAACCCTGAAACTACTAAGATTCTACTAAGAATTATAACATCTCGGTATATACAGGGCCTATCCTGGCGGACCGCAGACGATCCCGGTTACCTGCGCGCGAGTCGCTCTCACACACGGACACGCACACACACGCTGACATATCTCGCGACGTGACACAGACACCGGCTCTAATGCCTGTGTTGAATGTTCGGGAAAATGGAGAATGTGAAATGTCATTTTTTTCAGATTTTTTTTTGTTAAAGATTTTGTTGAAAATCGAAAGTTCTCATTGAGTTTTTTTCTTTTTATTTAGTTGATTGTAATTTTAGCAATCTTAACGATGTCATATAAAACTATAAAAAGGATTTTATAAGAAATATAAATTTATTTATTTATAATAGCAACGTGGTACCAATATTAAACATACAATACACTTTTAAATTACAGGTACACACAACATTCACCATAAAATACAACACTGACATATTACTGAGACTCTTAGAGAATCTATCAATGTATTTCGACTAACATCAAAATTTATGTTAACAGACATTATTATCATATTCGATCGTAAGCAGTCACTAATACTTCACAGATGACGTGACTTATGCTTCCTCCTTATCCTTCTTCCACAGACCCTGGACTGGTAGAAGTACATCCCTACATCAAGATATATCAGAAATCTTTAATAAACTATACTATATATAATATGTCTGTACTTATTATTACAGATTAGGATCGAACCAAGTGGGTGTAATTAGAGAGGTTTATGTCCAGCAGTGGAGAACTTTAGGCTGACGACAATGATGATGAAGTGGTTCTTGTATCATGTTATCACGTTCAGTAATAAAAAAACATATGTTATGTATTTTTTTTAAGATTTTTTTTTTTTTGGACATCTGCCACACAACGCCATTTAGTTTCAAATTACACAGATCATCATATACCTCTTTTGAAAATATATATATTATACATAGAAAACACCCGAACACCGAAACAAATATTTGCAGATCATACAAACATTTATTCCGACCTGAAAATCGACTTCACCCCGAGGTAGTTAAATATTATTTTGATATTTCATTAATCAATTCTAAAGACATAGTTGAGAACAAAAATAAATTGTATAGTTTTTAAGCAATACCACAAGTGACACAAAAATATTTATTTCTAAGTGATCAAACTTTGTCAGAACGATTTTCTAATTTTTTGACATTTTAATTAACTTTTATTCTTTAGTAATATCTTTATCCCACATCTCAACATACCTATATGTAATGCGTAATTAATAATGATAGCTATTTAAAAAAAAAAGTCGGTTGCAACGATCTCTGGCTCATAGTGACTCGAGATACGACCACGCTCATGTAAAACCCAATTCAGTTAACCACATTCCAAAAAATATCATTTACCGCCTTTTTCGTTTATCCCCAGACCTAAGAAAGTATAAATAAACCATAACTACCGCCCGTCGGGTAGGTACACATAGCCGAGTTAGGGACGTTGCCCGGAGCGCGTCGGTGTGAGTGAACCTTTATTATGTTCTCTCACGTAACAACATCAGTGTGTGGGTACTCTAAGTACACACCGCACACAACTGCAGGCCGCAAGTCACACCGACGCATGTTTTTGAGACAAAAGAAAGTGGAATTTGTATTGTTTTTATGATAAATACATGTTTTTTAAATTAAATTCCTTATTTTAAGAAATGAGTGTATTGTATGTGGATTTCTAAAGAGGTTACGTCACATGACGCGTATAAAGTAATGTCGTGTAGTGGTTAAAATTTATTCTAAGTTAGCCAGAATTAAAAAAAAATATTTTTCCTAGTTCTTATTATTCTCAAGATTGCTTGGGATCGGCTACTAATTCAACTGGTTTGACCGAATAACCATTTTTCAGAATTATCAAAAACGTCTCGCAACCCTGAGGGCGAACTGAATTCATATGTTGAACTGCCCAATAACGACAGCAATAGATGTTCGTGGCAAACGGATCGAAAGCTGAACGTACTTTCCGTGGCATGAGCGTGAAACACCGTCATATTTCCATACGTCTAACTGTTCTTAAGAGTTTCTTGTAAGAAAAAACCCAATAATACTTTTGGTTTGACTCTTGATTGACAATCGCATACGCTAATCGTTAGACCAACAACTAGGCTTAAAGCAAGAATATAATATGTGTATAGTGTACTGGAATCTAATGTGATGTTTTATCAGCGTACTTAACTGTATGTAAAGCAAAATGAGCGTACATATTTATAAACATGTTAAGTTGGTTTGTCAAACGCTTTAAAAACTCAAAAAGTTCTACGCTGATTGATCTCAAATTATAAAATGATACATAACTCACTTTAAAAATAGTTTCTCTGCATTTTACACATCAGTTTTGTTCTTCATTTCTCATTAATACAACCACAATGTGTCACAAGGAAGCGTAGCAAGGTACAGCTGGTTTACAAGATGCGTAAGTGAATCAGGTGTAACGTGCCCCGTGTATGTGTGTGTATTCGAACTGTTTGGTGTGGGCGGTTCATTACTTAACACTCAAATGGTGACTTAAGAAAGAGCGTGTAATTCAAAAACGAAATAACTTGGATCGTGTATTTCTCTATTGAATAACTATGAAATAACGTCGTTTTTAGTTGCTACTCGAATATTAAAATAATATGAGTGCCTGGTTGGATTAATAAATCATTGTTATTTTGATCTAGAGTAGCAGTAGCTAGGAACATTTCAGTATTTTTTTTAAGGAATACGTTGCCACCAAACCTATTACAGTAGACAGTCCTGTCAAGGTTTATAAACTATCCACCATTCTACTAAAAACATGACACTTTCATGTCAAATGGGAGCCATGTTACAGTTTTTTGTGCCTGTTTCAGCCAGTATCTAAAATAGTGTGCTTTTCAAGCGTTATGAAGAAGGTACTTACATACTTATTTAAACTGCTTTACAAAATATTTCTTTATGTTGTAAAAAACATGAAATAATGATTGATGTGGAAAGAAATTTGAAATAATGATGAGTCAGAATCAGGGGAGTGCATCTATATCCACACATACCATTTACCGATGTAAAACATAGAATTATACTAGGTCTTTACCTATGAAATCGACTTTTTTAATGAAAAATACTAAAGATACGATTTTTCTATGTATTTTCTTTTCTGCCAGGGGGGTGCAACTCCCCTCCCTTGAAGTCGAAAGTTGGTATTATACTCATGGGAGCAGGTAGGACCCCCTACCTGCTCCCATGAGTAATACCAACTTTTTACTAACATGCTCAATGGTAGGATATACTCGTACATTAAAATAATAATATAGATATTAAGGATTCAGTTCATTATTCCCAGTGAGAGTGCTTATTTCTTGCAGGCTTTAATGTTGAAAATAATGAGTGTCAAAAACATTTTTGTAACAACAAACCGACTTAAGTTTTTAATTATAATAATAAATAAATAACCTCACATATCACACGGTTTTCTGATTCCAAGTTAGGCAGAGCCTGTGCTATGGTAATCAGGCTGCTGATAAGCATTTTTAAATATTTCTAAGTATACACATACTGCTAGGTAGTAAAGCCATGCTGGTTACAGCATAAACGGGTCGGCTCGACCGGGGCAGTACTACCCTCCCACAGAAGACCAATCTAAAGCGCCAGCATCTGTGTTGTCGTGTTTCGTTGGTGAGTGTGAGACCGGAGGCCCAGTGATGCAGGGGTGACAGTTATCGTGGTAATTGTGTAAGCCTTACACTGTCACGATGACTGTCATGTCTTTTACGTCCCCAAGCGGGATGTGAAAAAGCATTTCACAAGGCCGCCATAGTGTGGGTCACCATACTGCATTGTCTGCATTTGCAATGAGTATGGTGACTACAACTCTTGGATTCTATTCATGCTTTCATTCAGGCAGAGTAGAGTCACTTTGAAATTCTCTTAATATAGACAAAAAAAATGTATTATAGATAAATTACACCCAGACACAGAACAAATAATCATACTCATCACACAAATATTTGTTCTGGGTGGGAATCGAACCCACGATCCCCGGCTTATCATTCAGGCCCACTAACCGTTAGAGCAATAGATCCGTCAAATTATTATTAAAATTGCTTAAATAAAAGTCACATAAACATTGCGAAACTTGACGAAACATTCGCACAGACAAAGTGAACCACATATTGCAATTCGGTGTAACCTACGCCCAAGTAGTCGGTGTGAGTGTTCGAAGTAGCTAGTTCTAGACTTCTATGTAAATGACAAATCGTAATTACGCCAGGCGGCGTAAACCTGCTGACTTATGAACACGCTCACTTGACGGATCAGCATCAGGAAGTGGCCCCATGGTTCCTCGGTATTTCGTTAAAGGCCTACACACTTGTTCAAACACGTTATGACTATGAATTGACGTCAATTGACGTTCAATGAATTCTATTCTAAATTTAAATTTTGACAGAACCTTTGACATCTATTGTCAAAATAATTATAATAGTAATCATTTAACACATCTCACACATGGCCGTGTATGTCGCTGGTATATCATGTTCATCACACATTTTTTTTGTCCTGGATGGGAGTCGAACTCATAATTGCCAGTTATTTCTTAATTCCATGTGTAATCTCATCATCTTTTCTTTGTATGGTGGCAATTGAGGAGACGGTTCACCCGGTGGTAAGTTACCGTGCAACGCAAGAGGTACCAGCGTTACCAGCCTTTTGCCCGCAACCCCTGGTTATAGTGAAGGGGGATTGGACTTCTATGAACCACTCAATCACTCGCTGAAAAGCAGAATTGCTCGGCACTAGCGTCTTGTTGTCAAAAATGGTTCATTTCTACCGAAATATAACCTTATTTGCGCTGTCCATCCATATTTTCTTTAGTCATGTGCAAATCCCAGGAATATATTAAATAATCCATTCAACTCACTGCCGCTGTCCTTCACCGTCGAATGAGCACTTGTATCCAGAAGGTTATGATGGTGTGGCGTAAAAACAGTCACGCTCCGCCACACCGAGGGGAGGTAGGGAAAGTAAAATTACAACCAGACAGTTTATATAGGTCATTGTATTCCGATTATAATTTTATTTTACACTAGACGTTTCATTTATTAATAAATTTAGCAATTCACATTCAATAAATTGCCAATTTAGTCAATAAATTTTTGATTCATTTCCAATAAATTGACAGTTTTGTCAATAAATTTTTAATAGACATCCAAACAGGCGATTTTGTTATATTTTTTTAAGTGTGGATCTCAGAACTCGATGAGAAATGTATAATCCATTTGGATTTTTTTTAAGGATATACCTTAGTACCAATTTTAAATTTGAGGAACAACTAACCCCTGAGGGTGTAAACTAAACTACTACTACTAACTAAACGCAATAAAGTCGATGACAAATTAAAAAAAAAAGTCAACGCATGTAATATCATAGACCAAGCCAGCTTTGTGGTAAATTTCATTCGGCTCTGTTCAGCCGTTTCGGCGTGAATGAGTAACAAAAATCAATCTAAATTTTCACATTGACAAATGTAATTGCAAACATGTAGTTGTAAAACAAACGCATTGTAAATTTTATACTTAACGTAACTATTACATAGACAAACGAATAAATACTTGTTGTTTGGTTTGTCTGACATTTTTATGTGTGGCAACCACCGCGCGTCGTCACGGGTGAAGAGATAAGTGAGAATTGAACCCACTAAAAAAAGCAGTGTGTTCCGGCGCGGGGTCGCTCTGCTAAGACGTCAGGTAAAGTGTGACATGTGTTGCATAACTTATAGATAATAATAATTACTGTAATAACTTGGTGCATCTCAAACATGGCCGGTCCGACTGAACCACAGCGTAATATATTTCTAAATACATACATATTTGAAAAAGTAGAAATAGACATAGAGGGTATGGTCGCACTCATTTCACTATTTACATCAACAGCCTTTTATAGTCCACTGTTGGACTTAGACCTCTTTTAAGAAAGGAGGCTATGGCCTATATCACGCTAGCCAGACGAGTTGATATACGGAATGCTTCAAAATTTCCTTCTCTTGCCAGTGATGTTGTCTTGCATAGCTCGTTCTCTTAGTCACCTCTTACGCCTCCCGTGGGATGAAAAGGAGTGGCACACGGCATTTCACTATTATTGATCTTGAAAAAATACCACGGTCTCAATAATCAAGATTGCTAATCACTTAACGTTATGGTAAAGGACGGCAAACATTTAGACTGATCGCTTCATGGTAAGTCCCTACCATCATTTTGGACAACTCAAGTATCTACTTTGATGTAATAATTGTAATTTGAATTGCTCTATAGGATGCATAGGGTTCCCACCACGAACTTAGGGCCGCAAGTCAACCTCACCTACATGTGGTACACCCATTAATCGACAGACGAGGCTCCAGCTAATAAAGTATCTTGATTAGCGGCAATAGACTCGCCACCTATTACCTGGAACCATTACACTGGTGAAAAGGCGTGATTTTACGTGTGTATGTATGTAGGAATTGTTCTATATTGTATTAAATACATGCGTGAATTATATATGAAATTTAATTTGATTGTACCATCACTGTAATGTTATGTAATTTGTTCATTAAAACTTCTTACGAGACAGGCTATGTCTAGTGCCGAAGGTTTTTGGCAAAACCCGTTACTTGGCAAGGTTTTTTGACGTGTTATTGATTTTTACTATATGTAAAATTATGTAAAAAACTTCTAAAGCCGTGTTTGGTACGGGGAGAATTCTATGGGTTCGCATTAAATTAGCAACATGCTAAATGCGCACGCAGTGGCCTGCGTATGACACACTGTATGTACCCTATTCTATGTGTGTGTTTGTTTTCATTAACTTGTATTTACTTTTGCGGTGTTTACGAAATTATGATGTGTCTGAAACAAACCATGCACAGTTTACACATACATTTATAGTCTCGGGTTCAATTCCTGGGTCGGACTAAATGTTTCTATGAGCCGCAAATATTTGTCTCGGAGTTTGAGTGTTTTCTATGTTTAACACGTACGTATTTACAAAAAAAATATATATTTATATTAGTTGTCTGGTACCCATAGACTAAAGTCTGATTAGTTTTTTTTCTCTAGAAAGGACAAAGTCCCGCACTAGGAATAAATTCTGTGTCAAACACAAACAACACCCAGTATTAAGGAAAACACTTTTTGTATTTCACAAATTGTTGTTCTGAGACAACAATTTGTGAAATACAAAAAGTGTTTTCCCATGTGGGGTTTGAACCCACAACACTCAACGAAGTAGAGAGCGGCGTGGCGACCACTTAACCCATTAGGCCCACCGTGCAGTCTAGCAGTTTAAGACTAGAAGGCGTTGTGTGTCAGATGCCCGAAATACAATCATTAGTTTAGATTGTAATACTTATAATATAATAGACAGATTTTGCACCTAATTTCGCCCCGGTCATGTCGGATAACCATCCCATCGGATTGTGAGAGTGAGGGAACAGAGAGTGCACCTATATTTGCGCACACACTTGTGTATATCTCCTACGTTGTCGACTGGCCACCGTGGTTGAAATCGGCTAGGAGTACATCAATCTATCAATGATCATCATCATCATCAGAATAAGGACCTCATGCCTATATTCCCGTAAAGGAAAAGACATAAGCGCACATTTTTCCTAATTAACCCTTACCTGATAAACCAGTGTTCCAGCCTCTGCCTAAGACAAGTAGGCCTTCAGCTTATCTCCAACATGTTGAGTAGATTGCACGAGCTTAAACTTATCTTTCAAATGATGGGACCCACGGCTGATAACGTCAACTTGTTCTAAGCTCGTGGCTTCATCTAAGAAAAACAGGTATAAACATAGTATCACGAGTTTTTTTGCTGTAGTTAGCTTAACTACAGCCATGATTGCTTATAAAAATATATATGTTATAGTAATAAGTAGTTTTTTTTTGTTAGGGTAGTAGTAGAATTGAAATAAAAAACTTGAAACGTGCTTGATTTCTTCTTGACAAAGATGTATTTGTATGAAGGAGCAGCATATTTAGTTAAATTATATTTTTGAATTAAAATCATAATATATATAGAAAGGGTTTTCAAAAAGAGTCTTCTTTATTTAGAACAATATTTTTAGTAAATCCTTGTTGTATAAAACTTTAAGTAAAACATCTAATGTACAGGGTCAGACCAGCGGTTCAAGAGGCGAGACTTCCGCCACCAAAACATGCGCCATTGCATGTTTGCATTTGAAACTTACAATGCAGTGTGATGATATTTTTCTTGTCTAAACAATATTTTTTTATTTATAATTGTGCTATATGTATTAATTTCGTTCACAAATAATCCTTATACTCGTTATTTTTATAAAATAACTCCGATGTTTCACATCCACGACTGTTCATTTTCTTTTCTTTTTTGGTACGAATATGCAAACAATGAATAGAAAATTTAATAAAAACCCTATAAAAATAGATCAAAAATTAAGAACATTGCTGTCAAGTCTAACTATAAAGCTCTGCCCCCTTATTTTGTTTCGATCACGTGACTTAGCGCTAAGAGACATCCTTCCCATACATTTCGTAGTGGACGTCTGTAGAATGTCATCTTGACTACAGCGACTGTTCTACAGTCGCTAGCGAGTAACGAATAAATATATTATTACATGGTAAAGGTGGTGGCAAAGATCTCGTTTGCTTTTTGCAGTTATTGTAAGTTTATAATTACCTGTTATATGAACAGCTATGTCCTCTGTATAATGAGGTGGTATAATACGAGGACAATTTAGTAATAACTGGAATAAAATAAATACTTTAACATTTGCCATTTGTTTGAAAAAAAAAAAGAACTTTATATAATGAACGAAGTCAAATTTGCTACTTTTACTAGTAATTTCTCTTTGATGACCAACTAAAGCTGTTCGATGCCCGTTCAGTGTAAATTTATATGAAGCAACATATTTATCTAATATATAAAATTCTCGTGTCACAGTTTTCGTTGCCATACTCCTCCGAAACGGCTTGACCGATTTTGATGAAATTTTTTGTGCTTATCCAGTATCTATGAGAATCGGCCAACATCTATTTTTCATCCCCCTAAATGTTAAAGGGTAGTACAACCCTAAATTTTTTTTTTTATTTTTTATACAAAATTTTTAATTTTTATATTTTTATAATACAACATACAAAAATACATGCAATCCTCAATTTTCACCCTTCTACGATCAACCCTTATTTTTTAATAGCCATTTTAGTAATTTAATAATTTTGATCCCGCTCAAATTACTTAGAAATAATTTATAGGGCAAAGCAACGTTTGCCGGGTCAGCTAGTCTCATTATAAAATTCTCGTGTTACAATGTTAGTTACCTTACTCCTCCGAAACGGCTTTATCGATTTTTACCAAATTTTATATGCATATTCAGTAGGTCTGAGAATCGGCTACTATCTATTTTTCATACCCCTAAGTGGTAAGGATTGTTCTAGAAATAATTTATATGGCGAAACAACGTTTGCCGGGTCAGCTAGTAACTTATATATCTATGTCTGTATATACGACTAAGCTCAAGTCAAACAGGGGTTCCCTTATTAACGTATCAAGTGTGTCGGGTCGGTTTGACCCGCACAAAGCTAAGGGTGGTGACGGATTAAGAATACACAGTGTCACTACCCCTATTCATTCTGCAGATGTTGGAAGAGACGACTAAAGGAATAAACATGCAGGACAACGTCTCTGCAAAACGAAGGACGCCAACCCGTCTGGCCTGCGTTTTATAGTACGCTGAAACCTCCTTTCTAAAGAGAGGCCTGTGACTAAAAGTAGACTGTTACAGGTTGTTGATGTCATATGTTTTTTGTTTTCTATATTAAGAGTCTGCCAAAGTGACTCTACTCTGCCTGATGGAAAGCATGAATAGAATCCAAAAGTTGTGGTCACCATACTTATTGCAAATGTAGACAATGCAGTACGGTGACCCACACTATGACGGCCTTGTGAGATGCTTTTTCACACCCCGGTTGGGGACGTAAAAGGCATGACAGTCATCGTGACAGTGTAAGGTTTACACAGTTACCGCGATAACTGTCACCCCTGCATCAATGGGCCTCCGGTCTCACACTCACTAACGGAACACGACAACACGGATGCCGGCGCTTTAGGTTGGTCTTTTGTGGGAGGGTAGTACTGCCCCGGTCGAGCCGACCCGTACGTGCTGAAATCAGCGTGGCTCTACTACCTTAATGTGTGATGTGAAGCTAAGTGTATGAGGTTACCGTAAGAGTAGAAGAGAGACCATATCCAATCTTACGTTACTGTGAGTACCGTAAGAAAGTCTTCACTCCCGTTTCAATCGCAGAGTGACACACCGTGTGTTTTTAGTCGGTTTTATTCTGACATCACCCGACCAAGTGTTTTTCATTTTTTTTCACTTTATTTAAATCTTATTTTGATCAGTTTTTATATAACTTTTTATATGTACACACATATTATATAAATACCCCGGAGGGGTTAAGGTGATAGCCTGGGAGTTTTCACTCATAAAAAGTGTACTCAGAGGCTGTCAACATAGTTACGATTCTTGAGTTGAAAGACTACACTATTTGCGGCGGTATAGAAAGAATAGATTGCCTTTGCCTCTAACACTAAAACAACGATCCAGTTCCTTAGTACTTATAACCACAGAATAAAGAAATAATCATTCTCCGTTCTGTGATTATAACCAATAATTGGTTCCAGGGCAGACAGTGCATAAATTATTTCATCCAGTAGTCCACATAAATTATTTATAGTTAATTAAATCAATAATATTACGGGCGCACGCACTGGGATGTTAATTATTACAGACAAACACGAACCATTCTAGTTTCGCAGGTAAATCTTACTAATATTACAAAGGGGAAAGCTTGTTTAAATGTATGGATGGTTGTTGCTCCTACACGCAAAAACGGCTGAACGGATCTGATGAAATTTTGGCATAGAAATAGATGGAAAGTGACAGCCGTCGCCAATGAATGTTTGTAACTCGTGATTATAATCTGGCACACATAGGTTATCTTTAGATAGCCAGGTGGATTGTCCTCAGCGATAGAATCCAGCTCCGCGGCAGCCTGCCCACTTTGTCTCTCAGTAGCGTCTTCGATGCCTAACTCCGCCAAATTACTGACGCAATGTGGCGTATGATGGACGGGCATCTCGCTAGCTTAGAAGCGAGGCTTCCTTCGGCCCCCGTAGGTAAATTAGTCGAGGAGAGTTGCGGAGACTACACTGCCCGCTGTAGTTGACCGAAGGTAGCATGAGCGGCTACACCGAAGGTGGCACGAAAGACCAAAGCAGTGGAGTATTGGGCCTTCATCTAAGCCCTGGACAAGAATAAAAGCGAAAGGAGACGGCGGAAACGACCCAACCAATTCGCCGCCGGTAAAACAGTGCTACAGTGGCCAGCTGCGAGGAGGTGACCTACACAAGCGCCGCACATCGCCCAAGTAGAGAGTTCATCCGAAGATAGAGCCTGCGCTAATGGACAGATGCTAGGAGGGGTCTGAATGTCGTAATAACAGCTGTTCCCGGATTTCTCTTATTCCAGGCGCAGAGTGGCACACCGTGTGGTTTTAGTCGATCTGATTCCAATTTACCACCCTGCTGCAAAAAAAGGAAAAGTGGTTTATTGACGGTGCGAGGCCACAAGTTATAACGAAAATAAGGAATTTGTTTCAAGTTTCCCATTCTCTTACTCTTACGATACCCACGAGATGAGTAGGAGTGTAGAGACTCCATATTCTTAATCCGTCAACATATGGAATAAT
The DNA here is from genome assembly GCA_949316085.1 of Hypercompe scribonia. Lineage (NCBI taxonomy): Eukaryota > Metazoa > Arthropoda > Insecta > Lepidoptera > Erebidae > Hypercompe > Hypercompe scribonia. The sequence goes on along the minus strand of OX438980.1, from coordinate 21,551,418 downwards.
TCATATCGTTCGTTTGCATCAGATAGTTGGATTGGATGAAATAAATCATCATTTCTACTTCTCTGTGTATTTGCTTACCAGATCAGGTGTCGTATTTGACTACTTCACGAGCCTAAATAACCCTTTTTTTTGCTTGTGGGAACCCCCTCGGGCCGTCACCCCACCGGGGTTTACAACGGGGTGGTGTCGGAATCGGACCGACTAAAACCACACGGTGTGCCACTCTCCAACTTTCAACTTTTATGTGGCAATCACAACAGAAACCTTCGATCCTCTAATAACCTCCATCTTTGTTGCCCCACGCATACGTCTGGGTTTGTTGGTTTATCTTTTATAGTTCGGTGCGTTCTTCTTTGGACTGAGTTTCCACTTTAAACCGGGATGGCCACCGGTATTTTTCCTTTCAATTTGAGTAGTATTTTGTTAAACAACGGGCAGAATCAACTGGTAAACACAGTACGGACTCTACCTAGTTGAGGATTGGACAGTCACATCTAAAACGCGATAACTTATTAATATTTACAGTGTGACTATGAAACCAGGTTGTAATTAATTCCAACTGTGACTATCTTCACTAACAATTATAATACTCATGACTAAAACGGTTAAGGAGATAAGCAGAAACGTGTAATAAAACGAGAAGTTTATTTAACAAAGTTTTTCTCACGCATCTTGCAATTATATTTACCGTCTAGTATAGTGGTACTACAGCATCGCAAAAACTATTTTCTTTAATAACTTCTAATAACTACAGTCAGCAGGTTCTAACCCGTACCTAGGCATAAAGGAACCAACACAATAGTACAACTCGAGTTAGAATGTGTGTGAATGCGGTTTGTTCGGCGAGTTGGCGCGGTAATGTTTTGTGGTTGGTAAATATTTCTTTTGTTGGAATGTTTGTGATGAACTTTGGAGATACGACGGTAGCGATCTCCTCACCTTTACACCTTTACATGCGCATAACAATATGACCACAGCTAAACTATTTGTAACTCCATGGGAGAGTAGATAATAAAGACAACAAGTACAGCAATGACACATGTTTAATTCTACTTTTGAGTACCTTTCAATGCCTACTAATATTATAAACGCGAAGGTGACCCTGTCCGTCTGTTACGCTTTCACGGCTAAACAATTGAACGGGTTTTAATGAAGTTTAGTATCGCAATATTTTGATTTTTGCAAAAAGACATAGGCTATTTTTTACTACGATGACCGATATACACTAGGAAGGAGCCGCAAGTAAAAGTTATTTAGCTAAATATTTGTAAAGTAGTGTTATAGTATCAATCAATCAATTCAACCTATCGTCGCCCACTGCTGAACGAAGGTCTTTTTTTTTTTTTTTTTTTTTAACGTGTGGAAACCCCCTCGAGCCGTCACCCCACCGGGGTTTACGGCGGGGTGGTGTGTCGGAATCGGACCGACTAAAACCACACGGTGTGCCACTCTGCGCCTGAGATAGGAGGGATCCGGGAACCGCTGCTATTACGACATCCAGATCCCTCCTAGCGCCTGCCTGCTAATGCGGGCACCATCTATGGGTAAACTCTCTATTTTAGGCGACGTACGGCACACGCGGACGTCGCCTCCTCGCGGCTGGCCACTATGGCGGATGGAGGGGAAAACCCGTCCCGTCCACCCGCGGCCACACTCAAGGCGGCATGAGGCGCTGGTATGCGCGCCTCCGCCGCCCGGCTCGCCGGAGGCGAATTGGGTCCGAGTGGATATCGTCCTCCCGGGCCTTCTCCGCCGCCTCCTTCCGCGAAATTACGTCTTCGCAGAAGGTTGCGACCGCGGTAAAACAACTGTCGCTACCGGCCATGGAGCGTATGACGGCCGGTAGCGAGAGATCACCTCCAATAACTGCAGTGAGGACCCCACGCTGCGCCGCCCAAGCGGAACAAACTGCTAGCGTGTGCTGAGCCGTGTCCTCACTGCAGTCGCAGTGGTGACAGGCGGGACTCAATTCCCTCCTGACGACCGAGTGCAGATACTTCCCGAAGCAACCGTGCCCGGAAAGGACCTGTGTCAGTCGGAAGGAAAGGGTCCCGTGCTGCCGTCCTGCCCACTCGGCGATGACCGGCTGGAGAGCCTCCACGGCGGCAAAGCCAGCACGTGGAGCCTCCAGCCGGGACGACCAACGAGCCATCGTGGCTCGACGAGCGGCCTCTCGCCACTCGTGTATCTCTTCGGGTGGGGGCCGTATGCCGGTACTCGCCCGGAAGTCAGCCGTCCGCCGATAAACTTCGGCGAGCACTTCCGCCTCCAAATCCCACGGGGGAGTTCCGGCCAAGGCGCACGCTGCCTCCGTCGATACGGTGCGGTAACCGCGTATGGCTCTAACCGCCAATATCCTCTGAGGGCGCCAGAGGCGAGCCCTATTCTGGGCGGTCAGAGCCGCCGCCCACACCGGTGCACCATACAGCGCCATTGACCGGACAACCCCCGTGTATAGCCGTCTCGTCGCGACGCTGGCTCCACCCAAATTGGGCAAAAGTCGCCCAAGGGCAGAAGCAGCGCCGACCAGCTTTGGAGTAAGCTGTCGGAAGTGCTCGTCGAAGAGCCACCTGCCGTCTAGGATCAGGCCCAGATACTTCATCTGGGCCTTAATCGGTACGAGGACCGAATTGACAACGATAGAGGCGCCGGGGGGTGGACCACGACGAGGCCCATGAAACAAAAGGGCCTCCGTCTTATCTAGGGCCACCCGTAAACCCAGCGCCTCAATGCGCCCGACCACCAAAGAGACTCCCACGGTGGCCAGGCGCGCCGCCTCTTGAAAGTTCGCCCCCCGGGCCGTGACCAATGTGTCATCGGCGTAACAAATCCCCCAGCCCGGGGGGAAGACGACCTCGAAGGGCCCAGTCGTATCCCATATTCCACAGGAGTGGTCCGAGGACAGACCCCTGTGGAACACCGCACGACATGGGCCGCCGCCTCAAAATACCATCTCGGTCCTCGTACATGACGGTACGCTCCTCAAGATAGTCTGCCACAAGCCGCCTCAGGTACTCTGGCACCCCGTGGTAGTGGAGTGCTTCCCTGATGCAGCTAAATGGCAGACTATTAAATGCGTTGGCGATGTCCAACGACACCGCCAGCAGCACGCCGCCACAGCTCACCGCCTCTTCGGTCACGGCCCTCAGGCGCAACACAGCATCGACTGTCGAACGCCCGGCTCGAAATCCGTATTGGGCGTCCGACAGATCGGGGCCCACCTCGCAGAGGTGCCGGACGATGCGGGCAGAGATTATCCTCTCAAACAATTTACCCGCCTCGTCCAGCAACACGATGGGCCAATAAGCCGCGACCGAATCGGCCGGCCGTCCCGGCTTCCGTAGTAGGACCAGCTTCCCGCTCTTCCAGCCCTCAGGGAAGCGCCCGGACGCCAAGCTGGCGTTTAGGACTACCCTGAGGTGATCCGACATGTGGTCGAGGGTTCGCGCCAACACTCGGGCAGGTATCCCATCTGGCCCAGGGGCGGTGTTATTAGAGCGAATCCGTAGAACGACCGCCCCTATCTCCGATTCCCTGACGGGTGGAACATTATCTTCGTTCCGTCCCCCGTCGTCTTCGACCATGAAGGCCATCGACGGGGGTGTGTGCTCCGCCCGCTGCGGGAAAAGACCCTCGACCACTTCCCGCAGGAAGCTGGGCTGGAGTGTCTCTGTAAGGGGGGGGCCCGACGTGCGGAGCTTTTGTCGCACCGCACGATAGGGGCGACCCCAGGGGTCACGATCGAGACCCTCCAGCATCTCCTTCCTCTTCACTTCTTTGGCGCGGCTAATGGCCAGCTTCAGAGTTTTCCGCGCCTCTCGGTACTCCTCATGAAGCTGGTCCCCCTCGCCGTCTACGCGATGTCGCCGCCGACTACGGGTGTAGGACCTCCGGGCACGAGTACAGGCCGCGCGGAGGTCCCCCAACTCTTGGGACCACCAGTAAACCTCCTTCCGTGGAGGCCGGCAACCTCGGATGCGGGGCATGGCCGCATCACATATCTGCACAATGGCATCGCAGAAGCGACCAGCCCCCATGTCGACCTCCTCGGTCGGGGCCTGCGGAGACAGCCAAGAGTGAATAATGGCCGCCTCCTCTAGTAGGTCCCTATTTAATTTGGCTACAGCCCACCGCGGAAAGCGAGAAGAACGCCGCGCCGCGTGACCCCTACTGGCGTCCTGGGACCGGGAGAGCTCAAATCGGATATAGAGATGGTCCGAGAGCGTCTCAACCTTTTTCAGGACACGCCAGTTCCTTACTCGTGCGGCGAGGGCAGGGGTAGCGAACGAAAGGTCCACTATCGACCCTCCCTGCTGTCGCACACACGTGTTGGTGGAGCCCCTGTTTAGTAAACAGAGGCCCACCGAGGCCGCCCACTCCTCTACGGCCTCGCCCCTAGCGTCCGTCCTGGGGGAACCCCACGCAATGGACTTTGCGTTGAAGTCCCCCAGCACTAAGACGTGCCCAGACGCTAGACGCCGCATCGAGGTTTCCAAGTTGTTAAGGAAAACCTCGAAGTCGTTCAAACTCCGGTTGGGGGAGAAGTATACACCATATACAGTGATCCCCCCCACTCGGCAGCAACATATCCAGTGCCTTTGTCTCTTAGTGACAAGGGCGGGGAATGAGCCGCCGTGGAGCCGACGACTGCCACGGAACAGTCCCGGTCACCCAACCAGTTTGGACGGGGAGGAACATAATAGGGTTCCGCGGCTACGGCAACACCGATCGACCACTGTGCCATGGTTTGCAGGAAAAGGTCCTGCGCCGCGGCACAGTGGTTCAGGTTCGTCTGGACCAGGAGGTTGGAGACTTGGGCCATTACTCGACCGTCTCTACAACCTCCTCCATGGGCAACGATGCCGACATGCGAACGACGTCAGAAGCAGCCTGGACCGACTGGCTAGCCCCCGACGCCTGCCGAGAGTTGCGGGAAGGTTTACAGCCTCCCTGCCCAATCTGGTGATTGTCAGGCTTGTTGCCCGCCGCACACACCGGGCAGTGAGGGGCGGCAGAGCACTCTGCCGCCTTGTGCCCCGGTCGACCGCAGCGGAAACATAATCCGCTGCAGTCGAAACAACTGACGCACTTGGCACGTGTGTGCCCCGATGCTAGGCATTTGTAGCACCTCATCGGTCTCGCCGCAAGGACTGTGATCCTAGCGCTCACGAAACCGATGAGCAGCCTGCCGGCGTCGCCCAACATTTTAGCCGACGCTACGGGACAGCTGACCGACACTGCGCCAAGTCCTCCCGGACCGGGGCGGATGGTGCCGACTCTAATGTTGTCCGCGTTGCAGCCCGTCTTCTCGCTAATTGCAACGCGGACATCCTCTATCGTTACGGAGTCATCCAGGCCCGAAATGCGCAACTCTGCGCACTTGGTAGGCCTGGCGATCTTGACACCATCCGTAGCCGTAAACATTCCTCTTAACTTCTCGGCAAATGTGTCCGCCGTCTTAGCACCTTCGGCTCCAGGGAACTCGAGCACTCGAGCTCCCGTTTGAGCGAGGCGCAACCTGACTCCTACTGTCCCGAAGTCATTTGCGAGACTAGCGCGGGCCCTCTGGAAGATGGTTGCGTAGGAGAGTCCGCCGCTAGCCGACTCCGGCGACACGGTGACTACCACAGCCGCGCTTTTAGGCACCTGCAGTTTGCGCGGCTTTTTCGCGATAGCCACCGCAATCGACGGTGTCTGCGGGGTAGAGGCTGCTGTTTGTGCAGCCTTCTTACCCCGCTTTCGGGACTTCCTAGCCCTCCCGATTATCTGCCAACCATCGGTGGAAGGGGCAGATGTTGAAGGAACACAGGTGGAGGTGCCAGGTACAGCGGTTGGAGTGGGGAGCGGAGGGAACTCCGCTCCAGCTTTGACCGCTGTTTTGGGGCCTAACCTCGGTGCAAGCGTCTTGGTCGCTACCTTCGCTGCCCGTCGTGCCCCTGGAGTTGTTGCGGGAGCTGCAGACACCGACGCCGCCGCTGCATAGGTCACGCGACCGCCCCCAACGGGAAGCGCAGACGGTGCCAATGCGGCCTTCGGCTTATGCGCCGCGAGCGGCGGCCGGACAACAGGGGCCGGTGGCAGCCTTGCCTTCAGGCCAGCCAGTCGCCCGTCCATCATGCGCCATACTGCATCCGTTATTTGACGCAGATGGGCATCAGAAATACCCCCGTGGTTGGAAGAGGGGGTAGGTAGTGACGGACGTGAGCCTTCTCTTTCGGGGCGATCTGCCCGGAATTGAGCAAACTGAGCACTAAGCTCAGTCACCTGCCCCGTCAGACGCTCGTTGGCTGCCTGGAGACGAGCCATGTCTCCGATAAGGCTCTCTACGACCCCCGCAATAGCGGAAGAGGAATCTTTAAGGGCCCTCACAAAAGAGCCCTTAAGATTACTAGACTTGGTGGCCACTTTGTGAATGATGGCCACCGCCGCGTTTGCCCTCTCCTGCATGGCCGATGGTGTTTGGAGAACTGAATCCCCCACCACCGGTTCCTTTATTTTCAGCAGGAGACCAGCAATCTCCTCCTCCGCTAGTGCTTCACCGTCCGCCCTAACTCGCCTATAGGCTTCCGCCTTACAAAAGACGGAGCCTGACGGGATCGAGACCGGGGTTCGTGATCTCCCTCTACGGCTGCTGGTGATTTTGGGAGGCAACATCTCCTGGGACGTGTCACTCTCCTCATCCCTGGAGCGTCCGCGTTTCCTGCTGTCACACAGCTCCGTCTCCATTATGTCCAGTGCATCTGTCCTCGTACTGGAGTTACTGCCCGCGGTGGATTTGGAACGCAACCGTTCCGATGTTCTTCGGCTCCCAGCAGCCATAATGGCTTCTGGGAGCCCCACCGAGATAGGCGCTCTAACCAATACTTCCTCTTCGTTGGAAGAGAAGTCGTCCGCTCTTGTACTTTTTCCCTTTCTGTTTTTCTTCTCCTTCTGTTCCATAATGTTATTGTTTGTGTTTGTAAAGTTTTCCATTTTTAAACCCAAGAGATGGGGAGAACTAAATGTCGACCCGGGCAGAGATCCCCAATACCCGGGCAAGCGTAAATTTGTGCCCAACCGAGGGGTCCGCAGGTGCCCCGGCTGGGAGTGCGCTTGCGACTGAACTACCCATCAGCCATGCATCCCCTGGTCACGCACCAGAACACGGGATTCGGGGTAATTTTTTAGAGAGGTTTTCGAACGAAGGTCTCCCCCAAGGAACGCCAACCATCCCGGTCTTGGGCAATTCGCATCCATCTGCTGCCAGCTACCTTCTTCAAGTCGACGGTCTATCACACCGCAGGGCGTCCTACACTACGTTTGCCCAATCGTGGTATCCACTCTAGTACACTTCGGTTCCAGCGACCATCGGTTCGTCTAGAGACATGGCCGGCCCACTTCCACTTCAGCATACTGATTCTCCGTGCGATGTCAGTTACTTTAGTTCTCTGTCGAAGAACCTCGTTACGAATTTTATTAGCCAGAGAAACGCCCAGCATCGCACGCTCCATCGCACGCTGAGCGACTTTAAACTTATGGACGAATCCACTGGTGAGTGTCGGCTCCGTATGTCATTACGCACTAATCAAATACTTTGGTCTTTAATGATTGTGGGATTGGCGATGTGTTATAGTATGCCCTGCCTAAATAATTCTATAATGTTTTATACTAAACTCTTTAAATGCCAGTGTATAGTCCCGCTAAAAGGAGCTCATCTACAGATAAGACTTAACTCATTGCAACTTAAAAAGGATCTTAATGTATTGATTTTAGATACATGTTTTGTAAGCATAATATTTTTAAATTAGTATTTCTTTTTTAATTTAATTGTTTACTTCGTGCTTGAGAGGGCCTCGTGGCTCAGTGGTAATCGAGTAGGTTAACACATCGCAAATCTAAGCAGTCTTAGCCTAGACAGTCTTTGGATGGGTAAACATTGATATTTCGTTCTTTAGGGAACAAGTTAAAAGTTGTCGTTACAGGTAGTAGGAGCCCTAAAAAGTCCAACAACAGTCTTTCTACAGAACTTTAATTTTTCCAAGTACCTCCAAGGTCACCGATATTGCCAGTAAAATTTCTAAACTTAAGTGGCAGTGGGAGGGGCACATTACACGCAGAAACGATGGCCGATGGGGCCTTAAATTTCTGGAGTGGCGGGGAAACGCAGCGATGGATGGCCCCCCACGAGGTGGTCCGACGACCTGGTGAAGGTCGCGGGTAGCTGCTGAATACGGGTGGCACGAGACCGTCTGTTGTGGAGAACCTTGGGGGAGGCCTATGTCCAGCAGTGGACGTCTTTTGGCTGAGAAGAAGAAGAAGAAGAAAACCCCCTTAGGATGAGGAGGTCTGATGGCAGTCACTTTGTTTAAAAATCTAATTTCAGGCGTATCTTAGTAGACTTCAAGACGACCCTAATCTAGTTTAGGAAGAAGTTCGGAAAAAATATATACCTTTTTACACCTCCATTATCTATGTATTGGTATGAGTAGGTACCAGGATCTAAATTGTACTCAGAGCATAGTAGCCTAGACAAGATTCTGAATGATGTTTAACAGTTAATACCATCCCTACTAATGAAAGAAAGAATAGCTCCCCTTCTAACATCACTCACTCACTTAAAATCAAGGATACCACGACCTCACAGAAAATCATTGATAAGCACTTCTCTCGGTGAATGAAGGTGATCGAAGACCCAGCCTACCCCTGTTCTCATGTCCCTCCTATCTCAGTCGTAGACATCGTGTGTTTTAAGTCGATCCGATATCGATACCTCATCGCAAACCCCGTTGGGGTAAGGGCTTGAAGGTTTTCCACAAAGAGAAAAGACGAAAAGCCCAACCTACCCCTAAAGCTGGAGATACTCAAAATGCGGCCACACATGGGACACAGACCTCTCCAATTACAATTAATTGGCGTCTATACCATAAAAAAATACTTATGGCAATGTGTATATAAAATTTCATCCCGGAGAATTGAATAGTTATGACATAAAACCGTTACAAACATGTAAATACAATTTTGCGTTTATAATTATACTAGTCATTTTTTAAAAAAGAGGGTACTTGTATCGCCGTGGGCAATTGTAAAGTGAAATGATCTGTTATAAGGAATTTATTCACGAAGACAGGTTGTAATTTGTTGTATATCCGATAACTCATGCGCAATCCTACACTGAGGCTAAGTCGCGCCATCTCGCGTTTAAATGTGTGTTGTTCACGCACGCTAAACTGGTAAAGGTGTAATTATTTATGTATAATAATATCATAAAGTTAAAATGTTTGGTTCTTTCTCTTTCTCAGGAACCACTAGTTCGAACTGGAAAATTCTTTACTGTTCGGCAGCTCATTTACTGTAGAAGGTTATATAACGTCACAACGTGTTGAACGCGTTGGCGATATCTAAAGGCAGCAACAACACCACTTCGCCCCGAGAAACGATTTCCTCCACCAAAGTCCTCACGCGCATGATCGCATCCACGGTGGAGCGCCCCTGACGGAAACCGTACTGATTATCCGCCAGATCCGGCCCTATCCTGAAGATATGCTTGACGAGGCGCCATACAATCACTCTCTCATAGAGTTTACATACCTCGTCAACCACCACACCATGGACCGGTAAGCACATGGTGAGTCTGCCGGGTGTCCCTCCTTTTAGATAAGAACCAGTTTCCCCGTCCTCCATAATTTTGGAAACTGGCCCTGCTCGTGGCATGCGTTAAAGAATCCTCTTAGTCGGGGCTCGATAGACGACGCCTCGTCATCCAGAGCCAGGATCCGTCCTGGAATGCCATCGGGTCCTGGGCGATGTTTTTCTCCTTGAGCCGTCGCACCACCAGCGCTAGTTCTGCCCAAGTAACCTACGTACGTCGTCGACTTCCACGTTAGGTGTCTCAGGTGCTAAAGGTGGAGCCATCTGTAGTGGAGTGTGCTCCATCATACACGATGCGAACAGGAAGCCAACGACTCCCGCGAGCAGCTTTGGTTAATGACACCGGGTCAACGGCGGGACCCATGGGCGCACTTTGTCCCTAACCATGCGGTAAGTACATCCACACGGATCCCGTTCCAGTGTTTTCAGTAACTCGCGGCGGGCCTCGCTCTTGGCCTGCTTTATCGCTGCCTGAAGGGTCTTGGCAATCCTGTATTCCACCAACAGTTCCACCTCTCGGGCTGCCGCATCTTCTGGGCGGCGACGCCTTCTGCGAAACCTAGACTACTGAAGGCATGCGGCCACGCAGGCTTATCGTAGCCTTACGATCTCCGGTGACCACCAGTAGACCTGGCGCCTCGCAGTATTGAGCTGAACCATGGCCTTTTTTTTCTAAACGTGGGGAAACCCCCTGGGGCCTTCACCCCACCGGGGCTTACAGTGGGGTGGTGTGTTGGCAACGGACCGACTAAAACCACACGGTGTGCCACTCAGCGCCTGACATAGGAGGGATCCGGGAACGACATCCGGCACCATTATGCTTCGGCATCCACATCGACAGGCCTGTCCAGCACGGGGGCCCAGGCCTTTACGATGACAGCTTCCAGCAGCAGCTCCCAATATAAGCGCTTGAGCACCCAAGCTTATGTTCTACTGTGGACAACTAAAGGCTGTTGATGTTGATGAACAAGTAACAAATAATATGTTATTTCTTATTTTTTATTATTTAAAAAAAGTACAGAAATTTTAATCTATCTGCTTTTATTATTATATTTATTAAATGAAATTGACAATTTTATTACATTAACGTCCATATCGGACGAAAAACGTTAAAAAATTGATTAATGTAAACGATTGTGTCGTGTGAAGATAACAAAATGCAGTTAACAAACAGAATCCTTTAAATATAGTAAGTAAATGTAAAAACTCAAACATCAACGAAACACTAGCATCTAATATTAAACAGAAATCTATTAAGACATGGCAAAAGGTATAAAAAGATGAATGCGGCGGCCATCTTGGAATCGAATGCGCGGGAACTAGCTATCGGGTGCGTTCAATAAATTGACATACACCTTATAAGGTCTTGTGGAGCCCCATTCGTCTTGTAACAGGGTCTAAGACCTCAGCGATGCGTTAGATGCTGTGTTAAATTGGGCCTGCAAGACTGGCCAGCTAAAAAGTATGAAACTCGGCGTTCTCGCGTTCATATGCGTGCCATTATAATGGGATTGCTTGAAGCTAAAAAGTTCTAATGGCCGTTTTGTTTCATTCTTTCTTATGCTAAAGTTTAATAGCAAGTATATAAAATGGTATAATAAAACTTAACTTCATTTTAAAAGATAATATCCAAATCTGATACAAAATAGTGGATTATCTGAATGTGACGTGATCCTGTAGATTTCCTCAAAGTCTTAGGAGACTCTTTCTCAAAATAAATAGTTTGTAAGCTTAAGAAATGCCGCAGAAGCTGTTTTGTGTCTTGCAACTAATTAAGTGTTTAGCACTGAAGCACAATCATTGTCAATCGTTTTAGTATTGTTCAAAGTATAAACCAATTACAACGAGTTAAACATGGTTTGGAATTTATCAATGAGGAATATAAAATGTTACATTTAAATGTAAATTAAAGGTCGTATATAAATAAATGTCAATAGATATTTAAAAAAAAACAGATGTTTTAAATTGAAACAAAACGAAACTCAAAAGTACGAGACATACCTACGAATGTTATAAAGCTTGCTTTGTTTTTCTGGTTGAATGTGCTAATCTCATCTACTAGTTGCTAAAATACTATTAGTCTTGAATTATCAATTTATCGAGGAAGGTTGTAAGCTATATACCATCAGGTTACTTCCGATAGGAGCTGAGCATCAACGAAAAACGCAATAATTTTCGCAGACGACGTCAAGACGAAGTTGCGCGGCTCAGCTAGTTATTAATTCAAGAATAAAGTCGTCCGTGTGGTGACGGATTAAGAATACATAGTGTTACCACCACTATTCATCCCGTGGGTGTCGTAAAAAGCGGCTAAGAGAACAAACTATTCAGATAAATATCACTACAAGTACGATTCCAACCCGTCTGACCAGCGTGGTATAGTAGGCTAAAACCTCCTTGCTAAGGAGAGGCCTATGTCCAGAAGTGGACTGTAAAGGCTGTTGATGAAGTCTAATAGTTTAAATACTAGTATAACTCTATAGCAATATCACAGTTATGAGTATTAGGTGCTGAACCCCTTACTTAGCAAGGTTACCAATCACCAGACAAACAGGCCCCTCTCTTCAGTATTTATACTCGTAAGACAGGATGCTTCACGTTTAGTCAATTGCTTAGTTCGATTCGGTTCAAGGTTAAAATAAAAAATGTAGCTGTTAATTTCAAACCCAAAGTTCTAATTCACTCTCGATTAATATAGCTCTTGTCATATATCACACAGCAACTTGACACAGCGTACCAACCATTTCGATGCCTTTAACGTCTCTTCACAAGAATGCCGTTCGAGTCTGCAAAGGTTTTTACATACATTTATTGACCAGCACAGTCTTCAATCAAACAGGATCTAACCACCATACCGGCAGCAAACTGAACTACACTCTAATTGAGGGTACGAAGACTTTTTTTAGGTGTCGGGAAGCTTGTTTGATGGATGAATGTTGAGTTTGTGTTTGGTACTGAGAGGCCGCAAGTTCTTGTGTTGGCGACGGAGACGAAGTCAGGTTGTGCAATGTGATTATTATCCTATGTTTTGATTTGTAGTGATTTTCACATAGTTTATTTGATGGCATGTAGAATTACTTTGATGTTTGGTTAAAACAGGAGGTAATCTTGACGAATTACTATGTAAATACAAAATTTTCCATTTTCGTTCTTCATAGCTTATGGTTCTGTAAATTTATGTTGGTAAAAAAGTCTCATAGTTCTGAGCAAGTTACTTCAATCTAATATAAAATACTATTAACGTGATCACGTTAATTCCAACTCTGATAATTTTAACTTCTCGTAAACACGCCAAAAAATGTTTCCAAGTAAAAGTGAATTGATCTATAAAAAAAAATTAAGACCTTTAAAGAGATGGAAATAAGACCACCAGGTAATCGCTAATATGATATTCTCCTTCACTAATTTTAATGGCCTTAAGAGGACATTTTGTTTTAAACTAGTTAATCAACGTAACTTCGTATGATTCTCTCAAGAGGAACAAGTGTTTGCCCACTTTAGTAACATTTTTCATTGATGCTCGGCTCCTAACGCTTGTAACACAATGATATATAGCCTATATCAATTACAATTACATCTTTATCTTACGGCTACCGAAATATGTCAAAATGATCGTCACTGACTCTGAAACTGGTTTTATTGTCCTTGGAGAGAAATGCGCGCGCAGGCGAAAGTATGCGTTGACAGATAAAATAAAAAACAAAATCTAATTATAATAAGGTAAAATCAACATTGGTTATTTATTTACCGTCATAATTACAAGGTATAAATTGAAATTTCTAGGTATCATCTGGGCTGATTCTCACAAAAGCAGGTAAATGTGTAACGTTAAGATTTTAAATCAAACGTTTTGTTTTATGAATAATTTAACTTATTATTGAGAAAATACATAAAACTGACTTCATAAATAGCATGGAAAGATTTTTTCACAACTTAATTATTTGTTTTTGAAAATTTAAATATACATTTTAGCTGTTTTTATAAAAATAAAAATCGCAATGTCTTAAATGGATAGCTTTTTTTTTCAAAATAGGTTGAGCCAAGAACTCGTTAACATTTGAATAACATCGCGCGCAAACATGTTACGGGAGTTCTTAGGATCGATGCTACTGGAATTTGTTGACTACAATCGAAACATATGGTTTCAATAAGATGGAGCCACTTGTCACACATCGAATGAGTCCATGTCGATCATGATCAAAGACGGTCAAAGACATGTTTCCGAAAAAACTGATTTTCAGATGAGGCGACATTTCATGGCCACCTAGAAGTCCAGATCTATTCCCAGGAGACTTCTTTTTATGAGGTTATTTGAAGAATCGTGTCCTCATCAATAAACCAAATACACTACGTCAACTAAAAGAAAAATCAGCGAAGAGATATCAGCGATCTCACGGTCTCTTTGCCGACGAATATTCGAAAATTTCGGTGCTCGCTTAGAAGAGCACAAACGTCGAAACGGTGATCATTTAGATGACGTAATTTTTAAAAAATAAATCCCAACCTTTCTTATAAATAAACAATTTATACACATTGTTTTTTTTATACGATTTTTTCAAATGTTAACTAATTCGTGGCCCACCCTATATTATTTTTAAAACTGATTGATTGCCTCAGACTAGTAGTACATGTGTTTAAAGTTAATGTCCTTGTAATGTAAACGATATAAGTGTAACTTGAAAAGTATTTAATTTGATATCCTCTTAAGGTCTATTAAGGTTTCTCTCATATTTTGTCGATGAAAATCTCCAACTTTTCTAACATCATCTGCGTATCTCTCTGTTTGCTTACCAATTTTATTTTTACCCTCACAAAGTTGCCAATCTTGTATCTTTAACACAATAGTCCACTACTGGACGTAGGTGTCCCCTTAAAAAGACGTTATTGATCCAGTTGGCCAGACGGGTGGAGGTTTGTGTCAAGTTTTCCTTGTTCTAACAGTTCTGGTGTCGACACGACACGACATCCACTGGACGCATAGATGTGGTGACAATCCGTGTTCTTAATCCGTCATCACACAGTACAACAACAGTATAATTTATCTTCAATTAGCTTTACGAAGAAAGCAATCTATAAAACAACTAAATAAAAATGTATGTTCACCGCGTTCATCGTTTTACAAGAAATCATTATGCATTTTACTGAGTTGAGTTGAGACAGCATACATTTGCCACACCTTAGCAAAGAATGCCAATTTTCCGGAAACATTCAACGTACAGATAAAATAACTGAAATCCAAGCAATTCCATTGATGAGTAAACAAAAGATACTTCTCAAGTCTTTATTACTTTACGACTTTCAAGTTAAATAACCTTTCGGTTTTAGAATACAAAGGATTTTTATTATTTGCTTTTAAGCTTGGTTAAAGAGGTATAGTTCAACGTATTAACTATACAATTATGTATCTACTTACGTACGTAAAAACTCGGCCAGTAACCACGGCTAGTGAGACTTGAAAGTCAAGTTCCGTCAATTCGTTCAAAATTCAATTTCGATCTTTCTAATCCATTTCTCCGAACCCAAAACTAGGCTGGAACGAACTTTCTACGAAAGTCTACTGGGTTCGGATGTCGTAATAACAGCTGTTCCCAGATCCCTCCTATCCCAGGCGCAGAGTGGCACACCGTGTGATTTTAGTCGGTCCAGTTCCGACACACCACCCCGCCGTAAACCCCGGTGGAGTGACGGCCCGAGGGGGTTTCCACAAGTTAAAAAAGGAAGAAAATGTTTTAAGTCAACTACGACAAGGTTGAATTTCATTTTTTTTGGAGTAAGTGCCTTCGAACTTCTATAAACCAAGTCATAAGTTGTCGGACTTTGTAAGGCTCCAACTGCCCGTAACGATTGCCAAAGATGTTCATATGGCAACCGGGACCGACCGTCTCGATGTGTTAAGAATGGTCGCCTATCTGTAGACAGAACTGGTTAAGATTGCTTAACTTTGCAATGCTTTAACCTAGTTGGTTTTCACCTACCTTCGTCTCATAAATGTCATAAAATTAAAACAAGACAATAAAGTACTTTTTAACTATGCAAAAATAATCACTAAGGAAAAATTGGGTAGATGACTGTATCGTAAATAAATACCAATGTCCACTTCATTAAAACTAATATCGCGAAACGCGCGAAATA
Organism: Hypercompe scribonia; assembly: GCA_949316085.1. Classification (NCBI taxonomy): domain Eukaryota; kingdom Metazoa; phylum Arthropoda; class Insecta; order Lepidoptera; family Erebidae; genus Hypercompe; species Hypercompe scribonia. Next base: position 21,535,659 of record OX438980.1, on the reverse strand, counting down.
TAATTAACATAGCTTTTTATTATTATTGCGAATTTCAATCAAATAAACAGTGAAATATATTGTTCAATTGAGTAGTCTAAAACAGTGACGTCACAATATGGTATTTAGTACATTTTTCATACAAAATTGTCGTTTTGACAGATAATAAAAAGTAACTAATTTGACTAAGGTGTCATCTAGTCTATTGTACATTTTTTAAGTTTTAGTTACGCAACGAGTGTTAATTTGGTACTTGATTATATCTTATCTAATTGTATCGTATCATCAAACAACTGTTTTTATTATAAAGAATATTTCTGTCAATTGTTCAATACAATTCGTAAAACAAATACTACAACTGACTGTAAATTAGAAAAAAAACATGTGCCAAATGATACGTGTGTAATATTATCTTATCTTATAAGATAAGTCGAGACACGGCAGCATCCTCGTTTAAATCACACCTACTACCACTGCTTTTAGTAACCTCCGAACTAAAAAAAAGAAAAGTTATAGTTTAAATGTATTTATTTATTTTAAATCTTGTCCACTTTCTTACATAGACAGATTGGATGCTCCGGCCAGTCAGTTCCAGTCAAGTGTGTGTTAGTTTGTGGTATCATAGCTCCTGAATTAATCGATCTATTCTGATTGGCTTTTTTTGGGTTCCATTACTGAACAGTAAAAAAAAAACTCATGAGATGGTTTTTTTTCCACTATCAGTCTACCTGTCTGTCAGTAAGTCAAGATTCTTTCACACAGAAATACATAGCGTTTAACACCGCAATAAATAATGACATTCATTTAAGATTTTAAATAATCTTACTTCCAAATCAACATAATAAGGCCATAAGATCGAATCACGTTATTGAAGCTCTGACATCGACCACATTAGAGTCACCAGTGAAGAATTCAAGGGTTGAGATACTTGGAAAAAATGCAACATGCTTACCAGCTAGTTCTGTAAGCTCGTGGAGTCACTACAGTGTGGTTCATCCATATGTGCTGAATTACGGGTGTCTTATGAACAATTTTCTTTTGTATTGGTATAAAATTTCCTAGAATATACATATTTTTAAAATGCAAGCTACGATCAGTTTTTAGGTCTATATAACACTCTGTTACATTATTATCCCAGAAAATGAATTTCAGAGTCCAAAGTTAAATAATTGTATCAATTTTTTTTCAATACTTGAAACTTGCTCAAAATTTGAGTCTTGAATTATATGACTGGATAAAATGATTGATGTTAATCGTGAGTTGTAGTTTATTAATGCCATTCTAGGTCGAAAGCTTCATAAAACGAAATGCGATCTTTCATAGGAGTTATTTTAACTTTTTCTTTAAGACATAAAGCTCGATCAGCGTCGGCGGCAAAACACAACGATTAGAAACCGGTTAGGGGGAACTGCATGCGCGGGCGCATTGCACTCGCTAACTTCTAAACTAGACTCCACACTGCGTTCCCGAGTTAAACCCCTCTCACCACCCCCTACTAACAAAACGTTAACCGACACGTTGATACAAACTTCAGTATAAGACTTAAGTTTTATATTCGAGTCTGAAAGTCAGCGAAACGTAGTTCCCTCGGGTTTTGCAAGAGTTTTTAATGCACTTTGGTTGAGGTAACGTGTGGTAATGTTGGAATGTTAGGTAGGGACTTGAAGGTTGGCGATAAAATAAGTGGGATTCATTGACATCGGTCATGAGGTTCAGATATGCTGCTTAGACTGGATTAGGTGAGGCTAGATGCCTTTTTAAAAGTGGACATTTTACACTGAAACTATTGCCTGGAGTCGCATGTTTTGAATTTTATCTACATTTTACTTGTACTTGTTAAATCAATTGTTTTATAAGATTTATTTAAGTCGCTATAATTGGAACGTTTCTATAGAATATGATATATTTTTGATGTTTAATATAGACTTTGTAATAGTTTTTAACATAGTTACTAATACTTATTTGTCTATACTAGCAAAACCATCTTCAATACTCAATTAAAATATTTGCAGTAATTTTTTTTCGTAAAACTATGCATGGTTTATGACATAAATTGTTTATATGCGTTAAATTATAAAGTTTTATAGCTCTTGGTGGTAATTTATAACTATATGTATTACTAGCTTTTACTCGCGGCTTCGCTCGCGTGGAATTTGGTCTGCTGCATTAAATTTCGTAACAGATCCGACGGTACATCATCTTTGTGTAACTCCAATGGTTGAGGCAGCGTACGCCAAAATAACTTGTAGTGGCCAGATTTTTAACCAAAATTACATAAAATCATTACAAATTGTAGCCTATATGTTATTCTGATGTATAACCTACATTACTGTAAAGCTTCATTCAAATCCGTCCAACAGTTTTTTCGTGAAAGAGGATTATTATTTATTTCTTTTTACTGACTGCGTCTTTCCATCCGCCATGTTTTTTTATGAGGCAAATTATTTCTTTTGAGAGTTTCGTGAAACCTGTGTCAACGATTACACTTTTGTGAGAATAACACATGAAAGAATTGTCCTCATTATCTTTAAAGATAAGTTCCCTATGATCTTTTTTATGTGAAAGTTTGTTCACGCTGTACAACACCACGTCACGCGCCATTTGAGCCGCAAACGTGGTTACGCGGGTCAGCTAGTAAGTAATAATTTCACTCATCTTATTAATTGGTAGTTTTTAATTGGAGAGGTGGATAGGCAAATAGCACTATATTCGATATTGAACATGAGAGATATTAGAAGAATAATCATGATTTGAGAGTAATTACCTACTTTTTAAATTAATGCTTAGCCAACCGTTAATTTTTTTGACACCTTTAATTATTCTGGACTATTTGGTCCAATATGATACGTGTACGATAATCTATCAGCTTAATACTCCCTTCAGTTCAGCTAAGAAAAACAAACCATAGATTAAAAATACTGTCTGTAGACTAAACGTCAACATTAAAGCACGTTGAAGTCTGTATAAGTATTTTTTATAATCTATGCTAAAAATTGTGGCAATTCGATATGACATTTAAATGTTACATTCATAATTATAATTAGTTAAGGGTTTAGTCTGATGTACTTTGCCTGCAACATGGGGGGTGGAGTAGAAAAAGCCTTCATTAAAAGGTCATTTTGTAGTAATTGTAGAAAGGGAATTAAATACCCTGGTAATTGTATTAATTAAGTATTTTTCTGAACATACTACGACATAGCATTACTACTGACCTAGAATCTAGGAAAGATTGTACAGAAGTAGGTATAAAAGACATTATAAGTACTGTAGATGATTAATAATAAAGATGGTATAGTTAGAATAAAAAAAGATAAATAAAAAGATCATCAACATCAACAGCCTTTTACAGTCCACTGCTGGACATAGGCCTCTCCTTAGCAAGGAGGTTTTGGCCTACTATACCACACTGGCCAGACGGGTTGGAATAGGGTTTGTTTCAAGTTTTCCTTCTCTATGTAACGATGTTGTCTTGCATACTTTGTTCCCTTAGTCGCCTTTTACGACACCCACGGGATGGATATCAGTGGTAACACTATGTATTCTTAATCCCTCACCACACGGACGGAATAAAAGGATTGCAACTGCAAAAAATTTTCAAGTGCGATGTCTACTATCGCAATTGATAACTTTATAGTAACAATACTCGTAAGTGGTCAGTTGCAACATGTTGATCTTGTTAAATCGGTGATGTATAGTGTATCTAGTCGTACTATGGCTACGTTATTATACTCCATTGCTAAGAAGCAACTTGCCTACAAAATGTATTACCAAAATTAAGTCATAAATAGCTTTTATTTTATTCCTTAAGACCAACTTGTACTTAAAAAAAAATGTTCCGTATATAAAATTCTTGAATAGGCATACAAAACACAAATCTTTTCTCTCAAATGACTGAAATATTTGAATTATTCTTGTATAAAGACTTTATTTATTTCATACTTTTGAAAAGATCTTTACAAACATAGATATTGTTCGCGAGTTTCGATTTTGAAAGAGGAGACAAATTCTCGAATTTGTCTCGTGTAAAGTTTTAATAAAGTCGACATATGTATGGTTACCGAATGCTTGAAAGTATTACCAAGTTAACTAATTGCGATAATAGGCATCGTGCTACAAAATTCTATAAAAAAGTCCTACAATGGTGACTTCCACGTACTACAGCGCCATCTATTGAAGGCACACCGAATTACGAAGAAGCTACTAATCCTGTATCACATCATACCGCTAACCGTTGGGCTGCAATCGCCAAGCATGATCACCTCGCCTGGTTGGAGGATAATCCCTTTGTGTTGGAGGAACATGACACCCATTCCTCTACATAATCAAACATCCTGGATGCTTATTTGCACTCTAACATTTAATTTTGGTGTATCGGCCGAAGAGTAGGCAATAGCCACATTTCAGCATAAATAAGCAGAACCGATCCGTGGCATTACATTGATGGATTCTGGTACTCACGCAAAACTGGTGTTAAGCTCTTGTTACTTTTAACTGCAAAAGAATGAGGTTACCAGAGTCTAAACCCTTCCATACACCTTCCCTCTAATTCTTGGGGGACTCAAACGGCGGAAAAACTCTTTTATTTTTGTTTAATAACGCAGCTAACTCCGGAGGGAGTAACTCCTAAGGAATGTGAGATCCTGGTACCATAACTCAAGTTGAATCTTTTTTCGGGTACCAGAACTCAACTTACTCGCGTGTTAGAATAGACAGAATAATAGAATAGTATGTTTGAGTAGTAAATTTATTATTATTTGATACTTGTAACTCTTGAGTTGCCCAAAGGGCAGTAGTCACTTATCATCAGGTAATCTTCTTATTGTGTTTGCTCTCTACACCTAATACAAAACCCACAATCAACAGTATTTCGCAGGCTCCAATATTCCCGTAGACGCGTTTCCCCTTTCCACACGTTATCACGTAAACTCATATAGGTACTTAATATAAGTTTAGCGCGGGAACTGTAAAATAAGGACAAAAAGACCAAGCCCCGCTCTCGCCAGTTTTAATAACCATTTGCAGTTAAGGCTACCCGCACATAGGGTGGTCTATTTCCAACTGGACGATTCTAAGAACTGGAACCATTTTTTTTCAATATTGACAATTTGCTGCATTACATAATGACGTACTTTTCGTCCTATGCGTTACATTTATGGCGTAGCCTGACTGTAATAAGAGAAACAAGATGTATAAAACAGTGGGTTGAATAAACGGACGTACGAACGCGCCTTATTTGTAAACATTGGTAGCAACCGATCGTTAAGGAATGCTGCCCAGTTATAGTTATAAGCTATTTTTGATCTGTTCATCTACATGGTAATGACGATAGATATTCCCAATGCCACGATGACTGTTGATGAGTCCCAACATGGGGCATGAAGAAGTATCTCACTAAGGCGCCATAGTATGTGTCGATATGATAATGTCATATCGACACATACTATGCCATACATTGTCTGCATTCACAATGAGTGTCGTGAAGACAACTCTTGGATTCTATTCATGCTTTCCATCAGGCAGAGTAGTCACTTTGGCAGGCTTTAATAAAATAATATAGCAAAATTACTGGTTCTAACTGGCTGGTTGGATCATCGACACAGACCCTAAGCCACGGGTCCTACAAATCCTTGATTTAGCCCTAGAAAAGAGGAATCGGTGGAGAGGACAAATTACTCCAGCGAGTGCTCTTTTCTACAAGACCATGGAGGCGGTATCAACGGATAGATAAACGTAATTAAAACTACGACCAAATTAATCGATATTGCTAGACGTGCAGCAACCCTCCCATTAACAATCACGACTACTTTGTCAAGAGTATGTGACTAAAAAGAACTAAGAAATAATTTATCGAAATTCTAACCCTCAAAGAGAATTCTGTTTTTTTATCATAAACGGACACTTAGACATTTTATTTTGGTATTAGAGGTTTCTGTATATTTCTACACATTACTGTTATACTGAAGTTAATCAACTTTTATTCTATTTAAAAGTAAGGGGTAGTAAATATTAGAAACAAGACTTAAGGTATGATCATGCGAATAAGCTACGGGAAATAGCTAGTACTGTTGTGGAGCGAACGGGTGTCATATCCCTCCGACACAAAGGGAGGATCCTCCGACCAGGCGAGGTGATCATGCCTAACGGGCCACAGCCCAACGGTTTATATTGGGATGTTGAATATATGCTAATTGCCACGCGAATCTCTATTTCGTGATACAGGATTAGTAGTTGCTTCGTAGTTCGGTGTATCTTTGCTAGATGGCGCTGTTGTATATTTTTGTTTGCATGTGGAAGTCGCCACACTGTATAAAACTGCTTCGGAGCATGGTCAATGCTATAAATAAAATTTTTAACTAAGCTTTGACTGTCCAAGTGTCATGAAGGGCTAGACCATTATGCTCTTTTTGCTTTTAAACCTAGTCGTTAGTTGATCAGAGTTCCGCGATCAAGTTATTATTCTAGTTTGTAACTTTGTACATAGCACATTGCTTAATAAACTTGATGTAGAAGTAAAAAATAAATTTCGATAGTGTTTTTAAAAGCTCTGTTAGTGCTATAAGATTAAGAAAACGAGAGATCTTGTAACAGAAAATATGACATTTAATACCTTTAAGAGTAATTCTTGCATTCGAATCTCGGTGTGGAGGGATGGATACCATATGTTCCTCCGACACAAAGGGAGTATCCTCCGACCAGGCAAGGTGATAATGCCTGGCGGGCAACGGCCCAACGGTTGATGTTGGGATGTTGTATATATGCTAATTGCCACGCGAATCTCTATATCGCGATGCAGGATTAGTAGTTGCATTGTAGTTCATTACATTCATACGTTTCGTTCGTACTTCGTAGTTCGATGTATCTTTGCTAGATGGCGCTGTTGTAATTTTTTCTTTGTGCTGTAATGTTGAAGTCACCACATCGGAAACGGCTTCAACAATTTTCATTTCAGTCAATTTGACAACTTATATTGTTTGTGACTTACAGCATAACGTATTTGTAACATATACGACAGTTTAATAGTATTTCATATCACGTCACGCCGTGGCGCGTCAGGCATGATCACCTCGCCTGGTCGGAGGATCCTTCCTTTGTGTTGGAGGGACATCTCGTCCCTCCATAAACGTATGCAAGACAACATCATTACAAAGAGAAGGAATACTTGAAATAAACCCTTTTTTTTTAACGTGTGGAATCCCCCTCGGGCCGTCACCCCACCGGGGTTAACGGTGAGGTGGTGTGTCGGAATCGGACCGACTAAAACCACACGGTGTGCCACTCTGCGCCTGACATAGGAGGGATCCGGAAACAGCTGTTATTACGACATCCAGACTTGAAACTCACCCTATTCCAACCCGTCTGGCCAGTGTGGTATAGTAGGCCAAAACCTCCTTGCTAAGGAGAGGCCTATGTCCAACAGTGGACTGTAAAAGGCTGTTGATGATGATGATATCCAGTCGGTTGGTGACTCAGTCTTACAGGTTTCTTAATAATCTCACACACCTGATAGTCTCACATATGGGACACTGCTGATAAACATACTTATAAATTTTGAAATATAAATATATCTAAGATAAATTACACTCAGTTACAAAGAAAATTGACGCGCTAATAATACTTGTTCTGGGTGGGAACTGAACTGAGGTTGGGAGAGGTGGTGCCTCTGACTTAGCAGACGGTTACCAACAGCAAACAAGCCTGTAGTCGGTGCACTTTCCAATAACAGAAGGGAGTATATCCACTGAGGGTATTTATTCATTTAAGTACCTATTGTTTTCTAAATCTCTACTTAATCATCGACTTTTGTCAGTAGCTTTAAGATAGTTTATCAAGCGCTTAAGCGCCAATTTCAACTTTGGGAGTGATTAAACAGTTAACATCAAGTTTTAAACATATTTGAATTTGATTCGTCAAGACCTGATTAAGGAATTAATATTTTTCTTTACTTGTTAAAAAGTTCCTACTGAGGTTTTTGGTATAGCGGTGTCGGCGAATAGGCTAAAATAATGCCTAAAAATTATGTACTATAAATACATTGTTCTTTTTTTTTATAGTAACCTACCAAAGTGACTCTACTCTGCCTGACGGAAAGCATGAATAGAGTCCAAGAGCGGCGGTCGCCGTACTCACCGTGAATGAAGACAGTGCAGTATGGCGACCCACGCTGTGGCGGCCTAGTGAGATGCTTTTTCACGCCCCGCTTAAAGGACCCGGGATCGTAGTGGGAGGGAAACACGTGCGCTGGCAATGAATTCCAGGCTTTAACTGATCGGCACAGGAAGGAAGAGCCGAACCGTACGACTTTTTTGTTGTTGTCTAAGTTCTAAGAGTTTTTAATAAAAAACTTTCCTTTCTTCGAGGTAGACAGAGACATCAGCCCACCTCTCACACGTCTGCTTTCCACCAATGTCAGACGCTTCTGCCCTGCTTATTTAGATAATCATTAAATAGACTTTCTATAACTTACGGAACCCTGAGTTGGATCTTATTCTATCGATTTTATTTTTCCATATGTCCTAAGAACCGGTCGCAAGCAATCGTGTGAAAATAATACAGCGTCGAGTATGGCCGTGACAAACGTCTTCCACAGAACATACCTTCACTTATATACAACTTACAGAATATATATTCTTAGTAATAAAGTGCCAACTAGTATTACTAACTATTAAACCGACTTCTAATAAGCGAGGAGGTATTTTTTTTATTTTTATAACCTGCCAAAGTGACTCTACTCTGCTTGATAAAAAGCATGAATAGAATTCAAAAGTTATAGTCTCCATACTCATTGCGAATGCTGACAATACAGTATGATGACCCACACTACGGTGGCCTATTACGATTTTTACGCCTCACTTGGGGACGTAAAAGACATGACAGTCATCGTAGCATTGTATTGCACACACTACGCCAACTGTTACCCTTGCATCAATGGGCCTCCGGTCTCACACTCACCAACGAAACACGACAGCATGGATGCTGTCGCTTTAGGTTGGACTTCTATGGGAGGGTAGTACTGTCCCTGTCATACTGGCCCGTTCATGCTGAAATCAGCGTGGCTTTACTACTTTTTTTTAAATATTATTAAATCAGAACTGTGTCCTTTATGAACCAATGTGGATAAGTTTTATATTTGGGAGGGTATACTTCTTGAGTCCCTTTTAGGGAAACAGATACCACCACTCATATTCTTAGCCTTAATTATACCCAAGATTATTTGCGGTTAGATACTAGTTTTGGTCTAAAATTTGAAGATTTACCTAGTTATCAGTACATTTGAGGACATTGGTTTCCAATAACAATTGCCATAGACGCCATAGAGTACCATAGAAGTACCGTGAAGAAGAAGCGCCGTGCTCTTCGAGGCACGGCTGTGCAACACCGCCAAGGTCCACACTCCGGGCTTTAAAATTTCTTATAAGAAAAACCAATAAAACTTTTGAACCGACCTGGGAATCGAACCCGAGACATCTTTATCCAAAATATTAGCAGTAATATTTAATAAAATCGATACAAAATCAACCATTCACAAAAAGCAACATCAAATTCAAACAATGTTTTTTGAAAATATTATCAAAACGAAAAACCATGGATTGATTGATTAATGTTAAAAATTAAAATTTTACTTTTCAATATTAAGATAAGTTTCTAAGATTCTGCCTTGTTGGTTAGCGGTTAGCGTATACGACTACCGCTCAAGAGGTCACAGGTTCGATGCCCGGGTCAGGTCCGGAAATACTTAACAACAGCTCGGAGTTTGTTGTGGTCTTAACCTCCGTGCCTACGCCTGGTCTCGCCCCGGTCGTGTCCGATAACCGTCCCATCGGATTGTGAGAGTGAGGGAACAGAGAGTGCACCTGTGTTTGCGCACACACCTGTGCACTCTAATATCTGTTGCGTAGTTGGTTGAACTCCGTTGAGACTGAGCGCCGTGGCCGAAATCGGCTAGGAGTCATTATCATCATTATCAAGGTTCTAAAATATAACGTCACGACATTTCTCTTTTTTTCTATAATAAGAGCCTGCCAAAGTGACTCTACTCTACCTGATAGTAAGCAAGAATAGAATCTTAGAATTGTGGTCACCATACTCATTGTAAATGCAGACAATTCAGTATGGTGACCCACACTATGGCGGCCTTGTGAGATGCTTTTTCATACACCGCTTGGGGATGTACCGCAGTCGTCGTGACAGTGTACGGCTTATAGAGCAAGAGCCCGTGAGTGCCAGACCTTCGTCATTTTATAAAAGCTGAAAGTTCTTCTATGTGTGTCCCTAGTACAGGTAAGAATGATCCCCAAACATGAAGCTGAGGCAGCGGTGGCTTTGGCAGATAACAGGCAACAAAGGTATTAGAGCAAGAGCCCGTGAGTGCCAGACCTTCGTCATTTTATAAAAGCTGAAAGTTCTTCTATGTGTGTCCCTAGTACAGGTAAGAATGATCCCCAAACATGAAGCTGAGGCAGCGGTGGCTTTGGCAGATAACAGGCAACAAAGGTATGTAAAATTCCATCTCAAATTCGTCATAATATAAAACTTGATTTTTTTATATTTGATTCATAATAATATCAAAACTCGCATTGCTCATTGCCAGACAGTTAGTATGGTTCCAACCCTCTGCCGGACACCCCTAAACTATTATAATTTATAATTATACTTACGTTATATTATAAAACCTAAATTTAATATATAATTTTTTGGGAGCCTATTAAACTATGTTTATATAGTAGCCGGACAGTTTCGAAGGTTCTATCATCTTGCCAGACGCATTCAAAGTAATGGTCCAAGAGCCCGTGAGTGCCAGACCTTCGTCATTTTATAAAAGCTGAAAGTTCTTCTATGTGTGTCCCTAGTACAGGTAAGAATGATCCCCAAACATGAAGCTGAGGCAGCGGTGGCTTTGGCAGATAACAGGCAACAAAGGTATGTAAAATTCCATCTCAAATTCGTCATAATATAAAACTTGATTTTTTTATATTTGATTCATAATAATATCAAAACTCGCGTTGCTCATTGCCAGACAGTTAGTATGGTTCCAACCCTCTGCCGGACACCCCTAAACTATTATAATTTATAATTATACTTACGTTATATTATAAAACCTAAATTTAATATATAATTTTTTGGGAGCCTATTAAACTATGTTTATATAGTAGCCGGACAGTTTCGAAGGTTCTATCATCTTGCCAGACGCATTCAAAGTGAGCAATAATCGGGAGAGCAAGGAGCGAATACAGTAACTAAACGTTATATTATAAAACCGAAGTTTCATATATAATTTTTTGGGAGCCTATTAAACTATGTTTACATAGTAGCCGGACAGTTTCGAAGGTTCTATCATCTTCCCAGACGCATTCAAAGTGAGCAGTAATCGGGAGAGCAAGGAGCGAATACAGTAACTAAACGTTATATTATAAAACCTAAATTTTATATATAATTTTTTGGGAGCCTATTAAACTATGTTTATATAGTAGCCGGACAGTTTCGAAGGTTCTCTCATCTTGCCAGACGCATTCAAAGTGAGCAATAATCGGGAGAGCAAGGAGCGAATACAGTAACTAAACGTTATATTATAAAACCTAAGTTTCATATATAATTTTTTGGGAGCCTATTAAACCATGTTTACATAGTAGCCGGACAGTTTCGAAGGTTCTATCATCTTGCCAGACGCATTCAAAGGCGATCCGAATTGTACTCGCAGCACTTACGACGTTTAAACTGCTAACGTGTGGACCGATTTAGTGAGCGCGCGATAACGATGAAAATGATGAAAATATTTAGATTCAATTAAAATAAATTAATTTCTCTGTAAATTTCTTATCTTAAAAAAATGTGTCCTTTGGTATAATAAACACTAATATTTGATTTACTTTGTTTCATTGGCTTTATAATTTTAATAGCATTGACAATAATAAACTTCTTAAAAATGAAAAATAATATCAATTAAATTATTAGATTTTCGATATGATTGACATTGTATGAGAAACATTTTACTCAGTATTATTTTAAATATTTGTTATTGAAATTGTAAAAATTAATTAATGAAATTTCTGGATTAAGAAAAAAATAAACTGTAAAATTTGAAATTAATAACAATGGGTGCGCAGTGAAATCCCGCAATAGACTAAGCGCTCTGTTTCATTCGCACTAGTTACTGTATACGCTCCTTGCTCTCCTGATTACTGCTCACTTTGAATGCGCCTGGCAAGATGATAGAACCTTCGAAACTGTCCGGCTACTATGTAAACATAGTTTAATAGGCTCCCAAAAAATTATATATAAAACTTAGGTTTTATAATATAACGTTTAGTTACTGTATTCGCTCCTTGCTCTCCCGATTATTGCTCACTTTGAATGCGTCTGGCAAGATGAGAGAACCTTCGAAACTGTCCGGCTACTATATAAACATAGTTTAATAGGCTCCCAAAAAATTATATATAAAATTTAGGTTTTATAATATAACGTTTAGTTACTGTATTCGCTCCTTGCTCTCTCGATTACTGCTCACTTTGAATGCGTCTGGCAAGATGATAGAACCTTCGAAACTGTCCGGCTACTATGTAAACATAGTTTAATAGGCTCCCAAAAAATTATATATGAAACTTAGGTTTTATAATATAACGTAAGTATAATTATAAATTATAATAGTTTAGGGGTGTCCGGCAGAGGGTTGGAACCATACTAACTGTCTGGCAATGAGCAACGCGAGTTTTGATATTATTATGAATCAAATATAAAAAAATCAAGTTTTATAAAATGACGAATTTGAGATGGAATTTTACACACCTTTGTTGCCTGTTATCTGCCAAAGCCACCGCTGCCTCAGCTTCATGTTTGGGGATCATTCTTACCTGTACTAGGGACACACATAGAAGAACTTTCAGCTTTTATAAAATGACGAAGGTCTGGCACTCACGGGCTCTTGCTCTATAAGCAATAATCGGGAGAGCAAGGAGCGAATACAGTAACTAAACGTTATATTATAAAACCTAAATTTTATATATAATTTTTTGGGAGCCTATTAAACTATGTTTATATAGTAGCCGGACAGTTTCGAAGGTTCTCTCATCTTGCCAGACGCATTCAAAGTGAGCAATAATCGGGAGAGCAAGGAGCGAATACAGTAACTAAACGTTATATTATAAAACCTAAGTTTTATATATAATTTTTTGGGAGCCTATTAAACTATGTTTACATAGTAGCCGGACAGTTTCGAAGGTTCTATCATCTTGCCAGGCGCATTCAAAGTGAGCAGTAATCAGGAGAGCAAGGAGCGTATACAGTAACTAGTGCGAATGAAACAGAGCGCTTAGTCTATTGCGGGATTTCACTGCGCACCCATTGTTATTAATTTCAAATTTTACAGTTTATTTTTTTCTTAATCCAGAAATTTCATTAATTAATTTTTACAATTTCAATAACAAATATTTAAAATAATACTGAGTAAAATGTTTCTCATACAATGTCAATCATATCGAAAATCTAATAATTTAATTGATATTATTTTTCATTTTTAAGAAGTTTATTATTGTCAATGCTATTAAAATTATAAAGCCAATGAAACAAAGTAAATCAAATATTAGTGTTTATTATACCAAAGGACACATTTTTTTAAGATAAGAAATTTACAGAGAAATTAATTTATTTTAATTGAATCTAAATATTTTCATCATTTTCATCGTTATCGCGCGCTCACTAAATCGGTCCACACGTTAGCAGTTTAAACGTCGTAAGTGCTGCGAGTACAATTCGGATCGCCTTTGAATGCGTCTGGCAAGATGATAGAACCTTCGAAACTGTCCGGCTACTATGTAAACATGGTTTAATAGGCTCCCAAAAAATTATATATGAAACTTAGGTTTTATAATATAACGTTTAGTTACTGTATTCGCTCCTTGCTCTCCCGATTATTGCTCACTTTGAATGCGTCTGGCAAGATGAGAGAACCTTCGAAACTGTCCGGCTACTATATAAACATAGTTTAATAGGCTCCCAAAAAATTATATATAAAATTTAGGTTTTATAATATAACGTTTAGTTACTGTATTCGCTCCTTGCTCTCCCGATTACTGCTCACTTTGAATGCGTCTGGGAAGATGATAGAACCTTCGAAACTGTCCGGCTACTATGTAAACATAGTTTAATAGGCTCCCAAAAAATTATATATGAAACTTCGGTTTTATAATATAACGTTTAGTTACTGTATTCGCTCCTTGCTCTCCCGATTATTGCTCACTTTGAATGCGTCTGGCAAGATGATAGAACCTTCGAAACTGTCCGGCTACTATATAAACATAGTTTAATAGGCTCCCAAAAAATTATATATTAAATTTAGGTTTTATAATATAACGTAAGTATAATTATAAATTATAATAGTTTAGGGGTGTCCGGCAGAGGGTTGGAACCATACTAACTGTCTGGCAATGAGCAACGCGAGTTTTGATATTATTATGAATCAAATATAAAAAAATCAAGTTTTATATTATGACGAATTTGAGATGGAATTTTACATACCTTTGTTGCCTGTTATCTGCCAAAGCCACCGCTGCCTCAGCTTCATGTTTGGGGATCATTCTTACCTGTACTAGGGACACACATAGAAGAACTTTCAGCTTTTATAAAATGACGAAGGTCTGGCACTCACGGGCTCTTGGACCATAAACAAAAGAAACCAATAATGTAGGTATTTCAACTTAAGAACAAAAACTTTATTTAATGCATCGGGTTTTAATAAAGGTCAACTTTTCGGCACTAGATGGCTCTGTTTACAGTTTTATTGTCTTATATTGTATTTAAATTCCCCTTAAGAGGATTTAAGAAATATTTATTTGATAATGTACTTCTAGGCAGTACTTTCGTCACGGCGGCTAGCCTCAACGAAGACTAGCCTATTACGCAAGAGATATTACAATAAACAAGTGTGTACGCAAAAACAGGTGCACTCTCTGTTCCCTCATTCTCACATGCCAATGGGACGGTAATTTTATAATCAGAAAAATTCTATAAGACTTTTTCAATCGGCAGTCGCACATACTAAACACTAGAGCGGAGGCCCATTGATGCAGGGGTGACAGTTATTGTGGTACTATGTAAGCCTTACACTGTCACAATGACTGTCATGTCTTTTACGTCCCCAAGCGGGGTGTGAAAAGCATACCATTTTCACATACACATTAAAACACTTCAGGCCTTTCGAAACTGAACTGTCCGACTTAAAAAAAAGAGGAAGTTCTATGTTTCACTGTATGTATTTTATTCTAGAAAGAGCATGTTAGATGCTTTTTCACGCCCCGTTTGGACAACGTAAAAGACTTGACAGTCATCGTAACTATGGCTCGCACTATTACCAAGATAACTGTCACCCCTGCACCAATAGACCTCCGGTCTCTCACTCACCAACGAAAGGCGACAGCACGGATGCTGTCTCTTTAGGTTGGTGTTCTGTGAGAGGTTAGTACTGCCCCGGTCGAGCCGGCCTGTTCGTGCTGAAATCAGCGTGGTATTACTACTTGCCGAACAAAATAAAACAAATAATAATATTAATATCATTTATTAGGTACATCAAATGCATTGCATTATGTTACTCGAGAACAATAAATAAATTGGTGTGTTATACTTGTAACGATAAAACTATGTTTCAAACATTTTATACAAATAAACAATTCAATAACATGACACACAGATAACATGACATTTCTAAAAAATGTTCAAAACATTGTCTATGGTAAAAGAATTAGTAGAAAAATTTGAATTATAAAATTGCCAGTTTAAAAAACGTAACCATAATCCAGTTTATTTCTATTTTAGAACGTGTGTAATTTTAAAATTTTATTAATAAAAAATCGAATCCTTTAATATATAATGGATAAAATAGTTAAAATCTGATAATTGATTGCTGATAGCAAAAAAAAATCATGTTATTGTGTGTCATTCTAAGAAATAACTGCATCTATTTAACATGTTTTTCAGAGCTATAGTCGTCCTTTACATATAATATATCATATTAAGCAAAAGGGAATGAATAATTATTGTAAACAAAATCAAGAAATAACATAAAATATATGAAAACTCTTGTCTTTGGTTCCTATATAAGCTTTGGAATATCAGTGGAAAAAAAAACTTAAAAATTGTACTTAACAGGCGATAGAAAGAAACAAATATTTCTTATAATATCATGCGTTATTTTGCCTAGTATAGTTTATTGCGTTGTAAAAACAACCTTATATAATATTTACATAAAATTCAAATCACTGGTGCGTAACAAAATGTATGTACTCGCAAAAAAATTACAGTTAAACGATCACGATACCAAAAATGTACACTTTTTTTTCCAAAATAGCACCAATATTATAATATCAGCACATCGCGTGTACCAAACCAACGATTGCTGGCAACACTATCAAACAAATTAACAGCTAACACCAAACTTCCTGCAAAATTCGCTTAATAATTCATACAAACCTTAGCGGAGTATTCTATTTATGTATTTTTAATACGTTATATGTAAAATAACGCAGAGAAAATATGCACTGAATAACAGCATAAGGTATAATTGATATTACAGACGCCTAAAGTTTAAGATATGGTATGTTAGACACAGAGGGATTACAAGAATTTTCTTTCTTAGATCACACTTCTTACGATATAAAATATACATTTATTCGTGTATAAATAGATATGTGTTAAAGTAAATTAATATTAATTGAACTATGGTAACACTTTCCTACGGAATCATAGACAATAGTAACCAGAAAACTTGGCGTTTGCATTTTTTGTTTTATAGCTTTCTAACGAGAAGCATAGACACAACATCGAATGCAATTTTTTTTCAATGTGGAGTAGTGATGTTTTCTTCGGATTTGCAGAGTTTTTAGGATACCTTTAGACATATACTTTAAGTTAGGCAATATTGTGATATTATGCAAGATTGATATGTTGTTTTAGTAATAATTATCACGATCAGAAGGTTTTATACATCTCTTTAACCGTGTGTTTTCTATGCATCAAGTTTAAAACAAGCTCCGTTACAATTAAAATAGCACAAACATATCAACAACATAGACGAACATTAACATTAAAAATTTACAAACTACAACCTAAAAAATTCAAATGTTGCCAACTACAAAATTCTTTAGAATTGTTTAAAAAATGTACCTAAATTTATTTGGTCTCATTTAGTAACGGTAATATTTATTAACGGAATTTTTATAACAAAATTAAATCTATTATTATAATTTGCAGATCTTCAGTTTGTTTTTGAGATTCATATATATAACTGACCGCTCCGAGATCTGCTTATTACTGGTTGAAGGACATTCTCTAACGTTTCTTTATTTTGATTATAAAAAAGTGTTTTTCATTCGTAAGAAAACGTGAAGTTTCTTTAAACATTTAATCACGTATTGAATTCAACGTACTCGCATAGATCTCCAATAAAAGCAGTAATTGGCCTTTATACAGCATGTGTTTTTTTAGTTAATCCATTCAAACATTCTTGATCTCATTACACATTTGTATCATGTCTATCTAATCCCCTTAAATACGTATCCAAATTTGGTTAATTTTTATTCAAAGAAACTGATAAAGAATCTGGTCCAGAATATTTTTATGGAGAAAATACTCTAAGACTTCGTAATAAAGTAGCCAAGACGTTGGCTAAACATTCTGCTCTTAAGGCCAGTTGCCCTTCCAAAGTTGAGCTGGTATCTTGGCCTTGGTTATGAGTTTTCTTGGTATTGTTCTCGTGTATGATCTGGGCCATTTCTGCTCCGGCCAGTTCCTTAAAAGCTGCTGTTACGTCATGCACTCTGAGGACCAAGTTTCTGGTTTGAAGAGGGGCTGAAGTATGTCTACCTAGGGCCTGAAAACAGGTTTATAAGGAAAGAATAAATCAAAGGTTATATTTATTACATAATTCGGCAGTGTCGAGATCTTCGGTCATTTAGGTATATACTCGTATGTGAATTTTCCTAGGACCTCCTGAACTGTATTCGCTGTTCAGAGATATTTTATAGATCATCGTCATCAACAACCTTTAACAGCCTACTGCTGGACATAGGTCTCCCTTAGGAAGGACGTTTCAGAGTGATATACTCAAAAATATTTTTTACATTTGACATAATTCGCGGCGTAGTGTGAACAATACGCTTTTATAATTATTAAACCTAAGTCAGAGTATCTTATTTCTATTTGTCTTTTTTATTTAAAATCTTTGAAAATTTGAAATTAATATCTTAAATATAAAATATAAAACTCAGCTCCGTAGATAACGTGCAATAGGTACCATTTTTTTATTTAGGTTTTTTTCTTTTTTTTTGTTTTCCCTATTAACAATAATAATCGTTACTAAATGTGTCGTACTTGCGCCAAATCAGCGAGCCTCCTGAGCGGTGTGAGGCAGTCAGCGAGTGCGGCGGGGGCGGAGGGCGGCGGGGGCGGGGCAGGAGCGCCGGGGGCGGGGGCAGGGGAGGGGGAGGCAGGGGGGGGCGCAGCTCCCAGCGCGCCCACCAGCGTGCGCGACGCACTCACCAGCGACACGGCACACGACGTCAACTCACTGCGGGCACGCTGACGAACAAACAACATTCATTCCAATCACCAAAGTTTAAACTACTGCATGTTTAACAGCTACTAATAAAAGATAAATTAAAAATCCAACCGGTTTTTACGTGACAACAACTCGAATTGACGGTAGACCAATCCGAGTAGACGGTGCGCCAATTCGAGTTGATGGAACACTAACCCCAAGTAAAGTACACTGACTCGAGTTGACGGTACACTCACTCTTTAACATATGTATCTCAGTACCTCGAGGTGACATTGTATCAACTCGAGTAAACATCATATTAAAATTGTCATATTGAGAAAATAATTATATCTGTTTTAATTCACAGTAAAGTTAATCAAATAAAACTATGTAATTAAATATATAACTACAATGCGAAAAACTTTTTAAACTACAGAAATTTAGTCATAGACTTTTTAAGTCTCTGCAATACGAGAAAAATGTGAATCAATGGCATAACAACAACGTGATAATTAGTTTAGATTTCATAATATAATCGAAAAATTTCCGTGACTAATTTAAAATTGAACATTCACAACACTCACCTGAAATTTAATTTCATCAATATCCTCACCGCCTCCATGAGCATGTTGATGGGAACACTTCTGTGCGACCTGGTGCAACCTCTGCAGCAGACCTTCGACGGCGACCTCCGTCTTACACAACAGACTCTCAATAGACACGTGACCATTATTCCCAGCCTGGAATTCCGGGAACTTAACCGTAGGAGGCGATGGCGGTGTTGGTATATCAGGGTCTACGACTTCATCTTTAAAACGAACGTGGTTCTGGACTTTTGGAGTCGGACTCGCACTATCTCTTCTAAAAGATTGACGTTCTGATAACGGGGGACTGAACACTCTTTCTCCTGGTGCTCCGTTTAAAAGATCTGGTCGATTACTGAACCGTCTATTCATTTGAGGCGAGCATAAGGACAGTGCTGTATTGTTCTTTAATATAGTAGTTTTTGTTTCTGAATTAGATCTGACGTGACGTGATTGTAATGTCATTGAGCTATAGTTTGGAGAAGATCTAATATTTTGACTTTCTTCTTCGGTCAATCTGTTCTCGATTTCAAGATTTTTATAAGTGTTTAAATTCCGTTGGAAATGCGGGGAACCAATACTGGCTAAACGCTGTTCCTGGTTTCTAATCGGAGACTGTTTTGCGTTTTTCATCCTTAATACTTCAATGCTTGGTACTGGAGGTAACGGTGGTTTTTTCGGAGGTAACAACAGTGGAGGCGGAGGAGAGAGAACTTTATTTTCTAATCTCGGAGGTAATTGTGGAGGATTCTGCATTTGTTCGTTTATGTCGCAAACGACTTTATAGTTAAGCTTTCGATTATTTAAAGTACTAAAATGATTGTTACCGATTTCGACAGCAGTAAGTTCATTATTTAGGCAAGTAAACGAGTTCGATCGAGGCCTAGGAGCAGGAGTAGGTGGTATTTTTGGTGGTCTTTCAGGTGGTTTTTTGATGTCGGTGCTTTTTCTTCTTGGAGGTGGTCTGATTTCGCAAACATCGGGTATAGAGTCGGAGTTTTGTATTTGAGTTTCACCTTTTTCTCCTTCATCTGAATTCTCTTCTGATTTATTTTTGTCTTTGCTGCAGCAAGAAAACATTCCTTTTCTTTCTACCGTTGGATATTCTATCACATGTGCGTTGCCGTTTGACTGCTTATCAATAGATACACTTTTTCTTTTGCCCTTAGGTGAATCGGCTTTTGTAGAAACGGTTTTAGTTTTATCTTTTAGTAAAAGACTATTTCTTGCTTCGCTTAAACTTTTGGCTGCAAACAGATTTCTGATTTCACTTACACTTAAAGTCCCCTTTACAACGTCACCATTTGCGGATTTAACATCCACGTTTGATTTGCCATTTTTTGCTTCTAATATCTGGCTGTGATTTGCATAACTGACTTGTTCTCTATCTAATGTTGATGAATTGGAGGCCGGGGGCGGTGGTATTATATATGACATAATTTCTTCAGGAGTTAATTCTATTGCCGGAGTAACTTTAACAGTCGGCGGCTGAATAGTAACTGTGGCTATAAATTCCTCTAAAGCTGTTTTTTTCGGTGTATTTGATAAGTTCTCTTGCGAGTTCACTTTGTCATCTGCAAATGACGGTGGCACGATAGGTACTATTTGAGGCACTTGCGTAGCACAGTCTAATTCATCGGGCGTTTGTGGGGGAGGTATCAAAGTTAAATCTATAAGCTCAGCATCATTATCAACTACGCCTTCTTGGTAAAAAAAAGGATATTCAGCAGCTCTCACTTCTTCTTTGCTACTTTTTTCTCTTAACTGTTTCAAGTATTCTTTGAGATTAGGTTCTTTATTATCTTGTGTTGGATCTGGACTATGTAAACCAAAACTAGTTCTAACGGCTTTTTCAGTAACTTTCGTTTTTCTTATAGGGCTGTTCGTAGGAGTATACAACGAATCATTGTCACTTTCTGAATGACATACGTCGTTGTTCAAAGCTATTAAAGCATCAGTAAGACCACAATTATTGAGTATCGCGCTCAATCCCTGTGACTGTCGAGTCGTTAAACTATTATTGTCTTTTCCATTCTCTGGAACACTTAAGCCGTTTAAACCTTGATTTATAGTTTCAGTCAATAGGAGTAAAGAGTCACTATGCTTTAAAATACCGGGTGCGTCATCAACACCAGACATTCTACTAGTGTTAGATTCGGTATCACTTTCCACATTATCAACACTGGTCTCTTTACCAACAAACTCATCCCTTATAATTTCATGGTAAGCATCGTAATCACAATTTTCAGTCAAATATTGTTCAGAGTTCTCTACTAGTTTTTGCATTTCTGCTACTCTTCTTAAGACTTCTTCATTTTTGGCCTCGACTAGCCTTGGGTTATTGGTGGCATTCTCTAAGAGTTCCATTGATAGAACGCTTTGAAGGTCGAAACCCATGCCGTCGTCGAGGTAGCACGCATCATTTGGATCGAACAGTCTATAGTCATCATTTCTTTTACATTTTTCGAAATGAACATCATGACCTAGTAAGCCACATTTGGTATCATAGCCTGTTAATGGGCTCGAGTTGTTGCTATGATTTCTATTCGTTATACTGGCGTTCATATTCGTATCTAAAGACTTGGATTGTTCTGAAGTGGAATGATATGGCGGGGGTACGCTGAAGATGGCGAAGTGCTTCTTAGTTAAGATATTGGGGTCTTCAGAGTGCAGGTAACTCCATTTAGCTGGCACCACATTGTGTTGAGACAAGTATGGTGGAGCTGGAAAACATAGTAATTCTTTAAGAGGATTAGACTTGGTGAGAAGAATATATTAAGGCTTCAATATCATGTCAGTTTAGGTTAATATTTGATAATAATAATAACATTGTTTAAAAGATGTATTCTTTGGAAAATCATACACATTACTTTATTGTTTTTTTTTAAATCACAGAATATACTATTAGAAGATTTGAATTTTGACAATATTTGGCTATATTTAGAAAATTCTCCATGAAAATTGAAACACTGTCATGGATATTTGCCAAGACATTACGAAGGATTCCGAACAATGATGAATTTTTTATTTACCTATATCTTCTGTGATGGGTTCTCGTTCTAGTTCAACGTTTAAGTCCTGTCCAGTAGCGAGACGATAGTATCTGCAATCAATAATTTAAATATTATATACGTAAACATATGTTTGTTTGTACGTTATTTATGCGCTGCTGTAGTTACTGTTTATTTTAGTATAATTCAGAAAAGTCTAACGAGAACTAATAAGTATGATAAGTTTTCAGATTAAGAAGAGGAAGTTGCAAGATAACATTTATAGATATACGATCTATTTTATAACATATAGCTAGTGGTAATTAGTAAAACTATCCCCCACTAGATGGCGCTTTCCAGAATATATATAAAAAAAACAAAAATAAAAACATTGCTGGGTGTATCACGGTGTTCTAGAAATTTCTTTAGGTGAGTCAGGTCAGTTGGATTATCTAAAGATTGTGAAGTTTTCAATCAGACAAACTCGTCCTAATAATATTCGGCTTAATTTACTTTGGAGATGCTTATGTTAATAAATCGAGTAAACGAATGCAAAGAAACGCGTGTCTAGTGCATCCTAACTTTAGATACAATTATAGTCCATCTAATCTTAAAGGTACGGTTTAATATTTCATACTTTTCAACACGAAACAAGATTGTGTGAACAATGCAAAGATAGGAATTGCTCACACAATATCAGTATCCTCTTCGTAATAGAATTATAGCTAATTTATTTTACCAGAAGATCTATAATTGTTTATCACTAAACTTAAATGTATATCTTTAAAACAAAGCAAAAAAACCGAGATGTCAGATGTCATTTCAAAGTCACGTAGTTAGATCTGCTGAAATGGTTTACTTAAGTGTGGCGAACACCACACACAGCAATAACAAAATACATAGCATAGCACCATCTGGCGAAGACACATCGAACTACGGAGTAATAAACTACGGAGCAACTAATAATCCTGAATCACGATATAAAAATTAGCGCGGCGATTAGCATATGTACAACATCGTAACATCAACAAGGCATGATCAACTCGCCTGGTTGGAGGATTCTCCCTGTGTTGGAGAAACATGATACACGTTCTCTTCACAAAGGAAATCTTGTTCAAACTTTTGATTAACTCTTTTCGTGGTATTGTATAAATGAGCAAAATTGTATGTTAAACAATGTTACACACATACCATTCTAGCGGAGAACAAAAACAATCCTTCACCTACTAAATACTAGATGGCGCCACAAGATTTTCATTACAAAGATTTTATATTTACGTAATGCAACAAGGTCTTATACCATAGTGTTGTGACTTTTCAAAATCACTTTTATCAATAAGAATGAATAATCGATTTTTTTAATAATTAACAATTTTCAATCCAAATGTTTTTTGTATATCATAACACGTAAATTTCAGCTGAAATCAAACTGTCATTGAAAATACATAATGCAAATAAGTTTCTTCCTTTATTAACAACCTAAAGAGGTTTTTATCGAATAGGAATCTGCTTTGTTTATTTTAAAAATATGTAGCTACTCTAGAATGTCCAACATGGCTAATATTTAAATCTATAAAGCCGAAATCGATGTGTAAATATATAAAAATAATACTACTGCCTCGGTGGCGCAGCAGTAGTGAATGCGACTGCTGTGCCAGAGGTCTCAGGTTCGATTCCCGGGTCGGACCAAATGTTTGTATGATCTGCAAATGTTTGTTTCGAAGTTTGGATGTTTTCTATGTATAATACATATGTATTTACAAAAAAAGTATATAAGTATTCTATCAGTCAGTCTAGTTATCATAGTACAAGCTCTGCTTAGTTTGAAACGAGATGACGTTGTGTGTCAAATGCCTTATTACTTATTTATACTAAGAATCGGATATTGAAGTGATTTCTTTGATTTTCCTATTCTTAAGTCTGTCAGAACTGTCATACGGTACCTCTTAAATAAATGATATATGGTTTATGTGTCAATCGGTCTATTAATTTAATCACAAATCTTCACTCATAACAAAATTTTTAATTTCATGTCAAGGGTTATAAAATGAAAGAGATCTTAGGATTGAATTCAATATTAAGATGGTAACATACCCCGCAATGACAAGGGGCATTTCTGCAGCATCTCTCTCATCCATGAGCAGCGCGAGGACACGATCTCGTTGGAGGAAGATGGCTACGTCCGCCCCTCCTGAAGACCACTCGCGCTTGACACGGATGCCTTGCACTTCTTCTAGAGATGCGATGGATTGGGGCTGGAAAGAGAAGCAAGTAGATTTGAAACACATGTCAGAGTGAAGAGTCCGAGGGCCTGCGACTGTCCTGCATATAAATGAAATAATAATTACTAATCTCTCCATATACAAATTTTCATTCATATCTTGTCGGTTACTTTCAACTCCTAATGTAATGTATTTCTTTTATCAAGGTTTCGTTTATCGCTTTGCCAAAATTCATCAAAATTCGTACTTCAGTTTAGGTATGTTAACTTAACAGACAAACAAAGCGAGCTATGTTAACATGTGAAATGAAGTGTAAATTAAAACTAATGTAAGTTTCAGATAAACAGATCAATGTTAACATAATATTACCTATTCCAATACACCAAAGTAACCACACGCTGTGATAACTAAACTAAATATCTTTACTAATATTATAAATGCGAAAGTGTGTTTGTTTGTTTGAATGTTTGTTTTTTTTCTCAAGATGTTATGACATGATTTTGTGTCTGGAGATAATTAGTATAGAGTTAGTAGACTTCCCATGGGCAGATCCATTATCATGCGTATTTGAAGCTCTCTAAGTTTTATAGATTCGAATAGATGGCGCTATTGGCAATAACACCTTTAACCAATTACAAACGAGACAAAATCTGTTATTAGACTTTATGAAAAAATACCCGCGGTTTCTGATAGACGGCGCTATATTGAATAACGTACCTAGATTCTTTATCGATGAACTTTTAATATTTATTAACTTATATCATATATATATATCAACAGCCTTTTACAGTCCACTGTTGGACATAGGCCTCTCCTTAGCAAGGGGTTTTGGCCTACTATACCACGCTGGCCAGACGGGTTGGAATAGGGTTTGTTACAAGTTTTCCTTCTCTTTGTAATGATGTTGTCTTGTATACTTAGTCCCTTAGTCGTCTTTTACGACACTCACGGGATGAATAGGGGTGGTCACACTGTGTATTCTTAATCCGTCACCACGCGGACAAATAATTTTAAATATCATAAATGCGAAAGTTTGTAAGAATGTATGGATGTTTGTTGCTCTTTTACGCAAAAATTATTGTATGAATTTAAATGAAACTTTACAGTAATATAGCTTATGTAGCGGGCGGTGCCGCAGGTAGGCACAAGCTAGTACTAAATAATTTAGTGACTGTGGAATATATTAATTTTCTTATACACCTTCAATCCGAGTGTCAAACAGACACAAAGAACACCCAGCTGAGTCTGGGTGACAACAGATAAGACTGGGAAACAACAACTCGTGGATCACCTAAAGTACCATAGTTTGGGTGATTTGCAAGTTGTGGTCTTTTGGAGTTACTATGTTGTGTTACTCCACAATATATTTTTATTTGATGCATCTACCACTTAAATGGTCAAATTAAACACAGTATATATTCAATATGGATTCACAGTGTTTGTCTCCAAGAGCTTGAATTATCTTTTGTTAATCAGAGCTAACCACTTAACATTTTTTATGCGCCCAACTCTGTGTATAAAAAGTGGCGTAGTCAAAAACAGTGTTGCCACATGAAGGCTACAGTTTATTAGTATAATTAAATTTTTCGAGTAAAATATTTTTTTTAATTATAAACAATTATGTTTACCACCGAGTTACTTCTGCCGACGATCTGGCTCAGACCAAACCTCGGCGAGACCAACAACACACGCTCAGGTCGACTGCTGCTAAAGCACTTGGCGCCATAACTTGGAAGACCAGCCACTATGTCTAGGTAGTGGAGTTTAGCCTAAAAATAAACGAACAAAATTTTATTATTACACGTGTCGCCATCTAGTGACGAGTAGTGGAACTAACAAAATAAAGAAAATTTTTTTCATATATGTTGTAATTGGAAATTCTATTCTACTACTGTCAAACATATATATTTTTAGAATATTAAATAGAAGAATAAAATTGAAAATAACAAACCTGTAATTGTGTGAGTTGCCTCTGACTACCCGTCATCTGAGAGTTCAGCTTGAGAAAGTGTGCGATCAGACGCCGCAGTTCCTTACGCTTCATGGTGTCCAGCAGGCCTGACGGGACAAACCGTTCCAGGCCAAATTCTCTTCTGGAAATTAAGATCTTATATTTTTTTCTTTTTCAAAATATCATTTATCCGACACGGTATGACAAACTTAAATTGTTAACTAACTCAAAGTTACTGATAACAAATAATTTGTGTCATAACGAATTAAGAATACCTGTAATATGTAAGAGGCGATTAAGACAGCAAACTATACAAGACAAACTCACAGCAAAGAGAAGGAAAAACACCAACCCGTCTGACTAGCATGGTATGTATTACTATGTATAGAGGGCCAAGACCTTCTTTCTAAGGAGAGGCCTAAGTCCAGCAGTGGACTGTTAAAGGTCGATGATGATGTGATGATGAATGATTTTTTTATAACTATAGCTCATAAAGGATACTTATGAAGTTAAAGATGAATATTTTATTTGAGTTTTTAATAAGACTATATCGTGGAGTATTTGAGCTCAATTATTAATCCCTTTAAAACGTCTGATTAATTCGAAGAATTCTGAAGGAACGGTTAGAATATAATAATTTTTAATAGCCAAAAAATTTAATGTTTTCAAATTCTAATTTCTATTATTTTAGGACTGTGTTAACTTCTAATCGTTCTGAATTCTAATTACTGATGATGCCAAAATTTTTAGGCTATTCCTTCTTTGTGTGATGTGTGGGTTGTAACACAGTATTCCAAGACAATCGCAATAAACTCACTCGACAGCTTTCACAGTGAGCTTGGCGGGCGCCAAGTTATTAGCGAGAGCATGTTGGTGCATGTGGAGTGCCGCAAGGCGTAGCGCCGTCTCGGGCTGCAGCTCGGGGGCGAAGCGCTCCTGCGCCACGTCGTTGCAGCACTGCAGGTAGAGGTACTCCAGCGCCGCCAGGTCGCGCTGCGCCAGCTCCGCCGCAGAACGCGGCATGAACACCACGCGGAACAGGCAGCGCATCTTGTACGAGCCGGGACGAGCTGCTATCTACACGTTGATAAATAGATTGCAGTCAGATAATATTCGGTCTGATTATCTATATTCGTATGCTGAACTAATTTTGATGAATTTTGATAATAAGACAGATGGTCTCTTGGAAATTTGAACATTTTGTCAATGTAAAAGTTGTAGACGAAATATCTGATAACAGTAATTGGGTAAATTCTACAAGTGTTATACGGCGAAATGATTTATTGTAACTATAGATATATAAATGTAATAATGTACACTCCGTGTGGTGACCGATTAAGAATACATAGTGTTACCATCCCCATTCATCCCGTCGTAAGAGGCGACTAAGGGAACAAATTCAAGGGACTCAGGAAAATATCATTACGACGAGAAGGAAAACTTGAAACAAACCCTATTCCAAGTTGGACGCTGGCCAAACAGGTTGGAATTTCCAACCTGTTTGGCCAGCGTTTTATAGTAGGCCAAAACCTCCTTGCCAAGGAGAGGTCTATGTCCAGCAGTGGACTGTAAAAGGTTGTTGATATATATAATGTAAATTGCCATATATTTAATAAAAATGATGGCATTTGATTAAAAAAAAGGCTAACACATAATAAATAGGTTTTATCATTCTCAATAATCCTCTCATTCAAATTCCAACGACATAGTTCAGTAAAAACATCCTTCTTACCCTAGCCAAAGACTCCTTAGGATCCAGTAGCGTCAACTTATTCCTTCTCAAGCTCTTCACATGTTCCACTACCAAACTGAAGTGCTCGTCGGCCGTAATGCACAGCTTGTCCCTCAAGCTGCTGACCACGTCAGCTACCGTGGTCGTGGTGTCATACTTAAAAGATTTCGTTTGGCCATTCTCTAGAAATACCTTCAAGACATTTGCCATTGGAGGTAGACAGAGATCACCGAGGGAGAATGCTGAGGGCTGAAAAGGGTACAAGTAAAAATTACTGTCAGAACAAGCATCTCACTAGGCCGCCGTAGTGTGAGTCACCATACTGCATTGACTGCATTCCCAGTGTGTATGGCGACCAACATTCTTAGATTATATTCATGCTTTCCATCAGGTAGAGTAGAGTCACTTTGGTAGGCACCGAATAAACGAAAACTGGACAAACATTGAGATTTCGCTCTGCTTTTACTTTTCTAAATCGTAAATTGGAGTCATGTAATTTCAGCATATAATAAATATTGATTAAATATTCCTGAACTAAATTATTTGAATCTAATTGCTGTTTGACATAATATGCTTATAATAAGTACTATCAAATTATAATGTTATGTAAGAAGTGTGATTTGTACCTCAAAATCCTTTAGGACCTAATGCCTAGAAAGTACCACCACTATGTATAGGCCAATCCCTTCCAGAACCATATAACGGGCTCCGGTAACTTGCTTGCTTGTTTCGTAAATGCTACTTAAGTTAAGAAGTACGGTAACCAGAGAAGATACTAATAGATTTGGCTGGATACATCTAGGATTATGAGTGTTTCAAAGCATTTAGTATAGTTACCGGCCAAATATTTGTATATCCAGAATCACGCTGATTTCAGCATGAAAGGGCCGGCTCGACCGCCGGGGCAGTACTACCCTCCCACAGATCAACCTAAAGCGACAACATCCATGCTGTCGTGTTTCGTTGGTGAGTGTGAGACCGGAGGTCCATTGATGCAGGGGTGACAGTTGTCGTAGTAAGTGTATGCAATGCTACGATGATTGTCATACCTTTTACGTCCCCAAGTGAGGCGTAAAAAGTATCTTAATAGGCCGCCATAGTGTGGGTCGGGTACTACATTGTCAGCATTCGCAATGACTATGGTGACTACAA
Organism: Hypercompe scribonia; assembly: GCA_949316085.1. Lineage (NCBI taxonomy): Eukaryota > Metazoa > Arthropoda > Insecta > Lepidoptera > Erebidae > Hypercompe > Hypercompe scribonia. The sequence continues at coordinate 21,506,529 of OX438980.1, read as the reverse complement.
CTTTTGGATTCTATTCATGCTTTCCATCAGGCAGAGTAGAGCCACTTTGGCAGGCTCTCAAATAAAAAAAAAATCAAGCAGGGCCTTTGTCTCTTTATCATTCTTAAGAGACTTTGGTTTTTGCACAGGGCTCCAAAATTTTATTACTGTAAAAAACTTCCTTGTCACAAAATCAATTACTTTTGCAAATACTTACGGGATACATAGGTGCTCCATTAAGCTGCACAGAATCTGCGAACCTGACTCTTGGTGGTCTAGCCCTTAATCTGGCTCTCTTTGCTGCAGATAGTAATGCCGACCTTCTCATAGGATTGCCGCTTCTAGCTGGTTGACAAACTCTTAAGGTAACCTTCTCAGTACATGCCCTCACGGCTGATATCACATGTTCTCTAGCTGCCAGGCTCACGTCTTCGCCATTGACACATAGGATCTGGTCGCCGGGTTCGAGCTAGAATTTAGTAGTAACAAAATTAGCATATTTCTAATTTCAATAATGTTGAAATATGCTAATGCACGAATATTATAAAGATAAGCACTTGTGAAGGTGTATTTAGTTTTGTTATGACGCAAAATTAAGATGGATTTTTAAAAAAATACAATAAATACAGATAAATCCTTCTATTCCAGAAGCATTAATGTCCATTTTATAATAAGACCCTTTCAAAAATATGTATATAACCTTATGAAATATATTTATTTGATTTATTTATTCATATAAAAGAGTTACAATAGTGCTTATAGTATTGATGCAATCATAATCTCATTGAAGATTTACCGTGCATCAAGGTCATCGAGTCATAATAAACAAATTACAAACTACGGTAATATTATATAAATTTACAATATGAGAGATGCCAATAGATTTATGTCGATTGTATTTGCGCAAACAACGCCCGCTGTCTACACGAATCACTTTTTTAAAATATCACAGGTTCAGGCAAGTGAATAGAGAAATGAAAAAAAAACTGTGATACAGGCTGTTGCTCCATTTTAACAATTTTGTATCAATAGTTTTATTATTATTTTTAGTGTGTATCGTTTTAAAATTATCCATTTTTTTATATGATAAGAAATATTGCTGCAATTTATTTTTTATATTCTTGTGAGTTATTGTGTCTGTTAAAGATATTGGTAGCTGATTGACAAGATTTGGGACTGCATATTGTAGTGTCCTTTTACCATGTAGATTGTTATATTTAAGGAGTAGTAACTGTAACAACTATTTAGGGAATAATTTAGTAGGTGAAAATTGGACTTTCTCGAGAAAACACTGGTGACAGCCAGATAAAAGAAATTAGACGCAACAAATACCAAAACTATGAATTGTCAAAATATTAAAGTATCTAAAAATATAGCCAGTATTGGGGTTAAATTCTCACCTTTCCCACGCTAGGCGAGTTGTCCGTAACGAATCGCACAAGAACTGGTCGTTCCGATCCAGCGACGAACCCAAAGCCAAGCTCTGGGTCTCTTTCCAGGACCACATCTCTTGGCGCAGGTGGAGATTCGCACGAACAACCTTCGGGTGCTACATACGTTGTTGTTTTGTTGACGTGGCTGAAAAATTACGCGGTTGATTTTCGCTTAAACTTGTTGTTAAGACCCCAAAAGAAACGGATGTAAGCAAACTATGACTATTTCTAAAAACTTGAATATCTAAGTTATATGACTCACTTGTTATGACATGGTTTAGTAGTTAGTGGTCCTGACTGTTAGTCAAAGTTCGGGAGTTCGAATTTTATCTTTAGACCCGATTATCAGTCAGGTTCCCCAACTATAAAATTCACATGTTTCTTTCGAAATGTGATAGATAATTAAATTTAAATAAATAAATAAATATTTCGGACATTTGACACACAACGCCATCTAGTTTCAAACTGAGTAGAGCTTGTACTATGATAACTAGATTGACTGATAGAATACTTATAAACTTCTTTTTTGTAAATGCATACTGTGGAGGAACGAGTGTTTTGTCCCTCCGACACAAAGAGAGGATCCTCCGACCAGGCGAGGTGATCATGCCTGGCGGGCCACGGCTCAACAGTTGATGTTGGGATGTTGCATATATGCTAATTGCTACGCGAATCTCTATATCACGATACAGCATTAGTAGTTGCATTGTGGTTCATTACATTCATACGTTTCGTTCATACTTCGTAGTTCGATGTATCTTCGCTAGATGGTGCTGTTGTATATTTTTCTTTGGCTGTAATGTGCAGATCATACAAACATTTGATCCGACCCGGACATCGAACCCGAGATCTCAAGCACAATAGTCACATTCGCTACCGCAATCGAGGCAGTCATGCAGACGGCATTGCACTGACAGATAGATAATCATTCAAACTCACTTAATATAGTAAGGTTTCCCATGGCAATCCAGTGCCTGTTCCCATCCGTACGGCAGTTCCTCCTCATCCTGCTCGCTGCTCACGCTGCCTTCTTTGCTTGTTGCCCAGGTTTCTGCCGGAGGTAGCCAACTGGCTGTCCGTGTGACGTGACTGAAAAGAAACATAACATTAATATAAGCAGAAAACATGCTCTGGGAAGCTTTAGATGTCCAGAAGGAGAGTATATTTGTTAACCACGCAGTGTATTTTATTTTAGTGTATAAGGATCTGTGGTGATTCCACATTCTACCACAAACAAAAATATATAACAGTGCCTAGTGCAACTACGTAGTATGATGAACTACTAAGCAACTTCTATCCTGTGTCGCGAAACGGAGATGCGCGTGGCAATTAACATATATACAACATCGCAACATCAACCGTTGGGCCGAGACCCGACAGGCACGATCACCTCGCCTGTTCGGAGGATCCTCCCTTTGTGTCGGAGGGACATGAAACCCGTTCCCTCCACAGTGGTCTATTTTTAATTTGTCAGGGGCCAATCTGCGTGGTGTACACGATACTAGTGGCCCTGGTGTAGTATCGTCACAGATCAAACAAGCGGACGGCTGGACGGCCTACCTACAATTTTATAGGCATACTTGGGTTGCCGTTCTTTGAGTATCATTCCCCTGGATCAGGGGAATTGCAGGTTTGGGGGGCCCTGGTAGCTTCATAACGGTTTTTTGTTTTGAATAAATGCAAGCTTATTGCACTAATTGCTTGATCTCTTTAAAGTCAAACTACCCTCAAGGATGGCAAATCAATCGAAAAATACAGGTTATTATAATTCAATATAATATAACAATGGCTCATATAGGCCGATGATGCATTTCTAAAATTAAATTATTTCAGGTAAATAATAGTCCTTAAAGTTTTTATTAACGTTGTAAATATGAACAATAACGACTCGACAAAAACAGAGAAAACTTCTAATGACAGTCTTTTACGCCTACCCACAACTAAAGTAAAAAGAAGTAGGTACCACTTTTCTTCCCGCAACATGAAAAATTACTCCAATCAAAAACTTGTTGCCCAAAATATAAAATGGGGTTTACTCGCAATAAAATTTATGTGGAGGCCGAAATATAATGTCGCCTCTAACTTACCTTTGAGGTGGGGACGAGCGTTAGCGGGTAAAATAAATCTTATTTTGTATTATCACTGTTTGACACGGCTTTCCTCGTTTTAAACTCATCATCAGCCTATCACAGCCCACTAAAGATCACCAATTGCATGTCACTTGGTTCGATCCTCGACTTCTCGCATCCATCTCCTGCCAGTCATCTTGCGTAGATCATCATTTTACCTGGTTTATGGATGTCCTACACTACGTCTGCCAAGACGCACTCTCCACTCAAGAACCCGTTTACCCTAAACGATTATACTTTCTGCGGCTAATATGACTAGCTCATTGCCTCTTCAGGTTTCTCATCCTGTGGGCAATGTCGGTGACCTTGGTTCTCTGCCGGATCACGACATTTCTGATACGACCCCTTAGAGAACCGCGCATAGCCCTTTCCATAACACACTAAGTGACTTTGAACTTGTGGACCAGCTGTACCGTAACTGTCTTCGTTTCGGTTCCATATGCCATTAAGAGTAGGACACAATGATTGAAGACTTTCATCTGTAGACATTGTGGTATCGACAACGAGTCATACTCAACAACAAACTGAAATTTCGCCATACATTTGACTAGTACTCTTTAGTTCGTATCAAGGCTTGGAGCAGAGTTGGTCGCAGCTTAGTTTGCATCAAAGGAACACGTTTAGCTTAAAAGTCGATATTCAGAGAATCTCTGACAAGTTAGTGATCAGTACTGGTGTTGAACCTATTGATCACTGAGACGTCTTTATCCCATAAACTTAATCCGTTCACCAGCTTTTTAGTTTTCTCACTATCAGCGCTACAGCATTAGTGTCGTGCGGTTGGAATGTCGAAGTTGGGGTGTACACCCGAGAATATGATAGCGTCGGGTATGGCTTGAGCTACGTATTGGCCGTTGCATACAAAATGATACTCTATTCTTGTGACATAAATACGGATTTCACCACTTGATTTAGTGTTTGAAATGTAGTAACTATTCGAGACACACAGGCCACTTCTGTACAATTTGTTGTATCTATTGTACCACAAAAAGATCATTACTGTAAGAACCTCGAAACCAACCAACCAAGAAAGGGTTAATAAAATAGGCAAGTATTATTTACAGTTTCTATTTTTGAACTGGACTACGTTTTATTTGCCAAACGTAACATAATCACAAAAAAGTCCACGTGCAGGTGTCAGGCTCATAGCTCGAAGTAATCATAACCGATAGTCACGAGATCTCTGAACGTGTGCTTCTCATTCGTCATGTTGCAACTGATTTGGACTTTGGTTATAATGTCGGGGCTTTACCACGTCTACTCGGAAGTTCGAGTTCACAGTTCTTTCCGTTCGAGGAGGTTGACAAGCAATTGTTCCCTATGGTTTCTGTTTTTGGAATTCTTGAGACCCTACTACCTATTAGTTGTAATTCTATACTATCACTTAGCGTTGAAGTCACCCATAACAACGTTGCAGTGAGTCTTAGTAGTGGAGTAAAGGGCCTTCAGCTCTACCAGCCGTAACACACTTCCATTAAACGTCGCTAGGGTCAATCAGTTGCGGTTATCCTTCAGCCCGAAGATTCTTCGCCCCGCCGTTACCTTGGTAGCCACCATGACCAGGAATAGCGTTGATACCGATAACTAGGACCGTGGCTTTATTTGCCTCTTCATGGAGGTTTCACGGTCAGTATGGTTACAACGTTTGACGACGCTTCGTCTTGGAAGTGGTGAATCTACGCCTATCATGGTTGGTGGTAGAATACAAGTGCGATTTTCTCCCTCCCGACTGTTGGTAAGTAAAGAAACGGTAAGGATAACCATAAATATCTTTCATCCTGTTAACAAAGAAGTGTTGGCAATAAGTCCAGCAGCTTAAGGTCACATACCTAATCCTGGCTGAGAGTGGTTTGAAAATCAAAACCTCTAAGCTCTTTCAGTTATTAAACAGCAATCTGATATAATCTCGGTTTGTTCTTTTAATACTTAATTTAAAGTCACATCTTCACAGTTTATTTTTAAATCACTAACACCTGGACCACACCTTTACTTCAATTACAGTCATCGCTAAAGCTTTTTTATTTACGTTGTTCTACCTCGTAATCTACCGTAACAACACGTATTACGCGTTTACGCGTTACGCAAGGTGACTCACTGTAAAGAACCTTGTTCACTTAACGTGATTTATTCAGCCCGGTGCTATTCTACTGCATTGATCAATTTTTAGGACCCATAGAAAGCATCCGGAAAGAGAGTTTCGAACTTCATGATGATGAGTTGTGTCTGCCAGCACACAGACAATACTAAGATGGTAAGAGAGAAAAATGTAAACGGTATTTATTTTTTGTAGGTAAATATTTTTAGATATTTTTACAAGTGCCACTTTACAGCTAAAAGGGGCTTAAGACACTCTGGGAAGAAACGCCGAAACAAACCACAGAGGTGTATTTTGATGTATGTCTAGTTTATAAAGTATCTCTTTCTTCTTTTTTAGTTAATGTAAGATCTGGAACGAATTTGCTTTTCATGAGAATACAATTATTTATTTAAATCGTAAAATATTTCGATTCCCATAAACTGATATTAAAAGTAACTTCACATGCTTACTAAAATTACTGTTCGATTCCCATCCAGGACTAATATATTATGTGATGAGCACCGTGCTTATCACATAATATCACATATATTCTGTGTCTGGATGTCATTGATTTATAGTATGTAAGTATGTTTATCAACTATTGGGTTATTATACAATCTGTTGTCTGGCAGATCCCAATCAAGGCAGAGCAGACTCTGTCTTGATTGGGATCAGACGGTCGTGAGATGTGGAAGGAAATTATTATTAGGTAGGTCGGCCGTCATTGGGATGTGTGAAGTTATTATCATTATGTTGGGACCGGATGTTGCCACCGGACCGGTATTATCCTTACTAGTGAATAATCATCCTAATATTACAAGATTATTGTGGATACTGACCTCAAGGCGTTTCATATTAAACGGGGATTCTGTGTATTTCGTTAAGAATTTAATGGAATCCTTAACCTTAATCAGAGTTGATCTTTTTAAGCGGATTTTTAAGAAAAAATTAAGTAAATATTCCACTGTTGGTTACATATCAATTAAAACTTCATTGGTTATTTCATAAAATAGCTTTTCATTTACCGTGGGACAACCATGCCTCACGTACACACACGCACGCACAGATACACGCACACATGCACGCATGCACGCACGCACACAAACGTACACTCGTGCCCGCTTTGTTATCTTTCGTTTCTTGGATATTATTTGCAGTATACACAATTGAAAATTTGGTATTATATTAACGAAACAATAAATTAATATTATTCTATGGACCCACCCAATCAGAGTGATATTATTATTATATTAGTACATTATTGCAGCTTAACAGAAAAACGGGGCTTAGTGATGTTATTGCGGCCCAATAACCCCTTCCCTTTATTTATGGGAGATGCAACACACTTGTAACTCTTGAGTTGCCGGTGTAGCCATCATCAGCAATAGCATATTTTAATATTAGCTAACCCGGTCACTCGTATGCCATAAAATACATGTCACATTACAATTTGGCAGTTCCCTATATTCTCTATGTTACGAACTGTATTCATTCCTTAGAAAAATGTAACAGATGTTTTTATAACGTTATTGATACAAAAATTGACAACGCTCATAAACAATACAATGCTTCCTTATGGTTTCAAATCATATTTATTATTCAAAAAGGTTAAAGGTATTTTCTTACAGCCGCCATTTCCCTAACGTCTTCGAGAGACGTCGTCGAAGGTTCAAGTATTTTTTTCATGACATTTCTTGTGGATGTCACGTCTCATTTGTAATTGTGTCATGTGATTTGAAGGGTGGTGTTTATGTATCCAATAATGGTGTTAAAGATGGCAGCCTTTTTAGTGCGAAAAACAAAAATATGAACATTTTTACTTAACCAATAATTGCATTTTTGTGTTGTAAAAATAATTTACAGAAGCGAAGAAGAGATGTGCAAGAGTGAACTTATTTTCATCTCCGTGTCCTAACTCCAAGAAGAATAGGGACAGACCAGTTCGATTTGGGATCAAATGGATAACATTACAAAAAGTTTTTATGATAACAGGCCCACTGCCTCACGCCAATCTTTCTTGGGACTATAGTGGTTGACGAGAGAATTGGAAAATGGGGAAAAAACGATTTACTCACCAGAGATAGCACGAGGAACATCGGACGGAAACTATAGTAACTAGAAAAGTCTGTCCTGTGGTTGTAGAAGTCGCTAGTATAAGCTGATGCAAGACTCTTCATTTAAAGTCTGTTTCAATGGAGGTAGTTCTACATAAGAAAAGGTACATAAAATTGTACGTCATGTGGTTCAGAGCTAAGCGAAGCACAGCGAAGCATGGTCGAGATGATCGATGAAGCAAGTGGTAGGAGTGGTGTTTAAACGCCTATGTGTGTCCAACGAGCATCTCTACCATGCTTCGCTCCAGTCTGCTCATCTATGCTTTTCTATAATGTGTACACATGAAGTCAGATATATTCTCAGCGGAATAATTAATTCCCTACACCGCCAGACTAAAACCTAACGATATATATTCAGACGTCTGAACTCATTATAATAAAAGGATGATTAATTTAACATATTTAATTATGATACAGCCCATAACGTGTCGCAGAGGGAAGTGCTGGAAGCCACGGATGTGACGTCACAATTTAATATCATTCGTTTATGGAAATTACTTTGCATTACCTACGACAATGTTTAATGAATTTTGGTAGTGACGTATTTATATTTAAGGCTCGACTTTTTTTATTAGACTTGAATATGGATCAGGCCATCAGTGATGTATTAGTTTTAACAGTCAACCCGCCGCTTGCCACTGAGCTAATTATTGTGTGTAAGTTCGATCTCCACATGGTTTTTCGAGCCGTGCTGATTTCAGCACGAACGAGCCGGCTCGAATGGGGCAGCACTACCTTCTCACAGAAGACTAACCTAAAGCGACAGTATCCGTGCTGTCATGTTTCCTTGGTGAGTGTGAGAACGGTGGCCCATTGATGCGGAAGTGACAGTTATCGTGGTAACTGTGTAAGCCTTACACTGCCACGATGACTGTCATGCCTTTTACGTCTCCAAGCGGAGTGTGAAAAACCATCTCACAAGGCAGCCATAGTGTGGGTCACCATACTGCATTGTCTGCATTTGCAGTGAGTATGGTGACCACAACTCTTGGATTCTATTCATGTTTTCCATCAGTATATCAGCAATAAAATTATCAAAGGTACATTACACTCTTAAAAAGAGATTTATTTTCCAAGAATTTTTAACTTCAAATATCTTAAGACAAAACTTCATAAAATGACAGCAGACCTTTGTGATTTTCGTCTGTTAAAAATATATACATTTTTGCCCGGCTATAAATAATGGAAGAATATGCCACTAGATGCTACCGTATTATGGATATAAGCCGGATTATCCGGACTGGGTAAAGAATAGACACTACGGTAATAATATCTTTTATAGAGATTTTTTTGAGACAAAGTTGCCCGTAACTGTGTAACTTAGTAACAAAATCATTTCAAAAGGTTGAATAAAAACTATTTAATAAAGAGGTGGCAATTTTGTTTTCAATTAACTCAATTTAGCTCCCGGATTTTTACGTCTTAAATAGTAGTCTATGTTTTACTTGAAACTACAGTCTACCTCAATGCTATGTTTCATTTAGATTCGTTTAATCATTTTAGTGTAATTGGAGTGTCAAAGACACACATAAACTTTCAAACTTAGACAATAACTTTGTTTTTTCAGTGGTTTCCTTTTTTTCACATACGTATATATCACTGATTTTTGTCCGCGTCTTCGCTCGCGTGGAATTTGGTCTGCCAAATTAAATTTCATAACAGATCATTGTAAATAAATATATTTTTTTAACATACAAACAATCCTACGTTACATCATCTTTGTGTAACTTCAATGGTTTAGGCAGCGTATGCCAAGATAACTCTCAGAGGCCAGATTTATTGCCGACTTAATTGACATGTATCGTTATGTTACGACCAAAATTACATAAAATCATTACACAAATTGTAGCCTATATGTTATTCGGATGTATAACCGATATTACTGTAAAATTTCATTCAAATCCGTCTAGTAGTTTTTTCGTGAAAGAGTAACAAACATCCATACTCATAAACACTTCGAATTTATCGAACTTTATCCAAATGAGAAGACATCGGTCCCGCACCGACTAGAAAGCGCTACGCAGCGCCCTTTTTGGGCACCAGTGGCGAGAGAAACAAGGTACTCTAAAACAGAAATCCCTAGATCCTGAGCCATCTCTCAGGGTTTGTGTTTTGTTTTCATATTATGACGTTTAGCATTGCCTCGTTTTGCTCGGTAGTCTGATAGACTATCTTCGCAAACCAGACCGTCGTTGGGCGAGCTTTTGGCAGTATCAAGTTTCAAGAGTAGACAGACTACCTGACAGTAAGTGAGCACCGCCAGACATGGACACCTTTGACTCAATAATCACAAGTGTATTGCTACCTTTTGAGTCCCCCCCCCCAATTTATTTCCTGATAAGATACGAAATAACTGCTTAACAGTGGTTTTGTGTGAAGTCTTATCATTATGTATCATTCCACGGCATGCCTAAGCACGATTATTCCACCCAGTTATGAGACCACTATTACAGAAATATCAACTGGCCAGTATAATTAATTTATCCAATGGCTGTTTGAACAAATCTAACCGATGTAGCCCAATTAATTGACCTGACAATCAAAATATAGGTATAAGTACTTTTTGGTAATTGAATTAATTAAGTTATTAATTGAATAATTGAAAACAGACAGCAACAATTTCATAGTTCAATAACCTTTTGTTAATTAATATTGACAAGGACTCATTAAAGTTGATTCATAAGCAACTTCTCTATTTCAGCCGAAAGACGTCCACTGCTGGACACAGGCTTCTATCAAGTCTTGTGCTGCCTGCAACCAATGGCTTCTCGTGACCTTCACCAGGTTGTCGGACTACTTTGTGGGGAGCATACCGCTTAGTTAAAATTAATAACTATCGATTAAAAGCCCCGCGACACAGGATATATACGTAGCAAGGGATATGTCAAAAAAAAATAATATTCCCCAGAACGGCTGAATAGGTCTGTACAATAATTAATACTATATAATCTAAAATAGCTATAAGACTTTTTTATCTAAGATTAAAATTATGTTAAAATCGAGATTCAGTTAACGAAATTGTGGGCAAAACTAATTACGTATTAGCTTAATGATAAATGATTCAAAAGATTAAGTAAACTACAGAGACTACAACATCTATACATATAGCAAAGCTTATATTACATTACATCGCTACAACTGAAAATTATTTTCATTTAATTTTCAGCATTTTCAGATTCACTTCCAGTCTAAACTTTAATTAGTTGATACGTTCCCGTATCGTTGCCGTTCCTGTACATTAAACATGTCGTCACGTCCGGGGTCTGGCGACCAATTTACGATCGCTATTAAGATAGTGAGAACTAACACGATTGGTTAGATCTAACTGTACTTGTAATCCTATTTGTATTGCTTTATTTGGGAAAATATCGCATTATCGATTCTTTAAATAGACTATGAGGTGTGAATATGCCGATATTTGGGCCCAAAAATAAGTAAATTAAAATCTAAAGCTACAAGCTTACAACATAAGTAAATAATACCAAGATAAACAACTGGTATCTCTATTCACAAGGAATTTCATTCAAGGAAATGTACACGCCTCGGGCTTATTCGAACTCTTGCAGTTTTACTTCTGTTTTCCGTCCAAGACTTGTCATCTCTAACCTCGTCACCTCACCGCATACCCCGGTGGGATGACATCCTATACGGCCCACCACAGGTGAAAAATAAGAGATCGTTTATAGAGCATTATTATTATTTCAAAATGGACGGCAAATCTAGTACGTTGTGAAACCTCCTTCTGCATAATTCTTTTCTCTTTGAAATCGGTAAAAAATAAATAGAAAATAAGAATTTTGTTCACATTTAAGGGATTATTACGATAACTATACAACTTACAGTACAGTTTTAATAATGAGATCAGGTATTTAGAGAAGGGAATGTTGGTTGTACCGTCCGCCATGTTGGATCTTTTCAAATTTGTATTTGTTTGCGGGTAGATATAAGCGTAAAAGTGCTGAAGACATGATTAAAGTTATTAGGGTTGTCACATGGAATATTTTTTCTTACTTACTTTTAGTTTTTCGCGTGTACAATGTTTTCTTGGCAATTAATTCGAGTTGATTAGCGTCTACTCATTAAGTATTAGTATTAAATGCAAAAAAATATGCAAAATATTAACGTGAGCATGTCTTTAGACAACAAAACAATATTGGTATATTTAATAGGTTTAAGTTCGTAATATTTACTTATAGCTCAATCAATGGCTGATGATTTATACTATATTTATAAATATGTATGTATTTATGTAGGAAACATATAAAATCAAACTATCGCCGTCCACTGCTGAATGAAAGTCTCCCCCAAGCAGCGCCAACCATTCCGGTCTTGGACAATTCGCATCCATCCGCCAGCCACGATTGGCAAAACGTGGCAAAACTTCGGCTCCAGCGACCATCGGTTCATCTGGTGACATGGCCGGCCCACTTCCACTTCAGCGTACTGATTCTCCGTGGTCAGTTACTCTCGTTCTCTGTCGAATAACCTCTTTACGAATTTTATCAGCTAGAAAAACGCCCAGCATCGCACGCTGAGCTATATATAGAATATATTTAGCTTACTAATTATGTTTATTAACAAATACTTCGTCAAATCTCATAACACTGTCAACTAGTACTGTCTCAGAAACATTTTGATCCATCCTACGGTTGTCTGAAGAGATTGCTGTTGGTATCAAGACCCTCTTGAAACTCTGTAATAAGTTTTACAAATAAAGAGTTTTCTATCTACCGATATATAGATAAATAGTGCTGTTTCCATTTTTTATTTTACTTGATGAGTTACTAGAAATTAAATATTTACTATGTAAATCTACTAATACGTTGGTGGTAACCCTAAAGGTAATTTCTTCTGAACAAAAGTTGCACAATAATGCTAATACAGCACTCTGTTAACACTCCACTGATATTTTGAAGCTACTATTTTATATACCATTTCTTTATATATAACTTTTAATTATATGAAGAGTCACATTGAATTTATTCTGTTTTTTTATGACTACATGTTGACAGTTAGACTGTCTGTAAGTCTCTCGGATTGTTATCTGTACTATAAAAATGTCAAGTTCATTTGTGTACGCTTGAAAAATTCAAAAAGTACAGCACCACCATCCACTCATTACCAGCCTATTGCAGTTCGCTACTGGACAAAGTTCTGCCATTGCGCCATTTTGATCGATTTTGGGCTATTTGTTTCCCACTCCTGTCAGCCATTTTACTCTCCGTTTCGCACCGATTGAGTTCAAATTTACACGACACACAAACCAATTTTAATCTAATTTTCACATCAATTTTTTCTTTATTTCTAATCAAAGTAATAGCAATGTATCATAGCGAAGCGTGATTAAAGATTGTGTACATACAATTTAAGGACAAAAGGTTTGCTGTTGTAGTGCAGCTGCAGCATCTTTCATAAAAACCATATAATAGTCGGATGAGATCTATATATTGCTAATAAAATATGTTTATCTTAAAATAAAACTGATTAACCAAAAGCTTTAGAATAAAAAAATTTTTAGAAGGTGTGTTCACTTTTTTTTTATAGAAACCTACCAAAGTGACTTTATTCTGCCTGATGGAAAGCATGAATAGAATCCAAGAGCGGGGGTCTCAGTATTCACTGCGTTTGAAGACAGTGCAGTATGGTGACCCGCTTAAAGGACCTGGAATCGTAGTGGGAGGGAAACACGTGCGCTTGTAATGAATTTCTATTAATAATACCAAGGATACAGCAGGATGCAGGACCATAAAACTACTATTACCACAATAGAAACTTAACTCAAAAAAAAACATGACATAATAAAATACGTTGACTTTTGAAAAGGCTAAGTCTGTGTAACTAGAACAAAGGAATACAGGTTTAAAGTAGATTAGTAATTGTAGAATTGAGAATTGTCCGTAAGTCATAGTATGAATATACGAGTATACCACCACTGATACATCTCCACAACACTACAGACTAACAGCGACCATAACCCGTTCTAATACGAACCATTAGCTAATCAAGATAAATGAACTACAAAATTCTAAATATTTTTATAATCAATAAATTTTTCAGAAAGATTTGAATGACTTTTGAAATAAAACTGAAGAGTACGAGCTGAGCAACTATGTATGAACTCAGAAGCAGATCCATGGGAAAAGATTTGTGTGAAAACTTTAAGAATAACTTCGAATGTCATATACGAAAACAGTATACTGCTCTTCCCTTCTCTTCTAACATTTAACGATATTGGAGAATGTCTCCTGATATAAGTTTTTTTTTCATAATTTATCTTTTTATAGCTTGCCAAAGTGACTACTCTGCTTGATGGAAAGTATGAATAGAATCATAAAGCTGTAGTCACCATACTCATTTCGAATGCAGTATGGTGACCCACTCTATGGCGGCCTTATTTCGATTTTTTACGCCTCATTTGAGGACGTAAAAGACATGACAGTCATTGTATTGCACACATTTACTACGACAACTGTCACCCCTGCATCAATGGGCCTCATAAGTCTTAATTGATTATTAGATACTCAAGTGTAAGTGATGGGCTATTGACATGTCTCCTTTGGAGGGAAAATAAAGTAGGTTAATGTAAACGTATTGCCATGTCCATAACAATCGTATGGCAGGTATTGAGAGCCGTTACAGCCACATCAAGACAATCAGCACGTAACCACGTATTCGTTCGCACAGCATCCGGTCAATTCACATTTGAGAGCACCACAATTTTGAGATTTTGAGGACACTCTTTTAAGACTGCTTATTGGTCAGTCAGGTGGTTAATGATTGTTACGTTTCTTTACCACCTTAGAGTTATAAATATAATAAAATACCGTAAATTCTATATATTTACACAAGGTTTTGGTTGCTATATCTCTACAGACATACATCTATATATATAAAAGAAAGTGGTGTTAGTTACACCACTTATAACTCAAGAACCGCTGAACGGATTCAGCTGAAAATTGGTGGGCAGGTAGCTTAGAACCAGAAGACGGACATAGGATATTTTTTATCCCGTTAGAACGGGTTTAAGTAAAAAAAAAATTTGCTTATTTATTGCCTCTAAGGCGAAACAGAGTTCGTGGGGTAAGCTAGTATTTTAAAAAGCGTTAACTATTATAACAAATTGAACTACTTCCAACGACGAAACGTACTCGTCTAATTTACTACTTGACTTCTTCCTTCTGTTCCTTTTGTACCCGAGAATAAACAAACAAAAAACCCGGATGCCTCAAAATGTACAAGTAGTAAAAATTCTCAAAGTGTTGTTCTCACAATCAAGCCAAAAACCATCAAGCCAGTACAGTTTCCCAAACAAACACATGCATAGACATGAAAAACATAACTCTCCTTCTGACGCAGCCAGATAAAAAGTAATCTGTCCGATAATCAAGCGCGTTAGTTGACAATGCAATCGAATAGCTACCATCTCACATCAATAAAAAAAAGATATGCATATTCCACAATTGGACAAAATCTGTCCCAAAATAGTAGTCTGCAACTTTTTTATGGTGCCACTACGTCTGCGCATCGTACCTGCAATTTGTCCGGTCCCCCTCAGGCCCGGTTCCGGAGCGGGACCACTAATAGGCGTTTACCACAGCCGGCCTGCTGCTAACAGTCTTTTAGATTAGTTTGTTTTGGTTAATCTGAAAACTTTTTTGCTAGCAGTTGAGGCTTTGAGAACAAAATTTACATACTCATACATACATTCATGATAATACAAGCTGTTTTTCGAATTTTATGTGACACTGGCTGACCCGGCGAACTCTGTTGCGCCTTAGAGGCAATAAATAAGCAGATTTTGGATTTTGGACTGAAACGCGGTCGAACCGGATGAAAAGTATCCTATGTCCGTCTCCTGGTTCTAAGCTACCTCCCCACCAATTTTCAGCTAAATCCGTTCAGCCGTTCTTGAGTTATAAGTGGTGTAACTAACACCACTTTCTTTTATATATATAGATTTAGTAAAAAGTAGTTAGAAGCGTATTTAATGCGAATATTTTGGCATTTATAATTTTAAACTTGGTTACGTAATGAGAATAATGTTAAATAAACGTGTAAACGATCGAGTTGTTGGTCTTCTGGTTATTAATGATCCAGATTTTCAAGCCCCTCTGGCCAGGGGGTGATAATCGACACCAGGACAAATAATTTTAAGTTTGAGTGTAATTTATCTATAGTATAAAATGATTAGCAAGCTGAAGCATCAGTGGGTTAGTCATATTAGCCGCGGAACCGTCGTTGGGTAAGAGATTTCAAGAGACCACGTCTTGGCAAACATAGCATAGGAGACTCACAGATGCAGTGACGATTCGCGGAAGATGGTTGGCAGTAGTAAGCTGCGGGAAGCCCTAAAAAGATCAAAGTGGCGTGCAATAGGAAGGGCCTATATCCAGCAGTGGTGTGCCATAGATTGATGATGATGATATAAAGAATATGTCGCAGACAGTGGCCGATCACAGCAAAGATCACCATCAGACACATTCTGTCGTAAGAAAAAGGATTTGAGAAAGAATACTCGTAAACAACACTTTTGAGGGTATAATAAACTAAGTACAGTTAGGTACACTATTATACAGGAACGTAACACTTGTGAGCTCGGAGGTTCGCAGTGACCCGTCCTGTACTCATGACCTTTCCGACAAATATAGTTATAAGCAATCCGGTGACTGTTATAGTACACGTTCTGTCAAGTTTGGGACCCGACGGCCGTGAGTGAGATATGTGAGATTATTATTGCTGTCAACTGGGTTAGGGATTAGATGGTAAAAACCTTGAGTATACTAAAAGGTATTGACATACGAGTACAAATCAGAGGGTAAGGCAATGGAAGAGGTGAGTGGTGATGGTGATGGTGAGTGATTTTGTTGCTCTTTTGCCACCTATACTGAAAGTAATAGAAGTATACTAGGTACTAGAGCCACACTAATTTCAGCACGAGCGGGCCGGCTCCACCGGGTCAGTACTCTCACAGAAGACCAACCTAAAGCGCCAGCATCCGTGTGGTCGTGTTTCGTTGGTGAGTGTCAGACCGAAGGCCCATTGATGCAGGGGTGACAGTTATCGTGGTAACTGTGTAAGCCTTACACTGTCACGATGACTGTCATGCCTTTTTCGTTCCCAAGCGGAGTGTGAAAAAGCATCTAACAAGGCGGCCATAGTGTGGGTCACCATACTGCATTGTCTACATTTGCAATGAGTATGGTGACCACAACTCTTGGATTCTATTCATGCTTTCCATCAGGCAGAGTAGAGTCACTTTGGCAGGCTCTTAATATAGAAGTTATGTCATACAAATTACATGAACAATACATGAACATTATAAGACAGCTGTATTCTAGCATAAACATATTTTGTACCATGATAAAAGTCAGATATGTTCTAAAACAACCATAGCTTATGTATATGTATATGTATAATTACATAGCTGTTGCAGAAATTTTCAAATAAACATATGTTTTCTGTTTTTATTTGAACAAACGCCGCAAACGAAAGAGGGGTGGCAAAAAAATTTGTTCCCCACATAAGTTATACAAATTTGTATGACACAAAACATACCGTTATGTGATGTTTCACGTAAAAAATCTCGGGTTTTCAAACAAACGCTTTTGACGAGACTACAAATGGTTTATTTAGGGAGAATTTCTGGAGTTTTCCAACCACTTGTTGGTCGTTCTTTGAAGTACTATGTATATGTGTTTATGCTTCTCTAGATGGCTGACTCATTGCAAGTTAAGCAATTTTATCCCAGGCAGTCTATGCATGGGGATCATTCTTAACACATAGAAACCCCGCCGTGCTTCGGAGAGCGCGTTAGCTGTCGATGTCAGTTGTTATAAGAACATCTTTGGTATCTCATTGCGGGTAGTCGGAGGTTTAAAAATCTGACAACAATCTTTGTACAGAACTTCGATAACGCCTAGAGTGTGGGTTGTAGAAGTTTGATTGAAGTTCAACCGTATAGTAAGAGACTCAAAGCAGACCTCAACCAGATAGGGGAAAAAGCCCAAAAAAAATAGTGGCAAAAAGATGACATATTATACTTTAGTTCAGCCGGATAGACTTTTACGTAGACTCACGTCTTTCTTCCAAAAGGCTAGACAGACAGAGGCGTATTTTATCAACAGCCTTTTACAGTCCATTGCTGGACATAGGCCTCTCCTTAGCAAGGAGGTTTTAGCGTACTATTCCACGCTGGCCAGACGGATTGGAATAGGGTTTGTTTCAAGTTTTCCTTCTCTTTGTAATGATGTTGTCTTATATACTTGGTCCCTTAGTCGCCTTTTACGACGCTTTTTACACGGGCTGAATAGGGGTGGTTACACTATGTATTCTTAACCCGTCACCACATTATTATTTAATGCCACACGGAGGCGTATTTAATGCCCCAATAGTCTCAAATTTTGAAATAAACAATATTACAAAACATGTGTATGTTATAGACAACTTACACCCAGATACCGATCAAAGAATCATACTAATCGTTCAATTATTTGTCTTAAGTGGGACTCAAATAAAAACTACAATTTTTCCTCTACTCGTGCATTCAACTTCATCGATAGAGTTCGTGGTATGATACCGTTCAATTCAAATATGTAATTTGTATGCATGAACCTTGTATTGTATATAAAATACATAATTATAAGTAAACCATGTATCGTAGTTTCTGCTGTGGTAAAAATTGTGTACATATAATTTAAAACGCTATTGTTATCTATGTATTTAGCGGCGACCATGGACTGGAAGACGGAGTGTGGGTAGATACCAATAAGGTGATCTGACGACATGGTTAAAGTAGCGGGAAGCTGTCGGATACAGAAAGCACTAAACCGGCTGTCGTGGACAACCATGGAGATGTCTATGTCCAGCAGTGGACGTTTTTCAGCTGAGATGATGAGATATAAAAAGAGTTAAGTTCGTTTTCGTTGTCTGTGAGATGATAGATTAAAAATACAGAGTGTCACCACCCATATTCATCCCATTTGTGTCGAAAACATCACTGTAAAAAGAAGAAAAACCTGAAAAAATACTATACTAACCCGTCTGGCCAGCGTGGTATAGTAGGCCAAAACTTCCTTTTGAAGGAGAGGTTTATGTCCAGCAGTGGACTGTTTAAAGCTGTTGATTGCTGCTTTAGAGATGGTTTTATCACTTTTTTGCAACCACGCTTTTGCTTTTAAAAAAGAGAACGCCCGCATTAGGAATAAATCCTGTGTCGTGGTGGACTTTACAAACATACAAGAAACGGACACAAAGAACACTCAGACTCAGAACAACAGTTTATGGATCATACAAAATGTTATCCTGTGTGGGATTTGGACACAACACTCAGCGGCGTGGAGAGCGGCGTGGCACTAGGTCAACCGTACAGTCTTTCAAAACTCTTGTAAATTTTCTTTTATAAGTTTTACTTTTACGTTATATTTTTACTCGTGTATATCACAGAGTGCTTGATACAATAAAATATCGTAATGAAAAATTTCCCATGTAACATAGTTACCTTGGGCGGGAACAACCGCTTCAACCGCAGTAACATTAAGGCCACAAACTTTCAATGTTAAGCAGCTCCTTTGTTGCTTTTCACCCAATGATTACGGTACCTGGAGCCCAAAGTTGTACTCCTCGATTCTGAGGCGGGTCCTTAAAGACAACCCACTCGTAACTTTCCAGTTGTAGGTGTGCATGGACGGAGGTCCTGACTTACTATCAGGTGACACGTCAGCTTGTTTAGCTTTCTTTACCATGAAAAGGTATTCATAAAGATATAAAAATAGCCATTAAACTTAAGTAATTTCAAATTATTTACCTATAAAGGGGTCGGTTTTAATTTAGTGACTTTTGTCTGTCTGTGTGTTGGTCTTAGAGCGAGTGGTTAGTGACTGGCTGCTAAGCCAGAGGTTCGATTCCCACCCAGGACAAATTTTTGTACGATAAACCCGATCATTTGTTCTGTATCTAGATGTAATTTATCTATTTATAAATATATAGGTATTATTTACCTAATTTGGGATCAGAAAGACGTGTGTGAGATGTGTAAGGATATTATTATATATTTAAAATATTCTCTGAGTTTGTATATCTCGCCATTGTGTAGAATCTTGATATTTAATAGACCACAACCTCCAAACTTTCGCGGAATATACAACCTCATAACCGATGAACGTGGGTGGTGCATGCGGAATGCATTCAGCAATGTACGGACTCTCCTGTCAAGGGCATCTAATTCGGTCTGAGTCCATCTAAGTATACCAAAAGAATACATCAGAACCGGCATGACCCAACTGTTATAGGCTAGCACCTTGTTACACCCAGATAAAAGACTTTTAAGTACTTTTTTTAGGCGACCAAAGAAGCGTTCCTGTAACATTAGTTTCACACCAGATTCTGGTATTCCCAAGAACTGTGAAAAACCTAGATACTTGTAAGTTTCGGTGGCAGACAGAAATTGAGTAACTAATGAACGAGTGATTAGAATATCAATTTGATAGAATTACCGGTTTATTTATTATATATTATCATTATCATTAATAAACTCTATAATTATTACTACTTTTTCCATAATCATATTGTTACAATTCACAAAATATGCCAATACTGTTTCAGCACTGTGTTTAGAATTTACTTCGTAACAAGTATAAGATTCAAGCTCGTTTTTGCCCTGAAATACAAATTTCACCAAACATTATATTCAGTGACAGTTGACAAGCTGTCAAAAGTTTCCTGTACGCCACGTTGGCGCTTCGATCTTTTTAGTGTCTCCAACTCCAACACCCGGTTTTTACACAGCGTACATTTTCAACACCGGTTTATTTTAGAAGGTAATACACCAAAATATTATTTTACACAAGGTTATCTGTTCTGAACATAGACCGTACCTGTACTATAGTTACCTAACTACTGATAAACACACTGTATATTTCTAAATATATAAGTACATAATGTAATGTTAAATAATCAAAAACTGGATTACTAAATACAAAAAGAATTTTAAATATATATGATCTCAATCGGGTTTTTACTATGAAACTAATTCCACACTCACTTCTGTAACTCCTGTACACCAGTGTCAACAGCAGTGACCAAAGAACACACCGAGTTATGACACTCGAAAAGCGTCAGTAAAAGTTAAACTGTCTTTGGGGCATGGTGTAGTTCAAATTAAAGCTCGAGTGAAATCCTGTTTTTCTCATGGGACGAATTCCTCCCACACATTTTCTACTGAGACTCCTGTAAACCAGAATCAACACCAGTGACCCACAAACACCGAGTTTTCACACACGAGAAGTCACAGGAAAAGTTAACTGTCCATGTTCTTGTTGTTCTCGTTCTCTGATCAGGTTCGAAATGTATACTAAAGGCATCCATAGGCGACTATAGTTATTTACCAGAAGGTGACACGTCTGCTCGTTAGATCTTAACCACAAAAAATCTAACTGAGCATCCTTTAAATACATAACAGTCTTATATACAGTACGTAACATAACATCATCAATCATCAACAGCCTTTAACAGTCCACTGCCGGACATAAACACTTCCTTATCAAGGAAGTTTTGGCCTACCATGCTGTCCAAACGGGTTGTGATAGGTTTGGATGTCGTAATAGCAGCTGTTCCCGGATCCCTCCTATGTCAGGCGCAGAGTGGCACACCGTGTGGTTTTAGTCGGTCCGATTCCGACACACCACCCCACCGTAAACCCTGGTGGGGTGATGGCCCGAGGAGGTTTTCACACGTTAAAAAAAAGGGTTTATTTCAAGATTTCCTTCTCTTTTCAGTGATGTTTTCCTGCATATATCGCTTTTTTAGTCGTCTCTTACGACACCCAAGGGATGAATGGATGTTGACACTCTGTATATGTAATATACACAGAATAAATACAAAAAATATTTCCATCTTGTGTGAAGTTAGTGATTTATCAATACGTTACCGTGACCCGTGTCCATTAAAGGTCAGTTGCCTGTGGGAAAACTACCATTTATTTTGTTTTATGGCACTTTTATAACACACGATTGCTGTTAGATATACGATACACTGAGACTTACTGTTACTGGTAATATTTTATTATTTTACTAATATTATGACTGACCTCTATGGTCTAGTGGTTAATGTTTCTGATTGGTTATTAGAGGTCGTGGATGCGGTTCCCAACTGGGACAAATAACATAATTGAGTGATGAGAACGAGCGTTTGCTCCATCTGAGTGTAATGTATGTTTAATAGGAGTTTATTTAATATTATTTGTGATCAGTAACGATTGTGATGTGTGATGTGTGTGTGATGACTTTACACATGGTACCCTTTTTAGTGAGACTGATGTCATAGTCTAAAAAATATGTGCCCACCATTTTGGGGATCAAGATGTGAGAATACTTATTTGTTAAACGTATTTAATTGGTAATTATAGCTTGATCACTGGGACAGTTGTTACTACTGTCATTTTAGAACTCAGGAGGTGGAGGAGGTGCTGAAATCAGCGTGGCTATTATAGCCCATTTGCAACTAATAGAAACAAGAGAGCCATTTGAGCACGAAGAAGTAACAAATATATCACTTAGTGCATTAAAATATACCGAGTGTTTTATCGTCAAAGTGAGATAATACATCTTATCGATGTGCTTATGACAATTGAAACGATCGTTGGAGAGAACGTGGAGTCTAAAAGCCAACGTGTAGATCTCGATGAAGTGGAGAATATTTTTATCATTACATTTATATATGGCTCTGTGCCGAATGATCAGAATTTAATATAAAATGTGGAAAGAATTGATATCCTATGATACAATAAAAGAATAAAGATTTACACATTGCTCCCGATTGATTTCCTTTTGAAGGCTTCTCTGGGTTGGATTTTTATTAGGATAGGATTTATTTTATTTTAAAAATACAAAGTAGCGACAATGTTTGTTGTAATAAATCCCTATGTATTATTACAAACGTTGTAATACATAGGCAAATGAATAAATGGGGTACCTGGTAGTGTGTAACTACCTCCGCTTCTCCTCGTCTCCCAGGATAGGCGGATGGGGAGGTTTGGTCTTGTTACATCTTACACAGAACCTCCATGACTGCTAATTATTGTTTTTTTTTTGTTGTTGCGTCACTAAAATCTTCATTAATTTGAAGATTTTAGTAGATTTCTATTTACATACTTTAGTTAACAAAGTTACAAAATGTTACTTTGTATGTATTAAAATAACGTCTACTTTTAGTGAGACATGACTAATTTTAGACAATTTTTGTTATTTATGTCACTTGTCAAAACAATAAATAATTTTTACTGACTTTTAGTTTAGCTTAATTTTTCTTTTTTTTTTCAATATTAAGAGCCTGCCAAAGTGACTCTATTCTGCTTGATGGAAAGCATGAATAGAAACCAAGAGTTGTAGTCACCATACTCATTGCAAATGCAGACAATGCAGTATGGTGACCCACACTATGGCGACCTTATAAGATGCTTTTTCACACCCCGCTTGTGGACGAAAAAGGCATGACAGTCATCATGACAGTGTAAGGCTTATACAGTTACCACGATAAGTGTCACCCCTGCATCAATGGGCCTCCGGTCTCAAACTCACCAACAAAACACGACAACACGGATGCTGGCGCTTTAGGTTGGTCTTCTATGGGAGGTAGTACTGCCCCGGTCGAGCCGGCCCGCTCGTGCTGAAATCAGCGTGGCTCTACTACCTAAAGAATGAGTATGAGAATTAATGAGTTTCCTAACAACGAAATTAGCATCAGTATCAGTAATCACTAAGCTTACAGATCAGTCTAATATTATTCTACTGAGGATATAAGTTCACCATACATACACTGCTAGATATAGAACCTGCTTAGAAGGCAAATAGTATAACCACGCTGACCACAGGCCGGGTCGAACGAGGCAGTACTGCCCTCTCACAGAAGACTTAAAGCGACAGCACCCGAGGTGTCGTCTTTCGTTGGTGAGTGCAATACCAGAGGCCTACTGATACAGGGGTGACATTTATCGTAGTAAGTGTGTGAGCCTTACACTGCCTTGATGACTGTCATGCCTTTTACGTCCTCTTTAAAAAGCATCTCATTAGGTCACCATAGTGTGAGTCACCATACTACATTGTTTGCATTCACAAAGAGTATGGTGACCACTACTCTTGGATTCTATACATGCGTTCCATCAGGTGGAGCGGAGGCACTTTAGCAAGTTCTTAAAAAAAAAGGGAGATTTTGGCCTACTATACTACGTTGGTTACACGGGTTGGTCTAGTGTTGTTTCTAGTTTTTCTTCTCTTTCCGCTAATGTTGTACCGATTTAAAATAGTTTCGAACAAATTATGGTTCCCCAATTCAGTATTTCGATAAATATCACAGGTAATTCGCTATACCCTCAAAACCATTAGTTTGCACAACTATCCCACAAACTGTTATAACTTCGAATAAATTATGTCATTTTAATCGTTAAGTGAGGTTTTATTCGATTGTCGAATAAATGTTCGTTGTGAGTTATCGTCCTGTTATGAATTCTGAATTGCCAGACAATTCTACTCAACGGGATAGTTTTTGCTGTGGATGAAAGTCCAATTCAATATTTCAATCCGAGAGATTATCCACAGGACAGTGTGATTTTCGAATAAAACTTTAGCTGAAAAGGCTATAAGACACTTCAATAATATCTTTACAATCTATACATATAATTAATTTTTTCACACACGGCCGTCTGTTTCTAAACTAGCCAAAACCTGTGCTATGGTAACCACACTTATATATTTCTAAATACATACATATTATCGATAAGTTACACCTACACACAGAACAAATGATCGTGTTCAAAACATAAAAAATTGTCCTGCGTGGGAATTGAACCCACGACCTCTAACTTAGCAGTTAGGATCACTTGCCACTAGATTAATTACTAACCATGACTGACTTGATTCATCAACGCAGAGCCTTAACTCCTGCGGCTACAAACTTGAATTTTTTACAGCTGAAGTTTCTTATCTAACCATCGAACGATCGCAAAGAAAGAATTTTTTGAAATATCACCCCTAACGAGGTAAAAGCGAGTAAACAAGGGATGAAGCTTTGTACGGAAGTTCATCGTGTTCCAAGTCAGAAATACGAATCAATAATGCAAGCGAAGCCTCTGGCAAAAAGTGTTCTACATAAATATTGCAATTACTAGTTTTCTACGTGTACAATTACTAGCTGTCAACAAATACAAAGACGATTAATTAATCTTGTATCATCTGCACGTATATATACCGATCACAAAGTCGAAACCTTAACTTCGGAAGCGTGCTACGAATCTATGAGTATCGTAGCAAAGTGCTACGAGAAGTTTACGTAGGTACTAATTAATTTGTTTGTTGAATGGATAGAGGCGTAATAAACACACAAATGAAGCTTAATTTAGTCCCATTTACAATAGAGGGTTACAGACGCAATGAGAAGAAAGAAGAGTAATTGTAAGAAAACAAGAGAAAAAAATTGCTCGAGCAGATTAAGGTCCAAAAGGACCTGTAACTAAACCTAGTAGCTATTGGGAAGCGTCGAGTTCTTTAACCTAACGTGCTCCGGAACACAATACCAAAGCATATATCACGACACATACGTGCAGGCCAGCTCAATTGTTTCGTTAATTTTTACCAAGTGAATGAGGTTCCTGGAACTAAATTCCCTTTTTTTGGCTCAAAGGGTCACAATGTACTTGTGACTCTTAACTTGCAGGTGATGGTAGTTACTTACCAACAGGTAACCCGTCTGCTCATTCATCACTGTAACAACACACGCTTGACATGTTTTATATTGGGTAAACCTTTGTAAAACGTCCCCAAAATCCGCTTTTCATTTCCGCTTTGACGCTCATTCGTAAAGTTTGAGAAAACCGGAGCTAACGAGACCAAATGTAAATAAACCTTTTGGCGAGGCTCGACACACGAGTGTGCTACGTTCTACCCTAGAGCAGCATAGGGTTGGCTACCTTTCATATTTTCAGAAACCTTTGATATTACGTACAGTATTATGTGTTTTTGGAATACTTGAAAAAGGCTTCCAAGCATGTTCGTTAATTTATACGACCCTTTAGACCATACATTTCATGATTTATGACTTCGACTCATTTTGTGGTGGCAATATTTACGAGTATACTATTATATAAAAATATATAGGTATAGAATACACTATGGTTATCTCTCCAATCTTACTGTAACACATATACTTTCTTTTTAAAATAATAAATTAAAAAACAATAGCAAAAAAACTTTGATTTGAAATTTTTATTTTAGACTAGTTTTTGCCCGCGGCTTCACTCGCGTGAAATTTGGTACGCCACATTAAGTTTCAAAACAGATCATTTTAATTTTTTTTTTAATGAAGATGTTACTTCTAATACCTTCATGTGTACAAAATTTCATGATGATCAGTTGAGAAGTTTTCGCGTGAACCGTAACAAACAAACTTACATTAGCATTTATAATATTAGTAGGATTGCGCATTTTATCTAAGACACCCTTGTTGTTGAAAAAGCCCGCAAGCTACGGTGATCGCCTTCCATTATTTCAAACGTATCTTGTTTTGAGCATTGATAATAAACCTATATAAACAGAATTTGTTTAAAAACACAAGTACAGTAGCCTTCTGTCTGAACTCTAGTGAGTTTACTTTATCCAATGAAAAACTGAATAGTTGACTTTAACGATGAAAAATTCTGAAATATTTAAATGTACAAGAATGTAATTTTGGTAGCTATTTGTAATAATTATAACATGGCTTCATCATAAATGCTCAAATTAATGAAAGTAAGTTTTATTTATTTTAAATCCCTCTATTTCTAGTTGGCAATCCTGCGCGGTGTGTGAGTGCATGCACTTCTGTAGAACTGGGTTATCCGTGAAAACGTCTGGATGACTATTTTTTTCAACGCCAAGAGGGCTCACAGTAATTTGCTTTTGTCGTTTTTGATTTTTTTTAAAGTACGTTTAGTTCCATGTTTTAATGCGTCGAAGTAAATACAAATATTCAATAACGACAGACTAAAATTAAGATTATTTTTAAAAAACTAATAAGATTATGAAGCGAAAAAACAAAATGCTTTTTATATTGTGACGATACGAGTGCTCGAACGTAAAGGGAGGGTCATCAGATCAGGCAAGATGTTAATGCGTGGCACACCACAACCTAAGGGTTGATGTTGTGAAGTTATACATTTACGACGCGGAACTTTCACAGCGCGATTCAGGGTTAGTAGCTAGCTGAAGTTCGGTGAGACTTCGTTAGATGGCACTGAAGTATACTCGATTTTTTAGGAACTATATTTTGTTAATAAATTCAATTGCCAGGCAGTAGTTTGGCTTGTATGCAGGAAAATATCGTATGTGACCAATCAATATTTTATTATTGAGTGTAGAAAGGCTACGTATAATTTGGATATAGATGGCGGTATTTAAAACGACTTTAACATTATAATGATGTACTATTTCTAGCCGATTTCAGCCACAGTTGCCGGTCTCCACGGACACATTATAGTGCACAGATGTGTGCGCAAACACAAGTGCACTCTCTTTTCTCTTACTCTCACAATCCGATTGAACGACTAATCGACATGACCGGGGAGAGTTCTGGTATAGAGCTGATGGTTTCATAAGCTTTCCGAAGCATAGGGATTTAGACTCCAACTTACGAATTCCAGCTTCTTTAGCATAACAATTCAATAACAATTATAATAACTATAAGACTGTGGTTCGATTTCAACTCAAGATTAATAATTGTGTAATGTATAAAGTTATTATTACAAGCAGTCAGAATCACTAACCGCTAGACAAATAGGCCCATTAATAATATTTTCATTGGATTCAAACCAAGATAAATATTATTATACATCTAGCTTTCCTTCAACTTACTAATTTAAATAAGAAATAGTTTAAACGCAATTATAGGCAATGCAATTACATAACTGCCTCGTTGGTCTAGTAGTTACCGTATGCGACTGCCGATCAAGAGATCTCGGGTTCGATCCCCGGGTCGGGTGAAAAAGTGTTATTGAATTTTTTATGGTTACAGAAGTAGTTAATAACGTCCCGGAGTTTGGAAGTCGGTGTCTTAACCCCCGTGCCTCGGAGGGCACGTAAAGCCGAAGGTCTTGCGCCTGATTTCTCGCCGTTGGTGTCGAATAACCGTCCCATCGGATTGTAAGTGTGAGGGAACAGATAGTGCAACTGTATTTGGACACTTGTGCACTATGATCATGCATAGTGGGCTGGTCTCCGTTCAGACTGGCCGTTGTTCCCGAAATGCAGGGGTGACAGTTATCGTGGTAACTGTGTAAGCCTTACACTGTCACAATGACTGTCATGCCTTTTACGTCCCCAAGCGGGGTGTGAAAAAGCATCTCACAAGGCCGCCATAGTGTGGGTCACCATACTGCGTTGTCAGCATTTGCAATGAGTGTGGTGACCACAACTCTTGGATTCTATTCATGCTTTCCATCAGGCAGAGTAGAGTCACTTTGACAGGTTCTTAAGATAGAAAGAGCTTATTTCCGCGAGTGTTTTCGATAAAAATAAACACATACTTGAATTAGAAACTCAAATATAAAGAAAGAAAGTAATGAAAATACAACATTTTAGATAGAAATCACGTTTGAGTAACATTCAAGATAGTTTGCAATGACTGAATCAGAAGAAATAAGCAAAATAATTAATGTTATCGATAAAGAATTCGTCCGAAAATAATAGGTTTTTATACAATTTTTAAAAAGAATATAACATGAGTAAAATCAGAGCAAAAACAATTCTCTAAATATATGGAAATCAATTTTTTATCGTAAAATATTTTACCAAATTCATTGCTTTTAAACTGTATCTTTGCCGCAAACAAAAAAAAATGTTCCAATAAATATAAATTGATATTTCAATTCACAGACACGATATCAGTATCGGTACACTTCATAGCAATAAATTGCGTGGAACCGTGGGACGTCGACACTTAACAAGATGGCTGCCAATTTAAGATCTATCAATTTTATTGGAGTTCAAAGTTGAGAGAAATGTGACTTACTCTTGCTATAATACAATTTAGCAGAGAGTTTCGTTTACGTGGATATTCTTTGATAATAATTTATTTATTTCTGCTGTATTTGCTGTCATTAATTTCAAAAGTAATTTGTTTTATTAATCAAGTATAAAAGTTTAACCAGTGTTTATAGCGTTTATGCTGCTCTATTTATGAGGGTCATAGCTTAATTTTTATAGCCTAAATTCATCAGTATCATCATCATCATCAACATCAGCCTATCGCAGTTTACTGCTGGACATAGACCATTTCTGTTGGACGCCACTCTGATCGGTTCATCGTCATTCTAACGTTATTCGAGGTAGCTACCAAAGTTTACACCTTAGAGCCCGGGGTCCGCTTTCCTGCACATTCTTCTCCTTTTTGTCTGGTTTTCATAGACTATAACTCTATATATATATATATATATATATATGTATTACTAGAATTATTTCTTAATCAATAGTTTATCCAACATTAAGAGCATATTTGAAACGAATAGTTGCAGTGATAAGTTCTTTTCGAGTAACAAAAATTCTTGAATGTTATTATACACTTGCTTTTGCATACAAAAAGTAGCTTTAGTCCTCCCTCAATAATCAAAGCATCTCCGTGCCAAATTTCATTAAACCATAACAATTGCTTAATACAGTTAAAAATATTCTACGGCAACTTGTTTTCTTTCATAGCTAAACTTATATAATTGTACGCAAAACTAATAACCGATAAATTAGCATTCGTGTTGTCGTGTTTCGTTGGTGAGTGCAAGACCGGAGGCCCATCGATGCAGGAGTGACAGTTATCGTAGTAACTGTGTAAGCCTTACACTGTCACGATGACTGTCATGCCTTTTACGTCCCCAAGCGGGGTGTGGAAGAGCATCTCACAAGGTCGCTATAGTGTGGGTCACCAAACTGCATTGTCTGTATTTGCAATGAGTATGGTGACCACAACTCTTGGATTCTATTCATAGTTTCCATCAGGCAGAGTAGAGTCACTTTGGCAGGCTCTTAATATAGAAAAACATATAGAAAAATGAGTAGTTATGCTGCTTAAAGCTTTAAAAATATTGTTACATTTCAGTTGATGCTTTAAAAAATCCTTTAAAATGCATAAAATGTATAGTCACAGTAATTAGGCAGATACAACAAGAAAAGAGCTTTAAAACAAACTTCAGTTTTGTTTTTATATTAGAAAATTGTGCCAGCGCCCTCCTATATACATAAACATACATTTAAATGCCAGTAATCACATGTAAATGACAAAGGCCCGGCTGTATGCAGGCGACTCGTTCTCAGCGAAAGAATTTTAATAAAAATGGTTCCCAAACAATACACTGAGCTTGGATCAAGCGGCAAGAGGACGCGCCGCATAACTTTCATTGTTGGAAAATGCAAAAATATGTTTGATATTATTTTGCTCCACGTTTAATGCTTCATATTTGAGTTTTTTGGGATATTTGGCGATAGAAGCTGGGTCTTTGGGGAATATTTTATTGTATTTACAGTCTATAGAATTATATGTATATTCGAGTACTCAAATTATGGCAATAAGTGTGATTATGTAAGTCAATCCGTGTAGTTTGACTCACATTTTGACTATTTTGTCTTATATATGAATTACATAAGTATATTTTAACTCTTGGTTCTAGAATACGGAAACTTAAATGCGTACCTTATTTATACAGGTTGTCAGCAAAATTAATTTGGTTTTGAATTACACCTATCGGCTACAAACTAAATAAGATCACAAAATACACAAATCACATTACATCAAATTTGTATTAAACTTATTTAGAGGCGTAAACGAAGTTACGTGGGTTAACTAGTAAGATGTGAAGTTTTTCAAGTACAAATTATGTTAGGGATTAAAAGCTAGGAAAATAGACACTTCCAGAACCTTTGTGAACATAATCCTAAGAT
The DNA here is from genome assembly GCA_949316085.1 of Hypercompe scribonia. NCBI lineage: Eukaryota > Metazoa > Arthropoda > Insecta > Lepidoptera > Erebidae > Hypercompe > Hypercompe scribonia. Next base: position 21,475,851 of record OX438980.1, on the reverse strand, counting down.
GTGTGATGTGGAGATAAAACTCCTCCATGCCGTAACAGACTACCGATCGTTTATCTTGCAGCCCAGCTCTAATCCCGGTCTGGATTTGATTTTCACGATTCTTGTAGAATGATAAATTATTCTCCTTACGAATTTATTACTTACCAGCAGTAACTAATATCCGAGAGACTCCAGATTGATGACTGGACATAAATAAAAACAGTTTCATTGGTACAGTCAGTTATTTATAAGTTAATTTTACTAGACTTCTGAATAACAAAGTAATTTTATTCTTATGTTGCTTAATGATTGGTTTAGTAGATCCTAATTACTAAGCCGTGAGGATTTGAACTCGTTTTCCATTTAGAACATATTATTATGTGCTAAGTACGCGCCTGCTCGTTTGTCCGTTCTGTCATAAAAAAGTACACAGTGTGAGCAACCGAAATCCACCGAAAATCCTAGTATACAAGGACATAAAACTCTCCTACTTTAGGACCAACATGATATATCACATTATTTTAGTTGGATCGATTCACACAAAGTACCCACCTGGTGGGATGACGGTTGGAGTTTTTACGTGAAGGTTTAAAAAGAGAAATTTTTCATGCATTTCACAGCACAGATGGTTTAATGGTTGAAGTGGTCACCACGCCACTCTCTACTGCGCTAAGTATTGTGGGTTCAAACTAGACATTGTACAACACTTTGTCTGATTCACAAATTCTTGTCTCTTGTATGTTTCGCAAAATCCCTCGTGACACAGGATATATTCTTAATGCGGATGAGGTCTTTAAAAAAAAACTCTGGTCCTCATAAGCCATGCCCTACTCTGGGAAGGACCGTGACCATGTGATTTCCAGTTCTCACAGATTTATTGAGTGTTTGGCTTCGGCAAAATATAAGGGTGTTGTGGACTTTAAAATAAGTAAATCTAAACTCTTAAAACCTTCTTGGGTGAACACTATATGTTACAACATCATTGTCATACAATATCAAGCATAATGACAGTACACGGTGTCGTTATTCTTACATGAATTTAACATAAAAATAAATTCACATCTTCATACTTTGTAATAAGAGCTATTTTTGTTTATATTTTAACGAAGTTATGAGTTGCTCTCGCGTAAGCAATCAGAAGATATACTCGTATACTAATAGACTTTTTAAGGCACTTAAAAACATATATTATATTCTCTATAGTTTAAGTCAGTAGCTCTTTAATTTTAAAGTCATACAAAAGTTATCAAATCCCTACATTTTATAGGTTTATCTACGCATATGACGTATATTCCTGAGAAAACTCAATTTCTTTTTCATTTGTCCTTTGCTTTTTAACGCCTCCGACCAAATTTTATAGACTTATGGGAATACAAAATGGGAAAATTATAATTATCTTGTAAGAGAAAGGTTTGTAAGAAGTGACCTAAATATGAATGTATACCTTTTTTTTTGTACTGTGCAGAAATCCCCACGGATACCACCGAAGGGTGATTGTGTCGGACTCGAACCGATCAAAAACCGCACGCCGTCTCAGGTACTACTAGCCAGGGGACCAGCTGCACCCTAGTAAGGAAATCCCTGGAACCCCGACATACCTCGGGCCACTTACGGCTGTGGGTGGCCCCCTCCTGTGTGGAAGCCTCATGGTTTCTTTACTGTCCCCCTCGAAAGAGTGCGCGCAGTCCGTAGCGCTCGCATCGCCAACCCGGCCTGCACGAATGTATACCTATCGTATAGGTACCTAACTATCGCGGAACCTTGGTGACTTCTACCACAAAAACCTAAGGTTCTAATCTGATCTCAATCACGCATAATTTACAATTAAAAGATCTCAAGATGCGCACTAGGAATATTTTCTGCGGAGAACTTAACAAACATACATGAAACGGACATACACAACGCTCACATTCAGAACAACGATTTGTGGATGACACAGCGTTGTCTGATGCGAGGATCGAATCCACAACACTCAGCGTGGTAAAAAGCGACGAGAGGAGCGCTTATGAGGCCACGCCATCCCTGCCATCTAAACATTTTTCACAATTCCTACTTATTTAGTAAACGAGAACGAAATTAATAAGTGATTTGTATCGGTGAAGTGGGAGCGAGCTAGCAATAAGTCAAGTGAACGTCGGCATACACAGTTAATTGGCAATTGGCAGCAACGCCTACCGTTATTGCTTTCCGTTGCTTAATTTATTAGTTGTTGTGACGTATTGCTTTTCTTGTAAAGCTCTCTTGGGAGTTGGTTTAATTTTGCTACTCGTTGATAGTTTCATTTGAGACGCGATTCAATGATTCACGGGCGATTAAAGTTGAGTAATGTTGCCATGCTTAATTTTGAAGATATATTATAAACGTCCTTATTAGTTCAATATCTTTTAACTAGACTATAGTTATGTTTCGTGATCTTCGTCTTAGACAAAAGATGTTTTCTGTTGTGCATAGGCCTCTTATAAATTTTTTCTTTAGCGTGAAGATACATAACTTTTAATTTTCGACAAAATGATAGCTAGCTGACAAAATTACAAAATGTGTGGTGCCGGATTAAGAATACATAGTGTTACCACCCCTATTCAATCCGTGGGTGTCGTAAGAGGCGACTAAGGGACCAAGTATAAAAGACAACATCATTACAAAGAGAAGGAAAACTTGAAACAAACCCTATTCCAACCCGTCTGGCCAACGTGGAATAGTAGGCCAAAACCTCCTTGCTAAGGAGAGGCCTATGTCCAGCAGTGGACTGTTAAAGGCTGTTGATGATGAGGATGATAGCTAGCTTAAGTAACTCTTTTAGACATCAGTTACAAGTAAAAGCACTTTGGTTCCGGTGATAAACTGAAACACAGAAATGGAAAGACAAATAAAATATACGAGTATATATAAATTCAGATGTCTTTATCAAGACTGGTGATATACCTACTCCTCCAGGCTGATTTCAGCCACGGCGGCCAGTCTCAACGGAGACCAGCCAGCTACGTATATCATAGTGCACAATTATGTATGCAAGCATAAGTGCACTTTCTGTTCCCTCACTTTCACAATACGATTGACGGTTTTACATGCTCTCCGAGGCACAGGGGTTAAGACCCCAGTTTCCAAACTCCGTGGTGTTATTAAGTATTTCCGTAACCAGAAAACACCTTTTTGTCCCGACTCGGGAATCGAACCCGAGACCTCTTGATCGGCAATGGTGTTATATTAATCGCTAGACCAACGAGGCAGTTATATGACTATCCAACACTGTTATAACATTAGAAACATACACTTTATTTGGTGGTACTTAACTTGCAGTTTATAGGTAAGTGATTTGATCCTCGTTTTTCCATTTATTTTAATTTAATAATTGTGTTAAGTAGATTATTAAGTAGTTAATGCGAGACCGGAGGCCCATTGATACAGGAGTGACAGTTGTCGTAGTAAGTGTGTGCAATAGACTGCTACGATGACTGTCATGCCTTTTACATCCCCAAGTGAGGCGTAAACTAGCATCTTAATAGGCCGCCATAGTGTGGGTCACCACACTACATTGCCAACATTCGCAATGACTATGGTGACTACAACTTTTGGATTCTGTTCATGCTTTCCATCAGGCAGAGTAGAGCCACATTGGCGGGCTCTCAAATAGAAATGAAATCCACATCTCGATAGTTTTCTTCTAATAATACTGGTCAGCAATACATTTATATCTGTCGACTTACAGGTGTTACGCGTTAATTCCTTACTATCAGATATTCTGTGTCCTTGTTTGCCCATCATATCATAAAAAAGTCAAATCAGTGTAACAGACCTATTTTCTGAATAAATATACGAGTAGGGTTGTTCTATTAAACAGTTTCGATAAGTCGTGTTCGTTATTCTGATACATTCAGTGGGCTCATCAATTATCGACACTTCGATGATGCTTGCGCAAATAACTTTTGTGTACAATACACTATACAGATAATGTGCAGACTGTTAAGTTTACTCAGAGTAAACTTTATTTTAAGCATTTATAATCAAAAGGTTTCAAAATTATTAAAAATACTCATTTCATATTTTCTACAAAAATATAAAAATCATCGTGTTGCTCTATATAATTGAGTTTAGGTTGAATATTAACGCTTCATATTAAATAGTCTTTACAGTCCACTACTGGACACAGGCCTCTTCTTAGAAAGGAGATTTTGGTCTACTATACCACGCTATTTACTTTAAAACTTTAACAATTCAAGTTGGCAGAAACTTAAATCAAATAAAACATTGGAACATATGTTTTTAACAACAGAATAGAACAAACGAGCTGACGACAAAATGGTATGGACACCGGCAACTAAAGACTCGCAAGTGCGTTGGGACTGTTTAAGTCCGTCCTCGAAACCAGGGCTCTGATAACCTCACTTGACAAACAACAATAAGATTGTTTTCAAACCGGGATTCTCTGAGACGTGGTATACCACTCTGGTCGAACTTGTCTATACTTGTTGAAACATGGCCGTCGGACACGGCCACGGAAATACCAGAAGCAAATGCCTGTTCGAATATAACTTAAGGAAGAAGACTGAAAGTTAAATTAATCACAATACTCGCTAAGAATTCCTCTTTTTTTTAATTGGGACCTGCGAAAGTACCTCTACTCTGCCTGATGGAAAGCATGAATAGAATCCCGGTGCGGTGGTTAATGCAGTATGGTGACCCACACTATGGTCATCTAGTGAGATGCTCTTTCACGCACTGTTTGGGGACGCAAAAGTCATAACAGTCATCGTAAAATTATCATTGCATTATAAAAAAGAAAGTATTCTCTCCTCTAACCTTTAAACCAAACAATAAAAAATAAACAAACCCATTAACGTTTAACTTACAATTTAAGACTTATATTTCACCAAATTTCCTTTTAAATAGTCATCAAATTTATCTTTATGATTTGTTCGAGAACTCAAATTCTCAACACAGATTCACAAATTTTCATCATCCAAACAATTAACTTTGCTCGTAGTTAAACTTCTGACACTTTGCCGTTGATCTGCCAACAATAAGTGTGTGCACAAGGCAACCCTTCCAACGGATATTAAATGTCAAGTGAAGAGCAAACATGCAGAGGTCCGACGCTGACTACTGTTGATATATGTTTGGGAACGGACCGACGGTGCGCGTCATATTTAAGCGAGTCTTCATCGTATTTAATAAAGTATGTTTATGACAGAAACAGCACAGATGACAGAAACATATAGTGACATCTCGTGAAAGTAGTTTGAACTACTTTGCATGAACACTCATTCTGCAGCACTCAATCACGTTGTTGAAATTTAAAACAATATTTTCTTCACAATGGGCTCAAAGCTCCACACTCGAAGCTCGGTAACGTGCTTGTGACTTTATATCTATGTATAATGTGCAGATGTCTGGTGATGATGATGGTGATCTATCTACTAGTTTGCTCCCTATATTATAAATATATCAAACCATTGCTAGAATGGCAAGGGTTCCTGTTTTATCATAAGAGTTCATCACAATAGGTGTAGTAGGTGAAAGATTTAGCAAAATCGAACATATTTTAGCATCCAACCGAAACGGCAAATACCACATTTCTAAGCCGTTCAGAAATTCGAAATTTGAATGCCAACCGTTCGTTTCCAGCTCAAACTGCATTTAACCGGTTCGCAGCCAATTCGCACCGGATATTTTCGGTTTAAAGGTACTAGGAGAGATTTTACAAAGCGCTATAAAGTTCGACAACTCGTATCAAAGTTAAAAATGTAGCGTATTTTATGAACAAGTTGAAGTAATTTACTAAGTATGGAAAAGTTGAGAATTGAAAAGCTTAGCTTCAAAGTTTTATGAAGCTTACAGTTTTATTTTGTTAGGTAGATACTTTTCAGCACCGTGCTAACATTTTTATTCAAGGTTTTTGGAAATAATTATGTAAAAATCTGAATTACGATGTCGATAAGAAATTGAGAACACTTATGGATGAACAGGCATGATCATGGAGATTTCACCGATTAGATTAGGTGACCAAAGTATTTACTTCCCCTAACCACTATAATCAGTTTTCTGCCGTGTTCCAAAGTGTATGTCTGCCTCCGCTCCCCATATAATTGGAAACAGGCGTAACGTAGTGTATCATGTACATTGCAGTGTTTAACTTGGTTTATTTTATCCCCAGCAGCCTGCCTGAAAAAGAAACGACCGTTTGCCTTTGAGCACGTAAAAAGACGTTTCCAGAAGGGACAAACAAAGAAATCAAGGAAAACAGATAAGCATGGAGCTAGGGTTATGTTGGGATGGGGCAACGGAATTAAGAGCGTTTAAGTTGTAAGCGTACTCTTGCGTCAAATATCATTTTAACAGTTTCCAGGTCAGTTTTACATCAAATGTTTTTGGTAAAGTGAGAATCAAGCGATGTGAGTGTAGTTACATATGCCACAAGTGATTATCTTCACATGCGTAACACAGATTCTGCCAAGAGCTTTGTGGAGTGGGAGCATACATTGCCTTACTAAATGGATTTAATTTAGACGAATATAGATTTATTTCTTTAAATTTTCCACTGAATAAAATCGATCTGTTAAGTAATTTATGCTTCATTTTAAATAATTTGCCTAAATGCAATGTAAGTACTGTGATCGATATTCCCATGATGTTTTTGTTAATGCTTTAATTTGTTATTTTTGCTCACGAGTCACTAATGCAAATTGAAATGCCTGACTAATTATTCCTTCCAAATCTAGACTTTATAGTCGATTCAATAAACAACAATCGACTAAAATTAAATACACAAACGACAACATTCCCCCTATTAAAGGTACAGATCGTGGGGCGGCGTACAGTCCCGAGATTCCGTAATTAAGTTGCCCCTCTAATTACTGAGGAGGTAAGACTTAATGAGGGCTCGATGCTCATACACACATATAGGCTGCTATAGCAAAAACTTTCGAAAAGATTTATTATTGGCTGAGAGGGAATCTCAAAGTTGTGTAAATACTTGTTTATAAACCAACTCAGTACCTTTTACCAGTAAATATCCACCGATTTTCGGATTTTCTTAAGTTTTCAAATAATAGTTTTTGATTTTTCCAAAAATCTATTTACAGAACGCCGATATTGCCTAGTGTTTGAGTTGTAGATACCTGATGGCAGTTGCTCTGCGCAAAAAATGTCCAAGTACTGTAGTATTGAAGTGGTAGATTGAAATCGAACCCAACTCTCAGAAAAGGATGAGTTTTTAATTTTTCATAGATAAATGGATCCTGGTCAAAAATATGCAAATGTAATAACAATAATAACTTTCTTTCCGTACTTCATAAAAAAAACCAGAATTAACCTTCTATCCGTATCTGTCAAAACCCTTCTTTTTGCCTGCAGGAATTAAGTTGGAATTAACAGCAAAAATGTATACCTGCGTTTTCTTGTGGTGTTAAAAGTCTTGCTGTTAAATAAACACAATCCAAAAATATACAGATGATCCCTCCCACTATCATACCGGGTCCTTCAAGAGGAGCGTGAAGAAGCATCTCGCTAGGCCGCCTCAGAGCATTGTCTGCATCTGCGATAAGCATGGCGACCATCACTCTTGGATTCTATTCATCAGGTGAATTGAAAAACTCGTTTTGGTAGGCCTTCATAAAAAAAAGATATTGTTTTTTTATGCATTTGTTCTTTTTACCTCCGTTATAAGGAGAGATCAATGTCCAGTAGTGGGCTAAGGTATATGTATACTCTTTTACCACTGATCAGTTTCTTAATCATGAGATGAGGAAAAAAGGAACCTCTCAAAGTGACAAATTATTGTCCGGAACTCCCACACAAAGTCGTACGTCCCTACGGATACATTCAGGTAAGGAAACTATTTATGCCGCAACGTGGCTTTACTACGGTTTATGCTTAGCGTATTGATTTATATAGCTATTGTTTATGGCAAAAAATATACTTTTTGCGATGAGATTAGATAGCAGGTTAAAGTTTCTGCCGATGTCTTATTTTCTATACGTTCTTATATCTATCGATATTGGTATCGTATGAATTATGCAAGAATATAATGAACCCTCGACAGCCATTGAATGTCGTTGCCAGGACTGGGGTCTGGCAGCGTTCGTATAAATCGCGTACCAATTTGCATAAACCGCTGCGCTTGATGGTTATAATTGATTTACATAGTTGTGTGTTCGTGTATTATTTAAAATTGATAGGCAATGGAACATTGCGTTACAATTTGTGATATTTAGGGATGGTTTACAATGACCACGATACTGTGGTTAATCACTCTTTCAAGTTAGATGTTGTGTTGTTTTTTCAAGTGGGGTCGAAAGTATCCCGTAGTGTTTAAGAAGTAAGAGAAATCACAGAAGGCATATAAATTAACAGCTATAACTATTCAGATATTCTTACACAGAACTTTCGTATAGACAAAGACAGTAAATAAACTATGTACGTCCGGTTAATCCGTTTCCTTTTTTTTTTCTACTTGCCCCGGCCTATCGTTTTCTTTTATGGATAGCTCATAAATGTTCACTGCTGGACATAAATCGAAAGGTACTTTTGGTCTAGTATACCATGCTGGCCAGACGGGTTGGTAAAGAGGTTGCTTCAAGTTTTCTTCTTTTTGCAGTGGTATTGTCTTACGTAGTGTGTTACCTTAGTCGGCTCTTACGACACCCATGGGATGAGTAAGAGTAATGACACACTATATTCTTAATCCACAAAGTGTAATATATCCGGATTATTCGATGTATAATAACTAAAATACACTTATTTGACGTATTAACCCCAATGATGCAGGGGTGACAGTTATCGTGATAACTGTGTAAGCCTTACACTGTCACGATGACTGTCATGCCTTTTACGTCCTCAAGCGGGGTGTGAAAAAGTATCTCACAAGGCCGCCATGGTATGGGTCACCGTGCTGCATTGTCTGCATTTGCAATGAGTATGGTGACTACAACTCTTGGATTTTATTCATGCTTTCCATTAGGCAGAGTAGAGTCACTTTGGCAGGCTCTTAATAAAAAAAATATGACCTGACAAACTAAGCATTGAGTATTTTGTATTTGCTGAAACGAAGTTTTGGCCTTTAATCATATCACTTACAGCTAAGGATCTATTCTTTATATGGGGAATAAGTTCGCCACGTCAGTTTACACAAACTGCCCTATTCTCCTAAACACTATAAGAACAAAGAGACCTCAATAATATTTATTTGTGTATATAGCCAGTAAGAGTACAAAAATACATTTGTAAACGTATCCTGACTCACTTGTCTGAGGTCCCAAGAGGGTGAGGTCACGTTAAGAGGCCCGGAGGTCACTTGGTCGACTACTTACCTGAAAAAGAAAAAAATATTTAGGTACTTGTTCGAAAATAAGATTCTGATAATATGGCATGCGTTGTGACAGCCTTATTGGACTAGTGGTTAGCGATTCTGACTGCTAAAACAGTGGTCGTGGGTTCTATGCCCACCCAGTACATATAATTATGATGAACATGATCACTTGTTTAGACCGTTGGGTAATTTATGTAAAATATGCATCTATTTAGAAATATGTAATCTAATATAGAAATATGTGTTTATCAGTAGCCTCGGTGGCGCTGTAGCAGGGTATGCAAATGCTGTGCGAGATCTCGGGTTCGATTCCTGGATCGGATCAAATGTTTGTAGGATCTATAAAAAAAGTTGCGAAATTTGAGTGATTTCTATGTACAATATGTATGTATTTACAAAAAAAAAAGAATATAAGTATTCTATCGGTCAGTCTAACTTTTATAGTACGAGCTCTGCATAGTTTGCTTAGATATCGTCGTGTGTCAGGTGTTCAAATATTAAAAAAAAAAAAGAAAGTCTGATTACCTCAGTACAGACTCCGTGTAGTTCTGAATTAGTCGCATGTGAGATGTGTGAGCTTATTAGTGTCATTAATTGTCGTTGGAATGTTACTAGTAATGAAGCCTTATCATTACATAGCATAAAATGAAGTTGCTTCCTGGTCCTATTTGCTAACATCTTTCAACGCTTCCAACACGACGAATTTTATTGAGGTATTTATCAATCCAGAGTAATTATAGGATAGGCCAAGAATTCGTTAACATTTGAATCTAACATCTCGCGCAAACATGTTATGGATTTTTCTTGACCGATGCTACTGAAATTTTCTGGCTGCAATCGTAACACAATGTTTCAACAAGATGGAAACACTTGTCACACATCCAATGAGTTCTTGCCGGTGGTCAAACACATGTTTCCGAAAAAGGCGATTTCCAGACGAGGCGGCATTCCATAGCCACCCAGGAGTCCAAATTTATCAGCAGACTTCTTTTTATGGGGTTATTTGAAGAATCGTGTCTACACTACGTTCAATAAAAGAAAAAATCAAAGTCAATGTCGGCGATCTCACGGTTTCTTTGCCGATGAGTATTCGAAAATTTCGGTTACAATTTTTATAATATATCAAATGGTTTATTTATGATTTTTTCAAATGTTAACTAATTCGTGACCCACCCTATATTATAGTAGAGAAAATCAGGTCAATGCAGGTCGTTCGCGTCTTTTAAAATCATAAGAAAGTCTAGACAAATTGCTGTCTAAGTTAAAAATTACATTCGAATGCCAGACACGAACACAAATCTTTTAATATTCCTACAGGTGCGTGAAATGAAGGTTCTGGAACGATTGCAGTAGATCCCGAGGCTTTAAGAGCACTCCTTAAGGATAATTGGACACTAAAGTGCTTTCCAGTTTTCAGGTAAGAGTTATTTACGAATAGAGTCTGTCAGAGATTTGTAAACTCGTAAGTTTTTTAGGAAAAAAAGAGGGAAGGAGTTTCAATTTGTGGGAAGAGTTAATAGAGAAAAAATAAAAATATATCGGTATATTTTTGTCTCAATGTAAAACGTGGTAGTAGAGCCACGCTGAGCGGGCCGGCTTGACCGGGGCAGTGCTACCCTCCCACAGAAGACCAACCTAAAGCGCCAGCATCCATGTTATCGTGTTTCGTTGGTGAGTGTGAGACCGTTATCGTGGTAACTGTATAAGCCTTACACTGTCACGATGACTGTCATGCCTTTTACGTTCCCAAGTTGGGTGTGTGAAAAGGCATCTCACAAGGCCGCCATAGTGTGGGTCACCCTACTGCGTTGTCAGCATTTGCAATGAGTATGGTGACCACAACTCTTGGATTCTATTCATGCTTTCCATCACGACACACGACAACACGCTACACGACAACACGGATGCTGGCACTTTAGGTTGGTTTTCTGTGGGAGGGTAGTACTGCCCCGGTCGAGCCGGCCCGCTCGTGCTGAAATCAGCGTGGCTCTACTACCTAATAGATAGAATAGTTTACAATAATATATCCTAGAACGAACATACCTGACTACCCATAAAGCTGTGAGCGTAGTAAACCTATTCCAATAAAACCAGATACCCCTTAACCAGCTTTGGTCAATGAAAGTGGGTAACCTAAAGATTTACATCGACACTATTATAGTTTCAGGTGGTAAAAGTCGAATACCCTTTAGGACAATCCAATACTGTGTATTGTATGAGTGTAAAACCGCTATTAAGTATTTTATGTCATGTTTGACCTTCTCGTAAACTTTCAGGATAATTGTCAGGTAATCCAGTTCAGGTACGATGTCACCCTGTAGTAAGAACTGATTAAGGCGGTTTCAGACTGGATTTTTTTTGTGCGTACGCGCTCTACGTGGACATATTGAGTGTCAATTTTTAAATTTAAATTATTTATTGCTCACTAAGTATACATTTTGATCTTATAATAAGTACTTAGGATTTTGATTACATATTAAAATTTAATTATAATTAGCTTATTTAAGTTTTACAATTAATTAGCAGATCTCTCATATATAATATTTTTCGTATAGTTTTCTCTGAACTATAGTAGTCACTATTGATCATGAGTTGCCGTGAGTTTATTTGCCCTTTCTTCTCAAAAATCCCAATGACTTGGATACAGGCGTACTGTAGATCGGTACAGCACAAACGGTACAAAAGACGGTACGGTACGGTACAAAAGAAATCCAATCTTTTATATAAAAAGATTGGATTTCTTTTGCTAAATATTTGACAAAACAGATTATTGCAATAACAACACTGCACATACAACAGCATGTGTTGATATTCGACTTTAAAGTCTACATTAAAGAAGATTTTAATTTTTTTGTATGAAATAAGTAATTTTAACCAAAATTTCTTTAATTCACATTATATCATCAAGTTCGCTCGAAACAGTACCGGCACAGTACTGAAATACGAGCTTCTAAGCGCGCCAATGCACGTTTGATACAGCAGTAAATCGCGAGCTCATACGCGCGTATAAAACGCCAGTCTGAAACTGCTCTTATAGGTCAAACATTTAGTATAAGTCAATTAACTTTGAACGTGTTTTGGTTAAGTCGAAATGGTTTTTGTTACAAATGTTTTAAGCAAAACATGTCCTCATGTTAAGCTTATATCATTATTAAGCATATATCCAGAATATTTAATTCGTAGGGAATTTCGACATTTCGTCCACATTGTAGATTTAAAATTTTAATTATGAGTGGAATCAGGAATGTACATTGATATGAGGTCTACCAAAGGGGTCATCAGGATTGTGTAAGGGTAGGAAAATCTAGGACATAAATAATAGCATATAATAATATTTTTATAAGACTTTTTGTGAGTTTTCATGTGGCATCATATCTCTTAAACGGATAAACCGATTGTGTGGAAGGAAAATGTGAATGTGGACCAGAAAAATGACAATATCTTATGCTGATTTATTTTGTTTACGATATAAAGCTGTTCAGACTCTAAACTTGACAATGGCTTTCTATAATATAACACTTTACGGTAAAATATTTCTTTGGGTTTAGAATATTCCATACACTCGCAACTCTTGTTTCTTCCCTTAACCATATTTAAATGTGGCAACCCTATTTGACTTGCAGGAATTTATTTGCACGAGACGTCTAAGTAGTGGTGTTACAATATGGTAATGGCGACTAGGGCGGTATTGATTTAAGTTCAGGGTAGATTACTTGTGGAGGAACGAGATTCATGTCCTTCCAACACAAATCCAGAATCCTCTGACCAGGCGAAGTGATCATGCCTGGTGGGCTACAGCCCAACGGTTCTCTCGTGATTATTCTCGTAGTTCGTAGTTTTTTTTATTTTTTTTATATTTCAGATCCTACCAAAGTGACTATTCTGCCTGATGGAAAGCATGAATAGAATCCAAGAACGTTGGTGCCATACTCACTGCGAATGAAGACAGTGTAGTATGGCACCCACGCTATGGCGGCCTAGTGAGATGCTTTTTCACGCCCCGCTTAAAGGACAAGAAATCGTAGTAGGAGGGAAACACGTGCGCTGGTAATGAGTTCCGAGCTTTAACTGATTTGCACACTGATTTGGTTCTTTTCGTAGATTCCTTTGAGGGGTTCCGGAGTAACCTTACCAGGTCTACGACCTGTCTAAGTATTCTTTAGCGCTGCCTCCGATTACAGATGCATAACTAGTTTGGGCCCTTGGACCTGTTGGTATTTCTGGGGTGTCAGTTCAGTAAGGGGCGTCTCTAACGAGGTCGACCCTTTGGGAATGGGTTCTATAGAGCGACCAACCAGCTATTTACGTCCGGGTCTCGTTCTGCTTAGTGAGGTCGCGCTCCAGGGGGTGGGAACGCCGAGGTGCGCCCATTAATCAGTACCAGGTATTGGAGATGGTTCGACAGGGATTGCTATGGAGACAAAATCTCGCAGCAAGCCATACCTATCCGGTGCTCGTCGATGGTAAGACACAAGAGCTTGCGCAGTTGACGGGCTTGTAAGCCACTGGCACGCTGTATATAGAAGTTGCCACAAATATACTACGAATCCGCTGAAGAAGATTTATATGTTGGAGAAAATGATATAAGAAGAGTTTTCTGTCATATCACAAGGAGGTTTACCTGACGTCAGTGACTACTATCGTCGACGAACACCTACAACTGAAATTCATAAGTGTGTTGATCGCCTCTAAACTTACTCTCCTTATAATAATGAAACTCCATTTATATGGGGAGAATAATTTCAGAGGGGGGAAAAATATTTTAGTAACCTCACTCACACGGCAAAAGCAACGAAAGAATGACTTAATACTCGTTGTCTGTGTATCGTCACTCTGATCGATCCTATCACTTTTTAAATGTAAATTTGTTTATTTCCAAAGAATGTACAATATTATATACTATTAAAACACAATGGACAGAAAGAAATATATATAAAAATGAAAACAATAATAGTTTAAAACAAAGCAAAATTATTGTACAATGGCAAGTTGTGATCGTTGCACACAAGTTTCTAAACTTAGTATACGTCAATTGGTTATCATCAATGAAATTCAAATTTATAGTCATTCTTTCCTTTTTTAAATCAAAGAAAAGAGAGAATTGAGAAGACTAAAGAAAACAAAAAAGCTAGAAGCTATTTAATTTTATTGTTTTAATGTTAAAATCAGATGAGTTCGCCGATACAATCACACTATCTCGTGTTACAAATACTCGTATCTGACACTATCTCGTATAGAACCGAAGAACCAGCGTGCGACAACACGTTGGTAAAACGATAACGACCAATACAGTCAAGAGGATCTCTGACAGATATTTTATTCATGAGAATATCTTTAAGGATGTTACCACACTGTATGCTATTTTAGAGTCAAAACTGCAAGCAAAGAATAAGTAGCAATAAAGTCGACTTGACTTTCCAAGGACATCTGTGTTAATGCAATAATTAGGCATAACCTACACAATTTTATTTTTACCTAGACACCTCACTCATGGATAGCATAAATTAATATAATTCGCCAAAGATTAAACGAAAAGAATAAAGAATATATGCATAAAATCACACCTGTCTCCTCGGATGTGTAAGTAAAGGCATATTAAACTTTTTGCCAGTGTTTTGGTCCCATGTAATAGGTGGCGAATCTATTGCCACTAATCGGGATGTTTTGTTTGTCAGAGTCTCGTCTGTCGATCAGCAGGTGGCACTTGCAAGTGAGGTTGACTTGAGGACCTAAGTTCTGGATCTGGATGTCGTAATAATAGCTGTTCCCAGATCCCTCCTATGTCGGGCGCAGAGTGGCACACCGTGTGGTTTTAGTCGGTCCGATTCCGACACACTACCCCGCCGTAAACCCCGGTGGGGTGACGGCCCGAGGGGGTTTCCACACGTTAAAAAAAAAAGGGGACCTGAGTTCTTGATGGAAACACTATGCAATAAGAGAATGATTATTATATGAAAAGTCTAAACTTTTTAACAAAAGTAGATTTATTTGCTATTACTTCTAATAATATTTAAAAAATATATTTAATGAGTATTCAGTTATTATATCATAGTGCACCTTGCTTATATAATCATGTGTTTACTAGTTTTGATATTGACGGTGTGGTAACAGCTTTACATGACATCCTTATTTGCGACCCTAGATTCCAGAGGCCCGAGGGAAAGCGATCATTTCGATAGGACGGACGAGATAGGATTAAGTATTTACCAAAGATTTACAAATTCATTGGGGAATCTACATATGTTTATCTGAAAGGACTGTAAGATATATTAGAAAGCTTTTAGGCAGAGGGAAAAACTTTTGTTGATGTGTGTGATTTAAGTTAAGAGAAATATTGCTTGTTGATTTGAGTATATGGTTGCACAAATAAATAGTTTTTTTTTTTATAAAAGCCTACCAAAGTGACTCTACTCTGCCTGATGGAAAGCATGAATAGAATCCAAGAGTTGTGGTCACCATACTCATTGCAAATGCAGATAATGCAGTATGGTGACCCACACTACGGCGACCTAGTAAGATGCTTTTTCACACTCCGCTTGGGGACGTAAAAGGCATGATAGTCACCGTGACAGTGTAAGGTTTACACAGTTACCACGATAACTGTCACCCCTGCATCAATGGACCTCCGGTCTCACACTCACCAACGAAACACGACAACACGAATGCTGTCGCTTTACGATGGTCTTCTGTGGGAGGGTAGTACTGCCCCGGTCGAGCCGGCCCGCTCGTGCTGAAATCAGCGTGGCTATACTACCTAGATCTCTCTGTCACTCAATGCCATCTAGTTTCAAACTAAGCAGAACTTGTACCACGGAATGATTAATAGAATACTTGTGTAGTTTTTTTCTAAATACGGACGTATTATACATAAAAACATCAAATTGGAAAACAAATACATAGTTTTATGGTGCAGTGGGACGTATTCGCGGCAATATTGTTTAAAAGGGTTGCAATATCTTGTATATATTTCCCGAAGTTTCAAATAAGTTTCATCGTAGTCACGGACAGACTAGTATGAGTTTAGCGACAATTTCGTGACACGTATGGTGTGACTACCCTCATTTAATCGTGTTGATTGTTTGTATAAGTGCCGCTGTACAACAAAACTATATGTATGTGTAAAAGTCACGAAAAAGTAATAATAGTTAAAGGAAACAAATATTTGTAGATCATACAGACATTTGGTCCGACCCGGGCTTCGAATATGAGACTTCAGCACAGCAGTCGCATACGCTAACATTGCGCCACTAAATAGTCAAGTTATGTGACTGTTAACATACCTATTCGTACAAACATGTGTAAGAGACAGGTACATATATGTAAAACAATATTAAAAATAAACTAGTCTACGTCACACAAGTCTTACATAAAAAAAATTGTGTGTGTCAGCTTCGACGCACGACTGCAGTTTACTCCTTAAGTAAGATTGTCAAAGCAGACTGAAAAAAAGCTTATTTAACTGAAATTAACTGAAAAAAGATTGATACCATATAAAAGAGTAAATTAACAAATTAATGAAAATAACATATAGATATAGTCGCTTTGCAGCATACTCTATATACGTCTTAATACACTTACAACCAGTGCAGACGCACCAAAAACGTAACGAGGTCATTCGTTCAGTAGATTTTACTCCTCTCATTTTTCTCATACCGGGCGCATTATATCAAAAAACCGATTCTTAAGGAGTATTCAGTCGAAGTCTCGCATTTAACCACATCGTCATACCACCTTCTTGAGAAGTCAAAAATGAGCATAACCACACATTTCACGTATTATCCATAGCTTCTAATAATTCAGTGTTGGACATAAATCTCTCCTTAGAAAGGAGGTTTAAGCTATTTTACAACACTAACCCCTTGGGTTTCAGGTTTCCCTTTGCAGTGCTGTTTCTCTTTGCAGTGCTATTGTCCTGGTTAGTTTGCTCCCTTAGTTAGCTCTTCCGACACCCATGGGATGAATAAGGGTGGTCACACTAAGTATTCTTAATCTGTCACATTACTCGAATTCACTGTTTAATAAGACAAAAACCATAATGGAATTGTAACAGCCAAGCCATTCGTTTAATAGTTAGTCTGCACCCATTGCGCAATGCGACGTAAACGTAAAGTGGTATTACCCCACCACCACCCATTAGTCCCTTATGGACTTACAACACGCCACGCCATCATAATTTGTAAAATACCACACTGCAGTTTTTCGTAAAAATCCTTTTAGCTTAATAATTATTTGGTTTTCTTAGAAATATTGATGTAGTTTACATTTGTAAATATTAGTAAACTTATTTTATTGTGGTATAACTGGTCCACTAAACAACTTATCCAATGCTGGACGTAGGTATCTTCCTAGAAAGAAATTTTACCCTACTATGAAACGCTAGCTAGATGGATTGCACTATAGTTTGTTTCAAGTTTTTCTTCGTTCGCTCTCCCCACTCCGATGGTGACACTGGACACTGGTGATAGCGGACAATCTGCCTAATACCTCGCCAGCATCACACAGAAAACTCGTATTGAGCAATTCTTGCAATTATCTCTTGCCGACGTCTCATAGCAACTTACTATCATTTGATGTGTCTGCTTTTTACTTCCTATACCATAAAAATCCAATCGTCATAGTCTTTAAAGGAAGTATAAAACGAAATGTACACTGAAATACTTACAAATAAATATCGCATTAATTCTAGGAAGTAAATTCGACCACCATAACCATTGAAAACAAAAATCTTATTACTGTTCTGTTTAGAACTAAAGAACCGTTCATTTCTGGAAAATCGTACATGTATTTACACAGGCTACTTATAAGTAATCTTTTAATGGGAACAAATCATGTTTTTTTTTTAAATAAGGAGCCTACCAAAGTGACTCTATCCAGCCTGATGGAAAGCATGAATAGAATCCAAGAGCGGTGGTCGCCGTACTCACTGAGAATGAAGACAGTGCAGTATGGCGACCCACGCTATGCCGGCCTAGTGAGATGCTTTGTCACGCCCCGCTTAAAGGACCCGGGATCGTGGCGAGAGGGAAACATAAACATGCTTCGATACATTTCGGCTAGCTCGATCGCGGTAATAACATACCCTTACAGACAATCGTTTTTAAGTCAATTTTTCCTTGTTTTTTAAGGAGTGAATGTGGATCTGGGCCATGAGATTTATGGTTTTTGAGTTGCAGCCGTGGGTTTGTTTTTCGTATGCCATAAAAATCTAAACCAATATATAGGTACCAATATATTATACTAAAGTAAAGGTTAATGTAAAACTATACAAATTTTCTAATATACAAAGTGGGTAACATGAAAAATCGGAGGCGAATCCCACATACAGCGAAAAACATCGAACGACAGAGTAACTGCTAATCAAATCTGTATCGCGATATGGAAATTCTCTCGCTGATTAGCATATATACCAGTTTCCAATATCGGGCTACGGGCTGCTAGACATGATCACCTCACCTGGTCGGGAATCCTCCATTTGTGTTAAAGGGACATGATATCCGTTTCGCCACAAAACAATAACTGTAAAATCAATTTTCATGCGAGTCATGCCTCAGTACAAGTGCGAGTAGGTACTAAACGAAATGAACATTCATAATAATCTTCTAAACTATTGAAAATTCCTATCATCCTCTTTAGTACCACGAGCTTCAAACTTCAACATTCATCGTCTATCACAGATACCAGGGCCTAGCCTAAGAAATGCGCCGTCGCGAAAATAGTTGACAAATTTCGGTTCGTCCAACTATCTGGCAGATAGGAATTTGAGAACCAGCAGACTTGTTTAAACGATGTGTCACAGTTATTCGCTATCATAGAAAAGATAGGAAGGAGTAACGTACAGAGATGCTACTTTTTGAGACATTTAAATGATAACAATACTTAGTACTGCGGTATAAAGTGCATATTAGAGAGTCAGAACTTGTAATTATCCCATTACATACTTAAAAATTTCCTTGTTTACGTTGAAGGCAAAACGAAAGTTTGAAGATTTAGACAGACTATGTATGTATGTTTGTATATTCTACCGTAGCGCCTGAACTACTGGACCGATTTTGATGAACGAAATATCAATAAATTCGTAATATTGACCCAGATGACATAGGCTATATAATTTTATAAAGAGTTTTTACGTAGTCGGGTTACAGTGTCTTGAACTCTTTTTTGTTTTATAGAATAAGAGAGCAGACGAGTAGATGGGTTTCACCCATGGACACCTGCAACCCAGGAGTCACAAGCGCGTTCATGTCTTTTAAATCCCTCTTCTTCGAAACAGGTTGAATCTACCAACCCGTCTGACCAGCGTGGCATACTGGGCCAATCTCTCTTCTGAAGAAAGGTCTATGAACTGTAATGGCGAAATTTTAGAATGTTAGTTTTATGTAGTCTTCGTGATCAGCCTTATTTATACAAGTAAGAGTTTATTAGGAAGTACAGCAACGCTGATTTGACCACGAACAGGCCGGCTCGACCAGGGCAGTACTACCCTCCCACAGAAGACCAACCTAAAACACCAGCATCCGTGCTATCGTATTTTGTTAGTGAGTGTGAGACCGGAGGCCCATTGAAGCAGGGGTGACAGTTATCGTGGTAACTGTGTAAGTCTTACACTGCCAAGATGACTGTCATGCCTTTTATGTCCCCAAGTAGGTCTTGAAAAAGTGTCTCACTAGGTCGCCATAATCTGATTGATTGTCTGCATTTGCAATGAGTATGGTGACCATACCTCTTGAATTCTATTCATGCTTTCAATCAGGCAGCGTAGAGTCACTTTGGCAGGCTCTTAATATAGACAAAAAATACATATACAATAATAAGCCATGAAGAGATGTAAACCATAGACAATATTTATCAAGATTCTTGTTCTGCAAATAAATTTGAATTAAAATATATTTACCTACAACTTTATAAATGTTTACTCATCAATATCGGTAAAGGAACAAGACGAGCTTTACAAAAGAAAAACTTCACTTACAAAGCACTTGTTTCAAAGTTTGCACGACCAAATTAAAAAGGGCCAAATTAATTTAGAAACAATCTTTAAAGAGTATCTTTCTTTTTCCTTTTACTTTTAAAGGGTTATAGCTGACATCTTTATGCTATCGACTTTAAAAGCAATTAAAAGTTTCTGTAACGTTAACCCCTGGAATAGCCATGGCTTGCATATTAAAAAGAATTTGGTATCGATATTTTGTTGCGAGTATTTAGCCACCTTTATCCGTGAAACTGATTAATTTTTTTTTTATTTACAACCCACCAAAGTGACTCTATTCTGCCTGATGGAAAGCATGAATAGAATCCAAGAGCGGTAGTCGCCATACTCACTGCGAATGACGACAGTGTAATAAGGCGACCCACGCTATGGTGGCCTAATGAGATGCTTTTTCACGTCCCGCAAAAAAAAATCAAATTGAAATAATAATAAATTCATATTGCAAAAACGTATTAATAGATAAATTACTGCGATCATATAATAGATGTTATATTCCTAATGTTTTAGTTACCGTATGGTATAGGGGGTGAAGGACTCTCGCCACTCATTGACACTTGCGTTCTAGATTTACAAGCACATTGCCACCCTCTGATTTGGGGAATGGGGATTTTGAGAGTTTTTAACACGCTTTTATTAGCTTTACCTGTATGTTTGTTTGGAACCGAGTGTTTTATTTAAAACTAGATGTATCATTCAACTTTGTATTACCCGAGGTTACGTCGTATGTTAGGCTGTTACGCGATCGCGTTAATTTTCACAGAGATACATATATTTTGTATCCTAACAAGAAATGTTTTGAAATTTAAGATGAACTTATGTGGGTGTCCATTATTTTCGTTAAAGTAATCACACATTTTGCTCGCCAAGTTGATGTTGATGTTTCACATCTGCCAGAGGTCCCGCGATGACGAAAGTAATCTATGGACCTCACCAAAAAGGACTCGTCATTGTGGATAAAATTACTATTGATCCTTTATTGTGATTTAATTAAGAAACGACACAATTATAAACATTAAATGTTGTTTCATTATTTACAGGTACGATCTTATGTTGGTACTAAATGTGAAATTGTAAATCATATACCTACGTAAACTAATTGCAATAAAAACTTTATTTAGAGAGAAACTCAATTGTGTTTTGTGTCGCCTAAAACTTGGGAAAATATACCATAAGTATATAATATATCTTTTTACAATCTCTGTCTGTTTTAATGTTATTATTATAAAAAAAAAATGAGGTCAAAATCAACCGGCACTTCGCCCTCGACAAAATTACCAACTCATCGTTTAGGCGTTACAATATTTTTCAGAAACACGCTACAGCCCGGATATAAGCGAGTCTGTTCATTAAATTGTTTATAAATGGGAGTATCCTTCTATTTTGGGAGAAAATGTACTGTGGACTATAGTGGATTTGGCCAACAATTTAGGTTAATATTAACTGAGAGAAACTGGACAATTTATTAGGTTACCCAGCACAAACAATAAGCTCTAGGAATAATTATATACAAAATGTATATTTTAGACAACTCCCGCTGTATTATTCCTATGTCATGGAGGATATTATAAACATACATGAAACGTACACAAACAACACACAGACTCAAAATAATAAATTGTATATCACAAAAAATTTTGCCCTATGTGGAGCTAGAGGCGAGATGGTCACTTAAACCACACCATCCATGCAGTAGTAGTAGTTTGACTGCACGGTTGGCCTAGTGGTTTAAGCGGTCATCACGCCGCTCACTACTGCGCTGAGTGTTGTGGGTTCAAATCCCACGTGGGACAACACTTTGTGTGATCCATAAATTGTTGTTCTGAGTCTGGGTGTTCTTTGTATCCAACTCTTGTATGTTTGTAAAGTCTCCCGCGACACAGGATTTATTCCTAGTGCGGGCGTTGTCTTTTTTTTAAAAAAAAAGTACGTTTCACGGGCTATTTCGTCTAATTATTGGTGATCTTGAGAAATGACTGTGGGTTTGACCTCTATATACAAATAACTAAGATGCACACGTCCATTTGTCGTTTCAGTATTACCAACACCTGCAATAGTGTACTGGTGGACATAAACCTTAGCAAAGAGGTTTTGACCTATAGGACGTGTCCTTCAGTGCTGTTGTCCTGCATAATTTGGCCCCTTAATCACTTCTTACGACATAAATCGGATGAATAGAAGTGGTAAACAGTTCTTATCCATCACCACACGGAGACAGAGAGATATTGACTAAATTTAAATACACCACATGTATAATAGAAGTATATTAGTATTTTTATTACCGACCCTGACTCCCTAAGGAACTAGAGATCCGAGAGGGCATTTCAGTCCGTCAACAAAAAGGAGTGAAAGGAATGGATAAAATGGCGGTGTGACATGTAGCTATAGTAACAAAAATGTCGAAACACTTATCCCAAATGTCTCCGGAATCCACAAATATAGCAATAAAATCAACAATGTAACTAGTTGCCACAAAACTTAACACTTACTTCTAACAAAAAAACCTTCCACTAGCGAAACAAAATTTTCATTTAGCCTATTCCACGTGATTGGCAAGCAACCGTCCCGGCGTCATGCCCATCACGCTGATGCGGGTCGCGCTGCGTCACGCCGTAATAAATAGTTTGGGCGAATCACGCACCCAACTCTAGCACGTCAAGTATGCTTTAGGTAAACGAAACGTGTAATAGTGGAACATACCTATCCTGGGAGGTCCTAAGATTCTACCTACACATTAAAATACTACAATTAACAATCTATTTTTCTTATTTGTTACTCGAGGAGTTGGAGCCGTAAGAAGTCCGACAACAGTGTCTAACGGCAGTCGTTTTGCGTCAAAGCTCGAAGTTTAATCGTATCGTAGAAAGCAGACCCTAAACTAGTTTGGGAAAACAAACTTTTTCTTAATAGAGATTGTAAACCAACAGGGAGAAAAGTAACCAAAGTGTTTACTTACCATAGATTTTCTGTGAGACCATGGTATTACACAACTTTTTTTTTTTTAAATCTCATACATCTGTAACCTACGGCATCTTGTTTCAAATTAAGCAAATGTGGAGAGAACGGGTGTCCTGATCCTCCGACCAGGGGGTGTGATTATACCTGGCGAGGTGCGACTCAGCAGTTAATGTTGAGATGTTGTGTATAAGTAAATCACTACGAGAATTTCTATATTGCAATTCAGGATTAGTAGTTGCTCCGTAGTGTATTACCATTCGTTATGTCTTCGCTGGATAGTGACGTAGTATGTATTTTTGTTTACGCTGTATGTGGAAGCGACCATACAGAGCTTGTACTATGGAAGCTAGATTGACTGACAGAATACTTAAATACTTATTTTGTAAATACATACATGTTATACATAGAAAAATACACAAACTCCAAAACAAATACATATTTCAGATTGTACAAACTCGAGAACTCAGCACAGCATTCACATACGCTTCTACTGCTTCCTCTTAGGCAAACAACAATTTGTACCATAGATTAGTAGTGTAAGATAAAAAGTTTTTGGAAAAACGTATATTTTGAGGCAATAAGCGAAACTTGAAGTGCTCATTTTGTGGTTTATCTGTGGTGCTCTCGTTGGAACGGATAATTCTAGTTTTTATATCCATTTAAGTGATATAATTTACGTTCAAGCTTTTGAAACGCAAAAAAAGACATCATATTCTAATTTCCATTTTAAAACGAACGACCATCGAGTCTGACAAAGTTTAGAGCAAGTTATTCCATCTTCATAAGGTTCAACTTCTTTTAAGATGAAGAAAAAAGTCTTACAGAGAAGAGAAATGCATAGACTTCGTAAAAAACTTATTTCATGAATAGTGTTGTAACTTTACCGACGGCAGTGTATACAGCAAGATATTACAGCCAATTTTTAGCAGCATATTTAAGTGTTTTCTAAGTCCTAATCCAAAGATTTAAGTTAGTTATAATACCTAAATCTATGATTACAGAGAAGAATATTTATATATACAATAGGTTAATAAGTCTCATCAGCACTATCCGTCTGCTTACCTACCCATCTACTTTTTTTTATTATTGAGCTCAAGCGAGCCTGACAGAAAGCATGAGTAGAATCCAAAAATAAAGGTCACCATACTCAGTGCGAATGCAGAAAATGCAGCATGATAATCCACACTATGATGGCGTAGTGAGATGCTTTGACCCCTCATATCCGTACAGACTTAACTTCTACCTGGACTGGACCTTCAAACTTTCAAAAACGAATGTAACCCTTGTTAAAAGTGCCTTTAGTCTGTTATTTTGCTACTTGTATCATAAACAAAAACCGTAGAAAACTGGGGAAAACACTTACTTGACTGTGTCTAAATCACACGGAAATGATATTGTGGAGGGATGGATATCGTATGTCCCTCCGACACAAAGGGAGGATCCTCCGACCAGGCGAGGTGATCATGCCTGGCGGGCCACGACCCAACGGTTGACGTTGGGATGTTGCACATATGCTAATTGCCACGCGAATCTCCATATCGCGATACAGGATTAGTAGTTGCATCGTAGTTCATTACATTCATACGTTGCGTTCATACTTCGTCGTAGTTCGATGTATCCTCGCCAGATGGCGCCGTTGTATATTTTTCTTTGTGTTGTAATGTAGAAGCCGCAACAATATCAAGAAAAATGGAGAAAAAACGAAGCCGTAAACAATAAAAAATCTCTCAATTTCCCATCTACTCTCAAACTTTGGCCAGTCTGACTTTTTCCTCATGGAATGCACCCAAGACTGTATTTTGGAAAGTCGTTTGCAGAACAAAGTTCTTCTATCTGACGTGTTGTTAATTTCTGTTCCGCTTGCGCGCGGCCAAGTTCACTTAAGGCGTGCTCACGACAAACATTATCTATTATCTTACCCCCGTAATATACTGTTATAGGTTTTCTTTGCAAGTTTTTGGATTGGATTAGTTTGTTGGGGAATTATATTAGACTGAAATTGATGAGTTCAAGTCTTATTTGGGTAGAATGATCATCGCAAGTACAAAAGAATAAATACGATAATAGCATTCTGTTTCGTTTTGGTCGTTTCGTTACACACATGCACACACACATACACACACGCATACACACATGCACACACACAAAACACAAGTGTCCGTTTATTCTTTCGTTGCTTAAGTATAAGGAGGATACTTAGACCCCATGACACCGGGAATTCTAATGTGGGGCATAGTTTATATAAAATTGTAAAGTTCGCATTAAGGAAACAAAAAAATATTAATATTATTATAGAATCAAAGTGAGGAGAGGTTTGGGACCAGTAATCTCACTCGATTGTACACAATGAAACAATTGCTGAATAGTGTTTTTTCTGAAGGTGTGGTATCACTAGTGTTCGGCGCATTTGTGCCAAGGAGAATCAGGCGAAGTTGCGCGTCGCATATAACTATGTTATAGTTTAGAAAAACTGAAAAACACGCTTTACGAGCGAATCGCATTAAAAAGTTAAGGAGGGCCAAACAAATAGAGAGTAAAATCTAGCGCAAAAGAAGATTAATTAATTACTTACAGTTAATTATAAGATTAAAAAATATCAGCATATTTTTTCAGTTTCTTGTTCTACTTGAAGTTTACTTATAAAAAAGCGCTACTCAGTTTCTGTACCGAGGCAGACAAAAACGGCAGTTGCAACTACGGATGCAATGTGCTAAAGTACGTTATACTCGTAGTTATGTAAATACATATTTATTATTGCTATTTTGCTTTACAATATTACTAGTACGATGTGATGTTCATATTACCGTAATAATTAAGAATATCTATATACTTCATCATCATCATCATCATTAACAGCCTTTAACAGTCCACTGCTGGACATGGATCTTTAAGGTTTTGACCTACTATACAAGTTTACCGTCTCTTTACTTGCGTAACATACGGAGTACAGAGTGTCACAAATCTAAGTACAGGGTGTTGTAAGAATCAATAATGGGAGTAACTACGTGGGAGACCAGCGCTGCGAAGAAAAAAAAACTAGAAATAAATCCTACGCTACACCGTTTTTTTTTCTACATATATTAAGAACCTACCAAAGTGACTCTACTCTGCCTGATGGAAAGTATGAATGGAATTCAAGAGTTGTGGTCACCATACTCATCGCTAATGCAGACAATGCAGTCTGATGACCCACACTATGGTAGACTTGTGAGATGCTTTTTCACACCCCGCTTGGGGACATAAAAGGTGTCATGCCTTTTACGTCCCCAAGTGTCATCGTCAGTCATCGTGACAGTGTAAGGTTTACACAGTTACTACGATAACTGTCATCCCTGCATCGACCACCCGTCCAGCCATCGTAGTATAAAAGGACAAAACCATCTAACTACTTTTTTTTTTTTTTTTTTTTTTTTTTTTTTTTTTTTTTTTTTTTTTTTTTAACGTGTGGAAACCCCCACGGGCCGTCACCCCACCGGGGTTTACGGCAGGGCGGTGTGTCGGAATCGGACCGACTAAAACCACACGGTGTGCCACTCTGCGCCTGAGAGAGGAGGGATCCGGGAACAGCTGTTATTACGACATCCTAATCCCTCCTAGCGCCTGCCCGCTACCACGGGCACCATCTGCGGATGAACTCTCTATTTAGGCGACGTACAGCACACGTGCACATCACCTCCTCGCGGCTGGCCACTATAGCGGATGGAGGGGAAAACCCATCCCGTCCACCCGCGGCCACACTCAAGGCGGCATGAGGCGCTGGTATGCGCGCCTCCGCCGCCCGGCTCGCCGACGGCGAATTGGGTCCGAGTGGATATCGTCCTCCCGGGCCTTCTCCGCCGCCTCCTTCCGCGAAATTACGTCTTCGCAGAAGGTTGCGACCGCGGTAAAACAACTGTCGCTACCGACCATGGAGCGTATGACGGCCGGTAGCGAGAGATCTCCTCCAATAACTGCAGTGAGGACCCCACGCTGCGCCGCCCAAGCGGAACAAACTGCTAGCGTGTGCTGAGCCGAGTCCTCACTGCAGTCGCAGTGGTGACAGGCAGGACTCAATTCCCTCCTGGCGACCGAGTGCAGATACTTCCCGAAGCAACCGTGCCCGGAAAGGACCTGCGTCAGTCGGAAGGAAAGGGTCCCGTGCTGCCGCCCTGCCCACTCGGCGATGACCGGCTGGAGAGCCTCCACGGCGGCAAAACCAGCACGTGGAGCCTCCAGCCGGGACGACCAATGAGCCATTGTGGCTCGACGAGCGGCCTCTCGCCACTCGCGTATCTCTTCGGGCAGGGGCCGTATGCCGCTACGCGCCCGGAAGTCAGCCGTCCGCCGATAAACTTCGGCGAGCACTTCCGCCTCCAAATCCCACGGGGGAGTTCCGGCCAAGGCGCACGCCGCCTCCACCCAGATTGGGCAAAAGTCGCCCAAGGGCAGAAGCAGCGTCGACCAGCTTCGGAGAAAGCTGTCGGAAGTGCTCGTCGAAGAGCCACCTGCCGTCGAGGATCAGGCCCAGATACTTCATCTGGGCCTGAACCGGTACGAGGACCGAATTGACCACGATGGAGGCGCCGGAAGGTGGACCACGACGAGGCCCATGGAACAAAAGGGCCTCCGTCTTGTCCAGGGCCACCCGCAAACCCAGCACCTCAATTCGCCCGACCACCAGGGAGACACCCGTGGTGGCCAGGCGCGCCGCCTCTTGAAAGTTCATCCCCCGGGCCGTGATCAATGTGTCATCTGCGTAACAAAGTACGCCCAGCCCGGGGGGAAGACGACCTCGAAGGGCGCAGTCGTATCCCATGTTCCACAGGAGTGGTCCGAGGACAGACCCCTGCGGAACACCGCACGACATGAGCCGCCGCCGTAGAACACCGTCTCGGTCCTCGTACATGACGGTACGCTCCTCAAGATAGTCTGCCACAAGCCGCCTCAGGTACTTTGGCACCCCGTGGTAGTGGAGTGCTTCCCTGATGCAGCTAAATGGCAGACTATTAAATGCGTTGGCGATGTCCAACGACACTGCCAACAGCACGCCGCCACAGCTCACCGCCTCTTCGGTAACGGCCCTCAGGCGCAGCACGGCATCGACCGTCGAACGCCCCGCCCGAAAACCAAATTGGGCGTCCGACAGATCGGGGCCCACCTCGCGGAGGTGCCGGACGATGCGGGCAGAGAGTATCCTCTCAAAGAGTTTACCCGCCTCGTCCAGCAACACGATGGGCCTATAGGCCGCTACCGATTCGGCTGGCCGTCCCGGCTTCTTCAATAGGACCAGCTTCCCGCTTTTCCAGCACTCAGGGAAGCGTCCGGACGCCAAGCTACCGTCCAGGACCTCCCTGAGGCGGTCCGACATGTGTTCGAGGGCACGGGCCAGCACACGGGCAGGTATCCCGTCTGGCCCAGGGGCGGTGTTCTTAAAGCGGATCCGTAGAACAACCGCCCCTACCTCCGATTCCCTGACGGGCGGAACATTGTCCTCGTTCTCCCCGTCGTCTCCGACCATGAAGGCCATCGACGGGGGTGTATGCTCCACCCGCTGCGGGAAAAGGCCCTCGACCACTTCCCGCAGGAAGCTGGGCTGGAGTGTCTCTGTAAGGGGGGGGGCCGACGTGCGGAGCTTTTGTCGCGCCGCACGATAAGGGCGACCCCAGGGGTCACGATCGAGACCCTCCAGCATTTCCTTTCTCTTAATTTCTTTGGCGCGGCTGATGGCCAGCTTCAGAGTTTTCCGCGCCTCTCGGTACTCCTCATGAAGCCGGTCCTCCCCGCCTTCTTCGCGGTGTCGCCGCCGACTACGGGTGTAGGACCTCCGGGCACGAGTACAGGCCGCACGGAGGTCCGCCAACTCCTGGGACCACCAGTAAACCTCCTTCCGTGGAGGCCGGCAACCTCGGATGCGGGGATACCTCGGATGCGGGGAAACCATCTAACTACTGATCTAAGGAGAGGTCTATGTCCAGGAGTCTATTGCCAAAGACTGTTGATGACGATAATGACATAATTGATGCGATGTCGTCACTATATCACCGTCTTTTGGTTGTGACCACTGCCAATGAAATCTAATCAAAATGTCAGATAATTCAAATGTATAAAATACCCATTACTTGATGGACTAGATTAGAAAAAACACTCCTAAAATCAAAAGCAAATATTAGCACTAATGGTTCGTTTGACGATGGTCAGAAAACCGATCTCAAAAATGGTCTTTTACTACACCACCAGCTATTATTGACACTCCTACTTGTCAGTAAAATTAAATATGAACGAATGCAATGAAAACGAATCCAAACCAGCTGATCGTGAAGCTGAATATACGTAAATGTGAATGAAATGTTGGATATAGTGGATGAAATAGTTATCCTTTTGCAAAAAGATCGATTATTTTTGACTTCTCATCTAAGGTAACATTAATACTATTACTTGTGTTAGTTTTCGGAAGAGTTTGCTAATATCCTACAACTAAACGCTATATTTTTTTTTTCTATATTAAGAGCCCACCAAAATGACTCTACTCTGCCTGATGGAAAGCATGAATAGAATCCAAGAGTTGTGCTTACCATAATCATTGTAAATGCAGACAATGCAGTATGGTCACCCAGACTATGGTGGCCTAGTGAGATGCTTTTTCACGCCCCGCTTGGCGACGTAAAAGGCATGACATGACAGTCATCGTGACAGTGTAAGGCTCATACAGTCACCACCATAACTGTCACCCCTGCATCAATGGGCATCTGGTGTCGAACTCACCAACGAAATACGACAGCACCGAAACTGGCGATATGATTTGATGATGTACTTCTAGCAGATTTCGGCCAACCAATTACACAGAAGATAATATACTGCACAAATATGTACGCAAATACTGGTGCACTCTCTGTTCCCTCACTCTCACAACCCAATGGGACAGTTATCTGACACGATCAGGGACACATTAGGTGCAGGACCGACAGTTACGTGGTTAAAATCGCAACTTCTAAACGCCGGGCTGTTATTAAGCATTTCTATAATCATAAAAACTCAATAACACTTTTCTGGCCCGAATCGGCAGTCGCATACTCTAACCGCTAGACCAACGAGGCAGGCATTAGGTACTATTCTTTTATTTGAATGCCATTTTACAAAATAAAAATGATTTTCTTAAGTTTAAGTCAAACTTGACGTTTAATAAATATTACAATCATTCTATTGGCAACTATCTATGAGAGGATAGTTATGAATCGCAGTAAAATGCACCCAACGCTTTTTACTCTAAATTGAATCATTCTGGTAATAACTTAAATTTTATTATAATTTTAGCTTGAGGCGATTCACTATGATTGTTTGTTCGATTTTATACTACTGTAATATTAGACTCTTTGTCATTAAAGATTATTTTCTAGTTTTTAGTTCGATTAGCAATAAAAGCGTGTTTTTTTAGTTTTTTTAAGCTATTATTTATTGTTCATTTTTTAGTCTGTGACAAACTCATACATCTATTATCGAATTATCGCATTGTCATCGGTCCTTGAGACGTGTGCAAAGTTTCAAGTTGATCAGATTTTTAGAGACCGGTGAAAATTAAGCTCAAAGATTCCGTTACATACATACATATTTAGATACAACCCAAGATAATATATAAGCGTGTTAAAAACATTGTATCTACGGAAGTGATTACATAAGTTTTTATTCTGAGTAGCAACCAAATTAAGTGTAAAGAGTAATGTCGCGATAAAGTACAGAAGAAAGGAACGTTGAGAGTGGACCTCTTAATTGCAAGGTTTATTACAACCACCCCTCAGGAAGCTTAGAACTTTTCAAAAAGAAAACCACAAACAGAATTAATTAAAAACCTTAGGTAGATGTACTTCTGTACAGTTGACTGGTTTCTCTTCTATCACATTATACATATGAAATACATATATATATATATATGTGGCGACTTCCACATTACAGCACAAAGAAAAATATACAACAGCGCCATCTAGTGAAGATATATCGAACTACGAAGTATGAACAAAACGTATGAATGTAATGAACTACGAATCCTGTATCGCGAAATAGAAATTCGCGTGGCAATTAGTATATATACAACACCCCAACATCAACCGCTGGGATTTAAGCTGGCCACCATGGGAGTGCCACACGGACTCGTGCTCATCATACGAGACTACTTGTCGAATCGAAGCTTCCGCTACCGAGTAGAAGGGTCAATGTCCTCCACTCACCCGATTCGAGCCGGTGTCCCACAAGGGTCCGTGCTCTCCCCCCTACTCTTCACGCTGTATACTAGCGACATTCCGAAGCATCGGTATGTGCAGACGGCACTATTCGCAGACGACACGGCTATCTACTGTTCGGGGGTGAACCCCTCGACAGTAGCCAAGAAACTCCAGACCGCAGCCAACGCACTGGGCGTTTGGTTCCGGAAATGGAGGATAGAGGTCAACCCCGAGAAAAGCCAGGCGGTGCTGTTTCACAGAAGACAGCTAAGCTTGTATCCTTTGGAGAAGACCCCTCAGATTAGGATGTTCGGCAAGTCTATCCCTTGGGCTAGGCAGGCCAAATACCTAGGCATAACCCTTGACGACCGTCTATCCTTCGGCCCCCACATCAAGGCAGTCCGCAACCGGGCTGCCTTCGTGCTAGGACGTCTACACAGTTTAATTCACGCGCGGTCGAAATTAAACTTAAAAAACAAAGTTCGATTATACACTGCATGCATACGTCCTATAATGACGTACGGCAGCGTGGTATTCGCACACGTTAGGCCACACAGGATCCATAGGCTTCAAACACTACAAAATAGCTTCATGCGCAGAGCTACGGGAGCACCGTGGTATGTACGCAACGTCGATCTTCACATCGACCTCAGATTGCCGACCATCAAGCAATTCATTAAACAGTGCTCCCTTAGCTACTTTGACTCTGCTCCGACTCACCCCAACCCTCTAGTGGTTGCGGCCGTAAATTACACACCGAGCAAAATCTCAAAAATACGTCGACCCAAACACGCGTTAGGGGAGCTAGACGACGACATTACACGCGCTCAACGCAGAGCGAACACACTAACTACGAACCGTCCGCGTTTTCGTCCCCGCCGGCGGGGGCGGAACACGCGCCGCGTAAACCGTCAACAAAACATGGGAGTAGGCCGCCCCAGTGTTTCAGCAACACCCCAAGCCGAGGTTCGTACCCCGCAGGGGGTGCCCTTGGGCAATGTTGTTTAATAAAGGCCGGTTGAGAGCCCTCTGCGCTCACCGTAACTAAACCGGGTAAAGTTGTAGAGGCCGTCTGAGGCCAACAGCTAAAAATCATCACAAAAAAAAAAAAAAAAAAAAAAAAAAATCAACCGCTGGGTAGCGGACCGCCAGGCATGATCACCTCGCCTGGTCGCAGGATCCTCCGTTTATGCCGGAGGGATATAACACCCTCGTCCCTCCATATATACATATATATACATCGTTTTAACACATCTTTATTCCAGTAAACGTATCATCATATATGTATATACATGTATATCAGTATGCATCTCATCAATTCCAAAAGGTTATTCGTATAAAAATGTTTTTATACTGCCTTGATTTTTACGCATAGCTTTGTTACGGGACTTATCCGCGATAAAAGTCCGGCAGCTCGTTTGTGCCTCCTCAATTACAGGCGTTCATAGAAAGCGGTAGTCACGTTAGTTCTAAATAAAGTGCACTGTACAAATTTTTTAAAGACAATATCCACATTAGGAGCATATACAGAATATGCTACAGAATCGCTAAATATCATATCTAAAAGTAGTAGAGCCACACTGATTTCAGCACGAGCGAGCCGGCTCGACCGGGGCAGTACTACCCTCCCACAGAAGACCAACCTAAAACGCCAGCATCCGTGTTGTCGCGTTTCGTTGGTGAGTGTGAGACCGGTGGCCCATTGATGCGGGGGTGACAGCTATCGTGATAACTGTGTAAGCCTTACACTGTCACGGTGACTGTCATGCCTTTTACGTCCCCAAGCGGGTGTGAAAAAGTATCTCACAAGGCCGCTATAGTGGGTGTCACTATACTGCATCGTCTGCATTTGCAATAAGTATGGTGACCACAACTCTTGAATTCTAATCATAGTTTGCATCAGGCAGAGTAGAGTCACTTTGGGAGGCTCTTAATATAGAAAAAAAATCGCGGTGGACTTCACAAACATATATGAAACGGAAATAAAAATTTGCAGATCGCACAAGGTTTCATGTCGAACTCACAACACTCGATGTAGTAGAAAGTGGAGCGGCGACTGCCTAAAACACTATGTCATGTGTAAAGTTGAAGTTAGTAATCAATTTAACTTTTAAAACTTCTACACGAGTTATGTCGTCATAGACGTGACGTCCCACAATGGCATCCCTCATGAACGACCATTTAGCTGATAAGCCGCAGACTTCTTGGAAACATTAGAACAAATAGCTCTTTGTCTCCAACGCATAATAATAAGAACACTGTATTAATTTTAAGAGATTGTTTTATAAATAAAGTCAGTCTCAATCCACTCTTCAAGTCGAACACTTGTCTTTTTAAAAAACCCTCTCGCCGTCGCTCTCAACTTAACTCACGAAAATCAACTTTCTTTCGAAATAAATACTTGTAATAACATCAGACAACATTTCTACCTCAGCGTTGTAAATAACTAATACTCCGCAAACTTTATTGTTTGTAATAAAGTATTTTGGTCAAGAAAAAAACTACTTAAGTCAGTTCTCAGAGAAGAACAGAAAGTTCTGGAATAAACATAATATACTGTCTACAATTTAATTTAGTATTAGCGGTGGAGTCCAGTTCAAACTTGAGCATGACTTTCAATCACTTATTGAAAACCAATTAAGAGTGAAAAAGTCGCGTATGTTCATAAACATTTTCTGGTATATTTGTTACCTGTAAAACTTATTAAAAAATGTGAAATGGGAGTATTATTGTTGTTTAATTATATTATATTCATTACACTACAAGACTCAGAGATCCCAGCAGCAACTGTTCTTTAAAATTATATCTTTCCTTTTTAATTTACTCTCAATTCTCTTGTCCGTAATCCCCAAAGTGATGTAAATAGGCTTGCCTTGAATTATTCTATAATGTGTATGTATTTAGAAATATATGAGTATGTTAATCGACAGTCTGGTTACAATAGCTCAGGCCTAACGTAATTTAGGATCAGACGATGGTGTATGAAACGTGTGAGGTTATTATATTTTCATTTTTTTTTATTTTAAGAGCCTCCCAAAATAATTCATCTCTGCCTGATCGAAAGCATGAATAGAATCCAAGAGGTGTGGTCACCATACTCATTACAAATGCAAACAATGTAAATGTCTGCCTAGTAAAATGCGTTTTCACGCCTTACTTGGGGACGTAAAAGGTATGACAGTCATCGTGGCTTTATATTGCATACACTTACTACAACTGTCACCAATGCATCAATGGACCTCCGGTCTCGCACTCACCAACGAAACACGACAACACGTATGCTGTCGCTTTAGGTTGGTTTTCTATGGAAGGGTGGAATTGTCCCGGTCGAGCCGGCCCATTCGTGCTGAAATCAGCGTGGCTCTACTACCTACATTATTAAATATCATAAAATGGTTCTTGCTCTACTCTTTAAGGTACATGTTTAGGGTAAAGAAACAGATAGAGTTTAGAACTCAGGGATATCAAGTCTTGAGTAGGACGTAGTTGTACCCCTTTGATAGGTATTCAGTTGTTAAAATATCAAACTATACTTAAAATTAGTTAAATTAAAGTGACTGTACGATTGGCCTAGTGGTTTAAGCGGTCGCCACGCCGCTCTCCACTTCGCTGAATGTTGTGGGTTCAGATCCTACATGGGACAACACTTTGTGTGATCCATAAATTGTTGTTCTGAGTCTGTGTATTCTTTGTGTCCATTTCTTCTATGTTTGTAAAGTCGACCAGACACAAGATTTATTCCTAATGCGGGTGTTGTCTTTTTAATAAATGAAAAAAAAAAGAAAAATAAAATATAGTTACTTAATTTGCCTCTGCGTTTTCTTTCAGGAATATAAGCATCAGGATTTATAACAGTATAGACTTTATAACATAACAGAATATTTATTCAGAATGCGAGTTATAGCCACGGATAAGTTGATTAACAGCAAGGACGTATGCTGACAGTAATATATGGGTCGTAATTTACCGATGACACGCAGCCGAGCTGGGATAGCTCCGTGATGAGATTGTTCGCAGACGTTCCTCGTGAAATTTATTCCGAAATAGGAAAATAAATTGTTTGCTTACAAAGACAGGAGGTATAGAAACTATCATATCTAAATAAAACTATACAAATATTTTGGTTAGCTATGATAGTGTATGTGTGTAGTGGCAATAAGAACTCATATATATGGAGTATTGCATTTTATGGCTGCGAAACGTGGACGCTCACCCAAAGAGACAGAGGCAGGTTGGCAGCATTTGAAATATGGTGTTGGAAGCGAATGATGAACATCAGTTCGATTGAGAAAACAGCTAATGAGGAAGTCCTACTGATGGTAAATAAAGAGAAGCAGTTTTTGAGTGCTATTGAGAACAGAAGAAGCAAAATGGTTGGCCACTTGTTAAGACACGACAACTTCTTTAGAATAATACTGGAAGGAAAAATGGAAAGCAAGAGAAAACGAGGACGGCCTAGATCGACATATATATAGCCAGTGAAGGAGAAAGTGGGAGTCGTGGTCTATCAGGAGGTTAAACAGATCACAAAAGACAGAGAAGAGTGGCGATTGTGCCACCGATAAGGAAGAAGAGGCAGAGGCATATTAAACGTCCACCTTTTGTCAGTATTTTGGTCCCACGTATTGGGTTGCGGCCCTACTGCTGCTAATCAGGATGTTTTGTTTGCCAGAATTTCGTCTGTCGACCAGCAGATGTACTACTTGCATGTGAGGTTGGTTTGGGACCCTAAGTTCTTGGTGGGAATCCTACGCACCCTGAATGAATAATAGAACGAATATTTATGGCAATCGTATCGTACATGATTAATAAAATAAATGATATCCCTTAAAAAGGGTAAGACAAAATAATATTTTATTACCAGACAGATAGAGATCTGAATGTGTGCTTTTGATTTACTTTATATGTAGGTTCTCTTGGGGAATTAACGCCTGACTGTGGGAGATCTAATCATAGGTAGTAGAGCCACGCTGATTTCAGCACGAACGGGCCAGCTCGAACGGGGCAGTACTACCCTCCCACAGAAGACCATCGTAAAGCAACAGCATCCGTGCTGCCGTCTTTCGTTGGTCAGTGTAAGACCGGAGGCCTTTTGAAGCAAGGGTGACACTTATCATGAACTTGACACCCCCACGATGACTGCCATGCCTTTTTCGTCCCAGAGCGTGGCGTGAAAAAGCATATCACTAGGCCACCATAGTGTGGGTCACTACACTGCATTGTCTGCATTTGCAATGAGTATGGTGATCATAACTCTTTGGATTCTATTCATGCTTTCCATCAGGCAGAGTAGAGTCACTTTGGTAGGCTCTTCAAATAAATCTATGCTCCAGCACTTTTGAACAAACTCGATCAGAGTGACATCACGATCTTACAGAAAACCAATGTTAAGCAATCCTTTTGTTAATTTCACCACGTGAGGGAGTCACCACCCTCGAGACCCCGATCTCTTAAGGGCATGGCGAACTCAAAACCCATTAACATACTTGTGATTCCTAAGTTATAGTGTCCATGAGTAGCAGGGTGGTCTATAACCATCATGTCTCCACAAACTAAAAAGTATCTCACTAGGCCGCCATAGCGTGGTTCGCCATATTGCACTGTCTGCAGTGAGAGCGGCGACCACCGCTCTTGGATTCTATTCATGCTTTCCATCAGGCAGAATAGCAACAATTTGGTAGGTTTCTATTAAAAAAAAAAGTGGTTTAAATACTTTTCTCACAAAAACGGGAAATATTAAAAGTACTGTGAGAATAGATGTCTAACAATATATACAATACAATAGATACAGTAGTCAAAGAGCCAGCTCCGATTACAATTCAGAAGTACAATTGTTCTCACAAAGGAAATTCAGAAAAAGACACTGAACTGTGTCCGCTTACAATTCATACCTGTAGGGCTGTTTACAGATTATTTGGTAAAATTTTCTATATATATAACGCTGAAATACATTTTCTCTTGTATATTGGAGATGGAGTTTTATACACGGCAAACAAAACATATTTCATGCATAGGAGCACACAGTCATTTGACGGTAAGTGTATCGTCGCCCATGGATGCCTTTTCTTGGTCTGTAGAGAAGCTCCCTTAAAGATATGACTACTAGTACCCGAGACAGTGTGCGAGTTTTGGTCGGTTTGAGTCCGATATAATCACCAGTGGGTGGTATGCTAGAGGCTTTTTCCCCATGGATACTTACAATTCAAATGAGATAAATGTTTTATCGCCTTTTGGTTGCTGGTTCTCTTATCCTCACTCGATCAATGAAATTGCAAATAACATCAATGAAAAAATTTAAAAAAACTTCACATAAATAAATCTTAACCAAAATTTTGCGAGATAAAGTCGATTTTGTCAATCGACTGCTTCCTGATGATTATGATGTATTCCTAGACTGTTCCGGTCACGGTGGTCAGTCTCATCGAAGACCAGACAACTACGTAGGTGAATTTATAGCACACAAGTATGTGCGCAAACAAGGGTGCAATCTCTGTTCCCTCACTCTCACAATGTGATGATATAGTGACACGATCGAGAAGAGTTTAAGCGCAGCACCTACGGTTTTACGTGCTCACCGAGTCACGCCTGTTATTAAGCATTTTTATAATCAGGAAAACTCAATAAAACTTTTTAGCTCCAACCGCGAATCGAACCCGAGATCTTGTGATTGGCAGTTGCATATGCTAACCGCTAGACCAGAGGCAGTTCTACCTGATAATAATTCTCATGTACGCTATTCCAATATACGACTATAAATCTTTTGTAAACTTCAGCCAAATTCGTGCAGCGGTTCTGGCGCGGCACAAACAAACATGTAAATATCCATCTTCAAACTTGGCCGTTTATAATATTAATGGCGTTGTCACAACCCTAAACAACGGGCAACCTATTGAAAGTTCAAGAGCGTACATTTTAATCATTCTTTTCCTAACCTTCGCTCGGATATTACATTTTTCTCTGCAAACACAACATAATTGATATTTTATGGATTGTTACTTTGAACTCTAAGGACTACGTGTTGATATTGATACTGTTATATAGGTTATAATGATATTAGATTTGTCTGTGACTCCACTTGCGTTTATAAAGGCTTTCGTGATATAAAACCTGCTCTTCTTCAAAAATAAAAGTGTCTTCATGCAAAACTCAATTATAATCGATTCCGTGGTTATTGATTTTCCATACAATTCTAGTTTTTAATAGCCACTTGAATCTCTATTTCGCGATACAGGATTAGTAGTTGCTCCGTAGTTCAATATACTTCGTAGTTCAATGTGTCTTCGCTAGATAGCGCTGTAGTATGTTTTTCTGTTTGCGCTATATATGGAAATCGCCACCTCACACCCTTCCAAGACCGGAGGTCGATGAGGCAGCTGTCTGTCTAGTGCCAGGAGTGAACAGTTCCAGTGAATCG
This sequence comes from Hypercompe scribonia, assembly GCA_949316085.1. Classification (NCBI taxonomy): domain Eukaryota; kingdom Metazoa; phylum Arthropoda; class Insecta; order Lepidoptera; family Erebidae; genus Hypercompe; species Hypercompe scribonia. The sequence continues at coordinate 21,437,020 of OX438980.1, read as the reverse complement.
GAACTGAGTGCTAGAAATTCCAGTGAGTCAGAACTGAATGCCGCTAGTCCCATTGAGTCGGGGTTGAAGTCTACTGATCCCAGTGAGTCGGGATTGCATGCGGTGTGCGGTGCTGCGGTGAAGTCCATAATAAGTCGCGCGGTTGCTGCGTAGTGGCTAGTTGCTGCCTAGACGGAAGAGAGAGGCTCTGCTTACGTGGGCTGTGCCTAACGCTGACGTCGTAGTAGGGTAACCAGGTTTGAGCGGTCACTACCTGTGTGTGGTATGCGGAAATCGTCAAACTTTGAAAGTTGATTTCTAGGATAAAAACTATCTTTAATCCTTATCCGGAACTCTAATTATCTCTACACCAAATTTCAACTAAATCGCTTCAGTGGTTTATGCGTGAAGAAGTAACAGACAGCCAGGCAAATTGGCAAATCCATATTTTTTGTATTCGAGTATGTTTGTTTAATTGAACGTGCTAATCTCAGGAGCTACTGGTTTGACTTGAAAAGTCGTACAGCGTTAGATAGCCCATTTATAAAGGAAGGTGACCAATAAAAGCGACGTATTAATGAAAAATATTTCTAAAAACGGGGAAAAAATATTCCTTTCGAAAGCTTCTATTCCCTACACTGCATAAATAGTAAAAGTTTTACAAGAAAAATGTTTTTCAAAATTTTTCCTCTTTCAAAGTTCTAAAAATTAGTCTAGGACAGCATATGTCGATATTTTAAGGTTAACGCATTATAACCTTTTTAATGGTTAACAAATTTGTTGGTGCATAATATAACGCTGCGACCAATAAATACTTAACTAAAGTACAAAATTAGAATGGATTTCTTTGTTGTAGAACTGTATACAAGACTCCACGCCTTGATCGTCAAGTCTAATTCCATTTCCCCATAGACTCAAAAGCTTCTTAACAATAGTTATTAAAGTTCAATTTAGAATAACTTAATTATTGCGTGACATTTTGAATAAATATTCAAAATGAATTAAAACTTGTACTTAACCACGTTTTGCAAAGTTGGTAATAGATGACTCTCCCTTTGTTTAGAAGTCGTTTAAATAAATAAAAAATAAACGACTTAGTAATCCAACCGTTACTAAAATCTGAATAGGTTTTTCTCTTTTCTTTTTAACATTAATCTCTTGAACTATGAGTATTATGTTATTATTACTCGAATACCATCTTATGGTAAGAAACTGCCGCCATCCATAAACACATGCAACTCAAGATTCACAAGTGCCTTTGCCGCAATTTCAGTTCTAAATAATTGTTGAAAAACAACATTTGTGAATTTGTTATTGAAAATTCGTTAATTAATTCATCGCCACTAAAACATGGAAAAAGACATTCCAACTTGCCCAAAATGATTTGACAGAATTTAAAAGTGCCTACATGACAACTCATTATGCCTAAACTTACTTAACTTAAAAACCCTTGCTTTATGATCCATGGTTCTTGAAACAGTACTTTAAATCTGATCGCTCATGAATGTTTCTAGTATTTCGCAAAACATCCTATGTACTTGTAAACCACTAGAACGTACCAAAGAAATTAAATACTTAGACATCACAATTGATGACAATCTCAATTTCCAAATGCATATTAAATAAAAGAATACCCAATTGACCTAAATCAATAAAACAATGAGATATGTAGCTACTCCTGCGGTCCTTAAACAGATTTACTTTGCCTTAGTCCAAACACTGATCATTTACTGTCTCTCCACGGCATCTAAAATTATTCTTAAGCAACTTGAAATCTCTCAAAGGATTTCAATATTCTTCAAACTACGAGTACTGGGAGGTCTTCACTGTGCGACAACTTTATATCATCGATATAAATAAAACACCAAATAACCAGCATGTTATGTTACAATACAATTCCCAATTAATCAAAAAGTGGAGAGGTCACACAGTTTGTGAGCGATTGGTTCGGCCAAATACATCATTTATGAGTACGTTCTTTCCGTCCTTAGCTTCTAATATATATAATGAAATAAATAAAAAATGTGTGCGTGTACTAGCGTACACTCGTAAGAAGTGAAACTTCTTTATGACGTTATTTTTCAAAAAAATAATTTAAACCCGTCCGAAGTCGATGCAATCGCCACCTGGATTTCAAAAATGTAACTACTAAAAACGGGCCGCAAAATACATTGGAGACATTTACCAATCCCTACTCCGCTGGAGAAAGTATACTTCGAATCACGCGTGGTAGGGATAAGAAAAAGATGGCGCGTAACGGAAAAATGTGACGCGTAACGAAAAAATGTTACACTAAATTTTTTACCAACCCCGATAAAGAAGTTTCACTTCAATAAAGTTATTTGTCTCTACACCCTTAATAAAAGACATAAAAAACTGTGTCACAGTGGTCGGGCAGTCTGTTTTATTGCATTTTTAAATACTTTTACATATAGTACATGTGAAAAAAAAACTCATTCTATATATATTTATATTGTAATAAGTCGTTGTAAACCGCTTACCAACGACACTTGTTCACAAACCGCAGCCGTCCTATCAAAAGTTAGATCCATTTACCGTTACCGCCACACGTGACAGTCACAAACTACCCTTATTTCCATCCCCCTGGTGTGCTCAAATTGCTAATCACTTCAGCAGTTTAACGCGATCGCAAGTGTAGTGGAAGTTTAGACTGAGATTATATTGTAACATAGCAGAATAGACGTATGAAGAGATTTGGTTATATTTTTTCTTTATAGATGAGTTTTATAAAAGGAAGTTATTAAAGGTAAGGAAGGAAGTAATTGTTTTAACAGAATGTTGGACGAATGAACATTTCTTACCGCCAAATATAAATAACTACAGAATGTTTAGATCCAATGTATCGTTAAACAGAAACGATGGCGTTGTAGTTTATGTTCGGGAAGTGTTTGAGGTGCGTTCATTTGAACCCCAGTGTTCTGAAGGAAATTGTATTGTGATTAATATTGCAGATAACATATGTATTATTTGCACCTACCGCCCACCCTGCTTTAGAAATCCTCTTAGTTACATAAATTCATTAGATAGGATTATAAAAACATATAGCATGAAAAAAGTAGTTATTTTAACTGGTGATTTAAATTTGGACATTATGTCAGATAATCTTAATTCTATCTCGGCAACGTATCTAAATCTGACCGCCAGCCATGGTCTAAAGCAGGGAATTAATTGTCCTACTAGACAAAATACGTGCCTAGACCATTTCATGGTAAAAGCTACTGCAAAAGTTCGAACATATGTTTTTGACGAATTAACGGATCATTCCCCCATCCTATTACATATTGATTATATACCCGCTTCCAAAAAAAATACACATGTTAGTAAAACTAAAATTGACTTCGACGGTATAAAAAAATGCATGGAGAATGAATCATGGAATGATTTATACTCGGTATCAAACGTTAATCAAGCTGCTATAATATTAGCACAGAAATTAGAAAGCTTTGTAAGCAGCAACACCTCTATTAAGAAGATTTCAAATCGTAACAATCCTTTGAAACCTTGGATAACTATAGGTGTAATAAAATGTATACGTAAACGGGATAGAATGCACAAGAGAGTAAAATCGGATTTGAATAACTTAGGAAAAAAAGGTGAATATTTGAGTTATAGAAATACATTAAAAAAGATAATTAAAACGCTAAAAATAAATTACTACACAGACAAACTAAACAAAAACAAACACAATATAAAGGAAACTTGGAACACTATCAAAGAATTATGTAATATAAAACAGAATAAGACATCGCCTGTAGAACTGCTAAATATTAACACGAACGTAACTAGATCACTAGATGATGTTAACAAGTTTTTTACATCTGTCGGTTCAAACCTCGCTGAAAGAATCCTGCAAAGTTTGAATACAGATGAGACAACTCTCGCTCAAAAGGCTAAAACCACGAACACACCGCTGCTATCCATGGCACTACACCTAACGGATCCTGCAGAAGTGATTGATGTGATTACTAGCCTTAAAACACATAGTGCCCCAGGTATGGACAGGGTAACAGCTAACATTTTAAAAATGTTTTGTTTCCACCTTGCCAAACCTATATCCTACTTGACCAACTTAAGTTTTGAACAAGGCATTTTCCCTGAAATATTTAAACACGCGGTTATCTGTCCTATTTATAAATCAGGAAACAAATCTCTACCCACCAACTATAGACCGATTTCATTGTTGAGTACCCTCTCTAAAGTAGTTGAGAAAATCATGAATAAGCGTTTGATAAGCTACTTAGAGAAAAACAAACTTTTAGCATTGAAACAATATGGTTTTCGAGCCAATCATTCCACTGATGACGCTGTATTACAGCTTACAACCAATATTGTATCAAACATTGACAGGGGTAAAAAATGCTTAGCCGTATTCCTTGACTTACAGAAGGCGTTCGATACGGTTTCTATTCCTATCCTATTGTCTCGGCTTGAGAATCTAGGAATAAGGGGAAATGCACTTTTGTGGTTTAGAGACTATCTCACAGACAGATACCAATACGTTAGAGTTGAAAACCATACCAGTAACTCCTGTGTGGGTCATATGGAGTTCCACAAGGTAGTAGCCTAAGTCCTACGCTATTTCTTGCATATGTTAATGACCTATGTAAATCTGAGATTCGGGGTGCTGACATACAAATGTTTGCCGATGACACTGTGGTATTGTTTCATAGTGACACGTGGGAGGACGTACGACAGTTAGCTGAAAAAGGTATGTCGCATATTACAGCTTGGCTTGAAAATAGTCTTTTATTACTAAATGTCGAGAAAACAAAATTTATGTGTTTCAGTAAAACTCTGGCGTCTTATCCAAAAACACTCAATCTTCGCATACATTGTCATCCGTGCAACCGTTCAGCTATCAAACTGTCTGCACGTTGTAATTGTCCAGAGCTATTAAGAACAACCGCAATAAAATATTTAGGAGTAATATTGATGACAAATTAAATTGGAAAAAACACATAAATACAATCAGCGGTCGACTTAGGAAGCTTATTTATGTTTTCAAGGATTTACGAATAATACCTGACACAACACTTTTAATACAAACCTACAAAGCCTTAGCTGAATGTTTAGTCACCTACTGCATTTGTTCATGGGGCTCAACAGCAAAAACACACTTGATTGAGGTAGAAAAAGCTCAACGGGCAGTACTTAAAGTACTCCTTTACTTACCATTCCACCACCCGACTAATCTAGTGTACGAAAAAGCGGAAGTTTTAAGCGTGCGAAAGATGTTCGTCTATCAATGTATTCGTAAATATCACAGGCTTACTGTACCCTTTCTCCAACCCTCGGGTAAAAGAAAAGTTAAATGTCCAATCCCAAGAGCAAAAAGCAAATTTGCACAGCAGCGATATAGCAACATTGCGCCTAGATTGTATATTAAACTTAACTTAAAGTACAAGACTAGACATTTATCAAACTACCAAATTAAAAATTTAACTAAAACATGGCTTAAGAGTTTCGACTACGATGATGTTGAAGGTTTGGTGTGGGTAACGGCTTAGTTTAGGTTTTAAACGAATGAATACTCATAACTAGATACACGAATAGGTCAAAGGACACACGAATACTCATAATTATACACACAAACACACTCACACACACACACACACACACACACACACACACATACACACACACACACACACACACACACATACACACACGCATGGATGCACGCACGCACACACACTCACACACTCACATATACACATACCCATAAACACAATTAACAAAATTTATTATGTAAATATTTTTCAACACTTCTGTGTATGAATGACACATTTGCTAATTGTAAAGGATTATTGTATCATTGTTTTTTGTGAAGGAACTGATTCCCAACACGCTAGCTTGGGAATCAGGGCTTGAACCTAAATTGTAGGCATCCTTGGTTCAATAAAGAAATTATTATTATTATTTTCTTTATTTCATTATATACACTTATTTATTACATTTTTTACATTATTATTATTAATTTCATTATATACACTTATTTATAACATTTTTTACATTATTATTATTATTCTCTTTATTACATATAAATACACATATTGATTACATTTTTAAATATATAAAAAAAATAAAAAATACATATTTAAAAATATAAAAAATAGTAGACCACCGACATCGGGTACAGGGACCAAGATACCGGTGGTTAGGGCTCCAGAGACAGAAACCTCCTCACAATACGGGCCGTGTCAAGGAGGACTGCCTTCTGCATCAGTCCCTTGATCCAACCTTCTAACGTGAGCCTCTTAAGGTGTTGGTCGAGGCTCTTGGCTATCAATCCGTGAACAGATATGATTATCGGAACAATGATCACTGAATCCACATTCCACATGTCGGCAATCTCGTGAGACAGATCCAAATACTTCAATTGTTTTTCTTTTTCAACTTTCACGAGATTCTCGTCATGAGGAACGGCGATATCGACAATCATTGCGCGGCGCTCTAATCGATCTATCACCACAATATCAGGCTTATTGGCAACAATAGTCCTATCTGTGATAATAGATCGATCCCAATATAACGTAGCACGACCGTTCTCGAGAACTGGGTCGGGCACATACCTGTAGTAAGGCACTTCAAAATTGACAAGTTGTTATTATTATTATTATTAAATCGACTATCTTGTGAGTATTACAACAATAATAAGGAATTGTCTGTTTGTCTAGTAGTTAGTTACCCTGACTGATTAGCCGGAGATAGTGGGTTCGATTTCCAACAAAGACAAATGATTGTGTGATGAGCACTGTTATTTGTTTTGCGTATTTTTTTAATTTTTTTTTTTAATTTTAAGAGCCTGCCAAAGTAACTCTACTCTGTCTGATGGAAGACATTCAAATGCAAGTAATACGTTATAGTGACCCACACTACGGCGTATGGAGATGTTTTTCACGTTCCGCTTGGGGATGTAAGAGGTTTGACAGTCATCGTGGGGGTGTTAAGCTCATACTCTTACAATAATAACTGTCACCCTTGCTTCAATAGGCACACGCTGACCAACGAAACACGACAGCATGGACGCTGTCGCTTTAGGTTGGTCTTCTGTGAGAGGGTAGTACTGCTCCGGTCGAGCTGGCTCGTTCGTGATGAAATCAGAGTGGCTCTACTACCTTCTAGGTATAATACTTAAGTACGCTAATTAGCAGTTTAGTTGCCATTTTCAAAGTTCCGCCTACTTTGAGATTAGGTTGCCGTGTGTTTTTAACCGACTTCAAAAAAGTAGGACATTCTATGTATCACTGTATGTAGTTTTTTTCTATTATTGGTGCAAGTATTGCCAAAATCAGTTTCATATCATATTAATATGATAGATCTTTAATAAAGAAAATATCAAACATTAGTAGGTAGATTAATTTTTTAATCGATTGCGGTTGAGACGCTAGGGTCATGGGGTCCGAGTGGGGTTTTTTTCTTAGAATTACCATTCAAATTGACAATGCTGAACACTACCAGGAGTCGATGTTACGGAGGAATTTTTAGCACTTGCAAGTAAATATTTTTATTATTTTTTTTTTTAATTTCTTAAATTAGGTTACAATTATTTTTAAGTATTTACTTTGTTAGTTAATTAGATACAATTTAAGTTATATTTCATCCAGGAGAACTTAACTAATCAATAAAATTATCAATGAGATACACATTTGATTGATGGTAGTGTGTGCATAGGTCATCTAGGACGGTTAACGTTTTAAAATGTGTTTTGTGACGCATTAGTAGAAGAAAACAGAACCCTTTGTTCTCATACGATTATATAATATCTAATATATAAAATTCTCGTGTCCCAGTTTTCGTTGCCATACTTGTACTTGTACATACGTTGTATCTATGAGAATCGGCCAACATCTATTTTTCATCCCCCTAAATGTTAGGGGTTTTTTTTTTTTTTAGACAAAATTTTTAATTTCTATTTTTTATGATACAACATACAAAAATACATACAATCCTCAATTTTCACCCTTCTACGATCAACCCTTATTTTTTAATAGCCATTTTAGTAATTTAATCATTTTTCCTCTTCGGTGGAAAACTGATCAATCGTCATTTTTATATGGCAAAACAACGTTTGCCGGGTCAGCTAGTAAAAATATAATAATATACACATAATATATAAAAATATAGATACTATTTGTAAACATAAAGATGGATGGATTGGATGGATGGATTGCATTGGATGAATGGATGGATTTATGATGGACCTGTTTGCTAGTAACTGTGTGATGGAGGTACCTTCTATTAGGGGTACCTTGTAGCGTCCCCCAGGAGAGGGTCTGACCAGGCACGGCGTTGATCCTGGAGGGGACCAGAAATAACATGGCCCAGGTCCCCTTCAGAGTAGGACGCCTGAGACCGGCCGCCGGAATGGTTTTTAGTGGAAACACCACATACTGATAGCTCCTGCGTCCCTGAGGAGCCGGAGATCCGAAGAGATTTTCCACCCCGTCAATAAAATAACTGTGTGATCGGTCGGATCATGTTTTATTCTTTCATCACATTGCATTAACAGCTCTCAATAGTCCACCACTGGACAAAGGTGTCACACTGCTGGACATAGTCGAAAATCAGACTATGTTATGAACTTTTAAAATGTATAACAGTAGTTACAGTGACATAACTACAACATTTGGACATTTAGCATCGCAAAGTGTTTTGAGGATATACTCGTAAATATTGTGTTTAATATTGTGGAATATGGTTTTAAATAAATCAGTCCAGATTTTTTTAATTTATTCATTACAACCGTACAAAAATACAAATATTTTCTTTTCTTATAGTATCATCATCAACAGCCTTTTACAGTCCACTGCTGGACATAGGCCTCTCCTTAGCAAGGAGATTTTGGCCTACTATACCACGCTGGCCAGACGGGTTGGAATAAAGTTTGTTTCAAGTTTGATCTGAATGTCGTAATAGCAGCGGCACCGTGAGGTTTTAGTCGGGCCGATTCCGACACACCACCCTCCCGTAAACCCCGGTGGGGTGACGGCCCGAGGGGGTTTCCACAAGTTAAAAAAAAAAAAAGGTTTGTTTCAAGATTCCCTTCTCCTTGTAATGATGTTGTCTTGCATACTTTGTTCCCCTAGTCGCCTTTTACGACACCCACGGGATAAATAGAGGTGGTAACACTATGTATTCTTATTCCATCACTACACGGGTGTATTATAGTATAGATATCAGTATTTCATTAGTTATTGAACTTAATCTTGGTGCAGAAACTTTGCTTAACTAATTATTATAATATTATTGAACACATATGTACCGTAAATCTGTTTATATCTAGTTGACTCAGCATAAACCCGTATTTAGTAGAACAATAGTGTAAGTTGGGCCAAACATAATGCTTACTTAAGCCATATTACGAGGTACCGACAGTATCACGTGAGGGTTAAGATATATTGTTATGTCATTTTTCATTAATAAATTAGTGGAAAACAAACATACCTAAATGTTTACTTGACGTTAATATCCGACGTTAACGACCAAACAGTTCATATAAGCATCTATACTAATATCATAAAAGCGAAGAGCTTGTTTACTTGAACTCCCTAATCTCAGGAATTGCTGGTTCGATTTGAAAAATAATTTAGTGATAGATAGCTCGAAGAATGTTATTGAGTATAAAACGTCACGCTATGACTCATAGGAGAAGAATATCAATGAAAAATGTTGCAAAAATGGAGAATATGTATTCTTTTCGTAAGATGCACACATGAGACAAGTTGCACGTGTCAGTTAGTAGTCCCATCATCATCAACAGTCTTTAAAAGTCCACTACTGGACATAGGATTCTCATTTGAACATGTACACTTGCAACTCTGTACTTGAAGTTCGTCTTTCGTGGTGGATCTTTCCGTGAACAAATGCTAGGTAACGTCCCTTTCTGTCTGTTTTTTTAAATACGGACACAAAGAACACAGAATAAGAATTAGATATAATGGATCACACAAAGTGTTGTTATATAAAGGGATCGAATCTAGAATTCACAACGCAGCAAGAAGCAGTGAGGTGATCGTTTTAACTAGTGGTTAAACGATCATCACCTCACTGCTTCGCCATCCGTGCTACCTATAAAATGTTACTTTACTATGTAATAATTATGCCCACAATCTTACTTTCTCAAATGTTATCGCATTCCTATTTAACAAGCATAATGCGTCCATGGTCGAACTTGCGCGAAGTTGTGGTAAGTTGTGGTAAGTTTCACCCCTTAGTTGTAAGTTATTTGCACGCCAACTTAGACGGACAACTTGAATTGAAATATGGCCGTGCCAAACCATGGATTATAAGTATGGCTAATAAATATTATGGAATATTATGAGTTTGTGCTGAAGTTAGAGGAATGGGGTTGCAGTTGTGATATGATGAAATATTTTCATGATTTAAATGTTTAGATAGTATTGCCGTGTGGTGGCGGCATGGTGGTGGCGTGGGTATCGTAAGAGGCAACTAAAGACGCAAATCATGCAGGACAACAGCACTGTGAAGAAAAGGAATTCTTGATGCAAACACTATAGCAACCCATCAGACCAGCATGGTAAATTAAGCTAAAATTTCCTTTCTAAGGAGAACTGTATGTCCAGCAGTGGACTATGAGGGGCTGTTGATGAGTTGAAGCGAAATGATATAATTCTGATTTAGGAATTATTGTCTGTGGTCTATTTTTAATGGTAAACAGACAGGACAGGATAGTAAATGATTACCGCCGCCCATGAACGCTTGCAATTCAAGAATTTTAAATATGCTACCAATCGATGAACCCTCTCCCCGGGAATCAGAGAGGGAGGTTTCTAGCGTAAATCCAGGAGTTTATTCTTGGATGTGCCTGAGGCCCCGGAACAAAGGTGGGTGACTAAATACTGTGTTTATTTTAATTGTTTTAAGTCCGACTTAAAACTTCCACTTGTAAACTCCACTAGTTCTGCCGCAGAAATTAGCAAATGGTAACTTCAAAGTATACCAAAGTTAGAATATTAATCACGATAATTAAAATTACATATCTAAAGTTTTCTTCCGTAAATAATTGTCACTCGCAGTAAACGTAATATTATCAATGACTTCATATTGCCGTAGACACAACGCCACTCGTACAATTGATTAAATCATCTGGTTATTGTCTCACTAGGTATTGTCACTGTCTGGCAGGTGCGACCACTTACTATACCCAATCGGAACATTTTATGTAACATAGAATTTATTTATTTATTTAGATCGTGTTCATGATGAGTTATCATCATATCAAGCATCGACGTTCACTGCTGAAGGTCTCTTCCAAGGTACAAATGGGCTGACTTGACCGGTTTAAAACTATGACATCATAGAAAGCCGGTGGTAAGGCTCCTAAGTGCTAAAGAAGCCGTGGGCCTTGCTGAGGAAACTACCCGCCGGTATGGCAGCCCGGTTAAGTCGCCGGGTTGTGCGGGGAACCAGGTTGTACTGCTAGTAATGTATATGTTAAAGAATATTCAATTAGGATGAAGAAATAATGCTGCTTTTCATTAAAAAAAATTACGAAGATGACATTTTGAGGAATCCTAGAAATACCTACAACATATGAACATTGAAATAAACGGATGAGTTTTATTAACGTAATGACAAATTATATTCAACGCGGCTGTCATAACTGAAGCGATGCTCTGCGGCCGCCAGTGGCAAGGTCTGGTGGCCAAAACCCGCCGGATAAGCTATCAACATAACGTGTAGGAGCCATTAGCGACTGCACGATTAGTCTAGTGGTTTAAGCGATCGCCACGCTGCTCTCTACTACAACACATTTTGTGATCCATAAATTGTTGTTCTGAGTCTGGGTGTTTTTTGTGCCCGTGTCTTGAATGTTTCTAAAATCCTCCGCGACACAGGATTTATTTCTAGTGCGGGCGTTAATTTTAAAAAAAAAGGAAAATGCACTAAAGAAATATTTTTCACGATTGTAATATACTTAAGCAATGATTTTACGATATAGTGATTATGTTTTAGACTTACTGCAGAAACTATGTATATAATCACAAATATGTAAGTGTATTTAGACTTTCGTGATTTTTACACATACATATAGTTTTGCTGTATAGCGTACTTATGCACAATAACATTATTTACAAGGATCTTTGTACTGGTGGTACTTCTAGACATTACTTTTAAAATATCTGCACACTTTGTTTCGTCCCTGCGTTGGTCCACCCGCTAACGACAGGAGTCCATGATTACTATAGTCGACATCCGACTTCCCGGTTGAAATTTTTATATTTTTTAATTTCAACCGCTTCACGTACTATTCTGCAAAAATATTTACGAACTGTGGATCAAATAATTTCATCGTGAATAACTCTTCAGTCTCTTAACTCTCTCTATATAACAAAACTACACATATATGTAGCTGTTCGTAGGCTGAATAAAATTGTAATAATACTAAGGTTATCTAGTCTTGGATGGAAAAAGGGCACAGTAACTATAATAGCCCGAAGAAGCCAGTTGACGTACTTGTTTGTAAATGTAACTAAACTCTGACAATTGAAATCAATTGAAATCATAATATTAAAAAAATCACAAGGCCTCCAGACTTCAAACTAGGCAAAATTTATGCCTTATGGTTAATAAACTTCTAATAGCTGATTATAAAATTATGAAATGATTATTCTTATTGCACAATTATTTGTCCTGGGTGGGAATTGATTCCACAAACCCCGGTTTGGCGATTAGTGCCACTAACCACTAAACCCAAGTTAGTCAAAAATTCACGACTCCAAAGATGTAGGCTGAAAAAGGTTAGGTTGGTTTATGTACGTTTCAAAAACTTAAAAACTCTAGTTCAATTGAGCTCAAATATTGACATGATAAACAACACGCTTCTAAAAAGGTTATTATGTTTTTTTCGTGTCAATTTTGTGCTTCCTTTCTCATCAATGACACCTCGATGTGCCTCAGTGGCGCAGCGGTAGTGAATGCGACTACTGCGGTTCGTTTCCCGGGTCGGATCAATTGTTTGTATGATCTGCAAATATTTATTTCGAAGTTTGAGTGTTTTCTATGTATAATATGTATGTATTTACAAAAAACAGTATATAAGTATTCTATCAGTCAGTTTAGTTATCATAGCACAAGCTCTGCTTAGTTTGAAACTAGATGACGTTGTGTGTCAAATGTCCCAAGTATTTATTATTATAAATATAATATTTACCTAGCTCCTCAGTGACAGTAATGGTCGTAATGTTTTTATAAACATAATTGTGATGCGCACCCGAATCAGTCTCGTCATATTATTACCACATTCAGTGTCTGCCGCTATGTACGTGTTATTTGTCGTGTTCCTCATTAATATTGGATTTTCCTCGGCTAAGGATTTCGTGGACAAACTAGGTGAGAACACATATTTTTTTTAAACCAGCTATAGTATCAGTTTTACGACTTCGATTGATAATTACCTGATATAGGAATTAATAAATTTGACAGATAAAACTGTACGAAAAACCTTTGCCTTACGACGGTAGAAAAAAAGTCTATTATTGAGAATATTTGTAAGTCTACGTGTTTCGGATGATAATACTGATTTTTAGTATTTTATACGTTACTATAATCAGAAACTCTGAAATAAATCATAACTGGAGGATTTTATCGTTGCTTTTCGAAACTCTCTGACCAAAGTGACACAAAGGGCGTGAAGCACTTGTGACTCTCGTTGCAGGCTTCAGGTGTTAATGGGTAGCGGTCGTCATCAGGTCAATTGTCTGTTCATTTGGCCCCTTCCCCACACAAAGTGACGTTCTAAAGGTTTCCTTTCTACATGTAACACAAATGATATATTCAGATATCTGAAACACAACGTCATCGAGACCCAAACTAAGCAAAGCTTGTACTAAAACTGATATAAATACATATATAATTGTTTTGTTCAAATATTTTAATATAACATTATTTTTATTTATCTTTGACAATACTTAACCAGAACTAGTTAACATATGTTATTACGGTTAAAATAAAGATATTCTAGAAAAGGTCAATTCAATTGATAAGTTAATACAACAGAGAATACTTTAATCAAATATTGTTTATCTAACTTACGTATTTCACTTTGTCATATCCAGAGTCCATTTGTATTACACAAATGGATTGTCTACTAGCTACACACTCTCACATATCAACAGCAAATATTTATTAGTATTTTGTGAGTGTAGAGAAACACGTCCAGTGGTGGATTAGGATTCAGATTGTCACCACCGTCGCTATTTATCATGGGGTTGTCGTAAGAACCGTCTAAGGGAACGAACAACAGCACTGCAAAGAAAATAAAACATTAAAACAAATCCTTTTTTAGCCTGTGGAAACCTCTTCGGGATGTCACCGCCACCAAGGGTTGCAGCGGGATGGTGTGTCGGAATCGGACTGACTAAAACCACACGTTGTGTGTGTGACTAAAAACACAAGTGTGTACAATACAAGGCCACGATGACTGTCATGCCTTTTACGTCCCCAAACGAGGTGTGAAAAAGCATCTTACTAGGTCGCCATTGTGTGGGTTACTATGCTACATTGTCTACATTCACAATGAGTATGGTGACCACAACTCTTGGATTCTATTCATACTTTCCATCAGACAGAGTAGAGTCACTTTGACAGCCATGTAAAAAAACTCTGAGCCTGAGATAGAAGGGATCAGGGAAAAGTTTTTATTACGACATTCAGATTGAAACAAACCCATAACAACCCGTCTAGCACACTTGGTATGATAAATCGAAACCTCCTTTCTAAACAGAGGCTTGTGGCTCTTTAGGTACACGCATTCATGAGCTACGGCAGTCACTTTTTATCAGGTGCCGTGTCTGTACATTTGCCTGCTCTATCATAAAAAAATGTGGCATATGGATTGTTGATGTATAATTTGATAGAGAAACCCATAGAGAAAAAACCGAACAACTTCAAATCTGATTTGCACATTTGGCGTGTTTGTTTAGTGTACAATAATCTTGACTGTTAATCTAGAGTTTGTGGGTTCGATTTTCTGTACAAATGTCGTGTGACGATCTTTTTTTAAAAAAAAAAACAGGCAACGCCCGCATTAGTAATAAATCCTGTGTCGCGGGGACTTTAAAAACATACAAGAAACAGACACAAAGTACATCGAGACTCAGAACAACAATTTGTGGATCACACAAAGTGTTGTCCCATGTAGGATTTGAACTCACAACACTCAGCATACTGGAGAGCGGCGTGGCGACCGCTTAAACCACTAGGCCAATCGTGCAGTCGCTACGTTATATTAACAGCTTATCCGGCGGGTTTTGCCCACCATGTCTTGCAGAGCATCACTTCAGTTATGACATCCGCGTTGAATATAATTTGTCATTACATTAAAAAAATCCATAAATAAATATACCTAGATAGATAGATAGAAAACTTTTTATTTGTACAAACAGATTTACAAAAGAATACAGACAATGTCATACATATAGTGTGCAAAGGGCGGCCCCTTTGCCAAAAGCAAACTTTTCCTGGCACTATTTCTTCTACTCTACTCACTTCTACTCTTCCAACTGATCAGATCCTCTCCGTTCCTCTATAGGACAACTATAGAGGAACGGAACGAACTATCCCACTACGATCTCGGGTCCTTTAAGCGGGGCGTAAAAAAGCATCTCACTAGGCCGCCATAGCGTGGGTCACCATATTGCACTGTCGTCATTCGCAGTGAGTATGGCGACCACCGCTCTTGGATTCTATTTATGCTTTCCACCAGGCAGAATAGAGTCACTTTGCTAGGTTGAATATAAAAAAAAACAAACTATTTAGTAATATGTAAGTGTTTAGTTAGAAATTTACGAGCCCGGCCTTAGTTGTATATATATGCACTCTCAAAGCTGTTACCTCCAATAATATATATTTCTCTTTAGCCTATTAGTAAAGACTATTTATTAATGGCTGCCGAGAGCAACTTGTCAGCCTCTCGTAAAACTTATAAAATTGCATTGCTTTTGGCATATTTTTGATTGATGTTCGGCTTCTATTCATAGTAGTGTGTTAGTCTACGTCTAAATGGGGTATACAACACTACGAGAATTTAAAATTCGAGCCAGCAGTTTCTGAGATTAGCACGTCGAACTGAGCAAAATCTTCAGTATTATAAAATAAGTATAAATTTCTGTGTCAACAATAGCCTTCTATCATTTTAATAGTCGCCTCGTCATAATGAATTCCGTTTGTAATTCCGGATAACAAAAACTCCGTAATCAATATTTAAGTGACACGGGGCTTTTAATAAACAAAACCCCTCCATTGTCTCTTGTTGAATTTTTTATAAAGGTCGATTGTTTTTTGGTTCAGGATTAGGTGTTATTTGCCGGCTTGTCATTGTGAGTTAATTTAATTATTAAAATGTTGAGCGAAAAATGTTTTATAGTACTTAACGTTCAAGTGAGATATTTGTCATTTGAGTCAGTTAGCTTTCAAGACAAAGTAATGTGTTAGACAAAGTTTGACGGAAGGACGGAGTTTTTTATAGGTCAAGATGATATGTGTCTGCCGTCCTTACACACCTGCAACTCAACAGACAACAGACACAAGTGAGATACTGTCCTTTTTGTGAACTCTTTGGTTATCCCTCACTCGGTGAAAACACAAAGAAAGAATTTCTCAACATTGGTTTTCTCTCAAATCTTTTCCGAAACGAGACTTGCCCACGATAACGTTGACGATGTTAGAAAGCTTTCTTGCTAACAGCAATTTTAAGCTCTGGTTATAACCCATTATATTTTATTATGTGTAAACAAATAACAAATAAGATTAGGAATAAAACTCAAACCCACTCTTCACCTCGATATAACACTCGTTACCGCTTTTCCATGCATTAAAGTACCCCATAACATTTTACGGCGTTTATCCCCAACACTAGCCAAGGGTTGCATGGATATCTATTAAAATACATCATGGAAGGGATAATTACATCGATTAGTATCCCAAACAGTTGTATTATTTATTAGAGTACACATACAATCAGGGTTCCAAAAGGTTCTGGAATTTTGCAACGTGCAAAATCTTACGTAGTGAAATGTTAATGTGGATACTACCGTGATATTTAACTTCATATTATGTAGAAAAGGATCTGTATAGGGCGTTGAAGTGCTATATAAGCAATCCGTTTTTCTGGGGAAGTCAAATACTCGGAAAAATTACATAGTTTGATACATTTAAGAACAATGAAAAGACAAGACGTCTACTGCTGGACATAGATTTCTCCCAAGGTTCGCTAATATAACAATAATTACGTTAATTAAATTAAAACAAATCAACATAAACATAGGGTAGAAATGGAGATACTTGTCATACATCCAATGAGTCCCTGCCAGTGGTCAAAGACATGTTTTCAGCAAAGCAGATTTCCAGACGAGGCTACATTCCATGGTCATCCATTAGTCCAGATCTATCCCCAGTAGACTTCTTTTTATGGGGTTATTTCAAAAATTACATCTACATCAATAAACCAAATACACTACGTCTACTAAAGGAAAATATCAACGAAAAGATGTCAGATCTCACGGTCTCTTTGACGACGAGTATTCGAAAATTTCAGTGCTCACTTAGAAGAGTGCAAACGTTGAAACGGTAGTCATTTAGACGATGTAATTTTTAAAAAATAAATGCTAACTAATTAGCTTTCTTGTAAATAAACAATTTTATAATATATCAAATGGCTTTTTTTACGATTTTTTTTAAGTGTTAACTGATTCGTGGCCCACCCTATATAACTGCCAAGGGTCATTTATTCTATGTACGACTACGTGACTGTTGGCAACTCTCATTAACAATATGTAATTGTTTTCTAAAGGGATAAACGAAGATGCTAAGTTAGAAAAACCGATATAGACAGCTCCAAGAAGTTCGGATGAAGATTGACTTTGGAATGAAAAACGGCATAGATACAAAGGTAGTCAGGAAATTCCAGACCATACTAATATATCCACTAAATAAACGAATTAATGAATAATGTCACGTCATTGAATGCCTTGTATAAAGTCTTACTGAATACTAATAAATCAAATATGGAATAAACTAATAAAAGCTATGAGGTGATTGACCGGGATGTCTACATTATTACCACCAGTATTGCTATATTTAAATATTTATGATTTGAAGTTTCAAATGTTGCCAGGTTTTTATTTTGCGTGTGAGAATTTTCATTGGTAAAGGTCAACGGACATTCATATTACAGACATAGGGACGAATTCTCATCATGCTTGGAAAATTATTTGTCCTCAATATTATAAAGCCTCTATTGTGAAGATTGTTTACTGAGAAAGTATAATATTGAGGTATTTTTATCTATTTAGTCATCTTATATTACAACACTATAGCATATAGCATTATCAGCACATTTAAAGACAGGCTGCGGCAGTATCTTACAGACGTCTGGATGTCGTAATAACAGCTGTTCCCGGATCCCTCCTATGTCAGGCGCAGAGTGGCACACCGTGTGGTTTTAGTCGGTCTGATTCCGACACACCACCCCGCCGTAAAACCCGGTGGGGTGACGACCCGAGGGGGTTGGCACACGTTAAAAAAAAAACTATCTGACAGACGCACAGCAAAAACTGAATATGGTCAATGGCAACACATAATTTATAAAGCGCAAAGCTACCATGCATCGCTTTACGGTCAGTTCAAAAATGCTGACGAGTTGTTCCAGCAATGTTGGGGTATGAGTGGGGTGTGATATATGTAACATAGTGTGTATCTGTTGTTTTTTTTTATTTTATGTGTGTTATTAATGTTATGTTTGCGAAATAAATAAATAAACATTTGGGACATTTGCCACAACGCCATCTAGTCCCAAACTAAGCAAAGCTTGTACTATGGGTACTAGACAATTGATATAAATACGTATTTATTTTTTTGATAAATACACAAATATATATTATACATAGAAAACACCCAAACTCCGAAACAAACATTTGTAGATCATGTAAATATTTGGCCCGACCCGAGAATCGAACCCGAGACCTCAAGCACAGCAGTTGCATATGCTACCACTGCGCCATCGAGGCAGTCATATTTACTTAATAGTAATCATGATCCACAAATAGATAGATGTATAAAATCACTTGGGTCCAATCGAAAAACAGCGTCAGGCTTTCGTCTGACATAATGTTGCATTGGGTCCATTTTTGGCACTACAACATTGTTTTTATATCACCTATTCTTTAAACCACAAGGTGGTCCGATGACCTGGTAAAGGTCGCGGGAAGCTGCTGGATGCGGGCGACACGGGACCGGCTCTAATGGAGAATATTGGGGAAGGCATATGTCCAGCAGTGGACATCTTTTGGCCTAGATAATGATGATGATGATGATTCTTTTTATATTAGTCTTTCTTTCTTTTCTTTCTTTCTTTCATAGCACATGACAGTAACTAAGAGCATAAAACTCATTATTACGTATTATTTTTCTGGTTAAAGACGTCTAGTAACAAAGAAACACGAAAAAAATTAAAGATTCGATTCTCATAAGTAACTCCTTCAAAAGTTTCTTAAAAAATGTCTAACACGCAAACGAGTAACCACAAAACGTGGGCACTAAACCGATTGACGCTCCTACTTCAGTTCTCAGAGAACCCTTTTTAAAAAGCTCCTAAATACTTTGAAAGTACATCCATAAAGTAACTTCAAAACTTATATTAAGTTTCGTAATGAATATTGAATGGAGAAAAGTATATCAACCGCTTATATCCCTCTTAACTTTTAGCGAAGAGAAGCGGCGGCCATTTTAATTTTTATACTAAATCTGGATTACGTTTAGAATTATTTAGGACCATAAAATCTTTAAACAGCCTGATAGATTTGTATTTAATGTGGTCACTAGGTAGTATTATGTGTGGAGGAAGCCATTGTGGCCTCCCCAGGATAGGGTCTGACTAGGCGCGGCGTTGATTCTGGAGGGGACCTGAAATAATATGGTCCGGGTCCCCTTCAGAGAAGGACGCCTGAGGCCGGTTGCTGGGGTGGTTTTTAGTGGAAACATCACATACTCCTGGTTCCTACGTCCCCGAGAAGCCGGAGATCCGAAGGGATTTTCCACCCCGACAACAAAAACTAAAAAAAAAAGACAAAAAAGGTAGTATTATGTGAATTAAGCCAATGCATATTTACTAGTCTATATTTTCTTATCTATAATATAACCCCACTTACAAGGCAAGGTTGTTAAAGTTAAAGAAATCAAATCTTCTACTAGTGAATACGTATGACAGCTTGTATTAGACAGATTGGTAAAGTTTATAGGCTAATCGTTAAGCCTATTTAATAAGCATATTTGGAAATACATAAGTATGATTATTGTACAGATTTTGCCTAGTTTATGATCAGACGGCCATGTGTAAGATGGGTGAGATTATTAGTATCATAGCTTTACTTTTGAATTAATCAAAATCATATCATTGCTGTAACGGCTTAACCTTCCTGCCTATTGCATTTCATTTTTGTGGTTTATTTTCCATTTGTCTATCGTTCGTTCTATCTATATTCTATCATTCGTTTCTTCTGATTCCCTTTCTCACCACATCCTTTCTGAGCTCACCTATCTATTCTTTATTCATCCTTTTTTACAGTATCCGAAGTAAATTTATGCTTCATAAAGCACTGTACAATATACAAACACTGTTCTAACGAGTATCAGGTACACCAGAATTGTTAGAATCTACTTTAGGATAATCCAAACTGCCGCAAACGTACGTGTTTGCAGAGTCGAGTTCAGTCGATAGCAAATATTCGTTTTACAGCCTCACAGCAGGTAATTTAAACAGTTCTCATCGGGTAAGGGGTGCTAAAATGAACGGATTTGCTCTTAAGAATGTTATAGTCTTTGTGGAGAGAATGGGTAAATCTAGAGTGTTGTGGATACTAAGAAATTGCTCAAATAACTTATGAAAATAGATATAAATTGATTATTTGTGTATATCTCTAAAAAATATTATCTTCTCCTGGTCTGTTTAGAATAATTATGATTATTTTTAATATGTATTTATTGAGCAACTGTATAATCAACATGGAAATCATTTTATATAAATACCTTTGATAGAATTTTATTATTAATTGTGGGCGAACACTGACAAGCTGATAAATTTACGTTCGTGTTGTGAGTATCTTCTAAAACACTTTTAAAAAAAAAATTTCCAGACTTGCTGCAAGAAGATCTACCTTCAGTTCACTGTTTCTAAACGAAAAAATATATAAATTAGGAATGGAATTTGCGAGTATATTATTGGTACAAAGTAACTCCATTGCCGATCTGATGCATACTGTAAATAAAAAAAATTACAAGGGCGACGTCTTTGATGAACTTTTTATATCATATATTATATTACAAACCTGCCAAAGTGACTCTTCTCTGCCTGATAGAAAGCATGAATAGAATCCAAGAGTTGTGGTCCTACTACTCATTGCAATCGCAGACAATGCAGTACGGTAATCCACACTATGGCGGCCTAATAAGATGCTTTTTCACGCCTCGTTTGGGGACGTAAAAGGCATGACATTCATCGTGGCATTGTATTGTACACACTTACCACGATAACTGTCACCCTTGCATCAATGGGCCTCCGGTCTTGCACTCACCAACGAAACACGACAGCATGGATGTTGTGGCTTTACGTTGATCTGTGGGAAGGTAGTACTGTCCCCGTCAAGCCAGCCCGTTCGTGCTGAAATCAGCGTGGTTCTACTACTTAAAAATAATAAGCACAATGCTTATTTCGTTATGTTCGACCACTAGACCACAAGTCATCCAGCTGGCAGGAATCCACCTAAAACATTTGTGAAAAAGGCTTTTGAAAAGAAACCTTTCATGATGATAATTCCTGTGTCCTGTACAATAATCACATTCAATATTCCATAATCGTCCAAATTGAACCAGTAATTATCTCGGGTTCGAGTAAATTAATTTCCACGAATTCAGGAATATAGTCCTGTGTAATTGCACCTTGATGATAGATGGTCAATGTAAAGCTATTTTGCAATTAAGGGTAATTTAATCTTGATTTCATTAAGAGGGAGGGTTTGATGGCTTACCAAGTAAAGAACAGTGATACTTACTTTGCTGCTTTCATCTTAATACATATTACCAATGTCTATTTTTTATGGTTTAAGAGCAGACAAACAAGACAAACGAGGTGGTATTTTTTTTAAAAAAATCACACCCATACACAGAACAAATAATAGTCCTGGGCGGGCATCGAACCCTCGAGCTCAGGCTTGGTCATTAACTGCTAGTCCAACAGATCCTTTAAAATGATAAACGATTCTTTCATTGTACTTCGCCGTGTGAGGTTATGGGAGTCTAAATCCCCTCCTGATTTTAGGTGGCTAGGCTCAAAAGACGCCTGATGGAAAGCAGGAATAGAATCTAAGAATTGTGGTCAATATACTCATTGCAAATGCAGACAATGTAGTACGGTGATCCACACTATGTTGGCCTAGTGATATGCTTTTTCACACCTTGGGGACCTGAAAGGTATGACAGTCATTGTAGTAGTGTTAGGCTAACACGGTTACCACAACACGTAATATTTCACCTGAAGTAAGTAAATACCACCGTCCATAGGTTTCTGTGACACAAGAGTCACAAGTGCATTGACACTCTTAAAGCCCTCCCCTGGACTTAGAGATAAAGAACTTGAGCAACGTAATCTACTTCAGTCAGAGAAAAGCAACGAAAAAATTAATCAACACCGGTTTTATATGTGTGTAAGTATGTATATGTGGTATCATGTGTGGTGATGTATTAAGAGTACAGAGTGACACCACCACCATTCATCCCGTGGGAGTCGTAGGAGGCGACTAAGAGAGCAAACTAATCAGGGTAAGCTCTGCAAAGAGAACGAAAACTTGACACTAATCCTATACCAACCAGCTTCACCTTCGTGGACCTTCGTAAGACAAAACCTTTTCTCTAAGGAGATATTTGTGTCCAGCGGTGAACTGTTCAAAGCTTTTCATGATCATGATGTGGTACCCGGTATGAATGTGGTATAGATTATAAGTATGACTCCCCAGCATTAGTTCCACATCTTTATTCAGCTATGTGGGTGCACTATTATTGTTGTAAAATTTCATGGAAACGAACTCTAAGATAAAAAGATGGCAAAATCTTTTTGAGGAGATGTTACTCGTACTGCTGCTATGCCACTCCTGTCTAAGATTTTGCTCGTTTTTCTCATAGATGGCTCATTGTTGAACTACTATTTATACTTATATTTTGTTCTCTCAGGATTCTGTTAGTCCATATTTATCTGTAATTAATTTTGGCCAGACGCGAAACTTCAGAACTGAACTTAAGAATTGTTAAGCTTGTAAATCGGCCTAAGTGGCATGCAATAGCAGAAGCTTAAGTCTAGTAATGGACTGTGATAGGCTGATGATGATGATAATGAAGATTTTTTTTTTCCTTCCAGATCGCTACATAATAGCATGTCACACGACAGACTTCGAGTGTTTCAAGCGTCAGTATAAAGCACTCCGTGACAACGTGCTACTGGGCAATGATAAGCTCGGCATCCCGCTGTACAAGCACTACGTCTTTGAATATGGCAAGAGTACCTGCGTCAAGCTGTCAGGATTGGAAGAGAGCGAGCTCACGGCCATAGCGTACAGATATTTATCACTACTTAACATACACCTTCTACGGTCCACAATGTTTAGGATATTAGGGAATTTCAGTTCAGCCACAGTTTTAGGCGTTAAATTACTCTGTGTTCTCCTAAATCCTAAGATATTTTTTAATCAGGGTTATGAAAACACCACGTTTGGTCACAAGTTTGGAGTGATGCCCTAAGTTTTCGTCAATATCTTGAAGGCAACAAAATATTAATGAAAACAAATTCAAGATAAATAATTTATTTTCTTAATTTTTGTTTCTTAAAAAAGAAACTGCAAACAATACTTACGCATATTGAATTAAAAAAATGGTGGCGGGCGGTTATTGGTCTTTTTTCTACAATCTCATCTTCGAACCCTTGAATTCCACGGTTGTGCCTAATAGTCTACAAACATATTGTCTTAATTTCCAGAATGGGACACTACCCTAATAGATACACCATGACTCTGGAACTGCCTCTAAGAATCCAACAAGTGAAAAATTCCATAACTAAACAATGCGCTAGGCCAGACCGCGGTGAGTACAATTATTTGTAATGTAACCTAAAAATAATTACACAAGTTTGTTCCCTTTGTGCCTTTACGTATAAATTATATTTGTGGTTAGCCTCTTATGAATTTTTTTTTCACAGATTTCGAGAAAATCAAACAGTGTAAAGGTAAATTAAATTTTTTGTTCATATCAAATTCATTATAATAGTTCACAGCAAACTAAACATCTGGTCACTAGTACGAAGGACCTACGATTGTAACAAAATACGACGAAAAAAATTGTTGAAACTAATAATGTCGTATGGTTTTGAAGCAATATTAATTACAAATGTATGAATGAAAAGTTAAGTATTTTATATTTCTCACGTGTTGTTGTCAAAATAAACAATTTTCTTTTTCTTATTCACAAATTCACTAGGTAGTAGAGCCACGCTGATTTCAGCACGAGCGGACGGGCTCGACAGGGGCAGTACTACCCTCCCACAGAAGACCAACCTAAAGCGCCAGCATCTGTGTTGTCGTGTTTCGTTGGTGATTGTGAGACCGAAGGCCCATTGATGCAGGGGTGACAGTTATCGTGGTAAATGTTTAAGCCTTACACTGTCACGATGACTGTCATGCCTTTTACATCCCCAAGCGGGGTGTGACACAGCATCTCACAAGACCGCCATAGTGTGGGTCACGATACTGCATTGTCTGCATTTGCAATGAGTATAGTGACCACAACTCTCGGATTCTATTAATGTTTACCATTAGGCAGAGTAGAGTCACTTTGGCAGGCTCTTAACATAGAAAAAAAAATATAAAAAAATACTCACACACACATGACATATTTACTTCACCAGATATTTCATTTGTCGTATGTCGTACTACGCTATTACGAGAGTATTTCGTTGTGAAATTGTCGCTGTCAATTCTCTCTGCCAACTTATACGTACGCGTTGTACATACTCACACATCCGCGCTCTGATGTGCATATGTATGTATGGTTTTTAAAAGAAAATCAACTGAGGAACACTAACTTGTTAACGGAAGTACGTTAAACTAACACAAAGCCCTTCAATAACAAAGATTTATAAAAAAATACAAAGGGAATCCTAATACGGAAGACAGGTTCCCAACAACCTTAAGTACGTCTTACAGCAAAAGACGAGTAGGGAACTACTCTAACATACTCGTATACACTCGAAGTATTTGTACCTACATACTCGTAATTCAAGTAACTCCCTCGATATTTTTTTTAGGACACAAACACACTAGGAACATTCCAGAGCCGTGGGTAACTTTACAAACATGTATGAAACAGACTCAAAACAACAATTTTTGGACCACACAAAGTGTTGTCTCAATTGGGTTTGAACCCACAACACTCAGCGCAGTGGAAAGCGGCGAGGTGATTGCTTAAATAACCATGCCATCTGTGCCGTAAAAATCTATATATATGTTTATCAACTTGCTGTTATCTCGAGAACTACTGAGCCGATATGTGTCATGCGTTTCTTAAAAATTAAGTGCATGTTGTTTTAATATAAGTAATATTTATTTATCGTTATCTGTATTTTCAGGTGCCATGATGAGGTTTAGTGGGAACGGTAAGATACTGATCAAAATTACATACATAAATATATTATATATTATCATCTTTGACAGAATTCTCGTTGGCACAAAAAATTAAAGAATAGTTTCACATTTATCAAGACATTTCCTGCGGTTGCGTTCGCGTGTTCATTTCACCTTACATACAACCATGCCCCTTTTATTTTACCTCTTTAAGGGTGTAATTTCAGAAATTCTTACTTAGTTGGTACTTCAACGTAAAAATAAATAAATATTTCGGACATTTGACACACAACGTCATCTAGTTTCAAACTAAGCAGAGCTTGTGCTATGATAACTAGACTGACTGATAAAATACTTATTAACTTTTCTTGTAAATACATACATATTACACATATAAAACACTCAAACTTGGAAACAAATATACCCTATAAACATTTGCTCCGACCCGGGAATCGAACCCGAGACCTCAAGCACAGCAGTCGCATTCACTACCACTGCGCTACCAAAAAGCATCAGTTACCTAAATTTCAAGTTTGCAACCCCAGCGATTAAGGCTCTGCGTTTATGAATCAGTTAATCAAAGCTACTAATTTTCTATATAAACTCTAAGTACATTGTTAACTCAAATAACAATAAAAATATAAATTTTAATTCAACCCTCAGACGAAGACAAGTATGTGCTATTATGCGTAAATAACAAGCCCTATTCATATCTGCTCCCTCACATTGAGAGTACTAATCCTACACGGAGGGTTCATGGTTGGCCCTCGAGGACAAAGGTGGGTAAACAATAGGATCTGGCTAAGAGGTGTATTGAATATCCAAGTTCAAGCATCAAGCGGTGTTGTATAGTCAGCTTTTAAAGTATTCAGCACATAAAAGTGGCTAATCTCATCTTTTACATGCTACTTTATTCTGAGATTTGATCATAGGTGATATCAAAGGACAGTCTCGATCGAAGGGTAAAAACTAGTGTTAAGTAGGGTGCATAAGGTTCCCACCAAGAACCTAAAACCTCAAGTCAACTTCACCTGCAAGTGGTGCACTTGCTGATAGACAAACGAGTTTCTGGCAATCAAAACACCCTGATTAGCGTCGTTAGGCTTGCCACTTACCACGTGGGACCAAAACACTGACGAAAATTGGGGCTGAATATGCCTCTGCCCATCCTTGCGGGGAAACTGACGTGATTTTGTGTACGTATGTAGGTAACAATAAAAAAAAAATATTTTCACACATCTCACACACGGCAGTCTTATCCCAAATCAGGCAGAACTTGCGCTATGGCAAACAGTCTGCTGATATACATACTTATATATGTATTTCTAAATATAAACATACAATAGATAAATTACACCGAGACAGAAAATAATATAGTGCTGATGACACAAATATTTGTCCTGGGTGGACATCGAACCCACGACCACTGACTTAGCAGTCAGCGTCACCAACCTCTAGCCCAACAGGTCCGTCAAAATGATCAATGATTCTTTCATTGTACTTCGCCGGGTGAGGTTATAGGAGTCCAAATCCCCTCCTTATGATTCTATGTGGAGAGACTCAAAGAGTCGTAATGCACATGATTTTAGAGCCTGCCAAAGTGACTCTACTCTGCCTGATGGAAAGTGTGAATAGAATCCAAGAGTTTCGAGCACCATACTCATTACGAATACCGTCAATGTAGTATGGTGATCCCCGCTATGGTGGTTTAGAGAGATGTTTTATCACGGCCTGCCTGGGGACGTAAAAGGCATGACAGTCATTTTTGCAGTGTAAAGCTTACACAGCTACGATAACAATCACGCCTGCATCAATATTTTAGGAATTTAATAATAGATATGTTAAATATCTGTGTTGTCAAATGTGTTAAACTGATTTCTAGAAGACATTATTGATAAATTGTTATTATCCAGAAACATAAATAAATCCCGCAGTCTTAACGATATTTCTAAATTTGAGGGTAGTTATAAATTGTTGATGTACCTAGTCTTGCCATAAATATTGTAATAAAGAAAAAAGAAAATTGTTAACTGCAAATAACATTTATTACTTTTACAGTGTGTCAGTTTAATACATAAATATAAAACAATTAAAAATATAAAAAGCTTATTCGAAGTGGTCTCCATTGGCTGCAATACAGTCCTTTAAACGATGAGGCCAGTTATCAATAGAAGCACGCACTCTTTCCATGGGAAAATTCTTCACTGCCAATCGTATAGATTGTTTTAGGGACTCCAAATTATCATGGCGTTTAGAGCAAGCTGTACTCTCTAAAACTGACCACAAATCATAATCCAGCGGATTAAGATCGGGACTAGACGACGGCCAGTCTTCAGCTCTGATGAAGTCCGAAACGTTCGATTCCAACCAAGACTGCGTGGACCGAGCTTTATGACCCGGCGCCGAGTCTTGCTGGAAGGACCATACTTGGTTATTGAACATGGTGATGTTAAGGGGCTTAACTACCTTCTCAAGAATGGTATCTTGATACACTTGTGCCGATGTTTTGATACCTTTTTCACAAAAATATGGCTCAGTCACTCCTTCATAGCTAACACCCCACCAAACCATCACTGAAGTCGGATAATGTCCACGTTGCACTCTGTCGACTAATTGGGAAGCTTCCTTAGAGCTTTGAGCATAAATACGGTCATTTTGTTTGTTAAAATGTTGCTCAATTGTAAAAATTTTCTCATCCGTAAACAAAATTTTTCTGTGACCTCCCTTTGCGTACCGCTTCAGTAGTTGTTTCGATTTTACCACCCTATTCTTCTTTAAATTATCAGTTAAGAAATGGCCAGTGCGTCTCTTATAGGCTGCAAGTCCTAAGTCATCTTTTAAAATACGCGACATGGTTCTAGGTGCTATCTTCATTTCCCGAGATAAAATCTTTTGCTTTCGGACAGGATTTCTTCGAATTCTTTCCCTTACTGCTTTGACCACCTTTTTCGTACGAACACTACGTGGACGGCCAGATCTTTTTCTGTCACAAACAGAGGAGGTCTCATTGTACCTATTAATAGCCCGGTACACAAACATTTTACTAATACCAAGTGTATGGAGAGTTTTAAAAATTGCATTTGGCTCCATACCTACTTTGTGTAATGCTATCACAGCGATTCGGTTCTCTTTATCACCCCACACCATTTTAATATCGCAAAATATTTTACAATGTATTGGCGCCAAAATGAGAAAACACAATGAACAATCGTATAAAAATGACAGATTCGAAATTCAAATGTAATATTTTTTTATAATTAAGTGTAACAGTATTTATGGCCAGACTAAGTATATATGACGGCGGATAGATCTAGTGGTTGGAGACCCTGACAGATACTTATGTGATAAACGCGATCATTTGTTCTGTCTGGGTGCGGATAATCTATAGTACGTATGTATTTGGCAGTGCTTAAGTACGCTACGCTTAAGTGTACAGTAAGCTTGAAATTAGTTAGCCGTGTGTCAAAAGTATATGGTTATTATTGTTAAGTAGCTTTTTGGTTATTTTATTAAATAACGGCGACTTATCCACCACTTGTAAGTTTTAGATAGGTTTTGTGATTCATCACCATCATCATCACCTTTTTACAGTCCACTGCTGGGCATAGGCCTCTCCTTAGCACGGAGGTTTTGGCCTACTATACCACGCTGACCAGATGGGTTAGAATAGGGTTTGTTTCAAGTTTTCCTTCTCTTTGTAATGATATTTTCTTGAATAGTTTCTTCCCTTAGTCGCCGCTTACGACACCCACGGGATGAATAGGGGTGGTAACACTCAGTGTTTGAAAAAAAAAACCTCTAATTCGGTTTATGTACGTGTGTAGGAACATAATCAATATTTTAATATACCTTTTTCTAGCGACTGTGGAAATATCGTTCCCATTCAAGCTGAGAAAGAAGAAAAAAGAAGTATACCTGAAACTAGAGGACGAAGATCTTGATGTCATCTTGGATATTCCAGATCTCAGCCATTTTGACATGACCAGTGAAGTTGAATGTAAGATTTATCATATACCAGCCAACATAGCAGTTCCACCCATTCTAAGAGTTGTAATATGTTTTTGCGTACAACGAAACGTTCAAAAAAAAAGTTGTCATTAATTTTTAAGTTATCTCCTGGATTAAGTAACGTATTTTGTATCTGCCACAGTACCCTTACAATAAAATCTACAAAATACCGAGGGTAGTACTTAGTCTGGCCATAAATACTGTTACACTTAATTATAAAAAAATATTACATTTGAATTTCGAATCTGTCATTTTTATACGATTGTTCATTGTGTTTTCTCATTTTGGCGCCAATACATTGTAAAATATTTTGCGATATTAAAATGGTGTGGGGTGATAAAGAGAACCGAATCGCTGTGATAGCATTACACAAAGTAGGTATGGAGCCAAATGCAATTTTTAAAACTCTCCATACACTTGGTATTAGTAAAATGTTTGTGTACCGGGCTATTAATAGGTACAATGAGACCTCCTCTGTTTGTGACAGAAAAAGATCTGGCCGTCCACGTAGTGTTCGTACGAAAAAGGTGGTCAAAGCAGTAAGGGAAAGAATTCGAAGAAATCCTGTCCGAAAGCAAAAGATTTTATCTCGGGAAATGAAGATAGCACCTAGAACCATGTCGCGTATTTTAAAAGATGACTTAGGACTTGCAGCCTATAAGAGACGCACTGGCCATTTCTTAACTGATAATTTAAAGAAGAATAGGGTGGTAAAATCGAAACAACTACTGAAGCGGTACGCAAAGGGAGGTCACAGAAAAATTTTGTTTACGGATGAGAAAATTTTTACAATTGAGCAACATTTTAACAAACAAAATGACCGTATTTATGCTCAAAGCTCTAAGGAAGCTTCCCAATTAGTCGACAGAGTGCAACGTGGACATTATCCGACTTCAGTGATGGTTTGGTGGGGTGTTAGCTATGAAGGAGTGACTGAGCCATATTTTTGTGAAAAAGGTATCAAAACATCGGCACAAGTGTATCAAGATACCATTCTTGAGAAGGTAGTTAAGCCCCTTAACATCACCATGTTCAATAACCAAGTATGGTCCTTCCAGCAAGACTCGGCGCCGGGTCATAAAGCTCGGTCCACGCAGTCTTGGTTGGAATCGAACGTTTCGGACTTCATCAGAGCTGAAGACTGGCCGTCGTCTAGTCCCGATCTTAATCCGCTGGATTATGATTTGTGGTCAGTTTTAGAGAGTACAGCTTGCTCTAAACGCCATGATAATTTGGAGTCCCTAAAACAATCTATACGATTGGCAGTGAAGAATTTTCCCATGGAAAGAGTGCGTGCTTCTATTGATAACTGGCCTCATCGTTTAAAGGACTGTATTGCAGCCAATGGAGACCACTTCGAATAAGCTTTTTATATTTTTAATTGTTTTATATTTATGTATTAAACTGACACACTGTAAAAGTAATAAATGTTATTTGCAGTTAACAATTTTCTTTTTTCTTTATTACAATATTTATGGCAAGACTAGGTATAGATGCCTATCGTAGTTCTAGCATCTCATGAGCTCACTCAGGGGGAGGAATTTAGAAATTGTGTTTTTTTTTTATACCACGACGGTGGCAAACAAGCATACGGCCCGCCTGATGGTAAGCGGTTACCGCAGCCTATGGACGCCTGCGGCACCAGGGGCATCACGTGCGCGTTGCCGAACCTTCAAAAACCTATTTACCCCCTTCTTGAAGAACTTCATACTGTAGTTCCCAGGGAAAGCCTCGGCAGGGAGCTCATTCCATAATAGGATTGTTCGCGGGAGAAAATTTCTCTGGAACCGCACTGTGCGCGACCATTTAGGTTCCAAGGTGGTAGGTAGGTGTATTCAGCTTACCTCCTCGCGTATATATTTACAGAAGTATTTAAAGTCACGTTACGACTTGTTTTACATCATATAGGCTTACCTAATTTGTATAGTATATCGCTGAAACAGAGCATTGAACTCGTCTTAAGAGATGTTTGACTTTCAACATTCCCCCTCCTGGATTGGGCCTGTAAAGTTGACCTGTAATCTCAAGCGCACATCAACATCATCATCATCAATAGCCTTTAGCAGTCCACCACTGGGCATATGCTTATGTTGAAGAAGGAGGGTTAGTGAAGGATTTCTTTGAAGTTTTCCTTTCTCTCTGTAGTGATGTTGCCCTGTTTAGTATCCTCGCTTAGTCGCCTCTTACAACACCCACGGGAGCAATTGGTGCATTGTTGTTTTTCTAGGAGAGTAGAGGATCAGAACCCATTACACTATGTGTCACTACTGGTATTCAAGTGTTTATATATTTCTTCCCATTTCGCTGTTCTATATAAACACATATATGTGTTATAAGAAGACTGTTTATAATAATTGTCTGATTTGTTTCCTTAGCTAAGCTATTCGAGTGGTCGGAGTGGGCTTACGAAGTGGTCCAACACGTGGATGCTGCTCAAAATTTTGCCTTACCTTACACCAGCCAGATGAGAACGCTTATGGAGCGTGTACCACTGCGCAGGTATGATTGACGAAATTATTTTAAAATATCGGTGACTTTTGAGTGAATATGTCTTCAAATGAGACTTGTAAAGATTAATTCATCTTATTGGTACATATGTTATCCTAAAACAAACTTTCAGCAGTATTACAATGTGAAACTGTTTATCACCAACATAGAAGCCATGTAAATTAATGACTTCTATTCAGTTCAGTGCTTTCCAGCCGGTTTTTACGATCAGTTAAATTGTTATTTTGCCAATTTAATTGCCGTATCGTGAATCTATAATCACAAGAGCCAGTCAGTTGATACTTTTACGAACCGTCTCGTTCCGAATGCGAAATTTGCCAGACTTTACGTTGTTACTTAACTATCTTCGTTTGATCGTTGAACCCAAAATTAATTTAACTAATTTTGAAATGCCTTTGTTTTAGATTCCTGATGTTATATCCGGAGGAGGATTTCATAGATGCACGATTTAGTTTTAAAAATGAAGTTTAAAATAACAACAAGGTATAAATAAGTTACTTTTTTAACACTCAACGTACAACTGAAAAGCGATCATACATGCATGAGATTAGTGGCCAATGTCACTTGTCACAATGTGTGTATATTTATTTTAAACGTTCTGCATTTTACACTGCATGAGTCGGACTTAATCAGTTACCTTAGGCCTTTTACAGAAAGGGTAGCGTAAAAGGTAAAATTTTAGTGACAGTCAAAAGCTGTGTATGAAATGTGTGAGAATGTTAGATTATTATTAACTAAAACTTGTAAGATATTAAATAAATATCACGGTGAGGGTCCCTAAGCTGTACCTTATTAAATTTGGTAAGCAATAATTTCAAATTTTGAGCATTTTGTAACCACTATTACTGAGAATAACTGACTGTATTTAACAAAATACTCTATTAAGAAGAACACGTCGAAAAACCCCACATTGTGTAACCTTATAATTCCAATATTTTATAATTCTATTACTGGAGTAGCAAGGCTCGATTCATTAAGAAAATAACATTTTGTTTCCATATTTAATTTTATCGCGCTAACCGTTGTGGAAAATATTAAGAGTACCTAAAGTTAAAGGAATTAACCTTTCTTAGCGGACTTTGTAGCTGATTTGTTATGACATTTTACCTACTAATAATAATTCGTTTTACGTACTTTTTAGTTTTCTTTTTTTAGAATAATTGCAGACATTTTTAGAATAATTTAATTTGGGATAAATCTCATCATAGCAATGGATATGGCCATTGGCTATAATTGTTAATGATGCTTTTAAGAATAAAGATTGGTGCTATATCATACTTATCCAGACAGTTAGTCAAAAGTGCGTTCAATTAAACTGATAGTAGGCAAGTAAACTATATATAACTGGCCAAATTATCCACGAGACTTGTAGGCTTTCAGACAAGATGGGATAACAGCTTATTATTCTCTTAAAAATACTCTTACTTCCATATTTTTGAGAAGAACTGCCATAATAGTTTGGTTTAGAATAACGATTAACTAACTTTCTTCAAAAGTTGACAGTTTTGATAAGTTTCAGAAACCATTCAATTCTTACGTAACGACTCAAATATTTTTCAATTTAAGAGTCTACCGAAATTACTCTACTCTGCCTGATGGAAAGCATAAATAAAATCCAAAAGTTGTGGTCGTTGCGAATGCAGACAATGCAGTATGGCGACACACACTGTGGTGGCATAGTAAGATGCTTTTTTACGCCTCCTGCCGTGGCAGTGTAAAGTACACGCACTTAATATGATAGCTATCACACCTGCGTCAATGCGCCACCGGTCTCACACTCACCAATAAAACATGACAGCACGAATGCTGTCGCTTTAGGTTGATTTTTGTGAGAGGGTAGTACTGTCCCGGTCGAGCCGGCCTGTTCGTGCCGAAATTAGCATGGCTCTATAACCAATGGCTCTGCTACCAATGTAGAATAGATACATTAGTCATAGAAAGACGTGTGTGTGTAGAGAAACATATATATATTTAGATAGGAGTTTTGTTGAAATCGTTCCTTTTACTGTAAAATTTTGGAGTCTAAATTGTCTGAAATACACAGAGACTTACAAAAACATAAATAAAATGCACAATGGGTCTGGGCGATGTGTGATATTTACCGGACAATCTTGGGTACCATTAAAATCATAAATACCTTTATATTATAAATATTATCGTACTGTAATTTGATCAATAAATTATTACATGTCATTAAATGATGAGTATATCTTGATAACATGGACTAAGGATTCCACTTTAAAAAAATAAAATTAAAGGTTTTTATGAAGTTAATAAGTCCTTAGTAGTTTTAAGGAGGGTGCTATTAGAAGAAAATCCATAGGAATACTGTTATGTTAATGGCGTAGCACTTTGTTAATGTATTGTTTGTTATCATAAATTTTACGCAATGTTATAAATAAAACAAAATAAAAAGAACAACAACATGGTACTGTTTTTTTAGGGGCAGTTTCGAATAATACTAAATTATTTTTATACACGTAGTCAACTTATGAAATCATTAACCGAATGGTAGATATTTGTAACATTTTTATAAGATGTTCTCAAGAAAACTCAATGCGCGATACAGCATTATTAGTTGTTGTATACTTCAATTTATCTCTGCTAGATGGCGTTAAAACAAATTTTTGCTGTATTTAGACGATGTTTTTCTCGAAACACTAGTGACGTTTCCAGTTGTCCACCTTCTATCTTTACTTAAACCCGCTATCGACTCTCAAAAGATAGATTATTGACAGCTCCATTTGCCAGATATGGAGAATAGACAGCTTCAAATTCCATTTTTCCTCAAACTCAATATAATTCTAGCGACTTATCAGATCATAAACAACACTACGCCAGAATTTCAACCAAGCAGAACAGAGATTAGAAATTCACAGTGTTTATAAACCATTTTAAATTATCCACCTTGATAATTTATCTGCGTCACTGCTGTTGGTTAAAAACCGGACGAAAAAAAAACCTATAACATTAATCCCTAAGCGAAATTTGAGGGTGTCGAGAAAAATTGACTAAAGCCGCATTCTAAGGGATGAAATTTAAACAGTCATGCTGTTTTTCTATGTAAATGTTGGTGAATTATAAATTGTGACGTGATGGCTTTTAGGACAGGTCCTCACACTTCGCTGATTTAAAAATATTTCATTATATTTGATAATATAAAAATAATAAAACATTGCTTCTGTATGTGAGAGAATTTAATATAAAAGGTTCATTATTGAATTTCAAAGGAAAATATATTTACAACTTACCTGTTTTGAGAATAAATACTCCTCCAATAAGCGCACTTACCTATAAAAAAAAATGAAATAAGATTAAACACAATTATTTTCCACAATTCACAACTTTTTGAATCGAAAATTCTTAATAAAATTCAATTAACTCGCTAACTTTATTGGCTGCCCAAGTCTACTAAACTTAAAGTATTACATAGCTACTGCGGTATAGGAAGTGTTGTATCTAACATCCTTCCAAGATATGGATAGAAAAAGTGGTAATAACGACCAAATAGCTGTATAAAAAATAATTTAAGATAGACATGACTTCAAAACGAAAAAGTGAAAATTCCCGGACACGTCCCAAGACACGTTGAACACGAATATTCCATTTATTCAAATATGACAGTCACAAATGATAAAGTACATCCAAAATTACATCTTCGAGACATCAAATTACGTTTCACATTTTCGTTCACATCCGTTGGGTGAATAAGGAGAGCAGCTTTCCCTCTCTCAAATTGCCCGAAAACACATATGCCAGCACACAAACACCTTTAATTTACCGCATCATTAAACCTTGAATTTCTTTCATTAGGAGTTATTTCGAAGCTTTTTACTGTTGGTTAAAGCTCCAGGGATGGGACAAATGGGCATAGGACCATTTTATGAACTGTGAGTGGCGTAAAATATAAACGAACAGCGAAAACCATATTCACAGACCGCATAAAAGTTGTGTATATTGAGGCAGTTGTAAGAAAGAACTTCCTGCGAGACAGCGATTGTGGCGAATGAAAACATGTAACAAATAATTAATAACAAAACACTAACAAATAACAAAACACCAATAGAATCGATACCTATTGGAACCAACATATCCTAAAGTGGAGACCAGAAATCGCTAAAAAAAAAGATAGAGATCGAGTGACTACTGTGTCACAGGACTTGGTGCTATGGTGTATGTGTCGACTTCCAGATACAGCGCAATAAAATATATGACAGTGTCATCAACCAAAGACACATTGAACTACGGAGTTCTGCGGAGAAATTCTCGCGCCGATTAGCACCCAACTTCTTAACATCAACCGTTTGGTATGGCCTGCTAGGTATGATCACCGCGCCTGGTCGGAGGATCCTATGTGTTGGAGTGACATGACACCCGTTCTTCCACAGTGTATATTGCGAACACCTATATACAGTATGGCAACACCGCCGTAAACTGATTGGAAGTGAAACAATGACCACAAAGAAATAAAGTACACTGTCTATTAGACCACACTATGGCTGACGGATAAAGAATACATAGTGTTACCACCCCTATTCATCCCGTGGGTGACGTAACAGGCGACTAAGGGACCAAGTATACAAAACAACATCATTACAAAGAGAAGGAAAACATGAAACAAACCTTATTCCAACTCGTCTGGCCAGCATAAAATAGTAGGCTAAAACCTCCTTGCTGAGGAGAGGCCTATATCCAGCAGTGGACTGTAAAAGACTGTTGATATTGATGTTGTTTGTTGATGGCTCACCAGGTGTTGCTAACAGCAAATGCGTTAAGAGAAAAGATACTCAGACTCATATAAATACATTATAAACATACATTTCATTTCATAAAATACTAAAGTCGATAAATTGTTGAATATAAAAACCTTATTAATCCTCTTTCACGTTCAGGCATGATTCGTGTATGTATCTATGTGTCAGTGTCAGTTATTTATCATACAATTTTATAGTTAAGACAAATATAAAACTAATATTTCGATATAAACCAAACAATATATTCAATTTGACCTTTCTCAAATGAGTAACAAAAGGACCACTCACACAACAAACGTTTTCCTAATATTCTATTACAAAACGTTTGTATAACCCGACCTTTGGTCATTTAAGTAATTCTAACACGTGGGTACATTCAACTAACATTACGGTTCGTGTATCAAATTAAATAAACTAATCCTAAACAAATAGAGTAACTAAACGAACATCAAAACATGTCCCAAAAACATACATCGTTTGTAACTTGACACAAAACCCTTGGAATTCTTTTAACCTTTTATATTACTAGTCTTCGTGTAATAATTAAGAAGACAGAGTATTATCACCTTTATTCTTCCCATGGGTGTTGTAAAAGGCGACTATGGGAACTAAATACACAAGACAACATCACTGCAAAGGGAAGGAAAACTGGAAACAAATCATCTTTTTTTTTTTAACGTGTGTAAACCCCCTCGGGCCGTCACCCCACCGGGGTGTACGGCGGGGTGGTGTGTCGGAATCGGACCGACTAAAACCACACGGTGTGCCACTCTGCGCCTGAGATAGGAGGGATCCGAGAACCGCTGCTATTACGACATCCAGATCTTTCCTAGCGCCTGCCCGCTACTGCGGGCACCATCTATGGGTAAACTCTCTAATTTAGGCGACGTACGGCACATGTAGACGTCGCCTCCTCGCGGCTGGCCATTGTAGCGGATGGAGGGAAAAACCCGTCCCATCTACCTGCGGCCACACTCAAGGCGGCATGAGGCGCTGGTATGCGCGCCTCCGCCGCCCGGCTCGCTGGCGGCGAATTGAGTTCGACCCGTCTGGCCAGCGTGGCATAATAGGACAAAACCTCCTTGCTAAGGAGAAGCCTATGTCCAGCAGTGGACTGTTAAATCCTGTCGATGATGATATTGTTTACTTTAATTCAGTTTACGACAGAAAGTTGGGTCATTATGTTTTAAATTTACAGCGCCATTTTATGATTGGTGCGCAGCCAGAGTTATTGCCGAATAAATTGTGATTGTAACTTAGACTGAACTTTAATTGTCAGTATTTCCATCACTTGGAGAACTCTCCTAAAGGTTGTATTCAAATTTTATGGACGCAATGTGGTCGTTACGCCGAACGACACGTGGAA
Organism: Hypercompe scribonia; assembly: GCA_949316085.1. Classification (NCBI taxonomy): domain Eukaryota; kingdom Metazoa; phylum Arthropoda; class Insecta; order Lepidoptera; family Erebidae; genus Hypercompe; species Hypercompe scribonia. The sequence continues at coordinate 21,398,702 of OX438980.1, read as the reverse complement.
GACAATTGGGTGTAATTGGAAAATTAAAATAACGATGGTAATGACAAACGAAAGCTTTATAGAGGAAATGAGTGAGCTTAGTAAAAACTGACGGAAAGCGTGAGTATATTGTTTTGCTTACATGAAGCATCTGTAGAGATATTGGGCCCTCAGAGGTGTGAAAATTTTGGTGGTATATTACAGTTTCAACTTTTATGGAAAATATATGGCATAATTTAAAAATTAATAATTGGATTTTGATTGGTGCTTATACTAACAGAATTATATAAAAAGTATGTTGTTGTATTACAAAAATAGCTAAGGATTTCAATTAAACGAAAGATTTTCATAGTTTCGGTGTAATACAAAGAAAATATCATAGTTTATAAACATTCTATACTAAAACAAATCTCGTACCTGAGTTAAAACCGACGAGCTGTGTTAAATTAAAAAAAATACAGAATCAAATTTTTGAATAAGAGGTTTGATAAATAAAAGTAATTTGATTTGAATGTATAAATAAATATTTCGGACATCTCACACACAACGCCATCTAGTTTCAATGTAAGCAGAGCTTGTACTACTAGACTACTACACTGGCTGATAGCATACTTACATACATAAATATTATACATAGAAAACACTCAAACTCCGCCACAAATATTTGCACATCATGCAAACTTTTAGTCCGACCCGGAAATCGAACCTGAGACCTCAAGCATAGCAGTCGCATTCGCTTCCATTGTGCCACCGAGGCAGTCAAATAGGAATAAATATGAATCAATAACATTCATAAAAAAAGGGGCTACCAAAAGCGTTTCAGTAAAAAAAATGATAAGATGTTATGTGTGGTGGTTATGTATTTAAGCTTTAAAGACAATGATTTAAGTGTAGTTTTTTTTTCTATAGCAAGAGTCTGCCAAAGTGACTCTACTCTACCTGATGGAAAGCATGAACAGAATCCAAGAGTTGTGGTCACCATACTCATTGAAAATGCAGACAATGTTGTATGTTGACCCACACCATGGCGATCTTGTGAGATGCTTTTTCACACCTTGCTTGGGGACGTAAAAGGCATGACAGTCATCGTAACAGTGTAAGGCTTACACAATTACCACGATAACTGTCACCCCTGCATCAATGGGCCTCCGCTCTCACACTCACCAATGAAACACGACAATACGGATGTGGTTATTAAATTCTGCCGATTTTTCTACTACAACAATACTTATTCCACTGGTAACAAGAATATTGTCTAATATTCAATAATATTTAAATATTTTTGAGTGGTATTTTCATGATTTCTCGGTGTCTGCAGACAACGGAGGGTATTTAATTGTACTTTGCTTTTATCGTCGCTTCTAAAACTCGCAAGTGATATAAAAGTTTTTAAACTTAGCGAGAGATTTTACTAATATTCATGCTAAAGATTTGCCGCGAAGGTCGTTGAGATTTTTATATTCTCAAAGATTAAGGTCCACAGTTCCAGTTCACGTTCAACAGGTAGACGGAGAAGTTTTTTAAGTATGTTTTACTAGGTTCGAAGTCGCGGTGGACAACCAAAGCGGGCATCCAAGAACCTGGATATGATACTTCCACTAAAAACCACTCCGAACTTCTGATATCTGAGGAGCGTTTGAACCATACGATTGGAACTCCTCGTAGATTACATCCTATTAATCGAGTACCTCAATTTTTTTTTTATTAAATAGTAAGAATTGTAAACACATATATCCTTTACCTGCCTTTGGGATTAACTTAGACGATTAAATTGAGTTAAACGCCTGTATATTTAGGAAAGGAGAATAATCATGTTTGGTGCCGCTGTAAAATTAGTTTTCCATCATGATTTTAACAATTTCTGTTTCTATTTTATAAAAATCCATTCATCGACTAGCAAGTCCGTTTCTCAGGTAGTAGAGCCACGCTGATTTCAGCACAAGCGGGCCGGCTCGACCGAGGCAGTACTACCCTCCCACATAAGACTAACCTAAAGCGCCAGCATCTGTGCTGTCGTGTTTCGATGGGGAATGTGAGACCGGAGGCCCATTGATGCAGGGGTGACAGTTATTGTGGTAACTGTGTAAGCCTTACACTGTCACAATGACTGTCTTGCCTTTTACGTCCCCAAGCGGGGTATGACAAAGCATCTCACTAGGCCGCCATAGTGTGGGTCACCATACTGCACTGTCTGCATTTGTAATGAGTATGGTGACCACAACTCTTGGAATCTATTCATACTTTCCATCAGGCAGAGTAGAGCCACTTTGGCAGGCTCTCAACAAAGATCTCAACAAAGTTAGGAGAATTCAAAGATGGTGGTTTTGTTTAGTTTCCTTTTGCTACAATAGTGTAGGCAGCAATACGAGCACGTTTTAGAATCCATCATCTCCATCAGCATCAACAGCCTACAAACGTCCACTGCTGGGCATATCTCTCCTTAGCAAGGAGGTTTTAACCTTTTATACCACACTGGCCACACGGGTTGGTATAGCGTTTGCTTCAATTCCTTCTCTTTGTAGTGATGTTGGCCTGTGCAGTTTGTTCCCTGAATCATCTCTCATGAGACCCCGAGACAAACAGAGACAGTGACACTCCATAGTCTCTTAGTACTTCTTTACACGGGTAGTTATTTACTTCAGTCATAAGCTTTTGCTAACAATTAATGAAAATATAACGTTAAATACACACAAAAAATGAAGTTAGAAATCTTGTCCTTTTCTTTTCGAAGTCGAAAAATAATGGGTAAGAACATTACAATATTATATTACTTAGATGCTAACGAATAGCAAGAAATATCTGTTATTTATATGTAGTATAAGGTTCATAACTGCTCAGCCCTTCTTGGACAAAGTCTGGGTTCCTACAATTGTTGAGGTATGTTATGCGCAACATGCTTTTGGAGACTCGAGATGACAACAAAACTAAGTTTTGACAAAATACTTCAAATTCTGCATACATAGTACAAACACAGTAGTGAATACTGGCATCTCTAAATACGTGAGTGTTGCTAGTGCTCTAGGGATGTAACCGAAACCTGGAATTTTAACTGCAATTTTTTTTTTAGGTATCGGACTCATAATGTCTTCTAGCTCCAAACTAAACAGCTTATACAACTAGCTGCAGGTACTTATAAAGCACAGCTAGATTGACTTACAGAATACTTGTATGTATATATATACACTACTAGAAAAAATTAAAGGATCAAAAAAAAATTCCAAATTTTTGGGCAGTTTTCAACAGGCCGTAACTTCGAGAGAAATAGTCTTACAGAAAATAAAAAAAAAGAAAATTGTAGCTCCAAGTGTCTAGTTTTTGGATTTGAATTTTAAAATTTTATAGCCTCCGCGGTTTTTGTATAATCGTAGAAAAACCAGCAACAAAAAAATTTTTAAATTTTTTTAGTTTTTTTTTTTGGTCTACGGACGTGGAAAAAATTTTTTTAGCTTAACCACTATAAAGATCGGATAGCTTGTTTACTTAGCTTTAATTTGTTTTCTTATACACTCTGATACGCCCACTTCTCGCCCAGATATCGGTTTTCAAATGGAAAAAGATCTTTTTGTCTTTGATTATCGATATCTCAGCAACCAATGATTGCACAGAAATTTAAAGGTAGGTTTCAGGAACATAAATAAATGTTGCTTAACAACTGGCCATTGTTTTTTCGAAAAAAATTTTTTTCTTTTTGTCACATGAATTTGAAAATGCAACACAAAAAGGGCTTTTGGTGGTTTTTTGGAAAATCAAGCGCTGGATCGAAAATACTGAGGAAACTACTAATGTTAAGTGTGCCTTTTACAGTTCAATATGTCCACAAAAACCCTATAAAAAACCAAATTAATCTAGCTAGCTGTGTTTTTGTTTCACTCGATTGAATTTTTGAAAAAATGAAAGGATCACGTTTTTTGCTCTGAATGCTCATAATTTTTAAAATGAGAGAAAAAAACTTGTTTTTCCGAGCTTTCCCCACATTTTTGTTCCAGAAAGTGCTTAAATTGAAAAAAAAGGAAATTCAATTCAATTCCGTCTGCATTAACATGGCTGAACGTTTGAAAGCCGTTATTGAAAACAGAGGTGGTAACATCCCGTATTAAATAAACAAAAATCTTCGGAACATGATTTTGGAGGCATTAAATACGGTGGAACTGACGAGCCACCGGTTCTCAATTCTCCTGAAATACTACACACACACACACACACACACACACATACATACACACACACACACACACACAGAAGCGTAAATTCTTCGACCGCGCTACCTCCACGTGGTACGTTTTGGATAGCGCTAATACCGGCGATAATTATAATAATTTTATTAAACTTCTCAAAAGATTTTTTTTTTTATTTGAATTTCCTTTTTTTTCAATTTAAGCACTTTCTGGAACAAAAATGTGGGGAAAGCTCGGAAAAACAAGTTTTTTTCTCTCATTTTAAAAATTATGAGCATTCAGAGCAAAAAACGTGATCCTTTCATTTTTTCAAAAATTCGATCGAGTGAAACAAAAACACAGCTAGCTAGATTAATTTGGTTTTTTGTGGGGTTTTTGTGGACATATTGAACTGTAAAAGGCACACTTAACATTAGTGGTTTCCTCAGTATTTTCGATCCAGCGCTTGATTTTCCAAAAAACCACCAAAAGCCCTTTTTTTGTTGCATTTTCAAATTCATGTGACAAAAAGAAAAAAATTTTTTTCGAAAAAACAATGGCCAGTTGTTAAGCAACATTTATTTATGTTCCTGAAACCTACCTTTAAATTTCTGTGCAATCATTGGTTGCTGAGATATCGATAATCAAAGACAAAAGGATCTTTTTCCATTTGAAAACCGATATCTGGGCGAGAAGTGGGCGTATCAGAGTGTATAAGAAAACATATTAAAGCTAAGTAAACAAGCTATCCAATCTTTATAGTGGTTAAGCTAAAAAAATTTTTTCCACGTCCGTAGACCAAAAAAAAAACTAAAAAAATTTAAAAAATTTTTTTGTTGCTGGTTTTTCTACGATTATTCAAAAACCGCGGAGGCTATAAAATTTTAAAATTCAAATCCAAAAACTAGACACTTGGAGCTATAATTTTCTTTTTTTTTATTTTCTGTAAGACTATTTCTCTCGAAGTTACGGCCTGTTGAAAACTGCCCAAAAATTTGGAATTTTTTTTTGATCCTTTAATTTTTTCCAGTAGTGTATATATATATATATCTGTACACAGAAAGCACTCAAACTCTGGAACAAATATTAGGAGATCATACGAATCAGTCCAACCCGAATCTAACCCGAGGCCTCAAGCACAACATTCGTATACGGTGCCACTGCGCCACCGAGGCAGTCAATGTAAATCTGTATAAAAAAGTACAGTTAAAAAAAGCTGATTTTACGTTATTATTATCAAATTTTAAATTTGCCACCTTTGATCTACACTAATATATCCATCTTTAATGTTTCCATAGGTGTCATAAGAGGTAGTGAGGTGAATATCTCTGCAAAGAGAAGAAATACTTAAAACAAACCTTATACCAACACGCCTGGCCAGCATACCACGCTGGTCTAAACCTCCTTGCTCAGGAGAAACTTATGTCCAGCAGTGGACTGTTAAAGGCTGCTGATGATGATGATGAATCTAAACTAATATTATAAAGCTAAAAACTTAATTTATTCCGTTGTTATTCTAATGTTGGATTGCGTGTTTATCGAGAAAAACCTAGGGACTGCAGAATATTGCTGTAACTGTTTAACTGCGATGGTTACTAGAACAAACTGAAGAGGATATTTATAATAACATAATATAGGCTATAAGACATCAAGTTTTCAATCAACGAAGGTAATACTTCAAGGATTGGCTAGTAAATAATGAAGTCGATAAAAACTCACCACATCACTAATTCGTCACTATGCTGGGAGTTCTTGCAAGATGTTTTTGTAGCAAAATTGTGGCACAGCGCTTGTTATCGACATAACAAGTATAGTTTGGTTTATATTCGTTTTTAAATAGATAATAGAGCAGTATTAGCAACGAGAGAGTTAGGGGAAATGTAAGACGTTTCTAGGAATATATCCTGTGTCACAAAAAACTCCACAAACATTGTTAATGAACACAAAGAACAATAGGTTGTGGATTACATGAAGACTTATCCCATGTGAAGATCGAGTCCACAGCACTCTGGTAGTGGGAAGGGACGAAGTGAACGCTCAAACCACTACACTATCAGTGCAGTTAACCGAGTCTGAAAATACAAAGGTTTGTCAAATGGTGGCTATGAGATGGTTTGCCCTAAGTAAGATGTTTCAATTGACAAAGACGATAACTGATCTTTATTTGTTAGTACACAAAACCTTTCAAATTAGCAAAGCAGAAACCACAAGGGGTTTGTATGGATGGCTCCGCATTCCACAAATAATTTAAAAAAAGTAACGTCGTAAAGTCCAAACGCTACCTAACGTGATAAAATAAGGTTTTGTTTGACTACAGTACCTAATAGTCAACTTCTCTTTTGAACTAAAATCCAGTAACTAAAGTTACATAATTAAAAAGAGAGTAAAGAATACTATGAAAAGGCGGATAATATATTCTTTATACTACTTTCTCATATGAGAAGAATCTGTTGACAACTTATTTGGAAATCCATCAAACAATTTCATCTGAGAATGGTGACATACTTGTGAATCACATGTGAATCATCACTTGAAAACTAAAACAACTTCTAATCCAGCTAATCTTTTGCACTCTCGTCAATATTTCATACATGTTGCCAGTTGGTGTCCGTGGCAATCTCAGGTCAAATCTATAAAGATCTCCGGCGATCCATTAGTCTGTACAGGACGGACAGACATCCGTCTAGTCGCAACTGTAGTTATCTGCGATTGACATCGAGTGGGGTAACTCACGAGTGGAACTGACGCGATGGCAAAATAGATAGGTGCTGATATGGGTGCGGATATACATTGGGCATGTTAGTTGCTGCTATATTTAGTAAAGAACAAGAAACTGATGTATAGGTGTAAGAGTAGATGATCCAAACTGCTAAGATCAAGTTGTGTCATAGACACAGCACAAATAGTTATGTGGTGAACAACCATCATTTGTTAAAAATGCATATAATATGCTAGTCATATGTGAGAACAATGGCAAATCGTGTTCTATCGTCGTCTACAAGTAGATAAGAATGTTAATAAAATCTCTTGCCCGAGTATTATACACAGTAATGAATATACATTTTTAGTACATGCAAAAGAATTTCCTTCAAATCTACTTGTAAAATAAATGCTTTGAAACTCTCGCGAAAACGAAGGTTCTATTCACCGGAATGTTTTTACATCAATGTTATCCTTTATCGCCAGTAAACCAATTTTAATGATCTCGTTTCTACTGATTTCGTCTCGGAACGAAGACTTCCACCTCATTTCGATTTATCGAACTACAAATTAAAGTCGGACAGAACTTTGTTGAAGCTCCGTTTATTATAAATAGCGTAAAAAATGTAGCAATAAATTGATTTACTATTTCTGTGACAAATTCTTTTTTACTTGTTCGTATCATTGGTCTAACGAGGTCTTTTATTAACGCCAATGTCGGTAACCGTTTACTGTTAAAAAAGCTTGACTTTGCGCCACTTTAACCGTGCAAGGAGCAGTCATAGTATATATTGTTATCAACTTCTAATCCTTTATCGTGCAACCGGTATTATCCAATACAAGAAATCACATCATCCAAATGAACATAGTTTTCTACATCACAAAATATGCGAACCCTTCCCGACCCAAGTATTAATAGGGTCCACAATATACAATAGGAATAAAATTAACGAACTCTGAAGTACACTATTATGTTTCGGGGGACCTTAATTAAATTTTAAGAAGAATTAGGAAAGTTGGGTTACATTGGTGTAAACCTTTTCGTAGATCCAAGGACTGATATTTGCGACCCAATTGAAGAGAATAAATGTTGTGGATTTTCTAGATTTCAATTGACTTTATTATTTACTTCATTAATTGTTCTATTCATCATGGATAGCACTTTGTATTATAGATAACTAGCTTTTGCCTTTTTGAGTTGAATTTTGTCTGCCATAATAAGTTTCGTAACAGATTATTTTAAATAAATATATACATATATACTTTTTTAATATGAAGTATCCTATGTTACTTCTAATATCTCCAAGAACATGTGTACAAAATTTCATCATGATCGGTTGAGTAGTTTTCGTGTGAAACCGTAACAAACAAACTTATATTCGCATTTATAATATTATTAGTAGAGATTAACTTGTACATAAACTTAAAGCTTTGTACGGATACAGTAAATCAAAATTGTAATAATAACTCTGTTTGGGATTCAAGGAAATATTGTGTGTTTTTCGTTGTATGCGGACGTCGTTGTATTTCCAACATGGTAGAAATATTTCGATATTTAACCCACAAGCCATATAACAGATTCGTTTATAGAGGTTTACTTAAATACATACAAAAGATAAGACCCGTAACTCACACTTAGATTCTTCAATAATCTTTAATAGTCCACTGCTGGATATAATCCTCTTATCAGAAAGAAGGTTTTGGCCAACTACATATATCACGCTGGCCAAACAGGTTGGTATTAGATTTGTATCAAGTTTGCCTTCTCTTTGTAGCGTAGTGGCTCGCATAGTTCCTTGCATGCTTCCTTAGTCGGCTCTTCCGACACCCACGGGATTGATAGAGATGATGACACTTTGTATTCTTAACCTCTTAACTTCTTAACTTGCAAGTTTAAGCCACTTATTTCGTATTATTTTATCATAGGGAACAAATATAAATAACTTGTCCGGGCTTTTAATAGTTGTATACACAGAGGCACTGCACAACACCTATACGGTCTCGAACTCATATTTTAGAACTTTTAAAACACAAACAATGCAAAATTAATACTGTAGCCGTCAATGTTTACATCGAACGTGACGTCACAAGCGACGCCATTGACTGATTGAAGTGTTTTGGCGAAAATGAAAAAAAAATAAAGTGAAATATAGTTTCTTTAATATTGATTCCTCATTTACAGCAGAAATCTGATATATATTGTAGGTATAATATTTATTTCTGAACCTGAAAAACCAGTTCTTCAAAATTTGTCATCATGCTTATTATAACATTTGCATTTTGGAAGCAATAAACTATAGAGTATTGATAATAAGCAAAAAAGATTGCATTTATAAATTAATCTATTATACAAATCGAAACTTTGAGGTTTGTTAAAAAATTATTACTTTGTACTACGTAAACAAAAATTCGCTTCCCCTGGCTTAAAATTAGAATTCAACTCCAGACGTATTGAACGGACAGTCGATAACAGGGGACTATCAGCATTAGATCGGCCGTTCGGCTTACACGGGATTTCACCGGCCGTTACACACTGTTGTACCCGAGTATTTGGGCCAAACGGTATTAGATACACAACGGATTTGTTTGATTTGTTACTGGCTTCAGTTGGGAATGTAGTTTGAGTATTTTATTACTTTATTTGTATAATAAAAATGTGTTATATTAATTCAAGCGTATATTTAGATAATATAAAAAGACTCAATTTTCGTGAAAGGTGAGTGACCTTTCACGAATATCGAGATTTATTCGATTATAGCTAGAACAAGTGATTTATTCGCATAAAATCTTAAGACATGATAGAACATGGTATGATATTATTTATCGGAGTTATACTTACGCAATACAGCTTATATATAATGATGTCAAAACATATCTTGTAATTGGGTAGATGACTGTATCGTAAATAAATATCAATGTCCACTTCATTAAAACTAATATCGCGAAACATCTCGGAAAATACAGTTAACATAGTTTTTTATTATTATTACGAATTTCAATCAAATATACACTGAAATATATTGTTCAATTGAGTACTCTAAAACAGTGACGTCACAATTTGGTATTTAGTACAATTTTCATACAAAATTGTCGTTTTGACAGATGATTAAAAGTAACTAATTTGACTAAGATGTCACCTAGCCTATTGAATAAAAAATGCGTATTATAATACTGAAGTTTAATACAGCTTGATCTCTGTGACAGCTGTCACTAGTGTCATCTGTCACAGAGATCACCCATAGTATACCCGTAGTACCCATTTTTACAACTGATTAGTTAGTTTCTGAACTGAACGTTGTAGTGTCTGCAATAATATGAACTTAGTTGCACCGCCATTGTTATTGTACTATGTTTGAACAATAGCAAACACAGGTATATCGTAGTTCAGTAAAACTTATGTACGTACGTATTCGTGAAGGTTTATTACTATTTATCGAATAATAAAACAATAATCGATTTTAGTTTTTAATAGTTAGTAAATATAAACGGAAAAAAACATAGTTTTTTCATATGTTCGTTTACTTCAATTTACTTTTTTATTTTCTTTTCTCTAAGCAGTGACACCAAAATATAAATCCGAGTATTATTGGTGTTATCCCTGTATTAAAGCGTGGTCGTCTTAATTCTCAAGCCAAAAAAGGTATTTTATAACAGTTCTTAAACTATGTTGTAAAATGCCTCCAAAATTGAAATGTAATTGAACTTTTTTAATTGTTCTTTTTAAATGTACGCAAAAACAACAAATGATTACTTTTTTAAATAAGAGCCTGTCAAAGTGACTACTCTGCCTGATGGAAAGCATGAATAGAATCCAAGATTTGTGATCACCATACTCATCGCAAATGCAGACAATGCAGTATGGTGACCCACACTATAGCGGCCTTGTGAGTTGCTTCTTCACACCCCGCTTGGGGACGTAAAACGCATGACATTCATCGTGACAGTATACGGCTTACACAGTTACCACGATAATTGTCACCCCTGCATCAATGGGCCTCTGGTCTCACACTCACCAACGGAACACGACAACACGGATGCTGGCGCTTTAGGTTGGTTTTCTGTGGGAGGGTAGTACTGCCCCGGTCGTCGAATCAGCGTGGTTCTACTACCTAGAATCATTTGATGATAACAAAGTATGATATCACATGAACCTCTTTTTAACACGTTTTGACATGTGCATTCCATAACAGAATCTTTTAACAATATTTTATCCTCTTTAACAACGACGGACTCATTTGAAAATATTTACATAATGACTACTTCTACCAATATTAGGCAATAAAATATTTATAACAATTGACATGAAGAACCCCACACTTTTATATAATACGAGTTAATTTTTTTACTAATCATACTACCCTTAAAATCAATTTTTTGAATATTATTTTCTACCTTTCAGTTTCATTTTCATAAAAGCGTGTTTTCTTTTTAAACAATTTTTTATAAATTTTTTTAGGAAACTATTCTAACGTTCACTTTTAAGAAATTTATGTCACTTGACAGTTAAGTACCAAGTTTTAACTGTTACTTAAAGCTGTCAATACCACAGACACGTGGCTCACTACAACCTCTGCGTGAAAGTGCCACGTGTAATGGGGGGGATGTAGAGGTTACTCTTAGATTGCAGCGTTCTAGGAATCATTATTGATAGCACTAGACGTAACCAACAATATTTTCTGTTTATTTCTTTTCTTTTTCCGTTAAACAATTAATTTTATATGTGAGCATATACATTTTTGATTAATACGTCACTATTTTCTTAGCAGGGTAGTAGAGCTGATTTGCTGATTTCAGCACGAGCGGACCGGCTCGACCGGGGCAGTACTACCCTCCCACAGAAGACCAACCTAAAGCGACAGCATCCGTGTTATCGTGTTTCGTTGGTGAGTGTGAGACCGAAGTCCCATCGATGCAGGGGTGACAGTTATCGTAACTGTGTAAGCCTTACACTGTCACGATGACTGTCATGCCTTTTACGTCCCCAAGCGGGGTGTGAAAAAGCATCTCACAAGGCCGCCATAGTGTGTGTCACCATACTGCGTTGCCAGCATTTGCAATGATTATGGTGACCACAACTCTTGGATTCTATTCATGCTTTCCATCAGGCAGAGTAGAGTCACTTTGGCAGGCTCTTGAAAAAAAAAATAGCAGGAACGGACTACACATACTTTAAAATCAGAATTTTCTATTTTATATCTACACGCAGCCTACAAGACTGTCATCTATCGGTATTTTATACACCTTTACGACCCTAACTATAAAAGAATATAATGTATTCATAGATTCCTCAGTAAAACAGTAACACACCCCGCATTTGTGTTTCCAATACCATTTTATGTGCAACGAGATTTTATATGTCGAACACCTGTGTTTTATTTGCTGACGTTTCGCAAACAACGAGTCGTGTACACACGACAGTTCCGAAGAACATCCGCTGTTTTGTGCACAGCCTTATCTCTTCGCGCTGTTTACAAAGCCTTAAGAGCTAGGTACGTTATCACGTGGATTCACATCCGGTTGTTTGCGAGGGTGGGAACTTCTATGTGTAATATTCTTGTATTAATGAATAGGGAATTTGCATTGCGCGATTCGTTTCAGTTAGTTAATAAAAATACTTGACCGTTATATTATCTATTATATAATATATTATACATCCCGTTTGGTTTCATCGTAATTTAAAGAAAACATATTACTCCTAAGGGTGGAAAATTAAGAAAATGAGAACACATTTTAAGTTTATTTACATTCAATTTATTATAGGTGTATTAAAGACGGTAATTACCTTAAAAAATTATTGTTACCAATTGCGTATGTGTGTACTGCTACATTTTAAAATCGACTTCATTAAAAGTGTATACTAACGAACTTACAGATTAAATTATTGTAGTGAATATTAATAATATAATAATTAAAAGATAATGTTAGAAGGATGGATCAAGGAATTGATGTAGAAGGCAGTCTTTGACACGACCCGACAGTGAGAAATTTTCTGCCTTTGGAGTCCAAATCACCTTTTTTTTGGCCCCTGTACCCTAAGTCGATGATCTACTATTTTTTATATTTTTAAATATGAATATGAGGTATTTGCCCAAGTTTTAGGCGACACAAAACACAATTGAGTTTCTCTGTAAATAAAGAAACAACACTTAATGTTTATAATTGTGTCGTTTCTTAATTAAATCACGATAAAGGATCAATAGTAATTTTATCCACAATGACGAGTGCTTTTTGGTGAGGTCCATAGATTACCTTAAAGTTTTCTTTACCACAGATTAGACTTAAATGTAGAACTATAAAATGTTTTGATGTTGCGGTCAGCTCAAGAACCATTATTGCGCGGGAATTCAAATTAATGAAAAATATATTTTTCATTACATGAATTTTAGTTTTCCTGTTTTGTGTGTAAAAATGTAATTAATATATATGTAAAGATAATAAATAAAATAATAATAATAGCTCCATTAAACACAAGGTAATTACAAAAGGTATTTAAAATAAGGTATGTGGGTACATATGGCGGCTTTATCGCTCGAAGGTAACCATGGGATAGAAAGAAAACATGATTAGGAGAAATTGTAGGGTAGTGTCTGATGTATTTAAAGTAAATGAGAATAGGAAATCAAAGTAGTATAATGTGTTAGATAAAGTGGTAGTAATACTTGGTGTGGGTTATTAAATAAATAACAGCTGTTCCCGGATCCCTCCTATGTCAGGCGCAGAGTGGCACACCGTGTGGTTTTAGTCGGTCCGATTCCGACACACCACCCCGCCGTAAACCCCGGTGGAGTGACGGCTCGAGGGGGTTTCCACACGTTAAAAAAAAAAACAAGGGTTTATTAAATAAATACATACAAAGTATAAGTTAAATGAAAAAGTATTATATTACTGATATATAACCGTTATATAAAGACACGCTACGGTAATGAAAATACAACATTAAGTTATGAATAAAGGATTTATCGGAAAATATTGCAAAACATGAAATGTGAGTATTTAATCAGAAATTCGTCGAAACAGAATTACCTATAATACGTAAAAGTATTGCTTTTACCTTCAAATAGGTCGGCTGTGTCCACTGAGGTTTCGCGTAAACCTATAGGTAATTTATATTTTTGTGCAAAAACTTTCCTTCTCCAATATAAAAGTAGTTGTAAGTAACTATGAACGGTTGGGTAAGTATACTCCAGCCGATGCCGGCCAGTTCGAACAAAATTTACCTGGTGGTGGTAATTTATTTATTTTTTCTAGGTAGTAGAGCCACGCTAATTTCAGCACGAGCCGGCCGGCTCGACCGGGGCAGTACTACCCTCCCACAGAAGACCAACCTAAAGCGCCAGCATCCGTGTTATCATATTTCGTGAGTGTGAGACCGGAGGCCAATTGATGCAGTGGTGATGGTTATCGTGGTAACTGTGTAAGCCTTACACTGTCACGATGACTGTCATGCCTTGTACGTCCCCAAACGGGGTGTGACAAAGCATCTCACTAGGCCGCCATAGTGTAGGTCACCATACTGCATTGTCTGCATTTGCAATGAGTATGGTGACCACAACTCTCGGATTCTATTCATGCTTTCTATTGGGCAGAGTAGAGTCACTTTGGCAGGCTATTAATATAGAAAAAAAAGTAAGGCCGTCCAAGCTTGCTACACATGCTACTCAAGAAACACCAACACCGCCTCAGGACGTGAATCAGCTCACTCATTCCATAAAAGTAACAAAAGATTTAATTGACACCGGATTTCTTTGAAGCTGTGTCAACCCGCCTGTATGTGCCTTCGTCTGCGGAGTTTTTTTCTCAAATTATGTTGGAGTCTGACAGATATGACTGAAAACCTTCTCTAAATTTTCTCTTATTCAACTTATACAACCTAAATACTGCCAGAAAAGAGATCCATTTCTTTTTCAGTGTAATTAAAAGTAAATTATATCTTGAATCAAACCCGTTGACTGAACAGACAATCGAATAGCTATTGTTGTGGGATTCTGTAAACGTTAAGGTTGATTCAGAGCGGCAAATTAATTTGCGCAGACACTGAATTTGACCGCAAATTAAAATGGTATTGATTATCTTGTAGATTGTATTGCTGAGAGCTTTATCACGTATTTATCAGAACAAGAAGAATAGAGATCTTCTGGTAAATGAATTGGTACCGTTTTAATTGTTTGATGGTACGTCTTAAGGTCGTGGGTTCGCTTTTCAAGTCAAATATTTGTCTGCAAGAACATTTAATCTTTGTGTTGGTCTGGATGTTCCTATATATAATATGTATGTATACACAAAAAGTATATATAGTATGATCAGTGCAAGTTCTACTTAGTTTGGAACTAGATGCCGATGTGTGACTATAGTAGGATATTGTTATTTTATCATTGTAAGTAAAATTAATAGCAAATTAAAGAAATATAAGATGTTCACCAAAGGGTGTTTATGTTAGTCATAATTTTAGACACAGTTATCGTGGGGAGTCATGCTTCGTCATATTAATGTCATGTTCGATCAGAATGACACCAAGGTGCCACGGTGTTACGGAATACCAGTATTTAGCACTTCCTGCATTACTCGATGAAACCGAGTGAATGAAGTTACTAGAGCCCAAACCCTCCGTATCAACCTAATTATAGCACTGTGATGTCATAAGGAGAAGACTCCAGCAACGGATTGTTAAAAACTATTGCAGCAATACACATTGCTCGAACCTGTTTGGTCGTTTGCGTAAAGAGTTACATCAAGAAATATGTTTCCACAACCATCGTCAACATCTCTTAATAGTTCACTTCTAGTCATTGGTCACTCCTTAGAACATTTTGGCCTACATCACCACGCTGCCCCAAAGTGTTTATTTATTTAGTGTGGGCCTACTAAAGTAACTCTACTCTTCCTGATAAAAAGCATGAATAGAATCCAAGAGTGGTAGTCATGAAAAGGTTACTGTTTGTGTCTTAGCTCGCTTCCTTAGTCGGGTCTTAACACTTCGTAAATTATACATATATTCACACCCCATTACCGTAAATATGTCTTGCAAGCGTAACACAATGGTTACGCAACATAACCTACATAATAATCCCACTAATCCGGTGATTTACTTAATCATGAGATAATTCCTGTGTTGTTTCATGCCAGTGTTATGTTAAAACTAAAACAGTTTGTGTACAAATCGACAACACAAGCAATAAGTAAAGCAAACGATTGCTTGTATGTATACCATAACATTGATGCAGGGGTGACAGTTATCGTGGTAACTGTGTAAGCCTTACACTGTCGCGATGACTGTCATGCTTTTTACGTCCCCAAGCGGGGTGTGAAAAAGCATCTCACTAGGCCGCCATAGTGTTGGTCACCATACTGTATTGTCTCCATTTGCAATAAGTATGGTGGCCACAACTCTTGGATTCTATTCATGCTTTCCATCAGGCAGAGTAGTCACTTTGGCAGGCTCTTAATATATAAAAATATAACAAATTGAGTAACGACTTTAATATTGATGTGTGTTTAAAGTTTCTGAGCAACTACGATATCGATTTGTGTGGGTTTCTTTTTGTACGTATTCTAAACATTTAAGCAATGGATTGTATACAAATTAATGAAGAAAGTAGCTTTTTATGCTGCGCTTTGTTTTACGATAGTTTTTAATGTATAGTAGTATGATAATGATGTATTCTTAACCGATTTTAGCCACTACGAGACCAGGTAAATACGCAGGGGATGGTATAGCGTACAGGTGTGTGCACGGGTGCACTCTGGGAGTGAGTGCACTCCCACACTCCGATGAGGTGGTTATCCGACACGACCGGGGGAGATTACGTGCAGGACCGACAACTTTACGTGTTCTCCGAGACACGGGCGTTAAGACCCGAACTTTCAAACTTCGGGCTGTTACAAAAACTTAATAACACTTTGTGACCCAACCCGAGAATTAAACCCGAGACCTCTTGATCAGCAGTTGCATATGTTCATTGCTGAGCCGATGAGACAGATTATAGATATATGTATAATAGTAATATATTATAATAATAATATAACATTTTGGACATCTGACACACAACACCATCTGGTCCCAAACTAAGCAGAGCTTGTACTATGGGTACTGGACAATTGATATAGAAAACATATAAACAATATTTTATTTTTAATTTTTTTTTCTTTTTCTTCTTTAAAAAAGAAAACGCCCGCATTATGAATAAATCCTGTGTCGCGGGGGACTCTACAAACATACAAGAAAGGGACACAAAGAACACCCAGACTCAGAACAACAATTTGTGGATCACACAAAGTGTTGTCCCATGTGGGGTTTGAAACCACTCAGCGAAGCGGAGAGCGACGTGGTGACCGCTTAAACCACTAGACCAATCGTGCAGTCTGTAACACTTATTTTTCAAAAAAAAAACCCGTTCATTATTTCGATTCAGTCATTATATCTTACAGTAACTCGCAAAGAGTTGAAATAAAAAAAACGATAGTCACACACAACTCTTGCTGCCCCTGTAGTTTATAATCACTCGAGTATCTGACTTAGAGATTCCTTCTTCACCATAACTCTGTTCAAATGAATGAAAAAGAACACAAAGATCCAAGCAAAGTTTACGCAAAACAGATTCATGATATATAGCATAATGTTGATTTAATCGGACTTAAGCAAAGAGGTCTACCCTCCGTTTATAGATGGCGCACAGTCAAACCTACTACAGTTTATTATGAGTGTTATAAAAACCTACAACATAGCTCGAATAGAGCCTTCTTTACTACACACATTTTTTTTCTGAATAAAAACTTTCTCTAAGCCGCTCATGCTTCGTCATCATCATCATCAATCAACCTATCGCCGTCCACTGCTGAACGAAGGTGTCCTAAGGAACTCCAACCATCCCGATCTTGGGCAATTCGCAGCCATCCGCTGCCAGCCAACTTCTTCAAGTCATCGTGCCGCAGGGCGCCCTACACTACGTTAGTACACTTCGGCTCCAACGACCATCGGTTCGTCTGGAGGCGTGGCGTGACTTTCACTTCAGTATACTGATTTTAGTATGCTTTGTGCTTTTATAAAAAAAAAATTACAGTGTTATGAATGTAATTAAACATTATACTTACTTTATTATAGTCGGATAACTGTTTAGGTATCGTAGATGTTACGAAAGTAGTCAAATACCTAATTTCATAAAATAATTTTAGGTTACTTTACACACAGACGGCTCGGACGCCGGAGATCGCAGAACGATCTCCGTCCTCCATAAGCGCAAGTCTGAGGGAGTGACAGGTGAGGCCATCCGTCTCCCTAACAGAAGCAGGTCAGGATGGCAGCGGCACGTGCTACGGAGCACACACTCTTTTAGGGCAGAAAGGGAGTCATCTGCAAGCCGTCGATGGATAGCCTAAGGTACGTCGGGGTTCCAGGGATTTCCTTTCTAGAGTACACCTGTTTCCCCGACTACTGGTACCTGAGACGGCGTGCGGTTTTTGGTCGGTTCGAGTCCGACATAACCACCAGTAGGGGTATACGGGGGGATTGCCGCACAGAAAAAAAAAGGTTACTTAACAATTGGTTTAGCATTTTATCGTAGTAAATCCTACTTAAGGCACGATTTAGTATTTTCAAGTGCCATTATTATCTGGATTTAAGTTAATTAATATTGTGTATGTACATATATGAAATACGTATGTAAGTAGACTTTTCTTTCAAATTTTTTTAATCGCATAATTGTGGAAAAATTCTAAAGCAATAAAGCTTTTTGGTGTTTAGTAAACATGCATTTATACTTATTTATTTATAATTAATTAACATCTAAGTTTACACAGTTAAATGTTGGGAACCTCTTTTTAAGTTAGGATTGCTTGTGTCAGCAGACCCCACTCCATAACAAAAACAATAAAACTCATATTAATACACACTACGCTATCACTTAACAAATCAACAAATATAAGTAAGAGTGAAATGTCTGTCTGTGATTAAAAACAAAGACAGAGTGTGTGTACTCATGTACGCACGTAAGTTGTATTTCTTTGGTGTAACAATCCAAATATAAAAAAAAATGTTAGCAACAACTTCAGACTTTTGCCTTTTTCTGTCGGTAGCAACTAACTTCAGACTGTTGCTTTTTTCTGTCGATGTATTAGTAAAAATTCACTCGCATCATTTTTCCTAATCGTACCAAAAGAAGTAGGTATAACTTCAAAAAACTGTTTTCTCAAGTGCTTATAGCTCTTTATACAATACTAAAACATAAACTACCTTCTTTAAAATTATTGTCTCTCTGTCTATTTGTTTGTCTTTTTTTTTTTTTTTAACGTGTGGAAACCCCCTCGGGCCGTCACCCCACCGGGGTTTACGGCGAGGCGGTGTGCCGGAATCGGACCGACTAAAACCACACGGTGTGCCACTCTGCGCCTAACATAGGAGGGATCCGGGAACCGCCGCTATTACGACATCCAGATCCCTCCTAGCGCCTGCCCGCTAAAGCGGGCACCATCTGCGGATAAACTCTCTATTTAGGCGACGTACAGCACACGCGCACGTCACCTCCTCGCGGCTGGCCACCCGCGGCCACACTCAAGGCGGCATGAGGCGCTGGTATGCGCGCCTCCGCCGCCCGGCTCGCCGGCGGCGAATTGGGTCCGAGTGGAGATCGTCCTCCCGGGCCTTCTCCGCCGCCTCCTTCCGCGAAATTACGTCTTCGCAGAAGGTTGCGACCGCGGTAAAACAACTGTCGCTACCGGCCATGGAGCGTACGACAGCCGGTAGCGATAGATCTCCTCCAATAACTGCAGTGAGGGCCCCACGCTGCGCCGCCCAGGCGGCACAAACTGCTAGCGTGTGCTGAGCCGAGTCCTCACTGCAGTCGCAGTGGTGACAGGCGGGACTCAATTCCCTCCTGACGACCGAGTGCAGATACTTCCCGAAGCAACCGTGCCCGGAAAGGACCTGCGTCAGTCGGAAGGAAAGGGTCCCGTGCTGCCGCCCTGCCCACTCGGCGATGACCGGCTGGAGAGCCTCCACGAGGGCAAAGCCAGCACGTGGAGTCTCCAAACGGGACGACCAACGAGCCATTGTGGCTCGACGAGCGGCCTCACGCCACTCGCGCACCTCTTCGGGCGGGGGCCGTATGCCGCTACCCGCCCAGAAGTCAGCCGTCCGCCGATAAACTTCGGCGAGCACTTCCGCCTCCAAATCCCACGGGGGAGTTCCGGCCAAGGCGCACGCCGCCTCCGTCGATACGGTGCGGTAACCGCGTATGGCTCTAACCGCCAATATCCTCTGAGGGCGCCAGAGGCGAGCCCTATTCTGGGCGGTCAGAGCCGCCACCCACACCGGTGCACCATACAGCGCCATTGACCGGACAACCCCCGTGTATAGCCGTCTCGTCGCGACGCTGGCTCCACCCAAATTCGGCAAAAGACGCCCAACAGCAGAAGCAGCGCCGACCAGCTTTGGAGAAAGCTGTCGGAAGTGCTCGTTGAAGAGCCACCTGCCGTCGAGGATCAGGCCCAGATATTTCATCTGGGCCCGAACCGGTACGAGGACCGAATTGACTACGATAGAGGCGCCGGGTGGTGGACCACGACGGGGCCCATGGAACAAAAGGGCCTCCGTCTTATCTAGGGCCACTCGTAAACCCAGCGCCTCAATGCGCCCGACCACCAAAGAGACTCCCACGGTGGCCAGGCACGCCGCCTCTTGAAAGTTCGCCCCCCGGGCCGTGACCAATGTGTCATCGGCGTAACAAATTACGCCCAGCCCGGGGGGAAGACGACCTCGAAGGGCCCAGTCGTATCCCATATTCCACAGGAGTGATCTATTTGTTTGTCTGGGCTAATCTACGGCACTGCTAAATCAATTTAAATGGAGCTTTCACTAGACGATAAAGGAGACTACTGGCCATCATATAGGTTATTTTTTTATAAAGGGTTCCCCACGGGATCGGGATAAAAAGAACTCTTTGACTTTACCAATGTTTAATAGTGTTTAATAGTCCAATACTCGACGTATGCACCACAAGCATAATGACAGATGTATTTGATCATATAGAACCAATATAAGAAAGTTTTATTTTTTACTACCTTCTAGACTATAGAAATAAAACAAACCTCCCTCTTTCCTATACCTTGTCACATAACGACTAACTCTTTAACCTCTTTATGAGAAGTCCTCAAAAAAATTCCTGATTGATATAAGTCTAAGATATATTACATTTTGCTACTTCCTTTTAAGTACATGTAACTTTGTACGATGCGATAACATGTGGTCTAAAACTACTAAAATACCAGCGCCATATATTTGCAATAACTTGATCCAGTAGCATTTGCTGGCGGCCACGCAACACCGCAACACACCGCTATCGCTATTCCGACTGGCACGTCGCCAACCATCTAATTACTATTTAATACATGTACAATGTATAGCGTGTTATATTTAGATATAATTAAAATATTTTTTAAATCAGAATAACCAATTTACTTTGTATGTTTTATAAGTAATAGAGCCACGCTGATTTCAGCACGAGCGGGCCGGCTCGACCGGGGCAGTACTACCCTCCCACAGAAGACCAACCTAAAGCGACAACACCTGTGCTGTCGTGTTTCGTTGGTGAGTGTGAGACCGTAGGCCCATTGATGCAGGGGTGACAATAATCGTGGTAATTGTGTGAGCCTTACACTGCCACGATGACTATCATGCCTTTTACGTCCCAAAGCGTGGCGTGATAAAGCATCTCACTAGGCCGCCATAGTGTAGGTCACCACACTACATTGTCTTCGTTTGCAATAAGTGTGGTGATCACAACTCTTTGGATTCTATCAGGCAGAGTAGAGTTACTTTGGCAGGCTCTTTATATAAAAAATAAAAGGCATGTATGTGTGTATGCGTCCATAAGTTTATGTGTGTAGAGAACTGCCTATATAAAATTTAACATATAATAATAACCTGACACACAAACGTCTCATCTTAAACTAAGCTGAACACTGCTTATAAAACTACTTTTTTTTATAAATACATATAATAGGTACATTACATCCAGGCACAGAACAAATCACATTTGTTTTAGTCCTGGTTGAGAATCGAACTCACGATCTCTAGCTTAAAGTAAGAATCACGATCCAATAGATCACCAGGCTAGCCAACGCATTTTATACAAAAAAAATTTCGAGTGGTTTCGTTGATAAATGTAATCCAAGATTTCTACACCGCTCAAACGTCGATTGGAAGAGAATGCCTTTTTTTTTCCTGTTCGGAAATGCCCCCGGATACCACCTACTGATGGTTATGTCGGACTCGAACCGACCAAAAACCGCACGCCGTCTCAGGTACCAGTAGCCGGGGAATCAGGTGTACCCTAGAAAGGAAATCCCTGAAACCCCGACGTACCTCGGGCCATCTACCTACGGCTTGCAGATGACCCCTTTTCTGCTCCAAAAGAGAGTGTGCTCCATAGCACGTCTCGCTGCCATCGTGGCCTGGGCATTGAGTCTGTCCAGAAAAAGAACAGTAAACAGAAATATAGCTTGATATTATGTCACAGATAGCTATTAAACTGATGTAGTAAGTTTGAATAAGCGTCATGTTTACAATTTTGCTTCATATCACCTATAATTTAATTCTCCAGCTAGTTTATTTACAATTGAAGGGCAAAACACTATTAATATAATATAAAAATCCAAGCCTAAAATTTCCCTCGTAAGTTCTAGAACACCTAGTAATCATTTTATAAAAATACGATGCTACGCACGTACAAGGTCACACTGGACTGAAAATAAGCTAGAGTCGTGACAATCGATAAATGTAAATCGATAATCAATTCTTATTAAATTATTGATATCTTATTTCTTTATTAAAAAAGTATTATAACTAATACAGTACCTTTATAAAACTTTCAATATTTGTTTTTACAATTATAAAACTCAGCTTCTTTCTAGGGCTTATTATTCTCAAGGTTATTGGAGGTCGGCTACTAGTTCAATCAATTCACCTGAATATCAATTTTTTTCACAGATCTGGACTAAAATCAAAGATTTTTATTTAAAATTTATATTTTTATTTCAATCAATCAATCAACCTATCGCCGTGCACTGCTGAACGAAGGGTTCCCCCAAGGAACGCCAACGATCATCTTGGGCAATTCGCATTCATCCGCTGCCAGCCACCTTCCTCAAGTCGTCGGTCCGTCGCGCCGCAGGGCGCCCTACACTACATTTACCCAATCGTGGTATCCACTCTAGTACACTTCGGCTCCAGCGATCATCGGTTCGTCTGGTCACATGGTCAGCCCACTTCCACTTCAGTATACTGATTCTCTGTGCGATGTCAGTTATAACTATGTATTTTTATTTAATAAAAATAACATATAGGTACGTAATTTGGGTGCAGATGAAGCAAAAATGCATGAAGTCTAGTCTCAAAACTGCTGAAGCAAGGTGCTTTATACACAGTCTCTATTATTTTTGTGAAATTAGTAAGTTGTTTATTATCACTTCCAGGATACGAAGTTAGACACAACACAATGCAAATTCACTGCAAATTAGATGTTCACATTATTAAACAATGTCTATGAAAATGTGACATCGGACGACGAAAAGAATACCAAAACAAAAATAATTATACAAGGGGTTGGAACAAAGGGATTCGATATTATGTGACCAAGAAATATTATGATCTTGGCGTGCTATAATATAAACAGTCAATTAACAGTTTTTGTTTGATTTATAATACATAAATCCAGTTTGATTTAAAACTCAATAGAATGTATAATTGTAAATTACTATTTAAAAAAAACAAAGACTTTTATCGACAAAAAATACGGACTACGTCGTAAGCGTCGCAGCACTAATGACAACTGTCAACAAACAAGTATATAACATGACGGTAGCGAAATAAAGACAGCTTTTTCCGTTTTCTGTAAATAAATTTCATGTTTCTGTTCAATTGTCTGCGGTGCTCAATATTTTCTTTTCATTGCGAATACGTGACCCCAAAGAAGGGGTACTATTTTCTTAGACTATCTGTGTATTTAGTATTTCCTGTACGCATATATGATACGTACATGTAAAGAGAATAACAAATAATTGTTTATGTAAGTATATTTGCAAAACCAGAGTAACAATGGAAATCTCGATCTTGTTAAACAGCTCTTTCGGGACATAATTATGTTCATTTTTATTGATCTATTATATTTTGAAGTTTTATTTTATTACCGCTATATTCATAGAACAGGGGAAAGCAGATTTGTTTTTGTAAAATTTCATATTTGCTAAATTTTGTTTTCTTACTTTTAATTGTCTCACTAAAATAAGCTCGAAAGCTTGTTAACACCGATGGATATTTGTCACTTTTTTCAAAACTCTACCAATAGATATTTTATGATAGATACCTGATTTCTGTGACAAATAAGTCCAACGCGGGGAGACCCGCAAACAAAACAGAGCAAATATAACGTAACTTTGAGAGCCGCTGCTACACTGGTTTGAAGTCAACATCTTTCGACTTCCCGCGGCTTCCGCTGTTTATAGACCCGGTAATAATCTAGCAATCTACGATAACGAATTGAAATATTCTTTTCACCTTGTATTTATGATTTCAGACGTCTGGATGCTTCAGTTTGAGAATATAATTACAATGTGTTGTTTATGTGATTTTGT
Organism: Hypercompe scribonia; assembly: GCA_949316085.1. NCBI lineage: Eukaryota > Metazoa > Arthropoda > Insecta > Lepidoptera > Erebidae > Hypercompe > Hypercompe scribonia. The sequence goes on along the minus strand of OX438980.1, from coordinate 21,374,247 downwards.
TATTATCTTATTCTTTGTTGTGTATTTTAATAAACATATGAACAAAAACACAAATACACTAGTGTCTTTCTTGTAGACAAAGGTATATTTTGTCCACATTTGTCGACTATAACAGAAAACAAAGAATTAAATGAAATATACTCGTATTCACGCACTGATTTTGATCATTTCTTTGTTCATTTTGCATACAGTTGCCATGGGATCATGGGAGGCGGTAGTTACCTGCCATCATTTGACACGTTTGTACGTCGTAATATAAAAAATATATAATATATCACATAAGGAAAACAGAAAAAGAACTTCTTGTTATAATATGTCAATGTCAATTTGACGATATAAACGTTTTCAATTTCCTTATTAATATACCAACAAGTTAATCATGATCACGCAACTGATACAAAAATACCACTTCAATTAAAATCCTCCCACCCCACTGTTATTAAATCTCTACCTCACAAATGTTTCCTCGAATTACACAGAACCTTAATATCCGGCGTGAACTACCTCACATACACCCCTATACGTAGGCAATTTAAATATTTATTTATGGCAACACTCCCTGATTACAAGTAGAACGTTTCAGTACACATACGTTTGTCAACAGTTGAATTGCCAGAGTAAATAATGTGGAAAATTTAACTGAGGTTTGAGTGTTCATTTAAAATGCGTCTTTTTATAATCACATATTGTTAATTAATGTAAGTGTTTGTATGAACTAGAAGCAGGATCAAAACATATTAGTTATTTCGTGGTAGAAACCTATTAATAGCAAAAAAGAAGGAAATGGATGGTAATATTAATAAAATAAACCCCAATTAACCAAATATATAATATACATATACATATATATGTACATATGTACTGAGGTTTACATCGTGACATAGTCACACTTTAGCACCAACAAGCCTACAAAACCAGAGTGATACAAAAAACGTATAAACAGATCCAACAACCTATCGCCGTCCACGGCTGAACAAAGGTCTCCACTAAGGAACGCCAACCATTCTGGTCTTGGGCAATTCGCATTCATCCGCTGCCAGCCACCTTTTTCAAGTCGTCGGTCCATCGCGCCGCAAGGCGCCCTACCCTACGTTTACCCAATCGTGGTATCCACTCTAGTACACTTCGGGTTCAGCGTCCATCGGTTCGTCTCGAGACATGGCCGGCCCACTTCTTTCTTCTTGTAAACAGACACAGAACAAAAGGATCGTGTTTAACACGCAAAGATTTGTCCTGAGTACGAAACTAGCCATTGATCTCTATCATATTTTAATTGCTTTTCACCGAGTGCGTGCACTTACCGTAGTCGTGAACACGCATCTCCCGCCTTCTAATTCAGAAGGCAGGACAGAATTAGAAGGTACGGCGACCTATTTGTGGTAATCGCACTGCACAGTTGACCTAGTGATTTAAGCAGTCGCCAATCCACTCACTACAGCGCTGAGTGTTCTGGTTCAAACTCTACATGGGACAACACTCTATGTGATCCACAAATTGTTGTTCTGAGTCTGGGTGTTCTTTGTGTCCATTTCTTGTATGTTTGTAAAGTCTCGCGACACAGGATTTATGCCTGATGCAGGCGTTGTTTTTTTAAGACAAAAAGATTGAGTGTCAAGTGTCCACAGGTGACTGTGATCCCTTACCATTGACATCCTTCTATGAATACGTTTTTTGTATACACTTATTCATAACACACAATCGCAAGACTTGGCTAATATCTCAAATCACGGAAATTAAGAACACTCAGTTACAACCAGACTGTTTTTAATTTTGTGTTTTTATTTACTTCTTGTACTCGCAGCTGTATCTGAATAATATCATCCATCTAGATTAAGAAGAGCGAGTAGAGAGACAGGATAATCCCTTATTAAAGTAAGATGTTTTAGCTAAAAGGCAATAGTGAGTTCTAGACATTTTTATTTATTTGTGTTCTGAATTAAGCGAGTTAAATTAAGCTATAGATATTGTTCTTGAGATGAAATTGTTAATCAGCTCTAACATCTAGACAACAGTGTATTTGCTGACTGGTGGCTCGAGTTACTGCTTACACTTACCAAATGTTTTCTCGTAAGCCCTTTTTTTCTATATTAAGAGTCTATCAAAGTGACTCTACTCTGCCTGATGGAAAGTATGAATAGAATCTAAGAGTTGTAGTCACCATACTCATTGCAAATACAGACAATGCAGTATGGTGACCCACCTTGTGGCCTTGTGAGATGCTTTTTCACACCCCGCTTGGGGACGTAAAAGGCACGACAGTCATTGTGACAGTGTAAGCCCACAACACAACCCGTAACCAGTTACCTCGATAACTGTCACCCCTGCATCGATGAGCCTCCGGTCTCACACTCACCAACGAAACACGACAACACGAATGCTGACGCTTTAGGTTGGTCTTCTGTGGGAGGGTAGTACTGTCCCGGTCGAGCCGGCCCGCTCGTGCTGAAATCAGTATGGCTCTACTACCTAGAAAGGTCCTAGGTCATTATCATCATTCAAGCCTTTTTCCAACTAGGTTGAGATCGGCTTTGAATCTACTACGATCCGGTTAAACTTCGATTTCTTTACTTAGAGCGATTGTCATTTCATCAAGTACTAGGCGACTTTTAGGGACAACTATCTATAACGATTACCACAGATTGATTGAATAACGAGTGCTCAACTAAGTACGTACTGTGGCGACTTCCACATATAGCGCAAAACAAAAATATATACTGCAGCGCCATCTAACGTAGACATTTGGAACTACAGAGCAACTACTACTCTTGAATCACGATATAGAAATTCTCACAGCGATTAGCATATTCAACCGTTGGGCCACGGCCCGTCAGACATGATCACCTCGCCTGGTCGGAGGATTCTCCCTTTTTGTCGGAGAGACATGACAGCCGTCACTCAACAGTATTAAGTATAAAGTTATTTACTTATTATTGGCTTTAACAATCCACTGCTGTGTAAAGGCTCTCCTTAGCAGGGAGGTGTTGGCCTACAATACTAAACTTGCCAGACGAGAAATCTGTAATATTACAAATTATGAAAATATATCATATTATGGTGTTGCATTTATGGTAATCGACTTTTCGTTTCATTTACACTTAAAATTATTTAACCTGTCTTTGCACGATTTTTCTTTTTTTTTTTAATGAAACAGGTGATGTAATTAATGCTCTAGAATCTAGAGTCTAGATTAAAGGGAAAATATTTAAAAAAAATCTACTATAAAATATGAATTGTGTAAAAAACAATATGACGGAAATTTACATCATCATGCGTTGTCACAATGTGTCCCAAAATAAATATAAAAATACTTTTCATGATGAAATGTTATGATGGAAATTTCCATCACTATGCAAAGAAGGGTTAATGAATAGCATCAAGAAGAGAAAAAAAAAATCTTAAGCCATAGACAAACCTTTCAAATAAATTGACACCTACGTTCCTTTTTATTCTTTGGATATCTGAAAATTAATCGTATTTGTAGACTTGACAGATTTACATTCCGTTCCTAAGTAGGTCCTCTTTAATACTTCACAAGAAAAACTAGAAAAAGTAAAACCCTCCGCCGTCTTAATTTCTAAGTTGGCAAAGTAATCACTTAATTAATTTTGAGTTGGCACAAAGCACCTACACTTAAAGTTTTTAATACAAAACATTATATAAAGCTTTGCCGCCAACTCAAAATTATTTATATTACTTTCTGAGTTGAATAATTTGCGTTTATAATTTTTCACTTGTAGGTAAGTTACTGCTTGGTTTAATTTTTCGGTAAAATGCTTCGTTCATATGAAATTTGAGTTAAATAAATAAGTTTATTTCTTTGAGACTTTTTTTTACGACAATGGACTTTTTGAGTTAAAAACATTTTTAATTATTATCATCAGTTTTTCAGAAGTAAATAGTAATACTCAAAAATCATTTTGAGTATAGATTTGGATGCGGATTGCGGACGGCAATTGGCTGAAGTAAGCAAGCAAGCGTTACTTACTAAGTGTCAAAGTATCTAGTAGTATTACTAATATTAAAGTGTGTATGGATGTATGGGTGTTTATAGTAATTTCACGGCAAAACGAAGGGGTAATCTTTGGGCTGAACGCATCTGGATGGAATTTGGCTCAGAGATAGATTATAGTCTTGAATAACGCATAGGCATGTTTTATTCAGAAAAAAATGTAGTGTTCTACAGGTGAGTGAGTGAGAGGTGAAGCTATTTTTCAAACATTAACAAATCAACAAAAGAAAATTATTTTTTTGCCGAAATATGCATTCCCAGGATATATGCTCGCAAGATAACGTAAAGTGAGCGGATCATAACCCATTATATATACACTCCTGGACCGAGAGATGCTGTACTGATGGCATAACCTGCCTATTGCGGGATGAGATTCAATTAATCCCATCTCGTCAACTCGTCGCGTAAATTAGTTAGAGGGAACTTAAAACTCTGATAATCTGTGTGTCTTAAGCGACGAGAGGTAGCGTTTGTGGCTTTTTCAAAATTTAATTTTTATCATTGGTTATTCGACTTTTATTTTATTCGGTATACCAACAGTATTAATATCTTAAGGTAACCTTCAAAGTTATGCTGCAACAAAGCTTATAGGTACTCTCAAATAGAAAATAAACATATGTTATATGAAGGTAAACTAGATAAATAAATAAATCTTTATTGCACACTATAACTTGGAAAATTACAATTTAGAATACAAACAAAAAAGTACCACAATGGTATTGTGATTTCTATCTGATAAACTTTACATCATTATTATCATCGACAGACTTTATAGAGCAAAAGCCCGTGAGTGCCAGACCTTCGTCTTTTTATAAAAGCTGAAAGTTCTTCTATGTGTGTCCCTAGTACAGGTAAGAATGATCCCCAAACATGAAGCTGAGGCAGCGGTGGCTTTGGCAGATAATAGACAACAAAGGTGTGTAAAATTCCATCTCAAATTCGTCAGGAAATAAAACTTGATTTTTTTATATTTGATTCATAATAATATCAAAACTCGCGTTGCTCATTGCCAGACAGTATGGTTACAACCGTCTGCCGGACACCCCTAAACTATTATAATTTATAATTATACTTACGTTATATTATAAAACCTAAGTTTCATCTATAATTTTTGGCAGCCTATTAAACTATGTTTACATAGTAGCCGGACAGTTTCGAAGGTTCTATCATCTTGCCAGACGCATTCAAAGTGAGCAGTAATCGGGAGAGCAAGGAGCGTATACAGTAACTAAACGTTATATTATAAAATCTAAATTTTATATATAATTTTTTGGGAGGCTATTAAACTATGTTTACATAGTAGCCGGACAGTTTCGAAGGTTCTATCATCTTGCCAGACGCACTCAAAGTGTTGTATACAGCAACTAGTGCGAGTGAAACAGAGCGCTTGGTCTATTGCGGCCCTTCACTGCGCATCCATTGTTATTAATTTCAAATTGTGCAGTTTATTTCTTTCTTAATCCAGAGATTTCATTAATTAATTTTTACAATTTCAATAACAAATATTTAAAATAGTAATGTCTAGCAATGGACTGCTCCATTGCTAGACATTAGCCTCTCTCCTTAGCAGGAGGTTTTGGACGCTGGCCAGAAGGGTTGGTATTGAGTTTGTTTTCCTTCTCTTAGCAATTTAGTCGCCTCTTACGACACCCACGGGATACACTCCGTATTCTTAATCCATCACCACACGGACATGTTGACTATATTAAATAAGGAAATGTAGTTTGTTTCGTACATTTACAATTTATGTATAATAATTAATATTAGGTAGCATAATTACAGATACATGTGTAGGAATACATATTCATACATTTATAAATACGAGTACATACCTACACATATCCATTCAACATAGTTATTATACAACCAGTAATCCTTGACGAGGTTTTAAAAGCATTTACGGACAATGTCCGCCCTATATTTCCTTGCATGCAGCTTGCACTGTAAAAGATTTAGAAAATTAGTATTGCTGCGATTTAACGATGAGCATACATGGCACCTGATGGAAAGTAACTATCGTCACTCATAGATACCTCCAACTCAAAAGTCACAAGTGTCCTTAGGCACTTTAAGATTTTCCCCCAAAATCTGAAGAGGAGTGATAACCTCACTTTCACGGTGAAAAGCAAAAGAAGAATTACTTAACATTGTTTTTCGATGAGAGTTTGGTATGACTCCGTTTGAGTCTGCCCATTTCAACCGAAAGTTGCCGCTTGGGGTTTCTATCTCTTTAGTTAAATGATAAAAAGCAATCCCATCTTTTTATATCTGTCACATCTATTTGTAATATCTTAATTAGTCAGAGATTGACATACTGCTTTAGTGATTATTGAACCTGAAAGGTAAGCTTTGGTCATTTATTCTGCGTCTAATTTTGCGGATAGAAGTCTTTTCCCAAAGGGTGCCAACAGTTCTTATCCAACTGACACAGTCGATATCGCAACCACCATCAAACTGATTGTTGACAGAAAATGCAAACCTCTAGCGTATTAAGTGATATATATTCGCTGTAAGTCTCCAAGTTAAGTCGGACTTAAAATATTAAATCCTTTACGAGTCCATCAAGCTTGGCAATAGAGGCTTATAAATTAATTTGTCAAAAACTTTGATGTCTAGTTAAAATTGTTTATTTTTTGTCTTTGTTCATATTGATTATAAAGTTGTAGAGTTTAGTGAACCACAGATAATAATGGAATATTCAAGATACAAAAGGTATTTGGGTTACGGATTTTGTTATGGTCTGAACAATTGTTTACGCTGATAATAAAAGACTGTGGACGAACTTCATTAGCTTTTTTTTTCTATATTAAGAGCCTGCCAAAGTGACCCTGCTTGATGGAAAGCATAAATAGAATCCAAGCGGTCACCATACTCATTGCAAATGCAGACAATACAGTGTAGTGACTCACACTATGGCGGTGTTGGGAGATGCTTTTTCACATCCCGCTTGGGGATGTAAAAGGCATGACAGTCATCGTGACAGTGTAAGGCTTACACAGTTACCACGATGACTGTCACCCCTGCATCAATGGGCCTCCGGTCTCACACTCACCAACGAAACACGTCAACACGGATGCTGGCGCTTTAGGTTGGTCTTCTGTGGGAGGGCAGTACTGCCCCGGTCGAGCCGGCCCGCTCGTGCTGATATCAACGTGGCTCTACTACTTAGACGGGCTTTACTTTCATGTAAAGATTCTTTATTAGGACATGAGTTAGGTGATGACGCAAACTGTTACTTACTAAAATAGCACGGAATTCGTTGCAAACTTTTACAATAAGTCATTCGATTTTTTGCTGGAGAAGTTTTTTTAATGAAATAGTAGTTAACGTAGTCACCTGATGGTAAACGACTACCCTCGCCTATGGACAGCTGTAATTCAAAAGTCCTGCCTGACAATCGGCAAGGTTTTACATTCTCATCATCGTCACCCAGTCTTTACCAGTCGACTGCTGGACATAAGTCTCTCTTTAATAAGGAGGCTTTAGCCTACTCTTTATTTCAAGTTTTCCTTCTCTTTGAAGCGCTGTTGTCCTGCGAGTTTGCGCTTTTAGTCGCCTCTTACGACACCCACGGGATGAATAGGGGTGGTGACACTTGGTATTTGCAACTCATCACCATACGGACATTTCGGGCTCTGGTAACCATAAAAAGCTACGAAAGAATTACTTAACATCAGTGTTCTGTGACACCTTGTTATCATTTCGATACGACCGATTTGTGCCGATCCTATTCACATGATGTGTTATACAAGAGACATAAAGTTGTCGTTGCCTTTTAGCAATATGCCATCTTGTAAAGGTCTATTAGAAATGTGATGAGGCTTGATTCATAATGAATCCTACAGCTGTTGGTTCTCAGCCTTACAGGTATTCATTTGTAAATGTGTTTAAGTTTATGTTTAGCAATGATGGTGTCTATGATTCTTAGTGTTGCCAGTTCTGTTGTTGTTTAATTTTCAACTCTACCCATGAAGAGTTTATTAATTTTATTAGAATTATCAGTTATTTTAATACTGTAATGAAATAAGTGATGATATATGTTTAATATAAAGGGAAAACGATTTAAAAAGAGTTTTCTCATTTCTTTTTCTCTGTTTACGTTTTTTTTGCTTTATCCAAGAATATTTTACTTTTTTAATTTTAAATAAAAAAGAAATAACATAAAACGTTTTAAAATCAATCACATCTCTTACTAAAACGGTAATAAATGAAAATAATTAAAGATGAGAATTTAACGAATGGAGAAGTAACTCTTTGAAAAATGTGTCTGTGTCTATGCTAATATCATGAACAAAAATGTATTTTTTTTTTAATTTACAGTTTTGTTTGTATTAAATTTTGAATTTTACTATTGTAATGCTACATGCTTTCCGATAGATGGCGCTATACTGAATTACGTACCTAGACTCTTTATCGATAAACTCTTTTATATTTTTTAACTTTAAATACTATAAATGTGAAACTTTACAATAACACAGAATACGACAGAATAACGCATAGGCTATTATTTACCAGGATAACCGATATACACGCGGTCGGTGCCGCGACCAAAAGCTAGTAGACCATATTCATTACTAGAAAAACTTAGAGATCCCTACCATAACTTTAATAATGTAAGCCAAGGTAAAAAAAAAATTGTGTGTGTCAGCTCCGACGCACGACTGGAGTTTACTCCTTAAGTACGATTGTCAAAAAAGACGCAAAAAAAGCTTATTTAACTGAAATTAACTGAAAAAAGATTGATACCGTATTAAAGGGTAAATTAACAAATTAATGAAAATAACATATAGATATAGTCGCTTTGCAGCATACTTTATACACGTCTTAATACACTCACAACCAGTGCAACCGCACCAAAACTAATGCAGCCGCACCAAAACGTAATGAGGTCATTCGTTCAGTAGATTTTACTCCTCACATTTTTCTCATACCGGGCGCCTTATATCAAAAAACCAATTCTTAAGGAGTAAACTCCAAAAACTGTGAAATAGCTTTCATCACATGCGCTGCAGAATCTACTGCTGATAGAATAAAAAAGTTTCACAATATTGAACACCATAATAATATATACAAGAACTTTGTGATGCTATCTATCCAACTATCTTGTTAAGTCACTGTAACTACTTTCTTACATTTCAAAAGTTGACAAAATTACCGACCACAATCAGACCTTATCCATTACTTTGGATTGGTTCTTATCTAAATAAGTCATTGTATATTTAAGAGTGTTTCAATACCTGTCAATCACTTTTTGAATTATTAAAATCGGACTTTTCATTCAAACAATATTACGAATTTAAAAAGAAACGTGGTTCAAACCAACAAACATCACCCGCACCGCGGCGGCCGAGCAGCTCAGTGATATTTCGTGCATCCGAATGAGACTGACGGTTCTGTCTATACTTATTAAAGGGTACAAATATTTATTTATTTATTTATACATCATGCACTTTATGTACATAGGCAGACTTAATGCCTAAGGCATTCTCTACCAGTCAACCTTTGGTTGATGCAGAGAAAATAACTAGGAAGTAGGTGCGTTTCAGGTGATGTTGAATAAAAGAAGTAGAAATATACAAACTTATCATATACTAAAGTTTATACAAATACATAAATATCATTTGGTATTACAATAAAGAAGTACTAGGGAAGAACTTTCTCGATAGTTAGTAACGACCTAAGAGAGCTTTTCTCGTGGGCAATTGTACATATGTTGCCTACGTTGAGTAGAAATTTCTGAAAATCAATATGTTTTGTTGTTGTCTACAAACATGGCAACAAACATAGTGTACCGGCAAGCTTTAAAGTAAATATTGTAAAATATAAAAAGTTAAAAGAAGAAGAGATCATAGTCCACAAGTATGTGTACAAATACAGGTGTCCTCTGTTCCCCCACTCTCATAATCCTATGGGAGGGCTCAGGAGGATGGAAAGGTCAGAAGCAGGGCCGACGATTTTACGCGCTCTTTGACGTATGTAGGTTAAGACCCCAACTCCTAAGCTCCGTGCTGTAATTCAGCGTTGCTATAATTAGAAAAATTCAGTAACATCTTTTTGGGCTTGACCGGGGAATCGAATCCGGGATTCGCAATCGCATACACTACCCCTAGATCAATGAGACAGTTGCGGATCTAAAATTTTTTATTGAGTCTTAAAACAATAAATAAGATTAAAAAGTAACCTAAAATGTATGGATGTTGGTGACTCTTTTACGCAAAAATAACTAAACGCATATAGATGAAACTTTACAGTGATATTGCTTATACATTAGAATAACACAAGCTACTATTTACCGCTATTACAAGGGGGCAGAATCGCGGGCAAAACCTAATAGGATACATACAAAAGTAACAACGTGTTACACTATACTTACATACGCGTTTGTGCATTAAATAAAACTTAATATTAACAAAAAAAAATTAACATTTTATAAACATAAAATAAAAATAATAAAACACTTAATTATAACATTCCAAGTTTTTGTAAGTTAACTCATTCATGAAGATTTCATAAATCGATTATTACAACAATTTTCACGATTCACAATTTTTCTTCTAAACGTTTTATTTAGGTAAAAAAATAGGTAACGTTTTACAAAAACACATTTGAAAGGTATTTCAGCTGGACAGAGAGAAATAATTGAAAATGAAAAGGCTCCAGGCATATTTTGATACAATTTAACCCTTATCTATTAAAGTTTAATTCTAACCCCTGAGTTTCAATAATACGCAAAACAGAACTATTTGTTATCTCACCTAACTTCCGAAGAACCTTCTGAAAAGCCCTTTAGGGATTGTTACGAATCAAGTTCTAGATAGACAAATATCTAATATATAAAATTCTCGTGTCACAGTTTTCGTTGCCATACTCCTCCGAAACGGCTTGACCGATTTTGATGAAATTTTTTGTGCTTATCCGGTATCTATGAGAATCGGTCAACATCTATTTTTCATCACCCTAAATGTTAGGGGTAGTACAACCCTAAAATTACTAGGAAATTATTTATATCGCAAAACAACGTTTGCCGGGTCAGCTAGTTAACTTATAAAATGTATGGATGCAATGTGGCTGTAAAATATTGTGTGTGTAAACTCTTTTCATGGTGTACGCGAAGGGAAAAGGGAGGGAGGGATCACCTGATGGCAAGCGACTACCACCGCCTGAAAACCCAAGACAAAAATAACATGTGCATTGTCGCCATTGTCATCTCTCCTTCTAGAAAACAGGACCTTTTTTATTATTATTTTTACTGCCTTTAATATCAACCCATTTAACAAACTCACACTGACGTTACAGGAAATATGTTCAAGATAAAATACAAGATAAAATTCACCTTTTTTTCAATTAAAAGTTAAACACAACCCCCAAGCACACTTTAGCGTAGCTAAAACGAAGGTTCAGGTGAAAGGGCCGACGACATAACTTTATCAAATCATTTAAATTTACTGTGAAAAACTCCTTTTCAAACGTGAAGCAGGTAATTTAAGGGAGGGAGTAGGGGGAAGCGGAGTGTGGGCAGACTTGATGATACAGTGGATAGTAAGTCTGCCAACTTTGAACACATTTCATTTTATTTTTGGTTCTAGTCTATTAAGATAACATAGACATTTAGATCAGCAATTCGAGAGCCAAACCCATCAGAACTGGGAGAAAAGATAGGTAAGAACTCTGGTTACCACAATCAGTAAAAAGTAACAAAAAAATTCTTAAAATCGATTTCTTGTGAAGCTTTGATATCATTCCGATCGAGTCTAGCCTTAATATGATGAAGCATGACCCCCACACGAATTTGACTCCCCCCCACACGTACTCTCGAATTTTTTATTCTTTATTAAAAGAACTCCCGGCACTAGGAATTTGTCCTGTGCCGCTTAGACATTAGTAATATTCATGGTAATTACTGCATTGTTTGCATTCGCAATGAGTTTGGTGACCACAACTCTTGGATTCTATTCATGCCTTCCATCAGGCAGAGTAGTCTCTTTAGCAGGCTCTTATGTAAAATCAATGAATAGTGGCAATCACCCAAAATGATGTCCCATAGATCGAACAACGCTCATTGCAGTAGGGAGTGGTAGGCTAGGCTAGGTAGGTAGTTACCCTCGATGTCGTAATAGCAGCCGTTCCCGGATCCCTCCTATGTCAGGCGCAGAGTGACACACCGTGTGGTTTTAGTCGGTCCGTTTCCGACACACCACCCTGCCGTAAACCCCGGCGGGGTGACGGCCCGAAGGGGTTTCCACTCGTTAAAAAAAAAAAGGTAGGTAGTTACTACGTCAGCTGCAGTCTCTCTCCGTTACTCTATTAACATCAATAGTCTTTAATAGTCCCTATCTTGGACATAGGTCTCTCCTTAGTAAGCAGATTTTGACCTATAATGGGTTGGCAAAGGATTTGTGTCAAGTTTACCATGCTTTTGCAGTGTTGTTGTCCTACGTAGTTAGGTCTTTAGCCGGCTCTTAAGACACCTACCCACTAGTGGTGGTAAATCTCCGTATTTTTATTCTATCACCACAAAAAATCTATTATGTTCATACAGCTGTGTTGTGTGTGCTATCCTAACAAGCTGTGTGTATTCCTCGCCGTCAGCCGAGTATTGGCCGGCGACCGCAAGCTAATGAATAGAAACCACTGAATGTCCCTATACATACAGAACGGCGCTGTAACCACCAAGGTACCCCTATTTATAACCACCCTTCACGCTATATATATTAACACTTGTCAACTATCTGATTTAATGTATCGATTTATTTGTTTTTCTCGTTGATATATGTAGACATTTGACAGGTTTTGATTGTATAAATTAATGGCCTCTTTGTCAACTACAAACTCAAGTATTCTATTAATATCAGTATTTATTAGACATAAAGAATCATTTATATTAATCTTCTTCAATTTGGTACATAAAACTTTAATATAAACAAGTTTAGTACATTTGAGTACAAAAGTGTACTCTTGTAACTCAAATGTACTAAGCTGGTGTACAATTATTTTGACCAGGTGCAAATGGCGGTCTTGTTGCTAAAAAGATAAAATCATCATAAGTTTCTTCGTAGATTGAAATCTAATTATAAAATATTATTATTATCTAATTATAAACGACAACAAATCTTGTAGAAAAAGACATCGTTTTGGTTCAAATTATTTATTTTCATTTATTTCTTTCTTGAGAAACTTTTTTTTAGGAGAAAGCCCTTAATTCTTTCATCTTATCTTGTCTACATAAAACCCACAGTTTATTCAACACCCATAACATATCACTACATCATCTTTATACATATTATTTAACCCCATAATAAATATTTGGGACATTACCCTCTTTACACAGAGTTAAACAAAAAATTTACACATTATATTGTCTAACCCGCTCACGGCGAGAACTCATACAATTTCAAGTAAATTGTTAGCTAGCAGCGGGTGGGTTGACAGCGGTGCACTACTGACAGTACAGTTGACAGGTTAATACTTGTCAACCTGTCACCTGAGAATTTTCACAACCAGTAATCCTTTAAACGAGGGAAAATGAAGTAGAAACATATTTGGAGTACAATTTTTTATTGCCGGTCTTGTTCGGACAAGTTCGTGTGTCGTTATATTTATGTTGAAGATAAAATAGCATATGTATATATTTTTTTAATTCGCTACACACATTAGGCGACAATGACTTGTTCCCGTAATTTAGGAATATTTTTGAATAGATCTTTCAGGACTCGTTCATTTCGTAGGTAGTAGAGCCACGCTGATTTCAGCACGAGCGGGCTCGACCGGGGCAGTACTACCCTCCCACAGAAGACCAAACTAAAGTGCCAGCATCTGTGTTGTCGTGTTTCGTTGGTGAGTGTGAGACCGAAGACCCATTGATGCAGGGGTGACAGCTATCGTGGTAACTGTGTAAGCCTTACACTGTCACGATGACTGTCATGCCTTTTACGTCCCCAAGCGGGGTGTGAAAAAGCATCTCACAAGGCCGCCATAGTGTGGGTCACCATACTGCATTGTCTGCATTGCAAGGAGTATGGTGACCACAACTCTTTTTTTTTGTTTTTTTTTTTTTAAAGGCACTCGCCATCGCAGGGTGTTGCAGCCTCCTGTGACTCATGTAAGTGTCACAGATCGTGTTTATTTCATTTTATTGTTGACACTTACAATAATTTTAAAGCTAATATTTAACAATTGGTTAATGTATCGTTTAGTCTAGTCTAGGTATTTGCTATTTTGCTATTTATTTTACAGTGCTGTTATCAGACCGTGCTCGAACCGTCTAGAGCAGTCCGGGCCGACTTCATCCCCACCACAATTTATCACAAGTTTTTACTGTCCTGTTTTGCTTATCAACTACCTTATAATATATATAATACCTTAATTTTTTCTTATGCTGTACGTACGTATCTAAGTTATCTTATTTGTTATCTATTCTAGTTACAAAAGAAAATTCTTATTTACTATGTGCTATATCTTTGATATTTATTATATATTCCTACGATATATAAACTATCAAATGCTTATTCTGCTTTATTCCTATTGTTAACTATTTTTACTATTTCTTCACAGTATTTTATAAAGTAACTATTTTTATTCTTATCTGCTAATATAATACATAGATTTTCTTTGCATATTTTTGTTTCGATTTGATGCTCTAGGTCGTAACGAAGTTTTCCGTGGATTGGGCATTCCACCAATAAGTGGAGTATGCTTTCTTCCTTGTCAGGCTCACAAGCACAGGATGGACTGTCCTTACATTTGAACCTATGAAGGTATTGAGCAATTCCTCCGTGCCCTGTGAGCACCTGAGCCAATTTTGGTGTGATGGTTATCCGCCGGATAGTGTGATATGCGTTCACCGCATCAGGAAGAACCAGAGACCACAACTCTTGGATTCTGTTCATGCTTTCCATCAGGCAGAATAGAGTCACTTTGGCAGGTTCTTAATACAGAAAAAAAAATTTTAAGGGGATGTAAAGACTATTATTCTTTACTCAGTTTGATGTTGTTTCATAGTAAGAGTCTTTAGGCCAATTTATTCAAATCTCAATTGTCCTTTGATGACAGTGTGATAAAAAAACCTATAAAATGTACTTATTTGTTAACTTTCCTATAACATTAAAAATCGAAAAAATAAAAAAAGTTAGTAAAATATGAAGTTGTTATTTGCTTAAAATGAATAATCCGAGTCTACGCGTGGTGATGGATTAAGAATACAGAGTGTCACCACCCATTTTTCCTATGGATGTCATAAGTGACTAAGGGAACAAAATAAGCAAGATAAAGAAGACAAATTTTACATCACTGTAAAGAGAAGGACCTATTTATTTTTATTTATGAAGAGTGACCAACACTATGGCGGCCTAGTGAGATGCTTTTTCACGCCACGCTTTGGGACGTAAAAGGCATGACAGTCATTGCGGCAGCGTAAGCCTCGCATAGTTATCAAGATAACTGTCACCTCTGCATCAATGGGCCTCCGGTCTCGCACTCACCAACGAAACACGACAGTACGGATGCTGGCCAGCGTGGTATAGTAGGCCAAACTTGTAAAGAAGAGGCCCATGACCAGTAGTGGACTCCTAAAAGCTGTTGTTGATGATGATGAGAAATAAATATTTAAAAAAATAAATATACCCTAGTTATTTTTCCAGTTTTCAAAGGACAATTACCATGAAGGTTCCTGCTAAAAGGTTGCCAAAAGATCATTTAAAAAGGGGCCACAAAAATACATAATTCTAGTCGAAACGTAACTAGTGTTTCTTGACGGTTTGCGCTGAAAAAATAGATTCGAAACAAAATAAAAAAAAATAATTGACAGTACCTTCACAAAGAAAACAATTTAAAATGTTACAAGTTCTTAATAATTGGTAAGATGACTATATCTCAAATAAATACCAATGTCCACTTCATTAAAACTAATATCGCGAAACATCTCGGAAAACACAATTAACATAGCTTTTTATCATTATTACGAATTTCAATCAAATATACAGTAACATATATTGTTCAATTGAGTAGTCTAAGACAGTGACAATTTGTGAGTCACAATTTGGTATTTAGTACATTTTTCATACAAAATTGTCGTTTTGACAGATGATAAAAAGTAACTAATTTGACTAAGGTGCCATCTAGCCTATTGAGATATCCAAGGGACAAAATTGCATTCTCATTTTATTTATTACTAGCTTTGTATTGTGACGTGTTCCAACGTTCATTTCACCAGGTTTTAATGGTTTATTGCCTGACATCATTTATGTATTGAGGTAAGGGGGATCAAAGGAGCGCAGTAATTGGTAACTTACCCGACGTGCTCTCTAAACAGTTGCGACTTGTCTATTTAAAATTTAATGGTCTCCTTTTATTCATCTCCTTTAACTTTATTTATAGATAAATAAATAAGGCTAAAGTTTATTGTTTATGGTCAAAATAAGTAGGTTTGTATAGAGGCTTTAGCATACTTTTGACATTTATGTGGGTTTCAGGTCTAGGTCGCTAAACCAATTTTGAAAATTCTTTCAATAGAAAGTTATTGTAGAGGGACGAGGTATCATGTCCCTCCGACACAAAGGAAAGGTCCTCCGACCAGGCGAGGTGATCATGCCTGGCAGGCCGCGGCCCAACGGTTGACTTTGGGATGTTGTATATATGCTTATTGCTACGCGAATCTCTATTTCGCGATACAGGATTAGTAGTTGCATCGTATTTCATTACATTTATACGTTTCGTTCATACTTTGTAGTTCAATGTATTTTCGCTAGATGTTTGTGCTGTAATGTGATATTTTTGTTTGTGCTGTAATGTGGAAGTCGCCACATTATATTACCAGTAGAATAGAGTAGAGTAACATACTTTACACCGCGATAACAGATATTTACACGGGGTGGGTCATGGGCAAAATCTGGCACTATTTGTAAGAGTAGGCTCGAAAAAGTGAGGTTCATTTGAGTATCCAGAAATGAAGTTATGTATATAATGTTATAGTATATAACATTGTAGTTTTTTTATGTATTCTAGGAAATGATTTGAAATGGCTTTGGTATTCATATAATTTATTTTACACAAAGATCTGACACGTTTGGCACAGCCTAGACAGTCGCTACAGTCGAAAACGAGACTATAGGTATATTCAATATCGGTTACGTAGAAGGAATAGGTTCACCTTTTAGAAAACAGAGAAGAGGAAGTAAAATGGTGATGTACTCCTAACCGACTTCGGCCACGACAACCAATCTTTTTTTTTCTTTTGTTTTTTTCTATATGAAGAGCTTACCAAAGTGACTCTACTCTGCCTGATGGAAAGCATGAATAGAATCCAAAGAGTTGTGGTCACCATACTTATTGCGAATGCAGACAATGCAGTGTTGTGACTCACACTATGGCGGCCTAGTGAAATGCTTTTTCACGCCACGCTTGGGGACGTAAAAGGTATGACAGTCAACGTGGCAGTGTAAGCCTCACATAGTTGTCACGATAACTGTCACCCCTGCATCAATGGGTCTCCGGTCTCACACTCACCAACGAAACACGACAGCACGGATGCTGACGCTTTAGGTGACAGATACAGGCTTTTAGGCTTTAGGCTGACGCTTTTCTGTGGGAGGGTAGTACTGCCGCGGTTGAGCCGGCCCGTTCGTGCTGAAATCAGCGTGCCTCTACTACCTTAAAAAGTCTCATTGGAGAGCAGCTAACTACGTAGGGTATGTTATAGTGCCTGAAAGAGTGTGCGAACACAGGTGCACTCTCTGTTCCCTCACTCACTCAATTCGGTTTGCAACGTACGTTAAAAAGTTATTTCAATTTGTAGTTTTACAGTGGCTGTGACTGTACAAGTCAACAGACACGACAGCTGGCTATCATTTATACAAATGTGTTGTCATTAATGTCAACAAGACAAGGTATAGTAGTTTTTAAAATTAAAATCATTTTCTTTCTTTTCTTTCTTCTTTTCGCAAAGTTTTACAATTTGATGATTACATGTAAATAGAACGATACCCACCCACAACATATTGCAAGTGGTACAAAGTCTGACATTCCCCTTTCATACTGTGGAGATCGCGTCTATGTATATGCTTGTATGCAGAAGGTTTTGCGTGAGGAGTAAAATGATGTGCACTCGTTTAGGTTCAGTGAAAGAATGTAATAAAATTGTTACGATACAACATAGGTGTTAAGATTGCATCATTATTACTAATGCTAATCACATGATGTTTTAACAATGAAGAGGTAGGTATGATAAATGATAATATTAACAATGTGTTAAATTAAAGTAAGATCACAATCATTAGCAACTTTTAACAGTCCACTGCTGGACATAAACCTCTCTAAAAGGAAGTTTTGACCTCGTATACCACGCTGGCCAGACGTTTCACCACAATGTTCACAATAATTTAAATAAAAATATTGCTTAACCTGATGAAATAAATTTCTCAGTAATTATAACATAATTATTTATTCCTAATTTTAGGTTTCAGGTAATAACTCAAGCGTACGTGATACAAAAGTATTTCAGATAATTTAGTTATATTGTTATATTTGTTATTGTTACATTGTTATTGATACAACAGTTGTTGCTTACTTGTGTAGTTTGATTGATCTCACGCAACCTCACTAACTTTCATTACCACTGTACCACTCTTAAGAAATCAAAAAGATATACTAATTGGTCAAGGAGTTCCTGAGGTTAGCGCGTTCAACTTAGAAACAAACCTTGCTGTATCTGCCCCCTTAGCCAAGATGTGAGTACTCGTATTTCGTGTCGATTGATTTTCTTTTATTTTCGGCTTATATTTTTCTATATGTCCAGCCTGCCAAAACTCTACTCTGCCTGATGGAAAGCATGAATAGAATCCAAGAGTTGTGATCACCATACTCCTTGCAATGCAGACAATGCAGTATGGTGACCCACACTATGGCGGCCTTGTGAGATGCTTTTTCACGCCACGCTTGGGGACGTAAAAGGCATGATAGTCATCGTGGCTGTGTAAGGCTTACACAGTTACCACAATAGCTGTCACCCCTGCATCAATGGGTCTTCGGTCTCACACTCACCAACAAAACACGACAACACGAATGCTGGTGCTTTAGGTTGGTCTGGTTGGTTCTGTGGGAGGGTAGTACTGCCCCGGTCGAGCCGGCCCGCTCGTGCTGAAATCAGTATGGCTCTACTACCTTTTTTTTTTTTTTTTTTTTTTTTTAACGCGGGGAATGCTTTTCGCACCATACCCTCCGGAGGGACGAAGGGCGTGTGTGGGACTCCCGACAAACCGGTCTACCCACTAAACCCCGCGGCGGCCTACCTCGGCAGTTGGGAGGTGCTCTAGGAACGCATTAGCGGCTTCTACAGTCCTCCCTGCCGTACCTCACAAGTGAGGTACATCTCGGGCACCTCATGCCCCAGGATCAGGACGCTATCGCACTCCCATCGCCCTGCGCAGTAAGAGGCAGAACAGCGCCCCGCCCCAGACGACACTCCCCGGCCGCACCGGAGTGTCACCTGACTCGGGTCGTTTGCAGCAGTCACAACGCCCCAAGATGTGACCACAGCGACCTTTAGGCGGCGATTAGGGAGCTAGCGACCTCTGCCGCGTCCCCTTCGCCGCCTCCTTCGAGCGGGATCGGCCCTTTCCCGATCTCGCTCTGCAGTCTCCTTCCGGAGCATAACCTGCTCACAGAAGGAGATCGCGGCTTCCCATCCTTCACGACTCGCCAGCATCGCCGCGATCAATGCTGACGGTGAAAGGTTGCGTCCGATCCGTCCGACCAGGACTCGACGCTCAGACTCCCAAGCAGGGCAGTCCTCCAGCGTGTGCTGGGCGGAGTCCCGTTCGGACTCGCAGTGGTGGCATTGTGCCGTAGCCTCCCGTCCTATTCGATTCAGATACTCACCGAAGCAGCCGTGCCCGGTGAGTATCTGGGTCAATCGATAGGTGACACAGTCGGTCCTCTCTATCCACGCTTCGAAGTTCGGCAGAACGGCTCCGACGGCGCGTTGGCTAGCACAGCCCTCAGTTTCGAGCCGGACCTGCCAAGCCACCAGAGCTTGCTTATGCGCGTTCTGCCGTAGCATTCCGGGCTCATGATCTGGCGCAGCCTTTTCAGCATTCCGACCGACAGAACGAATTTGGTCGTACACCATTGCGTCCATGTCGGCCAGAATATCGAAGGGCGGAGATCGCGCCAGGATCGTCGCCGCCTCATAGGAGATTGTGCGGTAGCCCCGCACGATCCGTATGGCCATCAGCCGCTGCAGGCTCCTGAGTAGGGCCCGGCAGCGGGAGGCACCCGCTAGATCATTAAACCAGACGGGTGCCCCATAGAGGACCATGGATCTAACAACCCCCATGTAGAGGCGGCGAACTTCTTCCCGTGGTCCCCCGAGATTGGGCAGCAAACGATACAGCGCACCTGCTACCCCTCGCACTCGGGGTACCAATCGCCCGAAATGCTCTTCGAAGCTCCACTGACTGTCCAGGATGAGGCCTAGGTACTTCATGTACTGGCCTACCTGGACTTCAGCGTCACCTACCCGGAGACATGAGCTGGGTGGCTCCTGGCGCTTACGCAGGCCATGGAACCATATCGCCTCAGTTTTATGAGGCGCCACCCTCAGGCCCAGCTCACGTATCTTTTCCACAACACTAGCCACCCCCTGCTCGGCGAGCCAAAGCACCTCCTCGAAGTGTGACCCTCTAGCCAGTATTAATGTATCGTCCGCATAGCAGACGACACTTAGGCCAGAGGGCAGACCGGTGCGAAGGACAGCATCGTATGCGAGGTTCCATAATAATGGGCCCAATACCGAGCCCTGGGGAACCCCGCAACATACTTCCTTTCGATTCTCCATTCCATTCCGACCGATAAACTTCACCGTCCTGTCGCACAGATAGGCCTCAATAACGGTTCGCAGATAGAGCGGCACCTCGTGATATTCGAGGGCCGCCCTAATTGCCCGCCAGGGGAAGGTGCCGAAAGCGTTGACTATATCAAGGCTAACCGCCAACGCCACCCCCCCCGATCGGACTGTCGACTCCGACAGGGATCGAACGCACCTAACAGCATCTACTGTCGAACGTCCCCGTCGGAATCCGAACTGACAGTCCGATAGGTCAGGGCCCACTCGCGACAGATGCCCGCTAATCCGGTCAGAGATTATCCTCTCAAAGAGTTTCCCTGACTCGTTCAGCAGGCATATCGGTCGGAACGCAGAGAGAGAATCTGCAGCCCTTCCGTCCTTTTTTAAAAGCACCAGTCTTGCTTCTTTCCAGCCGAGGGGGAAGATACCGAGGCGGAAACAATCTGTGAAAATCTGCCTCAGTTTGTCCCCCAGTACCGACAGATGGCTCTACTACCTAGAAACGTCCTAGGTCATTATCATCATTCAAGCCTTTTTCCAACTAGGTTGAGATCGGCTTTGAATCTACTACGATCCTGTCCCCCCTGCATCAATGGGCCTCCGGTCTCGCACTCAACAACGAAGCACGACAACACGGATGCTTCTGTGTCTTCTGTTGTGTGCACGGTCGCTTTAGGTTGGTCTTCTGTGGGAGGGTAGTACTGCCCCGGTCGAGCCGGCCCGCTCTTGCTGAAATTAGCGTGGCTATAGTACTCTTTTGTTTTGACCCCATGAATTAACGCTGAGAGATGTCATTCCCATAGATTTGTTAGTTTTCTACGTTTACGTTCGTAAAATGTCAATTTCGTTAGAATGGCTATACATACTTAAATATCTATTATTTGACTAAATTGATGTGAAATGGTTTTAAAAGTAATTACGAATTATTGCTACTACTGCCCTATTGGCCTTATGATTAATGGTCTTGACTACTGGATAAGCAAAGATTGTGAATTCGACTCTCATCCAGGGCAAATAATTGTTTGATGGGTACGATAATATGTTTTCTGTCGGCGTGTAATTTACCTATAATATGTATGTATTAAGCAATAAATAATGCCTAAGTAAGATTATCAACAAACTGGTATTGCAGAGGCTCTGTTTTACCTTACTTGTTCAGGATCTGGAAACTGTATATAAAAAGTTCGGAGTAAGTAGTAACATTTTTATTCATATTCAAATTTTTCAATAAAAAAAATACGTGTAAATCAAACTGTCTATCTGTTTAGTGCCTACAATTCCAAAAAGCATAAATAACAACTCAGTTCTTTAAAATTTCTCATTACTCAGAAAAAAAATACTTATCCTTCACAGTTAGCAGGTTATTGTTGCAATTTCCCCCCCACAACCGCTGCAACCGACCTTTGAACCCAATAATGAGGGTACCCTCGCAATGCGAGCCTTAATAATGAAGGCTTTCTCGCAACAATAAAGTCGCTTCGAGGGTAATCCCTCAATCATCTCATAATACAGCCTCCAGCGCTAAGCTTTATGCCGTCTGCGCCAAGAATAAATTACTCTATCACTTGAAATAATAAATGAATAAAGCCACAATACTGGATTTGATATAAGAGCGTAATGGCTTTTGACGCTTTAATATTGATGATATACTCCGAGTCGATTTCGACCACAGTGTTGATGGCGTCTCTGTTGAGATTGGACGCTGTGGTCGAAAAGCCAGCAGGAGATATTGTAGGGCTCAATTGTTTGGCAAAAACAGGTGCACTCTCTGTTATGGGATGTTCTGTGGTGGGACGGTTATCTAATACGACCGGGAAGAGATCGAGCAAGACCCATGGCTTAACGTGCTAACCGAGCCAAGAGGATTAGGACCCCAATTTTCAAACTCCGGGTTGTTATTAAGCACTTCTACAATCGGAAAAACGATCCGATCCGGGAATAGAACCTGTGGCGACTTCCAAATTACAACACAAACAAAAATATTCAACAGCGCCATCTAGCGAAGATACATCGAACTATGAAGTGTGAACGAAACGTATGAATGTAATGAACCACGATACAACTACTAATCCTGTATCGCGAAAGATAGATTCGCGTGGCAATTAGCAAATATACAATATCCCAATGCCCAACTGTTGGGCCGTAGCCCGCCAGGCATGATCACCTCGTCTGGTCGGAGGATCCTCCCTTTGTGTCGGTGGGATATGACACCCGTTTTTTTTTTTTTTTTTTTTTTTATACCACGACGGTGGCAAACAAGCATACGGCCCGCCTGATGGTAAGCGGTTACCGCAGCCTATGAACGCCTGCGGCACCAGGGGCATCACGTGCGCGTTGCCGACCCTTTAAAAACCTATTTACCCCCTTCTCGAAGAGCCCCATACTGTAGTTTCCAGGGAAAACCTCTCCACAGAACCCGATACCTTTGGATCGACAGTGCCAGTCGCTGACCAATGAAGCACTACGTTTTCATATGAAGTTGCCAGACTAAAGAAATACTTTATTTAGTCTGGCTATGTACCTCAGAAATAGAAGACGACCTATTTTGTTATATTGTACCTTAAAAATAGAAAGTCTGAACAGTTTTACTGAGTATAGATTGCCGTAAGTCGTATTCATCGTAGAGCTTAGGACAGCAGACCTCTATCAAGGAGGAAAACAAACTGTCACTCTTGACAAACAAGCATTCTGTAAGTATCGAAAATGGTCACGTGTTTCTAAATATGTACGTGTTTACATTCTTGCATCTTATTTTGGGTTTGAATTTTGATAATTTAAGTAACACATTGTACGAATCTGTTCAAATATAGTGTTGCTATTCGAGAGTCAATAAAGTCATAACAGTTTTTCAATAAATTTGCAACTTCTGCGGGCTTATCTTCAAAACATGTGTGTAGTTTTTAAAACTTTTACAAGGATTAACTTAGACTAGCTTTAGAAAAATACGATTTTTAAAGAAAATACAGTAATATGCAATGAGCAAAGTGCCGATGGACACAGATAATAATAAATAATAAATAAATAAATATTTCGGACATTTGACACACAACGTCATCTAGTTTCAAACTAAGCAGAGCTTGTGCTATGATAACTAGACTGACTGATAGAACACTTATATACTTTTTTTGTAAATACATACATTTTATACATAGGAAACACTCAAACTTCGAAACAAATATTTGTAGATCATACAAACATTTTGTCCGACCCAGAAATCGAACCCGAGACCACAAACTCAGTAGTCGCATTCACTACCGCTGCGCCACCGAAGCAGTTTATTTCCCGCCTTAAACAAGCACGCTTTTAAGATGGCTTTTATATTGTTTCGTGTCAATTTTATTTCTCATTACTCCACAGCAAAGCTCCGCAAGGTGATGATGACAGAGTACTCTTACCAGATTTCGGACATGGCGGCCGACCTCAACGGAGGCCAGCAACCGAGCCACTACGCAGGAAATATTATAATGCACAAATCTGTGTGCTAATGGAAGCGCACTCTCTGTTTCCTCACGTTCACAATGCTATGGGACGACTATCCGAAACGAGCAGGGAGTGACCAGACGCAGGCGTAACGGTTTTAGGTGTTTTTTGAAGCACATAAATCCGAGGCAGGATACAGTTGGTGTAAAATATATAAATCCAAAGATATCCAAAGATATCCAAAGATACCAAAACCTAACATTATGTAACACAGACAAAAACCCATAGCTCCACATCTTCCCACAAATTCCCACACAATTTAATCAACTTTCTCATGAAACCAATTACGGTACTCCATTCGTCAATCTATCAGTGAAATAAAACAGACTCCCGATAGTGAATGGCGCGACCTCATCTGATAACGACAATTAATTCCTATCAGCCCGACAGAGCTCAGAGTAGATATCACTTAAGATACCGGCACAGAAGTTCAATGGCTATTTCATTAGTTTGAGTAATAGTTACATTGAGACCAGCTTCTGTCTTCGTACGAGCTATTACGGTAGTTTGTTTACTAGATGAAAAGTACGTGTTTTTCTGTCCAATTTGCAACTTTAGATCTATTTAAGGTATTTGTATAACGACTTAGTATCTTAGAATAAGCCACGATATGATTAACATATAATTATGTAATAAATTGAAAGATGATGAACAGTCTACGGGGCTACAGATTATCAAAATAAAAAAAAAACAAAATAAATTTTTAAATTCACACCTACATATCTTCATGAAATTCCAAGTCTAGGGAAAGTTTCTATTAATAAAAATGGTGATTCTTTTTTATTTGTCAACTGATTGAAATAAAATAATAAGTGAAGTGAAGTTTACCACAATCATCATTATGATGAACAGCCTTAACAGTCCACTGCTGGACATTAGCTTCTCCTTTGAGAGGAGATTTTGGCCCTTTATACCAGATGGTTTGGGTTTGTGTCAAGCTTTAACTGCCTCGGTGGCACAACGGTAGTGAATGCAACTGCTGTGCTTGAGGTCTCGGGTTCGATTCCCATGTCGGACCAAATGTTTGTAAGATCTGTAAATATTTGTTTCGAAGTTTGGATGTTTTCTATTTACATGTGTATAATGTGTATGTATTTACAAAAAAAAGTAATAAGTATTCTATCAGTCAGGTCTAGTTATCATAGCACAAGCTCTGCTTAGTTTGAAACTAGATGACGTTGTGTGTCAAATGTCCGAAATATTTACTTTTTATTATTATTATTTCCTTCTTTTCACAGTGATGTAGTCCTACACAGTTTGCTCTCTTAATCGTCTCTTACAACAACCACGGTATGAATAGGGACACTGACACTGTATTGTTAATCCGTGACCACCCGGTCCCACAACACAAGAGAAAACCGCACCCAAATCAGTCAAGCTACTTCTGAGATTAGCATGCACAAACACACAGGTAAACAAACAAAACTCCTAAAACTGTTCTTTTCAGTTTCGTTATCTTAATAAAGACCTCTTTCATTAGATTTTCTTTAATATGTTTTATATACTGTCCGTGTGGTGACGGATTAAGAATACATAGTGTTACCACCCCTATTCATCCTGTAGGCGTCGTAAGAGGCGACTAAGGAACCAAGTATACAAGACAACATCATTACAAAGAGAAGAAAAACTTGAAACAAACCCTATTCCAACCCGTCTGGCCAGCTGGCTTGTATAGTAGGCCAAAACCTTCTTGCTAAGGAGAGGCCTATGTCCAGCAGTGGACTGTTAAAGGCTGTTAATGATATACAGACATCGTCCTCTTACAATTTAGTTATATATATCTTTTAAGTAGATTCTATAGTCATTTAACTCACAAAATTATCATCAATCTACACTGCTGTGATATGAATCAATTGTTTTTTAAATCATTTCATTAAAATATCTATTTTTATACAAAGAATGTCGTAAAACGCGCTCTATAATAGCTAAACATTATAATAATATCAAAACACTCCAATACATATATTTTGAACTCTGTTATAATCGTACTATCTGTCTATATGACATTTACTTCACACTTCTTATATATTGGAATTAATTGTTCTTCAATCCTAATATATAGAAAAGGAAAAAGAAGGGCAATAGAAAGTGGGGACCATAGAAGTATAGACATTAAACCAACATCATTGACATCATCGCAGTCCACTGCTGGACATAGGCTTCTCCAATTACATGCTATTTCAGTTTTTTTTTCTCTATATTGAGAGACTGCCAAAGTGACTCTACTCGGCCTGTTGGAGAGCATGAATAGAATCCAAGAATTGTGGTCACCATACTCATTCCAAATGCAGACAATGCACTATCGTGACCGACACTATGGCGGCCTTGTGAGATGCTTTTTCACACCCCGCTTGGGGACGTAAAAGGCATGACACTCATCGTGACAGTGTAAGGCTTACACAGTTACCACGATAACTGTCACCCCTGCATCTATGGGCCGGCAATCAATGGCAATCAATGGCAGTTGTTGAACGTGTTGCCTAAACTGTAAACAATAACATATTTTAAATGAACAACCAAATAAACATACTTCATATAAAATACCACATATTTCATAATCATATTACGTCATATGAATTTTATCACATCTGTTTAAAAATTTAAGAACTATCAAAACATATTAACGTATACATTTTCGTAGTATTGAAGCCATTAAATATTCCTACACGTTCCTGTAACACTTTATAACATTTCAGGCTAGTAGTATCGGTAGTAAACCTACCCGAAATATACGGCGTGTAAATTTCCCGGCAACAGGTGTATTATGTTGGAGATACCATATAAGCACTCTGTCGTGCCCGAAACCATCGTTATCTTACAGGAAAAGGAGAATTGTATACACTTAACTGAAGCGATCTAACTAAAAATGTAAAAAACTTCGAACTTCCAACTAAATAATTTGTACTTATTTATCCACTATTATCACTAACCACCAGACCGGGACCGTCATAGGTTGTAGGTGGTTAAATAAATAACTCGGACAATAAAATGATTTTCATTTAATCTCACTATTTTCTTCCAAGTAAAATTTAATAAGTGAAAAACATTCACTAAAAATAAACAATGTCACACTGTTTGACCGAACGAAAAGGATATTACGAACTGTACTAGTGTGAATCAACCCTTATAGAAGTCCGGAGGTATTAGAGGACATCCCAGTTTAAGAGGGTAACAGGGTTACAGGATATTGGGCCGCCTACAGGCTTTTTTTCATACGAAATGAGTTTTCCATTTGGAGATATTTATTCTAAAGGTTTTGTTCGAAAATGGGTCTGTCAATCGATTATTGGCTTTAATGGAGGATATTTCTGTTACATTCGGTGGATATATATACTATTGTAGGTTGAGGATATTGGAAAGAAGAAATACTATCATTAATTATCAACATTACGATTTATAGTCTTAATTTGGGAAATAATAACTGATCACCGCAATTTTGTCGGTGTCTTTCCCCGTTTTGCAACATTTGTCATTGATACTCGGCTTCTGGAGGTTGTAGCGTGAAGTTATAAAACCTCTAGCCTTTCTTGGTAAATGGGCTTAAAGAATTCGAACCAATAGTTCCTGAGATTAGCGCATTCGTACAAATAAAGTTTTTAGTTTTATAATATTCGTTTAAATTTAGTACTGTTGCGAAAGTAAAATATGTACTTATCATATTGCTATGTACTGGTTACAATGTCTTTTACGCATAGACATCAGAAATAAAAAAAATATCACACACGCTTTAAAATAGTTGTGAAATATGATCGATATATATCAAACAGAAGTAAGTCTAAAATGGTCGCTAATCCCAATATTGTAATAAATTAAAACGCCTGCTCTTGCCCACATAAGGCTCCAATTCATCCAGTTGTGTGGTCCCATAGATAAGGGAGATTAAAGTATTGTCAGCTCGTTCCGTCAAAGCCGCCGATGAATAATTCAGGGTTTGTTTGTACCCCCTGAATAGAGCCTGCCGAGTTGCTTACTAACTTTTTGGTGGCTTTCGGATTTAGTCATAGTTTGTATTAAGTTGTAAACTTTGGGCAAAGTATTTTGTATTTCAATGCTTCTCATAGTTAAGGGTGCTGTCAACGTATGGAAAAGTCCCTTAACTGCCAACAATTTACGAGGTAAACTGTGGCAAAAATGATAGTCTTTTTTATACTACGAAAGTTGTAAAACAAACTTTATATATATATAACTTAACATCCCAATATATACATATATTTTAAACTCTCTTATCTTCCTACGATCCGTTTACATGACATTTAGTTGAAATTAATTGTTTTTTAACCTCAACATATGGAAAGGGAAAAGGAAATGGAGACTTCATAACGTTTTTAAGTAATTTTATTGCAAATAAATCCCGCTGTAACAAAACTGTGTGTGTGTAAAAGTCGTTAAGATCTGAAAATATTTAATAACTAAACACATGTTATATTCAGCCGTTTGATATTAATAATTAGAGCCTGTTACTAGAATACTGATAAACATACTTGTATTTTATTTATTTATTAACTATACCCTTCGCGACCAACCAAATAAATTTGAAGGAAAGACATAAAAAAGAAATATTCATACCAACTCAGAATCCTTCGTGGACTCATGCACAACAACTTTGCTAAAGATAACCACATGATCAAATGATTTTGTAAAAGACATACAGAGAGACAAACAGATTAATATTTATTTTTATATATATATAGATAGATAGATGAGCTAATGAGAATTGTAGAATGGTGGATTTTCTCCGCCCTATGATGGTGCACAAATGTATATTTTGTTTAAGACACAAACACATATTCTAGAAAAATGATTGGATAATTAAACATAAAAGAAGGATCGTTCTCATCACAGAATTGCATTAGGTTATTAATTCTGGTTTTAGGGGTCAGAACCACTAACATTTTTTTTTTAAAGTCTACGTGTCACGGGTGACTTTTGCAAACCTACAAGAATCAGACACAAAGAACACCCAGGCTCAGAACAACATTTTGAATATCACACAAAGTGTAGTCCCGTGTGAGGTTCGAACCTACAACACTCGCCGTAATAGAGAGCGGTGGCGACCGCTTAAGCCACTGCGCCAGTGCAGTCCAGTTAGAACAGGTTTCTTAAAGAATAACGGATAATGGAAGTCAGTATTGAATTGCAAAACAAAATTATGATTATTTTATCAAATAATTACATAATTATTTAGGGATAGAAAAAAAATATTGTATTTCCAACAGAATACAGACAATTAGCGCCAGAAAATATACAAAAATATTTTTGTATTCTCAAATAACAAGTGGGCTAACAAAAATATAATCTTTTGTCTTTTATCTTTCGTTTTCTTTTCTTTTCGGTGTGGGGGGAGGTATTACATAACTAACAACTCGGTGTTACCCTCAATGAAAACAAAGTACTTTGTGTTTTCAAATCTAAAATATTCCGTGACAAAAGGTAAGGTTTGCTATCTTGGTGAGATAAGAAATATTTCGTTTCATTTCGTAGATTTAAAGGGCATATTACAAAAAGTGCTTGCGCCTTAAGGCGAATCTGAATTGTTTTGAATTTTATTGATCTCACTTTTTTATAGGATACCCTCGTTATTTTCATTTGCTTTTTTGGAATCTTAATAACCTGCCAAAGTGACCCTATTTTGCCTGATGGAAAGCATGAATCCATCAAACTCTGCCGATGCCTTACATGTCTTTTACGTAATCAAGTGATGCGCATCTCATTAGGGCGCCATAGCTTAGTCTGCATTCGCAATGAGTATGGTTACCACAACTCTTGGATTCTGTTCATGCTTTCCATCAGGCAGATTACAGTCACTTTGGCAGGTTCTTAAAATAAGTATAAAAAAGTAAAGCTCACACTTACCACAGTAACTGTCACTCTGCATCAATTGGCCATGACTGATACGCGTCCTCTATTAGTATGTGACTCTGTCATTCATGAAAACCACTTACGAATTAGAATTGTTTTGCCGGCCTTAGAGTACCCTGCCAGAAATAGAATCCTCCGGTATCATCCAGTAATTAGTTAAGTCGACATATGTTCAGTTAAGTCACCTGGTAGACAGTAACTATTGCCAATCATATAATAATAAGTAATATTCCATATTTCGGGCATCTGACACACAATGCCATCTAGCTTCAAACTAAGCAGAGATTGTACTATAACTGCTAAATTGACTGACAGAATACTCATATACTTTTTTCGTACATACATACATACTTTACACAGAAAACACCCAAACTACAAACGAATTATTTGCAGATCATACAAACATTTGGTTCCACTCAGAATTCAAACCCCAGACCTCGAGCGCAGCAGTCGCATTAGCTACCACTTCGCCACTGAGGCAGTTAGGCATACTAAAAATAATATTGTTTAAGGTTAATAAACAGCAGTTTAAGGGCTGAAAACACTGCAGGAGATGGAATTGTGTCTGAAAGGGATTTCAAACAATGTAAAAGGTATTTAGAGATTAGGGTTAAGCTATGCGATAAGTGAATGACGTATCAATTTATATTATTTCTACCACACTGAACATGTCCATGTCGTCATCCAATGGGTGTTCTATAATGCTTTTCCTCCTCAATGGTGTTACATAAACATGCAAACATGAATACAGGATATCACCACCCTTATTCAGCCCATAGAGACTGCCTCCTTGGTCTAGTCACTAGACCAAGGAGGCAGTCTCTACACTGCCTACCATACACTAACCACTAGACTCTAGTGGTTAGTGTATGCCACTACTGATCTGGCAGTCTCGAGTTCGATTCCCAGGTCAAGCTAGAGTTTTTCGGATTTTAGAAATGATTAATAACAGCCCGCAGTTTGGAAGTTGGGGTGTCCTCGTACCTCGGAAAGCACGTAAAGTCGTCAGCCCTGCACCTAATCTCTGGCTGTTCGTCTCAGATAGCCATGCTATTGCGTTTCGAGAGTGAGTAAACAGAGTGTGCACTTGTGTTTCCATATACACTTGTGTACTATAATATTTTCTGTGTAGTTGTCTGGTTTACGTTCAGACTGGCCGCCGTGGCTAAAATCGGCTAAGAGAACAGCATCGTAAAAGGTGAACAAGGAATTGTCCTTTATAGTTTGCTTTGTGATCGAAGCAAAGGGAAGGAGAACTTGACACAAACCCTATACCAACCCGTCTGGCCAGCATGGTACAGTAGGCTAAAACTTCCTTTCTTAGGAGAAGCCTATGTCCAGCAGTGGACCATTAAAGGCAGTTGATGTGATGATGACAAAAATACACAACATAGAACGAGAAAAAGATATAAATATGCTAATCACAAACGAGCCGGTTCGACTGAACTTATAAGCTTTACAGAAAACCAGTGTTAAACACTATTGTCGTTGCTTTCTATATTAAAAGCCTGCCAAAGTGACTCTACTCTGCCTGATAGAAAGCATGAATAGAATCGAAGACTTGTGGTCACCATACTCATTGCAAATCCAGACAATGCAGTATGGTGACCCACACTATGGTGGCCTAGTGAGATGTTTTTTCACATCCCGCTTGGGGACGTAAAAGGCATGACAGTCATCGTGACAGTGTAAGGCTTACACAGTTACCACGATAACTGTCACCCCCGCATCAATGGGCCTCCGATCTCACACTCACCAACGAAACACGACAATACGGATGCTGTCGCTTTAGGTTGGTCTTCTGTGGGAGGGTAGTACTGCCCCGGTCGAGCCGGCCCGCTCGTGCTGAAGCTGAAATCGGCGTAGCTCTACTACCTTTTAAAACCTGTTAAAAATACATAAAAAAAAATTAGACGAATGTATCTTTTTGAGGGTATTCACTTACGCCAACATCCATTTCAGTACTTCACTAAAATATAAAGCACTCATCGACTCAGAGTATGTTACGCAACTCCCACGTTACCAATAACCGCAGAGAACACTCATTCGACATATATCGTGTACCGACAAATGAATCAAAAATGCTCGATACGCTAAAAGCTTCCGCCCTATCTCTGTGTCCATTATACCACGACTTAAATATCGTTATGAATACATAAATTATGAATAAGTAACTTCAAAAGCAGCTATATCGTTATAGATTGTATCTAATTATATTTTAATTACTTAATTTTCTGCTCTTAGGGAATTCATATTTCTTGAAATTTGAATAGTACTATGTTGTGTGGTGACGGATTAAGAATACATAATGTTACCATCCCTATCCATCCCGTGGGTGTCGTAAAAGGCGACTAAGGGAACAAAGTATGCAAGACAACATCATTACAAAGAGAAGGAAAAATTAGAACAAACCCTTTTCCAACCCGTTAGGCCAGCGTGGTATAGTAGGCCAAAACCTCCTTACTAAGGAGAGGCTTATGTCCAGCATTGGACTGTAAAGGCTGTTGATAAATGGTACTAAACGGAAACTATAAAATTCGTAAAAAAACAATTTTTTTTACAAACCGGTTTCCAAATGATGGAATTCTAACGTATCAAACCTAAAATTATGTACAATTAAATTAAGTACCTCTTTTTTATCAAAGACCATAAACATTAAAGATAGGAGGTTATTTTTTACTCTGAGTTTGACGTCGGGTAAAGTCTCTGATCTTTCACATCTAGAATTGGGCTTGAAAAACAGACTATCTGTTCATGATATTATTCAGTATAAGCTTTGCTCCGCGACGCTACCAGTGGTTATTTATGTAATTTAATCGTCCTTAGGAAAGTCTACATTTTTAGTGTAAAAATTAGGCTATGTACTGTTCCAGACTATTATCTACCTCCGTTCCAACTCGTATCTGGTTTGCGAATTTAATAATTCTTTGAACAAATGTTTATACGAATGTTTCTTACTCTTTTACAGTAAGAAACATCCATACAAATATTTGCCTTTATAATATTATAAGTAAAATTTTGTAGAGATGTACAAGAAACAGTCTGCCCATGACTACGAACCGTATAAACCCTTAAAACGTATCGTAACGATTTCAATGATTATCGCGAATAACTCCCGTTGTGCAACAGAAACAATGTGTATGTATAATACGAGAAAGATGAAGATTATTATAAGAAGAAAGAAGGTGATGAAAACAATATTCCTGTCGGCTCTCTCAAGTTTACACATATATAAAATTATATTTATCGTAACGTCGTGTAACAACGGACACAAACCTAGACGGGTCGGCAACAAAGATAGTGAAATGAAAAGATGTTGCAACACTTGTGGGTATTGTGTGACCCCGTATCAGTGTAACGTAACGATACCATATTTGTTCGATATACACTTATGTCGGCCAAAGTGTCTTTGAAGAGCAAGTTGTGTATTTATAAAAAACTGCATGATTTGACAGAAATTTTATTTGAATTTAAATAAACATATGAGTCGTGCCCTCAAATATGCTGAGAACTAGTTGATCTTCTAATTCAGTTCGTTTACAGAGTCGCGGAGGTCTCATGACCTGCAAAAACTGATATTCATGTAACTGTATAAGCCTTACACTGTCACAATGACTGTCATGCCTTTTACGTCCCCAACCGGGGTGTGAAAAAGCATCTCACAAGGCCGCCATAGTGTGGGTCACCATACTGTATTGGCTGCATTTGCAATGAGTATAGTGACCAGAACTCTGTGATTCTATTCATGCTTTCCATCAGGCAGAGTAGAGACACTTTGGCAGGCTCTTAAGATAGAAAAAAAAAAACATCTGTTGAACTAGTAGCTGACCTCAAACAATCTTGACAACAATAAAGGCTATGATGATGGTGATAGAAATGATTGACTGTGTAAATATAATTAAATGTGTGCGTATACTATGCGTGCGTACGTGCGTGCACGCGTGCGTGCATGCGTGCGTGTATTCATCTACGAACCTCTCCTTTTACACCTGTTTTCCTAAACTTGCCTCATTATTTTGTAATCCTGATCAACCAAGGCACTTGGCGACGTACAGTAGCAGATGAAGTGTGGAACAAAAGGAAGACGTGGAACTTGGTAAAGCTCGATAATTTTAATATTAAAAAAGAAGTAATATCGATGGACGCTGGACCCGAAGTGTACTAGAGTGGATACCACGATTGGGCAAAAGTAGTGTAGGACGCCCTGCGGCGCGATGGACCGACGACTTGAAGAAGGTGGCTGGCAGCGGATGGATGCGAATTGCCCAAGACTGGGATAGTTGGCGTTCCTTGGGGAGAGCTTTGTTCAGCAGTGGACGGCGATAGGTTGATTGATGATTTCCTTATTCGCCTTGTATTGCACTCAAAAACCAAATAAACTTCAAGAAAAATTCAATTTATTTTATTATATTTTTAATGTTGTCTGATATGTGACTGCACAGCTGGCGTAGTGGTTAAAATAGTCACCAAGCTGTTTACTACCGCAGTGTGGCAAGTCACAGTTCTTACTTGCATAGCAACAGCAGCATTACCTTTACCTCGCTGTCTCAATAGTTCCTTGAGTACTACTATCTCACATATACTATATAATGGTACCGGGTTAGGGTTTCCTAATCCTAACCTACCACATCCACAGCAGTGTTGATCATACCTTGTGTGACCCATAAATTGTTGTTCTGAGTCTGGTTATTTGTGTCCACTTCATCTATGTTTGTAAAGTCCCCCGCAATACAGGATATATTCTTAAGTCGCCTTTTTAAAAGAAAATGAAATCAATTTACTCAACGTTTTTACGCTACAAACAAAGCATATAGTCAAACACAATATATACGCAAGGGATTTAAACAAAGATTGTCAACCCAGAGTTAGCTATAGTCAGCATGTTCAAATTTACCAAAGCATTTACTTCATAACGGTTACCAAACAATTAACGCAACACAAACATGTCGCTCTATTCCACCCCCACATTAGCCCCCTTAACTTACCCTTTATGTGTGTCAATATGTAATAATTATAGGAATATTAAATTTGTTGCCAGTAAGATTCGATTGGATCGTGGCTCAGTGGTATTTCTAAAATGTCTGACAATAACTTTTCTACAGAACTTCGATATTTTTTTTATTTTAAGAACCTTCCAAAGTGATTCTACTCTACCTCGTGGTAAGCATGAATAGTTCGACATCGTGTAGTACTTGGGTTATCGATGTCTGGTGCTAGTTGTGAAAAAAACGATGTTTATCCGTATGTGTATGAAAATGAAAATGTGTACGAAACACAAAATTATTTTTACTCTATGAACACAATTATCATTAAGAGCCTTTAACAGTTCACTGCTAGGCATGAGCCTATCTATCTATCTTAAGAGCCTGCCAAAGTGTCTCTACTCTGCCTGATGGAAAGCATGAATAGAATCCAAGAGCTATGGTCACCATACTCATTGCAAATGCTGATAACGCATTATGATGACCCACACTATGGCGGCCTTGTGTGATACTTTTTCAAACCCCTCTTGGGAAAGTAAAAGGCATGACAGTTATTGTGACAGTGTAAGGCTTACACAGTTACCACGATAACTGTCACCCCTGCATCAATGGGCCTCCGGTCTCACACTCACCAACGAAACACGACAACACGGATGCTGGCGCGGTTGGTCTTCTGTGGGAGGGTACTACTGCCCCGGTCGAGCTGACCCGCTCGTGCTGAAATTAGCGTGGCTCTACTACCTAGAAAAGCAAGCTAGCCTCCTTGCTAGCCTCTACTTAGCAAGGAAGTTTTGATTTGCTGTATCACGCTGGCAAGACGGGTTAACATGGATTTGTTTCAAGTTTCCTTCTGTTTATAGTAATGATGTCATGCGTAGATTGCTCTTTTACTCGCCTCTTACGATACCTACAAGATAAATAGGGGTGAAGGTTTTTTATTCGTTACCACACCGAGATTTTTGACGAGTGGTTGTCTGTCTATTCTATTTACATTTCTTAACTGCTGTTTAGTAATCGGTTTGATAGGTTTCGGCGTTATAGATCACATTGTAAGGAAATTCAAAGGTAGTCTTATTGTTTTTTTACATTATAAAGAGACAAACAAGCAGGTAACAGATGGTAACTAACTACCGCTGTCCAAGAACACCTGCAACCCAAGATTTACAGGTGTGTTGCTGTCATTGGAGTCTCTCATACTGACAAAGGGACTTACAGTCCGGTAACCTCATCGCTCTGTGAAAAGGAATAATAGAATTACCGAACGCCAGCGTATACGTTCTATTAAAGAAGAAGAACCATTGTTACTAAATTTTGTGACAAAAATAGGAAATTCTGTATAGAATTACAACCGCTAAATGTTAATAAAACCCTTATATAGAACATATACAAGTAAAAACTAGTAGTTCAAGCGAACATTACTACGCTCGTAACTAAGATGAAACCGCATTCAATTAATCGTTCACATCTTGTGTTCCGCCTTCCATGGATGCTGGTTCTTGATAATAATTAACGCAATATATTAGTACAGTATTATGGAACATTATTTATATGGCTGTGGTGTTTCTAGTTTGTTTTATCAGCTCATTGTGCGCTTTATTTATGCGTTTTTATATGCGAGTAAGGAAGAGAAAATTCCTATGTCCTCAATACGAGTATTTGTACATTTATTTTTATATGACTGGCCTATTTGTCTTTTGATTAGAGAAACTTACTGCTATCCCGGTGTTTGTGGGTTCGCTCTGGGACCTAGGATACAATTGTGTGACGATCGTTTAGATAGATAGATAGGTACACTTTATTGTACACCATAACTAGGAAACATACAATGTAAAATACAAACAAAAAAAAACAGTTGTACAATGGCCGGCCTTATCGCAATTTAGATATAATTTATCTGTAATACCTGTGTATTTTTGAACTACACGGTTGGCCTAGTGGTTTAAGCGATTGTCACGCTTGTTTCTACTATGTTGAGTGTTATCAGTTCAAACCCAACACTTTGTGTGATCAATAAATTGTTGTTCTGTCTGACTGTTCTTTGTGTCCGTTTCATGTATGTTTGTGTTCTCCGCGACACAGGATATATTTATAATGCAGGAGTTGTCTATTGAAAAGAGAAAACAATAATCAAGTGTGGTGACCATCCCACTTATTTTCGATGGGGGGGAATAAAAGTAGGCAATACACTAGATACATTTGTATCTCGTTAGTTGCAGCTATTTGTAGCAGGTTTTCTTTAATATAGAGCCTAACAAAGTAACTCTACTCTGCCTCATGGAAAACATGAGTAGAATCCAAGAGTGGTCACCATCCTCATTGCACACAATGCAGTATGTTGACCAACACTCTGGTGGCTTACTGCGATACTTTTTCACGCCTCGGTTAAAGGACCCAAGATACAATGGGAGAAAAATATTGAAAGTTAGTTCCAGGTTTTGACTGATTGTCACAGGAAGCAACAGCCGAATGGTTAGTTCGAGAACGTATGTTTACCATTCTAAAACGTTGTTTTCCAAGGCCAAGAAAAGAAGGTGGGAGTAGGTTGGAAGAGGTCGTCGAATACTCTCCATGATAATCACCTTCATTTAAGTAACTCGTCTACCTGTTCACCCCCTTATATAAAAATAAAGTAGTAAGAGTGGTGGTTTGCGAAACCAAGTTTTATTTAAACAACCCTTAGTGCATTAAACGCCGGGTGAAATTTGAGAAGTCTATTTAGGAACGAAGCCAAGAATTGAGGACACGCGACACTTTGGCACAGACCCTACCCTATCAACGCTGCAACATGCAATTGAAATACAAACGATAAATTCATAAATTTTATTTAACATTATGGTAGGTAAATATATACTGAGGTGGTGTAACATAGTTTATGAACATATGTTTTGCAGTTATGGTCTAATGTATACATACATGTGTGTTGATGGTTCAAGATTTTGGAGTATCATCACCCGTATTTATCAAATGGGCGTCGTAATAGCTGACTGAGGGGACAAGCTACGCGGGACACCCCCGACGACTCGCTTTAAAAAACCGAGATTACGTACTTTTTCATTTCTAATTTTTTTTTTGTTACTAAGGCAACTTTATAATTCGGTTTTTGACAACAAAAAACGGTGTTTTTGTCCATGAAAATCGTTAATATGTTGAAAATATATCAGAAGTATTTGGCATGGAAACAGGACATCAAAGAAATGTGTTCATATTAAATTTGTAGCTTATATTTTCCTTATACGCGTATTTTTACTGAAATACTTATTTATTTGAAACAGGGAGTTGTTCATTTTTTAAAATGAGTGTATAAAAGCCGTTTGATCCACAGTCACACAGACCCCTCCCCCAAGATAGAGAGCATAAAAAATGGCAGGCACATTGCTCTCATTGACGACAGTAAAAATGTATGGTGGGACATAAAGACATGAAAGGCAACACTAACAGAAAGTGATTATAATAATATAGGTTCTAGACAAATCATATAAATATTTTATTTGTAAATACACATTATAAATTCAAAACGTCCAAATCATACAAGCATAGTCCGACCCGGGCATCAACCAAATGAATTCTCCTTTTTTCTTTGTTTAAATCATCCATTTGTTTGCATTTTCACAATAAAAACTAACAATAAAATAAAAAAAATCCAGTCTACTAAACACCCGTGTACTAATTTGCAATTAATAATTAATGCCAGTAGATTCTTTACCTTCACTACTTAGCTAACATTAATTGAATTAAAATGAAGAGCAGATTAAATTAAAAAAAAAAGAAATCCTTTCCCGCGCTTTTGACGAAAGCTTTTGACAACCAAACGAAATGTCACACTCATCATAACGCAACATCAATTATTAACACTATTATAATACAACCATTGTTTTAAACAGGAAAACAATAATCAAAAGTATATTATTTAGCCATGGCGGATGTATATGCGTATAATTTACAAGCGGATATCGCGTACATTGTCTCAATTCAATCCGTCTAATGAAGGCGGGAACGAGTGACGTGCGTCCGCCATTACGGCTTTGTATTAGGGTTGAACGTAATGAGTTAGATTAAAAGAATAGACAACTTTTACTAC
This sequence comes from Hypercompe scribonia, assembly GCA_949316085.1. Classification (NCBI taxonomy): domain Eukaryota; kingdom Metazoa; phylum Arthropoda; class Insecta; order Lepidoptera; family Erebidae; genus Hypercompe; species Hypercompe scribonia. The sequence continues at coordinate 21,335,002 of OX438980.1, read as the reverse complement.
GATAACGTAAATCCCTACTAATACTATAAATGCGAATATAAGTTTGTTTGTTACGTTTTCACGCGAAAACTACTCAACCGATCATCATGAAATTTTGTACACATGTTCTTGGAGGTATTAGAAGTAACATAGGACACTTTTTATTAAAAAATATATATGTATATATTTATTTAAAATGATCTGTTACGAAACTTAATGTGGCAGACCAAATACTACGAAATCAAAGCCGCGGGCAAAAGCCAGTATAGAATATTTTTCTCAAGAAGGTTTTTTCTTGAATATACATAAATGTAAACGAATATAAATTTTGATGGACCTGATACTCTAGTGGTTAGTACATTACAGATAGTAGTACATCCCAGACAAATAATTGTATGATGAATAAGATCTTTTTTCTGTGTCACAATGTAATTTATTTGTAATATGTTCTTGTCCTTAAAAAATATGTGTATTTAGAAATATATCAGCAGTCTGGTTAGCGCTGGCTCTGCCTGGTTTAAGATCATTCATGCTGTAGGACAGATAGACAACTCGACCAATCTTCAAATTTAGAAGAAAAATAGCTTCGAATCTGTTTATTTTTAAGGAGAATGATCACTTTTGGTATCGCTGCCACATTAGTTGTAAGTCAAGTTTCAGATTTTATCAATTTCTGTATAGATATTGTAAGATTTAATCTGAAATTATAAAATCCATCCATCGATGTGCAGAAAATCAAACGCATTAGAAGATTCTAGTTTGCCTTCAGTTTTATTTTGCTACAAAAGTGTAGGAAGGAGTACGAATATAGTTAAGAAGTAATATCACAGAAGTATGAGTCTTCAACAGCCTTTAACAGTCAACTGCTGGACATAGGCTTCTCCTTAGGAGGAGGTTTTGACCTACTATACCACGCTAGCCAGACGGGTTCGAATAGGGTTTGTTTCAAGTTTTCCTTCCCTTCCCTGTGTTGATATTTTCGTGAATAGTTTCTTCCCTTAGTCGCCTCTTACGACACCCACGGGATGAATAGGGGTGGTAATCCTATGTATTCTTAATTCGTCACCACACGGACAAATTATATCAAATACATATATTTTTGATAAATAAATACAAAGCTTTTGGTAGTTATGCTAAAGTTCAACACACTATGTGAGAACTATGCTGTTAGATTATTGAATATAGCAATTTTACCAACGATTTCTGAGGTGATGTGGCAAGATATGAAATATCTTCATTGATTTTCATTTTATAACAGTGATTTTTCTTGGCACAAAGATCTTTATATTGATACTAAGTTCTATAGTTGCTTGAATAATCTCCTTTTCATTTTCTAAAATTCTTACGAATTCCGTACTAGTAAACAGTGACCAAGGTATATAACATATTTTCCCTATCATAGAAAAACGGCATCTTAATTCTACTAAGAATCGTTTTTGTGTTTCCTGTCTAACCATAAGTTTACATTTATTCATTTTCATCATCAATATCATCATCTCAGCCAAAAGCCGTCCACTGTTAAACATAGGCTTTTTTTTCTTTTTTCTTTTTTAACGTTTGGAAACCCCCTCGGGCCGTCACCCCACCGGGGTTTACGGCGAGGCGGTGTCAGAATCGGACCGACTAAAACCACACGGTGTGACACTCTGCGCCTAACATAGGAGGGATCCGGGAACCGCTGCTATTACGACATCCAGATCCCTCCTAGCGCCTGCCCCCAAGGTTCTCCACAACAGCCGGTACCGTGCCGTCCGCTACCGTCACCAGGTCGTCTGACCACTATGTGGGGGGCCTACCAACGCTACGGTTCCCAGTACGCACATTTTATTAATTTTACATCAAAAGAATTTATTTGAACGATTAATTCTAGACTTTACCAAAATACGCAAGAAATTGAAAACCATTGCTAAAAGTTCATAAGGAATATGTACATAATGAATATTAGTATTAAGAAAAACAGAATATCAAAGGTTCATGCTTTAGCTTAAACACATACATTTTCAATATACCAGTGTTTATCAACATAAAAACTGTTTACCGCGAGAAAATTCTGCCGACGGAGTAAACATTATTAAAAAGAAAACTTTGTAAACAGAATGAAATTTAAAAATATGTCTAAAAACAGTCTGTTTATACCTTTCTTCATGAATTTTTAATTAATTTTAAGAACGGGCAACCCTGGGTGACAATGGCGGGAAAATATCGACGTCAGAAGCGCGTGTCCCGAGCTGGCGACTGTTTGTTCCATTGTAGTGGAGCGCTGCGCCTGTTGTGATCAAATCGTACTGTACGTGTCTAATGCACTCGGAGCAATGATGTTATTTTAATTGGCTTTAATGCTACTTTATAGTAATGTTACATTAAATTTGTTTTCCTCCATTTTTTGAGTAGGTTGCCAGTCGAGTGTTAAATAGATAACCGTTTATTATATAAAAACCATAATAATTATACAATTTGTATTCATTTGTATAAGTTTTTTGCAAGAGGTGCACCTGATGGTAGGCTCAGGCAATCTATTATGTAGAGTTAAAACACTCACTTGAAAAGTAGGTGTTTAATATGCCTCTTTCTACTCCTCCGGGAAAACAGATTTGATTTTATGTATGTATGTACTATTCATAAAGAAACTGTTTTTATTCATAAAAACAAACAATACTTAGATTTGCCGAAAATTGTACATAGTAAATAAAAAGACGTTCAACTCAATTCACTTTTTTAAGTCTAAAATAAGTAGATAATCAATACACATACATACATACATAAAATCAAGCCTTTTTCTCCGGATTGGTAGGCAGAAGTCTAAAAAACGCCCACATTTTCCCAGCCTTTTGGTCCTACATATTAGGTGGCGAGCCTTTAGCCGCTAATCGGGATGTTTCGTTTGCCAGAGTCTCGTCTGTCGATCAGTAGGTGCACCAACCTATACACCTTGTCGGTGGGAAGGATCCCACTAGTGGCAATGCACTATAATCAATAACATTTTTATGGTAAATTTAAAAAATATTTTAGTAACCACGAGTATTATACTGTTCAAGTCCGTTTGGGAGTTACTATGTTTGTGTTACTCCACAATATATTTTTATCTGATGCATCTACCACTTGAATGGTCAAATTAAACACAGAATATACTTAATATGAATTTACTGTTCAGGCGGTACCAATATTCACAATATTTTGTCTCCAAGAGCTTAAATTACACGCTTTGTTGATCAGAGTCCACTTAACATTTTTGTGTACCCAACTCTGTGTATAAAAAGTGGCGTCGTCAAAAACAGTGTTGCCACATGAACGCTACATCAGTTCTTCAGTTACAAAGTGTGTAACTAAACCGTCTGTTTTTTATCTATAATATAAAACAATATAGACTTATTAGTATGCACAAAAGAGGAAGATAAGAAAGTTCAAACTATTTGTTAGGAATCATTATAATACTTTTACTTAGTAAAATCCTATACAGTGAAAGTCAAGATGATCAGGACCATTACTATGCAGTTCGTATCTTTGGTTCTATTGACTCGTATTACAGTAATTAGTTAACTACGGAACTACTTGGAATATGAGTAAAGAGAAAATTGAGTTTATGTCTGGTACAAGTTTGAACGTCAGAGAAAAAATATGTTATTAGCTAAGTTGGTTTAATGCGACGTCCTTCTGATCTCAAACTAGGCAAAGTCTGTAATAACCGGACTGCTGAAACATGACATCAACTCCTCCTTCTTTGTCAGTTCGTCTTTGGAATGCTTCTGCCCAAATCAGGATGTCGACAAACCACCACACGTTCAAGTCGAAAGTACGCGATCTACTTCAGAATGAATTGTCAGAGTCAGAACCGTCACAATGATAGTACCCAAATATTTATGTATTAAATTAATTTTTACAAATAAATGTTTATGTATTGTTAATGTATCTTGACTTCTATATAAATATAATAAATATCTGGCAATGAGTTTTTGTATATTAGTTACATCAAATATCATCTTCATCGACTATGTCAACTTTAATATCATACGTTTGTTCCTTCTGCATCATATTTCTACATCACCTAAAGGTTGACTGGGAGACAATGCCCCATGGAATTAAATTCACATTCGTACAACATCTGCATAAGTATAAATAAATACATAAACAATAAGATTACTGAGACAGATAGAGCTCATCACACTATTCCATTCCACAATAAGCTCTAACATACCAACGCTAGAATTCGGGAGCACCAACCAATAGACCAATAGAAATATAATAAATAATCGGACATCAGACACATACGGCATAATCAGAGCTTGTACAACTAGATTGACTGTTAGAATACAAAAGTAGTACTTTTTAAAAAAAAAATACAACAGAAAACACTCAAACTCCGAAACAAATACTTGCAGATCATACAAACATTTGATTTGAATCGAACTGAAGCAGGAGTCGAACCGATCCGAGAGGTCTCGGGTTCGCATACGCTATCAGTGAACCACCGAGGCTTTTATACCTTCAAAAACTTAAAACAATTCTGACCCGTTTGAGCTGAAATAGTGTAATATTTTATTAAAAATGGGAAGTGGTTTGTTTCAAAGACTTTCGAGTCTAGTTTGTTCGTCAGCTTTCATCAGTGGAACCACAATTTCACACAACGACAGTAGTCCTTTATACATATTAATAGGACTGAAGAGTTTTTATTCCAATATACATAATTTTACAGAAAAATGCAGTTGAATGTTTAAAAACGTCATGTCTAAGTCCTGTAAAAAAGTATCCCGTAATTCTTTGTTTAAAGTTTTATCCAAATCGTTTCGTAAAATACATAAAAAAACTACAACGTTATATACTATAACATTATATACGTAACTTCATTCCTGGAAATTCAAATTAACCTCACTTTTTCAAGCCTACTCTTACAAGCAGTGCCAGATTTTGCCTATGACCCAACCCGTGTAAATATCTGTAGTCGCGTTATAAAGTATGTTACTCTACTCTATTCTACTGGTAATATAATGTGGCGACTTCCACATTACAGCACAAACAAAAATATACAACAGCGCCATCTAGCAAAGATACATCGAACTACGAAGTATGAACGAAACGTATGAATGTAATGAACTACGAAGCAACTACTAATCCTGTATCGCGAAATAGAGATTCGCGTGGCAAATTACCATATATACAACATCCCAACATTAACCGTTGGGCTGTGGCCCGCCAGGCATGATCACCTCGCCTGGTCGGAGGATCCTCCCTTTGTGTCAGAGGGACATGATACTCATTCCCTCCACAACAGAATGCTGTATAGATAATATTGCTGTACCACAAAAAAAATTGCTAAACTTAATTGGCAGTTGGCGTGGCACATTACATGCAGAAACGATGGCGGATGGGGCCATAAAGTTCTAAAGTGGCGACCGCGTACTGTGAAACGCAGCGTTGGTAGGCCCCCACAAGGTGGTGACGAGCTGATGAAGACCGCGGGAAGCTGCTGAATGCAGGCGGCACGGGACCGGCTGTTGTGGAGAGTCTTGGGGGAGGCCTATGTCCAGCAGTGGACGTCTTTTGGCTGAGATGATGATGATAATGATGACTGTGCCACAACAAGAACAACTAGTAGATAGTGAGAAAAAAATATCCAACCAACATCACGTCACAAGAAAAATATTAGTTTGCTAAAGGCTCTAGTTTTTATGACTACGTTATTAAACTGAAATCTATAACGCTTAAATTAACGCTTTGACGTATAGTTTCAATTCACTGTACACTCTTAACTCAAACAGTGTGGAGATTAATTTTCTTAGCGTAACTTTCAAAGAGGAAGTTAAATTGTTTGAATTGCGTCTACTACAAGGTTCAAGGTGTTGAACTTGCGTCTTAATTGCATGACCTACCCCATCGCTAATAACGTGTATCCACCGATGTGATCTTCTATTCTGAAGTAACCATCTATTGCTGAATATTTATAGTGGATATAACAAGTACTGTATGTTTCATTTGGCAATAAATTATGTTTAATTATTATACAAAAAATATGGTTAATTAGGTACAAATTGCCGAAAGAATAGAGAGGTCAATTCTATTATTAATTGTAAATTAAAAATTAAAAGAAACTTGATATCTGTTTTTAAATTTTCCCGATATTTACACATAGTTTTATTGTACAGATGCGCGCGCGCGTCACGAAGGTGTTGCTAAACTCACACCAGTCTTCCCATGACCACGAGCGGTGTAACCCGTTGGAAACGTGGGTAAATAGTAGGTATCATAACCTTTTTAAATAATTCTATCGCAAATAAGTCCAGCGTACAACAAAATCAAGCTTTAAACCCTTTAAAAGGCCACAAGATAAAACAAAGGATTTCGATTTCGATGTGTTATCATGTTTTGTTTATTTTAACAGCCTGCCAAAGTGACTCTACTCTGCCTGATGTAAAGCATAAATTGAAATCAAGAGTTGTGGTCACCATACTCATTTGAATGCAGACAATACAATATGGTGACGAACACTATGTCGACCCAGTGAGATAACTTATGACGCACACACGGACATACATATAACAGGCACGACAGTCTTCGAGGCAGTGATATTTACCACAATAGCTTTCCCCCTACATTAATGGACCCCTGGTCTCGCACTCACCAGTTAAAGATGACAGCACGGATGCTGTCGCTTTAGGTTGGTCTTCTGTGAGAGGTTAGTACTGCCCTGCTTAGTGGTAAGTTAAATAAATAGTGATTTGTATGCTATTTATATTCGTTTTTTTTTCACGGTAATTAAAAATCTATTTAGAAATAATACTATTGTTTATTTACCAATGAAACTTCTACTCATCGAAGCATATGACGGTAATTATATATTACATTAGACCATTTGAAGCTAAGTCTTATTTATATTTAGTTAAATTCCACTGATTCGTGAAAACATGTTCCAATATCTTCCGTGTAATTTTTTTAATTTTAATATAGAATCAGATCAATGTTGAAATAGAAGGCAATCTCTCCTGTATACGTACATTCATTGTAGTAATACAAATTTGTAAATAAAAAGACAATTTATGCTTACAAAACGAATTTCTGCGCATATTTGCAATCAAACTAGCATTTCGATAAAAATGCATTTTGATGGATTGATCGAGTTGTCTAAATTTTAGACCATGGAAATTACATAGATTATTCCCGTTAATTCACGAAGGAATTCTTGTATAAACCATAAAACGCGAACATTTAAAAGTTAAAATTAAAGAGCTCCGTAAATGAAGGCATTTTTAATAGTTTAAGTATTGCTAACATATTTTTAAGCTGTTTTTTACTTACTTGCAATAATACAGTCTGCCATCTCTCCCCGTGTGCACCGACCAGCCCTCCTTCAATTCAGCCTGAAGTCTCTCCAACGCTGCCTCATCTTCCAACGCAGCTCGCCCTGGTTTCGGACTGCCGCTCCCAAGCCGAGGGCTCCCATACTTCGGGCTAGCCCCAAACTTTGGACTATTGGTACCCAACTTGGGACTGTTCGAGCCAGACGCTCCATCACTCAAACTTGGACTGCCAGTCAGTCTAGTTCCAAAACTTGGACTCTGGTTAGGTTTTGGACTGGGAGCAAGCTTAGGACTGGCCGTGCCGCTTGGACCAGGCGACGACGACGCCTGCTGCAGCAGCATCGTCACGTCATCGTATCATATTTTGCATTATATGCATCTGAAACAAAAAAACACTAATTAAAACAACTATTAAGGACAAATGTAAACATTCAAAATTAGAACCGTTGAAAAAGGCCAGAAAATGAAACACGTTCGTCGACGAGCTCTCTAAAATAGCAACACCGATTAAAAGTGGCCGCAAAAAGTTCAGTTGAAATACCGCCCAAATTGCCGCGAAAAAAAGGACCCAACCGTTGCCTCACAAACCGTAATCGTTGGAACGCGACGAAATATGAATGAAAATGGTTGCCATTTTCGCGATGGCATTTTGTTTACGCGCGGTTTTTGCCCACTCGATAAAGTGGGTATTAGGCTATTTTTGAAATTAGGGTCGACCTTTACTGCGTTCGGCGGCTTAAATAAATAGGTCGATCTAATATAAGAACGTTTTGAACCAAAAAAGACGAAATTACTTACGTTTGCTTCAACAAGTTTCGTGCGTGAATCGCTTCGATTGATTTAACAATGGGTGTAGGTCAACGACTGAATTGAATAAATGTTTTCAAATACGAGCATTGTAAAAGAATGTTGCGTTTGTGACACAGTGTTGTATTGTTAATAGTTTAATTGACACAAAATAAAAATAACGTGCATGAATACACGTTCGTTTGATTCAAAACTAGGCAGAATCTGTACTATAGCAAACTGATGAAAATATATTTATATATTATTAAACACATGTTATATACTGCCTCGTTGGTCTAGCGGTTAGCATATGCGAATGCCAATCAAGAGCTCTCGGGTTTAATTTCCAGATCGGGTCCAAAAGTGTTGTTGAATTTTTGTGGTTACAGCAATACTTAATAGCCCAGAAATCGGAAGTTGGCCATCGGTCCTGATTTCTCCTGGGTCGTGTTGGACTACTGTCCATCGGATTGTGAGAATAAGGGAACAGAAAGTGCACCTATGTTTACGCATACACTTGTGCTCTATAATATCTCCTGCGGAGCTGGTCTTCGTTGAGACTGGAGACGAAATTAACTAGGAGTACATCATTATAAATAATACGATTTCTCCGTGCGGTGACGAGTTAACAACACCGCCAGGAGTGTCACCATCTCTATTCATCCCATAGGTGTCTTAAGATGCGATTAGAGCAGCAAACTACGCAGGCAGGCAACTTTTTAGGTAGTAGAGCCACGCTGATTTCAGCACGAACGAACCGGCTCGACCGCGGCAGTACTATCCTCCCACAGAAGACCAACCTGAAGCGACAACATCCGTGATGTCGTGTTTCGTTGGTGAGATCGAGTCCCATTTGTGCAAGGGTGACACTTATCGTAATAACTGTGTGAGCCTTACACTGCGACGATGACTGTCACGCCTTTTACGTCCCCAAGCGGGGCGTGAAAAAGCATCTAACTAGGCCGCCATAGTATGGGTCACCATACCGCATTGTCTGCATTTACAATGAGTATGGTAAGCACAACTCTTGGATTTTATTCATGCTTTCCATCAGGTAGAGTAGAGTCACTTTGGCAGGCTCATAATGTAGAAAGAAAAAAAAAGGCAACAAGGTGTATTACAGTAGATCATAACCTCCTTTCTAAGGAGAGGTCTATGTCCAACAGTGGAGTATTAAAGGCTGCTGATGATAGATAGATTACATCTTGACACAACAAACCGTTCTATAACTGTCGGTTATTTTAATACGTTAAAAGTGCCATCAATAAAGCTTTAAGCCACCCGTACTCTCACGTGAAGGGATAAGGATTAAGCGACGACATATTGGACGATTGGTACACAAAACTATTTTTATTCCCGCCAATTTTTTGACATTTTAACAGCGTGACAGATTTGCGGTGTTGCTAGTTAATATTATAGTATTTGTTTTAACTTAGCGATTACATCCTTTTTTTCTTTATTAATAAGTTTTTAATTGTACACTTGTAACGTAAAAAAAAAGAATTACATACCATCGAATAAGAATCAAAAATAGATGAACTGATAGAAAATGGTCTAATTAATCATCGAATTAAACACCTACTGCCGATTTAAATCTTATGTTGTTGACGGACTTTTTTTTACTATGCCCAATGACATTAGAGAACTCTGACATCCCAGCATCAGCCAGTTCAAGGTATACAACCTTGACCTGCTTCTTTCATTGCAGTTGCCATTATTTTTACTTATTTACTAATAATGTTGTCATCTTTAATACACAAAATGTTACCTGTCAAAGTGTTGCATTTTAACATGCCTCTGTCTAATTGATATAAATAAATAAATGAGTCGATAAAAGTAAAACACATAAGAACACATAACTTGTAGAAACAGTTTCGATAAATGAACTAAATAAAATGGAATATTTAGATTTGACTGCACGATTGGCCTAGTGGCTTAAGCGGTCGCCACGCCGCTCTCCAAATAGCTGAGTGTTGTGGGTTCAAATCCTACATGGGACAACACTTTGTGTAATCCATAAATTGTTGTTCTGAGTCTGGATGTTCTTTGTGTCCGTTTCTTGTATGTTTGTAAACTCCCCCGCGACACAGGATTTTTGCTAATGCGGGCGTTGTCTTTTGAAAAAAAAAAAAAAAGATAAAAAAAAATATCCAAGATTAATAATGACTCCAATTTCTTATCGCTCATTAATACATTTCAGTAATAGACATAATCCCAACAATAAAATAATAAATATTTCGGACACTTGACACACAACATCATCTAGTTTCAAACTAAGCAGAGCTTGTACTATGATAACTAGACTGACTGATAGACTGACTTATTACTTTTTTTTGTAAATACATACACATTATACACATGTAAATAGAAAACACCTAAACTTCGAAACAAATATTTGCAGACCATACAAACATTTGTTCCGAGCCGGGCATCGAAATCGAGACCTCAACCGCAGCAGTCGCATGCACTACCGCTGCGCCACCGAGGCAGATACTAAATAACTAAAACTAGCTAACTTCGCTCATGTCTATCACTTATTTTATCTCTTTAGGTGTAAAATTTAAAAAAAAATCGGTCTTAGTGGGAACTTACAACATACATATAAAGTTTTGTATCAGCAGCCAAACTGACAATTATGACTGCACAGTTGGCCTAGTGGTATAAGCGATCCTGGATGTCGTAATAACAGCTGTTCCCAGATCTCTCCAATGTCAGGCGCAGAGTGACACACCGTGTGGTTTTAATCGGTCCGATTCCGAGACACCGCCCTGCCGTAAACCCCGGAGGGGTGACGGCCCGAGGGGGCTTCCACAGGTTAAAAAAAAAGTGGTTTAAGCGATTACCACGCTGAGTGTTGTGGGTTCAAACCCCATGTGATCCACAAATTGTTGTTCTGAGTCCGGATGATCTATGTGTCCATTTCTGGTATGTTTGTAAAGTCCCCTACGACACTGGATTTATTCTTAGTGCGGTCGTTGCCTTTGAAACAAAAAAAAAAGAAATTTGTATCCAATTTAGGCGTTTAGTTTCTACGTTAATGAACTAATTCGAGTATGTTATTCTATATATAAATAATATAAATGTTGGAGATACATTTATATTATGATAGATATAGAAGTAGTTAAATATAATCCTATTGACGACCTTATCAATCTCACAAATGCTTAATCGTATGTCAATCATCCCGCGACTATCGTCACGTCCATTAATTCAGGGTATAGAGGAAAAGGACATCTGTCGATACTCTCATGGCATTCAGCGACCCTTCAAGATGTCGGACCGAATTATGTGATAAATTACATATTATGCGCCGGAGAAATCTGTTTCGAGAAATTGGTTCAGCGGTTTCGTTTCCTGATTACAATCTTTGGTACAATATTTTCAGGTTTGTAACAGATACAAATTTGTTTCAAAGCATTTAGTGATACTGTAAGGTGACCTGGAAGTCATAGTGTCAAATGTATAAAAATATATTATCTTCAGAGTTCAGTGTTCAGTACAGTATCTATGCTAATATTATAAAGTTTAAAGCTATGTTTGATTGAACAAGCTAATCTCAGGAGCTACTGGCTTGAATTAAAAAAAATTTTTTAGTGTTGGACCATTTATCGAGGATAGATTATATTATATAAGGTGGGCCAAGTATTCGTTAACATTTAAATCTAACATCAAGTGCAAACATGTTACGGGAGTTCTTGAGACCGGTGCTACAGTGTTTCAGCCAAGTTACACATCCAATGAGTCCGTGCCGGTTGTCAAAGACATGTTACCGAAAAAGCTGATTTCCAGACGAGGCGACATTCCATGGCCACCCAGAATTCCAAATTTATCTTCATCAGATTTCTTTTTATGGAATTATTTAAAGAGTCGTGTATTCATCAATAAACCGAGTACACTATGTCAGCTAAAAGAAAAATCAGAGAAGAGATGTCGGGGATCTCGCGGTCTCTTTGTCGACGAGTATGTATTCGAAAACTTCAATGCTCGCTTAGAAAAATGCAAACATCGAAAGGGTGGTTATTTGGACGATGTAATTTTTAAAAAATAAATTCCAACAAATCAGCTTTCTTGTAAATAAACAATTTTTAGAATACATCAAATGGTTTTTCATACGATTTTTTCAAATGTTAACTAATTTTGTGGCCCTATACTATGCTACTACCAATAGGAGCTGAGTATCAATGAAAATGTTTAAAAACGGAAATAAATATTCCGTTATTAATGTCAGTTAGTCAAAGATAACCGGTACTTCACTCACTGGGTGATAAGCAAGCAATTCTTTTCTAGATATTCACCATGTGAGTGCATACCTCCCTAATTTCTTAGAGCAAATACTAAACACATTATATTATAGTAAAAATATGAACAATCAACCTTTTTATTATCTTTATTATGACACAGTTCGTATCAAACACTGGTAAACAATATTGTCGGACCAGTCACTCATGTCTGGCATAGTCGTCGGTTTACACACACTTGCTTTGAAGCGACAGCCGTCACAAATACCGGTAGCAACATACACACACATACAGACGAAAATCGTTCTGTTGATCTTATTTTTCCCTACATATAAAGTAGTAAACTGGCCCCTAGTCAAGTTGACATTCAACAAACGGAAAGGTTATTAGAAAAATATATGGAAATGACGTCTCTCAACGTTAAGTCTGGTGATCAAAACAAAATATTGGCCAATAATACAAGAAGCGTTAGCAATTGGATAGATGACTGTATCGTAAATAAATACCAATGTCCACTTCATTAAAACTAATATCGCGAAACATCACAGAAAATACAATTAACATAGCTTTTTATTATTATTACGAATTTCAATCAAATATACAGTGAAATATATTGTTCAATTGAGTAGTCTAAAACAGTGACGTCACAATTTGGTATTTAGTACATTTTTCATACAAAATTATCGTTTTGACAGATGATAAAGAGTAACTAATTTGATGATTTGATTTGATGTCATCTAGCCTATTGTAGAAAGAAAATCGATGTAAATCTTTTGCGTCTTGGTATCGAATTTCGATCAATTTTCTCGTCGTATCGAGTTCGTTGGCCACTCACAGAACTTTACTATCTGCAATTCATGCGTCAAGTTTTATTTTTTCCACCTTCTGAACGGAAGGGGTCTTTCAACAGGGTGACCACGCAAATGTCTATGGGCGGCGATAATTACTTGTCATCAGGTTTCCTATCAACTCGTTTGTCCTCTATATCAGTGGTTCCCGATTAGTTTTTTCTACGTACCACTTCAAGAAAGACCTCGAACTTGCGTACCCCTCAGTCAAAGTCAAAGTAAAATGCGTTTATTGAAAATAGGTTTCTAAGAACACTTATGTAAAAAGTGACATTTAATTTAACATTAAGAAAATGACTCAACCATAAATAACTTTAAGGAGTCGGGACAGAAGGATTAAATAATCATTAGGTATTGATTTTAAGGAATTAATATTTTAGTTAAGAGATTGCTCACGTACCCCTTGATGCAATCTCACGTACCTCTGGGGGTACGCGTACCACTAAATGGGCAACAGCGCTCTATATCATACAAAGGAAAATAAAAGCTCAAAGAAGACGTCGTTTATGTGGCAATAGTTTAATATGTCGTCGCTTAATCCTTTCCCTTTCACATAGGAAGAGGGGGGGCCTTAAGGCTTTATTAATGGCATTTCTAACATATTAAAATAATCATTTATGAAAAGATCCAGTTTGTGTGTCTGTTGGTCTAGCAATGTCTGTTGTTGGAGCACCTTTCAGCTTCATCATCAAACCCTGATTACTGGTTAGGGCGCAAGTAATCAAGAAATTAAGAGAGGCCAAATTTAATGGGATTGTGTCGTTTTAATACGCACTTCCTGTGGCCACTTTCAGTTCCATTGTCCGATCTTGCATACCATTTAGAGTCAAAGTACCCGACAAGACGAATCATATGAGACCCAACTCGATGGAGTTATGGCGTTTTAATATAGAGTTCCTGTGGTCACCTTCAAGCTCCATCATCAGAAGGATCTTGTTCAGTATCCAGGAGGATCTAGCTAACGAACAAGTACTCATCAAATCAATCAAATGAGTTTAAACTCGATGGGATTGCCTCGTTTCATCATGGAGTTCCTATGGCCACTTTCTAGCTCCTTTATCAGATCAGGTCCATCTGCTTCAAAATTGAGTTTCCACATTTTACCCGAACTAACATAGCTGTATACATACATTGCAAGTTAATAAAAGCTTATAATAAGGCACCGTCATTTTGTTGACAGTAATGACCACTCATTTGTGACAGCCAGCTGTCATAGAAATCGACAGTTTAATACAGTCCGTAAACTACAAACTGAACTACCTTTTTACGGAGAGTTCTAATTTATTGTCTATGATGTTACCTGTCAAATAAATGCAAAAAGATACGCGAGACCCACACGTGCCTGCCATTGTGGTTTGAATACCTCTTATGTTGTAATGTGGGTAACAAATTTTAATATGCGTTATATTAAATGGCCTTACGGTTTAAAATGAAGATATTTAAATATAATACAAGATACACGAACCGGTATCGAATCCCAATGAGTTACTATGTGACGATAGTGCCCCAATAGGATATCTTGGCAACTCAGTTACATTCACAAAATCCGTTCATACACTTAAGAGTTCAACGACCTATTACCCGTCACATGAAACCCAATCTACCTCGTTCTAACACATTGACTTCCTCATATTCTATCTCTATCCTACCTATTGTGAAGCGTGTAACTGACAAGCATTGTTAAGAGTTCTTAATCGTTGTTTTCCAACAAGATACTTTGTTACTCGATTAGTTAGTAGTTTATTTGGGTTGTGTGTTCATATTGCCACTGTGTCAATATCATATTGCACACTAACGAGTTTGATGTCTTTATTAATATGTGTAGCCTTTTGGATTATACTTTACTTCGTTATTGTGTTATGTATGCCGTATTAGCAATTTCTATTTGCCTGGTTTTAAGGAATACACTACTTTTATTATAACGATAGCTGACTTATTCATTTATTTGTTTTTAAAAGACAACTCCCGCCCAAGTAATAAATCCTGTGTCGCGGAGGACTTTACAAACATACATGAAACGGACACAAAGATCACCCAGACTCAGAACAACAAATTGTGGATCACACAGTCTTGTCCCATGTGAGGTTTGAATCTTCAACACTGAGCGCAGTAGAAAGCGACGAGGTGACCGCTTAAACCATTACGTCATCCGTGCAGTCAAGGTTCATCAACATCATCATCATTATCATCAACCTGTTATAACCAGTAGTAGTAGTCCGTGGGTTTGGTGATACAAGGGTCGTTCTCTGTAACGCTGGTGTCCTGGATAGTTTGTCCTTCTCTGCCTTTACGACACCCACGGGATGAATACGGGTGGTGACCCTTCGTGGCAAAACCTTCAGAAATTACACTAATTAACCTCATTCCTCTTTTCCCCGCTAAAGGTCAGTAATTACATCTGACAGGTTACAAAAGCGTTGCTCGCTTGTCGGAAGTAAACAAATTAGTTAAGGAGCATTTAGTCAGCCATTTTGTTTATTAGATTCTTTAGCAAACCTCGTAACGCAAACAAATCGATATAGACACTGCGAGCTGCACCCTGACACGTTGTGTTGTGTTGAAATTAATAACAAAACTGGTACGAATAATAGATAGACACCTTCTTTGAAACGGTGGCCAAATTTAAGCTCTATCAGTGAAACGCACATAAACCAACGTAACATTTTTACACATGTTTTGAATATATTTTACTTGTGTGTTTACCGGGAATACCCGATAAGGTTTGAATTCAACGGGGATTTCCTTTCAAAAGAGGACGTCTTGCCATGAAACTTTTAAATTCCTAACTATATTGGCGACTCTGCCATCAGCCCCTTTAACTTTGAAAACTTTTTCGGACACTTTTGTTTTGTTTTGTGTGTTGCGGTATCGGTATTAACAGGCACTGTGATCCAAGTCCTAGTGGATTTCACCGATCACAGGTCAGATATAAGGGTAGTCAGATGTAAGGGTACGAAGTTGACGAATTCAATAAAATAATTATATATATTTGTTTTGTTAATTTTAAACGTCCAACTCGATTTTCAAAGATTTCCCAGCAAATTTCTACTTGTAAAACCATTCCGACAATCACATTGCATTATTATGTAATGTGTTTTAATCAAACAAATCCAATGTTTGTTTCACGTTACCCACATACCTCGTAAAATTCTTCAAGGAGTTGTCCTTTTCCAATGACTTTTTTGCACATTTAAATAAAAGCTTGTAACCAGACTCTTGATAAACATACTTAAATATTTCTAGATACATACATATTATTTATAAATTACACCCAGCCACAACAAGTAATCGTCCTCATCACACAAACATTTGTCCTGGGTGGGAATCGAACCCACGACGTCTGGGTTAGCAATCAGGACGACTAACCACTAGACCAACAGAGCCGTCATTTTTAAAATCAAAATCTTTCATTTACGATTTTATTGAACCTTCAGTAAAATATTGTTCTATCAAATTACTTTAACTACTTTTACATAGTAGTCACGATTAATATGATCACTATAAACAAAAATTACTAGTCACCTTTCTTAAATTAATTGATTTAAAACAAATCATTGCTTTATTACATCGTATAATGATTAAACTATAATCTGTGCGGTTAACATTAAAAATAAAAAATGGTTGCTTTCAACTGTTAAATATAGTAGGGAGCTCATTTTTAAATACCGAGTTAAACATTATAGCGTATATTATTTACATTCAATAATAAAGTAATATTTTTTACGACATTTTATGTGAATGTTTAGATAACCATTGACTTATGTTGACAATTTAGCGGTATTAAATTAGATTTCATTTCATTGTATTCAATTCTATATGTATGTACACCGCATACTGTGTTAGGACATAGTTTACATATCTCTAACAAGGCATAATCCTGTTTTCTTCTTTTTTTACGTGTGGAAACCCCCTCGGGCCGTCACCTTACCGGAGTTTAGGGTGGTGTGTCGAAATCGGACCGACTAAAACCACACGGTGTGCCACTCTGCGCCTGAGGTAAGAGAGATCTGACGCAGTTGTTATTACGACATCTAGACCTGCCCGCTGACGCAGGTATCATCTTCAGGTAAACTCTATTTGAGCGACGTACGACACACATGGACGTCACCACCTGGCTGGCTACTACGGCATAATTCTCTATCATAACCTTAATATTTTGTAACCATCTCATATACTTATGTTGCCGCAAATAAATTATGATTGATTGATCATTATTAACTCGGATCCAATAACACCTGCGAAGCCAAAATTCACGAAGCCTTAGCTTTGTCAGAAACATACACGAAGAATGTACCCTTTTTTCGGCGCAGTGGGGTAATAGATATGAAGTCATGCTTATAGTTTGTGGTCTAGTTCGTGACACAGTTTCCTCATGATCTATTTTACAATATTTATTATTTAACATCTGGCTTATAAGTTTATAGCTAATAAACATTAAAGTGTATAATGTTATTGTACAATATTTGTTTAGTCTATATAGTAAGTCAGTTTTTGTTACGTTTTGATGCATTAGGTCATGCCGCCTTGAGTGTGGCTGCGGGTGGACGGGACAGGTTTTCCCCTCCATCCGCTACAATGGCCAGCCGCGAGGAGGCGACGTCCGCGTGTGCCGTACGTCGTCTAAATAGAGAGTTTTACCCATAGATGGTGTCCGCATTAGCGGGCAGGCGCTAGGAGGGATCTGGATGTCTTAATAGCAGCGGTTCCCGGATCCCTCCTATCTCAGGCGCAGAGTGGCACACCATGTGGTTTTAGTCGGTCCAATTCCGACACACCACCCTGCCGTAAACCCCGGTGGAGTGATGACCCGAGTGGGTTTCCACACGTTAAAAAAAACGCCTGACTATCTCAACGTTCATCGTAGATATTGTTTAACCATAATTATTAATTACTCCAGACTCTGTAGACAGTTTATACATCATATATATACATAAGTAAATATATACCACGCTGGCCAGACAGGTTGGTCACTAATTTTCTTTCTCTCTACAGTGTTGTTACTCTGCGTAACTGGCCATTAGCCGCCCAAACCTCCTTTTATAAAGAGAGGCCTATGTCCAACAGTGGGCTGTTAAAAGCTGTGATGATTATGATAATACAGATTACTGCCTCGTATCAAGCGAACACTCCCTTCATTTGCCACTTACCGCAGTTTTTAAAGCTGAACCTTTCGACTATTTTATTCTCAATTATAATCAAAAGTTCACAAGTTTCTCACAGAAACTAGTCTAGTTAGTGAACCTATCGTCTGTATATCGATTTCTATGCCCTTTACGAAGGGCCGTGGACTGTTTAATTGGGTCGCTTTAATATCAATTCCACGCTTTATTGTATTCCTGCATTCGTATAGCTGCAAAATTACATTATGAAACATTTTAGAGAAAAGTAAATTTTATTTCCATTTTTAAAGACTTTTTCTATGGATCTTGTTTCTGCTTATTATGTATTGCACCTCGACAAGTGGTGTATTACCGAGTAGAAACTTTTTTTGGGTAAATCCTACTTTAAAAAAAACTTAATTCAGTTTTAGCCCAGGATTTTTTTTCTGATAACATTTTTATTAATAATAAAACTTCTTATTGTAAACCAATATGATACAAGCCGTAGTAAATAGTAAATAGCCGTAGTAAAATGCAATATACTCGTAGTGACGTTGATACTACCTCAGTCAAATTATTTAATTTTTATTGTATGGTTAAACCGATATTTTCGTATAAATCTACTAAACAGATTTTTTTAAGTCACTGTTTTAAACTACTCAATTAAACCATATATTTCAATATTTTCTTGATTTTAATTCGTAATAGTACTAAAAATCTGTAATAATTATATATACCGAGATGTTTTGTGACATTTATTTGAATGAAGCGGATATTGGTATTTATTTGCGACACCTTATCGCCGCGCGGCAATCTTTCACAGGCTACCATTTGATGGAAAATATATTTTTAACAAAATGGCCGACCAGAACGGCACTAAATCATAAGGCACAACTATGCGGTAACGTTTATTGTATAAATGAAGATAGTAGAGGAAATTGTCCGTCTGTGTAATCATTACAGAAATATTAGCATAATGTATACATTTAGGTAATTGAACACACTGCGTCCGGGATGTACCCATCATCATTTATACAATTAATCTTGTACCAGATATTTTTGATACTAAAACGGCAGAACTAGATCTTGTTTTACATGCGTTGTTTGTTTCACAAGTGGGTCAAAAATGTGGTGGATTTTTTTAAAGGTAAACGAACAATCGAATCATTCAGCGGATGGTAAGTAATTAGAACGATTTATGAATAATTGCGGTTCCAGAATCACAAGTCCGTTAGCGCTCTTCTCCTCTAGAAACGCTGGGTGAATCACTGAGTGAGTGAGATTTGGCTTCGATATACTCACTCACTTAAAAGTAATTAATGAATTGTTTGATACAAGTTATTTGTGAGACTATTGTAATACTCCAGTTGAAACGGTTTATTTGTAGAGCATGGATGTTCCAGGCATCAACAGCCAGCCATAAGAAAGAGGTTTTGGCCTACCACACTACACTGACCATGTGGGTTGGTATAGGATTATTTCGGGGTGCTGGGCTAGAAAACCTCCACGTGGTGCACCCTGGAAACGTTGGTGATGGTGTTGTTCATCATTACCAACGGCTAATATTCTAGCACGAAGAGGAAGCCATTTTATTCGGCAAATCGGCCGAGATTTGGTCCAACAGAGCGGGCGTGTCTGTCGGATGCTCTGTTGGTTCTTCGCTCTTCGGAGCATTGAGGAGGAAAACCTCGGTAAAAAATCACTATGGTGGGGCTCTTTAGGGTCGGAGTACCTCCGCTTAGCGGTGGAAAAGGTAGGACAGGCTCGGTGTGCACTTACACTGCCACCGAGCAGGTATCAGGAGACGTTGTCTCCCTACCACTGTCGGCATATCGTAGTCCCGAAAGGAGTGTCGTGGTTATGTCTCGCGATGCCGATCGGGGCCGAGGGTCTTGGCTTAGCCGCCCGGACTGCGAGGAAGAAAACCTCTATAAAAAATTACCCCGAATCCCGTGTTCTGGTGCGTGACCAGGGGATGCATGGCTGATGGGTAGTTCAGTCGTAAGCGCACTCCCAGCCGAGGCACCTGCGGATCCCTTGGTTGGGCATAAATTTACGCTTGCCCGGGTATTGGGGGATCTCTGCCCGGGTCGACCATTAATTCTCCCCCAATCGTGGGATTAAATATGGAACAAAACTCAAATAAAAATATTCAAACTGACGAAAAAAAGAAGGAGAAGAAGGGTAGGAAGGAGAATAGTGCAAGGGCGGACGATTACTCGTCCCACGAAGAGGGCGTATTGGTGGGAACGCCGATCTCGGTTGGGCTCCCAGAAGTCATTTTGGCTGCTGGGAGCCGAAGAACTTCGGAACGAATTCGTTCGAAATCCACTAATCCGTCGGATGGAGGTAACTCTAGTGCGACTATGGACGCACTGGAGTCAACAAAGAGAAAACGCGGACACTCCAGGGACGAAGAGAGCGACACGTCCCAGGAGATGCTGCCCCCTAAAGTCGGTAGCAGCCGCAGAGGTCGGTCACGCACCTCGATCTCGACCCCATCAGGCTCTGTCTTCTCCAAGGCAGAAGCCTACAGAAGGGTCAGAGCAGAAGGTGAAAGCGCAGCAGAGGAGGAGATTGCTGATCTCCTGCAGAAAATACGGGAACCGGTGGGAAGGGATTCTATCTCCCAAACACCGGTGTCTTTGCAGGAGAAAGTAAATATGGGGGTGGCCATAATCCATAAAGTGGCCACCAAGTCCAGGAACCTTAAGAGTTCTTTCGTTAGGGCTCTTAAGGACTCCTCCTCTGCCATTGCTGGAGTCGTGGAAAACCTCATGGGGGATGTAGCACGCCTTCAGGCGGCTAACGATCACCTGACGGGGCAAGTGGCTGAGCTCAGTGCTCAGTTCGCCCAATTTAGAGCACATCGTCCGACGGAAGATCCGGCCAAGACCTCATCTCAGCCTGCTCCCTCTCCCATCGGTATCATCCCTGATGCCCACCTGCGCCAAATTACGGACGCAGTGTGGCGTATGATGGATGGGCGTCTCGCTGGCCTGGAGGCGAGACTACCTCCGGCTCCCATTGTCCGGCCGCCGCTGGCAGCACATAGACCAAAGGTCGCACCAGTGACGACAGCGCTTCCCATTGTGGGCGGTCGCGTGTCTTATGCAGCGGCGGCGTCGGTGTCTGCT
Source organism: Hypercompe scribonia (assembly GCA_949316085.1). Taxonomy (NCBI): domain Eukaryota; kingdom Metazoa; phylum Arthropoda; class Insecta; order Lepidoptera; family Erebidae; genus Hypercompe; species Hypercompe scribonia. The sequence goes on along the minus strand of OX438980.1, from coordinate 21,313,626 downwards.
GTTCCTGCGGCTGCTCCAAAGGCGCGGCAGGTGGCTAAGGCAGTAGGTGGGACTGCAGCACCTAGGGAAGCACGTAACCCGGCGACCAAGCCTGGCGCGGCATTTCCACCGCTCCCCACTCCGACACCTTTATCTGATCCCTCCACATCTGCCCCTCTCAACGATGGTTGGCGGGTAGTTGGGGGGGCTAAAAAGTCCCGGAAGCGGGGTAAAAAAACCTCTACCCAACAGGCGCCATCGGTGGCAGTGGCTACCACGAAGAAGCCACGTAAACTACAACCTCCTAAGACTGCGGCTGTGGTGGTCACCGTATCACCGGAGGCAGCTAACGGCGGACTGTCCTACGCGGCCATTTTCAAGAGGGCCCGGGACAGTCTCGCCAACGATTTCGGGACTGGAGGGGTCAGATTGCGCCTCGCTCAGACAGGAGCTCGAGTACTCGAGTTCCCTGGAGCCGAAGCTATAAAGACGGCGGACATATTTGCCGAGAAGCTGCGGGGAATATTTGCAGCCACGGATGGTGTGAAGATCACCAGGCCTACAAAATGCGCCGAATTGCGCATCTCGGGCCTGGATGACTCTGTAACGGCCGAAGACGTCCGCGTTGCGATTGCAGAGAAGACGGGGTGCAACGCGGAAAACATTAGGGTCGGCACCATCCGCCCCGGTCCAGGAGGACTTGGTGCTGTGTGGGTCAGTTGTCCCGTAGCGTCGGCCAAAGCTTTGGGCGACGCAGGCCGACTACTCATCGGTTTCGTGAACGCTAGGATCACAATCCTGGCGGCGAGACCGATGAGGTGTTATAAATGCCTGGCATCGGGACACACACGCGCCAAGTGTGGTAGTCGTTTTGATTGCAGCGGACTATGTTTCCGCTGTGGTCGACCGGGGCACAAGGCGGCAGAATGCTCTGCCGCCCCTCACTGCCCGGCATGTGAGGCGGGTAATAAGCCCGCCAATCACCAGATCGGGCAGGCGGGCTGCAAGCCTCCCCGTGAATCTCGGCAATCATCGGGGGCTAGCCAGTCGGCCCAGGCTGTCTCCGATGTTGTTCGTCTGTCAACATCATCGCCCATGGAGGAGGTTGTAGAGACAGTCCGGTAATGGACCAAGTCTCCAACCTCCTTGTCCAGACGAACCTGAACCACTGTGCCGCGGCGCAGGATCTCTTGCTACAAACCATGGTACAGTGGTCGATCAGTGTGGCCGTAGCCGCGGAGCCCTACTATGTTCCTCCTCGACCGAATTGGTTGGGTGACCGGGACGGCTCCGTGGCAGTCGTCGGCTCCACAGCGCCTCATTCCCCGCCCTTGTCGCTAAGAGACAAGGGCACTGGATATGTTGCTGCTGAGTGGGGGGGGATCACCGTATACGGTGTGTACTTCTCCCCCAACCGGAGTTTGAGCGACTTCGAGGTTTTCCTCAACAGCTTGGAGACCTCGATACGGCGACTAACGTCTGGGCACGTCCTTGTGCTGGGGGACTTCAACGCAAAATCCGTTGCGTGGGGCTCCCCCGGAACGGATGCTAGGGGCAAAGCCGTAAAGGAGTGGGCGGCTTCGGTGGGCCTCTGTTTATTAAACAGAGGCTCCACTAACACGTGTGTGCGACAGCAGGGGGGGTCGATAGTGGACCTTTCGTTCGCAACCCCTGCCCTCGCCGCACGAGTAAGGAACTGGCGTGTTCTCGAAGAGGTTGAGACGCTCTCGGATCACCTCTACATCCGATTTGAGCTCTCCCGGATCCAGGACTCCAGTAGGGGTCACACGGCGCGGCCTTCTTCTCGCTTTCCGCGGTGGGCTATTTCGAAGCTGAACAGGGACCTCCTAGAGGAGGCAGCCATTATTTACTCCTGGCTGTCTCCACAGGCTCCGACCGAGGAGGTCGACATGGGGGCTGGTCGTTTCCGCGATGCGATTACGCAGATCTGCGATGCGGCCATGCCCCGCATCCGAGGTTGTCGGCCTCCACGGAAGGAGGTTTACTGGTGGTCCCAGGAGTTGGTGGACCTCCGCGCGGCCTGTACTCGTGCCCGGAGGTCCTACACCCGTAGTCGGCGGCGACACCGCGTAGACGGCGAGGAGGACCAGCTTCATGAGGAGTACCGAGAGGCGCGGAAAACTCTGAAGCTGGCCATTAGCCGCGCCAAAGAAGTGAAGAGGAAGGAGATGCTGGAGGGTCTTGATCGTGACCCCTGGGGTCGCCCTTATCGTGCGGTGCGACAAAAGCTCCGCACGTCGGGCCCCCCCCTTACAGAGACACTCCAGCCCAGCTTCCTGCGGGAAGTGGTCGAGGGTCTTTTCCCGCAGCGGGCGGAGCACACACCCCCGTCGATGGCCTTCATGGTCGAAGACGACGGGGGACGGAACGAGGATAATGTTCCGCCCGTCAGGGAATCGGAGATAGGGGCGGTCGTTCTACGGATTCGCTCTAAGAACACCGCCCCTGGGCCAGATGGGATACCTGCCCGAGTGCTGGCGCGCACCCTCGACCACATGTCGGATCGCCTCGGGGAAGTCCTAAACGCCAGCTTGGCGTCCGGGCGCTTTCCTGAGGGTTGGAAGAGCGGGAAGCTGGTCCTACTACGGAAGCCGGGACGGCCGACCGATTCGGTCGCGGCCTATAGGCCCATCGTGTTGCTGGACGAGGCGGGTAAATTGTTTGAGAGGATACTCTCTGCCCGCATCGTCCGGCACCTCTGCGAGGTGGGCCCCGATCTGTCGGACGCCCAATACGGGTTTCGAGCCGGGCGTTCGACAGTCGATGCTGTGTTGCGCCTGAGGGCCGTGACCGAAGAGGCGGTGAGCTGTGGCGGCGTGCTGTTGGCGGTGTCGTTGGACATAGCCAACGCATTTAATAGTCTGCCATTTAGCTGCATCGGGGAAGCACTTCACTACCACGGGGTGCCAGAGTACCTGAGGCGGCTTGTGGCAGACTATCTTAGGGAGCGTACCGTCATGTACGAGGACCGAGATGGCATTCTGAGGCGGCGGCCCATGTCGTGCGGTGTTCCACAGGGGTCTGTCCTCGGACCACTCCTGTGGAATATGGGATACGACTGGGCCCTTCGAGGTCGTCTTCCCCCCGGGCTGGGCGTAATTTGTTACGCCGATGATACATTGGTCACGGCCCGGGGGGCGAACTTTCAAGAGGCGGCGCGCCTGGCCACCGTGGGAGTCTCTTTGGTGGTCGGGCGCATTGAGGCGCTGGGTTTACGAGTGGCCCTAGATAAGACGGAGGCCCTTTTGTTCCATGGTCCCCGTCGTGGTCCACCACCCGGCGCCTCTATCGTAGTCAATTCGGTCCTCGTACCAGTTCAGGCCCAGATGAAATATCTGGGCCTGATACTCGACGGCAGGTGGCTCTTCGACGAGCACTTCCGACAGCTTTCTCCAAAGCTGGTCGGCGCTGCTTCTGCCCTTGGGCGACTTTTGCCGAATTTGGGTGGAGCCAGCGTCGCGACGAGACGGCTATACACGGGGGTTGTCCGGTCAATGGCGCTGTATGGTGCACCGGTGTGGGCGGCGGCTCTGACTGCCCAGAATAGGGCTCGCCTCTGGCGCCCTCAGAGGATATTGGCGGTTAGAGCCATACGCGGGTACCGCACCGTATCGATGGAGGCGGCGTGCGCCTTGGCCGGAACTCCCCCGTGGGATTTGGAGGCGGAAGTGCTCGCCGAAGTTTATCGGCGGACGGCTGACTTCCGGGCGGGTAGCGGCATACGGCCCCCGCCGGAAGAGGTACGCGAGTGGCGTGAGGCCGCTCGTCGAGCCACAATGGCTAGTTGGTCGTCCCGGTTGCAGACTCCACGTGCTGGCTTTGCCCTCGTGGAGGCTCTCCAGCCGGTCATCGCCGAGTGGGCAGGGCGGCAGCACGGGACCCTTTCCTTCCGACTGACGCAGGTCCTTTCCGGGCACGGTTGCTTCGGGAAGTATCTGCACTCGGTCGCCAGGAGGGAATTGAGTCCCGCCTGTCACCACTGCGACTGCAGTGAGGACTCGGCTCAGCACACGCTAGTGGTTTGTTCCGCCTGGGCGGCGCAGCGTGGGGTCCTCACTGCAGTTATTGGAGGAGATCTCTCGCTACCGGCCGTCATACGCTCCATGGCCGGTAGCGACAGTTGTTTTACCGCGGTCGCAACCTTCTGCGAAGACGTAATTTCGCGGAAGGAGGCGGCGGAGAAGGCCCGGGAGGACGATATCCACTCGGACCCAATTCGCCGCCGGCGAGCCGGGCGGCGGAGGCGCGCATACCAGCGCCTCATGCCGCCTTGAGTGTGGCCGCGGGTGGACGGGACGGGTTTTCCCCTCCATCCGCTATAGTGGCCAGCCGCGAGGAGGTGACGTGCGCGTGTGCCGTACGTCGCCTAAATAGAGAGTTTATCCGCAGATGGTGCCCACTTTAGCGGGCAGGCGCTAGGAGGGATCTGGATGTCGTAATAGCAGCGGTTCCCGGATCCCCCCTATGTTAGGCGCAGAGTGGCACACCGTGTGATTTAGTCGGTCCGATTCCGACACACCGCCTCGCCGTAAACCCCGGTGGGGTGACGGCCCGAGGGGGTTTCCACACGTTAAAAAAAAAAAAAAAAAAAGGATTATTTCAAGTTTTCCTTCTCTTTGTAGTGATGTTATCCTGCGTAGTTTGTTCCCTTGATCGACTCTTACGATACCCACGGGATGAATAGGGGTGTTGACTTTCCGTATTCTTAATCCGTCCCCACATGGATCTGTTCCACGGATAAAATCAATTATCCAAGTGATATGAATTTAGCGACAGCAGAAACCTGCAGTTGCTATCAGTCCAAACAATTTATGGAGGACCCCTTATAGTATACCAGCTTTTGCCCGCAGCTTCGCTCGCGTGGTATTTGGCCTGCCACATTAAGTATCGTAATAGATCATCTTAAATAAATTATCCTATGTTATTTCTAATACCTCTAAGAACACGTGTACAAAATTTCATGATGATCGGTTGAGTAGTTTTCGCGTGAAACCGTAACAAACAAACTTACATTCGCATTTAAAATATTAGTACACCTACTCGTAGTCCGTAAGAATTTGAACTATTCCGTCCCTCGAAAGTTCCCGGTCGCCAGTCCACAATATCCTTTCTTGTACTTCCTCGACTCGGACACGAAAAATAGTTGGTGTGTTTTTTCTTACCACTTCGCAAGACTAAGCGAACTTTTATAAAAACTACAAAACTTGCTAGAAAGGTTGAATGGTCAAAGTTTTTACGTTTACTGTTTGTAATCACAAAGACCGTTTATGACGTTGGGACATTGGATGTTGATACTGATACAAATAGTAATTTCTTCATTACGTGTCATAGGAATATCCCCAGCACGAAAGTGCAATATAAGTTGAGATTTTGTCAGATCAAATAAATACTTCGGACATTTGACATCCAACGCTATCTAGTTTCAAACTAAGCAGAGTTTTTACTATCATAACTAGTCTGATTGATAGAATACTTATATGCTTTTTTTATAGATACATACATACATATTAAACATAGAAAACATCCAAACTCCGACACAAATTGAGAATTGAACCCAAGACCTCAAGCACCACAGTCGCATTCGCTACTGCTCCACCACCGAGGCAGTCAAGATAGATTCAAATCAACTAGGTTACTCGATTGTGATATAATTGTCTTGAAATTACCTCACTCATTAACAAAAGATTTGCTTAACATTTATTTTCTGAGAAGTCATATTGTCACTCCGGCTCCTTGCTCTCTTGGCGACTTCCAGTACTTGGTGTAAACGTTCACTTAAAACGCAGTGAGCGTCTTGTTACTTGCCTGCAAGAACATCATTTATTCTAATATAACACAGGACGACACATGGTTTGATACAATATTAAAAAAATTGCCGCAAGTAATCATTATGCCCTGTGCAATGCCAGAAAAGGTAGCTATCTCAGCATATTGCTGCAGTCTGCAGAACTGCAGCGCTGGCAGTACGATAGGACCCTCACCCAGTATCGTCTGGTTGCCGTCTGCGTGTGCTGTGTTTATATTTATATTTATAAACACAGCAACAAATAAATAAACGTCCAAATAAATAGTTGCAAAAGATATCATAAGACTACATCATTCCAAGTAGCAATAGACTACGAAAGAAGACAATAAAGAGACTGTTCACTCTTTTAAAAGTAAAAAAAATCTTTTTTTATGTTGTTTTTTTTTTCTAAGGGATCTTCAAAGGGCAGCGAACCCTAAACATTTACCTTAAGTTTCTAAGTTTACCCAAAAAACCGATTAAATTAACAATAAGCAGTGTAACATTTAAAGCAGTTAAACCAAACTAAATCTTGACATCCATTAACATGGTAATCTATCAAGTCGTCTGGTGAAGCTGATTTGTCATTTAACAACTTACTTTCAATACTCTTGGCTTCAGTATCTCTTTGAAGTTCCAAGTTTCAAGAGCTAAATGACCTAATTTTCAATTCAGAACTATCTACTAAATACAGATAACAGTTACCGACGGTGTTTGTTTGAATACTTAGATGTATTGGCAACTTAGGTAGTCTGTTTGCCGACTTGGCAAAGTAAATGTTATCTTATGTGACATAACTGTAAATACTACGTATTATTTTATGTAGATTTGGATTCGGCATTGAGAAAATAACTTGAGTGTTTCTATTATTCTATTTAACTGCCTCGGTAGCGAAGTGGTAGTGAAAACTGCGGTTGAGGTCTCGGGTTCGATTCCCGGACCAAATGTTTGTATGAACTGCAAATGTTGGGGTCGAAGTTTGGGTGTTTTCTATTTATAATATGTATGTATTTACAAAAAAAAAAGTATATAAGTATTCTATCAGTTAGTCTAGTTATCATAGCACAAGCTCTGCTTAGCTTGAAACTAGATGACGTTGTGTGTCAAATGTGCGAAATATTTATTTATTTATTATTTTTCTCAATTTTTTTCCATTATTTCTCGCTGCGTAAATTTTGTCAGGGACTTGCACAAATATTTCAAAAGCAAACTTAACCAAATCGGTGCAGCCATTCTCGAGTTTTAGTAAGACTAACGAACATCGATTCATTCTCATGTATAGGATTAATTTATTATTTTACAGGTTGATTATAAATTTTTTGCTTAACAAATTCAAGTTATTTTATAATTTGAGTAGGGCTGGTACTTAAATAGGAAGGCCTGATAGTTTCGTGAGATCTTAGTTTTAATACTTCCATAAAAAAATTTCAGAAATATTATTTTCAGTGCATTATTGATGTTTATAAGACAAGTATTATTATATTATGCTTTTCTTTATTTCGTATTTCTTGAACTTATAACTTAATATTATAACAAATTAGTAACTCTTATATAACTTCTCATTACTTATTTTACCCCCCTAGGTGAGCAATTGGGTATTTGCATGAAAATGATTTTTCAAATAAAGCTCAGTTAATAAATTCTTTGATACACATAAAATACCTACGTAAGATTAAAATTTAATTTTTACAAATAATTTTTAAATAAATAAATAAATAAAAGTGGTCAAATATGATGTAAAAATCACGTGATGTGAAACGTGATGTGATTGGTCTGACGTCATTGTGCATATTATTGGCGCGTCATTTGAATGCATGATAAACGACGAATGATAAATTATAGAAAAAAATTTTAAGTTGGTTTTTATTTAAAGTGAGTTTAATTATATTTTATCATTAACATTAAAATTTACTGAAAGTAGCGTAAATAACAAATAACAAATTTAAATGGAATATGCACAATGACGTCACATACGCAAGAGGGAGCTACCTATACGTTTAAATTTTAACAATTTTTTTATTGTTAAATAGTTTAGATGTTTATAAATAAAAAAAATATTTTTTTTCAAAAACTTTAAAAAAATTTTAAAAATAATAAGACATAACTATTTAATGGATTGGAAAATCATGCAAATACCCAATTGCCGAAGATTCTTCCTTAGTGAGGGCTTACACCATAAAAAGTATTAGTTGACTGAATTTTAAGATGATAGGTCCAGTTGTTTCAGCTCTACGTTGGTTAATCAACCAATCAGTTTGCAGTATTTGTATTACCAATTTTGTTCAAATCAATATATCTTCAGTTTTCATTCAAATCCTAGCTGTGCCACCTGATAGAGAATAAACTGACTCCATATAAGAATCCAATCTTATCATACCAACGTCACTTAACATATAGGTTATCTTGTTTCCAAAATTTCGAGGGGATTTCCCAATCGTCATGTATCTTATCCTATCACCTAAACTCAAGACTCCTTTTGCGGACATAGATAATAAAACAACAAATTTATTTATGCATGCTGAGTCACAGTGCGTGGGTTAAGGTCACCCGGCACTAATATACCATCTCGGTACAAAGTAGTGACGTCATCGCAAGCTGCGTACGCGCAACGATTTTATGTGTTTGGCTCTGTGAGTTTTATTCGTATTTTAATGTTGAATTATCGCTATTGCGTATTTTAATGTTGACATTTATTGCAGTATTTGAGGTTTGAATATAAAATGGTTTATAAATCCAATTACGGCGTTGAAGGATGGATGAAGCATTAATGGTGTCATTGGAAGTCCTCAAAAGGAGCTGCCATCAGACTTTTGCAACTCAAGTAGGTGCCAGACGACACTGTAATTCCATAGATAAACTGTAATCGTACTTTTTGCCAATAACATAACGATTGCCACAGATGTTCTAATGGCAACAAGGACCTACGGTTCAACTTGCTGTCCAAGACACGGTTTTAACGTGTTAGGAATTCTTAAATTGAACTGGCTTCCTCCTCGAATATCATTTAGCCACGAACCTCACTCTTTTAAAAGAAACAAAGAAAAAAAATTCTGTCAGTGCAATGTTGGTATATCTGAATATTATCTGACGGAGAATGAAGCTTCCTCTCAGAAGTATTATACAATTTTGTGACTATGTAAGAGTCTGTCTCAGAAATACAGCTAATGGATATTTTTTCCCGCCACAAAGGCTTACATCTGCTGGACATAGACCATTACAAATTTGACATTAGAAAGACGTTGTTCATTTTTTATGTGGTAACAAATCCTTCATAGGTAACAGAATAATTCTTTTAAATCATACCAAGTTATAAACTTGATTCCCATAGCGACAAATTTTTATATAAAACTATTTTCCTCTAACCAATTCCACTTCAAAGTCGTTTAAAACAAAATTTCGTTGAACAACTACCCACAAATCTACCATATTATAGAGTATAACAACGTGTTAAGTTTTCATTACGCGTCTACATCAGTGATATTCTAAGAATGGGTGATCAAAACCTTCACTGGATGTCATTCACTGCTTATTAACCTTTAGAAGTGCGTGCATTACTGTAGCAGTTACCTTTAGTATGGTTCACTGCTCAACCTTTATGGACTACTAACTGTTCCCCTGTGGTTTTATCTTTTAAATAAGATACTATAAGCTTTTATCTTTGTAGAGTGGTAATATTTCACTTGCATAACCAATGAGTCAAAAAAGATATCCTACTAAATGTGAGTGTAGTCTAGACTTGTAATATTAGTTCTTATTTAGTAACTTTTTGGTGGTTTTGAGTGTTTCCACGGTCTACCCAAATGTTCTACTGGAGTTCGAGATTCGAATCATTGATCTTAACTAATACTAATTATAGGTAGTAGAGCCACGCTGATTTCAGCAAGAGCGGGACGGCTCGACCGGGGTAGTACTACCCTCCCACAGAAGACCAACCTACAGCGCCAGCATCCGTGTTGTCGTGTTTCGTTGGTGAATGTGAGACTGGAGGCCCATTGATGCAGGGGTGACAGTTATCGTGGTAACTGTGTAAGCCTTACACTGTCACGATGACTGTCATGCCTTTTACGTGCCCAAGCGGGGTGTGAAAAAGCATCTCACAAGGCCGCCATAATGTGGGTCACCATACTGCATTGTCTGCATTTGCAATGAGTATGGTGACCACAACTCTTGGATTCTATTTATACTTTCCATCAGGCAGAGTAGAGTCACTTTGGCAGGCTCTTAATATAGAAAAAAAAATACTGGTTAGGTAACACGATGGTTGGGCTCCTATGCCGTTTGTACAGACAGACCGACTCAGAACTGCGGTCCTTTCATCAAAAAACCATATACTGTACTCGTACAGGTTTAATTTTATCAACGCTCACGGACTTTAAAAAATAAAAGACTCTTAGGAAATGCCGGCGCCTTCTACCTGTAAAGTCCGATGTGTAAATATATTTGTTAAAGATTTACTCACAAAAATAACCGTCATTTATCATTTACTGCGGAATAAGTTATTATTTATTATAAGTAGCTGTACTCTGCCATGCTCCGCTTTGGTATTATGTAGTTGTAAAAATAGATAAAGTCTAACTATGAAGCGTATCGTGTCAAAATTTGAGCTCAATCAATTCTGTATTTTTTAAGTTTTCAAGCGTACACAATCTAACTTAACAGTTTATCTATGGACGAGAATTTTTGCTGGATTGTTGTTAACCAATGGCTGAACAAATATGGATGAAATTTGGCACAGAAATATCAAAATTGATATTTAAAAACGAGAACAAGAGCTAAGAACTACGCTTCAAACCAGCAACTGACTTTTACTCTTGGCATCCGAAACAATTACAACCAGATTTATTTAATTTAGGTATTGTTTGCTACTGGAAGAGGACGAAGTAATTTTTTTTTTTGTTTATTATCATGCTATCATTAGAAATTACATCCAATACATTAGTTCAGAACTAAAATTAACAATACATAAACAACACAACACAACCAATACAACACAATAAACAGTACAAAAAAAGAGAAAATCAAGCAAAATTAAATATACACATACAACACAATAAAACTAATACATTATAAAAAAAAACAGTAGCAGTCGTGGGACTGCCGATAGAAGTGAAAACGGAACTATTAAGTTGAGAGTAATTAAAACTATATGCAAAAATTATATGAAATTTTTTATGTTCCATATACAGCTATATATAATATATAATATCATATATAATATATAATAGCAGTCGTGGGACTGCCGATAGAAGTGAAAACGGAACTATTAAGTTGAGAGTAATTAAAACTATATGCAAAAATTATATGAAATTTTTTATGTTTCATATATAGCTATATATAATATATAATATCATATAGAATATATAATAATAATAAATTTCATATATAATATATAATATCATATTCTCCATAGCTATAGATATACTATTATCGTTAGCATGTCGGTGACGCGAACCGAGGATTTTACCCTCTACCAAAACGCTCAACGCGCCTAAAGAAGTTTTCACTTCAAAAAAAGAAACAAACATATGAAATAAATTCATTTAACCAATCATCATGTTTCTATCCAGAATTATTACTTAAAACGCAATAAATAACCCTTGAGAATTCATTCAGGGAATACGAAAATAAATCAACACAGTTCGCCACCATATTTAGCGTACGCAGTGCGTGCGTGAGCGGAAAATCTTTTCTTCTTCTAAAAGACATAACCTAGATAACTATTAATGACCCTTTCTTTTTTTTCGACCCTATTAAAACACAGGTCAGATATAACGTCCATATCTAGCCCATTATCCGATCCTCGCAATAAAAACATCATAAATGCTTTTAATGTTAGAATAAAAATTGCGCGCCATAATGCCGCCATATTTTGCATGTATGACTTTATTCGCTTCGTTCAGTAATAAAGTGACAGTTTACGACGATATTTGAGTGTTTGACGGGTATGAGAACTCTTTTTATGACGATTTCAATACTTGACAGTTGGGGAGTGATTCTCGTCAACCCAACGGTAGTACCGTACGAAAGATTTTATTGAGATATAAATTTTGGTGATACTTATAGTTTGAATAGTTTCTGAGCGTAGTATGTTTCGAATATGTACTGATAATCGGTAAGTGTCGTCGCTTATATAAACATTGACGATTAGCGCTATCTTTTTTATGGTGCGACTACCAACATCCATGGTCACAGAGTGCCACTTTGACTAGGATTCTCGCCCCCTCTCCCTCTTACAATAAAGCGCTTCCCTCTTTATTGTATCAGAGAGAGCAGGTCTTTAAAAACCTCTCGCATTTGGAGAAGAGAAAGAAAGAATTGGTTAGCACCAGTTTTCTGCGAGTTTCATATATGACAAAACTTAACGCTCCGTCTAGTCTCAAAAATCTATGAAAACTTTTGAAATTATGTTCTATGTTCATATCTTTATGTATACTAGTATTTACAACAATGTATTTGTTCCCCTAAGACTCAAACAAACTTTAGGCAAACTTCTCAACATTTTAGCGCCGAAGATTTTGAAGGCTTGATAAAGAAATTTTCTCCAAATATCTGAGGCAATATTTGGCCTTCAATATATCAATGAAGACGGGTTCGGTAATATTTACTTACAAAATGCCTCTCTCTTATATAAATATTTCTAGGTTCACATCAAAATGGACCTTTTGCCTTTTTGTTGAAGTTGGATGGAATAATATTTAGGCCAAATGGCGTCTAAACATTTGAAATAGATTTAGCAGCATGTACTGGGTCAAACAGGGTTAAAGCCTAAAAACTTTACAATAAGAATATAATAATATAATATTAGTTTAATATTTATAATGTATATTTTAAAAAGAAAAAAAAACAAATGCCTGTGTCTTACAATAAGTAAATCTAGTAAATCTAGTGTTTAGAAGCTTTCTATGTTTTCTTTTATTTATTTCTTTGACTTTCTACTTACTTTTACTGCGCAATTTCATTAGCTTTTGTATTTCTACTTCTTTTATTCGTCTCCTTAACCCAACAGTTCCGATTCACGTATCATCTAAAATTTACTGTCTAAGTTTAAGTAGTTACAGAAGATAAGAATTGATATAAAAACTCAACACCATCGTGTCAATCATCATCAACAACCAATTATAATTAAAAAAATAATCTTTCTTTTTAAAAATGAAATAAAAATTCATAAATCGTATTGTTATTTTTTTTATTAAAAACAGACACACGAGCAGACACATCACCTGTTGAAAAGCAACTACGACCACCTATGAACGCATGCAACTGATGAGACACAAGCGCGTTGCCAGACATTGATAAACACTGTTTCAACAATTTACATAATTGCTTCCAAAGCATAAAAAATACGTGAAACGAAACTGATCTAATGTCACCATGAACATTCTATGTAAAAGAGATTACAGATATCGCCACTTGGTGAAATAATCCAGATTAGTCGGCTACAATCATGCGCTGGCTTGTCGCGCAGATCATCCTGGCTATGCGCCGCGGTTGACCTGAACACTTGACGCATTTGTCCGGCTTCGATGCTTGCTGCACTGTATGTATAGACACGAGGTGATACTTTTATATCGAACCCTCACAATCTTGATATTCCGAAACTATCCCGATAGACTTTACTCTGTCAAAAGTTATTGGCCTATCGGAGTCTAAGGGAAAAAATAAATATCTAATCATATTGGGTGATCATTTTTCTTTAAACTTTATTTTGCGGGTAGATATTAATATCATAATCAACTTGAAGGCATATTATAGAATACAAGAATCCTAACACGCCTTTGTTTTGTTTTGATTGACGTCAAATGCTTGACAGCGCGGGAAATTTGTTTTGTACATATATATGTATGTAACATATGTGTGATTTGTGATTAGTATGGCAGAAAATTGCGTTTATTTTTTCTACAAACAATAAATTGCGAATTAATTTAGTCACACAATAAATGATTACTGTTAATTTTGATATTCATTTATCATACTATTCTAATTTATTTAGTAGACACGAAAATACCTAACCATTTCAATACGTATTCTTTATTTTTAGTACGTATTATTGTTCGTAACAAAATACATGGTAATCAAAGTTATGTACTATTTATAAACAGTCGTGGTAACTTCTCATGGCAGTTTTTACGTCAACTTCTTATTAGACATTATAACGGAAATAAAAAACATCCTAAATGTGCGCACTATTATCATAATTAACAAAACTGACCTCTAGACCGTCTTAGTCCTGTATTATAATTTTCATAACACAAATCATTTCTTGTAATTTCAGCCGCATTTGTGACGACTGCTCGGCTCTTATAGAATATAACTTGATGGTGTGTATACCCATAACGGATAATCTACCGGGAAAAATACCCTGTCCTATATCAAAAGAAGAATTGTTCAAATCTGTCTAAAATATATTATTAATTTTTGGGTAGTAGAGCCACGCCACAGCACGATCGGGCCGGCTCAACCAGGGTAATACTACCCGCTCGCAGAAGACCGACCGAAAATGTCTGTCATGCCATGTCAGAGGCGGAAAAAGCATCTCACTAGGCCGCCATAGTGTGAGTCACTATACTGAATTGTCTGTATTTGCAACGAGTATGGTGACTACAACTCTTGGGTTCTTTTCATGCTTTCCATCAGGCAGAGTAGAGTCACTTCGGCACTTACTTAAAACTTACTACACTTAAAATAAATAATATTTTCTGAGATTGGAGCGTTTACCCAAAGAAGTTTGTTTGTGTTTAATTTAATTTTGTACAAAGCAGTTAATTCTCGACATGTTTCGTAATATTATAATAAGAAGTTAAAGTTGTTTTATAATGTCATTATTTTATACATAATTATACTACATATAGTAAAGATAATTACACGGAAATAAAGTCTGTAAGAGATAAAATATTATATTCTGTATAAATTGTATTGTATAAATATACATACAATCACTTGTTGACCAGACGCATTGGTATAGGATTAGTTTTAACTTTTTCTTCTCTTCGTAGTGACGTTGTCCTGCACAACTCGTTCCCTTGGTCGCCTCTTACGACACCTATGGGACAAATAGGGATGGTGATGGTGATACTCTGTATTCCTAATCCATCACATTACGGAAAAAAGCAGAGAGAAATAGAGTAAATACGAAGAAGTAATAACGTCAACTTTGAAATTTTTGTATAAATAGGAAAGGAAAATATAGGTAAGAAATACGTTGACCTGTTACGGACGCAAATTCTGTACAATAACAGTTCAAGTTATGCTAGTCACTGTAAAAAAAATATAGAAGATTAAAAACTGCAGTTCTGGATTAAACCTCTTAGTAAAATAATTATTTAAAGTGGTATACAAGTGGTAAGTGGTATATCATTCATAACATGTAGTTTTATTTTAACAACTATTTTTTATGTTCATAGAAGTTTCTTGATATAGGAACTTAAATTTTTATTGTTTGCCCAAATTAACAACTTAATATTATAACAACTAGCCCGTAACCTGCACAAGTTTCAACTACCCGACAAGTTGCCTGCACAGTTCTAAAAGGAAGGGTTCCTTTTCCTCGAAACTGGCCTCAAACCTCTGAGTTACACACATACTTAATATACTGTACCTCTTTTAATACCAGAAACACAATTGTACAAAACATACGCCAGTTTGCATAAGCTCCACGAGAATAAACTGTCCTAATCTCAGCAGAAAACCGCCTAAAACAGGACGAAAGCAACCTAAAACGCCATCCACTCTCTATTATTTATCTGTGGTCAAATATGGCGGGCGGGTATAACCCTTCAGATTTAATTAGGTGTGTTGTCAGAACACAAAAGGCCAGCCAGGCCACAATTACTGTATTAATCGTATTGTCTGGACAGACTTTCCGCGTGTAATATAAAGATCCTGTTCGGTAATAACCTGCTGATTCAGCGATATTTTGTGATATTTTAGTGTAGATTGCGAGGATCGGTTAATGATACTTTTTTTTTCTATATTAAGAGACTGCCAAAGTGCCTCTACTCTGCCTGATGGAAAGCATGAATAGAATCCAAGAGTTGTGGTCACCATACTCATTGCAAATGCAGACAATGCAGGGTGGTGACCCACACTATGGCTGCCTTATGAGATTCTTTTTTCACACCCCGCTTGGGGACGTAAAAGGCATGACAGTCATCGTGACAGTGTAAGGCTTACATAGTACCACGATAACTGTCACCTCTGCATCAATGGGCCTAAGTAAGGGTAAGATGTTTTAAGTTATTAGTATGAAATACGCTGCATATAACTAATAATGACTAAAAAAATTAACGTCAAAAATATACGTCATTGAAAGGCCAATGGATTTCATTTCTTAAGTTAACACATCTCTAATTATCTCGATAATTTTATTAATTTACATTTACACGTATGTAAATTGTAAATAGCACGTTTTCTTGCTAAATTTTACTTGTATTAGTTGCTAGAGCTACAATTTAACTAAGACTATCACAATTAAATGTACCACAAGAACTAAACTTAAGACGTATAGTTAAATATTAGGATTCCAAATAGTCACATTTGTAGCGAAATACCTCGAAAAACATCTTGAATCTAACGCCACACTCAGATATGATACGTTTAGTAAACAGCCGAGCATTCGTTATTCTTCAAAGAGAATTGTTGAATATACGTAATGAAATTCCATCTGTCAGTCTAGCCGCCTAGCGCCACAGTTTTAGATATTGCGTATACCCTTTGTTACGGTTAGCTATGTGAACAATAAAAGTGCCTTTAGACTGGTCTGGTGGTTAGTGATTCTAACTGCTGGTGATCGTTTGTTTGCGTTCCTATCCAAGATTAATAATTGTATGATACTCAAGATCATTTGTTCTGTGTCTAGGTGTAATTTATTTACACGTGTTTAGTGATATTTAAGTATATTTTTACTGTAAACTAAGGAAACATACTACGCAGGATGACAACACTGCGAAAAGCTCGGCTAAACCAACGTGTCTGGCCAGTGTGGCGCAGTAAACAAAAACCTCCTTTTCTAATGCCCAGCCTACGTCCAGCAGTGGCCTGTTAAAGGTTACGATTATGAAGTATGTTACAAGCAGCCTGAAGCTCTACCTATTTTGGATTCCGACGCCCGTAAGTGAAATGCTTTAAGCAATTATTCAAATTAATTTTTCCCTTTACCCGTAACGTAGATAGTCTTTCTCTCTTTATTTTGAAATAGTTCATTACTCGAGAATTTAATAAAAAGCGCTCTCAATATATAATAAAATACTTCCCTTCGACCACACCACACGATGTCATAACCAGTTCTCAAAGAGACTCTCTTACTGAATTTAAATAAGTTTTTAATTAAAATTAACATGCGAGTTGGAATTGTTGGAAAACAATTCCGCTAGAGATGATCCCCGGGAATCTTCTAACTTTCTCGAAATATAATCTATCAGTAAACCTGTCAATGGGAATAGAGATTATGGGATTATGGGAAGGGAGGTATAAAAGAGAACTCTGAAATGGAGTGACTTACTGAAATTTAGAAAAGAAATTGATTGAATCTTAGAGATTTATTTCCTTCAATTTGAAAATGCCTGCCTTAGTTTTTTGTTACTGACTGATTTGAAAAAATCTATTTATTCGGTAATAAATTAAGTAATAGATCATTTTTATTGATTGAACTCAAGAATGGTTCAATTACTATATATTTATGGACAATTTTTAAAGATTATGTAGTAATATTTATAAAAAGATTTAGTGAATTATGATGTAGCTTCGTTTTTTTATTTTGCTATTATGTTAATAAAAGTAAAAATTACATTTGCGTTTTTTTATTGTAAGTAACAACGAAAGTGACTCTACACTGCCTGATGGAAAGCATGAATAGAATCCAAGAGTTGTGGTCATTATACTCATTGCGAATGCAAACAATGCAATATGGTGAGGCATGACAGTCATAGTGGCATTGTAATGCTCACACACTTACGACTACTGTCTGCCACCCCTATATTAATGGGCCTCCAGTCTCGCACTCACCAGCGAAATTGACAACACTGATGCTGCCGCTTTAGGTTGATCTTCTGTGGGAGGGTAGTACCCCGGTGGAGCCGGCCCGTTCGTGCTGAAATCAGCGTGGTTCCACCTACACATGTCCAGGCATTTAAAAGTAATGAGTAATTCGCAGTTAGGATCTCTCTCCATCTCTCTTTAACATGAACACAAATGGTATTTCCTTCTCTCTTTTGCCTAATACAAAAACACTGTTGAAGCTTACGACATCCCTGGAACAAAAAGAACTGGTGACATTCTATATTCTTAATCAACACGGATAGATGTCAATCGAGAGTATAAATTATTAAAGTTATATTTTATCACTCGACAATGTTGTATGTCTATGTCGATTGATAAACTGATAAAAATATGGAGTGTTTTTATTCCCTGGGTGTCGTAAGAGGCGACTAAGGGAAGAACCTACGCAGGACAATATCACTGCAAAAAAACTTACTTGAAAAAAGTGTAGTATGCATCTCGTTTCGAAGGAGATTGTGGAGGGACGGGTATCATGTCCCTCCGACACAAAGGGAGGATCCTCCGACCAGGCGAGGTGATCATGCCTGGCGGGCCACTATCCCGCTGTTGGCGTTGGGAAGTTGTAAATATGCTAATTGCCACGCGAATCTCTCTTTCGCGATACAAGATTAGTAGTTGTATCATAGTTCATTACATTCATACGTTTCGTTCATACTTCGTAGTCCGATGTATCTTCGCTAGATGGCGCTGTTGTTTATTTTTGTTTGTGCTGTAATGTGGAGATCGCCACAAGATGTTAATGTCCAAGCGAACTTTTAAAAACTACTGTTATGATGTAATTGTCGACTCTTGGAGAAACTTGTTGAAACATAAAATTAAAACTAAGTCATTTGCGTACATTCCACACACTGTTCAAGGTTACCTTCGTAATCTGTGATAATGACAAAATACCACTATAGCTTTAAAATATCTAAACTACCTTTTGTTTACTTATCTACTGTTGATTTATTTTTCAAAAGGTTGCCTGAAGAGATTGCTTTTAGTAATAAGGTCACTAATTATAATTTTGAACTATACTTAGTCTGGCCATAAATACTGTTACACTTAATTATAAAAAAATATTACATTTGAATTTCGAATCTGTCATTTTTATACGATTGTTCATTGTGTTTTCTCATTTTGGCGCCAATACATTGTAAAATATTTTGCGATATTAAAATGGTGTGGGGTGATAAAGAGAACCGAATCGCTGTGATAGCATTACACAAAGTAGGTATGGAGCCAAATGCAATTTTTAAAACTCTCCATACACTTGGTATTAGTAAAATGTTTGTGTACCGGGCTATTAATAGGTACAATGAGACCTCCTCTGTTTGTGACAGAAAAAGATCTGGCCGTCCACGTAGTGTTCGTACGAAAAAGGTGGTCAAAGCAGTAAGGGAAAGAATTCGAAGAAATCCTGTCCGAAAGCAAAAGATTTTATCTCGGGAAATGAAGATAGCACCTAGAACCATGTCGCGTATTTTAAAAGATGACTTAGGACTTGCAGCCTATAAGAGACGCACTGGCCATTTCTTAACTGATAATTTAAAGAAGAATAGGGTGGTAAAATCGAAACAACTACTGAAGCGGTACGCAAAGGGAGGTCACAGAAAAATTTTGTTTACGGATGAGAAAATTTTTACAATTGAGCAACATTTTAACAAACAAAATGACCGTATTTATGCTCAAAGCTCTAAGGAAGCTTCCCAATTAGTCGACAGAGTGCAACGTGGACATTATCCGACTTCAGTGATGGTTTGGTGGGGTGTTAGCTATGAAGGAGTGACTGAGCCATATTTTTGTGAAAAAGGTATCAAAACATCGGCACAAGTGTATCAAGATACCATTCTTGAGAAGGTAGTTAAGCCCCTTAACATCACCATGTTCAATAACCAAGTATGGTCCTTCCAGCAAGACTCGGCGCCGGGTCATAAAGCTCGGTCCACGCAGTCTTGGTTGGAATCGAACGTTTCGGACTTCATCAGAGCTGAAGACTGGCCGTCGTCTAGTCCCGATCTTAATCCGCTGGATTATGATTTGTGGTCAGTTTTAGAGAGTACAGCTTGCTCTAAACGCCATGATAATTTGGAGTCCCTAAAACAATCTATACGATTGGCAGTGAAGAATTTTCCCATGGAAAGAGTGCGTGCTTCTATTGATAACTGGCCTCATCGTTTAAAGGACTGTATTGCAGCCAATGGAGACCACTTCGAATAAGCTTTTTATATTTTTAATTGTTTTATATTTATGTATTAAACTGACACACTGTAAAAGTAATAAATGTTATTTGCAGTTAACAATTTTCTTTTTTCTTTATTACAATATTTATGGCAAGACTAGGTAAAATATATACTATATTTTTTTGTGAAATCTGCCTCGGTAGTGCAGCGGTAGTGAATGCGACTACAGTTCTGGAAGTCACGGATTCAATTCCCGGGTCGGAATAAATGTTTGTATGATCTGCAAATATTTCTTTTGGAGTTTGGGTGTTTTTTATGTATATATTTACCAAAAAAATTAACGTACTCTATTAGTCAATCTAGTTATTATAGTACAAACTCCGCTTAGTTTGAAACTAAATAGCGGTGTGTGTCAAACGTCAAATATTTGTTTATTTATTCTCTTTATTACATATAAATACACATATTGATTACATTTTTAAATATATAAAAAAATAAAAAATACATATTTAAAAATATAAAAAATAGTAGACCACCGACATCGGGTACAGGGACCAAGATACCGGTGGTTAGGGCTCCAGAGACAGAAACCTCCTCACAATACGGGCCGTGTCAAGGAGGATTGCCTTCTGCATCAGACCCTTGATCCAACCTTCTAACGTGAGCCTCTTAAGGTGTTGGTCGAGGCTCTTGGCTATCAATCCGTGAACAGATATGATTATCGGAACAATGATCACCGAATCCACATTCCACATGTCGGCAATCTCGTGAGACAGATCCAAATACTTTAATTGTTTTAATACTTTATTTATTTATTATTAATAATATTATATAATGTGAAACTCGTCAGATCAATTTCAATCAAGTGAAATAAGTACAAGTGAGTTTGTTTTGATAATACGAAGTTTCATTCGGTTAAATTTTCACCGTGGCGAGTGAGTACTCGATACGGCCGACTGGCCGAGTTATACGATTTCAATTTACACCGAATTGCTCCGAATTAAAGTAAGAAAAGGATAGAAATATATTACGTTACAGGTAAAGTGAGAGGTAAATAAAAAAGGTTGTATGGAAATTGATTACCTCCTAATCCACTGCCACAAACTTGTAGTAAAAGGCTTTGAATAGTTTACCTGTAACAGAAATAAACATAATTCTTTTTCTTTTTTTCTATCGTAACCTTAAAATACCTATAAATATTATAGAAGGAGGTTTAAGAAGAGTTCATTTTATTTGAGGGTTAAATCCATAGTGATCACTAAACGATCACCGCCCTACATAAGCGCAGGCCTGGGGGTAGCAGGTGAGACCATCTGTCACCCTAGCAGAAGCAGGCGCAAGCCCTTTTGGGGCAGTTAAGGGAACATTAGGCTTCCAAGGGGCCGGGCCGTTTACAAGACGTAGGTGGCCCGAGGCATGTCGGGGTTCCAGGGATTTCCTGGCAAAAACCGCACCCGAGACGACGTGGTATGCGTGCGGACTTCCACGAAGAAAAAAAAGGGTTAAAACCATGGATAACACAGTGTGAAATTTGAGTCTTCTTTTTTATATTCAGAGCCTGCCAAAGTGACTCTACTCTGCCTGATGGAAAGCATGAATAGAATCGAAGAGTTGTGATCACCATACTCATCGCAAATGCAAACAATGCATCACAAGGCCGCCTTAGTGTGGTGACCCACACTAAGGCGGCCTTGTGAGACGCTTCTTCACATCCCGCTTGGGGACGTAAAAGGCATATCAGTCATCGCGACTGTATAAGGCTTACACAGTTACCACGATAACTGTCACCCCTGCATCAATGGGTCTCCGGTCTCACATTCACCGACGAAACACGACAGTACGTATGCTGGCGCTTTAGGTTGGTCTTCTGTGGGAGGGTAGTACTGCCTCGGTCGAGGCAGCCCGCTCTTGCTGAAATCAGCGTGGTTCTACTAAGAAAACCCCACATGGGACAACACTTCGTGTGATACACAAATTTTTGTTGTGAGTCTGACTGTTCTTTGTGTCCGTTTCTTGTATCTTTGTAAAGTCCTCCGAGACACAGGAATATAGAACAAGGGTACCATCCTTATAAAATATTTCAGTCTATGTCATTACCTATGTAAATTATTTGTTAATTTAATTGTAACATTTATTGAAAAAATACTTAACTGTTTATTATTTCGTATCTTATTTTGTAGACATTATTTCTATTTAAGTTATTTGTAAGTGAGATTTATTTTATTTTTCTTTTCAACGTGTATTCAAAATCATTACTTTGACATAATATGAAAGCATCTGGGTAGACAAACTGTAAGCTTATAGTGTTTACATAACTAAATGAATGTATGAATAAATGAAATAAATCGATGTCAAACAGTTGTATTGTTGTTTGTACCGGGTGAGTTACTCTAATTCTTGGAGTCGGAGTAATGTCAGTATGTTTGATTGTTAAATTTTCAGACTTAAATGACTAAATCAATTTTAAAAAATAATAAATCGAGCATATAACACATAACGCCATCTAGCTTCAAACTAAGCAGAGCTAGTACCATGACAGCTCCATTGACTGATAGAATACTCATATACTTTTTTTAGGTACATATTATGCATAGAAAACACTCAAACTCCGAAACAAATATTCGCATATCATACAAACATTATGTCCGACTCGAACCCGAGACCTCATAAACAGCAGTCACATACTCGTACGCTACCGCTGTGCCACTGTTATTTTACCAACGGAAAATTAAATTGATAAGTTATACGAGTCATATAGACTTCTTTTTACCACAATTACCAACATTAGTAGATTACCGACGCGTGTAAAGCGGGGGTTAACCTAGTAATGCATATACTTCGTTAGATAACTCTTTGACAAAGACAATTCTTACATTTATTGTGCTAACATTATCCTAACAAAGAGCTACATTTCTTTTACATACTTTTATATACAGATAAATATACTCTTAATATAATGATATTAAAATACAATAGTACTCACAATGATACGAGTAACAAAGGACGGCTTGTGTCACATTATCGTAGGGCAAACCTCAGTAGGGTTAAGAAACAAAAGTCTTATTTTAAGAGAGATACATATGTTCTTGTTGAATTTTAATATATATGAGGTATTTTCCCAAGTTTTAGGCGACACAAAACACAATTGAGTTTCTCTGTAAATAAAGAAACAACACTTAATGTTTATAATTGTGTCGTTTCTTAATTAAATCACGATAAAGGATCAATAGTAATTTTATCCACAATGACGAGTCCTTTTTGGTGAGGTCCATAGATTACCTTAAAGTTTTCTTTACCACAGATTAAACGTAGAACTATAAACTGTTTTGATGTTGCGGTCAGCTCAAGAACCATTATTGCGCGGGAATTCAAATTAATGAAATATATTTTTCATTACATATACATTTACGAGAAAATGAACTGACATGGTCGTTCAAAATTATTAGTAGATTTTTTATTAGTAGTCCCAATATACGATGTTCTATCAAAAGGGGAATTCCCGGTTCCGAAAGCCTCACGACACAAAACGGTTATTTTAGGTCGTAAGGCTTTCGGACGAGTGTTAATTGAAGCCTTCCTATAATTATTGACCTCAGATGGAGGAGGTAAAATATACAACATGTATTTAAAAATAAAATGAAAGGCTTTTAAAGACCATTAAAAATGATTTACAATGGCGACACCAGCGATTTAAATCACAATTAAATCAGAATTGACTATCGGTTGAGGCTGGGTAATTGCTTTACACAAACATACATAAAATCAAGCCTGTCTCCCTGGAAGGGTATACGAGTATTTTTTTTTTATATTGAATGCCTGCCAAAGTGACTCTACTCTGCCTGATGGAAAGCATGAATAGAATCGCAGAGTTGTGATCACCATACTCATTGCGAATGCAAACAATGCAATATGGTGAGGCATGACAGTCATAGTGGCATTGTTATGCTCACACACTTACCACGACAACTGTCACCCCTGCATCAATGGGTCTCCGGTCTCACATTCACCAACGAAATACGACAACACGGATGCTGGCGCTTTAGGTTGGTCTTCTATGGGAGGGTAATACTGCCCCGGTCGAGCCGGCCCGCTCGTGCTGAAATCAGCGTGGCTCTACTACCTAATATACTCGTATGTTGATCAATTGGTCAGGACGCCAGTGTTTGGTCCCACGTAATAGGTGGTCAGCCACTAATCGGAACGTTTTGTTTGCCAGAGTCTGGTCCATCGAAAAGCAGGTCAGCATGGCTTGGAGCTCTAAGTTCTTGGTGAGAACATTATGCAATTATTTCATAATCGTAACGAAACATTCACATTGACTACTTTTGTATGTATGTTTTACAACCTAAGATAAGCATTAAGTTTATTTTTAAGGTATAAAACGGCAAAAGAGCAGACGTGTTACCTAATGGTAAGTGGTTACCATCGCAACTCAAGAGTCACAAGTGAGCTCTTGCTTTTTAAGCCCCTTCCAGAATTAAGGGAAAGAGAGTTTTGGGCACCGGTAACCTCGTTGATTCGGGGAGAAGCCATGAAAACGGGCAAAAACTTCTTTAATGTCGGTTAACTGTGACGTCGTGTGACCACACCGGTGGTGGTATACCACCAATTTATTTTATAGTACTACTGCAACAAGTAATGTCACTGAGCACGCAAAGTACCGAACACTTTGTAAGACCTCCTGCCCTGGACATGGACAATCTATTATTGAAATAATAATATTTTATTTCAGTGGCCTGTGTAAAATAGAAAACATCATTTTATCAAGAGTAATAAATATCAAGCCAGTTGGGTTAAAAAATAATTCGAAACAGAAAACCAAACACAGTCACATCCATAGTACGTGTGAGTGTGGAGTACGTATGACGGGTGATACAGGCGGTAAATATAGTTAGGCATCAATCAAGTGTTGCTAGTGTAGGAAAAACATATTCTTGAAAAAAAAAATCGGAAATATGCCTAAAAAATGTCCAACACTTTTACCCGCTGCTCACTTTAAAAGAAACTATTTTTTGCCGCCAATTTGATAGCAAGTGACCTTCGTCTATGGACATCTGCAACTCAAGAGTCAAAAGTGCAATGCTGGGATAAAAACGCATTTTTTTCATGTAGGTACCTACAAACAATTAAAAAAAATATATGTTGCCCAGATAGGTTTATATTTACTTCCTAACATAAGCACTACGTTTATCATCATCATCAGCCTACCGACTTCCACTGCTGAACCAAGACCTCCTCCAAGAAACAACAACTATTACGGCCTACACAAAATCCAAGTTATTTAATGGCTAGCAACTTGAAACATTCAAACTCTTGTATAATTGTGCTCATGAGTAAACTTAAAACGCAATTATTCAAATGTTTATGTAAAACTTTATTTTACTCTGTGGGTTACTATTTAAACTTGACAGTGAAATAAAATCCCAGAGCAGAGACTAAAGAGTAATGAGCAAAAGGTCTTGTCTATGGGCAATTTCGCTTCACTTGATCACTTTCATTTGTTTTTAAAATTTTAGAACTTATTTGAATTTAGCAATAAAAAGGAAAGGAAAATTATTCTTAAATAAACCTAAGTAAATACAGGATTCGCGTCGCAACCTTTCAAATATGATTTTTGCGAATTCAAAACTAATTTTAAAATATTTATATTTTGTTTTTAAACATTGATACAACAGATTATTCAACCATCGCACATCTACACACTCGCTCTCCAGAGAGCTCCCATCAAATGTCTACTTGTATATATACAATGTATCCCGTCAATTACATTATATAATATCCAATGTTTTACTATACCCACCCTTATTTCGGTCAACCACCTCCCACTAACAATACTTTCACACATATAGTCGCAAGTGTAAAGTTTCCAAGTAATGTAATACCACGTCGCGAAGTCTGTGGTCGGGCTTCGTTCTGAAATACGAGTGGTTTTGCGAAATCCCGGGGCACGGTATATGTGACTCGTTCGGATTTTTTAATCCTTTGATTAAGTCTTTTATGAGCTACCTTGACTGGGACTAAAGCCTGTATACATTATATGTAATGTGAAATACAAACTTTCGTCTATTTTTACCATAAAACTTTTGGGAATATAAAACTGTGCCATAATGAAAACAAATATATCCTGTCACGGGGGACTTTACAAACATGCAAGAAACGGACACAAAGAACACCCAAACTCAGAACAATTTGGAATGTCGATTTCTCCTTGATAGGTTTAACAGACTACTAAAAGTTATTCGAGACGTCTAATCTCTAAAGAAATTAACCCTAAAACGCCCAATAGAATTTTTCCTTTTCAAACATACTCGAAACAGGTACCAAGAACACCGAGACTCGGAACAACAACTTATGGATCACACAAATTGTCCCACGTGGGGTTTAAACCCCAGTGGAGTCAGTCATGTTCAGTCATGTTTCATGCGGCTGGCATGAATGAATGCATGGTGGCATAGTGGTAAACAAATATTTTATAATCTTTTTTCTTATTACTTTTTCCAAATTTCCTTTCTACGGAGACATATATAGAGAGATATGGTCAGCAGTGAACTTTTACAGGCTGCCTTTCTAATGTCAACAATGACGCTACATGTATTTTGACTTGGCTGCATTTACGGTCTAGTGGTGAGCGATCCTAACTGGTGTGAACGTGGCCGTAGGTTCCATTCTCACCCAGGACAAACAATTGTATAATGAACACGGGTATTTGATATATTTTTGAGTGTTATTTATGTGTACTATATTTTTATTGAACAACTAACGTTGAGACACGGCTCCGCCCAGTTATCGTGGTGATTCTTTGAATTGATATACCTTTTTTATTTCGAACGACGGAGGAACGAGTATATATCAGTAGTCTGGTTATCATAGCACAGGCACCGCCCAATTCGTGAACAGATTCAATTGTGTGACAGACGTATCAATTTGTTATTGAACACTATACTGTGATTACAGTATATTAAACACTCAAAATCATTATCAACAAACATTCAACTAAGATCCACACGTAAAAAACAAAAGAAAAGAGGTCGATACTGTGTCAATATTCTCTATTGCTCACAGACAAAATAGACCTGATATTACTTTTGTTTCACCACAATGTACAAAGTTGTAAAATGTAAATAAAGTTTAACACCCTGACTATATCAACATCAGCACTATTGAAATACTTAAGCAAGAAGTTATTACTTAATATGCCATCTTGTAGAATAGCGCGCGGTAAAATGGCGGATTATTAAAGGCTTTGGACGACTTTGAGACAAGTATAGTAATATGTGTGAGAAACAAGCTGGCAACACCTTTTAGGGTAGATGGATTAAACCCGCCACGGGTAAAATATACCTTTGGGAGAGTTTTAAGAGAATTAGTTTAACTTGTTGACGTGAATAGGTTAGCATCGGGAGGCA
This sequence comes from Hypercompe scribonia, assembly GCA_949316085.1. Classification (NCBI taxonomy): domain Eukaryota; kingdom Metazoa; phylum Arthropoda; class Insecta; order Lepidoptera; family Erebidae; genus Hypercompe; species Hypercompe scribonia. The sequence goes on along the minus strand of OX438980.1, from coordinate 21,286,219 downwards.
GGATACGGTAGTGTTCTAATTTTCACCTGGGGTGCTGGGCTAGAAAACCTCCACGTGGTGCACCCTGGTAACGTTGGCGATGGTGCTCATCACTGCCAACGGCTAATATTCTAGCACGAAGAAGAGGAGGCCATTTTCTTCGGCCATTCGGTTGAGGCTTGGTCCAACAGAGCTGGCATATTTGTCGATTCCTCTGTTGGCTCTTCGCTCTTCGGACCAATGAGGAGGAAAACCTCGATAAAAAATCATTATGGTGGGACCCTTTCATGTGTCGAAGTTTCTCCACTGTCAATAGTGGAGAAAGGAGAACGGGCTCGGTGTGTACTCACACTGCCGCCGAGCAGGCATTGGAAGATTTAATCTTCCTGCCACCGTTGTCACATCGTAATCCCGAAAGGAGTGTCGTGGTTATGTTTCGCGACACCAATCGGGGGCGAGGGTCTTGGCTTAGCCGCCTGGACTACGAGGAAGAAAACCTCTATAAAAAATTACCCCGAATCCCGTGTTCTGGTGCGTGGCCAGGGGATGCATGGCTGATGGGTAGTTCAGTCGTAAGCGCACTCCCAGCCGGGGCACCTGCGGACCCCTCGGTTGGGCACAAATTTACGCTTGCCCGGGTATTGGGGATCTCTGCCCGGGTCGACCTCTATTCTCCCCTAATCGTGGGTACAAAAATGGAAAATATCTCAAACAAAAATAACAAAAATATTGTAGAAAAGAAGGAGAAGAGTGCGAAAGAGAAGAACGCAAGGGCGGGCGACCTCTCGTCCAACGTAGAAGACGTAATGACTGGAACACCTATTTCGGTGGGGCTCCCAGAAGCCAGTATGGCCGCTGGGAGCCGAAGAACATCGGAACGGTTACGTTCGAAATCCACTGCGTACTCCAGTGCGAGGACGGACGTGCTGGACTTCATGGAGACGGAGCTGTGTGACAGCTGAAAACGCGAACGCTCCAGGGATGAGGAGAGCGATACATCCCAGGAGATGCTACCTCCTAAGGTAGCAAGCAGCCGCCGAGGGAGGTCACGAACCCCGATCTCGGCCCCGTCAGGCTCCATCTTCTGTAAGGCGGAAGCCTATAGACGGGTCAGGGCAGACGGCGAAATCTTAGCGGAGGAGGAGATCGCTGATCTCCTGCTAAAAATAAAGGAACCGATGGTGGGGGATTCAGTTCCTCAAACACCATCGTACATGCAGGAGAGAGCGAATGCGGCGGTGGCCGCCATTATTCACAAAGTGGCCACCAAGTCGAGTAACCTTAAGGGCTCTTTTGTGAAAGCCCTTAAGGACTCCTCTTCCGCTATTGCGGGGGTCGTGGATACCCTCATCGGTGACGAGGCTCGTCTCCAGGCCGCCAACGATCGCCTGACGGGGCAAGTGGCTGAGCTCAGCGCCCAGTTCGCCCAATTCCAGGCGCATCGCCCGACAGAGGATCCGGTCACGTCCCCGTCTCAGCCTGCCCCCTCTTCCAACTTCGGTGGCATTCCTGATGCCCATCTGCGCCAAATAACAGATGCAGTATGGCGTATGATGGACGGGTGTCTGGCTGGTCTGGAGGCAAGGCTACCACCAGCCCCTGTTGTCCGGCCGCCGCTCGCGACCCATAAAGCGAAAGTTGCATCGGTGTCAGCATCGCTTCCCGTTGCGACCGGTCGCGTGTCCTACGCGGCGGCGGCAGCGGTCTCTGCTGCTCCTGCAACTGCCGCGAGGGCACGGCAAGCGGCCAAGGCAACAGCCCGGACGCTTGCACTGAGGTCAGGGACCAAAGCAGCGGCAAAGGCTGGGGCGGAGTTCCCTCCGCTCCCCACTCCAACCGCTGTATCTGGCACCTCCACAAGTGCTCCCTCCACATCTGCCCCTTCCACAGATGGTTGGCAGGTAGTCGGGGGAGCTAAAAAGTCCCGAAAGCGGGGTAAGAAGGCTGCACAAAAAGCAGCCTCTACCCCGCAGGCGTCATCGGCTGCGGTGGCTGCCACAAAGACGCCGCGCAAACTACAGGCGCCTAAAAGCGCAGCCGTGGTAGTCACCGTTTCACCGGAGGCAGCTAGCGGCGGGCTGTCCTACGCGGCCATTTTCAAAAGGGCCCGGGACAGTCTTGCACACGATGTCGGGACAGTAGGTGTCAGAATGCGCCTCGCCCAAACGGGAGCTCGAGTCCTCGAGTTCCCTGGGGCTGAAGGTGCTAAGACGGCGGACACATTTGCCGAAAAGCTACGAGGAATGTTTACGGCTACGGATGGTGTCAAGATCCCCAGGCCGACCAAGTGCGCAGAATTGCGCTTTTCAGGCCTGGACGACTCCATAACGGCCGAGGACGTCCGTGTTGCAGTAAGAGAGAAGACGGGTTGCAACGCGGACAATATTAGGGTCGGCACCATGACATGGACGCGATGGTTTATGACCAAATTCGTCGTTCTGTCGGTCGGAATGCTGAAGAGGCCGCGCCAGATCATTAGCCCGGAATGCTACGGCAGAACGCGCATAAGCAAGCTCTGGTGGCTTGGCAGGCACGGCTCGAAACTGAGGGCTGTGCTAGCCAACGCGCCGTCGGAGCCGTTCTGCCGAACTTCGAAGCGTGGATAGAGAGGACCGACTGTGTCACCTATCGATTGACTCAGATACTCACCGGGCACGGCTGCTTTGGTGAGTATCTGAATCGAATAGGACGGGAGGCTACGGCACAATGCCACCACTGCGAGTCCGAACGGGACTCCGCCCAGCACACGCTGGAGGACTGCCCAGCTTGGGAGTCTGAGCGTCGAGTCCTGGTCGGACGGATCGGACGAAACCTTACGCCGTCAGCACTGATCACGGCAATGCTGGCGACTCGTGAGAGATGGGAAGCCGCGGTCTCCTTCTGTGAGCATGTTATGCTCCGGAAGGAGACCGCAGAGCGAGATCGGGAAAGGGCCGATCCCGCTCGAAGGAGGCGGCGAAGGGGACGCGGCAGAGGTCGCTAGTTCCCTAATCGAAGCCTAAGGGTCGCTGCGGTCATATCTTGGGGCGATGTGACTGCTGCAAGCGACCCGAGACAGGTGACACTCCGGTGCGGCCGGGGAGTGTCGTCTGGGGCGGGGCGCTGTTCTGCCTCTTACTGTGCAGGGCGGAGAGAGGTGTGATAGCGTCCTGTCCTTGGGGCATGAGGTGCCCGGGATGTACCTCACTTGTGAGGTACGGCAGGGAGGACTCTAGAAGCCGCTAATGCGTTCCTGGAGCTCCTTCCGACTGCCGAGGTAGGCCGCCGCGGGGTTTAGTGGGTAGACCGGTTTTCCGGGAGTCCCACACACGCCCTTCGTCCCTCCGGAGGGTATGGTGCGAAAAGCATTCCCCGTGTAAAAAAAAAAAAAAAAAAAAAAAGTGTCGGCACCATCCGCCCCGGTCCAGGAGGACTTGGCGCAGTGTGGGTCAGCTGTCCCGTAGCGTCGGCCAAAATGTTGGGCGACGCCGGCAGGCTGCTCATCGGTTTCGTGAGCGCTAGGATCACAGTCCTGGCGGCGAGACCGATGAGGTGTTACAAATGCCTGACATCGGGGCACACACGCGCCAAGTGCGTCAGTTGTTTCGACTGCAGCGGATTATGTTTCTGCTGCGGTCGACCGGGGCACAGGGCGGCAGAGTGCTCTGCCGCCCCTCACTGCCCGGTGTGTGCGGCGGACAACAAGCCTGCCAATCACCAGATTGGGCAGGGAGGCTGTAAACCTTCCCGCAGTTCTCGGCAGGCGTCAGGGGCTAGCCAGTCGGCCCAGGCTGCTTCTGACGTCGTTCGTGCGTCTATATCGTCGCCCATGGAGGAGGCTGTAGAGACGGTCGAGTAATGGCCCAAGTCTCTAACCTCCTGGTCCAGACGAACCTGAACCACTGTGCCGCGGCGCAGGACCTTTTACTGCAAACCATGGCACAGTGGTCGATCGGTGTTGCCGTAGCCGCGGAACCCTATTATGTTCCTCCCCGTCCAAACTGGTTGGGTGACCGGGACTGTTCCGTGGCAGTCGTCGGCTCCACGGCGGCTCATTCCCCGCCCTTGTTGCTAAGAGACAAGGGCACTGGATATGTTGCTGCCGAGTGGGGGGTTATCACTGTATATGGTGTATACTTCTCCCCCAACCGGAGTTTGAATGACTTTGAGGTTTTCCTTAACAACTTGGAAACATCGATGCGGCGTCTAGCGTCTGGGCACGTCTTAGTGCTGGGGGACTTCAACGCAAAGTCCATTGCGTGGGGTTCCCCCAGGACGGACGCTAGGGGCGAGGCCGTAGAGGAGTGGGCGGCCTCGGTGGGCCTCTGTTTACTAAACAGGGGCTCCACCAACACGTGTGTGCGACAGCAGGGAGGGTCGATAGTGGACCTTTCGTTCGCTACCCCTGCCCTCGCCGCACGAGTTAGGAACTGGCGTGTCCTGGAAGAGGTTGAGACGCTCTCCGACCATCTCTATATCCGATTTGAGCTCTCCCGGTCCCAGGACGCCAGTAGGGGTCACGCGGCGCGGCGTTCTTCTCGCTTTCCGCGGTGGGCTGTAGCCAAATTAAATAGGGACCTACTAGAGGAGGCGGCCATTATTCACTCTTGGCTGTCTCCGCAGGCCCCGACCGAGGAGGTCGACATGGGGGCTGGTCGCTTCTGCGATGCCATTGCGCAGATATGTGATGCGGCCATGCCCCGCATCCGAGGTTGCCGGCCTCCACAGAATGAGGTTTACTGGTGGTCCCAAGAGTTGGCGGACCTCCGTGCGACCTGTACTCGTGCCCGGAGGTCCTACACTCGTAGTCGGCGGCGACACCGCGAAGAAGGCGGGGGGGACCAGCTTCATGAGGAGTACCGAGAGGCGTGGAAAACTCTGAAGCTGGCCATCAGCCGCGCCAAAGAAATTAAGAGAAAGGAAATGCTGGAGGGTCTCGATCGTGACCCCTGGGGTCGCCCTTATCGTGCGGCGCGACAGAAGCTCCGCACGTCGGGCCCCCCCCCCTTACAGAAACCCTCCAGCCCAGCTTCCTGCGGGAAGTGGTCGAGGGCCTTTTCCCGCAGCGGGTGGAGCATACACCCCCGTCGATGGCCTTCATGGTCGGAGACGACGGGGACAACGAGGGCAATGTTCCGCTCGTCAGGGAATCGGAGGTAGGGGCGGTTGTTCTACAGATCCGCTCTAAGAACACCGCCCCTGAGCCAGACGGGATACCTGCCCGAGCACTGGCCCGAGCCCTCGAGCACATGTCGGACCGCCTCAGGGAAGTCGTAGACTCTAGCTTGGCGTCCGGACGCTTCCCTGAGTGCTGGAAAAGCGGGAAGCTGGTCCTGTTAAGGAAGCCGGGACGGCCTGCCGATTCGGTGGCGGCGTATAGGCCCATCGTGTTGCTGGACGAGGCGGGTAAACTTTTTGAGAGGATACTCTCTGCTCGCATCGTCCGGCACCTCTGCGAGGTGGGCCCCGATCTGTCGGACGCCCAATTTGGTTTTCGGGCGGGGCGTTCGACGGTCGATGCCGTGCTGCGCCTGAGGGCCGTTACCGAAGAGGCGGTGAGCTGTGGCGGCGTGCTGTTGGCGGTGTCGTTGGACATCGCCAACGCATTTAATAGTCTGCCATTTAGCTGCATCAGGGAAGCCCTCCACTACCACGGGGTGCCAGAGTACCTGAGGCGGCTTGTGGCAGACTATCTTGAGGAGCGTACCGTCGTGTACGAGGACCGAGATGGTATTCTAAGGCGGCGGCCCATGTCGTGCGATGTTCCGCAGGGGTCCGTCCTCGGACCACTCCTGTGGAATATGAGATACGACTGGGCCCTTCGAGGTCGTCTTCCCCCCGGGCTGGGCGTAATTTGTTACGCCGATGACACATTGGTCACGGCCCGGGGGGTGAACTTTCAAGAGGCGGCGCGCCTGGCCACCGTGGGAGTCTCTTCGGTGGTCGGGCGCATTGAGGCGCTGGGTTTACGGGTGGCCCTAGACAAAACGGAAGCCCTTTTGTTTCATGGGCCCCGTCGTGGTCCACCCCCCGGCGCCTCCATCGTAGTCAATTCGGTCCTCGTACCGATTAAGGCCCAGATGAAGTATCTGGGCCTGATCCTCGACGGCAGGTGGCTCTTCGACGAGCACTTCCGACAGCTTACTCCAAAGCTGGTCGGCGCTGCCTCTGCTCTTGGGCGACTTTTGCCCAATTTGGGTGGAGCCAGCGTCGCGACGAGACGGCTATACACGGGGGTTGTTCGGTCAATGGCGCTATATGGTGCACCGGTGTGGGCGGCGGCTCTGACCGCCCAGAATAGGGCTCGCCTCTGGCGCCCTCAGAGAATATTGGCGGTTAGAGCCATACGCGGCTACCGTATCGACGGAGGCGGCGTGCGCCTTGGCCGGAACTCCCCCGTGGGATTTGGAGGCGGAAGTCCTCGCCGAAGTTTATCGGCGGGCGGCTGACTTCCGGGCGGGTAGCGGCATACGGCCCCCGCCCGAGGAGATACGCGAGTGGCGTGAGGCCGCTCGTCGAGCCACGATGGCTCGTTGGTCGTTCCGGTTGGAGACTCCACGTGCTGGCTTCGCCCTCGTGGAGGCTCTCCAGCCGGTCATCGCCGAGTGGGCAGGGCGGCAGCACGGGACCCTTTCCTTCCGACTGACGCAGGTCCTTTCCGGGCATGGTTGCTTCGGGAAGTATCTGCACTCGGTCGCCAGGAGGGAATTGAGTCCCGCCTGTTACCACTGCGACTGCAGTGAGGACTCGGCTCAGCACACGCTAGCGGTTTGTTCCGCCTGGGCGGCGCAGCGTGGGGTCCTCACTGCAGTTATTGGAGGAGATCTCTCGCTACCGGCCGTCATACGCTCCATGGCCGGTAGCGACAGTTGTTTTACCGCGGTCGCAACCTTCTGCGAAGACGTAATTTCGCGGAAGGAGGCGGCGGAGAGGGCCCGGGAGGACGATGTCCACTCAGACCCAATTCGCCGCCGGCGAACCGGGCGGCGGAGGCGCGCATACCAGCGCCTCATGCTGCCTTGAGTGTGGCCGCGGGTGGACGGGACGGGTTTTCCCCTCTGCCCGCTATAATGGCCAGCCGCGAGGAGGCGACGTCCGCGTGTGCCGTACGTCGCCTAAAATAGAGAGTTTACCCATAGATGGTGCCCGCAGTTTCGGGCAGGCGCTAGGAGGGATCTGGATGTCGTAATAGCAGCGATTCCCGGATCCCTCCTATCTCAGGCGCAGAGTGGCACACCGTGTGGTTTTAGTCGGTCCGATGCCGACACACCACCCCGCCGTAAACCCCGGTGGGGTGACGGCCCGAGGGGGTTTCCACACGTTAAAAAAAAAAAAAAAAAGAAAAGTGTTCTAATTTTCACCTAGTTAAGTATTATTGTAAGAGCTGTTGACTAATATCACAGCCTAAATGAGCTCAGTACAGAGCGGGGAACATCGGGTAAACTTGACACACGACATTTGTGACGAGACGTGAGATGGAAATTTCTCTGGATGGAGAGGTCTACTCTTTGGCATTAATATTAGTAAAGTACGTTTTCTGTGAATAGATGTACTTTTTGAGTAGTAACCGTCGTAATTCAAACACAGCACCTTATATTCTATCTTTTATTCTATAAAGGTAGCAAAGACAATTTTTTAATTTCCCAAAATTGATCATTAATTATTTGCAATCGTTTATCGTCCTTTTTTAGCTTGTTGAAAAATCGTACATGCTTTGTATAAAATAGCATTTAAAATATTATATAGCTCTGTAGTTATCTACATATACCTGGCTCAAATATCAAAAACACGTAATTAACTTTGGAGGTTATATTTGAACTTCCAACTTCAGTTACGTACATTATTACGATATATAGGAATGTTTAAAATATTCATACTTTGAAACATAATGTCTATTGATTTAATAAGCTTGTATATTAAAAGTCAAAGTCATATTTGACAGCTAGAGCTGAATGACAGACGACCTGGTTTAAAAAAATAACAGTGTACTTTCATAGACGCACAGGTATGCACTTCATAGAGTGAAGTGTGTCATTGCATTTATTCCACGTTTAAATTCAATGCGCGTTCCATTCATTGACATTTAATTTAAACAGTGAAAACAAATATTTGTCTAACAGTTTTATTTGTCAATACTGTCACAGTTACATTGTAAGACAGTTAAGTCACTATGTCAGTAGATTAATGATGAAAATTTTGTAAACTTTGTTATTTACCTCGTCATCTTCAACAGTCTTAGTCCACAGCTGGACATAGACCACTCTTTGGAAAAAAAGTTTTAGCTTACCATACCACCGTGGCCGTGGATTGATATAGTTTAAGATTTCCTTCTCTTCGCATTACTGTGTATAGGTATTTGTTTTGTTATATTAGTCTCCCAATATACATCTACCCATCAATCGTTAATAAAAATAGCTATTAAGATTTCTCTAAGAAATTATAATAACTAAAGTTATGCGTCTACAACTGTTCTCAGAGTTCACTTGAGCAGAAAAGGCGAAAATTAGACAATTACTGAACCGCCACTTTCTCAAGAACGCCAAGGACTCTATTACACTCTGCGACATTTCGCTTCACGTCCATAATCGTTCACAGCTTTTGTGTCACCGCGGGATGGAACCACTGGTGCAGAAAATGGCGAACAGAATAAGACGAGTATTTTATAAAAAAAATAGAAAGGATTTACTCCTTACTACTATTAGGCCAAGTTGCAGAATCCATTTTATATAAAAGTACCTACCTATTCAAAAAATCTGAAATCAAAATAGGCTAATCGTATTAAGGCGCAATAAAACCTATTTTGAGTAACGCCATACGGCCATACACAGCGTACAAAGCGCCTCACACACGATAGAATTTCTCGACGTTTGAACTGAACGCGACGACCGCGCGCATTTCAAAAAAGGAACGTGACCTGATTACTGACGGAAGCCGTCAGTTGTCTACAATAAGCCTTAAATGTCACAGGTGCTTACGAACACAGCGCTTGACTTTGAACCCTATTTTAATTTATGTAAGTTTACAAATGATTCTAGGTAATTCTGCCTCGATCCCGCAATTTGTTCTATGAGCAGTTTATTGTTCGCGCGGAGAACGGCACTCCTTCACACTTCTCCGTAATAGGACGACTTAAACGGGTCAACTTTATTATTTTCAGTTCAATCGAATTGTTTCTTTTTGTATTGTAGACTTCATTAGAAGAAATTGTTCGTCTGCAAGATTGCTGTGACGTCACGAGGGATTTAAGCCTCCTAAGCAACGAGTTCTTTTCAAAGCTAATTTTTTTTCTGAAAAAAAAAAACGTTTTTGTCTTTTTAGTAAATTTATCTTAATTGTGCTTTTTTATTTAGTTTGTTTTCGTAACTCTTTTATCAGGTGAGTACCTACTTATAAATGTTAAGCGAAAAGGACAATTCAATTAAAGCAAAGACAATTTGAGTTTCTTTGTAATTGCTTTGTTGGGCTCCGCCATTTCTATAATTATACCAATTAAGTCCCTTTACAGATTTAAATTATGTTGCTGTCAACTGTCGCGTTTACCTACAAATTCGTTTTGTTCCAGAACATTCAAGAATTATACGCAGGTTGAATACTAACTGTTCTGATGCGCTATCATTAAAAGCGGCATTATGATAGCAATTTTGATTTAAACACTTTCTAAAAACTACGTAAGCATTATCAATAAGCTTTGATTTAATGTTTTTTTTACCTTTTTATCCAAATTATTTGACTTCTAAAACAAAACGAGTTATGCATAAAGGATTTAACCAATAATCTGTTTAAAGGTACCTGTATTCACATTGCGAAAACTCTAATTTGCTTGTAGTTTTTGAAAATCAATTTTCTAATCATTTTAATAACGCAGATAATTTTAAATATTATTGCATCAATATGTACTTTAATATTAATCCATTCGTGAGTTGCATTCTGATTCCGAACCGCAAATAAAATAGCATGTAATAAATAAAAACAGTTCTAAATTCGAATTCATACATTTCATTCTTTCATATTGCGTTATTACGGCCAGTTACTGCCAGCCATGATGGATGGTTCTGCACAGCGCGGAACGGTACTCTATGCTCTCTGGTAACTGTTGCTTCGAATACTTGGTTTTTAATCGTCGTAACAATTTAAACGTACATTCGCGTATTTAAACTAGTTTTGTTGGTAATAATTTTAATAACTTTCAACTGAACTATGTTAATTCGTTTACTAGGTACTGTAAACGTTAAAATATGTCACCAAATGCAAAATATGATAAAAATAAAAAAAATATAAAAGAAATTGACATTTTAACGCAGGAAATTCGGTCCTTCCCACATTCAACCGGTTATTTTTCTTCTTTCGACATTTAACCCATATCGCCATTCCCATTCATACCATGGATGTTGTAAGAATCATCATCATCCCAAAGAGAAAGAAGAGGAAGAAAACTTGAAGCAAACCCTATATTAATCCGTCTGGTTAACGTGATATAGTAGGCTAAAGCCTCCTTTCTAAGAAGAGGCCTATGTCCAGCAGTGGACTGTTAAAGGCTGTGGATGACTGATGAAAAAACATTCCACGTTTAATTGGCAACTTAGAGAATGAGAAATAAAATTAGCTGAGTGAGCTAAGAGGTACTCATACATGCATTGTAACAAGTATTGACATGTGAAGCTCCTCGCACTGAATAATATCGTATTGTGTTATGACGATACCACGTGTTTGATTGGATATACGTACCTATTATTTTATATCTTGTAATTTTTGAAGTTATACCTCTTACGGCGTTTTACGAAAAAATTATGCTAGTAAATTGTGACAATGCGCGTGCACGCCGTCACGAAAAATCGACACCGTCACGAAAAACCGACACCATGAAATTAGTTAGCCAATGTTTTAGTATTGCGTACAATTTAGTATTAGATAATGCGTTACAATAAAACTTTCATTGTATTCAATATCTTTTTTTTCTATTAATCGTGTCGTTTTCTCTACAAACATAGGATGCATACATACAAGCATACGTGCATACATAAGTACACACATATTTATTTTTACATTTTACCTACGAGTATTTTGGAAACTACCATTTTTATAAAAAGCATAACCTCATTATTCGATTCGATTCTATTATACTAATGTAAGTAAACAACATCGCTATCAGTAGTTACTGATTGCAACACACACGAGATTTTCAGAATATTACGACGATGTTACCGTAACACAAATAAGAAACTCGTGTTACGGTAAAGTATTCTAACAACACTATTCCTGTAGTAATTGCTTGATAACTTGATAATGTCAGTTCATCATCAGCATCAACAGCCTTTTACAGTCCACTACTGGACATAGGCCTCTCCTTAGCAGGGAGGTTTTGGCCACGCTGGCCAGACGGGTTGGAATAGGGTTTGTTTCAAGTTTTCCTTCTCTTTGTAATGATGTTGTCTTGCATACTTTGTTCCCTTAGTCGCCTCTTACGACACCCACGGGATGAATAGGGGTGGTAACACTATGTATTCTTAATCTGTCGCCACACGGACGTAAGTCAGTTACTGATAACTATTTCTAAAAAATAATAATTATAACTTTAAAAAAGTTCGCAGTGTTGTTTATGCTTAACTTACGATTACTGTAAAATGACTGATGTTTATAAACTTAATCGTGTACTAGCACCTGCTCTGATTAAAAATCAACTAAATTTATAAGCGTATATATATTTATATATATTCTTTTATGTACGTTTATATTTGTATCTGTGATGTGTTCTATTGTGAGTATGTATACGTGTATAAGTATACACAATATGTACCTAACCTCTATGCACCTACGACCTTATAAAATTTCTACACCACCTGAAGGTTGACTGAAGGAGAATGTCCTGGGCATTAAGTCCGCCGATGTACAAAAGCAGTGCATAAAGTTTGTCTAATATATAAAATTCTCGTGTCACAGTTTTCGTTGCCATACTCCTCCGAAACGGCCTGACCGATTTTGATGAAATTTTTTGTGCTTATCCGGTATCTATGAGAATCGGCCAACATCTATTTTTCATCCCCCTAAATGTTAGGGGTAGTACAACCCTAAATTGTTTTTTTCATTTTTTAGACAAAATTTTTAATTTTGTTTTTTTTTATGATACAACATACAAAAATACATACAATCCTCAATTTTCACCCTTCTACGATCAACCCTTATTTTTTAATAGCCATTTTAGTAAAAATGGCAAAACAACGTTTGCCGGGTCAGCTAGTAAATTAATAAATAAATTAACTTATCATCATATGTGTCATCCTAACATCAACTAAACCGACGAAAATATAAATGATGAAATATTAAAACAAACAGAATAGTGAAACTGACAAAGTAGTACAAAACGATACGTTAAAAGAATTGACCGTTGTTATGGCAATTCAGAAGTTTTTCAAGAAGTTTGCCATAATATCAAAAGAAAATCAATAGAATAATTCAAACACATCTGAAATCTCTGAAAGTAACTCTATTTATAATTGAAAATTTTCCAAACATTTTTAAATTTACAAAACAGATTTTCAAATAAAAAAAGGAAATAAAGTTTAGATAAGGCAGGATTGCTTGAATATCTCTTGAATTACCACTATGGAAAGCAAGTCTGCTGATATGAGCACTAAAGAAATTTTAACTTGTATTAATTAAAGAGATCCACGAAATTATCTGCTGTTTATACGTTTGCATACTATTCCATAACAACAAAAAATACACACAGAGACCATTTGATATTGCATAACATCATCATCATCATCATCATCATCATCATCAATAGCCTTTAACAGTTCAGTGCTGGACATAGGCCTCTTCTTAAAAAGAAGGTTTTGGCCTACTATACCACGCTGGCCAGAGGGGTTTGTATACGATTCGTATCATTCTCTTTGCAGTGATGTCGTCCTTAACATTACAAATGGTAAGCATAACCAAGTTGAAACGTCAAGCAATTCAAAAATTTAAGTGCATTAATTGTTGTTTGTAAGCAACAATTATAAAACATTAACGAATATGAAATTATAGTGCACAATAGGAAATTGAACTGTTGATTATTTATATTGTACGTAACAAATTCTATAAATATTTGAGTATGTACACTGTTGTAATAGTGAGCAAACGAGCAGTAATCCGGTAATTACTAACAACCAGCTTAGTAAAGGGTCTAGTGTGAGTTTATTTCGCATCGAGTCGATCATCACGATGATGCGTTCGATAGGCCGCGGATACAAAGTCAGCGGCGTGGGTAGCGGCGCGTTCTAATGCATAGATTTACATGGAACTGGTCTCAGTGGTGCGGGCAACAGAAGGAGCAGCCGCTCCAACCTGACTTCGAGACTACGGCCTTACACTTGGGCTTCTGATGACAAGTAACTATGTGATGACTAATTGACGCCATCCATGAACACCTGCAACTCATAAGAGTGTGTCCTTTCCACTCCCTCCCCAGAATTGAGTAGAAAACTGTATCGTAAATAAATACTTATGTCCGCTTCATTAAAACTAATATCGCGAAACATCTCGGCAAATACAATTATCATAGCTTTTTGTTACTATTACGAATTTCAATCAAATATACAGTGAAATATATTGTTCAATTGAGTAGTCTAAAACAGTGACGTCATAACTTTGTATTTAGTACATTTGTCATACAAAATTGTCGTTTTGACAGATGATATTAAGTACCTAATTTGACTAAGGTGTCATCTAGCCTATTAGAGAGGGGCAAAGAGAAGCCTGCAGTAAACACACTCACTCACTCACCATGACACCCATGGGATGAATAAGGGTGGTGATACTCTGTATCCTTAATCCGTCATCACATGAAGAGAGAACTGGGTAACACCAGTCTTCTGTGAGGCAGGAGAGTCCGGTAGAGTCTTTATGCGTCTAATCAGGGCTCTCTCACGGTAAATTATATGATTGTTTATTTTCTTTACGTTCCACACGCAAGTTCTTTGAAGATTTGTTTAAACAGAACAATGGGCACGTTCTTTTACACTTGTTTTTATAGACTACTATTTTGGGATGTGTTATGGTTTAATCGTGTGTTGTTATTTCCCGTGTCCCATATTTCTGGATTCTTATCTCAATTACTAGATAATAAACTTTGTTACGGTATAAAACGGCGAAGAAGCAGACCAGTCACCTCCTTCAGACACTACAAAACAATTTCATGCGCAAAGCTACGGGAGCACCGTGGTATGTGCGCAACGTCGATCTTCACATCGACCTCAGTTTGCCGACCATCAAGCAATACATGAAACAGTGCTCCCTTAGCTACTTTGACTCTGCTCCGACTCACCCCAACCTTCTAGTGGTTGCGGCCGTAAAGTACACACCCAGTAGGATATCAAACATACGTCGACCCAAACACGTGTTAGGGGAAGAAGACGATGACGTTACGCTCGCTCAACGTAGAGTGAACACAGTTAGAGAAGTCATCACGAACCGTCCGCGTTTTTGCCCCCGCCGCCGGGGACGGAATACGCACCGCGTAAACCGTCTAAACATGGGAGTAGGTCGCCCCAACTTGGCAGTAACGCCCCAAGCCGAGGTCCGTACCCCACAGGGGGTGCCTTTGGGCAATGTTACTTAATAAACGACCGGTTGAGAGCCCTCAGCGCTCACCGAAAAATCCGGGTAAGGGTGTAAAGGCCATCCGAGGCCAACAACCAAAGGTCAACTCAAAAAAAAAAAACCAGTCACCAGTTAGTAACTAGTGGCGGCCATGAACACCTGGTACTCAAGCGAGTGAAGTGCGTAACACTTGAGTGTTGGACCCTTTGGATATTGGTTTCGGTAACTTTAGTTATTCGATGAAAGAATTGCTTGAACAGCAGTTTCATTCTGGTCAGTCAACCCATTTGTGGCTAAGTATGCCTCCCACGTACAAAATTCCATAAAACCCGTTTTAATTATTTTTAAAAATAGCGTCACATCAATTTAACTTTACTCAGTCATCATTGAAGAGACCTGAAGTCTTACCCACTATTATGTCATCTTTAAAGTGATCTATTTTTACAAAAAATGACGCACGTACACTAAAAACAATTACTGAATGTGTCATTCTTAATTTGTTTTAATCCTAGTGTCAGGAGTTGCCACTAAAAAAAAATTATTCCAAGAATAGGGACGACACAGCGGTTTCTTAGATCCATTTGACCGCAATTAACAAAGTAAAATTATTTATGACAAGACTGTTATTTTTCGAATTAGCAACACATAGGTAATGTATGAAATACAGTGTGTTTATATTTACTGCGAGGGAATGCAAAAAGCAGCAGACCGGGCAGCAGTGGGCTGCAATAGACTGAGAATAATGATGTTTACTTCTGTTATATTCTTTTAAATTTTTGTTCTATGTTCTGAAAACGCAGAAAATTGTTTTTTTATAAATAAATGTTAGTTTTATTACAAGTGTTAATAAAAATGAAACTAAATTGGTCCGTGTGGCGACGGATTAAGAATACTGAGTGTCACTACCTCTTTTCATACTTTGGGTATCGTAAGAGCCGGTTAAGGGAATAAACTACAGAGGACAACGGCACTCCAAGGCGAAGGAAAGGAGGAAGGAAAACATGATACAAAACTTATACTAACCCGCCTGACCACCGTGGTATAGTAGGTCAAAACCTGCTTTCTAAGAAGAGGCCTATGTCCAGTATAAGAATATTAAGACTATTTACGTATGATGAAATTATATTGATAGATAAATACATACGTATATGGTTGACTGATAAGATATTTGAACGCTTTAACTCGATCTTTGTAGAAAAATGCCTACAATGGTAAAAATAAGTAAATATTGCACCTGTGAGTACAGGTATGTAGGACATTAATCATATACAAAACGTAATATAGATAGATATGTTCAGCTAAATCATTCAAGGAGTCCCGGATTACAGATTAAGATAATCCTGTGTTCAAAGAGACATCGTTGTTCGCCGGAGCCATTAGTCAAACACAGGGAGTAATTTGGACGCGACGAAGGCATACTCCACCCGGCTGATATCTATAAACAATCTTGGATAATGACTTGTTATATTTACAAGGAGATTGCTTTGACGCTTATATCTGAGGAAAAATTGACTTATTTATTACGTCGAAGATAGAAATAACCTTATATACAGAAATAAGACTGTAACTCTATAAATCTATAGACGTATCGAACTTTTTTGTAAAAAATGGCAGAACTGACTTCAAATAAGACTAAGACAGAGCATTAAATATAAAAAAAATCACATATCTAATTCATCATCATCATCATCATCAGTCCACTGCTGAACATAGGCCTCCGCCCTAGAACGCCACGTCGTACGTCTGGGCGCCAACTGCATCCATCGGCTCCCCGCGACTCGCACTATGTCGTCGGTCATCTAGTGGGGGGCCTACCTACGCTTCGTCTTCCAGTACGTGGTCGCCACTCGAGAACCTTTCTTCCCCAACGGTTGTCGCTCATATCTCATTGAAAACTAAAATTGTGTACTAATAGCGTGTGGTTTGTTTCGACATTTTTTCCCAGAATGAGTCTTAGAACATACTTAGTCTGGCCATAAATACTGTTACACTTAATTATAAAAAAATATTACATTTGAATTTCGAATCTGTCATTTTTATACGATTGTTCATTGTGTTTTCTCATTTTGGCGCCAATACATTGTAAAATATTTTGCGATATTAAAATGGTGTGGGGTGATAAAGAGAACCGAATCGCTGTGATAGCATTACACAAAGTAGGTATGGAGCCAAATGCAATTTTTAAAACTCTCCATACACTTGGTATTAGTAAAATGTTTGTGTACCGGGCTATTAATAGGTACAATGAGACCTCCTCTGTTTGTGACAGAAAAAGATCTGGCCGTCCACGTAGTGTTCGTACGAAAAAGGTGGTCAAAGCAGTAAGGGAAAGAATTCGAAGAAATCCTGTCCGAAAGCAAAAGATTTTATCTCGGGAAATGAAGATAGCACCTAGAACCATGTCGCGTATTTTAAAAGATGACTTAGGACTTGCAGCCTATAAGAGACGCACTGGCCATTTCTTAACTGATAATTTAAAGAAGAATAGGGTGGTAAAATCGAAACAACTACTGAAGCGGTACGCAAAGGGAGGTCACAGAAAAATTTTGTTTACGGATGAGAAAATTTTTACAATTGAGCAACATTTTAACAAACAAAATGACCGTATTTATGCTCAAAGCTCTAAGGAAGCTTCCCAATTAGTCGACAGAGTGCAACGTGGACATTATCCGACTTCAGTGATGGTTTGGTGGGGTGTTAGCTATGAAGGAGTGACTGAGCCATATTTTTGTGAAAAAGGTATCAAAACATCGGCACAAGTGTATCAAGATACCATTCTTGAGAAGGTAGTTAAGCCCCTTAACATCACCATGTTCAATAACCAAGTATGGTCCTTCCAGCAAGACTCGGCGCCGGGTCATAAAGCTCGGTCCACGCAGTCTTGGTTGGAATCGAACGTTTCGGACTTCATCAGAGCTGAAGACTGGCCGTCGTCTAGTCCCGATCTTAATCCGCTGGATTATGATTTGTGGTCAGTTTTAGAGAGTACAGCTTGCTCTAAACGCCATGATAATTTGGAGTCCCTAAAACAATCTATACGATTGGCAGTGAAGAATTTTCCCATGGAAAGAGTGCGTGCTTCTATTGATAACTGGCCTCATCGTTTAAAGGACTGTATTGCAGCCAATGGAGACCACTTCGAATAAGCTTTTTATATTTTTAATTGTTTTATATTTATGTATTAAACTGACACACTGTAAAAGTAATAAATGTTATTTGCAGTTAACAATTTTCTTTTTTCTTTATTACAATATTTATGGCAAGACTAGGTATAAACGCCTTCTAGCTATTAAGTCCGACTTGTAAAAATATGTATAGAAGACTTACTTACAAAAATAAACATCATTTAAATAAATGCAATCCTCAATTTAACAGGTAACATAAAAGCCTGGTTCCTGCTGCACAATAAGTAACACAGATCAAGAGGAGAAAGTACCTATCGCGTTAACAGCAACCAAGCATACCCAAATAGGTGCGTTAGTTCAGCCGTAATCATTCGTGTTGTAATATTCATTCACTTACAGAAGTTTGGTATTTTAACGTCATGATCGGTCAGAGACATGATGGTAGAACGATATTATTTGTTATCGGCAACATTGGACAACTCGAGATTTGTGTTATAAACGTTTTTTAATAAATACACGCCTTGGTCTGTCTTTTGCGAATACAGAAGTTTATTTATTTATTTATTTATACTTATACTTAAAAACAAATTACAAGTTAAATTTAACGACGGTTTCCGCACTAATCTCGTGGCTTGTGTCGCGGCAACCAATATGAGATTGCACAATATTTAAATATTTTATAAAGTTTAGTTGAAATAGAATATAAAATAATATTAAAACAAGGTTCAAAACAAACAAAAACAAAACAGAAAAATTAGTATAAAAGTTAGTCTGTAGCTGAGAGTGAGTCTTTTGTGTGTATGTGTATATGTGTGTGTATGTGTATGTGTGTATATGTGTGTGTATGTGTATGTGTATATGTTTATGTGTGTGTACGTGTGTATTATCCTTTGCCACTATTACCCGTAGTATGAAATAAGTAAGTAAGTAAGTTTATGCTTCCTTTTAATTCATTTATTCATATAAAAGAGTTACAATAGCGCAATCATAACCTTATTTGAGATTTACCGTGCATCAAGGTCATCGATTTACAATAGACAAATTACAAGTTACGTCTTACCACAGAGATATTACATAAACGTATATTGTGGGTAGATGTTAAAAGATTTGTGTTAATTATATTGGCTCAGACAACGCTTCCTGTCTACATTAACTACTTTTTCTATAATATCACGACTTCATGCGAAAGGATAAGTAAAATTGTTAAACTTAAGTGGCAGTAGCACATTACATGCAAAAACGATGGTCGATGGAGTCCTAACGGTTTTGGAATGGCGACCACGTACTGGAAAACGCAGCGTTGGTAGGCGCCCCACAAGAAGGTGCGACGACCTGATGAAGATCGCAGGAAACCTTTAGATGCGAGCGGCATGGGACCGCCTGTTGTGAGGAATCTTGGGGCAGGCCTATGTCCAGCAGTGGACGTATTTTGGTTGAGATGATGGTGATGGTGATCATGATGATGATGATGATGATGATGATGATGATGATGATGATGATAATGATGATGATGATGATGATGATGTGTAAGGAGTAGAAAAAAAATACTGCGATATCGTCGGTCGCATGGTGTAAAATAAGATCGTATTTAACATTTTTTTTATCTTTTAACTGTGTATCGCTTATAATTCATCTTTTTATATGATAAAAAAAATGTTTTTTATATTCTTGATAGTCATTTTTTCTTAACGATTTTTGGTAGTTGATTGATGAGGTATGAGATTATATATTGTAGTATCGTTTTACCATATAGATTGTTATATTTTAGGAGTAATAGCTTAGAGTTTGTAATACTACGTATTATATAGATATGTATAAAATAAATCCTTTTATTTTAATGTATATATATTTATTTATGTTTTAATGCAAATGCGATAAAAACTGAGTGCGTTTATGTGTTTTGTATGGTTTTGAACAAAGGACATAAAATATTATCAAAGGTTATTTACGAGATGTTGTCAAAATAAAAACAGGCCACTGAATAACTTAGCGGGCAGGCGCTAGGAGGGATCTGGATGTCGTAATAGCAGCGGTTTCCGGATCCCTCCTATCTCAGGCGCAGAGTGGCACACCGTGTGGTTTTAGTCGGTCCGATTCCGACACACCGCCCAACGGTGACGGCTCGAGGCCCCCCTCGAGCCGTCACATTCCACACGTTAAAAAAAAATGAGTATCAAAAAAATGTACAGACAATCGAGGGCAAGTTAAACACATGGATTTATCTTTCAAGTCTCACAAATAATACCAGTTACGATTTAAAACTATAAGGTGGGCCAAGAATTCGTCAACATTTGAATTTAAAATCCCGCGCAAACATGTTACGGGAGTTTTTGGGGTGATGCTACTGGAATTTGTTGGTTACAATCGTAACACATGGTTTCAACAAGATGAAGCCACTTATTACATATCCAATGAGTCCCTGCCGATGGCCAAAGACATGCTTTCAGAAAAGCTGATTTCCAGACGAGGCGCCATTCCATGGCCACCCGGAAGTCCAGATCTATCCCCAGCAGGCTTCTTTTATGTGATTATTTGAAAAATTGTGCCTACATCAATAAACCAAATACACTACATCAACTAAAACAAAAAATCAGCGAAGAGATGTCGGCGATCTCGCGGTCTCTTTGCCGACGAGTATGCGAAAATTTCGGTGCTCGCTGAGAAGAGTACAAACGTCGAAACGGTGGTCATTTAGACGATGTAATTTTTAAAAAATAAATTCGAATTAATTAGCTTTCTTGTAAATAAACATTTTTAATAATAAATCAAATGGTTTTTCTTTATACGATTTTTTCAAATGTTAACTAATTCGTGGCCCACCCTATACTTCTAATTCGTACTCTACACAAACTTTGTAACAACATCGTTGTTACAATCGTAGTTTCTCGAACTTCGTATATAAAAAAAACAGAAATAGTTCACAACCCCCGTAACAATGCAAAAACTATTCCTACTATCGAACATTTATTCTTTCGAGCGTTTTCCTCGAACAATTCACGGCAAGAACATTCGAGAACAATTTTAATCAAACAATATTATGTTAGGTTACACAAAACTTTGTTGTGTAATGCCAAAAGTGGCAATTTAACTAGCACGACCACTTAGTAATTGGAGAAGCAAAATCTTCTTTAAGAGCCTTTTTCCTAAATTAGGTTGGCGTCGGCTTGAACGCTACTCCGATACGGCTGAGGGATGTGAAACGACTGCCATCAGACCTCCACAGCCCAAGTACTAGGTTATTTGAAAGTTCTCTAGAAAGACTTATCGGAATTATCAGGACTGAACAATCCGATTGCCACAGAGGTTTGTCTAGCTAACTGAGAGTGGTACCGACGACTTAACACCCTCTCTGAGGCACGGGTCTCAGTGTGTTAAGGATGGTCACCCATCCGTAGACTAACCTGACTGAAACTACTTAACTTTGCAAAGTCCTACCTACTCGGTTACCACTCTTGTGTTTTTCCGCACAACAACAAAATACTGTATGTCATTACGCAATGAAAATAGCTAAAAAACAGTAATCTGTTTTTCGTCAGTTGATCGACGAATTCTACAAACTATGAGTCTATCCGACAATCCATCAATATGGAGGCCCTACTCCAATTTAGAGTCTTGAGTTATACCCAAAAAGTTAATAATGTCCAGAAGATCCAACTTCTTTTCATTTATCAGAACACTGGTTTTAACTTGTTTGATATTTGGCTTAAAAAACTAATATATTTAGTTGTTTCTCGTTTAATCTATATCAGATCCATTTAAGCAGAGGACTCTGCTTATTGGCAACCCAAATACACTCATACCTACCGACCCCTTGTTTATGCAAATAATTATGACCATAGAGTATGTACCCACACTCGGATCAAAACATACTTCCGAGGCTACATCAATTTGTCTTTTTCTGAGCCACGCTGGCAATAACTTAACAACATACCACTCTAGATAATTATGTAATATCTACAAATTTAGCACCCGTGTGGTGACGGATTAAGAAGACGGAGGGACATCACACGTCCTCGTTCTGCGAGTGTTCCGAGTCAACTAAAGGAGCAAACTACTCAGGACAACAACACTACAAAAACAAGGAAAACTTGAAAGAAATCCTATACTAACCAGTTTAGCCAGCATGGTATCATCAATAGCTTTTAATTGTCCACTGCTGGACATAGGCCTCTCCTTAGAAAGGTGGTTTTGGCCTACTATAGCACGTATTTCTAAGGAGAGGGCTATGTCCGCATTGGATTACTAAAGGTGTTGATGATGATGATGATGATGATGATGATGATGATGATAGCAATACGGTGACTATTGGCTGGTCAGGCCGTGAAACATCTAATATTATACTACTTTACCTATAAAATTTCTTAGCCTAAAAGTTTCTGAGGGAGAATCATATCTCTCGCTTCTTTTTGTTCTTGTGACATTGTTTGCTTCAAAACGGTTTATTTTTATGAGTTTTCAAGTAAGACGCTTAGCTCAGCAAGTGTTGGGAACATAAAGTTATGATGATAGAGATTTTTATTGCATTAACTATTTGTTTGTGAATGTTACCATATTATAAAAATCATAAATGGAATTGTTATTTAAAGAATCATTCAAACAAATAGAAAATAATAACCTAGAATTAACTAGGTATTTATTTTTAGGTTACTACTAGGTAATCTCATCTATTATTAGTATTCTAAATAGGAATAAAGATCAAAAGCCTTATATTTATACGCAAAACAGCTAACAGAAACTTTAAACCCAGTTGGATAAATTAATGTATATTTTAAACACAAAACGTACAACAAATTTTACAATTCCACATTTAAATATAAAAACAACAAATTATTTTTAAATTACGTTAGTAAACATAACACAGCCGTAAAATATCGTCAGAGTGTGCTCCACATAACAATTAGCTAACGCATTTAAATACTACTTTCACTATTCATTTATGAAGAAAACAAGAAAGTATTCTCGAAATATAAATATTTATGAAACAACATTTCAATTAGTTAAGGCTTCAGAAACTATACGTTTAAAGAATAAAAAGACTACAATATAAATAATATGTTGAACAAAGAAAATTATGACATCACCGGGATACAAAAATTATAATTTCTCAAAATCCTAAGTCACGTCGACATCTGTTGGCGCGCAATACCTTGGCCGTAGACGCAATAAATCAGAGCATCGCCGTCTAAGAAAAAAAATAAAAGAAAGGGCGGGAAAATACTGCCATGGCAGTTGAGCCGCTTAGACGATTTGTTATTTCCTCTTTGGGTGGAAAGACCGTCGAAATTGTTTCAAAGCGTTGAAAAATTTATGTATGAATGTGTGACAACTCTCTTGAGTGGCAGTGATAAAGATTAATTATATAATATTGTGTATGTTCTAAGCTGTTGAGTCGGGGCGATTGAAATCTGTGTGGGCATTTCATTGTTTAGTTCTTGTGCCTTACATCATTCAATACGAGAAATGAATGAACCATTACAGCACTATGGTCTTCAGATGGTTTGGGAACCCTATAATAAATTAACATCGAGTTTTATTCACTATACTTCATAGCGTTCAAACAGAGATCGGCAGCCATATTTAATTACGTAATATGAGTGCACCGCCATTATGTTGTTAGATGAGCCTACGGACAAACTCTTTAATTAAATCAATTAACTACGCGATCGAAAATGGATATAACACTTATAATTAATGATCTAGGAACCACGGCACGGCATAATAATATAACGAGATAATTTAAAAACTGCAATCTGATTTTAGATGATAAAATATCTAGGTGTCTGACTGATAAAGAAATAATGAAGATCTTAATAGAATGGCTTAGAACAGAAACAAGCCAAGACTCGACTTATTAATTTTCATTAACAGCCATTTAGTAGTTCACTGTTGGCTACAGGTCTCTCCTCGGAAAGCAAATTTTAGTCGAGCGTCAACTCATACATACATAAAGTCACACCTATTCCTCAGAGGGGTAGGCAGAGACAATTGATCTCTACTTACTACGGTCCTGACACACCTTAGACCACACTGATCAATGGTTGCGTGCATACTTGTCAGTTCTTGGCACTTTTCACACTGTCGTTCTTCAGAACATTACCAATTTGGTTGGTAAATTTTCGCCGTAGACGACCTCTTTCGACACTTTCACACACGTTCACTCTATAAATTACTTTCGTGTTAAAGACTCATCTTATTGAAAATCAACTGATACATACAACGTAGACAGCACACACACGCAGCACATGTCACGTACACGGAGGTGGTCTCAGTTGATGTTATATAATAATGTTTGAGAAACAAATATTACTACCTATCAATAACTACTTCAAAATAGCATAATATTAACGTCAGATATAAATAAAACCAATCCTATCACATCTTACATCCATTGGACAAATTTGACTACAAACTATTTCAAAAATATTCGAATTTTAAAACATCCAAAAGTTTAAAAAAAGACAGTTTAAAAAAGAAGAATTCTTTTTTTAAACTATTTTAAAATAAAAAAGTAAAATTTGTACATAACATATTCTACCATCAATGGTTTGTGGTCTATGATTTATCTGTGCTTTATTCTCTCACCTATGGTTCTAACGTTTTTTAAAACTATTTAGAAACACACTAGTAAAATAATCTTTTTCTTTGTTTCTTAGTAACTAGTTACCCAACACAAACATTACTAACCCCACTGTATCTAAAAGTAACACACAAGATTAAAGTTACGAACAGATATAAACACGTCGAAAAACCAATCAAACTAAGTGTTAGCTAGCTAATCTTTCAACAAAGCGCCCGGATCTTAATGATCTACACTCAAAGATAAACAAGTGTGTGTCTGTCAGTCCCGTTCTCAAATAAGTAAGTGGACGACATGACGTTCTATGTACGTAATGCAAATTTTTTATAAGAACAAAAAAAATATTCAATAATGTTCTATGTATTTTTTTTCGTTTGCAAAAACAAACACGTCTGAGCATCAAACATCGATCATTATTTTTCAGCAGCAAAGGTTTTCTCAATAATCATCTAATTGAGATAATTTTAGTTTTTGTTATTCAATTTAATCTATGAAAAACAAATCGTGAATCTCACGCGAATGCAAACCAAGCTATTCATAAAAACTACTGCGAGTTTCACGATTCAAACATGCAAACATGCGTATAAATTATAACCATGCATATTTCCTGTCTATTGGCGTACATCCGTAAGTAACTAGATTGGGTTTGCGCTTATTTTTTTTTAACTTTTTGTTTCTTAGGCGCTTGTAGTGACATATAAGACCATGTTACCCCCTTAACACTATAAACTTACAATGTACTTCTCTAAATTTAGTTTAGTTACAACTTAAGTGGAAAAATTCTGCAATATACATACGTATTTACTATAATATGTAGTAACAACGACGCTTCTGACAGAGGATTTGATAATATACCTACTTTGAGATAAAACAACATCTATAATATTACTCTCAAGTCTAATTATCTGTGGTGTCAAAAGTATCTCACTAGGCTGCCATTATTGCATTTGCAACGTATGGTAGTCGAGTATGGTGACACTCTTGCCTTCCGTTAGGTAGTGTAGTCACTTTGGCAGATACTGAATTCAAAAAACGACCAAAGCCTCTTTCAGTCCTAGTTTTGACACTTTCTATCAAAAGACGATATTCATCCTCAATAATGACATATTCGTCTTCCACCAGTCTTGGTTTCTACTCACGCTTTCCATCATGCAGTATAGTCATTCTTGAAAGTTGTTATAAAATTTGGGCAGGTACCACAAGATATTGAAACTTGTTGAGTGGAACGTGTCCAGATCATAGTCCAAGAGCTATTACAGTGTACTTCCTATTATGAATTCTGTTGGCAAACCATAGAATAGGGGAAAGTTCCCTTGGAATTGTCTATAGCGGATTCTTTTTCCAAAAATTTTTAGACCAAATACTCTTTTCAATTGTTCTGGCACATCATTTTTTTAGGTAAAATTTCAAAAGAGGTTGGGATGATATTCATTTCCTTACCATTTGAAATAGCTTACTTTGCCAATCGATCTGCCTTATATGATGGAACGCATTGCAATACGAAACTAGCGTCATGAATAAAATAGTATAAGCTATCAAAACACCTCTGAAGCCAGGTGCATGTAGAAAACTATACGTTTCTTACCATCATCGATTCTGCGCAGTTGGCTGGATTCCGTTAAGACTGGCACCGTGGGCAAAATTAGCTAGGAGTACATTATCATCAGCAGTGCTTGCAGATGTTTAGCGTGTAGACCCCAAACTGACCCAGATAACATCTTCAATAAGCTTAAAAAATTTTGCATTTTTCTCATATCTAACCATACTCCCAAATTTTTGACTTTTTGCTTGACAACTGCTGCAGTAATGTAGAAAAGGCTTTTAGTACATTTTGTATTTTCGACACACTATCACTAAGGCTGCTTTTAGCTTGCTATATAGCTAGCATAGACCATAAAATTATTGATATATTGTGATACTATAATATTAACATTAATTATATACAAAACTAGATGGCATTGGGCCATGATTCTGTGGTCAAGTGGATTGGTACTCGACCATAATGTCCTCACAATAATGAATATTTTTAAGATGACTTTCCATTTATTTTTGATGAATTCCTTTAATTTTAAACTCTGTAACACAAACAAAACTTTATTGACAGTGCGCCTTTCTTTAGAAATAAAAAAAAAAATGCTCTATGATATGCGATACTCAATTTCTCCGTATTACAATAAGTGACGTGGACGATTTCTTAATTTGAATTTGAAAATGGAGCTAGTAATGTGCTTAACTGTTATAGAGAGGGGATCCGGATCCGTCGTCGTCCGTTCTAATTTTAACTTGGAGTGATCTCCGGATTAAATTTTAACGCATACCGTTTGAGCACGGAAAACTTCGAAGGAATGTAACGTACAAAGTTTGGGTACCAAGGTGACTGTTCTTTTTACCGCCTTTATGTAACTTCCATTGTATGTGTGTTATGTTAAATGTTATGTATGTTATTTTTGTTGAAGTGAAAACTTCTTTAGGCGCGTTGAGCGTTTTGGTAGAGGGTAAAATCCTCGGTTCGCGTCACCGACATGCTAATGATAATAGTATATCTATAGCTATGGAGAATATGATATTATATATTATATATGAAATTTATTATTATTATATATTATATATGAAATTTATTATTATTATATATTATATATGATATTATATATTATATATAGCTATATATGAAACATAATAAAATTCATATAATTTTTGCATATAGTTTTAATTACTCTCAACTTAATAGTTCCGTTTTCACTTCTATCGGCAGTCCCACGACTGCTACTGTTTTTTTTTTTTACTATGTTTGTTTTAGTGGAATCTTCCAATAAACATAGCGCAACAATGCAATACTATAATCATATGAACCTGATCTGATTATGAAGCTGTAAGGTGGCCATTGTATCTCCGTTATAAAACGACAACCCCTATCGAATTGGGTCTCCTTTAATATTGAGGAGTACTTTAGTCCTAAATGGTAACCAAGGATTGATGATACAGCTGGAAAGTGGTCATAGGATTTCAATAATAAATGACGTAGCTACCGCGAGTTTTGGCTTATTTGTTCCGTCTTGATCAGTACTTTAGTCCTAGGTAATATTCGTATGCAACCTATTACCATTTGTGTCCAATGTCAATTCCATGACGAATAGATTGAGAAACCTATCCGGCTATAATTAAAAAGTAAAAAATAAACTGAAAATAAAAAAAACTTTAAAATATACTTGAAAAAGGATAAAAAAATTTTTCCTTGCTTTTCATTGTTTTCATCAGCCTATCGCAGTAAACTGCTGGACATAGGTTTCTCCTATTGCCACTCGTGCCAGCCATCTTGCGTAAATCAGTACTCTACAAGGCCTGTGGGTGCCCTACGTTTGCCGAGCGGTCTCCACTCTATAACTCGTTTAGCCCAACGGTTGCTTGTTCTGAGGCTAATATGGCCAGCCCACTACCACTTCGGCTTGCTAACGAGAAAACTTTTACTATCAACAATGACTTTATACAATTTATCTGATGATTATAATTTAACAATTAAATTAAAAAAAATTGAAACTAAGTTAATACGAGTACTTAAATCTCAGTGTCAATTTATGACATTTAATAATTCAATCTCATAAATTATCACTACCACAAGTTTACAACCAAGAATGAAAGTTCTAAGCTAGACTTCAGAATGTACAATTTCATGATGTCCGGCCATGTCATGAAATGGACGGATTTATTAAAGTTTAGCCACATCACTAATGTAACTATGGTGGTATGGGGACACTCCACCATATAAAAACCGTAATGAAAATAATCTATAAAAATAAATTAAATTGAATTGTGTTAGCAATTGCAAATTAACAGCATTCATTAAACGCGCATGAACGTAAATACGGTACTAACATCAAAAAACATTTTTTAAATTTTTATCTTTCTGTCCACCAGTCTGTTCGGCTAATCTCTGTAACGGCTGAACCAATTTTGAAGTGACTTTCACTGGCAGATAGTAAATAAGGCAACGAAGGTTGCAGGTAACATCGTGAGGCGCAGCTAACTAACTTTAAATTGTGGTAAGAATATTTCAGATTATTTCTGACATATAAACCAGTTTCCATCACTTTTCTTGAATCCTGTATGGTAACTCAGAGCAGCATGATTATTGGTGGGTGTAATTAATATAGAACAAGTTCCACGTTGGCTTGTAGCACATTGTGGTAACATTTATGGTTGAGAAAGGAGGAATAAGAGTGGCGTGACAAATATGTGATCATGACAAAATTAAGCTCAACCGGTGCAGCACTTTTTGAGTTGTTGAAGCGTATACAAACTGACTTAACATTGTTAATATATGTTTTAGACTTTTACAATTTTTACTTATATACATAGTTTTGTGGCAGGACAGGACTTATTCACGATAAAATTACTAAGGTTTAACAACTTCTATTTCACCACACGTCCTCTTCACAGATCGTAACTGTTTTTTAGACTGGTACGTAAAACGGTTGAAACAAAAAATATAAAAATTTGAACCGGAAAGACGGATATCGACTATCAACATCATGAAATCCTCATCAGCATATGTAATCACTACCATAGGGACAAAACAAAGTGTGCAGATATTGTAAGTGTAGTGTGTAGAGGTACCGACAGTACACACAATCTTCGCGGCTAAGTGCGGGTAGTTACATCTTGCGTATCTCGAAGGCGTCGTTAATGTCAGAACAGTCTACTCGTGACCACGAGTGATGTAGCCCGTTTGTAACGTCGGGAAATATAAGATATCATGATTTTTTAAATAATTTTACCGCGAATAAGTTCCAGTGTACAATAAAATTGTGTGTAGTTTATATGTATGTAAATTTGTGTGTGTTTTTAAAATAATAAATACTTGTCACCCTCTATGCTGTGTTAGCAAGAATAATAAATAAAAATCACCTATACTTTTCGCGCATTTGTGTTCAGGAACAAACAGATTACAAAAAAAATAAAAACGCAACTACAAATATGAAACTTTAGTCTTAAAATCCGTCAATAATTTAGATTTCCCCGGAAACTTTTAACGCCTGAAATTACCTGAAATTATAATTACAGGACCGGGTCAGGCCGATGAAAAGCAGGCTCCTACCTACAACAAAGTGGAGGGAGGTCTTTGAACTCGGTAATTGTGTGCTCGGGGGTTCGACAGCACCCTAACGGCGAATCATGAAATATGCCCGGCTGAAATTGTTTTAGAGTGAAAAAAAATCTTTTAAATAAACCATCGGCAATATTTTAGACAAAAAAGGGATTCTTTTATTTTTTGTGAAAATATTTTTGCGGATTTCTTGTTTTTGCTTTTGTAAAGTACATTTATTTACTTTATCAAATGCCTCATTGGTCTAGCAATTGGCATTCGATTAGGTCAGGTCATGTTATTGAGTTTTATGGTTACAGAAATACTTCATAGCAGCCTGGAGGTTGGAAGTTCAGGTGTTAACCCTCATGCCTCGAAGAGTAAAGCCGTCAGAGCTGCACCTGATCTCTCCCTGGTCTTCCTCTGTCGCAGATATAAACGCACTTTACTAGGTAATAAAAGAAATCCAATTAATATAGAACTGAAAGTAATAAAAAAAAATCTGATCGGTTCGAACCAAGTGGCGTGCAACGAAGAGGCCTATGTCCCACAGTAGATTGCGATACGCTGATGATGATGATGAAAGCCAAATACTTACAAAACAAGGCTTAGAATGTGTATGGTGTGTGAGTAGTGTAAGTGTAGTTGTCACCAGCCACTTATCATCAGAACCAATATTTGCTCGTTTGTTCCTTCGCAGATGATATTCTCGTACCTGAAACAAAATAAATGGTATTTTTAAATTCTAGTATTATTAAAACAAGTTTATTTTCAAAGTAACGGAGCATGAAAATAACAAATTGCAACTCTTTGAGTAAATAACAATTCATTGATTAAAACAGTTTTAATTGGATTTTAAAAAAATTTTGATTGTACATAAAAAACTTTATGTATTTATTTAGAATATTACATTTAAGGGAGCTACACTCCCACGATAACTGTCATGCCTTTTACGTCTCAAAACGGGGCGTGAAAAAGCATCTCACTAGGTCGCCATAGTGTGAATCACCATACTTTGTCTGCATTTACAATGAGTTTCGTGACCACAACTCTTGGATTCTATTCATACTTTCCATTAGGCAGTGTAGTCACTTCAGTAAGCTCTTAAATTACCCTCCTTAAAAGCGAAATTTCTAAAAAACGCTTTCTTAGTGGGTAGTTACAGAAAGCAACAGCTGCAAAATATTTCAATTTTGTAATCATTCGTTTCGGTTCTACGTATATGAATTAGTGAGATAGGGTAAGCAAATAAAATTATTTGCCCTAATTAATTGACTGTCTGACTGTCTGACTAATTTAGTTTACTGTACGATTGGCCTAGTGGTTTAAGCGGTCGCCACGCCGCACTCCACTACGCTGAGTGTTGTGGGTTCAAATCCTACATGGGATAACACTTTGTGTGATCCACAAATTGTTGTTCTGAGTCTTGGTGTTCTTTGTGTCCGTTTCTTGTATGTTTGTAAAGTCCCTCGCGACACAGGATTTATTCCTAATGCGGGCGTTGTCTTTTTTGACAAAAAAAATAAATTGACTGATGTATAAGATTGAAAACGACAGTTTAAAAATTAGTACTTTAGGTACTTGTAATGTTAATGAGCCAAAAAACAACTCAATGCTGTATACGCAATACTAGCTGCAATCTGCCGCTTCGTTTATAATAAGAATATAATAATATTTTGGACATCTGACACACAACGCCATCTAGTCCCAAACTAAGCAGAGCTTGTACTATAGTTACTAGACAACGGATACAAAAGCATATATAGGCTTTTTTTGTAAATACATACATGTTATACATAGAAAACACCCAAACTCCGAAACAAATATTTGCAGATCACACAAACATTTTATCCGACCCAGGAATCCAACCCGAGACTTCAAACACAGCAGTCGCATACGCTACTACTGTGTTACCGAGGCAGTTAAATGTAATGGCAATGATGACAAATAAAGAACAAAATTGACAAGAAACGAAACTAATCTTTGAAGATCCAACTGTTATGGAGAATCTTGAGGGAGGCCTATGTCCATCAGTACACGTCTTTTGGTGGAGATAAGATGATAAATCCTTAAAGGTATATCTATTATATCAAAGTTTGAGCCGACCGGAGCGAAACTTTTCAACCAACTTGACATTTTTAAAATAGAATACATAATTCAGCCTCAAACGCTCAATACACCACCTAACTTTGCAAAAGCAAAATCACGAACCCACCGATGTGACCGTCAGTTTAATCCCGTCGATCAAGCGCTAAGCACGCATCCAAACAAGCCACAATATTGCCATCCTATACCGTTATACTTTGCAAGACAATATTTCCGAACGTATTACTATCTATCAGATATAAAAGACTATATTTCTTTAATACTGTATGAGTTTAGGGTAATCTATAGTTATGGTACAAAATTTAGTCCGTAATTATCAGCTATAACCATCTCTTTCCCCATTCTGGAGTATGGAGGGAGGGGTGTCAGGGTGTCCTTAGACCAGGCGAGGTGATCATGCTTGGCGGGCCACGGCGGAACAGTTGATTTTGGGATGTTAATTTGCTAATCGCCACGAGAATCTCTATTTCACGATACAGGGTTAACAGTTGTTTCGTAGTTCATTATATTCCATAGTTCGATGTATTTTAGCTAGATGGCGCTGTATGTGGATGTCGCCACAGGAGTAATATCCCTCACTTAAAATGTCCATGGGCTCTGGCATTAACCATTATTCCATTTGGTTCTTACCCTTATGCCTTAAAAGTTGAAACATGATGAAAGAATTGGTTTCTTTTGATTCTTATATATTTAATGTATTGTGATTTTCCAAACGATAACACTTAAAATTCTACTTTAGTAAATCTGTTTTCTCCACATTTATAAAAGTCAGTACGAAATAAAACAGTATTCAAATAAAGTAGGTATACAATATCTCGACGCCAACATTACAAACAGAAAAGCAATCGACGTGTGACAAGGCGAATGACAGTGACACGCGAGTATTGCCAACGTAATGTAAGTGTCGCCAATGTAAATAATAAATTTAGATTAAAAAAAAACAAAAAAACACGCATATAAAAGATGGTTTCTAACAAAGGATACAGGTGAAGCTAATAAAAACGTGTTAAAAAGTGGCAATTTCTGGTAAATGTAATAAGTACCTATTCTAAGTTATACAATGTAAAAGCAGACGAGACAGTGCAGACGGACGAACCATTAAAACTGAAGTCGTATTCCACTACGCTAATGTAAATAAAAAAATATAGCAATGCCATTGCTTTTACGACTGAATAACTTCCAAGCATATATAAGTACTTTGTTAACCTTTCGTATTATTTGCAAGAAACGAGTTAAGGCATCTTTAAAATGAAAATATCTATACGCAACGGCGGTGAAAAAGAAAACGACTAGAAAAAACGAAGTACACTTAGTAAAGTAAAGCGTTTTTAACATCAATATAGTTTGAGTCGTTAGCGATACTTGCATCAATCCATTAATCTATAATAGCTACTCTGAATCCTCCACTAATCATTCTTGTACCAAACACAACAGTCCTCTGCCGCACCTGTCCCGCGAGTCTCCCCAGGGGACACAGTATCACAGTTACTCTCCCTTTTCGAAATTAGTCGATCAGCTAACGCCCAGTTAGATATTAGTCGGAATTTTTCATTTGATTCTTGTTTCTGTCACCGCTATTAAAGTAATAAAAAAACGAGGCTCAGTTACATGACACTTTACCTACCATGTGACGGGTATAAACGCATATAATAAATAATAGTAAAAAAAAATACTTCGGACATTTGACACAAAACGTCATCTAGTTTCAAACTAAGCAGAGCTTGTACTATGATAACTAGACTGACTGATAGATAGACTTATTTACATTTTTTTGAAAAAACATAAATATTATACAAAAAAACGTAAAAACTAAACAACAAATGAGTACCATCTACGAGTATGTTTCTATCTGTCATCTTATGTTTAATATGTACACGGTAAATGAAATATAAGATCAGATTTGCAAATTATTTTTGTTGTAGGTACCACGGTTCCACGTTATTAGTTTCAATTTCTCTAGTAATATTTCATTAAATCCACACACACAGTATTTCGTACTAAACACATATTTCGTTTGGGGTTACAAATAAACATCGAGTGAAAACCAAATTTGTGTAGATACAAACTCGTGACATTGATATTTTACGCCTTCGAAAAGAAAATGAAAAAGTGAGACGTATAAGCCATTTATTTGCTAAAATCCTGGAAAAATTTTTCTTATATGAGTGACATAAGGTAGATGGATTCAAATGTTACGACATCTTTCATAAACTTATTGAAATTACATTACATTGGCTTTGCCTCTCGGCTAATCAACCGCTATACCTAACAGTGTGGCACTTAATAATGACGACAATGACATAATGATAATAGATTTTTGAGGTTTTTCTGTATAGAGTAGCATAGTGTAATGATTCAAGCAGTTACTTCGCCACTTTCCACTGCGTTGGGAGTTGTGTGTTTAAGCCCACATGGGACAACGCTTTGTATGAGCCATAAATTGTTGTTTTGGGTGTTTCTTGTGTCCGTTTCTGTCCGTAACATCCGTTTTTAAAAAGAAAACCACTATTTCAATATACTTTCTGTCCTCCACCCCCTCCGAATTATAATAATACAAGCAATAGATAAGGCAATCTATAAAATACAATACAAAACAAATTTCTTTATGAGAGACTGGAGTCTGTCATGATTGGAGAATGACAGATCTCTAGGTCCTATCGTGAATATATGGCATCACACTTAGAAACAATATATAATGCTAGCGAAATACATAAAAGCAGAGTATGCATGCGTGTCTGATGTAAGTGTGTGATAATACACACATGGTAAAACCGCTTGCCTATCCTCTATGGACAGAATAAGTTTAGTTCAAAAACAACAACTGCTTAAAAGATAAGTTTTAAATTGATTACACATTCCCCATTCCTTCTAAAAAGCATGCTTGTAAAATATACAGTAGCCAAAATACGTTAGACGTAATTTATAAGTGAATATAATAAAAATTTAAACTCCACTACGTTAATCTTTATTGCAGACAATTTTAGGCGACATAACGGGTACTAAAAAATTGTGTTAGGTAGTAACATTGCGACTACACGTGCCCATAAAATTCTGCGGTGGCAACTCAGAGTCAATGTTGTGAAAAATTGATAGAGCGCGCACTAGACGATCGATTGTAATGCTATTTTAGTCGAGTATGGAGCATACAATCGAATTATTTTGGAAATTGTATTTCTAAGTAGTTTGGAAGAGAGTTATGCTTACGGATAGGTGTTTTGACGATGGTTTTTCTTTGTACAGTAGAGTTTGAATAATATTAAACTTTAGCTGTCAATAGTTAAAATAAACGTCCCAACTCCAGTTTGGGGTCTTAACTCCCACACCTCGGAGAGCACGTAAAACCGTCGGTCCGGCGCTTGATCTCTCCCTGGTCGTGTCGGGTAGCCGTCCCATCGAATTGTAAGAGTGAGAGAACAAGAGACAGAGAGAATGCACCTATTTTTGTGCACACACTTGTGCCCTACAGTATCTCCTGCGTAGTTGACTGATTTACATTGAGACTGGCCGTCTTGGTCGAAATCGGCTAAGAGTACATCATCATATAATAATAAAAATAATAATAAATATTTCGGACATTTGACACATAATGTCATCCAGTTTCAAACTAAGCAAAGCTTGTGCCATGATAACTAGACTGACTGATAGAATACTTATATACTTTTTTTTGTAAATACTTACATAGAAAACACCCAAACTTCGAAACAAATATTTGCAGATCATACAAACATTTGGTCCGACCCGGGAATCGAACCCGAGATCTCAAGCACAGCAGTCGCATTCACTACCGCTGCGCCACTGAGACATTTCAATGTTAAAAAAACTACTGTCCATATTCTTAACTGATCAATGTTCAATATCTTCATCGCCTTTCTTTTCGGGGTTGGTTTTCATTGTAAAAACCTAGTAGCCTACCAGACACAAACTCTTCATGATATAACAGTTTAGTTGGCTTTTAGAAGAAGAAGGAAAGTAAATTAAATTAAGAACAATAATAAGAAGAATCAGTACGCTGAAGTGGAAGTGGGCCGACCATGTCTCCAGACGAACCGATGGTCGCTGAGCCGAAGTGTACTAGAGTGGATACCACGATTGGACAAACGTAGCGCCCTGCGACGCGATGGACCGACGACTTGAAGAGGGTGGCTAGCAGCGGATGGATGCGAATTGCCCAACTCCGGGATCGTTAGCGTTCCTTGGGGGGTGACCTTCGTTCAGCAGTGGACAGCGATAGGTTGATTGAAATAAAAAGAAGAGAATTACAGCAGTCGCAAGTATTGTGTTACATTTGGCAGACAATTCAATTACCGCACACTAATTGGGTAAATTAACTAGCTAACACTGTCCTGTCTTGTTCCTGTCTCTATCCCAAAGATTGCAAGAAAGGGAAAAGATAGATATAATACATTAAGAAACACATACTAAATAATTTACCGAGTCTAAAAGCAGACACTTCTTGAGAATGACATCATACTACTCGTATATACGATATTTTTAATCGTTTTAACATTTTCCCATATAAATAACTCATTATCAATTTACAAGTTAGGTTTTCTTAAATTAAAAAAAAACTTTATTTATTTATTTATTTATTTATTTATACATCATGCACTTTATGTACATAGGCGGACTTAATGCCTAAGGCATTCTCTACCAGTCAACCTTTGGGTGATGCAGAGAAAATAGGAAGTAGGTGCGTTTAAGGTGTTGAATAGAAGAAATAGACACAAACTTTCATATACTAAAATTAATACAAATACATACATACATACATACATATACATACTTAAGTTGATGTAAGTCTATATACATACATACACGAATAAATATCATAACAAGTATAAGATGATAATCATGTATCTGTTGATTCTGCCAGCTGTTTCAGTAAATACTGCTTCACTTTTTTCTTAAAAGAAAAAGCGTTGGTAGCCATCCTGACTTCGAGGGGAAGCTCATTCCAGAGAAGAACGGACTGCACAAAGAAAGATGAGCCAACAAACTCAGATGTATGGGAGGGGCAACGAAGGAGAAGATTCTTAGAGGACCGAAGCTTTCTGTCGTGATTGCTACATAAGAGTTGGCAATAAGAGTTTAAATATGTTGGCGAAGATGGGTTATTAAGTATAGAGAATAGAACAGTGAGCGCGCGCAATTTTCGGCGTAGACGAATTGGTAGCCAATTGAGTTGTGAACGGAAAGAGGATACATGGTCATATTTACGGAGATTATAAACAAATCGAATGCAGTTATTAAGAAGGCGGTCTAATTTATCGAGAAGATCTGCATTCAGGTCGTAGCAGCACACATCACCATAGTCGATTAAGGGAAAGATAAGAGTTTGCACAAGCATAGTCTTGGTTTTTACGGGCAGGAAATTTCTCAGACGATTTAGAGCCCGAAGTGTTCCAGTAACCCTCCTGCACTGTTTTGCAACTTGTTCACGCCAGGTTAGTGTGCAATCGAGGTGTAAACCTAAATCTTTCACCGATCCACTCACAGGTATGATAGTCCCATTAAAAGTAATAACCGGGAGAGTCTTAGTGTCTACTCTGCTCATCGACCGGTGACTTCCCACTACGATAGCTTGACATTTTGTGGGGTTCACAGATAAACCAAACCTTTGAGACCACGTGTTGATTGTTTCCAGATCGTGGTTGATCATTTGTATTGCTATCGAAATATCTTCCACTTTACTCTGTGAATAGAGCTGTAGGTCGTCGGCATACAGATGATACGCACAAAGAAGTTCCAGGGACAGGAGGTTAATATACACAGAAAATAATATAGGAGAAAGAATACCGCCTTGAGGAACACCAGAATCAAGACCACACCGGCTCGAGGAAGATCCACCGACATGAACAGATTGCTGGCGTCCCCGAAGATATGATGAGAACCAAT
This sequence comes from Hypercompe scribonia, assembly GCA_949316085.1. Classification (NCBI taxonomy): domain Eukaryota; kingdom Metazoa; phylum Arthropoda; class Insecta; order Lepidoptera; family Erebidae; genus Hypercompe; species Hypercompe scribonia. Next base: position 21,248,898 of record OX438980.1, on the reverse strand, counting down.
CCAGTGCTTCAGGTGAGACCGCAAGATAGGAAAGGATAGACAGGAGTATATTGTGATTGACTGTGTTGAAGGCATTAGAGAAGTCAATTAGTACCAAAACAGTAACTTCAGTGTCTTGCATACCTGCCTTGATATCGCCAACCACTTTAAGAAGAGCAGAAGTAGTGCTATGACCAGGCCTGAAACCCGATTGAAACGGGCTCAATAGGTTATTTTTGTAGACAAATTCAGAAAACTGTTTGTGCACACAGGATTCTAGGACTTTTGAGAGGAAAGGGAGAACGGATATTGGTCTGAAATGGTGTGTGGAATTTGGCATTTTAGGTAAAGGGATGACACAAGCTTTGCGCCACAGTGATGGGAAAATTCCAGAATATAACCCCACGCGCTCTCTGTCCTATACTCGCGCTCTCTGTCCTATACTCTATACTCAATAACCCATCTTCGCCAACATATTTAAAATGCTATTTCCAACTCATATGTAGCAATCACGACAGAAAGCTTCGGTCCTCTAACAATCTTCTCCTTCGTTGCCCCTCCCATACATCTGAGTTTGTTGGCTCATCTTTCTTTGTGCAGTCTGTTCTTCTCTGGAATGAGCTTCCCCTCGAGGTCAGGATGGCTACCAACGGTTTTTCTTTCAAAAAAAAAGTGAAGCAGTGTCTACTGAAGCAACTGTCAGAATCCACCAATACATGATTATCATCTTATACTTGTTATGATATTTATTTGTGTATGTATGTATGTATGTATATAGATTTATATCCACTTAAGTATGTATATGTATCTATTTATGTATTTATATAAATTTTAGTATATGATAAGTTTGTACATATATGTTTATTTCTGTTATTCAACATCACCTGAAACGCACCTACTTCCTATTTTCTCTGCATCACCCAAAGGTCGACTGGTAGAGAATGCCTTAGGCATTAAGTCCGCCTATGTACATAAAGTGCATGATGTATAATAAATAAATAAATAAATAAATAAATAATGAATAGTTTATGATATGGGTGATTATAGGTAAAATGTGGTCAATAATTGTTACGATCATACGTCGGCTGATTTTATCACAACCAACAGCATTGGATTTGATAGAGAATATGATCTTTTTGATCTCACCCGACGCAACCGCAACTTTAGATGTCCATTTAGTATATATTTCTTGAAATACAGTTATATTGTTGTGAGTTACCTACAAAATAGAACAATACCGCTCGGTGTGACACATTGGACACGCGAACTAAATTGTTTTATTTTTAAATTCATCTTTTATTCATTGCACCGCGTTGTATAAAACTGTGAAACCACAGATAACTCACGACTTCAAAAGAGTTTTAATATCTACACTATCTTTATCTATGTAATTTTTTTTAAATTGGTCTGTGTACGCTTCAGAAAGTCAAGAAGTTGTGCACCAATTACGCTTACGTTTTGGTACGGTATACAAACCGCCTCACAGATCGTTTTTTTTTTTGCAATTTCAATTCAATTCTAGTTATCGTATAGTAATTACATAAGTACTTAAGACTTAGTGCTTTTTCCTAGAATTTCAATTTGCGTAAAATAATAAAATTAAAGAAGAGTCATTTTGCATTGATATTAATTAAAATTAGTTTAAAATTTCAATGTGCCACAGCGAAACATGGCAGGGTTAGTAAGTCTACTAATGTACGCTAAGCGTAGTTTTAGTTTTATTTGTTAGGTTTGCGTCAAAGTCTAAAACTATTAATCGTTTTTAAAAATTATTTTTGTACTAAATAGAGAGGCTTTATTCACTTAGAGAGGTTATCCTGCCGTATTCAAATACCGTTATCCAGCATCTGGTTAGTTTTTTTATAAATATAATCGTAATCAGAAAAAATCGTCTTATTTTATCTGAAGTCACATAGCTCTAATACTTACAAAATATAAAAAATGTCGTTACTGAAACCAAATTATACATAAATTCGAGGCTTAAATGCTGTTAAGCGTCATTGCTTAAAAGCATCTAATGATGACTACACAAAAAGAGCTTCGTCATATTTATTTTTTGATACTCCAAATTCCGTTGAAAGACTTGTGTTTGTAGGTAGTACACTACCTACAAACTCACAATCTTTAAAAAAATAAATCGTTTATCACACGCAATTCAACAAGTCGATTTTATATTTAACAGCATTTTATCTTTAAGACGGTGGTATGGTTAAAATAACACCCGGGCTACGATGGTTAAGAGTGGAGTAATGACTATAAACAGAGATAAAACTGCGAGGAACAGCTGTGTGAATGTGGGAATGCATAGCAATTCTTTGATTAGAGTGTCTTCCACAACCTCCCACTAGTCTCTTTACAGTGAAAAACTACACTTAGCATTGGCACTATTTACATAGACTTACTTTAAGTTAAGGTAGCATAATATTACGCCTGTTTTACGGTCCCACGTAAAAGGTGGTGAGTACTACTGCAGTTCTGGCAAACAAAACATCCCAATTAATGTTTTGTTTGCCAGAGCCTCGTTTGTCGATCAGCAGTCGACTTGCATATAAAGTTGACTTGGGGTTTGACTTGGTAGTATAAGAATCCAGAGGTAGATTGAATACAAACGTACACACACAAGTGTGTTTAATAACTAGTAGCACACGGTATTAAATCGCATTTGAACTATTTCAAAGAGGTCACTCCATGAACCAGCGATAAAAGTAAGAGCTGTGTCATTCGCACAGGTTGATATGCATGACTTTCCAACAGCTTAAAATTCCTCCTGTTCTATATACTATATAGCACTTCCAAATACGAGCGAAACACAAATATACAAGGGAAATATATTGTTCCCTGTAATAGTCCATTAATAATTTATAGATAGGATATATATGCCACAGAATAAGTAATAGAAAATATCGGCACGCATCAAACGTCAACAATGTCACGTTTGACACATATCAAACTTTGTTTGTAGCGTGTACATGCATAGACAAGATGACAGCTGACATTAAATACCAATTATTCAGAGAATTATTCCTAATAGATCAGTCTAATTAAATGTAATGTTGACGCACACACCCTCATATAATATTAATTAGCAAAAATAAACAGTCTGTCATAATATTGACGCACAGTATTATGTTTTTAATTTATCGATAGCTTTTTTAGCTAGTGTGCTACCTTAGACACCACTCACGATAGAAACTGAACTAGTAAAAGTGGTGACAATTGACACAAATAACAGCTGTCAGTTAAAAACATCAGTAAGTTTGAGTGATATTTTTTTACAAATATGTGGCTTAAGAAGGACGTTAAGAAATGAAGAAGGAAGTCATGATTCTAAAGAAACAGTAGAAGGAACTTTTGAATAAATTGGACTTATGCAAGAAGTTAACCTTGTCATCATCTGCCGACCCTGTGGAACCTACGCGATATGGTCAGTGGGGGTTAGTGCCTTAATACTTTACAGAACACTAAAATGTCTATTCTACCATAAACAATGAAAAAAATCTGACATGACATAACTTCAATTAAAACCAAAATAATTTAATTCAAAGAAGATCGGAGTTCAACTCAAGTCACATTTTAAAAGTTTTAATTTAAAATGAACACTATTATCTACTCCCTAGGGTGCTTTTCACCTTATTAAAATGACTAATTATACTTGTAATAATTCATATGCCCACAAGCCATAACGGAATACCCCATGTTTCTTCACATAAACTTTAAAAATAAGCAGTCCATGTTGGAATAATGAAACATACATAAAAACTCCTTATTACCAACGCTACTTCCGGACGGGGCAACCCTCGACACCTCACATTATCATTTGACTTTCAACTCTATTTGAAAGAGATAAAATATATATTTCTATGTAAGAAATAATTACCAGTTTCTCTTTGCTTTTGAAGTTACTTGTTCATGTTAAATGCTCAAGTTAGAAAAATATAGTTTTAATGGTGTGCAAGGGAATCTTACATTTTTTTTTTACCACAACAGTGGCAAACAAGCATACGGCCCGCCTGATGGTAAGCGGTTACCGCAGCCTATGTACGCCTGCGGCACCAGGGGCATCACATGCGCGTTGCCGACCCTTCAAAAACCTATTTACCCCCTTCTTGAAGAGCCCCATACTGTAGTTCCCAGGGAAAGCCTCGGCAGGGAGCTCATTTCATAACGGGATTGTTCGCGGGAGAAAATTTTACTGAAACCGCACTGTGCGCGACCATTTAGATTACTTAGAAAAGCAAATATTAAACTTGTAATAACTTGAATCTATTGTATATTGTAAACAATCTCTTAAGGGTCTAGAATTATTTTTTATAACCTCGTCAGGATCGTCTTATCCTAAATCGGACAGTACCCGTGCTATGGTAAGCAGACTGCCGATAAACATATTTATATGTATAAATCTAAACATTTACATATTATAGATACATACACTCTATAACAAACTAACTGAATGATGAGAAATGATAAAAAAAAAGGGAAATAATAAAGAAAATGACACAAAAAATAAATGAACACCATCTTTGAAGTATAATGTGTCAAGATGAACTTAATTAGTGTAACTTAACATTTATATATATATACTAGTTGTGACCCGACTTTGTTCACGTAAGATTAGAGTTTTAAATTTTTACGTTAGAAACGTGGGTTTTGCTACGTGAATCCCGATTCCGTGGGAAATCCGGGATACAGACTACATGTTGCTCAGTGACCTTCTCTATAACCTAGTAAAAGTCTCAATAAAATCGGTTCAGCAGTTCCAGTGATTAGCCCGACAAACAAACAGACAGACAAAAATGTTAAAAAAGGTAGTTTACGTTTTAGCATCTTGTAAAAAGTTATAAGCACTTGAGAATACACAGTTTTTTTAATTACACATAGACACTTCAATTTTATTTATATGTGCTGATAGATAAAAGTCTTCAACACCATAATACATGACTAGGGCGGACAAGAGCAGTAACCATAAAACTCAACGAACCTGATAAACAGATAACAAGCAGGCGAAGGAAGGTGGGTAATAAACAATACAGATTTAACGCGTGTAAAACTGCAGGAAACAACGAGTGTAACATGTACTATTTTTTTTTCTACCAATTATTTCATAAAACTTTCTCTTGGACTCGATGACAAATAAATACAACTATAAGAACTCTTAGGGTTTATTCAGTTTACAAGAATAAAGGTATTTAACTGAGATTTTAATTTAGTCCGCACAGTATAGTATTTAATTAGGTTCAATAAGAAATAATACGTTACAATTGATAACCATTTATTGTCCTGTTCTGTTACAACGTAACTATGTCAATCAACCTATCACCATCCACTGCTGAACGAAGGTCTCCCCCAAGTAACGCCAACGATCTCGGTCTAAGACAATTCACATCCATCCGCTGCCAGCCACCTTCTTCAAGTCGTCGGTCCATCGCGCCGCAGGGCGCCCCACACTACGTTTGCTCAATCGTGATATCCTCTCTAGTACACTTCGGCTCCAACGACCATCTGGAGACATGGCCGGCCCACTTCCACTTCAGCGTACCTATTCTCCGTGCGATGTCAATTACTCTAGTTCTCTGTCGAATAACCTCGTTACGAATTTTATCAGCCAGAGAAAACGTAACCATAGTTGTGACTAAAATACTCTATGGTCAACATACAAAGTTACTTAACCTTATTAAGACTTTAACCATATTAAAGCAGAGAATACCTCGAAAGTTGTCTCATAGCACGATTTACATCCGACTCGACCCAAGATCAACATTTTGGCTCTTCGAGGCGTGTATATTTGACATGTTTTAGAGCAAATAAGTAAACATTAAGCCTTTCGATTCAGTCCAGAGACGTGCTGCGAGAATAGTCGACGATCCTGATCTCACGGACGGTATCGAGCCACTAAGTCTTAGGAGAGACTTTGCCTCCCTGTGTGTGCTCTACCGTCTCTACAATGGGTTGTGTTCTGAAGAATTGTTTGATATGATGCCCACAGCCACATTCCACCATCGCACCGCTCGCCATCGTCAGGGAGCTCATCCACATACATTGGATCCTAAATGGTCGCGCACAGTGCGGTTTCAGAGAAATTTTCTCCCGCGAACAATCCCGTTATGGAATGAGCTCCCTGCCACGGTTTTCCCTGGGAACTACAGCATGGGGTTCTTCAAGAAGGGGGTTAATAAGTTTTTGAAGGGTCGGCAACGCGCACGTGATGCCCCTGGTGTCGCAGGCGTCCATAGGCTGCGGTAGCCGCTTACCATCAGGCGGGCCGTAGGCTTGTTTGCCACCGTCGTTAATAATTATACGTTAAGTTTAAGGCACACTGTCATTAATATAATATAAATTTGACAAGAAATGAATTATATGAATTGATTTTATTCAAATCTCTACTTAAGTGAAATGCTAAAGATGGATATATCTGGATTAAGGACCTGAAATCACATGATCCCGGTCCGTGGCCGTCGAGGTGATTTTTAGTAAATTATCACATACCCCTGACTACTGTATCCCCAAGGAGCAGAACATCCAAAGGGATTTCCCACCCAATGTAGAGAGTAACGTAAAAGTTATCGCATGCGATAGATACAGGTAAGTGAGTGATAAATTGACTTGCGTTATGAACGAGTAAGTTATGAGGTTTTTTACACGTTGTAGCTATTTGGACGTCTTTTTTTGTCACTTCAGACTAATTAGAAGTGCTTTAGTCAAGCTATATTTTTGATCGTTAAGTGAGCTTGTATTTATAAAAATATATTTTATTAATGACGTAATCATAATTGTGGCTTAGCTTCGTAAATAAAGATATTAAAAAATAAGAACTATATGGTGTTGTTAACAATTTAATGAATTAACCAATGTCTCATTTTTATAATATGTATATATATATTAATATTATTTTTAGTGATGGAAAAAATTTAGCCGTCATATTATCTATGTTATTAGCCCTCATTTTCCAAGTTAAAAAGCCGAAAATGTAGTTAAAAGTACAGTAAACACTAGCTTGTTTTTGGCTGAGTTTTTAGGTATACTGATATATATTTGCATTTATGTATTTAATTTTATCTATATGTTATAGACAAACTCCGAAGCTCTGGCACTCCTAGGTTGAACTGGTCAATCCTCAGGGTCGACTTAATGACTTAGTCAAAGCTCAAATAAACTACGTTTTTCGGCCTTTGTATAAGCAACTTTTGTCAAACTAGGAGAGATAAATTTGGTTAGGTAAGATGTGAAATTAAAATAATTTCGGGGATCACCAACATTTGCTAACGGAGCGTGTCCAGTATCGAAGACGAAGTAAGCGTTGGTGCTTAAATAGGATTTCAATAGTTATGATATTAGTATTTATCAACATTTTAGGGAACTTCACCTCAAATACTGTACTTGCTTTGTTTGGAATATTTGCGCACCAAAAGCTTTGACTTTATAATCGAGTATAATACAGGTTAAGGTACGATGGGACTAGTATATGACAGGTAGTAGAGCCTCGCTGATTTCAGCATAAACGGGCCGGCTCGACTAGGGTAGTACTACCTTCCCACAGAAGACCAACCTAAAGCGACAGCATCCGTGCTGTCGTGTTTCGTTGGTGAGTGTGAGACCGGCGGCCCATTGATGCAGGGGTGACAGACGTGGTAAGTATCTGCAATCCAATGCCATGATGACTGTCATACCTTTTACTTAATCAAACGAGGCGTGAAAAAGCATCTTACTAGGCCGCCATAGTATGGGTCATCATACTGCATTGTCTGCATTCGCAATGACTATGGTGACCACAACTCATGGATTCTATTCATGCTTTCCATCAGGCAGAGTAGAGTCTCTTTGGCAGGCTTTTAAAATAAAAAAATAAATGACAAATAAGTCTCTTTAAAAGATAAGAATTAAAAAAAAAATTGTTGTTTATACTATATTTTACTTACTACCTTACTGTTATATTGAAAACGCAAACCACCAATGATTTCTAAACCTCGTTAAATAACCAAACGTGGATAACTAGTTGTGTATGGGTTTACCACAAACGTGCGATTTGATATCTCAATGCGGTCGGCAATTAACATATCAATATTTTGCCACTGTTTTGTAAGGGGAATTACCGTAGCCTCTTTTCAAGTATCAGTAAGTACTGTAATATTTAGATTCTATATTTTGAAATTCGTATTCTGGGCTCGAGGCTAAGAGGTAACCAAGTAGGTTAAAATATTGTAAAGTTAAATAATCCAGGTAGGTCTATGGTTGACTATTCTTAACACACCGAGACCCCTCCGTGCCTCAGTGAGCACGATAAGCTGTCGGTCCCGGTTACCATACCAACATCTGTGGCAATCTTTTCAGGTAATTGGAGCCCTTAAATTCCGACAGCAATTTTCCTATACAAGTTTGATATTGTCTAGTACTTGGGATGTGAAGGTCTGATGCGATGCTCCAAGTAAAAATCAAAGCCCTATTGTAATGGACTTAAACCCGACGTCAACCTAGGCCGCCATAGTATGGACCTAGGCCGCTATAGTATGGACCTAGGCCGCCATAGTGTGGATTTAGATCACCATAGTATGGATCTAGATCGCCATAGTGTAGATCGCCATACAGAATTGTCTGCATTTGCAACGAGTCTGGTGACAACTACTATAGTACACTATAGTAGAGTCACTTCGGTAGGACTAAAATAAAAAAAAGAAAAAGGTTTGGGAAAAAAGGAGGGAAGAATAATATTCTGGAATTCGCAACTGGAACTGCGCTTAGTGCTTTTTACGAGTCATAGATGGTGACCTTTACTACAATATTTGATTTCTCATTTCTTTAAAGCTGTCTTAGTCTTCACCCATGTATACCAGAGCTTTAGAAGGATTAATTAACCTCGTAACTCCAAATGTACTCTAACTAATGTGTCTCTCTTAATCCCACACATGTATGTGGTGGCAATCAGACGTCAGCATCGATTAAGCCGACGCCTCTAATTGGAGCTAGGGGTTTGTTTACGGCGAGAAGTCGTGATAGCAAGGTACTATTGAGCTTTCATACGTTATCCTTACAAGAGTGGGATCAGGGTTACCAGTATAATGGTGATCTGTATAAATTGATTCCAGATCAATGGTTAGAAAGCGTCACGTGGCGGTGGGATTTTTTTTCTGTTTACTTAGCTCTAAGAAGAAAGTTATTTTAATTCCTAGTTGAAATGAAATATACAATTAATAATAATACATAATTGTCCGTGTGGTGACGGACTAAGAATACATAGTGTTACCACCCCTATTCATCCCGTGAGTGCCGTAAAAGGCGACTAAGGGAACAAAGTATACAAGACAACATGTTTACAAAGAGAAGGAAAACTTGTAACACCCCGTCTGGCGAGCGTGGTATAGTAGGCCAAAACCTCTTTGCTTAGGAGAGGCCTATGTCCAGCAGTGGACTGTAAAAGGCTGTTGAAGATGACGACGATACAATTAATGCTCTTTGAAAGACGATCTAAAGTGTATCGCTGCTAAGGAAGGAAAAGTAACATCATAAGTTCAAAACTAATCGAATAAGCAATCTCAATATTTAGTCTTCATATAGTATAAAAAACCGCACCTAAAAAAGACCAACCGTTTAGGAGCTATGATGCCACTGATAGATATATCAGTTAGAGTTATAACACTCATCTTTTTGCGACGGGAGTTAAAAATCTCAATCGACCTATCGCCGTCCACTACCGAACGAAGGTCTCCCTAAGGAACGTCAACCATCCCGGTCTTGGGCAATTCGCATCCATCCGCTGCCAGCCACCTTCTTCAAGTCGTCGGTCCATCGCGCCGCAGGGCATCCTACATTACGTTTACCCAATCGTTAAAAATATCTCTGTGCAAATCCATTCACTATAATATTTATTTTTAAATTAATGCAGTATTTAGATTTTAATGCAGTATTCATTTACCATTAAAATTATTTTCAGGAAAGGTTTTAAATACGCTAATATCTAACAAAAAAAATATTTGAGTATCAAATAAGCATTATTAGTTAGCAGATTTTCAAATAATAAATGTCATGGAGACTAGTACGAGTAGAGTAAGAAAAAAGTACGATTTGGTAATAAAGTCAAATATAAATAAAAATTGATCAATACTCTCCTACAACAACTGCCGCAGGAATATTCCTGTATCGCGGTAGACTATACAAACATACAAACAATGAACGCAAAGCACACCCAGAACAACAATTTGTGGATCACACAAAGTGTTGTCATATGTGGAGTTTGAACCTACAACACAGCGCAGTAGAGTGCAGCGAGGTGACCACTTTAACCACTATGCTAACCGTGCAGACAATTTAACAGGTATATTATGTAACGTTAGGAAACTACTTTTTGTAAATATTTTCACTCTATATTTGCAATGAGCACACATGATTTGTTTTGCTCTCTGGTGAACATTTTTAACTTTTTCATCACCATTCACTTTTGCAAATAAGTATCAAAGGAACCATAGATACACAATACATATAATAAATATAGCCCTCCCCTTCCTCCGCCTAAAAAGAAAAAGAGATGTTAGATAACTTGCAAAATATTTGTATTCCCTTCGCAAACTGATCGTAAAAAAAATTTGTATTTTACGATGCTTCTGTTGTGTACAGAAACGGATTTTTTAGAATAGGTTTTCTTTAAAAACTGCGTAATATCGCAGTTCCATCAGCCCCTTTATTTTATAATATGGACACTCTTACTTTTATCTATATACACACACATATATATATACACATCAACAGCCTTTACAGTCCACTGCTGGACATAGGCCTCTCCTTAGCAAAGAGGTTTTGACCTACTATACCACGCTGTCAAGACGGGTTGGAATAGGGTTTGTTTCAAGTTTTCCTTCTCTTTGTAATGATGTTGTCTTGCATACTTTGTTCCCTTAGTGGCCTCTTACGACACCCACGGGATGAATAGGGGTGGTAACACTATATATTCTTAATCCGTTACCACACGGACAGTACGTAACGGACAGGGCGTAATTTTATACATATACATATACATGTATATATATAAAATTACTTGTCTTAACTGACCGATTCATTGACGCAGAGCCAAAACCGCTGGGAATACAAGCTTGATATTTTGGCAACTGATGCTTGTTACGCTGTAACCACTCATCAAGAAAAGATTTTTGGAAATTCCACTCATAAGGGGGTAAAATAATGGATGAACGGTTGAATGAAAGTTCGTTGTAAAAACGTGGAAAATAAGGATTGATTACGCAAGCGAGATGCGGCAATAGCTGATTAATTTAATAAAGTTGAAGCGTTTTTTATTGGGTGTCCGTGTGCTAACGGATTAAGAATACGGAGCCTCACCACCCCTACTCATCCCATGGGTAGCGTAAGAGGTGACTAAGGGCGCAAACAACACAGAATACGCTAGGTAGTAGCGTCACGCTGATTTCAGCACGAGCGGGCAGGCTCGACCGACCTAAAGCGACAGCATCCGTGATGTCGTGTTTCGTTGGTGAGTGTGAGACCGGAGGTCCATTGATGCAGGGGTGACAGTTATCGTAGTCACTGTGTAAGATTTACAGAGTCACGATGACTGCCATGCCTTTTACGTCCCCAAGCGGGGTGTGAAAAAGCATCCCACTAGGCCGCCATAATGTGGGTCACTATACTGCATTGTCTGCATTTGCAATGAGTATGGTGACCACAACTCTTGGATTCTATTCAGGCAGAGTAGAGTCACTTTGGCAGGCTCTTAATATAGAAAAAAAAGGACAACATCACTGCAAGGAGAAGGTAAACTTAAAAAAAACCCCATATCAATCCGTATAGCCAGCGTGGTATAATAGGCCAAAGCCTCCTTACTTGGGAGAGGCCTATGTCCAGCAGTGGACTGTTGAAGGCTGTTGATGATGATATTTTCTATTGGTTTGAGTATTCAAAGGTTTTAATCTCCATTCCAACTGCCAGTTAGATTTAAATAATATTTTTAGGTATTGTCGTTGATTTCTCGTGCGGGTTAATTTGCAGACTTTCTTTCTACATCTCTATAGATGTTTAGAAAATCTTCAACACCTTTAAATTAGATCGATAAGTCCAGTGAGGAAATTAACCAGTGCGTTGCTAATGAACAATTCAAATTTTTTAATTCAACATTCTTCGTTATACAACTTGGTATATTCGCTTCGTCCCATATATTTTTATTGTAGTGTGTGCATTAAAACTATACTAATGGAGGCATGCAATAGCTTGCATATCGTTACATACTTTAAATTTAGTACTTTTTCACTCGAGTGCGCCAAAAGGTTTGTCTTTGAGTACATCCTTTGACATTCTTTGTAATGTAAACGGCTTGGTGAATTTTGGCGTTCGAGGTATTGTAAGATTCGTTCCAATTGTGAAAATGACATTGACAGTACACCTTCACGTAGTCAGATTTTTTTTTAATAATTAGTTAGTGAATACTGTTTTACTAATTTCATTTCGTTAGTTTTGGCTGGTTTCTTTTATGCCTGCTGCTAATTTGATGACAATTCTCCTCGGGAATGTAATTATTTTCAGACAGAGTAAGAGCAAACAAGCAAAAATGGATACGGTGAGGGAACTAATGAAAGACTGTATTGGTCTGGTGGTTAGTGACCCTAACTGTTAAGCTAAGAAGTTCCGGTTTCCATTCCCACCAGGATAAATTTTTGTGTGATGAACCTGTATGTATTTAAAACACTATAAGTAAATATATGGTTTCCAGCAGTCTGGTTACCATAGTGCAGGCTTTATCTAGTTTAGAATCCGACGGCCGTGTGTGAAATGTGTGAAAACATATAAGGATATTATGCTTCAGCACAAATGGGTAGGTTGACCCCTGTTCTGTTTAATATTTTTATTGTTTTACTTCAGAAGAAAAAGTTTAATAACTATAACAGACTACGTACAACTTATGACAAAATTGATATCACCCAGGAATTTATTATAAATCTAATAACGCCTCATTCATTAAAATCGGTTCAGTAGTTTAGACGCTACGGGGGAACACACAAACATATATGTATAGACTGCTAAAACGATTACCCATCCTTTTGGTTTCCCCGTAATCAGTAAAAAAGAGGCTTCTGTTGTATTCATTTATGTCTTATTGTGTAAGATTCTACTGTCCAAGATTTGACACAAATATGTAACAATATTATTCTAGAACGCACAAATGCGCTTGCGCACGTTACATAAACACATAATAATATAACTTCAATAGTTTTGAATCACATGTGAGTGTGAATATTTTAACAATAGATTTGTGTAACACTTGAAGACAGCATTGTCAACAAATATAAGTTCATTTTTATATAACGCCACGCTTAGTTTCAAAAGATTAGGTCACTATTTGTTTATATTCTAGCTTTGGTCTGCAGTTTCGCCCACGTATTTGTCGGTTATCCCAATGAGTCTCTAAACTGATATAATTTTTTTAGTTGTCAACCGATTGAAAAACAGACTACAAGTTCAGTAAATCTTACTACAATACATAAGAGAAAACCGCATCCAAATCGCCTAAGCCACTTCTGAAATTAGCACCCACAAACATACAGACAGACAAAAATTTCAAAAACTGTAGTTTTGACGTTTATTACTATAGTTTGTTATAGTTTTTCATCCCCTTCATTAGTTTTTCAGCAATATCTTTAATTTACAGACAAAGAAGTGTTACAGTTTTATGGCATATTTAAATATTTTTTCTTTCATAATATAAGAGAGTAAAAGGGCAAACGAGTGATGGTAAGCCATTATTGCGGCTTATACTCGTAGATACTTGGAACTAAAAATTCACAAGTGCGTTGTCGGTCTTTGAGACCACTCCTAAATTTAAGAAAATCAGATAACCTGACGATCTCACAACGAGTTACTTAACACCAATTTTTACCGGTTTCACTCCGTTGGAGTCGCACCATTTGAGCCAAAGCGTGGCTCTTCCAGGTTTTTCAACGAGTCGTATGAATCCAAACTCGTGGATTTAATATCAGTAGCTGAAGAGATCCACCTCCTTTCTCCATAATCAGATGAGTTTTACGATGCCAAATTAGTAAATTGTCATTTATCGAAATATACTTACGTACAAAGCAGGCTTGGATACGACAATTAGATTGTAGATTAACTAAAAGTTTAAAGGTAACAACGAAACAGGTTTCTAATAACTTATATTGAGAAATTGAATAAAGTTCAGTAGCTCTGGAATTAAATATTAAACCATTCAACCAAGAAAGTTTATACATATTTAGTTTTCGTTTTTAATAAACAAATTTGTATCTCATTAATAATAAAGCATTGGCTCGCAACGATGACTTTTATTTTTCCCGCCATTGTCTATGTTTCGTAACGAGCGACGCCATATTGTTGTGCCAACGAACACTTTCTTTGAAAACCCACGAGTAAATTGTGGTTAGTGCTTTAAATGACTCGGATCTATGACTTAGATAACAATGACGAGAGTATTCAAGTTATAAAATGGATGCAATGTAAGAATTATAAACGTTTTAATGTTGATAATAATGAAGTAATAAAGAATGTAATAATGCATTAGGTACCCATATGGATTATGAATGTGCATTCTTACGTAAGAGACGGTTTTCTTGTGAAATATAACCTCTTTCAGGAAGGGGAAGTCAGTTGCTCAGCCCTGTATAACTTCTACAGACAATTTTATTTTGAACTATTTTTTTTACCATTGGTGCTAGATTTTAACACCACGTCTTTTGAGCTCTTCAAAATAACAGTTCAAAATAGTCTTAAGCCTACTAAATACTGTAAACTCAAATATTAATCAGTCAAGTTGGCCGTTTACTTAAAAACCTAGGCCTATAAAAAAAACTTTGACAATATCAAAGTACCTTTTGAGTCTTTTCACCGAAGATGCATGATAAATATTTAAGAATAAGTAGAGAATTGCGATTGAACATTTGTAACAATAAAAGGCTTATTTACAAAATGTGTCAAGAATAACACAAAGGGTGCGCAAGAAAAAGAAAGAGGCGAAGTTTAAACGGGTATTATAAATTACTTTTTTTCTTCAAGCGCCATAGCAACAAAGGCAATTTTTATTTTCTTCTAACCTCATTTGACATATTAGGGGTGAACATAGTCTTTCATAGTGGGTTTTTCGTTACTGGAAACTGTCAAATGAATTGAAAAACGTTTTACTTTTGGGAGGGAAGGAGGTAGGCGGGACGGGGAGAGGTTTAGAACTCTCCTGGTCCGCCAGACCCGGTATCGCAGATTACTCGGGTGCCGGAGATCGCAGAACGATCTCCGTCCTCCATAAGTACAAGCCTGAGGGTAACAGATGAGGTCATCTGTCAGCCTAGCAGAAGCAGGCCAGGGTGGCAGCGCGACGAGCAGGCGCGCTCTTTTGGGGGCAGAAAAGGGATCATCTGCAAATTGTAGGTAGATAGTCCGAGGTACATCGGGGTTCCAGGGAATTCTTTTCTGGGGTACGCCTGGTTCCGCGGCTACTGGTACCTGAGACGGCGTGCAGTTTTTGGTCGGTTCGAATTCGGCATAACGACCAGTAGGTGGTATATGGGGGAATTGCCGCAGAGAAAAAAAAGAGGAAGAGATAGAGAGGAGTTTTGGTAAGCCCAGGTTTTTAAGTTACTAGAATACTATGGAAATAGTGTATTCAACATAACCACATAGTCAAAATTATATTTTTGGTAAGGATCTTTGAATTTAGTTGGTTGCAAATTTGATATTATTAATTAACCTAAACTTAGCATAGCTTATATTATGGACTCTATTATATATTTTTAAATTGCACACAGCAAAAGACACCCACAACTGGACTTGAGACCGCAAACTCACACATTTAAACGAATGCAGTATAGCCGCCATGTCACAAATTACGTCAAATAAATACTAAAGTTAAAATCAATTTATTGCAATTCGTACTGTATCTAGTATAAAGAAGAATTCAATTTATTTTATATATTCTATCGGCATCTATCTATGAGCAAGTAAATTGTGCGTCCCTTGTCGTGTCGGTCCCGTGTCGTGCGGGACAGATAACGATTGATTGATTATGTAGACCTCGAATGACTGACGTGAACTTCAATTGAACGGGAATGGATAAAAAAATCATATTTATAGCTGTTTTACTCATTTGAAAGAGTTTGTGGTATACACACGGTATCTAAGTATTTCGTTATTCTAGAAGTATCTAAAAGGGACTGCGAGAAACTTTCAATGTAACAAGACCTCACTATAACGATTCTAATAATGCAATACATTCTAGCAAACACATTCTAGTTTCGCAATACAGCGATTAAACAAGTACAAAGTGAAGCGAACAGTTGAAGCGAATATCAGTGAGGACAGTTATTAATTGCTAAGTAAAACTACACACGAGCAAACCATCACAATTCATGAACAATCCAAACGGTAAACGAGCAGAAAGATCAGATGCCTGCAACCCAAGAGTCACATATGCGTTACCGACCTTTGAACCAAAAATCAGGGTAATATGAAGTTTGGGCTTCGATAACCTTCACTTGGTGAAAAGCAGCCAAGAAATCGCTCAAAACCGCTCTTTTGATGGAAATAACCCAAAATACAAACTCGAGGCTCTTAATACTGCACCAAAACAAAAATAACGACGAAAATGAGAGTGGGGTTTTTTATTTCTTCACATTTTAATTTCTTAAAGTATTCCAACGGCAATAGTTGCATTGTTTAAAAGATTCAAAGGGCTGTCTTTGCTCTCGCACTCTTTCCTTCATTGACAAAGAGTGATTTAGCACAAGGTTGTGCTAATTACGTCAGAATCATAGACACAGTTATTATTATTTTTGACGGTATGGTTGTCCTAGTGGTTTAAACGGTCACTACGCAGTTCACTACTGCGCTGAGTGTTGTGGGTTTAAATCCCACATGGTACAACACTTTGTGTGAACCATAAATTCTTGTTCTGAGTCTGGGTGTTCTTTGTGTCCGTTTTTTGTATGTTTGTAAAGTTCCCCGCGACACAGGAGTTATTCCTAGAGTGGGTGTTGTCTTTTTTAATAAATTATAAAAATATTAGAAGTACCCACCTTTTGAAATAAGACATATATCGAAATAGAGTACATTTGCATTTTATTTCTGCTTGATTCGGATCTCGTGGTTATAAACTTTAGAGTTAAATTTGTTTAGAGCCTTTACCGCCGTACTATGGAATTCGCTGTGAGTGCTGTTTTTTTTATTTCTATGGTACAATATAAGAAGAGCACATACACCCCTTATATGCTCGGATAATCTAATACACCACAGTCTTCAAATATAGCTCGATTTTTGTGGCTGATGGCCATGAAACCGACGAAGTAAGTTTGAACAAGGAATTTTATTTTATGATCTCGTGTTCCTGGCCGGCCACGGTGACCAATCTCAACAGAGAGCAGCAAACTATGCAGAGGATATTAAAGTGCCTGTTCCAATCCGATGGGACGGTTATCCAACACGAGCGTGAAGAGATCAGGCGCAAGCTTTATTTGCTATCAGAGGCACGGGAGTTAAGACCCCAACTTCCAATCTCCGGACTGTTCCGGACAGCGAACCTGAGACCTCTTGATAGGCATTCGCACACGCTATTCGCTAGACCAACGAGGCAATTTATTTTGTATCACTTATATTTGCATTATTTCCGTGCCAGTTTTATCACAAATTAAATATGAAACATAAATATAAAAATCCACCCCTAAAATGTGCCTCGTGTGTTCTAAAATAACACTAGTTACAACTGTCCCAGAGATCTAGCTATGAAAGCCTATAGGTGAAAAATAGCGAAACACTTACCACCGGTTTTATGTGTCATGTGGGCCATGGAAACATTACCGCTCATTTGTCCCATATGTGCGGCAGCAGGACTCTCCTACGATATAAACTGTTACAGTAATCGATTAGAGAATCGCCTATATCGATGATTTGATCTTCTAAATTGACACTTCTGAAACCTGGTCACTCTTTAACAGAAGGCCGACATACTGTGGGTCGCCATACTAACGTGTGTGAATTCACAATGACTATGGCGACCACCACTCTTGGATTCTATTCATGCTTTCCATGAGGTACAGTAGAGTCACTTTGGTAGGTCAATAATATAAAAAAAGTTCCTGAGTAACTTTAAACATTGCGTTCCTTTTAACGCACGGTGGCACCAACAGCAAATGCTGTCACCGAATAACTTACAATTTAATTAAATCACGTATATCTGATATTAGAATCAAATAAAATAAACAATCCACTGTTATCGTAAATTTACCCCACCTGTGATGCGATAAATAACGTAATCACATTATCTAATTCATATGCACGCAACAGTGGCCATTCGATACCTCGTACTAAACTGTAGTTTATGTCATGAAACGGCAACACATTCACACACACTTCTCGGTAGTTACAGAGAAAATCTTGATTACTATTATACACTGTGACTGGTGAGATACCTTCAATACTTATGGAGAGTACTCGGTACCCGATTCTCGTTAACTCGATATAAAAAAAATAGGTGCTTATTTTTTATCGAAATGTCTCTAAAAAATAAGTCCGCGCGGTGTCCAAGTATTCCGCAGTTAAATACTGGGCTCTCGGTGTACTGTGTACGAAGTTTACTAAGAAGTTATTTAATATTTCGTTTTTATGTTATTTTATTTCATGATATATGTTCGCATACTATCACGTCCTCAAATATTGAAGGTATCTCACCAGTCAGTCTGTATATGTAATGAAACGTTATTTCAATAGTTCATTCAATGGCCGCGCTCCGCGCGTTTTTAAGTTATCTGTGGCGCATAGAGAAATTGACATGTCATTTTTAATGGTGGATAATATTTTGAATTGTTTCGTGAACATTGTTTGTTATAAAGATTTATATAGAGATAAACGAAAGGATATAGTTAAGGAATCGATATTAGTAAACTTTAAATGTCGTTTCTTTGTATTTTCAGGTAAGATAATAATATGATTGTAGTAGTTAAACAAAATGGTTGTTATATTGTGTAACGTGTCAAATAAAACAAGAACTTTGTATTTTCAGAGAAACAATTTATGGTTTATTTTGATAATCCTCGATAACATACCTTATATATACATATATATACAAAAAGATATATTTGAAAGTATATATAGTACTTACACAAAACTTGTTTATCTGTCTGTTCTTGTTGGTCTCTGTAAGGGCTTAATCTATTTTGATGGGACTCTTACTAGAAAATAGTTTATGTTATTATAACTCCTTATAATAACATAAGCTATTTTCAACTTAGTCTACTTTAATTTTACAAAAAAAAAAAACAAAAAACGGGGTTAATACTGTGGAGCGCAGCTAATAATATAATATAGTTATATAAGAGTCAGCCATTTTATTATAAGCCATTGTTTTCCTTGCATATAAACAATATACTTGTAACAAACAAGTAAAAATATCGACTTACATTCATCAAATCACAACTGTTTCTGTCAAATGTTCGGACAAACACAACATCTTGATTAGAGGCAATAGACACGCCACCTGTTCCACCACCAATATGCCTCCGCCGATCCCTCCGTTTCTTATGTTTAACGTCCACTTATCGTCAGTGTTTTGGTCCCACGTGGCGGTGGCGAGTCTATTGCCACTTATCGGGATGTTTTGTTTGCCAGAGTCTCGTCCATCGATCTGCAGGTGCACCATTTACAGGTGGCTTGGGGCCCTAAGTTCTTGGTACGAGGCCTTTGCACCAAAAGTGTAATGTATGTATGTCGAAATAATCGTACGCCTTTCAAGCATCTATAAAAATCTAAACCTCTATAAATATTGTTTGTCAGAGATATTTTTTTCTTTTTTTTATAGATTCAATAAAAACTACATCCGTATATACTGATCACAACATGTCATAGCATCGAATGTAAATTAGCCTGCGTCGATAGGAACGTTGCCTCGGGCTAATAATATATGCAATATAAGTCCTTTTGCTCACTCCCTACCAGTACTAGGCCCTATATACGTTATGTGTATACGGGTAGTGTGGCGTTTCTTTGAAGAAAATATGTAGAAATATTTTTTCCAATCTGATCGGGAATAAAATAAAATTGGTAAGTTCGACTGCTTATCATTCCGAATAAGTAGCGGTGGGATCAAACAGATGCTTATTTGTTAAGGAGTCCTTACCATTTCTATGTTGTGTCCACACACTAGCGTCTGTGGTTATTTTTTTTGCAAAAAGGTAACGTCCGCACTAAGAATAAATTCTGTGTCGCGACGGACTTTAGAAACATACAAGAAACGGACAAAAAGAACATCCAGACTCAGAACAACAATTTGTGGATCACAAAAAGTGTAGTACCGTGTGGGACTGAACCCACAACACTCAGCACAGCAGAGAGCGTCTGGCGACCGCTTAAACCGCTTTTCTTTTTTAACTTTTGGAAACCCCTCGGGCGAGAGATCTCCTCCAATAACTGCAGTGAGGAGCCCACGCTGCGCCGCCCAGGAAGAACAAACCACTATCGTGTGCCGAGCCGAGTCCTTACTGCAATCACAGTGGTGACAGGCAGGACTCAATTCCCTCCTGGCGACCGAGTGCAGATACTTCCCGAAGCAACCGTGCCCGGAAAGGATCTGTGTCAGTGACCGCTTACACCACTTTTTTTTTTTTTTTTTTAACCTATGGAAACCCCCTCGGGCCGTCACCCCACCGGGGTTTACGGCGGGGTGGTGTGTCGGAATCGGACCGACTAAAACGACACGGTATGCCACTCTGCGCCTGACATAGGAGGGATCCGGGAACAGCTGTTATTACGACATCCAGATCCCTCCTAGCGCGTCGAATCGATTTATTTGTGGTTGAAAGTGCTTATTACAGTTAGTGGTGTCATCCATGTCTTGACGAATTAAGTAAACGGAATGTCACCACATCTATACATCCCGTGAATTTCGAAAGACGAAACTCATCTGGTCAGGCATGCTTAAAACGACTATTCTAAAAAGAGGTCTAAGGCCAGCAGTTAAGTATTAAAGGTACCTTAAACTGTTCTGAGCGAGTGTACGCGAAGCGGGTGTTTTTGAATTGATGATTACGACAATATACACTAAAGTGGTCTCGTTTGTTTTCATAACATAAGACAAACGATAAACATGAAATGTTGTATATCTGGTATGTAGGATAAGAAAACGGAAATGGGGTAATTTTTTTACATGAAAAATGAAATTTACTCGAGATAATGTAAAATAACCTAACCTACACAAGCAGAGCTAAGGGAAGAAGCTGGTATTGGTAGGTCTTAATAAACATTTTGAATCAGATATTGTCCACTATTTTATTTATTTTAAATTTATTTCAGCCTAAATTCATCTTTTTCTAAAATAAAAGTAATTTAAGTTACTCCTTGTAACATAACTATCTGCCAGTGAAAAGTCTCATCGTAATCGACCCAGCAGTTTTATCGATTGAGGTTAGTACCGTATTTACTTTCAAATGTATTTAGTTAAAAGCTGTTGATTTGAAATTACAAACAGATATCAATTTTATATATTATAATATATATTTATTTATTATACGAATATTACAATATATTGAATAACATAAGTTTTTAATAAATTTAATGAGTGCTACTTGCATAATAAGTATGTAATAACTCAAGTTAAAATGCAGACTGTTCGCCCCTATTTTTTAAAAAATTAACTATTATCGAACATAATTGGTTCATTCAAAAATAACTTATCACAAAATGGTATTACATCACGTCAACAGCCATTAATAGTCCACTGCTGGACAAAGACCTCTCCTTGAAACGAAGGTTTTTGCCTACTATACCACGCTGACCAGACGGATTGGTACAAGGTTTCTTTCAAATTTACTTGCCCGAGTCGACTCTCAGGACACCCACGGGATGAATGGGGGTGGTAACACTATGTATTCTTAAACCGTCACCAAAATGGTATATAGTCATAAAATGCGCGTAATACTTTCACGTGTGTGTGTGTCTGTATGAGCATGTCACACGCAGACTGCTGCATACATCAGTCAATACAGTGATTAATGAACTCAGTAGATAGGACCGCACGCAATTGTGCACGGCGCGGCAAGGGTGGAGCATAATTGTGTAACTCCGCCATTCTCTAAGTGTGTTCCGCGGAACCCTAGGGTTCCGCGACATCCCTGTAGGGGTTCCGCAAGAATTTAGAAAAAATTCCAAACACCTCTCTCTGGTCGACCGTTCTGACGCGGCGTATCACGATTCACGAGGCGCAGCCGACCTTAGTCACCTCGTACAATTTTACTATGCCGCCACCGCGGATATCTACTTGTGAGCGCGAGTCCCTTTGATAAAAGCGCGCGAGTCCCTTTGATAAAAGCCGCCCCTGAGATTAACAATAATTGTAAACAAGCTACTTTCGGCTCTAATTTTAAAACGTAAAGTCGAAATTGTTTACACAGCATTTTTTGTATTTCTATTTTTATTTCGGCTTGTTATTTATCAAAGGCGCCGACTCGAGTATTTTTGAGAATGTTCGAGATCTGGCTAGGACTATAAAAGCGGCGATCGCGCCTCGACGCTTAGTTAGTCGACGATTAGTGTTCGGAGTGATTAGTACCTACTTGCTAGAAACAAAGTGTTTAGTGTTCTACTGCTGTATTCTGATTGTACATTTCTTCTTTGGACTAAACTCTTTTACGCAGTAACGATCGTGCGTTATTTTGACCCCACCATCCTGACATGTAACATTATTAATAAAGAAGAATGGAACGTTGGCTTACAGGCGTTAAACGTGTTGCAACAACATCTTCTAACGAAGCCGAATGTTCAAAATCAGATCGCGCGGAGTATACAGCAATTACCGATCCAGACGATTATGCAACGACGTCAAGTTCCACGGTTTCAAAGGCGAAAAAAAGGAAGTATGATGAATCATATATCAATTTCGGATTTGTTGATTCCAACGGCTCATCTCTCTGCATGTTATGTAGTAAACTGCTTCCTAATAGTTCCATGGCACCTGCCAAGTTGCGCCGGCATTTAGAAACTGTACACCCCGAGTCTAAAGACAAAAATAAAGAATTTTTTGTACGTAAAAAAGAACAGTTATTGGAAAGTCAAAAAACTATGATGCATGTAACCCAAACTATCAATGAAAAGGCCACAGAGGCATCATATTTAGTTAGCTATCGCATTGCACAAGCAGGTGAAGCGCACACTATCGCTGAGAATTTAATAAAACCATGTGTGTTAGACATAACAAAATGTATGCTCGATGAAAAATCTGCAAAGCATGTTTCTACTGTGCCGCTATCAAACGATACTGTTTCACGGCGAATTCATGATCTGGCAAGCTACGTCAAACAAGAATTAGTTACACGTCTACAAGAAACACGATTCGTCTTGCAAATAGATGAGTCTACTGATGTCGCTGGTCTGGCTATCTTGCTGGTTATCGTGAGATATCCATATGAAAGTTCTTTGGAAGAAGATATGCTTATGTGTTCACCGCTGCCCACAAAAACTACCGGAGAAGAAATTTTTAATAAAATAAATATATTTTTTGGGGAAAATAATCTCAGTTGGAACAATTGCATTGACATTTGTACAGATGGGGCCAAGGCGATGACGGGTATTACAGCAGGACTAGTGTCACGAATAAAAAATAAAGCGCCTAATTGTAGTTCCAGCCATTGTATCCTGCATAGACAAGCACTTGCGATGAAGCAAATGCCGTCAAATCTAAAATTAGTTATGGAAGAAGCGGTAAAAATAATTAATTTTATCAAAACACGACCACTACAATCCCGATTGTTCTCATTATTGTGTGAAGATTATGGCAGCAAACATAAAACACTGCTGCTCCATACAGAAGTGCGATGGCTGTCTAGGGGTAAAACTTTAACAAGGCTATTTGAACTTAGAGCCGAGTTACAAATGTTTCTTTCAGATACTGCTTTTAATTTGAAAGACCGTTTGTATGATAAAACTTGGTTGTTCCGACTGTCTTTTATGGCGGATATCTTTCAAAAACTGAACGAATTAAATGTATCATTGCAAGGTAAACAGACAACAGTGTTCCAGGCCTGTGATAAAATAACTGCCTTCAAAAGAAAATTAGATTTTTGGATTATTTGCGTTGGAAAGAGAGAAATAGAAAGCTTTACCTCACTCAATGAGTTTGTTAGCGATAACGATTCAGAAATGTTTCAAGATGATGTATTTGAGGAATTGGTCAAATATCTCACTTCGATGCGCGCATCTTTTGAGAAGTATTTTCCCGAAGAACAAAATACAAAAATGAAACTGAATTCATGGATTCATAATCCTTTTTTACCCAACTTACAAAAGCCCGAAAGTATGTCAAACGAGATATATGAATCTCTTTTAGATATGTCATCAGACACAAGTATGGAGGTACTGTTCAAAACGACGCCTCTCAACGATTTTTGGTGCAGAATTCGTGATGAATCTCCAATGCTTGCCAAAATGGCTCTGAATATTCTTCTCCCGTTCCCAACAACATATTTGTGCGAAACAGGATTCTCAACCTATGCAGCTACGAAAACAAAATACCGCAATAGACTGGACGCCGAACCTGATATGAGACTTCAACTGTCCTCTATCAAACCTGATATCAACCAATTGATGAAAAATAAAAAACAGTTTCATACCTCCCATTAGATTTTTTTTCTTTTTTAATAACTTCTATTATTATACTTGTTATGTAAGTAAGTAATAACTAACTGTTACATTGTACTTTTATTATGCTTATTAATAAAGAATACACTTTTAAAAACTATTGTTTTATTATAGGGTTCCGTCAAGTATTTCGCTTTCCAAAAGGGTTCCGTCACCAAAAAAGATTGAGAACCGCTGGTGTAACTAATCGACTGGATATATACAATATCGATATAGTAATCGAATCGGTGTTGTAATAGAGACAATCGATTTTAATTGTTGTGTAAGTGAACCGTTATTTGAATTAAATTTGTGTATAATTTTATGTAATATGTGTATTTTAATGAATTTCAAAACTGTTGTGCAACAAATAATTAATTTATAAGTACTTTAACCATGAAAATCGAAAATGATGTCACGACTGCCTCAGTGGCGCAGTAGTAGAGCAACACTGCTTTGCTTGAGGTTTGGGACTAGATGACGTTGTGTGCTAGATGTCCGAAATGGCATATTATTATATTATATTTTTCGTTTTCATTGTTTAGGGACTTGGGATTAGTGTCTATTCTCAGTTATGACAGTTCTCAGTTTCTAGGTAGTAGAGTCACGCTGGTACCAGCACGAACGGGCCGGCTCGACCGGGGCAGTACTACCCTCTCACAGAAGTCCAACCTAAAGCGCCAGCATCCGTGTTGTCGTGTTTCGTTGATGAGACCGGGGGCCCATTGATGCAGGGGTGAAAGTTATCGTGGTAACTGTGTAAGCCTTACATTGTCACGGTGACTGTCATGGCTTTTACGTCCCCAAGCGGGGTGAGCATCTCACAAGGCCGCCATAGTGTGGGTCACCATACTGCGTTATCAGCAATTGCAATGAGTGTGGTGACCACAACTCTTGGATTTAATTCCTGCTTTCCATCAGGCAGTAGTCAGAAGTAGCCAGTAAATAGACGAATTCCGGCGTAATTTGAGTGTCAAAAGTACAAAAGACTCATTAAAAAAAATTGTATTCCAACAAGACATAGACACATGTTTACGTGATTGTACACCATGTACTGTAAATTGATGTGATTAGCTAATGAAAAAGCCAGAGCAATTGATAGTTAAATCAAAGCTGTAGTCATTACCTTGTCACTCTGATATCAACGCACTCTACTGAAAATCATCTGCCCCTGCCCTTACGGCAAAATAGATTATGCACATTCAAAACTTGAAGATTTTATCCGTATTGAATGTATTTTAGGTTAGGCAGGTAGGACATCTAAGTATAAGAATTAATAAATAAAATAAAGAAAAATATGAAATCAATACTAAAACCGCTAAATAATTCGAAAGCTGAGGCAGACGAGAGCAAGGTACGACGTTTTGTTTGACTTGACATGAAACTAGACTAGACTTTAATATTAAGCATTTAAAAACTAGTTATTTTTGCAATTGTAAATGTGGCGATTGTATTTAACGGCATTTTTTATTCCTTCACACCACAAGAAATGTATGTATGACGTACTGTTAGCCGATTTCGGCTACGGTAGCCGGTCACAACGGCAATCAGCTAACAACCCACCAGAGACATTATAGTGCACAAACCCAGGTGCATTTTCTGTTCCCTCCCTCTCAAAATCAGATGAGATAGCTATCCGAGACAATCGTGGAGAGATAAGCGCAGTACCAAAAGGTTTACATGCTCTCTGAGACAGGGAAGACACCAACTTCCAAAGTCTAGGCTGTTATTTAACACTGTGTAATCAGAAATGCACTTTTTGGCTCGACCGAGGTATCGAACCCAAGGCATCTTGATCGGCAACCGCATATGCTAACCGAAACCAACGTGGCAGTCAAATAAATAGTCCTGCATTTATGTGCAACAAGCAGAAGCAAGCAGTAATACGAGGTCATTTGACCTGGTTAACGCTCAAGCTAATTTTGCTAACCGCCGTGGCATATTACCATAAACCATGGTGTGCTATTGTCCATCCATAAACCCGTTGTCGAACCTTGACCAATATTGTGGCTCAACTTGTTTACATCAAATATTTGTGAGAAGTATATTTGACCACAGCTATTAAAACTAAACTACAACGAGACTATCTTCGTATTTGAAACTGAAACTATCAGGAACCGTTGAAACTGGCATTTAATATTACAAATGCGAATCCATTGATGCAGGGTCAACAGTTATCGTGGTAAGTGTGTATCTTACACTGCCACGATGACTGTCATGGCTTTTACATCTTCAAGTGGGGTATGTAAAAGCATCTCACTAGGCCGTCATACAGTCATTTTGGCAGCAAAATAAAAAAAAAACAAGAAAAAGTAACTCTATATGTCTGTTACTCTAATACGGCTAAACTGTTGAGCCGATTTCAATGGAATTTGGCATGAACGTACTTTGATTCTTAAGGTAAGATACGGGTTACTTTTAATCGTGATAATCAACAACACGCAGGTGGTACCGCGGGCAAAAGCTAGCAATTTAATACAACCAATACATAACAATCTAACGGTAGTAGAGTAACTGTCCTTTCCTTGAATGTTCAACTAACACAAATAATTTATTAACTGATATGGGTTCATTGAACCGATAGCTGTGACGACAGCCACAAGTCGTGATATGATAAAAGTTTATATTACGTAATAATAATTTGGTATTAAAATACAGAAAGCATCACCACGTATGTAATAGTATCTATATTTGAATACATCAGTTATTCACATATGCTATCACTTTATATTTCATAGCTTAATATTTTTTATGACACATCAAAATAAAACATAAATCCAGGTGAAATGCAAAGGTGGGTTTAACCCAGGGTTGAGTATACTTCTAATAAACAGGATAGATAGTAGGTAGTAGAGCGACACTGATTTCAGAACGAACGTGCCAGCTCCGGGGAAGTATTGCCCTCTCACAGAAGACCAACCTAAAGTGACAGTATCCTTGTTGTCGTGTTTCGTTGGTGAGTGCGAAACCAGACGTCCATTGATGTAGGAGTGATAGTTATCATGGTAAGAGACTTACACGATGACTGTCATGCCTTTTACGTCCCCAAGCGAAGTGTGAAAAAGCACCTCCCTAGGCCGCCATAGTGTGTATCACCACATTGTATTGCCTGCATTCGCAATGCATACTCATTGCACAACTCTTAGATTCTATTGATGCCTTCCATCAGGCAGAGTAGAGTCACTTTGGCTGGTTCTTAAAAGAAAAAAATAAAATTACACACGCCGAACTAACTTAGTGTTTTTCTATTAAATCTAACTACTGACCCGAAGTTATAACGCACGAATTTGTCTCACTAAAGGACAAATCCATGTTTCGCCTTTCACTCCACCTGATTACCAGACTCACACCACATACGCACAACTTATAATCACGCAACATTGTTCACATCACACATTTAAATTCAAGTCACATTGTCACAATTGTTCTTACCCGAGCCCTCCCTTAATGCACGACATTATATATGGATGAGTCCTAAACGTGACTCTCGGGTTCTTAGCACCTCATATTTTCTTTTTGTCCCCATATTTGCGTATAATACATTCAACTGAAACTTGACGTGTGATGAGGAAATGACAGACAGCTAATTTTAAGTCTATGAAAATATGGTACTGGCATTCCCGAGGGCTGGCTCGTGATTATTTCATATCTTCGTGTCGGCTTTTGAGAAAGGAGTACACTCTTTACTTAAAGGTTTGAAAGACATCCTTTTTTTTACCCCCTCGGGGATAAAATTTCAAAAATTCTTTTTAGTGGGTGTTTAGTACATAAAACACTGCAAAAAATTTATTTTTGTAGCTCAACAGGTTTAGGTTCTGCGCTGATGAATTAGTAAGTCAGAGCAAGCTATTTTATACGTATAGACAAATTAGTATAACATGACGTCACAATTGACTATTAGTAATTTTACTTAGTATTTTGTAAGTAATGTGTAAGTGTTTGAGTAAATTAAAACCTACATTAAATATTTCATTTTAAGTCATCATTTTTCGGGTTGTTATTTTCTTTGAGAGGCTTGCAATGATATTTTGGCTAGCTTCTTGCCATCCGCCTGATGACAATACTGATGAATGATGATTGCATTCTGAAATGCGCAAAGCCGGGCAACGAAGACTAATACTGCACTGTTGAACAGCACTACTGGTCCCTGGTTTATTTTTTTTAAACGGGCAAACGTGCAGATTTGATTAGAGCCACCTTTTTGTTAATAACAGAGGTGGATAATAAACAGACAGGTCAACTGATAGAAAATGACTACCGCCGCTTATCGACACCTAGAAGTGAAGAGATACAAGTGTATTGCTGCTTTGAACGCCAGACATCACTCCGTCCAATCTGAAGGGAAGATATTCTCCAACTTGAATTTATTCTGGATATTTACAGAATCTAAATAAGACATAAGCTCTTACTAAAACGGAAGATAGCTCACATGTGCCGAAGCATACCTCTGCCATGGTAAATACTTTTCGTTTACATACAAAAATTTGTAATTAATTAATTAAGACCAGACGGGAAAAGGTACGACACATGGCGATAGCGATATCTGTCTCTGTGAAGTACTTACCACTTGTCAAGCTTACACTAACAAGTGGCGTTCTAAGTAATGTAATTACACCAACCACGGTTTAATTGGAGTTTATTCATGAGAATATGTAATTACATTTGTAATTCTAATAATTAGAATTGTTGCTTTATTAATATGTGGATGGTATTCTTCGCTTCGGTTTTATAATTTTATCACTCTTAATAAATACGTTTATGTATATTTTAAGATTTATTTTTTGTATATTTATTTATTTATTTACAACTTTATACACAAATATATGCATCGGTGGACTTAATGCCTAAGGTATTTTCTGCCAGTCAACCGATTGGGCGATACAGAGAAAATA
Source organism: Hypercompe scribonia (assembly GCA_949316085.1). NCBI lineage: Eukaryota > Metazoa > Arthropoda > Insecta > Lepidoptera > Erebidae > Hypercompe > Hypercompe scribonia. The sequence goes on along the minus strand of OX438980.1, from coordinate 21,219,418 downwards.
TGAGGTAGCTGCACTTAAGGATAAGAAGTAATTGACAGGATTTAGTATATACAGACTAGTTTGACCATAAACAAGCAAATATACATACATAAACACTTAAATATATAACACATACATATATAATACACATACACACAACTCATACATATCCGTGCATACATATTACGACTATAAGATATAATAATAACAGGAGATGATCTAAGACGTCGCCAATTCAACCAGTAAAAGGTTCTTGACTTTAATTTTAAACAAGTCGCAACTTTTAGCCATTCTGACTTCGAGGGGAAGCGTGTTCCAAGAAAGGATATATCACTAGCAATCGTATAACACATATTCTATATAATACCTAGGCAATGTACACAATACCTGGGGCATCCAGGCAATGTATGAAATATTATGGATAAACATACATGTTTAAAATTACACCCGTTTCCCCGTATTGGTGGACAGAGGCATATTAAACCTCCATTTTTCGCCAGTGTTTTGGTTCCACGTAATAAGTGGCGAGGCTATTGCTATGGATATTTTGTCCATTACATACTTTACTTAGGTAAATAATAAAAATACTAGGGATTGTAAGGAGTACTTACCACCAGCAATGTGTTAAATAAATAGAATTTGGTCTGTATTTATCAGTGCTTCGTAAGTACTCCACTTATAAAATGATTTGCCAGAAATGAAAAAAAACTGTTTGCTTAAAATCAACTTTATATACAGTCACATAGGTTAGGTTAGAACAGTGAAGGCGCTAGATGACGTAATAACAGCTGTTCCCGGATCCCTCCTATGTCAGGCGCAGAGTGGCACACCGTGTGGTTTTAGTCGGTCCGATTCCGACACATCACCCCGCCGTAAACCCCGGTGGGGTGACGGCCCGTGGGGGTTTCCACACGTTAAAAAAAAAAAAGAACAGTGAAGGTGATCCAACGAAGCGAGCATGTCACGTCAGAGGCCGCCAAGCACCAGATCCTAATTCTTATTGTTGATCTATTTGGATTACGAGAGATTAGTGTATTATTTTTAACCTGTCTCCGTAGATTGCACATTACCGACTGCGCATTGAGTATTATAAAGAATACCTAGGCAAAAGTATAAAATCGTCGGCTACGTTATGAGCGTGAGCCGTCAGAGAGTGGGGACCTCTGGTGTAAAGAGAATGGGGACCTCTGGTGGTGGATTAGTTGCTGTTGGTCGCAAAAATGCGATCGGGCCGCAATAAATTATGACAACCGGACTGATAGGTGAGGAAGCCTTTGTAGCCTCCCCAAGATAGGGTCTGACTAGGCGCGGCATTGATTCTGCAGGAGACCTGAAATAATATGGGCCGGGTCCCCTTCAGAGAAGGACGCCTAGGACTGACTGCCGGGGTGGTTTTTAGTGGAAACACCACATACTCCTGGCTTCTGCGTCCCCGAGGAGTCGGAGACCGAATAGATTTTCCACACCGGCAACAAAAAAAAACACGTTAACTACATGTTTTAGATATTTTTACATTATCTAAGTATTATTTAGAACGCAGCATTAACCAGATTGCCGGTAACGTATCTATATTCTTGAATTAAGAATGTACATTAAAAACGAACTCTGTGGTGTGGTTTGGGTGAGGTCTATGTCCAGCAGTGGACTAGAATAGGCTTATAATGATGATGATGACAACGACGACTAAAAATGACTTCGTTGAAACGGCGCGAAGATATCAAAAATACGGATTAAAAAGACTGTTTGACTTTTCAAGTTATAAAATATTAACTTCTGTCCGCTGCTCCACCGTAACAAGCAAAAAAGAGAAAAAAATAATCAACAGAGGAACGAATCCACGGACAATGGATAGTTAAACCATATAAATAGAATTAATTACTTAAAAAATCAGTAAGTTTCATGAAAAAGCTTGTAGGAAAACTAGACGCTCTAACATGGGTGACACGCCGACATAGTATACGTGGTATCAATACCATGCATTCTATAGTTTGTAACGACTGCATTATGAGAGCAAGCAGGTGATGGAAATTGAGTTAAGTCGTTAGAATATATGAACTAAGTGATTATTGTTGTCAAGATTATAATAGAAAAACGCAAACGGGAGTGCAGACAAGAACATAATTTATAGTATTTCTTTTATGCTTACACACAATACACCATAACAGATACAAACTTACCGCCCTCTGTCACAGAAGACGGACTTGAGTTTGGGCTCTAGTACCGTCACACATTCAGAAAGTGAAAGAATTACACTGTCGTAAGAAACACAAGGAGTGTGGGCACTCTCGCTGGGAACACGACGTGTGTGCAGCACTGCTATACAGAACACAATAGTTGTGTGACCATCACTTGCAGATCGAAAAAACGAGTGTTTTTTCAGAACTGGCTAATTATAAAAACACTTTGTGTTTTTATAACTGTGTGTTATCCCGCACCGAACGAAGGTGTGTGTTATCGTGATACTTCTCCGTACGAGTCAAGCTCTTTGTGAAGAAGCATGGCTCTGCCACGAGAGAAACATCAAAAAAAGAAGATTTTAAAACCTATATAAATAAGAATTACTTTAAATCTATCACTGTCCTTTATTTAATAATAAAAAAATGTGCATTTCTCACCAAAACTGAAATACGTTATTTATTTCACGAAGTGACTTATAAGATTTCTAGACAATACTCCGGTTGAGGGTCACCTGTGTTATAGGCCACCAGGGTCCTCGTTCCGAACCAGGCATACACACAATACAAAATCAAATGCTATGACTAAAAGACGTAATAAAAGAAACAGATTCACTTTTAATAATTGTTTTAATTAATAAAAATAACAACAACATCTCAACTAAAGAGTTAATTAACAACATTAATAGAGTATTATTTATACACATCTCTATCATTAAATCGATGTCACGTAAACCGTTAAATAAACCAATTATTCCAACCCTATTCTACTAGCAAAACACTACAAACCCACAACAATCAACAATAATGTCACCGTATACCTACGTACAAATTCACTCGACCGCAGAACCAGTCAATAGACGTCGCCCCAGGAATGTATCATAGAGTAACATCAATCATTTATGGCCAGGTATTGTACATATCGGAAAACGATCGACATTCTGTAAACGACATTCAACGTTATTAATACTAGAAATAGCGAAACAAATCTCGATTTTGAACCGATTTAAAGAAAAGAGGAAATTATTTATCACTTTTTTTCAAGTTTGTAATCTAGAATCGATAGACCAAATGATTTCTTTTTTCGGTTATTAAGATTGTAAACAAGAAGAAACAATATTTCTTATTCTTTAGTTAGAGATGGGGCAACTTACGTGTAGTTACCCGCAATAGATTCAATTGTGACGGAATCGTTAGATTTTATTTAGTTCAGTCTGACATAGTTACTTTGTCCTCGACTCCAATGGTATATGCATGTTTTGACATTGTCTTACTTGCCATATAACCTTCATTTTGCATGGCTGGTCTTATGATTTGAGGGGTCGCATCGCAGCTGGCTAGCGCGTTGGGTTATAGATTCGATCACCACAGGACAACACTTTGTGTGATCCACATCCCAACACCTAGACTCGAAACTGTATGCATTTGTGTCCGTTTAACATATATTAATAATAATAATAACTCGGGCATCTAACACACAACGCCATCTAGTCCCAAACCAAGCAGAACTTGAACTATAGATACTAAACAACTGATATAAATATGTATACATACTTTTTTTGTAAATACATACATATTATATATTAAAAAAAAACCCAAACTCCGTAACAAATATTTGCAGATTATGCAATTCAATCGCTCTTCGATTTAAATAGATCCTAAATAAACCCTAAACAATACCCTCCTGAATAAAAATGGTTAACCGGTTCAAAAATATCAGAATTCTGATATAACAAATTCTATTTTGATGTCGATCAAAAATAAAATAAGAGGTAATATTTTCCTGAAAAGAATTCTCCTAAATACTGCACACATTGATTTACCGGCAGCTGATTTAGCGAACAAAACCAATTCTGCCGTGACATTCGTATTTTCAGAAATTGGTGGAAAGAAGTCATAGTACCCTCACGATCGACGATAACGATATTACGTAAAAATGTGTTAGGGGACGTAGGGGATGACTCCCTTGCCATATAACCAATACGTTTTAGGGCTGTAACTGAAGAAGACACGAGACAGGATAAGATTTTTCTACGTAGTACGAAAAATATTATAATTTAAATAAATTGTATTTCTATTGTGACATAACAAGGCCGAAGAGTTTCTGATTTTAAAGGTATAAACATGCTCTCTGAAGGTATTTGTCGGATTTAAATAATTGCAAAAGGACGTAACCTATGTCATATTAGCTTACAACTTTTAGGGAGTTGTGAAATGTGCAATAATTAATAAATTAATTTATCTTACACAAGATATTGTGATTTGAAGCTTAGCAGTCCCTGAGCTGTGAGGATCAGACTTCTGGTAGACTTTATTTGTAAATAGTAAACACATACATATTATATATCTTTACATACTTTAAAATGAAGTTACTTTTTGTCTTTTACGTTTCCTCAATCATCATCAGCGGCCTTTAAAAGTCCACTGCTGGACGCAGGTCTTTACTTAGCAAGGAGGATTTGCCACACGCTGGCCAGACGAGTGTGTATTTTTTTCAAGTTTTCTTTCTCTAAACACGCAAGACAACATCACTGCATGATATTGTATTGCATATTTTATTCCCTGAGTCGCTTCTTACGACACCCATGCATACGGCATGGGATAAAAAGGGGGGGGTGACACTTCGTATTCTTAAGTCGTCACCACTCGGAGACTAAGTTTAGATTTTTCAGAATACACAACAGATTTTAAAGCAGCTTTCACTAATAGAATGATTCAAGAGGCAAGTTTACGTATATAATACATGCATGTTATATAAAGCGGAAAATCCAGAATTTCAAAGATCGTTTCAAAGCCGGGTCAGGTCGCAGGACAAATTAGGTACAAATACGTGTGTATTTGTAGTTAAAACAAATAATTCTACACAAAACACATTTATTTGTTTTTCTTTAAATAATCAGAGAATTAAGATACTCATTTAAAAACAAAATATAAGTTATATAATCACTTTATCGCAGACCTAGAATGAATCCACACTCTATTGCATTTATTTATAACTACAGGTCGGTAAATTTTCCCGAAGAGATTCAGAAAAATTCGACTGAATAAATTCTTAAAAGTTCTAGAACATTCTGGTATTTAGAAAGTTTTCTAGCACATTTTATTAGGTTCACAAGACTCGACTCGAGGCGTAATAGTCTTGTGTTCTTGCAAGAAATGTTCTTTAAAAATAAAACCAAGCTTCAATTACGAGAAATCTCGAGCCAGAGTAACGAGATTGCTCTTAAACCTTTAACATTAACAACGCTAATACAGTGTTTAAATGTGTTAACCTTTTATTGGCCTCCAGTGTAACTAAGTCACCTATTAATTGAATGACCGTTGGGTTGAATTTATTGCCAGAATTTGTAACGTCTATGCCTTGAATTTTGGAAGGATGTTTGTCTAATGAAGTGCTTTGTTGGCAATCCCGATTACACATCTCAAGGCTCTCAGGACGGTACAAATCTGTAGCTGAATAATAACAAGTTCGTTGCAAACGACTGCCTCAGTGGCGCAGTGGTAACGTAGGCGATTGCTGTGCTTAATTTTGTGATTGTTGTGACTAAATGGTTGTAAGATCCGCAAATGTTTGTTTCGGAGTTTGGGTGTTTTCTATGTATAATATGTATGTATTTACAAAAAAAAAATATATAAGTATTTATATCAGTTACATAGTACCGACAGTACAAGCTCTGCTTAGTTTGGGACTAGATGGCGTTGTGTCGATTGTCTGAAATATTTATTATTATTATTAAACATTTGTATGCGATTCTCCTCCCTTCTTTAAGAACGAGGGAGGATTGATGGTAAGTGATTATTGTCGCTTATGGACTCAAAAGATACGTTACCGCCGTTTGAGTACCCACCGTTTTGGGGCTGTGGAGAGTTTCGGCTGCGATAATCTCTTGTGCTTTTCGTCATCGATTTTCTGCAACATACTATTAATGATGTATTTCCAGCCAGCCAACTACGCAGGAAATATCATAGTGCATAAGTGTGTGAGTACACAGGTACACTCTCTGTTCCCTTAGTCTTGTAATCCGATAGTCCGATTCGATATGTATACATATGTACACATACATAACTTTTTGTATCTAATGGAGCAATGCTAATTTCAACATGAACGGACCGGCACGACCGAGCCAACTTAAAGTGACAGCATCCGTGCAGTTATCCTTCGTTGGTGAATGCGAGATCTATTACTAGATGAGTGACAGTCATCTTGTTAAGTGCGTGAGCCTTACACTGCCAGGATGACTGTCATGACTTTTACGTCCCCAAGCGGGGTGTGAAACCGCATCTCAGCAGGCCGCCATAGTGTACACCATATTGCATTGTCTGCATTCGCAATGAATATGCTTTCCATCGAACGGAGTGGAGTATGTATTATATAAAATATCGGCTTAGAAAATAAACTTCGTCTATAGTACAAGATCTTACATACTATTACAAAAGAATTCTATTTTAGTCCAATGCTTTTTATTCTTTAACAATCCTCACTTAACTTTTGGCACTCGAGAAATCTCTTCAAGATATTTTTCCTAAAGCGTTTTCCTTAAACCATTCAAGTCTTTTCCAAACTTTGCACAGTCATTGTCAACACAGGAAGTGCCGTCATAGTATTTATCTGTATACACGAATCACCTCTTTAAAATTCCGAGATGTTTATCTGCTCTTCAGCGTTACATTACCATATTTATTCATTTTTATTATAATTTTTTGGCTTCTCATAATTGTTAGTTCATATCAGATATCTTTGGTTTAATTGTATTCTCGCCTTTGTTGAAGAGTCTTTTAATAACTCTGTAACTATCTGTTTTTATTCCCAAAACGGTAGCGTAATGGTTGGATTTACGATCAAGGAGTTTCAAATTCGTTTCCTATCCTACACTATTAATGTGAAACCTAACATTAGCATTTAGCTGAAGTGAAAAGAATATTAGGAGAATGTCCCACGTTGCCGTCGTAATGTCAAAGAAAAAAAACTTGGAAGAAATGTTGTTAAAAAAATAATTTAAAAAAAACATTTATACTATTATATACTGACGTAAAAATATTTAATAAGCGTGTTCCTAACGTATATCATTTCGGCCAGTAAGCAAATGATTTTATTTTATCCGGTGCCCAGCGAAGTTTATAAAACTGACAACATTGTGAAAGTGAATAAAAGCCATCATTCCGCTCTCGAGAATGCATAAAGCCGTACAAATTGGACGAGTCCGCGTCGAGAAATAATGACACTAGGACGAATATGTTGCTGCCTCTGCTACTAGTCTCAAAGATTTGCCCCAATTGTCTATGACATACGATAAACACGTTCTTGGCGGGAACTAAAAAAACATGGTTGATTTATTTTATTTTCCTTCCTAGCCTTTATTATTTCCAAGATTATTTGGGGTCCAGTTATACTTGAATATCAGTTTTTTTGCAGTTCCGACTAATATCGGAGCTCCACAACCCTGAGGGTAAATTGTTGAACTAGTTGTTAGTATGAGGCCACTTGACTTCCCAATAACGATTGCTATTGATTTTTATAACCAGCTGGGACCGACGACTTAACGTTTTCTCCGAGGTACGGCTGTGAAACACTGCAAACTTCCATAGACTGTTATAAAGAATTTCTTGTAGTTGAAAAACCAACAACACTTTTAGCCCGACCTGAGAATCGAACCCTGTTGCACTCGCAGATGTTAACCAGTCGACCAACATTCGTGTCCTCAAATAAGATTATAACCTTTTCAGTTTAATATGTCACTTGAATGATTCGTATTATCGTAAGTATTTAATCCAGTCAAAGGGTGCCTAAGGTTCCCACTAAGAACTTAGGGGCCCTGTTTTTTTTTAAACGTGTGGAAACCCCCTCGGGCCGACCTCCCACCGGGGTTTACGGCGGGATGGTGTGTCGGAATCGGACCGACTAAAACCACACCATGTGACACTGCACCTGAGATAGGAGGGATCCGGGAACAGCTAAGAACTTAGGGCCCCAAGTCAACCTCACCTACAAGTGGTACATCCGCTGATCGATGGACGAGGCTCTGGCAAACAAACCATCCCGATTGACCACTCGCCACCTATTACGTGGGACTAAAACGCTGGCGAATAGTGGGTGTTTAATACCTTCTGGGGAAACAGGCGTGATTTTATATATGTGCGCATGTAAATCACGTCATGAAATGTTCTTACAAGTATAGTCTACGCGTTCTGCTGCCCGAGAGAGCAAAAAATGTAATAGTTTGCATTGTTAATTAGATAATAAATTATTTTTTATTTTTCCTTGCTGATGTTTCAAATATGTAGTATAGTTTATTTTTTTATTTTTCCGTAATTCAGAAAGCAACGAATTAGCATATTTTTGTTGTGATAATATACATCCGTGTTAAGAAACCGTACGTGGTACTGTAAATAGATAAATACCGAAAAATGTATTTAATAAACAAGGAAATTTAGGGTTAACAATTCATTTTTGTATAAAATTAGAATCCATTATAAATGTACTTCATTCAAACTTCATGTATGTATATATATACATATATATGATATATTTGGAGCCTGCAAAAGTGAATATTTGTTTCGGAGTTTGGGTGTTTTCTATGTGTAATATGTATGTATTTACAAAAAAAAAGTATATAAATATTCTATCAGTCAGTCTAGTTATGATAGTACAAGCTCTGCTTAGTTTGAAACTAGATGGCGTTGTGTGTTAAAAGTAATGATATAACTTAGAATTATAAAGGTTGTTTAAACTATCGATCTTATATGCCCAAGATTCCTTAATGAATAGTTAGCCTAACCCACTCCAGTTTAATTATCGTGGGACAGTGGTTACCAAACTGATTACCGTCGGCAGTTCGCCATAACCGGCCAATCGGTAAATGACTCCAACCTTACGGTTGCATGGAGCATAATTACAAGGTGACGTGTTAGATTCGACTGCAGTAATTACTATGTTATACAGGCATAGCTACGATACCTCTGTTAGAACTCTGCTTATATCTTATCTTATCAACAGCCTTTTACAGTCCACTGCTGGACATAGGCCTCGCCTTAGCAAGGAAGTTTTGGCCTATTACACCAAGCTGGCCAGACGAGTTGATATTTCTTTCTTTTCTCTTTTTTAAAAACAACGCGCGCACTAGGAACAAATCCTGTGTCGCGGTGGATTTTGCAAACATACAAGAAACGGACACAAATAACACCCAGACTCAGAACAACAATTTGTGGAACACACAAAGTGTTGTCCCGTGTGGGGTTTGAACCCACAACATTCAGTGCAATAGAGAGCGGCGTGGCGACCACCACTAGGCCAACTGTGCAGTCACATAGTGCATATTATAGAGTTTCTTTCAAATTTTCTTTCTCTTTGTAGTGATATTTTCCTGAATAGTTTTTTCCCTTAGTCGCCTCGTACGACACCCACGGGATGAATAGGGGTGGTAACACTATGTATAGATATATTGACCGTTTTATATACACTATATCTATATACGAGTACGATATGGTTTTAGGACCATCTTTCTGTAAGATTATCTTTCTTTTGTTACATACTTTGATTTAGTCTCACGTCTTACTTATTTTGAATATACACCTGCCATATACGGCTCAGCAAAACCCAAAGGTTTGATCGGTAGAAATGTCTATGTCATTAATGCGTTATGCAATACGTCTGCAGGCATTTTCAATAAATAAAATTAATAAATATGTTATACAGAGGTACACTTTTATATGATGCAGAGGACAAACCAATAGACCGGTTACCTGGTGGGAATCATCATCCATAGACAACTGCAAAACCAAACTCATTTGTAATAAAAATCAAAAAGGTTAAATATCTAGTCCAATGACCCTAAAATCCTGAAAATGAGGTAATTAAAAGGAGTACAATGATTTAAGGTTTTAGTGACCACTTAAATTCTAAGTTTATTATGTAAATAGACCATCAACTACAAAATTAATATCGCCAATGCGTGTGACCATATAACACATGCTAGATCAGTTACCGCAAAAAGGAAAAAGGACTTCACTGACAGACCCTGCCCTGAAAGCATAAAGGCCATTAATTCTCGCTATCTGCGAAACTTCCTTCCCATACAGGAAAATTCATGGCCCAAATCTATTCAAGTATATTATGACTTTCCACATATTTCTGTAGATATACGTCGTCACAATTTGATTTTGTTAATTTTCTGTCAACAAGTAAGTAACCTTCTTCGAATATTCACTAAAATTTATAACAAAATTAATAATCTCATACATCACACACACGGCAGTCTTATCCCAAACTAGCATCTGTACTATGTACCAAGATAGCTGATAGATATACTATTACATGTATTTCTAAATACATAGTCACCATAGATAAATTAGACCCAGACAAGTAACAAAAGATCGGTCTCACCACACATAATGTTTGGTAATGTAGCTACACTAGACATTAGTTCTCTTAGCCCAATGTGCTTTTTATCGAAGAGTTAAGGATGATTAGCACTTTAAACGATATTAAACCAAGTCTCTATTGATTAGTAAAGAGTCCGGATGGCACGTACATACTACAAATACCTGCCTATCGACTTCCAATTTGATCTCGTCTGTCTGCTTCCAAAAGCAACTTCGTAAACAGTACACAAACATGCACTTAGAAATCCTTGAACCATAAGACACGTTTATGGTAATCTGTTGGCTCAGTGCCACAGGTTAGACAACAAGTGGCTATACACACATTTGTAATGTTGCCAATGTCTTAAATTGCGAACTTTCGACCATCATTTTAACCGAGCCTCTTTCAAGAAAACGTATTTTTTTTGTTTATAATATTTCTTTTTTTTAATTATATTAAAGGAAAAACCATCTCAAAGGATGAAGGATGTATTTTTTGACATTTCACATTATATAAACGGCAATATTTCATTTGATTGTATACATTATAATAAATTAAAGCTAATAAACGGAAAAAAGTATAATTCAACCGTAATATGAAACATTTGACGGCTCTTCCCTCTCGTAATAGAAACATTAATTTAAATAGGGGTAAAAAATACGTGACGAGAGTATCATTATTACATTTTATAAAACTTTATTAGGTCAATTATTTATCACACAGTTATAGTGAGTGTGACTGCTGTGCCTGTGGTCTCTGGTTCGATTGCCTAGTCGGACCAAATGTTTGTATGACCTGCAAATATTTGTTTCAAAGTTTGGGTGTTGTCTATGTTTAACATATATGTATTTACAAAAAAAAAAGTTCATAAGTATTCTATCAGTCAGTCTAGTTATCATAGCACAAGCTCTGCTTAGTTTGAAACTAGATGACGTGTGTCAAATGTCTGAAATATTTATTATTATTAATCCTGTAAGGTTGGTACACAGAGGTTAAGTAATTTAATCAACGAAAAATATATGTTGTTTATAACACATATGTTGCACACATGCAATATATGTGTTATATAGACACACATCAACAGTTTTTGGTAATCCATTGCTCGACATAAGCCTCTTTTTAGAAAGGAAATTTATATACACCCTAGCTGACTCAGGCAACCACCTCTGCGTCTCCTATTGCCCGTAACGTGATGTTATACAAACATTAAAATATAGCTTGATCGCTATGAAAGACGACTACGAAACCGACAAAATAACTTTGAACAAGCTTGTATCATCTATATTTTCATTCTTTACGTGCCAGTTTTACACAAATGAAGTGTAAAACATGAATTTAAAAATTCACATATGCACAGATGCTGACGGGATATGGGGGTTCTCTCAGTATTTCAAGGGTCGGGGGGGCCCTTCATGCATCTGCGACCCAGCTCAGGAGGAAACCGACCTGCACATTATTTTTGAGTGTCCCCCTTAAGCGCACTAAATAGAAAATTCGCAACAGCATAAATCCATCTTTGAAGGTTGGCCACTGTAAACTTCACGCTAAGGGCAATAGGAGACGCAGACGAGGCTGCGCAGGTCATGGGTCCGGACGTCGTAATTACAGCTATTCCCGAATCCCTCTTATCTCAGAGTGACACACCGTATGGTTTTAATCATACCACCGACACACCACCCCACCGCAAACCCGGTGGGGTGACGTATAAAGGGTTAGTTACTCACAAAATAAAAGATGGACTTCTATACAACAATTTGGTTTGGTTTAATACTGTAATCTTAGATGGGTTACTGAGCAGTCTGTGATAAGAAGTTATAGTAGTAATCCCTTAGTGGTATGTCACCGTTTTTTATTGGTTCGTGTCAAACATGTCTATTACTTTTTTTATGGCAAAATAAAACGAGTATACGATACATGTTTTGATAAGTAATCTTCGTAGTAGTAGACACAGGCATTTTATTCTCAACTCTTAAGTTTTTGTTGCTTTCATCACATCAATGCCTTTAGCAGTCCACTGTTGGACATAGGCCTCTCTTTTGAAAGGAGATTTTAACCCACTATACCACGTTGGACAGGCAGATTGGTATAGGGCTGGTTTTTAAATTTGCCTTCTATTTTCAGTGATGTTTTTTTGCATAGTTTGTTGGCCCAATCCATGGGACACCCATGGGATCAATAGTGGTGGAGAGATTCTACATTCTTAATTCGTCACGTCTTAACTAATAACATAATCGCTATTGAAACATATTAGTTATTAAAACTTAGAAAATTAATGAGAACGTATGTCACCTCAAGTCCATCAGTGGACTGGTATAATTTCAGTCAAATGTGCATTGTCGACCTTTCTGTTTTCAGGATAAATAATTGTTTTGATCCAGGTGCGGTTTCCTTGACGGATCTGTTGGCCTAGTGGTTAGTGACCCTGACTTTAAAACGGAAGGTCTTCAGCTCGATTGCCACCCATCCAATCCTTGTATGATGAGCACGATTATTTGTACTATTCCTGGGTGTAATTTATCTATAAGATCTATGTAATTAGAAGTATTTGAGTATGTTAATCAGCAGTCTGGTTATCATGGTACAGACTCTGCCTAGTTTGGCATTAAGCAACCGTGTATGAGATGTGTGAGGTATTGTTATTATTAGTTATGATTTGAATATGTTATGTATTTAGCAATATACGTTTATTACCAGTCGGGTTACAACAGCATAGGCTCTGTCTAATAGAATCGGCAAATCGTAAGTTGTGTCAAGTTATTTTATAAATTAGATAATTAAGTTATAAGATTATTATTAATGAGATTATTATTTTACACACATATAACAAAGACATATTTACTTTATATAAGAAATATACTTTAGGTTGTAGTAGTAGTCGTGTAGGTTAAAATTTTGATAAACTCATAAAAAAATAGAACAAGTTTTCCTCCAACATGTTCAGTCTTTTAAAACAGAAATGAAATCAAACTGTATCTATATATATTTTCCAAATGTTTTTCCAATCTGTCCAAACCACGGACTGGATTCATTCGACCATCACTGACTGCGGTGAAATCTATTCCTCTGAGGAATGAAAAAACCTTTAATTTCGATAGAGAAACACGGCAAAATCCCCTCCAGACGTTAGCTTCTAGAGAGCTCTTAGTAAAATATATTTACTTTCTTACTCGGGTTTTAATGTAGTGTTCACTGAATTTTATCATTGGGCTCTATTGAATACTTGTCGTATTTAACGGTACCGAGTACGATAATATAACAATATACATTTTTAAATATATTTTAAGAGCCTACCAAAGTGACTCTACTCTGCCAGATGGAAAGCATAAATGGAATACGAGAGTTGTGGTCACCATACTCATTGCGAATGGAGGCAATGCAGTATATGACTCGTACAATGGTGGCTCATGGAGATGCTTTTTTACTCCGCTTGGTGACGTATAACAGTCATCATTTATGATTGTACTCTACATATTACAAGATCGCTATCGTAGTTATAATTACGCATGCCGTGTTCATTGCTTGGGGGAGAAAAATTACTATTTCCAACAAATATTTACAAAACCCACCTGTCAAATATTTTTTTATTTCCTAAAAACATCGATTCAATTCTATACTTTATATTGGATAGATTGTAGATGCACCTCTGAAAATAATGCTGGCGGTGTCCATGTCTATGTGATATAAAGGTTTCATATAATAACAATTGGGTATATGTTGCTATCATCTTCATCATTATCTCAGCTGAAAGATAGCCACTGCTGGACATAAACCTGCAGCAAGGATCACCACCAGCAACAGCCAGTTATATGATATCAATAGTTATATATCCATTTTATATCAGAAATATTTGCAATGATGTAAGAAATTCTATTAATATAGACAAACTTAAAATGGTTGCAGAACTATCAATCCTCATTTTTTAACCAATCACAACTAAATTGAATGCTGAGAAAACATAAATATTTTTCTATCTGAACAAAATGTAATCCACATGAAATGAAGTAATTCCTCTAGTATTTTATCGAATCGATAATTTTATTGCCTTATTTACATTCAGAAACCTATAAAGCTTTGTCTGGTTTCATAGCTTACTGTAAACAAAGTTTTACTAATATACATACAAATATATAAACTTAGTAACTGCATCCTGCTTCGCTTTGCTATCGAGAAATAAGGGTCAAAAGTGACACGAAAAATAGAATAAAAAACATCTTTGTAGCGTGTTTTACATCGTGTGAAAATTTCAGCGCAACTTGTCAAGGGCTTTTTAATTTTTTTAAGCGTACGCAGACCTATTTCACATATACATATACCTAGTCTTGCCATAAATATTGTAATAAAGAAAAAAGAAAATTGTTAACTGCAAATAACATTTATTACTTTTACAGTGTGTCAGTTTAATACATAAATATAAAACAATTAAAAATATAAAAAGCTTATTCGAAGTGGTCTCCATTGGCTGCAATACAGTCCTTTAAACGATGAGGCCAGTTATCAATAGAAGCACGCACTCTTTCCATGGGAAAATTCTTCACTGCCAATCGTATAGATTGTTTTAGGGACTCCAAATTATCATGGCGTTTAGAGCAAGCTGTACTCTCTAAAACTGACCACAAATCATAATCCAGCGGATTAAGATCGGGACTAGACGACGGCCAGTCTTCAGCTCTGATGAAGTCCGAAACGTTCGATTCCAACCAAGACTGCGTGGACCGAGCTTTATGACCCGGCGCCGAGTCTTGCTGGAAGGACCATACTTGGTTATTGAACATGGTGATGTTAAGGGGCTTAACTACCTTCTCAAGAATGGTATCTTGATACACTTGTGCCGATGTTTTGATACCTTTTTCACAAAAATATGGCTCAGTCACTCCTTCATAGCTAACACCCCACCAAACCATCACTGAAGTCGGATAATGTCCACGTTGCACTCTGTCGACTAATTGGGAAGCTTCCTTAGAGCTTTGAGCATAAATACGGTCATTTTGTTTGTTAAAATGTTGCTCAATTGTAAAAATTTTCTCATCCGTAAACAAAATTTTTCTGTGACCTCCCTTTGCGTACCGCTTCAGTAGTTGTTTCGATTTTACCACCCTATTCTTCTTTAAATTATCAGTTAAGAAATGGCCAGTGCGTCTCTTATAGGCTGCAAGTCCTAAGTCATCTTTTAAAATACGCGACATGGTTCTAGGTGCTATCTTCATTTCCCGAGATAAAATCTTTTGCTTTCGGACAGGATTTCTTCGAATTCTTTCCCTTACTGCTTTGACCACCTTTTTCGTACGAACACTACGTGGACGGCCAGATCTTTTTCTGTCACAAACAGAGGAGGTCTCATTGTACCTATTAATAGCCCGGTACACAAACATTTTACTAATACCAAGTGTATGGAGAGTTTTAAAAATTGCATTTGGCTCCATACCTACTTTGTGTAATGCTATCACAGCGATTCGGTTCTCTTTATCACCCCACACCATTTTAATATCGCAAAATATTTTACAATGTATTGGCGCCAAAATGAGAAAACACAATGAACAATCGTATAAAAATGACAGATTCGAAATTCAAATGTAATATTTTTTTATAATTAAGTGTAACAGTATTTATGGCCAGACTAAGTATATAGACTACCTAGTATCCACGCAACTTCGTCGACGTTTTAATAGGAATAATTTTTCCCTGTTCTTGCAACATTTTCTATTACTGCTCGTCTCCTATTAGCGGTAGCTTGATACAGTCTATAGCCTTCCACAACAATTGGGGTGTCTAAAACTAAAACGTATATTTAGGGTTCGGGTGAAGAAGCTTTTGCTGGCTGAAATGGCGAAGTCTTAGTTCACCATCTGGTATTATTATATCTTATAGTGGTAATATGTATGCACGTATGTTAGGGTGTCCCTTAAATTTCAAGTTCGATATTTTTTTACGCATAACTTCTTAAAAGTTTCGTAATAACCCTATATTGTCTAGAAAAAAATATTAGTTCGATATATAAACGATAACCCGTGCCGACTTGCTATTTAAACTTGTCGATACAAGTTGCTTAAGTACTGCCTAGTGACCTGTTACGACATGTTTTATTTGCCATTTCGTACGTGATTTTTGAGACTATTAGTGCTTCATTGTTTAGTGCGTAAACATGTCGGTGGAATTACGGAGTGATAAACAAAATATTTTTCTTATCGGATTGACTAGCTACCAAATAAATGGTGCAAAATTACCATCTAATCGACAAGTTCTCTCAGTCCTATTTTACAACATTCGTGAGGTTAAATTGACTGTTAGTGGAAGTGCAAATCTTGTGATTAGGGAGTGCATCATATATTGGGAAAAAGCAAGAATTCCAACAAGGGCATTTCCTAACTGCGTGAAGAAACTTATTGATTTATATCATGTTTGGAGAGAGGTGCAAAAAAATTGTAAGAAAACTCAGATTACGTTTAAGAGTCGTGAGAACAATTTTATAATTAATCTTGATAATTTGTTTGATATTGCACATGCTGATGCTTTTGAGAGAATGAAAATAGAGGAAGATAAATTATTTTTAATGAAACAGAGAGAGCCAGGTCGACCGGGATGCTTAGGTGGTGTAGATAAAAAATTGGCGGAAAAAGAACAAAGATCTAGACAACGACGATTGGAAGAAGAGGAAAGGATTGTAAGACAAAGAGAATCACTAGCTGTTGCATCTACTTCCACCACAAATAACTTAGACAGTGTAGAAGATTCAGACGAAGAACAGATCTTGAATTCTGAACTCAGCTTGCCGGACGTTCCCTGCCATGAACAAAGTTCAAAAAGAGGTAGAAAGAATCTTATAACACCTAAACTAGTTGCAGCTTTAGATCGATGCCAGTTAAGCATTAGAGATACCGTTTACATTCTTAATGCGGTGGTAGAAGCGCTTGGTCTGAGCAGCGATGATTTCTGTATTAACAAATCCTCGATTCAGCGAATTCGTACTGAAACTAGAAAATCAAGGGCAGAAGCAATAAAATCTAACTTCCAAAACAATGTACCCGACATAGTCACAGTCCATTGGGATGGAAAACTATTACCGGGGTTGGATGTACGGAGTTCAAAAGAAGAACGCTTGCCAGTTATAGCTTCATTTGACGATAGAGAGCAGCTTCTTGCAGTGCCGAAACTAGAAAGTTCTTCTGGAAAACATCAAGCGAAGGCTGTATCAGCAGCTCTCTTTGACTGGAACCTTTATGATCAAGTGCAAATAATGTGCTGCGACACAACAGCTTCCAATATGGGCCGTTTCAATGGAGCTTGTGCTATTTTGGAGCAAACTTTAGGAAGAGAATTGTTACTTTTCGCCTGTCGTCATCATGTTTATGAATTGGTCCTAAAAGCTGTCTTTGAAACCAAGATTAAGCAAATTACTAGTAGCCCAGATATTCCGATGTTCAAAAAGTTCCAAGAAAATTGGAAAAACATTGATTGTACTAAAATTGAACCATCTCTTAATTTCGTAAAAGCACGGGTTGCCGAGACAGACATTCAAGCGTTGTTACTATTTTATAAGGCAGAATTAGATAAAGGTTTTGTAAGAGATGATTACCGCGAATTGGTCGAACTGTGCGTAATATTTTTAGGAGGAGACACAGAGGAAAAATTAAAACTAAGGCCCCCCGGAGCTATACATCAGGCACGCTGGATGGCGAGAGCGATCTATTCTTTAAAAATATGTTTACTTCAGTCACAATGCAGAGTAACTGCGAAGGACAAAAAGGCTCTACAAGATGTTTGCTTATTGCTCGTAATATTGTATGTTAAACCTTGGCTCGAATGTACAGTGGCGACCAAAGCACCTAATCAAGATTTGCGCTTCTTGAAGATGTTAAAAGAGTATGAAAAAGTTGACGCAACAATTTCTAAAGCTTCTATAAGCAAGTTCAGCCATCAATTGTGGTATTTATGTGAAGAGACAGTCATTCTATCACTATTTGATGATGAAGTTGACAACCAAACTAAGAAGAAGATGATTGCCAACTTCAACAGGGACAAAATCTCGGATTTTAGCAAACGCTATGACCCGTCGAAGGAAGAACTGACTCAAAAGTTGTTTGGTAAGTTAAATTGACTTTTTGTTGGATTTCAATTTCAATGTCCAATACTTATTTATTTATTTTCAAAGTTGTTGTTGATTTTTATTTGTTATTTAACTTATTTTTCTTTTTTTTTAGACAAAGCACTGGATGATTTCGTATCGGAAAAGAGCAAACAATTTTTATCACGACTGCAGATCGACGACAGTTTTCTAAAGGAAGATGTATCTTCTTGGAATAACAATGCAGCTTTTCTGGAGGCTAAAAGAAGAATAAGTTATTTGAGAGTTGTAAATGATACCGCTGAAAGGGCTGTTAAATTAATGCAAGATTTTAACGGACTAATCACGACTGAAGAAGAACAAAAACAGTTCTTGCTGCGCTGTGTCCAGGAACATCTAAAATTGTATCCAGACTGTAAAAAAACTACTCTAAAAAGAAGTTGCCCTGAATGATTCTTATTTCTTTATGTTTTTAATTAAAGATTAATGTTCATCTAATTTATTATTTAATTTTATTCACTTAATTCATTGCATTTATAGTGAAATTATAGCAGACTGAAATTTTAGGACAAAACACGTTTTTTACTAAACTTTGAAGCTCGGTCGGCACTGGTTGCAATTATGCTAGATTGATAAAATTTTATATTTAAGTATCTTATAGCATTAGTAAAAATTATAGAGGGTATGCATTTCGAAATTCGAAAAAAAAATTCTTTTTGTCATATAAGGGACACCCTAACGTATGTATATGAGTTGTGTGTATGTGTATTATATATGTATGTGTTATATATTTACGTGTTTATGTAAGTATATTTACTTATTTATGGTCTATCTGGTCTATATATACTAAATCCTCTGGCAATTACTTCTTATCCTTAAGTGCACCTATCTCATATCTTCTCTGCATCACCCAATCGGTTGACTGGCAGAAAATGCCTTAGGCATTAAGTCCGCCGATGCATGTATTTGTGCATAAAGTTATAAATAAATAAAAATAAATAAAAAAATGACTATTACTATCGAGATCAGGGCGATCAAAACAAACTCTTCTACTTTATATAATTATTATGGATTAAATATTCAAATTATATGAGTCACAATGAAATTATTTAACTGTGTTATGATCAATTTAACAAATTTGTTTTTTCAAATCAACAAATCACCGTCTACTGCTGAACAAAGGTCTGCCCCAAAGAGCGCCAACTATCCCGGTCTTGGACAATCCGCATCCATCCGCTGCCAGCCAGTTTCTTTAAGTCGTCGGTCCATGCCAAACATTTAGCCAATCGCGCTCTCCACTCTAGCACACAAATAAATAAATATTTGAAATAAATACGTCCTTAAACATAACATCCGTTAAAATCCTAATTCGCCATTCTACATAAAACCAATTTTAACCTCAAATCGTTATATTATAAATGCCATATTTCCATGTAATTGATATTGTAATTTGGGTTCTTTGTTGACGAATTCTTGAATGCGGCTATAGAATTTCTTTTGGCAATATCAACGTCTACAGCCGTCACCATTAAACGTTTATCGATCCATCAGCCAATATTAGCCGTTCCAGTTCTGCACGACCGCTGCCAATCGAGTAGAAATTATACAACTAGCTCCTTGCTCAATTATTTAAATACCTTATGTATAGTATATGAGTACGTTATATGGTTAGTATGTTTAGATATACATGTATGAGGCTACTGAGTTGAGAATCT
This sequence comes from Hypercompe scribonia, assembly GCA_949316085.1. Lineage (NCBI taxonomy): Eukaryota > Metazoa > Arthropoda > Insecta > Lepidoptera > Erebidae > Hypercompe > Hypercompe scribonia. The sequence continues at coordinate 21,199,132 of OX438980.1, read as the reverse complement.
AGGTTACCTACAGTTGCTAGTAAAGCCTTTTGTAATCGTAAGGTTTAAACGTACACAAATATAAATTACTCTCGTCACCAACAATTGAGGATGAATATCTAAACCTGTTTAGCTTGCACTTCTGAGTTTTTTTTTTAATTTTATGAGCCTGCCAGTGGTTCAAGTGCATGAATGAAATCGAAGAATCACCATACTCATTGCGAGTGCAGACAATGTAGTGTGGTGACTCACACTATGGCGGCCTTGTGAGATGCTTTTTCACAACCCGCTTGGGGACGTTACGGGCATGACATAGAGGCGTCAAAAGAATAGACGTGTCACCTGATAGTAAGTGAATACCGTAGTCCATGGACACTGTCAAAAGTCACAAGTGTGTGGCCACCTTATCAGCCCCTTTACCTTAATATTCGAAAACCTAACTCCCCGTTAGGTTTCGGTAACCTCAGTCCATCGGTGCAAAGCAACAAAAGAATTGTTTAATTATATAATATCCTTATAATAATAACATCTCACATACGGCCATCTGTCCCCAAAGTAGGCAGTCTTTTTTTTATTCTGGAAAGCATGAATAGAATCCAAGAGTGGTGGTCGCCATACTTATTGCGAACGCAAAAAATGTAGGCTTGTGTACCTGTACTATGGTAACCAGACTGCTGATAGACATACGTATATCTTTCTGAATACATACATATAATAGATAAATTACATCCAGACACGGAACAAGTGATCTTCATCGCACAAAGATTTGTCCAGAGTGGCAGTCGAACCCACGACCTCTACAGTCAGGATCACTAACCACTTGACCAATAGTCCATCTTATACATTATAATTTATAAAGTATAATTCGTGATTAGAGCTATTTTTTAAGCAAGTCACGCCTGTGTTAGGATAATATACCAATATGAACATACCTAATTTTAATTATCTAACGGGCGTATTTAAATGTTCATTGTCGACAAATGCGCAATGTTACGGCAATTCGTCTTAAGTGTACAAAGTGGCGAACAAGGGTTCTGGTCACGCATCTCTTCTTTTTAAGACTTCTAGCAGTTGATTTCTGGCTATCTTCACATAAATCAAACACGAAATATTTATTAACAGAGACAGGAGCAGATCGATGTGGGACTCATGAAGGTCATCGTATCTTCTTTTAGTCTGATATCGAGCAAGTATTTAAATTCAAGCTTATGGTCTCTTTCTCTATTTAAAAAGACATCTCCTTCACAAGCTTATCTCTATATAATACTCCGATAGTTTAAAACAAAATATTTTTAGACAACATACAGCAATATCTATACCCAAAATAAGCATAACTTGTAATAGATATCCGCAGATATAATGTAGATATGTAAATACACGTATTATATGGAAGCACCTGAATAATTTCCCTGAGAAAATGTCTGTCTAGTCTTAGTTATTCGGTTAGGAGTTATGTTTACAAGGTAGTAGAGCCACGCTGATTTCAGTACGAGTGGGCCAGCTCGACCGGGGCAGTACTACCCTCCCACAGAAGACCAACCTAAAGTGCCAGCATCCGTGTTGTCGTGTTTTGTTGGCGAGTGTGAGGCCGGAAGCCCATTTATGCAGGGGTGACAGTTATCGTGGTAACTGTGTAAGCCTTACACTGTCACGATGACTGTCATGCCTTTTACGTGCCCAAGCGGGGTGTGAAAAAGCATCTCACAAAGCCGCCATAGTGTGGATCACCATACTGCATTGTCTGCATTTGCAATGAGTATGGTGACCACAACTATTGGATTCTGTTCATGCTTTCCACCAGGCAGAGTAGAGTCACTTTGGTAGGCTCTTAATATAGAAAAAAATGTAGATAAGAATAAAAAGTGCGCACACGGGCCGATGGCGATCTTAAGCATTTGTAGTACAAGATGTGTTGATTGGGGTTTGATAATTTTTGAGTAAATTTACGATATGACGTATTTTTTATTTTATAAACCTACCAAAGTGTCTCTCTCTCTCTCACCAATAGAATCCAAGGGTTGTGGTGACCACACTCGTTGTGAACGCAGATAATGCGGTATAGTGGCCCATACTTTGGTGGCCTTATGAGATAGTTTTTTACGCCCCGCTTGGGGATGTAAAAGGCAAGACAGTCATCGTGGCAGTCTGACGTTCACACACTTACTACGATAACTATCACCCACACATCAAAGGGCTTCCGGTCTCACGCTCACCAACGAAAGACGACAGCACGGATGCTATCGCTTTAGGTCGGTCTGCTGTCCTGAAATCAGCATGGCTCTACTACGTTATGGTCATATCAGCTTTAAATTGTATGTGTAACACACATACACACATGATTGTGTCATTCCCCATTTTCTACGATTTCAATTGGTTGATGATATTGTCGTGAAGAATCTTTACCAGTATCATGCACTGGTGTAAACCCTTGGCAACGTGTATGCAAGCTTTCATGATGATCACTTGAGTAATTAAAGCTAAAAAAGTAAAAGAAACAGTCGCTGTCACATCTATAATATTAGTTAGGGATTAAGATACAAAAATGAAGATTACAGAGTTTCGTACTGTTTTCTTAAGATTTTTTCTTCTTCACAATTTATATTATTTATTGCGTATCTGGAAAGTAATCTTAGAAACGACACCTACAGGTAGAAATATAGGAACATTCCGCACTTAGTCGAAAACAGTCCCTCGGGAAATAATACTTCGCATCTATTTCACTTGTAACGAAGTAATTTCCTGATGAATTACTTGTAACGCAGCCCCATTACCAAGATTAATTCAAGTTAGCTTTGAAATCAGATTCAGAGAAATGTAGAAATTTTGATTCTCATTTTGATTGACGTAATGTGAGATCGCTGATTTCGGCATTTCAAGTTTTTAATATGAAATTATTTTTATATGGTAATTTTTATAAGCGTGACGAAGAGAATAATAACTACACAACTCAAGCACTGCTATGGATTATTAAGTGACTCCACGATTGACCTAGTGGTTTAAGCGGTCGCCACGCTACACTCCACTTCACTGAGTGTTGTGGGTTCAAATCCTACATGAGATAACACTTTGTGTGATCCACAAATTGTTGTTCTGAGTCTGGGTGTTCTTTGTGTCCGTTTCTTGTATGTTTGTAAAGTCCCCCGCGACACAGGATTTATTCCTAATACGGGCGTTATTTTATATAAAAATAAAAGTTGTTTATGATGACAAAGATTGTAAAAAAAATGCCATTCGACATCCGTCTTTAATCTATGGCATTGATAACTGTTCTGACATCAAAATTAGAACGCTGACGTCAATGCCTAAGTATAATTCTTAGAAATTAAACAGGTCAGTACTGGAAATTTATGGAACACATGATTCATAATTATAATGAAAAATTTGATAATTTATATGTAACATAATTGACTATTTTAATATTTATTTACTTAGACACCATGTGCATTTGGTGGTGCGGACTTAATACGTATGTATGTGTGTGTATAGGCCGTTCGTTTGATAAATGGTGCCGGTCGCTGTACAAATTATCGCCAAACTTGAACAAATTTTGAAAGCCCTTTGGCATAAGGTTATATGGTTTAAAGACTATGGTAATCGATTCCATTGCTGATTTTAAACAAACTGTTTTCAAGTTTAACTTTAAGTACGAATAATTATGTCTTTAAAAATCGTGAGGAAGTTGATTCTTCCAATTATTTGACTAGATACTGGCTGCTTCGGTGGCGCAGCGATAAGTGAATGCGACTGCTGTGCTTGAGGTCTCGAGTTTGATGCCCGGGTCGACTAAATGTTTGTATTATCTGCAAATATTTGTTTCGAAGTTTGGGTGTTTTCTACGTATAATATGTATGTATTTACAAAAAAAAAAGTATATAAGTATTCTATCAGTCAGTCTAGTTATCATAGCACAAGCTCTGCTTAGTTTGAAACTAGATGACGTTGTGTGTCAAATGTCCGAAATATTTATTTATTTAATCTTTTTCTTTTCTTCTTTGTTTTTTTAAAAGACAACGCCCGCATTAGGAATAAATCCCGTGTCGCGGGGGACTTTACAAACATACAAGAAACGAACACAAAGAACACCCAGACTCAGAACAGCAGTTTGTGGATCACACAAAGTGTTTTTCCATGTAGGATTTGAACCCACAACATTCAGCGAAGTGGAGTGCGGTGTGCATACTGCATACATACAAAGCGTTATTATTGTGTTAAGTTATTCCATGAGATATTTGTGTATTTACCAACCTACATACACTTCAACTTGATCCCTCTGACGTAATAATGGCAAGCCATCAATACGGGTAAATTAAGGGTAAGGCAATTGAGAGTACTTTGAAAGGAAAATGGTAAGTATTATACGAGTATTACTTCTACGGATGGATTGGCAAGTGTACACCTACTGCTTAAGTCCCAAGGTCAAGGTCACAAACCCACAACAAACTACGTCGCTATACAATAAAGTAATAGATATTGAATGTATTAGGTATTTGTATGTTACTATAGACATATGGTGTCCGTGTGATGAAGGATTTTTTTGTCTATTTTAAGAGCCTGCCAAAGTAACTCTACTCTGCCTGATGGATAGCATGAATAGAGTTCAAGAGTTGTGGTCACCATACTCATTACAAATGCAGACAATGCAGTTTGATGACCCACACTATGGCAGCCTAGCGAGATGCTTTTTCACACTCCGCTTGGAGTCGTAAAAGGTATGACAGTCATCGTGATCGTATAAGGCTTACACAGTTACCACGATAACTGTCACCCCTGCATCAATAGGCCTCCGGTCTCACACTCACCAACGAAAAAAGACAACACTGGTTGGTCTTCTGTGGGAAGGTAGTACTGCCCCAGTCGAGCCGGCCCGCTCGTGCTGAAGACAGCGTGGCTCTACTACCTACCAGATTAAGAATACGACGTGCCATCACCTTTATTCATATAGTGAGTGTCGTAAGAACCGGTTAAATTGTGCAAACTGTGCAGAACAATAACACTGCAGGAGAAAAAACTTAACAAAAGCCATACACCTAACCGTCTGGTCAACGTAGTTGCCACAACCTGTCTAAAAGGCCTATGTCCAGCAGTGGAGGTGGTCAAAAGCTTTTGATGAATATATAAACTAGAAATATAACAATAAGTGTAGTATTGTTTATTACAATGCCAGTAGTTACGTCATACTACAGTGTAACAAGTGGTCAGTCAGACCTGTCCACTTGCCGACGTGTGGAAGTTGCGCAAAGATGGCCGATTTCTAATATAGAGCGGCTGGAGACGTGAGTAACCCGTTGTTTTACATTAAACATGCTTAACTATTATTGTTTACGGCTGGTGCTGGTATATTGTAACAGTTTCTTGTTACTTTTTACTCGATTGTGCTATGAGGGTATTCGTACATATAAATACGTGTGTATATTTATGTGGCACGCTCGGTAGCCTAAACATTTTGATGGGTTTTGGGTGTAGATACGTCTTAGTTGTAAGTGTCGCGTTCAGTAGAACATAGAACCTCGTCCTTTTAGAAGTCAACTAAAAATTAAAATCGTCTGTTTTGAAATTTCAAGTGGGTATACGTTTTTTGTTTTTATTTAGATAGTTAGTCTTGAAATGTAAAAATTAAGACTTGATTCTTCTTCACCAATCATCCTTTAACAGTCCACCGCTGGACATAGACCTTTCCTTAGAAAGGAGATTTTGGCCTACTATACTACGCTGGCCAGACGGATTGGTATACGGTTTGTTTCAAATTTTCCTTCTCTTTGCAGCGATGTTGTCCGGAATAGTTTCTTCCCTTAGTCAGCTCTTACGCCGGGATGAATAGGTGTGTTGGCACTCCGTATTTTTGTTCCACCACCATACGGACAATTGATCCATAAATAACTAAATATTATTGCTTTTTAAGTTTTAAGTACGGCAAAGAATTTGTTACGACAAAGATAATCCAGTTATCATTTTTAACTTTTTGTTTACTTCTAGACAAGTGTAGTTTAGTTTTCGACCCTCTCTGTTTTTTTGAGGTTTTAGTTTCTCCTCCCTTGTTCTTAATTTAAAACGTCCTAGTATTGCGTGTATGTCTTTTTTGACGAATTTAAAATGCTGATATTACGCTTTTAAAAGACGAAGTGGTCAAAACGTTAGGCAATAATTAGACATTTAGTGCAAATATGTAGTGTGGTAGAGCCACGTTAATTTCAGCACGAACAGGCCGGTTCGATGAGAGCAGTACTGCCCTCCCGCAGAAGACCAACCTAAAGCGAAAGAATCAGTGCTGCCGTGTGCTGTTCATCGGTGAGTGCGACACCGGAGGCCCATTGATGCAGGGGTGACAGTTATCGTGGTAAATATGTAAACATTACACTGCCACGGTGATTGCCATGCCTTTGACGTCTCCAAGTGGGGCGTAAATCTCACTAGGCCGCCATAGGGTGGATCACCATAATTTACTGTCGCATTCGCAATGAGTATGGTGACCAGAACTCTTGGATTCTATTCACGCTTTCTTTCAGGCAGAGTAGACATTTTAGCAGTCTCTTAAAACAGACAAAAAATTAATTAAATACTTTTTTTGTACTCTCCCTGAACTTACTGAAATAGTTAATACAGTATGGCAACCAAGCTCGTCATCAGCCGGTTCAACATGGTGATACATCTTTCCCGTATGTAAATATAGTGACTCGTTGATCTAGCGGTTACCATATGCCACTGACGATCAAGAGGTCTTGGGTTCAGTTCTCATGTCGTGTCATTAAGTTATTCTGATTATAGAAGTGTTTTATAAACAGCCCAGAGTTTGATAGTTGGCTTTTTAACCCTCGTGCATCGACGAGCACGTAATCCCGCCGTACCTGTGAAGGATCCCTCCCCTGTTCTATCGGATTGTGAGAGTATGCAAACAGAGAGTGCACCTGTGTTTGCACACACACTTGTGCATATCTCCTGCGTAGTCCCCTGGTCTCCGGATGGTGGCAATACAACTACATTACAAGCGGTATTAAACTTAAGTTTAAGATCCAAAAACAACAACAACGCCTCTACTTCCATTGAAGAAATTATAAGACAACTGTTTATTTATAGAGTAAAAAACGTGGGAAGACCATTCGTAGCTATTCTTAGGTGACTCGACGTGTATATTATCTTTAGAGGGCTTTAAGATAAAACGATTCTCGAATCTACACTGTAATTGGATCGTTAGACGTAAATTTAAAAATATCACTCATTTAAATTCGTCTACGGATACATTAAAGCATTGTAGTCGATGGTACAGTCTTAATTATCGAGATACAACATCTTGTGGAGGAACGGATGTCATGGCCCTCCGACAGAAAGGGAGTGACAGACGAGAGGACGCCTGGCGGGCCGCGACCCAACAGTTGATGTCGGGATGTCGTGTATATGCTACTCGCCATGAGAATCTCTATTTCGCGATATATGATTAGTATGTGCTCCGTAGTTCGATGTGTCTTCGCTAGATGACTCTGTAACATGTTTTTTTTTATTTATGCTGTATGTGGAAGTTGCCACAGTCTCATACAGTATGTGTGTTCGGGATGAATTTCGAAACTACTGAACCGAATTTGATCAAATTTCTTAGCTATTTGAAATTTGATCAAACTTAAAAGATATTGTTATTGATAATTACTTAAATGTTTATCATACCAAGGAAGGCTATCAATAGGAGCCGAATATTAATCACAAATGTTGCGAAAATGTGAAAAAAAGTATTGAGAGGTGTCAAGGGACACCTGGATGGAATGAAGTTCCTTTCTTTCGATTAATTAGTGAGAGAATTGTAATAATTTCTTTTATTTCTTTTTAGTTATAAAAAAACAAAAATAATCATCGCGACACTACACTGTTCAAAGCAAAATAGAAAGACGAAACGAAAATAATTGGCTTGCTTTCTATGAGAGAGAGACAGAGAAACATGCGCACGCCGCACGGCTTACTATAGCAAAAAGTGTCGTGACAACTTTTCGTCTGAATTTTTTCCGTCTAACCTCCTTCGCAACGCACGATAAGGAACTTGGTTCCAAAAATATTCGTTTTGAGAGACGCAGACGAGTAAGTAATGAATAAACTGTATTCCGTATTACATTTCACTTAATCAAATTTACTTTAAACCATTGATTGGAAAGGTATTTAAACGGAAAAGCTAACTTCCACTAGTTCTGCAATATAAGGTCGACCCTAATATAGAACGGTGTGTCCTTAAAGAGACCTCGTGCAAGGAGGAAACTACATACGAGTTGCTCCACATCTAAACGATATTTCCTCTGCCCTCTAAATTTTTAATGGCACTCCGAACGTCTGCTTAAAATATTCTATTGGTATATGACCTTGGAAATTTACCGTAAAATATCGGTATACGAAAGGGTTAGATTATAATTTTGGACGTACATGAAATGGATACAACGAACACCCAGGTGGCAGAGCAGTGGTCGTAATCAAAGTTGAGCTGTGTTGAGTAGCTATTTGCTATAATATCCTACTTATACGTTCGTTATCATTCACAAAAAACTACTAAACGGATTTGGATGAAACTTTACAGTAATATAGGTTATACATCGGAATAACTTATAGGCTACAATTTGTTATGATTTTATATAATTTTATTTTGATACATCTCAATTAAGTCGGAAAAAATCTGACCTTTGACAGTTATCTTGACGTACGCTGCCTAAACCATTGAAGTTACACAAAGATGATGTACCGTAGGTTTGCTTGTATGTTAAAAAAAATAATTAAAATAATCTGTTACGAAACTTAATGTGGCATACCAAATTACACGAAGCCATGGACAAAAGCTAGCGTTGCATAAATGTAAAAATGTAGATATAATTGTCATTATAATCAATTACTATAAACGTTTGAGTGCACGCAATTATATAACCAATAACACAAACATAGTAAATAGTATTTACATGATATATATTGAAAACATTAAGCCGTCCTTGGCCTGAATTGGCCTCATTGAGTAAACTTTACTTCTATATTCACGCCTATGTATCTTAAAAAGGGTAGTCAGAAGATATATATATTTGTAACACTTTTACTGATTTATCAACGCAGAGTGAAGCCGATAGTGAGAATACAAATTTGAAATTTTGATGTTATGAGCACCCACGGTACAGGAATTTCGCTAATTTCTAATTTTGTAACTAATGGGGTAAATAAAGGGATTAATGGTTGGACAGAAATACGTCATTTTTAAAGTTTAAGTTTAAAAGAGGAGGAAAGCCGACGGCAATGACTAGACTAGGACTTAATGTATACCAACGGTAATGTTCACGACATTAATGTATTTCATGAATGCTCGCTCAGTTCCAAGCTTGAGAGGCCTTTATCAGTTTGGAGCCGCAATTGATAGAAGACTCCTTATTTCAAAATAGAAGACGATTATACCTTCTACATACTTTTAACGGACATTTAAAAAAGAGGTGCTCAATTAGACAATATTTTGTTTTTTTTTTGTGTTTGTTAGCTCATAAGTAGGTATATTATCGTATTTCCTTGACTGACACCGCTTCCAAAAACAACAATAATTATAGATAAAAGAGTATGTCTTTTTTTTTTACTTTTAGTGCATATTTTGTTTTAAAATATTGCCCGTTTCAAGTCTTTTTTTTTTGTTATAGCGTATTCTGTTTGCTTTCATTAAACAAGGCGATTATTGGAAGAAATAACACCTCACTCCATAAAAATGATGATTTCAAATAACAAACTGGCAAATCTTAATTTTTTAATTTTCATGTCGGAGCGTCCCTCACAATTTAGAGTTATCTAAGGATACTTTAAACATCAACAAGTCCTCTCGGGCTGCATCATCATCATCAGCTTTTATTAGTCCACTGCTGGACATAAACCTCTCATTCGAAAGGAAGTTCTGATCTACTATACCACGCTGACGCAGACGAGTTGAAACAAGATTTGTTTTAAGTTTCCATGTTTTTGCAGTGATGACCTCGCAGTTTCTTCCCTTAGTCGCTTCCTACGACACCCATGTGATGAATAGGAGTGGTGACTCTGTATTTTCCAGCCGTCACCACACAGAGCTACAGAACATGCCAAAGAAACAAACAAATATGTAATAGAAAAACATCACCCTCCTTCTGGCGTCAATCGTCGTAGACCACTTACCTTCATCGTACTAAAATATTTACCATATTGCATACAAGCGCTGGTAGAATTCGGAAATGGGGAAGTGTGACGTCACCGTGACGTAATTCAATTGCTCTAGTGTCTATGGAATAGCCGTGTATAAATACCAGTACACATTCGACCCCTTGAGTGGCATTAGTTAAATGTCTCCGTGTCAAACGCTTGGAGGTTAGTCAACATAGGTATTAGACACTTTCCTATCAGTCAACAGATGTGCGTTTGTAAATCGTTTTGTGTATCTGCATTTCTGAACTTATTTAAAGTTCTAGTATTTTTAATTTTGTCCGTTAGGTTACGGATTAAGAATACATAGTGTTTCCACCCCTATTCATCCCGTTGGTGACGTAAGAGGCGACTAAGGAGTCAAGTATACAAGACAACATCATTACAAAGAGAAGGATAACTTGAAACAAACCCTATTCCAACCCGTCTGGCCAGCGTCGAATAGTAGGCCAAAACCTCCTTGCTAAGTCTTATGTCCAACAGTGGACTGTTAAAGGCTGTTGATGTTGATGATTTTTAATTTAGTCAAAGGTTTTCTATAAAACTATCAAGTCCCCGTTCTAAATATGAGTAGTTCCATCATGGTAAGTTACCTATAGCCTTAAATAGTAGCCGTCTCCCGCAGTATTACCTGTGTTTACGAGTATAACCGCTGCTCCGCTTCTAAAGGTTCTAGCCTGATATGACGTACTCTTCAATAAACACTTTTTCCAATCCAATAGGAAATAATCAAACGGATTTGATAGTTTTAGCAAACAAAGAACTAGTCAGCTTTATTACCTTCTCGAAGTTTCAGTCACAAAAAAAAAGTTGAACTTGTTAGTCTCAGATTTTCGCACGTACACAATGTATGAGAACATGAATATTCTGTACATTTCATCGTATTCTTTGCGCAAAGATTATCAAAATCGGTACAGCCAATTTTGAGTTATAAAATAAAATGTGTTACTACTCCGACTTTCATATATATAGTAACATATGGTTAGGTTAACAACATGACTGTACAGTTGGCCTAGTGGTTTAAGCGGTCGCCACGCTGTTCTCTACTGCGCTGAGTGTTGTGGGTTCAACCCCACATGGGACAACACTTCGTGTGATCAATAATTTTTTGTTCTGAGTCTGAGTGTTCTTTATGTCCATTTCTTGTATGTTTGTAAAGCCCCCGCGACACAGGATTTATTTCTAGTGTGAGCGTTGTCTTTAAAAAAAAAACAGCTTGTAACTAAATAAGTAAACCAGTGATGTCATTTGAAATTAATTCTAGAAATTATGTTTAAAAAGAGACAGAGAAGTCGCAATTTATGTGGTAACATCTGACATAACTCGACATTTGACATAACCTAACATCTCTCTCAAACATCAGTCTATTTACGGAATCACTCCCACACATTGTAAATACACAAGAGATGATGAAATAAACTAACCTTATTTATTGAGGACCTATTGGTCTAGTGTTTTATCCTACCTGCCACGCTATAGTTCCTAGGTTTGATGCCCAGTCAGGACAACTATTGTGTCATGATCACGATTATTTTAGTTTTGAAATAGATACATATTTATACGTTTTTATTTAGAAATATAGATGTCCAGTTCACAGCAATAGCCTAGCCACATATTACAAAGTTAGGACTTACATTTAAAGTTGAAAACATATGCGTTTAATACGCCTCTCTGCCCTTTGAGAATTAAAAGCGAGAAATGAATGTCTTTTTTTCCTTCGAGCCTTTTATCTTTAAATTAGGTTTACTACGATATATTACTACTATGATACGATTGAATTTCGATTTTTTACATGGACCGACTGCCAGCAGACCTCCATAACCCAAGAATGAGGCGTTATTAAAGTTTGTGAAAAGACATTTGTCAAACTTTTTTGGGATTCCGTAACGATTTCCAAAGTTGTTGGTATGGCAACCAGAATCGACAGCTTAACGTGCTCTCCGAGGCTAGTGGTCTCAACATGTAAAGAATGGTCGCCCATCATAGACTGACCCGTCTAGGTATGCTGAACTTTGCAATTTGATAACCTACGCGGTTACCACAAAGCCACATGCCTCTCCATGAATGAATGTAACCAAGATTTATTGTATCAAGGATAAGCGGCCGTCGAAAGCGTGCTATGCCGATCCCGTATAACAAAGGATTAAGATGCAATAACTATGAGTAATGTTTAAGGAAGGAAACTCAACACAATGGCAACGATGCAACGAAAAAGGGAAATTTTACAAAGAAAACAAGACAATAAATAATTGCCGTATTATGAGGATATTTTTTTCATTGTAATGTGTTTTTCATGATACGCTGGTTACCTGATGGTAATTTTCTATCACCGTCATCTCTAATTGAAGAGTCACAAACGTGTTTCTACACTGTGGTCTTCAACATAAAATTACGAGGCATTTAATTTAAACAAAAATCTATTCACGAGCAGGGTAAATGTTTATCGAGTCTTTGAACGTAGTAAGGTTTGACCTCAGTTGAATACTTACTTATTGTTGTTACTAATACATTTTTTACTTAAGTATATTTATATAATATAAATAAAAAACATAATTAGTAACTACAAAAAATGTTATTTAGTAAGTAGATATTAATTTAACAATTTAAAAGAAATCCTCTTTTGTAAAAATACTTATGTAAGTAAGAAATACAAATCAGATGTTTTTAACAAAACACGTTAAAAATAGAATAGACCCAAAGAGAATAGACTATTCAATAATTCACATTAAGTTTGTATGAGACTATGAGTCAACGGATAGCGGATTAGCCCAGTCTTCTAGGCGATGAGTTATTAATCTTTTACTCTACCTAATGGGTTATTGCGTAGTAAGTTCTTATAATAATTGCAAGAGCTTGTGATTTATTCATCTTACTTATGATATACTACTAACGCTCAGCTTATTGATTAAGATGTAACCCAGTTTATTTTTTGTTATGTCATTTGATATTGACGTTCGAAATACAAAATAACACTTAACATTTCATTTAAGAATGTTTTCGTAGAAAATGAGTAGGTTGTTTTTTAATATCGGTAGTAAATTATAAGACACTTCTTATTTTGAATCAGAAATTGTCGCAGAAAATATACCTATGTTAGAAGATTCTGTGGAATCAAAAACACATTATACAAAACTTATTCCTAACCACAATCCAAAATGAAAGCATTGCAAAGCAACGAAGTGAAAGCAATAATTTAACAATTTTCCTGTTTGACATCAACTCCTGGAGGTTTAATTCAATTTCTCTTAACTTCGAAGCTTATCCTAACTTTTCCAAATATTTTCGTGCCAGAAAATATTTTACTTCTAAAATAATAATAACCCAAATAAGCAGTCTCTTAAATAGATTAGGTATTGCGTTAACCGACGTTTGACTATTTTCGAATATACCTACCTAACAGAATGACCTACCCAAAAATTTTTTTCAATTGTTTTACCTACATAAAAAACGTAAGTGTCGATAAACACAGCTTTTGAACGGTAATGGAATAATTAGCCAAATAAATATATCGGCACTGACTATCAAAATACATTAAACGCTACGAGTAGAAAATTATTTCTAACCATAAAAAGCGAAGAGAAATTATAAGACACATGATTTGAATGTTACAATATGATTTATTATATTTCTAATTGTTTATGGGACACATTAAATTTTACACGTATTTCATATGCGTACGTAGACTGCCGTTTATAGCACGACATACACATAAGGCATGTAAACACGCTTATGGAATAAATATTGCGAAAGTCCAGTTACTGGTACCTGAGTCAATCGCTCGGACTGTAGCCAATTTTGACGTACAACACATCTAGTTTTACTCGAAACACATAGAAATAGAACCCACTTATAAGGCACCACGGAAATAGAACATGAAGTTTTAAGAAAACTTACCTTATGAAGCGTCCTTCCCCATAATCGGGTTTATAAATCCGTTCACAATAACGAAACAAAAACCATTCGAGCACTTTGCGAACACAAAAATAATAACGAAACTTAAAGCCTGTTGAACATGTGGCGGGGCCTAAATCACACACATCCTATTACGTACGTTTTAGGGAAACAATAAAAAAACTTGCACAATATTTGAACAGATGGGATATTTATTTTGGTTCACGCGCGACTCGAGATCGAGGGCGGATACGACGTACGCCGTCCTTACGGAGAATCACGGCACTGAGCTGGAACATACCTACTCTACTAGACCGTGCTTGTTTGCAACCGCGCCTTCCCTTTCTAATGAGAATTTTATGACAACGCCATCTTGTGTTCGTTCATTGAAATAATTTGTAACATAAATTAGAAGCTGTTCAAATGGTTCAACAAGATCGCCATTTAAATTGATACTCTCATTAGTTGAACAAGTTCTCTTTTTCTCCGCCTGTTCGATGCTCTTGGTGGTTAACTAAATAAACTGATCTGACATTTCTGTAACCAACACTTGAGATAATTGAAATAAACTCAACTCTTTTTTATGATTTGATGATGATAGCAAAAGGGTAGATGAATCACCTGATGTTAAGTTACCGCCGCCCATAGACTATTACTACCCAAGGGACACGAGGGCGTTATCGTCTTCAGCCCCAAAGTTCAGGGAGGAAGATTTAGGCATCTAGTAATCTCGTTCATTCGGTGACAAACATCGATTTACGTAAGACCGTGGCTTTAGGCTGCCACAGTGGTTGTTCATATAACATACGACTCTTTCACTTCATCATCAGCACCAACAATCTTCATCAGATTTTGTCTTACTAATAATATTTCCAGTTGTCCTTCTCGTTACAGTGCTCAGTGCAGTTTGTCCTACATATTTTGTTTTTTCCTCTTCCTCTTAAAATACCTTAATCTTTAAAAATACCGTTCAAAATTGAATAACGTTTAACACTAGGAGTTTAGCAGTTTCAGGCAGGCCAGGGTATGGCTCCCTTATGACAAAAATATCTATGCTTCATGCTTTTGTAAGATTTCTTAATACTTATTATAGTTAGTGCACCTTTCGTTTAAAGTTGAACGTCTCTCATCTCGCTTTCCTGCAATATCTGGGAGTGAGTTCGTGAAAATGAACGGAAGCGTGTTAGGGTACAATGGGTAAGCGTACGCTACCTTTTTTGACCAGTGAGGGAGCGCGGTGGTAGTTGTAAGTTAGATGGTACATATATGCGACTACCGTACTTGTGGAATATAGGCGTTCATGACGAATGAACTCTAAACGCGTATGCTGACGTGGATTTATTATTGGCAGAATCTCACACTATAGCGGGGCTTCAGCAATTAGCCAATAGATGATCTCATTGCAGTGAAGGAAGTCGCTTTACTTTTGCACCCTACAAAGTGTAGCAACTCTTTACACCATCATGTCTACAATGTTACTGTTAAAAATAAAGCCTGAGTTTGTTATTTAGGAGTAGTTTTAAAAGTAAACTTCCATTTGTGGAACTTATTACGATTCATAGAACAGTCAATTTAGACTGCATAAATGGCGCAGTGCTGTGTCCACACCGCTCTCTTCTGCGCTGAGTGTGTGGATTAAAATCTCACATGGGAAAACACTGTGTGATCCACAAATTGTTATTCCGAGTCTGGGTGTTGTTGGTGTCATTTTCTCGTATAAGTTTTTAAAGTCCTCCACGGTACAGGATCAATGCGGGTATTCTTTTTATAAAACAAAAGAAAGAGCCTATGGTACAATATACGAAATATAATGTTGAATAGCTTACAAATAACAAGGGTAATTCCCGTGCGACCAGGTGTCTATCGTACATAGGTAAGAAATCAAATATAACTGAGGACACATTTTTATGTCCTCGGTAATTTCGTTTTTAAAGGCGCATGCCTATTTTTAATTCATTTTGTCTCTCGCTTACCTGAGGAGGCAGGTGGACTTATTATAGTCCAGTTTTCTTCCGATTCATTACGTTGCGGGTTCCAAGACGTTCAATTTTCCCAGGGACTGCCAGTGTCATAACTCGGTGTGATCTCGAGGTACAGGAGTTACAATGGGTGGGTGAGTTACAGAGACAAAAAGAAATATCCTTATATCTTTACTAAATAAAAATAAAAACATGTTTTCCGAGTTTATTTAAAAATAATATTCCGTGATTTAACAGTTAATAATTAACCTATCATAACTTTACAGGAAAGTTGCGTCTCCGTCTGTTCTGCTACAACTTTAATCAAATTACTATTAGATATAACATTCCTAGGCTGGTAGCCAGCAGTGATCCAGGAGTCTAATACCTCCGTACTTGGTAGTATTGTCCTTAAAGTATTCCTTATATAAATATACGCCTGGGGTGAATACTTATAAATGCTCAAGGCGAAATTTTTTAAATCGTCCGTTTGACGCATCGGCATTGCCAAAACTAATCCTGTCGTGTCTTCCTTAATCTTGTCCTGCAAGGAAAGTAAAATCCTGCACTTTTTCTTACGTTTCTGATTTAATATCTTTTTCTTCATTTCTATAATTTCTTTTATTCTTTTTAGAAATCTATTTTGTCTATTATGAACTTTCATGTTGTATTTTAATTTTTCTTTCAAAGCGACCGCTTGTCTTTGTAATCGCTGGACTTCTGAGAATAGTTTGAGCAGTTCAATGTTGTCTAATTCTTTCTTAGGTACATTAAGGTCTAGTGGGGGGGTGGTGTGTTTCTCTTCGTCTTCATCTGTAGTCATGTTTTCATCATATTCTTCATTGTCCAGCGTCTCTTCATCTATATACTCCACCTGGAAATAAAACAAAAGTTTAATATTCTAGGATTTAACTAAATTTTAATAGCTTTTGGCAAATTGTGTAAAAATTTGCTATCAGAAGGGCTTTGGTTCCTTCCAACTTGCAAAGCATTGCAGTAGTACCTTTTTTGACATGATATGACATGATAATTGTGTAATAGAGTAGAGATCATATCTTGGCAAACATAGTGTAGGATGTCCATAAGCCAGGTGGAGTGTATGCAAGGTGGCTGGTAGGAGTTGGATGTGAGAAGCCGAGGATCAAACTGTGTCGTGCAATTGGAAAGGTTTATGTCCAGTAGTGGACGGACTGTGATAGGTTGATAATGATTTCAATACATTCAAGCACCTAGATTTTTTTGTTTCTAACACCCTTTAGAAATAAGAGGAAACTGATCTAAGGAAAATCTAGATAAGAAAAGAATTTTTACATTGCACTTGCTTGAGTAACACAAATTGGTACACCTGTATTTCGAAATGTTTGTATTGGGAAAGTTCGAATTCTCTAATCTAACTAATCTTAACTAATTTTCTGATCTAATCTAATTTTTTACTGATTCTTTACAAAATTGGAACTGCTTTTCTCATACTTTATTTTACATACATGACATTTATAAAAATAAAATCTACAGTTTATTAAAAATGTGTTCACATTTTCAACCAAGATTTTTTTCTTTCTCGATACACCACAAGTTCTTATATTAACAGAAAAAAATTCATATCAAAAAACTTACCTCTAAAACATGTCTAGGCAATTTAAGGGAAGGTATTGCTTTATCAATTAGAACCATTTCATCCTCCTCGTTGACCTTGAAGCAGTCTACCGAGAAGTGTTGTAAACATATATAGGAGTAGTCCGTGGGTGTCCAGTTGTTACGTCCTGTCAAGTCTGTCCATATTTGACGTAGGCTTAAATCTTCCGGAAATCTGTAACAGTATCGTTTAACATTTTTATTTTTTTTTTACAAAAATGCATGAAATATTTGTCTTCTAGACTACTAAACCACTAAGAACTACTCTCAGTATTTGAAAAAATTATATTCTTATACTAATATTTCTCATAACTGCTGATATGAGACCTAGGGTCTTAGAGCTACTGTGTTAGTTCTGATTCTCCTACCAAAGATTTGTGGTATCTCTTATCTACCTAATTAATTTACCTTCTTCCTGCCTTATGTACACTTCTGAAGAGGGTAGGCATTAGAGGAAACAGAAACCAACCAAAAACTTCTGCAATGTTACATGCACATCGGGCCGACATTGTTCTTTTTAAATTTGCCAATTTACTATTTATAATTATTTTATCCAAATAATTTTAGCTGCTCAGATGATGAGTAGCAACTACAATTCCGTGAGAGCATTCCATGTTTAATCACCAAACCCACCTAAAAAATGATTCAGGTTCTAGATTTTTAAAGTCTTCACATCCGAGCACTGCACATGTTTTAGTAATCCCTGTATCAGCATCAGGATTTTGTTTCAATTCAGGAGCTACCATGGCTGAAACAATAAAAATTTACTTATTACACAACTATTCCGAGACAAGTGTTTTATAAGCCTATAAGTAAATTGGAAAGAAACTGCATGGAAGCCAGATTAATGGGTCTTCTTGGGTCTATTCTGAAAATAAATTACTTTCTCAAGAGAGGTTGGGTTCAAACAAACATTCAATTCTTAAGGCGAGAAGCCTTAGAAGTAAGGAGATTTTGGCCTACTACACCACACTTGTGAGATAGTTTGGTTTGGGTTTTCTTTCAAGTTTTTGTTCTCTTTGCAGTGCTACTGTCTTGCAGAGTTTACTCCCTTAGTAGGCTTTTACGACACTCATGGCCTAAATTGACATTTGGTGATATGCGAGTGAGTTCTCCTTTTAAATATTTCCCAACTGGGATGTTTGCAGAGGTAATTACTTTAATATATATATATATATATATATATATATATTGATATTATTTTAATGATTTGAGTATTATATTTTTACATAGGCCCTGTCTAAGTTCAGCACTACTGAGGATGATGAGAACAAACATGATATGTTTTACCAAAAACTAGGAGTGTCAAGTTTGAATTGGTCAGTGCAATTTTCATCTTAATATTTGTAAATTTTAGGCAATAACTGTGATTATCATATTAGGAAGAGTACATACACATCTTAATTGTTTCATGTGTGCCAATTGGTTAAGCAACATTGTTTGATAATTTTATGTAACAATTGTTATTATGGACAGAAGTTATTGTTTGTAATGTTTATTTGGCTGGCATAATACTCTTTAGGCACCCTGAATTAATAAACAACCATGATATATGTCGTCCTGTCGCATAAAGCTTGTAGAGATCTGAATAATATAAATTTACAAGACATTCAAATAATACGTGTAAATTAGTGTTTACTAACAACCTCTATATTTTATTTGTACGGAAACAATAGCATACCGATTGGTGTGGATTTGACTTTCCCATCACTGTGATCTGTGGCATTCTCTTTTATTTTATATCCTTGGCTGCTAGGGTTCATCGTAAAGCTATCTGAAAGTTGTTCACAACAAATTATAAAACAATAACAAGTGGAAAACTATTCTTTTATGTTTTCTATACAACGTTAACTGTATTGCTTACCTGACGAATTGTTGCAGTCTATTATTTTAAGTGGATCTGGAATGGCCGGCAGAGAAATCCTTACCGTAATAGGTTAATTTTGTCATTTAAACTATATTATAAAGGCAGTTGTAAAAATAAACAGCAACGCGGTTGGAATAATCACAATTAACACTTTTTTACACAATTGTAATTAATTAAATATTAACACAGAGACAATAAAAACCAATTATGTTAAAATTTCTATGCACCCGTTGAAAATTTGTGGTATAGAGTGATTGAATGACATATAAACAATTTTTTATATCTATGCGGTAATCCATTTCATTCTTTGAATGATTGCTGTAACGGAAATCGGTGATAAGGTCACAAAATCGAACAACATTGTGTTAGGAAGTAGTTACCGGTTATTTCAGTCCTTATAAAATATGCATGATATGAAATATGAGATGATATAGAAAGAAATGGGAAAGCGGGAAATAAGATGAATGGTGCTCTGCACTCTTTTGTTGCCAACAAAAGGGTGTCTAAAAAGGCACATTTAGCTTTGCATAGTGCTGCGGTTCCAATCCTTATTAATGATAGAGAATTTTGGGTATGGCATAAGAGGGACGAAAGTAGAATTAATGCTGTAGTGATACGTTCACTGAGAAGTATGTGTAGTTTGAATGTTAGTGACAGAGTCAGTTATGTTGTGAAAAGCGAACCTTGTGGACTGAAAGAAGATATGATGACAAAGATGGAAAGGGCATGCTTCGATGATTTAGCCCCCTTGAGAGGATGGATAATAAAATATTCACTAGAAGAAGCAAAAAAATTGTGTGAGGGCTGTAGTAACTGGAGATCAAATTTCTCTGCTTACCTCTCTGTGACAATAGGCGTGACTCTATACAAAATGTGCAATTAAAAAGTAAACAATATAACGATAAATTCTTCTAATAATCATATTATTTAGTTGTATCTAATTGAGTAAAATTTAAAAAAAAAATAATGTGCTAATCAAAGACAAACTAGAAATGGTAATGTTATGACATGAAATGTATTCTGTGTTCATGACTTGAGTGACTGACTTATGTTACTTGTTTGTCTTGTCACTTGTATTGTACGTAATATTTGGCGAGACCTTTGTTACTATCAATTGATGTTATTGAAATTGCAATCGAAAAGATGGTCGATCCAATATTTGATTACCAGTTTAGGCTTATCCTAATTGGTGATAGTACAGTGGGCAAGAGTTCTCTTTTGAAATATTTTACTGATGGGAAGTTCGCCGAGGTAAGTACATTCGTCTTTGTTTTGATGTTATTTAAATGATTTTTGTAGTTAATTGCGTTTTATTTTTTAGCTATCAGATCCTACAGTCGGCGTAGATTTCTTTGCGAGAATCATAGAAGTACAAGATGGAACTAGAATTAAGCTGCAATTGTGGGATACAGCAGGCCAAGAGAGGTTTAGATCTATAACAAAATCGTACTATAGGAATTCAGTTGGAGCGTTACTAGTGTACGACGTGTGCAATAGATCTAGTTTTGAACATATACCTCTTTGGATGATGGAAGCAAAAAGGCATATAGAACCTCACCGGCCAGTGTTTGCTTTAGTTGGTTGTAAAATAGACTTGGTTGGTACAGATAATAAAAATGGTGCTAGAAGAGAGGTGTCATGTGAAGAGGCTCGAATGTTTGCTGAAGAAAATGGTGAGTTATCTAAATATTTACTAAATTTACTTCAACATACTTAATAGTTTAAACCTTATTAACAGAAACTTAAAGTTCTTTATATATGCCAACATTTATAGGTATAGCTTTTACTATAGTAATCAGGTTATTAATAACATTTTTGTGGATATATAATAATAGTAATAACAGTTATTTAGTCACACACTAATCAGAGTGTGTAATATGTTATAAATTACTAAATTCATGGAAATTATACATAAACTACACCTAGACATAAAACAAATCAAACAAACAAATTGTGATCACTGTCCCTCCAGAAAGATGTAGTTTTTAGCCATGTCATAGGACACTGTTTCCCATTTAGTGGTATGCATACCCCCAGGGGTACGTGAGATAGCATCAAGGGGTACGCGAGCAATCTCTTAATTAAAATATTAAATCCTTAAAATCAATATCTAATGATTATTTAATCCTTCTCTCCCGACTCCTTAAAGTTATTTGTGGTCGAGTCATTTTCTTAATGTTAAATTAAATGTCACTTTTTATATAAGTGTTCTTAGAAACCTATTTTCAATAAACAAGTAAAGTAAAATGTTTGACTTTGACTGAGGGGTACGCAAGTTCGAGATCTTTCTTGAAGTGATACATAGAAAAAACTAATCGGGAACCACTGTTATAGTAGATTCGTATGGTGACGGATTAAAAATACAGAGTATCACTACCCCTGTTTTTTCTATGGGTGTTGTAAGAACCAACTAAGGGTACAAAATATGCAAGACAACATCACTGCAAAGACAAGGAAAACTTGAAACAAACAAACCTGTCTGGCCAGCGTGGTATTGTAGGCTAAAACTACCTTGCTAAGGAGAGGCCTGTGTCCTGCTGTGTAATGTTAAAGGCTCTTGATGATGATATTGATGATGAATTGTTAGGAGAAAGGAAGTAGGAAATTACAATCAGATTCAAAATGTAATCTTCAGCTATTTAGTTGTTTAGCTTTAAACAAACGAACACTCTTAAGATAATTGGTAGAA
Organism: Hypercompe scribonia; assembly: GCA_949316085.1. Classification (NCBI taxonomy): domain Eukaryota; kingdom Metazoa; phylum Arthropoda; class Insecta; order Lepidoptera; family Erebidae; genus Hypercompe; species Hypercompe scribonia. Next base: position 21,176,958 of record OX438980.1, on the reverse strand, counting down.
TGTACTTTTGCATATTTTATGATTCTGAGGACATTAAGATTAACTAGCTTTATTTAAATAATAGCCTATATATTTCAAAACTGTTGTTAAGATATATGTAAAATCAATATAATGTCAATTTAGTTTTTCATCTTACACGCAACTGTATGTCTATACACAAGTGTGCAACATCTTAAAATGACGAGGTTTACACAAGACATATTTTACTGATTATACAAGACGCAATAATATGTATTGAGACAATCTTTTATGTTAAAGATATCAAGCGTGTCAACCATTTGATGAACGATGCTGTCATTGATTAAAGACTCCCTCACACAGGTGCGTTATTACCGGTCGATAATATCAGATACGTTACCGCAGGACAGAGGAACGCAAGCGTCCTACTTCTATTGCATCGTTATTATCAAAGCAGTGTGTAGCTTCGTAGCTGTCCTATTTTTTTATTAGTTGCTTTTGGTAGTCATACTCATTGTAAATGCAGACAATGCGCTATGGTGATCCACGCCATGGCGCCCTAGTGAGATGTTTCTTCACGCGCTGCTTGAGAACATAAAAGGCATGACAGTCATTGTGGCATTGTAATACTCACACACTTACTACGACAACTGTCAGCCCTGCATCAATGGGCCTCCAGTCTCGCACTCACTAATGAAATGCGACAGCACGGATGCTGTCGCTTTAGGTTTCTCTTCTGTGAAAGGGTAGTATTGCCCCGGTCGAGCCGGCTCGTTCGTGCTGAAATCATCGTGGCTCTACTATCTTGAAATGCATAATGTAGTAAAAACAGACATCGTAATAGCGCATTCGGTATTATCGTCCGACAGTAACGCGCCTGTGTGGGAGAGCCTTTATTATATCGTAGTAGATCTGACATAGTATTCAATAATGACATTTCAAGTATAAACTTAACTGTGCCGCGGAGAACACGGTCCCCCGTTGGGATACGAACACTTTTGGTAATCGTTACGGATAGTTGGAACCCTAAAAAATACGATAACAATTTTTCTACAGAACTTCGAACCTAGTTTTCGGAATGTTGAGGTCTGGTAGCAATCACTCCATATAAAAAAATTGAAGTTCAGCTGTACCGCGAGAGACTTAAGCTGACCTCAACCTAGATTGCAAAAGGCTTGGAGAAAGATATAAGTCGTTTTTTGGTAAACATATTCCTTGAACATCGTCCGAAATCGTTGACTAGGTATTTAGACAAAACGAAATGATAAGAATGCTTAGTCTTGAAAAAAAAAAAGCTTTGGCTGTGGTAAATAGTAATAAGCCTTTATTTCTGTTTGTTTGTTCTATATTCTTAATAATAAGATTATAACTTAAATTAAAATATCTTAACTCAAAGTACTACAAGGTTTAATTGTTACAATCGGTAACGGGTTTGGATTTCTAGTTAACAGTTTGTCTTGCGACACAGGCCTCCTCTAAAAATGGCCACCTTAATCTATCCCTGGCAAATCAGTATCAGTCTGTGGTAAACTATCCCCCAGGTTAACAATTATATACAAAGGTACTAATCCCTCCAGCACATCCACTACTGTAACTCCTACACACCATTTTTTTAACGTGTGGAAGCCCCCACGGGCTGTTACTTCCCCGCGGTTTGCGGCGGGATGATGTGTCGGAATCCTACCGACTAAAACCACACGGTGTGCCACTCTGCGCCTCAAATAGGAGGGATCCGGGAATAGCTACTATTACGACATCCAGATCCCTTTTAGCGCCTGCCCACTAACGCGAGCACCATCTGCGAGTAACTCCTATACACCAAGATCAACCTCAGTGACCAACGAACACCGAGTTTTGACGCTCAGAAGGCCCCAAGACATGTTAAACCGTCTTGAAACCCGCAACGGTTATAATCAAATAGAGCAAGAGCCCGTGAGTGCCAGACCTTCGTCATTTTATAAAAGCTGAAAGTTCTTCTATGTGTGTCCCTAGTACAGGTAAGAATGATCCCCAAACATGAAGCTGAGGCAGCGGTGGCTTTGGCAGATAACAGGCAACAAAGGTATGTAAAATTCCATCTCAAATTCGTCATAATATAAAACTTGATTTTTTTATATTTGATTCATAATAATATCAAAACTCGCGTTGCTCATTGCCAGACAGTTAGTATGGTTCCAACCCTCTGCCGGACACCCCTAAACTATTATAATTTATAATTATACTTACGTTATATTATAAAACCTAAATTTAATATATAATTTTTTGGGAGCCTATTAAACTATGTTTATATAGTAGCCGGACAGTTTCGAAGGTTCTATCATCTTGCCAGACGCATTCAAAGTGAGCAATAATCGGGAGAGCAAGGAGCGAATACAGTAACTAAACGTTATATTATAAAACCTAAATTTTATATATAATTTTTTGGGAGCCTATTAAACTATGTTTATATAGTAGCCGGACAGTTTCGAAGGTTCTATCATCTTGCCAGACGCATTCAAAGTGAGCAATAATCGGGAGAGCAAGGAGCGAATACAGTAACTAAACGTTATATTATAAAACCTAAGTTTCATATATAATTTTTTGGGAGCCTATTAAACTATGTTTACATAGTAGCCGGACAGTTTCGAAGGTTCTATCATCTTGCCAGACGCATTCAAAGTGAGCAGTAATCGGGAGAGCAAGGAGCGAATACAGTAACTAAACGTTATATTATAAAACCTAAATTTTATATATAATTTTTTGGGAGCCTATTAAACTATGTTTATATAGTAGCCGGACAGTTTCGAAGGTTCTCTCATCTTGCCAGACGCATTCAAAGTGAGCAATAATCGGGAGAGCAAGGAGCGAATACAGTAACTGAACGTTATATTATAAAACCTAAGTTTTTTTATATAATTTTTTGGGAGCCTATTAAACTATGTTTATATAGTAGCCGGACAGTTTCGAAGGTTCTATCATCTTGCCAGACGCATTCAAAGTGAGCAGTAATCAGGAGAGCAAGGAGCGTATACAGTAACTAGTGCGAATGAAACAGAGCGCTTAGCCTATTGCGGGATTTCACTGCGCACCCATTGTTATTAATTTCAAATTTTGCAGTTTATTTTTTTCTTAATCCAGAAATTTCATTAATTAATTTTTACAATTTCAATAACAAATATTTAAAATAATACTGAGTAAAATTTTTCTCATACAATGTCAATCATGTCGAAAATCTAATAATTTAATTGATATTATTTTTCATTTTTAAGAAGTTTATTATTGTCAATGCTATTAAAATTATAAAGCCAATGAAACAAAGTAAATCAAATATTAGTGTTTATTATACCAAAGGACACATTTTTTTAAGATAAGAAATTTACAGAGAAATTAATTTATTTTAATTAAATCTAAATATTTTCATTATTTTCATCGTTATCGCGCGCTCACTAAATCGGTCCACACGTTAGCAGTTTAAACGTCGTAAGTGCTGCGAGTACAATTTGGACCGCCTTTGAATGCGTCTGGCAAGATGATAGAACCTTCGAAACTGTCCGGCTACTATGTAAACATAGTTTAATAGGCTCCCAAAAAATTATATATGAAACTTAGGTTTTATAATATAACGTTTAGTTACTGTATTCGTTCCTTGCTCTCCCGATTACTGCTCACTTTGAATGCGTCTGGCAAGATGATAGAACCTTCGAAACTGTCCGGCTACTATGTAAACATAGTTTAATAGGCTCCCAAAAAATTATATATGAAACTTAGGTTTTATAATATAACGTTTAGTTACTGTATTCGCTCCTTGCTCTCCCGATTATTGCTCACTTTGAATGCGTCTGGCAAGATGATAGAACCTTTGAAACTGTCCGGCTACTATATAAACATAGTTTAATAGGCTCCCAAAAAATTATATATTAAATTTAGGTTTTATAATATAACGTAAGTATAATTATAAATTATAATAGTTTAAGGGTGTCCGGCAGAGGGTTGGAACCATACTAACTGTCTGGCAATGAGCAACGCGAGTTTTGATATTATTATGAATCAAATATAAAAAAATCAAGTTTTATATTATGACGAATTTGAGATGGAATTTTACATACCTTTGTTGCCTGTTATCTGCCAAAGCCACCGCTGCCTCAGCTTCATGTTTGGGGATCATTCTTACCTGTACTAGGGACACACATAGAAGAACTTTCAGCTTTTATAAAATGACGAAGGTCTGGCACTCACGGGCTCTTGGACCAAAAAGTAACTTCAAGCAGTTGGAAATACAGGCTGACTGGTGAGATACCTTCAATACTTATGGAGAGTACTCGGTACTCGATTCTCGTTAACTTGATATAAAAAAAAATAGGTGCTTATTTTTTATCGAAATGTCTCTAAAAATAAGTGAAATTTGGATATTATACTCCCTAAGCTCGCCGCTCGCCGCCGCCGGTATCGATGTAGGTAGGCAACAGCTGTACAGTGTAGGTATCTATGTATTTTGTGTTGATTGCGCGCTCCGCGACACGTGCGGCCGCGCGGTGTCCAAGTATTCCGCAGTTAAATACTGGACTCTCGGTGTACTGTGTACGAAGTTTACTAAGAAGTTATTTAATATTTCGTTTTCATGTTATTTTATTTCATGATATATGTTCGCATACTATCACGTCCTCAAATATTGAAGGTATCTCACCAGTCAGCCTGTATAACAAACCCATTTAACCCAAATAATAATATTCAAGCATTACAATGTCAGTGGCGCTTACATAGTAAACATGTTGCTACTCCCACTGACGACTTCGATGCGTAAAACAGCGTACGCAAATAATAAGAACACAAACATCTAAAATACTCGCCCACGCAAGTTTCTGACGGCGCCAAACATTTCTCAAACACGTGGGACGACCGTTTTCCCCCCACCCATTCAGCCATGATTATTTGGCGCCATTGATATGTAACATAGCTAGCGTTATGTTAAAGTTATATTGATTTTTATGAGAGCTGATAAAATTGTGCCAACACTCTTATCAAGTGCTTTTTTATGTGTCCAGATCTACTGACCAATATTTTTACATAATTCGCTCTTAAAAATGACCTAATTCGTAGTTTAATACGTGTATCGAGAGAGAAAGTTTTCAAGAAAATGTTTAGCGTGATGCTTAACCCCCAAAGCTGGGCAATTAAAGCTCTGAAAACTTACTCAGTATACACCAATGATTGAATGCTGTGTAAAAAAGATCGTCTAGATGGCAGGAGATCGATTTAAAACATCATAGATGTCCTATCTAAAAGGCAGGTAGAGGGCTAAAAGTAACCACCCTACATGCTTTGTAATTTTACACATACAACCCCCCTCCCCTACTTCCAATCCTCCAAATCCAACAGGAAGAAGATCAAGAAGTTAAAATTGACAACAAAATTAACAAAAGTATCACACACATCACGTTTGTATTGCCTCTTGATCTAGAGGTTAATAATATCCAGTAACAGAAATGTGTCATTTGTATATGTTTTTCGTACCCTTGGAAACCTGTTTGCAAAATTAATTTATCGATTGACCCATTACAATGTATTAAATAAACAAACGAACTCGCATATAAACCGATAACATTGGTTAAAATACTGTTAGTTTCAAAACACTTTCATTAAGATGCTCAGGCGCTGAGTCGCCGTGACCTTGACTCGTGACTTATAAGTTAAGATAAGATTGCAGAATGGCACAATCCTTCCTCCTACGCTGTGTGTTGTGACTTCGATCCTCACATTGGAAAAGACTTTGTGTCATCCTCAAATTATTGTTCTGTATCTGGACTTTCTTTGCGTCCTTTTCCTGTTTGTGTAGTCTCCCGCGATTCAATATACATTCCTAGTGCGATAGTTGTCTTTTAAAACAAGACAAATCTCCACTTACTACGGGTCCTAACACACCTCTTTTGCTTCATCTCCAGTCATCAGTCGCTGCTCGTCAGTTTCTGGTGCTTTTCACACAACCCTTCAGAACATCACCAAGTTGGTCAGTAAATATGGTGAACGACATCTTTCGCCATGTCTACATATATTCGCTCTATGAATTCCTTTCATGAATCTTCTAGCACCCATCCTTTACGTGGCCAAACAGCGAAGCATGACTTTGTTTAAAAAAAAACAGAAATATCTAGCAAACCAATTAATACAAAAAAGTATATATTACTAGGAAGTAAAACGACATTTTTCTACTCATGTTAACGCCCCCGACGGGACTCGGCTGATGACTTAAGTATCTATCTGATGCGTGAAGTCACATCCGGTGTCTACTAGAGATTAAATTTCGACTGTTTTGAGTATCTTTTATTTCATTTAACCATAATAACTTGAACTTTCATCGCATCTCGACGTCGTACTACTACAGGTCAAATTATGTACTCGACATTCATAGTTTTATGTAGCGGTCGTAATTTATAAGCTAATTAGTATATCACGTCATCATTTCAACAGTTTAAAAGTCCACTGTTGTACGAGTATTTTTTTTTCTATCTTGAGAGCCTGCCAAAGTGACTCTACTCTACCTGATGGAAAGCATAAATAGAATCCAAGAGTTGTGGTCACCAACAACACTATGGCGGCCTGGTGAGATGCTTTTTCACACACCCAGCTTGGGAACGTAAAAGGCATGACAGTCATTGTGACAGTGTAAGGCTTGCACAGTTACCACGATAACTGTCACCCCTGCATCGATGGGCCTCCGGTCTTACACTCACCAACGAAACACGACAACACGGATGCTGGCACTTTAGGTTGGTCTTCTGTGGAAGGGTACTACTGCCCCGGTCGAGCCGGCACGCTCATGCTGAAATCAGCGTGGCTCTACTACCTAGAAAAGTACATAAGCCTCTCCTTCGAAAAGAGGTTTTGACCTCTATATCACGCTGGCCAGGCAAGTATACGTATGTAAATATGTTTCAAGTTTTCTTTTGGTAGTGATGTCGCCCTGCGTTAGTTTGCTCCCTTGTCGCCTCATACGACACCCATAGGATGAGTCGAGGTGGTGACACTGTATTCTTAGTTCATCACCACACGGATAGCATAACATTGCTTAAAATTTTAGCTTTCTGCATTTTTATAAATAAACGTGTGTTTAAAAAGGGTTACAAATAATATGCAAATACGAGTATACTGCCTTATTTGCATTTCTTAATTCACCCGTTTCACATATCTAACCTCCGTTATCTGTCCTCTAATCACGTGAGAAAACTGCACTCAGAAAATAATCTGCTTCTCTCATGTCCCTCTAACAACTCGGATCTCGTGAACTCGTCGTTCTTTGTTCAGACAGTACTACTCTGGAATGCGCTCCCACTCGAAATCAGGGCGTCCACAAACCGTTTTACGTTCAAAAAGAAAGTACATAATCTCCTTCTTAACGAGATTGCAGAATCATCTAATCGATAGCCGGCTCAGCTTATATTTAAGTTGTTATTGTGTACGAATATAATCTAAATTTGTGTGTATTGATGTGTATGTATGTAAATGTTTATTCATATATTTTCATTGTTAATATAACCTCTGTGCACCTCCCTTGCAATATTTCTACACTACCCTAAGGTTGACTGGAAGACAATGCCTTGACTTGCCGATGTACAAAGTGCATAAAGTGTAAATAAATATAGATAAGTTTAAGTAGGTCGTTTCTCAAAGCCAAATTCTGTTTTATTTTATCGTATTTATGTCAATCGGAAGTAACTGTTATACATTGTCCTTTAGTCCAGTAGGTACTTTATTATGTACACGATACAATCACTTACGGACCGGATCTTGCGACTTAACACTGCGTAAAACATCCGTACTGACCAAAGTCAATATTTAAATAAGCCTAATTATCATTAATACACTCATTAATGAATCTGGGTCACAAAAGATACGAATTCAAGTGCAAAGTGTTAACATACTCCAATAAATCAGCATTATTAGTTTCCGTTGTGGGTAGATAGTTCTATTTTTATTGACGGCACGAACGGCGTAGTGGTCACCTCAACACTTTTTAAGCCCACGAATGTTTGTGTTCGATCTCCACATGACACAACCCTTTGTGTTTTCCACATATTGTTGTTTGGAGTCTGGTGTTCTTTGTGTCCGTTTTTTGTGTTTGTAAAGTCCTCCACGACACCCGATATATTCCTAACGTGGGGGTTACTTTTTTTTAATTGTTAAAAAATATATTCCATGTTTTTACCGAGAGTAATTAATACACATAATGATTAATAATTACGAAAATATATGCAGCTCAGAATAATCTCTTCCATGATTTTAAATTACCACCAGTATATTACCATACCAGTAACATAAGTTCTACTATCAGATGAAGCGACAATTATATTATAATAATTAAATTTTACCTAAATACGATTTGATTTTATTAACGTATTGCCATGCATTGAACAAAACCCAAATCAAAATGGACATGCGCATGTAAAATGTATTGTATACAAAACAGTCGTGAACATGCTGAGAGTTGATTTGAGATAGACTTGATATCTAGGTCAATTTCAACAGACGTCGCAATAAAATAACACACTTTGTGAACTGATAAGTTTATTTTGAGACGAAACTCCAGCTGATTTTCTCTATGTAGTAACTAGTATAGTATAAAAGTTTAACCTAGGATAGCATAGTTTTCGCTAGGAGGGATCTGGATGTCGTAATAACAGCGGTTCCCGGATCCCTCCTATGTCAGGCGCAGAGTGGCACACCGTGTGGTTTTAGTCGGTCCGATTCCGACACATCACCCCGTCTTAAACCCCGGTGGCGTGACGGCCCGAGAGGGTTGCCACACGTTAAAAAAAAGGTAGCATAGTTTCCAAGTATAGCTGAAGAGTCAGTCGATTAAATTAGAGCTGTGTGATTTTCACTAGGATAGGGCCTAGTTGTCACGTGGTAGGAAGGACCCGGCTTCCCAGATTAGAGTGCGTGAAGTCGAGCGAGGGCAGGTTTTTATTGCGTTTGTCAGTGTGATTACTATAGTTTGGAATCAGACGGCCATGTGAGAGATGTATACTATTATTACCACTAATTCACATTGGAAATGTTTTAAAACGTTAAATATTTCTTTTAAGGTTTACATCACGTTGAAACCTCAGCAAAAACAGGTCTGAATGTTGAAGAAGCGTTCGTTCTAGTCGCACAGGAAGTGTACAATCGCATACAGACAGGCGAGTATAAGGTAGAAAACGGATGGGACGGGATCAAGACCGGATTCAACCGGCCCAATGGAATGGATTTCAATCTCCTCGAAGCTGAAACAGTGCAGTCCACTTGCTGTTGAGTATAAGTGTATATAACAACATGACTCACAAGTTTAGTTATATAAAATGTGTAAGCATAATTTTATACATACTTATATAATGAGGTAGATATATTGTGGCGTTTGCTGTAGGTTTTATACAGGTTGGGTTGTAAATGTTTTAGGGACGTGGATTCATTCGGCGAAGTTTTTTTTAGAACACAGGTCTGCAGCAAAAAGGTTGACCAGTTGATATTCGATCTCATTTATAAAATGATTTTATTCTATTCGAAATACACACCTAAACTTACTATTAAATTAAAAATGATTAGCAATAAACGTAAGTTAACACGATTAATAGATATTAAATATTTTGGAATTGTGGTTTGTACTGGCCGTGGTTACAGACCGAGTCTAATCTGTCTAAGACTGGTTTTCAAAGGTATGTAATATCTATTAATCTCGTTAGTTTGCTATACTTATATATCATAGAACACAAAAGTAAAAAAAAAACGAAAATATTAATCTCACAATTTCCGATTCATAACTATTTAATTGAACAGATTTTTTAGAGCTTTGCTTGAAAGACGCAAACAAATTCGTCTTTATTAAATTAAAAAAAACAATATTTAATTTTACATTTATTTATTAATACAAAATCTTCGTGTAGCACAAAAAAAAGGGTAGCTGTACGCGTAATTACTGAAACGCGCTAAGTAAAGTGCAGACTAAAATTTATAATTATCTGTTTCTAGTCAAATCATGTACATCTGTCAAACCATGTTAGACCTTAAACAGTTGATGTCATTGCCTATTTAAAAACATAAACCACGTCTCTATTACTATTTATATCCATACCTGTATGTTAAGTCATTTATGGTTTTACTCATAAACATTATTTTTTACGATCGTTGACTCATTTTTTTTTACTTTAAAAAACGATTGATAAAGATTATAACAGAAATATCTTACTTCATTATTGAAAATGATCTTTCGAATAAGTCAATTATTTACACTTTCTTTTTACTAAAAACAGATTGTTTAATTTTTTTACATAAAAAAAATATCTAAGCAAATATTTATTGTTTATTATTTTAAAGTCAATAGATGTACTTAAGTTATTGATTTGGTACATATAGACAGTAAAATTATACTTACACTCAAAGTATCACATTTTGACCTAAATCTAATTATTCTGTTGCATATTTAAGTACAATAGAATACTGCTAACAGTAAAACGACAATTATTTTCGATTAGTCATAAACTGAACACAAAAAACAGATAATAATAATGAAAATTAAAATAATAAGTCTATTCGAAAGCTAGTTTTGAATCTAACTCAACTAAAGGGGGTTCCCCTTTCGAGATAAAAGCTAAAGAAACACGTTTATAATCAAACAAACATACAGTTGAAGCTACCAAAAGCGTGTTAGTAAATAAGTTGCACGTATTGAATTAATGATTGAAATCATAATTTTAAGTAATTCAGTAAAATTAAAAAGGGATGTCGTAAAAGTAAGCGATAATAAAATAATTAATTAGTTTATTTAGGTTACTGAGCCATACCATAGTTTTTAACGATAACAATAGTTACTTTTTAATAAAAATAATGTTTATAAGCAAAATGGCATCATAAACACATACATTATATCTCTTTTTAATACATACATACAGCACGACAAACCAATTTCAATATAAAAATAGCAAAAATGATAACAATTTGCTCAAATTAAAATGAAGGAGTTGTATAAACTCGTTAACAACATTGGACTGGGTAAAATATCATTTGCATCGCAAATTTCGTGCGTAAATATGCAAAGAGTTCGTATTGACACTCTACATCTATTTATGGATGTACGCAGAAATACGTTGATGACTTCCGCGTCTTAACCATAAACAATTTTTTTTTTGTTCTGTCAAATTGAATGAAGAGTTCAGAAGAGCGAAATGTCATTTAAATGTTCAGATTTATAATAGGTCGTTTATTTTTCCCTCCTCTTGCTAGTCCGAACGTTACAAGTTTAAAAAACTTGACTCTATAAGCTTGATTTTGAAGAGAGTCGATTAGTTCAATCTTACGCTTGAATCGTTAATCACTGATCGAAAGCCTATATACTTCCTGATGTGATTATGTACCGCATTTATTAAACAACTTAGGTTATTTGTTGTTCTCAAGGGACCCCCTTGAGAACAACAACCCTTGGGACTTGGGTCACTGAAAAAAACAGCAAGTAGTTTGTGAGAACTACCGGAGAATGTTAATACTCTTGAAACTCTTTTAGAATGTGGAGAGAAAGAGAGAGAGACATACATACCTACAAATGTTTAGCTGAAAATGTAGAAATAATACAAAGTGTGTAAAAACATTAATTGCGGTTACAAAATTTTAAATCTGGAGTTTTAATTTAGATAAATTCCCAATTTCCGTTATTTGCCGCGGTAAGTTGTTATGCAGATGGTATTAGATACCTATATTTAAAAAAATACAATTATGCGATCACTCGCTGTAGCTAACTCAAAAACGAGTATATGTAAATATTGTAAAATAACATAACTCATTATGTTAAATAAACTAAGATCCAAATGCCACTGGTGTTAAATAACGAACCCTCATATGTGATTTCGGTAACTTAATATTATATTGAAAAGTTATAGCACTATGTAAGAGATACATTAAAACTAGCCTGCGACTCCGCCCGCGTATATGCCGGTGACCACGGTACTTCTTTTTCGATTTTTCAACCGATTAAAATAAAACAAACACCATGTTAAGTGAATTTCACCACAATACATAAGAGAAAACCGCATCCAAATCGGTTAAGCCACTTCTGAGATTAGCACTCACAACCACAGACAAATAAACAAAAAAAACTGTTGTTTTGAGTTCTGTTACTTCAATAAGGACCGCCTTCATTGGCTTTTCTTTAATATCTTTAATGAACAGACATAAAACGATGTATTGATTAATTACATGAAATTAAGATATTATATGATAGCTCATTCCCATGTCAACTTCTACGACTCCTTAGGATTCCTGTGATCTTACTCACTGGATGAAAAGCAAGAAAATAACTTATCAACCGGTTTTCTGTGAGGTTGTGATATCACCTTGGTCAGGCTGGCCGATGTTCACCGAAGCACCCTGCACTCCCACGTAGAACTGAATCAAATTTTATTTCGGCGATGTCAAGTTATGAACCTGATCAAGCGTTCTACCACGATGGTGACAGACGTCATCCTTGAGTTTATTGTTAATCCTTTATCATTATGGACATCACTCAAGAAATATTTTTATTACAAGATTTCATTTTGTTAAAACATCTCACATATTTAAGTTGCATATATATTGGTCAAGGTTTCTTCAAGCATCATTTAACACTGTAAACGTGAGCTTCTGTGGTTACGTTGTTATAAAGTATGTACTAAATTTCGTGTAGAAACAGTAAGTGTTGTTTCATAACTTACTCTGGTATAAACTTTCACTTGATTACTAGATTGGTGAACGATTTTTTTTACTACTTTGGTACAACACTATTTCTAGTCCAAAAGCCTTTTCTCCTGCGCTGTATCTATGGTAAGATCTGTTAAAGAATAAAGGTGATAGGTTAAACGATATGATAACGATTTAAATACAAATAAAAAATACTTGGATTTTAATATATTCGATTTTATTAAAAATATGTCAAAATTTAAAATGTTATTTATAAATATTTATGATGTTTCTTTTTCTCTAATCTGTACGTTTTTCCGTAACCAGATGATGCACGTCCAAAGTTAAATATTGCTATAAATATGTATGAGGCATTAAAAAAAGAAACATTAAAGGCCTACAAATATTAACTTGAACTGTTTTACAAAAATATACAATACCTACCATCCATTCCAATGTGGAAAAAACTGGGCCTCAGACACCATGTCATCTAAAATCATAGTGCTATAACAGTTGACACAATTTTTTTTTATTGCTAACCTTGTAAAACTGTGGCATTTGGACTGCTATACAATTATACTTGTAATCTGAACCAAAGAATTTGAAAATGATCCCTACGATGTATCGTGTCTCAGTCTGTAGTTTTTACACGTTTCACTAACTCTTAAATATAAGTTAAAATATTGTACCTGCGACACCTGTGTAATCATTTAAATTTGTAATTATTTTAGTGATAAAATCTTTATGGTTATGTTAATAATTATCTATTTTAATTTCGTAGCGCGTGTTGAATGACAATTCTAAGTTTTGAATTCGTCTATAATACTAAAAGGTTTTTTTTAATATTTCATAAGTTTTGTGACTATTACTAACGGCGATATAAACATAAGTGTCTCCAAAGTGACTTAGTGTTGCCTGTTAATAAAAATGACATTGTCAGATTTTTAATATCTTAAATCTATAAAATTTAAATTCTATAAGACCGTCCATAAATGTTCGGACTACTGACGGATTAGTTGTAAATTTTTACAATGAATGTCTGTAAGTGTTTACGCACTAAGGACGAAGTAATTCTTCATGTAATGGAATAAACTTAACTATCTAATTGTCATTTATTGATATATTTGTAATACATATAGAAACAGGCCTTGTCTAACAATAATGATTGCTCATTTTACTAATCCGTTTGACAGCACAAACCATAATTCATAGCGCGATATCACAATACTAAATCTCATATAATTAGGTTACGTACACATAATTATTATGGATCATACATAAAAACATTAAAATAACTCACTTATGTGCGTATGTGCGTATGTGAATTACACTTATATTATACGGATGTTACATAAATACATTGGTTTAATTAAACATGTTTAAAACAAAATTAAGGTAGTTCTGAAAACAGTACAGATTGTCACGTATAACGAAACGCAATTTCTGACAAATTATTTTTATGTTATATTTTTATTTTCATAATTGATTTTATTCGAGTAGCTCATAACTAAAATATGCTGTTATAATAATGCTTTATATGAAGTAAAGTTTCTTGTTAGTTTGTTAGTGTTTTATTTCTGAACACCTTTAACGGAATCTACCCTATTTACTCTATGGTGGTATAGATTGTAAAAATAGCTGTTTTGGTTGCGGCTTGGTTGTAAACCCTGAGTGTGGGCCCGGGTGGGCGACATGGCCTTTCCCCCCATCACAAAAGCCAAACAAGGAGGTAACATTCTCGTTTACGTGTCTAATCGTAACATAGTTTGCTGGTGGCTGGCGGTTAAAAGAAAAGTACTAACTAAAGATTGTGTTCCGGGCTATTACTTTTATAGGGGTGTCTTAAAAAAAGCTGTCCGGATCACTATTGTTTGTCACACACCTGAAGGAGTTTCCACACAATGCAACTAAAAAGACACAAGGAAGGTGAATATGCTTTTTCTTAAAAGTTTTACGGTGATATTGGTAGGCCAAGAAATAACGTAAACGACAGTCAAAGATGTCCTCGCTGCCTATAGGCAACTATACTAGAGCTGTTATAACGGCTGGTGCCTAATAAGGTTTTGTCACCAAGCCCCTTGATCTAAAAATATCGAGATGCGGTCCCTATCATGTGTGAACTTTGAATCTCCATTTTTCCTTTTGGAACGAAGTTCCTTACGGCAGGCTTGGAGGGGATAGGGATTTCGCTGCGGGACCGAACTGAAAAAAATGTGATAGTAAAACCGTAAGTGGAAAAAGTGCGTGGAATAAATCTGTGGAAAAAAGTGCGTGGAATAAAACCGTTAAATGAGACGTGCGCAGGCGCGAAAGCGCGTCATGTGTGCTATTTTATTATTTTAAGGAATTTATTATTTTATTTCCTAAAATACTGAATTTCCTAAATACTTTCTTGTACTTAAATAAAAACTAATCAGCAAAATTTAAGAGAAAAATCAAGAAAACCTACATAAAATTGAGCACGATTTTTTTTGCAAATTGTGTCGATTCCACATTATCCGAAGGAACTTCGTTCCTACCTGGTGTCCCACGACACCATTCATTTTTATATTCTATCGTTTATTGATTAGACAGACAAGTGGTGTATTGTATATAGCGCGGAATGATTATGATCACGCTAGACCGTGGGTCATGCAAATGAGCCACTATGTACATGCGCGTAATTGGGGCAGAAACGTAAAGATATCAAGTGCGGACAAATGCATATTTGTAATGTGAGCTTATCGTGTTCATAGCACGTTTGTTAGTGCATATAACTAGGTAAGGTATAAGTTTTTGCTGTCACCACGTTAAAATTACAAGTATTACAATTCGTAACGGGTAGAACCTAAAACATGCCTGAGTTTAAATAAAATTATTTGACAGCGTTAATAAGCTACAGTTAATGTTTAGAACATAATACTTATAATTTACTATACCAAACGACCCATTGACCCATGAAACTTTGGGAGTTGATTGCACGGATGGTATACTAGTTTAAAATATCACCTCACCGCTTCCTACTGCGCTGAATGTTATGGGTGAGTCCCCCACAATACAGGATATACTCGTATTCCTAGTATAGAAGTTGTCTTTAAAGACAAATTGTAAAAAGACTATTTTTCAATCAATCGTACATTTATGACTTTAAACAAACTTTACAACCAAAATTTGTGGAGAATCTTGTGTAGCTAACAGATTTTTGTATATCGAATTTAGACAAAATTACTTGTCTAAGCGACAAATGCAAGTAAATGTTTTACAAATATTTTTACACGTCGGACTTAACAGCTAGAAGATGCCGGCATTTCTTAAGATTCACTCTGGGAAAAAATATTGAACCAAATCACAGATTTGCTCATTTATTTTAAGTACGTGAACATTGATTAAATAAAGAATTAAGCGAGTACAGTATAGAGGCTGGATTGACCTTTTAATGAAAGAACTATAGTTTTAAGTCGCCTTGTCCATACAGGCCAATAAACAGTATTCTTCAAGATTTACGAACCGAAGCGTGACATCCGAAGCGTGACCATCAGCAGAACTTTTGGGTTGGTCGTGGAAACACTCAAAACCATCAGAAAGATACCAAATGTAAACTAATAATGCAAGTCTAGATTATACTCACCTTTACACATATAAAACAAAATTACTATTCGACTTTCACATAAAAACAATTCTCTCGTCTAAATTCGAAATACAAAATTAAAAGTCGTTTTAAGAGTATCTTGGCGTTGTGACTGATTTCAGAAATATTATTATTATTAATATCTTTGCGAAACGATATCTCGGCTTCGTGAATTACCTATACGTTTTTCGCACTAAAATTACCACTTGAAAAAATCTCATAAGAATATTACTTTCACATATTCCTTTCAAACCAACCAAACAGGTAAATGGGGGATAAAGATAAGCCTTGGATGAAGAAATAGAATTGAAACTAGCAAATTGAAGAAACACGGTATTACTGGAGAGTCATTGCATGTGTGTCAGTGATATCATAGCTTCTAAACTTTTGCTTAGTGTTACATTAAAAATGTAATTTGTACTACCGTAGTCCAACATTTTTATTTTTCTGTTCAGGCTTTAAGTTAAAATATTTGGTGTTAGGTATTTCTCAAAGCCACTTTATAAACAAAATATTGTCAGCTTCAGCTGTCATTCTGACAAGCTTCAAATATTAAATCAAGTTACGCGTACCGTAAGCATAAAATGCGAATGCAACGTTAAAAAGAGACACAGATAGCTTTTATTGCGTTAGAAAAAGCGATGAAATATGCAGTATGCTTAACATATGATTCTTATTAACTGATCTAAAAAATCATTTTAGTTTATAGATTCGATTTCTGTAATTCTGTATCACATCTGTTTTTCAAGTGCAAAAAGTACAATTTCAAACATAGTTCTCATTACATATTGTGGTTTTCTAGAAGAAAGTAAATAAAATGTCTTCTAGTCGTTCTAAGTCGTCGATTCTAGACAAACCATTGAGCAAAGGCAAAGGGGAGGTGTCGTTAGCGTTTTATGCACTTTTATTCTCGGAAATAGTTCAATATTGTCAGAATAGATCACACTCTATCCACGAGCTACAGAACAAGTAAGTTCTAGTATAAATTACACTCGTAAGCGCCCAATAAATCTAATCTAATCCTAATAAATAATTAATAATAATTTTTGTGCTTAGTATTCTCATAGAAAGTAAATTTTTTTGTAAACTTGTAGTGTTTTTCTTCTTTCAGATTGTCAGACATAGGTCAAGATGTAGGCACTAGACTGCTTGACTTATATTTTGTGAGAGAAAAGGGTAGTAAACGTGAAATAAAACTACTGAACATGTTATTATTTGTGAAATCTACATTATGGAAGGTAATGTCTTCTAATGTTTTATTTGAGAAAGAAAATATATTTCTTTATGCAGTATTTATTGCTTAGACTAAGTTTTATCATCATCAACAACCTCTAACAGTCCACTGCTGGCCATAGGCCTCACGTTAGCAAGGAGGTTTTGGACTACTATACCATGCTAGCCGGATGGGTTGATAAAGGGTTTGTTTTAAGTTTTCTTCCCTTTTCAACCAGGTTTGTCTTGTGGAATTTCAAGTAGTGGCCTCATGAGTTTAAATACAGAATTTATTTTTGGTGTTTATCAATGCTGTCTATATATTAACAATATACTTATATTACAATTTGAAGCATATTTCTGTACTATTAATGCAAAAATTTCATATTTTTGATAATATGATAGATTTTTTTTTTGTTTACTCAATAAAAGCTTAATTCTTAAGTAGTAAAAATTATATCGGATCAGCCTATAGCCACCCTCTGCTGAGCGATGGTCTCAAAAGTTATATGAGAAGCATTATTTATTAAAAAGCAAAGTAATTGAAGAGGGTACACGGTAGGGCTGGTTCTACTGAGGTAGTGCTACCCTCTTACAGAAACGAGCCATAGCAACAGCAATATCAATGCTGTTATGTTTCATTGGTGAGTGTGAACCCAGAGACCCATTCATGCAGGGGTGACAATTACCATGATAAATGTGTGTGCATTACACTACCATGACAATTGCCATGCCTTTTACATTCCCAAGCAGGGTGTGAAATAACATGTCACTAGTCTGCCATAGTGCGAGTCACTATACTGCATTGTCTGCATTTACAATGACTTTGGTAGGCGTATAAAATTAAAAAATATACAGCAACAAGAAGTATAGTTAGCAGCTAATTTTAGTTGCACAATTTATTAAATTTAAATTTGTCTTAAATTAGTTTTTTTAATTAAGGTTTCAGTCAAGGTCTATTTTATTATGTAAAAAAGTAAAAGATATTAAATTATTTATATTTAACTTACAGGTGTTATTTGGCAAGGAAGCCGACAAATTGGAGCATGCCAATGATGATGAGAGAACATATTATATTATAGAGAAAGATGCTTTGGTGAGTGTTTAAGTAATTATTTGGTGGTTGAATAGCAGTCAACGAAATGTATAATATATTCCCAGTATAAATTGAGCTGGCCTTGTATAGACTTATCAAACTAAAACAGGTCAATATATAAACAAGATATGTATGTATTAAACTTGAATTTTATGAGTATGCATAAGATAGTGTATGTTATCGATCAACAGACATCTTTCTTACCTATATACTGCAGTAAAAATAAAATGAAATTAAGTATCTATATTGTGGAAGTCACCATTTTCCCATATTATTCAATTTTCTACCCTCCTACAAGATCTATCTTTTCAAACTAACTCATACTCTTTTCCAAAAAAAGTGGCACATGTATTTCTCATGGGATGTCTTTATTAAACTTTCAAACCAACAAACTTTTTGATCATTATTCTAATAACTTTAAATACATAGATAATTTATTAACTGTTTATATCTGCATTTTATTTAAGTATGTTTGACTGCATGGATGGATAGTAAGCCATCGGACTACTATGCTATCCATGCAGTCGAATACACTTGTAAGCTCATTGCAGTTGGCAGTTAAAAAAAACAGTTACTTCGCCGTTTCCTACTGAGCTAAGTGTTGTAGGTTTAATCCTCACATGGAATAATGCTGTGTGTGCCCTCGAATTGTTTGTTCCGAGTCTGGGTGTTTGAGATTTTTATAATTATTTAAAGTCCCTTGCAACATAGTGTATTTACATAGGGTTGTCTATTAAATAGAAAAAATTACGTTTCCAGGTCAACAAATTCATCAGTGTGCCAAAAGACAAGGGTTCATTGAATTGTGCTACGTTTAATGCAGGCATTATTGAAGCTGTACTCACTAAAAGTGGATTTGTAAGTGAATATAATAATTGCAATTTGTATCAACATGACTATCTAACATAAACCTACTGAATTTTTGTTATTGGTTCAGATGCACAACATTACATTCATTATGCATGTCCTATTCTCAAGTCATCCACTTTGCGAAATGTCTGAATCTCGGACTACATGCTCAATCTGGTTTCAACCGACGCTAAAGTTTTTGAAAAAAAAGTAAGATTCTAAAACAAAATCTAATTCTGAAAATGACCTACTGTTTCTTGGTATGTTAGGTGTTAGAAAGAAAATGGATAGATACCAAGAATAGAGATATAACGAAAGGAGAATGGCAGATCGTAAAACTCTAGCAGTATGTAATGGTTGATTTATGAGATTTATATCGTTTATAAATACATTCATCCTAACTATTTCTATGTTATTATTATATTTTTAGAACAATAATTTAAATTATTTTCAAAAAACAGTTACACAGGCAATAACGAAACGCATTCCTTTTTGTGTCAAATGTCAAAAAATATTGTTACAAATTTTTATTTGTAACAATATTTTTTGACATTTGACACATTTGACATAAAATATTTAAATCGATGTTTAAGAATGCACTTACTAGTGCATTTAGTAGCAGATCAACATTTTATTGATGTGTCAAGAAAGTCGTAAACGAAAGATTATGATTTAAAAATATGTTCCTACGCCATCTTGTTAACAACAATGACAACACATTGCGATTGCCAACTGTTATGGTTGTCTACTTCGGTAGCCTGCGTATTACATTATAAACTACAAACTTTTTTAACGCAAAGTTCTAAAATTCTGTGAATTTAAAATGTTTCTTGTCGATGATATCACTAGGCAAATAAATACAAAACTAATCCGTACCATGAAAAATGAGGTGGTATTATACAAAAATCTCATATACTCCTGCCATCCATGACAAGCTTGAGTGTAATTTATGTTTAATATTTTTATTGTGTGTAGAAATTTTATAAGGTGATAGATGCACGGTTGGCCTAGTGGTTTAAGCGGTCGCCACGCCGCTCTTTATTGCACATAGTGTTGTGGGTTTAAACCCAGCATAGAACAACACTTTGTGTGATACATAAATTGTTGGTCCGAGTCTGGGTGTTTTTTGTGTCCGTTTCTTGTATGTTTGTAAAATGCCCTGCGACACAGGATGTATTCCTAGTGCGGGCGTTGTCTTTTTTATAAGAAATAGGGGAAAAAGTCCCCCGTGACACAGGATTTATTCCTAATGTGGGAGAAGTCTTTTTTTAAAAGTCAGTTACCGTAACACAGGTTCTGTCTAGTATGAGTCAAGTTTATAAACTAATTGATATTTTTTAGATAAATGTACTCTTTACCTCTTTGCGATTGCCTATAGGATAGATTCGGGATTGGACAGATTCGTAAGTTTCGATACTGACTCGAAGCACCAGATTATTACACGAGCATGACAAACAGGATTTATTTATCACACTACTGATTTTTATATATTGTCTATTGCATTCTTTTCCTAACTAGTGCTGTCCCATTTAGTTTGTTAAATTTAAAAAAAATAAAAAAATATGCATTAGCTTATATCTTAATGCAATATTTCCAGATTGCACGGTTGGCCTATATAGCACGGGAGGCCACGATGCTAAATCGGGATTTACTCGAGCGTCGTAGAGACCTATATGGTTGTGAAGCTTAGATGATGAAGAGAAAAATGACATATAAAACATACCATTTCATCAGCGGGGGGAGCGGCTATAGATTTTCAAAAATGTAAAAAAAAAACAGTTCCATGGACATACTTGAGCGTGTCAGATAATGATATTATATATGTCCTACGTATTTTTAAAAATGTACACATGTTAATCTGACTGTTTCAGTGATGGGGGTGGTCGTACGCAGGGGTCAGAAATGACAAAAAAAAGACTATCGAGCGCGTCAGATTTTCGAAGGGGATGTTAAGTGAATCTCAAAAATCGCTCTTGTATAATAATCTGACGATTTGGATGTGACGCAAAGTCATGGCCGTTATTAGAATGTGCAAAAAAAATTGGTCATTTTGAAATACTCAAGCGCGTCAGATTAAGATATATATGGTTCATCTTGATGCACTAGATGTGCTCTCTCATAATCTGACAATTATCTAGAGGGATTTCGCTAATCTGATAATTAAAAAATTGTTTTTTGTATTTTTTTAAACTATTGAACTTAATGAATTGAAAAGCTCAGGAAATAGCATGCAAATGAGAAAGTACATGTTTTTTTAAAGTATTATATAATATTTGTATTTATAAGAAAATAAATATAAAAAATTCAATTGTGTGAGAGGAATAGAAGCGCGGAGAGGCGAACATAGGCAACACGTAGCTGCACGCATTAAACTTTATCGATGAATTTTTGTTGCTTCGGCTTGCGGAAATTGTCAGATTATATATTTTTCGTAATCCTTGAATTATTCCGATCAAAATAAAAAAAAATTTAGCCACGCTCGAGAATGTCCAAGTGACGTTTTTTTTTTACAACTTTGTAGCCCTCCCCCTTCTTTACGTCTCACTCAAATTGTCAGATTAGTGAAATCTACACGTTTTAGCACGTAACTAACTCGTCTTATCTTAATCTGACGCGCTCGAAAATGTTTGATGATCAATTTTTTTTTACTAATCCGATCCTTTATCCTTGACGGGCGATCATATATAGAAGTCTCATATTTGGTGTAAGTACTTAATAGAGTACAAGGTATCCCCCTGTATATTAATCTGCCGCGCTCGAGTAAATCCCGGAATCCCTTCTACGGCTCCCCTATTAATAGGTTAAAGTCGTCAGGTTTAAGCGGTCATCACGCCGCTCTCTGCTGCGCTGTCTTGTGGGTTCAAACCAAACTGTGTGATCCACAAATTGTATTCCGAGTCTGGGTATTTTTTGTGTCCGTTTCTTATATATTTGAAAAGTCTCCCACGAAACAGGATGTATTCCTAATTCGGACGTTGTCCTTTTAAGAGAAAAGAAAACAAGAAACATCCTAATGATATTTTACCATTTAAAAGTTTAATTTAGCAGGCAATTTAGCTGGCTTCAGCCGTCGCTAAAGCTTTCGAAAAAAAAAATTAAGATTCTAAACAAAAGTCTAATTGTGTGTGTGTGTAATAAAGAAACTAAACATCCTATATCATTTATTGATTATGAAATATTTGTATTTTCAGCCCGCAAAGGTAACAGCACACTGGCACAAAGGAACTACATACATGGTGAAGTTTGACGACGCAGTCACGACTAGGGACAAGTCACTGGATGACCGATAATTATTTATTAATTATGTAATTAAAACACGCTTTAAATGAATTATGTTTTCTTTACCAAAAATCGTTAAATTCTAGAAAAGCTTTTTGCAAAAAATCGCCTGACGGAAACCAAAAAGTTGACCAAAAGGCCAAAATGTATCTCTAATCGATTATCAGTCTCCAATTAAATGAATTTAAATAGTCTATCGCGGTATTTTGTCTTGCCACAGCGTCGATCCCATTCAATTTTAGTGCGCTGAGTCCATATAGCATAGCCGTAAGTCAGCATCGGCAATATTACAACGCACACTCCAAATCTAATGTTCGCGAAAGTGGGTCTAAAGTATTGTAAATGAGTCTCCTTCATCGACAGGAACCTCTGAATAGCTGGATCAAACTGAAACAGTTAAGTAAATGCTGAAGACTTATAGAATTGGACTTTTCGTTGATTGTCGTAGATTGTGGAGTGGTATCAAAACCAGTATTTTGTTGATTTTCAACTTGTGAGTAATTTATTAGAAGTCAAGAACCCCTTGTAATTGCCAGCCTTAATCACGACAGTATGTATTTCTTAATTTCGTCGTGAGAAATTCAGAATGGACGTCAAAATTTCAAGTCAATGCTGCTACGGTAAATTTTCTGAATATTATTTTACAGATGTATAAAAATCATTTTATTTAAAGCTACGTCCCCATTACTTCAATGATACATGAACCTGAAGACATAAGGCACAACTGTAAGACAATATAGCACACCTTGACTTAAATTCTAATGAGACTTTTTAATTTTCAGTACGAAATAAAAGTAGAGAGACCTATGTCCAGCTAACAGCTGTTGATGGTGAGAATGATGAAAATGATGAATGAAACTAGAGGGTCCTCAATTTTTTCCCATATCATTCCATTTCATTGTGCAATTTAGTCAATATACTGCCTCCTTGGTCTAGCGGTTAGCATATGCAGCTGCCGATCAAGAGGTCTCAGGTTCTATTCCCGAGTCGGGCCAGAAAAGTGTCATTGAGTTTTTCTGATTATAGAAATACGTAACAACGGTCCGAAGTTTGGTAATTGGGACCTTAACCCCCGTGTCCTGAACAGTATGTAAAGCCGTTGGTCCTGGGTCTGATCTCTCCGCGGTCATGTCAGATAGCCGTCCCATCGGATTGTGAGAGTGAGGGAACAGAGAGTGCACCTGAGTTTGCGTACACTGTTGTGTACTACAGTACCTTCTGCATGGTTGGCTGGTGTCCATTGAGATTAGCCGCCGTGGCCGAAATCGGCTAGAACATTATCATCATGCAATTCACACATCATAAAAAGAGCAAATCATTTTTACATTAAAGAGTGCTTTTGACTGTTTTAGTCCTCTAACAAATCAATGCAACAAATTATCACTTGTGATAATTCAGGACCGACACAATCTCCTAACCTAATAGCTACTATCGAGTTGCAGCTCTCAAGATGATATTATGGTGATAGGGACCATATCAAAATTAAAAAAAAGCTATGTAACTTACCACATACCCAGCCTCCTTAGAATGTAGACACGGATCGGTTCTAGCTTTCAAAAATGCCTCTCTACATCGTTTACGTCGCTCAATTTGATCACATATAATTTTCAGCTCGAAATCAGACATCCCAAAATCAGATCCTTTACATTGGCCCATTGCATATAAAATATAAACATTGACTTGCAATAGTAAGTCTTTAATTACAAGAGGCTGCCATTGTCAAGTTGTCATTATTTTTATTAAAAACTATATGTCAATTGTGGCCAGATACATTTCTCCAAAGTACTATCAAAAACAAAATCTTTAAAAATGACGTTAATAATAATTTAAATAACTAATCTAATTTATATTTTCGAGTAAATATGCATAAAGTAATGAATACAATAAACAATTAAATGATTTTATTTCTACACAATTTTCACATAAATTATTTTTCACTCAAATATACACATTATTTACGCGAACTTGAACAGTCTGTCTCTGTAACGAAGCTCTCCACTCCTTATTTGTGCCTCGCGCGTAGACCTATGTTTCCAAAGAACATATCCATAACCAAACATAGGAATAATAATAGCGCAGACTCCAAACAGGCCAGTAGTTCTGTTTGCAGTAAAGTAATCCAATTGAGTCACTTTCATCGACAAAAACTTTTGTATGGCCGAGTCAAACTGAAATACAAAACATCAATATTAAATATGTATGCGATTATCTAGAATGACGATTAATGTTTATAAATCTTCTACCAATTAATAACAAAATTACGTAATAAATACTCACAACATAGCCAGCTTCATTGGCATGTTTAAACGGGTTAGTCTTTTGCTTGATAAATTCTTTTCTCAAGCTAGCACGCTTCGCAGCCTGCTGCTTCATGATATTGAATTCTGCATCGGAAACACCGTATGGGTTGGTCATCTTTAACCAGGGCCTATCACGTCTTTGGATTCGAGTTTCAGAAAAAGTACTTTGGAAGGTGATTTTGATTGACGTTATTGACAGAACTTTCAGGGTTATAGTAACGTCATTTGAGTTTGACTTTTGTAGCAATGTAGTAGATACTTTTGAACGAATGAATATACCACAGACACCAAAGGCAAAAACCGTTATCTTCTTACCGTCAAGTACAACACTAGTGAATGACGACTGATCATAAATTGGAAGAACGTTCACTGAATGAATACGCGCTTTCCGGCTACCATCTTTTTCGTTTCCCTTGTTGTCGTTGTCAGATCGGCGATTTTATTAAAAAGCCGCAACCATGGGTCGCATGCACGCACCTGGGTAATTTCATGTGTTATTTATTGTGCATAACATTAAGCTAGTGTCTAATCTTACATTTCCCGTATTTAGCAGTTTCAGTGATGGTAACATAACCTTTTGATTGAGTGGTCACCACATGGCTTTACAGCAAAGTGTAAATTTTATGTTTTCAGTAAGGGTATCTCGCAGTCGGCGCTGCCATACCGTCGCAGTGTCCCAACATGGTTAAAATTGACTGCAGATGATGTAAAGGAACAGATTTTCAAACTGGCCAAGAAAGGCCTCACTCCATCGCAAATCGGTAAGTGGCTATCACTTCAGTGGTATTTGATTTATCCTTTACAGATTGTGTTGATGTTGGAAATAACGTGTTAATCAGTAAGAAATTATGAAATGTAATCTTTGTATCTTCAAAATTCTGTGATATTATGTTAAAATTTAAACCTCTTTCCTTAGGAACTTATGTCCAGCAGTGGACTGTTAAAGGTTGTTGATCATGAAGAGGATGTTCAAATTTGTCACAAACAAACATGAGAAAGTCATGCAACTTACTTAGTAGCATAAACCTGTAGAATGCATATTCAAATATCCAAAATTTTGTGGTTACCATTATCAGTTAAGTGATAAGTCCTTACATGTGGATATGTGTTAAGAATTTAAGTCTATTATTAGTTTAGATTGGTAAAACTGTTATTACTGTCAACTGGTCCAGCACATGGCTCTTTTAATTAACTTTTATTCTCCGATTTAAGATAAGATGTTGTCATATGCACACCTTATTGAAAATTAAAGTGTTATGTTGCATATCTTAGAAGAGCACTTGCTATAAGTGTTTTTTGTAATTAAACATGAAGAGAGATCTATTTTAATGTTTAGATGAGAGCTATGACCTCTTCTCTATAACGTCTCCCTCGCTCGGGGTCTAAGTTTACTAAGTTTTGAAATAGTTTACATGAGAAGTAATTTTGTGCCCTTGATAATGACTACATCAGTACATTGCCGGCCACTGCTGAACGAGGACCAGAAATTATTATAATTTTTTTTATGTTAAAAAATTTATTTACTGTGCATTGTGCTTTTGGCCACGGCCAGTAATTCACATTAGTATTATTTGTTTCATAACTCGTTATGAGTTTTGGTATATTGAAATGTCACTAATAACAATAATAACAAACAACACTGTCAAAATGGGAGAGTGATACTTAGGAATCTCACAACAAACCAGTATCGAGGACTTATTTAGTTCTTTTTACTTATTATTTCTAGTAACATAATTCAAGTGACTAAACTTCTTACCTAAAACTGCATGACACTCGTAGGGTGGCACCAGCCTTGACTTGCCCACTTGCCCATGAGTCTCAGTAGTTATTTACTATTAGATAACCATGCTGCTCTCTTGCCTCTTCCCCTCTCTTTCTTCTTCCCCTCTCTTTCTTCATTTCATAATCATTCTCCTATTACTGAAGATTGTAAGTCAGTTTCTCTTCTCTAACTGATATAGTCTGTTGCTAGATGGAGAATGACGCTAATAGATATCTCCAGCAGTTCACAGATCTGTCTTTTACCCTTCTTCCCCCTTGTCATCAGTCTCTTTAAATTGCTAACAATCTAGAGGCTAACTTCTAACTGCTATATGCCCAAAATAGTGTAACACATGGTATAGAAATATAAACGAGAGGTGTTGTGTTATGTTTTTTATTTTTGATTGCTTTGAAGCCTGATATGTTTTTGTGGTGGGCAGCAACAGATGGTACTTATACCATATCTCAATAAGCG
The DNA here is from genome assembly GCA_949316085.1 of Hypercompe scribonia. NCBI lineage: Eukaryota > Metazoa > Arthropoda > Insecta > Lepidoptera > Erebidae > Hypercompe > Hypercompe scribonia. The sequence continues at coordinate 21,149,764 of OX438980.1, read as the reverse complement.
CCGCTTTCCCCCCATATTTATAAAAAAAAGAGTTAAGATAACAAAGGTTGGCATCATCTAGTCATTTATTCACTGATATGTCAATGAAAATCAGAATTACTCTTGACAAGGATGTAAACATTTCTTTGTATTTATCAGACATTAAAATTTATTTTAACTTGGATAAAGTAAATCTCTGACATAGTCTGCTTGTCTATCCATAATATTTATATCATCATCATCATCATCTAAAGACGTTCACTGCTGGACATAGGCCTGCCCCAAGGTTCTCCACAACAGATTTTTTTTAGATTACAGAGGAGTTATCTCATTATTATCACATTTTATTCACAACCACATCTATAGTAAACGGTTTAAAGATATGGAGTATCATAACACATTCATAATGTGGGTGTCTTAAGAGCCAACTAAGAGAGCAACTTATGCAGGACTGCAATGCGAAGAGAAGAAACACTACAAACTCTACCAACCCCTATGGCCAGCCTGGTAGAATAGGTCACAACTTCCTTTCTAAGTTGAGATCTATATCCAATAGTGGACTAATAAAAACTTTTGGTGATGATGGGGATCATATAATACAGAATCCATTCATCCAATACTTTTCAGACCTTTTAATTCGTTCCTTACAATAGGGTAGATGACTTTATCATAAATAAATATCAATGTCTGCTTCTTTACAACAAATATCACAAAACATCTCACAAAATAGAATTAACATAGCTTTTAATTACCATTTCGAATATACGGTGAAATATATTGTTCAATTGAGTAGTCTAAATCTAGTCTGTCACACGTTTCTATTTAGTACATTTTTCATACAAAATTGTCATATTGACAGATGAAAAAAGTGACACATGTAGTCACGATGTCCTTCGTCTAAATAATGAGCACACTTCTAAAGGGTTATGTGCTGATTTGTCATTTATCATGACAAATAATACAGCACCCTCATGTGATTAAATGTAGGGGTGCAGAAGATCCCAAAATAAATTGCTATATCTTTAGCAGACTAGCTTTAAAAGGCTAGTCTCAAGTAGCAAAGTTAATAGCTAGCTGTGAAAATGGGCCTGTTACTTGCTGATAATGTAGCTTTCCGTTTTAAAAAAAATTTTTAATGGTTAACATTAGATAGGCCAGTTGTAAATAGAGTGACTAGTCTGCTAAGCCGCTCACGATTTCAGGGGTGTTTAATACATTTTCCGCCGCTACCTGCAAGCATGTTGGAATATGTTTTGTTTACATAACATAGTATCCTGATGTTCTTTTACTGGAATCAAATTAGTGTTGTTGTTCATAAAATAACACTATTATTATTAATGTAAGTGAAAGAGCTCAATTTAAATACACTAATGGAAAAAATTAAGGGATCAAAAAAAAATTCCGGGCAGCAATTAAATAAAAAGGGCAGTTTTCAACAAGTCGTAACTTCGAGAGAAATGGTTGTACAGGAAATAAAAAAAAAGCAAATTATAGCTCCAAGTGTCTAGTTTTTGGATTCAAACTTCAAAATTTTACAGTCTCCGTGGTTTTTGAGTAATCGTAGAAAAACCAGCAACAAAAAAATTTTCAAGTTTTTTTTAGTTTTTATTTTTGGTCTACGGACGTGGAGAAAATTTTTTTAGCTTAACCACTATAAGGATCGGATGCCTTGTTTATTTAGCTTTAATTGGCTTTTCTATACACTATGATACGCCCGCTTTTCGCTGAGATATCGGTTTTCAAATGAAAAAGGATCCTTTTGTCTTTGATTATCGATATCTCAGCAACCAATGATTGCACAGAAATTTAAAGGTAGGTTTCAAGAACCTGAATAAATTTTCCTTAACGACTAGCTATTGCTTTTCCGAAAAATAATTTTTCTTTCTGTCACATGAATTTGAAAATGCAGCAAAAAAAGGGTTTTTGGTGGTGTTTTGGAAAATCAAGCGCTGGATCGAAAATATTGAGGAAACCACTAATGTTAAGTGTGCCTTTTACAGTTCAATATGTCGACAAAAATCCTACGAAAAACCAAGTTAATCCAGCCAGCCGTTTTTTAGTTTCACTCGATCGAATTTTCAAAAAAATTAAAGGGTCACGTTTTTTGCTCTGAAATGCTCATAATTTTTAAAAATGAGATGCCAGTAATTTTCTAATCTCAATAATCTATATATATAAAAGAAAGTGGTGTAAATTACACCATTTATAACTCGCGAATAGCTGAACAGATTTTGCTGAAAATTGGTGGGGAGGTAGCTTAAAACCAGGAGACGGACATAGGATACTTTTTATCACGTTCAACTGCGTTTCAGTCCAAAATAAAAAATCTGCTTATTTTGTTGCCTCTAAGCCGGAACAGAGTTCGCGGGGTCAGCTAGTTTACAATAAACAGAAATCTAATTCATGATATTGCTCTCTCTTTACAGGTGTCATGCTTAGGGATTCCCATGGTGTCGCACAAGTCAGATTTGTCACTGGCAAAAAGATCCTCCGTATCATGAAGGCTATGGGCCTCGCACCCGACCTACCCGAGGATCTGTACTACCTGATCAAGAAGGCTGTCGCCATGAGGAAGCACTTAGAGCGAAACAGGAAAGACAAGGACAGTAAATTCAGACTGATTCTTGTCGAATCCAGGATCCACAGGCTAGCCCGCTACTACAAGACGAAGAGCGTGCTCCCACCTAACTGGAAGTATGAATCAAGCACCGCTTCCGCTCTGGTGGCTTAAGTTAAAATAAACTAAATAAACTAATATATGTTCGTTTTATTGAATGAAGATATTCTCAGAGCATCCCTACAGAGGAAAAATTTGAAAAAAAACCCTATTGCAACCTGTCTGGCTAGTGTGACAAATCCTCCTTTCTCTTTAGAGGCTTAGGTCCAGCAGTGGACTGTTAAAGGTTGTTGATGACGATTATGAAAAGGCTCTCAAGAGGAACCCTCTCAATGCAAAATGTTGAATTATTTATGTGATTAGTTCAGGATTGGTTTTCGTTATAAGGCAGTCTCTTATTTCGTTTTCTTGTCATGACAGACACTAATCTGTTACATGACAAATGAACAAAACGATGATTTACTTTATCTGTGATATCCTTACATTTTATAAATACGTAGCCGTTGAGAAAAACCAACCTTAAATTTCATGTTATTAGTCCATTGTCGTGTTGAGCTTGTAGATTGTAGAAAATAAAGAAATTCAAATAATTAATTTGAAAAAGCGTCACTGATGTCAATACATAATAAAATAATTAAAATATACAGTCGAACCTCGATAAGTCAAAAACCTCCAAATCTTGAAAAAATGTTTTGTTCCCTTCCCTTCAACACCAAAACCTCCATTACTTGAAATTTTGACCCTCTGTTAGTCGAAATAATCACCGAGTCCCTCCAAGCCATTTTCGTACATATTTTCACTCTACAACTCGAAAAATTAAATTTGACCTCTGTATCTCGGACATAACAACTTTTTTATTTATTTATTCAAACTTAATGCACATGTTGTACAAAGGCGGACTTAATGGCATGGGACATTCTCTCCCAGTCAACCTTTAGGTGATGTAGAAACATGATGCGGTAGGTGCAAAGGTAAAATAATAAAGTTGACATACATTACTTAATAAAATATTATTTTACATAAGCAGTACATAAACAATACATAAACAGAGAATGCTATAGATAGAGAACAACCAAATTATCTGAAGCAAAAAAAAGATTACTGACTTTTTTTAATGCCATATTTTTTATTTTAAAATGATTTGAAATAATGTTGATTTATAATAAATAAAAATATGTTTGTCACTTCTGCAAGTTGCATTTTTATTTATTTTACCTCTCTAACTCAAAATTTATAAGAATAAACCTCAAACTCTTTATTTAAGTTGAAAACTCTATAACTTGATTTTTTGGCGTCTCCCTTGATGTTCGACTTATAGAGGTTCTACTGTATATGTATATTTCGGAGATCTGACGCAATGCCATCTAGTCTCAAACTAAACAGAGCTGTACTATGGATACTAGACAATTGACATAAATACATAGATTCTTTTTTATGTAAATACATACATATTATAAATAGAACACACCCAAATTCGTATATAAATATTAACAGATCACACAAACAGTCTAATGAATGAATCGAACTGGAGACCTCAAGCACAGCAGTCACGTACACTGTCACTGCGCCACCGAAGCAGTTAAATTAATTTAGTAACAATTCTGGAGTACATTTCTTAAGGGCAAGAAATTACAAACCGAATCTGTATCGTGTATCGAGTTCTCGATATGATTAAAGAGTACTATACTGATGAGAGATCAGTGTTATCAGTAACTGGGCATTTGTTAAGAATTGCAAAATCAAAATAACTACTGAGATATTGGCTATGGTGTATGACGAGGGACGGCAACTCTTCCTTGCTCTAGTAAATGGCAGTTGTATGTGGTAGAAAAAGAATAATTAGGTACTCTAGGTTTCATTTTTGTATTATGGAGTATGTAGCCATCACAATTTAAATGAAACCACAACTCTCATATAAAGAAATATAATAAAAAAAATATTTTAAAAAGGTAAAATAATAAAATAGCTGATCATTTCTTAATAAATATATTTACATAGGTACCTAGTTATTAACAACACTTCTGAAAAATATATTTCCTTACAATTAAATAAACAGTATTTAAAGAATTTCTAACCTTACTACCTTCACTTACATTTATCAATAATTTATAATAAAGTAAAACCAAGTGGACACTTGAAATGTTATAAGTATTAGATGCAGTTCGGCTACCTGACCATAAATGTCCCTTTTGTGTTTGACAAGTTGACAATATTGTTACCTAAATACAATTTTTTTTTTAATATTATTTATATAGGTCAAACATTTCAATAATTCTTATGATTCCCTCACAAATGTTTTAACATTTATAAAATAGTATATTACTGTCGTTTATGTACACATTGAAATATAAACCACCCTACTCTGTGCTAAATGTTAGTAAAAACTGGTTCAGATCATTTTCTTGAATATCTTATATACAATAGCCTCATGACATAACAAACTCATCTACACATAGGGATTCCAATTACTGCCATCCTCAGGATGCAAGCTATTCGTTATCAGTAACACAACATCTACAATCCACCATATACCTAACCCTCCTAATGTTAGCAGCTTACCTACAGCTGTACCTGTTTGCCCTAAACAAAACCTATCCATTCCTAAAAATCCTAATAAAATACTGTATATCAATGTGGTCGTAAAGTAGTGTCCAGAATATCGCACGCAAGGAAAACCATCTCGCAAGAAACTTCTACTTCCAAAACACTCGATTCCATCAAGAGCTTTGCACTGCACTTTTGTTCTTTCGACTTGGTCGTATCTTACACCACCAAACTTTACACAGCCATGTCCTATTGCATCTCTAGCTGTGTGGTTTCCTTTATGATCGATCGGTTCGTCGCAGTCTAGAAACTCCAGGGGTAAAAACTTGCATTTAACTAATGGACCTAGAGGTCGGTATGGTTCTTTCGGATAAGAGTCGCTCTCCGATATAATCGTGGGCGATAATATAAGAATGAGTGACACTGGAAAAATTATCTTTATTGTCATTTTACTATTTACATTTCTACACAGAACAAAACGTTTCGATATATTTTCATTAGATTGATGGAATCAACGAAAACAATCGTGAATGACGTGATTTGTGAGTCAATTTGACGTTTAATTTCAAATTGCCCAAATGTTGGACTTAGAGCATATTACAAATTGAACAAAATAATCGTGAATACAACATGTAAACCATAGATAACCCCCTAATAGATTCTGCATATAGAGCAAACATGCGCAACATTATATTCTGATTACGTTAACGTATTTTAAATACACCAGAGTTCAACTTATGTAGGTGATTTACTAATGCAAAGTAATAATAATTAAGCAGCTGTTGATATCTTTTTGAAATATACTTTTCATTCATCACGTAAATTACAATACTTGTCTTTTTTAATGCTGCAGTAAATCGATAGTGTTGGTGCACGTGTCGATGTTGTTTGGGTATTTTTTTTTTTTTGTATAATAAAAATATTTTTTTAAAGATGTGGCGTATTGTTTTAGGATATTTATGGTTTCTTAAACACTCTAAAAGAAAAAAAATGGATGACACGCAATTACAATGCTCGGCAAAATAATTACCTTCCTCGTAAATGAGTGGTTCTGAAGTTTTAAAAATCGACTGTGTTGTTCACCGGTGAGGTTGAGTGCATGTAAGAACAAATGAAAGTGTCCTTTAAGTATTTTTCACGAAGTTCAATACTCTACGTAACCCAGATTATCGCCGGGGTTTGCTGCCGATCAATATCAACTTTTTTACATTCTCATATCCTAATGTGCAAGTATTTTTTTTCCCCAAGTATATGTCAATAAATCCATGATAACTTCAAATCAAAATACACTAAACATATCGCACCCGTCACTTTTTTCATATCATGAAAAACTGTGGTAGGCTGTTGGATTCCGATATATCTACTTTGTACTTGCCAATTTTGGTATGAAATAAACACATATATTTGAGGATTAGGTGGTTGACTGAAATATGATACTTTAAAATTTACACGAATGTTATACGTTAAAATTATGTTTAATGGATATACCTATAAATCATAAAATACGAAAAATTATAAAAAAGTTGTTCAATTTTAGTGTTTTGTATTATTTGTTATGACAATATACAGTAATATACTTACTATATAGTCTATTTATTAACAAAAAATAAAAAACAGAAATAAATTATTCATCATCTAGATCATCCAACTATATCTATCGATTTCCGTGCTAACCCTGTCCATCACTATGCTTTGATACATTCTAAATTTCACCTTGAAATATCCAATCACAGTGGATTTCAAATGACACGTGCATCCATGTGAAATTCCTACTCGATTTATCACCTGAATAAATTGAGTTAGTTGAAAAAATAAACCCTGGATTTGGATTGTAGACATAAAAATTACATTGAGTGTGGTTTTAACATTGATTTGTTACTCGATACCAGTAGGTTTTAATGTCACTACAGTCCGCACCAATCTGGATATTTATTTTATTTAATTATTATTATTTTAAAGAGTTTATTATCCTTTTTCAATTTATATACTTATTTTTTTACATGCAATATTTAGATTTCCGAGGAATGTGCGAGTAGACCTCGGTAGTTTTGCCCATGTTGAGCTCTACTACCACGACGTGTCTAAATGACTCGTAAAGACATTATAGACAACATAAATATAAATATACGTGAGTTTAGATTACTGTAAAGTACAGATAAATATGTATACTATATTACTTTTTTTTCTATATTAGGAGACTGCCAAAGTGACTACTCTGCCTGATGGAAAGCATGAATAGAATCCAAAAGTTGTGGCCACCATACTCATTGTAAATGCAGACAATGCAGTATGGTGACCCACACTATGGCGGCCTTGTGAAATGCTTTTTCACATCCCGCTTGGGGACGTAAAAGGGATGACAGTCATCGTGACAGTGTAAGGCTTACACAGTTACCACGATAACTGTCATCCCTGCATCAATGGGCCCCCGATCTCACACTCGCCAACGAAACACGACAATATGGATGCTGGTGCTTTAGGTTGGTCTTCTGTGGGAGTGTAGTACTCGGTCGGGCCGGCCCGCTAGTGCCAAAGTCAGCGTGGCTCTACTATCTGAAAAACTTTTTGATGTGTGATCAGAACAAACCTTCTAATCCAACATCAATTTCATACTATGTTTCTGACATATACATATAGAGCCTCGACCAACACCATAAGAGGCTCTCGTTAGAAGGTTGGATCAAGGGTCTGATGCAGAAGGCAGTCCTCCTTGATACAGCCCATATAGTGAGGAGGTTCCTGTCTTTGGAGCCCTAACCACCGGTGTTTTGGTCCCTGTACCCGCTGTCGGTGGTCTACTATTTTTTATATTTTTAAATATGTATTTTTGTTTTCCTTTTGTATGCACTTAAAAAAGTAATTGATATGTATATATAAATGTAATAAAGAGAATACATGCACATAGAATACATTTACATTATTATGAAGCTTATTGTTATATTCAACAAACTAGATTGCGTTATTCAACAACCAGTTAAGTCGTGCTGTAACTGCAATGTTTTTGCTTATGTTAACATAACCTAAAAAATAGTCAACTATCACTGTTCTGACTATGTATTAACGTAAAAATACATTATGGTTCCTCGTTGCGGTTTAAAACAGTTTTCTACAATTATTTGGACGTAATGTGTCAGTGTTCTGACGGATTAAGTATACAAAGCTTTGCCACCCCTATTCATCCTGTAGGTGTCTTAAGAGGCGACCAAGTGAGCAAACTATGCAGGACAACATCATTACAAAGAGAAGGAAATCTTGAAACTAATTCAATTCCAATCCATCTGACCAGCGTGGTACAGCAGATCAATACCTCCTTGCTAATGAGAGGCCGACGTCCAGCAGGGAACTGTTAAATGCTGTTGATGATGATGATAACGATGAATATCAACTGTGTGATTATTAACATCTTCAAAGTTAATTAGTAATTTCCTATATATAACGTTAACAATATACCTAAACGTGGAAGAACGTATGCTTGAACGTAAGATACTCAATGAAAATCAGATAGGCAGGTGAATCTTGGAAAAAACATAAGTTCCTGTAGGGTTATCAAACAATTATGTTACTATAAAGGTATTATTAGAAGTCCTTATTCTGGGCATTCTTTTTTTTCTATGTAGTTTTTTTACATATTTCTCAACATCGGGGATCATCGAATAACACTGTCGAAGTTGAAAGTTTGCGATTTTTATTTTTAAATGTTATACTGATTAAGTTATGAACACTTGAAATAAATAAATTTAGTAGTATTTTCAAATTCTTGTTGTAAAGTCAGTTACACTAATTTGGGTGATGTTAGGTATTGATTAAACGATATGAATTTGTTAATTTAAAAATACATTAAATTTTTAAATCTTCAACTAAACATGAGTAGATATAATTTATACTAGAAATTTCATTCTAAAGCACTGAAATTGACCTAAACCAATATTGCATATTTTAAAAGAAAATAAATTAAAAATAATTTAATATTGTCATCTTTATGTGTATTATTTAATGTGAATAGTATAATATTTAATTTAAACAGTTTATTAAGTAAATGACATTACTTTAACAATTATATTTTTACACTGTATGACTATTGTGATAATAAACGAACACAATACATCAAACTGACAGTTCACGTCCGTGGGTGTCTGACTGTTTAGTTCCATCGTAATGATTTTAACAGAACAATAACAAGTTAAAGGTTTTATTCAATCATGGAAGTGTTTAATAAGTTCTATTCGTCGGTTAGTAATACAGTGTCGCAGTTGTCAGGCGTGCTCCCCGGTAACCCTGTAACGAGAGAGTTTGAAGCTACTCAGTTTATAGCGAGCGCTGGTCCAGGTAAAAACCTCAATGTAACAATGGTTTCTATTTAAATGTTCTATCTATATAGTTTATCCTATAGATCGGTTTATGGTCGCTTGTTATAGTGCTCAATGATGTTAAGAAACTATCATAATTACGTTTTACCTGTAGTAGAATATCGGTGGCAATTTTTTTTACATTTTGCATGTCTATTATTATCTGTCTCAATAGTTGAATATGCCATAATTTAATATATCGATTGAGATAAAATATATTATTTATTAAGAAGGTGGTGGTGAAGGTCGCAGTAAGGTTTTATATAGGGCAACACAGTTGTAAAGGTTTAAAAAGGGTGGCTGTATTCCTAAGAGTGAGTCTTAAGAAATACCAGTACCTTCTAGCTGTAAAGTCTGATGTATAAAAATATCTGTAAAAGTTTTACTTGCAGAAATAAATATCATTTATCAGGAGCATTTTCTTATAAGTTCTTTTTGTTAGATAGTAACGAATACAGAAAGTTGAGATCTAAGACCTATTTAGTTGAGAAGTGGTTCTGAAACATACAGTATTTGAAATTATAATAGTAGTAATCTAAACCATCATACATATACATGAAAACTTACATGTAGGAAATTAAGTAGATACACCAAATTTACGACCTTTTAAATATATAAATTAGGGATGATGATCCCCTTAAAAAGATGTCAACACAATATAAATTGGAAAAATGATAGATACCAAAAATATTCAAGAAACTTGCTATAAGAGATTTAAGACAATAACATTTTGTAATAGTTTCTAGAATTTTTTACAAAATGTCCTTAGTAATATCAATTAATACATCTAAAATGGAATAAAACAAAATACTTCAATGAAGACAGCTGTATCTTTAGGATTTGCGTTTATAATGGGAATTTTTTTATCTATGACTCACTTAATCATTCGGAGAAATGTATTTGTTATTGTATTATTAAGATTATTTGAGGTCAGCTACAAGTTCAACCGATTTCACCTGAATATTAGTTTATATACAGAGTGACTGGCATTAGACCTTCACAAGCTTGAGGGTGAACTGAAATCGAAGATTGAACTAGGTCTCAGTATATTTGAGTGTATTGTATCTGAGGCACAGGCTTGAAACATTGTCAAACTTCCATACTCTGGGCGGTTATTAAAAATTTGTTGTTTGAAAAACCCAACAACACCTTTTGTCTGAAGTTGAACCCGAAACCTCTTGATTAGCAGTCGCATACGCTGACTGCTAGACTAATGGGACAGTTTGGTAAATGCAAAATAACAATGATGTTTTTTGGTATAAGTTTGCAGTGAGCTCTTGTTTACACATTTATACTTAGAATAGAAATAGAAAGATGTCTCTTTGATATTTTTTTTCTACTTTAAGTGTCTGCCATAGACACTCTTGAAAGTGAAAGATAATTTATGAGTTATCATTACCATACTCATTGCGAGTGCAGCCTTGTGAAATACATTTTGATGGCAGTCATCATGGCATTGTAAGGCTCAAATACTTACCCCAAAAACTGACATTCCTGCATCAATGGGTCTCTGGTCTCACCCTTACCGACGAATTCATGACTTATATGAGTGGTGATTAATAAGTTATGATAATGAATATATAAAACAATGATTATTATATTTTATTTTTTAACATAGTCTCCTAACAAAATAATAATAATACATTACATACATGGATTTAGTATATTTTTTTTTCTAAACCCATGATTATTTTAGAAAAAAAAATCTTTGTTTTATCCCTCCAAAAATGCCTCTACAGCAGTCATCACTTCACCATTGTCCTCAAATTTTTTGCCCCGAAGGTGTTTTTTGAGCAGAGGAAAGAGATAGATGTTACTGGGAGCCATATCTGGCGAATAGGAAGGGTGTTGAGGCAATTCAATTCCCGTTCCTTGAATTACAGCCGTCGCAAGTGCGGTTTTGTAAGCCGGGGCGTTGTCTTGGTGAAACAGCACTCCAGCTCGCAGTTTGCAGCGTCTTTTTTCCTTGACGACCTCTCACAATCTTCTTATTTGATATGCCTAGTAAGGGCCCGTTATGGTATGTTCCCTTTTCCAAATATTCCACCATGATAATTCCTTTAGCGTCCCAAAAAAACAGAGGCCGTAACCTTTCCCGTTGAACTTGACACCTTGAATTTCTTTGACGTTGGTGAGGAGGCTCGTTTCCAGGTCATCGACTGTTGTTTGATTTCAGGATCAAAATAGTGGATCCAGGTCTCGTCTATGGTCACGAAACGATTCAAAAACAATTCCTCATCGGCCTACAACTTTTCGAGATTGACCCTCGAAATGTTGAGTAGTTTATTTTTTGCTCGTCGGTTAACATTCTAGGGACTCAACGCGCCGTGACTTTTTTAGATTATTAGATTTATTAGATATTAGATTACTAGCACAATAGCAAGTTGCATCACTATTGTTGTTGAAGTAAAGATACACAGGGCCCAATGCAGGTCCTTGAAGTACACTGGCAGTAGCTTTGAACAATGTACATTCATTTTAAAATGTCTATTTTTAGAGGCAAGCTTTATGATTAGAATTATACAGTGTTTAAGTTTCACTTTCACTTTGTATAACAGACTATTTTGGTAGACAGATGTGTTAAAAGTTTATTACAGGTCTAAAGAACTGCAGGAAGGAGTAGTAGGAAAGTTGTTTTTGCACATGGTGTCTTCGGTTCTAATGCAAAGTGCAGCTTTTAGAAGCCATATAAACCTAGATTGCTTTGTGGTCAGATTGCAACTATAGTCATTTCTGTTCTGTGTTCAACCTGTAATTGTTAAGATTAATATAGCATGACAGCAGATACACATACATATTTTTGGAAAAATCTGTGATTCATATTGTTTTATTAAACTTTACTTGTTCGAAATTTCATGTCTTTGCATTCGCGATGTTTAAAAACATATAATTGTATTGATTGCAGTGAGCACTTTTAATTTTTTTTTTTCTTAACCCTTTATTAGAATTCTCTGTAAGGTAAAAGCCATGAAACAGCTAAGTGCACACTATATTACTACAAAATTAACATGTTGTAGTTATTTTAGTACTTTCTGTGAGAATAGAACAGATGTTATATAAGTAAGATAAATTTTATGTAAAAAACGATTCATTCATGTGAAGGATCTCACAGAAAATAAATCTTTGCAATGGTCTTATCAGCTAGTTCAGTTAATCAGTAAAGTTTGGGTATCACTTAAGTAATGTTATATATTAGAAGCTGTTTATCTGTATTGTTTTCATGATTATTATCTACAGGACATACTTAAATATCTTAACAGTTAACAAGATACTACGTTTATTTTTCTACTCACTGTTTGTTGTGATGTACTACCGACTGTCGGGCGTTATCGCTTCGCGTGGTAAACTCACCTCATTTTTTAACTTCACTCTTTTGTACTGGAGGTTCTTTACTAATTACCAGTTCGAGTGTCTGTGTTACATTATCTTTTATGTAATAGATAATATTTCCTTGCAGGTTTACTATGGAAAGTATACAAAGGATACAAAAAATCAACAAAGCAAGAAGCTTCCATATTCGTCTTTGAAAAAAAACAACTAGACAGATGGACAAAAGGCGACCGAGATATTATGTTAGAGACTTTAAAACGTGGTATAGTCCAACTGACAAAACTAAGGCACCCTCAAATTCTTACCGTACAACATAGCATCGAAGAAAGCAGAGAAAGTCTCGCTTTCGCCACAGAACCTATATTTGCAAGTCTTGCTAACATTCTTGGCAATACAGAAAATATGCCAGTTCCTATACCGTCTCATTTGACAAACTATAAACTTTATGAGCTCGAAATTAAGTACGGTCTGATGCAAATTGCTGAAGGCTTAACGTTTCTCCACAATGACGTCAAACTCCTTCATCGCAACATTTGTCCAGAATCTATTATAGTGAACCAACAAGGTGCTTGGAAAATATTCGGTTTCGATTTTTGCGTTGCTAATCAAAGTGCATCAGGATCTGCGCCGTTTTGGCCTTTCAACGAGTATTGTCCAGCAATGCATCCGTTGACTCAGCCACTTCTAGATTACCTGGCGCCAGAAAACGTTCTTTCCGCCACACATTCACCGAGCAGTGATATATATTCTTTAGGTATGGTGATATATTCGTTGCATAGTACGGGGCATCAGGCTTTAGGGAGCGTTGGAACGGACTATACTAAGTTTAAGCGATTTGTAAACGAAATCAGACAATTGCCACCGTCTAGACTGTCTTGTGTCGCGGATGGCTTAAGGGAATACGTTAAACTAATGTTGAATGTTACCCCAGAATTAAGGCCGGACCCTCATCAGTTTCTGAAGGTACGTCACATGTTTTTTGTAAAATGGATGTAAAATATGTTTATATTAATGTATTTCTATAGCTATTGTTGTGGTTCCTTTATAAAACTATCAGGTCCAATGTACCAGGTGTTATTTAACTATTGCTAGCAATATTAACTGCGAGTAAATAAAACAACTTGACAGATGGACAAAAGATGATCAGGATATGATATTAAAGGTTTTATAACGTGGTTTAGTCCAACTGACAAAAAAACTGAACCAGAAAATGGAGTGCGATTGCATGTAAAAACAGTAGATCAGGCTCTGTGGCATGCTTTGGGAGAGACCTGTGTCCTGCAGTGGATTGCAACGGGCTGATGATGATGATGATGATGATAATGAATTAAATGTTAACATTTTGTAACGTAATTTTGTGATGGGAACACTAAAATGAATATAAAAACTTTCAATGAAAGACCTATGTCGCCTGCCCTTCAATGTTACTACGAGAATTTTATGTTTCACAGATATCATATTTCGAAGACGTCGGCGTAAAAACCCTCAACTACCTAGATTCCTTATTCCAATGGGACAACCTCCAGAAATCGCAATTTTACAAAGGATTACCACAGATTATACAGAAAATGCCTCATCGCATATGCATTTATAGAATCCTACCATGCCTTACAAGAGAATTTGTGAACCCGCCTATGGTGCCGTTCGTACTGCCAAACGTCTTACTCATAGCTGAGAGTTCTACCAAAGAAGAATTCGTGAAATATATACTGCCAGTATTAAAACCAGTGATGTTAATACAAGATCCAATACAGATACTCCTCATATTTATGCAGAAGATGGAGTTACTGTTGAAACTAACACCCGGAGACGAAGTTAAATCGGATATTCTACCAATGCTGTATCGAGCACTAGAATCAGATGCTCAACAGATACAAGAATTGTGCCTCTCAGTTCTGCCGACATTTGCGTCTTTGATAGATTATCCTGCGATGAAGAATGCACTGTTGCCACGTATCAAGAAGTTGTGCATGACGACAAATTACATATCAGTGAGAGTTAACTGTCTTCTGTGTTTGGGCAAATTGTTGGAGCATTTGGACAAATGGTTGGTGTTGGATGAAATTATTCCGTTTTTGCCGCAAATACCGTCGAGGGAGCCCGCTGTGTTGATGGGGATTTTAGGTGAGTCTATTTAAGTTTTCAATTTAAATTTTATAGTTTAATTTTTAAATTTAATACTATTTTTGTATGAATACAAATTCTAAAATATGCAAGTAATAAATACAAGCATACATTGCTTAACAGGGCAATACATCAAATAACTAAATCAATGGGAAACTCCTGTAAATAAATACAATATAAATGTAATATGCATCTACATCTCCTTTTGGTGACGTATTAAGAATGCAGAGTATAACCACCCCTATGTATCCCATGAGTGTTGTAAGAGGCGTCTAAGACCTTAGTTGTCCTCAACATCACTGCAAACAGAAGGAAAACCTGAAACAAACCCGTCTGGCCAGCGTGGTATAGTAGGTCAAAACCTTCTTGCTAAGGAGAGGCCTATGTCCAGCAGTGGACTGTAAAAGGCTGTTGATGATAATGATGATGATATATCTAAATATCTATATTATGTGTATAGTTATGTATTTTGAATTATGTAAGTATATCAGTCGAGGTTATATTATTATAATTGAACTTTTGTTTGAACGTTTATAAACATACATACATCAATTATGTATGAATATAGTATTGATTGAGGATGTGATGGCATTAGACAATCGCTCTTAGGAGCTGCACAGTAACCTTAAATACACAGATAAAATTGCTAGAAACGATTTATACTTAATGAGGTTGAAAATAGTAATTGTGGCTTGCATTTTACTAGTGAAATTCATTAAATTGAAGAAATGAAATCTAGCAGACTACCGTTACTAGTAAGTGGGACGCGATATGTTTTTAGTCGGTGCATTTTTAACTGTTTTCACGGTCACACGATTTTGACACTAATGTCGAATAGGTATAAAAAGTGCCATGTTAATACGCAAGATATAATGTGACTTTTGAGTGCGTCAATCAGCTTTGGCCTTGAAGCTGATCGAGCTGTTTTATACCATCTTGTTTTGGTGATATGTTCATTTTCCTTGTAACTTTTTTGCCTGTTTATTTCCTATTTCGAGTTTCTTTACTTTAATAATGACGAACTTCCAGCCGCCGAGAAATTCCAGAAAAGAATAGTTTAGGTATTTTAAAGTAAAGTTAAGTATCACAACTTCATCAGCTTAATATATATTCATGTCTCTATCCCCGAAGGGATAAACAGAAGCGTATTAAAAACGCTCATATTGCACGACTACAATTGGGTGTACTACTGTATCGTAAATAAATACCATTAAGACTAATATCACGAAACATCTCGGCAAAAACAATTAACATAGCTTTTTATTATTATTACAAATTTCAATCAAATATACAGTGAAATATATTGTTCAATTGAGTAGTCTAAAACAGTGACGTCACAATTTGGTATTTAGTACATTTTTCATACAAAATTGTCGTTCTGACAGATGATAAAAAGTAACTAATTTGACTAAGGTGTCATCTAGCCTATTTTAGTTTCACTTTGAGCTGGGGGCAAACTTCTACTATCTACTAATCAGAAATATTTTTAAATAAACTTACTTATATATTTACAAATAAACGCATGCACACATACATACATATTATAAATTAATTATACCCAAACACAACAAACCATCGTACTCAACACTATTTTTTTTGCTTAATGATAACTTTCTCACTAGGCATATATGAAATTTTATTATATTAACATATACAAAACGGACACAAAGTACACAGAGACTCAGAACAACAGACACACACACACAAGTTGTTGTCCAACGTGAGGATCAAACTCACTATACTCAACGCGCTAGGAAATTCTTGTTCAATGTGGGCATCAAATTATACTCACAATAGTAGGAAGAGTGACCGATAGAAGTAGGTAACCGCTCAAACATAATGCATTCATTGCAGCAGCTTAGCTTAACTATATCAAAATTTAATTTCTATATTACAGGTATATATAAATTAGCTCTAAGCCACTCCAAGTTAGGCATCACAAAGGAAATTATGGCCACCAAAGTTCTGCCGTTCTTGATTCCCCTCTGCGTGGAGAACGGGTTAACATTGAATCAGTTCAACGCCTTGGTAACTCTGGTGAAGCAGATGATTTCTAAAGTGGAGACGGAGCACAGAGCTAAGCTAGAACAGCTTAACTCCATACAGAATGAGTCCAAGTAAGTTTGTTCTTATCAACCGACTTTAAAAAAGTAGGTTTTCAATTCGACTCTTCTTCTTTTTCTTATTTGGAAGTTTGGTACGCGATATCTCCGTCAAATGTGTTCAAACATTATTAATGTTTGTTTTTGTATGTTTATTACGTATGAAATTAGCCCGTAAAGTGTTTTTCATCCTCTAACCCCATACCCCTTAATTTTTAATCGTGATTTTAGTGCTTTTGTTCAGAAAAGTCTCATATCTTTGAGCTCTGTGGTGTGCTTTGGGAGAGGCATATGTTCAGCACTGGACCACAACCGGCTGATGATGATGATGATGATGTTGATGATGTTGTTGTTGATGATGATGTTGATGATGTTGTTGATGTTGTTGATGATGTTGTTGTTGATGATGATGTTGTTGATGATGATGATGTTGATGATGATGATGACGATGATGATGATGATGATGATGATGATGTATATATAATATTTACTAGTGATCTATTACGTGCAGAAATTTGTTTGAGAGTCTTCTTAGCCTTTTTTATTAGTAAGATTGGGTCGGCTACTAGTTCAACCAGTTTTAGCTGAATATCAGTTTTTCCACGCAATGACTGGTATCGGACCTTCGCAACCCTAAGGGCGAAATGAATTCGAAGGTTAAAATAGTTGTCAGTATATTTAAGGCCACTGACTTCCTAATAACGGTTGCCATAGACGTTTATAACAAATGGGACCGTCGGTTTAACATGCTCTCCAAGGCATGGGCGTGAAACACTGCCAACTTCCATATTCCAGGTTGTCATGTCCTAACAACACTTTTGGCCTGAACTGGCCATCGAACCCAGACCTCTTGATTGGCAGTCGCATACACTAACCGCTAGACCAACGTGACAGTTTGTCTAACGATTAGTGTATGTGACTGCCAATCGAGAAGTTTATGTAAGAGTGACTACTAAAGTTTAAATGAAATATAATTTCACCCGATTTGATAAAAAAGAGGAGATCCACTTCGGCTGTATTTTATTTTTAAATGATTTTATGCCGGCATTCAATCGTTTATTAATAGATTTCAAAAAAGTTTTTTTTCAAATTAGTTTTTATTTAGAAAGTAAATCAGTGTCCGTGTGGTAACGGATTAAGAATATATACTGTTACCACCCCTATTCATCCCGTGGGTGTCGTAAAAGGCGACTAAGGGAAAGTATGCAACACAACATCATTACAAAGAGAAGGAAAACTTGAAACAAACCCTATTCCAACCCGTCTGGCCAGCGTGGTATAGTAGGCCAAAACCTCCTTGCTAAGGAGAGGCCTATGTCCAGCAGTGGACTGTAAACGGCTGTTGATGTTGATGAAATCAGTGATACTTATTAATAGTTAATTGTTAAGTTAAACAATATAATAATAAAAATCTGATAGCTATGCTGATTGAGATAATAATTTGAAAGTGGTGGCGTGTGCAAAACTATATTATACAATATTGTGACTAATTATAGGTAGGTATACGAGTCCTTGGCATATCTAATTAAATGAAGTAAAGTTTCTTTTTACTGGTGTAGCAGGAGTAGCCGTTTCAGAGTGGTAGACAATCAGCCAAAATTTGGAACTGCCAGCGTATATTTTCCTCACACTGTGATGCAGGGTCCTTTAAGCATAAAGCATCTTACTAGGCTGTCATAGTGTGGGTCACCATACTGCGTTGTCTACATTCGCAATGAGTATGGTGACCACCACTCTTGGATTCTACTCATGCTTTCCATCAGGCAGAGTAAAATTATATCGGTAGGCTATAAAAAAGAAAGTACTTTTAATTCGTATTTACTTGATCTAATGCGCTCGCCGAAGGATAAGTAAAAACTAATAGAACAGAAGAGAAAGAATTAGAAAAAAACGTGTTTAAATTCTCTATGGCATGGTTTTTTCAAATACCCACATGGCACCGTTACCGAATATGTAAAGATTTTTGAGCAAAAGGTATAAGGCCAAAATTCAAATTCACTATATTGATTTGTTGATAAAGATGTCTAACATTATTATTTTTGTTATTCCAGGTCACTAGAACACAATCTATCCTCAACAGCGGACACGCTAGTGGCACCAGAGGCGACTAAGTCCTCCGCAGACCTGGATAAAGTGTTCTCAGGGCTAGGCATGGACACATTCTCATATAGCCAACCTAAGGAAAAACCTGACACATTGCCAACTGTGAATGAGAGCAGAAATCTTAGTATCGAAGAGAAACAGAGGTACAGTATATTTTTATATACACTAGACAAAGAAAAAGGTCTTCTGGTGCCGTTTATCCTCATCCAGACTAGGCCTGGTTGCGACGGAAGACTGTTCGATAATCATGAACGGAATGTCGGTCGTGGTGGAGGAGGACTGGTGGTAGTCGACCATGCGTGGCTAGTACGTAAAATAATTTCCCATGCTCGCGTAGATTATCAATGAGCCATTGGTAGCTAATCTGTTTTCTTCTCACGTCGTTCACGTCGTGTGTCGTGATAGTCACTACGGCAGAATTATGACTTATATGTAAAGTGGGTACAGTCGCTAGGACGTTTTCGCGTCATATAATAATAGCATCAACACTTTACAAGCGTCGGTCTACGACAAGGATAATCAGATACGTACCTACGAGTAACTATCGCGAATTCTGGTAGCCACCATGATTTTAATAGAAGTGCTATGAATCTGTGAATAGAGAATATTTTACTGTATTCTGTTTTTCTATTGAGGTTACTTTACTAATAATTGCATAAGCAATAAATAAAACAGTATTAATTACAAGTCATAAATTATGAATATTTTTAATATCGTGTTTCTAACTTTGACCATGACGAACTTCCACAATCGTTCATTCTTTGTTAAAAGGCGTGGCTGTTCATAACATTAAAACATCATCTGCCAACGTTTTGTAGCCTCAGTGGAATAGGCTGATGACCATGAATTTTTTAGCAAGCTTCTGGCCAGATTATTCCTGATCATGAGTTTGTTTTTTCACGAGGTTGTTCAGTCTCCATTACTATTAGTATAGTTAGTATTCTTAGTAGAAGACACAGAGATTGACTGCACAAATGACGTAGTGGCTTAGGCGTTCGCCACGCCATGTTTTGGGCTCAAACCCCACATAGGACAAAACTTTGTGTAATCCACGAATTTTTGTTCTGAGTCTGGGTGTTCTTTGTGTCCATTTCATGTGCGTCTGTAAAGTCCTCCGCGACACAGGATATATATTCCTAACGCGTGGGTTTAAAAAAAGAGAGAGATTAGTAAGATGTATAAGATCACAAGTTTAACTGCTTGCTTTAATTTCTCAATTTCAGGATAGCAAAACAGCAAGAAACCGTCAGAAAATTCTCACACCAACACCATCCAACCGCAATCCCTGCCCCACCCAAACAAATCCGCAAACCAGTAGACCTCACAAACTCCCTCTTACAATCAAATCTGAATCAATTCTCAAAACCAACACATCAACCTGCACACCAATCAACCAGTAACCAGAGCCTACCACTCCCTTCCAACCAATATAATCCAACTGGGATAACGCCGAACTATGGCTACCAAAACCAGTATCCAAGCTTCGACAATCAGTTAGCTTTGACCTCCAACGCCTGGACTACATCTCCATCAGGGAATTTCAACAATAAATGGGCGAATAATCAAACAAATCAGTCAAATGTCAAGCAAGATTGGTCAGCTTTTGAATCTCTTCTACCAACAGCGAATAGTACTCAAAATACGAATAATAACGTAAAAAAACTAACCGATAATGAGATGATGGATCTTTTAAGTTAAATATGTGTAATAGGTGTTTTTGTTAAATGGTCGGACTATAATGACAATTGTGAACATATTGATGTGCATGGCTAATGACAAAATATGAAGAGAATGGAGATTTAATCAGCTACAGTGTTTACTCTCTATTTTTTTTTAACCAGACGAAATATTTGACTGGTTTATTTTACGACCACTTGCCTGATACACTTCAGAGGTGAAAAAGGAAAAGATAAATTAGAGCAATGAGCGCGGATAGGGCAGAGGAGCTTGGATAAGGATGCTGATAGTCTCGGATGGAAAAACGAGACTTGAACTTCTGCGATTTAAAGTATCGGGGGCGTGTAAATCTGTCTGTCTGTCTGTCTGTCTAACAATACTAACGGCATATGTACTTACTAGTATAAATATTAAACTACGTTGAGTGACCTCCTTTGAGGCTGACTTTAGAGGGTGGTAACGCAGGTGGGACTCTTCAGGTCCAGGTGTCCACGGACGGTGGTGGTTACTTGCCATCAAGTACCCATTATACCATAATTAAACAGTTATAAAAAGCACTTTTAAAAAGAATCATCATAATCAGAATATCGCAGTCCACTGCTGGGCATAGGCCTCTCCAATTGCGCGCCATTTGGTTCGATCCTCAGCTTTTTGCATCCAGCTCCTGCCAGCCAGATTGAAAAAAGAAATATCACTTAGATATTTACTCGTATATACATTTTGGGTTGGTGCAATT
Organism: Hypercompe scribonia; assembly: GCA_949316085.1. Lineage (NCBI taxonomy): Eukaryota > Metazoa > Arthropoda > Insecta > Lepidoptera > Erebidae > Hypercompe > Hypercompe scribonia. The sequence continues at coordinate 21,128,206 of OX438980.1, read as the reverse complement.
ATTTCAACATGTAGTTAATCAAATCAGATTCCTGAATGAACATAAGATACGGGCTCCCAGAAAGTTATTTTTTAAATTGTCTCAAATCAGGTTGTTTTCGTTTGGAGGATAGTTTTGTAATAATATTAATTATGACCAAAGAAATTGTTTTCAGGCTTAAATTTAAAAAAATAGATGAACTAAATCAAAATCTTAATCTACTATGATAAATAGCCGTTTTTAGCAGTTTTACCTACGTTTATTTGACCTCTATTCCGCTCTAAGCAGTCGTAGCGTGATGTTTCATAGTTCATTATCTTTCGGAATGTACACTCTAACCAAAACTAAAAGGACAACTCTAATATGACATCTAGTTTCAGAGATTAGAGCGTCAAAAGTTGTAAATAAAAATAGTTTCAAATTCTCATTTGTAACTTATAGCATTTTGTCTGAGCTGTTTAATATTGAGTTTTTATTGATACATATCTTAGATAGAATGCTAAAGAAGTCATAGAGTTGATAAGAATAAGTCTCAGAACTTGATCTTTGAAGATTATCCGACTTAAAAAAAGAGCAGGTTCTCAATTCGATGTTTTATGTTCTATAAGATTTTGATTTATGAGTTGAATTGAAAAAAAAAATTCTACCCTTGAGGGTAAAAATTAACGATTTATAAATACAATCTATATATATAAAAGAAAGTGGTGTTAGTTACACCATTTATAACTCAAGAACGGCTGAACGGATTTAGCTGAAAATTGATGGGAAGGTAGCTTAAAACCAGGAGACGGACATAGGATACTTTTTATCCCGTTTGACCGCGTTTCAGTCCAAAATAAAAAATCTGCTTATTTATTGCCTTTAGGCGTAACAGAGTTCGCGGGGTAAGCTAGTTTATCATAATTTAAGCGTATTGAAGTCATTTTCAAAAGTGTAAGTATTGACATCAGATCTCATATTGTCCTTTTTTTTCTCATAGAAACTGAAAGAGTACGATATAAAACAGTTTCTTGGAGATCAGAACAGTTTATATTAGGCTAGATGACACCTTAGTCAAATTAGTTACTTTTTATCATCTGTCAAAACGACAATTTTGTATGAAAAATGTACTAAATACCAAATTGTGACGTCACTGTTTTAGACTACTCAATTGAACAATATATGTTACTGTATATTTGATTGAAATTCGTAATAATAATAAAAAGCTATGTTAATTGTATTTGCCGAGATGTTTCACGATATTAGTTTTAATGAAGTGGACATTGGTATTTATTTACGATACAGTCATCTACCCAATTATTTTGCGTTAAGAAAATAGCGAGACACCGATCAAACCTCTCCAATTGACTAATCAGATTCCAAGAAATTATCGTTTTGTTTGAAAGCTTGGAACTTGATTGGTCTGGGCATGAAGTTTGACAGATACGTCACTATTTTTTTAACAGGAATGGACTTTAGTTGTATTTATTATTTACAGAAACGTAATAAATTCGAAGGAATATGCTTTTACTTCAATATTGTGAAAATAATCACAAAAACATTCCTATTAATGTATGTACTAATTTCAATTATTTTTAATTAGATTTAATTAAAATGAGGGTAAACACATTTGTAATGTGATTTTATATTAGGATCCTTATTTATTTTAAAATTATGTATTAATATAAAATATAATAATTAAGATTATATAATTGTTTTATTTAATGTTAAAGTAGATACGACGATTCAACCCCTTAAACTTTAAAGAGACTATGGATTCCTAACTCCTGAGTTGCAGGTATTAATGGGCGGCGGTAGTCACTTTCCATCAGGCGACCCGTCTGCCTGTTTATTTGACCCCAGTTTTATGTAGAATAACCATTTTAGGGTAACAACTTTTTTTTTATTAATAGCCTGCCAAAGTGACTCTACCTAATGGAAAGCATGAATAGAATCCAAGAGTTGTGGTCACCGTACTCATTGCAAATGCTGACAACGCAGTATGGTGACCCACACTATGGCGGCCTAGTGAGATGCTTTTTCACACCCCGCTTGGGGACATAAAAGGCATGACAGTCATCGTGACAGTGTAAGGCTTACACAGTTACTACGATAACTGTTACCCCTGCATCAATGGGCCTCCGGTCTCGCTCATTAACAGTACTGGATAATTTTTAACCACCTTTATTGTTATGCTTATCAGTACTACGATCTCGGGCAATTCAAAGGTACAATTATTTAAAAGTCACAATACACGTTACGGGTTATACCTTCATGACACAAGGTCTGACTACCCTCACTTGGTCACATTTTTTTTTGTGCTGTCGATACTTATAAACACTATTTTCAATGTCTGCTCACTTTGTTTCGTCCCTATGGTGGTGATTGCACCTCTACTGATGGCGGGATTCCATAATGTTAATAGTAGATATCCGTCATCTTAGTTGAAATTTTCGAGTATATACTTTTTGATTTCAACCGCTTCACGTATTATTCTACAAAAATAGTTAGGATCTCTGGAGAGGACCTGTAGTTTACGTGTTTCAATCCAAAGCTTTGGTCCTGACTTCAGCAAGTGCTTTATGATCAATGTATGCGTAAAAATTGAGTCTAAAAATAGTTAATTCAATGATAGTTGTAATAATAATAATTTAAAAAGTCTGTGTTGTCTAAAACTTTACATATTTTTTTTGCCGGAAAGGAGTATTAGTAAAAAAGAGAATGTAGTAAAATATTTTATTAATAGTTTAATATGGCAACACCACATAATACTATATCGTATAATTTACGTTGGTTAAAATTAATTTCTTTACTCAAGACTAATAGGGGAATTATTCCTCGTAGATACACTTGAGTAATCTCACCTTGCCACTGTTACAATAAAGGTCTAACATTATTTTATTATTATATCATATATAATTATAAAGTAAAATTATAAAAATTAAGTTTTCATCCAAAGTATAAGTCAGGAGTATCCAAACCAAGCCATAGAGAAAGCTATAAAAACATTTTAATAGACAAAAATACAAGGTAGATATATCATTAAGACTTGATTACTTTTCACTACCTAATTTACCTTTTACAATCCTACCAATATTAGTTTTAAAGACACGGGTCAACACACAATTGTAAATTACGCGTCAATTTTACATGCTAAAAGGGTCGTCGTAATTTTTATGCTTTTCCATGCTGCTAAAAGAATTGAAAATCACTTTCGACAAAGTTTCCGGTTTCCGGTAAACCAGAAGTGTATATATAAACAAAAAATCTGCAAATAAATTATTTATAGTCGTATATGATATTCAAATACTTAAGAGTATGTTTGTATAAACATTATAATATATTTAAAAAATAATATTAAAACTTAGTCTAGAATGTACAATGAAAAAGGTTCTAATCTAGTGTGATTTGCATATATTAAAAATTCATACTTCTTTTACAGGTTTCGATTAAACATCACTATTTACATATTGTTGCATTTCTTTTGGTTTCTATTCAGAGCTTGAGCAAATGCGACTGTCTATGAATTTTTCTGTTATTATTGTCCTTGCATTCACCTCTTTCAATGCAAACTGCCACATTAAGTATAATACCAATATTTCTAAACTATCTTCTTCTTCTGAACGAAACTGCAAAGAACATACACGCAGTTACTGTTTGCAGCACACTCGCAGTCAAAAAACATATTTTGTACTCGTAATTGTACACTAAAGACCATATCATAATAAAAATGGCGACGATGGCGTTAGAAGCTGTCATGGTTGCCGTGGTGTCGAACTCGTTTAGGGTACTATTGTACAAAGGCTGTTGAAGTATGCTGGAGGCGGCTGTTGAGAAGCTGGCCAGCATACACCACACTACCAGTAGACTTTTGCTCGTAGATAGAGTGATGCCTGAAAGAGATAGTGATTTGTATATCGCTTAAGATATTTTAAAAGGTTTATTTCGTGGAGTGTTAGCAATGGTATGGAAAGGCTGTAATTTTTTATATCTGTATTTATTGTATTTCTATTGTTACATAAAATTTAAGAGAGTAAGAAAAATAATACAAATATATGTATGTTTTCCTAGCTGATTTCGGCCATCCCGGCCAGTCTCAACCGTCGGTCTCACGTGCTCTCCAATTTTGAAATTCCGGGCTATTATTAAGTATTTCTACAATCAGAAAAAACTCAACATTTCTTTTTTGGTCCGACCCGGGAATCGGACCTGAGACTTCTTGATTGGTAGTTGCATACGCTAGCCGTTAGTCCAACCAGGCATTCCTTCAACGTCCGTCAGATAAACGAGGAATAACAGAAAGATGAAGAATAGACTCTGACATGTAAAAAGTCATTGAAAAACTTCTGGCTGAACCAATCTACTTTTGAGTGAATATGACAGAAGTTTCTGGATAAAGTTTGGTTCTTAATCCTTCTAAGTCATCGAAGAATACCAACACCATGTTGGTTAATGATAACTCAGGTAAAAACAGAAAGAATATTCACGTTTCCACTGATTTTACTAAACTATTTGAAACATCAATATTTTTGACATTTTATTTAAGTTAGAGTTTGATCTCCATGAGATGCCTGGTAGTAAACCCGTCCTTCAGTTTACAACTTAATTACTCCATTAGTACATGATGGAGTCCATTAATAATGAAATATCAAAAAGTCAGAATTCACATCTTCAATTAAGAAGAGATGATGTCAAAGAAGGACTTACCATAAAATCCTGTGGCACCAGCTACGCAAAATGCTGCACACAATCTTGCCTTCTCATTGATAGACTTGGGAAGTACAACACAGAGTACAATGAAGCATAATGCTGACCCGTGAGACACTGCGATCAGAGTAGCTACCTGTAATTATATGTTGATGTTTAGGCTGATCTAAATGTAGAAATTTATATTTAAATCTTAATAATTGTTTTTAAAGGTCAATAAACAGCTTGATCTAGCAGATCAGTGCAAGTAGCTTCATTTGAATTCCATTTCAGATATAAAAATGCTCGTGTAAAAGAAAATAAAAAAAAACTATGCATGTTTTTGTTATATTAGCAAATAATAAATACTTTAAATTGTAAGATAGTTTTTGTACTAACCGACCAAATGTTCATCGATGGATTCTGCTCCCAAATTAACGGTGGAAAAACGACAGCCAAAACTAATATAGAAAAGGTCGTGGACAGGTGTAACAAAGCATACAAATAAAAATTTAAATCTCGCAGCATACTAGTGATCGTGATAAGATTCTTTTTAATTGAAGCTGTTCTTCGAGCAGTTCCCGGAGAAACTTCAGTTGCAAAAACCACACTGCCATGAGGTGCATTCATTGTAGTCTCTCTATACAAAGGTTGGGGGTGCTGTCTGTCAATATTTTCCAGTTCTTGATAACCAACTCTAGTATATTGATTAATATCAAGGGTGCCAAAATCAGAAGAGAAACGGTTATGAGTAACATCAGATAAAGTGCTGAAGTCTGTGGAAAATCTTGCATCGTTAGAAATACTTCTGCCTTCCCTGTACTGTACAGCAGGATCCATAATCTCTTCGGCATTCATTTTAGATTTAAACACCACCACGTCCGTGGCATCATCATCACGTGGAGGTACACTCTGAGAAGGTCCATTTGAAATTGGATTTTGAGTTGGTTGATTGGAAAATATGACTTCATCTTCATCTTCAACTGCATCTCTCAGTGTATTATAGGTATGCCTTATAATTTTTTCAATGTAAATTGGTCTGGAATATGAAGCAAGGAATATACAGTTCTGCATAATTATAGCTCCATATATCATGACTACGACGTCTGCGGTGTAAACTGTGCAGAGGAAGCCGACGAGAAGCGGCACAAAGCAGTTGCCCACTGATGGTGCCATTCTGACGATTCTTTGTGCCATAGTTAACCTGTCTCTAAAGTAGTGTGTTATTATTACTTCAGTTTGTTGACCTGTGACTGCACAGCCAGCACCTAGAAAATATTATTTCCATTAAACTATGTCATGCCCATCCGTTTGTCACTACACTTTCAGATTAAGAATACAAAGTGTCACCCCCCATTTATTCCAGGGGCGTCGTAAGAGGCGATTTAGAAAGTAAATTACGCAGAACAACATCACTGCAAAGAGAAGGAAAACTGGATAAAAACCCTATACTAACCCGTCTGGCCAGGTGGTATGGTAGGCCAAAACTTACTTTCTAAGGAGAGGCCTACGTCCAGCAGTAGACTCTTAGAGGCTGTTGATGATGTCATATAATGATAATATATAGCTATTCAATACAACTGATTTCCTAATCACTAATCATCTAACAAAGATGCAGCAAGTTGAAACTTCTACAAAATAATTTATAAAATCATGAAGGTTTAATTTTTGCGATTGATAGCTCAGACTCTACGGCCATTTCATAGACTATGGCCTGACCATAACCTTCGTTTTTAAAACTACTTGCTATTAAATTTCAGACGCAAGATATCATAAATTCATGCAATGCAGATCTCACTGTTTTAAAGAACCAAGTCTTGAGACAAGATGTGTCACATTACCAGCTGTGTAAACATATTTTATTAAACAATCCTATTGTTCTTTCTTAAGAAATATTTTCACGTCAATGACGAAGATTAATACACCAATATTCATGGGTATATTTATATAATAAGTATATGGCGTGTAATGAGTTTAATGAAGTAATTTATGCCCAGATGCGTATTTAAAACTATGTCGTCACAGGTCGTTTTCCTTAAAGAAAAACCTGTTGTAAATAGTAACTAGAATTTCCTGCAAGTGTTTCGTAAAGTCTCGAAACTGTTTTGAATACTGATAAATGTTGGATTACATTGTTTGAAAAATTATCGTCTATCTTGAGATCTTCTCAGAATTCCGTCAGTATCATCACTAATTTAAGATTAGATAGGTAACCAATTTCTATGTGATTAGAAAAAGCCAAATCGTAAGTTACAAAACAAAACCTCTGTGTGGCGACAGATTAAAAATACAGTGTCACCATTCCATTTCTTCCCGTGGGTGTCGTGAGAGGCGACTAAGGAAGCAAATTAACCAGGACAACATCACTGCAAAGAGAAGGATAACTTGCAACGAACCCTATACCAAGCCGTCTGGCCAGCATGGAGATGCTTATATCCAACAGTAGACAATGAAAGGCTGTTGATGATCGTTAATGAATACTATAAACCTTCTTGCTAAGGAGAGGCCTATATTCAACAGTGGACTGTTGAAGACTGTTGATGAAGTAACAAAAAAGGTAATGAGTAGGTAACTGTATACTGTAAACGGTAGCTATATCTACTGCTGTAAACTGCGCAAAATAACAATGTATTTTTTTATCAAGGTCACTTTTTTATTTCTTCGAGGTCAACACTGAAATATCGAAATTTAAAAAAGCAAATGACGCTTGAATTGCTGCTTAATTGTTTTAGAAAGGCTAATTACCGGTAGATTTCAACTATTAAATATATTAATGACATGTATATCGTATACTGACTATCAATTTTTATATTTGATGTATCTAAAGACTAGAAAATGTTTTTGGAATTATTAGCAGCTAATAGAATGGTGATTGATTAAAAATATGGACTAATCCATGGGTGTCACCACTATTTATACGGTGAATGTTTTAAGAGCTGAGTAAGAGACGAAACTATGCAGGGAAACAGCATTATATAGAGAAGGAAAACTTGAAACCAAACCGTCTGGCCAGCGTGGTATCGTAGGCCAAAACCTCCTTTCTAAGGAAGGTCTCTGTCCAACAGTGGACTATTAAGGGTTGTTGATGAGGCTAACCTAAAATAACTCAACTACCTGGGGATTCCTGACTATCAACATAAACATTATCAAACTCTCAACCCAAAGTTGGTAAACAATACATCTACTGGACTTTGTATGAAAAGATAAAACGATTGTTAACACTCTTATAGCAGAAATGTTATGATTCATGGACACTTAAATTAGGTATAATAATAACTTGTCGCATCTTACACATGACAGCCTGATGCCAAATTAGGTAGAGCCTGTACTATAGCAACCAAATTGCTGATAAACATATTTAAATATTTATAAGTACATACATATTGTCTATACCTAAATTATACCTAGACATAGAACAAATTATTGTTTTTCACGCACATTTATTTGTCCTGAATGAGAATCTAACTCCTTCCAAGAAATCAAGGTCACGAACCACTGGATCTACAGATCCCTAACAATGTGAAATTAGTCAGAAATATAACAAAAACAATTATCAAATCCACTAGTTTAGTTAAATAGTTAGTTAGTTAATTAGTTAACACTACTGGAGATCGTTTTCTAATAAGTTGAAAGATTGTCCAAAAAGTTGTTAGGAATTGGAAAGTCGACCTGGTTGAAGGATTTATCCAGGATGACTTTCAAATTCTTAACGTAAATTTACCTTATACACAAAAAGTATTTAATATTGTAGGTATTTTATAAAATGCTTCATTAACATGCATCCTAATATATACGTAGTAAATAGCTGATTACCTATTTTCTATTCAATTTAGAGAATGCTAAGGCAACGATTATCATGAACTACTTAGGTGCCTCGATGATAACATTGACTCGTTCCATATATCGAACGACAGTGCAGGTATTACACACATTTTAACTACGTCACAATGCTACATTAAGTACGTTAGTTTAACAATAAAATATATTAACGTTTCCATTGTCAAAGAGACCTTGAAAAAATAATAAAACATATTTGTATTACCTATAAATATCCCAGAAAATATGCTTATAATATGGTCATTGCTCGTTGCGTCAGTGGAGTGACTGGAGAGGAGAACTCCTGATACTATAAAACATAAGCCAGAGAGAGCCGTGAATCTCGGCATGTTAAAGATCTTCACTATCGCCCGACACCAGGATTCCAACAGGAGCCTGATTACCACAGCTATAACAGGCACCAACGCTATATCCATGTCCCATACTTTCATTACTTCCTCACGCGCGTGATCTTCTTCTCTGATCGCCTTCAGGATCATAATACCGTACATCGACGAAAGGGCTGGTACAGTGATATGATAGATCACTGCTGATACAACTATTAACCAGCCGTAGCCGCCATCCGGTGGTGTAGGCCCTATTTCGGGCTGTGAAGCAACAATTCTGTCTAAATGTAAATCCTCCACTCTACTTTCACTTCTTTCCTGAACCGGACCTGCATTTCGTTGGTTTTCCATTATTTTATTCACACAAACAATCACTTCATAGTAAAAAATAAGTTTCGTCAGTAAGTTATCTACATGAACTGGGTGTGTTATCTTATCATTATCTTTTCGCGTAATCACTTGTTCTATATATTTGAAATCAGCGCCAATTACTTTAACACGACGAGTCCGAACAACATATTTTAATATGTACACTGTTTCACTGGAACGAGTGGTAGTATTTTATCTATACATTAGGATATGGTAATTATAAATTAAGATCTTATCGCGACTGTTGCTGTGCATTGAAAAATTCTTGACTGATATATTATTATTAAGTTCCCGAACGAAATAAATAAAATGTTATACTATCAAGTTGAATAACCAATGAACCGTTCGACAATTCGATTAGAGGAAGACTCTTATACAAATACATTCTTGTTAGAGCGAGCGTTCCGACAGTTGATTACTTTCATTAACATTTCTAATTTTGTCGGTTAGTACAAAATGAATTCGTTTGATCGACGTTTGGGAAAGACGCTCTTATAAGAATTTTACCGATTTTCTTTATAATGCAAAGGTATTTCCAGTTAAAACTCGCCCAAAAACTTAAATTTTAATATTCAATACGTTATTTACACGAAATGAAACATGTTGTCTGTGAGATAATCGAAAGATCTGCTGTAGTCGTGTTCATAGCCCGTGAAGCATTTTAATTGCTTACAAAATTAGTGTGTTCATTGTTGTGTGGTGTCTCAGGTGCTCTTGGTGCGGTGCCGATGGGTAGAATCGAGGAGAAGCAGGTAAACAATGGAAACAGAGTCGGTAAGGTCTGAGCTGAGTGGCCGGTCGCGGCGGAGCTCTAGACACCGGCAGCATACCCATCGGAGCACACGGTAAGTCTTCTGGTTTCATTAATTTCAACTTAAAGCTTTGTAATAAATGTTATGTATGTATGTGGCGAGATGCTCAAATAAATGTTGATGGTTTAAAACACTGAAATATAGCTGCTTCTATCTAGATCAATTTGCTGATACATTCCGTAGTTTTCTTGTAATTACATGTTTAACCTTACAAGATAGTTTTACAACCATGATAAATTTTTATGCAGGAGATAACAATTAAAATTCTGTTTTGGTATAGAACTATTTTTACAGACAATAAGCCATTTAAAGATAAAATTTAATGCAACTTTCCTTTGAAACTTGGAGTTATCCCTTATCATCTTGAAAGACGCTTAAGTCTCTTACAGTATGTACAATATTATTTACACTTTAGTTTAACACTGCAAGACAACTCATTAGTGAATTCCGATAATTGATTATCAAGTTAAAATTATGTACTTCATGAGACTAGCTTACCATCACTCTGCCCTATTTAATTCAATATTTTAACTTTTTAATATTAGATTTGATTTTCTGTAGTGCCACTCAGTTTATTTTTATTGCTCCATTGTTAAAGTTTCTAGTTGTCTAAAAAATTTCAAAGATCCTCTTTTTAAATCAAATTAATATGTCTATTCTAGAAGCACCAAATCCCAGAGAAAGGACAGCAGTGACAATACCATGGCACCATTCCAGACTAGTGTAAATATCAACCCTGAGATCGGCAGAGACGGCCAAGAAGTTATTGAAGTTCAAATTTTACCACAAGATGAAAACTGGGGTGAAAATACTACAGCAGTTACTGGCAACACATCAGAAGGATCTCAATCTATGGAGGATGTTGGGAACTGGCCTGTAGAGTCAGATAATGGTATAGGATTTGTTTGTACAAGATACTTTGGAACCACTATTGCTCTTGGGCTATCATTTGTTTCTTTTGTCAGCCCCCTAGCCATGGTAGTGTTGCCAAAAATTGGCTTTTTCCCTGGATTAACTGATAACATTGCCCTACAACCAAGCCAACGGATACAGTTGCTTGCATGCACTGCCGAATGTAAAGGAATTCTACTTTCTCTAGCATTTAAATTAGTTTTACTTGCAATTGGAGTATGGGCCGTATTTCTGAGGCCCAGAAACGCTATATTACCTAGAATATTTGTCTTCAGAGCAATGACACTTGTCATTCTAGCCGTTTGTATATTTTCGTATTGGCTATTTTACATTGTACAGATCACAGAAGCTACAAAAGCTCTTACTGTCGGCGAAGAAGCAATTGACTATAATGTTCTAGTATCTTATGTATCTAGTTTTGCAGATACATTATTATTTATACATTACGTAGCTGTTATATTAATGGAGATAAGGCATTTAGAGCCCGTGTATTATGTGAAGATTGTGAGAAGTCCAGATGGTGAAAGCAGGTCTTATGCTATCGGTCAATTAAGCATACAAAGGGCGGCAGTCTGGGTTCTGCAGAAGTACTATACAGAATTTCCAATATACAACCCATATTTGGAGAAGATACCTATATCTAAATCTCAGAGGAAAGCTCAGTCAAGTATTAAGTTTTACGAAGTTGATGGGTCTGCGAATGCTCCACCAGGACAGGCTAGGTAAGATTTTAATATAACAATGTTTTTGATATTTAGCTATTAACTTTAATCATCATCATTATCAACAGCTTTTAACAACCCACTGCTGGACATAAGCCTCTCCTGGCCACGCTGGCCAGATGGGTTGATATAGAGTTTCTTGAAGTTTTCTTTTTTTTTGCAGTGATATTGTTCTGTATAGTTTGTTCCTTTAGTCACCTCTACCAACACCCATGGGATGAAAAGGGTTGATGACACTCTGTATTCTTAATCCATCACCACACATAATTATAATAATCGTGAGGATTTTGTTCCTATGTTATGTTTGAATATAAGGGGAAGGAACATTTACTTTAGACAGGAAAATTACAGTAAAGCTAACTCATAGCCAGACATTTACGGTTTTTTAGTTTAAGTCTGATATAAAACATAGCAGAGGGTTCTGGCTGGCTCCCTGTCTAATGTAAACCCTCTTCAGAATTTAATCAATTATACACAGGACAATTAAAAATGTCAATGTTGCTAGCTTGTAAGGGCATGGTGGTGTACTCTTATATTTGTTCTATGGCCCGAGACACTTTTAAGATGATCCTGTGTTTTCAACTAGCCATGTGAATTTGTTAAGTACTTAACATCATCATCAACAGCCTTTTACATTCCACTACTGGACATAGGCCTCTCCTTAGCTAGGAGCTTGTGGCCTACTGTACCACGGTGGCCAAACGGGTTGGAATAGAGTTTGTTTCAAGTTTCCTCGCATACTTCATCATGTTGCCTTGCATACTTTGTTCCCTTAGTCGCCTTTTACGACACCCACGGGTTGAATACGGTTGGTAACACAATGTATTCTTAATCCGTCACCACACGGACATACATACAAGTACTTAAGACATTCACTAAAAATTATGTTTTCCGAGCCAGTTCTGGAAATTGCGGCCGACGAAGACCAACCAACTATACATAAGTGTGTGCGCAAACATACGTACACTCTGTTCCCTCACTCTCACTGCTGTTACCTGACACGATCAGGGAGGGATCAGGCGCTGGGCTGACGGCTTCACGTGCTCTCTGAAGCAGGGAGTTCAGACTCCAACTTCTAAACTGCTGTTTGTTATCAAGCATTTCGATAATTAGAAAAACTCGATGTCACTTTAGCCCAACCCCGGAATCCAACCCAAGACCCTCGGCCGTCGCATACACTAGTCACTAGACTAGATAGTTGAAAATGTTTTTCAACATCTGATTGACCTGTCTGTCTCTCAAAAATTTACCTATTATAACATTTTTCATTGATGCTCTGCTCATATTGGTCGAAGTATGTGTAATGCATGTTATGTAGCCTTCAGAATGAATGGACTATCCAACACTAAGAGGTTTTCAATTCACACGAATCAGTAATTCAGTAAATAAATATGGATAAGCTAACTCGGGGATTTCCCTCACTCCAATATTTAATGTCATGATCTTCACGTGTTTAAGATTAAATTCTAAACTTCTATCATTACAATAAACTCGCTGCGATGCGCCACAGAACGCAAGGATTGTCAAAATCAGTAAAAAATTAAATCAAGGTAGCTTAAAGTTGAGATCGGTGAGAATTCATCGACAAACGTCATAGTTTAATCGATTGTCCGTAACTAAGGCCGCTTGGGCATTAAGATAATTTAGTGTAACGGTTGTTATAATGACCGAAACATGACTACCTTTTCGATTCTGTTGCTAGGTTAGTTTTAACAGCTTTTGTTGACTAATTAGACTACAGAGCGATCGGTTTTATGAGTTTTTTTTTGCTTCAAAACAACTCACGCACTGGGAATATATCCTGCATCGCGGGGGACTTTACGAATATACATGAAACACAAAAACACCCAGACTTAAAACAACAACTGGCTCACACTTTGTTGGATTTAGACCCACAAACATGGGTGCCTCCAGATTTATTTCCAGAGGGTTGCATCTACATCACATCATACACACATAATATTCACCAATATAAAATTATACGAGATCTTTACTTATGAAATCGACTTCTATCGACTAATAAGGTAAAACAAGTATGTTTTTATGTATTTTCTTTTTTGATCCCTGTGGAGGGAAAGGGTCTCATGTCCCTCCGACACAGAGGGAGGATCCTCCGACCAGGCGAAGTGTTCATACCTGGCGCGCCACGGCCCAACGATTGACTAACGTCATGTACTAACGGATGTTGTATATATGCCATGCGAATCTCTATTCCGCGATAGAAGATTAGTAGTTGATTCGTAGTTCATTACATTCATATGTTTCGTTCATACTTCGTAGTTCGATGTATCTTCGCTAGAAGGCGCTGTTGTATATTTTTTTTGTGCTGTAATGTGGAAGTTGCCACAATCCCCTTGCACGCACCACCCGGCGCTCATGCCCGCAATATTGAGCACACTAAAAAAGGGGGCAAGGCGACCCTTTAAATCACTTTACCATAAGTGCAGTCAAGTTATTGCCGTGCGAGCAATACTTTAACCTGGCCAGACTGACTGACTGACGCTAATCACAGGTGTTCAGCAGTTTTTTCATTGCTTCTACCGTGAGGTTATCGGAACCCGAACTTTCCCGGTTCTATTGGACATATACTTTTTGGACAACTCTCGAGTTGTAGACGTTCTAAAAATATAGCATGTATTTACACCTTATATGTATGTGCTCGCGGATCTTATAATTGTTTAGAGCGTTTAGTTTTAGATAGCATTTTGTAATAATGACTTTTGCCCGCGGCTCCGCTTGCATGTATGTTATCGCGGTAAGTAGTACCCAAAGCGTCATCTATCAGAAACTATATTTTATAAAGTCTAATGGCGCGATTTCGTGCGTATGCAATCGGGTGAAGAAACCTAATAGTGCCATCTTACGGAATTTATAAAATTTAGTGTGATCCAAATACGGATCGTAACGGATCGTCCTATGGGAATGAGATATTTTACCACGGTAAAAAGTAGCCTATATCACTTTCCAGCCTTTTAACTATCTCCAATCACTAAAATAATCCCTTACAATTACTCTGTTGCGACGTGAATGGAAGACAAACACACAAACAAACAAACACACTTTGGTGGTGTAGAAGTGGCGTCGCCACTAACGCTCGGTATTCGCATGCAGGTCGGCGACGGGGTCGGTGGGCGGCGGCAGCGGGCGGCGCCGCGACTCGGGCTCGGCGCACAACGAGCGCTACTACGAGGAGGCGGAGCGCGAGCGCCGCGTGCGCAAGCGCCGCGCGCGGCTGCTGTGCGCGGCCGAGGATGCCTTCGCGCACGTGCGCAGGGTACGCGTGTCGGCCGCTAACGGTGCGTATACTTAGACGTTTCTGTATCGATTCGATTCCATGGGAGTCTTGCTTTCTTTCTCTCTCCCTCTTCCTCCTTCTTTTCCCGTTTTGCCGTTCAATTATTTAAAAAAGTCGCAAGGAAATCTAGTATTTAACACTCATTGGATGCCCTTAAGCGGTTCAAGTCTTATTTATGTATCTGTTATGATGAACACGGCTTTCATAGACCTTTGATGCCTTCAGTACTGCTATAGTATTAATCGGTATCGAAGTTCTCTACTGTTGTAATTTTTGTACCTTTATAATTTTGGATTTATTCATATGAACCATAAGCGAATAGACAGGAAGTTCTTTAGGGTGCTAAAGAACTCTGAGCGGATACCACTTTTTTTTGTGTAATTAACCGGCTACCAGCGTCTGAATTCATCAAAAAAGTCTTAGTCGACCAGTGGTTTCGAGATAATAATAAGTAAACAAAAATATTAAAATAATTAACAATAAATGTCTACCCCATTCACCCCTAGGAGGAGCGCTAGGTCCTCGTGAGGCGGCTCAAGCCGTGTTCCCTTCGCTGGCTCGTGCCCTGCAGAAATACCTGCGCGCTACCAGGCAACAACCCAGACATTCTGCCGATTCAGTGAGTTTATCAATAAATTGTTTATTTAATTAGACATATTGTAGTTTTAAGTTAATTTAAGTCATAATAGGAAGGTACTGAATACAGTAAAGGAAAGAGGTACTCTACCTGTCCCACTTGTTTTTACACCTGTAAGATAATAGAATCAATACAATATCTTTCGGAACAGTGATGTTTAATAAACATTCACGTCAGCCAGTAGACTCTTATTGTGTCTGCTAGCAACTTCACCAAGTCAAGAGTACAAAGAAGAACAGAATGTGTTACATAAAGAAAGTGTGATATGTACAAAAAATACTTTAACATGCAATTGCGGTCCATTCGTGATAAGAAAATGTTGACGTATCGATTGAGCTTTGCCTCCTGACCATTTAAATTTCCAGAAATTATTGTTTCGTTCAAAACCACGAGAAAATCTAGTATTTAGTATTTATGTATCGTTAAGTGGCTCTAATTTGATTCAAGTGTCTGTTCCAATGAGCACAACTTTCAGAGACTCTTTATCGATGGTGATCTGTAAACTGTGAAGTTATTACAAAATAACACCAATGTCCACAGGTCCTCGCACACTTGGCGCGCTGTCTGTCCCAGGACGCGTCTCCGCGAGCCTTCTTAGAGCCGTTCCTCGTCGAAGGTCCGGTCCTCGCCGCCGACCAGGAGATCAGACCCGTCCAAAGATGGTCGCTAATCTCGGACGAACTCCTCGCTAGACCACTGACAGACAACATCGAATTTCAGCTAAGGCAAGGTGACATTTCGCTCATATGTACCATAAAGCAGTTGCCCAAATTCAGTTTGACAGAAGAGGTCGTCGACCCTAAGAGTAACAGGTTCATTTTGAGGTTAAATTCGGAAACGTCAGTTTGACAGGAGGAGTTCTGTAGTAGGGACGACTTTAGACTTGTATGACATACGGAGTGTTTTTAGGTTAGGCATTGGACAGATTATATTACAGCCTTGTTTTGTTTCTACTGATATAACGATATTAATGGTTTATGGTAATGTCATAAGTTTGAGGTTATGACCTGGGGATTGTACCAAGGCTTTTAAAAAAATAAATGTTGACAGAATAAATGTAAGATAACGGTCCATCTGTCATGAGATATACACGAATTCCAATATGTTCTAAGTATTTCTTGTTTCTTTTTTAATGGAATTTTACTTATTTCTATTTTTATGTACATAAAGCAATTTGATCTGAAATAATAATAATTCGAATATTGATTTAAATCACACGAATCTCAGTTACTTTAAATACCAAGACATGTTGTCGCCATTTTTAATTAGAAAAGACTAGACTGCATTTAATGTTTTATAAATATTTTAGATAATAATTTGTACATTGTGTCATATAAGTTAAAATATTTTAAGCACGATTTTGTGATAGATGTAAGTTAGAATAAATATATATGTATATTTTAAATAATTGCATATTCGCGTACTTACGTAATATGGCGTATGTATTATACTCTCGCTACGCTTCTAGAAAATACGTCTTGTTCTGCTGAGGAACGAATCTCGATTTTGTATTGTATGTATATTAGATTAAACCATATCATAAAATACTCTATATTTAACAATATTTATAGTAGGTAAAATCTGTTTACAGTGATTATTCTTTGATATATTTTAAAATGCTATTTCTAACATTATATCAACGGATGAGGTTAGCAAGACAGTTGATAGTAAAAAGTGATAATTTGTATCATAATCTAAATATATAGTATTGAACAGAGTAAGAAAATCTCTGTTGCGCGAGGCAGAATCATTAATCACTGAGTAGTTCGGAGTTTCGTCACAAGATGGCGGTGAATCAAACTTGTTAGTCTTGGAAACGTCACTGCGACGAACTATTACAAATAAAAACAGTAAAAATACATTTTAAAATATATCTGTAAAAACATACAGTTGTGAGACTGGTTTTCAGTGAAGTTTTAGAATCCTTTACAAAATGATTTAGGTTGTGCATAGAAGGAATTGGGTAATGTATGTTCGTACGAGTGTCGCTGTCTGACCAAAGAGCGCTTGAAATTTTATAGCTAATTTTTACATATCATAAGGTTGACATTCGTTTGGCATTATATACGTACATGTGACGCTTTATATATGATAACTGATGGTGATGAATTATTCATTAGCAAATATGGCAGCTAGCAAAATGTTATATATTTAAAAACGGAAATAATGTTAAAAATTGTGGCTACAACGGCAAGTTCAAACTTGTTTTATACTCGACTTAGACAAAATATATATTACTATGAATCTTTGTTCGTTTAAAAAGTAAGTTATTGGTAAGTTGAAGAAAACAGTCGGTTATAAAATAAAGTCATTAATTAATTAATTTATTTTCATTAAGTTTATAAAAAACACGCCATTTTATTACTATTTAAAAAAACTTTTTTTAAATTGGTATTTCATTTCAAATTTAGAAGACGGCGCTGCGGTCGTGTAAAATGTTCTGAGTGAACTTGTCTATGGCTACAAATAGAATAGAGTATCATATCGCTCAAATGGCAGCCTTTTGTAAAATGCTTGTGCCTAGTTATTGTTAAGAACTTATAAATTATTAGCTAATATGCCAACGTTTTGATAAAATATTTTAATATAATATTTGAAAAGGCTTTACGGTATAGATGTTTGTGACAAAAAGAAAATGAAACGATGGTGATGAAGTCTGACAAATGATTGAAGATTTATTTGGTGAAGAAATGTGTCATCACAAACTGCACAAAGTTTTGCCTATAGATGTAGTTATTGCACAAAATAGTAAAGATGTGAAACAATTTGTACACTTTTGTATTTTTATTAAAATATTTAAAGTGGATTTTGTAATTTGTGGTTTTACTTTCTTCATTCCTTCGGGGTAGTGTCGGAAGAGGCCGAATTTTTACCGACCGAATTGGTGATGTTCTGAAGAAGGGCTATGTTTAAAATACCAGGAATCGACGAGGTATGTCAAGACCGTAGTAAGTGGAGGTCAATTGTCTCTGCCTACCCCTCTGGGCAATAGACGTGACTTTATGTTATGTTACCTTTATTCCTTCCAGAAGTTGGCAACTAAAGTCGTTTTAAAACTAGAGTCATACCACGACGTCACACAAAATCGGTGTTAATCAATCCTTGCCTTGCTTTTCATCAAGTAAGTGAAGTTACCGGAGCCGAAATCTCCTCTCTTTAAGCTTGTAGGTAGACATTCAAGAATAATGGACAATCTTATTGTGAAGTGTGTAGTAGTGATAGCCTATTTAAGGACTGCCTTGAATATGCATCAGTAGCAAATGCGACTGCTGTGCTTGTGGTCTCGGGTTTGGTTCCTTTTTTTTTTTTCTTTAATCGTGTGGAAACCCCCTCGAGCCGTCACCCTACCGGGGTTTACGGCGGGATGGTGTGTCGGAATCGGACCGACTAAAACCACACGGTGTGCCACTCTGCGCCTGACATAGGAGGGATCCGGGGACAGCTGTTATTACGACATCCAGATCCCTTCTAGCGCCGTGCCCACTAAAGCGGGCACCATCTGCGTATAAACTCTCTATTTAAGCGACGTACGGCACACGTGGACGTCGCCTCCTCGCGGCTGGCCACTATAGCGGGTAGAGGGGAAAACCCATCCCGTCCACCCGCGGCCACACTCAAGGCGGCATGAGGCGCTGGTACGCGCGCCTCCGCCGCCCGGTTCGCTGGCGGCGAATTGGGTCCGAGTGAAGGTCGTTCTCCCGTGCCCTCTCCGCCGCCTCCTTCTGCGAAATTACATCTTCGCAGAAGGTTGCGACCGCGGTAAAACAACTGTCGCTACCGACCATGGAGCGTATGACGGCCGGTAGCGAGAGATCTCCTCCAATAACTGCAGTTAGGACCCCACGCTGCGCCGCCCAGGCGGAACAAACCGCTAGCGTGTGCTGAGCCGAGTCCTCACTGCAGTCGCAGTGGTGACAGGCGGGACTCAATTCCCTCCTGGCGACCGAGTGCAGATACTTCCCAAAACAACCGTGCCCGGAAAGGATCTGCGTCAGTCGGAAGGAAAGGGTCCCGTGCTGTCGCCCTGCCCACTCAGAGATGACCGGCTGGAGAGCCTCCACGGTGGCAAAGCCAGCACGTGGAGCCTCCAGCCGGAACGACCAGCGAGCCATCGTGGCTCGACGAGCGGCCTCTCGCCACTCGCGTATATCTTCGGGCGGGGGCCGTATGCCACTACCCGCCCGGAAGTCAGCCGTGCGCCGATAAACTTCGGCGAGCACTTCTGCCTCCAAATCCCACCCGGGAGTTCCGGCCAAGGCGCATGCCGCCTCCGTCGATACGGTGCGGTAACCACGTATAGCTCTAACCGCCAATATCCTCTGAGGGCGCCAGAGGCGAGCTCTATTCTGGGCAGTCAGAGCCGCCGCCCACACCGGTGCACCATACAACGCCATTGCCCGAACAATCCCCGTCTCGTCGTCGCGTCACCGAGCCGTCTCGTTGCAAAGCTGGCTCTACCCAAATTGGGCAAAAGTCGCTCAAGGGCAGAAGCAGCGCCGACCAGCTTTGGAGAAAACAGTCGGAAGTGCTCGTCGAAGAGCCACCTGCCGTCGAGGGTCAGGCCCAGATACTTCATCTGGGCCTGAACCGGTACGAGGACCGAATTGACCACAATGGAGGCCCCGGAGGGTGGACCACGACGGGGCCCATGGAACAAAAGGGCCTCTGTTTTGTCTAGGGCCACCCGAGATCGGTTCGGTTCCTGGGTCAAACCAAATGTTTGTCTATACAACTCTTCTAGCTTTAGCATGTAAGTAGTCGCAGCTACCGGCGATAGTCGGGCGGCCTGGTCGTAAAAATGCGATCGGGCCGCAATATCTGTAACAACCAGATCGACGGGGAAACCTCTGTGGAGTCCGCCAGAGATAGGGTTTAACCAGGCGCGTCGTTCATCCTGGACCCCTCCAGGATCAACCTGACAACATGACCCGGGTCCCCTTCAGAGTAGGATGCCTGAGACCGGCCGGTGGGGTCATTTTTAATGGTAACACCTCATACTCCTGGCTCCTGCGATTTTTTACCACGTCAACAAAAAAAGGTATAATATGTAACAAAAGAAAAGTGTACATATATACATATAACCAAGACTATGCTTGTGCAAACTCTTATCTTCCCCTTAATCGACTATGGTGATGTGTGTTGCTATGACCTGAATGCAGATCTTCTCGATAAATTAGACCGTCTTCTTAATAACTGCATTCGATTTGTTTATAATCTCCGTAAATATGACCATGTATCCTCTTTCCGTTCGCAGCTCAACTGGCTACCAATCCGTCTACGCCGAAAATTACGCGCGCTCTCTGTCCTATACTCTATACTCAATAACCCATCTTCGCCAACATATTTAAAATGCTATTTCCAACTCATATGTAGCAATCACGACAGAAAGCTTCGGTCCTCTAACAATCTTCTCCTTCGTTGCCCCTCCCATACATCTGAGTTTGTTGGCTCATCTTTCTTTGTGCAGTCTGTTCTTCTCTGGAATGAGCTTCCCCTTGAGGTCAGGATGGCTACCAACGCTTTTTCTTTCAAAAAAAAAGTGAAGCAGTGTCTACTGAAGCAACTGTCAGAATCCACCAATACATGATTATCATCTTATACTTATGATATTTATTTGTGTATGTATGTATGTATATAGATTTATATCAACTTAAGTATGTATATGTATGTATTTATGTATTTATATAAATTTTAGTATATGATAAGTTTGTACATATATGTTTACTTCTGTTATTCAACATCACCTGAAACGCACCTACTTCCTATTTTCTCTGCATCACCCAAAGGTCGACTGGTAGAGAATGCCTTAGGCATTAAGTCCGCCTATGTACATAAAGTGCATGATGTATAATAAATAAATAAATAAATAAATAAATATTATTATCAGCGTGTACTCATAGTACAAGCTCTAATTAGTTTGAGAATGTGGTAAAAAAAGAAAGGTGGTCAGTTCATGATGATAAATTATTTTTCTTCCTTTGCAAATATGTAAAGTAGGTAACCTCTTTGTACATTTATCGACGTTTAGTTGAGCAATTTGTCACGTAATTATAAGTCAGCGTTTTTGTTATCGTCATGAAGCTGATAAAGGAGTGATTAAATGTACTCGTACATGCTATTAGACATGCAGTGATACACAGTTTTCTTTTAAATCGTTGGTATATTTAGGCAAATATTGACAAACCCAGGTTTTGTCATCACGTCCTTTTGCCTCTTAGACAGAAGCTTCATTATTGAATGACATTTTAAATCAAAAATAAAAACAATTTATCTGAAATGTATTAACATTTTAATAATAAAAGTTATCACAGTTATTGAACACAACAAACAACATTTTAAAGATATGCTAGCCCCTCCACCCGTTTCCCTCCGCACAAATAGTCATCATTGGGCGCTCTGCCCATGTATTTTAATCCTCTGATATTATCTAAGATACTCATTTTAATGATATGCTGTAAAATGCAATGTTGTCCAACATTAAATGAACAACACATCTAACGTATTCAATTGGATAAAGATCAATATTATGTTGACCAAACTTTCAAAGTATAACCCGCACATAACTACAATCTTAAAATGTAAAAATGGTTACTGTGGGTTTACCTCAGGATATAGACATACACTATCACGGATTTTTTTGCATATATTTTTAAAATACACAATTTCGTAGTACACACTTTTGATATATCTAGTAAAGTTTAGTTAGTATTAGCAATAGAAGCTTTTAAAAATTCTGTGTTTTACGAAATATTGACTTTTCTTTCTCTGCTTTGTTAATATAATATGGGTGTATTAGGTATATGCATATACTTACTTGAAACATAACCTAAATGATGGTAAAAATCGCATTTAAATCCATTACGAGTTTAGCGAACACGTAAAATAAATCATTTTAAACCATTAAAAATGCCTTAATATTTATATCTTGTCTAACACGGAACAATCGTTGTATAATATTTAATGGGAAATGAGATATCTATTGAAGTAAATAAAATTTAAAGCAATATAGTTAAGGACATGATTTCAGGGTAATTTTGATTTTAAATTAGTAGTCAGTTGTTAAGTTTAAATATAATTAGTAAGTAAAATCAGTTTTATAGATCCTAGTTGTATTAAAGTATATGTAGTATTATAATACTTGTATTATAATACTAATTATAGTAGATGTTTTTATGGCAACCGGGACCGACAGCTTAACGTATTCTTCGACGCACAGAGGAGCCTCAATATGTTATTTAATCATCATGATCATTCTGATCAGCTATCCTTAGACTGGCCGGGCTAAAATGGCTTAACTTTGCAATATGGTAAGCTACTTGGTTACCATTTAACCACGAGCCCCTATAACGTAAATACTTATAAGTAAGTTATTGTTATATTTAGTAAATTTGCCAAAGATTTATAGTACAAGCATGAAATGACAGAAAAAATGTTTCACAAATATTTTTTTCACATTACAACACCGTCTTGGAAACAAGTGGTGTTGCTAAGACTGAATATCCAATTGTTAAACACTTAATTAATGATTGAATGTAATTTAATGAGTAGTATTATTATTGCCGCTGAAAAGCAAATAAAAAATATTATTATTAACATGTTAACTTTCAAATTGTCACCTTATGAAAGACTAACAAATCCGCATCAGGAACATTCCTGCATCGCGAGAGACTTTACAAACATACAAGTAACGGACACAAAGAACACAGGCTCAGAACAACAATGTGTAGATCACGCAAAGTGTTGTCCCATGTAGGGTTTGAACCATAACATAGCGCAGTAGAAAACACAGACAGTGTTCTTATGTATATTAATCACGTTATTAAAATAAGCTTAGATACTTAGATAATGTACCCATTATACGTGACTTAATCGGGTGATAGGGATCTTCGAAATATCAGTCTTGTTACAGGGTTCTGTTTGGTAAAAATCTTAAAAATCTTTTGAATTACTACGTGAATGTGTGATCCATCCAAGCCTAAATTACGTGTGGACACGGGGAGTCCAGAAAAAAATAAAATTGTGAGTGACATATACTAAGCATAGTATATAAGTACGTGTGTATGTATATAAGTTATAAACTTTTATCTGCCCACATACAAATACTGAATATGAATATCAGTCATTATAGGACGTCCCTAATTATCAACTTAATTAGGACTTGTAGGCAAAGCGGTGTACGCAGCTGATGCCCCATAGAGATCTCTAAAATCCGCAGGGTTGCATAGACGCCTAGGTATACACAGAAATATCCAGATTGCCATCATGGCGAGAATTAAGCACGCAGCGAACAAAGCTAGGGCAAATCCAACATGGCGCTTTCCGCTGTCACAGGTAAAGAATTTACTTTTCAAGTCGAAGATTTTTGCATTGAACAGGGGTGACGGGGAACCGCATCTGTAAGTTGACAATAATTATAATTAGTTACTATTATTAGCTACGTACATTCGTTAGCGTTTAACAGAAACGTAGATTCTGCACGAGTTGATAGTTAATTTATTCCTCACAGTTGAAACTACTGAATTATGTAATGTAAAAGGGCACTCAGAACACTCAGATGTAGCTGTAGTGACGTTGCGATTATATATCTACTAATATTATCATAAATTAGAGCATAATCCCTTGCAAATCTAACTCTATTAAGTGTCCAAAAGGATCTAGGAAGCCTAGATCAAGTTTTGTCAGTCTTGACCCTTTTAACGACAATTTCGCCAAGGGAAGGCGTGGACCTTTATATCTAATTACTATTAATCAGCGCATAACGTTATCACACAATATTGTGAGTAGTATATTAATATTAGATACTGGTTTTTGGTAGGACAGTAATAAAAACCATTGGCTTGACTCCACCACGCACACTGCTCCATTGACCACTACCACGTGGGTCTATTAAGTATATCATAGTCAATGTAGCTACGTGATACGCACTTGCTCTTGTTAGCACTTTATTAAAACTATTTATTGTATCTATTGCCTCTTTTCTAAACACGTTGATGTATACTAGAAATAAACCGGATAGCTGTATGATACAGGACATCCTGCCAATTTCGAGGTCGGAGAACCGATATTCTACCTGCCTCGTTAAACAGTGATTTAGAAATTGATTTCAACTAACGTACTTGTAAACGCATGTTTGAAAAACAATCTCAGTATCTAATGCTACATATACACGTAATAAAGAGTAACAAATCTTTTAACAAAAGATTTGTCCTACCTCTCTTCAATAATTTTATGGATTGTAGCTGGACGTATTTTCAAAAATAAACAAGGACCAATGATTGCTTTTGATTTACAAACAGACATTTAATCTATAATCTAATTTTCTTACATGAGATTACTTCTGAATTAAGTTTGTTATCTACGCAAACATTTTCCACTGGTACAGACAACATAAGTATCTAAGCTATTTATATGTGATACCGGCACGCTATAAAGATGACCGCCAAATCACCCACGAGGAGTCATTG
The DNA here is from genome assembly GCA_949316085.1 of Hypercompe scribonia. Classification (NCBI taxonomy): domain Eukaryota; kingdom Metazoa; phylum Arthropoda; class Insecta; order Lepidoptera; family Erebidae; genus Hypercompe; species Hypercompe scribonia. Next base: position 21,103,188 of record OX438980.1, on the reverse strand, counting down.
TACACAATGTAATCAGTGCTAAAACAGTTATTCAGGTCAATTAAGTCAAAGATCTTGCATCAAGTCACGCACATAATTTCTAAGAGCACTTGAAAAACGAATCGGACAGCCACTTCAATTTTACTGAGGAAAAACAAAATTAAATATAACAAAAAAAAAACCGACTTGAAACCGAAAATATTCTAAAAAAAAGGAATGAAAACTAAAAAATAATTACAAATTCTTTTGTCTTGGGTTATTGTTATTTTTGGTGTCGATGTCAGAAAATGTAGATTAACATTATGGTAGGTACAACAAAATTACGTACACAGACCCATCATGGCGGCGTTGGTGAGACGAAACGTGCGGGCGGGTGAGACATATTTACAGTCGTGTATTTGTGTCATTGATAATTCAGGTATTTTCGTATTATTATTACTAAGCATATTGTCGTATTTTCTTAGGTGACAATGATTCCAAAAATAACTATAATTCAAGATAGAATAATATGTATTTTTGATTGCATTTTTGTTTTAGAATATTTTCTACTTGAAATCTTTCTTTTTTGATAAACTTTGTTTATTTCTTGATTTTTAGTTAGTTCGATTAATATTTTTATTTGTGTGACTATGGGTAGACCCACTTAACGCGCAGTTCAAATGAGACAAACGAAGAAGGGAGGGTCCCAAAATATGAAATCTACTTCTAGTGGAATATAATGACCTAGGAGTTCAAACTAGGCTTTCGACAAAATGAGCTTACTAGAATATGCAGCTTGGATGTTGTTTTATTCTGGAATTCCAGTACCTAACCATTGTCAGATTAAGAGCTATTGTGCTTTAATAAATTTTACAGTTGCACAAGATCGTATACTGCAGCGATGATCTCCGTCCGAACATCACTAAATGAGAGACATTGAATAAAAATTTCATATTGGCATTATTATCCCAAAAACAAAATTAATTTTTTTACTTGTGACTAATTTACAATATATTTCTTAAGGATCCCTAAATCACTGCTACATGCTACATTACAGAGTGAATCGTGATATACTGAACACATTTTCATACTTCTTCAGTGGGTACAGGCATGATTTAATATTGTGTGATTGTGTAAACAATCATTTACATATGATTGCAGCAACCACGACAGATTTGCTATCATTTATTGAAGAGTTTCATTGTATGGCTGCGAAAAACTCCATCAGAGCATCGCAAAAATAGAAAGGGACCACCTCGAAATACTACGTGCTTTTCTAAACTATCGTATACAGTTTTTTTTTGTTCATTTTACATCGATAAGTGAAAACTAGAAATTATTTTCTATTAAATACGCATTATTACGGCATACTCATCAGACATTCAAATTTAAATGAGACCACTTGACAAGCATTAGCTTTCGAATGTAAAAAGAATTATCAAAATTAATATAACCGGTAAGAAGTTATGAAGTAACAAAGACAAAAAAAACAATCGAATTGAGTAACTCCTCCTATTTTGAAGTCGGTTAACAAGAATACCAATCAAAGCCGTTTTTCATCATTCAACAGTCAGACTGCACCAACATTGCGTCACCTATATTTCTGATCCAAGTTACCTTCAAAGAATTGGTTTGCCATCCCGGACTTACCAAGCAACTTCAGTGTTACTTCTATTTCTCATCTAATGCGAGGTGCCTCACTTATGAGTTCCCTGGCCCTATCCCTTTTGGTTACCCTAATTTTAGTAGGTTAATCTTAATAGCTCAGTTTGTTTCGTCTGTGAAGAAACTAGTCAAAACTACTTGCATTGTTTACATTGGGTAGACTCCAAATAGGTTTGGACAAAAGGCCTACTGAGTCAGAAGTTACTTTTAACTCTTTGATAGGCATATTATTAGGTAAAAACTTACCTAAGGTGATCCGTATAATGTTCAGGTAGTTGAAGCTTCTTCACCCATTTCATTTCACAGTCACAATGCCAAGGGTTCCCCTGCAAGTCTAATTCTATTAAGCGTCCAAATGGCTCTAATAATTCAGAGTCAAGTTTTGTCAGTCGTGACCCCTTTAACGATAATTTCTCCAGGGGAAAGTCGACAGCGTCACTTAGAATATCCCCACCGAAAGCTATATTGCAAAAGTAGGTAAGATTTTGATTTCTCTCTAGTTCTAATGTTTTTAAACTGTGCAAATGCTCGAAAGCAAACTCAGGGACTTCGCTTATTAATAAATTATTCAGTTTCAACACTCTTAAGCTTGGTACATTAGCAAAATCTTCACCAGCTATTTCAGATATAGGGTTATCTGACATATCTAAGTATTGAAGTTCGCATGGTAATTCGAACACGTCTGTGATTTGATTGTGTGTTATGGTAAGTTTTCTTATATCATACGCGTCAATGAAGAAGTTTGGTGGCACATTTTCAAGGTTGATACCATTAATGGAGATGTTTTGTATCTTGCGCGTGAGTCCGTAACCACTTCTATCGAATAGATTAACACGCTGCAAACTTGATCCTATATTATTATTGTCCAGAATAATTTCATTCAAGTTACTCAGGTGGTGAAACATTAGATTTGTAAATGTAGTAAATTTGTTATCCGCTAAATTCAAATATTCCAATTTTTTTATTCCTGTGAAAGTTTCTCGGTCTATGAATGCCAGGAGATTGTGACTTAAATCAAGTCTTTTTAAGTTTGGCAACATTAAAGCAGTCGTACTAATGTTTGTGATCTTATTATTGTTGAGGAACAATTCCGCCATTGTGGTTGACTTCAACAAAGACGATGAGTGTACATTTGATATACGATTCGATGACAAATCAAGCGAGTATATTATATGTGGCAGTGTATAATTTCCTTGTAATATATCCGGGTCATTGTGTACACATTTTATATTATCACCAACATAGTCTTGATTTTTCACATTTTTGTACCGACACACACAAGATTTAATATCACATATGGAGAGAGGGTTTACAATTGTTATAAAAGTAAAAATAACTAGAAAAACGAGCATTTTGCTTAGGTTAACGTCAGATACTGCGCGATAAGTACGAAACTATTATCGCGTTTCGAGATAACTCTTATCGATCTATATTTGTTGGTCATTTCTTTGTTTACGTCTGTATAAAGACGAAGATAGGTTATTAATGTTTATGAACGTGTAACGCTGTGTACGTTCGCAACGTTTTGTGCACACGTACACACACATACACACAAAATTTGTTTACGTGTCTGCGTATGCGCACCTAGCAAATAATAATTAGCTATGTGCCATACCTGATATATTACAAGTGACAAAGAACGATAGTTTGTTTTCGGAATAAGGAAGGGATAAACGCAAAGAATTCTAGTGAAGGGAGCCGGCGTAATGGTTTCCGGTCACCTCGTCCTTTCTACTGCTCTGAGTGTTGTGGGTTCAAATCCCACACGGGACAGCACTTTGTGTGATCAACAAATTATTGATCGGAGTCTGGGTGTTCTTTGTCAATTTTATGTATTAATGTAAAGTCAACCGTGCCACAGGAATATTTCTAGTGTGGATGTGCGTTTCGTGATTTTCATAAGCCTCAATGACGAATACGAAAAATGTCAAAGTTTAATATCATTTTACTGGTACTCTGGAGTTCTAAAAAAAATATTTAAATTTAAATTGTTATCACAAACTTCTGAAGATTTTAAACGGTCACTCGCTAATCGACTATTCTACTTTAAAGTCGTGTTGTATCCAATTAGCGCTCTTCACTCCTACAGTACAGAACGCGGGGTACTCGCCGTGCCATCCCTCGCTCCGAAACGGATGTGCAGATGCGCGGCTGACAGTTCGATCCGGCATGTTGACGCGTGCAAATGTCACGATTTTATTTTATGCGTCTGTCACGTGTGGACGTAAATTAAAAAAAAGAATCGATTTGAAGCGTCGAAGCTGTTACGGCGTTTATTCGATTGTTTGTTTATTCGCACCTGTGCTAATAAACAACCAAAATTTTGATACGCTCGTAACTCTCTTGATTCTCAACATTAGTAAATGTCTGAATTTCCTTCTGTATTCCTTTACTCGCAATTGCTGTTTTTTCCTGTTGTTTATTAAACTAACAACACTAACAAATCCAGCAAACGTGATGACGAAACAAGTACTCATTTATTCTACCACTAATGAAAAACTTTTAAAATAACACCATTTCACGTGCCAGTCCAAACTCAAGTTACAACTCTTGAAAATCAATTTACCCAGTTCAGATCGTTTGCCTAAATATTTGAGATTTGCCGGCACTTTAAACCGTGGCCACAGTTTTTGTTGTAATCGCAACGACAGTTTGATCCGCAGTCTAAATCGCACAGATCCATCTGCAGTTTGGATCGTAGTCCAGATGCGCTGGTCTAAACTTTACTTCTAAAGGACGCTATTTTATTTACTTACATTCCAAAAGTGGGAGTATTCAAAAGAGTAGCTAGGTCAGGTTTGGGGGTTTTAGCTGGTTAGGATCCGGACCGGACCGAAACCAGATATTTATAATAAAATAGGGATAAATAATATTAATTTAAATAATGTAATATTTTTTTATTTACACGAATTAGCGGTCACGAATTAGTTAACATTTGAAAAAGTTGTAAAAAAAAAAATTTGATTGATTTGATTTCATTGATTATAAAAATTGTTTGTTTACAAGAAAGTTATTTTGTTTATTGATGTAGATATCATTTTTTACAAAAAAAACCATAAAAAAGAGGCCTGATGGGGATAGATCTGGAATTTTGGGTGGCCATTGCAAGTCCCCTCGTCTGGAAATCAGCTTTTCCGAAAACATGTCTTTGACCACTATCTTTGGACACTATCATGATACGCTAAAGGAAGCCGACCTTTATAACGACGGCCCACCGCTAAAGCTAAGCTAGTGCACGCCCGATTGATCAATAACTGTTCACCGGTCGAGTCGCCCTTGCTGCCCGGCTGACATGCCGTAGTTTACCGAACAGTATCTTTATACATATGTAAATACATGCAGGACCAGCTTTGGTTTCGTTTCACTCATATTAAATATTTATTTATGTTACATTGATCCATCATCACATGGAAATCACAAAATCACTCGAAAGAAGAAATCAGGAAGATTCAACTTAACACTTAGATCAGACCCGTGAATCGAGACTCTTGATTGACAGTTGTATATGCTAATAAATATGCTTTTGTCTAGCCCTCAGGGGACACAGGCGTGATTTTATGCATGTATGTATGTATGTTTATCAGCAGTTTAGTTACCCAATCACAGGCTGCCTGGTTTGAGATCAGACCGCCGGTGGTTCAAGAATTCGTTAACATTTGAATCTAACATTCCGAGCAAACATGTTACGGGAGCTCTTGGGACTGATGCTACTGAAATTTGCAGGCTGCAATCGTAACACATGGCTTCAACAAAACGGAGCCACTTGACACACATCCAATGAGCCGTTGCCGGTGGTCAAAGACGTTTCCGGAAAAGCTCATTTCCAGACGAGGCGATATTCCATGGTCACCCAGAAGTTCACATCTATCCTCAGCTGACTTCTTTTTAAAGAATCATGTCTACATCAATAAACCTAATAATAAAAATAGAGTGTGTTTACACTATGTCAATTAAAAAAAATTAAAATATCAGCGAAGAGATGTCGGCGATCTCGCGGTCTCTTTGTCGATGAGTATTCGAAAATTGCGGTGCTCGCTTAGAAGAGTGCAAACACCGAAACGGTGGTCATTTAGGCGATACAATTTTTAAACAATAAAGTCCAACTAATTAGTTTTCTGGTATTTTTTTTCAAATGTTGACTAATTTGTGGCTCGCATATATATATGTCTTTAACTCTCTGAAGCCTGATTTTAGGGTTCTGTATGTCTATCAACCTACCCTTATAGTTTCGATATATAAATTGGATTTTATTTATGTTAGGTTCAAAGTGAGGTTAGACAGATCTTGTCAAAACATTGAAGGATTGTGAATTGGTATTATTATTTGTATTGAACGATCTGTTTCCTTAATAACTTAATTAATTAATAATTTACCTTCTTTAAATAACAAATTAGACCTTAATGCACTATATTATTCCTTTTTTAATTCGTTCCTAAGTCTATTTAATTCAATATTTACCTCCAAGACGGTTACTGTTACTGATTGTCCTATATTCAGTAACTGGGCAACAGTAGGAATTTATAAGAGTAGGGAAACATTGTATAGGCTGTATCATGAAAGACAATATAATACTAGTGAGGACTTTAAGCAATATGTAAAATGCTATTCAAAGATTTTTAAAAGTGTCTGTAAATTAGCCAAATCCTTGTTTATTAAGTCTAAAATCAGAAACAGTAGTAATAAAATTTAGGCAACTTAGAAAGTTATTAATGCTGAGACTGGGAAAAGTGGAACAAAAGAGTCTGATTTTAAATTAAATTTTGATGGTCACATTACCAAGAATGACATGGAAGTGGCCAACACATTTGAAAAATTTTTTTCCACTTTCCCAGTCAGTGCGACACAGGTAATTAGGCTGTTCCACCTCCACTGCAGAATCATTAATCAAAGAAAATGTACTAGAATTTTTCAATAATTTTACTTTTCAATATATAAATCAACTTAATGTTTTAGTTGCCTTCAAATCTATTAATATAAAAAAGACAGCTGATCTTTGGAGAATTTCTGTAAGTGTAGTTCACTCAATAATTGACAATATTGTACCCGACTTAGTTATTATATTTAATAGATGTATAGATTATGGTGTGTTTCCTGACTTGATGAAGTGTAGCAAGATAACTCCTTTGTTTAAATCAGGTAGTCCATTAGACCCCACAATTTTTAGACCAATTTCGGTCCCACCAACATTTAGTAAAGTTTTTGAAAAGCTGATACTTATGAGATAGCTGATAACCATGAGATAGTGTGGTTTGCAGATGACAAATCCTTAGTATTTAAAGTTAACAGACAGCAATCGGTAATTGACGATGTAAACAATGCTCTCTCTAAAATGGTACTTTGGTTTTGCGCTAATAACTTGTTATTAAACAGGAGTAAAACCAAAAGTGTTAAATTTTATACTAAGAATGTTAAACAAGTAAAAACTAGTGTTTTGATGAACAAGGAGGAACTGGAATTGACAGACAAGGCTGTCTTCCTAGGTATAACTTTAGATTCACGGTTATAATGGGGCCTACATATAGAAACGTTATCTGGTAGACTTAGTTCTGAAGCTTATGCTGTGAGAAAGATTCGTCAATTGACGGATGTTGATACTGCGCGATTAGTTTATTTCAGTTACTTTCACAGCATTATGTCCTATAGTTTATTGCTTTGGGGCAGTGCGTCTCATATTGATTCAATCTTTGTGCTCCAGAAACGAGCTATTAGAGCTATCTATAAGATGGGCCCTCGGGAGTCACTAAGAAACACATTCAAAGAAATTAACATCCTCACACTACACTCACAATACATTTATGAGAATCTTTTGTATGTTCATAAAAATCTGTCTAAATTTAAGAAAAATAGTGATCTCCATCAATTTAATTTAAGAAATAAAAATAAACTTGCCGTGCACACTACTAGGCTCCATAAAATATTAAATTCGTTTGTGGGTCAATGTATACAATTTTATAACAAATTACCAAACAACATAGTATTATTATCTATTAGTAAATTTAAGAAATTTATTAAACTGAGGTAGTCCAAAAAGGCTTATTACTCAGTTTCAGACTATGTCACAGATTTAGATGTTTGGAAATGAATTGCTCTTTTTTAAGACCTATGATTGTTAATATAACTGCTGTTTTAATATTTAAAAGATTTTGAGTTAAAAGAGTGGTGGTGAGTTTCTTTCCTGGGTTCTTTTCTCGCCACTTTACCATGAACAATCTGCGAACCCAGCTAGCTGTAATTTTAATCGACAGATTGTTCATCTTTTATTGTTTTTTTTTATGACGTTCATAAGTGTCTTTTTGTGATCTAAATGAATAAACGAATTTGACTTTGACTTTGACTTTAATAAACATCAAAATTCTTGGTTGGCTGTTCTCTTATTTCATGGCCGCCAAATTCTCTGATGTCAATCTGTAAAACCTAAAAAGTTGACTTGAAAAATCTGCGTGTAGTGTATGTGGCCCGACTGACCGTGGCCGTATTTGTATCTTTAATTGCCAACTGTAGGCACCTTCGTTGCTATATTCTGGTTTTCTTGAGAAAAAGCAGATTAGGGTACCGAGTGTAAGCGTAAAGAAAATACACAGATATAATACAGTCAGTTAAAATTATTTTGGGTTATCTATGCATTTATCTTATTTTTAGGCTTCTTTAGAAGGAGGTACAAGGAGATACATTTGCAACCCCCTGGCAGAAATGAAAATACATAGAAAAACACATATTTTTAACGTTTTCTATAAAAAAAAAAAAATAGTTTAATTCTATATTAGATGCACCCCCCTGAAAATAATTCTGACGGCCATGCTTAGTCCTATCAATAAACCACTTAGGGTTGATTGAAACTGGTATCCTCTTTCTGTTAAGAGAGAGAGACAATTATTTTTATCTGCTCTTTGTATTTATAAGATAAATTTGTTATCTTGTTCCGTTGGCTTGAGATTTGCCAGATATTAAGATACGTGCTGTCAAATGAACAGGTGTTTATTGAAGAAACGCATACAGGTGTCTTATTCTTAATACTCAGATGAAGATAAAACATAAAAAACAAACGAAATCGAAAACTTGTTTTCAGTGAATACATACATGTATATTTATGATAAAAGTATTTCTGTGCATCAGAAAGAAAATGGCTACGGTATTAAGTCCTGCTTATGCAATGTCCTGGGTTGATCGAGATCCTCGGATTTCTTCTAGGCATGGTTTTATTTTTTTTCCATGTGACCAGACGAACCGATGGTCGCTGGAGCCGAAGTGTACTAGAGTGGATACCACGATTGGGCAAACTTAGAGTAGGGCGCCCTGCGGTGCGATGGACCGACGATTTGAAGAAGGTGGCTGGCAGCGGATGTATGCGAATTGCCCAAGACCGGGATAGTTGATACTCCTTGGCGGAGACCTTCGTTCAACAACTTGGAAACCTCGATGCGGCGTCTAACGTCTGGGCACGTCTTAGTGCTGGGGGACTTCAACGCAAAGTCCATTGCGTGGGGTTCCCCCAGGACGGACGCTAGGGGCGAGGCCATAGAGGAGTGGGCGGCCTCGGTGGGCCTCTGTTTACTAAACAGGGGCTCCACCAACACGTGCGTGCGACAGCAGGGAGGGTCGATAGTGGACCTTTCGTTCGCTACCTCTGGCCTCGCCGCACGAGTAAGGAACTGGCGCGTCCTGGAAGAGGTTGAGACGCTCTCGGATCACCTCTACATCCGATTTGAGCTCTCCCGGACCCAGGACCCCAGTAGGGGTCACGTGGCGCGGCGTTCTTCTCGCTTTCCGCGGTGGGCTTTAGCCAAATTAAATAGGGACCTACTAGAGGAGGCGGCCATCGTTCACTCTTGGCTGTCTCCGCAGGCCCCGACCGAGGAGGTCGACATGGGGGCTGGTCGCTTCCGCGATGCCATTGTGCAGATCTGTGATGCGGCCATGCCCCGCATCCGAGGTTGCCGGCCTCCACGGAAGGAGGTTTACTGGTGGGCCCAGGAGTTGGCGGACCTCCGCGCGGCCTGTACTCGTGCCCGGAGGTCCTACACCCGTAGTCGGCGGCGACACCGCGAAGAAGGCGGGGAGGACCAGCTTCATGAAGAGTACCGAGAAGCACGGAAAACTCTGAAGCTGGCCATAAGCCGCGCCAAAGAAATTAAGAGAAAGGAGATGCTGGAGGGTCTCGATCGTGACCCCTGGGGTCGCCCATATCGTGCAGCGCGACAAAAGCTCCGCACGTCGGGCCCCCCCCTTACAGAGACACTCCAGCCCAGCTTCCTGCAGGAAGTGGTCGAGGGCCTTTTCCCGCAGCGGGCGGAACACACACCCCCGTCGATGGCCTTCATGGTCGGAGACGACGGGGGGAACGAGGACGATGTTCCACCCGTCAGGGAATCGGAGGTAGGGGCGGTTGTTCTACGGATACGCTCTAAGAACACCACCCCCGGGCCGGACGGGATAACTGTCCGAGTGTTGGCCCGAGCCCTTGAACACATGTCGGACCGCCTCAGGGAGGTCCTGGACGCTAGCTTGGCGTCCGGACGCTTCCCTGAGTGTTGGAAAAGCGGGAAGCTGGTCCTATTGAGGAAGCCGGGACGGCCAGTGGAATCGGTGGTGGCCTATAGGCCCATTGTGTTGCTGGACGAGGCGGGTAAGTTGTTTGAGAGGATACTCTCTGCCCGCATCGTCCGGCACCTAAGTGAGGTGGGCCCCGATCTGTCGGACGCCCAATTCGGTTTCCGAACAGGGCGTTCGACAGTCGATGCTGTGTTGCGCCTGAGGGCCGTTACCGAAGAGGCGGTGGGCTGTGGCGGCGTGCTGTTGGCGGTATCGTTGGACATCGCCAACGCATTTAATAGTCTGCCATTTAGCTGCATCAGGGAAGCACTCCACTACCACGGGGTGCCAGAGTACCTGAGGCGGCTTGTGGCAGACTATCTTGAGGAGCGTACCGTCGTGTACGAGGACCGAGATGGTATTCTGAAGCGGCGGCCCATGTCGTGCGGTGTTTCACAGGGGTCCGTCTTCGGACCACTCCTGTAGAATATGGGATACGACTGGGCCCTTCGAGGTCGTCTTCCCCCCGGGTTGGGCGTAATTTGTTACGCCGATGACACATTGGTCACAGCCCAGGGGGCGAACTTTCAAGAGGCGGCGCGCCTGGCCACCGTGGGAGTCTCTTTGGTGGTCGGGCGCATTGAGGCGCTGGGTTTACGGGTGGCCCTAGATAAGACGGATGCCCTTTTGTTACATGGGCCCCGTCGTGGTCCACCCCCCGGTGCCTCTATCGTTGTCAATTCGGTCCTCGTACCGATTAAGGCCCAGATGAAGTATCTGGGCCTGATCCTCGACGGCAGGTGGCTCTTCGACGAGCACTTCCGACAGCTTACTCCAAAGCTGGTCGGCGCTGCTTCTGCTCTTGGGCGACTTTTGCCCAATATGGGTGGAGCCAGCGTCGCGACGAGACGGCTATACACGGGGGTTGTTCGGTCAATGGCGCTGTATGATGCACCGGTGTGGGCGGCGGCTCTGACCGCCCAGAATAGGGCTCGCCTCTGGCGCCCTCAGAGGATATTGGCGGTTAGAGCCATACGCGGTTACCGCACCGTATCGACGGAGGCGGCGTGCGCCTTGGCCGGAACTCCCCCGTGGGATTTGGAGGCGGAAGTGCTCGCCGAAGTTTATCGGCGGACGGTTGACTTTCGGGCGGGTAGCGGAATACGGCTCCCACCCGAGGAGATACGCGAGTGGCGTGAGGCCGCTCGTCGAGCCACGATGGCTCGTTGGTCGTTCCGGTTGGAGACTCCACGTGCTGGCTTTGCCCTCGTGGAGGCTCTCCAGCCGGTCATCACCGAGTGGGCGGGGCGGCAGCACGGGACCCTTTCCTTCCGACTGACGCAGGTCCTTTCCGGGCATGGTTGCTTCGGGAAGTATCTGCACTCGGTCGCCAGGAGGAAATTGAGTCCCGCCTGTCACCACTGCGACTGCAGTGAGGACTCGGCTCAGCACACGCTAGCGGTTTGTTCCGCCTGGGCGGCGCAGCGTGGGGTCCTTACTGCAGTTATTGGAGGAGATCTCTCGCTACCGGCCGTCATACGCTCCATGGCCGGTAGCGACAGTTGTTTTACCGCGGTCGCAACCTTCTGCGAAGACGCAGACGGCGAGCCGGGCGGCGGAGGCGCGCATACCAGCGCCTCATGCCGCCTTGAGTATGGCCACGGGTGGACGGGATGGGTTTTCCCCTCCATCCGCTATAATGGCCAGCCGCGAGGAGGCGACGTCCGCGTGTGCCGTACGTCGCCTAAAATAGAGAGTTTATCAGCAGATGGTGCCCGAGGTACCGGGCAGGCGCTAGGAGGGATCTGGATGTCGTAATAGCAGCGGTTCCCGGATCCCTCCTATCTCAAGCGCAGAGTGGCACACCGTGTGGTTTTAGTCGGTCCGATTCCGACACACCACCCTGTCGTAAACCCCGGTGGGGTGACGGCCCGAGGGGGTTTCCAAACGTTAAAAAAAAAAAAAAAAAGACCTTCGTTCAGTAGTGGACGGCGATAGGTTGATTGGTGGTTTTAATCTGTTTGATTTCGTCACCGCCTCACCTCAAGCCATATACATGGTAAAAAATGACGCCAGGCTTTCTTAAATTATTATATAGCAAATAAGATATAACATTGCAGCAATACTGTAAAAAAGAATAAATACTTTGTGTGATCTACAAATTGTTGTTCTGAGTCTGGGTGTTCTTTGTGTCGGTTTCTTGTATGTTTGTAAGTCCCCCGCGATGCAGGATTTATTCCTAATGTGGGCGTTGTCTTTTAAAAAGAAAATAAATAAAAAAATACAAGTGAAACTAATAAGTGTTAAAAATAATTTATTCTTACTTTCACAAGAGAGCACATGACACAGCATTATTTATCAGAGTGACCTACTTACGCGTTTATCTCAAGTATTCTATTCAATATTTTTGTAACTGATATTTTTGGTAATACGATTCTAATTCTGTTGTTCGAAAACTCTCTAACCTATAATAAATTCTGTCCTGTCAAACGACATTCTAAATGTCAAGTTAATCTTTGACATTTAGAATGTTAACTTTAGATATGTCACACTAAAAACAGACGTTATCTAAATATATACAAAAATAGAATTTTGGAAATTGCTTCACTGAAATTAGAGGATTATTTTTTTGTTATTACACGCTATTTTATAACGTTTTTCTAAAGTTGGTATCTAAGAAAAAAATTGTGTATTGCAATTTGTTTGTCCCAAAAAATAGTATTCAAAATTAGAACCCTCAGCTGACGCTATCTACGCCCCCATTCTGTATGTTTTTTTTTTCAATCGTATATTTTTTTTTTACGAAAAACTTTTTATAGTAGATACGTTACACGACTACCCCTTTCCACTCTAGATTCATAAGTTCGTTGCTATGTTTTAACGTTTGCCGTGTATCAACACCCCTATTCATCCCATGGGTGTCGTAAGAGGCGACTAAGGGACCAATCTATACAGGACAACATATCTGCAAAGAGAAGGTAATATTGACTCAAAACTTGTCTGACCAGCGTGGTTTCATAGGAGAGGTTTGTGTTTAGGAGTGGACTGATAGAGGTTGACGATTATATGCAGTTTGAATTTAAAATAAAACATCCTTGTAATTTTTATCGTAATATGTTTTAATAGGCTAGATGACACCTTAGACAAATTAGTTACTTTTTATCATCTGTCAAAACTACAATTTTGTATAAAAAATGTACTAAATTGTGACGTCACTGTTTTAGACTACTCAATTGAACAATATATTTCACTGTATATTTGATTGAAATTCGTAATAATGATAAAAAGCTGTGTTAATTGTATTTGCCGAGATGTTTCGCGATATTAGTTTTAATGAAGTGGACATTGGTATTTATTTACGATACAGTCATCTACCCAATTGTCTTAGTAAGTTATAATGACACAAATATATTTCTAAGGAATCACTAAGGTTGTAATATTATTAAAAATGTATTTTCAGATTTTTTTATATAATTATTTCGAGATATTCCAAAACTACTCCGTCCGGCCAGCATGGTAGAGTAGACCAAAATTTCCTTTCCAAGGAGAGTCAATACCCAGCAGTGGACGCTTAAGGCTGTTGTTAATGATAATTTAAAATCTGCTACGCGAAACCTGCGTACTACCCTTCGTAGAGGGGTCTTCGTGAGCCTGGAACAAAAAAAATTTATAATATTACACATTGGCAGCGGATGGATGCGAATTGCCCAAGACCGGGATGGTTGGCGTTCCATGGGGAGACGTTCGTTCAGCAGTGGACGGCGATAGGTTGATGGACTTGACAGTTTTTACGTTATTGCAAGGATTAATTGACTTGTAGTACATTATTGTCATCACTTTTTTTAAAAGAATAAAGATAGAAAAAATAAGAATCAATAATAACTTCACATACGGGTGTCTGATCTCAAAATAGACGAGAGTTTTCACAAAACTACTGACAAACATACTTATATATTTTTATTATAGCTCTAGATAAATTACATCCAGATACAGAACAAATCATCATGTTAGTCACAAATTTTTTGTTTTGGATAGGAATCAAATCCACGACCCCCAGCTTAGCAATCCGGGTCTCTACCCAGCAGACACACAGACCTGTCAATTAAAAAAAATTTCAGACCTTAATAACGATACTAGTCCTAGGTCCAGTGTTCCAGAGCTCCCCCTTCTCATCAACGAAGCCGGCCTCCACTGCCACCGTGTAGAGGCCGGGAGTGCTGACAGACACGAGCTGCTGCGCCGAGAAGTAGTCACGTACCGGTGTCACGGTCTGCACGGCTGTCAGGACCGGCTGGACGTTTGTGAGCTCCACAGTCTGTTGGATAAGAAACAAGGACAGTAGCGACTTCTCCTTTAGACAATTACAAATTGGAGGAAAATATCACCTAAATAAGGAATGAAGAATTCAGTTTATTGAAATTCATCATGATACAGGGTTATTGATGTCCACATCATCACATCAACAGCGTTTAATAGCGTGGCGGACATGCACGTCTCTGTAGCAAGGAGATTTTGACCTACCATATTGGACAGAAGGGTTGGTATTTGAAGGGTTTGTTTAAATTTTCCTTCTCTTTGCAGTGATGTTGTCCTGTGTTTCTTCCCTTAGTCGGCTCTTACGACACCCACGGGATGAATAGGGGTTATGAGATTGTATTCTTAATCCGTCAACATGCTGAGAGTTTTATTGATGTCAGTATAGTAATATTTCTGGTGAAGTTCATATCATCATTATCATAGAAAGAGAACCTTCTCTCATAGGTCTTCCTCAAGATACTCCATAGCAACCCATCCTATTCAGCAACGACTTTCCGCGACCCTCACCGGGTCGTCGGACCATCTTGTGAGATCAACTTTTATAAAATTCGTATCCTCTAATCTAAATGGGTGATATTCCGATCTGTATTTTCGATTCGAAATCCTCATTTAATACGTTTTTCAACTTTAGGGTATTCAAGTTTAACGTATCGTAATGTAAGAACATTTTTTATATGAAAAATATTTTTTTTTCCTTGACTTTTAACAGTATTTCAAAGCCAGAGTATTCCAAATTGGTTCGAGAAAAAGTTTCAATCATTCTAAACTTTTGAAGGATGAAATAAAGAAAGAAAAAACAACTAAAGTTGTCAAAAGACAAAACAACGATATAGATAACATATATGTATAAAATGTCTGATTTCGTTCACTAAATGAGTATTTTAACACGTTTTTATTAACTTTATGTTCGTTTATAACCGAATATTTTAAACGTGTTTTTTGGAACGAAGTTCCTTATCGAGCGGTACGCTGTTAAAGAGGTCTAGGTGAGCGTCACGAAAAATCCTCACGACACTTTTGCTATAGTGCGTAGTGCTCGTTGAGGAGGCAGGCCGAGTATAGGATTCGACTTATTCGTTCTCTCACTCTCTTTCTCTCGAGAGAGCGACGCGCGCGTCTGCTCTATACACAGCAGACGCGCGCGTACACATGCGTACATTGTTTTGTCGTATTCGTGTGTATGTAGTTTTAGTTATTTTTAAAAATAAACAATGGATTGTATTGAAAATAAAACAAAATATTTATATTTATAACTTTAAAAAAACATTGATTAAAATTTTATTAGCGTTACTTCACTTATTTCATTTATCATTTAACTCCTAAATGTTGTTAATTTATTTAATTATACCTCCTATTATACTGCTTTCAAAACGAAAGGAACTTCGTTCCAATCGGGTGTCCCACATGTGACACCTCAGACATTTTTAGTTTTTTTTTTAACTATATTATATACAAACAAATATATATTTATACTATTGCTTACCTTCTCATTGCTGCGCGGGTGTGGGGTCGCTGTGACGGTAATTTGGACACCTTTCACTTGACGTTGGCGTTGACGCTTGCTATAGAACAGAGACAAGTCTGAGAATGATATTTTTTACAGTACAATTGAGATAACATACATAAAATCACGGCTGTTTCCCCGGAGAGGTAGGCAGGGACATATTAAACGCCTACTTTTCGCCAATGCGTTGGTTCTACTATATTGCACATTGCCGCTATAGTATAGGAGCTAGCAACGTTTTCGAGAAAGAATTTTAGGTCAGCTGATTTTGTGATATGTCTTCCTTCTTGCACTTTCGGTTAGAGTCTGGGCTATCTGGCTGGCGGTAGCGGTTGCGTTTATTAGTGCGCATCCTACCTGTCCAGGTAATAATCCTGGATTTTAAAAACATTTTAGAAGGCGTAATTTTTAATTTTTTGTTTTTAAATAAGTCTACCTGACATACTTTTTTTATTGCCAGACATTTTTGACATTGCTAACTATGTGCCATACGCGATTTTTTAAATTTTTTTTATAAAAATTTCAAAGTATTTTATAATGTCTGTAATTTTAATATTATGTTATTTAAATATAAGAAAACTTAAAATAAATTTGCCAGACATTAATTCGATTGTTAAGTCTTGAATTAAAATTAAAAAGTCATGAAAAGTATTGCAGTATGATGCTAGTAGTCCGAGAGAGACCGTTTTAGAATAAGTCGAGAATGATACAGAGAACCATTACGAAAGTAAATTACTTTTCACTGTGCATATAATAAAAAATAATAATAATATGTATCTAGGTTTTTCACAGTCCTTGGGAATACCAGAATCTGGCGTGAAACAAATGTTACAGGAACGCTTCTTTGGCCGCCTAAAAAAAGTACTTAAAAGTCTTTTATCGGGACCTAAACGGGCCTGACATAGACTTTAAAGCGTCGTCGTCTTGGCTACGGTATGGTGATCTCTTCAGAGAAATCGAAGGTTTTGTTTGTGCAATTATGGACGAAGTTATCATGACAAATAACTACCGGAAATATATCCTGAAAGATAGTACGGTTGACATCTGTCGGGCGTGCCACCGTCCTGGAGAATCTATTAGGCATATTATTTCTGATTGTCCTCGTCTTGCTAACGGTGAGTATTTGGACAGGCACAACCAAGTAGCCAGGATCGTACACCAACAACTTGCCCTTAAATGCCAACTTGTCAATTTTGAAGTACCTTACTACAGGTATGTGCCCGACCCAGTTCTCGAGAACGGTCGTGCTACGTTATATTGGGATCGATCTATTATCACAGATAGGACTATTGTTGCCAATAAGCCTGATATTGTGGTGATAGATCGATTAGAGCGCCGCGCAATGATTGTCGATATCGCCGTTCCTCATGACAAGAATCTCGTGAAAGTTGAAAAAGAAAAATAATTGAAGTATTTGGATCTGTCTCACGAGATTGCCGACGTGTGGAATGTGGATTCGGTGATTATTGTTCCGATAATCATATCTGTTCATGCATTGATAGCGAAGAGCCTCGACCAACACCTTAAGAGGATCACGTTAGAAGGTTGGATCAAGGGTCTGATGCAGAAGGCAGTCCTCCTTGACACGGCCCGTATTGTGAGGAGGTTCCTGTCTTTGGAGCCTTAACCACCGGTGTCTTGGTCCCTGTACCCGATGTCAGTGGTCTACTACTATTTGTTATATTTTTAAATGTGTATTATTTATTTTTTATATATTTAAAAATGTAATAAATATGTGTATATAATGAATTAAAGAAAATAATAATAATAATCATTCTAGTCAGAGCAAGTTTCAAAAAAATTTAAGTATAAAAAGGAATATAAAATTAGATTAAAATTTAAAAAACAACACTTTTTATTTAAATTGTTCTGATTACTAAATGTAAATTATAAATAATTAATATTAAGTTTTTCAAGTTGTTTCAGCCTTTTTATATGAAAAGTATTATGTTATCGTTATGTCCTTTACAAAAAACACATTTTATTTTATCACTGGCCATTGTAACCAAATTAAAAAATAAACATTAAAATCAAAACAAAAACAAATATGTGACATTAGACTGCCGCTATCTTGCAAACTTGCCTGACGCGCCACCGTCGTTGTCTATCTCTCTCGCGCCTTCAGCTGTCTCTCTCGGACTACAAGCATCATACTGCAATACTCCATGACTTTTTAATTTTAATTCAAGACTTAACAATCGAATTAATGTCTGGCAAATTTATTTTAAGTTTTCTTATATTTAAATAACATAATATTAAAATTACAGACATTATAAAATACTTTGAAATTTAAAAAAAAAAGAATTAAAAAATCACGTATGGCACATAGTTAGCAATGTCAAAAATGTCTGGCAATAAAAAAAGTATGTCAGGTAGACTTATTTAAAACCTAAAAATTAAAAATTACGCCTTCTAAAATGTTTTTAAAATCCAGGATTATTACCTGGACAGGTAGGATGCGCACTAATGAACGCAACCGCTACCGCCAGCCAGATAGCCCAGACTCTAACCGAAAGTGCTAGAAGGACGACATATCACAAAATCAGCTGACCTGAAATTCTTACTTTTCAAATGTTGCTAGCTCCCGTACCACTAGTCGGGATGTTTGTTTGCCAGAGCTTTGGCCGTCAATCATCAGGTGCACCTCTTGCAGTGGAGGTTGACTTGAGGCTCTAAGTTCTTGGTGGGAACCCTATGCACTACAATCGAAATAACAATAATAATAATGTTTTTGGACGGCTAATTCACAACGCCACCTAGTTTAAAATGAATGAAAGTTAGATTCACTTATAGGCCCGTATTTTAAAAAACGTTTCACGTAACTGTTGAACTCTGATCACCTGAAACTAGTTTTAAGTTCACATCAATACTAATACATCATTCTTATTCTAGAATGCGTTTTAAGCTTTAAACTCGTCTTAGTAACTGATTTTAACTTACAGTAACTTCTCAATTTATTGACATTATTATTCCATATCACGCAGCAAATTAAACTAACATAAATATCTTTGAAACATAATTTCCATGAATTTATATAAACTGTTGGCCAGTGTAGCACTTTATGTATGTAGAAATTATTGCCGATAGTTAAATATAATAAAATTATTAAAAAAATATATTATTAAAATTAAAAATGACTTTAGAATGAAATTAGCTATAACGGAACGTACAAATTGTCATCTAATCTTGTCATGTTGAATTGTCAAACTATGTTTTTGTTTTTATATTAAATTATAACGTTATACTTTTGTCATAAACCAAAAGGTTGTGGCGACTTTCAATTAAAAAAAATACTTGAACGTATGTTATATTTAAGTGAAGTGAAATAAGTATCTTAAGTAATTCTTTCGTAAATAAAGTAATTAAAGTAAGTCCTTTGTAATTATTAAGAAGCAAATCATAGTAAAACACGTTCATTTCCCTTAAAACTTCTTAGAAATCACTACTTGAGATTAACTTCAGATTGTTTCACGTAAACAGAGATCACGTCTGTCAAAATCAATACCTGAGTGAAGATTTTGATATAAACATTGTTCTGTAATAAACTGTCATTGATCAGTGACGTCACGGATCAGTGAATCTCGTTTTAAGTGACGTTCAATAATAAAATCTTTACCTAAAATCAGCCTTAAAACTAGATTCACGACTAAGACACCTTTTAAAATACGGGCCATAGAATATTTGAAAACTTTTTTTTGTGAAAATGTATTTACAAAAAAATAAATATATATTTCAACTTAGAAAATACAAACTTCAACACCAATATTTGTAGATCACACAATCATTTTCTCTGATTGGGAATCAATTCGAGGCTTCGGCACAACAGTCGCATACGCTACCATACCCCCGAGCCGGTCAAACTACATAGTACAGAACTCGAAGGAGCGATTCGGCTCGAAGGACCGTATGTGGAGCAAATCGGAACGGTCACACCGGGTCCGCCGAGCTCGAACAGTATCCTCACCTGAGCGGCACGGGCGGCAGCACCACGCCCTCCAGCTTGAGCGCGAGGCGGTGGCTGAGCGGCAGCGTGGCGGCGTGGTCGGGCGGCGCGGGCGGCCACGCGGGGCTCAGCGACACGCGGCACAGCGCGCCGCCGCCGCGTCCTGCGCACGCGCCCCTCGCCCACACCGCACCCACGCACAGCGCGCGCACCGCGCTTATCACCGCTTCCGCGTGCTACCGAACACAGCGATCCGCTTTGTAACATCGTATCATTTCCGCTCACGGGACAGAGTTTGGACGGTTCGTTATATGTAGTTACATACTGTTACGAGTATGAGTCTGGGTAGATCGAGGTACGCGCTGACCACTGTTTCTGGCTGGTTTAACGATCTTTATTTTCCATGAATACAATTGTCCCTTACGCGAGAATGAGGTTAAACAAATAACATAAAGTTAATATCTCGGTGCGGGTATACCAAAAATAAAATTGCTACCACGGCGAATTCTCTGCACTCCTGAGATAAAGTGGTGGTCCGAGTGAAAAGATGTTCTTTAAAATATTTCATTACTATCTATGAAAATAAATAAATTAATTTTAAATGTTTTCAGAGGATTCGCTTCTTTTACATCCACTGGAAGTTTGTTGTAAATCTGTACCAACTAATATCAAGTAATTTTAGTTGATTGCCTCTTTTAAATTAGTCTCAGTATAGTCTCTTTCATAACGTTACCAATAATATCTGTACAATACTTTTTCTAATTATTTTCAAATAATAAATATTGATTCTTTGAATTGAAAAACAAAGAGACCCAGAATACATCCTTGTGACACACCTACATGTCTTAGGTGAAAGTATTTCCAAAATTATTATTAAATGTTATTTTGTATTACATAAGTGATAATTATTCTTATGAATGCATTTCTAATCTCTAATAAAATAAATAAAAACATAATTTACAATTTCAATTGAAATGATTTGTATTTTGTAACGCAATCAAAGGGTTTACTGAAATACTTTAAATACCTCTTCACTAAAATCTGCACTACAAATACTTATGGCAAAACGGTTCCATGTATGAAGATGAAGTTAACTAAAATACAGACTAAGACAAGCACAACAGTAAACTTTAAAATGGAGACAATGTTAAGGTTGACATTCAACCTTAAAATTGTCTACTGTATGCAGTAAACTAGCATAAAGAGTTACTATTTCAGCACAGAACTAAAAGTCAATTTATTCAAATTTCAACCAAATCGCACTATCAATAACTTAAAATATCTTTATGAAAGGAGTTTTGAATAGGAATTTGTCATCTTCAATAAACTTTAATAGATCACTGCTGGACATAGGCCTCTCCTTAGAACAGAAGTTTTGGCTTACTACCTACTTCTACCACGCCGGTCAGACGGATTGGTAAAGGGTTCCTGTCACGTTTTTCTCATTTTTGCAGTGCTGTTGTTCTAAGGGCTATAAATAGGTGTTACTAAAGGTTCATTTATAAGTATTCACTTACCCTATGGGTGATACCAGGTCCAGTGGTAGGATTATCAAACAGTTTTGTGGAGATATCTGCAAGAGCGATGCTGGGTGACAGAGCGATCATCTCCTCAAGGGAAGTCGGTTTCAAGTCCACGTTGTCCAGCTCTGGGGGACGTTCCTGTTGGCTAGAAGTGATGCGGTCCAGGAATTGTGCCAGCTGGGCGTAGGTATATTGGGAGCTGTATTTTGCTAAAGAATATTATTGAAATTTTTCTTGTTCGCATGAGTTCATTAATTTTTTTACAAATAACACGAAAAAAATGCTAAGAAACCATAAACAAACTTTCATTTAGAAGAAACTTTAATTATATAAACTGTAAAATGGAATTAAGAGTTTTCATTACAAGATTTAAAAAGAGAAAATCCTATTTCCTGGCATCTAACATCATTAATTGTAGTGCAAAATTGAAGAACAGAAATATAAGAATTTTATCATAATTGCCGTTTAATGAATAATTATTTATAAAATACAGTTAAACTGACGAACTATATGTTTGCACAGTATAGCACGTAAGGTATATTTTCAAAATTCAAAATTTGGCAACTTCAAAAAAAGATCTGGCTAGGTAAAGTTTGATAAATAGACTTCCATTGTATATGAGGACTTGAAGTCTAGACTCCGTCTGTTTAACACCTTAGATAGCGTAAGGAGGTTATCGATAGCACCAGAGTATTTACGTCTAAAATAGACAATATTTTTTTAAAATCTAACTCCATTGACATTCTCTATGACATGTAATTTGTTTTCAGACAAACTTGGTTTGACAACGGTCTCTTTTCTACTACACTTGGGATTTCTTGTTCAACCTTCGAATTCAATTCACTCTCAGGTCCGGCGCTCTGTGGCAAAACCGATATTCAGGTGAAACCAGTTGAACTAGTAACTGACCCTAAAATAATCTTGGGAAACATTCCCCTGTTAAGTTCCAGTCTTCTTAACATAGAGTCACATATTATCTGGATGTCGTAATAGCAGCGGTTCCCGGATCCCTCCTATCTCAGGGGCAGAGTGGCACACCGTGTGGTTTTAGTCGGTCCGATTTCGACACACCACCCCGCCGTAAACCCCGGTGGGGTGACGGCCCGAGGGGGTTTCCACACGTTTAAAAAAAAAGAGTCACACATTATAAGCAGGGATCAAAGGATACATGTGCAGGTGTCGCAGCGTGGAGTCGTCGGCGTGGAAGGCGGTGCGCGCGATGGCGCCGTAGCGCTGCGCCGCCGCGCCCGCGCCGCGCGCCGCCTTGCGCAGCGCCGCGGCGAACGCGCCCGCCTTCAGCGACACGTCGCGCGTGCTCTGCCCAATCCTTCTCTATTTATTCCACTCACACGACACATATTTCATAAAATAAACAGAAGCTTAAAAACCAACAAAAATTATAATCCGTACATAGAATTAAACGAAGTCGCGTTTTGTTTCTGTACGATTAGATCTTTCAAACTGCGCAACGGATTTTAATGAGAGTTTCGCCTATAGAGACTGATTCGAGATTAAAAATATATTTTTGTGTTTTTACATTACAAATGCTGGTTAGACCTTACGATATAGATTAAAATAATTAACCGCGGATCTTAAAAAGGTCTATAGTAAAATTTGTGACGCTACCGGTAATCCACAGCAACCGTTGAGCAAGCAAGTTACAGGTAGTAGAGCCACGCTGATCTCAGCACGAACGGGCCGGCTCGACCGGGATGGTACTACCCTCGCACAGAAGATCGACCTAAAGCGACAGCATTAGTGAAGTCGTCTTTCCTTGGTGAGTGCGAGACCGGAGGTCCAATGATGCAGGGGTGACAGTTGTCGTAGTATGTGTGTGAGCAGTGGAGCGCTCATGAGGTCACTGTGGAGGATC
The DNA here is from genome assembly GCA_949316085.1 of Hypercompe scribonia. Taxonomy (NCBI): domain Eukaryota; kingdom Metazoa; phylum Arthropoda; class Insecta; order Lepidoptera; family Erebidae; genus Hypercompe; species Hypercompe scribonia. Next base: position 21,079,876 of record OX438980.1, on the reverse strand, counting down.
GAACCGTCGACCAAGGAGACCCGTAGAAACGGTGGTGCCGTTGGCCGCCCGCGGCATAGAGAGGAGCCCAACTACGGCTAACCACCCTGTAAGGCTGCCCCGTAAGGTCGCACATAATCTGCCCTTGTGGCTCGTCATGCCGGTTGGTGACCGGACTGTGGGGCCTGGCGACCACTTCCGGGAGGGTACAACGGCCCTTCCGACCGACGGTTCGGTCGCCAACTTGCTTCACTATAATACGAAACCACAGCATTCCGAGTCTCAGATTACACTGCCGCGACGACTGTCATGCCTTTTTTATGTCCCCATTTCCCCTTTCCTAACATATAATCTTGGCACCGTAAAGAAAAATGAATGCAGATACAACAGCGGCACTCTCCTCCTCTCCCACCAACTCGCTTCTTGAGGTGGAGTTCACGAATATCCGTGGACTCCATGCAAACCTCAGTTCCGTCTACCAGCACCTTGAGACGGTACGGCGCGCCATGCTATTCTTGACAGAGACACAAATATGCCGCTCTGATGACACGGTTTACCTCCATTATCCCGGCTACATACTTCAGGAGTGCTTTCTCGCAAAGGCTGGAGTTTATCTTTCCGTCAGGGCAGATGTTTGTTACCGCCGTCTGCGCTGCCTTGAGGACCCATCCTTCTCTATCCTCTGACTCCACGTAGATTGGCGACCTACAAGCCGAATCTACGCGTTCCTCTATCGATCCAATTTCGGAGACTTTGAGACAACTCGCATCTTTGACCATCTCAGTCTCGTAAATGATCAGCAATACGGCTACAGACCGAACCAATCCACGGGGTAACCGATCGGTTACCGATCCAAAGCGTCCAACAAATACTGCGCGGATCCATCGTAAAGATGAGAACAGTACTCCACACAGGAGCGTACCTGGGTCTTATAAAGAAGACACAGATGCTCAGGCATAAAGAACCGTCTCACTCTGTTCAGTATATCCAGTTTCCGCGAGGCCGCCTTAGTAACGCTTTCAATATATTCTCGCGGATTGAGGTCCCGGCCAATATTCATACCCAGGATACTGAGATTGTTCTGCAGTGGCAGTTGAATGTTCTGAAAAGTGGGGAGGGGAAGGAATGGAAACTTTTTGGCAGAGAGTATTGAACTCGACCAGGTTCTCATGACCCCATTGAGAAATGCGGCCTAGGATCCGGTCGAACTCAGAGACAAGCTTTTGTCGCTTTTCTTCAACGTCCGCTGATTTGGCTGTAGGGTGACCATAGTGACATCCGTGCACTGTGCTGTCGTCTGCATAGCAATGTATATTGTCAAGGGTCAACATGCCATTGAGATGCAGAAGAAACAGTGTGTGTGTGGGTGACAGGACGGAACCTTGAGGTACACCAGTGTTAACCTGCTGAAAATTGGAGGTGGCAAAGTCGCAGAGGACTCTAATGCGGCGCTCGTGCAGAAATGGGGCCACCCAGCTGCAGAGTTTGGGGGGCAAGTCGAATGACGGAAGTTTGGAGAGGAGTGAACGGTGCCAGACCCTATCGAAAGCCTCGGCTATATCGAGGCTGATAGCCAAAGACTCCCCATGCCTATCTACAGCCTCTCCCCAAAGATGTGTGAAGAACGCTAGAAGATCATCCGTGGATCGGTTTGGTCTGAAGCCGTATTGCTGATCATTTAACAACGAGTGATCCTCCAGGTGACGTGATTAGGTTTTAGTTCCTGCAGTATATGGATTTTTATGGATGTAATTTCAAAATACGACGTAATGATGTGCAGGATAATTCTAATTCATCCGAACGTTTGCGCGTCGATAAATCTGGATTACGTCGAACAGAAGTGGAAACTTGCTGCACTCTGTCTTCGGTCTGACAGGCCGAGGACCTTCAGTTTGTTTCACATTTAGCGTAGATTCCGTCTCTTCGAACTTCTTCACCCATTTGTTAAAGGAGCACTCGGACACCGATTTAAATCGTGTAAATCGTATTCAACGCGAAATAAGCGTTTCACAGTAATGAGAAATAAATAAAATTGTTTCACACAGTAAACGCGCTGCCGCCCCGTGAAGCGATCCATTGCGACAAAATTTCCGAGAAACGAGCTAGGGGTCAGATCTCCCCGCGTCCCGTGCGGCATTCGTTTGCGCGCGACGTTAGATTCAAACGTTAATGAATTCTTGGGCCACCCTGTAGGTATTTCTATCGAGACAGAACGAACCGTTCATCACGCAATATTAGTTTAAGGCGGGCTCACGGTACCTGCGCGTAGGTGTGTGCGATGGCGGGCGGCGGCTGCGTGCAGAGCGCGCGCGCGGCGTGTAGCGTGCGCGCGAGCGCGGCCAGCGCGTGTGCGCGCGCGCGCATCCACGCCGGCGCCAGCGCCGCGCACGCGCCGCAGCCCGCGCAGCCCGCCGCGCAGCCGCCCGGCGCCGCGCCGCCCGCCCCGCCCGCGCCGCCCCAGCCCGCGCACGCCTCCCAGCCCGCGCTCGCCCGCTCCAGCCCCGATATACCTGCATCACGAGTTACCGTGTATCCGCACCCGCGGCAACGCGAAACTGCTCGGCGTGCGATGACCACTTTGCTAAATGCCACAAAATGTTCGACTGACGAGAACGATAAAGTAGGGCGTTTTCAAAACGAGCCGTTCTGTCCATTTGAGAATATGACATTTGGTGAAATTCCAATATGTCGTTTTGCAAATGTGGCATTGTGTGCGAAACCCCCGTAAATAAGTCAACAAAAAATCGTGTCTACCGACCGTAAACAACCGTGTACACAATAAAAAAGTTAATCTAAAATCATTTTTAATATCGCTAAAAATTAATCATCATCACGTCATCGAGTTTTCCTTCTCTTCACCTGTGCTATCTACATAATTTGCTCCCTTAGTCGCTTCTTATGACGCCTAGGGGATAAATAGGGGGAAAAAAATATATTCAAATCATAATTCTGAGTTCAAAGTCAAAATATTGATGAAATTATATTATATCATGGAACATTTATCATAGAACTGTTTGCCTTGCCGGCTTAATTCATCCATTGCTTTAATCACATTTTAAATCGGTTCGCGTTCACAGACATCACTACCTTAAATGTAATTTTATCTATCAATATAGTCAGTCTAATTCGTTTCTGACACTTCAAAAATTTTTTTCATTACTTGTGTAATAAACATTTGTACAAGAGTACATTTACCAACTTAGTAACAATAGTAGTATTTAACAAATTACCTTCTTCCACGAGTTTAGCATCAGCTGCGGCTGCGCGATACAATGCCATCAGCCACCGTTGAGCAGCTTCGCTAGGTGCCTCTTCAGACAAACGTTTTAGAATCGACGCGGCCAAACTATGGTGACCATAACTGAAATTAAACGATTCACTTACAAAACGGGCAATTTAAATTCAATATAAAGAAAAAGCTATGCTGACATTATGGATGCGATGCAAGTTGTTAAGCTTTTGATTACCTGAACCTTAACTAATAAACCAGATAGTGATCTTTTCTGTCGTACTTTTCTCTCTTTTATGCTTTTTTCTTTTGGATATGTCTTCAACTTCAAGTCTAGTATTAGTATTTATTACTATAATAGTATAAATATAATTCTTTTGCGTGGATTTAAATCATAAAAACAAAAAATACCATTTGGAGTGCCACAGGGTACGCATAGGGACCTTAAATATTTTCAATGCTTTCTTTCCACAAAAAAATTAAAATTTTATAAATTGGCAAGGCACCTTTCCAATGAATTGTATATTTATATTCCAAATTCATATATTTGGTTTCTTTTTATATATTTCGTGGCGACAAAGTCTACCACTGCTAGATCAACATATTTCACAAATTATCTCTCACTCAGTCCATACGAATTATGAATGATTATCACGTCGATGGAGTTAAATTGCAAAGGCAATTACGTTACATGTAACATGTAACAATTCTTAGTTCTAAGTTATTAACTAGTAACTTTTGAGTTGCTTTGTTTCACTTTCATTTTATTTATTAGAATTCATTTTATTTTTAATTTTGTAGTATTATTGTATGGAGATCGACCTGTTAAGACAGTGGAAGAATGTGAAACTTACCGCAACGCCGCTCTACCGACCCGGTACCGCACCCATCCGTTGGAAGATGCAATAGTTTGGAGTATTTTATCCTGCCACACTGGGTTTAGCTTTTGGGTCAGAGCTTTACCAGCTCTTTCTTGAAATAGCACCGTGCAAAGGAGTACGAGAACTGTGTCATCATCATCTGGATTGTCTTTGCTGCTGTAAGAAAAGGCTTTAGTAGTAGGCTATATTTTTTTTTTAATAGCTCAATAAAGTTAGCCGTGATTTATTTTATGCTACAGGATTAGTTAATAAATCATTAATATCTTACGTATTATCTTCTTATGTGATAAATTCGTTTTTATTAACAGTTTTGTCAATCAAAGTTATGTTTTCTTAAGTACTATCAGGATTTTTTATTATTCCATTCGTTTTATGTATCATTTTTGCAGATGAGACCAGGGAAGAGGAAAAATTGGGATATATGAAATATGCAGGTGAGTGAGCTAGGTCTTGGGAAATTCATAAGTATCAAAAAATATAATTGGACTGATTCTGCAGTAGTTTAAAGGACTATACTTTGTGATTAGAGAGGAAACTAGGGCAGAGACATTAATTGGCATTTGACTACTCACGTGTGCGTCTGCAGGTGCAGGTCCAAGGCGTGGTGCAGCGCCCCCATGGCGGGTGCCAGGTGCTGGGCGGAGTGGGGCGCTCCGCCGAGCGCTGCCAGCGCCTCCAGCAGCGCGGCGGGGCGCTTCGCCCCCGTGTGCCGGCACAGCTGCAGCTGCGAGCTCACCACCTCGGCCGTGCGGCTCGCATAAGTAGGGGGGGATGCCTTACTCAGTTGTACCTAACGAAACATATTTTTTAAAGCAATGCGGTGGTAAGCCGTGAGGGGACCGCTTAAACCACTAAGCCAATCGTGTAGACTAATCATTTGTATCATCAACTGCCTTTTGTAGTTCACTGCTGTATATAGATCTCACTTCTTAGAAAGGAGGACAGCCTACAACACCACGGTGGCCAGACGGTGGGTTTGCTTTAATTTTTTCTTTTTGCGAGTGCTGTTATTCTACGTAGTTTTGCATCCTTAGTGTAGGCTCTTACGACACCTACGGGATGAATAGAGGTGGTTACGCTCAGGGTCGTATAAGAAAATAGCACAAGATACGTACGCATTGTACGAGTTTAACTCATTTTTGTAAATAAGTTATATGCTAATAATGTACAAATGGCGACCTTATTGCTAGAAAGCGATCTGTTTCTGGTAACCGCCACGTGGAAAGTAGCAATGAGAGTTATATTTATTTACTTATAGTGGTATCATCATCAATCATCAACAACCTCCAACAGTCCACGGCAAGGAGATTTTGGCCCACTATAGCACGCTGGCCAGACGGGTATGTTTCAAGGTTTCCTTCTCTTCTTAGTGATGTTACCTTGTATATTTACTCCCCTTATCGCCTCTTACAACCCTCATAGGAAGAATAGGACTGGTAACACTGTATACTTAATCCACCATTCCACGGAACAACAGACTGACTTTCAAAGTGGTAACACTACACTTAAAAAGTAATGGCGTCTTAATACCATTGTATTATTTCTGTAGTATAGTTTATATTGCCTTTGTTGTTTGTTCAACAATATCACTCATTACGACTTAGTAGCGCCATCTATTGTTAAGTATGTGATATGTATGTCTGTGTCTATGTATGACGTGTTTTATGAAATAAAGTTAGTTCTTGTCCGTAACTCAAGCGTTTCTTTTATAATAGCCTTGCTGCCTATTCGTTATTTTCAGTAATTTCAACTTTGTTAAGTCACGTCAGCTACATTTCTCAAATTTTCAAAATTTAGAAGGGACTTGACATAGAAAATGTGTTATTCAACTTACCAAACAGCGTAAAGCTACCCTTAGAGGTTTGATATTACTCGGGTTGTCATCTGCGCCGGTGGCGACGACCAAAGTTTCCAACGCCAGCATCAAATCAGAACCGTCTACAGGCAGACACTCTTCGTAACTAGAATAAATTATAAAAAGTCAAATAATTAGTTGACAAATGGCAAGTAGAGACACCAGATAGATACTGAATTACACCAGATTTTGAGTACAGCTTCGGTCCTTATTAATGAATTTTGGATTTTTGAATGAGTTTTATCTATGGATGTCAAAGGATAGAAGAGTAAAGGGTAACTAAAGAAAAAATGGGTCGAGTGTGAAAAAAAGATATGAGTAGAAAGAGAGCAAGCAGTGAATTAATGACGATAGAGGCACGAAACCAGCAAAATATAGTTGCTTTCGGGTGGGGGCGGATTGACAATAGAGTGTTACCACCCCTTTTTATTATGTGGATGTCGTAAGAAGGTGGGTGAGTGGCAGTTGGGAATAAGCAGTTGTTTGTCCGTGTGGTGACAGATTTCGAATACTCATCCTTTCGGTGGTGTAAGAGGCGACTGAGGAAGCAAAGTGTGTAGGATGACATCACAGCTAAGAGAAGAATAAATCGAAACAAAACCAATATAAGCTCGCTCGGTCAGCCTGGTATCGTGGCCAAAACCTCTTTTCTAAAGAGAGGATTATGTCCAGCAGTCTTATGGACTGTAAAACCTATTGACGATGATAATGTTCGGGGGTACGTTCTGACTGGAATATAGTTGATGTCTTATTTATTATTTATTTGTATATAATGTGACACTGGAAATTCACATTATAATGTGACATTATATACAGTTTGTGGATCACATGCCGTGGTAGCGCTTAAACCACTACGCTATCCGTGCAATTGAAACTGTTGACGTCGACGTCGCAGCAGTACAGCGAGCGTGGGAGCGTACGTTACCAGTGCACGAGGAGCCCGGTGAGCACGTCGGCGGCCGTGGCGGCGCGGCCGAGGTGCGCGCTGAGCGCGATGTCGCAGCAGTACAGCGAGCGTGGGAGCGTACGTTACCAGTGCACGAGGAGCCCGGTGAGCACGTCGGCGGCCGTGGCAGCGCGGCCGAGGTGCGCGCTGAGCGCGATGTCGCAGCAGTACAGCGAGCGTGGGAGCGTACGTTACCAGTGCACGAGGAGCCCGGTGAGCACGTCGGCGGCCGTGGCGGCGCGGCCGAGGTGCGCGCTGAGCGCGATGTCGCAGCAGTACAGCGAGCGTGGGAGCGTACGTTACCAGTGCACGAGGAGCCCGGTGAGCACGTCGGCGGCCGTGGCGGCGCGGCCGAGGTGCGCGCTGAGCGCGATGTCGCAGCAGTACAGCGAGCGTGGGAGCGTACGTTACCAGTGCACGAGGAGCCCGGTGAGCACGTCGGCGGCCGTGGCGGCGCGGCCGAGGTGCGCGCTGAGCGCGATGTCGCAGCAGTACAGCGAGCGTGGGAGCGTACGTTACCAGTGCACGAGGAGCCCGGTGAGCACGTCGGCGGCCGTGGCGGCGCGGCCGAGGTGCGCGCTGAGCGCGATGTCGCAGCAGTACAGCGAGCGTGGGAGCGTACGTTACCAGTGCACGAGGAGCCCGGTGAGCACGTCGGCGGCCGTGGCAGCGCGGCCGAGGTGCGCGCTGAGCGCGATGTCGCAGCAGTACAGCGAGCGTGGGAGCGTACGTTACCAGTGCACGAGGAGCCCGGTGAGCACGTCGGCGGCCGTGGCGGCGCGGCCGAGGTGCGCGCTGAGCGCGATGTCGCAGCAGTACAGCGAGCGTGGGAGCGTACGTTACCAGTGCACGAGGAGCCCGGTGAGCACGTCGGCGGCCGTGGCGGCGCGGCCGAGGTGCGCGCTGAGCGCGATGTCGCAGCAGTACAGCGAGCGTGGGAGCGTACGTTACCAGTGCACGAGGAGCCCGGTGAGCACGTCGGCGGCCGTGGCGGCGCGGCCGAGGTGCGCGCTGAGCGCGATGTCGCAGCAGTACAGCGAGCGTGGGAGCGTACGTTACCAGTGCACGAGGAGCCCGGTGAGCACGTCGGCGGCCGTGGCGGCGCGGCCGAGGTGCGCGCTGAGCGCGATGTCGCAGCAGTACAGCGAGCGTGGGAGCGTACGTTACCAGTGCACGAGGAGCCCGGTGAGCACGTCGGCGGCCGTGGCGGCGCGGCCGAGGTGCGCGCTGAGCGCGATGTCGCAGCAGTAGCGCCGCAGCGCCGCGCAGCTGCCCGCGGGCGCCGCGGCCGCCGCGCACACCGCCGGGCACGCCACCAGCTTCTATAGACGGACCACAGCGTTAGTTGACGTGGACTGACCGCTTGTTTCATTAATCCTAATATATCCAGTTCGTGAATGTCATTATTTTCAGATAGAGGCAAGGTAAGATTCGAAAACGGTGAGGAGCTAATGACGGGCCTATCAGTCTAGTGATTAGTGACCCTGCCTTCTAAACTGGACGTCGAAAGTGCGATTCTCACCCTGGACAAATATTGTGTGATGAACACGATTTGTTCTGTCTGCATGTATATACACTATATTTCATCAGCGGTTTGGTTACTGCAGTACAGACTCTGTCTAGTTTTGGGATTAGACTGTGTATGTTGTTGACTGATTGCGTTGACTGTTTATTTTAAAAGCCTGCCAAAGTGACTCTACTCTGTCTGATGGAAGGCATGAATGAAGGCATCACTCATTGTGAATGCAGGTAATACAATATGGTGACCCACACTATGGCGGTCTAGTGAGATGCTTTTTTACGCCGCGCTTGGGAACGTAAAACATGACAGTAATCGTGGCGACGTAAAGTTCACACTCTTACCACGACAACTGTCACCCCTGCATTAATGGGCCTCCGGTCTCGCACTAACCAACGAAACACGACAGCACGGATGCTGTCGTTTTGGTTGGTCTTCTGTGAGCGGGTAGTACTGCCTCGGTCGAGTTGGCCCGTTCTGAATTCGATGTGGCTCTACTACCTAGTTTCATGATATTTCTCGTTGTGAATGTAATTATTTTCAGCCAGGGGTAGGGCAAGATTCGGATACGGTGAGGGAGCTAATGGCAGGCCATCGGTCTAGCGGTTAGTGACTCTGTCTGCTAAGATGGAGGTCGAGTTATTATTACATTATTGTAAAGTTGCTAAAAGCAAAGAAAAGTGCAGTGATTTATGACATTATGTCAAGTAGATCTATTTTTATTTTTATTTAAATAAACTTTAACATACGAAGGTACAAGTTAATTTGATTCATATGAAAACAAACAAGCATTTTTGTAATCAATTTCTAGAACTCAGAATGGGATACTATAGGCTAGAAGACACTTTAGTCAAATTAGTTACTTTTTATCATCTGTCAAAACGACAATTTTGTATGAAAAATGTACTAAATATAATATTATGACGTCACTGTTTTAGACTACTCAATTGAACAATATATTTCACTGATAGCATATTTGATTGAAATTCGTAATAATAATTAAAAGCTATGCTAATTGTATTTTCCGAGATGTTTCGCGATATTAGTCTTAATGAAGTGGACATTGGTATTTATTTACGATACAGTCATCTACCCAATTGTGACTTTAACTTATTTTGCATGTCAACTACATGTGATTTTAAAACTATTCAATTTAATAATACTAGTTCTTTTTGGAGTTTACTCCTTAAGAATCGATTTTTTGATATAAGGCACCCGGTATAAGAAAAATGTAAGGAGTAAAATCTACTGAACGAATGACCTCGTTACGTTTTTGGTGCGGCTGCACTGGTTGTGAGTGTATTAAGACGTGTATAGAGTGTGCTGCAAAGCGACTATATTTATATGATATTTTCATTAATTTGTTAATTTACCCTTTCGTACGGTATCAATTTTTTTTCAGTTAATTTCAGTTAAATAAGCGTTTTTAGCGTCTGTTTTGACAATCGTACTTAACACAATTTTTTTGTTTGGTCTTTGCTTCTGTTTATTATTTTCGTTTTTCTTTATTCATTGTAGGTAGTGTTCCAGAACCTCTATTAGCTTGTAATGTCACTACTCGTAAAATCATATAATTGGCTTGATGTTGTGTATAAAACTGCCCATTGGTTTTTTGTGGCTGTTGGTTTTCCAAACTTTAATAAATAAATAATTACTTTCAAGATATTCACTAAAGAAATTATTTAAATAATCTATTAATCAATCTAGCTTCCATAACACAAACTCTGCTTAATTTCAAACTAAAAAACGTTGTGTGTTAATTATTGTTAACGTTATCATCCCATCGGATTGTGAGAGTGAGGGTACAGAGTGTGCACCTATGATAATGTCTTCTATGTAATTGACTTGTTTCCATTGATACCGTTGAGTACATCATTATAAAATGGTTTAATTAAAAGTTACAAGAAGGGAAAAGTCGATTCTGCCAAAAGTTCTGAAGATAAAATTCTAAGTCTTACTTGCATGACTTGAAGACACAACATAGTGTGTTCCATCTCTTGGCTATCCGTGGCGGCTCTGACGAGGTTCTCTATGCAATCAGCCGGCCACAAAGCGGCATGCTCGGCCAGCTTGCGAAGACCCACGAGAGCTGCGCGACGTACGGACGAACGGGCATCGTTCATCGCTATGCTTAGCAGTAACTCAACCTAGAACAAAGGATGATTAATTGTAACAAATTATACATGGACTCGTACTATAAGCTGCACATATGGTTTAGTCCTTTAAACGCTGATTACAACACTCACAGAAGACCAACGTAAAGCGACAGCATCCCTGCTGTCGTGTTTCGTTGGTGAGTGCGAGACCAGAGGCCCATTGATGCAGGGGTTACAGTTTTCGTGCTAAGTGTGTGAGTCTTACACTGTCTCCATGACTGCCATGCCCAAGCAGGGATTAAAAGGATCTCAGTAGGCCGCCATAGTGTGGTCAATATACTGCATCGTCTACATTTGCAATGAGTATGGTTTACAGATTCTGTTCATGGTCTTCATCAGGTAGTCACTTTTTTAATTTGTTCTAAAAAAATATTTGTTCTGGGTCTGGGTGTTCTTTGTCAGTCACCATCTCATTGTGGCGATGTGACACGCAAGTATATTTTTGCATTAACTGAGTAAATTACATAAGACAAGAAAAACTTGGCGCAAACCCTTTTTTGTTTTTTTTTGGCGTGCGGAAACCCCCTCGGGCCGTCACCCCACCGGGGTTTACGGCGGGGTGGTGTGTCGGAATCGGACCGACTAAAACCACACGGTGTGCCACTCTGCGCCTGAGATAGGAGGGATCCGGGAACCGCTGCTATTACGACATCCAGATCCCTCCCAGCGCCTGCCCGCTAATGCAGGCACCATCTATGGGTAAACTCTCTATTTTAGGCGACGTACGGCACACGTGGACGTCGCCTCCTCGCGGCTGGCCATTGTAGCGGATGGAGGAGAAAACCCGTCCCGTCCACCCGCGGCCACACTCAAGGCGGCATGAGGCGCTGGTATGCGCGCCTCCGCCGCCCGGCTCGCCGGCGGCGAATTGGGTCCGAGTGGATATTGTCCTCCCGGGCCTTCTCCGCCGCCTCCTTCCGCGAAATTACGTCTTCGCAGAAGGTTGCGACCGCGGTAAAACAACTGTCGCTACCAACCATGGAGCGTATTACGGCCGGTAGCGAAAGATCTTCTCCAATAACTGCAGTGAGGACCCCACGCTGCGCCGCCCAGGCGGAACAAACCGCCAGCGTGTGCTGAGCAGAGTCCTCACTGCAGTCGCAGTGGTGACAGGCGGGACTCAATTCCCTCCCGGCGACCGAGTGCAGATACTTCCCGAAGCAACCGTGCCCGGAAAGAATCTGCGTCAGTCGGAAGGAAAGGGTCCCGTGCTGCCGCCCTGCCCACTCGGCGATGACCGGCTGGAGAGCCTCCACGGCGGCAAAGCCAGCACGTGGAGCCTCCAGCCAGGACGACCAACGAGCCATCGTGGCTCGACGAGCGGCCTCTCGCCACTCGTGTATCTCTTCGGGCGGGGGCCGAATGCCCCTACCCACCCGAAAGTCTGCCGTTCGCCGATAAACTTCAGCGAGCACTTCCGCCTCCAAATCCCACGGGGGAGTTCCGGCCAACGCGCACGCCGCATCCGTCGATACGGTGCGGTAACCGCGTATGGCTCTAACCGCCAATATCCTCTGAGGGCGCCAGAGGCGAGCCCTATTCTGGGCGGTCAGAGCCGCCGCCCACACCGGTGCACCATACAGTGCCATTGACCGAACAACCCCCGTGTATAGCCGTCTCGTCGCGACGCTGGCTCCACCCAAATTGGGAAAAAGTCGCCCAAGAGCAGAAGCAGCGCCGACCAGCTTTGGAGTAAGCTGTCGGAAGTGCTCGTCGAAGAGCCACCTGCCGTCGAGGATCAGGCCCAGATACTTCATCTGGGCCTTAATCGGTACGAGGACCGAATTGACTACGATAGAGGCACCGGGGGGTGGACCACGACGGGGCCCATGAAACAAAAGGGCATCCGTCTTATCTAGGGCCACCCGTAAACCCAGCGCCTCAATGCGCCCGACCACCAAAGAGACTCCCACGGTGGCCAGGCGCGCCGCCTTTTGAAAGTTCGCCCCCCGGGCCCTGACCAATGTGTCATCGGCGTAACAAATTACGCCCAGCCCGAGGGGAAGACGACCTCGAAGGGCCCAGTCGTATCCCATATTCCACAGGAGTGGTCCGAGGACAGACCCCTGTGGAACACCGCACGACATGGGCCGCCGCCTCAGAATATCATCTCGGTCCTCGTACACGACAGTACGCTCCTCAAGATAGTCTGCCACAAGCCGCCTCAGGTACTCTGGCATCCCGTGGTAGTGGAGTGCTTCCCTGATGCAGCTAAATGGCAGACTATTAAATGCGTTGGCGATGTCCAAGGACACCGCCAACAGCACGCCGCCACAGCTCACTGCCTCTTCGGTAACGGCCCTCAGGCGCAGCACAGCATCGACCGTCGAACGCCCCGCCCGAAAACCAAATTGGGCGTCCGACAGATCGGGGCCCACCTCGCAGAGGTGCCAGACGATGCGGGCAGAGAGTATCCTCTCAAACAGTTTACCCGCCTAGTCCAGCAGCACAATGGGCCTATAGGCCACCACCGAATCGGCAGGCCGTCCCGGCTTCCTTAATAGGACCAGCTTCCCGCTTTTCCAGCACTCAGGGAAGCGTCCGGACGACAAGCTAGCGTCCAAGATCTCCCTGAGGCGGTCCGATATGTGTTCGAGGGCACGGGCCAGCACACGGGCAGGTATCCCGTCTGGCCCAGGGGCGGTGTTCTTAGAGCGGATCCGTAGAACAACCGCCCCCACCTCCGATTCCCTGACGGGCGGAACATTGTCCTCGTTTCCCCCGTCGTCTCCGGCCATGAAGACCATCGACGGGGGTGTGTGATCCACTCGCTGCGGGAAAAGGCCCTCGACCACTTCCCGCAGGAAGCTGGGCTGGAGGGTCTCTGTAAGGGGGGGGCCCGACGCGCGGAGCTTTTGTCGCGCTGCACGATAAGGGCGACCCCAGGGGTCACGATCGAGACCCTCCAGCATTTCCTTTCTCTTAATTTCTTTGGCGCGGCTGATGGCCAGCTTCAGAGTTTTCCGCGCCTCTCGGTACTCCTCATGAAGCCGGTCCTCCTCGCCTTCTTCACGGTGTCGCCGCTGACTACGGGTGTAGGACCTCCGGGCACGAGTACAGGCCACGCGGAGGTCCGCCAACTCCTGGGACCACCAGTAAACCTCCTTCCGTGGAGGCCGGCAATCTCGGATGCGGGGCATGGCCGCATCACAGATCTGCGCAATGGCATCACGGAAGCGACCAGCCCCCATGTCGACCTCCTCGGTCGGGGCCTGCGGAGACAGCCAAGAGTGAACGATGGCCGCCTCCTCTAGTAGGTCCCTATTTAATTTGGCTACAGCCCACCGCGGAAAGCGAGAAGAACGCCGCGCCGCGTGACCCCTACTGTGGTCCTGGGTCCGGGAGAGCTCAAATCGGATGTAGAGGTGATCCGAGAGCGTCTCGACCTTGGCGCAAACCCTATACCAACCCATCTGGCCAATGTGCTATAGTAGGCCAAAACCTCCTTTCTATAGCAAAGCCTATGTCAGCAGTGGAGTAACAAAGGCTGATAATGATACATTACCTGATCAGGCACGTGCACGACTGTGTCAGCAGCGATGTGGGTGAGTGCGATGATGGCGGCACGCACTGTGTTGGACGATGGAAAACGTTCTAGTAATGAACGGAGTAGCTTCAGAACACCTTGGGCTCGAACAGCTGATTAAGAAAAAGTAAACGATCTATAGTTGCATAGACATACGCTCATGTTAAAAATGCGAAAGTAACTCTGTCTATAATGTGGAGGGACGTGTGTCATTATTTCCCTCCGACACAAAGGGAGGATCCTCCGACCAGGCGAGGTGATCATGCCTGGCGGGCCACGGCCCAACGGTTCAACGGCGAATCTCTATATCGTGATACAGGGTTAGTATTTGCATTGTAGTTCATTACGTTCATACTTCGTGGTTCGATGTATCTTCGCTAGATGGCGCTGTTGTATATTTTTCTTTGTGTTGTAATGTAGAAGCCGCCATGATAATATAAGTGCTACATTAATACAATAATATTTTGGTGGATTCTCATTAAAATAAATATTTTCTTTTTTTTCCATATATCTGACTGTTCTGTTTGTGATACAATGCAATATATTTTGGTATGGTAATCTCAATGGTCCGTGTGGTGAAGGATCAAGAATACATAGTGTTACCATCCCTATTCATCCCGTGGGTGTCGTAAAAGGCGACTAAGGGAACAAAGTACGCAAGACAACATCATTACAAAGAGAAGGAAAACTTGGAACAAACCCTATTCCAACTCGTTTGGCCAGCGTGGTATAGTAGGCCAAAACCTCCTTGCTAAGGAGAGGCCTATGTCCAGCAGTGGATTGTAAAAAAGCCAGTCTCAACGGAGACCACCCAAATGTGCAGGGTATATTATAGTGCATAAGTGTGTCCGAAATCACAGGTGCACTGTCTGTTCCATCACTCTCATAATCCAATGGTTATTCGACACGAACGGGGAGATGTATTCCTATAACCAAAAAGACTAAATAACAGTCTTTCGCCCGAATGGAAATCGACATCTTGGTTGGAAGTTGCATACGCTTACTGCTAGATCCATGAGGCAGTCCCATTTTGGTATACATATACCCGAAGGGTGCGTACCTTTGTCATGAAAGGAAAATTTACTGTGAAATAGTACACGAAATTTTATATTTGAGAAATTCTATGCAGACGCGCAGTCTCTGGTGCCAGCTAGAGTAGTAATAACAAGCTTACTTAGAAACCTTCAATTTTATTTAATTGCCAATTTTATGAATTTATTTCAGACTGCCCAAGATTTTTAAAATATAATTAGCACCATAAGTAAATAAGCCTTACCTCCACCGTGAACAGTACGCAAAGCTCGGACAAGTTTAGCTCTCCGCTCCGCAGCAGTACTCTCGCAGTCGACCATATCCCACAACTTGTTGCACATAGCAACAGCAAATGTACTGAAATCAATTTATATAAATTAAATTGACGTGTCTGTCTGTGATTTAAAAAAAAACTTATTTTCTCAAGTGTCTATGGCTCTTTACACGGTACTAAAACATAAACTAACTTTTTCAAGATTTGTCTGTTTGTTTCTGAAACCGCTGAACCGATTTTAATGGGGCTTTCACTAGGACATCGAGAGATTAGTGGGCAACATATAGGCTACTTCTTATTCAGTATTTGGAATAGGATTTATGTAGCAAAAATCATGTCTTTATGGTAAAATTAAAAAGTCATATCCTACGCGAAGAAAGTTGTGGACACGGCTAGCAACCCATGTTATATTAAAATTCCAGACGAATTTAATTGTTTCAACTATCTTGCTTACTAATTAAAATGTTATCATAACAATAGATTGGAGGTCCAAGGGACTATATTTAAAGAATGGGTTATAAATATTACAGAGCTATCAATAGTCGAGATTTCTATCTGTTAACATATATTGTTAACTACCTGTTTTCAGAATTATGGACTCTTGTGTAAGGAAATTGGGTAAACAACTGTTTCAGTACACTGTTTTGTTTTAAGTTTTTGTTATTATAAATGACAAAAGTGTAAATTGAGATAAAATAAATAGAAAGTAAAGAACGAAGGAAGCAACAACTGACTTGGTGGCACAGTGGTAGCATATGTAATCGTTTTCCAAATTAAACCAAATGTTTGTCAGTCCCTGTTTGTCTGTCTATCAAATATTTGTTTTGGAGTTTGAGTATTTTATTACTATTATTATTATATTACATAGACAGGCAGGCAGTTGCAACAACTGATAAAGCCTGCATCCTGAGGGTTCTAATCAATTTTATTTTTTGGATTCCACCAAGAACGTGTTGAGTCGATTTTTGAATTGGTTCACATTTTGGGCAGATATAACATCATCTGGAAGCTTGTTCCACGCTCTGACCACACAATTGCCTAGATAGTGTTTGTGGGGATTGATGCTCGAGAAGCTGGTACTAAGCTTAAGACAGTGGCCTCTTAGACGAGTGTACTTTCTACATACAATGTGTGCGGTTTTACAAAAAAATGTAGAATTTGTATTTATATCTGTTATCTAGTACCCATAGCAAAAGCTCTGTTTAGTTGCGGATTAGATTGTGTTGTTAGACGTCCAAAATATTATATTATTATAACTAAAAGTACTATTTCAAGAGTTCTTTGTCACTCTTAGTTACCCAGAGTTCCCAGAACCGAAGTTCTTACCCAGACGTATATTATTTTGTATATGTAGAAGTTTATGGTCTCATCATCATCATCATCAATAGACTTTCATAGTCCCCTGCTTGACATAGAAAGGAGAATTCTACTCTACTAACTATAAGAGTTTATAGTTAGTAGAGTAGAGTTCTCCTTTAGAAAGGTTTATGGTCTTGTAATAAAGAATATTAAAATAATTGTTTAAAATTTTAGTGCTGTGATGGGTGCATACGTCAGATGAAGTATCACAATAAGACTAAGGTAGTTTAATTAAATACTATATATTAAGTTATGTTTGATCACAATTATGACCGGTTGAGAGCCCTCAGCGCTCACCATAATACCCGCGTAAAGTTGTAGAGGCCATCCCAGGCCAACAGCTAGGTCATCTCAAAAAAAAAATCACAATTATCTTATAAATCTAATGAATTTCTATAAGTGAAGACATTTGGCTTTTTAGGGACTGTAAAAGATGATATATTATCCTGTAAATAGCTTTTAGTCACCTATGTACTGAGCAAATGAAGAATGAAGAATGAAGATCAACTTAAGAGACAGCATCCATGCATGCATGCTTTATTGGTGAGTGCAAGAACGAAAGCCCATTGATGCAGGGGTGACACTTAACATGGTAAGTGTACACTGCCATGATGACTTTCATGCTTTTTACGTCCCTTGCGAGGCATGTAAAAGCATCGTACTAGGCCACTATAGTGTGGGTCACCATACTGCATTGTCTGCTTTGCAATGCGTATGGTGACAACAAGTCTTGGATTCTATTCATACTTATCATCAGGCAGAGTGGAGTCACTTTCGCAGGCTTTTAAAATAATAAAAAAAATTTCATGAATTATCTCAAAACTAAATTTAACTTCAGAACTTACTTTGAATGAGCAGCAAATCTTGTTGTAGCATAAATGGCAGCATCTACCTCCACATTGTCATGGCTGTCCAACCCCCTACGTATAGCGTGATGCACATTTTGCCTCTCTGGTATAATACCCGCAACAGCTCCAAGAGTTCTTAGTGCCAGAGCCCTTGCTACTGGGTCATTAGAATGTAACACACTATATACTCTTCTGAGAAACTCATCTACATTCAGAATCTTGTCTAGATGTTTCTCGCTCTGTTGACACACGCGTAAGACCCACAGACGAAGGAAATTGTTGCCCATACGAAACACATCAGCAAGTTTCAAGAATGAAGAGTTGATAAGGATTGGAAATGGATATTTTTCGAATAGACGCGGGAAACGGACAATTGCCTCGCATTGTTCACCTACTTTACCTGAACGGAGACCTGTAAAAAAGCCATAAGATAAGATATGTTTCATTAAAAAAAAAAGTCTCGAAGAACAAAAGGGTTAGGTTACATGTTTACCTTTGTCTAGTTCTGTTAGTGCTGAATTAGCATCCTGTTCTGGTTCTCCTGAACTATCATTAAAGGTATTTAATCTAACGCCAATCATTTTATTGTTAAGGTTATTTATTTATTATTAAACTCTAACACTAGTCGGCAAGCAAGCTAGTTGATTACAAATGACATTAATGACAGACCTAGGGATGTAAAATAATCGATTATTAAAAGAATCGATTATAATCGATTTATATAAAAATAAAAATCCATTTTTGCAAGCGATTTTAATGATGGAATGAATGGATTAATTATCGAATCACAAAAATATTTGCGAACAATGAAAAATACCAGATGTAAAAATTGTGGCCGTCATTATAGGCAATGGTACAAATATTGTTTAAGCTATTGGATTAACATTTGGTAGGGCAAAGTATATTCGCTGAATAGCATACACATTAAATCTTGTCTTGCAAAATTGAGTCAAGGTGATTGAAATAAAAACGCACGATGCAGATTAATTAAGAAACAATCAGAAGGCTGAAAATGTACCTGAAGGAAAAATTAAACTCACGATAGATGTTTCAACACGGTAGAATTCACAATGACACATGCTTGAAAAAGCTGCACTAAAAGAGGACGTAAAAAATGCTCAAACTGTTTGAAAAGGTAAGCGAAGATGTGCAGTGATAAACATTTCAGCGCAAGTAAAGCTATTTCTATAATAAAGTGTCTGAAATAGTTTTTGGAAAAAAAAATTCATTCCATTAGCAAATTTTTTGATCCTCATACTAAAAAATTACACCTTAAGTTACTGACGAACTGAGCATCTTCGCCAAAAACCATAAGCTACATTAGATGATCCATTGAAAAAAATCGAGAGCCTGATGATGTCGATAATAATGACATTTGGGAAACCCGCAGCAAATTATTTGTGGAGACTATGAGAACCAGTCAGAGTCACAGTCATACATCAGAATTAAACGCGTATAGAGCTGCCCTTCTAATAGAATTAAAAGAACACAATTTAGAATTCTGAAGAAGCTATGAAGGAGCTTATCTCAAACTGATACAGTTGACGTGTAAGCACCTTTTGATACCAGCTACGTTGGTTCCAGCTGAGAGACGATTCTCAAAAGCTGGTGCCCAATTAACTAAGGCCAATAGCTGAATATTGTCCAAACGGATATCTGAGTTATTACTCGTAAAACAAACTCTTATTACAAAATTTTGGCGTATATTTTGGAATTAATGGCAATAATTAGAAAAAGATCTATTTATAAAACCATATCAAACATTTTTCAAATAAAAATCGATAGTTGATTTGTCGATTTTTACGTAGAATGTCCATCCCTAAACAGACTGTCACATTATCGTTATCACAGTACAATGACATTCGTTCAAAAATTAATGATTTTAAAGTTATTTTTTACCGTCCAGAACTTAATACAATATATTAAATTTATCTTTAGGTTATGAAATTTTAAAATTATTCAAATTTTAAATGCATTTTTGAGTATGGTTTGGGTAACAGCTCATTGACGTTCCCAAACTTTCATCCCTTCAAAGTGTAGCAAATAAAATTTTGAACAATTCATTATTTCCATTACATTAATTGTTTCATAACTTTATTTTGGCATAATATTTTAAATACGAAAATAATTTAATACGACTGCCATGTACTTTCGTGGGGACGTAATGAATAGTTTTTGTAATGTAGTGCCATCTCTCGAACAGTGAAGGCATTATTGCCCTTATTGTTGTGTAAAATGTATAAAGATGTCGCTACGAGAGAGAAAGAATTCGGTATTGTAAACTGTGAAACAGAATTATTGTGTATAACACTGAAGATTGTAACACATATATTATAAATTGTTAATTAAATGTAAGCGGTAACAGTGAATAGTATTTTTTTTTTTATTTTAATTTTAAGAGCCTGCCAAAATGTCTGCCAGATGAAAAGCATGAATAGAATTTAAGAGTTGTGGTCATCATATTTATTGTGAAGGCTGGCAATACAATATGGTGACCCACAGTATGGTGGCTTATTGAGATATTTTTTCATGCCCCGCTTCAGGAAGTAAAAGGCATGACAGTAATCGTGGCAGTATAAGGCTCACACACTTATCAGGACAACTGTCAACCCCCCGTCAATAGACCAAAAATACAAGACCGCACGGATGCTGTCGTTTTAGGTTGGTCTTCTGTAGTAGGGCCGCGATCCAGCCGGCATGTTCGTGCCGAAATTAGTGTGCCTCTACTACTTTGATGGTTTATTTACTGATGGTGATAATTTATTCGCCTTAAACAAATTCAAAAGTAATATTTGTAATGTGTATAAATAATTGCATAAATCGTGATCTTTTGAGTATGCTGGTTAATTACTTAAAGTACATACTTTAATTTGTTTGTATTGTTATAAAAAAGTCTGAGGTAATAAGTATAGATAAAAATAAAACCTAAGAAAAGAAGGAGAGGCGTATGTCCAGTAGTAAACTGTTAAAAGTTGTTGGTGAAGTATAGACAGACGACCAGGCTTTAAACCGAACATTATTTTGGTACTAGACAAATAAGAAACAAAGCAGGTACCTAGGTACAAATTAATTTTACTAATGAAGGTAATTCGTAACCTATCAATAGGCTAGATGCAACCTTAGTCAAATTAGTTACTTTTTATCATTTGTCAAAACGACAATTTTGTATGAAAAATGTACTAAATACCAAATTGTGACGTCACTGTTTTAGACTACTCAATTGAACGATATATTTCACTGTACATTTGATTGAAATTCGTAGTAACAATAAAAAGCTATGTTAATTGTATTTTTCGAGATGTTTCGCGATATTAGTTTTAATAAAGTCGACATTGGTATTTAAGTATTTACGATACAGTCATCTACCCAATTGTACCAGAAGGTTACTGATATAATGATTTTAAACATTATTGATCCTCTACAATTTATGGTCATGTAGTTAGATTGACTACATTTATAATAAACATAATATGTGAAACTCATTCATCACATTATCGATTACATCCGTTGGCTTAGTGGTTTAAGCGGTCGCCATGCTGCTCTGTACTGTATTGAGTGTTGTGGGTTCAAGCTCCATCTGATTCAAGCTTTCCGTTACTTGTATGTTTGTAAAGTCCACCGCGACACAGGCTTTATTGCTAGTGCTGGCGTTGTCTTTTAAAGAGAAAGAGACTTTAGTCAGATATAGTTATTTGTTAAAGATTCTCTCTCTGACAAAGGTTTTCTCTATAATTTACGGTCCTGTAGTCACATTGACTACATTTACAATATACATAAAATGTGAAATTCATTCATCGTTTTAGTCAGATGTTGGTATCTAAAAAAATTAAGACCAAGTTATAAATACCTAGGGCAATTTTTATAAAGCTTCGGCGTTACAGAGCAACCTTTTTTTCGTTTTAAAATGTAGATTTTACGTTTGAAGAATAAAATAATAGAATAAAACTCGATTTTAAGTGGATACTCTGCTTCATATGTGATGAACATTATAAAAATCTAGTTGCGCCACGCAATGTTACCTGTGGTTGTTACAGTACATTGTTCATAACACGAAAATAATAACGTTCCATATTAGAATCTATCTCTGTAATAATTTCATTCAGATCCATTCAGCTGTTTTTACGTGAAACAGTAACAAACACCCATTTATCCAAATAATTTTTCGCATTTTTAGTGGGATGCCCAGATGATTTAGGTTTAGATAATTTTTTTTGTTTTTTTCAGTAGGTTATGGGTCCAACCATAGATGATTATATAGTAAGTGTGTCCCAACACCAATTCACCACCTTTACACACCCTATATGACATAACAGGTTAATTCTTAGAAATTGTCACAACCGAAAACACACTGTTCACAATTGTCAAAAGCCATTGTTTGGTTTTTTGAAACTATTCATATTTTTACAACAGTGCGTCATAATTTTTTTATTTTACACAAAGACAATTACGTAATCTGTAAACTTTACAACAAAATGTAGTCGGATTATTAAATTGTAATTCATTCATTCAAATGAGTATTCTTAAGCCCATCCAGCAGTCGTAGTACAAGTTCCGCGTAGTTTGAAGTTAGATGGCGTTGTGACAGATGTCTGAAATATTTATTCTTTATTCATGGTATAATACTTATATATGTATGTATGACGGATTTATAGCATCCAAAGGGACCCAAAAAAAATAACGTTGATTGACGTAGAGTTTTCACTGAACAAAGCCTCTATAATCTCTGTCTGTAAGTGATCAACTTCATTATAATATATTATATACATAAGTAGTAGAAACTAAGGGCATACAGTAAGGGTAACAAGAGTCACTTTTTTTGAGATAAATCATCTGGACTCACCTAATTGCACTTAAAATTATCCCTAACCTCTTGTTAAAAGTAAAACTAACCAAGCTCGGATAACTATCGTGGCACAAAATGGTGTTTACCGGCAATCTCGGCTCAATTCTCAAAGGGCCGTAATTACACCTACCGTGTAACGGGAGCAGTGTATGTCGCCATTACTGAACGAAAATGGCGCGAAAGTGCTCGCTAATCATGGCGGATCGTTGGTCTCTGGCACGGAGTTTTGTTACGGTAGTTCGTTAGACTAATGTTTTATTAAATGGTGTGCGGATTTTCTCGTGTAAATAATGTCAGTGGTCGAGTTTCACTTTGACATATCATCTGATTGATGAGATAATTTATAGGTGTCTTGTTAGAGAGGTGATTATGTTGTAGAATTATACGTTTTTCGAGTTCGCAGTGTCGGCTAGTTTTTCAAACGCATAATAAGGAGATAATATGTTAGAAATTATGTCCTTATCAACATTCTTCAGAACAAAATGATTAACGAGAACTGTTAGAGGCTTCTATTTGTGCTATATGAATGTCGGAATTTAGCGCTTAGGGCTTTAATAAGGTCTACGGTACAAATAGCTTTACAGTTTTTGTAATATTAATAGGTACTCAAATTAAAATAATAATTCATGATTGTGAGTTGCCTAGCAGAGTATAGTGCCTTTTGTAGAGATTTGGCGATTAATAAAGAGGAATTGACTTGAAAGTCCTAATACCGTATTATAGGCAGGTATACCTACAAATCCAGGTACCATATTTACAGTTATCATCAGCTTTTAATAGTCCACTGCTGGTCAAAAGCCTCTCCTTCGAAAAGAGGTTTTGGCATACTATACAACGCTGACTAGATAGGTTGGTATATTGTTTGTTCAACGCAAACAATAGGTGTTTTATACAGAGTGGGTCAAGAATTCGTTAACATTTGAATCTAACATCCCGCGCAAACATGTTAAGGGAGCTCTTGGGGCTACTGGGCCGATGCTACTGGAATTTGCTGGCTACAATCGTAGCACATGTTTCACATTCAATTTTTATAATATTTCGAATGATTTTTTTGATACGATTTTTTTCAAATGTTAACTAATTCGTGGCCCACCCATATTAACTCAAAATTAAATTTTTCCATAGCTGAACCATAGTTTCGAAGACCCATGATATCACTAATTTTTTTTTTAACTCTAAAATATCCAAGTAGTTATGCAAAAGAAAATAATGTCTAATTAGAAGTATTATCTATTTCTTAAGCTAATCCTTCCGGAGCGTACAATGCTTTATTTTGACATATTTTTCTTACAATAGGAGACTTATGCATTGTATTGTACGCGTAAGTAACCGATGCCGGACGTGGCGGGATTATGTCCAGCCAGCAACTAACCTACTTGGACACAACACGTTCTAAGAAAACTTTTGAAATAAGAACGTGTTTTTTTTTATCTATACAAATAAAATTACTGGCACCGAGTGACTGTTTCATCACCACAGAGGATAAATCGTGGAGCTACAATCTTGACATTTTAGCAGCTAATTTTTTTTACTTTTTAAGCTGTCAGTAAAAAAGAGATTTTTTGACAATTTCATCCATAAGGGCGTAAAATAAAGAATGAACGATTGAATGAACGCTTGTCATTTTTAAAGTAAGAAATACGAAATAGTAACACACAATTGAAAACTAAATGACATTGTAATTAAAAATATATTTGTAGGTTTGTATCTTTTTTAAATGTACAAGAATTTTAGTGGTTTCCATTTTTTTTATTGATCTAGTTTTATTAGATAGGTACTCGTGTTCAGAAATTTCACGAAAGCTCAGCTTTTATGTGCGTCGTATTTTAAGAAAATTTTAATCATTTACAACTTCTAATTTGTTACCTACCTGTAACATACCTATATTATTATAAGCATTACATGTTTTATTCTTATACAACTCTCTCTAGGTGGCTCTAGGTGGATATGCATGTCACTAGGCCGCCATACTGTTGGTCACCATACTGCATTCGCTCCATTTGCAATAAGTATGGTGACCACAACTCTTGGATTCTATTCATACTTTCCATCAGGCAGAGTAGAGTCACCATGGGCACGCTATTTATATAAAAAAGGTGGATATTTATAAAACAATTAAGATTTGATATTTATTTTTTTAATTTACTAAATTACCTTAACAAATAACTTCCTATCTTAAACCTACGAGACTCAAATCTACAAATTACACCACAGATATATAATGACAGCTTTAAAAAAAAAAACGATCGTACCTCATAAAATTGTGTTTTGGGAAAACCAGAATGATAATAGTTTTAAAGATGACTTATTCTCACACTCAAACATAAAGTAACCCTTTTATACTTTCTTAAAGGCTCGGCAGTCCCTTCGGTAGCCAACGTCTTCCTGTGTTCATTCAGAACAATTGTTCAAGGATTATCGACTATTATCAGTATTGGTCGAGGGATTAGCGACTAATGATAAGACTTGGTCGGAGCTATTGTGGGTAGACTATTGTTAGGAATGCCTGACTTTTGCAGAGGTATTTTTAAATGTTGCGACTTTTTGTGTGTGTGTTTAAGAGTTATTCAGTATGATATAATATTCTTTTGTAACTGTTTTTTAAATCAAACTGCTTTATGCGTTTTGGAATATATAAACGTAATGGTTCCTTAGTAGAAACATTATTAAAGCATGACAATTACAAACTAATTTACCAAAAAAAAGACTTTTTGAATAGTTTATCAACGTAAAATACCTGTCAAAATTGATAATTTTAAACTTGTCAAATTGTTTAATGTTTGAGTGCTGTAGTCTATTAAGTACAAAACATTATCAGGTAAGTACAAATAAATATATTTTTGAGAAAAACAAATTATTTAGCCACATGTATGTTTATCAACAACCCGGTTATCATAGTACAGGCTTTGCAAAACCCGTCTGCTTATTTGCCTATCATAAAAAAATTGACACGGTTACGTTAGACGATGTTTTTCGGAAACCATTATACTTTTTAATTTCTATAATCATTAAAAACTTTTTCGTTTCATAAAACTGTATTTTAATACGTAAGTAGTTTTACTTGAGAGATAATATCGAATCACTGTCAGTATCTTATTTTTTTAAATTGTCGCTGAGTTTACGTCAGATTTGTATCATAAACCCTTGTTTCCACAATCTTAAGCTTCTAAGTGCCAAACAGAACACATTTGACACAAAGATGGCTGCGGTAATCCTGCCAGAAGCGTCGAGTTGTTAAAACATTACGCTTCAGTAATTTCCGCATCGTTAAACTGAATTTTTCATTCTTATTTGTATGGAAATAAAGTTGAAAATGCGGATTAAAAATGTTACTTTACTTCGAGGTAAAGTTTAATATCATATGTTAAGACTGCAATCAAAATATCGTAATCTTCTTTTGTGTGTACGTGTGTGTGTGTGTTTTTGAGCTCACATACACACACATCTGTGTGTGCGGACAAATGGCGAAGTTTAGCTGTTGATCGACATGAGATCAATATCTTGGAATATTCGTACACCTTCCAGGGTTTCGGCACGTTGGGAATTTTATAGGACACATTTTAGATAAATTTATATATCATATAACAATACGAGTAATTCACACATCACACACGACAATCTGATCCCTAACTAGACGACACCTGTGCTACGACAATTAGACTGCTCATAAAGATATTTATATATTAATAAATACAAAAATATTATATACAATTATATCCAAACACAACAAATGATGGTGCTCCTCACTCAAATATTTGTCCTAGGTGAATAATGAACCTACGCCCATTAATATAATATTAATTAATTACGCATAAATTATTGTGTTAATATAATTAACATAGAGTGGCATTTAATACTTTTTAATTGAAATAAAATGTGAAAGAGCTCTTTACTTAGAAGAAAAAATACTAAGTAATGCTTCCTAATATTAATTTATAATATTAACGGAAAAATTCTTTATTTTATTACATTATTCATACAAAATCAAATAATAGGATCAGATAAGTAAATGAAATATAAAGGTTTAACTGTTTTAATGATTTACGTTAAAAGTATCACAACTTTTATATCTCTCGTTTGAATTCCCGCTTTTGGTCACACTAAGCCACGGTGCGAGGCGTCAATTCTGACACCAACGGCTGCGTTCAGAAATAAAAAAAAAACATTTATTATCTGTATATTATTCAGTGTAAATAAATAGAGTGTAGGGATGAATGGCTTTGTCCCCGCGCCATTGTGAGATCATTGTATGGTTTGCGATAATGTTTTTATGGTGTCTGTCGGGATTAGGAACAAATCGACTCAATGATTGCTGATGACAAATATTTGCGGGACACTTGGAATCGCTATCATGTCTGATGGCATATTCGATATTATGCGCTTATGTCAATAATCGTTGCGAGGGAAACGCTGCAATGTCAATAGAAAATGACATTAAGAGTTTTTAAAAACTATTATACTAAATCTGGAGGCAATGGTAATCTATTACACTGCCAAGTTTAGTTGTATTTGTTTTAATTCTTGAAATTATTGATCTTAAGCCCATGTCTGGATATTACTTAATTAGGAAGTATTTCTTAAATATGCTATGGAGGGTGAAGAAACTGTGCCGACTGAAGGATTTTTGCCGGCTTTTGACGGACTGTGACGATTAGGTATCGATATTTTTTGGAGATTTATGGTAGCTTAAATACTTTATATTGATATCGACGCAAAGCACGTCCTTTGAGTAAGCCAGACTGTTCGCAGTCTGTGGCGCGATAAATAGAGAGAGATAATTTCAGCACTCTTTATCGAACTTGAGAGGGGGCCAAACGTAGAAGCTGAAGGTACAAAACCCTCAGCGTCATTTGTAACTATTAATGGGTAACATTAACTGGTTATCGTTGGACGGATATTTTGGTAGTTGTAAAAAAAATAGCTATAAGGTTTGAGTCCACAATACTCGATAAAGCGACATTTAGATCTGTTAGCATTTAAGGCCCAAAGCCAATCGTACCTGCACGTGGTGCACCTGCTGATGGGCAGACGAGGATCTGACAAACTATTAGCGGTAATAGGCTGGCCTTCTATTTGGGACGTGGAACCAAAACACTGGTGAAACGTGGGCGTTTAATATGCCTCTGGTTACTTGAAATAGGCGTGACTTTAGGTTAATAGATCTGTTATTTCTTAATTACTCGCTCCTTAAAGCTAATAATACGATATTAATTATAGAACTTTGATTCATTATTGTAATATAACCTTACACACGGGTGTCTAATACCAAACTAGGCAAGCCTGTGCAATGGTAAGCAGACTGCTGATAAACATATTTATATATTTCTAAATAGATAAATATTATAGATAAACTATGCCCAGACATAGAACAAATAATTTTAGTCATCACACAAAGTTTGAAATGAAATATTATTATACACGCATAATACACTACTGAACACACATTTACCTACATACGCCCATTTTTTTCACTGAAGAGGTAGTCAGAGACAGAATATACACCCTTTGGCCTGATGGCATAATGGGTTAGAGACACTAGCCAGGAGAAATGTTTGTACAATGAGCGCGATCGTTTGTTCTGCGTCTATGTATGATTCATTTAAGATTTTTTTCTATATTAAGAGCCTGCCAAAGTGACTCTACTCTGCCTGATGGAAAGCATAAATAGAATCCAAGAGTTGTGTTCACCATACTCATTGCAAATATTGACAACGCAGTATGATGATCAACACTATGGGGGCCGTTCAATTATTACGTAAGCACTATGGGGGGGCGGGGGGGTCTTTGCTTTGCTTATTTTGGATGACATGGGGGGTAGGGGAGTCTAGATGATGATTACGTCATCGGTAGTTATTTTCTTCTTTACACGAATGGCAACCCACACATTGTCTTAGCTTGAAAACGAAAAGCATTTTCGGGGATTCCCGCAAGTAATACATACATTTAGTGAACAGTGCGCGGTAATTCCCCTACTCGCTTTAGAACCGAGTAAGGGAATTACCGCGCGCTGTTCACTTGTCTAAATTTCCTCTATCAGTGTATTGTTTCGTTTGGCTGCTATAGCGAGTAGACGTATTGTAAGCATAGTAAAGCAAGTTAACATTTGTGTTACCATTCATTCCATTATCCAAAGTTTAATGTTTAAATAAGATGTCATTTCAAATAGACAAATCTAAGTTATACCAAAAATTGTTTGAAAGTTTTAAAAAATCTCATACAAGTACGAAAGTACAAAATGTACAAAAGTTAGTTAACGAAGTGTGGCGAAATTATAAATTACAAGCAAAATCCGACAAGGAACCAGATATTATTGTATCTAAGAGAATCGAAGAAGAATTGCAAGCAGCGACTAAGAATAAATCCAATTTACTACATTTTTTTTCTAAGGTGAGTGACGGAATCATTTTAGGTACCTATGAGTACCTACTAGAAATATTAGAAATCGCCAAAAAGTTTCTCTTTGCTAATTAGAAAATATTATGGCCTATCTTAAAGTATAGAGGTAATATTCATTATATAGATTTATTTCTTATAATTGATTCCGTCAATTGGTCACAAAATACAGGATGCCAGTTTTATACATATATATATATATATACCTACAGAAAACTATACTCTATTCAAATAGGTATTTAACAGAATGTAAACAATCTTTATATGTCTTTTTATTGAAATATGTGGTTTAAAATTGTAAACTGTGTAAAATCTGTTGTGATTCATTTAAAAACTCAACCAATATTAAAAAATTGCTTTTCTGTAAGTACATAAAGGTGCGTACAAACATCGTGAGGCGTGCGCCGCGAATGGTTCGCACGTATATATGTGCCGTAGCATGCCTCAGGTTGATGTATTCGAGACGAACCATTCGCGGCGCAAGCCTCGCGATGTCTGTACGCACCTTTACAGATATCTGATTTTATAATTGCATATTTCAATAAAAAGACATATCAAGATTGTTTATATTCTTTTAAATACCTACTTGAATAGACTATAACACCCTGTATTTTGTGACCGGAACGATTTGCTCGTTTAAAGATATTAGATTTAAAGCCATAGGGTTTTGTATTTACCATATTTATTGCCATACTTTGTATTTATGTAGCTTAATAAGAGAATCTTTAGCAGAACCCATAGAAAGTTTTTATTTTTAGGCAACCTGTAAACCTGCAGAAAAAAACACAAATTACACAGCCAGCTTCAAATATTAAAAAACAGGAAGAAGATAAAATAAAAACCGGTAATGAATCACAACAGCAATGCGAAATTAATAAAAATACAGATAAACAGAGACCAAAACCTTCTCAGGAGGCTATGAAAAATAAGATTGCTCTATTCGAAAAAAATTTGAATGCTTTGTATTCTGCCAGAGATACTATGTCAATCCGTGCTGAAGTTGATAAACAGATCATTAAGTTGCGCGAGGAAATAAAAACAGCAAAACAGTCTTTAAACAGGAAGGTTCAAAACGCAGTTGCCCAGAAGAAACACAGGGATGGTATGAAAAGAAAGTTAGAAGATATTTGTCATGAAAATCCAGAAATGAAAAAAAGACTATCTCTGAGGGATTCAGTGGGACGTCCTAATCTTGAAAGCAATCAACCTTTACTATTGAAAACAATCGCGGATATAGCTTTATTTGGAAGTGCAGCAGATGATAGAAGACGAACGGAATCAATTCGCAGCGTAAAAACTCTTGATGAACTCACACAAGAATTACGTAAAATGGGATTTGACATTAGTCGCAGTGGGACATATCTTCGTTTGATTCCCAGAAAATCTAATTCTGCAGAGGGACGAAGACATGTATCGACAGTCCCTGTTAAGCTCATTCGGGCTCAAACTGATCACCACAAGAGCCACTTAGATAGCAAGTTCGCTGAAACATAAATCCATTATTTAGAGAACATAGCATCCATACTAGGACCAGATCAAGTATTTTTCATATCTCAAGATGATAAAGCTCGAGTCCCTATTGGCGTAACTGCGGCAAATAAGCAAGCACCTCTTCTAATGCACATGGAATATAGAATCAAATTGCCTGATCACGATTGGGTAATCGCTGAGCGTCATAAATTAATACCATCTGTTTATGCTGGTATCAAAATCACTTCCAATATGCTAGGACAACCGCAAGCCGTTGGATATTCTGGACCAACATACATCGCTATTCGAAGTGGAAAGCATAGTTCATCTACTGCTAATACTCATGCTCAGGATTTCGAGACGCTTCTCGAACTTGAAGAGTTTCGACCATTAGCTGAAACTGACCATGGACTAGTAAAACCAGTGGTAATCATGACGGTTGATGGAGGGCCAGATGAAAATCCGCGTTATCAAAAAGTCATAGGGTTTGCTATACAACACTTTAAGCGACATGATCTCGATGCATTGTTTTTAGCTACCAATGCTCCCGGAAGAAGTGCGTATAACAGAGTAGAGCGCAGAATGGCTCCTCTTAGTCGGGAACTGGCTGGTTTAATATTGCCTCATGACCATTTTGGGTCTCATTTGGATGAACGTGGCGTTACAATTGATGAACATTTAGAAAGATCTAATTTCGAATTTGCAGGAAAAGTATTAGCTGAAGTATGGAGTTCAATGGAAATTGATGGCTATAATGTTAATGCAAAATATGTTGGGGCAGGTGAACAAGATCTTCCTGATTTTCCAGACATTAAATGGTATTCAGAACATGTGCGTGAAAGCCAATACTTGCTCCAAATTGTAAAATGTAGAAATACAGAATGCTGTCGTCCAAGAAGTGGACTATTTAGATTACTAGACAACAGGTTTCTTCCACCACCTGTAAAAGTAAAACAAACAGTTGATGACTTGGTTTTAGATGAAGGAGGGCAATTTCTTAATCTTCCAGTCAATTTAGCTCTACGTTTAAGTGCTTCACTCAAAGATTTCCTGCAAATGCCATACGATTATTTTTGTCCGACGGTACAATTGAGGCTATCAAGTCGAACATGCAAAACGTGTGGTCTTTATCATGCTTCCGTCAAGTCACTAAATCGTCACATCGAAAAGATCCATAAGAAAGTAAACACGCACACTGATAGGAAAGTTAGACCTGTAAGAGTCGCTGCTCGTCGTGCTAATGAACTGATGTGCATTATTCAAAATTTAGAGCACCATGATGTTGAATGGCTCGATAAGAATGACGTAGACATTCCAAAATCGGATGAAAGCGAGCAGACTCACAACACTGAGCAGCAATCAAAGCAATCCAATGTCATCGAAAACTTAGAATCATGGATTCGGGTTTCATGGACTGAAGACTGTTAATTTGAATTTAATATATGTACCAAAAATTTAAAATAAGTTTGTTATGTTAGTAAGATATAATATTTTTGTCCTTTACTCTATGTTGAATACCGTTTCAGTAAAATATAATCTCTATCCTAAATCTATTTTCTTATTTTTCAAATTATAATTATAACATTATAAAATTAAAAAAACAATACATTAATTGACAAATGTTTACGTAAGCATGGGGGGAGGGGGTAAGAGCTTTGCTTACTTTTGCTGACAAGGGGGATGGGGGGGTAAATAATTGCAATAAATCTGCTTACGTAATACTTGAACGGCCCCATGGCAGCCTTGTGAGATGCTTTTTCACACCCCTCTTGGGGATGTAATGACAGTCATTGTGACAGTGTAAGGCTTACACAGTTACCATGATAACTGTCACCCCTGCATCAATGGGCCTCTGGTCTTTGGCCTGGGTGGGATCGAACCACGACCTCTAGCTTAGGTGTCGGGATAGCTAACCACTAGACGAACAGAGTCGGCGATGATGAGATTAAAAAGGAAGAAACAAATAAAAAAACAAATTGATCAGTTCCTTATCTTTTTGGAAGGAAATATTCCGTTTCACTTAGGCATATTATATTTTATTATCTTAATTACTAAAGTGTTTACTTATACGTCTGGATACCTGTGACAGGTGAAGATAGGAGGTAACTGTATCGCCATTAACTCACGCATGCTTTATTTTAATGTTTGGCTCCGTAACACAACATTTTTAACTTAACTAGACTATAGTTAATACTTTTTGATCCTACTTCAATATTTCATTTGCCTAGACTTTATCATTCCCCAGATTATTTTGGAGTCAGTTACAAGTTTAATAATCCGCCATATCAGTTTTTCTGGTATCAAACCTCCGCAAGCCTGAGAGAGAACTGAATTCGAAGTTTTTTTTTTTTATATTAACAGCCTGCCAAAATGACTCCACTCTGCCTAATGGAAAGCATGAATAGAATCCAAGAGTTGTGATCACCATACCCATTACAAATGCAGACAACGTAGCATGGCGACTCACACTATGGCGGCCTAGTGACATGCTTTTTCATGCTGCGCTTGGGCACGTAAAAGGCATGACGGTCATCGTGGCAGTGTAAGATTCCCACTATTACCACGATAACCGTCAACCCTGCATCAATGGGCCTCCGGTCTCGCACTCACCAACGAAACACGACAGCACGGATGCTGTCGCTTTAGGTTGGTCTTCTGTGGGAGGGTAGTACTGCCCCGGTCGAGCCGGCCCGTTCGTGCCGAAATCAGCGTGGCTCTACTACCTAATAAATTTATAAATATTCTTTAATAATAATGATTGAACCAGTTGTCATATTTGAGGGCATTGACGTCCCAGTAACGGTTGCCATTGATGTTCATGACAGCCGAGACCGATGGCTTAACACGCTCTCTGAGGCAGGTGTGTGAAACACCGCTAAACTTCCACTTTCCAGTTTTTATTAAGAATTTTGTAAGAAAAACTCAACAACAAAAAAGACACTTCTTGATTGACAGTCGCATGTGTTAACTGCTAGACCAAAGAGGCGGTCTTCAAGGCATATAAATAAACCTTTAAGAAAAGAGTGGACTGTTAACTCACTGGCAACGATCTTACGACTCTTGGGTTGAGCGTGTCCACGGGTGGCGGTAATCGTTTTACTTCAGGGGACCCATCTACTTAATTGTTTCCCTATATCATGTTCTATTCAAAATAACTTGGAATGGAATATAGGCCTTAGGAAAATTTATAAAACGAACACTAAATTCTACTGAAACGTTAAGAAATATCTTTAGCACAAAATGTTATACTTATTAATCTCTACAAAATTTATGCACAGATATTCTCTAGTTAAGTTTATTTAATAATCTTTAGTAATTATTTTAAAATTAAAACCTACTTATTCACAAAAATATATGTTTAATCTTAATTTAACTAAGTATTTTTTTTACATTTCATCAATAAAGTTGTCAATCGAGCAATAAAATGATCAAAACCGACCTTGAAACGATACAAATTTAGTTTATTTATACAGCATCTTAGAACTAATAAGTAATTTATAAAAGTGAATGTGTAAATAAAAAAAAAAAAAACTTAAAAAAGCGGGCAAATTATGATTTATGGTAATGATTACGTCATGTTCATTTCTACGTCATCGTCAAAATAAAACTATAGGTTTCAAGATATAAAAAAAACACGTATCTTGTGTTATAAAGTATTTTAATGACAATTAGGTACGTCAGAACGCAATTCATTATGATTTTACCGTAATACGCTCGATGTATAATACATATACAGCATTCTGTGAATATATCCGACCATAGCTTTGTAAAAAATAAACACAACATCATCAAGATAGATTAATATCATGTAATCTTATCAAGATGGTTAAAACAATACGAAATATGAGTACTTTTAGAGTTTCTACATTTTTACGTTGATTGCTACAGGCACCTGACAACATGTAATAGTTTTATCTGATCACAGTTTTAATTACAAAATGTGAGCTTACATAGACAATAAAAAAAACTAGAACAATGGTTGTGGTTCTCAGGTTTGATGTACAAGTGTAAGCATTTATTTATTCAGCCTATAAGAATAGATAAGAATGGACTAATGTGAGAAATAAGAGTGTGGATGACTATTTTAGGTAACTTTTAGTGTTTATTTTATTTAAATAACTTACGTCATAGGTAAACATGCATTTTTGTTAAGGACATTTTTTTTAATATCACTACTTATTGTCGTTACTAAATACGGATTAGTTTTAAGACGGATTGAAGTACTGATGTGAAACATCTATAGCGTTGACGGGTATTGGCGTGGCGACGTTTGGCCGCGATAGGCTATGTGATTTTTATACTTTAATTGTGTATAATATTTTATTGTTTTCTTTCAAAAAGTTTATTTTTATACTCGTTATTTCTACAAAATAATTTGACACCTGCCGGACATCTCGTGACGTCTGAGTTTGTTAGTGCTTACAAATATTTTTTTTTTCTACTCAACAGGTATAAAAAAAGCAACGTACTTTTGAAATCAGCTGAATAAATTAATAATATCTAAAACTAGATATATGACATTTCTAAAAATTAACCGCAACGCGCCTTGACCTTTTTACATTGTAACATAGACACACACGCATTCGATGCAAGACTATTTTCTAATAAAAGAACAAACGCCCTTGTAAACCATTCACTGTGACGTGAACGAATGAGTGACTGAATTAATGAAGCCATTATGCTGTACCGCTTTTAACACTCTGTTTTAATCACGATGCTTCGTCGTTAGTTACAATGTTATGAGGTTTTCGTGAGACAATATTG
This sequence comes from Hypercompe scribonia, assembly GCA_949316085.1. Classification (NCBI taxonomy): domain Eukaryota; kingdom Metazoa; phylum Arthropoda; class Insecta; order Lepidoptera; family Erebidae; genus Hypercompe; species Hypercompe scribonia. The sequence goes on along the minus strand of OX438980.1, from coordinate 21,044,802 downwards.
GTTCATAGAAATTATTCATCAGCTCTGAGAAAACTCATGAGTAGCTTCTGAAATAAAAATAAATGTATTGTGTATTTTGAAGTACAGAATATACGAATAAGTATAAGTAACAAATAAATAAGTGGATATATGAAGAGATTCTTTAAATTTCGAGAAAATGTTTGAGTTCAATCGGTGCAGAACGTTTTGATTTTTTGAAGCGTACACAAAACGACAACAATTATATGTTGTTCCTGGATTCTCTTGTGTTGAAGTTGATAATTTTCAATCTGTTTTGCAGGAATGAAAACCTATGTACTCTGTACTGGCTATAATCTATCTTTGTGATTAAAATTTCATCGAGATCCGTTCAACTACTCTGACGCAATAGAATAATAAAAATTCATTAAAGCTTTTTCGCATGACTATGCAATAGTTAATGCGGAACGTGAATAAACATCTCACTAGGCCGCCATAGTGTGGGTCATAATACTGCATTGTCTGTATGCACAATAAGTATGGTGACCACAACTCTTCGCTTCTATTCGCGCTTACCGTCAGGCAGGGTAGAGTCACTTTGTCAGGCCCTTGATTTAAAAAAATATAAGAAAAAGTTGTAAGTTTAGATCCAGTCCAAACCTCTCAATACAACACCGCATTGGAACACTGAGCTTTATGACCACATTGTTAACATTCTGTCCATCCATTTACTATAAACGCATCTTTAATATCTTCTCATTTTATTACCATCTGGGTATTTATTATACCAATACTTACTATCATTGTTTGGAAGTTATACATCAATGACTACACAAAAAAAAACTTACCAAAAACTCAACACAATTTTATCAGATTCCGAAAATTCCTTAATTCCTCGAGACATGTCCTATTGTATATGAATCAAGAGCACCCGGCACTATCCGGTTTCACGGCTAGTAATACGACACATATGAATTTGTGGTTCTGTACAAAAATGCTCAATTACTAAATTATCTGTGGCGGTAAGACCGAGTGGTGTTCAGTTTCACTCCTTTGTCAAATTAAAAAAAAATGTAATGTGAACGGCAAGAAAATATTTTTATTTTTAAATTGAGAGATATGTTTTTGTCAGTAATTAATGTTTTGGTTATCTATACATGCCTCAATTCATAATAATCTTCGGATTATGTTTACATCAAAGTCAGTGCAAAATTCTTGTTATCAATATAAAATAAAATGAATTTATTTCATTAATAGATTTAATATAATAATATTAACGGTATTCTTTTTGGCAATATTCTCCATCTAGCTGTGCCACGAGGTGTTGCACATAGTTGGTGGTGGTGGAATAAAAAGTATAATCTGTCTCTATGCCAGTTTTTAACCGGCTTTGTTTAGCCATTTTTGCGTGAATGAGTAACAAACATCCATACAAACTTTTGCCTAGTAATATTAGTAACATAAAGAAAGACCTTTCAATGTTGAAACTGACACAAACTGTGGAACGAAAATCGTGTGGTTCAACCAGGTTATATATACTTGGATATTAACTTCATAGCCACAGATATAGGCCCAATATTTGTGTCCCTAACCATAAAACACAAATTTTATTTTTATTTCAATCTTGTGTCAACATTTGGCGGGAAAATCATTTGTATTTCGGAACAATAGCACCTCACAGCGGGTTTACTGCAACTAGTAATCGCGATTCAGACCTCATGGGGTAGTAATTGATTAATTGAATTATAGTATATTGGTTTGTAGTTACTTTTACGGAAGCCATATGGCTTATATAATGTATCTATAGCAAGGCATTGAGCAAAACGTTATGTGTATAGTGAACGATATTTTATACCTACAAATACTTCAAACCTTCGGATCATTTCTAAATAGTCTATGGTTATATTCAAACAATAGATTTTTAAAGTTACACTCAAGTTATTGGAAATTGAAAATTATAAGCTTATTTGTCGTAAATATGTGTAAATATATACTTATTGTGTTATATTAACGTACCTTAAAGTAATAACCAAAATACATGATATAATTAATATCTAGTTTTATTAAAAAATACTTAGTAATTGCCATTTTTTATAAACATCAGAATCTAGAACACATTTTTACGACATTTACCTCCATAACTTTTGCTACACTAAACAAAAGTAAGTATATAATATCAGAAATTGTGACCCAGTCGCCATTTTATTTATAATACCGGTACACCAGTGTCACCCGTCTCACTGCGCCCATTGTGCTCTGCTACCCCCATTGTGCGCGGTCGTAATTATGTAGCTATGTTATTTATAGGTATGGAGGGATGGGGCCACCATTTTGTCACTTTAGTAACCGATGGGGTGTGAAAGTTATTCGTTCAATGTGATTTTCGTAATGTGATTCGGGGTGATGTTATTATTTCTTTAGTGTTAACATTACTTTTGTGATGAAATATCGTTGAGGAAATTTTATTTTTTTATTAGTACCTATAAATATGGTTAAATTATTATAGTTTGTTCAAAAATTTTAAAAGATCTAGATGTATTGAGCTGAAATTTTGACACAAACAAACACCTTCATTGTTTTTTTTAAGTATCTTTTGCGTCAGTTTCGTTGGCAGTTAGCACATTTTGGGTACAGCTACTTGATAATATAAGTCTATATTTACTTTAGACACTAAATGCCAGTTTCAACATTTCATGTCGTATATAATATAATGCAAAGGAGCACATATATCCTTTGGTGGTAAGTGGCTACCACTGCTCATTGTAACACACAACTGAAGATATATAAGTACGTTGCTGTTCTTTACTGTTCTCTAGGATAAGGAGTGAGGATCTCCGGCAATCTCACTACCTTATTGTAAAGGAAAGAAAGAATTACTTAGCTTAGAAATCCGAGTGGGCTATGAGTAGCGGTAGTCACCTTCAAGTAACCCGTCTGTTTATTTATCTCTCTATAACTTAAGCTATTCTATTATACCTCTTTTTATCCATTCATCCCGTAGGTATCGTAAGAATCAAGACAAGACAACATCACTGGTAAGAGATAGAAAACCTTGCCTCAAAACTTATACCATGCCGTCTGGCCAGCGTGTTTAGTACGCCAAAACCACCTTTCTAAGGAGATGCAAGAGGAATATTAAAGATTTGATGAAATGAAAATAATTATCTCTAGTTCCTGGACAATTGTTGTTTTACCACCGACACAATAAATGATTCAAACGGCCCATATGTCCATCGTTATTGTAAACCAATGTTCAAAATGGCTAAACAAGGAGATCGTGTTACAATTTAATGTGGTTGTTCCGTCCAATTACCCGTCATTACCGGGTGTTGTTAGCCGTTACACGGCAACCGGGTAATCTGGATGGAGCCGGCTTACACCAGCTCTCTCGTTACCCCCTGTTATTAGAACAAATGTTGTTAAATTGTTTATTTTATTATTAGACGTACTTAGGACTGACGTGTTTTTCTCAAATCTGATACACGGAGGTTTGATTTCAAACTAAGCAGGTGCTATGGTAACCAGAGCGCTGTCAAAATACTTAAACATTTCTAACTATCTACGTACATTTTATAGAGAAATTACACCCCGACGTAGATCGAATGTTCGTGCAATGATAGAATCCACAACCGCCGGCTCGTTATCTACTAGACCGTTAAACTGGACGGTCAATAAATTAGAACTTGCGTAAAACTATCTTTTTTGTATGTTATCATCATCATAATCATCATCATCGGGCGAAAGACGTCCACTGCTGAACATAGGCCTCCCCCCTAGAACGCCACGCCGTACGACTACGCCAATAGGCTACATGACACCGTAGTCAAATTAGTTACTTTTTATCATCTGTCAAAACGACAATTTTGTATGAAAAATGTACTAAATACCAAATTGTGACTTCACTGTTTTAGACTACTCAATTGAACAATATATTTCACTGTATATTTGATTGAAATTCGTAATAATAATAAAAAGTTGTGTTAATTGTATTTTCCGAGATGTTTCGCGATATTAGTTGTAATGAAGTTGACATTGGTATTTATTTACGATACAGTCATCTACCCAATTGCATCCATCGGCTCCCCGCGACTCGGACTATGTCGTCGGTCCATCTAGTGGGGGGCTTACCTACGCTTCGTCTTCCGGTACGTGGTTGCCACTCGAGAATAATGTATGTTATAATGGTGCCAAATTGAGACATAAATAATCTAGTTTATTATTAGTTATCTGTACACATAAAAGTACTTGTTTTGACAGGTTCATGTACCGTTGGGAATAAAAACATGAAACTTTAGCAGCTAATATTTTCTGTGTTGAAATAACTCACGAAAGGATTTAGGATAAATATAGGATGAATGTTTGTACGAAAGGTGATCATTCTAAAAGTTAATAGTTTTTTTAAACTAAATAATGGATAAGATTTATTTCTATTAATTCATTTCACAAAAAAAATTATGGATAGGGTCTGACTAGGCGCGGCGTTGTTTTGGAGAGTTCAGAGAAGGACGCCTGAGACCGGCCGCCGGGGTGGTTCTTAGTGGAAACAGCACATACTCCTGGCTCCTGCTCCCCGAGGAGCCGGAGATCCGGAGGGATTTTCCACCCAGAAAAAAAAAGAAAGGTTATGTATTATATCCTAAATTTAGATGAATAAGCTTCTGTAGTCGAACTAGGCAGAGCCTGTATTTCAGTATCAACTCCCCAGGTGTTTCATATAGTTTTTTGCTTCTAATACAACATCAAAATACGAGAGAAAACAAAAAAAAAACGACTAAATGCAACATTAAAATTATGTAATTTTTTTTTAACGTGTGGAAACCCCCTCGGGCCATCACCCCACCGGGTTTTGTGGCGGGGTGGTGAGTCGGAATCGGACCGACTAAAACCACACGGTGTGCCACTCTGCGCCTGAGATAAGAGGGATCCGGGAACAGCTGCTATTACGGCATCCAGATCCCTCCTAGCGCCTGCCCGCTACCACGGGCACCATCTGCGGATGAACTCTCTATTTTAGGCGACGTACATTACGTACATTAAAATTATATCTACAGTAACCATGTGTTTGTATAGAACATGCTATTTGCATGTGTTTATGTGTGTGAGTGTGTGTGTATATTTTGTGTGTGTGGTTTGTGTGTGTGTAGGTAGTAATGATAGAATATTGTATTAATTTTATATATATGTATATTTATGTATTGTTTATATAAAATAATATTTTATTATTAATGTTTGTATTTTGCCTTTGCACCTATCGTATCATGTTTCTACATCACCTAAAGGTTGACTGGGAGAGAATCCCCATGGCATTAAGTCCGCCTTTGTACAATATGTGCATTAAGCTTAATTAAATAATGATATTAATAATGCATATGAGCCTTGCAGTCTCTTGATAGTCGTGTTTTTGTAAGTAAGAAGTTAATTTTTCCTTGCATTGTGTCGTTGTTTGTGGATAGATATTAACAATTTTGCTCATTTTATTATATAAGTGGGGTTTGTTAAAGTCAGAAAAATGTTTGCTTAAATAAAAGTTAAAGTTAGTCAACAGTTTTAAATAGTTTACGGCTGAACATAGACTGTTGTACTGGACTATAAACTGCTTGATGTAAAAGAGAGTCTGAGAAAGGAGGTTCAGGTCTACATTCATACATCCTTTTTTATTATTATATTAGTAGGATTTATCGCAACAGATTTCGTTTCTTTGTAATGCGTACACTTCTTTTCAACCAGCCTATCAACCTTTCATAGTCCATTGCTGGACATAGACCTCTCTTTTAAAAGGAAGTTTTTACCTATTATACCACGCTGGCCATAAGGGTCTGTATAGGAGTTGTTTCAAGTTTTCTGTCTCTTTGTAGTGTTGTGTTGTTAACAAGAAAAAGTAAAATCACATCTACACAACTAAATACATGAAAAAAAGACATATCGTTTAAATCAAAGTATCATTATGACACAATCTGTTTTTATTCACCAGGTGTCAGGTATGGGGATAATGACACGCGAATACAACGGAGGCGTCGGAGTGTGATAATGTCCAGCCACTGGACAAGTTAGTCTGGGCAAATACTCGAGGCCTAAGGTATGGGCAACCAGCGTTTTGGTAAATAAGATATCGAAGTCGAATTGTAAGTTTGACATTTTATGGCAGTTTATTTTATTATTAGGAGTTCTGATTCTTTAGCCAGAGTTTGTCGTTTCAATTCTCTCTCAAAATAAATATTGTGTGATACGCTCGTTAATAATTGTTCTGTGTTTGATTGTATTCTAATATATAAACATCTTGTGTCACTGTATTTGTGGTTGCAGTTCTCTAAAATAGCTCGACGAATTTTAATATATTTTTTTTGTATAGGTATTTGGTGCTTATGAAAAAAGTTAGGATTCTTTAATAGTTTATTTAGCAAAATGATATTTGCCAGACCATATAGTTTACTTATAATAACTAAGGATTTAGAAATATCGAATCGACAGCAATGGGCTTACTCTCTTGAACTATTATTTGCTTCGGCATAATATAATCTTGCACAATACACAAACGGTCACCTGGTCCCATATTAGACAGAGCCTGTACTACAGCAACCAAACTGCTGATAAACATGCTTATATATTTCTAAATACACATAAATACTAGGTAGTAGAGCCACGCTGATTTCAGCACGAGCGGGCCGGCTCGACCGGAGCAGTACTACCCTCCCACAGAACTCTTATCGTATTTCGTTGGTGAGTGTGAGATTGGAGGCCCATTGATGCAGGGTTGACAGTTATCTTGGTAAGTGTGTAAGTCTTACACTGTCACGATGACTGTCATGCCTTTACGTCCCCAAGCGGGGTGTGAAAAAGTATCTCACAAGGCCACCATAGTGTGGGTCGCCTGTATTGTCCGCATTTGCAATGAGTATGGTGACCACAACTCGTGGATTCTATTTCTGCTTTCTATCAGGCAGAGTAGAATCACTTTGGCAGGCTCTTAATATAGAAAAAAAATCTTAAATGAATCATACCTAGACGCAGAACGAACGATCGCGCTCATTGTACAAACATTTCTCCTGGCCAGTGTCTTTAACCTCTATGCCATCAGGCCAGAGGGTGTCTAGTCTGTCTCTGACTACCTCTTCAGTGAAAAAAATGGGTTTATGTAGGTAAGTGTCTCTTCAGTAGTATATTATACGTGTATAATAATATTTCACAGTAGTCTGTTTACAGTAACACAGCCTCTGCGTACAGCTACGACGAAACAGCAGCGCCCTCTTTAAATTAGATCGTAGATCCTTATCAGACTTGCTTTGAGAAACCATCGGTTCCATCCACTTTTGTACTAAGTCGTTAAATCTTGTAACTTACAACATACACAGTGAATACTCCGAAACATTAACCAATGGATGTGTGAAGCCATTGTGTTGGACACGGATACCTGCCGCGCTTGACACACTTTGGCACATCTTAAAAGATTATCCGCATTTATGGTTATCCTTGTGAGTTGTGGTTTAATCTTAATGCTTTTATACAGAATCGCACTATTGAGAGGTTTATAATCTGTGGTTTTTTTGTAGCCTACGTTTTGGTGGGTGTTTAAATATGAATCTGTTATGTTTGCATTTTATTTCGAAGGATTTGTGTGTTGTAATATAGTCGTATATAACTGTTTCAATTGATAAAAAAGTAAAGTGACAGGTATCGAATTGAGTAGGTCAGTATTCGTAATACCAGCAAGCAGTTAATACGGTAATATATCATATCACACCTTCGGTAAGGGAAAGATATGAATGACAGAATTTTAAACTTATCTCATTTTAATTACTCGGTGAAAGTAATCAATGAATTGCTTAAACATGGCTGTCCGATGGTAATACAATATGCTGAGGTCGAGTCGGTTAATCTTTAAAAAGTTAGTTTACTACCATCTCTCTGGTATATTTCTAAATTCCAAAGTTCCTACTAAAAATTATCTATGAATGTGACTATAAAGTAACGTATTCTCGAGTCATGGATATCTTAATTGTATTGTTAAAAGGATTTTGTAACTGTTTCCAAATCATTTATAATAGCTTAACATATCGCGCTTAAGGTGCATAGACTTTCCACCAAGAACTTAGGGCCACAAACCAACCTTACCGGCGAGTGACGCACTTGCTGATCAAAGGACCACGCTCTGACAAACAAGACATTACGATTAGCGGCTATAGGCTCGCCATCCAAAACACTGGCGAAAAGTGGACATTTAATATACCTCTGCCTACCCCTATGGGGAAACAGGCGTGATGTTATGTACGCACGAGATTTTTTGCTTCCAGATAAGGCAGATTCTATACTACAGTAACTAGACAGCAAATAAATATACTTTAATTATTGCTTCATTTACTTTAACTGCCTCGGTGGCGCAGCGGTAGTGAATGCGACTGCTGTGCATGAGGTGTCGGGTTCGATTCGCGAGTCGGACCAAATGTTTGTATGATCAGCAAATATTTGTTTCGAAGTTTGAGTGTTTTCTATGTATAATATGTATGTATTTACAAATAAAAAAGTACATATGTATTCTGTCAGTCAGTCTAGTTATCACAGCACAAGTTCTGCTTAGCTTGAAACTAGATGACGTTGCGTGTCAAATGTCTGAAATATTTATTTATTTATTTTTAATTATTGACTTTTTGTGTTTCTATCTTAGAAAATGATGAATTGCCTATTTGGGGTCAAATTTTCAAATACATTTTTTAGTAGGAGCTTAAAACACACAAAACATTAGCTGCCAAAACTTCAAGTTTGTCATCAATTATTAACAGCGTTTTATACTGCTGGACATAGGTCTCTCTGTAGCAAGGAGGTTTTGGTCTACTATACCACGCTGGCCAGACGGGTTTGTTACAGGAATTATGTCAAGCTTCCCGTCTCTTTGCAGTATTGTTGTCCTGCATAATTTACTCCGTTAGAAGCCTCTTACGACACCCATGGGATGAATAGGGGTGGTGACAATCAGTATTCTTAATCCGTCACCACTTTGGTAGCTAGTAAAGCCACGCTGATTTCAGCACAAGCGGGACGGCTCGACCGGGGCAGTACTACCCTCCCACAGAAGACCAACCTAAAGCGCCAGCATCTGTGTTGCTGTGTTTCGTTGGTGAGTGTGAGACCGGAGGCTCATTAATGCAGGGGTGACAGTTATCGTGGTAACTGAGTAAGCCTTACACTGTCACGATGACTGTCATGCCTTTTACGTCCCCAAGCGGGGTGTGAAAAAGCATCTCACTAGGCCACCATAGTATGGGTCACCATATTGCATTGTCTGCATTAGCAATGAGTATGGTGACTACACCTCTTGGATTCTATTCATGCTTTCCATCAGGCAGAGTAGAGTCACTTTGGCAGGCTCTTAATATAGAAAAAAAACACTTACAAGTTTGTACCATAAAGGATTTAGTTCTGTCAGTCGAGCAAGTTGTGTTTAATTATAGATTACTAAATAAATACCAATTTATTTTACTCTCAGTCACAAAACAAATGATCATATTTATCACACAAATATTGACGCGTATTATAAAATAAGTCTTTAAAAAGTGCTGTTCTGTTAACACGCAGTTTGATTTAACAGAATCTATTAGCGCGCTTAACCAACATGTATTTACATTGCAAGGGGAAGTGAACGAGGGTTGTGTGTGAATCCTATGGGTTTATGGTTTAAATGGCGACCCTATGGCAAATATAAGCTTAGTGTAAATATAAACATTATTTTAGTAACCCGATGAGCTTAGTGGAGTCCCACAAATGATTAGCTGTAGCACCGCGTTTTAATTTTCGTACAAAGTTTTCTTGTTGGGAACGGAATAAGGTTGGTTTTCAATATTTTTTGTGTAAAATTATATTTGTAGTTGTCAGTTTCGATGTTAAAACTTCACATAAAAATACAAGAATGCATGTTGCTTTAAGCCAAAGAAATAGAATTCAAATTGCTATGTCATTTGATATCAGTTTGTTTCTTTGTGTATTTGGAGACTTATTTATTGTTGTATTTTGAGTTTTATGTCTGTTTTTCTATGGTTGATTATCAATTGTTTTCGGTATTAGCATATGTATTTAATACTAGTTAATCCACCCCAGTTTTGACGTACATCACAACTTCTTAATTAATTTGTAAAAACTTGTAGAGATTAGAAAATTTATTGTTAAAAATACCCTCGACAAAATCTGTTGGGCAGTGAATTTTTAATCTAGGTACGATATTATTTACATAGCACACTATAATTCAACATTAATAAAATATTGATACTAAGATTTCTAACGCATTAACACTGGAATATTGAATAGAAGCGTAGTAATAAACCGCTTAAGATGAGCTAATATACGTTTCACTGTAAGTAGAATTATTTCTAAATAATTTTTATAGATGTATGAAACTAAATTGACATTCTACAACCGCAAACGCTTTTAGAAAACTAACAAATGTATGTGACGTCTCTCAACGTTAAGTCACATGGTCAAATTAGCCACTAGGAGGGATCTGGATGACGGATCCCTCCTATTTCAGGCGCAGAGCGGCACACCGTGTGGTTTTAGTCGGTCCGATTCCGACACACCACCCCGCCGTAAACCACGGTGGGGTGACGGCCCGAGGGGGTTTCCACACGTTAAAAAAAAAAAAAAACATGGTCAAATTAGCCAATAATGCAAGAGAATAGAGCCGTTACCGATTATAGAAAGAGAATCGACGCAAAACACTTGCGTCTTGGATAAGGGGTTAGTCTGTTAGTCTAGTAACGATCTCGAGTACTAATTTGGTGGATAGATATTCAATTTTTATTCAGGAAAAAATGTGGCAAGTATTTTTTAAAATCGTTTATTATGAAAAAAGTTTCACCTGCCGATATCCAGGCGTCGGTAGTCGCTTCCCATCAGGCCCCATCTGCACATTTATTCCTTAATTTCTCCTCATAAGAATTAATAATCTTAAACTTCATAAGAAGAGTCATAGAGTAATGTGTTGATATAATAGTCATGTATGAATTTAGGTATATATGTAGCGATTGAAACAGAAGTACAAGAAAGTAGCTGTTACCTGAACAAAGAAATTTTGCAATATATTGTGATGTAAGTGACAAAAACTTAGCGGGTTGGTAATAAAATGGACACCTGGTTGTTTCATTGATAATTTGTAATAGACTAGTCCGTGTGGTGATAGATTAAGAATGCGGATTGTCACCACCCGTATTCGGGTGTCGTAAGAACCGACTACGACCAGAAGTATAACTTAAAACAAACTCTATGCCAATCCATCTGGCCAGGGTGGTGTACGTTGTAGGCTAAAACTTTCTTGCTAAGGAATAAGCCTATGTCCAGCAGTGGACTGTTGATGATGATAATTAAGGAGGTTAATCCCCATGTTCTACAGCACAGTATATCTCTTCGATGATAAAAGACGTGGTACCAGCTATCTTAATCCTGTAGAGAAAAACGACATCACAAGGTTTTGAAAAAATGACATTTATATTAGCTAAATATAACCGTTTTTTCAAAAATAACACTGATGTTGTTCATGTCCTTTGTAGCCACCAGAAATTAAACCGGAAACGCTCCTTTCTTGAAGATTTGAAGTTCATATCTTCTCAGAAATTTCTCAAATGAATACATCGGGACACTTTCTATGACTATAGTTATGGCAATCTGTACCTAATGTAGGTAATGTCTGAGATACGGTAACCAGACTGCTGTGAAACATACTCATATTTTTTTAAATACAACCATATCATAAATAAATTAGACCCAGGCACTGAAATAATGACCGTGATCATCACACAAATATTTGTCTTCCGTGGATTGAACCATAGGCCACTGGTTTAACTGTCAAGGTTACTAATCACTAGACCTACAGACCCATCGCAACATAGAGAATGAAGAGTGCAGTTACATCTACCTTACGAATTTTCCGCTTCCTCTCTTACATCAGGTCTTGTCCAAAAAAGGCGTATCTTCAAATCCGCTTACTGCTATGATTGACAGCTGACAGCGGCAGGGGTGACGATGTGCCCACACTATATTGCGTTACTTAGAATACAGGGCGAAGCGCGATCGATACGTTGGCGATACTTTGATATGTAGCGCGTCATTTTAAGATCACGATTGGGAAGTTTCTCATGATAAATGTGAAAAATATGCCTAGAAAGGAAGTAAGCAAGTAAATTAATGAAGTAATGAAGTATTAGAATTGATAACTTTTTTCAATAGGAGTACCATACTTCGGCACAAACGAGTTTCTTCTACCGGAGTGAAAGGGGCTGGAGAGGCTCAACGGTTGGTAATGGACTTTTGGTTTTTGAGTCTCAGGTGTCGATGGGGAGCGATGCGTTATCGTACCATAAAAAAAGGTTAAAGAAAACACCTGAAATTGATGAGCAATTTAATAACATCTTGATAAACAGTTTGTCACATATCTCTAAGTAGTACAATCTGTTTATGTTTAAAGCACATCTTTAGTACATTGGTATGGACATACTACGGAGCACACGCTCTTTTGGAGCAGAGAGAGGGGATCGTCTGAAACCCATGGGTAGATGGCCCGAGTTGCGTCGGAGTTTCAGGGATTTCCTTTCTAGGGTACACCTGGTTCCCCGGCTACTGGTACCTGAGACGGCGTGCGGTTTTTGGTCGGTTCAAGTCTGATAGTGTAGTGTAGTGTAGAAGTGGTATCCGGGGGGATTTCCGCACAGAAAAAAAAGTACATTGGTATGAGTCGTACATCATTTTACTAAGTGATTCCGAAACAACATTCGGCGAAATACAGATATTTGCCAACAGTGGAAACATCATTCGAAAAATCGCGTGCACGCGCTAGCTTACTGCGCGAGGCATATTTAACGCGCGCGCAGCGCACACTCAACCTCATAGCTGACAAAGTCGGTTTATTTCACTATACTCTGGTACATACTTGGCCCACAGTGCCAAAGAGAAAGCCGACCTATTTGGGCAACTCTTTGCCTCAAACTCGACCATGAACGAGGATGGAAGTGCGGTACCGCCTACTAACCCGCCGTGCCAACACTCTTTGCCGCAAATACACATTTCGCAAAGAGAAGTGCGGCGGGAACTAAACTGTCTAGACGTTCATAAGTCGAGTGGGCCAGACGGCATACCTGGAGTGGTGCTCAAGCAGTGTGCTCCTGAGTTGTGCCCTGTACTAACGCGACTTTTCGCGCTTTCCTACCGCAAAAGGCAAGTGCCGTCTTCGTGGAAGACTACCCATGTGCATCCAGTGCCAAAAAAGGGTGATAGATCGGACCCATCGAATTACCGGCCTATAGCTATAACTTCCCTTCTCTCTAAGGTGATGGAGCGTGTGATCAACACACGGCTCCTCAGTTACCTAGAGGAGCACGATTTGATCAGCGACCGCCAGTATGGTTTCCGCCACGGTCGCTCGACTGGTGATCTTCTAGTGTATCTCACTCACCGGTGGGCTTCAGCCATTGAGAGTCAAGGTGAGGCTTTGGCAGTTAGCCTGGATATAGCAAAGGCGTTCGATCGGGTCTGGCACAGGGGTCTTCTATCGAAGTTACCATCCTACGGCCTGCCCGAGGGTTTGTGCAAGTGGGTGGCTAGCTTTTTGTCCGGCAGACGCATAAAAGCCGTCGTCGATGGTAGCTGTTCCGATAGCATGGACATAAACGCTGGTGTCCCGCAAGGCTCCGTGCTATCTCCAACGCTGTTCTTGCTGCATATCAATGATATGCTGTCCACGGATGGTATCCATTGTTATGCGGACGACAGTACTGGAGATGCGTATTACACGGGCCGAGCTAACATCCCTCGTACCGTTGTAGTAGAAAGTCGCGAACAACTTGTGTCTCAAATCGAGAGCACCTTACACAGAGTCTCCGATTGGGGTCGGGATAACCTGGTCCAATTTAACCCATCTAAGACACAAGTCTGTGCGTTTACCGCTAAGAAAACCCCGTTCACTGTGGTTCCACAATTCCAGAATACACCCCTTACCATCTCACAGAGTATTGGAATCCTCGGTGTCGACATCTCCAGTGACGTCCAATTTCGAGCTCATTTGGAAGAGAAGGTCAAGCTGGCATCAAAAAAGCTTGGTGTTCTGAATAGAGCGAAGCGATACTTCACACCGGCACAAAGGCTACTACTTTACAAAACACAAGTTCGACCTCACATGGAGTATTGCTGTCATCTCTGGGCGGGAGCACCGAAGTACCAGCTTGAGCCTTTCGATTCAGTTCAGAGACGTGCTGTGAGAATAGTCGACGATCCTGATCTCACAGACGGTATCGAGCCACTAAGTCTTAGGAGAGACTTTGCCTCCTTGTGTGTGCTCTATCGTCTCTACAATGGGCTGTGTTCTGAAGAATTGTTTGATATGATGCCCACAGCCACTTTCTACCATCGCACCGCTCGCCATCGTCAGGGAGCTTATCCACATACATTGGAACCTAAATGGTCGCACACAGTGCGGTTTCAGAGAAATTTTCTCCCGCGAACAATCCCGTTATGGAATGAGCTCCCTGCCGAGGTTTTCCCTGGAAACTACAGTATGGGGCTCTTCAAGAAGGGGGTAAATAGGTTTTTAAAGGGTCGGCAACGCGCACGTGATGCCCCTGGTGCCGCAGGCGTTCATAGGCTGCGGTAACCGCTTACCATCAGGCGGGCCGTATGCTTGTTTGCCACCGTCGTGGTATAAAAAAAAAAAAAAAAAACATACTAAGTAACAAATTTAATCATAACATCGCATAGGATTTAGTTTGTAAAGATATTGTAAGAAAGAAAGAAATAAACAAATAAGATCCATGGCGATTAGATCTGCTCGATGGAAGAGGATGTATAAATGAAATTATTTTAAAATGGTTAAAATGATTCCATGTATATAGTCAATAAACTGTATTAAAACGAGATAAACTCATGATGAGACCAATGGTACTTAAAATAAGCCACAATAGTATCAAAGACTTATTTCCATGATTACCTCGGTGGCACTGTGGTAGTGTATGCAACTACTGTTCTTGAGGTCTCGGGTTCGATTCCAGGGTCGAATTAAATGTTTGTATGATCTGCAAATATTTGTTTTAGAGTTTGGGCGTTTTCTATGTGTAATATGTATATATTTACTAAAAAGAAGTATATATGTATTTATATCAGAAAAGTAAAAAAAAGGGTGGCTTTTCTATCTGTATACAGTACTTTAATGACGATAGAAGAAACTCAGCTACCAGCTGTTTCTAGCTCGTCAATCACAAGACTCCTAGAATCAATCAATCAACTCCACAGTTCACCTAGTGGTTTAAACGGTCGCCACACCGCTCTTTACAGTTTTGTGGGTTCAATACCCAAGTAGGGCAACACTTTATGTGATCCGTAAACTGTTGTTCTGAGCCTGGATGTTCTTTGTGTCCGTTTCTTGCGTTTTTAAAGTCTCCCGCGACACAGGATTTATTCATAATGCGGGCGTTGTCTTTTTCAAAAAAAAAAAATCTGATTTTAAAAGATATATTTTTATTGCTAGTGCCTATGTCCAGCAGAGGAATATTTAAGACTGTTGATATGATTATATGAAACTTCAGAAGAAATTAAAATAATAGCGTTATTTGATTATCGACATATGACCCTTTTTAGAAAGGAGAATTTGGCCTAACGGATTGGTTTGTTTCAAGGTTTTCTCCCTCCTCCTTGGAGTGACGTCGTCCTGCCTAATTTACCTCCTTAGTACTCTCCATGAGGACATGATGAACTCATGGGATGAACTAGGGTAGTGATTCATAATCCGTCACCGTACGTAGATTCGAAGTTTACCGTATCGCTCTTTCGCTGTTTTGATAATCCTAAATTATTCTACAAGTGCAACAGTGTTCTGAATTAATCCGAAGTTGTCGGAGTATATGCAAATTGGTGTTATTCCAAGGCATTACAGCTTATTGAATGTTAATGCCTCTGATGTGCAATTTGAGAGAAATTGTTATAGATGTCTGAACACATTGTAATGGACGTCGCGTTATTTTGTGAATTTGTTAGCGATTGTGTTTGTTTTTAAGTGGAAATTTGTATTTCAATTGCAGCTATGGTGTTTTTAATATGGATAATAAGAAAGACAGTGAGCGGTAGATTTACCCAGTACATATGTGTTTAAGCCTGCAAGCCTATAGTTTTTTATTTTTGTGTATTTTATTTGTGTGGTGACAAATTAAGAACACATAGTGTTACCACCCCTATTCATCCCGTGGGTGTCGTAAGAGGCGAATAAGGGAGTATCTACTCAGGATAACATCATTGTAAGGAGAAGGAAAACTTAACATAAATCCTATACCAACCCGTCTGGCCAGTGTGGCCATGTGTGTCATAATAATACTTCAATTAAACGATATATCGTTTTTTCGTGTATTTAGTGGTGTCGATGTGATTTTAGTTTTTACTTGTTAAGTCGTAAGAGCTGACTAAAACAAAACTACGCGGGGCAACACTATAAAGAGAAAGAAAATTTGAAACGACTCCTATACCGACCCGACTGGCCAGCGTGGCATAGTCAGTCAGTACTTGGTAAGTACTTGGTAAGTCTCCTTTCTAATGAGAGCCCTATGTCCAATATTGGACTGTTAAACACTGTTGCTGATGTTACTGCCCACTGATGCAGGGCTGACAGTTCTCGTGATAACTGTGCGAGCCTTCTGTCACGATGACTGTCATGCCTTTAACGTCCCTAAGTTTGGCGTGATAAAGCATCTCACTAGGCCGAGATAGTGTGGGTCACCACACTGCATTGTCTGCATTTACAATAAATATGGTGACTACAACTCTTGGATTCTATTCATGCTTTCCATCAGGCAGAGTAGAGCCACTTTGGCAGGTTCTTAATATAGAAAAAAATAATAATAATATAGACTACAGCTATAAGCGACTTATTTTTTCCTATTTAAGTTGATATTTCTTTTTAATTTTTTTTTGTTGCTAATATTGTAAATTGCTAAATATTGTAATCTCAAGAAGAAGTCAAGAAAATAATTTGTACCATGATTACTCTGTCAAACACTTAAACCTTAGTTACGTGAAGTCATAAGAAATAAATTTTAAAAGTAAAAAATGGTTGTTTTGGAAAAAAAATCAGCCGTTACAAAGGAGATCTCGTTAGACTTCGGAGCAATATAAAAATGTCACCATAATGTAGGCAGGACGTACGCCATGACGTCTACTGACCACAATGTTACGAAGAGATTCATGCGAACTGCGATCTTCGTCATAAAAGTTGCTCGGACTTTATTACGTGTGGGCACTTTAAATTTTCTGAAGCAAATTAGGAAACACTAGCACACGGCTGCACCGATGCCATATACCTTATGATATACATAAATTATACACATAAACCTTCCTTTATTTTCTATATATAAGGTGGGTGGACCATAGAAGGCCACTCTAACGATTAAACACTTTTTATTCGTTTATTTACTGGATAAATAAAGAAAAAAAATGATTAAGTAATACTTTGTTTTATTGTGCACCATAGAAATCACTTTTTTTACCTAACTTTAGTCGCTTTTTATCAAACTTAAGTTTTATTAAGCTCTACCAAATGGCCTTACAAGGAACATGATTCCAAACAAGGCCAATATTAACATCAGTCGTTAAACTTCAAAATAGAGTAGTAATATTATTTTTTTCTGCTTTCACAAAACTACGTAATAAGCTCTATTTTTAAGCAAAACATTAAATGCTCAATATTTTTTTATCATCTATAAAAAACGTAACGAACTTTACTTGAAAAACATTGTATAACTAAGAATATATTAATGGAATTACCTATATATATATTAAGAGTCGGCCAAAGTGACTCTGCCTGATGGAAAACATGAATAGAATTCAAGTGTTGTGGTCACCATACTCGTTGCAAATGCAGACAATACAGTATGGTGACCTACACTATGGTGGCCTAGTGAGATGCTTTTTCACGCCTCGTTTGGAGACGTGAAAAGTATCGAAGCAGGACTGCCTCTTGAATCACTTTCTCTATTGCTGAAATCTGTTGCATCATTTGGAAGATTTAAGGGTACAACTATGGGAAGCTAATTTATTTGATACTATGTAAAGATAAACGAGATTTCTTTAAATATAGTGCTTTCCTAATGTATTTATTTCTGATTAGTTTCGATAAGATGTATGATACCGAAGCGATTGGACCTCTAAACCTCCATAAATGCTCCGTGGGGTCTGACATTTGTCGGGAATTTCCTTTTTTTTTTTAACGTGTGGCAACCCCCTCGGGCCGTCACCCCACCGGGGTTTACGGCGAAGTGGTGTGTCGGAATCGGACCGACTAAAACCACACGGTGTACCACTCTGCGCCTGAGATAGGAGGGATTCGGGAACAGCTGCTATTACGACATCTAGACTCCTTCTAGCGCCTGCTAGCTACCGCAGGCACCATCTGCGGGTAAATTCTCTTTTTTAGGCGACGTACGGCACACGCGGACGTCGCCTCCTCGCGGTGTCGGGCATTTCCTAGATAGCATACAACATTGTGTCTTATGATAAGTCTAAAAAATGTATTTTAAGGTTAGATTAGATTTTTGTAACATTACGTTACTAAGTTAATACTGGTATATAATTTGTTACCATAATTATTGCTTTTTACAATGAGAGGTCGTATAACGAGTCACTTTCAAGTACATGAAAGTAGAAAAAGTTACGCAGGTTGGTTTATATCACAGATGCTACTGAGAACTTTATTACAAAAATGACTTAAATTCAAAGGTCTCCACATTCAAAAGTGAACCGTCTATCGTGTAGCACTAAGTGTAATTTCGAGTTAACCGAGCTTAATATCGCCTGAATTTAAAAAGAACTAAGTAAAAACTCGTTTGCGTGAAAAAAAATCTTTTACAGTTAAACAAACGGCTTATTTTTCTATACACAAGTTTATAATAGAATCTGCATCGTCATCACTTTCCATCGCCATACGTAACAGAGTGCAAACGAAACCGCAACTCTTGCGCACCTCACCTCAACCGTCTCATAAACTAATCACGCGCAGATATACGACGACGCGCCTCTAATAGGAGTGCCTTCGCCCTCGAAGCACCCTTTGTTCATCACAGATATGGTGAATGTCGGGGTAATAAATATATTAAATGATGGACAGCAGTGGTGGTCGGTGTAATCAGAGGTTATAAAGAGGTCAAAATTGGACCATATTTGATCATTATCATCTTTTTCCGTGGTGACGGATTAAGAATACATAGTGTTACCACCCCTATTCATCCCGTGGGTGTCGTAAAAGGCGACTAAGGGAACAAAGTATACAAGACAACATCATTACTAAGAGATGGAAAACTTGGAACAAATCCTATATCAGTCCGTCTGGCCAGCGTGGTATAGTAGGCCAAAACCTCCTTACTAAGGAGAGGCCTATGTCCAGCAGTGGATTATAAAAGGCTGTTGATGATGTTAATGATCATCATCATCTTGTCCTGTTGGTATAATGATTCGTGATCCTAACTTTCATTTTCCATCCAGGACCAATCAACATTGTGTGATAAGTACAATAATCTTTCCATGTCTGGAAGTTGTTTTAGACTCTCCTACATATAGAACGCGTGTATGCAAAAATTCTGTCTTTCATCTTCCATCTTCCACATCTCACACACGGTTGCCTGGTTTAAAACTAGGCAGAGCCTGGATTATGGTGACCAGACTGCTGATTAACATAATTAAATATTACCTAATACATACATATCATAGACAAACTACACCCAGACACAAATATTTGTCTTCAATAAAATCGAACGCATGACCTTCGGTTTAAGAGTCAGTGCCGCTAACTACTAGACACGTCAACAAACATAAGAAACAATAGACTACTACAGATTTTTTTTTCATAAGTCTGCTTAATGTGATATTTGATATCTCACACATTATATTCAGATCTAGAATGTAGATGACGTCCACTATCCTCGGGTTTCGCCGCGCCGCTGCATTCGAGGACAATTCTATGTAAATATATGCATTGAAATGAACCACCGCCCGTTCGCCCACTTTGTGACCACAGCCTTAGGGAAATATCGCTCTTTTGTCTTCAAGGCGTCAGTGAGCAGGGGTGATCTTCTACCGTCAGGAATCCCGTCTACTCGTTTACCACCTGTACCGTAGAATAATACTATGTTTACTAGGCATTGCTTTTTATAGTCAGTGTTTGAACCTTCGAACAAATATTCACATCTCGTCGCTGTATCTGTTGGAAGACTTGGAAACATAAAACACGAAATTGCTTTCGCTAAACTGCAGTTTGAACAAAGGATGCTTGCAGAATGTATGGGGTTGAGGTGTGGTGCAAGTGAGGTGAGACAGCGAGTTTGCATAATAGGATTTACATGGGTTTTGCATGGATCCTATTGCTAGTTTCAGGACATTGTTAACATACACACATGTTACTACTTTTGATTTATACAAGTTTGTATATCTTCAGAAGGCATGTTTTTTTCAGTAGTATGTGATGACTATTTACTGATTTCACAGAAAAGCTGTTTCATGAATAATGTTAATATTTTGAAAATAATTGGGTACATGCTTTCAATGTGTGACTCCATATGACTTTTAGAAATGATTAACATTTTTATATTTTTATTCACTTTTAGACTTTAGACTGTAGATTTTTACACTTTTTATACAAAAAAGAAACAATCTCCTGAAATTCTGTACAAAGATATTCCTCACTCATTCAAAAAAATGACAGAAAGACTTTCAAAATTTAATAATCGTTTCTTTTACACCATTAACAAATAAGATTGTTTGTATAAGTACAAGATTATATAATAAGAATGATGTAAAGAGCGATTTTACAAGATTACGATATCGCTCTCGCTACATCTTATCTTTCAAACCGCACAAAAACCGATAACAACACAGTGCGTAACTACGGAAGGCTCTGGTCATCGAATGTGCCTTTGTGGGTGTTCCACACTCCAGGTATTTCTATTCGCGACCCGTACCTATTGCCATTGTCATGCTAATAATACGAGAGGCGGTGGTTTCTTCGTTGTAAACTGTTTTGTGACTGTAAAAATGATAAAGTGACTGTACAGAACCGTACCAGGAGTCTAAAGTTATACTAACTAATATACCTTTACGCATCTCAGTTCATGTAGTGACGGATTATGAACACGAAGTTTCACCATTCCAATTCATCCCGTGGGTGTCGTAAAAGGCGTCGAAGGGTTCAAACGCCACAGGACAAAATCACTTCAAAGACAAGTATAAATTTAAACAAACTTTATATCCGTCTGGCCAGCGTGGTGTAGTAGGTTAAAATCTGCTAGCTAAAGTTAGAGGCTGTTGGTGATGACCGTTACACATCTCACCTTTTTTTTAACGTGTGGAAACCCCCTCGGGCCCTCACCCCACCGGTGTTTACGGCGGGGTGGTGTGTCGGAATTGGACCGACTAAAACCACACGGTGTGCCACTCTGCGCCTGACATAGGACGGATCCGGGAACACCTGTTATTACGACATCCAGATCCCTCCTAAAACAAAGTTTATACCAACCTAAATAGGCCAAAACCTCCTTGCTAAGGAGAGGCTTATGTCCAGCAGTGGACTGTTAGACGCTTTTGATGATGACCATTACACATCTCACATACGGCCGTCTCATCTTAAACTGTTCGAAAACGTATGTCTTTCTAAGTACATATAAATTATAGATAAATTACACTCAAAAGCAGATTAAATGATTGTACTCAATCATTTATCTTGGTTTGAAATTGAACCCACGACCTACAGCTTAGCAGTCTAGACCATAACAATGTTACATACACTTCAGAAGAGACCAGATCACTTTAGGCGCTTGACTGTACATACATATCTCATCACGCTTTATTCCCATCCGGGGGAAGCAGAGACGATATTGTCGTGTGAACCTGTAAGACAACTTTTCCTTATTCATTGAGCCTTTTATACACACTCACTGGTTCCCCTTAGCACACTGCTAATCTTGTCAGAATTATAAGATTTTCAAGTAAGTCATTTAGTAAATGCTTAAAAAAATTAGACCCAGAGCTTTTAGTGCAGATTTTTTTTTGAATAATAAACCTACCAAAGTCACTCTATTCTGCCTGATGGAAAGCATGAATAGAATCCAAGAGCGGTGGTCGCCGCACTCACTGCGAGCGAAGACAGTGCAGTATGGCGACCCACGCTATGGCGGCCTAGTAAGATGCTTTTTTCACGCCCCGCTTAAAGGACCCGGGATCGTAGTGGGAGAGAAACACGTGCGCTGGTAATCAATTCCAGGCTTTAACCGATTTGCACAGGAAGGAAGAGCCGAACCGTTTAGTTCAGGAGCGTATGTCTACAATTCATTCTGTTTTTACTATTTGTAAAAACTCACGACTAGAAATGTCATAATCGGCTATAACGTCAAAAAACGTCACTCTGACATAACCCGCACCAAGTTCTATAACCATTTTTTACATTTTTCTTTTTAATTGCAACGATAACATATTCTCAAACCGAGAATGACCATTTAACAAAACCCCTTTCCCATTGAAAACAATGTAACTACTCATAAATTGATCTTTGAAGTCCCCAACGAGCTATTGAAACGCATTTAACTGCACTCCGGGTGATTTTATGTGCGATTACACTTAACCCTGCCGGTAACTAACCGTGGCAAGGGTTAGGGTCCCTGTGATCATCGTCATGCTAGTTTCATTTTTGATATTCTTGTTATGCGGTGATGCGAGGGTTAGCAGCGGTGATGCGTGAAGTGTAGGTGGACTTCGATAGATGGCTTCATGATGTTCACTTACGGAATTCGTTTGTCAATGTTTTGTGGGGTTTGGTTTGGGCTTTAAAGAATACTGATCACTTTTTTGTGTACATTCTGTAATTGTATGTATGTTTTTAGAAAACAAGACAAACATAAACTATTGTTATTGTTATATTTATCTAATCATAAAAATGTGTCAAACTGTTCATGTTTTGCTGACAAATTTTAATGTATACATATATATATTTCTAAACGATTGATACTCTTAAGTTTTTTAAAAGCGTTCCAACGTGAGTCTACTCTGAATGATGGAAAGCATGAACAGAATCTAAAAGTTGTACTCACCATACTCATTGCGAATACAGATAATGCAAACAGCACGGATGCTGTTGCTTTGGATTGATCATCTGCAAAAAGGTAATACTGCCCTGGTCGAGTCGGCCCTACTACCTGGCTTTGCTACCTACCTACCATTTTTTTTTCCATAATGAATAATTACCCATGTAAGTACTAACGCATTACATAACTTTGGAAGAGCTGTAGTTACGCTGCTTGAATCAATTTATGATAACGGCCTGAGCAAACTAGCAATTCATAATAACTCACAATTTGAATTTTCGATTTTGACATGAAGCAACTTTAAATATCCAAATTTGAAATGACGCATTTGTAATAGAAGACAAATTATTACTTTAAAAAATTTTACTCTTATTTTTACCTCAATTGCGACTCCAACAGACAACCAGAAGAACAATCACATCCAAGGATTTTACCCCCTCACAAATCATGTACGCTAAGCGATGTGTCAAACCGCTAGCGATACCATGCGACCGTAAACTGCGCTCATGACGTATTATGTATTGTTTGACGCACAAATTTACCCATGCTGGTCGGAATGACCCCCTGCATACATCAAAAAGGTTACGCAAACGTCGTAAGGTATATTTTTCTCCACGTTTTGTTTGTGAAGAGAAATTCTATTTTGTACAAAACTGCGACACAGTAGCTCAAAGACTGTACTTTGAAATTTACAAATGCAGAATAGCATATTGTGTTCTTGGGATTTTAGTGTTTTATTATTTGGTCGTTGGTACGTTAGATGTGAACTCTTCATCCGAAGATATATTTAGAAGTTCCAAATGGTCTATTGTGAAGAGATGGAGGTTTGATGATGCGTTTCGTTTGTCGCATTGTTTGACGGTGGAATGGTGATTGCTTTTGGGAAATACTTAACGCTTTCGTATTGTACAAATGTGTTTTGTTTTGCTTTGATGTTTGATATTGATGCGAGTATGTAGAGTGAAATTGTGAAAACATATGATTATACACTTTATTGTAATAAGTTTATAGTTTACTAATGAAAAATGTGCAAACAGTCGCGCTGTAAAGACGGCTAAAATTTAAACACGGCTTTAGTCACTGTTTGATTATGACAATAACGAATGTAGTCAATTGAATCATGTAAACGTTCATATATTACCGAATTTAGTACCAATATTGCAATAAATTGTTACAAATTGGATTCTTGATGCTCTATTTTCCAATCTAAAAAGATATTTATTTTTACCTACTATTTTAAATAAAACAATAATTATCCCAATCTGTTTATTAGACGATGACGGAGTTCTAAGGGACCAAAAATTAAAAAAAAAAACAATAATAAAACTCGTTTGAGAACTCTTCCTTCTAAAAATAGGTACCAAGCGCAATTTATTGAAAGTATGAAACAGAAGAGTATGAGATAATCTAACAAAATTAAACATTAAGATCTTCTAATACAGGGGTAGTAGTGGTGTAAGCAGTCACCTTACCGTTTCCTGCTACGCTGAGTGTTGAGGGTTCGAACTTAACATGGGACGACATCGTTGTTCTAAGTTTGGGTGTAGTTCGTTTCACGTTGTTCATAAAGTCTATTGCAAGAGATTTCTCTCAAATCAGCGTGTAAGTGTCCGGCAAGGTGTACATTTTTTAAAGAAATTATTTTTTTATTTATTTGTATAATAATCTATTTGCCATGCATGACGAACAATTCTTTTATGGAAATGCCAGGTGGTGAATTTATTTTTAGCACTGTGACTACCAAATTAGGCTTTTTACTAGCTATTGAGTTGAAACATGCGTTTGAGGGATCAATAGAACTTCTCTATCAAGGAGTAAAGCGACCTGCAGAGGTTTGAGAATAAGTACGTATAAAATTAATTACTTGCCCTGGCTAATTGGCTTATTCATCAACGCAGCTTACATCACTGGGGCTCAAAGCTTGAAGTTTTGGCAGCTGGTGCCTTTATGATGATGATAATGTACTCCTAGTCGATTTCAGCCACGGTGGCCAGCCACAACGGAGATTAGTCAACTACACAGGAGATATTATAGCACACAAGAGTGTGCGCAAACATAGGTGCGCTTTCTGTTCCCTCACTCCCACAATCCGATGGGATGGTTATCCGATAAGACCGGAAAGAGATCGAGGATCGACGGCTTTACGTGCTCTCTGAGGCACGAGGGTTAAGACAAACACTTCCAAAATCTGTGTCTTTATTAAATATTTCTGTAGCCCAGGCATCGAACCTGAGACCTCTTGATCGGCAGTCGCATACGCCAACCGTTTCACCAACGATGCAGTCGCAGCATGTAGTATGCACTCCGTAAAAAGGATGTTTCGAAATTTCACGTCTAAGGGGTAAAATAATTGATATACCTACAGTTGTAGGGTAGTTCGTTATTTTTAACGTTAGAAACACGAATAAAAAATAATCACGTGATTGAATAATTAACACATAATCTCAGTTATAAATATTAGAATAACACAAATTAAGAAGTTTAATTTTAAAAGTCTACCATCAGTAACCACCATCGTCTACAGAACACTACAAAATAATCCACCATTATTGTTACTTTTTTCACACTATCGATATAGTAGGTTACGTCGTATCAAAGTGGTGTTGGTAGCGAGCCTTACCCCCCTAAGGGTGAGGGTCGATCGATACGGGCCCCTTTCAGCCCTGTCTTTGTTTGGATCATATAAAATCTTCAGGGGGTGTGGTCTATTGGTGATGGGACCATGTTTTTTAGTAAACTTAAGATTATCTGTTTTTTTTATTATTATTTAAGAATTTTTTACGTATTTACGACTTTTTACTGCTGAGAAAAATCTTTTTATTAATGGTTTCTTTTATACTTTGTTTGTCAATAAATACATATTTGAAAGTTAATTGATTTACTTAAAAAATAAGTACCACTCACAACCATTAACCATCACCATTTACGAATGTTTCGATATTAAAAAAACTAAAATGTATACTTGAATTTATATCGCTGACTGTACATGTATCTTAATTGAAATCTAAGTAATTATGCATCATACTTGAAGGTTATGGTGTGACGTCATCACGAGTGAATTTCATTAGTAATGATATCGTAGGTTCATTTGTTTTTGAGATAAATTTTACATTTATTTATATTAAGTATAGTTATAATTGAACAAACATTATGAACTTTCTAAAGGTCACAACGTAGATGACGTCGTGACCTTCAGAAAAAGGTCACACATCTCTATTTTTCTCTATAAAAATTATTGCCCACCGCAAAAATAAACTATAATTGTTTTACTTTGTAGCTGGTCTTTGCTGACTGATTATGAAGCAAACAGCAAAGTTGCTTGATAAATAACTTACTAACTATGTAGAACAATGGCACTGTAAAGCGAGCAAAAACTTGAAACCCTTTTTTTTGGAACTGGGGTTTGCGGCAGGGCGGTTGTGTCGGCATTGGACCGACCAAAACTCCGCGGTGTGAAATTCAGACCTCAAAACCCTATACCAACTGCCCAGCATAGAGAGGCCTATCTCCAGCAGTGGACGGTTAAGGGCCGTTGATTATAGTAAACGAAAATAGAACATATTAAAGTGTCCCAGATTTTATACCGAGAGACATTGTCACAGTGGAGCGCATCTCGTGATTGCCACAACAGTGTCCTCGATTTCTATGATTTATAGCGACCCGACTGTACCTGCGAGTCGAACCCACCTACCAATATAACTTGATGAAATCGTTTTCATCGCTGAAATGGATTGTTGAAAATGTTATGGAATAGAGTTGTAAGTATGTATATTGCGTTAAAATGATTTGAGTGGATTGGCTAATGAAATTAGGTTGCTTTTTGGCTGGCTTAGATGGCTGTTGTTTTTTTAATTATTGTAGTAAGGGAGATGATTTCCTTTTTTTCATTTTTGTGGAATACATTTGTCAAAGTGTGTTTTTCTTTTCAAGGTTTTTACCAAAATAATATTGTTTATACAGTGTGTCCTTTTTCGAGTTCGTTTGTGTGTTACATTCTCACATCTCAACTGATAAACATATTGTCACCAATATTTACGTATAGAATGCCAAGTATTCAAAACAGATGTATTGTGTGATAAAAGTCCGTTCCTCAGAGAAAGAAAATTAAAACTGAAGGCAACAGTGAGTATTTTTGTCAGGGTGGAAAATCCCTTCGGAACTCCGGCTCCTCGGGGTCGCAGGAGCCAGGAGCATTGCTACTAAAAACCACCCCGGCGGCCGGTCTCAGGCGTCCTTCTTTGAAGGGGACCCAGACCATATTATTTCAGGTCCCCTCCACGGGCAATACCTAAGCTTTCATAATCTTCCTATATGATATAACGTGCAAAGGAGTAGACGAGTCAGCTGATGGTGAGTTACTACCGTCGTCCATGTACATTTTTTTAACGCGTGGTATTCTTTTCGTACCAGACCCTCCGCCAGGAGACGGAGGGCGTGTGTGGGACTTAGAATTGGTCTACCACGACTTAAAAGAACTTCTATGATTCCCTTCTTGAGATAGTGGAGTTATCTAATTAAAAGTACATCTCTTTACAATTTATTATCTGCAGTGTACGATCATACAGGGTCCGTGCGGTGACTGATTAAATATACCGAATGTCACCAGCAGTATTCGGAATTAAGGAAAACTTTGAACAAACCCTATACCAATCTGTCTGACCAGCGTGATATAATAGGCCAAATATCCATGTTAAGGAGTGGGCTATGTCCAGTTGTGGACTGTTAAAGACTGTTAATGATGATGATGATGTATTTTCATGTATGTACATATATGTATATTTATACCTATATTTGTTAATTAATGTTAATAGTATCTGTTTTGTTGTTGATTACAACTGTAACCTTCATGCGCCATGTCCACGGCATTAAGTCCTCCGATATACATAAGTGCGTAAGGTTCTAGGTAGCAGAGCCATGCTGATTTCAGCAAGAGCGGGCCGGCTCAACCGGGGCAGTACTATCCTCCCACAGAAGACCAACCTAAAGCGCCGGCATCTGTGTTGTCGTGTTTCGTTGGTGAGTGTGATATCGAAGGCCCATTGATGCAGGGGTGACAGTTATCGTAGTAACTGTGTAAGCCTTACACTGTCACGATGATTGTCATGCCTTTTACGTCCCCAAGTGGGGTGTGAAAAAGCATCTTACAAGGCCACCATAATGTGAGTCACCGTACTGCATTGACTGCATTTGCAATGAGTATGGTGACTACAACTCTTGGATTCTATTCATGCTTTCCATCAGGCAGAGTAGTCACTATGGCAGGCTCTTCAAATAGAAAAAAAAGGTGTAAGTGAATAAATAAAGTCTCAATATGAGTTCCAGGTTTTTGAGAGCCCACACTTGAATTAAGGAAAGCGGGCTAGTAGGTAGTTATCGTTCAATGAAATATCAAATACAGTCAATTTCTTTTTTACAAACCTTAACTATCCATGTATTTATGGGTGACCAGCAGTGGATTATTAAAGGTTTTTGACAATGATGATGATGGCACTCACTTTATCCATCCAAAGGTTGCCTAGAAGAAGTTGTTTTTTGTTGATAAGGCCGTCAGTTGTACGTAGCATTTAATTCACTTTTATGTAAACTGTATTAACTGGTGTAAAAAAAAATTTGGAGTTTACTCCTTAAGGATCGGTTTTTTGATATAAGGCGCCCGGTATGAGAAAAATGTGTGTAAAATCTACTGAACGAATGACCTCGTTACGTTTTTGGTGCGGCTGCACTGGTTGTGAGTGTATTAAGACGTGTATAGAGTATGCTGCAAAGCGACTATATCTATATGTTATTTTCATTAATTTGTTAATTTACCCTTTCATACGCTATCAATCTTTTTTCAGTTAATTTCAGTTAAATAAACTTTTTTTCAGTTAATTTCAGTTAAATAAACTTTTTTTCAGTTAATTTCAGTTAAATAAGCTTTTTTTGGGTCCGTTTTGACAATCGTACTTAAGGAATAAAACTCCAGTCGTGCGTCGGAGCTAACACACACAATTTTTTTTTATGTTCTACAGCGAAAGGGTTCTGCATATCGGTTTTCTATAAGACACGATAAAGCATGGTCATTCCACTAAGTATTACTATCTATCACTATTATTATAAAATCATTAATAAATGTGCTTAAAAACTGTGTTCCTTAGTTTATTTAGATAGAATAACGAACATTAATCGACAAACTTTAGATATTTTTTATGTTACTAACAATTTACGTCAAAGATAATAGTGTACCTGATTTACAGGGCGGGAGGATGCGGTATATTATCTTTATTACAAGAGAAACTTTCTATAGACTACAAAGTGTAAAGTTTTATAAGTAAACAATTTGTAGGTAAAGAAACTCTGAGTCCATGATTAAAAAAGTCTAGAAACAAACTCAGCGAACGAGATTTCAATTGGAAAATAGATTTCTATTTTTGGAACGAAGTTCCTTACGGCAGGCTTGGAGGGGATAGGGATTTCGCTGCGGGACCGAACCGAAAAAAATGTGATAGTAAAACCGTAAGTGGAAAAAGTGCGTGGAATAAATCTGTGGAATAAATCTGTGGAAAAAAGTACGTGGAATAAAACCGTTAAATGAGACGTGCGCAGGCGCGAAAGCGCGTCATGTGTGCTATTTTATTATTTTAAGGAATTTATTATTTTATTTCCTAAAATACTGAATTTCCTAAATACTTTCTTGTACTTAAATAAAAACTAATCAGCAAAATTTAAGAGAAAAATCAAGAAAACCTACATAAAATTGAGCACGATTTTTTTGCAAATTGTGTTGATTCCACATTATCCGAAGGAACTTCGTTCCTACCTGGTGTCCTACGCCACCATTCATTTTTTTTTTAATAATAATAATAATTTATTGTTTACCTAATTTAACACATTTACAATTGTATATGCACTAGGCTCCACACTAGGATTCTCTGTGTCGTGGGGATTAGTAAATTCCATGTAACTTATAAAAAAAGAAAACATGTGTGTGTGTGTGTGTGTGTGTGTGCGTGTGTGCATGTGACTATGTGTTTGAGGTGAGCGTTTGAGTGTGCGTGTGAGTGTATTTCATAGTTATACTCTTTTTAAAGTACTTTAGTTTAAGCACTTAAATTTCCCTCTTAAATTAATTGACTACCTAAGTAAATTATTCCCTATTCAGCATGCTTAGCTTATATACAAGTGTTTCGCTTCGAATCTTTATCTAAAATCGCTAACGCCTCTATTCGCTTCTAAATTTTTATTTTGACAACTTGACTTACGTTGAGATGACGTCATTTCTATATGTTTGTTTGGTTTTCTAATAACGTTTGCGTTTGTAGAATGTCAAGTTGGTTAAGCCTGCAGTAGTATAAGGTAGCGGCACGAATTAAGCGGGAGCGGGGCGGTGTGGTGACGGTGTGGGCAGCGGTGCGTTCGTTCGTGCGTGCAGCGTGACGGAGAGCGGAGGCGAGCGGCGCACAGAGCGGTGTACACCAGTCTAGTGGTATTAGCTGGTGATGGAATAAAATCGCATTTACCTGTGATTTATCTACAGCTTTTAACAGCTCAATGCTAGACGTAGCCCTCTTCATGCCCTCTTCTTAGCAGGAAGGTTTTGGCTTATTATACCATGCTGGTCAGACGGGTTAGTATAGGGTTTGTTTCAAGCTTTTCATCTCTCTATACAGCGATGTTGTCTTGCGTATTTTGTTCCCTTAGTCGCCTCTTACGACACCCATGGGATGAATAGGGGTGGTAACACTATGTCTGTAAGTATTCTTAATCCGACACCACACGGACATACTCAATCAGAAATATTCAATGACAATTTTTGGCCCGAGCTGGGAATGGAACCTAAGACCTCTTGATCGGCCATCGTATACGCTAACTACTAACCCAATGAAGCAGTTCTCGGCAGTATGCAATAGCTGTTAGTCTATTTATATCTATTTATTTGCATCTCTCTATACAGTGATGTTGTCTTGCGTATTTTGACCCTTTAGTCACCTTTTGCAACGCAGGAAAAATAAGGGGGGTTGTGATAAATATATTTTAATTTTGAGAATTTTGTAAAAATTAACAATTTTATTTAATTATTTATATTTAAGATTATATTTCATTGTTACTGTTAAAATTGTAATAGTTATTATTACTTATAATCTTGTTCGCTTGGTGGAGGATATTTCTTTTTTGTTGTATTTGCTGGGATCTTCTGTAAATGAAGGAGTACACCAACTTAATATTCTTTTAATGAGTTATTGTAAAGAACTGTGCATCTTTCGATAACTATGACTAATTATAATATTTAATAATAAAATAATGAGACATGGTGATCTTTGGTATCTCTGTCTGACTTATGAGTTATGACATAACAGCTGTCATAGTAGTTGATGTGGAGGGAACGAGTGTCATGTCCCTCCGAACAGGCGAGGTGATCATGCCTGGTGGTCCACGGCCCAACGGTTAATGTTGGGATGTTGTATATATGCTAATCGCCACGGGAATCTCTATTTCGCGATACAGGATTACTAGCTGCTTAGTAGTTCATCATACTACGTAGTGCAATCTATGTTCGCTAGATGGCGCTTTTATATATTTGTGATTGTGCTATAATGTGGAATCGCCACAGTTGACAAATCGCCGTACTAATTTATCTCGGTTGAGCTCCAAGTAAATAAAAGCAATAATTTATTCACAATACTATAATTATTTAAAAAGAGTAATAATTGTCATCACTAATGCCCGTGCCTGCATCGATATAGTGTTGTACATTTTATTTATATGGTGAAGCCAAAAGGAAGGGTAATCGTTTTGGCAGTCTTTATGTTTGTATGTGCCACTGTAACGTCTAAATTGCTAAATTAATGAATAAGGTATTAATAGATATGTGATAATGGTCTAGGTGACATAGCCTGTAAAAGTTTTTACTTCAATCAATCAATCAACCTATCGCCGTCCACTGCTGAACGAAGGTCTCCCCCCAGGAAACGCCAACGATCCTGGTCTTGGGCAATTCGCATCCATCTGCTGCCAGCCACCTTCTTCAAGTCGTCGGTTCATCGCGCCGCAGGGTGCCGTGCATTACGTTTGCCGAATCGTGGTATCCACTCTAGTATATTTCGTTTACACTTTAGTTTTTACTTAGTCACGTTAAAGTTTTTATTTTTTTAGTTTTATAAAGACCTAATTTAGACTAAGGAAGGCTCAAAATATTGCAGCAATAAATACTAGCTGGTTCTTGTCTAAATTAGAATAATTAAACACATACCCATGTCTCCACTTTAAAGATACTAGTGGTATCCTAAAAGAAATATGTTAAACGAATGGTACTTATTTACTCTTTTCAGAAGCCAGTACTGTACGAAATATAGTTCAATATAGTTTGTGTTCAAGAACTTAAATTATTCATTCGATGATGACTAAATTAGATGGTTTGAATTGTAGGATTTTAGAAAAAGAAATTACACTGATTTAATATTTTATTAGACATGTACCTTATCTAAACAAATATCTTTAATCAATAACAGCCCAAACATTAATCGATTTCACTAGTTACGTGAAATCTCTAATCACTGTTTCGTGATGTTACATGCCTATCAAGTTTCTCATAACACAACACTACGCTGGTTTAGCACCGCGTGACCTGCCCGCTGGCTTCGAGACCGGGCTTGCATTGTCGCGCCGCTACCCGCGCCGCCACCGCTTCTGCTGATTCGAGACCACAGCCTAATATATAAGTAAAAATATACCCATAGTCCTTAGCTTGATTTTTTGGCAGATGTCACTATTGTCATTTTAGTACTTACGAGGTACATTGTAGGTGTTTTTTTTTATATTTATAGTGTGTTGCACTTTATTTGTGATAAAACTGGCACGTAAATAATGAAAATATAGATGACACAAAATAAAATCACTTGTTCAATGTTACTTTGGTGGTTTTGTAGCTCTCTGCCCGAGAGATCGAGCTATATTATAACAAGTGTAGTATAAACAAGTGACATATAAAAAGTGACAGCTGTCAATTTGTGTCTTGGTTAGTGACGTATGGGACTTGTTGACGTGTGTATTCATGAGGTCAGTATCTAGATAATAGCCATGTTTTAATTGAATTTAAAACGTAATTTAAATATATGGTGAAAGGCAAAATATTGCAATACGTTGAAAATTTGAAAACAATAAAACTCTGGTACTGAAATTAATTGTAAGCTGGTCAACAAGTCAACCTCATGTAATAAGTACTTAGTTTACTAGAACTTTTTTTTTAAAAAAGACAACGCCCGCAGTATACGCGTGTTGTGGGGGACTTGGCAAGTATACACGAAATGGACATAAAGAGACAGACTAAGCATAACAATTCGTGATTCACAAAAAGTGTTGTCCCGTGTGGGGTTTGAACCAACAACACTCAGCGCAGTAGTCAGCCACTACGTCATGCGTTCAGTCAAAGTGGAACTAAGAAGAATGAACGGCCTACCTGTGAATCAGAATGTAATATTATGACGTAAGGTTGAGGTACCAACTGAAAAGTATTTTTGTCTTTTTTTTCCTTAGAGAAAACTTTTGCCTAAGAGCTACAAGTTTCTGTAGGTAACTGCATAACATTAGTGAACTGTTAACCAAATCTGAGTTAAAAAAAATACATTTTGTCTGTTATTACATGTTATATATTTACTTATTACTCTACCAATAAGGTAGTAAGCTATCGTACGGTCAGATTTAAATTAGGTACAAGGGTCTTATCACTCACAGCTGATAAGCAAGCGAGAGTCACGATCTCATTAACGCAAGATTGTGTGGAGGATATACGAGTATTAGTGTGCCCACCTGCCGTCTACGCGTCTTTGCGTTTGCGCACATGATATTAATGAGAAACATAGATTTTTTTTTGAAATCTTTTTTATTAAGGGTCTTTTATTTGATAGTAATATGCTAACTATCATCCGTGCGGTGACGGATTAAGAATACATAGTGTTATCACCCCTATTCATCCCGTGGGTGTCGTAAAAGGCGACTAAGAGAACAAAGTACGCAAGACAACATCATTACAAAGAGAAGGAAAACTTAGAACAAATCCTATTCCATCCCGTCTGGCCAGCGTGGTATAGTAGGCCAAAACCTCCTTGCTAAGGAGAGGCCTATGTCCAGCAGTGGACTGTAAAGGCTGTTGATGAATATGCTACCCCCATCGTACCCTAACCTGTGTTATATTCTATTATCAAGTCACAATTTTTGATGCTCAAATATTCTAAATAAATGAAATCCAACAATTGAGGGTCACCTAAAATGTTAACAAACACACCTATCATAACTATTTCTCTTTTAAAAAGACACCCGCATTAGAAATAAATCCTGTGTCGCGGGGGACTTTACAAACATACAAGAAACGGACACAAAGAACACCCAGACTCAGAACAACAATATGTGGTTCAAACAATATGTTGTCCCAAGAGCGGCGTGACGACCGCTTAAACTACTAGGCCAATGGTGCAGTCAATAGACATTTAAATGATATTTACACACCAACGATTGCTTCTGTCTTCGATACTTGACACACTCCGTCAGTGGACATCATCAAACACAGATTTAAATACACTTGTGGAGGAAAGGACTTGCTTTCGCTTGTGGCTTCGCCCGTGAGTACGTCGATTAACGTGGTATGTTGCTCGCTGGTAATGTAGCTTTCCATCGGTGAAAGGATTTTTAAAAGCGGTTTAGCGGTTTAGTAGAGCGTAATAAACAAACAAACCATTACGTCACTTTTCCAGTACGCGACCTTCGGTGTCGATATCAGTTTATTGCATTTGTCAGTTCGTTAACGAAACAGCTGATTGCATTAGATACTCTATATTTTTTATATTACTAATAGATAAATATAATAATAATAATAAACTGCCTCGGTGGCGCAGCGGTAGTGAATGCGACTGCTGTGCTTGAGGTCTCGGGTTCGATTCCCGGTCGGACCAAATGTTTGTATGATCTGCAAATGTTTGATTTGAAATGTGGGTGTCTTCTATGTATAATATGTATGTATTTACAAAAAAAAAGTATATAAGTACTCTATCAGTCAGTCTAGTTATCATAGCACAAGCTCTGCTTAATTTGAAACTAGATGACGTTTTGTGTCAAATGTACGAAATATTTATTATTTATTATTATTATTTATAATAATAACTAACATTACATATTTCACTTACTCCTGTTATATCCCAAATTAGGCAAAGTCTTTTTTTTACGTGTGGAAACCCCCTCGGACCGTCATCCCATCGGGGTTTACGGCGGGGTGGTGTGTCGGAATCGGACCGACTAAAACCACACGGTGTGCCACTCTGCGCCTGACGTAGGAGGGATCCAGGAACAGCTGCTATTACGACATCCATAGATTGCTGATAAACATAGTTAAATATGTCTAAATACATACATACTATAGATAAATTTGCCATATGCGAATTGCCCAAGACCGGGAAGGTTGGCGCTCCTTTGGAGATCTTCGTTTAGCAGTGGACGGCTATAGGTTGATTTGATAGATAAACTACTTCCAGACACAACAAATAACCGTACTCATTACACAAATATTTGTCTACGGTGGGAATCGAACCCACCAGACCAATAGATCAAATGATCTAAGTACATCTTTATTAATAAAACCCATAATATTTCGTTTTATATTTTATAATTTATTTTATTGTTATATCAAAATGTGTCAAGCACCTTTCTCTATAGCACATGGCTTATATTTTTGGAATGTTGCCTTTTCTCTTCTTGGCTAACTATTCGTATCTGGACTATGATTAGTGCTTCGGCTACAGCTGAAGATGACGACCTGTATGAACGAGGAATATGCTGATTGTTCTCATTTGTTACGGATATTGCCAATGTGTAAGTGCACAAGTACTAGAATGAATTAATGTGGTAATCACGTAGATTTACACATTACAAACACGGTCGTCTTTCACGTATTAGAGGGCCTGGGGACATTAGGATAATGGGACCATCGTGACCATAACTTAGCACCATTTAGAATGGACAAAGAACGGGGACCCTGGGCACGTGCCCATTGTGCCCAATGGGAAAGATGGGTCTGATTAAAAAGTTAAGGTAAGCAAAGTCAGTCTATAGATGAGTGATTCTTAACATATTGAGACCCCTCCGTGGGTGAATATCAAGCCGTCGGTTCCGGTAGTGATACGAACTCTTTGGCGTTCGTTCCTGGAAGTTGCAGCCTCAAAATTGTCCGATAAAAGTATTTCTACAGAACTTCGCGTTCGCTTAGTTCTTGGGTTGTAAAGGTTCGATGACAGTCACTCCATGTAAAAATCGATGGTCAGTCTTATCGTAGTAGACCTACAGCCAACCCCAAATTAGTTCGGGATAAATTCGCAGAAAAAAGAAACTGACATGATCGCTGGAATCATATTTTTTCAGTATTAGCAAAAACCATTAACTGTATGCATGGCTACTTGTAGATTATAAAAAAAATAAGCAAAATCGACAAATAAAGTGTCTTGTGATATGACTCAATTACGCATGAAACAAAAGCTTTTTAGAACAAAAATTTTTTTAGGTAGTAGAGCCACGCTGATTTCAGCGCGAGCGGGCCGGCTCGACCGGGGCAGTACTACCCTCCCACAGAAGACCAACCTAAAGCGACAGCATCCGTGTTGTCGTGTTTCGTTGGTGAGTGTGAGACCGGAGGACCATTAATGCAAGGGTGACATTTATCGTGGTAACTGTGTAAGCCTTACACTGTCACGATGACTGTCATGCCTTTTACGTCCCCAAGCAAGGCCGCCATAGTGTGGGTCACCATACTGCATTGTCTGCATTAGCAATAAGTATAGTGACCACAACTCTTGGATTCTATTCATGCTTTCCATCAGGCAGAGTAGAGTCACTTTGGCAGGCTCTTAATATAGAAAAAAAAACGAAAAGTACTTAGTGATGCCGAATATTCGTAATTCGGCCACATCACTGTCCGTGACATATCTTATCAGCATCTATATGCTGTACAACAATAATTGTACAAATGTACTGATTTCAGTGTTAGAGCATTTGTACAATTATATACAAAACTAAGAATACCGCGAATTTGGAAAAGATCACTAAGTGCTGGTTTTCAACTTAAGCCTTAGACTCCCATGTACAAAAAAAAAAGAATCATTAACAAACAAATATAACTCTATTGATTTTGATTGGTATAATTATGCCGGCTATTTTATAAAATATTCCCTCCCATACTACTCGCTTACTACTCTAACTCCTGTAAAGGAGGATCGACAGTAATGACCCACCTATGTCTCGAACCGACTAATAACCGCACTTTGTCTCCGAAAACAGTAGTCAGGAAATCACTCTAGAAAGGAAATTTCTGGTAGCCCGACGGGTCCGGGGAATCTACGGTTTGTCGATAAACGCCTGTATGTTAAAACCAAAGAATATTTAGTCCCATACGTGGTCCTTACTAAAATCGTTGCACTTAATCAATCGGAGATTAATATTATAGATATTATGGGTAGGCTGACATAACGGCATCTGCTCAACCACAAACAACACCTAATGTAAACAATTAATCCTTCAAAAGTCACAGATAACATACTACTCTACAATTATTTATAGAAAGAGATAAAAAACGTACACGATGACAATACGTAACGTCGTGCCGTGGACTCTCACCCCACTGTTGGGAGTGGGCGTGGGGTGCCACCTGTGTACCGTTACAGGGTGTGGTTTGCCGTTCAATAACTTAATACTCTCGGGAGGCTTTCACGCTGAAATCTCGCTCGGCTATAACACGACCAACCGATCTTGGCACTTTGAATAACTTTACGCGGAGTTGGTTCAAATTTATGCCTATGTCTGTCTCATACAGTCGTGAGGTTTGATTTTTAAATTATAATTAGATGTTTTGAGTGAGTCGTGTAATAGTATTTATTATAATAATACAAAAACAAGTAGGTATATATTCATGTTTTTTGTATCGTTAACGTTTCAACATAATGATATTTCAATGAGTGACAGGTCTAACCCATATAATAGCTATTGTTGTATGAAATGCTCCGTCGTTACACACCGAGCTGTCCGTCCGGTGATTGATGCTGCGCTAAGTATGCAAATTACGAGCTAAATAATTATTTAGTCGATGAGGCGCGACACACGGGACAAACACTAACATGTAATCCACCCGGATTGTTGTATGGAGGCTA
Organism: Hypercompe scribonia; assembly: GCA_949316085.1. Classification (NCBI taxonomy): domain Eukaryota; kingdom Metazoa; phylum Arthropoda; class Insecta; order Lepidoptera; family Erebidae; genus Hypercompe; species Hypercompe scribonia. Next base: position 21,006,608 of record OX438980.1, on the reverse strand, counting down.
TTAATTGCAGGTTTGCAAGTAATCGATAGAGGAGGCGGCGGCGGGGCGAGCGGGCCGGCGGGGAGGGGCGCGGTGTGCGTGACGGATCATGGCGGCGCGGGGGGCCGCGTCCCGCCGCCCTCGTTAAACGCGCCCGCCGGATACGCGCCGAGCCGCGGTTGAAAGCTATCCGGCCCCCCGGGCGCGCCGCACGCGATTGGCCGCCGGGCTTCTCGCGCCGTAAGCGATAGCCAATCGGGTCCTCGGCGGCCCGCCCCCTGCGGCGGGTGCGGGCGCGAGTCGGGGCGCGCGCCGGAGCGCGCACACTCGCTCCGATGCGCGGCTCGTGGGACGAGGCCGCCACGGCGGCGCTGCACGCGCGCATCCTGGAGGCGCACCGCGGGCCCGCGCCCGACCGCGCCGCCGAGCCCGCCGCCTGCGCTGACCCGCCGCCCGCGCCGCCCGTCGAGCTGGCGGCGCCGACACCTCTGCTGCCGCTTCCTACCCTCAGCTTCAGCGCCGCTCAAGTCGCAACCGTCTGCGAAACTCTCGAAGAAAGCGGTGATGTAGAGCGCTTGGCGCGATTTCTTTGGTCTCTACCGGTGGCTCACCCCAACGTCGCCGAGCTGGAACGTTGCGAAGCCGTTCTCCGCGCTCGCGCCGTCGTCGCCTTCCACGCCGGGCGCCACCGCGAGCTCTACTCTATCCTAGAAAGACATCGCTTCCAGCGATCGAGCCACGCGAAACTTCAAGCCCTTTGGTTGGAAGCTCATTACCAGGAGGCGGAGAGGCTCCGCGGCAGGCCTCTAGGCCCAGTAGACAAGTACCGTGTGCGCAAGAAGTTCCCGTTGCCTCGCACCATCTGGGACGGCGAACAGAAGACTCACTGTTTCAAGGAACGCACGCGTTCGTTGCTTCGCGAGTGGTACCTTCAGGATCCCTACCCGAACCCTACTAAGAAGCGAGAATTGGCGGCCGCGACAGGGTTGACACCGACGCAAGTCGGCAACTGGTTCAAGAACCGACGACAGCGGGACCGCGCGGCCGCCGCCAAGAACCGCTCGGCGTTGCTAGGCCAAGGTTTCGCGTCGTCCTCCACGTACGACGAGGACTCGGTCGACTCGGAGATCAACGTGGATGAAGAATAGCAGCGTGCAGTGCGACAGGACGCTCAGTGACTGACTACAGACACAGTTATCTTATGTTAGTTAAAGCGCCGAGTCCGTGATGTAAGTGATGCGTTGTTTATTAGGGCGTTTAGTATCGTTGAAAGTGTCGAGTGCTCCGCGGCAGTGTGTCTCAGGTATGTACGGTGACTGTCACTCGCTCTGAAGGTACAACAGGGTTCATTTTGCGTATTATTTCGTGTTATACTCCTCTTAGATTATTTATTTGAACACTTCAAGCGTTCAATTCGTGAGAAGCATTTACTAAACTCATGCCTAGGTTCGGAATATCCAGGAATTTCTTTTTATGAGAATATAAGTAAAGTGATTTTTTCTAAATTTATCAAATAAATTGATGACATTCAAATTTCAATTTAACTATACAATTAAATGTGACACAATATTTTCAGATTTTAGATTGATTAGTGTAAATACAAACACATACTTACTTATACCCAATATATTTATAACTTCGAAAATTGGTGTAAATTGACATTTCTAAATTAATGTAACTTACGTCAAAAACTAAATTGAATAAAGTTCTAAATTTAAAAGAGACGTCACTAAAATTTAAAAATATTCTGGTCAACTTTTAGTTGGATATTCCGAAGCATGGCGTAATATTTATAAACGCTACTATTTTTTTTACCAATAAATATAAATTTTATTTATCATATCGATGGCTTTTAGTTGTAAATTGTAATTAAAAATGTAGATATTACATTCGTTTAGACGTAAAGTATTTAACGGTGTGTACCTGAGTACAATCACTGACACTCATAGTGATGTTAATTCATATTATATGTAATTAAAATATATATATCGTAAATTATTTATTAATATAAACGGAAAATATTTGTTTGTACATAGAAATGCTGTGAGAGAATTATTTTAGTTGGAAAATTTGATAAATCCTTCGCGAAATATAGGCCTAACGGATAAAATATTTGGCGTTCTTAGTTATTTGCTAAAACTGTTTTGTTTGCAATAAGGGTTATCATATACGTTCTTATGTTTAAAGCCAAGCCGTAAAAAGGTAAACATACAAAGTGAGGTTACAAATTTTTAACAGAATAATTTAAGTATTTGTAATTACGACAAGCGATAATGAGGCTAGATATTGCACGATATACCTATAATTGTGAATTATGACTTTTATGACTCGGTAAGTAAAGATTTGAAGAGCTAATTGAGACAAAATCTCTTTAGCTTTTTGATTAACATTTGAATGATACTTAATTATGTTCTTTTGCTATTGATTTTTAAGTTGATGTATTTTCTTTTAAATGCCTACTCCGTTCACTAAAATATTAATTTAGGTCTAAGAAGTAGGTACGAATTGAGGTCGGTATCTTGTCGTTTTGAATATCTAACGTTAATATGTTATATTTATCTCTTTATGTGATTTTTTTATGTATAGGGGCTCTTATTCTTTAAAGTAGTTACGTTAGGTTACCTGTAGTGTAATAATCATTCAAAAATGTCACTAATTTTTGCTATTTAATTCACATTATACTTTTCGTTATCTTTAAATAAATTGTGGCCTATGTAAGCATATAAAATTAAAACAAAGCTCTAGATCTGGGACTCTGTTTATTGAAATTTCACTAAAGGTAGGTAGGTGTTTTCCACACGATAAAAGTGATTAAAACCTCTTTAAAAAAGTATTTAGAATCAAAATGTAAAATATTATCGAAAGTTATTAAACTTACATTTCTACCGATATAATTAAATACAAAAAAAAATTACCTTAAAATGTAAACAAAAGCAAATGTACCTAATTCTTGTATAATAAAATAAAGTGCAATATTAAAGGGAAAATAAGAATTAAAAAGTCCTAAGGCATTTAGTAGGATTCTAGGGCTTTCTTTTCACTAAAGATTGTGTCGTCAACGGTTAAAATGTTTTCTGCTAGGTAGAAATTACCGCCCGTCTAACTGTCAATCATAGCTCCATAATATTTAGCGCCAAAATACATAAAGCTGTCAATGTCTAAATTTAAAAACTGATGACAGATATTAGTGTCTATTGTTAGTGATATTTAAAAAGAAATAAAAAGAAAATTATTTGCGTTACCATATGTACGTTGAAATACAATATAAGTTAGATTCTCCTTTTAAGTAAAAGATGCCTGTATTATGAAGGACCGCACTCACATATTATTACAATGGTGTAATTTACTTTTACAAATACGTTTATATGTAAAAAATATAAAAAAATGAAACTAACGAGGAAAACACAGAATTTACTTAGGTAATATTAGATAAATAGATTTAATATCCAAATAACAGATATAACAGTCATGTAAAAACAAAAACTTATGGACTATGCCTGAAAAAACTAATTCTATTTTTTTTTAAATATAGAGCTTTATGGTCATCCTTTAATTACTCATGCGATACGATATTAATAATGTTGTTATGCCCTTGAAACCTTCTTAAATAAATAAATAAATTAAACTTTTATTTGGAACTAAAAACAATACAAGAACTGAATCAAAGATAACACTGACAAAAACATGAAACTGTGGTACCAATGAAATGTACGAACACAAATCTGTAAACAATTTACTAATAAGGAATCATGATTGTAAAATGATTGTCATTTTTTTAATATTTAGACATGTTTAGGCCTGGTTTGAAAACTTTTTAATCTTAAGTTTTCTAGACCTATAAATGTAGGTATCGAATTTTAAATGCGCTTCGGTTAATATGCACTATACGGGTCAAATCGTATATTAAGCCGAATTGCCAAAGTATCAAAATGATTAGGATTACGTATATTTCGTAGTTATGCGTAGATGACGTGTATAGCTTAAAATATTTGTGACCAGATTTCTCAAAGATACGTCGTATCTTTCTACAAACTGATAATTTATGAAAGGGTTTTATCTTTAGACATACCAGTCCTAATGTGGTTAAGAATACCAAGCTGACTTTGTATTTTTTTGAGTAATATTCAATAATAATTTGTCACTGTGTCATCTATGGTATTATTATATTTCGTCTTTAGGTGTTAAAACTGAATTTGCAATGTTCCAAATAGGCAAATATGAATAATTGAATCATTTAATAGGATTTTCGCATAAGATGACATTTTCAATTTGAACAATCATTTAAAAACATAACTGTCATAGAACAGCATTTTAAATTTCGAATATGACTAAAACCTTGTGGGTTTAGATTATTGACATCAATATCCATAGATGCCTTCTAAACTTATGTTTTGATATTTTTTAAATTGATTACATCTAGATAGAAATTCGATTTTGAATAATTGGAAATATAAGGTACTCGTCTATCGAAGAGTAAATTAAAATTTACTGTAATTTGCATTACTCTTCGCGTCCGGTTGATTGTTTTTGTAATGAGTTTGCTCGGCAGATTTTTCGGTGAATTAGTTCTATGTTTTTTACCTATATTAGTAATTTAAAGAAATATATCCATTTAATAAAACTGGTTAATGTATATTGTTAAAATAGTGAATAGGTCAAACTCGGTCAGACTTTCAAATTTATTACAGCAGTTTTAAAAGTAACAATATTTAGATAAATATTGTTTTAAGGCAAAGTTTTGAGCTGGCAAATACTACTGCATACCAATTTTTTTATCCAATAACAGTATTCAGTTGTGTAAAAGATTTTTTAGTAATGTAAATATGTATACAAAAATTGAACATCATTATTTTATCTACTAAACTTTACTCTTTACTTAACTTACTATATTCCTGATTAACAGCAATCGAAACTTTCTCTAACGTTACTGAATTTTATAACATAACTCAAAAAAAAAAAAAGTCCATAATATTTCAATAATCCCAAATATAGTCACGTACAAATAGACAAAACGTCAAGCCAAATTAAAACAGCAACAAGTAGTACAATGTCGTTTAGATTAATCGCACTTTATTTATCTATGACCAGATGCGTCCGCCATTTTGTCACGTACCTATACCTATTGCAATTCATAATAGGGGCTTTATCCTCGAACCACAAGTATTGTCTGTCACTATTAATTAGTTTTTAGCTTCAGGAATACTTATCAGGTAAACAATGATTTATGTCCCATAAACTACCGTAAAAACAGTGTCCTACCATAGAAGTCCTATACTATAAAATAAAACGAAAATAGCACTGTTATTGCGTGTTTTATCATAGTATACATTAGCATACATTTCTTTGGAAATAGATAAAATTTAGTCGATTCTGTTAAATATCATTTAATACTGAGAGTCGTTTACGTCTCAAAAGTTTAGGCAAAGTTTTTGTGATTGATCTCCATTTTACATTAGCAATTCCTAGTAAATAAAAAGTGCAACGAATCTATCGTACCATCTGCCGCAATTATTACAGAACAAACCATTATTGTGCTGTCACGCGATAATAGCTGTGCTTGCTCATATGCCGACCGCAGACCTTAATATACCCACATAGTATACCTACGTTCTATTATCTATGAATGTTGCAGATAGATAATAAAAACTATATAGGCCGTAGGTGTGTAATCTTTGCCTATTAGTGCTGTTTTGTCTTGACACTGTCTATTTGACAGTAGGGTATGTTTATGACAAAGGACTTATAACAAAAATAGTATTGTTTTTAAATTGAATATCAAAATCCAGTTGCAGTCCAGTAGTTCCACTAATTCTTTTAAAAATATGTCTTAATTGGGTGTTACTGGTGTATATAAATTAAAAGTTTTATAAATCATTCATGTATTAAGGTTTAGAAATCATAGCTACAAACTTATTGGTCAATAGGAAATTGAAAAAATAATCTGACTTCATCAGACATTAAAACTTTTGAATAAGTGTTCTTGGATATCTTTTAAAGGACGCAACGAAACTTCCAAGAAATTATTGACTTCATATAAAACACTCGTTTTTCTTTCTTTAGTGGGGCCTAACCACTAACATTTGTGTTGTGATTTCACCTAAATTCAGAATAAAAGCCATGAGTCAATAAAAAAAATAGAGCTATAAGCTAATGCTAAGCACCAGTAACTCGACTTTTATTTGAAGTAGAAATTTGTCTTATTGACGTATTATCGCATTATCTCTAAAAATACACTGAATAAGTGATGGCTAGGTAGGTAAACCTAGATTCACTAGGCCGCTATACAGAATTATCTGCTTTCGCAATGAGTATGGCGACCACTACTCTTGGATTCTCTTCATGCTTTCCATCAGGCAGAGTAGAGTCACTTTGGCGGGCCAAGAATCAAAAAAAAAATCAGAAAGACATTGTTAACGAATACTTCATGTAATGATCCCATATAAACGTCAATTTCATTACACTAGACGTATTTACTATTGACGTGCTAAGCAATAGCACGTTAACTGCTACATTTAATGTGATTTGTTTAGTCCAATTCAATACATTTATTTACACTGTACGTATTTGAATAATGTACAATCTGCTAAATAAGTGTAGATGATATGTCAAGTGATAGACGATGCGGGCCTTTTTTCCGTTAGTGTTGCATTCAAATGTATGTAAAACCTTGACACCTGAGACCTTGGTTTGTACTTTTACTTGTTTATGCTCAGAAAAATAATAGAAAAACAGTTATCTTGGATATTTTGGAATAAACTCGTAGTGAGTCCATGGGCCAGTAACTTCTAATTTTTCTTAGTAGAGTTTTGCTTAGTATTCACATGAGTCATTGATAATCTTGACAAAAAAAGTTACGGTAAAAAAAAGGGTTTGCGTGAGATTAGGCCGAAAAAAGTTCCATAAAAAATATTGTAATAGAATGTTATTCATCTATGGTGAACCATAACGACCTATGAACACAAATTATTGATACTTTAATTTTACATTTTGATAGAATAATAGTATCATTATTTATATGAACACATCGATCGAAAATTATTTATTAAAAAAAAAGAAATATGGTGATGTTAAATCAGAGATAGCTACCTATCTTACCTCGTTTCAATGCGTAATTGGTGTAAAGAAAAGAAATGTCACATACGCTATTGTAAAACGCAGATAAAATAACAACTATTGTTAATCCTTTAATAATGTAATTTATATTTAGGTATTCAAAAATAGCTTACTTTAAACTCGAAACTCTGAAATATAAAATATCCGGCGGGAATATTGACGTGTTGACTGACATTAAGAGATGCCATTTTCGCGCCTTTTTATGTCGATACTTATTTGATGATAGCGTTATATCTTTAAAATGCATGAGAATCTTTATTGTCAATGTCACAATAATAACAAATAAGTGGAAAAAGATTCATAGTGTTTAATAGGCCTTGTTTATTTTTATAACAAAACAAGTAGCCATTTTTACCTACCTTGCGTGGCCATTTTTTTAACATTGTTATGAAACATATTGATGACATATAAAAGTGCTTAGATGTGCTTTTATAACCAAGAAACTTCTATTTGTAATTCGTTTTGATTTTATTTTATTTTAGTAGTGGTGTCATTAGCTCAAAATACGTTTAAGATTTCGATAATCCTTAGAAGGGTCAGCCATCATCTCTCAAACTATTAGCTATTCTTAGAAATTTTGTATCGATTCTATCTGTCTGGTCCATAGGCCAGTGTATTGTAAAGTACCTGTGTATTATTTGGATGTTGTATTGATTCAAAAATGGACTTAACATGTTTAATCGCAATAAAAAAATTAGTAAATATAAGTGAATATCTATAAAGTGTTTGTAAATATCTTTGCCTTCAAAAACAACTAAATGAAGACTTTAAATAAACTTGTTTATAATATAACACTTTCTCGTAAGCAGCAGTAAATACGAATAATATTTCAACATTTTTATTTTGGTTAATTTTAATGTTATCTATGGACTTTATGGCACGACGTTACGTGACGTTATACGCACAGAGTTTCTTCTACAAATTTATGGTGTAGAAGTGTAAAGTTAGGTTGTAGTGGACTATGTTACTCTGCAGAGTAAGCAGAAATAAACTTACAAGGTTTATATACCGTTTACTGTATACCGTTTACCGGTTTGTATACCGACCTATCGTACCTTTTCATATACAACTATACTAAAATATAAGTGACGACAAAATACCGACTCTTTCTCTTATAATGCATAGATCTGTCTCTTGCATTCCTTGTGACTGCCATTCATTTAGTCTGCATATTACTTAATGTCAATTTAGTAATATTCAATAGGCCTAAAACAAATTATTTATTTTGGTAAAAATGGAAACAATCGCTTGCAAAACCACTTTACATTTTGACTCGCAAATGTATTTTTAATGACAAATAAACCTCTTACAGCATTTCTACAGCCGTAAACGTCTAAAACAAAAGAATAAACAGTTTTATACCTTTTTTAACTGGCAACATTTACAATTGTACTTTTTTTTGTAAATTACCCGCTCCTGCGTCCTGCAGGTTAGGTTTAGTTAGAAGTAGGTGAGAATTTTGTAAAAATGTATCATATAAACTAAATAAACAAATGCAAATTGTAAATACGATATCGACTTACATTACAGTCATTAAATTAAAGTTGTTAATAAAATTATATTCGTAAACTATTTATCTTTGTATTATTTTTAATCTGTTAACTTAACACTGACGTTTCTACCATTAGATACTATGACATTTGTAACATATGTCGCATGAAAAAAAATTCCCACCACATTTCAATGTGTTACAATTTTATTTAGAGCTGCTTAATTTAAAGGTCAAGTAGAACTTAAAATACTTCTCCTTATCTACTTATAATAAATGATTATGAAATAAAAAGTGACTCCCTGCAATGTCTTTATGACAGATGACAGACTTGAAAGGAGAACCTTTCAATTCTGAATTGAGAAATTATCCTCTGAAATTATTACTAATAACACGCAGTGTTCTCACCTCTATTTATAAAGACTGTAAAGAGAAAAAAAAACTTTACATAAACCATCTGGCCAGCGTAGTAGAATTAGTAAGCCGTACCTCCTTTTTAAGGAGAGGTCTAAAGGCTGTTGATGATGATAATAACAAATGCATATGAATATACGTTTTGTACTATAGGGTGAATCAAGAATTCGTTAACATTTGAATCTAACGTCCCGTGTCAACATGTTACGGGAGTTCTTGGGACTGATTCAACAGAAATTTGCTGGCTACAATCATGCTTTCAACAAGATGAAGCCACTTGACACTCATCCAATGAGTCGCTGCCGGTGGACAAAGATGTGTTTCCGAAAAAGCTGATTTCCAGACGAGGCAACATTTCGTGGCCATCCAAAAGTCCAGATCTATCACCAGCGAATTCTTTTTATGGGGTTATTTGTAAAGTCGTATCTATATTAATAAACCAAACATACTACGTCAACTTAAAAGAAAATCAGCGAAGATATGTCAGCGATCTCGCGTTCTCTTTACCGACGAGTATTCGAAAATTTCGGTGCTCGTTTAGAAGGGTGCAAACGTCGAAACGGTGGTCATTTAGACGATATAATTTTAAAAAATAAATTCCAACTAATCAACTTTCTTGTAAATAAACAATTTTTATAATATATCACATGGTTTTTTTATACGGTTTTCTCAAATGTCAACTTTATCGTGGCCCACAATACGATATGTATAAGGTGATAGGTAAAGTAAAAGCGATGTTACACAGATAACGGAGAGTTACTGTAAAACTGGTTTACAAATCCTAGGAAGTTTATCCTTAGGCGTTTAAAGCCGTAGTATTTTAAGAATAACATATTTCAGTAATAAATAATCTTCAGCTGACAACTTACTTCAACCGAATGACTCCCAAGCTGTACACTGTATATTAATCAAAAATGGAACCTTACAGCTGAATGAATGATAAATATTTAGCTTTTAGTATAGGTACAATACTCTTTTTACTAAATCAGTTAACAAAAAGAGCGTTTAAAGTACACATTTTTTTATACTTAGTATTTTCTGAGATTTGGCGCCATTCCATAATCCATATGACAGATAATAGACCTTAGTATAGTTTCAGAGTTAACAGTTATAAAATTGATTCTCGTTTTATTTAAATAAGACAAAATAAAAAATGGAATTATAATAATTCAATTTATAAATAGAGCTAAATACAATATGTGTTTTAGAACGATATCAAAAAGCAGCCAGCAATAAAAGGAAAATCAACATTCTCTCCAACTCACAGATAAATAATGTATTATTGGAAGTAATTCGTTAGGAGCCACTCAATTTATATACTATCTTATTAACTTTATGCGAAAATATCGCGTACCTCACTATAATTGAATGTTTCTTTGCGGCAACGCAGGTGTACAGCAAATGATCATGCGAGCTTTAAACATGAAGCTATTTCTAGTTTTTTTTCATATACGCGACATAGACTTATAGAATACTTGTCAAGAGACAATTTTAGTAGTGTCATCAACAGCCTTTATTATAGTCTATTGCTGAACTGTGTCTTCTGAGAAAGGAGGTTTCAGTTTACTGCCGATATCACGCTGGCCAGACCGATTGGTATAGGATTTGTGTCAAGTTTTCCCTCTCTTTGAGGTGCTGTTGCTCTGCGTAGTTTGGTTCCTGAGTCGATTCTTAAGATACTCACGGGATGAATAGAGGTATTGACACTCCGTATCCTTAATCCTTCATAACACTGCTCTTCTGATTATTGCTAAGCATCGATTCTACGTGACATTACTGGATATATTCACCCTTGCAATTCAATCAGAATTTTATGCAATGGCCGCAACTCACAATTAAGTGTACGTTTAATGCCTATTATAAACTAGTGTTGGAATGCATATTATAAACTAGGAATGTCGCCTCATTTCAACTATTACTGCGTACTGGTTTATTTATTATCTAAAACTTGAATGTATTTTGTTTTGATATGATGAAATAGTATGTCCGTGAAGCAACGCGACGGCTTAAGGAATTTAAGTAAAGTACAGAATAAACAAATTGCCTAAGGTATCGATTTATACTAATATTAATTTTTTTTTCGTTGTTGTCTAAAAGAGTCATTATTTCTGTCTATGGTTAGTTATAGGCCGACTAGACTGTTACTTGTGTTAAGCCGAATGAGGTACCATAGCCGTGTAAGTTAATTTTAAAGAGGTTTAATTGTAAACAGGTCAATATTATCTGGTTTAAAATTAACCACAAGTTTAAAAATGGCGGCAATAATATGCACCTAACCTTTAAACGTATGCTGTGAATAATTTATTAATTCTTAATGGAAATTTTAGTTTATAGAGTAAATTTTATTTAACTTATGTCTCTTTGTAGTATAAATTCGCAGCTACCGTAAGTTTATGTGGATATTGTAATTACATTGCAATTAAAGAAAAATATCTTTATCTAACCAGGGACTGTTTAGAGGGGTTGTGCAATAACAATAAATAAAGGGCAATTGATATAATTACGTAAGTATTTAAACTCGAATACATCTATATTTCACGTGTAATCTAAAGTAGGGAATAGTACTCCAAAGTAACCAAATGTTATCCATAAACTAAACACTTATTTAAAGTAATTTTTTTTTGATTTACTATTGGAAAACGTAAGATAAAAACCCAAAAGGTTTTATAGGTAATATTGAAGAAAATTCAAAAAGGTATGACTGGTACCGGCAGTGAGAGCTTGTTTGTGCCCTGGCGTAGAACTCTTAGTCACCGAGTGAATTTTTGAATATTGATTAGAAATACATTTAAAACAATTGTTATTAATTTTAAATTGTTTAAAAAACGGTAATTTACCTATGATTATCATGACTTTTTTTAAATCTCTCATTGACAACTAGAAGGTAAATACAGTACTACCAAACTACCAAAATATTTTTTTTAATCTACAAAAATTATTTTATGGACGAAGGAAACGTAAGCATTTCCAATCACAACCAGTGACCCAGTCCCTTAGTCATACAACCTATAGCCCCCGGCAGCCCTTATTAGATTGCGCCCCTGCTGCTACAAATACCTATAGCAACTTGCTGCCTAATGATATTTTTGTTTACAAGTGACTTCGACTTTAATTAGTTTAGTTATTAATAGAACTTCTTTAATTGATTACACAATAAACTAAAGTGCATTAATATCTACTAAAGAAATAAAAATAAGTGAACTTTTTACTGAAATAATTTTGTTTGTTTTCTTTTTCTAATTTAATTTATAAACACATGTAAACCACATCAGGCTGGAGATCAGCAAAAGTTTAAGATGCGTCGCTTTAAAGTAGGTATGTTATCTGATTATTTGAGTATGGTAAGAAACAACGATATGCCACAGGTAAGTAATAACGACACAGATATCGAAAAATCCTGTCAGTGTAATTTATATATAGAAAATTTATAAGTATTTAGAAATATATATGTATGTACTCGTATATCAGTGGACTGGCTACCGTAATACAGGTCCTATCTAGTTTAGAGTCAGACGACCGTGTGTGAGATGTGTGAGGATATATATTGTTATTATTATTATTGTCATTAGAAATGAAGTCAAACGTAGCTTTTGAAAACAAAGAAATAGCCGCCATTTTTATACTTCTATAATCTATGGTACAATTCTATAGACAATAGAAAAAAAATTGTCATTCTTTTCTTCGAGGTTGCTGTCAATGCTGTTTTTACTATATCTATCTACACTTCCACCTATATAGTCGTAAGTCGTTAATAATTGTGTGCACGTGTTATTTTATGATATAGGTCCTTCCTATGAGAAGTATATACAACCTCTTTTTTAGACTTCCCGATCGAGCTGTGGTATGTAGGTATGGCACCCTTTATACAGACCGGCATTAATTATACTTAAATTCTTTACAGTTCGATAAATGGATACAGAAATAAATTATTTCAGAATGTTTTAATTACTTAATAAACTTCATTTAAGGGCAAATGTAATTACCTACGTTTCAACGGTTAAGGATAAAAATGTTTATTAGTGATTTAAATAATCATATGTTTCCTTTGATATTTATGCCCTTGTGGATTTGTTTCCTATTTTTATCTGTCAGATCATTTTTTCATCTGTATTTTCTTTTTTAATTAGTCTACAAATGTTGACATCTATTGTGACTGAAATGGTTGTAGAATTATTTATTATGGTATTCATTATTTATTGATCTCGATTTGGTTATGATTTGCAATTAATTGTTAGTTGAACTGATAATTAAATTGCAGTCACCATTTTGTTACTGTTTTGATAAAAAAGGTTTAGTTTAGCTTCTTTTATGGCCAGCTCCATACCTTATGCAAACCACTAACGGAATGTGAAAGTAAATTGATGTGAGGAATACTATAAGGTCCCAGATGAACGACTGTTTCACTACTGCTGTAGCTCGGAAAAGCAGAGGTCACGGAAGTCAAAGAGGTAGGTATAAACCTACAGTCCTTAAAAAACAACTTAATCTTAGTGACAGCTGTCATTACTGTCAGTTTAGAACTTACGAGGTACATTTTAGGTGTGATTTTTTTTATTTTTAACGGATTGCTCTTCATTTGTGATAAAATTAGTACGTTATGAATGAAAATATAAGTGAAGTGAAAAATAAAATTGCTTGTTTAAAATTAATTTGTTGTTGGTAAGCATCTTTCACAGAGGTCAAGTTTTTTTTTTATATTAATAGCCTGCCAAAGTGACTCTACTCTGCCTGATGGAAAGCATGAATAGAATCCAAGAGTTGTGCTCACCATACTCATTGCAAATAGAGACAATGTAGTATGGTGACCCACACTATGGCGGCCTAGTGAGATGCTTTGTCACACCCCGCCAGGGAACGTAAAAGGCATGACAGTCATCGTGACAGTGTAAGGCTTACACCGTTACCACGATAACTGTCATCCCTGCATCAATGGGCCTCCGGTCTCACACTCACCAACGAAATACGACAGCACGGATGCTGGCGCTTCAGGTTGGTCTTCTGTGGAAGGGTAGTACTGCCCCGGTCGAGCCGGTCCACTTGTGCTGAAAACAGCGTGGCTCTACTACCTATAAGTTATATTTTAAGGACTGTAGTGAGGTTACTGAAGAATACATCTCCTGAATTGGAGGAGGGGACACTTCCACTCATGTGGCTAGTGAGTTGCAAGTGTCTATGGATAGTCACGTACCGCTGTTAAAATAGGTGATGTACCAGCTTGTTTTATGACTGTACCTTTATACTGACTGACTTAGTCGTGGTAGCGTATGCAACTGCTTTGCGTCGTTTCAAGTTCGATTCTCGGATCGGATCAAATGTTTGTTTCGGAGTTTGAGCGCTTTCTATTATAATATGTATGTATTTATAAAAGAAAGTATGTAAGTATTCTATCGGTCAATCTAGCTTTCAAAATACAAGCTCTGCTTATTTTGAGGCTAGATGGCGTTGTGTATCAGATGTCTGAAATATTTATTTATTTGTTTTATTTATACCATAAAAGGGTCGGTATAAAAATGTTATCCCGATAATTTGCTCAAAGTGACAACGCAACGGCGATTCGACTTCAGTATTGCCAATATCATTATTTTTCATTTGTTGTCCTGAGTGAACCGTTTTTATTATCGGGCAATGAAACGGCATCCTAATTGGCAATTATATAAAATAACACATGAAGATAGATAGCCATTTTAAGTCAATAATGAAACACAGTTAAAGCGTGAAAATGTTTATTAAATAATTAATAATTAATGAAGTAGAAGTCATTTTAATTATTATTAAGTAATTATATTTAGGGTCATCGCTTAGGGAATTATTATTACCAACTTATTAGTAAGGTATGAAGGTAATAATGGCTAGGTATAGGTAGGTAATATAAAATCAAGTGTGATTATTCGTTTAATTAATATTTAAAAGGTGGGCTAATCCTAATCACTAGAAATATCACGAATAGTGATTTGGCCGAAAACTAATGTTTAGCGACACTCTTGGCCGAAGTGCCGAACATTCAGCGACATTTTCGTAGATGGTAGATTTAAACCTGGGTCAGAAAGGTGTGATGACGACGCGCCGTGGACGTTTTTTTCTAAGATTTATTTGTCATTTCCAGTAGTAGTGTATCGTGAACGACAAATTTTCAAAGCGGGTGTGTGAGGAAAATAACAATTGCTTGAATCGTCATAATGATTGATGAAATACTTTCTTTCTTTCCACGAGTCTTTATCCCAAGCTTGGTTCAAGTCAGTGGTTGGAGTGACCTTATCAGAGTTTCTACTAAGCGAAATCGCAGTTCTACGGTAAGACTACTGTTGGAGTTTTTTAGTGCACCGAATACGCGTACCGGTTGTCAAAGTATTGTCATAGCAACCGGAACCAATGGCTTAATGTAGAGAAATCTCAATATGTTAAGAATGGTCACCTATCCATAGACAGATCAGGCTGGGGTTGCTCAACTTTGAAATGTGTTATCCTTCATAGTTAGGTAACACTGAATCATGAGTCCTACTACTTTTATATTATATATAAAGATTTTACATGTTTGTTACCAAACTCCTCCGAAATGACACGACCATTTTTTCTGAATTTTTTATGTATATTTGGTGCGTCTGAGAATAGATCATATACCCTTGATGATAAGGTTGGCCGTCTACAGAATTTTAATTGTTAGGTGCCATTGTTATTTTTTAATTTTTGTATGATTTGGCATCAAAAATATGTAAAACCCTAAATACGAATTAATAGATTTACCTTTCCAAGCCTATCCAAATTGGTCACCAAAATATTCACTAGAATTAATTTATATGGCAAAACAACGTTTGCCGGGTCAGCAAGTACGTATATTTTTTTAATTCTTCCTAAGTAACATTGTACATTTTTTTCTTTTGATGTTCTGTTGTTGAATAGTGTATTCGCTATTTGGCCGAATATTGCGAACTACTCAACCGAATATCGAATTGTGAAAAACATGGCCGAATAACCGAATACCAAATAGTTGCCGAATAGTTATGGTATCTCTAGCAATTTTACTGACTTCATAAAAAACTTGTTATATGCTGATTTTAAATGTTTTTCGTTGTTAGATGGACTGGGTTTTTCTTCTGTAACCTTTGCAATTCTTTTTATCATACTGGTAGGCATAAACAGTAAAGTGTATCCAATTATCCCTACTAGTTCGATTATTAGCGATATTTGTGGTAGATGGTTCCATACGTTCCTACCGGTAGCAATAATTAGAAAAAAGTTCCCATTTTAATAGGGATATGGAATAGGCGAGTGATTTTTTTTGTGTGATGTAGAGGGCAAACGAGTATGCGATTCACAGGATGGTAAGTGACGACCTTCGCCCACGGACACCGGGTTGTCACCGTCACCTATCAACAGTCAGGTTGCCATAGCAACACGCTCTGTTGGCCATAACAACACCTCTGACATACAAAAATCATTTTTGATAGAAAAACTTGTAGAACACATCCAGTTTGTCGAAGTATTAATATTGAATAAAATATCCAAGATATCATGTTTAAGAACACATAAACTAACACGTATTTACTTCACAACCGATTAATTGTAACATTATGGTAACAATGGATTAAGCCGTCTGTATTGACGGGCACAAGCGATTAATACACACGTACAAACTTAAATGAATAAACGATTTTAAATACAAAGACTAAAATACAACCTTATTAACAACACTCTAGAGCAAAAAGGTTTAACAATGTTTATTTATGGTTGGGTTTTAGAACGAATCGGTAAGCGGCTAAGCTGTCAAATTTGAAAGCAGTCGTTACTTTTTGTTTTTTTTTTTTAATAAGGCAACAAAAAGTGGAATCGGACGTCGACCTAACAGGTTAATTACAACTCAAACAAATTAACGGTTATATCAATGGCTAATGAAGTTGATGTGTAATTTAGATTTTGATAATTATGGACATCAACTGGGGATAAATACGCCATACACGTCAGTAATAGAAATAATTAACTTATACTTTAACTGTTATTACTGAAGTCAATGCAGTCGTATTGAAGTTAGGCATCATGATGAATTGCTACAAACCATCAAAAGTTACCAAATGAAGACAAATTATAAATATACTTTATATGCGCGAGGTTAATTTACTTTCTTTTTATTTAAATTCACAACATAAATAAGAACATCACCATCAATCTTTAATAGTCCACTGCTGGACTTAGAAAGAAGGATATCACGCTGGTCAGACGTGAGGGTATAAGGTTCGTGTCAAGTTTTCCGTCTCATGTTTACGATTATGCTAATTCACAGCATGAACCTGAAAATGAATGAATAACAACCAGCTGTGAACATCAACAGTGCAAAACCGAGTTTTTGGGGCAGTAGTATGCTGTTATTGAAGGGTTGAAAATCATCAGTCCAGAAATAACAAAGGTTCTGTAACAATTTCTGTTTTTCCGAGACTGGAATTATTGGAAAAGTGTCGAGTAGTTGAGTGTCAATTATTCAACTGATATGGATGAAAGTTTTACCACATTGAAGCAGATCTCAATAATTTCTTTCCTTTCTTAAGAGTAAAAACATACAAATTTCACACGTAGATTTTCTTAACGAAGGTTTAATCAGAGCATGAGTAATTATTTATGGTCTGATTAAACTTTCGACTCATCAATGTCAGAAACATCTAATTTGTCTTACAAATCGTTAGAAGCCATTCATTTTTCACCAATCAATTACTATTAAAAAGACATTTAGGTTATAAACAAAACAAAATGGAGTTAAATTGATTTATTCACGTATAAGTTCGGCCTATGGTTGACGTCTCATATCGGATTCCCGCCCGGCGCCGCCAGTGTCAAAATGACAGCTCAACTTTTTTTCCCAACTAACGTTAGACACATCTCTATTCAGACAAGTTTTATTTTTATTTGGTGACATAACATTTTAGAGATTTGTATATGTTGATTTGGGATTTATTTTGTTTGTTAAGTTGTGCTTTGAGGTTCTACTTAATAACGGGCTGTAAATGTGATTTAAGTTATGTGTTAGTATAATTTAGCTTTATAATTTTGCTTAATGGTCATGTTATCTAAAGTGCGTTTGTAAAAGTATAATTATGAATGTATGTTAATAAGTAGAACCTTTAAGAGGCATTTTTTAAACAGAAAACGCTGTGAAGAAAGTTTCATGGTAGCGTGATCGTACGACAAGCACTTGTATGTCTAACTCAATGGTGTAGGCTAGTGACTTTAGCTACTTACACAAGCAGAGGTACTGGTGATAGGAAAAAGTGACAAAAGAAATCAGATCCTAAAAGTTTACTTCGTCTGTGGTTTTTAAAACTCAAAGTTTTTAAATAAAAATGGATAACTACTGCTTTCGTTAACTGACAATATTTGGAAGATAACCATCAAATCATAAAACATATTCATCTTTAATGGTAAGGTAAGCATATAACCGCATTGTTGAATAATTTAACAGCTATTGACGGAAAATAGAAGCCTTGGAACTGCCCACCTCTCATTTCTTTCCCTTCCTATATTTTTATCTTTTAATTACAATAAAATATAATAAACAAAAAATAGCGTATATCATAAAAAGAAAATTAAAAAGTTGTCTGTGATCGTGTTTCAATGTGTACGAAACGAGTGTCGGGGGTGTGTTCGTAATTAATTTGTAGTTTTGTGCGTTCGCTTGTCACGCGAATTCGTACCAAACGACGTGCCGTGCCGAGCTTCGCGATCACAATGAATGGGAAAGTTACGTGCGTAATATTGTTTCTGGTTAGGGGAATTACTCTATAGTATGCTGTCATAAATTATTGGATTTGAAATGATGGAGATGTGTAAGAACAATATAATATTGTTAATTTGACACTGTTGACGCACGGCCAACTGATCCTAAACTAGGTAGAGCCGTACTATGGTAACTAGAGCGCTGATAAACATACTTATATATTTCTGAATATCTACATATTATAGATACATTACAGCCAGTCACAGAACGAATGATCGTAGTTATCACACATATTATCTATAGATATACCTACTTTTGAAGTAAAAACTTCTATAGATAGGCGCGTTGAACACTTTGGGTGAACAAAAATCATGAAACTCATGTCATCGTCACCTAACGATTTCCATGAGCTATATAAGTACTTATATTGAACAAAGCACCCTAAACATGGCGTTCTCTGTATGGAAGCTTGACCGAGACGCATGTGCCTGCGGGACAATGTATGCAATGTGGGACGTTATGATCTCGGAGGGAAAGATTTGTAGCGGGCGATGTACCAAATTGACTCTACTCAGCCCGATGGAAAGCATGAGTAGAATCTAAGTGTGGTGGTTACCATTCTCACTGCAAATGTAGACCGATGCAACGTAGCATGGTGATCCACACTATGGTGGCCCAGTGAAATACTTTTCACGCCACACATAATGGACCCAGAATCATAGAGGGAGCGAGACACGTGCGCTGGTAGGGAGTTCCAGTTATTGACTGATTTACACCGGAAGGAAGAGTTCGAGAGTGTATGTCTACCATTCTAAAATGGCGACTCTAAATCAGAAGGTAGGTTATGTTTTTCAGTTAATGTATGGTACAAAAACGAGACCAGGGGGTAGGTAATATGACGTGACTTGACATCAAAACATATTATCCAAACTTGTTAAAATTTCTAAAGAGATAAACACAAAACACAGATTAACCCGTCATATATCATGTCTATACCATACATATTGCCTAAATACATTTAAAATTACAAATACATACTAACACATATAGGCACTGCCAACAATTATAGTTGATTCTACCAGGTTTTTGACCAAATACTGCTACAATCTTAAGTTATATTCAGAAGAGAAAGAATTAACTTACAATTCTTGTACCTCGAGTGTACACAACTCAATTTAGTGTTGAACAACACTAAAACAAATAAGCGAACAAAGTTGTTTATGGGTTTTAGTGCAAATGATCTTGTTCAATAATAACATGTCTGTAATAAATTCGCCTACACATCTAAAGGGGTTACCAGATTCAAAATTTTTTTACCCGTTTCTGGTAATTTAGTTTAAATTGATGTCAATATTTTTGAAAAGATTTTTATGTTTAAAGTATTATTTACCCTGTAATTTGGAGTTTTAACTTTTCCTTCAAATTAAAATGCAGGTAACATTGATGAGATCTAATGCAATTATATATTGAACATTGAAATCGATTTCCAAGTGCCGCTGATTTCGTATAACATGCACATAAACTTACTTTTATTAACCAACGACAAAAAGTAGATTTATTAAATCTTCAGTTATAGTGTTTACATATTTGTTATCTGTTAACTTCGCGATTAACGAGTTCACATCGAAAATATTTTACTTATATCAAAAAATATGAACTGCCCGTTTGATTATTTTGAAGAATAAATTATATTAGTCCAGAATGAAGCAAATTAAGAAAATTAAGCTGGCCAAAGGGGTTGGTATCGAGTGAAAAGGGGGCTGTACGGGATCCTTTCCTTTCGAATGACCCAGGTCCTTTCCGGACACGGTTGTTTCGCGAAGTATCTGCACTTAGTTGCTAGGAGGAATGAAGTCCCACCTGTCATCACGACGACTGCAGAGAGGACTCGACTCAGCACACGCTGCAGTTTGTTCCACCTTGGCGGCGCAGAATGGGGACCTTCACTACAATTATTGGAGGATACGACGTCCACGCGTGCCGTACGTCGCTTAAATGGAGATGATTTTTACGAGATTTACCCGTAGATGATGCCCGCGCCAGCGTTCAGGCGCTAGGAGGGGTCTGGATGTCGTAATAACAGTTGTACCCGAATGCCTCCTATCTAAGGCGCAGAGTGGCACACCGTGTGGCTTTAGTCTTCGGCGGTCCGATTACGACACACCACCACCACAAACTACGGTGGAATAACGGCCACAAACAGTTTCACAACCTAAAATAAAAAGCGTTTATTTCAACTTTTCCTTCTTCTTGCGGTAATGTTGTCCTGCGTATTTTGCTCCCTTAGTCGCTCTTATGATACCCATGGGATGGACAGGGGTGGTAACACTCTGTATTCTTAATCAGTTACCACAAGGAGAGCATTAAAAACAATTATGATTTTTGCTATATGTTTATTGATTTGCTACCGACTTGTCAACGTGTTTCTTAGTTTTTTAAACTGTATTAATATTATTATTTGAAGCAAATTATTACAACATTCATTTTTTATCTTCTATGAAGCTTGTATTTTTAATTTTTCACATGTTAACCCTCTATGAGTATAACAAAACACCGTGTTTATATGCTACAAGGCAGTATCTCACGTGTTTATGCTCGGGTAAGTTCTCTATAATTAGTTTCATTTGTATTCCTTCAAATAAACTATTTTAAAGATGTATAAGTCAGAGCAGCTTCGAAAGAAAATTACAACGTATTTGTTTAACGAGTATTTCAAATTGAATGAGTTTACTTTTCTTGTAAATTTTAAAAACACTAGAGCTGATAGTAACACTGATGAATAAGTCATTTATTGTAGTTTCAGTTTTCCTCCAGGATAGTTAATTGTATGATGAGAACGATAATTTGTGATACGTGTTTAGAAATGTATAGATATGTTTATTAGCAGCAGCCTGGGTAAGACTGCCCGGATGACGCAGTGGTTTAAGCTGTCGTCACGTCGCTTTCTGTTGCGCTGAGGTTCGTGGGTTCAAACCGGACTACAATTTGTGAGAACCACAAATTGTCGTTCTGAGTCTGGGTGTTCTTTGTGTCCGCGACACTGGATATGTTAGTAAGGCGTTGCTTTTTAGTAAAAAACAAAAATCACAAGCTCTGTCTAATTTGGAATCGGAAGGCAGAGTGATAAGTGTCGAGTCCTACTTCGGAATCGTTTTTCCAAATTTAATTGAGGCCGCTGAAGGGAATCAAAATCACTGAAATCAATCTTTTTTTTTGGAACAGCGACGACGGGTCCGTTAATGGTAAGTAACTATCGCCACCAATCACACATCATTATCAATAGTTTTATACAGTCCACTGCTGCACATAGACCTCTAGCTAGCAAGGAGGTTTTGGCCTACTACACCACGCTGGCCAGACGGGTTGGAATAGGGTTTGTTTCAAGTTCGGCGGCTCTGACCGCCCAGAATAGGGCTCGCCTCTGGCGCCCTCAGAGGATATTAGCGGTTAGAGCTATACGCGGTTACCGCACCATATCGACGGAGGCGGCGTGCGCCTTGGCCGGAACTCCCCCGTGGGATTTGGAGGCGGAAGTGCTCGCCGAAGTTTATCGGCGGACGGTTAACTTCCGGGCGGGTAGCGGCATACGGCCCCCGCCCGAAGAGATACGCGAGTGGCGAGAGGCCGCTCGTCGAGCCACGATGGCTCGTTGGTCGTCCCGGCTGGAGGCTCCACGTGCTGGCTTTGCCGCCGTGGAGGCTCTCCAGCCGGTCATCGCCGAGTGGGCAGGGCGGCAGCACGGGACCCTTTCCTTCCGACTGACGCAGGTCCTTTCCGGGCACGGTTGCTTCGGGAAGTATTTGCACTCGGTCGCCAGGAGGGAATTGAGTCCCGCCTGTCACCACTGCGACTGCAGTGAGGACTCGGCTCAGCACACGCTAGCGGTTTGTTCCGCCTGGGCAGCGCAGCGTGGGGTCCTCACTGCAGTTATTGGAGGAGATCTCTCGCTACCGGCCGTAATACGCTCCATGGTCGGTAGCGACAGTTGTTTTACCGCGGTCGCAACCTTCTGCGAAGACGTAATTTCGCGGAAGGAGGCGGCGGAGAAGGCCCGGGAGGACAATATCCACTCGGACCCAATTCGCCGCCGGCGAGCCGGGCGGCGGAGGCGCGCATACCAGCGCCTCATGCCGCCTTGAGTGTGGCCGCGGGTGGACGGGACGGGTTTTCCCCTCCATCCGCTATAGTGGCCAGCCGCGAGGAGGCGACGTCCGCGTGTGCCGTACGTCGCCTAAAAGGAGAGTTTATCCGCAGATGGTGCCCGCATGAGCGGGCAGGCGCTAGGAGGGATCTGGATGTCGTAATAACAGCTGTTCCCGGATCCCTCCTATATCAGGCGCAGAGTGGCACACCGTGTGGTTTTAGTCGGTCCGATTCCGACACACCACCCCGCCGTAAACCCCGGTGGGGTGACGGCCCGAGGGGGTTTCCACACGTTAAAAAAAAAAAAAAAAAAAAAGAAAAGGGTTTGTTTCAAGTTTTCCTTTCTTTTTGCAGTGATGTTGTCTTGGGTAGTTTGTTCCTTAGTCGGTTCTTACGACACCCACGGCATGAATATGGATGGTGACACTGCGTATTCTTAATCAGTCTCCATGGTGACAAGAGTCATGCTTTGAATCCCCCTCTCAGAACTAGGAAGAGAGTTGCCATATATTATTATGTGTTCTTTTTTTTTCTTTCATTCATTTTATTATAGTATAAAGCAGAATGTTTTGCAAATCAGTGTATATTTATGTAAAAAGAATGTTAATAAGCACATCATAAAAGTACAATCTGTGTGGTGATAGATTAGGGATACGGAGCATCACGACACCTCTTCATCCAGTGGCTGTCGTAAGAAATGACTAAGCGAGCAACCTGAGGTACAGCAAAGAATAAAAAAACTTGAAACAAGTCCTGAAAACACTACATGGTGAGTCATTCTGCTCTTGGAAAACAAGCCAACCCGTTTGGTCAGTGTGGCATAGTAGGGCAAAGTTTCTCCTTCGAAGCAGAGACCTATATCTAGCCATGGACTGCTGTAGACCATTGATGAAACATACAAATATTTTTAACAGAATATTTCTTACATATAAAGCCAAGAGAGATCATAAAAATATATTTGTCTAACAATTTTTTTTTTAAAAAATTTACTTATTAATAATTTTTTTCACTTAATCCGATATTCCACCCGGCCTGTGTTAATGCCCATAAGATCCCCTAACCATAGACAACCCCATACATTAAAATCGTCAAATGTTATTCCACAAGCATAAGTCTATGGTAAAACAACATTGGATAGAGGGCTATTTAGGCTGTCGGTGTAAAAGGCTAAAGTTATAATGCTGTTGTTACAGGCAACACTCACAGCGACCCTGTTGAACACCCCTGGTTTGGGTGTGGTTTAATGGAGGGAATGAAGCGATTTATTCACACTTCATCCCCTCCACTCCCGGTGTTATCTTCTCCCGCCCTTTCCATGACAGCACGTGCTGGCCTTGGAAGTCACCGTTTTAGAGTGGTAGAAATACACTCTCGAACTAAACTGTTTGACTCTTCTTTCTACTACCTTGCTTATACTAATCAGTCGAAACCTGGAACTACCAATGCACGTGTTTCTCTCCCACTATCATGCCCAGTCTTTTAAGCGGGGCGTGAAAAAACATCTCATTAAGCCGTCATAGCATGGCACAGTGACAAACACTCTTGGATTCTACTACCTTCCTATCAGGTAGAGTAGAGTCATTTTGGCAAGCTCTACTTGAGAAAAAATAATGCCATATACTTAACCTGTTAAATAAAAGACATCGTCCATGTGATTGTTGTATCGTCTTAAAATTCAGGTAACTTATGCAGTTATTTTCAAACACATTTTCATTAATTACTTATTTACTTACTTACTTTATTTAATTAGAATCATGATAGATGTTCAGGGACAACCTCAATAAAGCATGAACTTATGTTGGAGGAAAATAAATGCCCACTGCACCGACAATAAAAAAATCGTTTTTTTTTTGTATTGTTCTAGTTACAGGATTCAGCACACAAAAAATATTGAAAAGAGAAGGAAAACTTGAAACAAATCTTTTACCAACCCATCTGACCAGCGTGGTATAGTAATCCAAAACTTCTCACTATGACCAGAAGTGGACTATTAACGGCTGTTAATAATCGTGGTGATGATCGATGCTTATCCCGCATCAATATTTAATGAAACACCTAACTATAAAACTCCTGTTATTATTGCATATACGTATTTATATATACATAAAAGAAAAATATTATTTGAAAAGAGTACGCGATAATTCTATGTATCAATTAAACAGCATTAGTCGTTATAAGTGTGTAACTTGGACCATCACTGAGGGGTCCGTTTTCAATTAACCGCTATTTGTAAAGGAGGGCTCCGCTCCGACTGTCAGCGGAGACGTTTAGCGCCGTGACACAAGAGCTCTCCGGGGATTTGTTGCGCCTCGCCTTATTGAATTCAGTGTTATGGGTACCGTAGATATTAGTGTAAATTGTTAAGAAATAATGTTTAATGTTTTTGGATGGATTGTCGGCAGCTTTCTTTAGTGGCAAACAAATATATGTGCAGTTGAAGAGTAAGGAATGAGTAAGTGTTATTGACATCTATTGACGTGCGCGATGCTACGAAGGTCTAACAGATGTCGATAAAAATTTAAAAAATACTTTTTTAAAGTTCATTCTTCTTTAGAAATTATGGAGACTTATTATAAAAGATCTAAACTAGGCTGACCTTGTGCTATTGTAACTAGATTGAAGATAACCGTACTTACATATATATTAAACTAAAGTTTTCGTTCAAGGCTAAAGTTTTTTTTTTATATTTAACCTACCAAAGTGACCCTATTCTGCCAGATGGAAAGCATGAATAAAATCCAAGAGCATCGCCATACTCACCGCGAATGACGACAGTGTAATAGCGACTCACGCTATGGCGGCCTAGTGAGATGCTTTTTCACGTCCCGCTTAAAGGACCCGGGATCGTAGTGGGAGGGAAAGACGTGCGCTGGTAATGAATTCCAGGCTTTAACCAATCTACACAGGAAGGAAGAGCCGAACTGTTTAATTCGGGAGCATATGTCTACCATTCTGAAACGGTGACTTCCAAGGCCAGCACGAGTTGTCCTATAGAGGAACGGAGAGGATGCCATCAGTTGGAAGAGCTCATCAGAACACTCTCAATGATAAAGACGATAGAGTACTGCCATAGAGGCGACATCTTTTTGCAAATGCAGAGACTCAAAGGATTCAGTGGCTTTCGGGTTTTTGATAATCCGGACTGCTCGCCGCTGTAACCGATCTAAAGCGTCCAGCAAATACTGAATACCCATCGATAAGATGAGAACAGTACGCAGGAGCGTACCTGGGTCTTATAAAGAAGACACAGATGCTCAGGCGCAAAGAACCACTTCACTCTGTTCAGTATACCCAGCTTCCGTGAGGCCGCCTTAGTAACGCTTTCAATTTATTCTCGCGGATTGAGGTCCCGGCCAAAATTCATACCCAGGATACTGAGATTGTTATGTTTCCGGAAAATCTGATTGCCAGATGAGGCGACATTTCATGGCCACCTAGAAGTCCAGATCTATAATAATAATATAATAATTAGTCCAGATCTATATCCAGCAGATTTCTTTTTATGGGGTTATTTGAAGACTCGTGTCTACATCAACAATCCAAATACACTACGTCCACTAAAAGAAAAATCAGCGAAGAGATGTCGCCGATCTCGCGGTCACTTTGCCGATGAGTATTCGAAAATTTTTTAAAAAATAAATTCCACTAAACTAAGCTAATTATCTTTCTTGTAAATAAACAATTTTTATAATATATTAATTTTTTTTAATATGATTTGTTCAAATGTTTACTAATTGTATGTTACAAAATATATTTGTTTATTCTCATATGTAGTCCGTGTGGTGACGAATTAAGAATACATAATGTTACCACCCCTATTCATCCCGTGGGTGTCGTAAAGGCGACTAAGGGAACAAAGTACACAAGACAACATCTTTACAAAGAGAAGGAAAACTTGAAACAAACCCTATTCCAACCCGTCTGGCCAGCGTGGTATAGTAGGCCAAAACCTCCTTGCTAAGGAGAGGCCTATGTCCAGCAGTGGACTGTAAAAGGCTGTTGATGTTGATGATATTTCCACTCAAATGCACTTGCTTCCTGTTTTCTCTGCCTCACTCTATGATTGACTGGTAGAAAATAGTGTATCCATTAAGTCCTCCAAATCACCATATGTGCACGATGTATAAAATAAATAAATATTACTAAATAACTACACTCAAGCATACAACAAAGTGTTATGCTTTTTGCATGAATATTTGCTTTCGATAAGGTCCAATGTACAAGTACTGTCTGCCAACAGGAACATTAGAATTCCTTAATCTGAGCGTCCGTGTGTCCGCAAATTTACTTCGGAGACTATAGTGAAGTCAGGTATAGGTAGTAGAGCCACTCTGATTTCAGCACGAGCGGGTTGGCTCGACCGGGGCAGCACTACCCTCCCATAGAAGACCAACCTAAAGCGCCAGCATCCGTGTTGTCGTGTTTCGTTGGTTAGTGTGAGACGGGAGGCCCATTGATGCAGGGATGACAGTTATCGTGGTAACTGTGTGAACCTTACACTGTAACGATGACTGTCATGCCTTTTACGTCTCCAAGCGGGCGTGAAAAACCATCTCACTAGGTCGCCAGAGTGTAGGTCACCATTCTGCATTGTTTGCTTTTGCAATGAGTATGGTGGCCATAATTTTTGGATTCTATTCATGCTTTCCATCAGGCAGAGTAGAGTCACTTTGGCAAGTTCTTAATATAGAGAAAAAAACAAATTTTTATTTCATTTTAAGAGTGAGAGACAGTTTTCGTCATAACCAACATGGACCTACAGAAAACCAGTGCACCGATTACTCTCCTGTGGTAAGTTCAGGGTGACCAAACTGTAAAAGAAAAGTAAATAAATGTACTCGCGTTTGTTGATATCAATAGCTTTTACACACTAGTGTACTGTAGTGATATTTTGACCATTCACGCAGTGGTATACACTCTCAAAACAAATATATTTCTTCTGTTTTTGCAACATTTTTAATTGATCTTCCACTCCTTTAGATCGAATCGTGATGATATGTAGCCTTCCTCGACTAAAACACAAACCAATTCTTCAAGTACTAACTAGGCTGTTGATGAGAGCGACAACCTATACCCATCTGAGGACTATAGCAGCTGGACGTGGTTCTCTCTTTCTTTCTGAGGAGACCAATTGGTTTATTAGAATATAACACACATCACACACGACTGTTCGATTCCAGTTTAAACAGATTGCTGATAAATATATTATAGATAAATTACAGCCAGACACAGAAAAATCAAACTCATGACACAATTACTTGTCCTGGGTGAGAATCGAACCCACGACCTCCAGTTTAGCAGTCCGGGTCACTAACCACTGGACCAACAGACCCTTCTTCCCTCGGTTCCGAAGTGCGTCCTTCAACATACATCGATTTTCTAAACACAGTGACCTTATAAACACAATTTCGGTTTGACAAAACGCATCGCCCTTCGCCCATCTATCGCGTTAGAGTAAAGTGATTTCAAGGGCGGCTCCAAATTCAATAAACGTGATTGCTGCTCACCCTCTTCCCGAATGCCGTAAAGATATACACTTTACATCTCATATTTGGCTATTTTATTGAGTTTGCGAATTGTTTTATGTAGGACTAGCGATGTTGTCTCAATTTTTGTCTTGGTTAAAAATCAAACCTAACGCTCAGTGATTATGTACATTTGTGGTTACCGGACCAATAGGTTAGACGATGAGGTAATAATAGAACTCATATTGATGACCATGTACTCTTAGCCTATTCCACCCACGGCGGAAGAGGCAATTACGCAAGTTATATTACAGTGCACAAGTGTGTGCGTAAACACAGGTGCACTCTCTGTTCCCTTACTCCTATCCGATGAGAACCGTGTAGAGATCAGGCGTAAGACTAACGGCTTTACGTGTTCTTTTATTATCCCGATCCAGGAACCGAACCTGAAACCTCTAGATCAGCAGTCGCATACACTAAAGACTAAAATTACGATAAAAAATCAGTAAAATTTCAATTACTTTTTTCAAAAGTATCTTCTAAACAATATAAATTTTCTTATCTTACTTCGAATTTTAAAATTTTAATCTTAAAATAAAGGATTTAAGTCTTAATATTAATTGTCATAAAGTACCACTAACCATTTCTGGTTTGCCATTTGAATACAAACCTTAACATATCGACACAAGGTGGAGATTGCAATGGGTATAGAGTATGAATACTAGTGCCCCAGTGCCGTTGGCGTTTCGTCCGGATACTAGGAGAACATTCGATGGTACACAATATATTAATACAGCATGTTCATTAATAGCCGGATATTTGGTCCTGAGAGAACTCAGCCTTGGGTAATAATGATATGTGAGATATGAGAATATTTTCTGGGTGATACGAAATGAGGTGTCACTAGGGGTGCACGATGATAATATTTATATCGACAGTATAAAATCAAAGTCGCAAAAAACTGTGCAATCTAAATTAGAATAATTTCCATCTGTTTTTTCATATTGTCATTATAGGCAAACAAAATAGCGTGTGGTGACGGATTAAGAATATATAGTGTTACCACCCCTATTCATCCCGTGGGTGTCGTAAAAGGCGACTAAGGGAACAAAGTATACAAGACAACATCATTATAAAGAGAAGGAAAACTTGGAACAAACACTATTCCAACTCGTCTGGCCAGCGTGGTATAGTAGGCCAAAACCTCCTTGCTAAGGAGAGGCCTATGTCCAGCAGTGGACCGTAAAAGGCTGATGATGACGATAAAACAAAATAAGTCAAAGACTCGCAAAAATAGGTCGCTGTCCTGATATTTCTGCTACCAGCCACAGGGATGCATTTGGCGAATGCCTGATGACGTATTAGAGGCGTTAAAATGCCGTTAACAATCAACAATCCCTTTTCTAGACAACAACTCAGCTGTAGAAGACGATTGCCTATAAATTACTGAAGATTATTGTCTATGAAATGACTTTCTTAGTAAGTTTTAAGTAATATTTCAATAGAGTATATTTTTTTTTATATATTCTGTACGTCATTTAATGGCATCTCTACACCATAGACTACAATGAAACAATAATACTAACAATACACATCAGCAATGTATCTTTTTTCTGTCAAGTGTCAACTGTCACATAAAAATGACAGTTTAAAATCGTTATTAATACCAGCTACAATGCGTCTTTAAAACAAAACCATTCATAAATTGCACTCATGAGCAACCATAATTTATCTCAGAGTAGGAATTATAACCTGATGGCCTAGCATGAGTTTAGCCACATATACTCAATTGTCACTTTGATTGTGTCCGGCGTTGTGATTGGTCCATATTGCAATCTTTGCCAATCGCAGCGCTGAATACGCTTCCTGTCAAGAGCGGGTTGATGTGAAATAAACTCACACTAGGTCTTCGGCTACATATTCTTAGTACATAATTTATCGACAATGGGACAATGTCAATTCAAGTTTTACCACATCCTTTTTAGGAGGAAAGAAAATTATTAAGGTTGTTATTCACTTTGGTGCTTTACTGCAACGTTACAGATGCGAGAATATTAGCTCTTAGTACCTTGCTTTCTGATATTGTATTTATTTCGAAATCGTGTATTTATTTTTCAGCGCGTTTCGTTCACGATTCGTTTATTATTATATAAATTGACTATAAACTAAATATAATAATGGGCTTGTCTGTGAGCAAAAATGTATTATCTGGTTCTTTTCTTTTAAGCCCAAATTAAGTGTAGCTTATAACTTGAGTTTTAGTGTATGGAAAAACATATTGGGATCGAAATTGGTGCCTCGACAACAGCTTCACATCGTCAAATGAAGACAGCTTTGATGTTCATTGTTACTGTTTTCTACCAGGATCTGGCGAATTATCTATTTTCTCCTACAGAATATATCCTAGTACTAGCGGTGTAAGATTTTGATATCAACAATCATATCATCATTAAATGGATGTCATGCTAGTTAGACGCATTAAAAACTTCACCTTTTATAATTTCTGACCTCATATTTGAGGGTTTGGGTGCCTTTAAACACGATTGGGTGACGTCAATCTTTTTTATTTTAAGAGCTTACTAAAGTTACTCTGCCTGATGGAAACCATGAATAGAATCCTAAAGTTGTGGTCACGGTACTTATTGCAAATGCTGACAATATAGTACGGTGACCCACGCTATGATAGCCTCGTCAGATGCTGTTTCACGCCGCGCTTGGAGACGTAGAAGTCTCCCCTGCGCTTGCACTTACCAACGAAACGCAGCAGCACTGATGATGTCGCTTTAGGTTGGTTCGTGAGAGGGTAGTGCTTCCCCGTTCGTGCTAAAATCAGAATGGCTCTACTACCTACTAGAATATTACAATATATGGTAATACTACCATTAAAACTTTTAACAAAAGCCCTTAAAATCCACGTTTATTTGAACATGTTCAGTGTGTAAGCACCTTTACTCTTTACTTTCTCACTCGCCATATATAAAAACAATACTGATATATCGAGTGGTTAAACTTTATTGGGGCAATAACTCAATGAGCTGATGGCATGTCTTTTGTTAATGCAATTATCCTCCATTATAGGCGGGGGACGCAAAAACATGATTGAGAACCGTATGCTCAGGTGTAGCGATGGTTTTTGGGGGTTTTTATAGGTGGTGTTTGAGAACATTTGTTTTTAAATTAAAGTTAAATATTGTGGTCTGTGAGAAGCTTTTTAAAAAGAAAATAGGTTATGTTAGGTATTTTTTAATGTTTTTAAGTCATGTTTGGACAACCAGGGTGTGTTAAGTAAGTTAAGAATTCTATGTAGTTTCTTTGTGTTGTAATCCCATGTTATATCATTTTCTGAAATTCCTGTAATACTGAAATAAGAAAAAAAAGGATACCAAGAGGAGAATTTCAGAAGTTAGTAAATTTTTATGTAATAAAAAAATATATATACGTGCTATAACAGCTGCACTAGTCATCTGCTTCATCAGCTTCATCATCAGCTTTACCGTGTCGTGAACTCTCATTGGGCAAATCAAAAAACGTAGACTTGCGTATTTTGGACAACGGACATACAACACCGTCTATCCTCAAACTAAGCAGAGCTTGTATTATGAAATTTTGTTTTATATTTATCATCATCATCATCTCCTCAGCCAAAAGACGTTCACTGCTAGACATAGGCCCCCAAGGTTCTCTATACTTTTTTGTAAATACAAACATGTTATACATACAACACACCAAACTTCGATAAAAACATTTTTCATAGCATATAAACGTTTGGTCCGACCCAGGAATCGAACCCGGAACCCCATCACAGCAGCCTCATATGCTACCGCTGCACTCCCGAGGCTGTCAAACACATGATTCCTGTTACACTCTTCCCCCCGTATTACAAGTAATATCTCCCATAGATTTCACGAAGTCGAAAGGAAATGCGTTACACACATAAAACCACGCAAGACAATTCATCACTGAATCATTGAAGAAGTAACATCTTAGACTGTTCTTGACAATGCTTTACATTTATGGTGATGATAACACTTCTCATTATTGAACCTCCCATTCCACGTTAGACGAAAAAACTGTATATTGGCGTATTTGTATTTGGCAGAGAGTTTGCGGTTGAGTGTTTGCTGGAACTGAACAGCAGTCGTAGTGTACATCTCAACTGCCTAACAAGCATATCTATTGACAAAACAGAGACGTAAAACACTACATGAAATGATGAAATTTTGATGAAACCACTTCAGATAAAATTTTGTTGCAATTTATAAATAGAAATGTCTTTTACGTAGAAATATTGAATCTTCTAGAATTGAAGTACAAGCACCTGCTTACCATAAAGTATACATATAGTAAGTATCTCATAGACAATTTGAGTAACGTTAGCAAATTGACGTAAAACATTGAACGAAAAAGCATTTGATAATGTTATTGAGAGGCGTCAATTTTTTGCATACAGTGACAGTTCGCAGTGTAATGACGCATGCCGTAGTGACGTGTTGTAACAGCAGAAGCCGGTGTGACTAGCTATGTTAAACGCTTTAGGTAAATATACGTTATTCCTCAAAGATTTTA
Organism: Hypercompe scribonia; assembly: GCA_949316085.1. Lineage (NCBI taxonomy): Eukaryota > Metazoa > Arthropoda > Insecta > Lepidoptera > Erebidae > Hypercompe > Hypercompe scribonia. Next base: position 20,973,739 of record OX438980.1, on the reverse strand, counting down.
CTAAAAACATTCTGTAATAAAACTACTGTGTTTAGACAGTACATAGTTTTCCACATACTATTTGCTTACTACACACTTTTCCTAATAAACGAGTTCTATATTAGCAAGTTGTCTTTTGTCGTATAATTTTCCCATAAAATATTCTTGTGGGGTCTAATAAAAACATTCCCCTAAATACGTAACTTTAACATTTACCATAATTTAAAGTGTTAACAAACAATTTATACTTTTACCTATAGATTGCTTTCGAAAGCAATAAGAGTCGGTGTGAAATATATAAAAATAATAAAATGTGTGCGTGTACTAGCGTACACTCGTAAGAAGTGAAACTTCTTTATGACGTTATTTTTCAAAAAAATAATTTAAACCCGTCCAAAGTCGATGCAATCGCCACCTGGATTTCAAAAATGTAACTACTCAAAACGGGCCGCAAAATACATTGGAGACATTTACCAATCCCTACTCCGCTGGAGAAAGTATACTTCGAATCACGCGTGGTAGGGATAAGAAAAAGATGGCGCGTAACGAAAAAATGTGACGCGTAACGAAAAAATGTTACACTACATTTTTTTCCAACCCCTATAAAGAAGTTTCACTTCAATAAAATAAATAACCTCACACATCTCACGCACGGCCGTTTCATTTCAAGCTAGAACGAGCCTGTGATAACCATACTGCTGATAAACATACTTAAATATTTCTAAATACGTACATATTATAGATAAATTACACCCAGAAACAGAAAAAATAATCGTATTCATCACAAATACTTGTGCTGGGTGGGTATCCGTTGACTGCACGGTTCGCCTAGTGGTTGAAGCGGTCACCACGCCGCTCTCTACTGTGCCGTGTGTTGTGGGTTCAAACCCCACACGGGACAACACTTTGTGTGATCCGCAAATTGTAGTTCTGGGTGTTCTTTGTGTCCGTTTCTTGTATGTTTGTAGTCCCCCGCGACACAGGATTTATGCTTAGAGCGGGCGTTGTCTTTTAAAAAAAAAAAGAATCGAATCCACGATCTCCGGCTTAGCAGGGCCACTCAATTCGTCAATTATATCAATATAAACAATATCTAGGCCAGGCAACACGTAAAATAACACAAAATAACATAAACTGAAGAATATCGTTAACACGTTTGCCCCGAACCAATCACACGGAGTTATTCGATCACGGAGCGGCGCGGACGCGTTCGCAATTTTTGTCCAATCTCATGGATTTCCGGCGACAGCACTCCACTTCCGGTGGCGCGGAAACGAGCCTACACGCCGGATATGTTCGCCAACATGTTGGCAATAAAAATACTCGTAAAATGGGACCATTTCCTCTTTAAATGGGGTTAGGTTTAATAGAATAGTTTGTGGAGGTTATTGGGTTAATATGGTTACTTGCTTTGTTTTGTATTATTACGTAAGCTTACTCAAGACTCAAGGTCACTCAAAGAACTCATTCTAACATTTACAAGGAAGTCACCCGTTACCAAATTATCGTGAACCACCTTTAAAACATCACGACTGGTGATAGTCTCACTTAGAACTGGATGGATCTGGTTGTCGTAATAACAGTTGTTCCCGGATCCCTCCTATGTCAGACGCAGAGTGGCACACCGTGTGGTTTTAGTCGGTCCGATTCCGACACACCACCCCGCCGTAAGCCCCGGTGGGGTGACGGCCCGAGGGGGTTTCCACACGTTTAAAAAAAAGAAGGTCTCACTTAGAAACTGTTACCATAGACACCTACAACTCAAGTGTGTCAAAGTTGTTCGGCCTGCTCACTGTCTCGTCAATTTCTCCAAAACGGTTTTCTGTAAACCGGTGACGTCACCCGTTCTTCAATTGTTCAATTCTAAACCTGTGTTGTAATTCTGTGTGTCATTTACGACGTGGGTTATAGACAAACCGAAACACACATTCTTATTAAGGATTTTTGTCTGTATATACATCACAAGGTCATGTATAATGACTGTATTAGGAACTGCTATTAGGATAATGATGATACTTTAAGCTATTAGTATGTGAACATTATTGTAATTCTGGTGTATATGTATTTATGTACCTCATTACTGAATGAATGAGTGAGCGAATGCGACTGCTGTGCTTGATGTCTCGGGTTTGATTTCCGGGTCAGACTAAATGTTTGTAGGATCTGCAAATATTTGCTTCGAAGTTTTGATGTTTTCTATGTATGTATTTACAAAACAAAAGTATATAAGTATTCTATCAGTCGGTCTAGTTATCATAGCACAAGCTCTGCTTAGTTTGAAACTAGATGACGTTGTGTGTCAAATATCCGAAATATTTATTTATTAATAATTTATCATATCATAATAGTTCACTGCTGGACTAAGGTTTCTCCTTCGAAAGGAACTTTTGGCCTACTATTCCACGCTGGCCAGACGGATTGGAACAGGGTTTGTATCAAGTTTTCCTTCCCTTAAATGTAGTGTTTGTTTGATTATGTTTTGTTTCGTATCAAAGATCTAGAAACAATTATAAGAGTGGTCTCTGATAAATTTGAGGTGTTAAAAAACATATAAGTACTTAATTAATTGATTCTAATGAATCGTTTCAGTACCTCTATTCATCCCAGGGGTGAGGTAAGAGGCGAATAAGGGAGGAAACTATGCAAGCAAGTAGCAGCAAAATGAAGAAATCTTGACATGAATCCTATGCCAGCTCGCCTGGTTAACAGTCTTCACGTGGAAACCTACCAAGTTCAAAACTTCCCTTGTAAAAAGAGGTATATGTTCAGCAAAGCCTATTAAAGGCTATTGATGAAGAATTCAAACATAAATATTTCGGACATTTGGTACACAACGCCATCTTGTTTCAAACTAAGCAGAGCTTGTATTATAATAACTAGACTGTCTGATAGAATACTTACATACGTTTATTTGTAAATACATTACCACATCCAAATTCCGAAACAAATATTTGCAACTCTTACAAACATTTGGCCTGACCCAGGCATCGAACTCGAGACCTCAAGCACAGTAGGCACGTTCCCTACTGCTGTACCACCGAGGTAATATACTATTTAAGGCTGTTGATGAGAAATTAAAATTGAGAGCTAATTAACCATCTGTCGTGAGTAGCCACTTACTTCCTTACACATATATCTATTTATCTTCCACTCTAGTGGTGAATATCATAAATCTCCAAATACCAAAACTTTTTCTAACTCGTCACTCTTGTTACGATCCTCACATTCAATCATGGCTTTTTCTGTTTTAACTTTCCAAAAACGCAAAATAAAGTCGACGAAAATATACCATTTCGTCATAAGTAGGTACTTGCGGTTGTAACTACTTTTTCATTTGGTTCTGTTCGGCAGGCGAGAGATTGAAACAATAACAGGGGTTGAAGACTCAAATCCCGAGGGATCCACCCGCCACTTACTCGCCACACGCGGCACGGGTTCACTGTTAGCGATTAGCGGAAGTGGGAGAGATTTATTAAAATAAGTGAGCTTGAAATGGTGTAAATAAGAATATTATTTAATTATTTTCAGGTTTGATATTATTTTGAACAAGTTTCAATTGAATTAAAAGTGTACTATAATATAAACATTAAAGCATTTGCCAAGCTTAAACCTTTATAATTTTGTTTTGACTTGAAATGTAAACGTAGGTATGGGTATATATGTTACAGTGTAAAAACAGCTAAATAAACCAGTGCAAGACTAATTCTAAAAATGATTTAATTTAGTAAAAAGTTGTTAAGTTCTACCTTTATATACATAAGTAAACACTTTTATCACCATCATCATCAACAGCCTTTTACAGTCCACTACTGGACATAGGCCTCTCCTTAGCAAGGAGGTTTTAGCCTACTATACCACGCTGGCCAGACGGGTTGGAATAGGGTTTGTTTCAAGTTTTCCTTCTCTTTGTGATGATGTTGTCTTGCATACTTTGTTCCCTTAGTCGCCTTTTACGACACCCACGGGATGAATAGGGTTGTTAACACTTTGTATTCTTAATCCATCAACACACAGACAATATATATGTATACACTTTTATGCTTTCTTATAATTTTCTTCCAACACTTCTTTATCCCGCTCCACGCTGACACTAAGGCGACACCCTAACGGTATATTGATTGGATTTAGCGACTTCAATACTGATGTTATATTGTATTAGAAATGAATGTTATTTGTTTATCAAGTTCTTTGTGAGTTTGCCCTCAAGACTTTAAACTTGATAACTTGCTCAATCATATTACCTTTGTACAGAAAAATATCTATAAATATCAAGGAAATAAATGTAAATGTACGGATAACGTAGCAGTCAAGGCATCTGACTTATGAACGAATGGTTTGGGATTCTAAGCCAGTTCAGTACATTACATTTTTCTTGCGCACAATTTTCGTCAAAAAATCCTCATGGTACATACATTGGGGAAGTTTTCATTCAATGAAAGCCCAGTGAAAAGTTAATTCCACCTTCCACCCCCTTTTTTTTTAACTGTGCGGAAATCCCCACGGATACCACCGAAGGGTGGTTACGTCGGACTCGAACCGATCAAACACCGCACGCCGTCTCAGACACCAATAGCCAGGGGACCTGGTGCACCCTAGTAAGGAAATTCCTGGAACCCCGACGTACCTCGGGCCACTTACGGCTGCAAGTGGCTCTCTCCTGTGTGGAAACCTCATGGTTTCTTTACTGCCCCCTCTCCGAAAGGGTGCACGCAGTCCGTAGTGCTCGTATGTCCCCCCCCCCCCCGGCCTGCTTCTGCTAGGCCAGGCCTGCGCTTATGGAGCACGGAGCTCGTCTCCACCTCCCACCCTAAAAAGCATAGAGCGTCGATGATAGTACCTTACCTATGATCCACGATGCTAAACTGATACGATCATGGTTTATAAACAAAGCATTAAACTTGTCCGTTGTTTTATTAGATTTGTTTGTTTTTTATTATCAAATAACTTGGCAACCCCATGTAAAGTGATCTTAAACCTCTACTTAAGAGATTTGTCTAAAAATCCGATGTGAAAACATTATGCCAAATGTTATGTTCACACGCAGTTTGAAAGAGAAGAGAGAGAAAGAGAAATATCGCAAGACAGAGAAAGAAAACTTGTTGTCTTTGAGATTTCTAATGTCTAAATTTTAAGAGCCTGCCAAAGTGACTCTACTCTGCCTGATGGAAAGCATGAATAGAATCCAAGAGTTGTGGTTACCATACTCATTGCAAATGCTGACAACGCAGTATGGTGACTTACACTATGGCGGCCTAGTGAGATGCTTTTTCGCACCCCGCCTGGGGACGTAAAAGGCATGACAGTCATTGTGACAGTGTAAGGCTTATACAGTTACCACGATAACTGTCACCCCTGTATCGATGGGCCTCCGGTCTCACACTCACCAACGAAACACGACAACACGGATGCTGGCGCTTTAGGTTGGTCTAAAGTCTAAAAAAAAAAAAAAAATTTGCCAGGAACAATCCAACAAGCAAACACTTTGCCTGTTTTTAAAAAGTTCGTGAAGGATTCATCATCATCAACAGCCTTTTACAGTCTACTGCTGGACATAGGCCTGTCCTTAGCAAGGAGGTTTTGGCCTACTTTACCACGCTGGCCCGGGTTGGAATAAGGTTTGTTTCAAGTTTTCCTTCTCTTTGTAATGATATTGTCTTGCATACTTTGTTCCCTTAGTCGCCTTTTACGACACCCACGGGATGAATAGGGGTGGTAACACTATGTATTCTTAAACCGTCACCACACGGACAGGTCGTGAAGGATGACTATTTGTCATTGTAAACGCTTTTCATTCCAGTTTCAGTGTCAGTATATATGTGTGTATATATGTATTTGTGTAGGTGTATGTGTGTATTGGTATAAAAGGCTGTGTAATTGTGTATGAGTCTCTATTGATATTTAAATACTCTCGTTGTAATATGTGAATTGTGTGTAAACTGCCCTAAAATATGCAAACACTTGATGTCCATGTTAAGGTTGTCTGGAAGAAATTGCCGTGAGCGATAAAACCACCCATTGTTGTATTTTTATATTATTTGGACCTAATTTCTTCTTTTGGTTTGTTTCTGTAACAATAAAGAGAAATAAATATATATATATATATAAAACAATTTTACATGCGATGTTACTATTAATAGAAATTGGAATTACTTGAAATCGGAATGAACCAAAGACAAAGGATTACGATGTGGAGGAACAGGTGTGATGATCCTCCGACCAGGTAAGGTGATCAAGTCTGGAGGGCCGCGGCCCGACCATTAATGTTGGAATATTGTGTTTTTGTTAATCACCGCGAGAATTTCTATATCGCGATTCAGGATTAGTAGTTGCTCCGTAGTTCGTTACTCAGAAGTTCGATGTGTCTTAGCTAGATGGCGCTTCAGCGTGTATTTTTGTCTTTGATGTATGTGGCAATCACCACTATATATCCTTTGTAGTCTGTAATCTGTGTGACATTATTGCTAGACTTCATTTAAGCTTAGAGAACTATTATGATATTATTTTATTATGATTTTTAATGATGTACTCCTCGCCAATCTCGGCCATGATAGCTAGTAACAATGGAGACCAGTCAATTACGCAGGAAATATTATAATGCACAAGTGGGGAACACAGGTGCACCTTGTGTTCCCTGGCTTTTACAATCCGATGGGACGGTTATCCAAAACGACCGGTAAGAGATCAGGCGTAGAACCAACAGCTCTACGTGCTCTCCGAAACACAAGGGTTAAGACCTCAACTTTCTAACTCCGGGCTGTTATTAAGCATTTCTATAATCAGAAAAATTCAAAAATACTTTTTGATCCGACCCAGGGATCGAACCCAAGACTTCTTGATTGGCAGTTACGTACGTTAACCGCTAGACCAACGGGGCAGTCAAATTATTTATTAATTTAAACACAATTACTAAATAACTAAACATAAAAAGGGTGCATTCAGTTACAAATACGTGGCAACACTATTTATATTGAAAATAGTGAATACACTGTTAATTATCCAAATGGACTTTTTTTATTAATCATTTTGTTTTGAGACTCACTAAGGTCTTATAAAAAAAACTTGAGAAATTATTTTGCCTTTATTCAAAATAAAAATATTTCACGTTTAACAATCATATCAACTTTTATTTCGCCATTACTGTTTGAGCTCAATTGCTGTAGTATTTTTTGAGTTTTTGAACGTACATAAACCAATTTAAAATTTTCGTATACATAGATAGAACCGTAACTTCGTAATAGGTTAATTCTTTCAAAGTAGCTACTTGTAAGATAATAGTAATATTAATATATTCACCTGTGAGAATTATGATATTATGACGGTAGATCAAATTACTTCTCAAATATTTCCATAAAGCGCACTAGATGGCGCTGTGCTATTACGCTGAATCGCGATTAAGAAAATCTGCAACAGTCGATTACATGCTTTAATGTATTCTATATTTATTTGTGAAAAAAAGCTATGTACTGCAAGAAATGTTGTATTACGTAATTTTTTTTCACGTGTTAACAGCACATTATGTAAAGCATGGTATAAGACGACATTGTCTGAAAGCAAATGTATGACTGGCTTCACTACATTCAAACCAGGATATGATGCATGAGGTGTCTACCCTACAGGTTTAACCAAATTGACATTCTACAAATGCAAATGTTATTTATAATAAAAAATAAAAGTAAAAAAATATATATAACAAACAAAAATAAAAAAAAAAAAAAAATCAATCAATTTATCGCCGTCCACTGCTGAACGAAGGTCTCCCCCAAGGAACGCCAACGATCCGAGTCTTGGGCAATTCGCATCCATCTGCTGCCAGCCACCTTCTTCAAGTCGTCGGTCCATCGCGCCGCAGGGCGCCCTACACTACGTTTGCCCAATCGTGGTATCCACTCTAGTACAGTTCGGCTCCAGCGACCATCGGTTCGTCTGGAGACATGGCCGGCGCACTTCCACTTCAGCATACTGATTCTCCGTGCGATGTCAGTTACTCAAAAAATAAATTGCTCATCAAAACAATGTAATAGTAATACTTCTTCACACTACTACTACTTCACACATACTATTATATACTACTTCACACATTTCACACACGGCCGTCTGGTCCCAATCTATGCAGAGCCTTGAGAGCTGATAAACATACTTATATATTTTTAAATACACGCATATCATAAAATATACTTAGGGATAGAACAATTTATCGTGTTCATCAGATAAACACTTGTCCTGGGTGGGAATCAAACCCACGACGTCTAGCTTAACAATCAGGATCACTAACCAAGTCAGTCAAATAATAGAAAAGTATAGTGGTTTAGTGATTATAGAAAGAGATTTGACGCGAAACATTTGCATCTTGTCTATGCCTGCAGGTTTGGTTAGACCACAGAACAGCTAAAAATTCAATGGAAGTGTGAACTACGGTAAATCCCAAGAGATGTGTCGCCTAGACGCATACAAAAACGATTAATAATATTATACACACAAAACGAATTGCTCAATTGATGCTGGTTGTCTCCTATTGAGAAAATCATTTAGTGATTTGTATTTATTGGTCGTAAGTACAATCCCAAATTAACATCCTCCCATTACTTATAGTATTTTTAATTGTATAACTACGAGGACAGTACTTTTTCTATGAAGTATTTAACTATTTGAAACGCCAGTTAACTTTTTTTTTTTTTAACCTTTGGAAACTCCCACGGGCCGTCACCCCACCGGGGTTTACGGCGGGGTGGTGTGTCGGAATCGGACCGACTAAAACCACACGGTGTACCACTCTGCGCCTGACATAGGAGGGATCCGGAAACAGCTGTTATTACGACATCCAAATCCCTCCTAGCGCCTACCCGCTACCGCGGGCGCCATCTTCGGATAAACTCTCTATTTAGGCGACGTACCGCACACGCACACGTCACCTCCTCGCGGCTGGCCAACCTCAATGTTAGTTTCTTTTTAAAAGATAACGCCCGCATTAGAAACATATCCTGTGTCACGGGAGACATTACAAACATACATGAAACGGACACAAAGAACATCCAGACTCAGAACAACAATGTGTGGATCACAAAAGGTTGTTCCATGTGGGGTTTGAACCCGCAACACTCAGCGTAGTAGAAAGCGAGTTATCGATCGTTTAAACCACTGCGCCACTCGTGCACATAAATCCTAAACGTCACTCACAATGTTACTAAATACAATCTTGTATCGTTGTAATAAGGTAACGTTTCAGTTGCATATTTGTATTCTAATGCAAACAGTGAAACCGAAACATTCCCATGGAAGATGCGTTTCATTGCGTGCTCTTGTGGTAACAATGTAGTTAGTCCTCAAATTGAATACGCAATGTATGATAGTTCCTATAGATTAGATCATATCGGTTCAACCAAACCAATATGCAAGACAACACCCTTACCAAGAGAAGGAAAACTTGAAACAAACCCTATTCCAACCCGTCTGGCCAGCGTGGTATAGTAGGCCAAAACCTCCTTGCTAAGGAGAGGCCCATGTCCAGCTGTGGACTGTAAAAGGCTGTTGATGATATCGGTTCAAGTGCGTTCATTTCCAGAGATGTACAGAAGTGCTGGCTACTAAGAGAGATCGCGCTCAAAATTTTGATGCGCTTGCCACGTCCACATTGTTTTTCTATCTTTACTCTCTGTTCTATTGGTTAAACATGTTATGAATAATTAACAATTACGTAATATACGAGTATGTCCTTGTTTGTCTCTGTAATCTGTTTGCCTCTCCAACACTTACTGTTTCGGGTATTTCAGATTAAATTTTAAACGAGCAAACTCGCTGGCAATAGCTAGTACATTGTACATTATATAGTGACATTGGATTAATCGGAGGCCACCTTGACGCATTCATTAACGCAAATGGAAACACGACTTATTCGCGGACAGTAAAATCAGCTTTACTGAAAAAAAAAACAATTGATTAATGACATGATTCGAGTTCACTGTGGTATACGTTAGGGTGACGGCACACTGACATCTAGGGTATTTTTTTGTTTTATATAAGGCCAGGGCAGTTTTTAATCGGTGTTTTGTATGTTAAGACAGTTTGTGACTGAACATGAACATTATTGTGTTCTTTCTGTGTATTTATATTTATCTATAAGCATCATCATCATTATCTCAGCCAAAGGACGACTGTAAACACGTGAGACAATTTATAACCTGTTTTTCAGCTGATCCAACGGCCGTACGTACGTTTTTGGTCGGTTCAGAACTATTATAAATTAGTTTTTGCTTAATAACAATCATTTTATGCCAAAAGGAGGTCTGAGCATTAAAAATAAAACTGAAATGAGAACTTCCTCTTTTTCAAGTCAGATAAAAAGGTTTTTTTCTTAATCGACATTGCTATATGCTGAAATAACCGATTATCAACATTAGAGCTATTACCATAGACAAAAAATTGTCTATTACTATTTATGCGAGTGTGTATACTCTGCTTAAAATAAACGTCAGTTGTGTGAAACACATACGTCAAGATCGACACGCGAAATGTCTGACAGAACATTTTTATTGCCAAAAAACATCGTTCACGTGCTTTATGGCCGCGTGTTGTATAGTAGCGTTAATTATTATTCATCGTTTCATTTACATTTTAAATCTCATTTGAATTTCTCGCTTAGAAATCAGTTAGCTATTGACGATAATTTTCTATTACAGCAATCGATATCACGTGTTTTTAGAAAGTCAATGATTTATGTAATTAGTTGATTGTTAATTTTCGGCAAGTTATTGTTGTATGACCCTATCGTCAATAGCCGTTAATGATGTCTATGTCCACAGTGGTTCAGGTTCGTCTAGACAAGAAGCTGGAGACTTGATTTATTACTGGATCGTCTCTACAACCCCCTCCATGGGCGATGACGTCGACATACGAACGACGTCGGAGGCAGCCTGGGTTGACTGAGTAACTATTGGTTTGTGCCGAAAATCGGTAGGAGGTTTGCAGCCCCCAAAGTTAGTTACTGGTGGTGTTGTTACTTGCTGCACACGTTGGGCAGTAACACCTGTGTTTCCCAACACTAAACATTTAAAACATCTCATCGGTCTCGCTGCCAGGACTGTAGCCCCAGCGTTAAAGAAACCGATGAGCAAGTTTGCCGGCGTCGTCCAAAACTTTGGACGACACTATAGGACAGCTCACCTACACAGCGCCAAGCCTTGCTGGTCCCAGGGCGGATTAATTACAACACGAACATTTACGGCCGCTATGGAGTCGTCCAAACCTGACATGTGCAACTCCACGTACTTGGTAAGCCTGGCGATCTTGACTTCATCCGTGGCTGCAAATATTCGATAACTTATCGTTCAACAGATAGGATGTATTGGTAGAAACGCCTGCCTCGGTGGGACTCCCAAAAGTCATTTAGACTGTTGAGAGCCGAAGAACATTGGAATGATTGTGTTCCAAATCAAGAAACTCCAGCAAGGCTATGAACGTAATAGAGTCTACGAGATGGAGTTCGCCAAACACAGCTGTCTTTACATTAGAGTAAATATGGCGGGGCTATAATCTAAAAGGTGGTTTTTGAATTATGGACAAAATAATCCAAAACCCTAATCCCGAGATAAGTCTATCTTTTATATAGGTATATATTTCATAATAGAGTGGACAAATGGGCAGACGGAAAATGTCTACCATCGCCTACTCTGAACTCCGAAACCTAAGTACGTTCTGTTCTTGAAGGTTTGATGACGCAAGACTACAAGAGTTTTGAAAAGCGCAAAGTAGTGGAGTGACAATTACCCAAGTGAAGGGGGATGAATACTCAATATTTATTACCATCTCACAAAATGTGTTGTTACAGGTGGTAAAATTAAAACATGTTTCCTAATATAATTTAATGTGTGCTATTCTTTTAAAGAACTTATAAATACTAGTGGTAGCTCTTGAGGGTGGCAAATGTCTATCAAGGAAATAATAGTAGACAAGTCAAGTTATTATTAGCAAAACGTTTAAAACGAATAAAAAGCGATGATTGTACACTTTAAAACCCTTAGAAAAAACTTGCCATCACAAGAAGACACCATACGAACTTACGACATCCATCATCGTGTCCGTCCGTGTGTCACGCGACAATCAGTCACACACTCGCTGTGTTCCTACGAATGCACTCATACAAGAGGTAACCATAAATTGTAATGTTTGAGGATATTTTCATTAGCCATTAAATACTCATCGAAAACATATTAGTTTCACTTACCTAACTATAAAGTATCTTTCTCCACTAAAAGGGGAAAACACTTTGGGGAAAAATGATGGGACTAAATTTTTATAATACACGCGCATACCGTCACGAAAAACATACACCACGCTAGATATTGTGATATAATAAAACTTTCTTTCTCTGTGTTAAATACATTTCCTTTCAATTATCCGTGTTGTTTTCGCTACAAATATAGGACAACGCGCAGTAGATTTTTTTGAAAATATTTTTATCTTGTCACCTCAAAGAAGTATAACTTTTTTTTTTTTTTTTAAAAAGACAACTCCCGCATTAGGAATAAATCCTGTGTTGCAGGGGACTTTACAAACATACAAGAAACGGACACAAAGAACACCCAGACTGAGAACAACAATTTGTGGATCACACAAAGTGTTGTTCCATGTAGGATTTGAACCCACAACACAGCGAAGCAGAGAGCGGCGTGGCGACCGCTTAAACCACTAGGCCAATCGTGCTCCTTACGTGCGTACATAATTATACACATTTCTAAATACCAACTACGGCTTTCTTTATGAATTGATGATAAATCGCTATTTAATTTTATGTTATGCAAGAAAATTTCTTTTGTAGCCTTTCAAACATCTAATACGTAAAAAACCATGAGCAAAAGTCGAAAATTTGTAAATCGTTTTGACAAAAGCAAATGACAAAATTTTTCGTTGATAAATTCTTAGACAGTATTAGTATACTTTCTTAGAAATTTATCAACATTCAAATGCCAATAATCAAGTTTATTCATTCCATTCCGGTAATGATGATTGAATGAATGAACTACATCACTGAACGAATGTAACGAAGAGGTGGACAGAACAGAACATTATAGTAGCTACTATTATGATACGTTTGACGAATTCAAAATATTAGAAAAATAACAATGTTCTTATTTACCAGTCAGAAGGTAGACAAGCGAAGGCAGGTTTATCCATCCATGTACGGAATTATTTTATATTCGGATCTGGCTGTAGTTAATCCTTATAGTCACCCTACTCATACATTTAGATCTACAGTCACAATTTGATGTAACTACCACGATAAATATGTATTGTCGGTTACTATAATATACATTTAATAATATAAAAAAAAAATATAAAGCTACTGGAACCTAAATTACTTGGTAAATAACATTGTCAGTCAGCATATATCTTTTTTTGTTAAGCATCTATTTGAAAAACATGGTAACATTTTTTATGTAGTGGCAACACACGATGTTGTTAAGTAGGTACTTTTAAATTTTTATCGACTGTAAGGTGAATTGTGGCATGATTTAAAAAGAATTAACACAAATTAAATTTTTATCGTGTTCGAACACGACTCATACGATGTTAACGCGAATTTTTACGTGAAGTACGTGAGTGTTCCCTTCCCTTTCCTTTCGAAATAATAGGTGGAGGTTAAGCCCCGGTAAATCTGGTTGTGAGGTAGCACCTTAGTCGAGCCGTGGACCTAAGATAATTGTACCAGCGTATTCCAAAATTTGTAAAAAAGATAAATATAAAATAAAAAACAATTTGACCATGAATGTGACCAAAACAAAGTATCAAATATAGCAATAAAGCAAAATCCACATTAAAATTAACACAAACAGCTTCATAATTAGCGTAATGATCTGAGACTTGTACATTCAAAAGTATTGACATTGATGATACGTCAGTGTCATTATGAAATGACATCATCGATGATATATGTTATTTGGTGTTGCCATAATGCAACTGTTGCAAATTAGCACTTTAAAATGATGATATAATAGATTTGCACGATCATTAAATTCAATGGAGCATTGAAATCTAAATATATTTAATAATGTCGGATCGATGCAGAAATTATTATTTGATGTGTTAGTTATAATGGGGTAAGGTTATAAATTACATCATAAGTGTTGCCTGACTTTTTATGTTTTAGAATATGTTGTATGTTATATATACACGCCATTTACCTCCAAAGGGGTGAACAGTGGCTTATTAAAACATTCCCATCACATTAGCAGCCTCTGTAGTCCACTGCTAGACATAGGTCTCTCCTTAGAAAGGAGGTTTTGGTCTACAGTACCACGCTGAGGGGGGGTTGGTAAAGGGTTAATAACGGAACGGTACAAAATTAAAAAAAAACGTTGATGCAATATTTGTAAATTCTAGTACATAATACAGAAGAAACTATCGTACTCATCACATAATATCTGTTCTAGGTGGAAATGGAACTAACGATTGAACAATTAAGATAGTTAACCAGCTAAATCAACATGCTAGTCCTTATATTTGAGTAGAGCAGACAGATTCCCTGGTGGTAAGTGAATACCGTAGCCCATAAATGCCTAAGACTCAACAGTTACCTTTTTAGAATAGGGTGGGAGGGGTAATTACTCATTCTAATACACAAATTTTTTTGTACAGCGATTGGATGCGGGCAGCACAGGACCGGTTGTTGAAGAATCTGGAGGAGGCCTATGTCCAACAGTGGATGTCTTTCGGCTGCGATGATGATACTTTCTAATTCTCACTTATTCAGTGAAAGTACTTCACACCGGTCTTCTATGAGGTCAAGGTATTAAATCAGTGTTATCGTTTTAGTTGTTTTTAAAATTTTGACTTTAAGCAAATCTCATTATTAAAATATATTTCAATTAAGGTGTCTTTGGTAAAAAATTCTTCTATACAATAAACAAAATAAAAATGGAGATATCGAGATCTCTTTTCTTTAGTATTGTTTGTCCCTCATGGCGCCTGTCATACGAGTATGACGTCATATTTGGAGCTGTCAAACTGTAGTATGTGGGAAACAGCGTGATGGGTAAGTGGCGGTGTTGCCACAGTGTAAATACTACAAATAGGTAGAAAAGGTGCGTTTAATTTTTTTTTATATATTTATATTTTTATTGGTATTTGTATCCCAGTATAAACGATATTATTGTATGATGATTCTTATGATTAGACATATCATTGGCGTTGCAAATAATGTAACACTTTTTTAATATCTAAGGGACAATAAACAAATAGTGTAGAATTATAAAATTGTAGCCAAATAGTAATACATTGAGTAAATAGAAATTTAAATTATTAGGTGATAGTAGTAGAGTAGCTTAATTATTTGAAAACATCCCTAACATAAGTTTAGGAAATTTAAAAATAGTTGTAAAAAATTTCTAAATATTATTCTATATTTAAAAAAAAACAATCCTAGCACAGCTTCTCAATAAAATGACTGTCATATCGTTACCCTACCGCAAGAAACTACACTACACCAGACAGTGACTCCGCAATATGTACCGGCGCCAGCGCGAGCGCACCCACGTGATTAGGTCGTAATGGCGACGTAATAGCTCACCACGGGACCCTGCTCCAAGTCCTATTACTTGCGACAAATTATGTGTAAAAAGGTATGCTAACAACCACCATATTTAGGGAGTCTATGCTATTTATGTGACCTTACTAAGTTTTGGAATGGGTTGCTAGAATAAAATATACCTTTAGTTTAATTTTTTTTTCATAAGTAACTTTAATAGTTCAACTGCTTCGTTGGTACAGCGGTTAGCGTATGTGAATGTCGATCTAGATCTTGGGTTCGATTCCCGGTTCGGGTCAAAAAGTGTTATTGAGTTTGGTCTGTGAAATGGGGGAACAGAGAGGACACCTGTGCTTGCATACATTGCCCTGCGTAGATGGCTGGTCTCCGTTTCTGACCGAAATCGGTTATGAGTACATCATTATAATAGAGTATTTAGGAGCGTAAATAATGTTGCCAAAGAAAGAGAGATGATCTGGCAACACTACGTTACGTTGTACGTATGAAAAACCACATTAAAAAAGTATTTTTAGTATGTAGCTTTAGAACGATAATACAGACATTTAACAATCTGCAGATATTTGACAACTTATGTGTTTGTGACGTAATTGAGATACAATAAAGTAAACAAATAGAAAGGTAAAATCATTTGTTCTTGGAAGAAGTCGGTTAACATTACCAGAATGTAATACACACAATTCCCATTCCCTCTGTCATTTCAAACATTGTAATTATAAATTGGAGGACGAGACCAGTTAAATCCAGTACTTGACCTTCGTGGTGAAGTTTTTGCCATCTTTGTGGACTGAAAGTCACAGAGGTCATTCTATGTTTTGATATTTTTAATATGTATTTACCATGTTTTTGCGTAATTACGGTTATATCATGATTGGATTAACAGTAGACGATACACATCTTCACACCGAAAGGTATATTTTTCCTCTAACTTAGGTTTTTGTGTGTGGTGATGGATTAAGAATATGTCATCAGCCCTATTCTTCCCACAGGTATTGTAAAAGGCGACTACTGGAACTATAAATTCAAGACAACACAAACGGAAGGAATACCAACTCGTCTGGCCAGTGTGGTATAGTAGTCCAAAACCTCCCTGCTAAGGAGAGGTCTACGTCCAGCAATGGACTAACTGGGTTTCAAAAACTTACCAGTAATACTTTATTTTGCTGTTCTTTTGGATTGGGAGTACATTCTTGTCATCGATATGGTCACGTGAAGCATTAACGCTCATACAGACTACACGATTGGCCTAGTGGTTTAAGCGCTCGCCACACCGCTTACCCCTTCGCTAAGTGTTGTGGGTTCAAATCGTACATGGGACAACACTTTGTGTGATCCACAAATTGTTGTTCTGAGTCTGGGTGTTCTTTGTGTCTGTTTCTTGTATGTTTGTAAAGTCCCTCGCGACACAGGATTAATTCCTAATGCGGGCGTTGTCTTTTTTTTTAAATAAGTACCTGTAGCTATAAGTGGCTTATTGAGCTAAACTAGCTGCAAATGGTAACATATAGTTATTTATATATATAATATATGCACTTGTGTATATATGTTATAGGCAAACTCCGAAACTCTGGCGCTCCTCAGTTGGACTGGTCAATCTTCACATCTGATGTAATGACTTAGTCAAAGCTCAAATAAATTACGTTTTTCGGCCCTTGAATAAGGAATTTTCGTCATAGACAGGAGTGACTTTGGTTACTTTAGGCTTGACTAAAATACTTCAGTCACGGGCGAAATTCAAATGTATTTCGGGAATTGCTTGAAGGCTTTCGCCAAGCTTAAGATAAACAAGTCCATCCGCGAAGGGACTGTGACATCAAAGTTTGACTATAACATTTACACTAGTCATTATATACGTATATATAGTCTCTAGTGTATAAGATATATTTAAAATAAGTTGGTTTTGTTTTGGTCACTTTTGTCGACATGTCTGACACTTTTTTCTTCCACAATTGAATTTCCAAAGATCCAAAATTCCTAAAGAGAATTGTTAGCTAGCGGTTTTCTGTGAGAAATTGGTATCTGGTGGAGCCAGCTAGTGTGTCGAAGCAAAGCTTTCTCAAGAAAATAGCTCAGTGTAATTTCACGTTCACCACTTGTCATTCAGAAATAGAACCCGAATTCGCGAGTGTAACTAAACTCACAAGCAATGAAGAATGCAAGCGCGTCTAACTAGATACAAGATCTCAATAAATCATACTAAATAGCAATGAATTAGATATAAGACATGCCATTTTGAATTTAGATGCCAAATAATATCGTTGCTAACATCTTGTCAGTCGAACATATGCCAGGGTCATGTCAGATCAATGGATAACGCTCTTCTTCATTTTGTAATAATGTTACAGTTATTGCTGAAATCAGATGCTTTATAATGATATATTAATAGTAACTATTAAATTAACAGTTTTTAATAGTTCATTGCTAGTGTGCAAGTCTCGGGTTCAATTCCCACGTCCGACCAAATGTTTGTATATTCTGCAAATACTTGTGTCCGCGTGGTGACGGATTAAGAATACATAGTGTTACATTCCTTATTCATTAGTAAAAGGCGAGTAAGGGAACAAAGTATGCAAGACAACATCATTACAAAGAGAAGGAAAACTTGAAACAATCATTATTCCAACCCGTCTGGCCAGCGTGGTATAGTAGGCCAAAACCTTCTTGGTAAGGAGAGGCCTATGTCCAGCAGTGGACTGTAAAAGGCTGTTGGTCATGATGATGATGATGATGATGATTTGTTTCGGACGTCATGGGTCATGTGATGATGCAGGAGTGACAATTATCGAGCTAACTGTGTAAACCTTACACTGTCACGATGACTGTCATGCCTTTTACGTCCCCAAGCGGGGTGTGGAAAAGCATCTCACAAGGCCGCCATAGTGTGGGTCACCATACTACATTGTCTGCATTTGCAATGAGTATGGTGACCACAACTCTTGGATTCTATTCACGCTTGCCATCAGGCTGAGTAGAGTCACTTCGGCAGGCTCTTAATATAGACAAAAAAAAAATATGCGGGATAATATCTAAGTGGCCCGTTTAATTTACAGGTCTAAGCTACAAAAACTATAAGGAAAATAAAAAAATACGATTTCTTTGAATCGCGGCCATGATAAATTAATTCATTTATTTTACTTTGGAATTTGAAAAAAGAACTGTATTTTTAACAATCAGTTATTACTAACAACAAAAGTTGTCAGGGTCAAAAAATAAATTTCTACCAACGGGTACAAAAGCGGTTGTATGTAAACAATCAGTAAACAAGAATATAAATAATAAAATAAATATACACCAGATATGGATACATGTAATGGCGCCATTTACTAAAACTCATGACATGCGTGACGGGAACATGAGACAATCGACTTTTCAATTAGCAAGTGAACTGCTTAGGGTTGTCCCTTATAGACTCTCGACGGTAAAGAAGAGGTGATCGCCGCAGTTTCACTCGAGTGTGCTCTATTCGAGTGAATAATAGCCTAATGTTTGTAACCTATGTTAATTCTGAAGAAATGTTCTATCTAATATAAGAAGAATAATTGAAATTTAAATGATGATTTCAGAGATTTCTGTGGGATGAAACAGTCTTAAAAATACTGTCCAATTTCGTTTTATTAGTATCCAAGAATTGTATAAAGAAATATTGTTTGAAAAAAAAAATATAGGTATTATTGGCGACCATTATGCAATGCAAGTGACATAAGATTTATTAATGTCTATCAGAAGTATCGTTCGATATATTTGCATGTCCTTGTCTCTTGATACAGATGTTCGGACACGCCTATTTTGCGATATTAATTGACTACATAACTCAATGTTATCATTAAAGTAAAAATACTCCGAACCTGTTCTAACTTGTTGCATTTATTCAAGATCTTGTTAGATTTTACTTCCTCCACGAGTTTTCTGAGGTGATGTCCTTATTAAAATACCGCCGAACTCTGAAACAAACTCTGTGACGGAATTTATTTGGACGGAACCTTTTAAATTTGGACCGACTCCGATATACGTCTTCTGCCTTGGTTTCGATACGGTGATGACCCTTGAAAAGTTAACAGTGGAAACGTATTAGTATCTTTTAAGTTGCAAACTATTCATGGGTGGCCAACAGTCTACGTCTTTGGGCTGTGAAGATAGGTGACTTCAGTTATGACCCTTCGGCCCGTTTTCCCATATACTATAAGAACGTATGTAGTTACTTCTCTGCTTTCGTATTTAAAGTAAAAAACCACAAAAAAATAATTTGTTACTGTATTTGTTTAACGGCCTTTTAATAATATCAATTTAGCTTGAAAGCGCTTTCAATAAACTACATCAACGTATAAATATCGAACCCTTCTTAATAGATTATTAAACAACCTGCACAGAAGCAGCTGATACAAAACTTAAGAATCTAAAGGAAATAAGTAATTTTTAATAAAAAAAAATATCAGCGATGATGAGTTGGCAATACGTCATTTCTCGCCGACGAGGACCGCATATCGTGTTCGATAAAAAATATGTCGATGGATCGATATACCGTTTGTAACGTGAGCAGGATTTTGACATATCGTTGATGACTTAATCTCTATATAGTTTGATAGGGATACAAGATTGGGGCCTAACATATTTTAGTTTTAATTTTTCTCATCTATTGAAACCCGGTCTTTAGTCTATTTATTCATATTTAGGCAGTGTTAAATTTGTTGTTGAAAAAGCGGGAAACAATAATGTCGCTCAACAGCGACATCTATTTTTCTCGACTTTTGGCTATAAGGTTGCCATTTGTAAAAAAAAAATGTTAAAAAAATCAGTAGCGGAAAATAAAAATGATTCCATTCTGTTCATAGTCCCATACAAAACATTTACACTTGATGGGTTTTGTGATGGTTTCTTTTCAAAGCTAGTTGTAGGAAATATTTATCCTTATCCAGCCCATCTAGCTTTAAAAGCAGGAAAAAGGCAGTCTTTTGCCAAATGATCAAACTCTATGAACTTTTTTTTGTTGTGTAACATTTGCCGTCTCGCTTTTTTAAAACATGTGGAAATGATTTTGTGAAAAGGGACGAAAGTATATAACAGGAAGTGGAGGAAACGTTTAGATTTGTTTAGAATGGTATCTTTGTTGAGAATGAACCGTCAGATTGCAGATGAGTTGCTAAATGTTAAATTACACGCTACTATTCTAAGATTCACTCGTTTTTTTATTTTTATTTGGTTTTAATTAGATCTCTTACCGGTATGCAAATAAGTATTGATTATAAATAAATAATATTTCGGACATTTGATACACAAAGTCATCTAGTTTCAAACTAAGCAGAGCTTGTGCTTTGATAACTAAACTGAATGTTAGAATACTTATATACTTTTTTTTTATAAATACATACATATTATACATAGAAACACCCACACTTCAAAACAAATATTTGTAGATCATACAATTATTTGGTCCGACCCAAGGACAGCAGTCGCATTCACTACCGCTGCGCCACCGAGGCAGTTTTATGAGCAAAGTGTATATTACAGTCCTATTCAAGTTAAGTGGTTACCAACAATATAATGATGTAATGTTTATTGAACACATAAAGAGCGAAGGTATGGTTATAAAGTGAGTAAATAAAGATTTTTTATACCATATGATTAATAACTAAACAAATTACTTGTATATTTTCATAATACTACGACTAAGTACTTTTTTGTTGATTGTATTCATGACACGGTGAAGTAAATAGATACAACAGCATTTGAATATCTAACCGACTTTAAAAAGGAAGAGGTACTATGTTTCACTGCATGTATATTTTATGCATGTTCACCGGGCACTCCGCCAATTGTAGATCGATTTCTAAAAATTATTTTAAAAATCGATCCGCAATTACGATACGGTACGGTATACTCTGAAGGTGGACCTATTATCACCATGTCAGGATCTGATAATAAGACCCCAAGGTAAGCGAGGGTAACCTTCAAATTTTATAGGCATGTATTGTGGTTTTTATATTTTTCTAAGCCTATTCAAATATTTGCATCTGGTATTCATCTCACGATGATGAACTGATGATTTCTATCATCATCTTCTGATACAACTCCTTAACGGTCAGGAGTTGGACATTTTTTTTAATATCATACGTTTGTAACTTTTAATTACACTCTTTCAAGTTGTTGAGATGAGTTAAACTTCTCAATTGTAGTTCCTCAAGAATTAGAGGGCAGTTCTTTCAATATTATAGTTATGTATAGACTTTTAGTTGTATTTTTCAAGTTATTCCGGCGGAGTGATGATGGAAGGTAAAACTCCTTAACAGTTAGGGGTTAGAGAATAATTATTTTAATATCATATGTACGTATACACTCAGTTGTATTTATTCAAAGTTGCTCATGTGATCTCATAGGTTTGGTTAAGAGATGATGATCATCTTATCTCGGTGTTTCTCACCAGCCAGGTTCAGTAAGGGTAGAAACGTTGAAACAAACAACGGAGGCGTCTTTTTTAAGTCATTGAACACCGCTAAATAAAACTATGCTAGTACAGTATGGGGTCTGGGTTGGTTTTTGAAGACAGGATCATAGTTTGGAGTCGGCCTGTTCGTACAGACTGTATGTGCCCCAGTCATCGTGGACCCAAACCGATATTGGTCAAGATCGCCCAAGGCGTGACACAACCGCCAGTAGGATATTTGTGTAGGCCGTGGCAACATTCAAAACCGAAAGTTACTGAACATAAACTAACATTACAAGCTTTGGCTGCACGAGTGGCCTAGTGGTTAACGGTTGCGATGCCGCTCACTGCTGTGCTGTGTTGTGAGTTGAAACCCTACATGCGACAACACTTTGTGTGATTCACATATTTTTGTTCTGAGTCTGGGTGTTCTTTGTGCCCGTTTCTTGTATGATTGTAAAGTCCACCGCGACACAGGATTTATTACTAGTGTGGGCGCTATCTTAAAAAAAAGACTACACTATACTCTCATTTACATACACAAGAAACTTATTGTATAATTCAAATATGGAAAAAAAATTAAAAACAAATGAAATACAATAAATTAAACGTTATAATAACAAATCTCTTTATTACACATCTCATTAATTAAAAAGTTAACTTAATACTGAGGAAGTACAAGTGGTGGCCTTATCATTATCATTATTTACAGAAGACCAACCTAAAGCGCCAGCATCCGTGCTGTCGTGTTTTGTTGGTCAGTGCGAGACCGGAGGCCCATTGATGCAGGGGTGACAGTTATCGTGATAACTATGTGAGGCTTACGCTACCACGATGACTGTCATGCCTTTTACGTCCCCAAGCGAGGCGTGAAAAAGCATCTCACTAGGCCACCATAGTGTGGGTCACCACACTGCATCGTCTGTATTTGCAATGAGTATGGTGACCATGACTCTTGGATTCTATTCATGCTTTCCATCAGGCAGAGTAGAGTCACTTTGGCAGGCTCTTCATATGGAAAAAAAATTTGGAGGCAATGTATTACAGGCAACCATGGGATGGACAGAAAAGCATGAGATGGGATGTATAGGGTAGTGTCAGGAGCAACAGAAAGTGAATAGAAATGAAATTACAGTGTGTACGTCACTTTCAAACATAACATTAACGATAGAAACGTAAGTGTGGGAGTGAGCAGCATGAATCTCGAGCAAATTGGTCAAGTAAATAATCTGCAATTGTGTAGTAAGCCTTTTCATACAGTGATTAGTTTACTAAGAGCTTAATTTTTTTAAATTTTAATTCTTGAAATTTGCTTCAAAAGACTTGCTTACTTTTTGTAATCTCGTCGTTGGTAACACGAGTTTATTTTTGTTTCTGCATTGTCTGCATTTGCAATGAGTATGGTGACCACGACTCTTGGATTCTATTCATGCTTTCCATCAGGCAGAGTAGAGCCACTTTGGCAGGCTCTTAATATAGAAAAAAAAATAGTTATAGTGTTGATATTATGAATGACGAAAATATTTTATAAATAAAGAAAAATTTCTTTATATATTCAAAAATTTCTTAAATGTATTGAGATACGACTGTCATGTTATTTCCTTCCTTGAATTTATCCCTCAATGACTGCTTATAACTAAGGTTCTTGCCTCGGAGAGCACGTAAAGACGTGGGTCGTGCGCCTCATCTCTGCCCAAACGTGCCAGATAGCCGTCACACCCCATTGAGTCTGGGAACAGAGAGTGCACTTGCATTTGCGTACATACTTATGCACTATAATTTATTTATTTATACATCATGCACTGTATGTACATAGGCGGACTTAATGCCTAAGGCATTCTCTACCATTCAACCTTTGGGTGATGCAGAGAAAATAGGAAGTAGGTGCGTTTCAGGTGTTGAATAGTAGAAGTAGACATAAACATAAATACATACATATACATACTTAAGTTAATGTAAGTCTATATACATACATACACAAATAAATATCATAACAAGTATAAGATGATAATCATGTATTGGTTGATTCTGCCAGCTGTTTCAGTAAATACTGCTTCACTTTTTTCTTAAAAGAAAAAACGTTGGTAGCCATCCTGACTTCGAGGGGAAGCTCATTCCAGAGAAGAACGGACTACACAAAGAAAGATAATGTCTTATACGTAGTGGACTCGTCTCTGCTAAGACTGGCCGGCGTGGTTAATATCGGCTATAAGGTTATAAGTTGTTGTAAGTGGATTCCAGTGGTATACAGAAGCATTATATTTATAAAAATAACTTGTAGATTAAATTACTATGGTCATTAAGTGTCAGAAAAAAACTGAGCACAATGGTTCACTCGGAAAAATTCACCAAATTGTAATAGAACCGCAAGTTAGCGAGGTTATATGGTTTTTTTTGCTTTGTTAATTAATTGAATAAGTAGAATCATGATTCTTAGTAATTTAAAGATTTCTGTGATATTTTAGTGGCTTTGAAAACAACGGTTAGGGTTGACTACATATCACCTAACGAACCAACCTGTGACTTGGGTTTGACAGCCTCAGTCAAAAGATCAGGCGATTCAAAGAGTTTGTATATCTTTTACAACCTTTTGAAACATCCACATTACATATTAAACGCTCAAATTTGTAATTTCACTTACATAATAGGGTCCCTAACCTATTTGTCGTCAACCAAGCACATATATTTCTAAATAAAAATAGTTAATACTACACTTTTATCCACAACTGGACAAAGGCATCTCCGTAGCAAAGAGATTTTGATCCACATACATACAGATAAATTTCAGACACCCAACAAATGATTGTGTTCTTTTTGCAATATTTTTTCATTGTCAGAATCGAAATCTCTGGGTCTGCAGTCAGAATCAGGTGGACCAGTGGTTAACGACTACTAGCCCGTACTTTTAACTTGATCACGTTAATTTCCTTACATCTTTATAGAATGTGAAAGCGTAAACAACACGATAATTATAAAATAAGTATATTATGAAGTGAATCCTTACTCTATAACACATATTTTGTTGCCAGTTTATTAGAATGTTATTACACCAATTCATATATATTGCCAGTGTGCAAATTTAACAACATTATTGTATTTTGACACTTTAAAATCCAATGTAATATAGAATAGGCTGTACTTACGTAAGCTACAAACGTCGAAGAAAAAATTGAACATTATAAATTTGGCTATAACTATTTTATAAGTTCATCAACTTCAAATCGTAAGTACAGTCTTAAATTATCAATAACTCCTAACTTCCATTGTACATGAACTTGTAAAAAAGCTCACGTACTGCCAACATAAAAAACCCAACCTGCCAACATCATAAAACAATTTTGATTGAAAAAAAAACAAACAACTTTTTTTTGATACATCACTGATCTCAATATGGAAATCGATATAAAAATCGATAGAAAGGAACGGGCGCAACAAAAATCACGATTCATTGCTTCGTGATCTGGTTTTTTCGACGTCTCAATAATAAATTTGGACACAAAATAAATAGTTATATCTCAGCGTGCCGTAATTATGTTGTTAATAAGTAGAATGCAGCTATCTGAATCAATCGGGACGTCATTTGTTTGACGTTTCAATCAACATTGCATTGTTTGTATTGTATGTTTAATATGTATAGATTGTGTTACCGATATACCGGTTTTTTTGTTCGTCCATTGTGAGATGACGGTTTGTTTTTGTTTAAGTTACGATTCGGACAAGCTCGGCGGGCGCCCGATGAATCCGTGTCGTGTATTGAGAGTTGAGTCTTTGTAATTTGTTATGAAATATTAGTCTGATAGATTTGAACGCTGATATAATGATGGATTATTCGTGAAATTATTAGAGCTGGGAATTATTTGTCATAATTAGGATTTATTGCTGTATTGTTTCAATAATTTGCTATATACTGTTTTTATTTTTAAACATATAAAGCTAACAATTAAGTAGGTTGGTTGTTTAATTTTGTATTCTCCCTGCTCAGCATGAGTTTATGGTATCAATTTTCACTTCGATTAAATAATTATGTAATAAGTACGATGCAGTATGCCTCTAGATAGTAAATAAATAAATATTTTTTTCGGACATTTAACACACAACGCCATCTAGTTTCAATCTAAGCAGAGCTTGTACTATGATAACTAGACTGACTGATAGAATAATTATATACTTTATGTTTGTAAATACATACATATTATACATAGAAAGCACCCAAACTTCGAAACAAATATTTGCAGATCATCCAAACATTTTGTCCGACCCGGGAATCGAACCCGAGACCTTAAATACAGCAGTTGCATTCCCTACCACTACGCCAGCGAGGCAGTCAATAATAATATATAAGTATGTTTATCAGTCATGCAGTTACCAGAATACAAACTCTGCTTGATTTGAGAACAAACAACCATGAGTGGGTTATTTATTTGTCGTCACTTTATTCATAAATTTAACATTAAAATTGACGAGTCTGTTGGTCTGGTGGTTAGTGACCCTGCTTGCTAAGTCAGAGTCGGTTTCGATTCCCATCCAGGATAAATTTTTGTGTGAAAAACATGGTCATTTGTTTTATCTGGGTGTAATTTATCTATAATATGTACGCATTGAGAAATACCATAGTACAGACTCCTGCTAATTTGTGATCAGACAGCCGTGAGGAAGAAACGAAGTGTGAAGATTATTATTGTTTAAAAAAAAATCAAGTGTATTAGTATTCTATCAGTTGGTCTAGCTGTTCTAGTACAAGCTCTGCTTAGTTTGAAGCTAGATGGCGTTTTTGATTAAAAAAAAAATGTATGTATGCATATTTCTGATTTTATTCATTAAAGTTTGAGGAGGATGATACAATAATAATGTTATAGGTATTTTTACCCGTTTAACACTAGAAAGAGATCAATGATCACAGCAATTGTCTAAGATTACCTGAATGGTTATACTCAGACTGTCATGTCCTACTGTCTTATGCTAGAATCTAATCAAACGTCCCTAAAAACGATTTGCTACTACGATAAGTATTTAAGTAGGTAGTGCTATTTATTTTATTATTTACTAAACAAAAACGTATGTCACAACCGTCAACAGTGCGCACTCATAATTTACTCTCTATAGTAAATGTTCTCAGAATAGGCCCCCACCGCGATAAATATCACCCTACGAGTTGAATTCACAATTGACAGCAGTGGACATAAAGTCTATAAATTAACGTCAAAATAACTTTATTCGCGCAAATGATTCAGTAAAAGACAGTTGCTGTTCTTAATGCCCCTGCATGTTTTTGCATTAAATAAATTATATCAGAATATTAAAAATGGACACCTGACAAGTTTCGGTCAGTGATAAAAAACCAGGACCGTTATAAGCTACAATCTAATGACTCCTTCGATTTAAAAAACGAAATATAAAAAAAAAAGAATTAAAAAGTAAATACGCGCTCGCGAGGTGCGTTCCAATTTCAAAGTCGCCACATGTCGACGGTGACTTGCATGATTCGAAATTTGGGCATACGAGCTATCGCAGCGATTATTTTTAAACGTGATAAAATTAAATATGGTTGCCTTTCAACGTAATGATTTCTGTTTTATGATACATATGATACATAAGTGCTCAAATAATTTGAAATGTCAATACGAATATTTCGAAGAATTGAAAGCGCAGGTTTCGATTTTTTTCATAGATCATGTCAATAATCTGATAATTTTGACATTAATTTGAGA
Organism: Hypercompe scribonia; assembly: GCA_949316085.1. Taxonomy (NCBI): domain Eukaryota; kingdom Metazoa; phylum Arthropoda; class Insecta; order Lepidoptera; family Erebidae; genus Hypercompe; species Hypercompe scribonia. The sequence goes on along the minus strand of OX438980.1, from coordinate 20,946,099 downwards.
GAAAGCGAATCGAAGTGATTATCGCCTCATATATATTACCTGCTTCATGTAGAACGGTCGGCACTCATAAATGTATGAAAAGAATTAATGACATCATTAGTACGCAGTAACGATGTCATGCATACAGAATTTTTCAAATTCGCTAATGCTAATGTTTATTTCGCATAAGTATTTACGAATGCGAAAATTTGTAACATTTTTGTCAGTTCTAAGGAATAATTATTGAACTCACACCTCTGATTCGACATGTCTACGGAACAATTAATCACATTTATATCTCTTTATTTTTTTCACGTTCCATTGTATGCAATTATGCTTTGATTCTCATTTAGTATGTCTTGTGACTATGGCGGTCTAAACGTTACCTGATCGCTTTAATCCTGCAAATTTTTTCATCAGGTTTAAAAGCATTAGTGGGTATTTACTTTAATTGAGAACGACCGACTTTAGTTAGACCGTATTGTTGCAAGCCTGCGTTTCTTAAAATGACTAATCAAGCATGTAAGAGAAGTATTATATATTTATATTATCGTTACAGAATACTATGAAATAAATAAACAGAAATCGAAGGCGATTACAATGAGTGTTCAAATGGGTAAGTTTTGAATAAAAAAAAACTAAAGTATTGTTTATGTGTTGAACACAAATCTATTGAAACTCCTAGTTATTATATATTATACACATAACGGTGGCTATTAGTGTTATTAAATAAGTACCCACTCATATTTTTACCTTTTCTTTTAAAACTGTAAATAATAATGTGAATGGCAAAAATCTTCGTCTTGACGTGTACGTCACTTGAAATTATCATAATGTGTATATTATAGCGTAAGCCATAGTTGTTTATTTACAAGAAAGCTAATAAGTTGGTATTTATTTTTTAAAAATTACGTCGTCTAAATGACCACCGTTTCTACTGTGTCGATTTCTAAGCGAGCACCGAAATTTTCGGATTCTTGTCGGCAAAAAGACCGTCGAAAATCGGTTGCGCAGTTATTTCGTTGCTGTTTATCAAGTGAGCGAGGTTAGTACTGGTTCAGAAACACCCATTCCTCGTAACTCTATAAGACAAGGGACTCAAAATGCAATGCGTTCGTGTCTTTCATGTTTAAGTTTCCATAAGTGTAGGTAGTTAACCTCTATTCTAAAAAAAAAGGTTAATCCAGCCTTCTACTGAGCTCCAACGTAATCTGTTATCGGTTTTTTGGCGGTGTTGTTACGCATCCTTTACTTTAAAGTGGTTGAAATTACTAATCCTTACGATTACTCATAAAAGTTTCTCGCACCCGTGAGTCACTAAGTACCCACCATCATCATATCTTTTAATCATTATCATGTAAAATGTTTCCTCTTTGCCTTAAAAAAACATCTTTAAAAAAAGTTTGAATAGGATACGCTCGTTCACGAACAGTAAATAAAAGGTAAGAAAATACCTCATATTGATACAAAATATTATTATATTTGTAACAAATGTAAGGATCATCAATATGTTTTGGTTTATTGTGAATTTACTCATTAAACACTCGCCTTTGATGCTCTCTTGAAACTTCACAAAGGCACAATGGACGGTGGCTTTTTAAGCCACCTGAGTCATATTCTACCCTTTTCATTGATGCGTGATGGTTGAATATTATCAAACATTGCATTCAACATCTTTGAATAATAAAAAATAAAGTTCTTATACGTAGCAAATATGTATATTTTTTGTCTATTAAATTTTCTTATGTCACTTTATATGGCGGGAAAGTTAGTAGTAAAAAGAAGAGGTTATAGTTATCTTTACTATATGTACATATTTTATCTGTGTTCTAACTAGAGTTTCATTACAGTTATATTAAAAAGTGTAGATTTTGGTTAAAAATAAAACATTTGGTTTTAATACATTCAAAGTTTACTTTTCTGGTACACGTGTGACATAAGTACTCTTTTCTTCTAGGATCTAAATGAAAGTAAATTAAAAATAAAGTTAAGCTCTGCTTGGCTTTTTAGTTTACCGTGATTATTATCAATTGCCTCGTATTAGACAACATAAAGAAATTTGAACCATAAATCATTACGTCAATTATCAAATGATTTTTGTTTCGATACTCGCTACCAGTCATTTGATTAGGTTTGAAACACGTAGGTATTGGTTTGACGTTTCCTTTCTTGGAATATATAGTTATTAAATTTGTCCCTGATTTCATTTATCAGTTCAGTTTTATCAGAAATTTTTAGTTATGTTAACGTCAAGCGAGGTCTGTTGAAACTACTCGTACCTAGTTGTTGCATTATTGTGACAAAAAAAAACAAGATTTTTTATAATAAGTAAAGGAATTAAGATGCTACCTACAAGCTGATAATGGGTTATCGAAAAACGGCACATAATCTATACGGTTTTGAATTTGCGTATCAAATACGAAGAACCTTAATCCCGAGCTTCAACTACCGGAGTTTAGTAACTATTACTAAATTTAAAGAAAAAAGTTACGAAAGTTAAAAAAAAAACAATGTCATTGTACCTACATAATGAAATCCATACAACGCAAACAAAAGCGCATCAATTCTAAAACTGAAAGTCTAAGAGCCCTTTCAAACCCAGAATGCGTTAACAACACACATCGACATTCAAGTCTTACTAAGCAGCGTAAATTTTAAGCGCTGTGTACCCTCTGGTAAGCACAAGTTTAAATTTACGCTGTTTTGACCATGTGTAGGATCCGGTTGCAAAAATTTTTTTTTTGTTTTGGTACTTATGTAACTGATAAAGGTCTTAAGTTTTATTATTAAAAAAAAATATATTGTTTTACTCTTTGCTCCATTTTCATACGCATTGATTGGCAACTTAATTCAGTTAATTAATTCTTTCGTTGCTTTTCCACACACATACCTACAGACTTGGTAAGGTCAATTACTTATTATGTGTCCTTACCAAGTATGTGGTTAAGGATACAAAAGGATTTAATGTTCCTTTACATACCCATGATTTTAACAACATATTGTTTTACTTGTTTATGATACAGAAATTCGATGGTCATTTTTCTATGAGGAGAGCCGTCTACCTAATAGAAAGTAACCATTACTGCTTATGGAACCCTGTAACTCGGAGGTCACAAGCGCGTTGCTGGCCATTGAGATGGGAGTGTGCTCTTTTCTTGAAGTTTTGGATGTTGTACCCGCGTGGAAATAACGCAGCTGATGATTTGTTCTACACATCATCATGTGAGATGAAAAGTTTCTTCTAAAGAGTGCACGCCAGCCGCGCATGCGTGGTGTCGTTTAAACAATCGCCATGTCGCTATCTAGTGTGCTAACTGTTGTGGGTTGAAACTCCACATGGGACACCACTTTGCGTAATTTACAAATTGTTGTTTTGAGTATGGGACACGGGCAATGGACACAAACAATATTTATGTCCCTTTCATGTATGTTTATAAAATCCTCCGCTTCACATTATATACTCATATTTCTAATGCGGGCGTTGTCTCTTTAAAAAAGGAAAAAAGAACAGAAACCAATGTTCAAGTGTCAACTGGCATTTTGAATAGTTCAATACCCCAAAGAATAGTTACTGTATTTGAATAAATAAAAGAAATTAATAGGACCACGACAATTTGGGACTGCGCTTATGACCAATAAATACAAATCACTAAATGATTCTCTCAATAGGAGACAACCAGCATCAATTGAGCAATTCTCAAATCCGAGCTCGTAATCTCCATCTTCAATTAACGTCAAGTTGACATCAACTGTCAAATCAAATGACAAATTAAAATAAATGACGCGCGCATCGTCACCCACCGACCAATGGGGGTGCGTTAAATGTTGCCAGTTTAAAATATTGTCACAATGGGGTCTGGATCTGTTGGTAAACAAGTGTGTTTGTGTTTCGGCTCCCGATGCTTGAGGTTTAATTAGTTTGTCCAAGGCGACAGTGTTGAGAGATAATGCAATAGTGAAAACAGTAAGTTAAGTTTGAACATGTTAGTATTTGTTTTATGTTGGGTCCCGTGCCATGAGAATGTTATAGTTCATAGCTATTGCGTACAGTGTACCAAACTATGTTTTTCTGACTTTGTATTGACACATTTTTTTTTAAAAAAAACACACTGATATTTGCACTATATAACAATCTATTTATTTACCGTGTATACCAATTCTGCCATCGCACAATGCCAAAAAACACAGTCTGTACAATGGTAACCAGATTACTGATAAACCTATTTATATATAATATACGAGGGTAAGTTTTTAAGTTCGCGGAATGACAGTGAAAAAGGCGGGTAAACGCGCTCTTTTGATGCCTACCGTATTCAGTGACTCATAATTAGTCTGCATAGTAAAATTTGTTGTGATTGGATCATTAGTTATTAAACTATCGTTGACCAAGTATTTTAATCGGGAACGAAGTGAAAAAAATGGAGAAAATTGAATTCCGTGCGGTGATAAAGTTCCTTACTAAGCAAGGAAAGTCTGTTCAAACCATACTCAATGAGATGTCATCGGTTTACGGGGATTCTTGCCCAGGAAAAACAATGGTCTACAAGTGGCATAGTTTATTTAAACAAGGCAGGGAATCACTTGAAGACGACCCGAGGCCGGGGCGCTCCGTTGAGGTGACTACGCCAGAAGTTATTGCAAAAGTAGAAAAAATTGTATTGGAAGATGCTCGACTAAAAAAGAAACAACTCGCAGAAATGGTTGGAGTATCGGATACAACAATTTTTAAAATTTTACACGATCATCTTGGCATGACTAAGCTTAGCGCACGGTGGGTGCCGAGAATGCTCACGCCATTGCAAAAACAACAGCGCGTGGAATGTTCACGTGCGTTTTTGGACCTCTGCAATGAAGACAAGGATGGCGTATTGAATCAAATTGTTACTGGGGATGAAACTTGGGTTCATCATTATGAACCCGAGTCCAAACAAGACTCCATGCAGTGGCACAAAAAGGGCACAGCACCACCCAAGAAATTTAAGGTTTCACAGTCGGCTGGGAAACTCATGGCAACGATTTTTTGGGACTCAGAAGGAATATTATTGATAGATTATAAAGATAAAGGCATTTCTATAACGAGGGAATACTACGCTTCAATCTTAGAACAGTTAAAAGAAGCCATCAAAGAAAAAAGACGGGGAAAATTAACGAAAGGTGTCCTGCTATTGCATGACAATGCTCCCGTTCACAGGAGCCGAGTCGCACTGGCTGCCCTGCATAAGGTGGGCTTCGATATTTTGAATCACCCACCCTACAGTCCAGATTTGGCTCCGAGTGATTATTATCTCTTTCCAAAAATGAAAAAAGAATTACGTGGTAAGAAATTTTCAACTGATGAGGAGGTTAAGGAGGCGGTTTCGGCGTATTTTTCAGACAAAGATAAAACTTTTTTTTACGAGGGAATAAAAAAACTAATTGAAAGATCTGAAAAATGTATTCGTGTTGCAGGGGAATATATAGAAAAAGAAAAATAATTTTGTGTTTTTATTATTACTCAATACCCTCCATTCCGCGAACTTAAAAACGCCCCCTCGTATGTATTTTTGAATCCGTACATACCGTATAAAATTCTCATGTCACAATTTTCGTTGCCATACTCCTCCGAAACGGCTTGACCGATTTTGATGAAATTTTTTGTGCTTATCCGGTATCTATGAAAATCGGCCAACATCTATTTTTCATCCCCCTAAATGTTAGAGGTAGTACAACCCTAAATTTATTTTTTATTTTTTAGACAAAATTTTTAATTTCTATTTTTTTATGATACAACATACAAAAATACATACAATCTTCAATTTTCACCCTTCTACAATCAACCCTTATTTTTTAATAGCCATTTTAGTAATTTAATCATTTTTCATCCCGCTCAAATTACTTAGAAATAATTTATATGGCAAAGCAACGTTTGCCGGGTCAGCTAGTACCGTATATAAATAACATCCAGACGCAGAAGAAATGATGATGCTCATCAAATAATGATTTATCTTGGATGGGAATCCAACTCATGCTTAGCATTTAGGGCCACCAACCGCTAGAATAACAGGAGAAACAATGTTTCACACATTTCTTGACTTACAAAACTAAATATAAAAACTATGGTAAAGAAGCTTGGGTAAAGTTATATACGAAACTACCATTTCTTAAAAATTATGTAGTTTCACTTCTGAATCTCGTCTGCACATTGATCTTGCATGGCCGTCGTGTCAGTTGACAAGTAGTTGCACGCGACATCATCCACTTACAGATCTCATCAGTACAAAACTGTTTGTATTTACAAAAACACGTTTCACTAATCTATATTACATATATAGGATTATTTTGTTAGCCTTTCCTTCGAGTCTTCAATAATAATAGCTGAACACATATTCTTACTCCAAAACCGGCAACGGAGTCTGTCAGAAAAACATATACATATTTTTAATCGACTACATTAGTAGGTACGTAATATTATCCCAAAAGAAAAAGAACGAAACAAATTCTTCAGAGGCAGTAGGTACAAAATGTCTTAGAAGAATTTGTCGCCTCATATCGAGATAATTTCTTCGAGAAGGATAACCAAAGATGCATTGATTGCAGGAGTTTGATTAATAGATATATAACTAATAGAAAAACAATGTTAACTTATTAAAAAAACGCCAATTTCATAGGTTACGACCTAGTATAATTCTATATTTTATATTGGTTTAATAGAATGTGTTGATGTATGTAGATGTATCACCCTTTTTTTTACACTGTGCGAGAATCCCCCAAAAAGCGCACGCCGTCTGAGGTACCAATAACCAGGGGACCAAGTGCACCCTAGTAAGGAAATCCCTGGAACCCCGACGTGCCTCGGGCTACCTACGGCTGCAAGTGGCCGCCTCCTGTGTGGAAGCCTCATGGTTTCTTTACTGCTCCCCCTCCCCTCGAAAGGGTGCACGCAGTCCTGTTTCTGCTATGGTGACAGATGGCCTCATTTGTCACCCCAGGCCTGCGCTTATGGAGGACGGAGATCGTTTTAGATATATCCCCCTGAAAATACCTGCATAAATATCATAGTATAGTTAAATTACATCCAGATACAGAGCAAATGATTGTTCTCACATAACATTATCCTGGGTACGAATCCAATTCACGACATCCAGCTTAGCAGTCAGGGAAACTAACTCTTAGACCAAGAGACTCGTATCATTGACGAGAGTTTTTTTTCTTTTGTTTTTTAAAAGACAACGCCCGCTTCAGGAATAAATCCCGTGTCGCGGGGGACTTTACAAACATACAAGAAATGGACACAAAGAACACCCAGACTCAGAACAACAATTTATGGATCACACAAAGTGTTGTCCCATGTAGGATTTGAACCCATAACACTAAGCGAAGTGAAGTGCGGCGTGATGACCGCTTAAACCACTAGGCCAATTGTACAGTTGAAGGAGTTTTTCTGGTTGATGTTTGTGTCAATGACAAATTTGAATATAATTTACATGCGTGTTTGAGCTAAAAACACTCATTTAAATTTTCAGACTTTGTCCTAGACATATCATATCATTATAAATTTAGATATAACATGAGAGACCGGAGGCCCATTGATGCAGGGGTGACAGTTATCGTGGTAACTGTGTAAGCCTTACACTGTCACGATGACTGTCATGCCTTTTACGTCCCCAAGCGGGGTGTGAAAAAGCATCTCACAAGACCGCCATAGAGTTACCATACAGCGTTGTCAGTATTTGCGATGAGTATGGTGACCACAACTCTTGGACTCTATTCATGCTTTCCTTCAGGCAGAGTAGAGTCACTTTGGCAGACTCTTATTATAGAAAAAAAATATAACACTTGCTCGAATTTATTTATTTGAAGTCGGTGCAAAACAATTTTCGTCTTCTGTCCACTTCTTAATCAATCGATATTTTATTTTACGCACTGTTTTATTAATTACGGGATGGTTCGTGTCTTGTTCTATTAAGGTCGAACGCCAGCTGGACGCTTGAAGTTTAGAGTGTTTTATATCATATTCAAAACAATTATATAATTTTTTATTTAGGTACAATACTGCGATTACAGATTTTAGATTTTTGCACCCATTTTACTGTAGGTTTTTTTATGGAAGATTGATATGTTCGGACCTCCCTTACAGTGTGTGAGACCTCCCTAAGGATATCTTCTTTCCCTTCACCTCACCATACTTTTGCAAAATATTTTGTTTTGAAAGTCATGGAACGTATCCACTTACCGATTGAGTATTTTTTTAGTATTTCCAAAAAGTATTGATACACAGTAAGGCGAACACACGAGCCAGATCGCGTGCACGCTCCATTAGCGCGTAACGCGATACGGCTGCGATCCGCGGGGATTTGCACGTTTTTTATTTTACGTTATCTGTGTTCCTACTAGTCGTTGTCTAAATGGCGGGAAATTAATTGATTATTTAGATTTTTTTATACACAAGCTACCCACGAATTCGTTTATGTAGACTAATCTATTGTCTATTTATGCGTACAAAGGTACCCGTAAGAATATTTTGTTTGGGTCCGTAACATATTTAATATTTGACTAATCATGATTTGATTAAGGATGTGCGATTAAATACTTTTTAATCACTCTGAGATCAGACCTCATATTTTTTTTTTGATAATTTGTTTCTACCCTTTTATTGTTTATTATGTTATAAGTATATCGACAGGCATAACAAATGTAAAAGTTTTGTTTCCCTCCCTTAATCGTCCCTCGTTAATATTAAAAAACGAAGAGAGTCTAAAGAACCTTTTATGTGTCTTATATTAAGTCTTGCTAACTCCTTTCAGCCTATCTCTGTAAACTATTTTTGTCGTCAATTCACGGAAGAAGGCGGCGGTGAAGGCCTGAGAGGATGATCTTCACTCGAACCCAATTCGCCGCCGGCGAACCAGGCGATGGAGACGTGCTTACCCACGCCTCATGACATCCTGAATGTGGCCACAAGTGGACGGGACGGGTTTGCCCCTTCATTCGTTACAGAGACCAGCCGCGAGGTGGTGACGTCCGCGTGTGCCGTACGTCGCCTAAATAGAAAGCTTACCCGAAGAAGGTGCCCCCGCTGGCGGCCTGGCGCTAGGAGGAGTCTGGGTGTCTTGCTTTATTCGGTTCGATTCCGACACGCTACCCCAGCACAAACCCGGTAGGGTGACGGTCCGAGGGGGTGCGTTAAAAAAAAAGGTTTGTTGCAAGTTTTCCTTTCCAGTCTGTTACAGTAAGTTACAAAATCTAGTCCTGGAATTGTCCGCCAAATGGTTCGTAAAATGTTAGGTGTTGCACCTTGTACGACCATATATGATACTTTCTTATTACTTTCAGTGATTCTTCATAACATATCAGGTAATTATCAAATATAGAAATAAAAGGTGCAAGGGCTTTAAAATTTATATGTACCAGAATGGCGGAACGACATTCATAAATAATTATTTCTACGTTTCTTCGAAACAGGAAACACATTTCAAAATATAAATAAATGGATACGTTTAATGTTTATATTGTTTTTTTGTAGAAATAATTCTTTTTTTTAAATTAGAAGTGTGAATAATACATTACTTTAAAATGTAATTTCTAGTTTCTCTATGCTTATCACAACGTAATACTCCGTTCTACAACGAATCCTCTTTTCCTATGCTCTTCTCATGTGCCTCGTGTTTCCACTTTTACTTTCTAACTCAATCTGTCACTCGACTCCCCTGTTGGTCTGTTGGATAGTAATCCTGACTCTGCAGCCAGAGCTCGAGGGATCGATTATCAAGCAGAATAACTGATTGTGATCAGAACATTTTTTCTTGTCAAGGTGTTATTTATTTTTAACATATGTACATATGTATTGACTATACAAACGTAGTGCAGCGCGATGGACCGACGACTTAAGGAAAAGGCTGACTGCGGATGACTAAGGATTGACCAGGATGGTTGACACTCTTTGAGGAGGCCTTCACTCAGCACTGGATGCTAATAGGCTGAAGATACAACTATATTTGCCGTGTGGTGACGGATTAAGAATACAGAGAGTCACCACCCCCTTTTTTTCCCACGGGTGTCGTAAGCGGCGGCTAAGCGAACAAAATATGCAAACAACATCTCTTCAAAGAGAAGGAATACTTCAAATAAACCCTTTTTTGTTTTTTTTTACGTGTGGAAACCCCCTCGGGCCGTCACCCCACCGGAGCTTACGGTGGGGTGGTGTGTCGGAATCGGACCGATTAAAACCACACGGAGTGCCACTCTGCGCCTGACATAGGAGGGATCCGGGAACAGCTGCTATTACGACATCCAGATCATTTCAAATAAACCCTATACCAACCCGTCGGGTCAGCGTGGAATAGTAGGACAAAACCTCGTTACGGAAGGCCTATGTCCAGCAGTGGACTATTAAAGGCTGCTAATAATGGTGACGACGACAACCACATGTACATATTTAGTAATATACCACTATTATTACTACTTTCTGGAATGCTCTTCTTCTGGAAATCAGGATAGCACCTAGGCTTGTGTTCAAGACGAACGCTTGAAATTTTATTTTTAATGGAATTTATGAAATGGAATGCAAAATATCTCGATAATTCTTGAGCAAATGATGTTCATACCATTACCCTTCAATGTCGATACGATATCTTCTTTATAAGGCATTAAAAATGCTTAGAAACTATGTTTAATGTGGATACTGAACAAGTTATATATTTTTTTTAATAAATAATTTATATTACTAGCCTTTTTGGGTATGCTATCGTTGCATCATCATTAAAACGCCACCAATTTTTTCTATAACACGAGTACAACAAAAAAGGTGAAATTCATTCAAAAACCAGCTATTTTACGAGTGGATTCCTGAACGAAACATAACTAAGGTTAATACGTTTAGTAATTTGCAACATATGCTGAATTAATTACTACAGTAGTAAAGTAATAAAGAGCATTAATGGCCTGCCATTATCGACTTGAACATATTGTTTTATGAGTTTGTTTGCTTAAGTGAAATACCACACTAGGGAAAACTTAAATAAATAAATATTTTACGGATATTTGACACACGTCATGTTCAAATGTTTACAGATCATACAAACGTTTGATCCCACTCGGGAATCGAGACCGAAACCTCAAGCATAGCAGACGCATTCACTACCGCTGCGCCACCGAGGCAGTTAAAGTGAAATACCACAATAGGGAAATATAAATAAATATTTTTTTGGCCATTTGACACACAACGTCATCTGGTTTCTTACTAAGCAGAGCTTGTGCTATAATAACTAGACTGACTGATAGAATACTTATATACTTTTTTGTAAATACGTACCTATTAAACCTATATAGAAAATACCCAAACTTCGAAATAAATGTTTACAGATCATACACACACTTGGACCCACTCGGGAATCGAACTCGAAACCTCAAGCATAGCAGTTGCATTTACTACCGCTGCGCCACCAAAGTAGTTTAATATCACATGCAGACGTACAGAATTATTCCTCTTAAAAGACGTCTGTATAAAATGATTTTATTAATAATACGTGGTTACATTAAAAAATTAACACAGAAGCAATGTGTTATTCAGATTTTCTCACTAGATGGCGTTGCACCGTCCGGCTGAATGGCGTTATTAAAAGTCTCCGCGAAAAAATTATTTCTGCTGTTAATTGGATCAAGCTTCACAGGAACCAACCCTATAGGTACTAGGTTTGTAGCATTAGGGTTAATTTCTGTAGTGTAATTTATATTGTTTAATTGTCTGAATACGAATTCAAATACGAGTCGATGGCGTTATTGCCCCCCATTATTGATGTCCCCGTGGTAATTGTTATGCATCTAGAACATGATGGAAAATACTATTTTATATATATTTCATTTCTTAATCATACATCTAACAATTTACCGGTAAGAAGTAATATTAATCGGCCAATGTATTGCCTAAAGCGCCATGTTAAAATTTTTGTTTTTGGACTTTTCACACACAACGTCATCTAGTTTCAAACTAAGCAGTGCTTGTGCTATGATAACTAGACTGACTGATAGAATACTTATATACTTATTTTTGTAAATACATACATATTATACATAGAAAACACCCAAACTTCGAAACAAATATTGCAGATCACACAATCATTTGGTCCGACCCGGGAATCGAACCCGAGACCTCAAACACAGCAGTCGCATAAACTACCGCTGCGCCACCGAGACAGTGCTATAGTCAATATCGCTCTATAATTTTTTAACAGTCTCAAGAGGTTCCATTTTTGAATTCGTTCTTTTTTTTAAACACGTCCACTTATTTTTACGAGCCAGGCAACGATCACTTTTGTTCACAATCCAAAAAAAAGTTTTCACCACACTAAACAACCGAATTAAATTCACCAATTACCCGACATTTAATACCGGTAAGTACAATACCGTTTAATTGAATAAGCACCGTTTAAACCTCGGTTCATAATGTCCGGTAACCGATACTCTCTGTTAAGAAACTGCTGCTTCGCGAGGCACAGCGCAAAAAGGACGACCTGGTACTAATGAGCCGTAAAATTAGGGACCCCATGTAAGGCAATGACTAGTATCGCGTTACGTTTGGATTGAGTTATACGGTGAGGCGACTGCATATTTTTCCGGATGAGGTGTTTATTCTGTACGACGAATTCGTCAGGTAAATTCGGCCGCTCACATTGCTGAAGGTTGAAAATCATGATCGACAATGATGTCTGACTTATTTAAGTCAGATTAGCAGACATATAACGGTATATTTTGTTGTTTACTGGAACCTACTTTAAAGTGAAGATACTTTTCAGTCGGTCAATGCATTGTTTTGATTGTCTTGTTAATCTGTTAGCATATGCGAGTGTCGTTCAAGAGGTCTCGGATTCGATTCCCGGGCCGGCGCAAAAAAATATTATTATGTTTTTCTGATTTTTCTGATTGAAAAATGTTATTTTTCTTTAACATTCAAAAAATAACTTGATGTGTTGGTAGTAATTAACAAAATACTTGGATTTTTATCTAAAAACACTTAATCACTTTTTAACAATGTAATTTGGTTGAGGGTATTTGACTGCGTCATTGGTCTAGTCGTTAGCGTTAGCCGATCAAGAAGTCTCGGGTTCGATTGTCGAGTCAGGCCAAGAAAATGTTTCAAACCTTGCCGATTATAGAAATGATTAATAAAACCACTGGTCCTGTGTCTGATCTCTGCCCGGTCGTGTCGGATAGTCGTCCCATTGGATTATGAGAGTGAGGGAACAGAGAGTGCACCTGTGTTTGCACATACACTTATGCCCTATAGTATCTCGTGCGTAGTGGGCTGGTCTCCGCTGAGCTGGCTGCCGTGGCCGAAACTGGCTAGGAGTAGATCTTCATCATCATTATCATATTGTGTTTATTAAAAGGGTGAGGTTGATGAGGACGACTAATGTAACATTAGATGGTACCGAGCGAACTAGATTTTTTATGTTTACCTACTACTGTTTATTACTATTTACCAAATAGTGACCCGTATGCCACGTGTGGCTTACATCCTTATCTTTAAAGATAATCGCTTAAGCTTATACCTTATAACATCCCATTCTACATTATTAACACGTTATACCGCGAAACGGCATGCTCATTGTGGTCTCATACAAGCTCGTAACGCGACACCGCCCGCTCCCTCGCACACTTTATAATCCGATCAGTTGGATGAATGGAGAACCACCTTCGTTTCGCAGGAATTAAGAACCACAATTCACATATCTATATTGGTGAATGGAGGTATCAGGTTTTGCCAAATTGGGGAAGAAATAAGGGCATTTTCAATCTGTAATCATTACGGGGTAATCGGAGTTGGCAGGCAAAAGAACGAAATGTGATGGAAGATTTTTGTTTTTGTGATTTTTGCATCTTATCTCCGTCATTTTTGATGGACCGGACCGGTCTTGTGGAAGTGAGATCGATCCCCACTCATGACAAAATATCATATTTTATTACTTTAATTTACTTTTTACTGTATATATCTGACTGTATTCCTATGGACGATTGGCGTCAAGCAGACAGCCGATCCCAAAAAAAGGCAACCAAAACCCTTTATAATGTTACAGAACGCGCCGACATCAAATAAGTTCGAGAAAAGGGCGGGAACCCGGCGATTCTGTTGCCTAACATGCATCATCCTCGTACATTTATATCTATTACAATAACAATTATGTAATATAATACTTATTTCTGCCTACCCACGTAAGAGATAGCGTAAATAAGTTCGCAAAATGGTAAAGTTACAACGGCCAGGTGGCCGGGATCACCCGCCATGCGAAATATTGGGTTACTTTACCTGCGTGGTCCATAAACCTACTTGTACTTTGTGTGGCCTGCTGCTGGTAGACCGGTAGCTAGGCGGTGTAACCTAAGTATTTATGACCATCTAAATATTTTATATATGATGAGTCTTTGGATCTGATGGCCTGAAAGTGATAATGATTCGATTTGTAAACAAATAATTGTGTGAAGAGCTCCGCCATTTCTTCTGTTTTGCTGTAACTTATCTTCTATTGAGTAAAATGTAGGCTTTGTCAAGTTTAGAATCATAAAGCCGTGTATGAGGAATGACATGTTGAAAAACTGTCAGCTATCAATGCTTTCTCTATGGTCAGTCAGGTTAAAATTAAAAGAATAGCTGATTTAAAATCTACCTACAAAGGAAAATACAGTAATATATTGTTTTGTAAATTAAATAAATATATGTTATCTATAATATTATCAAAGTCGTTAGCGATAAGATATGTAAATATAACCTTTTCACGTTAATTTCTTATACAATAATAAATAACATGTGCAATGTATCACTTTTGCCATTGTGCTGTTAAGTTGTCTGTGGTATAGATTACAGTGGCATTTGTCTATTCCTAACTAGAGTGGCGGCAAACTCCGTCGTTATAATATCTCATTGGAGCAGGTGGATAGTTATAATTGCAATATCTGAGCTAATTGTTAATTAAAAATGTCTTTTTACACCGTGAATTCTTTGAATTAATAAATTGGTTTGCGATATTATGGATTAGGTGCGTGTTTCAATGTATGTGTTTTTAAATAGTTAATTGGTGTGTAGGTTACTTTTTTCATTTTTTTTACTAAATTATTTATTTTTACTTACAGTCATGCGTCTACTATATTATATTATTTTTACGTCCCCAAGTTTGGCATGAAAAAGCATCTCACTAGACCGCTATAGTGTGGGTCACTATACTGCATTGTTTGCATTTGCAATGAGTATAGTGACCACAACTGTTTGGATTCTATTCTTGCTTTCCATCAGGCAGAGTGGTCATTTTGGCAGGCTGTTCATATAAGTAGAAAAAAAATAGAGGTTTCAATTGCTGAAACATTTTGTTGAAGAGGTTATCCTAATTTTTTTTGTCTTGATTAATAGTATATTTGGATGTTCAAAATTCATATTATTTTATTGTTCTACCTACATCTTGTTTTCAAAAACGAGTATTTTTAACATTTAATTCAGTTCTATATAATTGCGAGAAATTGTTGGAATTTTTTTCTAATGGTTTTTATTTATTTATTTGTTTACAAACTTTATTCACTACACTGGTCTACAGTGGTTTTGTTGCCCTAGATATAAGATTGATTTTGGATATATTTATACTCACAATTCATGAAATTATGAATGATTTTGTAAGATTTGCTTTCGTTTTTTTTTAAATACTTATTTTTATTTTACATTACAAAAATTGGAAAACGAGAAACAAAATAACAGATATATTTATAATGTCAGTTTTATTTGGATAAAAATATGATATATCGAAGTAAATAGAGAGGAAAATTTGGAAAACATGTTATATTTCCATAAAACGCCTTTTAAGAGCTTTTCTTTTATAATTTTTCCGGGGACAATCTCTTTTTAAAGACCAGCAGTAATCTGCCATCATATGACAGTCCCATCGACCCTGATATCTTTCTTCCATTACTTTCAGATCCTGGTGGAACCGCTCTCCTTGTTCCTCACTATAATTTCCTAAATTATCTGGAAATTTATCCAAATGATTGCGGAGATAGTGTAACTTGATACTCATATTTGCTCCTAGAGTCTGAAAGTTTGTCAGCATATTTTGTACAATTTCTTCATAATTTGGTGCTTTATGGTTACCTAGGAAATTTTCGACTACCAACACAAAACTTTCCCAAGCTTCACTTTCCGGAACAGTCATAACTTTAATAAAATCTGCGTCTTTTATCAATTGCCGTATTTGAGGACCATCAAATATTCCACCTTTCAACTTTTCCATACTAAGCTTCGGAAATTTTCGACAAATGTATTTAAAACAATCCCCTTCCTTGTCCAAAGCTTTAACGAATTGCTTTATCATTTCTAACTTAATATGTAATGGTGGAAGTATGATTTTGTCTCTGTTCACCAACGGTTCCCTTATTACATTGGCTTTACCGACAGTTAGAGAATTTCTTGCAGGCCAAACATCTTGTTCCCAATGAAGTTGCTTTGCTCTACTGTCCCACATACAAAGGAAGCAAGGGTATTTCGTGTATCCACTTTGTTGACCAAGTAAAAAATTAACCATTTTCAAATCTACACAGATCGGCCATTGATGCTCCGAGTATTTAATTTTTTTTAAAACTAATTTTACATTTTCATATTCTTCTTTGAGTTTTGTTGAATGGGCAATTGGAATTGATGCAAATTTATTTCCATTGTGCAGTAAGACGCATTTTAAACTTCTTTTACAGCTGTCAATAAAAAGACGCCACTCAGTAGGTTTGTATTCTTTAAAGCCCATGTCTAAAAGCAGCTTCCCAATATCAGTACAGTATACCAGTCCTTCATTTTCATCAAAAAATTGTAATAGCTCACTTTCTCGCGTTCTGTATGTTGTAATTGTTACTGTTGATGCCAATAAATTTTTTTCTTTTAATCTTGAGGCTAACAGTTCTGATTCCTGTTTTGATAAATTTAGATCCCGTATCAAATCACTGAGTTCATTTTGAGAAAATAACTTTGGCGTAGATGTTTCACCCTCCCATTCACTTCCACTGGTAGACTGTTTCGATTTCTGTGAATTCGGCAACATCATTGTTTCTGAGGGCATGCGAATCACTTTTGAAACGTAAACAGGCCGAGGGAGAGTTTCACTGTGTAAAACAGGACATTTTGTAGACTGTAAGTCTGGATATCTCCACGTTTGGTTTCGATTAAAACCTTTAGCATCTACTACGCAAAAGTAACAATCATCGACATGATTCTTAGGCTCCATCCAGATCATAGGAATACCAAAGTCTAATCCAGAACGTTCTCCTTTTTTCCACAACCACAAAGACTCAACACAGGACTTACAAACTTTATTCGGAACCCATGATTTATCTAATTTGTCCATTTTAAAACCGAAATATTCAGCATAAGTCTCCTTAACAAAGTCTGTGATATTTCGTTTTTGTTTTTTTAATATATAAATACCACAAATATAACAAAATAAATCACTACTATATTTACACTTTCTTCGTGACGAACTCATGTTTAAAAAGACAAGACAAATATATTAGAATGAACACTCAGCAATTGAATCAAAATATTAACATATGACAACTTATCCAGATTCACGTGTAAGTACTTCAATATTATTTATCAAATAACTGAGTTATCAGCTGTTTTGCGGAGCAAGGAGTCTGAGAGTGGAGATCACGTGATGTTTGTATGCGCAAAAAAGTTGCGCAGAAGCTTAATCAGGACTGGGAAAACAAATTTTAGTACTAACAAGCTGATAATTGTTCAAAATATAAGATACGTAAAAATCATAAAAAAAAGAGCACATTTAGTATTTTCATGAATATATTCGTAATTTAGGTACTCGAAAACATAAAAATTTGCAAAAATATCCAAGGCAACACCAAAAAATTTTTTTTTTGTAGAGCTGTGCTATATTTGTACATCAACGGACTTAATGCCCAGGGCATTCTGTTCCAGTCAGAGTGTCAGTCAGTCAGTTCCAGTCGGGTGGTATAGAAATTTTATAAGGTAGTAGGTAAGTGGACAGAGGTTAGGTACATATTGTGTATACTTATACACATATACATACTCACAATAGAACACATGATATATACAAATATAAACGTACATAAAGGAATATACACATATATAAATATCCATACATACGCTTTCTATTCTTTGTTCCCTTATACAAACAAATCTTATTTAATAAATACGTAGTATGTAGATTTTTTGGATCTGTAAAATAGTTCTCGTACTTTTCTGAAATCTATGCACAGATTACCCCCCTAATTACCTTAGGGGGTAATCTGTGAACCTATACTAGCGTTTTCGTCAAAAGAGACGGAAGTGAGTAACAGGAAATCGAGGCACTGCGGGATGTTAAATTTGACCGATGTCTTGTCAATTGACTTTAAAGCTCGCTGCTGCTTTTTAGTTTACAATAGTTTCTTCATCATCTAAGAATCACCATTCCCTCCTAAATGAAGACCTCCTCCAAGGAGTACCAAGTACTTAGAGAGTAGTTTATCGTACACCAATAAAATATTGCTTGTAGTGGGTAGATACACAATCGATATGTATGAACGGTGGTTTTATCGCTAAAAGCAATTAGTTACAGACAACCCTTTTTAGACAACTGTAGTTGAAAGTTAACAGAACCCATTATTGAGCTGTCATTTTATCAATTTTAAACGTATTTGTACTTGTAATGTAGATTAATTAGCTATTTTCATACCTTTTTAAGGTTTCGTTACTCAAGTGACGAAAACTGAACCTTTTGGTAAATTTTATTTCATTGGTCAAATAAAAGAAACCGGACTAACTCACAATTTATTTGCTCAATAAAATAAAAAATCTTTTAAAAGTTTTTATAGTTACTCAATTTAGAAATTACACACTACGTAAGAAAATAATTATTATTCGATTATATTAGTATTTATAAAGTATCTCGTTGGTTTAGTGGTTAGCATATCCAACTGTTGATTAAGAGGTGTCGGGTTCGATTCTCAGAGTGGGACAAAAAGTGTTATTGAGTGTTACAAAATACTTAATAAAAGCCCGGAGTTTCAAAGAGTCGTAACTGCCGTGCCTCGGGAACACATAAAGCCGACGGCCTTACGCCTAAGGCCCGGCTACTATGTTTTGTTCATAGCAAAAGGTTAAATTCCATTATTGATCTTTTCAAGGAAATCCGTAACCTCCAGTAACCGCTTACTCTCAAGCATATAAGCTAGCATAATATTCAACATTATTAACGTATATTTTGAATACCCATTGGTCTAATAGACTGAAACGCCGGTTGGTCCGTTGACCTAAGGCCGGAACACATGATTAACGTATTAATACAGAAAAACGACTTTATTTGTGAGTTTCATTAGCTCAGTATTAGCTTAGAACCCGACGCAGAAGAGATACGACTTTACGTCAGTGTCAGACACGATTTGTCTTACTTTCTAATTAACAAAAAGTTGGTTTGTGTACGCTTCAAAAACTTAAAAACTTCTGCTCCAATGAACTCAAATTTGGATACGATATATAACCCAATTCAGGGATTGTTTTTCACTATGTTTCGTGTCACTTTTATTTTTCGTTTCTCAACAATACAATCATAACGTGAGTACAGAGTAAAAAAAGTATATTATGAATGTTTGACTTCAAAATAATTGAACGGACCTGTAAAGAAATGAGCACAGAGATCTGTAACAGCACAGAGAGCACTTTTATACAATAACCGCTGTCACAAGCTACTAGTAAATACTATAACTTTATACCTAACCTCTTTTCTACTTGCAAATCATAAGTATATAAGTAAGTATCATAAATACATGTGCGTTCCCGTCTTTTGTGTGCCAGAATACGCGAGGAGGAAGTTTATTTCACCAGTCTTCAACATCAACAACCTTCCAACAGTCCACAGCTGGATATAAGTCTCTCCTTAGGAAGCAGGTTTTGGTCTATCATACCACTTTGGCCAGATGGGTTGGTATATGATTTGAGTCAAGTTTTCCTCTGCTGTGCAGTGATGTTGTCCTGAGTAGCTGACTGCCTTTTACAACACCCGTGGAATGAATAGGCCTGGTGACACTTGATGTCCTTAATCCATCACCACACGGACTACTTTGCCAACAAAATCCTCCATTGTTTAGCGTCGGATTGTTGTACGGCAGCTCTGGTTCAATCAACCTATCCATGTGCTGAAGCATGGTCTTTCCACATGATAACTGTTTTCATTGTCACACTTACCAAAAAAATAATATTTCATAATTGAAATTAATTGATGTGCAGTTCTTTATCTTGCTCAATTATTTTTTTTATAGAAGAAAATAAATATAAAATAAATGTGTAATAAATAATGTATATCAATACTTCTGCGACGACTTGAACCGAGAACCACACACGGTTGCCATGTTGCAGCAATAAATCATTCGATTGCTGAGTTATGGGCTACAGGTTCGATTCCGTGTTGAATGAATAGAATTGAAAAACTCAGTTTACAATGCTGACAGTAATTTATGTTTACATTGAATACAAGAAAAAAGATAGCCTGATTAGCGACAATAGGCTCACCATCTATTACGTGGGACCAAAACATTGTAGAAAAGTGAGCGTTTAATGTGCCCCTGCTTACCCTTTCGGGAAAACAGGCATGATTTTACGTACGTATGTATGAATTGAAGAAAGAGATACAGGTGTGTTGCCGCTCTTTTAGTACGTCCACGAGGATCAGCGAGAGGGTTTCTCACTCAATCGGTGAAACAACAACTTAACACCGGTTCTCGACGAGGATCAGTCTGATAGAACCTGGCCTATTTGTAATGAAGAATAACCTCTACAGTTAAGTTAAGTAGCCTCGGCTAGTTAATTAATTCTTGAAGTCAACAGGCTTTGATAGTCCACTGCTTACCAAAGAATTTTTCACCTACCGTACAACCCTGGCCAGACCAGACATTTTTTGGTGTTCCTTCTCCTCGCAGTGATGATGTTCTACATATTTTGTCCCTTGGTAACCTCTTACGATAGTCATGGGATGAATAGGGTTGGTGAAACTCTGTATTTTGTAATACGTCATCACACTGATAGTATTAATAATGATAATTCTAGAAAATGCCTGGCAAAAGGCTCGACGATCCTACAAACACTTTAAAAATAACAAAAGTTAAAAAGAAACAATGTATTCCTCGCCTTACAATATGCAGTAACCCGATAGCTTTGTTAAGGAATCTTTGTGGCGGCCGCTGCGCCGGCGCATGAAGACATCTCTTAATTAATGAACTGAGCGCCTACCGAAGTACTGTCGTGTGTGGCTCTTGTGAAATGTGATTAAAAATAAAATACCAAAAGAGGCTTCGCGATTTTAAGAATATTTAATTATATTTTAACAATACAGTGTGGCGATCCACGCTATGGCGGCCTAGTGAGATGCTTCTGCAAACCCCGCTTATGGAACCCGGGATTATGCTGGGAGAGAAATATGTGCGCTGGTAGTGAGTTTCAGGTCTTAACCGACTTGCACAGGAAGGAAGGGTCGAACCGTTTAGTTCGAGAGTCTACCATTTTAAAACGGTGACTTCCAAAGTCAGCACGAGTTGTCCTGTAGAGGAAGGTAGAAGGACCAGTTGGAGTTCGTCGTTATATGATATACTATACAATTAAGTTTATATCTCCTAAGGGGTAGACAGAGAGGCTCTTAATAAGTCCACACTGTGCATGAAATTTTGCTTATTGCTTTATTTTTAAATGAAAGTTATATCCAACTAAATTAATTAGTTTTTATTAATAACTATTATGTCGCCGTCGGGAACGATTTGATGTGAAATAAACTCATACTAAGGTCTCACTTTACCAAGAAAATGTTTATTCACAATGAGGGAACCGTTCACTTACTATCGTGGCTAATGATCCTGACCTTCAATTTGAACTATGGATTACGAGATTATTACACCCGCACTAGGAATAAATCCTGTGTCGCGGGGGACTTTACAAACATTCAAGAAACGGATACAAACAACACCCAGACTCAAAACAACAATTTGTGGATCACACAAAGTGTTTTCCCATATGAGGTTTGAACCCACAACACTCAGTGTAGTAGAGAGCGGCGTGGCGACCGCTTAAACCACTTTTTTTTTATCGTGTGGAAACCCCCTCGAGCCGTCACCCCACCGGGGTTTACGGCAGGGTGGTGTATCGGAATCGGACCGACTAAAATCACACGGTGTGCCACTCTGCGCCTAATATAGGAGGGATCCGGGAACAGCTGTTATTACGACATCCAGACCGCTCAAACCACTAGGCCAACCGTGCAGTCGTACAATTGGTTACTTTGACTGGCCTACTGGTCTTGTGGCTAGTGATGCTCATCTAATTTGTATGTGAGTATTTAAAAATACAGCTTCAGGCATTGCAGGTTTCATTTCTGACTTGTCATTAACTGTGTCATGACTCGGTGTATTCGTGTGTTGATCTTCGTGTGTTTGTGTGTTGAGCTGTTGATCTCGGTGTACAGGAAATACAGTTAAAAGAATAAGTCCAAAAATACAAAAGCGAACTTGCCTACTCGGAAGCAGATATGATAAAATCAATTTAAATCCTACTTACTTACATAGTCGGCAATTATTTAAGTCTTTTTCATATAATTAGCGAGCACAGATGTGACAAATAATAAACTATACAGTAGGTGTATTAGGTGAGTATTTAATATCAAACCATCACTGGTTATTTATCAGGATGGCTAATTAAATCATGTCTTGCAAGTAAAGACTGGTAAATATTTGACTGGTGTAGTCATTTATTTCGTCTAGTATTTCTGCCACGACATGTTTTATCTAATTTACTTGCAATATTTAAATTGTCGTTGTCTCTTGTTACCTCACTAATTTATACACTTCACATGGTAGTAGAGCTACGTCGATTTTAGGACGAACAGGCCGGCTTGACCGGGGCAGTATTACCTTCTCACAGAAGACCAATCTAAAGCGACAACATCCGTGCTGTCGTGTTCTGTTGGTAAATGCAAGACCGGAGGCCCATTGATGCAGGGGCGACAGTTATCGTGATAAGAGTGTGAGTCTTACGCTGCCACGATGACTGTCATGCCTTTTTACGTGCCCAAGCGGGGCGTGAAAAAGCAACTTACTAGGCCACCATAGTGTGGGTCACCATACTGTATAATCTATATTTGCAGTGATTTTGTTGATGCTTTCCTTCAGACAGAGTAGAGTCACTTTGTTGCCTACTAAAATAAAAAAATACTGGTAAGAAAAATAACTACTCGAGAATTATAAATAATATAAATTACATTTTTTTTACCAACGAATTCCTAAACTTATTAGAAGTATAAAAACTCAGACCACTAATGACCGACCCACCAATTTAACAGCGACTATTAACCCGGTGTTAACCTCATAGTTAATACCGCTCAGGTGGTAGCTAGACCGACTTATTAATCAACTTAACATTTATTTTAAGCATTACGCATATGATCATTGTAAAATAAGTTGTAGGTTCTTATCACAATAATGATAACTTGACACGGCTTGCTAATCAGAGTCTCAAAGTAGACAGAACCCGTACTCCTGGTACTCAAACTACTGATGTTTATAAATATCTTCATAAATATAATCAGCAAATGGAATTCAGACACAAAACAAACCATCATTCTTATCAAACAATTATTTGTCTCGTGTGCGAATGAAACCATGTCTTCGGACGTAGCGGTCAGGATCACTAGTTACTGGACCAGTATATTAGTTATAAGCCCAGTGTTCCCTGCATTTTTGACTAATTTTGAAAAGAAGAATTTCACTATAGCCCATAGATGCAGGGGTGACAGTTATCGTAGTAAGTGTGTGGAGCCTTATACTGTCACAATGAATATTCAATCTTTAAAGTCTCGAAACGGGGTGTGAAAAAGCATTTCACTAGGCTACCATAGTGTGGGTCACTTTTCTATGTTGTCTGCATTCGCAATAAGTTTGGTAACCACAACTCTTGGACTCTATTCATGCTTTACATCAGGCAGAGTAGAGGCACTTTGGCAGGCTCTTTAAATAAATAAAAAAATTAGAAACAATCCTTTATTGCATTGAATGGCTTTCTATTGTATGAATAAAGAATACACAGTAATAAATATAGCATGATATAGGTACAATGCTCAAAACCTTTTGATATTTAACCTAAAACAGGTTAAGTTATATTGTACTGTATAGAAAACATTGGCAATGTGTTGAAATCGAACCGGCAATCGCACTATTAACTACATACATCGTGACATTGAACCAAAGATCAATTCCTTGAATAATGACAAGTATTTTGATCTACGTAAGCCACAATATGACCTCTGCCACACACATTAGTCAAACGTAATGTTCGTCTACCCGTAAATATTAAACAAACCGCTTACCGTGGCTATATCGTGAGATCAAACCGTCCAGCATCATTTAGAACTCATTACTGAATGCGTCATTCGGCTTTGGACTTTGGAAGAGTTATTAAACGGTTGTAGGTATGGCAACAGGATATGATCAGAAATTTCTCTAGTGACTTTGTTTAAGTTGTCTATGGTAAGTTAGAGTGATTGACACAAAGATGCACGTATTACGTCCTAAGTACACACCACTTTGCGTTCTAAGCTATGCTCTTTTTACTCTAAAGGCTTGCTAGAAGAATACTCAGGTTTGGGTTAAACACGCCTTTGTGCATGTTATTTTCCTTATTTCTTACAAAAAATTCTTACACTTATACACCCATTTCAATAATTACCTAATAATAAATAAATAAATAAATATTTCAGACATTTGACACACGTCTTTCAGTTTCAAACTAAGCAGTGCTTGTGCTATGATAACTAGACTGACTGATAGAATACTTATATACTTTGTTTTTGTAAATACATACATATTATAAATAGAAAACACCCAAACTTCGAAACAAATATTTGCAGATCATACAAACATTTAGTCCGACCCGGGAAACGAACCCGAGACCTCAAACGCAGCAGTCGTATTCACGACCGCTGCCACCGAGGCAGTCAAACTATATAATTATACATTTACATATAATTATGTAAATAATATGTATTATGTATAATTATGTATATAATAATTATATAATTATCGAAATGTGTGTACAATAAAGAAGAAACAAAACGAATACAAACCTATAAAGCTTAAGGTGCAATCATCAACGAATACGATCCAAGATCTGTTATGGACGTTTATAGCATGACACTTTTGTTCATAAGCATGCACTTGTTTTGTAGTACTGGAGGTCATGCGAACAGACGGCACAACTTCTAGTAAGTAAGTACCACCACCAATAGAAAATTGGTGAAAAGTCACGGAACAATAACTCCGGTTTTCTATAAGGCCTCCGTATCTTCAGCTCACTTGTGCTAAATGGCAAGGTATTCCAAGAATATACTTAGTTGTGTGTAGAGGATTCTTCGTGTGGTGACAGATTAAGAGTACAGACTGTCACCGACCGTATCCATACCATAGGTGTCGTAGGGACCATTTTACTGTAAGGAACAGGGTATACCAACTTATCTGGCCAGCGTGGTATAGTAAGCCAAAACTTGTTTTCTAAAAAGAGGCTAATGTCCAGCAGTGGACTGTTAATGACAGTTGATGTGGTGTACAAAAGCAAGGTAGATTTTTTCTTTGGTAGATTAGCAACGCAATAAATGAACATTTTACAACTTCCCAAGAATTTTTATAGCAATAGTATTCATCATCATCAATAGCCTTTTACAGGGCACTGCTGGACATAGGCCTCTCCTAAGCAAGGAGGTATTGGCCTACTACATCACGCTGGCCAGACGGGTTGGAATAGGGTTTGTTTCAAGTTTCCCTTCCCTTTGTAATGATGGTATCTTGCATACTTTGTTCCCTTAGTAGACAACCACGGGATGAATAGGGTTGGTAACACTATGTATTCTTAATCCATCACCACACGGACAAGTAATAGTATTGCCATTTTCTTCCCGGCCTTTATTAATCTCAACATTATTGCGGGTCGGGTAGTAGTTCAACCGACTTTACCTGAATGTCAGGTTTTCCACGGAGCGACTGGTATAGGACCTTCGCAAACCTGAGGCGAACTGTCAGTATATTTGAGGGTATCCAATAATGATTGCGATAAATGCTGATGACGGGGGCCGGAACCGACGGATTACCGTGCTCTCCGAGACACGGGTGTTAAACACCGCCAATGTCCATAGTGGCGGGCAAACCTGTTGTTAAGTATTAAGATGCTTCTATCAGAAAAACTCCATAATACTTTTTGAATCAAACCTAAACCTCTAGACCGGCAGTCGCATACGCTAACCGCTGGCCCAACGAAGAAGTTGTGACATATCTTGGTATTAACAAAAGTTGTATTTTTCTATCTCCTTACGCTGACCAAATGTGGTTTGGTATAAGTGTTGATGATGACAAAATGAGTGTCACACTTAGTAACGAATGCCTCCGCAGTAATCTCAAGCGGCTCGCATTTAAATACATTTCCCAAACTCGCCATTAGTGTGTCTGTTTGGTACAAGTTTTAGGCGAACTGCTGGCACCAAAAAGAATGTACTGAATTCTAACATAGAGTGAGTTGGTGAAATTGTTCGGCCGTTTGTGTTAAGTGTCCTAAATATTTTTTTTATGAGTCTTTTATTTTTAATACGGATTTCCTTTATAGCACATTTTAATAAAAAAATTTTTGAAGTGAAAACTTCTTTAGGCGCGTTGAGCGTTTTGGTAGAGGGTAAAATCCTCGGTTCGCGTCACCGACATGCTAATGATAATAGTATAGCTATAGCTATGGAGGATATGATATTATATATTATATATGAAATTTATTATTATTATATATTATATATGATATTATATATTATATATAGCTATATATGAAACATAAAAAAATTCATATAATTTTTGCATATTGTTTTAATTACTCTCAACTTAATAGTTCCGTTTTCACTTCTATCGGCAGTCCCACGACTGCTACTGTTTTTTATAGGGTATCGGAGGTGATCAGTCAGGTGAACTGGTTAAGATTCGAGTGACGTAGTTACATATTTACGCATTCTTCTCAATATCTTAAAAACAAGTTAATCTAAGGCTATCCATATATTTCTTATAAACTTACTTCTTATAGTAAACTCGAAAATCTTCTCATACACTGGGTTTTTAGTTACTTTGATTATAAAAACTCATTTCACCGTAAGCCCCGATGACTTAATAACTTGAATGGCTTCTTCCTAATAATTAAATAAAAGCCTTCTGCTTCTTCTCAGCAGAAATACGTCCACCGCTGGACATAGCCCTCTCCTAAGTGTGCCACAACCACAAATTCAGTACTGCCCACATCAAACTAGGTCATCGGAGCACATTGTAGTGGGCCTAACAAAAGTCCAACCTTACATAGTTATTTGGCAATAATACAATTATAACCAGTAGCTGGTCAGCTTTTGACGAATCGGTCAGTTTAGTGGTTGGTAACCCTGACTGCTAAACATGCGGTCTTGAGTTTATTTCCAACCTAGGACAAACAATTGTTTGATAAGTACGATTATTGTTTTGTATCTGGGTATAATTTTTATTTTTATCATGTATGTCAATCAATCAATCAACCTGTCACCATCCACTGCTGAACAAAGGTCTCCCCAAGGAACGCCAACGATCCCGGTCTTGGGCAATTCGCATCCATCCGCTGCCAGCCACCTTCTTCAAGTCGTCGGTCCATCGCGCCGCAGGGCGCCCTACACTACTTTTGCCCAATCGTGGTATCCACTCAAGTACAGTTCGGCTCCAGCGATCATCGGTTCGTCTGGAGACATGGCCGGCCCACTTCCACTTCAGCATACTGATTCTCCGTGCGATGTCAGTTCTCTGTTCTTCAGTTATCATGTGTATATATTTAGAAAAATATGTATTTTTATCAGTAGTCTGATAAGGCAGGTTCTGCTTAGTTTGGAATCAGACAACTATGGTGAGATGTTTGGTCTGTGTTATTTATTTGGAGTCACTAGTCGCTAATACCTTCCACCAATCTTCAAAAATCAGTCAAGTCCCACAGTTTTTTGACAACAGGAGGCCGTGTAACAAATTCGACGAATGCGTGTCCACATTCCCGGCGCATAGCTGTGGCCTGCGCGCGCGCAAATGTTCCACGGATAATTTTTATAGATGATATCTTAGTTTTTTACGTACTGCAGTCGGCGAATGTTCAATTATTACTTTTACGTTCGTGTTTTTGTGAATAATACAAATGAGGTTTTGAAAACGAGGATTCGTTAATGTCCTTGTAGCTTGCGTTTCAACTGTCCAAAAGTAATATCAACTGCACGGTTGACGTCGTGGTTTCGCAGTCATCTTACTTCCTACTACACTGAGCATTGTGGCCTCGATTCCCACATGTGACAACACTTTGTGTGATCCACAAATCTGTTGTCTGTTTATAAAGTCCTCTGTGACACAGGATATGTTCCAAGTTATCTTTTAAAAGAAAGAAGTATGTGTTTTTTTTACTCTACGAACTTGATTGTATTTTTGCTCTTATCGTTAATAATTTCAACTGTTAAACCAAATTGTTGTGGGTTCGATTCCATAGGTACATTAAGCTAATTTGTTAAACTTCATGATTTATTTTGTCTCTGTGTGTAATTTATCTATAATGTGTGTATATGTATGTTTATTTAGAAATATATATACCTATATTACATCGATAGCATGCCACGGCTGGACATAGGCCTCTCTTTAGAAAGGTTTTGGCCTACTATACGAACGCCAGATGAGTCTACAAGGAATTTGGTTCAAGTTTTCCTTCTATTTGCAGGGATGTTGTCCTGCTCGTTTAGCTCCCTTAGTGGGGTTCTACGACACCCATAGGTTGAATAGGGGTGATGGCATTTCGTATTCTTAGTCCGTCACCACTCGGAAAGATAAGCAATGCTTAGAAAGTGCTCACGCTATGTGATTTTGATGTGAAAAATTATCCTTAATTATCACTAACTTTCTATACCTAAAAAACGAACAATTGTATAAAAAGTATATATACAATACCAGCTTATGCCCTCGCAATGTGCCTTACTAGCTTTTCATTGCCGTTTTTTTCTTAAATTTGTCTGTGGTTTAGGCGTGAATGCTTAAAGAACAAGCTTTAGCGTTTATAAAACAAATTGGAATAATCAAATTTAAAAAAACCTACCAAAAAATGAAACTTGCTCAATATTTCTTTACGCGATTACTTTCGCTAACGTGTCAATTTTAACCCCTAATTACTGGCGGCCGGTCCACAAGACCGCCGCGTCGCTAAGTGTTATTGATGTTTCCACCGCATTGCACCCGAGGCAAATTAAAGCAGCTATCGCGCAGGTGTCAAAAACTTTACCAAAGTAGGGCAAAAAAGGTCATCAACTTTAAAGCTCGGAGACGATTGTCGGCATAGACTTTGCGTGCAGATACGACGGTTTGTGTACTTTGTATAATTATCACCTTCCTAACCTTCATTATTCACAAGATTATTATGAGGTCGGCTATTGCTTAAATCAATTTTAACTGAATATCAGTTTTTCCATGGAACGACTGGCATCGGACCTCCGTAATCCTGCGTTATTTAGATTTTAGAACTACTACGATTGCACTACTAACGGTGACGAAAACAGGAGGCGAAATTTTTATCAATCTTTAGACAATTATTTCCGAATTATTTTTGAGTTAAAACCATTGCCCAAAGGTAAATAACAGGCAATGATAAACTTGTCTAAGACAGTCTATATATCTGAATATCAAAGCTAAATAAACTCTTCATACATCATAGGTGTCTTCACAACTAAAACAATTCATCACAAACATTCCGTCTGTCGCGTCTACATTTCTAGGGATCACGTTAACGCGTGTTTTTATTATTATGACAATATTAAATCAAGGGGCGGGATGATTGATTGGGTCTCGTTGGTAACACGCACTGATAAAAAAACGGTTTCTTTTCGTCGTAGTAGGTCCTGCGTATGGTGCGCCGCCGCGGGGTTAACTTGCCGTTAAGTACTTTGAGAAAAATACCAAAAAACTGTTTTTTTTTTTTTTTTTTTTTTTAAATTCTGTTTTTTAATTTTTTTGCTTTCTTTACTTTTCATTTTAATTTTCCCGACACTGTTTAGTAAATATTCTCCATGTATCGAAATCTTAGGTTTTCTTACAGGTAATTTTAGTTTAAGTAATCAGCATAGTCACAAAGGAGGCCTTATCAACAGCCTTTAACAGTCCACTGCTGGACATAGGCTTCTCCTTAGAAAGAAGGTTTTGGTCTACTATACCACGCTGGCCAGACAGATTGAGATAGGGTGTGTTTCAAGTTTTCCTTAGGCCTTATTTTATGTCAAATGAAGCTCGCAAATAATTAAAATCATATTCTTCAATTAAATTCGTGCTATGTATATAGGGTATATCGGAATGATTTTTAAGGGAAAACAGAGCCACACACGTTCATTTCGAAATAACCATCATTGTATCATGCAAAAACCCAATCAATCGTCCCTTCGAAAATAATCAGCCCACTCTATTTTCGTACACAGAAATAATTTCAGCTATTAATAGCCGTACCGCGTCAATGGGCAAAAGAAAACATTTCTATAGCAGCCCTCCGCCCTCCGCCCTCCGACCTCCGAACCTCTGCGGGTGCTTGGCGTTGATTCCTCACCCAATTAAGTAGAAAAACAGCAGGCGATTACGCGTCGACAATGACGTATTAGAACTGTTTTTGGAAAAATATAGCTGTCTAATAAAAATATAACTATGGTTCAAAACACAAAACAATGTACTGTACTTCACTTTTATCTAAGTTTCTGGTCCTGGTTCTGGTCTTCTGAATGTTTTTTTTTAAATTAGTTTGAGGTCGACTTTAAGTCTACTAAGATACGGCTGAATCTCCACAATCTAAGTTCTGTAAAAGTCTGTTATCGGACATTTAAAGACTCCAACTGAAGACAAGATGTTCGTTCGTAACCTGGACTGATAGTTCCAAGTTCCCTCCGAGGTACATAAGGGTCTCAATGTATTAAAAAATGATTACCCAACCATAGACGGACCTGGTTAGGATTGCTTAACTTTGAAAAATGTTAACCTACTCAATTACGTCTCAATCAACTTTTGTTTAAGTTTCTGGTCCAGTAAAGATAATAAACATTAGTATAGCTGTTTTTAGCTTTTTTTGTTATGGCAACAATATATGGGAGAACCATGTTTCGTCTGGCTCTAACACAGCTCTGAATAGCGAGTATTTTATCTATCTACATTTGAGTTAGCAGTGGTAAACAAATCTCAGGGTTACTCATTATGTTATTTTTATATTCTAAGGTATTTGTTGATAGGTACTGATTGAAAATTTAATACGTTAAATTAATATTTGAATTGAAAAGCTATCGTAGGTACTCATTGTTACCGAACAAACTTAGGAAGAATCACGCCACTTGTTAGGATTGCTTATCAGTACAACCCTGCAACATGTTTTTCCAAAGACATTTTATCAAAATTAATTTACATGTACATACGTGTACATAATGTCACGCCCATTGTCTATAGAGGTAGGCAGAGACTGGCGATGCGAGCGCTAAGGACTGCGCTCAAGTAAAAGGAAAACCGGAGTTTGCAAACGGAGAGTCCATGTACAAGCTGTAGGTGGCCCGAGCTCGTGGTGCCAGAGATTTCCTTACTAGGGTGCACCTGTTCCCCGATTACAGGTACGTAAGATGGCGTGTGGTTTATGGTCGGTTCGAGTCTAACATAACCACCTTTCGGTGGTATACTATGGTCTTGACGCCCCTCTTTTGCCTCGTCCACATTCATCAATCGCTGCAATGCATGCTTATTGGTTCCTGGTGCGTTTCACGCGGCCTTTTTTTGCCAATTTGGTTGGTTAATGTTCTCCGACGACCTCTTCGGACACTTTCACACACATTCGCTCTTTCTTTTCATTCTTCTGCCATTCATCCTCTCAATGCGGCGAAACCATCGAAGCTTCCCTTTTTCAATCCTTGTCAATACATCTTTTCTCGGTCCGCTACATTCCGACACATGCTTTGATACTTTGAAATAAACTTTTAAAATATAAATCCCTGATCCACTCACAGCTTACTAACAGGTGCTTACGTATATTATTATTTTACGTAACTCAATTTTTAATGAACTGACAAAACAAATAAGAAGTCGTCTACAACACACTTCAGTTATATCATTATCAACAGCCTTTTACAGTCCACTGCTTGACATAGGCTTCTCTTTAGCAAGGAGGTTTTGGCCTACTACACCACGCTGGCCAGACGGGTTGGAATAGGGTTTGTTTCAAGTTTTCCTTCTCTTTGTAATGATGTTTTCTTGCATACTTGTTCCCTTAGTCGCCTTTTACGACACCCACTGGATGAATAGGAGTGGTAACACTATGTATTCTTAATCCGTCACCACACTGACTGACAGTTATATACTACATGCTAAAAGTTTGTAGAGTATGTCAATTATGTTAAGTACATTTTTCGTAATTTGGATGTTAATGTATTCCTATCTATTACTGAAAATATTTACATACGTTTGTGTATGTATTTGTATGTGAAGCTAAGTTGTCTCGCTTCATTGAGGAAACACATCACGTTTTGTCTTTGTAAATGTTATTAGCACGTAAGCTGTATCCCTTGTTGTGGGATCCTTAAAGTAAATAAACATAAATATTGCATGAAATAGATCTAAGTTGTATGCCTAGATTGACTATCTCAAGACCTAATACGTCATTAACCGATAGACAAACTGACAGCTTGAATTTTGATTACATTTTCTTTTTAGTGACATAAATGATTTAATACGAGGTAAGTATTTCAGTACACAATTTCAGTAACTATTTTTCGATCCAGTTGCCTGAATTAGGTTTCTTTTTGTAATAGAAGTTGTGTATCCCAAAAATATCTA
This sequence comes from Hypercompe scribonia, assembly GCA_949316085.1. Taxonomy (NCBI): domain Eukaryota; kingdom Metazoa; phylum Arthropoda; class Insecta; order Lepidoptera; family Erebidae; genus Hypercompe; species Hypercompe scribonia. Next base: position 20,913,222 of record OX438980.1, on the reverse strand, counting down.
AATTCAAATGCATATTTCTATTCTGATAATAACTGGTAAGACAAACACTTCTTCGGAGTGCCCACGGATTACTGCCCACTCTACAACATAACCGAACGATTTTAGCTTACAAACCAAAAGTAATCGTTCCAACATTATATCAAATATTTATTTCACACTCCAATTACTTCAACATCACTATAATATAACAGACCAATCAAACACCATTACATATGCAAAATGAAAACCAACCATATCCCACATGAAATAGAATAAAAATTTGCTCAACAAAGTAAATTCGTTTAACATTTCTTAAGCTGACAGTGGGAGGTTTATTAGCCGGCGTGAGAACCGGAGAGTGTGTCCGACAATCGGACAAAAGTCGGACAGTGTGTTGTGAATGAGGTGACAACACGTGATGAATGAGAGGATATTAATTGGTTTGTTTTCGTACACATTGAGGTGTTCCTGGCCATTGTGTGACCGACGGCAATCAATATTTGTACTGTGGTAGATTTTGACAGTTGGTGTTCCAGAATGTTCTGTCTTATGAGTGTTCTGTTCCTATTCACTACTAAGGGAAACCACGCAGGACTACAGCATGGCAAAGAGAAGGCAAACTTGAAACAAAACCTATACCAAACCGTCTGGACACAGAGTAATATTAGTCCAAAACCGCCTTTCCAAGGAGAGGCTTATGTCCAGCAGTAGACTTGAAAAGGCTATGGATGATGTTGATGAAGTAAAACCACAGCTTATCAATAGCATTATTTCTTGAATTATGTGACCAATGTCATTGACACTTTTTGTTTAATTACGCAATGAGAACCACAACATTAAATCTAATAAACCAAATCTATAAACTAATGAATCTATCATGAATAATGAACATATTAAATCAATGAAAGTACTAATTTTAATTTTAACACCTCAATACAAAAGGAATGACAGAGCGATCTGATTTTGACAAATGGAACTGAACATAAAGAAGTAATTCGAATGACCGAGTGAGTGAATGGGTGAATGTATTGCCACAAAAGGTTACAATCACTGCTATGGACAATAGCAGGCTTGCAATTAATGCGGAATGGCATCACCTGTACATCTGTGGACGCTATTAATCATTACCAGTGACAGGTCATATGAGGTTCGAATTGATGAGATTTAAGAGTGTTATATCTCATTTGTTTGAGTGCTTTTTATTCGCTTTAGTAATTAAATAAATATTACTATGAATATATTGTCGAATGGATTGCCTGCCAATACGTAAATGTCTATTGATGCCGTTTATTGAATACACACGTTGAATTTGACACTCGGTTGTTGTATTTAAAAAAAAACCTCTGTGGTGACTTCAACATTACAGCACAAAGAAAAATATACAACAGCACCATCTAGCGAAGATACATCGAACTACGAAGTACGAACAAAACGTATGAATGTAATGAACTACAATGCAACTACTAATCCTGTATCGCGATATAGAGATTCGCGTGGCAATTAGCATATATACAACATCCCAACATCAACCGTTGGGCCGTGGCCCGCCAGGCATGATCACCTCGCCTGGTCGGAGGATCCTTCCTTTGTGTCGAAGGCTCATGATACCTCATCTCTCCACACCTCAAACGTTTCAAAAAGATGCGTTGCAAAACGTTATTAACGATAATGCAACGTTATTGCATGTCGCATCACTAGTGTGAGTGTAAGTATATGGTATTTAATATTCTTTTAATTTTTAGTACTAGGTAGTGCTGTGATGTGATAGTTTCTATAAAAAGAATCTGTCGCCATATACTTAAGTTTTACTTTTATTTTCAGGTTAAAAAGTCTCTACTAGTGGTTAATTAGCAATACTGATTGCTGATCGAGACGTCGTGGGTTCGATGCCTACCCAGTACAAAACTTTTTGTAATGAATACAATTATTTGTTGTGTCTGGGTGTAATTATCTATAATATGTATGTATTTAGATATATATAAATATGTTTATAAGCAATCTGGTTACCATAATACAGGTTAAGCCTAGTTTGAGCCTGTAGCCTGATCAGAGAGCCAAGCATTATTCTCTTTATAACATTTACATACATATTGCTAACATTTAAATATATAAAACTATAAAAAATATTGTTTAATATAAAATTCACCAATACTGTTCAATGATTTAATGGTTAATTTACCATACATGTATAATGTTACAGTTAGATCAAAGATATCTTGTGTTTATATGATTGTCTAATAGTATCTTTTACGGAAAGAAAATTAGAATAGTATTGCATTAACAATCTCTACGTATGCCATGGTATACTAAGCCGCTTCCGCATATGACTTGCACGAAAACTCCAATCTATTTGCACCGCAGCGACATCGCTGTTTCATTCCATACCATATAATGTCAAGTGAAATGTGCAGAAAGTAGCTAATGACATTGCTCTGTGTTATATTGTATGAGTTAATTAGTTTTATGTAGTCTAAGTGTTATTTGTTTGTAGAATAGTATTGCATTAATAATCTCTACGCAAGCCATGGTTAACCTAAGCCGCTTCCGCATATGACTTGCACGAAAACTCCAATCTATTTGCACCGCAGCGACATTGCTGTTTCATTCCGTACCATATAATGTCAAGTGAAATGTGCAGAAAGTAGCTAATGACATTGCTCTGTGTTATATTGTATGAGTTAATTAGTTTTATGTAGTCTAAGTGTTATTTGTTTGTAGAATAGTATTGCATTAATAATCTCTACGCAAGCCATGGTTAACCTAAGCCGCTTCCGCATATGACTTGCACGAAAACTCCAATCTATTTGCACCGCAGCGACATTGCTGTTTCATTCCGTACCTTATAATGTCAAGTGAAATGTGCAGAAAGTAGCTAATGACATTGCTTTGTGTTATATTCTATGAGTTAATTAGTTTTGTATAGTCCAAATATTATTTATTTGTAGAATAGTATTGCATTAATAATCTCTACGCATGCCATAGTATATACTAAGCCGCTTCCGCTTATGACTTGCACGAAAACTCCAATCTATTCGCAGCGCAGCGACATCGCTGTTTCATTCCGTACCATATAATGTCAAGTGAAATGTGCAGAAAGTAGCTTATGACATTGTTTTATGTTATATTCTATGAGTTAATTAGTTTTGTATAATCCAAATGTTATTTATTTATTTATTTAATCGCCTAATAAAAAAGTTATATTACGTGATAATTTATCAAGCACAAAATTAACGAGTTCAAATGGAGGTCGTTCTATGATTCCTTTGGCCTTGTGGTCATGAAAAAAATTCACCATACTCGAGGTTATCCTTAAATTAAAAGAAATTATGTAGGGCAACACTTCATTTAAATTTAATTACGAGCCTTATAAACCTATTTAATATTATTGTATTTGGCAATACAGTTTTTGGCACAAACTTTCTTACTCTATTGTCTATCTATTTATTGCAATAATTTCGACCACGGAGGCCAGTCTCCACGAACACTAGCCTACTACCCAGGAGATATTATAGTCCACAAGCATGTGCGCAAACACAGGTGCACTCTCTGTTCTTTCACTCTCACTGATAGGCTATCCGACACGACCGGGGAGAGACCGCACGATCGACGACTTTTCATGCTCTCCGAGGTATGGGGGTTAAAACTCCATCTTCTAAACTCTGGGCCGTTATTAATCATTTCTATAATCAGAAAACCTCAACTCAAACTTTCTTGGCCTGATCCGACAATCGAACCCGATTGGCAAGCGCTAACCACTAAACCAACGAGGTAGTTGAATGCCTAAATACTTTAAAACTATATTGTATTATTAAATATTGATTCAAGTATGTTTAGCTAAAAATACAAGTATTTTGTTACACCAAACTATTTTTGTTTTGTTAGTAGTAGTTAAGAATATTGCTGAAAAGGGAGGAAGCTGATGAAACGCGCCATGTTTGATTTATGATCGAATTGACTGTCACATTTAGGACGAATATTACATGATACTTATAAGCGATTACTGTAAAAATCAAGTTCAGCTTTTGATCAATGGCTTTGTGTCACATTGTAACCACAATTTCGCAAAGATAAAGACGAGCTGTCGAAGGATTTCATGTACAGTAGAGCTGTGGTAGAAAAAAAATTTTGGAAATTCAAAGTAAAAATAATATAGTTTTTTTATTTTTACAAGTGAACCAAACTAATAATCTAGTAATATAGTAATATATTGATATATATAGATCTAAATGACATTAAAAATTACAGGAACATGAATAAATATATTGTTATTTTATAGGAAACAATACAAAATCATATAAATTAATTATATTTAATTATGAAACTCGATGGTTTGTAGTTTAACCGTCAAAATAGTTTGGTATGCGTTCAATTTTTAAATTTCAGAACCACAAACAATAAAATGGATTAAAAAAAAAGATAACACCGATGTTCCATTTTCAAATAAAGTGTAAACAAATTCACTTGGCCGTTTTCCAAATCTAAACCCTTGACAGGGTGTGCAGGGGCGGCGCCCTCTGTTTGCCCACCGGGAACTACACAAGATTAAGGATTAGCGCTCAATCGATGTGATTGACTTCCAGTTTGTTTTGTACCCAGACTTCCCTGTGAAGTGAATCGAGCATTGACTACAGAAGGAAAATAGAGTATTGATTTTTTTTTGTTTATGAACTGTTTACTAGTTCAATTTGGACATTTAATTTTTTGTATGTGCCTGTGTCTTTATTTACGTAATTAGATATTTCGAGATTTTATCTTTTAAAATAATGACACACGATCGTTAATCGACTATTTTATCCCTGTAGGGTTGAAATTTCCAAAAACTTTTTGATAGTGGGTGCTTACATCGTAAAAGTATAAGCTCCGGGGATTTAGGCTCGGCGTATGAGAATCAATCACTCAGGGTAAGTAATTAATATGTACAGCACATGAATTATGTTAAAAAATTACAATCATATAAATATCTACCCTTAAACAATACTATCTGTGTGCAGAGGATTTCCAGCAAGAACTAAGAGTCTCACCTACAAGTTGTGCACCCTGATTAGTGACAATAGGCTTGCCACCTATTATGTGTATCTTTTATTATCATAATCAACAGCCTTTTACAGTCCACTGCTGGACATAGGCCTCTCCTTAGCAACGAGGTTTTGACCTACTATACCACGCTGGCCATACAGGTTGGAATAGGGTTTCTTTCAAGTTTTCCTTCACTTTGTAGTGATATTTTCCTGAATATTTTGTTTTCTTAGTTGCCTTTTACGACACCCACGGGATGAATAGGGGTGGTAACACTATGTATTCTTAATCCGTCACCACACGGAGAATTTGTGTATCTATTACGTGAGATGAAAACACTGGCAAAAAGTGGACGTTTAATATACTTCTGCCTACTCCTCCGGGCAAATAAGCGAGGTTTTATGTATGTACCTGTGTTACGATAACCAAACCGTTGATAAACATGCTTATGTATTTCTAAATACATAAAGAAGAACAAATATCTACTACCAGCATACATAGAACAAATACTCGACACGGTCATTTCTTTTAGAAAAACGTTGGATTTCATTATTAGCTACTTTTCAGGGGATCACTTTAAAGTTTCCAAATAATGTTTTATCATATTGTTTTAAAACGCCTTTTTCAATATACCACAAATGTCACTTGACTGCTTGTCATTAGAATTGTCAATGTCAAAGTTATAATTAAATTTTCCAAAAAAAGAAATCCGTCCTAGGTAAGAATCGAGCTGACGACCTCCAGCTTAGCAGCCAGGGTCAAGTCCCACTAGATCAATAAGCCGGCTGAAATACAGTCAGGATCTATATAGCCATATATATTCGTCCAGACCGTATTCGGTCACGGAGACCCGGTACTGGTAAATGAGAGCTTTATTGATGTGCACTCAAATAGCTAACATACGCGATTCTTGCCATAAGCATACGTCTATATTCATTATCAGTCAGTACCCCTCCGATATAATTATAGTGTATGGCAACTGGAGGTCAGACCTTGAGCTCATCCCGTTTAGCATCTTCTTTCTGTCATCTTTTGAACTCGAATACGTCCAGCGTCCAGCCGTTGTGACAGGTCAAGTAGCAGCGCTTCATGTGACACTTCAGCACATCTTTGTAACGCAAGAATTGGTCGCCTTATTTTAATTTGTTATCTTGTAGCTTCGAGTAGAAGATGCGCTTAGCCACTCTGTTGTCAGACATCCGTGAATCATGGCCACCCCAGCGTAGCTGTCACTGCATTATACAGGACTCCATTCCGTCGACTCAACCTATTTGCTCGTCGTAGAACCTCCTTGCTTCGTACACGTTCCGACTAATAGTCCAATTTTGTCGACTTCGCTATCAAGGTTAAAGTGGTGCCTAGATATTTGAACATGTCTACCTGTTTTAGTGAGACGTTGCGGAGTTTTTTGTCTACAGGCATCCTGTTCAGTATATTTTGGGCCATCACTTTGAGTCTTTTTCACACTGATTTTAAGACCAAATTGATAACATGACTCAACAAGGTTCGTCGTAAATCCTTGTAGACCATCAGCGGCATTCGCCACAAAACAAAAATCGTGCGCACACTTTATTTCGGTAATGGTAGCGGGAGAAACTATGGTGTAAAAACTTACACCATAGTTTCTCCCGCAAGTCTCCGTAGATTAAAAATTCCGCCGCCATCGATCCGAAAACGAATTCGAATGCCATCAGATAAATCCTGTAACTCAGCCATATAGTGCAGTCACGTTATAGTGATATCACTCACATGTGGTATTAAATAAATAATAAATAAATAAATATTTCATACACACCGACATCTAGTTTCAAACTAAACAGGGCTTGTACTATGATAACTAGACTGACTGATAGAATACTTATATACTTTTTTTTGTAAATACATAGGGTACATATTATACAAAGAAAACACCCAAACTTCGAAACAAATATTTACAGATCATGCAAACATTTGATCCAACCCGAGAATCGAACCCGAGACCTCAAGCACAGCAGTCGATTTCGCTACCACTACGCCATCGAAGCAGTCGATTAGTACTATATATTACATTTATGCAAGAACAGTAATCAATCCCTCTAAAAACATAGTAAAAATAAATCTCCACCATAAAACCCTCTTAAATACTCAGTTCACTAACCTTTAACTCTATTTCACAGTAATACCGGAATATTCCACAACATAATACCGGATCATCTCTACACCACAAGTCCGGAATTCCCTCCGGAGTAGCTCAGCAGTGTAAATGCACAGCAGTGCATTAAAATGTACAACGCTCCATTTAGTGAAGTGGTTATAAGACAATAGAACCTTCCCTACGCACTTAGCTTACACAATGTTAAGCATGGAGTTCTTTTCTGCGAACACTATAAATCTGTGTTTAACAACAACAACAATCGCGAACATGTCAATTGTTAAGTAATAATGACAGATTTATTAAAAACTAGCTTATCCCGCGAACTGTGTTCCGCTTTACAGTCAATAAATAAGCAGATTTTTTTTTACTTAAACCCGTTCTAGCGGGATAAAAAGTACCCTATGTCCGTCTCCTGGTTCTAATCTACCTCCCCACCAATTTTCAGCCAAATCCGTTCAGCCGTTCTTGAGTTATAAGTGGTGTAACTAACACCACTTTCTTTTATATATAGATGTTAAATCTAAATAAACTATGTAAATTCAGTTTAATAATTATGTTACTCCAGGAAATTATTTGTTGCTTAAGAGTAAAGAGGATTTGTTATGTTATAATCAATTCAAACAAATGCTTCTTATTCATTAAGCTTCTCTAGTTGGAGGTTGATCAAGACAGATGCACCAGCCATTTTTACACACATGTGTAGATAGCAAGTGAGTTAAACGGACCAGTTTATTTGGTCATTGTTGCCACGGAGCCTCGCCTCATATGTAACAGTTTTTTTTTTTAATTTAAAATATATTTGTACTTCATGATATTTCAAATAATATTCAAGACAATAAAAGAGAAGAAACAAAGAAACTCATATTGCGTTTAAAACATTAATTAGAATGTCCAAATACTTTTACTTTTTTTATGATATCAATTATTATTACTTTAAAATCTGAGCTATTTTGTGTCTGATATTATTTTGATCAGTACAACATGCTCGTTCAAAAGAACTTCAACCCTTACACATCATCCCTGTATGTTGACACTGTGTAACTGTCTTGTCTTCACCCCGTGTTTGTTCCACTCGCGACACAAGTCACACTCAATTACTTCAACAATGGTGTATTAGAACCACTTCAATTCTTGTTTAACTTCTTTATGTAGTGCCAGCACCCCTATGCATCCCGTGGGTGTCTTAGGAGCCGATTTCACGAGCAAACTACACTGGGCAACAGCTCTCCAAAAACAAGGAAAACTTGATACAAATTCTACACCAACTCATCTGGCAATCCTTGTACAGTAGGTCAAAGTCTCTTTCCTAAGGAAAGGCCTATGTCCAGTTGTGGACTATTAAAGGTTGTTGCTGATGATGACGTTTGAATAGGCTTTTAAGATTTATTCTATCTATTTTAAGACCTGCCAAAGTGACTCTACTCTGCCTGATGGAAAGCATGAATAGAATCCAAGAGTTGTGGTCACCATACTCATTGCAAATGCAGACAATGCAGTATGGTGACCCACACTATGGCGACCTTGTGAGATGCTTTTTCACACCCCGCTTGGGGACGCATGACAGTCATTGTGACAGTGTAAGGCTTACACACTTACCACGATAACTGTCACCCCTGCCAATGCCTCATTTAGTTTTATATATTACTATATTTTTTTCCTTGACTTTCATTGATATTGTGGCTACTGCTTTGCTCATTGAACATAGTGTTTGTGAGGTATGCTTCGGCACATAAATAGGCTAACTCGATCGGTTTGACCATGTGGTGACGGTTTAAAAATACGGAGTGTTACCACTCTTATTCATCCTGTGGGTGTCGTCTGCCGCTGCCGCCTGGACAGCGTGGTATAGTTAACTAAAACCTTGTTTCTAAACGAAAGTCTATGTCCACTAGAGAACTTTTAAGGGCTGCTGATGTAATAATGTGGTCCGAGTAAAATCACGGCCTTAAAGAAAAGCGTTGGTGAGTAATTTTTTCATTGTATTTCTTTGAGTGAGTGAAGTTATCGGAGTCCAAAGTCTCCCTGTCATATTTTTGCACGGGGAGAAAAGATCAAAGAATGACATCTAACTTGAGACTCTGAATTTTAGATCTGGGATTACCTTACTATCAAATAACACCATTTACGTTTACCATCGTCAACAGCCTTTTACAGTCCACTGCAGGACATAGACCTCTCCTTAGCAAGGAGGTTTTGACCTACTATACCACGCTGGCCAGACGGGTTGGAATAGGGTTTGTTTCAAGTTTTCCTTCTCTTTGTAATGATGTTGTTTTGTATACTTTGTTTCCTTAGTCACCTTTTACGACACCCACGGGATGAATAGGGGTGGTAACACTATGTATTCTTAATCTGTCACCACATGGTTTACGTTTATACTATAGATAAATTACACACAGACATAGAATTGCTGATCTTACTTATCGCACAATTGTTTTTTCTGGATAGAAATAGAACCCTCGATCTCTAGCTTCGCAGGTAGGATAACTAACCACTAAACTAATACGGTGGTTCGTTTAATTACAATACATTTAATTACCACTTCTGCCAGTTCCGTTCACACGTTCTTTTACTACGAACGAGCAAATCGACATTTAACACTTAACGCCATCTAGTTTCAAACTAAGCAGAGCTTGTGCTATGATAACTAGACTGACTGATAGAATACTTATATACTTTTTTTTGTAAATATATAAATATTTACAGATCATACAAAGACTCAGGAATCGAACCCGAAACTTCAAGAACAGCAGTCGCATTCTCTACCGCTGCGTCAACGAGGTACTTAAATATCAAAAGTAAACTCAAATTACTTTAAAATATAAATCTCACCTTCTATTAAAAATTAAAATTTCAAAGCATTCGTCTACTTTCAAAACAAACCAACTACAAGATTTCTTTGAGCATTATTTAGTCTACCATCACATTTACACTTATGAGGGTTTCAGTAGGTGGGAACGAGAAATGTGTTTTTCAAAACAGATTTACTTGAAATTTGTGTCTATGTCAGTTTGTTGTACGCGGGCTTTTGAAATAACATTAAATATTCAGTGAGGTGCTGCGAAAATCACTGTTATGCTCCCTCTTTGACGGACTTATAGTCCAGTGACTTATTAAGCATTTGATTTCTATTGCCATTAAAAACTTAATAGACCAGTTCATTACACTCCACCTAGTGTCAATCTCCACACTGCTGAGGGTTGAGATTTGTACAAATCACTGCATCGGTGGTGCAGAGGTAACGTATGCGACTGCTATGCTTGAAGTCTCGGTTTCGATTCCCGGGTCGAACCAAATGTTTGTGTGATCTGTAAATATTTGTTTCAGAGTTTGGATGTATTCTATGTAGTATATATATATGTATTTACAAAAAATATATATATGTATTTATATCACCTGTCTAGTACCCATAGTACAAGCTCTCCTTAGTTTGGGACTAGATGGCGTTTTGTGTCAGCTGTCCAAAACATACAAGAAAAATATATAAATCATTCTTCAGATGATAGCTATTCACTTCTTGTGATTTTCCACAGTGCGTGTGGCTTTATAAGTATCCTTGGTTTCCTAGTATCACTTACGATGCCAAGAAACTCAACTGTCGAGCGCATAAGTCTTCCTTCCAGGTGAACCACTTTATCTAGAAGCCACAGAAGCTTTTTGAGATTGTCGCTCTTTTTCCTGGCTTACGAATATTAAATCCAAGAATCCATGTAAACAGACCGTCGAAAGCGTCACGGTGAGCCTTCGGTGGTGATTACCTTAAACTAAAGTGACCAGACTGCTGATAAGGATATTTGTACATCTGGGAGTGTCTTCACCCATTCTTGTAAATGTACCAGAATACGTGGCGATATTAGTGTTCGTATTTATTAAAATCTATATATGACAAAACTCTAAAATTCAAAATTTAGTACGACCAGATTCCATCAAGAAATCCCAATTGCTATGACTCTCATAGCAATATTTTCTCCAACACGTAATAAATCTGGTCTTATGGACGTAAGCCTGTAGAGCCCTCGTGAGCCATTGCAAATTAAATTTCATCCTCGATCCTCGGCCACTGACAGCCATTCACTCCACAACCACCTGACTCTCTGTGATGTGGTTCTTTCAGCCCTCACAGTGGTGACAGATATTATCTCAAAATATAAATAAATATTAAGTTGATTTGCGTAAGTTTTAAGAACTCATTTCACTTCACCTCTCTCAGGGTTTGCTGGAAGAATACTCAATTTTGGACAGAGCTCGCCTTTGTACCTGAAATTTCCTTATACTTTACAAATTTAGGTGTTTGGTGTGTATAATAAAGAGTAAATACAAACACGAAATTAAAAATTCTGCACCAATTGGGCTCAAGTTTTGACACGATACACAACACGCTTTGAAGGTGATTATTATCAATTTCTCTGTCAGCTTTGTTCCTCATTTGTCGAGCTACAGACCACAATGAACCACAGAGAAGCAATTCATGGTACTCTGGTGCATGATTCTTTTATAAGTCGTTTGGTAATTTTACTGTAGCTTCTGTATACAACTTAGTTGTACACATTGGTCCCACGATATTCTAAGAAATTATAACTATTGTGAGAAAATCTGTTTGCCCGTTACATAATTGTTTCAACACGTGAACAATCAATCATTTCTGAAAACTGTAACTCATTTAATTCAACACTTCTAGGTTTTATTTGTCACATAAAATTCGACCGCCTCGATGGTGCAGTGGTAACAAATGCGACTGCTGCGTTTGAGGTCTCGGGTTCGATTCCCGGGTCGGACCAAATGTTTGTATGATCTAAAAATATTTGTTTCGGGGTTTGGTTGTTTTCTATGTGTAAATAGATGTATTTACAAGAAAAGGATATACCTAAGTATTCTATCAATCAGTCTAGTTGTCATAGTACAAGCTCGGCTCAATGATGTTGTGTGTCAGATGTCTGAAATATTATTTATTTATTTATATATAATATAAAACATAACACTCCTTCTAGCGCGGTCGGATAAAGAAGGAAGATAATGGAAGTCCACTCGCTAATATAAAAAAAGGCGATACTTTGTACATGTATGTGTTTGTATATTTGTTACTTCTACATGCTCAAACGGTGCACCAATTTTGATAAAATTTGGAAAGTGTGGCTAATACGTTTGTTTAGCACTTAGGCTACTTTTTATTCCGAAATAGGTATGTAGAGTTTTTGTGTATCTGTACGATTTATCTGACAAACCTTGGCCAGGGTGCAGCTAGTTAGTTTACACTTCATCTCTCTGCTCTAATTGCCTCTTTGGTCTAGCGATAAGCGTATGTGACTGCCGATCAAGAGGTTTCGGGTTCGATTCCCGAGTCGGGTCAAAACGAGTAATTGAATTTTTCAGGTTACTGAAACACTTAATAATAGCCTAGTGTCTGAAAGTTGGGGTTTTAGCCCTCGTTCCTCGGAAAGCACGTAAAGCTGTCGGTCTTGCGCTTGATGTCTCCGCAGCCGTGTCGTGTACGGCCCCTAACGGATTGTGAGAGTGAGGGAACAGAACCTGTGTTTGCGATACCAATATACCAATATCTCCCTTGAGACCCTTGAGACTGGTCGCCGTAACTGGAATCGGCTAAGAATACACCATGCTTCATCAAAAATATCGTAGTATATGATGGATTTGTCCGTGTGGTGACGAATTAAGAATACATAGTGTTACCACCCCTATTTACCCCGTAGGTATCGTAAAAGGCGACTAAGGGAACAAAGTATGCAAGACAACATAATTACAAAGAGAAGGAAAACTTGAAACAAACCCTATTCCAACCCGTCTGGCCAGGGTGGTATAGTAGGCCAAAAGCTCCTTGCTAAGGTCCAGTAGTGGACTGTAAAAGGCTGTTGATGATGATGATGATATGGCAACGCTCACGGTATGCTAATTATGACAAATGTTTTGTTGGGGTCAATAGTTTTCATTTGCAAGAAATTATCGCTTCAGTGGATAATTGTGTCGGTGTATGACCATATTTGTAGCAAATGATAGATAATCTTATTGTACTGGTAATTCTTGGGAACAAACTTTATTGTTTAGCCACACCCGAGAAAAATTAGCTGGGTCACTGAATTTAAATTTATCGGGGAAATCATCAAGCAACTCTAGCTGGAGCTATTCATCTAGGTATAATGTTTTTAAGTATGTTTGTCAACACTCAAGTTATCAAAGAATCTTCGTCTTACTGTTCAATATTACTGCTCATGAGCGAGGGTCTCAAAATAAATATTCTCTAAAATATATTTTTATTACTCAACCACCCTCATTCTTACCGGTCACCCCATAAACACTCTATAAACGTCTCCACCAATTTCCTCCCTAAAATCGCCCTCTTATTCAAATGAATTTAATTTTTTGGACACTATTCCCACCGGTCACTTTGATACCTACGTCAAAAACACGAACAAGGGTGCTTTTGACATCATTTTTATGAATTTAGGAGCCTTTAAATCCCCAAATTTATTTTCTTGGCTACAAGTATTCATTTTAAGATCGCCAAAACTGTATAGAGTAGCAGTTTTCAAAATGTTTTGCTAACTATACAAGTATCTAGCTGACCAGTGCAACCTTATCTGCGTCTCCTGTAACATGGTGTTGAACAGCGTCAACAACTTTGTTTACCACAAAAAAGGTTACAGTGAGTCAATCTTAAAACATAGACCCATGCTGCTGAGGACTTTCTTTTAAAACTTTTAAAGGGAAGCAATTCTTCTGTAATTATTTTTACGCAACTTCAACCGTTTACGCAGCACACGTAATGGAGGCTTTCAATGGCAATAATTCTGCCCCGTTTTTGCTGTACAATTTAGATTTAAGCTGGACATACATTATTTGTATAATATGTTAAAAATATAAACGTCTTTTAAATGTCGAATAAATGAATAGGTATTAATTCGGTCTCCGGGATTCGTTACCAGAATTATATGATCTACAACTCAAAGAATAGCAGCTAAACTCACAACAGTCTATCCGTGACCACGAGCTGTATAACCTGTTTGAAACGTCGGGAAATAGAAGGTATCGTAACCTTTTAAATAATTTTATCGCTGATACACCCCCCTGTACAATAAAAACTATGTCTAGGTGCAAAAATCTGAAAGTATAAAAGCTTTAGAATGCAAAGTGTCGTCACCCCAGTTTATCCCGTGGGTGTCGTAAACTACGCTGTGTGAGTGGCTGGAACCATAAGTTCCTAGATGATGTCAGCCACGGCGGCCAGTCTCAACGGAGACCAGCCAACTACACCGGCAATATGATAGTGCACAAGCGTGTGCTCAAACACAGGTGCACTCTCTGTTCCCTCACTCTGAAAATCCAATGAGACGGCTATCCGACACGACCGGGAAGAAATCAAGCAAGGGGTCGATGGTTTTACGTGTTCTCCAAAGCACGGAGGTTAAAACCATAATTTCCAAATGCCAGGCTGTTATTATTATAAATATTTCCGTAAGTAGCCAAACTCAATAACAATTTTAAGGCCGACCTAGAAATCAAACCCGAAAACAAACGAGGCAGCTAAGCACAAGCAAATATCTAAGCAATACCAATCAGTCTGACCCGCGTGGTATAGTAGCTCCTTTCTAAGGATTGATGTAGGGGTGACAGTTATCGTGGTAACTGTGTAAGCCTTACACTGTCACGATGACTGTCATGCCTTTTACGTCCCCAAGCGGGGTGTGAAAAAGCATCTCACAAGGCCGCCGTAGTGTGGGTCACCACACTGCATTGTCTGCATTTGCAATGAGTATGGTGACCACAACTCTTGGATTCTATTCATGCTTTCCATCAGGCATAGTAGAGTCACTTTGGCAGTCTCTTAATATAGAAAAAAAAAGAGGCCTATGTCCAGCTGTGGATTATTAAGTGCATTAATGTGATGTGATGTAAAATATTTTAATTGCAAAGGCTGACAAACTACACAAGGTGTCTCAGCCTTTAAAGAGAAAACCCACCTAAATATAGACAGCACATCTACGATCAAAGTATTACAGGGACTGGTCTCAAGGGTCGCCGGTTTGCACGCAACTCCTTCCAAGGAACCGCCGTAATTAAGCAGTAACCCATATTGGTGCTCATCTCGCGAACTGATCTGTTATGTTAATTGCCTGCATTGTACGTGACTGCAAGATAGCTTTGCCACAAGTCACATACGAACAGATTGTTTAGAAAGCGTTTTTTTGGCTTAGCAACAATTGTATACACTGTTTCATGGTTGAAAGACATTTTATAAAAGTATGAAGTGGCATAGTGTTACAATTACTTCTAGGTAAGTACCACGTGCACTATAAACAAAAAATTAGTGTATACTTATGCTAAAAATACAAACTTTGGTAAGAACAGATAAGAAGCAAATAAAGTTTTTTTTTTTTAATATTGTGTATGGTATTGCGGAGTTTAGTAAGTGAGTCAGTGTGTGTATCGACCAGGGAGCTGCAACTATTAAGCAGCTTGCAAAGTCGATTTTTGTTTGTTGTTTGTTTTACATATCTGAAAAAGTAACCTATTTATATCAAACGTGCTCTTAGTAAATTATTTTTCAATGGTGTAAGGACCGCCGCAAGCTAATTATTAATTTCATTGTTTCAAATTCATTGGTTGTATTCATGTTAAATTCTATATTTGTTTCTCGTGAGTCATATTCGATTTGTTTTTAAAGACAACTTTCGCACAAAGAGTGTATCTTCTGCCACGGAAGAATTCATTAGCATACCAGAAACGGACCCAAGAATGCCCAAGCTCGCAACAATAACGTGTATCACACAAAATGTTGGTACAGAAGGGAATCAGCCCAAAAACAGTAAATGCAATAAGAAACAGTAAAGTACCCTGACGCATGAGTGCCGCTAGAATTATTTTCAATATATCATTCAATTTTCTGATACATCGCCTTGCACCACCCTACTGATACCTATGCTCTTATAGCACCCGTGTAGTCATTCCATTGTCATGTTTTCTTCTCTAATTTAAGAGCCAAAGTGACTCTACTCTGTCTGATGGAAAACATGAATAGAATCCAAGAGTTGTTATCATCATATTCATTACGAATACAGTCATTGAGGTATGGTGACCTACACTATGGCAGCCCCCTGAGATGCTAGTTAGGATGGAGATAGCGCAGGGAATATCTCTTCATCAATCATCAACAGCCTTTCACAATCCACTACTGGACATAGGTCTCTCCTTAGCAAGGAGGTTTTGGCCCATGCTGGCCAGACAGGTTGGAATAGGCTTTGTTTCAAGTTTTCCTTCTCTTTGTTGTGTTGTATACTTTGTTCTCTTAGTCGCCTTTTACGACACCCACGGGATGAATAGGGGTGGTAAGACTATGTAGTATTATTCCGTCACCACACGGATATCTCTTATAACTTGTGAAATGTTAGCATTCTTAATAACCTGTGTGTCTTTTCTAAGACTATGAATCGTAGTTTAAGCGGAAGAGTCGCATCAGATAATGTTGTCTTTGTACCTGCAACTATGGACCATCGCCCTAGACACACGCAAGGAGATATGACGCAGACATGGAACTGATTTCATCGCTTTTTCGATTTGATACTTGAGAATGTTTATTTATTGTGCTGTTTCTCCATATGACGACAGATTAAGAATACGGATCATGGTCACCACACCTGTTGGTCCCTTGGGTATCGTAAGAGAGTAAAATACTCAGGACAACATCACTACAAAGAGAACAAAAACTTGAAAAGAAACTCTATACCAATACATCTAGTCCGTCCGTGTGGTGACGGATTAAGAATACATAGTGTTACCACCCCTATTTATGCCGTGGGTGTCGTAAAAGGTAACTAAGGGAACAAAGTATGCAAGACAACATCATTACAAAGAGAAGGAAAACTTGAAACAAATCCTATTCCAACCCGTCTGGCTAGCGTGGTATAGTAGGCCAAAACCTCCTTGCTCAGGTCCAGCAGTGGATTGTAAAAGGTTGCTGATGAATACATCTAGTTCAAAATCTCCTATGTAAGGATAAGCCTATGTCCAACAGTCGACTATCAAAGTCTGTTGATGTGATGTGAAGTCTGATGATTTACTGTGCTTTTACTTTCTACCTATTTAACTGATTATCGAAACCGATGTCAAACAATTCTATCGTTATTTTCACCGAGTAAGTAAATTCACCAAAGACCAACCCCCCACCTTTTTAATCTAGAAGGAGGAACTCAAAAAGCGCCAATGTATTTGTGACTTTTCAGTTGCAGGTATCTATAGGTGACGGTAGTTCCTTACCGTTACATCAACCTAGGCCGTCGTTCACCATGCTGCATGGTCTGCGTTCGCAATAGGTATGATGGCCACCACTCTCGGATTCTATTCATACTTTCCACTAGGCAGAGTAGAATCATTTTGGCAGGATTTGAAGCGAATTTTGAAAATTGACTGAAAGAAATTGCCTATTTCTTTGCCCCTACACATATCATAAAAAAAAATAGCCAACCCTTTCGTAGGTATGATCATCACATATCAACCGTACTGGACATAGGTCTCTTCGCAGAAAAGAGATCGGAGGTGTTACCGTGTACCTATTTATTATTCTTACAGAAATAAATCACATCTCTTTTAAAAAGTATATACAGTTCTTATCATTATCATCATCTCAGCCAAAAGACATAGGGCTCTCCAAGGGTCTCCATAACAACGAGTACAGTGCTGCGCTCATACAAACCAAAAATAGTTTTTTTTTTATAGAAACCTACCAAAGTGACTCTGTTCTGCTTGATGAAAAGCATGAATAGAATTCAAGAGCGGTGGTCGCTGTACTCTCTGCGAATGAAAACAGTGTAGTATGGCGACCCACGCCATAGATCTAAAGTGTGTATATTTTTCATCCCTTTGTGGCGATTTCACGTTATAGCACAAACGAAAAATGTAACAGCGCCATCTAGCTAAGATACATTGAACTACGAAGTATGAACGAAACGTATGAATGTAATGAACTACAATATAACTACTAATCCTGCATCGCGATATAGAGATTCGCGTGGCAATTAGCGTATATACAACATCCCAACATCAACCGTAGGGTCGTGGCCCGCCAGGCATGATCACCTCGCCTGGTCGAAGGATACTCGCCCTTTGTGTCGGAGGGACATTACACCCGTGCCCTCCACACCTTTAAATAGTTTTAAAGCTTTCCAATCTTTCCATCAATATAAATTAATATTTGATCCACGTACAGGACACAGTTGCCGCATATTAATTACACATTACCATGCCGTTCTAGTTACGCATTTTGTTGCACTATAATTACGGGTTTTTTACGCAAATGTCGTAATGTAACGATGATTGTCACTTAACTCTACCCAGTGTATGTTTTTATCTGATTAATTAACTTTTGATGATGACTTATATACCTCACGTGCTGCAAACATAGATTTTTTTTAGGCAAGTAAGAAAATAATTATGACAATCACATACGATTCATTACACGGCTGTCTGATGCCAAACTGAGCAGAGCCTTTTTTTTTAACCTGTGGAAACCCCCTCGGGCCGTCACCCCACCGGGGTTTACGGCGGGGTGGTGTGTCGGAATCGGACCGACTAAAACCACACGGTGTGCCACTCTGCGCCTGACATAGGAGGGATCCAGGAACAGCGAACGACATCCAGATCCCTCCTAGCGCCTGCCCGTTAACGCGGACACCATCTGTCGGTAAACTCTCTATTTTAGGCGACGTACGGCACACGCGGACGTCACCTCCTCGCGGCTGGCCATTGAAGCGGACGGAGGGGAAAACCCGTCACGTCCAACCACAACCACATTCAAGGCAGCATGAGGCGCTGGTACGCGCACCTCCGCCGCCCGGCTCGCCGGAGGCGAATAGGGTCCGAGTGGATATCGTCCTCCCGGGCCTTCTCCGCCGCCTCCTTCCGCGAAATTACGTCTTCGCAGAATGTTGCGACCGCGGTAAAACAACTGTCGCTACCGGCCATGGAGCGTATGACGGCCGGTAGCGAGAGATCTCCTCCAATAACTGCAGTGAGGACCCCACGCTGCGCCGTCCAAGCGGAACAAACCACTAACTATTTCGTTAATTTTTCAAGAGTAGATTTATATATGTATTTGAAAATATGAGATTTTTACGGGTCGACCCTAAACTTTAATAACTCATTTCTCTTACACCTTGTGTACGGCACAAAAAAATAGACATACCAACCTAATCGTTGAGAATATGGCAGTCTAGAATTAATTATCAATAAAGGTATGCATGACATTATGATCGATATATCCATTAACAAAAAAAATATAATTATAGCGAAACATACTCTCTTATCAAACCTGCTGTGTAAAATAGCGCTAATTTAACACATATAATAACATACATACATCATTCATAGGTTATGGATTATATCTACCGTAAGTGTAGCAAAACGCTTGTTACTCCCAAATTGCAGGCGTTCATTAACAGCTGTAGTCACTTCCTTTCGAAGGTCAAATTGCTCGCTTACCCGTATGGGTACTTTTCATGTAAAAAAAAAACATACTTAAATATAGGGTGGGCCACGAATTGATTACCAGTTCAAAAAATCGTATAAAAACTATTTGATATATTTTAAAAATTGTTTATTTACAAAAAAGCTATATTTTTTAAAAATTACATCATTTAAATGAGCACCGTTTTGACGCTCTCGCACTCTTTTAAGAGAGCACTGATTTTTTCGAATACTCGTCGGCAAAGAGATCATGACATCTCTGCGCTGATTTTTTTTTTAATTGACGTAGTGTATTTAGTTTATTGATGTAAACACGATTCTTCGAATAACCCCCCAAAAAAAAGTTTGCTGGAGATAGATCTGGACTTCTGGGTAGCCATGGAATGTCGCCTCGTCTGGAAATTAGCTTTTCCGGAAACATATCTTTGACCACCGACAGGGACTTATTGGATGTGTAACAAGTGGCTCTATCTTGCTGAAACCGTGTGTTACGATTATCGCCAGCCAATTCCAGTAGCATCGGTGTCAAGAACCCTTGCAATTTGTTTGCGCGGGATGTTATATTCAAACATTAACAAATTCTGGGCCCACCCTATATATTAAATGTATTGTAACCCCGATAGGATAGGTCCCGTACAGACGTGATTGATCTCACCTATGACGTATCTATAGTAATATTATAAAGTTAAATGTTTTTGGTTGAACACGCTAATCTCAGGAACTACTGGTTCGACTTGAAAAATTTTTAAAATAATTGGCAGTTCAATTATCGAAGAAGGTTAAAGGCATGTATAGTATTACACTTTTATGAGTAAAAAATGTCGTAAAAGCAAGGAAAATTATTCCTTTTAAGAAATGCAGAGGAAGACCGGTTCTGTATCTCTCTCGTCTTCTATTCTGTGTTTTTCCTTATAAACAAACGATTATACTTGGTACGAGCACACAGCAATTGGCTCAATGGGAATATGCATGATTTTCTTTATGAGTTTAATTAATCATTTGCGTGTTTATAAAAAACATCTCACTGAGCCGCCATGGTGTTGGTCACCATATTGTATTGTCAGCATTCACAATGAGTATCGTGACCACGACTCTTGAGTTTTATTCATGTTTTCCATTAGGCAGAGTAGAGTCACTTTGGCAGGTTCTTAATATAAAATATTAAAAAAAATCATTTCGTTTTGAAATTTTTAATATGTTTTATCGGTTAAAAATAGTAAAGTAAGTAAAGAAAACCTTTTAATTATAATGTGATGATGATAAAGATTTGTATTTTATGCATATTTCCTAGAGGTACGATTTCCTAGCAACATAGTAATAACTAGTAGGAAATAATTAAAGAATGAGTGTTGGTAAAAACTCAGAGAATAGATAGCGGTGTTACTTTCATGAGATTTGCATATAATGTGGGTAGAACAAAAAGTACGGTATAGTCTATGGCATAGACTCTATGCCATACGCTTAAGCGGTACTAAGTACTCTAGTACGTAGGAGTAAGTTATACCAAATCTATTAAATTTTTATTAACAACGTAACAGATGGCGCTAATTACAAAGAAGTATCCGCTTTAATTACCACACCTTTAAGTACAATATATATAATATGACATCATTGTTAAACGAAGGATAGTTACTCACGAAGGTTTATTTTGCTCTAATCAATATGACACATGTTCCGTGTGGTGATGGATTAAGAATAAAGAGCATCATCACCGCTTTTCATCCCCTGGGTGTCGTAAGAAGCGACTAAGGAAGCATAATACGCAGGACAACGACTGACACTGACACGAGGGCCATTAACGGACAAACTCTCTATTTACGCGACGAACGGCACACGCGAACGTCGCTTTCTCGCGCCATTGCAGCGGATGGAGGACAAAACTTGTCCCGTCCACCCGCGGCCACACTCAATGCGGCATGAAGCGCTGGTACGCGCGCCGCGCGGGTCCGAGTGGAGATCGTCCTTCAGGGCCTTCTCCGCCGCCTCTTGCCGCGAAATTACGTCTTCGCAGAAGGTTGTGACCGCGGTATAACAACTGTCACTACCGGTCATGGAGCGTATGACGGGCGGTAGCGAGACATCTCCTCCAATAACTACAGCGAGGACCCCACGCTGCGCCGCCCAGACGGAACAAATCGCTAGCGTGTGCAACATTTGAAGTTTCTGAGTGAAGGTAAACTAAGCCAAGACTAAAGAAATAATTGTTTCTTCTTATCTCTTTCATCAACCACTGCTGGCTGGTATTAACATCGTAACAAGTAAACACATGGACTGAATAATGTGTACCCTCAATAAAAATAATAATCATTAATTTCGAATCGATTACACAGTTTTAGTAATGAGATGTTTATATTAAAACACAGAATATAACGTACTGTTACTTAATAAGACGGTGGGATAGTATAGTAAAATACCGCGTTGGTCTAGTGTTTAGCGTATGCGACTGCCTATCGAGAGGGAGACCTCAAGACGTCGACAAGTTTTTCTGGTGGTAGAAATATACAGCTCGGAGTTTGGAAGTTAGTATCTTTATCCCCGTGCCTCAGAGAGCACATACACTTCCCGGTCGTGTCAGATATTTCAATTGGATACTGAAAGTAAGGAACAGAGAGTGAACCTGTGTTTGCGGGCAGATAATTGTGCACTATAATATCTCCTGCGAAGTTGACTGGTCTCCGTTGAGACTGGCTGCCGTGGCTGAAAATTGGCTAGGAGTACTTCTTCATCAGCACCACGGAGGCATGACGGGTTAGATCTGGATGTCGTAATAACAGCTATTCCCGGATCCCTCCTATGTCAGACGCAGGGTGGCACACCGTGTGGTTTTAGTCGGTGCGATTCCGACACACCACTCCGCCGTAAGTCCCGGTGGGGTGACGCCCCGAGGGGGTTCCACACGTTAAAAAAAAAGTGTTTATTAAAATTTTCCTTCTTTTGCAGTGACGTTGTCCTGCGTAGCTTGTTCCTTTAGTCGCATTTACGACACCCATGGGATATAAAATGGTGGTGACAGTGTACTCCTAATCCGTCACCACACGGGTAAATACAACTACAATACATGCAAAACTACCTCATAGCAAAGCTTGATATAGAATAGTTAGTTTTTAATAAATATTCTTTTACTTATCGTCGTGTAAAAAGCGAGTTACGTTACTTTAAGATCAGTTTCATCGCGATTACGACCACCAATCTGATCGCTAAAGTTTATTGATTCGTAAAAATAAAACAAACACGATTAAATGGGAACTGTACGGCGATCAACTTGTATTTTCATTGAGAATGAAGTGCAAGGTGGAAGTTGTAGCGATTTATAGTTGGCCTCTTGGTCTAGCGGTTAATGGTGTGGGTTTTTTCCTATCCTGGGCTAATATCGTGAAATGAAGACGATCATTTGATCTGTATCTGCATGCAAGTATGTCTATCAGAAGTCTGGTTAACACAGTACAGGCTCAGCCTAGTTTGAGATCAGAAAGCAGTGTGACATGTGTCACGTTATTATTATCATACACTAGTTTTTCACGGCTATAACACATTTCTGATCCTTTTCACATAATCATCATTTTCATCATTCATCAACAGCCTATTACAGTCCACTACTGGACATAAGCCTCTCCTTAGCAAGGAGGTTTTGGCCTACTATACCACGCTGGCCGGGCCACGCAGGGTTTGTTTCAAGTTTTCCTTCTCTTTGTAATGATGTTGTCTTGCATATTTGGTTCCCTTAGTCGCCTCTTACGACAGCCACGGGATGAATAGGGGTGTTAACACTATGTATTCTTAATCTGTTACCATACCGACATAATCACCCCCACAGATAGTAAGATGAGAATAAAACTGGTGCGAGTTCATGGAAAGTTTAAACGATTTAAAAATTAAAATAAAACTATTATCGTAAATATGGTTCGTGAGATGCCATTAAATTCCGTGATTACTGCCCTATCTGTTCTATTAGGGTGTCGTGATCGGTCAGCTTAAAATTAAAGTAATAATTTCGCTTAAAAATATGGCACTTGTAATATATAACATAGAAACTCTTACCATGATCAATGGCCCTTGTGGACAAAACTGCTTATAAAATTTGCTAATTACAAAAAAAAATGTTAAAAAAATTAAACAAAATAACTAAATACTTTAAACCACGCTCTCCGTTCCGCCAATATCGCATAGGTGTGTCGGTCAATACATCACGGCGCGCGTAACAGCGGCGCCTGCGCAGCCGCGCCCGTGTGCTCGCGCCGATTTATACCCACAATAACCTTTAATTTCAACATAATTTAATTTGAACACGCCGCCATCAGACTTAATTATGATATCTCCGGATACCGACAATGTTATGTAGTTTATGTTTAAAAAAAAAGAATAGGCCGAATACATGATTCCTTTGGTCGTTTAGTAAAAAGTTTAGCAGTATCAGCTGTGGATACGAAAAGGCGGGATTTTATTGTTCTTGTATCATAATGAAGTGCTTTTTTGCTTATAAAATTACCAAAGCAATAATTCTACATGTAATATATCTGTAACATGTATGTATTTAGAAATATTTAAGCATGTTTATCAGCAGTTTGGTTACTATAGCACAGGTTCTACATAATTTGAAATCAGACAGCCGTGTGTGTGATGTGTGAGGTTATTTATTTTATTTATTTATACCAATGTAATTGACAAGGACGTCGTCATAACTGCAAGAGATTCTAAAAAAGTTGCCAAATGTAATGCAACCAAAGTCCTAAGTCTTTGAGTTGACTTGCTTGTTCAATTATTCCCGTACACCGAAACTCGAATGAATTCACCAATTCCATTTCTAATATTCCGTACGCTCAACTACACTCTGCTCTAATGTTGAATCGGGAGAGGGGAGTATCGTTTATGGACAATGAGAAAAGTATGAATTGTAGTAGGTAAAGTCATCTTGCCCCCCCCTGAGCCATCGGCTGGCGACGCCCTTGGTATTTGAATAAACTCTGTTCGTGTTAATACACAAAACGTAAGTGTTTATAAGTAAGTAAACCTAGTTTATAAATTTCCAATAATAATGGAGATTTATTCAGCAATGAGAATGTTTGTTGTGAACATACGAGTGATCAAAGAGAATAGAAAAGAAAGCTCCTTGCACTGACTTCAAACTTTGAATAGAACATTGCAACATTGTTAGTTACTGGAAGAACTTCATTGCTAATATTACAAATGCGAAAGACAACTTAAAGACGTCCACTGCCATGCACAGGTCTCCTCTAAGGCATTCCACCACAACCTATTCTGTGCAGCCCGCATCGCACAGTTTCCCGTGACCTCCACCAGGTCGTGGGACTACCATGTAGGGTGCCTACCCAAGCTTCGTCTTCCGTCTTTGTTTCATTCTAACGCTAATCAACTGTCGTCATGAAATTTCTCATTGAAATAGTTGAGGGTATAGAAAACTACGTTTTTTTTATCAAATGGATTTTCGAAAAATTCACTCACACGCTGAAAAGCATCGAAGGAGTACTTAATGCCATTTTCTCTTAGGCTGTGAAAACACTCGGAGTGTATTGAACTGGCTCACATATCTATATCGAACTATGACTCTCCTACGGAGTATCTTGTTTAGTAATTATATTTTATTACTAGCTGCACCCGTGACTTCGTCCGCGTGTTATTTTTTTATAATCATCAGCTATCTATCAGTGAAAGGTTTATCAAAATCGGGACAGCCGTTCAAGAGATTAGCCGGAACAAACAGGCAGACAGACAAAAATTGTAAAAAATGTTATTTTGGTGTACCTATGTATCGTATGTATATTCATATGCATGTAGTAAAAAGTGGTTATTTCAATATAACAAACAGCCACTCTAATTTTATTTATATGTATATATTTAGAGCATGTGAAAAAAGATCTTGTCTTTATTACTTACAATTTGGGTACTTTTTCTTTTAACACCAAAAATATTCTCCATTTATTACAAGAAATTGTTATTATTTGTCAACCTTATCAAAAATTCTTGTTTGATTTCGTATGTAGAAGAAAATATCATAATTACGTCTTATAACGAGTTAAAAAATTGTATGTAAAGATTGCAGTGTCGTCTTTTCATTGCGTTATTTGATCTTAATTTTGATAGCTGCGTCAATAAAAATACGGCAATCGATCGGTTGAAATTAATATCATATTGAAATGCAGATTCATGTTGAATGTGATTTAATAGGGCTGTCAAATCGCGTATAAAATAAATATTAACAATATATTTTTACAGCGTTATGCACTAAATAAATTATTTAATATTGACTTTTGTTATTACTTGCTATTTCGCTCGCGTGCCTATTTAACATTTCCTGTTTCTAACTTTATTCCGTTCATCCCTTATTTTACCCCTTTAGAGGTGACTATAATAAGCTGTTGATGAATGAATCAGTTAGTCCATCCCTACAAATTACCCTTTCTAAAGGGTAAAAAGATTTTAAAGTAAATGTCAAGTGTTGAACTGAACTGGTATCATACTTAGTGTTATGGAGGAACGTGCACTCTTCGTTACTGTAGAGGAAGATTAATATCTCTGTAAATACCTAATTATGATGATCATTCAAGATTTATAAGGTTCAGAATTAGGAAAGAGATAGCGATAAGATGCGGTAAACTCACTCGAACGTAACGAAAAATTAACTTTACAGCGGTCTTCTGTTCGAATGAAGTAATTTTTTTTCTATATTAAGAGCCAGCCAAAGTCACTCTACTCTGCCTGATGGAAAGCATGAATAGAATCCAAGGGTTGTGGTCACCATACTCATTGCAAATGCAGACAATACAGTATGGTGACCCACACTATGGCGGCCTTGTGAGATGCTTTTTCACACCCCGCTTAGAGACGTAAAAGGCATGACAGTCATCGTGACAGTGTAAGGCTTACACAGTTACCACGATAACTGTCACCCCTGCATCAATGGACCTGCGGTCTTCACTCTATGAAGACTGCAATCGAACTGGCTCAAATATACTTATATAAGACAAGAAATAACTTCGGAGTCACAGCCCTAGAAGTCCTGAATCAGATAGTACTAAAACAAATTAGCGCAAAGAACGAAACAAACACATCGGCTTTGACTTATGTGCCGTAATTAAGGCTTGCGGACCCGTACGGAAGGTGTAATGACTTCATTCGAGAAATATAGCCTCGATACTGACTCACCATTAGGGATTCAAAGACGTGGATGTAGACCGTTTAAACTGTAAGTGATTTTGGACAATATATAAAGAGGAGTTCACATTTGTACACCAGCTGATCGACGGACGAGGCTCCGGCGAATAAACCATCCCGATTTGCGGTAATAGGCTCACCACCTATTACGTGGCGCCAAAACACTGGTGATCTATCATCGGTGATCTATCATCGATGATATATCGATGATATATGATCTATCGAAAAGATTTTATGTATGTGTGTGTTTTCAAATTACGAGTTCTACTGGACTTTCATGCCTAAAATTTTTCTTCTTGGTTGACATATGACTGTACGATGAGCGCATCTTCGTAACGCATATGGGTGTTATTTGTCTATTTAATTTCATTTATTTAGAAATATTTATAGTATTTAATAAGTAAACCATTGGGGATTAACATATTGTACGTATTTCTAAGCTTTGCTTAGTTTTGGGATCCGACGTCCGTAAGTGTGATGTGTGAGATAATTGTTATAGTTCATCACCATCAACAGCCTTTTACAGTCCACTACTGGACATAGACCTCTCCTTAGCATGGAGATTTTGGCCTACTGCACCACGCTGGCCAGACGGGTTGGAATAGGGTTTGTTTCAAGTTTTCCTTCTCTTTGTAATGATGTTGTCTTGCATACTTTGTTCCCTTAGTCGCCTTTTACGACACCCACGGGATGAATACGGGTGGTAACACTATGTATTCTTAATCCGTTACCACACGGACAAATGATTATAGTTATTAGTATTGTATTCTGCAGAAACAAAATTAGCTTCTGCTGTGTTTCTGCTCCTAGACAACCTTAAAATCTTCATTTAAGACATATTATCATTTGTGGAGAACTAAAATATCACCTAGTACTTGGGTTGTGAAGGTCCGATGGCAGTCGCATCGCGTGAAAAACGCGACTCAAAAGCCTACCTCAACCTACTTTAAAAAAAAATGGCTCGTAGAAGGAGTCTACAAATTTAACCAACTACTACGAACAGACCTAAGCTTGGTGAACAGCTCGAGTCCGAATCTAAACGGCAAGTTCAAAACACTAGCTTAACTTAAATCTTATTCTAATAATAAATAAGTTGGCGCAAAACATTAATTAATTAAGTCGCACTTTATCACATCTCCAGTTATCTGTCCCTGCTGGCGCATTGTTATCACCGAGATCGCAAAAAGTCAAGTCGCGCCGACAAAAGCCGATACACTAACATTGCTGTTGAGGAATCCCAGCGTACGCGCGCTCATTAACGCTGCGTCTGGACATCGCGACATCGAGAAATAAAATCAGCCTGTAGTTACAAACATAAACCACATTCAAATCTCAACCGTAGAACGAATACGCAAAGATATAGTTTTCCATAAAGATAATAAGTATGAATTTGAATTAGGAAAATAGAAGTAACTGCAAGTCTTGATAGATACATTTGAAATTGAAACTTGTATAATCGATCGAAGAGTTGATATTGCTTTGGAAATACTTGCATTGTTTAAGGCATTACTTGCTCAATTGAAGTTTAGAGCCGCATTTTGAAGAGGGTTTACAACGGTTCTTCTGTACTCGAAATAGGACTTTAGGTGTAAAGTATAAGGTAGTGTTCCTTTTGAAGATGAGATGTTGTAAATCGTTTTTAAGGGTGTCTCTGTATGTGTACGATGCGCGATTAGCGTTTTTGTGTCGGCCGCGTAATTAGGGGCTATCGGCGGCGAGTATGAAGACATAAATAAAAGCAGAACGACTGAATTAGCAGGCCACTAACTACCTAAAGCCGTGGACTTAAATTTCCATCGATCGATGTACGGATTTCTTTTTAAAAAAAAAAACAGTTGTAAGATTTTTTAAATTTTAATAACAGATCATTCCTCCTCAAATCCTAGATCCTGTCGATGCAGATTCTTTGGAGGGGCTAATCAAAGGATGCCCATAAACTTTCATACTTGAGTTGCATGTGACACAGTAACCATGTACCATCGGGTGTTCGAACTGATTTGTTTTTGACATTTTAAATTTTTAGTCAGTTGAGTTATATTTTTTTGTTTTGTATAATATTATTGAAGTTTATTTTTAATTTTTTGTGTACCTATCTATTTATAACTAATGTACCTCTATAACAATATATCTTATATGATATTTGCATGCCTAGAAGTAGAATATAGCTGTCCCATTTTGTTGTAACATTTTACTACAACAGATATACAGCAAACAGCAAATAAAAATTGATTTATTGATTGATTTCCCAGCATCAGACTTAGTTTAAAACTAATTTACATTTTTAAAAACCGACATTCTCGGACAACAAAGTACAACAAATAACTTACTTTGTACTATGCCAATCCATACTGTCGTATTGTATCCTATAACATCTTGGGAAGGTGCTGCTAAAACTAGTATTTTGTAATCTTGAACTGAATGTCAGCCGTTCCCAATAGTGTTGCGTGGCGCGGCCGCACGGACTGTATGTGTACCGCCAGTTGCTAGCTAAGTACTTGCTGCGTAGTTTAGCGTCGCACCGTCGGTATAGCAGCCACCTTTTTTGGTGGTTACAATAACACAAACGTTTTCGTTATCTAAACATCTAACATTTTCTCGTAGCAGAGCGTGATTTTCGATAGCACTAGCTTGATGAAACTGGAGCATACCTAAAGAGCAGTAGTTAAAATTTTACCTTTCAGACACCACACGACTGACCTTTATTGAAGATTCAGTGTCCTTACACTTCGTCAACTTTTCACTATTGGTATTGCTACTCAGACACACTTACGATCCAACCAATGACCCTTTAATGAGTACAACAAAAGGTTGCAAATTTAAAATCTATCCAACTAATACAATATTCAGAACAATCTTTTCACATTGGTTCTATTGTTTTTTAGGCTTTTATTTATGCAATAAATATAATTTCTTACTTTTTATATGTGACGCAAACAAATTTATGTCAAACGCAGTAATGTCTTCAAGATTACAAAACTTATCATGTAATGATACTGAAAATTAAGTATCACACTGACGCACACACTCTGCTTATAAGCACGCACACATAGACATACACTTTATTACATACAAAATTTTATAGTGTAGTTTGTTTGTAATTTCAATTTCTATTTGTAGATTAGATAGGTATGTCTATTGGAAAGCATCATCAAAATTGGCCATAGAGGTTGGAGCCAGGTATACCGCAACACCAGTCTCTGACAGAGAATTAACAGTTATTTTTAATATATTGTATTAACTTATTGGTGCTTAAGCTTATGATAGCGCTTATGCAATATTGCCCACGGTCACTTCGGTCCCACGATCAGATATCACCATTAAAATGGTCTATGTTACCAGCTGATAATGTACTCTTTCCGTTGATGAAAGAATGTGTACTCGTTTCAGCAGTTTAAGCGTGAAAGCGTAACAAACAAACTCATCTTTGCATTTTATTAAAGATTAGGGTAAAAATAAAATACATAGATTCAGAGTCAAACTCGTAATAGGACCTCAATGGATATTCATTCAGATATCTCTTATCGTGATAACTTTTCAATTATTAGATCATTGTTTTGAGCATGTGACTTGGCGTTGAGACATGTCAATCCCATATATATGTAAGTCGTCTAATAACGTTTGTAGAATGTCAAATAGACTACAAATCTGTTCACGGTTGAAGTCGTTTCCTTCCGTACTGCTAAAAAGTTAATTTACTTTGGCTTTGCAAATTTCTAAAACGTTTCCCAATACACTGATTACTAGAATAGTATGCAAATTTCTATTAGCACCTGACATTTTCTAGTGTAGCAACACTGTTAATAATTGCCTGTGTATAGTTGCGTACGCGGTGTTTTAAGGGTAACCATAAATTATGACCGATTTAATGTCTGTGTCACTGCTGTGGTGGCTTCGTTGTCAAATACAGTATCATTGTGATGATTTTATGTTCAAAAGTTCATAGTTAATTTTTAAGTTACTGTTGTTTATGTTTTGTGTAGTAGTAGTGTGTCTGTTTGTGTGTGTGTGTGTGTGTGTTTTTGTGTTCGTCCGTGTGGATTTGCATATATACACAAAAAAATTATAACGTCCATAATACCGGTAAATTAAGTGTTTGAAATCGATGGCAGCCGTTAGATATGACTATTTCTGTAATTCACAAAGTTTCTGAATGTATTTTTGTTAAATCCTACACATATTATAAACGAAAAAGTTTGTGAGTATGTTTGTTACTCTTTCACGAAAAAACTACTGGACGGATTTGGATGAAACCTTACAGTAATTTAAGTTATACATCGGAATAACATATAGGCTACAATTTGTAATTATTTTATGTAATTATAGTCGTAATATAACGATACATATCAATGAAGTTGGAAGAAAATATGACTTCTGAGAGTTATCTTGGCATACGCTGCCTAAACCATTGAAGTTACACAAAGATGATGTACCGTAGGGTTATTTGTATGTTAAAAAAATATTTATTTAAAATTATCTTTTACGAAACTTAATGTAGCAGAGGAAATTCTAAAACCTAGTTAAATATAATTTTTAGTAAGCTTGTTTACATGGATTATTTAACATATCTAAACCTTCTATATAAATGTGCTCAAATTATGCCGCATTTACGTTCACTTTGAAATTTGATTGAACAAACTATTTCTTTTCCAATTTCCAGTTTATTTTACTCGACTACAAGGAACACGAAATTTTTTTTTTCTATACACTTTTAAGGATATCCCGGGAAAATACAAGGAATGGAGTCTCTAGAATAAAAAAACGGTCGCATGAATTGCCGCATACACGATATGCAAATTACGCGACTCGATAGATTTATTACGCCATTTTTATGTTACTTTTTAAAACACGATAGCCTCTTTACGCTGCTGTGCAGTTATAATTACATTCAGTTTTAATGTTACCAGTTTAGAATTTAAACTTACTTATGTTTTCCTGCATTCAAATTACTCTATGGTATTTTTTTTGTCTCTGGTAATGTTTATGCAAAGCTTTATGATGTTCGGTTGAGTAATTAAGATGTTAAGACATAACAAACAAATAAACTTACCTTTTTACTAGTATTTCTTGTTTGTTGGAGTTAGCTCTACACGGTGTTAGATATAATTAATGAGACAAGTGTTGGTAATATCGTGAACACAAGTTTAATATTAATATTGGAGGATCTATAGGTCTAGGGATTAGTGATTGTGATCATTAAACCACATTTTGTGGGTCTAAATTCCACGAGTGTGTGATAAGCCGATTCCAGCTATGACGGCCAGTCTCGACAGAGACCAGGTAACTAAGAAAGAGATATATATTATAGTGCACAAGTGTGTGCACAAATAGGTGTTCACTCTCTGTTCCCTCACTCTCACAATCCAATGGAACGGCAATCGGACACGACCAGGAAGAGATCAGGTAAGCACTGACAACTTTACATGTTCTCCGGAGCACGAGGATTAAGACCCCAACTTCCAAAATCCCACCTGTTATTAAGTATTATACAATCAAAAAACCTCAATAACACTCTTTGGCCCGACTCAGGGAATCGAAACCTTCTTGATGTGGACAGGACACTAACCGCTAGACCAACGAGGCTGTTTTTTCTCATCTATAATGTGTTTGTATTTAGAAGTATAATCTGGATACCATAGTACAGACACTGCCTAGTTTTGTGATCAGACGGCTGTGTATAAGATGTATGAGCTTATGTATGTATGTGTTTGGTTTAGCTGAATGTTTTATGAAAATACAATTTCCTGAGTTGAGTTTCTTGAGAGATTTCCCCTAGATAACAAGCCCACCGAAGTAATGTTTGGCTCTCCTTTTTGTTTCTAATCTTTTTCTTCTTTGATTAGTGTCGGCTTTCTTTATTTTACGGAACCAAGTCACCTCGTCAAGGGCTGTTGGATCGGCTAAATTCTGCTTCTCTAGAAGTTTACTCACACTGGTCCATATCAACGGAGGTCGTCCTGCGCTGCCTTCTTGTAGATGCGTCCCACGACAAGCTGCTCTGACCTCCTCGTGACATATCCGTACCACCTCAATCACATTTCAGTTAATTGGCTCTCACCAACTAATTATGGGCATTATATACAAACTGCGTTTTATAATTTCATAATTAACACCTAGGAAGTAATATTTTTAACTCTTCAAGCGATCCAGTGGAATACACTTAACATTAAATAACACAACATTAACCCATTAATGTCAACATAGTATCCTATGTCTATGTGGATACAATTAGTCTAAGCGTGCACACAATATAATAGCAGACTACCAGCTAATTAACCTTAAGGTGAAGTTCTGAAAGTAAAGATAATCGCAGACTGTTTGCGACATACTTGCAATTTAGTAGATGCAGTAGATTCGTTGGAAATTAATTGTGACAAAAGAACTGACAATTTTATGACATACCAAAACTACTAAAAGGTAGTAGAGCCACGCTGATTTCAGCACGAACGGGCCGGGTTGACCGGGGCAGTACTACCCTCCCACAGAAGACCAACCTAAAGCGACAACATCCGTGCTGTCGTGTTTCGTTGGTGAGTGCGAGACCGGAGGCCCATTAATGCAGGGGTGACAGTTATCGTAGTATGTGTGTGCAATACAACGCTATGATGACTGTCATGCCTTTTACGTCCCCAAGTGAGGCGTCATCTTAATAGGCCGCCATATTGTGGGTCACCATACTATATTGTCAGCACTCGCAGTGACTATGGTGACTACAACTTTTGGATTCTATTCATGCTTTCCATCAGGCAGAGTAGAGTCACTTTGGCAGGTTCTCAAATAAAATAAAAAATACTTAACTGTTACCAATTTTTTGTGTACATGCGTAAACTGTATCTTTAGTACTACTGCGTGTAATGAGTGTAACTTCAGAATTATAACCTCAAACAACGTCATATTTTATTTTACAGGGTAACAGTGTTTGAAATCGCACCTTTTTGCCCAAGTAATAAGTAGGTAATTATTGAACGTTTCATTATTATAACGCGCGAAACCGATCACTTAGTAACAGGTTCAGCGTTACCTTTACACATTGGATGCAACTGGCTTTTATAATGCGTAATAAGTAGGTATTATTGTACATTGATCTCTCGATTACTTTACTCCACGGATGGCGCGGGGGCTTTAAACGGTCACCTCACCGTTTCGCGTATGAGTGTTGTGGGTACAACATTTTGTGTAATCCATAAACTGTTGATCTGAGTCTATGTGTTACTCACTTCCGTTTCATGTAATTCCTAGTACATGAATTGTCTTCTATGTAAAGAAATATATGGTTGGAATCACGCCTCCGCATACATAGGCCAGCAAGACCGAAGTGATACCATGGTCTTACAGAATACCGCCGTTAGATAATTCTTTCGTTGGTTCTCACCGAGGAAGTGAAGATACCATAGTCCTCACGTCTCCTGGATCCTAGGGGGAGGGTATGATAATTTTTATTCAAAATCCGACAACGTATTTGTAATTTTTGGTCTTAAATTAGGTAGGACCTGTAGTATGGTAGCCAGACTGCTAATAAACATTCTGATATACGGATAGAAAAATACATACATATTACGGATTAATTACACTCAGACATGGAACAGATTATCACACTCATCACACATTTACATGTCGCGAGCGGGTATCGAACCCACAACTTAGAGCAATAGGCTCTTGACTTTTAGTACCGATTAACGCACTATTTAGTATCCCTAGACACAGGTTCGATTCCATTTAATTTTATTCAAATTTTACAATTCATTAGCCTATTGCTAAGTACTTAGAAATAAAAACGAGTTCGTGTGTATTGGCAGTTAAATGATATGGGAAAAGTCTCATCTAGTTTCCATACTAAAGACTCAAAGTGTAGGGTTGCCACAAATGAGATAAATCAAATTAAGAAAAAAAAGGGCGAAATATAGGGCAAACAAACAGACAGAGCATCTGATGATAACAATTAGTGACCACCTCTACCCTGGAGACATTATCATCATCACCATCATCAACAACCTTTAATGGCTTAACGTAATTATACATATCACAGGCTTTAGCCTAACATATTAACCTAACCGGTTATTAACACATAAAACTTGACACTTGCCAGAAGTGTCAAGTTTTATGTTCTCTTTGCAATGCGTGCGACTTCCCTTACTTCGGTTTTTACCACACACATGGGATAAATAGGAATGATGACTCACGAATTGACCCTAAACACTCCATCTTAAGAAACACAAACACGAAGGTAGATGGTAGTTTCCTTTAAATTAGTTTTCTGTGGCGTTGTCATATTGATAATGAAATTATTCAATGTCATGTATCTATATTGACATTTTTCATATATTTGTATGTATCACACATATCAATAACGTCTAATATTCCACAGCTGGGCATAGGTCTCTCCTTAGACAGTATAGGTACATTTACAACACAAATAAGCTAATGTTACACTTATTTTTAATCTAAAAACACAAATAACACTGGTCATAAAAAGTAATTGGATATTTTGAACCCAACTTATTGAAATCTTATCTTTTATTTTCTGTTAATTGTCTCTGTGAAAGTGCGAGTGACAACCCGAAGAAATGCGGCAACCTGTAAGAATGTGTATGTGGTCATATAGCAAGTTCGTGAGACTGCCGCATTAATAATTAACTTTTAAAGGAGATACAAGTATTTATCTTTCACAAACTAAGAAGTTCTAACAAATACAGGGGAAATAGTGTTGCCAGTTTATCCACGCAGGTACGTAAGCTTAGAAGGAATTGTGTGAGAGGCATTTGGGAATTCTGCAACGTTAGACAAAGCAATGTTTCACAAGCCCCACTTTTGTGATTAGTTATCTTTTAATACTAAAAATGACTGTCTCCGTGGCTGTGCTTGAAGTCTCAGGTTCGATTCCCGGGTGTGACCAAATGTTTGTATGATCTGCAAATATTTGTTTCGAAGTTTGGGTGTTTTCTCTGCATGATATGTTTGTATTTACAAAAAAGTTTATAAGTATTCTATCAGTCTAGTTATCATAGCACAAGCTCTGCTTAGTTTGAAACTAGATGACGTTGTGCGAAATGTGTGTAAAAAATTGTACCAAATAAACTACGTCAAAAAGAGCGCTGCTATGGTTTGCGTTTGAATTGATCTCGTCCAAATAGGCCCTTCCTGCATTTTATTAAATTCTACTCCATTTAAATTGTATTCTGAATAAAAACTAAGCATAACCGATTTTAAAATGCATCATATTCAATGAGTTGTGTGTATAGGTGAGCACAGGACAGCGTCGCTCGCTCAATAAGACCGCTTAGCTCTCTTCGCTCAAACTACCAAGAACACGTTTTAAAATAACGTGATATTATACCTGCATAACTGTAATATGTAGATACGAATCTGATCCGAATCAATCAGGCGCACACTTCACACTAGTTTCGTTCTGCATCTTTGATAACGATCAAAATGTTATATTTTTATTCGACTTTATAAGGCGATGCGACGTCCCAAATGGGTCGCTTGGACCCGAACGTTTTCACGGCTTCACAGAATACCAGCTTAAAATAGTTTTTTTTTAAGACAACACCCGCACTTGACACATATCCTGTGTCGCGGGGAACTTTACAAGTACTCATAAAACAGACACAAAGAGCACCCATACTCAGATCAACAATTTGTGGATCACACAAAATGCTGTCCTATGTGGGATTTGAAGCACTTGGCGCACTAGGAAGCGGCATCGCGACCACTTAACCGTTAGGTCTTATGGATAGTTGCTTTCCTTTCTACTTTGATGCACTAAGAGATACCCTCATTCCCTTAATGTGGTGGGTAAAGTTAAAGACAATGAACATGTCACTTTTGGTTACAAATGTCTTTGGAGGGTGACAGTCATATACCATCAGCTGATTCCTTTGCCCTATTTTATATAATAAATGTTAAAAATAAAACACTGTTATTAATTGACTGCCTCTGTGGCGCAGTGGTAGCGTATGCGACTGCTGTGCTGAGGGAGACCTTAACATTCGTTCATAATAAAGGCAAAACTAACTTAAGTAAATCATATAGATATCATTTCAACAGCCTTTTACAGTCCACTGCTGGACATAGGCCTCTCCTTAGCAAGGAGGTTTTGGCCTACTATACCACGCTGGCCAGACGGGTTGGAATAGGGTTTGTTTCAAGTTTTCCTTCTCTTTGTAATGATGTTGTCTTGCATACTGTGTTCCCTTAGTCACCTTTTACGACACCCACGGTATAAATAGGGGTGGTAACACTATATATTCTTAATCCGTCACCACACGGATCACTTAAGTATAATTTTATAATATTAGTAACATTTTGGCACTTAATAATAATGATTTTGGACATCTCATACACAGTTACGAAAAAATTTGGTCTGACTATGGATAGGTGGATGTTTTCTATGTATAACATGTATGTATTTACTAAAAATATATTAATACAAGTTTTGCTTAACTTTAACCTAGATGGCGTCGTGTATCAGATATCCAAAGTAATTTCAATTATTAATGGCTGATAGAAAAAAATATGTATCAAAGGTTAGTTTTTCTTTTATTATATAAGTATGTTTCATCGTCACCTTTGCAGTTCACTGCTGGACATAGTCCTCTCCCATTACACGCCACTGTAATCGATTTTGGGCTTCTCGAATCCAGCTTCTGCCAGTCATCTTGCAAATCAGCACTCCACCTAACCTGTAGGTGTCCTATACTACGTTTGTCGAGACACAGTCCCCACTTTATAACTCGTTTACCCCAACGGTTGTCGGTTCGGCGGCTAATGTAAAAGTATATTTATTAGATTGTAAAATAAGTAATTAATTAAAATGTAACAGCAACAAATTAATATGTATTAGCTACAAATTTAAACAGAAAAATAGTCGATTTATCTTTAAAATCGATAAGTTTATTGTTGGTTTTTAGTCGATTTATTTATGAGGATCACAGTTCTCGTATAACTGTATAAGTACTTATGAATATACAACATGTATTATGAATAAATAAATAAATATAAAGTGATAATTACTTGCCACTGGTTTTTGTTGTCTGCATGTGTCTCTGTATGGTGTCGGGTTAAGAATATAGAGTGTCATCAGTCCCATACTCCTTATAAGCGTTATAAGAAGTGACTAAGGGAACAAACTATGTGAGACAACATCAATGTAAAGAGAAGGAAAACTTGATACCAACCCGTCAGGCCAATACGGTATAGTAGGCCAAAACCTCTTTCTTTATATATTAAGAGCCTGCCAAAGTGACTCTACTCTGCCTGATGGAAAGCATAAATAAAATCCAAGAGTCGTGGTCAATGCAGACAATGTAGTGTGATGACACACACTATGGCGGCCTAGTGAGGTGGTTTTTCACGCCCCGCTTAAAAAAATGAGGCCTACGTCCAGCGGTGGACAGTTAAAGGCTGTTGATGATGTGTTAACGTGTTGTGGAGGACTGCATGAGGACAGGATGAACATTATCATTATTACTGTACAATTTCTACCATCTGAATCTACCTTGAAGCAAAGAAAGGTGCAAAACTTATATTGTTAAAATGAAAATTAATGATATTAATCCTCATAGATTCCTGGCGCTTTGCTCATAGTCCTCCTTCAGAAGTAATTGATAAATGTGAACGAAGTGAAAGAGGTGTGTCAGGATCATAGTAAATGGAGATCAATTATCTGTCTCTGTCAACCCCTCTAGGTGTGTCTTTGTGTTATTAATCCTATTCATAAACTAATTATTGAAGTCTTATTCTAAGGTTTTACCCATATTTACACACCTGCACCTCAAGAGCCACTGCTTTGCCGCCCTTTTAGTCCTTCCTCGTAGAATCAGGAAGAAGAAGAAAGTTTGGACTCTGGTACCGTAACTTACGTGGTGAAAAGAATTGTCGGAACTGCTTAACATTGTTTTTGATTTTCTGTGAGATCGTGACAAAGCAAAGCCAAAGCCAAAGCATGACTTTCTAACTTTTAAAAATTAAAACTATAATTGAGAGAGAATCTTCTTTGGAATCTCCCACGATATATACTTATTAAATTTCATAGGGCCCGCGTGGAGACGGATTAAAAATACAGAGTGTCAACACACCTATTCATTGCGTGAGTGTCGTAAGCGCTGACTAAGGGAGTGAACAGCACAGGACACAAACTGTAACGCGGGTTGCTGGCGATCATCCAAAATCCAAAGTCCAAAATCTCTAAGAAAACGCCTATATCCAGCAGTGGACTATTAAAGGCTGTTGATGAAATCTCATGGCTCTCTCCCACTCTGATTACAGGGTCTTTGTTACACCAGAACGGCTTTTTCTTGGTCAAACTTTGATGCTAATTTGAGTGATTGTTATTGTTACTTCAGGAATCATTTCTGGATGTCGTAATATTAGTCAGTACTACCCTCCCACAGAAGACCAACCTAAAGCGTGAGCATCCGTGTTGTTGTGTTTCGTTGGTGAGTGTGAGACCGGAGGCCCATTGATGCAGGGGTGACAGTTATTGTGGTAACTGTGTAAGCTTTACACTCACGATGACTGTCGTGCCTTTTACGTCCTTAAGCGGGGTGTGAAAAAACATCTCACAAGGCCGCCATAGTGTGGGTCACCATACTGTATTGTCTGCATTTGCAATGAGTATGGTGACCACAACTCTTGGATTCTATTCATGCTTTCCATCAGGCAGAGTAGAGTCACTTTGGCAGGCTCTTAATATAGAAATATCAACTGTTCCCGGATCCCTTCTACGTCAGGCGCAGAGTGACACACCGTGTGGTTTTAGTAGGTCCGATTTCGACACCATACTCCGCCACAAACCCTGGTGGGGTGACAGCTCGAGAAGGTTTCCAATGATTAAGAAAAAGAGGATGTGGCTGTGTTATGGACACGACCGTTTGTTATACGTGAATAATATCTCGTGAAGGGTAAAGTTTTTTCTTCACCTATCTGCATAATTTCAGCCGTCGTAGCTGCAGATGTACTCGTACTGGCACCGTCATTGATTCTGTCGGCCACATTCATTATTTTCCGTTGTTGACACTACTTGACATGATCATACAGTGTTTTATTGGTACCATTCCTTATTTATTATTGGTGAATTCCATCGATTTTCCAACCGTGTACGATTCTAGTATTTTGAATTGGCTTGCCGACGTTTATAGGTCGACATTATATTTTTTTTTTATTTTAACACATATTATATTCACAGTCACAAATTGCTACTATAAGAGCTGACGATATAAACTCAAATGAACGTCGTAGCTTCACCGAATCGAAAGTTATACTAAATGGAATTGTCGATACACATCAAAATGGCGTGCAAAATGGCGGGGCTATTCCCTCCTCCGCGTATGACATATCGCAGTCCTTACCTATCGTAATGAATTCTTTGATTCTTTAGCTATCTAGTGGTGTAATTGAATTTTGGGTGGGGATGATAGATGTATAGTTACAATACGAAACTGTATCGACCTTTTTATTATCATTTTCAAAGACGTTATTTACGTCAAAAGAAAAAGAAATCTTACCATTTTCAAGACTGAGCGGTGTAATCACTAATTATCAATCATAACTCATCAATGCCGCAATTAATACGGCCGCTCCGTACCGTTTAATTAATTGATACTGATTTTCATAAAACTTGTTACAATGCAATAGTTTCGTATGTAAACTTATTTACGTAGAGATGATAGTACACTAGCGCTTTACATTCTGTACCACAGTACAAAAGTACACATAATTATTTTAATATAATATCATCATCATCAACAGCCTTCTTGCTAAGGAGAGACCTATGTCCAACCATATAATCCACTGCTGCACTCAGGTTTCTGCTCAGAAAAGAGGTTTTTGTCCACTGTACCCCGCTGGGCAGACAGGTTGGTACATGGTGGCCAAGAATTCGTTAATATTTGAATCTAACATCCCACGTAAACAAATTGCAGGAGCTCTTGACACCGATGCTACTGGAATTGGTTGGTGATAATCGTAGCACATGATTTCAGCAAGATGGAGTCTTGTCACACATACAGTAAGTCCCTGCCGGTGGTCAAAGATATGTTTCCGGAAAAGTTAATTTCCAGACAGGGCGACATTCCATGGCCACCCAGAAGTCTAGATCTATCCTCAGCAGATTTCTTTTTATTGGGTTATTTGAAAAATCGTGTTTACATCAATAAACTATATACACTACACCAACTAAGAGAAAAATCAGCGAAGAGATGTAGAGGATGCCGCGGTCTCTTAGCCGATGTTTAGACGAGTGCAAACGTCGAAACGGTGGCCATTTAGACAACGTAATTTTAAAAAATTAATATCGACTAATTAGCTTTCTTGTAAATAAACAATTTTTATAATATATGAAATGATTTCTTTTATACGATTTTTTCAAATGTTCACTAATTCGTGGCCCACCTTATAAAAGTCTTATTTCAAGATTTTTCTCTTTGTAGTGATGGGGTTCTTAGCTTGTTTAGCGTTCTTAATCACCTTAGTTAATAGCGATGGTGACACACTGTATTTTTAAACCGTAACTACATGGATCAATATATATATATTCTTATTATATACAAAATACTCAACTTAAATTCGGTATGGTCAATTTAAAAGATTAGTCTGGTGGTATGATTAATTTTAAAGATCTGATGATATCAATAAAACAAGAACCGAATAATTGTAATAGAGTTCTGACCGTGCTTTTCTAGAAGATCAAGTGCTTTCCTGAGAGTACACTGATCTGCTACTCATCAGTATCACTCTGTTTGTTGTATTCTTTTCTGGAGAATTTCTGGTGGATCATCGTTTACTTGGGTACCTGAATCTTTAGTTTATGATTAACGAAAGCCAATCATGGATTCATCTTTTCTGATAGTCCAAGGATACAAAAAAAGATACAAGTATTAATATCAATAAAAAAAGTGTATGCCAATATTTTATGATGATCAGTTGAGCAGTTAAAGCCAGTAAATAAAAAAAAATAACGTGCCGCAGGGCACACGTTTGGAACCAAGTTCCTTTCGTATGTTCATTTAGAAAATCTCTAAAAATTGTTATTTTGGACTTATCTTGCTTTCCTTTCGAGATATCGCGCTTTTTAGTTTTTTTGAGGTTATATTGCCGTAAAATAATTTGGGATTAGGTTTTAAACAATTATAATAATCTTTTTCTTATGCTATATGTTTTACTCTGATGGTTTAATAAACATATATTATATATTGTATTGAAGTCATGGTTCCCACGCGGATAATAAAGGAATAAATATATTTGTGTACATACACACACACACACACACACACACACACACACACACGCATATACATATATATATATATATACAGTCAAACCTG
Source organism: Hypercompe scribonia (assembly GCA_949316085.1). Classification (NCBI taxonomy): domain Eukaryota; kingdom Metazoa; phylum Arthropoda; class Insecta; order Lepidoptera; family Erebidae; genus Hypercompe; species Hypercompe scribonia. The sequence goes on along the minus strand of OX438980.1, from coordinate 20,871,135 downwards.
GATAAGCGAGAGTTCAAGGGAGCACAATCTTCTTCTCGCTTATGGAGGTTTCTCACCAACCCAAGTTTCTCGCTAATGCAGGTATATGGGTAGCGTTTCTCTCTTAAAGAGGTACGCAGCAACAACAAGTCACAGCAAGTACGAATGTAGTAAATATGTAATACCTATGATAAAATGTAATTTTATTTTATTTAGAACGTTATTTAGTTCCACGAAATAGAATGAGTCATAAAATGCCAGATGTTTAATTTGTAATATGTTTTGTCACTTGTTCCTAATAAATAATATAAATAAATAAGGCTCGACTGTCGCTTATAGAGGTATAGATAAGTAGCAGTCTCACTTACGGAGGTCCATGAGGTAAAAACGACTCTCTCTTACAGAGGTTACTGTTTCTCGTTAATAGAGGTTTTGGGAGCTTAAAATGAAGGGTCCTGGCTATTCCTCTCACTTATAGAGTTTTCTCACTTATCCAGTTCTCACTTACCCAGGTTTGACTGTATATACACACACATAAATGTGGAGTATGGAGACTAGTTGTTGATCACCTTCAGTCTCTCTTGCTCTTACGGTTTACACAACGTATTACAACTTTTCTCGGCTAGGACTCCTCGTCAACCCGGGATGTACCTCAATACGGGTACGGCAGGGAGGACTCTAGAAGCCGCTAATGTGTTCCTGGAACTCTTCCCGAGGTGAGCTGCCGCGGGGTTTAGTGGGTAGACCGGTTCTCCGGGAGTCCCACACACGCCTTTCGTCCCTCCGGAGGGTATGGTGCGAAACGCATTCTCCGCGAAAAAAAAAAGGACTCCTCGCCAGACAGCGCTAAGCAATTCATTCCAATTAAAAAATATAGTTACCAACTCATTGATAATATTGAAGGATGACAAAAAACTAAGAATAATTATACCCTTAATATACTTAAAACAGAACAGTAAGTCAATTTCCCATTTTGCTATAGATATGCTATAAAAATATGCGTATTTACGTATGCGCGTACGCACGTATAACGACACGTCAATCAATTATAATTTAAAAATAGTTTTATATTATCATCAATTCAATCTTAGTTGGTGCAAATTTCTTATTAACAGCTCTAGGACTGTGGCAGGGCGTTGCGCCTGCGACGGCCGTTACAACAGGTCCGGGCAGTTTTTGTCGTGGACGTGCGCACCTGACCGAGCGGAGCGGGAAGTAGTCGCTTTAGCTTATGAATTGTTGAAATATAAATACTCAGCATTAGGTATCACTTTGTATGTTATTTTCAGGTAACTTCGTGCTTTTTTCTATGCTTATCAAGTAGAGACTACTTCTTTAATAAAGCAAACGACCCACAATTTTAGATTATAGACACATCGCTCGAGAACAATTTTTTATAGAGATTATTTTTTATTTTTTATGCATTCCATGTTTAATATGCCAGGTCTTTTTTTATTTTATTATTCTTATTTCTACATTTGAAAAATAAGTGCGAGCTAATTAATTTTCTACAACAAAGTACGCGAAACATAAAAAGTGGATAAAATAATAGTTTTGTCCTTTAAAAAACTAAAATTTAGAGTAGTGGAAAGAAAGGATACTATATTTTGTTAAACAAATCGCTGCTGCTTCTCACTTGCACCACACACAGAACCCTAATGCTTCCGTTTTTGTTTATTAACATTTAATTAGAAAATAGAGTTGTACTACTTAGTGTTTAGTATACACTGTCTCATTCGTTACTGGCACAATTGTCGTTAGCGCCGGTATTTGACCCGTGTTCGCTGGGTTCGTGGCCGGAATATTTTAATAACTAACCGATGGCAAAATGTGCCTGCTTTGTATTTCAATGTACTATAACGTTCTGTTTTTCACATACAATCTATCGCTAGACAAAACATTTGCTCCTTAGAGTACAAGTGAGATCTTACACAAACAGTCATACTCTTGAGTTACACGAGTTCAAGGACAGTGTTACTCACTCATCAGGTACTCCGGTTTGCACATCTAGACTTATGACATTATCAAGTTGAAGAGTCAATTTGTTTGTCCGTGTGTGTGTTTGGTTGAACGTGCTAATCTCAGAAACTACTAGTCCGTATTGAAAATTATTAAAGTGTTAGATAATCCATTTATCGAGGAAAGAAGTATGAAAAATGTTGCTTAAAAACTTGGAGAAATGATTCTCTTTGCGGTGCGTAAGCGGTGGAAGTTCTATAAAAATCATTCATGACAGAATTGTTCTCCTGTAAAATCTCCACGAAATGACTTCTAAAAAAATCTTACATTCACACACAGGTTGGTTCACTATAACCTTTTTTATGATAACCAAACGCCGACGCACACAAAATTGTGCAGGTCGGCTAGTACCGTATAAAAAAAAATTAGGACAACAGCACACAGGACAACAGCTCAGCAAAGGGCAGCAAACTTGAAACAAATCCTTTTTTTTTTTTTTTTAACGTGTGGAAACCCCCTCGAGCCGTCACCCCACCGGGGTTTACGGCGGGGTGGTGTGTCGGAATCGGACCGACTAAAACCACACGGTGTGCCACTCTGCGCCTGAGATAGGAGGGATCCGGGAACCGCTGCTATTACGACATCCAGATCCCTCCTAGCGCCTGCCCGCTAATGTGGGCACCATCTATGGGTAAACTCTCTATTTTAGGCGACGTACGGCACACGCGGACGTCGCCTCCTCGCGGCTGGCCACTATAGCGGATGGAGGGGAAAACCCGTCCCGTCCACCCGCGGCCACACTCAAGGCGGCATGAGGCGCTGGTATGCGCGCCTCCGCCGCCCGGCTCGCCGGCGGCGAATTGGGTCCGAGTGGATATCGTCCTCCCGGGCCCTCTCCGCCGCCTCCTTCCGCGAAATTACGTCTTCGCAGAAGGTTGCGACCGCGGTAAAACAACTGTCGCTACCGGCCATGGAGCGTATGACGGCCGGCAGCGAGAGATCACCTACAATAACTGCAGTGAGGACCCCACGCTGCGCCGCCCAAGCGGAACAAACTGCTAGCGTGTGCTGAGCCGAGTCCTCACTGCAGTCGCAGTGGTGACAGGCGGGACTCAATTCCCTCCTGACGACCGAGTGCAGATACTTCCCGAAGCAACCGTGCCCGGAAAGGACCTGCGTCAGTCGGAAGGAAAGGGTCCCGTGCTGCCGCCCTGCCCACTCGGCGATGACCGGCTGGAGAGCCTCCACGGCGGCAAAGCCAGCACGTGGAGCTTCCAGCCGGGACGACCAACGAGCCATCGTGGCTCGACGAGCGGCCTCTCGCCACTCGCGTATCTCTTCGGGCGGGGGCCGTATGCCGGTACTCGCCCGGAAGTCAGCCGTCCGCCGATAAACTTCGGCGAGCACTTCCGCCTCCAAATCCCACGGGGGAGTTCCGGCCAAGGCGCACGCCGCCTCCGTCGATACGGTGCGGTAACCGCGTATGGCTCTAACCACCAATATCCTCTGAGGGCGCCAGAGACGAGCCCTATTCTGGGCGGTCAGAGCCGCCGCCCACACCGGTGCACCATATAGCGCCATTGACCGGACAACCCCCGTGTATAGCCGTCTCGTCGCGACGCTGGCTCCACCCAAATTGGGCAAAAGTCGCCCAAGGGCAGAAGCAGCGCCGACCAGCTTTGGAGTAAGCTGTCGGAAGTGCTCGTCGAAGAGCCACCTGCCGTCTAGGATCAGGCCCAGATACTTCATCTGGGCCTTAATCGGTACGAGGACCGAATTGACAACGATAGAGGCGCCGGGGGGTGGACCACGACGGGGCCCATGAAACAAAAGGGCCTCCGTCTTATCTAGGGCCACCCGTAAACCCAGCGCCTCAATGCGCCCGACCACCGAAGAGACTCCCACGGTGGCCAGGCGCGCCGCCTCTTGAAAGTTCACCCCCCGGGCCGTGACCAATGTGTCATCGGCGTAACAAATTACGCCCAGCCCGGGGGGAAGACGACCTCGAAGGGCCCAGTCGTATCCCATATTCCACAGGAGTGGTCCGAGGACGGATCCCTGCGGAACACCGCACGACATGGGCCGCCGCCTTAGAATACCATCTCGGTCCTTGTACACGACGGTACGCTCCTCAAGATAGTCTGCCACAAGCCGCCTCAGGTATTCTGGCACCGCGTGGTAGTGGAGTGCTTCCCTGATGCAGCTAAATGGCAGACTATTAAATGCGTTGGCGATGTCCAACGACACCGCCAACAGCACGCCGCCACAGCTCACCGCCTCTTCGGTAACGGCCCTCAGGCGCAGCACGGCATCGACCGTCGAACGCCCCACCCGAAAACCAAATTGGGCGTCCGACAGATCGGGGCCCACCTCGCAAAGGTGCCGGACGATGCGAGCAGAGAGTATCCTCTCAAAAAGTTTACCCGCCTCGTCCAGCAACACGATGGGCCTATAGGCCGCCACCGAATCGGCAGGCCGTCCCGGCTTCCTTAACAGGACCAGCTTCCCGCTTTTCCAGCACTCAGGGAAGCGTCCGGACGCCAAGCTAGAGTCCAGGACTTCCCTGAGGCGGTCCAACATGTGCTCGAGGGCTCGGGCCAGTGCTCGGGCAGGTATCCCGTCTGGCCCAGGGGCGGTGTTCTTAGAGCGGATCCGTAGGACAACCGCCCCTACCTCCGATTCTCTGACGGGCGGAACATTGCCCTCGTTCTCCCCGTCGTCTCCGACCATGAAGGCCATCGACGGAGGTGTATGCTCCACCTGCTGCGGGAAAAGGCCCTCGACCACTTCCCGCAGGAAGCTGGGCTGGAGGGTCTCTGTAAGGGGGGGGCCCGACGTGCGGAGCTTTTGTCGCGCCGCACGATAAGGGCGACCCCAGGGGTCACGATCGAGACCCTCCAGCATTTCCTTTCTCTTAATTTCTTTGGCGCGGCTGATGGCCAGCTTCAGAGTTTTCCGCGCCTCTCGGTACTCCTCATGAAGCTGGTCCTCCCCGCCTTCTTCGCGGTGTCGCCGCCGACTACGGGTGTAGGACCTCCGGGCACGAGTACAGGCCGCACGGAGGTCCGCCAACTCCTGGGACCACCAGTAAACCTCCTTCCGTGGAGGCCGGCAACCTCGGATGCGGGGCATGGCCGCATCACATATCTGCGCAATGGCATCGCAGAAGCGACCAGCCCCCATGTCGACCTCCTCGGTCGGGGCCTGCGGAGACAGCCAAGAGTGAATAATGGCCGCCTCCTCTAGTAGGTCCCTATTTAATTTGGCTACAGCCCACCGCGGAAAGCGAGAAGAACGCCGCGCCGCGTGACCCCTGCTGGCGTCCTGGGACCGGGAGAGCTCAAACCGGATATAGAGATGGTCCGAGAGCGTCTCAACCTCTTCCAGGACCCGCCAGTTCCTTACTCGTGCGGCGAGGGCAGGGGTAGCGAACGAAAGGTCCACTATCGACCCTCCCTGCTGTCGCACACACGTGTTGGTGGAGCCCCTGTTTAGTAAACAGAGGCCCACCGAGGCCGCCCACTCCTCTACGGCCTCGCCCCTAGCGTCTGTCCTGGGGGAACCCCACGCAATGGACTTTGTGTTGAAGTCCCCCAGCACTAAGACGTGCCCAGACGCTAGACGCCGCATCGAGGTTTCCAAGTTGTTAAGGAAAACCTCGAAGTCGTTCAAACTCCGGTTGGGGGAGAAGTATACACCATATACAGTGATCCCCCCCCACTCGGCAGCAACATATCCAGTGCCCTTGTCTCTTAGCGACAAGGGCGGGGAATGAGCCGCCGTGGAGCCGACGACTGCCACGGAACAGTCCCGGTCACCCAACCAGTTTGGACAGGGAGGAACATAATAGGGTTCCGCGGCTACGGCAACACCGATCGACCACTGTGCCATGGTTTGCAGGAAAAGGTCCTGCGCCGCGGCACAGTGGTTCAGGTTCGTCTGGACCAGGAGGTTGGAGACTTGGGCCATTACTCGACCGTCTCTACAACCTCCTCCATGGGCAACGATGCCGACATGCGAACGACATCAGAGGCAGCCTGGGTCGATTGGCTAGCCCCCGACGCTTGCCGAGAATTGTAGGGAGGTTTACAGCCTCTCTGCCCAATTTGGTGATTGGCGGGCTTGTTACCCGCCGCACACGCCGGGCAGTGAGGGGCGGCAGAGCATTCAGTTGCCTTGTGCCCCGGTCGACCGCAGCGGAAACATAATCCGCTGCAGTCGAAACAACTGACGCACTTGGCGCGTGTGTGCCCAGATGCCAGGCATTTGTAACACCTCATCGGTCTCGCCGCCAGGACTGTGATCCTAGCGCTCACGAAACCGATGAGCAGCCTGCCGGCGTCGCCCAACATTTTGGCCGACGCTACGGGACAGCTGACCCACACTGCGCCAAGCCCTCCTGGACCGGGGCGGATGGTGCCGACCCTAATGTTGTCCGCGTTGCAACCCGTCCTCTCTCTTACTGCAACGCGGACATCCTCGGCCGTTATGGAGTCGTCCAGGCCCGAAATGCGCAATTCTGCGCACTTGGTGGGCCTGGCGATCTTGACACCATCCGTAGCCGTAAACATACCTCGCAACTTCTCGGCAATTGTGTCCGCCGTCTTAGCACCTTCAGCCCCAGGGAACTCGAGGACTCGAGCTCCCGTTTGGGCGAGGCGCATTCTGACACCTACTGTCCCGAAATCGTGTGCGAGACTGTCCCGGGCCCTTTTGAAAATTGCCGCGTAGGACAGCCCGCTGCTAGCTGCCTCCGGTGACACGGTGACTACCACGGCCGCGCTTTTAGGCGCCTGTAGTTTGCGCGGCGTCTTTGTGGCAGCCACTGCAGCCGATGGCGCCTGCGGGGTAGAGGCTGCCATTTGTGCAGCCTTCTTACCCCGCTTTCGGGACTTCTTAGCCCCCCCGACTACCTGCCAACCATCTGTAGAAGGGGCAGATGTGGAGGGAGCACTCGTTGAGGTGCCAGATACAGCGGTTGGAGTGGGGAGCAGAGGGAACTCCGCTCCAGACTTTGCCGCTGTTTTGAGTCCTGCCCTCGGTGCGGGCGTCCGGGCTGCTGCCTTGGCCGCCTGCCGTGCCCTCGGAGCACTTGCAGGAGCAGCAGAAACTGCTGCCGCCGCCGCGTAGGACACGCGACCGGTCGCAACGGGAAGCGATGCTGACACCGATGCAACCTTCGCTTTATGGCCCGCAAGCGGCGGCCGGACAACAGGAGCTGGTGGCAGCCTTGCCTCCAGGCCAGCCAGACGCCCGTCCATCATGCGCCATACTGCATCGGTTATTTGGCGCAGATGGGCATCAGGAATGCCACCGAGGCTGGAAGAGGGGGCAGACTGAGACGGGGACGTGACCGGATCCTCTGTCGGGCGATGCGCCCGGAATTGGGCGAACTGAGCGCTGAGCTCAGCCACTTGCCCCGTCAGGCGATCGTTGGCCGCCTGGAGCCGAGCCACGTCCCCGATGAGGGTATCCACGACCCCCGCAATAGCGGAAGAGGAGTCCTTAAGGGCTTTCACAAAGGAGCCCTTAAGGTTACTCGACTTGGTGGCCACTCTGTGAATGATGGCCACCGCCGTATTCGCTCTCTCCTGCATGGACGATGGTGTTTGAGGAACTGAATCCCCCACCATCGGCTCCTTTATTTTCAGCAGGAGATCCGCAATCTCCTCCTCCGCCAAAATTTCGCCGTCTGCCCTGACCCGTCTATAGGCTTCCGCCTTGCAGAAGACGGAGCCTGACGGGGCCGAGATCGAAGTTCGTGTCCTCCCTCTACGGCTGCTGGTGACTTTAGGAGGCAACATGTCCTCGGACATGTCACTCTCATCATCCCTGGAGCGTCCGCGTTTCCGGCTCTCGTACAACTCCATTTCTGTAAGCCCCAATGCATCCATATTTGCACTAGAGTTACCACCCGCAGTGGATCTGGAACGCAATCGTTCCGATATTCTTCGGCTCCCAGTAGCCAAAATGACTTCTGGGAGCCCCACCGAGATAGGTGTTCCAGCCATTACATCCTCTACGTCAGACGAGAGGTCGCCCGCTCTTGTATCCTTCTTTTTCGCACTCCTCTTCTTCTCTTTCTTTTCTGCTATATTTTCATTATTTGTGTTATTAATTGTATCCATTTTTGAACCCACGAGATGGGGAGAAGAAAGGTCGACCCGGGCAGAGATCCCCAATACCCGGGCAAGCGTAAATTTGTGCCCAACCGAGGGGTCCGCAGGTGCCCCGGCTGGGAGTGCGCTAACGACTGAACTACCCATCAGCCATGCATCCCCTGGTCACGCACCAGAACACGGGATTCGGGGTAATTTTTTAGAGAGGTTTTCTTCCTCGCAGTCCGGGCGGTTAAGCCAAGACCCTCGCCCCCGATTGGAGTCGCGAGACTCCAACTCGGGACTACGATATGCCGACGGCGGCAGGGAGACTACGTCTCCTGATGCCTGCTCGGTGGCAGTGTAAGTGCACACCGAGCCCGTCCTACCTTTTCAACCGCTGAGCGGAGGATTTCCGACCCTAGAAAGGGTCCCACCATCGTGATTTTTTACCGAGGTTTTCCTCCTCAATGCTCCGAAGAGCGAAGAGCCAACAGAGGATCCGACAGACACGCCCGCTCTGTTGGACCAAGTCTCGGCCGAATTGCCGAAGAAATGGCTTCCTCTTCGTGCTAGAATATTAGCCGTTGGCAGTGATGAACAACACCATCGCCAACGTTTCCAGGGTGCACCACGTGGAGGTTTTCTAGCCCAGCACCCCAAACTTGAAACAAATCCTTCACCAACCCGTCTAACCAGCGTAGTATAATCAAAACCTTTTTAAGGCGGCGTTCGGAAAGTTTCGTCACATCTTCGAGTCGCCGATCCCACAAGCATTAAAAACCAAAGTATTTGGTGCCAGCTAACCAGTGCGCTTTACCTGTAATGACATACGGAGCCGAGACGTGGACACTCACCATTGTACTGGTCCATAAGTTTAAAGTAGCTCAGCGTGCGATGCTGGGCGTTTCTCTGGCTGATAAAATTCTTATCGAGGTTATTCGACAGAGAACTAACATCGCACGGAGAATCAGTGTCCTGAAGTAGAAGTGGGCCGGCCATATCTCCAGACGAATCTATGGTCGCTGGAGCCGGAGTGTACTAGAGTGGATACCACGATTGAGCAAGCGTAGTGTAGGACGCCCTGCGGCACGATGGACCGACGACTTGAAGAAGGTGGCTGGCAGCAGATGGATGCGAATTGCCCAAGACCGGGATGGTTGGCGTTCCTTGGGGGCGAACTTCGTTCAGCAGTGGATGACGATAGGTTGAATAGAAGGAGAGGCCATCTTGGTTTATATACTATTAACTTATTTATTCCTTTATTTTCTAAACTGCTCCCTTAGCCAAGATGCAAGTGTTTCGTGTCGATTATCTTTCTACAATCACTTACGTCTCTATTGTCTAGTTATGCACAAATATTTTGTTTTGAGTGAGTTTGTTTTTTCTTTTTTTTTCTATATTAAGAGCCTGGCAAAGTGACTCTGTTCTGCCTGACGGAAAGCATGAATAGAATCCAAGAGTTCTGGTCACCATACTCAGCTACTAATGTAGTGTGGTGACCCACACTAAGGCGGCCTTGTGAGATGCTTTTTCACACCCCGCTTGGGGACGTAAAAGGCATGACAAAAGCGTGTTTACCTTAGCAATATGGACACCAAATGAAAGTTCGTGAAAATATCATTTCAAAAATTTAAGTTTTATATCGTGTTTTTATTACTATTAACATAAATAGTCAAACATTATGAAATCGGCACATGATACGAATTCTTTAAAAGAGCTGCAACGACTATGGGATTTGAACTATCAACTAATACTTGAAAAAGTTGTCGGTTAAGACAACTAAAAAGTTTTGAAATAAATTTATTATTATCCGACTGCTCAAAAGTAATGACTGCCTCGATGGCACATGGGAAACGTATGCGACTGCTGTACTTAAGGTCCCGGGTTCGATTCCCGGATCGGACCAAATGTTTGTATGATCTGCAAATATTTGTTTCGGACTTTGGGTGTTATCTATGTATAATATGTACGTATAAACGATTGAAGAAAAATATTCATTTATTCACCGAGTTTAGCGACATACATGATATCAACACTAGAAATAAAGATAAACTTGTGTTGCCAACGACTAGATTGCAAAAAGTAAGCAAGCCTTTTCGATGTCGAGGTGTGCGATTCTTCATTAAAACGCCAAGTAAGTTTGAATAATTGAATAAGTATTAACAAATTTAAACCCTCAACATAACAAAACCTATATGAAAAGGCTTACAACACAGTTTTAGATTATGTAAATGACTAATTTACTTGAGATTAACGCTGCTCACTCTCCCACTTACGTTTACTGTGTTTGAAAGTAATGGATAATCATTTACTGTTGTATTTCATCCCTTAAATAGAACATCGAAGAGATGTCGCCTCTATGGCAGTCTCTATCGTCTTTATCACGGAGAGTGTTCTGACGAGCTCTTCCAACTGATCCCATCCTCTCCGTTCCTCTACAGGTCAACTCGTGCTGGCCTTGGAAGTAAGGCTCGGATCCTTTAAGCGGAACATGAAAAAGCATCTAATTAGGCCGCCATAGCGTGGGTCGCCATATTACACTGTCGTCATTCGCAGTGAGTCTGGTGACCAACGCTCTTGGATTCTAATCATGCTTTCCATCAGGCAGAATAGAGTCACTTTGGTAGGTTGTAAATAAAAAAAATATATATTATTATTTGTTTTTCTTTTTCTTACGTAAAGGTTGAATTGCAATAGTAGGTATTTATTTTTTTGTGTATGTGAAGGTGAGCACAGTCTTAGTTTGTGATATTACTACATATTTAGTATCCTTCTGATGGTTTTGACTGTTTCCACGGCCTACCCAAGTATTCTGCTGACTATAGTGACGCGCATCAGGTCGTTAATCTTAGCTATCATCTTTTTTTTTTAGCGTGTGGAAACCCCCTCGGGCCGTCACCCCACCGGGGTATACAGCGGGGTGGTGTGTCGGAATCGGGCCGACTAAAACCACACAGTGTGCCACTCTGCGCCTGATATAGGAGGGATCCGGGAACAGCTATTATTGCGACATCCAGAATTTTAGCTGTCATAGCGCAAGCTATGCCCCTCTAACCGAGTTGTCATTCTACAAACGCTATCGTTATTAAAAAAATTAACAAATACATGGGAATAGCGTCTCTCAACGCTTAGGCACGTGGTCAAAAGAAAATATTAGCCAATAACCCAAGAGAATAGAGGTGTTAATGCTTGTACAAAGAAATTCGACGCGAAACACTCGCATCGTGGCTAAGGAGGCTCGTTTTAGATGACGTTATATATCAAATGTCTGAAATATTTGTTTATTTATATATTATTACTCATTCCGCCTTATTATAACCAGTAGGCAGTGTAATGTGCGAAATAGAATACGTGTAGCCTTTTGGTCTAGTGCTCTAAGCCAGAGTTTGTGGGTTCCATTCTCAGCCAGGTCAAGTCTTGTGTGATGAGTACGATTGGTTCTGTGTCTTGGTATAATATATCTATAAAAATGAGAAATATTTAAGATTTTTATCAGAACTCTGGCTTTCATAGTGCAGGTTCTATCTAGTTTGTGATCAGAAAGATGTGCGTAAAATATATGAGGTTATTATTATTGTCATCACCAAAGTTGATAGTCCAGATAAACATGGTATTAAGAAAGGCTAAAGACTGGAGCCAAGGCCTATTTTACCACACCCAACCATACCCACAACCGTTAGCTTAGCAGTCAGCGTCACTCATCACTATACTTTGACTATAAATGGAATGTATCTACAAAAAAAGAGATTACGTATGAAAATAAAGCGCTTTTTTGCTGAAGAAAATATATTCAAAAAGTCTCAAACTGTCCTCGTTATGTATAATATATATTATGTATTTATATATGTATATTTATATGTTTTGCTGTAGCATTGTAATGTACAACAGCTGCTGGAATTAATCAAAAACTTTGTTTTTATTTAAAACCAGTTTAATTCAAAGTGTTTTTGTAAATGACAGTAAGGAGATATGTTTGTTACACACCTAAAATAAAATTACAAAATTAATTTTTAAAACCTACTTCAATGTGTTTACGTCGTGGTGAACTCTGTTCTTAATTTTTACCCTTTTTTTTTCTGTGCGGCAATCCCCCCGGATACCACCTACTGGTGGTTATGTCGGACTCGAACCGACCAAAAGCCGCAGGCCGTCTCAGGTACCAGTAGCCGGGGAATCAGGTTCTTAATTTTTAGCCTAAGAGAGTTTGATTAGGACGCGTTTCTATAATAAATATCGTCAATAAACTTACTTGAGAACTCCTTCTTTTTGAAGTTAGTTAAACAGTGGACATTTGACCCGTAAAATATGCAAAACCTTATTCAGTCAATCTTTTAACATTACTAAATAAAAAAACACGTGTCATTTATTTCATTTGGGATTCCAATTTAGTACAAACTGTGTGCATTTTTATCTCTGGTTTTAAAATTTGTGAAGATTGATGCTGGGGTGACAGTTATCGTGGTAACTGTGTAAGCCTTACACTGTCACGATGACTGTCATTTACGTTCCCAAGCAGGGTGTGAAAAAGCATCTCACAAGGCCGCCATAGTGTGGGTCACCATACTGCATTGTCTGCATTTGCAATGAGTATGGTGACCACAACTCTTGGATTCTATTCATGCTTTCCATCAGGCAAAGTAGAGTTACTTTGGCAGGATCTTAATATAGATGGATAAATGGATGTTTATTACTCTGTCACACAATAACTGCTGGACAGATTTAACTGACACTTTACTGTAATATAGCTTATACATTAGAATAATAAGTATATAGGCAAACACGCAGTCGAAGCTGCGGGCAAAAGTTAGTTATTGAATATGTTTTTAGACATTAGCATATATTTTGCCTTATTTGGGATCAGACTGCCGTGGGTGTGTCATCATTCTTTAATGGTTTACTTCTTGCCATTGGCCTCTTCTTAGAGAAAGGAGGTTTTGGCCCACTATACGACCTTGGCAAGACGAGTTAGCGTAGAGCTGGTGTCCTGTGTAGCTTGATCCTTAGTCGGCTCTTACAACTCCTTAGTGGGCACGGAATAAACAGAGATGGTCACACTCCGGTTTAGTGACACACTAGATCCATGTGTGAGATGTTATTATTATTATTATATTATTAAACCATTTGTTAAACAAAAGCATCACAAGTTATCGATTAAGAACTACATATTTTCAACTTCCAATAGTTCCGTTATGTAAATTCCACATTTTGTCACCAACCACATTTTTTAAAAATAACTTTCTATTTTACACAATTAAATAAGTAATTACGTAGATATATTTTAATTAACCTTATCGATGTACAAATCGATATAGTCCGTTTGCGAAATAAATCGCTATCTGAATACTGTCGAGCGGCGCACGCGCAAAGGAGAATATTTCGGCAATGCAACGCAACAATCCGACTACCGAACTCAACTTTTTATGGTTTTTCACTGAATTATAATAAGTTATTAAAGATATATATTGTGGAGATATAATTACTTGCTGAGAAAACCAATATATGTACAATAATTTGTAAATCTCTCTTCGAGAATAAATTACGCTGGTGATGATTAACAGAAGTAGATATATCTATTAAGATATAAACGTATTAAGATTAGTTATGAACTATAGTAAATGTTTACTTAATATTATTTCCTCTAGAACTTTCTAGGATACACCTGAGTGTTTAGTAAAGGAACACAAGTGGTGGAACACCTTGTGGTTTTAGCTATTGCAATTTCAACATTATACTTCAACAAGAGCCCTAGTGAAGAGATGGTCTATGTGAATTTTCACACGGAAAAAGTGGTAAATTATTTTAATCTGCAGCCTAAGGCCAATTGTCATCATATAATTACGTTTGATAAAACTGTAAATGTTTAATAAATATAAATTACTAAGCTAAACTAAATAATGAATGCATGAAAACAAACTTTTTGAAACCGGCTGCTCGACTAGAAAGGACATCATCATCAGCCGGAAGACGTCCACTGCTGAACATAGCCCCCCCCCCCCTTGAACGCCACGCCACTAGACGCCAACTGCATCCATCGGCTCCCCGCGTCTCGGACTATGTCGTCAATACATCTAGTGGGGGGCCTATCTGCGCTTCGTCTTCCGGTACGTGGTCGCCACTCGAGAACCTTTCTTCCCTTGTGGTTTATTAGGCTACCTGTATTATATGGCTATAAATATTGAATCCATTTTAAATATTATTACTTTCAAATATTGTAACAAATAGTCAGTCAATGAGATAAAAGTCATTCAGCAGCACTGCCCACTTTAAATAATGAATCTTATTTATCTCACCATTTCCGTTTACAAGCAAATAAACCGACTAATTATATTATTTTCTGCAACCATTTAATGATAACTACCATTATCAATCACGCTAAATGTCGCTATTATCGCAAAAAAACTCATCAAAACAAAAATAATGCAAGACTGCAGCGTCGCAAGCGAAGAACCATTTGGGCAATGCGATCGTGCCGACGACTCCCGAACGCTCTTCGGTTTTTATCGGGACATTTAATTACAGTATATCATCGCATACTGTAATGCCCTTTAATTTTTTACTCGGCACGCTTTTAATGACATAATCGCGGGACACGCGGATGCTCAAACTCCTTTTTACCAACGCATCTGCTACTACTGTTAGACGCATAGATATATGCTATGCTAGATATGATAACTTGTGATCAAAGGTGTTGACTCCATGATTTCTAAAATATTGCTTTCGTAAGACAGATAATGATTATGTTTAGGACCGGAGTTTGTCTCCAATAAAATCACTTTTGATTGCAAAGCAACGATAGAATGATAATGGTTCCTATATGTAGAGGTTTCCCAGTTATCTTCTAGTAGCTGTCTGATGAAATCAAGTGTTCGCTGGTTCAACATAACCTTACATAAATGTTTTTAATCGAAGAAATTAACGGGAGCCGATACAAGCATATATAGAAACACGCCTATTTCTCCGGAAGAGTAGGAGGCATATTAAACACCCACATTTTGCCAGTGTTTTGGTCCTACATGATAGATGACGAGTCTACTACCGCTAATCGAGATGTTTTGTTTGCTAGAACCTCGTCCATCGTTCACCAAGTTCTTGGTGTCAATGCCTTATTAAAGAAATGATTTATAATAAGAAAACTGCTATTCACTAGTTTAAATATGAAGGATTATAATAATTATAATCAATAAGTCAACCATGAGATGTCAGTTTTTAAAAGTGTCCGCTAAAGAGGTTCACAAAATATATTTTCTGTCGTTTTGATCAGGTCTATACATGGGAAGGGATATCAAATACTTCGCTTTTTGGTTCTTGGTAAGACTTGTGTAAAAAAATTAAGGTAATATATATACTTAGTCTGGCCATAAATACTGTTACACTTAATTATAAAAAAATATTACATTTGAATTTCGAATCTGTCATTTTTATACGATTGTTCATTGTGTTTTCTCATTTTGGCGCCAATACATTGTAAAATATTTTGCGATATTAAAATGGTGTGGGGTGATAAAGAGAACCAATCGCTGTGATAGCATTACACAAAGTAGGTATGGAGCCAAATGCAATTTTTAAAACTCTCCATACACTTGGTATTAGTAAAATGTTTGTGTACCGGGCTATTAATAGGTACAATGAGACCTCCTCTGTTTGTGACAGAAAAAGATCTGGCCGTCCACGTAGTGTTCGTACGAAAAAGGTGGTCAAAGCAGTAAGGGAAAGAATTCGAAGAAATCCTGTCCGAAAGCAAAAGATTTTATCTCGGGAAATGAAGATAGCACCTAGAACCATGTCGCGTATTTTAAAAGATGACTTAGGACTTGCAGCCTATAAGAGACGCACTGGCCATTTCTTAACTGATAATTTAAAGAAGAATAGGGTGGTAAAATCGAAACAACTACTGAAGCGGTACGCAAAGGGAGGTCACAGAAAAATTTTGTTTACGGATGAGAAAATTTTTACAATTGAGCAACATTTTAACAAACAAAATGACCGTATTTATGCTCAAAGCTCTAAGGAAGCTTCCCAATTAGTCGACAGAGTGCAACGTGGACATTATCCGACTTCAGTGATGGTTTGGTGGGGTGTTAGCTATGAAGGAGTGACTGAGCCATATTTTTGTGAAAAAGGTATCAAAACATCGGCACAAGTGTATCAAGATACCATTCTTGAGAAGGTAGTTAAGCCCCTTAACATCACCATGTTCAATAACCAAGTATGGTCCTTCCAGCAAGACTCGGCGCCGGGTCATAAAGCTCGGTCCACGCAGTCTTGGTTGGAATCGAACGTTTCGGACTTCATCAGAGCTGAAGACTGGCCGTCGTCTAGTCCCGATCTTAATCCGCTGGATTATGATTTGTGGTCAGTTTTAGAGAGTACAGCTTGCTCTAAACGCCATGATAATTTGGAGTCCCTAAAACAATCTATACGATTGGCAGTGAAGAATTTTCCCATGGAAAGAGTGCGTGCTTCTATTGATAACTGGCCTCATCGTTTAAAGGACTGTATTGCAGCCAATGGAGACCACTTCGAATAAGCTTTTTATATTTTTAATTGTTTTATATTTATGTATTAAACTGACACACTGTAAAAGTAATAAATGTTATTTGCAGTTAACAATTTTCTTTTTTCTTTATTACAATATTTATGGCAAGACTAGGTATATAAGGTAATATATAATATGTAATTCTTATGGTTTTAGTTCCTTTTTGGTCTGAAGGTGAAAATATATTAATAAGTTTATTGATGATTAGTAGACCGGTAAAGTTTTGGAACGAAGTTCCTTATCGCGTGTTGCGAAGGAGGCTAGACGGTAAAAATTCAGACGAAAAGTTGTCACGACACTTTTTGCTATAGTGTAATACGCCGTGCGGCTTGCGCATGTTTCTCTGTCTGTCTCTCTCTCTCTCTCTCTCTCTCTCTCTCATAGAAAGCAAGCCAATTATTTTCGTTTCGTCAAAGAGCCTACTGATTAAGTTTATATTACATTATATTTTTTAATAACAAAAAAATTTTTATTTTATAACTTAAAAGAAATAAAACAAAATATTACAATTCCTTCACTGATTAATCCCTTGAGACCTCTCAACTTTTTTATTGTAAACTTTGTCGCTATCTTTTTTACAACATCCATGTTCAGTAATATTGTGGTAGACACTTACAGAATTTAAAACATTATTTCGAAGGAATGCTTGGAAAGACATAATTTCTACTTTATGACTTTTCAAATTTTCTCGTTTTTATCATTTAATTAAATGACAATCTAACAAAAGTGTTTATGGCTTTATTTTATGGCTTGTGATTTTCATAATTTTGTATTTTATGTGCTACTTTTTTGTTATTAATGGATATTTAAAAGGTTATTTCAGCATGTTGTTGAATCTGAACGTATGTAAGCTTTTTTTTCTATATTAATAGCCTGCCAAAGTGACTCCACTCTGCCTGATGGAAAGCATGAATAGAATCCAAAAGTTGTGGTCACCATACTCATTGCAAATGCTGACAACACAGTATGGTGACCCACGCTATGGCGGCCCAGTGAGATGCTTTTCCACACCCTGCTTTGGGACGTAAAAGGCATGACAGTCATCGTGACAGTGTAAGGCTTACACAGTTACCACGATAACTGTCACCCCTGCATCAATGGGCCTTCGGTCTTACACTCACCAACGAAACACGACAACACGGATGCTGGCGCTTTAGGTTGGTCTTTTGTGTGAGGATAGTGCTACTCCGGTCGAGCCGGCCCGCTCGTGCTGAAATCAGCGTAGTTCTACTACCTAGCAAATAGCTGTGCTAGTGAGTCTTTTACGTCCATTAAAAAAGTACTGCTCATAACAGCGGTCTTTTGCTGCAAGGTAGTAAAACTTGACCTTGACTTTGACTTGATTCAAGATGAGCGTAACCATAATTATCATTACTAGAGTCTGATTGATTATTATTTAATCTTTATTACACCTACCTATCTCCTTGTGGTGATGGATTAAAAATACAGAGTGTCACCACCAGTATCAATCTGTTGGTGTCGTAAAAGGCGGCAAAGGGAGCAAAACACGCAGGATAACATAACTACAAAGAGCACAAAAACTTAAGACTGACCCTTTATTTATTTTTTTTAACGTGTGGAAACCCCCTCGAGCCGTCCCCCTACCGGGGCTCACGGCGAGGTGGTATGTCGGAATCGGACCAACTAAAACGTGGTGTGCTACTCTGCGCCTGACACAGGAGAGATCCGGGAACAGCTGCTATTACGACATCTAAATCCCTCCTAACGCCTGCCAGCTAACGCGGATACCATCTGTGACTTAAGACTGACCCTAAATCAACCCGTCTGCCCAGGGTGGTACAGAAGGCCAAAATCTCCTTGCTAAGGAGTGGACTATGTCCAGCAGTGAACTGGTAAAGTCTGTTGATGATGGTGATGATAATACAATGAATATTATATTATTCTATATATTCTTGAATATTATTATATAGGGAAGGGCAATGCTCGGAGATTCTTTGCGTGATCGAATCAGGAATGAGGAGATCCGCAGACGAACCAAGGTCACCGATATTGTCAGTAAAATTGCTAAACTTAAGTGGCGATGGCCGCTGGGGCCATAAAGATCTGGAGGGGTGACCGCGTACTGGGAAACGCAGCGTTGGTACGCCCCCCACAAGGTTGTCCAATGATGCGGGCGGCACGGGACCGGCTGTTGTGGAGAACCTTGGGGGAGGCCTATGTCCAACAGTCGACGTCTTTTGGCTGAGATGATGGTGATGATGATTATATTATTAGGTAACCTATGCAGAGTTTTAGAAAAATATCGTCAAATTTCGGATAATTTGTGAATGATATGTGTAGGACAACTAAAAGAAATAGTTACATAGACTCTTTGTGATTGTTATTATATATCAGCAGCTCAGGCAGATAGAATTTATTGTAATTTTGTATACCCTAACTTGATAAGTACTTGTTTATGTATAGGTTTAGTCATTATTAAGATCAGATTAAGGGCAAACACTCTTAGACGTAAACCGACTTACTCGCTGTACGAGTTCTAAAGAAAACCGTATAATTTTAAGACTTAACTCATAATTAACTAGATAATTATTACAATATAAGGAAATAGTATTTGAAAAAGTATAACAATAATGGGTATGCGGCAAGCGTAATTAAATCCAAATATTTATGTGCGTACGTAACGTTTCAATAGTCTCCGTATCAAAACAAAAAATAATAATTAAAACGTAAAATCACATGAACACACAGAAAAAAATGTTGAATGTCGTCGGCCATCTTTGTCCGCCATCTTATAAGTAATTACACAAAATGGCGCTTCTGGTCGTTGATTGGTTCTCGGGTAAAAAGCCTGCAAGTGTTAATGGCACCAGATTCGTACCTAACTAAGTGTGATTGTAGATAATCGCCGAGTTTGTTGTATGAGGTGAAATTAAATAATTAAATGTGTACGTACCGTGGGAGTGCTTAGTTTGTCAGTATGAGAGATTGGGAACAGATCGATTTCATGTCGATTGTAGAGATTTTTTACAACTGCTGACGTAAGTAGTGTACCATTCTTGTATGAGTAGTTTTGCATTGTTATGTATTAGACTTAACTGTAAATTTCTCAAGAGAATTAATTGGTAACTTATCAGCTTGAAAAAGTCTGTGAAAGTACTTATGAGGCCATTATTTAATAAATTAACAAACATGAGAAATGGTAGCTTTCTTTGTCTTTTCTTTCTAAACGTAAGAAGACCAACAAAATTTTAAATTAAATAATTTTCTTTCCTGGAATCAAAAAACACGCGACTTTACTTCAAATGCTCTCGTCTGTTTGATCATAAAAATCATCTCTATAAATTATAACCTTCTGTTCTATCCAACAAAAACCCTGATCTTTTGACAAGAAGACAACTGGCCTTCAACAAAGCTTTCGTTAACTTTAAAGGAATATAATGTCTCACTTGCGTGTACGCACATCATAAATAGTTCCGTCACAAGATGCCGCTGCGGTAAAAACATATCGCCGAAATGGTGGCGGCAAAAACGATATTGATGCGAGTGCGGCAAGATGCGAGGTTCGATTTCAGGGCTTATATGGGGTATTGAATCTAATTATTGAACAATGCCGAATGTGATAATGAGGTGGAAAATATTGGACAATTTTTTTTCAAGGATTACCTACGTTCGTTCGCATTAGGCTGAGTTATAAGTACTTTTGCTTTAAGTTCTTTCTGACATCTGCGTGACGTCACAAAATGTTTTTTCTGATTTCTTTTAAGACACCTGCGTAATATCCATTTTCTCTAGTTATAACCGTTATAAGGCGGGATAGAACAAAAAGATAAATTAAAACAGGAAAGAATGGATGAAGTGAAGATATAGGTTAAAATACCAAAAGTGCAGAAGTTCGAATTTTCAGAGGTCACCTAATGTGTTACCTCCAATCGTAGGGTAGATAGAGATCTCCTGTTGGTCTGTATCCGATCATAATTGGACAAATTCTGAATGCTTTCTTAGTGCCTAATATATTTTGAACTGTAATTGTGTAGACTTTTCGTATATGAAAGGTCAACGGATACACGATAACGGACTGTACGAATGGCTTTAGGTAGTAGAGCTAAGCTGATTTCAACACATACGGTACTACCCTCTCACAGAAAGCCTACCTGAAGTGACAGCATCTGTGCTGTCAGAGTTTGTTGGTAAGTGCGAGACTGGAGGCCCATTGAAGCAGAAGTGACAGTTATCGTGGTAATGTATGAGCGTTACATTGCCAAGATGACCATCATGCCTTTTACGTCCTCAAGCTGGGTGTGACGAAGCATCTCACATTGTCGCCACAGGGTGAGTCGCCATACTACATTCACAATGAGTGACCACAACTCTTGCTCTATTTATAATTTTTAAAATACAGAAAAAAAATGAAAAATAACCTAGTCTAGACTAAGTCTAGACCTAGTCTCACATGTGAACACATGTGAGATAATTTAAAAAATTTTTGAAAGTGTTGTCACATGTGAGAGTGTGTGAGTGAGTGTTTTGAGTCTAGGCGTTCTTTGTGTCTGTTTTATGTATGTTTATAAAGTCTCCGCTACACAGAAATTTTCCTAGTGCAGACGTTCCCTTTTAAAATAAATCAAGGGATTTGTTTTTAAATTTTTATAGTCACACTAAGGAGACTACAAAAACTGACTAAAAAATTGTGTTCTTGCTATAATAATACAATACATTTAAGATAAAATCTCTCACAGTCTTGACGTCACGATACATCTGCAGACAGCAATTAGAGAGGTGAGTAACCCTCATACACCCCTTGCGATGAGTGGACATCCTGTATAACGAGGTCACTCGGCTACGGGAGAGATTAGGGTTGATACTTCTTTATAAGTGTTAAACGACTTCTATTTTGTGTACGTTAATATGTTTTTACAAGAAAATGTGATAAAATGTTCTTTTACAATATTGTCCATGTACAGGGAAAACGAGTAACTATAGTATCTACTTTCTACTACCTTTTATGGACTCCCATGAGTGTGAAAAGGGTTGATTCACACAATAGCAACACCATTGATGTTAAAGCTGCCATCTAGAACCTGTTACAATTTAAATGTTTGATTTTTGACGTGATAAAGACTTATATTGTTCTTAACAGTCTTTATTATGTCCAGTATGACAGCACGGTTCACCTAATGATTAAAGCAGTCGCCACGCCGCTTTCTACTGCGCTGAGTGTTGAGGGTTCAATCTCCACATGGGACAACACTTTATGTGATCCATAAATTGTTGTTCTGAGTCTGGGTGTTCTTTGTGTGCATTTCTTGCGTGTTTGTAAAGTCTCCCGTGACACGGGCTTTATGCCTAGAGCGGAGCTACTTTTCTAAAAAACAAAAAAATATTGTTGAGGGTCGGCTACTAGTTCAACCGGTTTTACCTGAATATCAGTTTTCCCGCTGAACTGAATTCGAAGGTTGAACTAACTACCGCCAACTTCCATACTCCGGACTGTAATTAGGAATTTCTTACACGAAAAACTCAAGATCACTTTTTCACTCGACCTGGAAAGCTAACCCGACACCTCTTTGTAAGCAGTCGTATTCACGAAGCGCTAGACCAACAAGACAGTCTTGTGTAATGCACAAAAATTTATTCCGTTTCTCAGTGTTTATAAAGTCTATAATTATTCGGAATACGAAAATACGAAATTTTTAATTTAAAAATATAATTTTCTGATTTAAATATATAACTATTTCCTTAACATATATTTATATAAATTAAATACAAAAAATTGAGTGGACACAACTTAATTCTCTTCAGTAGTAATACGAGTATATGTATCACATACAGCATGGTGACGTATGCAGTGGTGACGTGTCACCACGCGAACGATCAGTCTGATTCATTTAATATTTCACATCAATAAAGTCATATCCACACTATTCCAACACATCGAAACGATTCGCTAATGAAGATATTTGGGGCAGTACTATCTCATTGTCAATAAATAATGTCCCTCTGGTCCGGCCCGCGCCCGCGGCACTCCGCCGCCCTCACAGCACTCTTAACCTCTTTGTTACGAAATCGATATGAACACACCCCTTGAGCGATATAAAACACTGAGATACAATCTGAAACACCTTAATAGCGTACAGGTGTATGATTTTGGAAACTTGGCTTAATCACGTTTAGTATTTGTCTGGATCATTAAGACTTAAGCTGTCCTGTATATATAAGCATATCTGTCTGTCTGTATATCCGCTACTCCTCTACCGTTAAGTGAAAATATTTTGAGTACATATTTAGTGCTCAAAGGGCTGTGGAAGACTTGCGTCTTTTGAGTTACAAGTGTACGTGGTAATCGCTTACCACCAAGATAACCGGTTTCCCTCAGTTGCTCGGTCAGTCTCTACCCCAAACCATGAAATTTGACACATAATATTATTCAATTTATATGACGTAAGTGGACAGTGATCAATGTTGCACTGTGACGTATTTATTTCTGCAATACTTTAACACAATCTTACCGTTTCAAGAAAGTTTACCGTTTATTGAACTGTAAATTAATCTTTCAACTGTCTAAGATTTATTACGGATGGAGCCGACATCATCATCAATAGCCTTTAACAGTCCACTGCTGGACATAGGTCTCTTTTTAACACTCCTTGTTTTGGCCTACTATGACACGCTTGCCAGACGATTTGGTATAAGGTTTGTTTCAAATTTTTCTCCTCTTTGCAGTGATGATATCTTTTTGATTAGTCGCCTCTTACAACACCCATGGGATGACTAGGAATGGTGACACTCTGTATCCTTAACCCGTCACTACAGGGACTGACAATTGAGAAGAAAATAGTGACGTATGTTAAGAAATTACATTTTCAGCTGTATGTGTCCAGGTTTGGATAGTTACTTAAAGACAGAATTGTATTAATATCTCAAATTTATTTGTAAAACATATGTATTCCTAAACAAAATTGTTTAATACATTTTCTAAAACCCATAGCACAAACCACGATCAGTTTGAGTCGACATACCTATATCTAAAACAACCGAAAATGCTCCATAGAACCCTATTTCAAAGCGACTTCGGGTAGACGCAACTGTAGACTACTGAATTACTTAGGACTTTTGTCGTCCATCCTAACCCTTGTGTCGATTTATAAAAAGTTTTAGCACATACGAAGGTTGAATAACAAATGAATTCTGTCTGACGACGAAAGATGTGATTGTTTGACAAAATACGTTTAGCTGACATACTTATTGAAACTGAAAAGTCTCTAGTAGTATTCTAATTTTTTAACCTATAATTATAATAAAGATTTATTTAAAAAAATTAATTAAGGAACTACTCATAAAGATACCCAATACCGTATATTGTTAATGTCCTCGGTGTTGTGTAGGCTGTTACACAGTTATCATTCATCCTGACGGTATGAATAAAAAAATTACAATTGTTATTTTATAGTAGAAACGACGAACATACCGATTGTATTATATATTATATATATATATTTAAAATATTCCCAACATAATATTTTACACATATGAATAATAATAAATAATAAATATTTCGTACATTTGACACACAACATCATCTAGTTTCAAACTAAGCAGAGCTTGTGCTATGACAACTAGACTGACTGATAAAATACTACTATACTTTCTTTTGGTAAATACGATACTTTGGTAAATAATATAATAATAAAATATATTATACATAGAAAACACTCAAAGTTCAAACATTTGATCATACAAACATTTGGTCCGACACGGGAATCGAATCCGAGACCTCAAGTACAGCATTCGTATTCGCTACCACTGCACCAGCGAGACAGTTGAATGTAAACGATTCTAATTTTTTTATCAGTATTAAGGTGTATTTTTCTTAATTTTTTGACTGTATTGATCGTCAGTTAGAGCAAGTGACTCTATAAAGTCCGTATGATTCACCCGCGTGAAGAACCTAGGTATATCGCGGATTTGTCTCCGTTTTCGTAGGCGTTTTATTTTGTTTGAAATATGAAAACGTTAGCTTCATTCCTTCAACATTAAACAGCCAGATACCTTTTATCGAAGGACCCAATGGACTCCTGGTCTAGACATGGACAATTTATTACTAAAATAACAATATTATTTTTTAGCGGCCAACCAATAGCCAATAGAAATCATTAGTCTATTATTCTTAATCTAATCATTTGAATGTGTTTTTGCAACTATCGCATTGTGCCCAAAATTTATTAAATACTTAAACATAATTATATCTAAATTTAATGAAAGGTAGTAGAGCCACACTGATTACAACCCAAGTGGGCCGGCTCGGCCGGGGCAGTACTACCCTCCCACAGAAGACCAACCTAAAGCGCCAGCATCCGTGTTGTCGTGTTTCGTTGGTGAGTGTGAGACCGGAGGCCCATTGATGCAGGGGTGACAGTTATCGTGGTAACTGTGTAAGCCTTACACTACCACGATGATTGTCATGCCTTTTACGTTCCCAAGTGGAGTGTGAAAAAGCATCTCACTAGGCCGCCATAGTGTGGATCACCATACTGCATATTCTGCATTTGCAATGAGTATGGTGACCACAACTCTTGGATTCTATTCATGCTTACTATCAGGTAGAGTAAAGTCACTTTAGCAGGCTCTGAATATAGAAAAAAAAAAAGAAAAACAAATCGGTAGACCACGTTCAGGCCAAAATTTGTCGGAGTTTATTATGGAAACATACAGAACGGTAAAGCACTCATATCACTTGACATAACCACTTGCCATCAGGGGACTGGTTACTCATTTATCCGCTATTACATAAGTAAAATACTCATATATTATATTAATTAAGAATTTTTTCTTCGCTTCTAAGACATGATACGATCATCTATTATCAATAAAAAAATTACTCGGAACGTCTCCATAGCCTGACGGTCACCGATATGATCTGCCAAGAAAGATATAAATGACGTAACAAACGAATAAAAACACAAGGCAACACACCCCGCAGGTATAACACCTAGCGTGTAATAATTACAACCGGAATAGCTGTATTTACATGTTAATTGTCCGGGGTGGTCATGATAATACGACTTTATATTGGGTTCTTGTACTTTTGGAAGGATTTATAAGCTAAACAAAAGACTCTTACATCATCCCTAATTATATGATTTATGCGAAAGTAATGCTTATCACAATAACGGCTAAACAGTGGAGGAATTTTGTTATAAAACCTTAATGGATGACAAAAGGCATAACATACTTTTACTGTGATAACAGGCATACGTGCCAGAGTCCAGGGCAACTGCTAGTTATACAATATCTAGCTTTTGCCCACATTTTGCTAATAGGCTAAATGACACCTTAGTCAAATTAGTTACTTTTTATCATCTGTCAAAACGACAATTTTGCATGAAGAATGTACTAAATACCAAATTGTGACATCACTGTTTTTGACTACTCAATTGAACAATATATTTCTTTGTATATTTGATTGAAATTCGTAATAATAATAAAAAGCTATGTTAATTATATTTTCCGAGATGTTTCGCGATGTTAGTCTTAATGAAGTGGACATTGGTATTTATTTACGATACAGTCATCTACCTAATTGCTATGAACTACTTTAATACTTCAATATTAGTCCTAGCACAATTTCTAAGCTAAACCCATCGTTACAAAGCATCTTCTGTCGATTTTGACCTCACACTCCCAATTTATGCTCATATTACACGTCACTCAGAGCGTTCCACTTAATAAATACGATTCGAAAAACCAAAATCACAAAATTCATGTAAGAGACAATTGGCCTTTCATAGTCCACTGCTGGACATAGGCCTCTCCATAGCAAGGAGGTTTTGGCCTACTATACCACGCTGGCCAGACGGGTTGGAATAGGGTTTGTTTCAAGTTTTCCTTCTCTTTGTAATGATGTTGTTCTGCATACTTTGTTTCCTTAGTCGCCTTTTACGACACCCACGGGATGAATAGGGGTGGTAACACTATGTATTCTTAATCCGTCACCACACGGACTGCTTATTAAGTCTGACATTATACACTGATATTATTAAGTCTATTAATTTATTTGTGTTTAAACCTTCTTAGTAGAACTCTATTTTCTCTCTCTCTTGCTCAAATTTTATTGAGCTATAATTTACAAAAATGTCTCACCCATATAATGTTGATCTCTTCATAAATCCATCATACGTAGATGCCAGACCCTATCATCTCCTGACCTATAGT
Organism: Hypercompe scribonia; assembly: GCA_949316085.1. Classification (NCBI taxonomy): domain Eukaryota; kingdom Metazoa; phylum Arthropoda; class Insecta; order Lepidoptera; family Erebidae; genus Hypercompe; species Hypercompe scribonia. The sequence continues at coordinate 20,844,390 of OX438980.1, read as the reverse complement.
TAATAGTGATATATTCCATGGTGGGCGGGGGAGATCGCTCTCGAGGTGTGCCATAAATCTTTAACACCAGATTGAAATCAAACTATCTCTTTTTAAACACCGCTCTGATATTGATATGTTTTAAGATTGTTGTATAACGTTTTTTGGAATTTAATTTACGGAAACATTTACAACAAATAACGTTGTAGAAATGATATTTGGTTGTTTAACTAAACTATATATTTTTACATCTACTATCTTTTTAACCGCAATCTCGTCCTTGTGAAGCCTTCGAGTTGAAAAGTAACCTACCCACAGAAGACCAACCTAAAGCGCCAACATCCGTGTTGTCATGTTTCGTTGGTGAGTGTGAGACCGGAGGCCCATTGATGCAGGGTGACAGTTACCACAACTGTGTAAACCTTACACTGTCACAATACTCAGCAATACCTAAGTAATATCTCGAGTAGGTCAGGGTCACTTTCCCGTAACTTAAATTGCCTTTGACGTTACGTCCTTCGTTACGTTACGTCTATACGTACGTACGTATTCACAGAAGACAACCTAAAGCGACAGCATCCGTGCTGTCGTGTTTCGTTGGTGAACGCGAGACAGGAAGCCCATTGATGCAGGGATAACAGTTATCATATTAAGAGTGTGAAAATAACACCACCACGATGACTGCCCTTTTACGTCCCCAAGCGAGGTGTGAAAAAGCATCTCACTAGGCCACCATAGTGTAGGTCACCACACTGTATTGCCTGCATTTACTATGAGTATAGAGACCACAACCCTTGGATTCTATTCGTGCCTTTCATCAGGCAGAGTAGACTCACTTTGACAGGCTGTTAAAATAGAAAAAAGAATTCTATTGTTATCTATTACCAAACAGTTATTCTTTGACAAAAATTAACGATAAAAAGAAATTAATAAATTCTTCTAAATATAATCATTAATAAACCAATTATGTTAGTCAAAACAAACATATCAACATTTACCGAAGCGTACAAAAACTTTGAGTTACTGACAACAGATGATCCCAATAAGACCAACTTGATGTATTTTGTATAGTTCACGAAAGTAGCATATATCTTCTCAACACTATCTTTATATTACAATAAACACTCATTATATTGTCAATAAATTCAAAAGTTGGCCTAATTGGGACAACGTTCAGACTTCAGAATAATAATGGCTTATTTGAGCCATTACTTTTCTAGGTTCTGGGAGGCGATTCTCTATGACACGTTTACTGAAAATTTATTGTGGTCTGCTAAGCTTCGCTGTGGCAATTTGTGGCTACATTGATGAGAAATCTATACTAATAAATAAAATTTAAGTGTCTGTTGGTTTGACCGCTTTTAATAAATAAATATGGAAATACTCGTATTTACGGTACTAACATCAAAAAATCAATGTATTACATTTTTGCTGTCTGTCTATGTATTTGTAAAACGATGTAGAATTAAGTGTTTATAGACAAAAACATAAATATTCCCAGCAAAGCCACGTGAAAAAACTATTTATATGCGACACAATTAGTTTTTGCACACAATTTTATTAATTAGGACTACACTTGCCCGCGGCTCCACCCGTGTATACATCACTTCTCGCGATAAAAAGTAGCCTGTGTGTTATTCTGCTGGATAAGCTACATTAATGTAAAGTTTCATGTAAACCTGTTCAGTAGTTTTTGTGTGAAAGAGTAACAATCGTTGAAACATCCTTTCGCATTTATAATACGTAGGATGTGGATGGATATAGACACGACTTTTTTTTTGTAATACATTTTACATTATTTTGAGAAGAAATTAAAATAAGTGTTGTTTTTATTATTACGTTGTTACAATAATTGCAAGCTCGATTAATGTGGTCATAGCGCATCATACCACAGTTTCATAAAACATGAAATATGAGTTACGGCAGTCGTAAGCCTAATTACCATCTTATAAGGCGTTGGACGATCCATAAACAATATCTAAAATTATCATAATGACCACAGGACACTGTCACAAAATGACACCTAATTGCCATTGTCTGAAGGACTTTATCTTGCTAATATGGACATATTAGGATGTAGGCAGATGTTGAGCATCTGCTCTTCATTAAATAGGTTTTACACTTGTGAAATGGCCATTCGGTAGTATTTATTGAATAGGCTTGTGATTCGTTAAAGTGTTGTTTCATAATGTCATAAGTGTAAGTCTGTGTGGTGCACGTCTGTAAATGAAGTAGTGTTGCCAACTTTAGCTGTTCCCACAATTTGTAGGAAAATATAACTCAACTAACTCAAAGGCTGACAATGCAGTTGTCTCTTGGCTTACAAGTGTCTGTGGGGAGTACCGGTGTTTATTAACCATCAAGTAACTATTTTAGGTATACTAGGTAAAGCTAAAAAGAAGCTAAAAATGTGTTAAAAAAATCGAACCGGCGTTGGACCTTAGGCAGAGATAAGGGACAGCTGATAAGAGAAGATGTATAACATATACAGCACAACTAAAATGAGTTGCTTGCACATCACATAACATAGCAACAAGTCGCCACGCCAACTACAAGCCTGAGAATAAAAAATAATTGAGTGATTCTCAACGCACGTCATGTCTTCAATGTACATTCGTCTTAAACTTTCCTAAATAAATAAATTAAGTTTTAAATGATCGGTGTCCGGTCCATGATTAGAATCTGTTGCAATGTGACGCGACAATTTGACGTTAGGTCTTTTTAGGGTCAACAATTGAAACCTTTGATGTATGTATTTATAACTACAGCTATGTGTATGTTGGTGTGACAATTAAAACAAAGAGGACGCTTTTGTACCACTGTATTGAAATGATGTACGAGTACTCCTAGTCGATTTCGGCCATGGCGGCTAGTATCAACGGAGACCAGACAGGTATTATAACTCACAAGTATGCACACACAGGTGTGGTATCTGTTTCCTCACTCTCACAATACGATACGACGTCTATTCGGTATGACCGCAGCGAAATCAGGGGCAGGATCGAATCACAGGGATTAAAACCCCAACTTCCAAACGCAATAACACTAATTGGCCCGACCGAATTTCGATATTACCATTTTGTGTTGGAATAATAGAACCTTATTATTATTCCAAGGTTACCTTAAGATAAATAGCAAAAAAAAATTAAAACTAATAAAATTGTTTAATAAATCTAGAATGTACGAAGGGCATAGTACTTTAAACGGTCATGCTAAGTACAAGTAGAGTTGTAGGTGTCCAGGGGCAGCGGTGAGCATATTAACCGCCCACTTTTCACCAGTCTTTTGGTCCCACGTAACAGGTGGCGAGCCTATTGCTGCTTAACGGAACGTTTAGTTGGCCAGAACTACGTCAGTCGAACAGCAGGTCCACCACTTGCAGGTAAGGTTGACTTGGGCCTAAGTTCTTAAGTCCAGATGTCGTAATAGCAGCTGTTCCTGGACCCCTCCTATGTCAGGTGCAGAGTGGCACACCGTGTGGTTTTAATCGGTCTGATTCTGACACACCAGCTTGCCGTAAACCCCGGTGGGATGACGACCCGAGGGGGTTTCTACACGTTAAAAAAAGGGCCTTAAGTTCTTGGTGGGAACACTATACCCACACCTTGTCTCACTGTCTCTCCTATGCACCTCAGAACACTTTGTCTAATCTACAAACTGTAATTCTGAGTCGGGTGTCGTTTTTGTCCGTTTTAAACATGCGTGTGGCCCCCGCGACACAAAATATATTTCTAATAGGGGAGTTTATTAAAAAAAATAATTATATTCGTATCTCAAGCAATTACTAAAGTAAACACTGAATTAATGAGCGTGGAAATGTCTCGTTACGAATCCAATTACAGTTGTCATTACACCTTTGTAAGCAGATGTTTTCGAACTGTACACTGTGAAACACTAGTCATAATATGGTTCCGTATAACTCATATAAATATTTCACTATCTCGTCTAGCGGTTACTATATGCAACTGCCAATCAAGAGGTCTCGGGTTAGATTCCCAGGTCGAATCAAAAAGTGTTATTGAGTTATTCTGGTTTCTGTTTACACAAATACTTCATAACAGCCCGGAGTTTGGAATTTGGAATCTTAAACTGCCTCGGAGACCACGTGAAGCTGTCGGTCCTGCGCCTGACCTCCACCCGGTCACGTCGGATTGATGTCACATCGGATTGTGGGAGTGAAGGAACAGAGAGTGCACCTGTTTGTGCACACACTCGTGCACTATAATATCTCCTGCGTAGTTGTCTGGTCTACTTTGTGGCTGGACGTCGTGGCCGAAATCGACTAGGAGAGCATCTTCATCACAAATATTTCATGTCTTTAAAACTTTCTTTTTACTACTCTCAAGTAATGATTACTCATTTAAAAAAAAGGAAATTGACTACTACGATTACGTAGCGAGATGAAAATAGGTCAGTTAAAGAGTTTTACATGCTATCATCGACTTGATTGTAGATTTGTGATAATCAGTTCAAGCATATATACTAACAGTAATATCGTACCCCTTCTCTCCTCCTCACCCTTTAGAAGTAAAGGGAGCTTATAGAACCTTACACACTCGGTAAAGAGCAACTACAAATTGGTTAAAACGGGTTTCCTGTTAAGCCGTATCAGCACTGTGATCGAGTTGATCATCATGATATTCACCGGCTGTTGTTTTAGATCCAACAGTGAACATCTTTGCTGATGATGTTGATGCTGGCGATAACGATGATATCACAGAGAAGAAACCCTCTATTTACCCATCCGTCTGACCAGTGTGGCATAGCAGGTCAAAACCACCTCTCTAAGAAAATACTTATGCCCAGTAGTGGACTACTAAAGACAGTTAATGATAATAACTGAAAGAAGCTTCACACACACAGGCAATTACGAAATTAAATAAGTTAATTTCTTTTGTTTGACACGATACTACACGTCAACCCACGTTTAAACGCATTAGAAGCGTACAAACGGAACTCCAAACTATGATATCTATATGTATTTATTGTAACGTTTAATATGTCTGTCTGTGGAGTATTGTGAAGGCGTAGATAAATCGTGTCTTGAAATATCGCCACAATGCACGTAACGCGATATGAGGCCACCGCCTCCTTGGCTTGGTAATAAAACCAGGCGTAATGACTTTCAAGCAAAATAGTATTTTGTTCGATTGCTTGTTTGTTTATACTCTAAAACAGCCTGTTTTTGTATGGAACAAAGTCAAGTATTCAGATCTGCTTGATAGTTTTAGAGAAAGCTTTAAAAAGCAATAACTTATTTAGTTTGAAGTGCCTGACAAAGTGACTCTACTCAACCTGAACGCACGAATAGACTCCAAGAGTTGTGGTCACCATACTCGTTGCAAATGCAAACAATGTAGTATGTTGACCCACACTATGACGACCTAGTGTAATGCTTTTTCATGCCCTACTTAGCGACGTAAATGGCATGACTGTCACCATGGCAGTGTAAGGCTTACACACTTACCACGATAACTGTCACTCCTGCATCAATGGGCTTCCAGTGTCACACTCACTAAACAAGCACGACTACACGGATACTGTCGCTTGAGATTGGTCTTCTGTAAGAGATAGCACGTGCCCCATTCGAGCCGGCCCGTTCGTGTTCAAATCAGCGTGGCTCTACTACCTTATACCTTCTGACGTACGGTAACTGAAAGTTTCATTTCTGCTATTTTTTAAGTCGATTTCTAACATTCCTATCTTTAAGGACTTATCATAAAAAGCCACCATAATACTCACAGTTTAAAGTAAATTATTACGACAATCAAAGCCCGCCAACGTCACAAACGATCTTCAATATAACCTCATTACCCCGAAAATTACTTCTAAAAGAGGGACTATCATGTCTACGAAGGTTTTAAGCTCTGAGGTCGGCTGGCGAGGCCTGGAGGCGCCAATTTACCCTCAAAAGACTCCGTCTCGCTTCCTTCCTGACTCCAATATAACTAATGACTTTTAGACTGAGACTACGCTTCCACGAGCCAAATTATTTTAGAAACTGTTAAGAATTTTCTGTTAAATGACTTAAGTAGCTCCTTTATGATATTGAGATTAGATATCGTGAAAATTGTTAATTGTCACCTTAATTTTAAATGTGCGTGGATTTCAGATATTATTTTAACATAGATTTCTTTTTCTGTATTAAAAACCTGCCAAAGTGACTCTACTCTGCCTGATAGAAAGCATGCATAGAATCTAACAGTTGTGGTTACCATAATCATTGCAAATGCATTCATTCATTGCAAATACAAGTATGGTGATCCACACTATGGCGGACTAGTGCGATGATCCTTCACGCTCCGCTTGGGGACGTAAAAGGCATAACAGTCATCGTGGCATTGTATGCTGACACGATAACTGTCACCCCTGCATTAATGGATTAATTAACCCATAGTTTTTTAACACGCATTCTCAAAAGTTTTGCCTTATTTTGTGTAACCTCACTATTAACAAATAGAGACAAGGCATATTTTCAACCAGACAGTCACATTCCAAAGATAATTTGTTACAAAATATGAACAAATTAAGTTATTTCGCCAACATGATGCTGTACAAAGTACTGTTGGGAGATTATAACGAGATGAGATCACGGTCGGCTGGCCTGCGATATTGGAGACGCGCCCTGAGGGCTACAGGAATACTGTATTGCTACGTCGGATACAATTGGCATATTGTATGAGTAATAAAGAATGCGGGTATATGTAAAATTATTTTTATTGTTTGGTATTTACAACAGTGGTGTTTTTATAGTTTTTCCACTTTCTTTGTTTTAACTTTCCCTGAAGTCGCGGCAATATTCTAAGACCAAAATTCTGCCGTTTTAAATTAAACTAAAAACTAAACTCTACTAGTTTAGTTTTTAGTTTAATTTAGCTCATTATCTCAACCAAAATACGTCCACTACTGGACATAGGTCTCCCCCAACGTTCTCCACAACAGTCGGTCCTGTCCGCCCGCATCCAGCAGCTTCCCACGACCTTCACCAGGTCGTCGGACCACCTTGTGGGGGGTCCACCAACGCTGCGTTTCTCAGAACGCAGTCGCCACTCCAGAACTTCACGGCCCCATCGGCCATCGTTTCTACGTGTAATGTGCCCCGCCGACTGCCACTTAAGTAGTAGTTAATACTAAAGAACAGTCATTCATTATTATCATTATATAGAAGATAAAAATTTACATAGGTCGGTATAAATACTTACATGGGACCACGGGACGTGAAAGAGCCATGCTTCGATTCATTTGGGGCGTTTTGATTCGAGTGGACGATAGAGGCCATCGCTCACAGAAAATCATTGTTAGCAATTCTTTCCTTACTTTTCAATGAGTGAATACTAAAAGCCCAAACCCCTGCTTCTGAAGTAAGTAGGTGAACTTATTACACAAGAGACACAGCGAAGCCTCACGCTTCACGCTCACGTACGAAAACGATATTTTTAAACGATGAACATCGTCATAAAATAATAATATCAAAATAAGTTCAATAGAATCTTCTGGCCAGTGACTTCTAAAACCATTTAAATTCTATTATACATTGTATTTGCTTGTCAGACAACCCCACGTAACTCGACACCGTAATCCCAATACAATTACCCACCGAGTTGTGTCTGAATGAGAAAATAACCCAATGTTTCATGCCCTGTTTAGCCGACGCAATGAATAAATAATATATCAAATCCCAAATGATGGAGATTCTACACAATCTGTTTGTTCCCTAACGAGGTTTTAGATTTCTTTCTGTTGCCTGTACTATGTCAGGACGCTGGAGTGTAATTCACTGTCGGTGTATTGCTTAAGTAGTTTTGCTTAAAGTTTGAAAGTAAACGTCTAGATTCTCCAAGATCTTGTTATTCAATGATGGTTTTACTTTCCGAAAGTTTCTGCATTAAGTTATTTATATTATTTTTTCTTTGTTCAGAATTTATATTTATGTAACAAAATCCATGTTTTATTTAGAGTGAAAGTAACTCATTTTGTAACAACTAATACCGTACATTTGACATAAATAGCCTCCTTCCTAAAGAAAAGCCTATGTCCAGCAGTGGACTATTAAATGCCGTTGATGAAACTGTCATCTCCGTATGGTGACGGATTAAGAATATATAAGAGTAATAGGTAACAAAATATGCAAGACAGCATCACTACGAAGAGACGGCAAACTTGAAAGAAACTCTATGCTAAGCCGTTTGGCCAGCGTTTTATGGTAATACAAACCCTCCTTGCTAAAGAGAAGTCTATGTCCAGCCGTCTACTATTAACAGCTGTTGATGATGATGAGCTTTCTACTCATTTTCATCTATATTGTAAAAAAGAAGAGGATTTTCTCTAAGTAATCATCTACCGGCTATTGAGCAAAGAAAAATCCACAATACAAAAAGTATAAGCAGTGATTCAATATTTCTATTCTATCCAAATCTACATAACAATACAGTATTGTCTCAGGGAGACATGAATCAATACCGAGATCATTCGGCGGTACCCTCCGCTAGTGACGTCAGAGGCTGCACACAGATTGTATCTGTCCCCGGAACAATATGTCTGCGGGATTGCGGCTGATTCGATTTGTTCCCAGAAATGATACACTCGACATTGTTCAATTACATTGTCTGATGTTATTTGGATGCATATGTATTTATTTGATTTTCAAATGTCGCCAGAATTTGGGATACTTACAATCAACTTACTAGATTTTACTTTCAGAATTATTTTTTCTCGATGGGTATTATGAGATGGGTGATCGTTGTTAATTATAATTTTATTGAATAATTTTCGATGGTGTCATATAACCAATGGGACAAGTTTTAAAGTTTATACCCTCGCTGACTGAGAGATGACAGAAGACTGCACACTTGTTCAGAACTGCAGCCAATGGGTAACGGGACCCGTCTTGGGTGAGACGGGTAATGGCTATCGGGGGTAGTGGAAGAATGCAATTGCTATACTCGCGCCCCGACTGTTGGCAAGCATAGGAACAATGGGGTGGTTTTTAATTTGTAAAATTCCGATAGACCCCTTCACTCCACCCCTCCTGTAATGGACGATGGACATCCATGAGGATCTTCCACTCTGTTTACAAAAAAAAAAGACAGAAGAATTATGGGCTTATTTAATTATCTATGGTCTTACTGTTTTCTAAGTTACTAAGGATTGTTTTTGTCTATTCAAAAAACCTTCAAACCTTTTTTATCATACAAGATTTTTATAAATAGTACACGACCTATAATTGGCATCAGGTAGACCTCTTTCATCAAAAAATAACCCCTTTTCAAAATATTATTACAAAATATAAAAGAAATAATTTAAACAGCAAAGAAAAATAACGAATTGCACAAACGAATCTAGCAAACTAAAGACAGAACAAAGATTTATAATTAAGTACGATAAAAATGGTCGGTGCATTACCTCTGAGGGTGCGGGGCAGAGACAACAGGAGCCGAGCAGAGCGTCAGTAACGCGATAATGCGGCTCTATCCTTCTCGCAATTAAAATTACGCGTATTTTTGACGACAATCGTAGCTTAACTATATTTATCGCATCGCCGCATCGCTCCGTGCTGTATTTCTTTTGTCATAATTCGATTTTTGTTCGTTGTTGACTTTTTTTAATGAATGCTAAAGAGATTTTGCTTTCTATTTAGTTAATAGAGAAATAAATTACGAAGCATCATATTACTTATCTCCGAAGAAACATACCTATTTAAATTAATTACACAGACGTGTTGAAACCAACACACAAACAGTGATTAGTGACCATGACTGCTGTACCAGATTTCAACATGAACGGGCCAGCTCAACCGGAGCAGTACTACCCTTCTACAAAAGATCAACATAAAGTGACAGCCTTCGTGCTGTCGTGTTTCGTTGGTGAGTGCGAGACCAGAGGCCCATTGACGCAGGGGTGACAGTCGTCGTGGTAAGTGTGGCACAATGCCACGATGACTGTCATGCCTTTTACGGCCCCAAGCGAGGCATGAAAAAGCATTTTACTAGGCTGGATCAACATACTGCATTGACTGCAATCGCAATGAGTATGGTGACCACAACTCTTGGATTCCGCTCATGCTTTTCAACAGGCAGAATATAGTCACTCCGACAGGCTCTTCAAATAAAATAATTAAAAATACCAGAAGCCGTGAGTTCGATTCCCACACAAATAATGAAGGGCAAGCAACTGTGTGATGAGCCTGATTATTTTGTTCTGTGTCTTGGTATAATAATTCTATAATAAGTAGTTAATTCCTTGAGTCTACAGTTGCGAAGAGATGTCGCCTCTATGGCAGTCCTCTATCGCCTTTATCATGGAGAGTGAAATATAAAAAAAAAGGTTATGTATTTAGATATTGACTGTACTTATGACGTAGAATCTTAAGCAGTCGCCACGCTGCGACCAACCAAGTATTGTGGGTTCAAATCCTATATGGGAGAACACTTTGTGTGATCCACAAATTGTTATTCCAAGTCTGTGTGTTCTTTGTGTCCGTTTCATATGTTTAAAATGTCCCCTGCGATACAGTACTTATACATAGTGCGGAAGTTATCTTTTAATATGTATACATATATATTTTTATATATTTATAGGTGTGTGTATATTAGGACGTCTATCAACAGTCGGGTCGCAAATAATAGATACATGGTCTGATAAGTTAGCGATCGTATAGCTGTGTGTGAAATGTCTGAGTTTATTATATTGCATTGTATGTGCTTGTGCCACCATTTTTTACTTACGGTATTGTGTCGGGATAAGAGCTCTGTAAAGATACTGAAAATGTTTTGAATATTATATATTCTTTTTTTAAAAAAGACATCGTCCGCCTTAGGACTAAATCCTGTGTCGCGGGGGACTTTACAAACATACAAGAAACGGACACAAAGAACACCCAGACTCCGAACAACAATTTGTGGATCACACAAAGTGTTGTCCCATGTAGGATTTGAACCCACAACACTCAGCATAGTGGAGAGTGGTGTGGTGACCGCTTAAACCACTAGGCCAATCGTGCAGTCGAGTCAAATGAAAAGTTTACATCAATATATAAGTAAAGCCCTAATTCTCTGAAAAATAGCTCACGTCTTCACTTGCGTGATTATTCTTATTTCACGTTTCTAACTTTTATAATGACGAACTGCCATAACGTATCGTAAATTCATTATTTTATCCCTCAGAGGTTTAAATTCCCAAATATTCCTTCACGCCCTAACGCTGCTTACCTACAATATAAAGAAATATACATACATACATACATACACAGTGTTTTGGTCCAAGTAGATTGGAAGCCTATTGCCATTAATCATGATGTTTTGTTTACCAGAGCATCGTCCGTCGATCTGCAGGTACATTACTTACATGGAAAGTTGACTTGGGGCCCTTAGTTCTCGGTGGGAAACCTTACAAAGAAAAAGCAGGTGCCAAAATTTCAGATTTCTAGCCCCAGCGATTTAGGTTTTGCGTTGATCAATAAGTCAGCAAGTAATTTTATAAATATATTCTACTCAAAGAACATTCTAGACAATACCTCGTACTTTCTCATGGTTAGAACAGATAGCTATCTAATTTCTTTCTATCAAGAGGTAAGTTTCCACAGACCAGCCTCTCGGCCACCGCTTGACTTTTGACACCGGCGCCATGAGTGCCCGTCTCTTTCACTTTTTAATACCCACAGACAAAATACCCGAGTGCCATAACAATGATATGTACATTTTTAACCTATTTACTTATTTGAAAAAGAGGTTTACCACTCGGTTTTTTTTTTTTGTTTATCACCTTAGAATTCCGTTATTTAACAATTGATTTGAACAGTTATTTTTTTTCGTTACAAATGTATACTTTTCGTTGGATCCTGTTCAAGTTGAAATAAAAGAAATATAAGCCTTAGGAATGGAATTTATTATAGTTTTTCATGACATCACATTGAAGTATGAGACGTCATGAAATATACTGATGGTACAGTGGTTAAAATGATAACTTCACACATACCACTGTTTTACACTGAGAGAATCCTGTCTATTCTCACTGATGGCTTGCAATGTAGCTTATAAATGTAACATAGTTTCTTATCAGTAACCAAACAGCTGATAAACATATCTAATCAAATATAGCACATCAGCAGCTTTTGACATTCCTCTGCTCTCTGCAAGTTTTTTGAAAACATATATCATCACCATCATCACCTCAGCCAGGAGACGTCCGCTGCTGGACCTCTCACCAGGTCGTCGTCACCACCTTGTGTGCCACTAATGCTGAGTTTCAAGTACGCAATCGCTCAAGAACGTTCGGCAATCTGCGTAACGCTTTCTCATCACAAATACTGCAGTGTTTGAAGACAAAGATCTTTGACCAGTGAGTGTTGCCACTGATGACTTACAGCACAAAGACATGGTCGCTCACTACGGGCCTCAAAGGATCAAAGTCATCCACAGAGCAATGAAGTGGGCAAAGCTTGAATTTCCACTGCAAATTTTCATGTTTATTACACAATTATTTTCTGTTCTGAAATTTGTTAAAATTCTGAATAGCATAAATCGTAAATCATTTTTCGGTAACAATTTTTTTATTTTATGTTGCACTTTGTAAAATATTTGTCATTTTTTTTAAAACTAGAAAATGTTAATTGATTTTTACAAAATTAATTACATTTTACTTTGAACGTTACTTGTGGCGCCCTCTTACATCAAACAATACTACGTGTAACTAAAGTTTCTCGAAGAAAAGCGTAGTTAAAAGTCTTACGACAATTACCTTCGCTTAAACTTACAATATTATGGGACTTTAAGTTAATAGGTACTTCACTTTTCATAAAGAAGTCAAATACATATTATTCAATAAAGTCCGAATTAAATTCCACTTAAAAAAGAATTGAAACTCTTCAAGAAACCTCAATGTTCACACTTAAAGTTAAACTTTTAAAACTTAACACTAACAATGCTATAAAGTTAAATTAAGGCAAAATTGTTAATAGGGGTACAAAGTTCCCATCAACACGACATGACCGCAAAACGACGAATAACCCTTCAATAATCAAGTGGGTACAAACGACCCTTAAAGACAAAGGGTTGGCTTTTCTACACAATTTAACTGTATTTTGCAAACAACTCTCGATTTTCGAGAGTCAATTGAAAAAGTCAACATCTGAATGTGTTATTTTGTTTCTGAATTTTATAATATTATAGTTTTGGTCGTGGGAATGGAGTCAGTACTTTGTTAAGAGAAAACTATCCCACGAATAATTTGAGTTTTTATTGAAACATTTTTCTATCTCGGCGTATTGAATGCTCTTTGAGCAATTTGAAGAAGATTATTATAGTACGGTTACCTAATCTTATCATTTTTTTAATCGTATAGGTGCAAGACAACCGAGCGTACGGTTTACCTGATGGTAAGCGGATACCGCCGCACATCAAGACTTACTACTCAATAGTCACAAGTACGTTGCTGTCTTATGAGTCTCTAAAACATATTTATTTATTGACAGCTCTTAATAGTCCACTATTGGGCATAGGACTCTGCTGGTAAGGGAGGTTTTGGCCTACTATACCACGCTGGGCAGATGGATTGGTATAGTTGATTCAAGTTGTTCTTCATTGTCCTCTTACGATACCTACGGTATACTCGTAAATATGGCTACTGACACTCTATATTCTTAATCCGTCACCACACCATATCCTCGCTATTTCTTTATATACACAGAACATATGGTCATGTTTATCACACAATTATAATGTCCAGAGTAGAAATGAACCTCCCACCTCTGTTTTAACAGTCAGGAATACTAATCTCTAGGAGACTAGGCCAACAGAGAAGCGATTTCTAAAATCCTAGCTGTTTAATGTACAACTCTATTGTACCTACGTTTAACGACAGTTATAAGCCTAAATATCTGTAAAATACTTCATAGAATTTCATTTCCTGACAGTATTTCTTGCTAGCAATGGCACATGAATCAAAACCCAACACACTTTCTGTCTCATATTTTTGAAGAGCCTCACATACATTTTCTCTTGTACCATCCATTAATACCTTACGTAATAAGTATTAGGAAGGAGGAATTACTTTCAAAGAATTATGCATACATAAATATGGAAAATACTTAACATTATTTCTAACCTTACAGTTGAATAACTTCTAAATCATTCTTCAACGAGTCTTACCATAGATCTGAAAAGAATTGCTAAGTAGTGAGCAAAGCTTTTTGGTGGAAAGACAATAAAAAAGCAGAGACAATGAGACGTAAATCCTTTTCTTGCAAAATAAAAAATAGATTTTATTGTTTCTAACTTGCCTGCAATAATACTTTATACTGAATTTTAATATAATAAGGGCTGAATTATTTAAGGTGGTTCATATAAAATTCGAAACTTTTAATGGATTCACCAGATAATAATAAAGTTTTTTTTTAAACATTTTGGCGCTAATCCGTTAAGTGCACGAGAAGAATTCTATTGACAGCACGAAAACTTCTTTCATAAAACAAAAGTAATAGAAATTTTATATTCGATACTAAATTCGTACTTTTGTATGAGGTATTATAGGTATGTGTATGTATGTCTCGAAATAAAAGGTAGCCTACATACTACTCTAATTCTCGACCGGGGTATTACCTCTCACAGAAAACCAACCTAAAGCGACAGCATCCGTGCTGTCGTGTTTCGTTGGTGAGTGCGAGACCGGAGGCCCATTGATGCTGGGGTGACATTGTCGTGGTAAGTGTGTGCAATACAATGCCACGACGTCTGTCATGCTCTTTATGTCCTCAAGCGAGGCGTGAAAAAGCATCTTACTAGGTCGGCATAGTGTGGGTCACCAAGCTGCATTGATTGCATTCACAATGAGTATCAATGCTTTTAGGTAGAGAAGAGTCACTTTGGTAGGGTCCTATAAAAAAAAGAATAGTCTATGGCAGTATTAAAATTTTGTCGTGATTCGTTCAGTAGTTCTTGCGTGATTGAATTACAAATAACCATCCTAATTTCAGCAGTATTTTAAAATAACAGTTTAATATTTAGTTTATATTTCTTTTAGAAAAACAATGACATTTAGATTGGCGGGAATCGACCACTATACTCGTAAACAGTTATACATTTTCAATTAATTACCTAGATTGATTGATTCATCAACGCTATCACCGGGGATACAAACTTGTAATTTTGACAGCTTTTCATGTTTTAAATACCCACTAAGAAAGGATTCTGGTAAATTTCAAACTAAAGGGGGTAAAATAACGAAAGTTCATCATTACCAAAGTTAGAAACACGAGCGAAGCTGCGGATAGTACAGGTGAGTCACGAATTAGTCGACGTTTGAAAAATCGTAAAAAAAACATTTGATATATTATAAAAGTTGTTTATTTACAATAAAACTAATTAGTTATAATTTAATTTTTAAAAATTACATCGTCTAAATGACGTTTTCGACGTTTGCCCTCTTCTAAGCAAGCACATAAAAAGAAGTCTGCTGGGGACAAATCTGAACTTCTGGGTGGCATGGAATGTCGCCTCGTCTGGAAATCAGCTCTTCCGGAAACAAGACTTGAACCACCGGCAGGACTCATTGGATGTATGACAAGTGGCTCCATCTTGTTGAAACCATGTGTTACGATTGTAGCCAGCAAATTGCCCGTAAAGTGTTTGTGTAGGATGTTAGATTCAAATGTTAACGAATTCTTGGCCCACCTATAGTGTAAAATAAGTGTAGTAGAATCAGTGGCAAAGACACAGAGATAAGTTGAGCGTCACAGTCTATGATTGCGCGTCAACAACTTAAGGGGATTGTAAGCAGTTCAGTTCATTAGCGCCTGGATAGCGGGGGAGCTGAGCTGGATGGCTTCATACGTCACAGGGTGAGTAAAAAATTATATGTTAAGAAGAAATCAGTAAAGAAAAATCCTCTTAAATATTTAACTGTCCTCCCCCTGTTTTCGGAATTATTAGCAGCTAAGAGTATAGTGATGGATTTAAAATATAGACTAATCCGTGGGTATCCCCCCTATCCATTCTGTGTGTTCTAAAAGTCGACTAAGGAACCAAAATAAGCAGGACAACAGCATTGCAAAGAGACGGAAACCTTGAAACCAACCCAAAACCAACCCGTCTGGCCAGTGTGATAGTAGGCCAAAACCTCCTTCGCGGAAGGAGGCGGCGGAGAAGGCCCGGGAGGACAATATCCACTCGAACCCAATTCACCGCCGGCGAGCCGGGCGGCGGAGGCGCGCATACCAGCGCCTCATGCCGCCTTGAGTGTGGCCGCGGGTGGACGGGACTGGTTTTCCCCTCCATCCGCTACAATGGCCAGCCGCGAGGAGGCGACGTCCGCGTGTGCGGTACGTCGCCTAAAATAGAGTGTTTACCCATAGATGGTGCCTGCATTAGCGGGCAGGCGCTAGGAGGGATCTGGATGTCGTAATAGCAGCGGTTCCCGGATCCCTCCTATCTCAGGCGCAGAGTTGCACACCGTGTGGTTTTAGTCGGTCCGATTCCGGCACACCACCCCGGCGTAAACCCCGGTGGGGTGACGGCCCGAGGGGGTTTCCACACGATAAAAAAAAAAAGGCCAAAACCTCCTTTAACAGGAGAGGTCTATGTCCAACAATGGTATTAAAGGTTATCGATGTACTGTGATGTAGTTTTATATGACATAAACACATCCACCGTTTATTCGGGTTTATCGCGAGGATGTTTTATGCACCATCGGTCACGATTCAGTCACACCGATCACACGATATTTGCTCAATAGGGGCGGTGAGAGGGAGCCATGGCAATTTTTATTTTTTATTCTAAAATAAGGGTTGTTAAGGGCACGTGCCGTTCATGTAAGATTTTGTAAGGTTGTTGATTTGAATCGACAAAGATTTAAAGTAACTTCCTCAAACAAAAAAGAGAAATTACGTTTAAAGAAATTGTAAATATTTTAAGAGAAAGACATCTTCATTAAACATTAATAGTTTACTGCGTGATATATGGCTCCTCTTATAAGAGGAAAATATGATGGGAATCTAACCCACGCCCTCAGGTTTAACAGTCAGAACGTTAGAGATTCTGCGATTACCAATAATCAATTGGTGCCAGTTTCCTACAAGACAATAAGATAAAACCGAACGTGTCCAATCTATGACATCTTTATTGAACAATTGTCACAGCTGCCGTCTACATCAATCGTGAAGTGTGCATCCCGCTTAAAGTGAGTGTATGACAGGAATAAAAGATCAAGTGTCAATACAGTTCAGACGACGCGTTCGAATTAAATCGATTGTGAAATTGTTCACGGCACTTGACACTGTCGCTATGGCATCCTGTTTAACTTTTTTAAAAATTCAAATTTAAAAAACGAACGTCTTGAATAGTTGCAAAGACATTTAGTTTTTAATTAATATATTTAGATCTTTTTTAAACGAAGTTAATATAATGTAAGTTTAAAAAAAGAACTTTCGATAATAATATTACTTGAATTCAGTATGTTTAGTTCAAAGTTGTTATTAGTACAGTATAAAATTAAAATATTTTGTTTCTCTTGTGTGTTACTACCTCTAAAATCCTGTCTTTTCAAAGATGTCTATAATCTATGCGTCTTAAGTCATGTAACAGTAATAACATCTGCGACATTTAAAAAAAAACTTGCTTTAAATGCTTGTCTTTCAATTCTACTCAAAAATGTAAGTTACTTTTTAACAGACTTCGTACAACGTTCAAACAATCTCAAGCTATAAACAGAAAATACATGACAAAGAAAAGCCTGTATCAAAGAAAGTCTATCGCTGTAACGTAGGCCGCCATTACATAAATTAGAAAAAGTAAAAACAGAACACAATTTGAATGCATTTCCCGAGAGTTTCATGTTGCCATTCAAAATAGGAACGTATTACCGCGCCAGTGAAAAGAACTGTCTCAAATTACTTTACAGCAGCCGTCCCTTTCTAGCATGCGTTATATCATATATCGGTGCCCTTCCGACGTTATACAAACTCAGATAAACAAATACAAAAGGCCTAATTGAGTAACTAGTAAAACGAACGACTCGGTCCGTCCCTTCGTGTCGCTTAAAATTTGCAGCTGAGAAATAGACTGACGTTTAAATGTCGACCTTAATACCATTTGGTAGATATCATAATAACGTTATGAATGGATATGATTATGTTGGTTAGACAGTTTAAAATTTCGTCGAGTCGTTCTCAAGTGGTAAGGGAGTCGTAGGGAACTTAATTTGTCAACAATTTTCAATATTTGAATACGTTTCACTGCTCACTGAGCTTCTGTCAGCTTTAAATTGTTTTCTTTTTTCAAATACGGACTCGTGCTTGTTAAAAAAATAAACATTTATTTCTTTTACTCCATGACAGTAGTAACTTGATTAAGATCCGTGGCTTTTAGCCAGATGTTAAAGTGAAATAGTAGTAACGACTTTTATTTCTAGTTGGTAAACTTATGATCAGGCTTACAACATGATTTAAATGGAATAGAATAGAAGAGATATATATAAAAAAGAATAGAGCTAGAGAAAGGAAGGAAAACTTGACACAAACCCTATGTCAATCCGCCTGTGGTATGTCCAAGGTATGTAAAACCTCTTTTCTAAGAAGAGATGATGCAAAGAGGTAATTCACATTCCACTTTTTCTTGTCAAAACAGTTCTCAACGTACCTATTTCGTTCGTACGTTCTGGAATAAATATATAGGTATCCTATACAAAAGTCTATTACGCTCTACCTTTTACAAAGTCCATGTGAACTCTCTGTTTTACAGGTGGATATGCACATATTTAAAATGTAGAATACCCAAGAACAGATGCAAGAAAATTGGGAATAAAACTTACAGCATCATCATCCGCCTATCGTAGTCCACTGCTGGACATACTGATCTCTTTAATGACTATGATCAACTTGAATGTTAGTGAATTGTTACAAGGAGGTTTTACTTTGATTGTAACCTTTGGCTTGACTTTGTGATTCTTCTCAAATTCGGTTTTACTGTCTTATATTTGTAGCTGAAAATGTAAGATGTTTTTTGTATACTTTTTGCTTTGAGTTAAAGTTTTGTTCATTTTCATTTGTATTTATTTACTTTTGTGTTGAATTTAAGTGCCAAAAGACTATTAGATAAGCTAAGACAGTATATAAATTATTAATAAATAAATATTTCGGATATATGACACACAACGTCATCTAATTTCAAACTAAGCAGAGCTTGTGCTATGATAACTAGACTGACTGATAGAGTACATACATGTTATATAGAGAAAATACTCAAACTTCGAAACAAATATTTGTAGATCATACAAACATCTGGTCCGACCCGGGAATTTAACCCGAGGCCTCAAACACAACAGTCACCGAGGCATTAACAATATACCAAGCTAGTTTTAATGCAAAAATACATTAAAATCATTTCAACTCCACTATAATTCTCCTGTTTTCTTGACAAAAAAATCAATCCTCATAAGAATACAAGAAATAACTGCTATATCCTAAACGCTAATAAAAATTGGCTCGACTAGGGAGGTGCGCAGGAGTGGCCATTTCCGGCGAGCCGTCCAATCATCGCCGGCCCAATAGACGTGATCGCTGCATCCTCATTGAGATACGGATGACGACAATTCGTAGTGACGGTCGCACGATAAACACACCTAGTTACACCAATAAACTGATAGATACATGCATTTTGTAAAAAGGATGCATCTACAACGATCATTTGAGCTGTTCCTGTCGCTTTGCTACTTACAATCGAATTTACACTCGATTTGAATCGATTAGCAAGCTTTTTTTTTATAATATATATCCTGTGTCGGTGGGACTTTATATACATACCTACATGAAACGGGCATAAAGAACACCAGACTCAGAACAGCAATTTATTGGACACACAAAGTGGTTTCGCATATGTGGATCCAAGTATCAAAACTCAACGTAGTAGGAATCGGCAAGGTTACCACTTAAACCACGACGCTTTCCATGCAAGCAATGTTATTATGGAATTTCTGTAATACATTGAAAATCATTTTTCATATAAGGTAATTAATAGAGGGAACTTATATAAAAAATATTTTTTACATAGCGTGAATAGTTACTCTGGCCATAATAACTCAGTCTATTAGTATTATTACGTATTGCGGTACTTGCCTTACGTTTCTATAATTATAAAACCCATAGAATTTGAGGTCCAATATAAGCAGTATAATAGCACCAAAACAAACTGACAATCTACCAACCTTCCCACTATCAAACGGACGTTTAATAAATAAAATAAATATTAAATTCCGATACTATTTTCATTAGAAACAGTTGAACTGTTCGTTTGACACGTCAGTTGCACACCGTACGGGCACAAACGCGATAATTATAGCCAGACGTCGCGGCTTTCAAAAATATTAATGTTTATTTGATTAAGGAAAAAACAGGCTTCCCACAGTTGCTAGCGTCAGTCAACAATTACTGAACGAAACGATCCGCTTATGCACAATAGGATAAATAAACCGACGTTTAGACGGAAGCTTCTTAAACTGTTTTTTAAAAACATTCCGGGTCGTTAATATTTTGTATAGTCACCGGTGATGGCCAGACAATGGCGTCAGACGGCGTCGGACGCTACTGGACGAGGCCACGATTATTATTTCATTTTTAAAAGTTTTATTTTGTCCAGTTAGTGCTGACAGACGTCCGAAATGGACGTGAGTAGCCGTTTTTTGGTACTGTAATGATAGGAACGGTTTATTTTTGTTTTAAATTCGTGTTGTTTAGAAGGAATTTGATAATGGTATGAGCTCAGTAACGAGACTTTCGAATGAAATGTAGTTAAGTGGGTATTGTGGCTGTCTTAGTCGATAAAATAAAATAACTTGTACGACGTTGGGTTTTGACAGCGTATAAGAATGTTAATTATTTGTTAAATACTTATTACAGTTAGATATGGGAACAGTTGGATGGACAAATGTTTGTTTCTCAATTACTCCAGAATAGCCAAACAGATCGAAATGAAATCTGGTACAGAGACAGATTATAATCTGATAAATATTCCAGAATATGTGTGCACTACTATGTTCTGACATAGGTTTTTCTGGATTCGGCAAATTGATGGACGTTAACATACATAATGATCCTTCAGCGATGGCCTACTAGATACGGAACGTCAGGGACGTTTTATCAGTGTGTGGGTGGGGATCATTCTTGCAAATTATATACAATAACAAATGTAAATGTATACATTACAAGCGCCAGATAACTTTCTAGTCCAGTTAAGAAAATCCGAGTCTTGTGCTGTCATTACTATCAAACGCCCTACTCCGTCCACTTTTAATTTGGGACCTCAATATTGCACTTGTGTGTAATATTGCAAAAGATATTGACTGGTCTCTTTTGTTATGTCAACAACCTTTAACAGTCCACTGCTGGACATAGGCCTATCTGTACAAAGGAGGCTTAGGCCTACTATACTACGCGGTCTAAACGGGTTGGTGTTGGAGCCGTGAGGAGGAGAGGACGGAGTGTGCCGTACGTCGCTTAAATAGAGAGTTTAGCAGTTCATGTTGGCAGTGACAGTGCGGACGCTGAGAGTGGAGATGACCCGGGAACAATGGATCCCGGACCCTGTACAAACCCAGATAGATAGACTCGAGGAAGTTTCCGCATGTAAAAAGAGTGGATTGCTTGATATGTTGATGAACTTCTTTCAGACGACATATAAAGAATTGGTAAATTAGAGCAAGAATATCGTGCAGATCGAGGGACTTAGGTAATAAAGTAAAATATTAAAGTGAAGAAGCTGTTATTGTGTATATCCGTCCCCTGTTTGAACAAATAACTTTTCACCCTGAAAGATCTAAGGCACTCAGGCTCGACTGGGATACTGGAAAACTGGTGTTAATTGGTGATCCACAAAATTGTCATCCACTCCTTCACATTTACTCTGGTGAGGAAATGCTTAAAGAATATTAACTTACAACTTACTTAAAGCTGAAACAAGCCTCAGCTGCATTTCCATAAGTATAAGTAAGCCTTACACTGCCACGATGACTGTCATGCCTTTTACGTTCCCAAGCGGGGTGTGAAAATGGATCTCACAAGGCCTCCATAGTGTAGGTCACCATACTGTGTTGTCTGCATTTGCAATGAGTATGGTGACCACAACTCTATGGATTCTATTCATGCTTTCCATCAGGCAGAGTAGAGTCACTTCGGCGGGCTCTTAATATAGAAAAAAAAGTATGTACGTCCTGTGACTAAAGAAATCAAGTAATGACCAGGTAATAACAGGATAACCTGATCTATCTTGTGTTTTTGCCTAATTTTACTGACAAATTTTATACCATTAGTATTCTCATACCGCCTGGAATCAAATCGCAGAAAATTACAAATACCAATCCGTTACTTGAACAAAACAAAATACCCCATTTGAAATACTTCAATCCCCTTGCAGAGGGGCCCAAAGGCAACACCACGACGTTGGGTGTGGGGTGATTTACAGCGGCTTAATTTATTCCTCGTAAAATTTTTCTCAGAAGCTGAAACTCCTATCTGTCTGTTGTGACTTCCCTGTATATTGAGAAACAATTTTATAGTCATCTAACTAAGTGCTGATCTAAAGCTAATCAGAAAATGCTAATCTAGATTAGAAAACCATTCTTTTGTTTTTCTCGGTCGAAAGACGTTCACTTATGCCACTAAAATTCGAAACATGCTCGAGAAAAGATGGGTTAACACTAAATAGAAAACCAAAACACTTATTTAATTTCATAATAGGTATCTATTCCGAATATTTAACCTAATGTCTAATTGGTTTTACCTACACTGTAACAACAATTAATTAAAAATTGAGTACAATATTGCATTTTTAGGTCTTATCTTCCTTAGCAAAGTGTTTATGATAGAACAATTTCTAATTTAATTCTTTAAAATCTTTAAGAAAGACAACGCGCGCGTTAGTTATAAATCCTGTGTTGCGGGGGACTTTACAAACATACAAGAAACGGACACAAACAACACCCAGACTCAGAAAAACAATTCGTGGATCACACAAAATATTGCCCCATGTAGGATTTGAACCCTCAATACTCAGCGAAGTGGAGAGCGGCCTAAACCACTAGGCTAATCATGCAGCCAATTAAAATAGAAATATAGTTTTAATTCAATAGTTTGATAATATAATCGCTGTCACTGGCACCCCCCTCAAACGTAATCGGTCGCAAAAGTTATCACATTAACAAAACGCGACAAATCAGCGGCGCCTTTGATCTTGCGCTAATGTCACAATTACTGTGCTCCCGCCAACCGGTACGGCTTCTTGTTTAAATAGAAAAAGAGTATTGATTCTGACGTATTGATTTTTTTTTGTTGTTTTTGGTTTTTTAAAGTAAAGATAACTTGTCGGCCATATCTGTCATAAACAATACCTACTGTCAGTAGCTAATGATCTAATAAATTATTGTTACGATTTTCAATAAATAAACAATGTTAGGTGTCAATGTTATTAAGCAGATTAATACATTTTTTAAAGTGAAGAAAATAAATTTGAAATACGAATTGTTTAATTGTGTAATGTGTGTTTGTAGTTCTTCTTCTAAAAGACAAGACCAATCTCTCTTTATTCGTAGACTTCTTTTAAGTTGTTACAATGTGATGACGTCTAAAGGAAATATTACTTTTTAATTCCCGGTGGTAAAGTGAGAAAGAGAGTTAATCAACAGAGAAGTAATAGGAAGAAGCAAAAAAAGGAAAACCAGAGATAGAATCCTTTACCCACTTTCTG
Organism: Hypercompe scribonia; assembly: GCA_949316085.1. Classification (NCBI taxonomy): domain Eukaryota; kingdom Metazoa; phylum Arthropoda; class Insecta; order Lepidoptera; family Erebidae; genus Hypercompe; species Hypercompe scribonia. The sequence goes on along the minus strand of OX438980.1, from coordinate 20,820,688 downwards.
ACCTAGGGATAACTGCAGATTAAAGATCAAAGACTCTCCAATGGTTAGAAGAACTAATGTTCTAGCTTTTACCTGGACAGGCTTGCTGGTCTAGCGCTAACCCTAACTGCTAAACTATAGGTAGTAGATTCATTTCCCACCTAAGACAAATAATTGTACTATCAACACGCTCATTTGTTCTGTATCCGCATATGTTTATCTAGTTTATGTGCATACTCATCAAATTTTGAGTGTTTATCAGGCGTTTGATTGAGTTTCTAATAGCCTCAGTCTTATCTAACCAGTCTAGCGTGAAACAGGCTTTTATACCTTTTTACACGAAAAAAACAAATATGCCATAACCAATTGTTTCCTTTAATAATATTATGATTACCTAACATCATTCGGTCTTGTTCCTAATTGATCTGAGACCAAGATGAATGTCAAACGGGTCAAAATTACCCTTTAATTTAATTACCCTTAAGCCGATCAACTCAGTGTAGTATCATGTCACTAATTCTGAATGTAACATAATACTCAATGTGTAATGTTACAAATTTGCGTCACGACACGTGTCTTGTCATCAACTGTCTTTGTTGTACAATGGGGGTGGGTAGTGGAGTTGATTGCACAATGTGTTAACTATTTTACGAATTTATGGGGTTCGTTTTTATAAGAGAATGGAGATTTTTGTCTCTAAATGTGTTTAGTAATGGAAAGATGAAATGAAAATTTGTCACAGTGGTTACTCTGTCTGCTAAGATGGAAGTTCAAGGTATCGGTGCAGTGTCAAAATAAGACTGTGAAGTCACAACCTACGTAGGACAAGGTAAACTTGACACAAACCCTATACAAACCAGTTTGGCCAGCGTATTATCATCAAAGCCTAAGGAAAGGCATACGTCCAGTAGTACATTTTTAGAAGCTATTGATAATATCTAGGAATCTTCTCAATTATAGATATACATTTTAAATCTCACTCTACAATCAAATCGTAAACAGAAATCTCCAACCGTTTTGTATTCCAGTACATCAATATCTTGCAAGATTCTCCCGCGAAGTAGCAGCGGATAACAATCTTAAACCCTCTCAAAATTGCATCCACACAATAGGCAAATAAGCTGGCTGTTCTTTCCTACAGTGCATACACCGCCTATTGTTCCCCAGCGCTGAGCTAAAAGGCTAATGGATCGTACAGGAAGCGCAGAGTGTCACCGCGACCCGCGTGGCTCTCCGACAAATGAGCATTAATGCTTACACGCACTTTGAATGGCTATAAAACCTTTCGGCTTCTATCGGGTAACGTCGGCTTTTGTCGGACTGTCGGAGGAAGCGAGCAATGTCAAACGTCGCCGATTTGTATGCCCACAGGGTTGTCAGTAATTAATTAGTTTTATTAGGATATATTTTTGGGTAGCGTTTTAGTATTCCTTCTGTTGGTTATTATTTTCCTTATACTAGGGAGTTAAGGTGTAAGGCGTAATGATAAAACGTTTAAAAATCTCTGGGTTTTGAGTGAAAGAGCAAATGATTATGGTTCCTAATTATAAAAAGATTGTGTAATAGTTAACCGAAGCCTTACTTAAACCACAAATCTTACTTTAAGCGCAGTGTGGCACAGGGAGTAGTAATTGGTTAGACTCTGATACACTGTCCCATGAAAAACTTCGATGAGTAGAAGGCCCGAAGGGATTTCCACATCCACAAAAAAAAGACGAAATTGTCTAATACAGCAAGGAGTTACTGTGATATTCCTAAAGGTGTTTAAAACTGATCTGAAAGAAATTTGATTACAGATGTTCTAATGATTTACAACAAGTACAAGTACACAAGTAAAATACAATATTAATTAGAGTGTCAACCCTAAACATAAAAGAATGTGCCCCGCAAATTGGTAGGTGAAATTAGTAGGAATATTTCTCGCTTGCATTGTGAGGGTTATCGCATTTCATTCGCAGTGAATAAGATCTGAGCATTCTCCAGTTTCATTCGTTCTTTCGCTATTGTCCCGAGGTATTTGTTGCCATTCTTCTTAATAATCTGTGGGTTGAATTAGAGTGACAGATTGGACAATACTTTTTGCACGTTCTAGTTTATGGATCTTTTATTATTGTAGTTAATTCATTACAGAGTGTAAACCTATATCTAAACCAAAGACAATACTTTCTTTTTTATTTGCAATTATATCTGCTTCTGCTGCTTAATACGATTACTATTAATACTACTGATAGCTCGTCAGATTTGCTTTCCAATTGAAGTTTATTTAAACCCCACTGATGTTTCTCAGCAGGCTGGTTACCATAGCACAGGCTCTGTCTAGTTTGGGTTCAGATGACTGTGTATAGAAGATGTTAAATTATTATTATTCGTTAGTAATTGCTGACATAGAGGTAACTACAACACCCTAATCAAAAATCTACCTTCTTATACCTTCCTATCTTTGAGCAGTGCATCTAAAAATACTTATAAAATGAAAAGAATTGATGACATATTTCATACAGTACGTAAATCCATTCAGCAATGTCATATTTCCTTAACAAATACAATCTGTATTTTTTTAAGAAATTATCAAAAGAGAGATAAAACATCTATTAAAACTAATGCAAAAGTGCCTTGTTTTTCTGATGTAAATATACTACATACTTTATGGGTTTCAAATATAGAATACCATAGGATTGGTAAACCATCACAAGGATGTTATTATCTTAGTTTTCTAAAATTTAAAAAGAAATAAAAACAGTTTAAGAAAAATGTCTCAAAAATGTATACATCGTAAATGGTAATAATCAATGAACAACTTAAAAACTCACGCCGAGAATCGATCAGGCGCCTTGTAAACGCAGTCAAAGGCTAAATTAACCCAACGTGGGTTATTTACGGTGTCAACACAGCACTTTGATCATCTACCAGTTATTTCGCGTTCGAAGATTTTTCCTTTGTCAGGGCGCGAATCGTGCGATGATTGACGGCCGATCCGCGACGCGAGAACTCACACTACTCATAATATAAACTTACAAAACCATTATCCAAACCAATATAACCTTTAAGTGTAAAAAAATAAAGTTGGAAAGCCTTAAATCGAAGGTTATTTGAACGTTGTCGGCGTCCGAAATAAACAAAAGAACGTTTGCAGCTCTTAACTCAAAGTCAATGTATTTAACACTCTAATACGTTTACAGAAAGTTTATAGTTGCATAAGATAAGAGTAACAGTAGGGTTGTCAACGTCTAATAAGTGCACAAGTTTACTCCGCGTTGGAAAATGAGTTTCCCTAGCGGGGTGCGGGAGGTAATTGTCCCAGTATCAAAGCGGCTCGTCTGATGCTGCGGCGCCTTTTGATTGTTTTTCCCGCGGCCCAATCGACCGGGTTTTTGTAACCGCCACCTGTCGTCGTAATGGTGTAATCGCGTATTATTTACGAGTCCGTTTGTATACGTCACTATTGTGATGATTGTGTTAACGAAGACTGGTAATTATATTTTATTATTTTTATGGTAAGGTATTCTAGTACGGGATATGGTAGGGTTAATAGAGTACATAAGTTTTTGTTGTTTGTACTTTTTGTAAAATATATCTGTTTTTTATCGATATTGATGTGTTAATATCTTAATTTTTAAATTAATAATTGTAATACTTAGGTTGCTTTGTCAATGTCAAATTGTGAGAATGGAATAAATGAAAATAGTTAATACTACGAGTATATCTTGCAATACACTTAGTATTCACCGCTAACTCTAAACAAATAAAGTCTATTTGTTGTTCAACATCTTCAGATCACTCTAGAGGGTTTCAAACACAAATCAAACTATTTGAAATACAAGCATTTTTTTCTACTTCTAAGACAAGGGTAACTCTCAAACGGCCTGGACGCCATATTTGTACGGAGGCGCCTAAACGAGGTGATACGGGGAGAAGAAGCTGAATATTGTTTTAAAATCGATCCCGTAACTCGAGAACTTTTATATTTACACAGTTTTAAAGAACTATGAAGTAAGGAGTCTAGGGTTGCCACATGAGATTTACTATCACAAACATTTGAATAGACAAACATTGTAATATATTTAAAAAAGGAAACACGAATTTAAGCTTCTATTTCAAAATTAAATAAAAATTACATAAACTTGAAATTACCAAAATAAATAAAAAAGATGGTGTATAAACTCGAGAAATATTTTTAACTTTATGGGAGTTCATTCAAATAATCTTTTGGTAAGGCCGAATGTATGTAGACAGATCTCTGTATGCATTCACGCGGCATTTTACAAATACTGGATATTATTTGTTTAAAATTAAACTTGACAAGAAGAACAACTGATATGAATCTCCCAGGATACAGGTTTGTTTGACTGTCTATATAATAACTTTGGAGCTTATATCATTGACTGCCTCGGTGACGCAGTGATAACTTATTCGATTACTAGGCTTGAGGTCCTGCGTTCTATTTTCGGATCGGACCAAGTGTTTGTATGATCTGCAAATATTTGTTTTAAAATTGAGTGTTTTTTATGTATAATGTGTATATATATATTGATATATATGTATTTACATAAATTGGCTAATGCCCATATCTGCTTAAGTTTCATCTAGTCAGATGGTGTTGTGTCAGACATCTGAAATAATATTATTATTACATATTGATGATTCTAAACGTTTCTCAGCGTCTAGTCGTGACTAGACGCTGAGAAACGTGTTTTTTTTTTACCATTTATGATCTTATTTAACTCATAAATTGAAAATAAATCAATTAATCACCTATATGTTACCTGTAACATGTAAGCACTGTGGCAAAAAAGTGTAGACACAAAACTGACGGGCAAAATATTACAAGTTAAAAATATCAGATAATAGTCTTTAATAATCCACTCTAGGACATAGTTAAAATATGAATTTATAATAATCATGTATGTAAATATAAAATATCTTTTAGTTAGATAACATTTATTATTTAATATTTGCCTGTATCTTACTTTTTTAATATAATAACGACCAAAATGACTCTATTCTGCCTAATGGAAAACATAAGTTATCGTGGTAACTGTGTAAGCCTTACACTGTCCCAATGACTGTCATGCCTTTTACGTCCGGGTGTGAATAGGCACCTCACAAGGCCACTATAATGTGAGTCACCATACTGCGTTGTCAGCATTTGCTATGAGTATGGTGACCACAATTCTTGGATCCTATTCATGCTTTCCATCAGGCAGAGTAGAGTCACTTTGGCAGGTTCTTAAGATGGAAAAAAAATGAGTAGAATCTAAGAGTTATATTCACAATCCTGATTGAGAGTGTGGAAAATGCAGTATAGATGTCTTACAAATATGAGTGTCAACCCTATTCACCAGTGAATGTGAAGTAACGCGAACCGTCAGGAGCTGTTTAGAAACATGGCTACGCATACACAGAGCGTCGCAGTGACGCGTTTGTGGACTGTCAACAGTTCTCCACGCGAACAAACAGACCAAACTGAACAGCCGGTGGATGCCCACATCTTTAAGGTTAATTAGCATTTTATTTGACATTTCAAAGTTATGAGTTTCTTTTGTTCACAAGTGTAGTTCACAAGTTACAATTGCGTTGCTACCTTCTTGGTAGTTGCTACCTTGACTGCCTCGATAGCGAAAACGACTGCTGTGCTTGAGGTCTCGGGTTCAATTCCCGGGTCGGACTAAATGTTTGTATGATTAACAAATATTTGTTTCGGAGTTTAAGTATTTTCTATATACTCGTATAATATGTATGTATTTACTAAAAACGTATATAAGTATTCTATCAGTCATTCTAGTTATCATAGCACAAGTCTGCTTAGTTTGAAACTAGATGACGTTGTGTGTTAAATATCCGAAATATTTATTTATTTATGCGGGTTTTGGTTACGGTAACCTCACTTATGCATAACCTTGCCTTGCGTCATTCGTCCACGATCTGGATGTCGTAATAATAGCTGTTCCCGGATCCCTCCTATCTCAGGCGCAGAGAGGTACACCGTGTGGTTTTAGTCGGTCCGATTCCGACACACCACCCCGCCGTAAACCCCGCTGAGGTGACGGCCCGAGGGGGTTTCCACACGGTAAAAAAAAAAAAACAAAACGTCATTCGTCCACATCTTAACATAATTTAGAGTTAGTAAAATACAAAAAATAGTTATAAACATTGTGGCGTTGTATGTAAGCGTATACAACGTGCCACCAGTGCAGTCTCATACAGTCCAATGTTGGGGCCGCCACGCACCATCATCGAAGCATGCGCCTACGCATTACAAACCACAGATTATTAATGAACGAGTGAGTGAATGAAAAAGTGTAAGGTTCAATAGAAATATATCATCCCGGTAATCTAGCCTTCAGTTTGTACATCTAAATTAATTACAAAAATAGATACTTTGTTAGATAATTATAAAATAAAACGGTTTAAATGTTAACAGGTATAAACTACATCAGTTGAACTGAAACAGGTGAACGCATAGTTACAGATAATATTTCTTTTAACGCAGATGTCGGCAGAAACCTCACACGAAGCATTTGTATCGACTCTCATTATAATTTGTTCGGTACGTTTTATGTGAACTATTCAAATTAAAGAAAGATTAGATTGTAGGTAGATTATTATGCAAATATGATAACTTGTAAGCGTGGATAACTGGAACTGTGAAAAAAATGTATCCAATGATCCTTACCAATTCGATTAGTAGCGATTGCGACTGCTATACTTGAGGTCTTGGGTCGAATTCCCGTGTTGGACCAAATGTTTATATGTTCTGCAAATATTTATTACGGAGTTTGTGTTTTCTATGTATAATATATATATATATATATATATATTAAAAAAACATATATATGTATATGTGCTTGTATCAGTTGTCTAGTACTCATAATACACGCTCTGCTTAGTTTGGGACTAGATGGCGTTGTGTCTCTGACGTCCGAAATATTATATTGTTATTATATAATGAACTAAAAGAGAGAAAAAATATCGTAATACTTACATATACAACGTCCGACTGACTAATACATTGTTTGGTAAGTTTCTCAATCTCCATCAACCTATCGCCGTCCACTACCGAACGAAGGTCTCCCCCAAGGAACACCAACGATCCGGGTCTTGGGCAATTCGCATCCATCCGCTACCAGTCAACTTCTTCAAGTCGTCGGTCCTTCGCGCCGCAGGGCGCCCTGCACTACGTTTGCGCAATCGTGGTATCCACTCTAGTACACCTCGGCTCCAGCGACCATCGGTTCGTCTGGAGACATGGCCGCTCCACTTCCACTTCAGCATACTGATTCTCTGTGCGAAGTCAGTTACTCTAGTAAGTACGTAAGTAAGTAAGTTTACTTAATCCAATAATAAAATAACTACATACTTTAGCAAGGTTTAATTCTCGGCCCACTTACATCAGTTGTCTAGAACACATAGTACCAACTCTGCTTGGTTGGAGACTAGAAGGCGTTGTGTGTCAGGTCTCAAAAAAAAAAATATACCCTTACCGGTAGCGAAATTGAAAAAAGTACCAAGTACTACTAGCGGAGATATTTTGGTATTACAAATAATTTAATCTTATTCGAGTTTTTTTTAATCTAATAAAGTTTTAAATAATACGTAATTGATGTAAATTTTCACATAAAAAATTTGAGTACCAGGCCTTGTGTGTAGTAATTCACAGAAACTGACAAAAGCGCATGTTCTTAAGCAAATTATCGTTTTTTTTCTCAGTACGACTAGCGTTAAGACATTACGAACAAATTTATTGCTACTTGTGGCAACCCTATATGGGTATTCCATTACGGATTACCACCAAGGTACCAGCGATTTGCATTAATGAGTACAATTCTTGTATTAATATATCTTGTACTGCTGTGCTGGTTATCATAAAGTTTAGCACACTGTATAGACGTAAGATATCAGACATCCAAAAAAAATTGCATGCATGTATAGTTTATAACGGGTTGATTTTTGTTGAAGATAACGAAACGAGCAGAAACGAGTAGATATTTACTTAAAATTTTAATAGAAAAGACTTGAGCCTAGCTCTAAAAAAGATTACAAGTCTTTTTTAGAGGTGGAATTAAAGAATAGGAGTAATTAAAGTTGCTTACTAAAACAGGGGCTTGCGTCTTTTTTTAAAACTCGAGTCTTTTTTGAAGACTGGCATCGTGATTAGAGCTCTAGCTAACTTTGTGTATTATTAAAAAGCCTTAAATAACTTTCAAAGGTTAAGTCGACGATTTCTTTCAGACGACCTAACACGGATTTTAGGTATTTAAGATTTTTTTTTAAAGTAGTTTACGCACCAGTAACTCACTGTTACTTGAATATTTAAAATATTCGATAAAAGTATTCATATGCAAACACATACCGATTCTCATAACAGCTGTTAAAAATACACATACCTGCCTCCACATATATATTAGAACCCTTCACTAGCTTATTAAAAACAGACAAGATTTTAGCTTATCGGACTATCTCAGGCAAGTATGTCTATATTGTTACTTACTTACTTACATCTCTCAAAAAAGAGGACATTTTCAGACTTTCACAACTTTTTATTCAACAAAAGAAAAAGAAATACATTTACATTCAATTCTAGATAGGTATTGGATTGAAACAGTACAATTATCAACGAAACAATCATAAGGTATTGTTGTAATAAAATAATCAGAGCGTGTTTCGTTGGTGAGTGTGAGACCGGAGGCCCATTGATGCAGGGGTGACAGTTATCATGGTAACTGTGTAAGCCTTACACTGTCACGATGACTGTCATGCCTTTTACGTCCCCAAGCAGGGTGTGAAAAAGTATCTCACAAGGCCGCCATAGTTTGGGTTACCATACTGCATTGTCTGCATTTGCAATGAGTATAGTGACCACAACTCTTGCATTCTATTCACGCTTTCCATCAGGCAGAGTAGAGTCACTGTGGCCGACTCTTAACATAGAAACATAGAGCGAATTGGTGCTGACAATCGAAACACAGGTTTTGCCTAGTACGATTGCAGATACTACATTCATTGATTTGTAAAAATATTGCCAAGTTATTTGTAATTTAATATTGAGTTCTTTTTAAAATAAATAAATATTATAATTCTCTTTATTCATGTATATATACATATTGATTAAATTTTCAAATACATACAAAAGGAATACAAAAATACATATTTAAAAATATAAAAAACAGTAGACCACCGATATCGAGTACAAGGACCAACACACCGGTGGTTAGGGCTCCAAAGACAGGAACCTCCTCACAATACGGGCCATGTCAAGGAGGACTGCCTTCTGTATCAGACCCTTAATCCAAACTTCCAACGTGAGCCTCTTAAGGTTATTATTATATTATACTAGCTGACCCGGCAAACGTTGCTTTGCCATATAAATTATTTCTAAGTAATTTGAGCGGGATGAAAAATGATTAAATTACTAAAATGGCTATTAAAAAATAAGAGTTGATCGTAGAAGGGTGAAAATTGAGGATTGTATGTATTTTTGTATGTTGTAGCATAAAAAAATAGAAATTAAAAATTTTGTCTAAAAAATAAAAAAAAAATAGGGTTGTACTACCCCTAACATTTAGGGCGATGAAAAATAGATGTTGGCCGATTCTCATAGATACCGGATAAGCAAAAAAAATTTCATCAAAATCAGTCAAGCCGTTTCGGAGGAGTATGGCAACGAAAACTGTGACACGAGAATTTTATATATTAGATGTATTTTTTTTCACCCACTTGCTAGCGTGAAGTATAGGACAATGGATAAATGACTACACGGATGGTGAAGTGCTTTAAGCGGTCACCACGCCTCTTTCTACTCCGCCGAGAGTTATAGCTTCAAAGTGTTCTCACCTGTAACACATGTAACACCACATGGGACAACACTTTGTCATCAACAGCCTTTAACAGTCCACTGCTGGATATAGGCCTCTCCTTAAACAAGGAGGTTTTGGCCCACTATACCACGCTGGCTAGACGGGTTGGTATAGTGTTTGTATTAAGATTTCCTTCTCTGTGCATTTGATGTTGTCCTGTGCTCCCTTGCTCCCTTAGTCGCCTCTTACGATACCCATGGCATGAATAGGGCTGGTGACACTCAGTATTCTTTATAAATAAATATTTCGGACATTTGACACACAACGTCATCTAGTTTCAAACTAAGCAGAGCTTGTGCTATAATAACTAGACTGACTGATAGAATACTTATATACTTTTTTTTTGTAAATACATACATAATGTACATAGAAAACACCCAAACTTCGAAACAAACATGCCTATCCTACAAACATTTGGACCGACTCGGGAATCAAACCCGAGACCTCAAATACAGGAGCCACATTCACTACCGCTGCGCCACCAAGGCAGTTATCCGTCACCGCACGGATAACGTATACTTCCTATAGACAACACTTTGTATGATTCATAAATTGTTGTTACGAGGCCAAGTATTATTGGTGTCCGCTTCATGTATGTATTTGTAAAGTCCTGTGCGATACAGGATATATTTCTAGTAAGAGATTGTCTTTTTAAAAAAAAAAATAGTTTTGCTTTTAAGTCCATTCATTTTATACACATCTTAAAAGTTTTAAATATAGAACGCGACATGTGTAAATTATTTTTTTTAATCTGTTACAACCTGACCTTTTATTGACGATCATCCATGATGGCGCGTCACCTCCCCAACGTGTAATTATAAGAAATGACCACATTTCTCTGCTTCCTTTTAATTAAAAACAGATTACATTCGTTTTTTTGCAATTCCAATTTTAATTCTGCCGCTTGTAGATCCATGATGACGTTTCATTTTTTAAAGTGGGGTGAAAAAAATGTTTTTACTTTGTTGGTAATGACCAAACCGTGTTTGGGTGGCTACCCTTCAATTATTGCGTACGAATTGATCTGTTATATTGAGTAGTTCTGGTAGGTTGGCTACTTAATTAAATAAGTACCTACTGGACAACAGAATTTAGGAATGGTTCTAACAAAATATTATTTAAAAAAAATATCGAATGACTTTCTGATACTAAATAAATTCAAAATAGTAATTGTGTGTAAATATAGTAATTTATTTGTAGCATTTACGATACGATACGAGAAACTTTATTTTTAATTTCTTAAATGTTGCTTTTAAACGACCTTATATATCGACGGGACGACGTGACAGTGTGATTTGTTTTATACGAAAAGTATATAACACATTGTACATTGTGATCATAACTAAATCAACTGTTTAAAACAAAAGTTTAGTATAAGCGAAAGAGTACTTACTAATTTTTTTTCTAAATTTCACGATTTCACTACCGCTTGTGAATTTCAAGGCATTTCACTTAACCACCATTATAAACAAGACTCCGTGCTCACACGACAAGAATCACTTGCTTTTTTAATCTATATCATGGAAAGGCTCCATCAACAACCTAAAATAACACTATAATAGTCCGTCAATAACTTAATAACATCCAAACGAAAACTGTCAACTCACGTTAGAATTCCCGCCAAAAAAAAACATGGCGCCAGCTAGCACGTGAGAATTTCCAAAAATACAGATAATACACTCCGTAATTTAATACTTAAATATTATTTTTTTGCAGTTTTAATGTCATATCGGAAGTAGGTATACATGGCGTGTTTGTTTAGGCTTCGTCGTTAAGTAGAATAATATTGAAATATGTCCGCGTAAAATGTTTTGAGATGTTTTTGCAAACGATTACTTAACTGTATCTTGCAGCCGTAGTATAAAAGATGAATGATATGTGAAATTATTTTTTAAATAGATCCTCCAGGTACTTGACTACGTCGCCATGGTGATTTCTTCTTTAAAAGTGGTATACTCTATGACTATCCTTGAAAAAGAGGGAGAAACACAAACTCAAACTGTGTAAGAACTAAATAGATGTCTAATATTCATTATTGATCCTTATTTCATTATCTTGAACAGTCTTGTTTAGTTCAATGCTGAATAAAGGTCTCTCCTTAAAAAAGTTAAGGGTTATGTTTAAATATGTTATGTTTTCCTTCTCTATACAGTGTTGCCCTACATAATTTGTTCCCTTAGTTGGCTCTTACGACACCCACGGGATGAACAGGGCTGGTGATAATCCGCATTCTCGATCCGTCACCACACGGATACTTGCTACATTCTTATGCGGAAGAACCAGTTCAATTGAAATCTGACCGACCTCAACAGACCAGATACGCCAGAAACTGATGATAATTTATGAAAACTACACGACTCTCACCGCCAGTTTGTCACCATAGTCAGATATTTTGGCAAGAAAAAAAAAAGAAACTAATGCTATCACACATACAATTTTCGTTTCATTTTTCGAAAACAGAAGTCCCGCGCAACTTTGTCCGCGTCTCTTAAAAGAAATATTTTTCTCTATGATCCTCGACTTCTGTTGGTCACAATGTGTCATGTATCATCATTAGAATACCCTCGTACTAAACAAGTAACGTGGCTCACATTACTACCTATATTTACAACTATTTTTAGTTTAGTTGTACTTATTCACGATTAAATTATTCAAAAAGGTTACGATATCTTTTATTGCCCGACGTTTCGAAATGTCTATCAATGTAAGCCGTTAACCGACCTTTTTAAATCATTTTGTTACGAATAAGTCTATATATGTATTACTAATCAATATGGTACGGCTTGCTTCTTTAGTCACACATGGTTTTAACTTTCAAACACTTTCAATTTAAAATGTACTAATGTTGTCTGTATATAAAATGACTTACATTTATCTTCAATCTCATCTCCAGGTAATCATACACTGGTGTTAAAGCGTAGAACAACACAACAAGACGGATGTTAGGCGCCGGCGCAGACGTGCAGTTGGCGCGTCTCATGCGTACACGCACCCTGAAATTTTGTGGTCCAAGTTACGAGCAGGTGAATAGGAGCGATAAGTAGAGCGGAAGATGTAGTTTTACGCTAGGTTATCTTCTGACAGATAGGAATTTAGTCTTGTGAAATAGTTTCACAGTAGAAGATTCTCTCAGTAATCGCATACTTTTTGTTGTGTGATAAACAAGATCATTTGTTCTGTGTCTAAATGTTTATATGCAGGAGTAGTAAGTATCCATGTGGTAATGGATTAAGAATATAGAGTATCACCATGGCTATTCATCCTATGGGTGGCGCACGACTAAGGAACCAAATGACGCTGGACAACATTATTACAAACAGAAGGAAAACTTGAAACCAACCGTATGCCAATCCGTCATATCAACGTGGGGGTGATGTGGACTATTGGATTGGACTCTAAAACTGATTAACCTTGCGCATAGTGACGTGGCGCCAAACCAACTGCCGATCTGTCATTCCGCTTTGCAAATACCCACAGAAACAGACACCGGCGCAGTACTAAACTCGCGTCCGCTTATATCTTGTCCACACACATCTCATAGTAACCTGATAGTGTTCGGGTCGTAAGTTGATCCCAGCATCACCAGTGACACGCTGTAATGAACTGCTAAACGCAGTGTCAACACATCCACGCCATTTATAGACCAGACGTGATTGGAGGAAAACGAGACTTACTTCACTACACTAACCTCTGATCTCTTTTAGCAGATGGAGATGTAAGAGTCAGCTGTTCTGTCTTGTCATTTGGTAATTAAAAAACTATATTTTCACATCAGCTTAACCAGAAATCGTGTCACACAAGTTAAATAATAAATTCATGATGAGAGTGATCATTTTTTTCTTTTCTTTTCCTTTTTCTATATAAAAAGCCTGCCAAAGTGACTTGTGGTCACCATACTCATTGCAAATGCAGACAATGCAGTATGGTGAACCACACTATGGCGGCCTTGTGAGATGCTTTTTCACGCCACGCTTGAGAACGTAAAAGACATGACAGTCATCGTGGCAGTGTAAGCTTCACATAGTACCACGATAACTGTCACCCCTGCATCAATGGGCCTCCGGTCTCGCACTCGCTAACGAAACACGACAGCACGGATGCTGGCGCTTTAGGTTCTTCTGTGGGAGGGTAGTACTGCCCCGGTCGAGCCGGCCTCTTCGTGCTGAAATCAGCGTGGCTCTACTACCTTAAAAAAAAATACAGTGACTGTCTATCTGTCTATATATAAGTATGTTTATTAGCAGTCAGTTTAGCAGCAGTGAGGACATTATTATTCTACAAACCATAACACCCGCTAAGTGAAGATACAAAGCCTTTAACAGTCCACTGCTGGACATGGACCTGCCCTCGGAAAGGAGGTTTTGGCCTACTTTACCACGCTAGCCGGTTGGGTATAGAGTTTGTTTCAAGTTATCCTTCTATTTACAGTGATGTTGTCTTGTTTACTTTGCCCCTTAGTCACCTCTTATGACACACATGGAAGGAATAGGAGTAGTGACACTCCATATTTTTAATCCATCACAACCACCTCCCGCTAAGTAAATTGATAAAATTTGAAGAAGCAACACAGCCCCTAATAGTCCACAGCTGAACACAGGCCGCTCTTTAGAATGGAGATTTTGACCTTAGTCTGTACAGCGATCAACTGAGAATGTGAAGCTTCATCATCCCTATTCATCCTGTGGGTGTCGTAAGAGGCGACTGAGGGAGGAAATTACATAGGACAACAGCAAGACAACAGCAACTGAGAGAAAAAATATAACACAAATTAACGTTATGGAAACGTAAATACGTTTGTTGAACATATATTTGTTATCTACTGCCTTTTACAGTCCACTGCTGGACATAGGCCTCTCCTTAGCAAGGAGGTTTTGGCCTACTGTACCACGCTGGCCAGACGGGTTGGAATACGGTTTGTTTCAAGTTTTCCTTCTCTTTGTAATGATATTGTCTTGCATACTTTGTTCCCTTAGTCGCCTTTTACGACACCCACGGGATGAATAGGAGTGGTAACACTATGTATTCTTGATCCATCACCACACGGACATTCATATATGTATAGGATTCAAATGGCCTACCATCAATATTAAATGCCTAGGAATTGACGTAATTCCCAACTCCCATCAGGCTAATCACACCAAATAATTGGTAACACCAAATCTAAACCTAAACCGGTGTTAATGAACGCCCATCGCAAATTACTGGTCGCCAGTAAACAGACCGGCTACAATCAACCCTTCAGTGTTTGCACGGGCCTGCCAGACCCCGCACATGAATTATTCAAACGACGTGACAGCTAATTGTAATGAAATTTAACCCCCCCTCCTATCCCCTTGGAACGTCATCGGTTTCTATGCGGTTTTTTGTTCTAAAAAAGTTATCGGAGCGTAAAATTTCTTAAGAAACGATTTTTATTACACATTATTACTATTTTTGAGATTGTTTATCGAGGTAAAGTTAATTATGTATGCTACAAGTCGTTCAGAAATAAAGCATGTTCAGCTACTGTTCACCGCATAATAGCTTAGATAACGATTCGTTCGACAAGTATAAAATTGTTAGATTTTTTGTCACAATATTTGTTTTTATACAACAATGTCGCTAGGAAAGCGACGGCTTCTAATAAATTATGTAGCACATGAAGTTTACACTGACTTTTAGTCAATTAAATTGCAACGGATTACAAAATTCAGGGCAGTGTCTAACGAATTTTTAACTGTTTTCAAAATCTCTTTGTGCTTGCCCTTTTTTAATTTGTATTCATTTGCGTATGAAGTTTCTAGATTTCCTTAAACTTCCTCATTAAACTAATATATTTATTACTGCTGTCTAAAACATGAAATTACAAAATATTGTATTATATCACCAAATAACTAAGTATGTGTCATGCATACACTGACGCTCTCGACTCTTACGTCCCATTAACTTAATGACCGTGTCCCCAACAAGTTTGCAAATGCCGAATAAAGTCTATTTCTTTCAGTCACAATAATCACCTGTCACACTTACCATTCAAAACAGCAACATGTAACCCACGCCTACACGAAAACGGGCCAAGTCTTATTATTTTATTAGTTGACGCGCGATTTAATCACGATTGTTGGTTTTGCTAAGTTAATAAGAGCTCGCTGTGTCGGGTGTACGGTCTTTATGACACCGTTGTCGCGGCGACGGGTTAACTCTGCGTATGTAGTTTGGGGATTATGTTAATGTGTGTTGGTTCTAAAGATGGAAGTTTCGGTGTCTTTTGGGGGAATTAAGGATGTTGGTGGAATTAACGATGATGTTTAAATACATAGTATAAAGGGGAAAGCATATCTTATGTAAATGGAGTAAAAATTAGGATTCCTAATATTAACTATATCCATTTTAACTTTGGCTTCAATTATGTATAATATTATTAATTTTCAATAATTAAACTTGTAATGCTTGTATTAATTTCTGTTTCACGGGGACTTTACAAACATACAAGAAACGGACACAAAGAACAGCCAGACTCAGAACAACATTTTGTGGATCACACAGTGTTGTCCCATTTAGGATTTGAACCCACAACACTCAGCGAATTGAAGGCCACTAGGTCAATCATGCAGTCGAAATTGGTTAAATATTGGCATTCACAAATATATTTATACTATTAATATAGTACTTATTAGCTCTTGCCCGCGGCTTTGCTCGCGTGGAATTTGGTTTGCCACATTAAGCTTCGTAACAGATCATTTTAAACAAATAGATTTTTTATTAACATACAAACAATCCTACGGTACATCATCTTTGTGTAACTTTAATGGTTTAGGCAGCGTACACCAAAATAGCCCTCAGAGGTCAAGATTACGAGTACATAATTACAAATTGTAGCCTATATGTTATTCCGATGTATAACCTATATTACTGTAAAGTTTCATCCAAATCGGTCCAGTAGTTTTTTCGTGAAAGAGTAACAAACATGCTCACAAACTTTCGCATTTACATTAGTAGGATATAGGGAGTAAACATGGCAGGAGAACATTACTATAAAGAGATGGAAAACTTGAAACAAACCCTATACCTAGCCGAAAACCTTCTTTCGAAGGAGAATCCTCCTTTTAGGTAGTAGAGCCACGCTGATTGCAGCACTAACGGGCCGGCTCGACCGAGGCAGTACTACCCTCCCACAGAAAGACTAACCTAAAGCGCCAGCATCCGTGTTGTCGTGTTTCGTTGATGAGTGTGAGACCGGAGGCCCATTGATGCAGGGGTGACAGTTATCGTGGTAACTGTATGAACCTTACACTGCCACGATGACTGTCATGCTTTTTACGTTCCCAAGCGAGGTGTGAAAAAACATCTCACTAGGCCGCCTTAGTGTGGGTCACCATACTGCGTTGTCAGCATTTGCAATGAGTATGGTGACCACAACTCTTGGATTCTATTCATGCTTTCCATCAGGCAGAGTAAAGTCACTTTGGCAGGCTCTTAAGATAGAAGAAAAAAAAGAGGCTTACCTAGTAATGGTCTGTTAAAAGCCGTTAATGTGATGTGATGTGAATATAGTACTAAGAGGTAAATCGCCATATTTTAAAAATAATACTCCCTACATCACAAAAAGTAAGTACAAAGCAATGTTTTTAATTTTATTTCATATTTATATTAAGTCATATTCAATAAACATTTTAATCGCTAAACATAAAGTCAAGTAGCGCCATCTGTTGAAGATGGGGGAACTAAAAACAAACTATCTCTACTTGAAGTGAAGGTTATAAAAATACGTGTATAATGTTGACAAATAGATATTTCTTTTGTGATTTCCTGCCTTAGGTTTCTTTCTTTTTTTTAAAATAAGAAACCTACCAAAGTGACTCTATTCTGCCTGATGGAAAGCATGAACAGAATCCAAGAGCGGTGGTCGCCATACTCACTGCGAATGAAGACAGTGCAGTATGTCGCCCCACGCTATGGCCGCCTAGTAAGATGCTTCTTCACGCCCCGCTTAAAGGACCCGGGATCGTAGTGGGAGGGAAACACGTGCGCTGGTAATGAATTCCACGCTTTAACCGATTTGCACAGGAAGGAAGAGCCGAACCGTTTAGTTCGGGAGCGTATGTCTACCATTCTGAAACGGTGACTTCCGAAGCCAGCACGACTTGTCCTGTAGAGGTGCTCATAGGACGGACGTACAGTTACACTATGCTTAAAAAAAGGCAATTTATCGTTTCCTAGATGTCAGTTCTATTTTCCATCCCTATTGGGATAGGGTTGACGAGCCTATAGGTCTAGTTGTTAGGATCTGCTGCTAAAGCAAAGGTCATGCGTTCGATTATCTCTGCCATTCATATCCCGACAAAGCCTAACGAAAGGAGTGGTAAAGAAAAAATAGGTTTCTTAATTAACTATAGGAATAAATAGATATACTCGTAAATAGATTAACAGCTATTGTATACTGTCAATGATTGCCTCATTGGTTTAGTGGTTAGGGCTTACGATTGCCGATTAAGAAGTCTGAGGTTCGATTCCCAGGTCGGGCCAAAAATTGTCATTGAATATTACTGATTGAGTATATCCGTGTGGTGACGGATTAAGAATACATAGTGTTACCACCCCTATTTATACCGTGGGTGTCGTAAAAGGCGACTAAGGGAACAAAGTATGCAAGACAAACATCATTACAAAGAGAAGGAAAACTTGAAACAAACCCTATTCTAACCCGTCTGGCCAGCGTGGTATAGTAGGCCAAAACCTCCTTGCTAAGGAGAGGTCTATGTCCAGTAGTGGACTGTAAAAGGCTGTTGATGATGATGATGATTTCTGATTATAGAAATGTTTAATAACCCTAGAGTTTCAAAGTTGGGGCCTTAGCTCCAGTGCCTCGAAGAACACGTAAAGCCGTCGGTCCAGCGTCTGATCTCTTTCCGGTCATGTCTGATAGCCGTACCATCAGATTTTGAGAGTGAGGGAACGTTATCATCATGCAATAGTCTCCATACAACAGATTTATTTAGTAAATTTAAAAAAAATGGTTTTTGGAGTTGACATGCCGTTATAGCTTTTATACCGTTATTACTTGGTAAGTTAACACTGAGTTACCATCAAAAAAAAACCCTAGAAATCACTATTGACCTCAATGGCTTTAGTTAATAAACAGTTTAAATTTAAGAAAAAAAACAAACCTAGACACAATATAGTGGCACGCGTATTTAATACATTAAGTCCTCTTTCAAAATCGGACCATCCAAAACCATTATGAAACAGGAAACAACTACAAAGTATTCAAATCCACTATTCACAGAAAAAAAAATACTGTTATCTTTGGTAACCCTCAAAACTCCTTAGATTATAACAATAGATGGTAACGTTTTGGTGTTGGCCACACAATGTCATTTTTTATGGCGCCAAACAAAATTGTCTATACATCTGTCAAAATTGTTTCTACAATGAAACTAACTTTATTGGTAAGGAAATAAGGTTCATAATTATGTAAATTGTTATTTTTAGGGTTGTAATTTCAAAATAAGTGTATAGTAATTTTGGGTAGAGCAGGGCGTTATCGCATTTCTTCGTGTCCATCTATTTACTAATGACTTCCGGCGTCAGGTGCCCCTCGCCTCCCCTTTCTAATGATTTTTTTTGTATTGTTCAATGATAGAACGTAATACATAACGATATTTTCGGAAAAAAGTTATACAATGATTAATTGTCTATGATTGTTACCGTTGTGTTAAATAAGCAGACTTGTATTGGACTCAATAATTATTAAAAACAAGAATTGAACCCTGGAACATAAACTCAATGTTAAAATATTTCTTCCTTCTTGATTATTTTGTGGTCGGCTACACACTCAACCAGTTTTACCTGATTATCAGTTTTTCCATGACTGTCATCGGACCTCCACGACGCTGAGGGGAACTGAATTCGAAGGTTGAACTATGTATATATATGTGAGGGTACTGACTTCCCAATAACGATTGCCATAGATATTCATGACAAGTAGAACCGACGGCTTAGGCACGGGCGTGAAACATCATCAATCTCCCATACTCCGGGTTGTTATTCAGAGTTTCTTGTAAGAAAAAAGCAACAATACCTTTAGTCCGGCCCAGGAATGAACTCGAGACCTCTTGATCGATTGTCGCGTACACTAACCGCTAGACCAACGAGGCAGCTCAGTCAAGGACAAAGGAAATTGAGTCACATAAAAACCTAGAAAGTGTCGGCAGCTAAAAATACTAACTTACTGAAATAAAATGTTAGAAAAAGAAAGTGACAAATAAATCTCGTAAGTTTGAAGTATTTCTTTAAGAATTTCGAGTAGATGGGTATGTTCATGTAACCCGGATAAATTGTTCTCGAGTTTGTGTTTGCAAAACTAATAGGTACCATCACCTGTTATCGGCCATGTAAAAACCATTTTATGCACTTTTAGTTTGACCCAGAAACTAATCAGAGCAGGGCTCAGAAGCCCATAGATAATATTTTTTTCTTTTACCGTTAGAAAGTTTATGGTACCCGCATAACTTCTTGCTTAATGTAGGTTGTTGTTAGTGTAATTAGACTTAATTTCTAATCTTTCGCGTTTTGTGATATTATAGTTGTGTGAACGACAATTGGCCTACGACAGAGTCCAGTGTAGGGTAACCAGTTCGAAACATCTAGTACATCGAAGACCGAGGTATATTTTATTAAATTTTTTGATTAACACTTTACTATGTGATTGTATAATTAAACATTTTTTACAAAATATTATAAAAATACAAATATGAGGTTATTTTTTCTAAATAATATCCAGTTCGGATCCCCTAGGGTTTACTAATAGGTATTAAGAATTGTAAAACAGTGAATATTTGTCACGAAACTCCACACATGGGCACCGGGAGGAGAGTGTAAGGGGTTACACTTGCACACTCCTTTTAGAAAAGAAAATACATAGCACATACGACATATTGTTAATCTGTTTTAAAAAAAAACTCAACTAAAGTCGGTATGTTTAAGATTGGTAATTAACTTTTGTCCGTAGTTTTCTTTCATCGTTGAAGTCACCCTTTGTCCTTTACAATAATCGAACGAACAAACATATAGATTTTTGTTGACAACACATTTAGGCTATCTATATACCTACCAAACCTATTAGCGTATGTATAACAACATATACTACAAACATCAATTTTAGACGAAACATATCAATTACATTCCTATTTTCTTCCAAAAGAAACCTTATTTTCATCGTGTAAAGTCCAAACTCCATCAGCGTACACATTAAAGAACTAGGGTATCGCTTACAAGAATGAACTTTTGATTAGTTAGAATATCGACCGTATTCGGCTGTGGTAGAGTTCATTTTTTCTCGTTCTGTTTAGAGAAGAAGTAGAGTATCAGTTACAGGATTGGCCGACATCGACTCCGCCCAGTAGGGTAGTATCCATTTCATGCACACCTAAAGTCCACCCACAGAGTAACTCAGGATATAACGACATGTAATCGATACTACATAGCCAATCGAATAATACAACGCGCCAACGGTATCGGATAAGAAGGACCTGTGATTTATGACCTGTGCCATTCTATTTTCAAAAAATTAAAAAGTAGGGTGACAGATACAATTACGCGCCATTTCATAAAACCTTTTTTATTGGAAGCCATATCCAATGAAAAAAAAGAATAAATTTAAATTGAATAAAGAGTGTTTATACAAAAATAGTGATTCGAAAGCACCCTAATTAAATATTCAAGTCGTCATAACTCAACGATAGAGTCACGCACGGTCCAGTTGAAAAAACACACAGCATCCCATCTGTTATGATAATCGTACAGTTTAGAGGTAAACACGTTTATTATGATAACAAACTCGACCTTTTATCTCGGATGATTTATTTAAATATTCGGTGGACAGAGTAAATGAATCGTCTTTAAAAAGATAGTGATAATAAGAGCGTCCCCTAAGGATAGTGGACAATGGTAATACGTGACAATCAACAATGAAATCGGACCATAGAGTAACCTCAAGTGGTCATAGCGTTAATAAAGGAGGCCGAATGATATCAATAACGCAATGTTGTCGTTCGACCAGCTGTCTCGTTTGCGTTAAATAAATAAAAATGATTGTAGTTGAATTCTTATTTATCTTTATGATAGTCTTGGCGCGTTGTTGACTATATTTTACTAATTTAGTTTCCCATTGCTAAGTTATTAATTAATAAATTGGTAATTAATAAGATGGTTTCTTAATAACCAGTCGTATTATTATTTTTTTAATTGTTTAATCTCCGTGGTAGAGTGAGACCTAGGCGCCAAAAATTTTTGCAAAAGAGCAAGATGAAAATATTCTGCAAATAATCAAATACTTTATTTATTTTAAACTTGAAAACTATCTGTCAAGTAATATCTTGATTCTATGATGATCACGTTGCGACCCTTAGTACATAGCATAATAACCTTTTTAAGCGCTACCTGGCACTAAATATAAGAAAGAACTAGTTATGTTGTAGGTACAATGTAGATATTAGAAAAATTAATCACTCATATTTTACAGACGTACATAGTTATGTTCGTAAACAAGAGATCGCTTAGAGATCATTTAAGCAAATACTTACCATACCCATCATAATAGGTATTCATTCATATCGTCATTATAACGAATAACTTTATTTTTTACTGTCTATGATTAGGCTCTTATTTTTTAAAACAATAGATTGTTGAAATCGTCAAAAGAACAACAAACAAAAAATTTTTTTTTTTATAAAATGGAATCGAATAATTTAAAAATAATTTTATTTTTATTCCTTTAGCAGTCCACGTGACTGGACATAGGCCTGTCTTTATAAAGGAGGTTTTGGGCTACTGTAACACGTGGCCTAGACGAGTTGCTATAGGATATCTGTCAAGTAATCCTTCTCTATGTAGTGATGCTTTCCTGTGTTGATCCCTCCCTAATAGTCTCTTACGACACCCATGTGGCCCTCCGTATTCTTAAGCCATTCCAACACGGACAAAGTCCGCCATACGCGTCTGTAATGAAGTTGAAAATTTGCCGACGGCTCAAGCTTTGCTGATTTCGTTTTGATGTTTCCTTGTATTGTAAATACATTATGGTTTTTTAAATTTATTTATTTACAGTATTACTATTATAGATGTGTAATTTTATTCTCACTTACGTGTGGTGATGGATTAAGAATACAGAATGTCAACTAAAGGCACCTAAAGGGAGAAACTGCAGGACAATATGGCTGAAAAATGAAGGCAAACCCTTCTCACCAACGTGGTATAGTAGGCCAAAACTTCCGTTCAAAAGACGAGCTTATATCCAGCAGTAGTCTGTTAAAAGCTATTGATCACGTAAAGGGCGAGCATATTACCGTCAACTAAGCATTTTAGTAGAAGCATATTTAGTAAGGCAAGCATATTGCTGTCAACTAGGCATTTTATTTTTTCTATCTATCTATCTTAAGAGCCTGCCAAAGTGACTCTACTTTGCCGGATGGAAAGCATGAATAGAATCCAAAGAGTTGTGGTCACCATACTCATTGTAAATGCTGACAATGCAGTCTGGTGACCTATACTATGGCGGCCTAGTGAGATGCTTTTTCACGCCACGCTTGGGGATGTAAAAGGCATGACAGTCATCGTGGCAGTGTAAGCTTCACATAGTTATGACGGTAACGGTCATCCCTGCATCAATGGGCCTCCGGTCCGTATTTATATTTCTATTTTTTATTATACCACAACGGTGGCAAACAAGCATACGGCCCGCCTGATGTTAAGCGGTTACCGCAGCCTATGGACGCCTGCGGCACCAGGGGCATCACGTGCGCGTTGCCGACCCTTCAAAAACCTATTTACCCCCTTCTTGAAGGACCCCATACTGTAGTTCCCAAGGAAAGCCTTGGCAGGCAGCTCATTCCATAACGGGATTGTTCGCGGGAGAAAATTTCTCTGAAACCGCACTGTGTGCGACCATTTTTACCACCAAATTACACCCAGACGGAATACACACTGCACGGTTTGTTAGTGCTATTGGTTTAAGCGGTTGAAATGCCGCAGTCTACTGCGCTGAGTGTTGTGGGTTCAAACCCAACATGGGATAACATTTCGTGTGATCCACAAATTGTTGTTCTGAGTCTGGGTGTTCTTTGTGTCCGTTTCTTGTATGCTTGTAAAGTCCACCGCGACACAGCATTCATTCTTAGTGTGGGTGTTGTCTTTAAAAAAAAAAGGGAATAGTAGATGGAGTCCTGGATGGAGCCTATGATCCCTGCCTGGCAGGATCTCTAACCACTACACTACCAAACCCGTCAATCATATGTCATAAGTTTTACCAATAATTAATAATAATAATAATATTTCGGCCATCTGTCTGATTCACAACGCCATCTAGTCCCAAACTAAGCAAAGCTTGTACTGCGGTTACTAGGCAACTGATATAAATATATTTTTTTCATTTTTTTTATTGTATATAGGTAGGTACCTACCAAAGTGATTCTATTCTGCCTGATGGAAAGCATGAACAGAATCCAAGAGCGGTGGTCGCCGTACTCACTGCGAATGATGACAGTGTAATATGGCGACCCACGCTATGGCGGCCTAGTGAGATGCTTTTTCACGCCCCACTTGAAGGACCCGGGATCGTAGTGGAAGGGAAACACGTGCGCTGGTAATGAGTTCCAGGCTTTAACTGATTTGCACAGGAAGGAAGAGCCGAACCGTTTAGTTTATACATGCAGATTTATTCATTTTTGTAAATACACACATATTGAACATAGAAAACACTCAAACGCAAATATTTGCTGATCATACAAAAATTTGGTCCGACCTGAGTACCGAACCTCAAATATTTAATTAAGTTAACTACTAAAATATAATTCTTAATCTATAGAAGAAATACACTGAATAGTAGAGAAATATTTATTTGAATATTTATCGGTTCCTTCCAAGTGTTAAGAGGATATAAAATATTGGCGCAAGTGGTCGTTCAGGCGGAAGCGACCATCGTTTCCGGTGTAGACGACCGTTATCTATGGACTTATTTATTAAGTATAGTGATGTACCAAATCGATGAAAATGTGTATCCGCGGATAAAAATGTAAATGGTTAGCCTATATCCGTAAAAATATTAAGTCTGTTTTTTTTGTTAACGTTTATACTTATGCGTGATCTTAAAACGACAGTTCATGTATAAAACACGTTTCAATTTATACCTACTGCCTTGATTTCACAAATAATGTCACTTTAAATACAAGTAATGCACGTATTGAACAAAGAAAACACTCAAACGCCGAAACAAATATTTGTAGATCATACAAAAATTTGATCCGACCCGAAAATCGAACCTGAGACCTCAAACATTTAATTAAGTTAATGTTGTGCATTTGGTGAGTACCGCTCTTGGATTCTATTCATGCTTTCCATCAGGCAGAATAGAGACACTTTGGCAGGTTCAATATAAAAAAATAATATAAATACTCTGGGTTGATTTCGTTATAAAATCAATAGTACCTTATATCTCACCATTTATTATGTAAATTATCCATAATAATATATTCATTCAATATTTAATTTTAGTAAGTAAACTGGAAAACGTAAAAGAGACGTTCTAGGCAAAAGACGAAATATTGCGGATACGGATTTTATCGTTTTCAGATATTTGCTGAGGCTGAGGATACTTGGAGCATCACTAGCCACGTACTGCTTGAAAATATTTATAATACATGAATAATTATGAGCAGTTTATTAATTTCAGTAAACATAACCTGGTAATTAAAGTTCAGCCGTTATGAATCTCTGTTTTTTCCCTCTTTTTTCATTTTAATAACCTGCCAAAATGACCTTACTCTGTCTCATGCAAAATATGAGTAGAATGTAAAGGTTATTGTCACTAGACCACCATAGTGTGTCACTAGGTGCTTTTTCACGCCCCACTTAGGGACGTAAAAGACAATCATCGTGGCAATGTAAGG
The DNA here is from genome assembly GCA_949316085.1 of Hypercompe scribonia. Taxonomy (NCBI): domain Eukaryota; kingdom Metazoa; phylum Arthropoda; class Insecta; order Lepidoptera; family Erebidae; genus Hypercompe; species Hypercompe scribonia. Next base: position 20,794,932 of record OX438980.1, on the reverse strand, counting down.
CTCATACACTTACCACGATAACTGTCATCTATCAATGAACTTCCGATCTCGCACTCACTAATGAAACACGACAGCAATTATTTTTTTTCATTTAATCAACTTTAGCACACAAATGACTACAAAACACGTATAAATATCTAACTGACTGACACCGTTATCAACACTAAGTTATGACGCGATTGAGTAACAAAAATCGATCCATATAGTAAGAACTACACAATCTCTCTGTAATAGAGGTCATTTAATGACATAGTAACCATGTCCCTCGCACTCACTTCACCGTACAATGAAGATATACAACATATCTATCACCCAACTTCAGTAATATCTATCATTATCAACAACCTTCAACAGTCCACTGCTGGACGTAGCTCTCTCCTTAGCAAAGAATTTTTGGCCTACTATACCATACTGGCCAGACGGGTTTGGATTTGTTTCAAGTTTTCCTTCTCTTTGTAATGATGTTGTCTTGCATACTTTGTTCCCTTAGTCGCCTTTTACGACACCCACGGGATGAATAGGACTGGTGATATACCGTGCTCTTAATCCATCACCATATAGACAGTAATATCTGCATCTAGAATCCGGTAATACATCTATCACTTTCATAACATCCTTCCCCCCTCCGCCTTCTCTTAACAAATAATAACTTACAGACGGCTGTTTGATCCCAAACTAGACAAACTCTGTACTATGGTAACCAGTTTGCATATTATAAACAAATTACACTCAGACACAACAAATAATCATCGCACAATATTCGTCCTGGGTGGAAATCCAACCCACGATCTCCGGCTTAGCATTCAGGGTCACTAGAGGCCGAACCAATAACGCAATAAAAAAAAAATTGATTTCATAATGTTACCACCCCTAGTCATCCCGTGGGTGTCGTAAAAGGCGACTAAGGGAACAAAGTATGCAAGACAACATCATTACAAAGAGAAGGAAAATTTGAAACAAATCCTATTTCAACCCGTCTGACCAGCGTGGTATAGTAGGCCAAAACCTCCTTGCTAAGGAGAGGCCTATGTCCAGCAGAAGACTGTTGAAGGCTGTTGATGATGATGACATATCATTCCATGCAGGTTATGGAAGTGGAATAACTAAAAACAATCACAATAAAGTATAACTCTTCAAAACAAACAGCTCTTTCATCAATAGTAGAGCTTGTAATAATTCTCATTGTCATTCTTAGCGCATAATCTACGTACATATTAAAATTTAACAGCACAATGTACTGAGTGCATCTAATTTAATGACATTAACGAATTTATTCGACACGACCGCTCTTCAAGGTTTGAGAATTTGCATTCATTTAAAGTGTAATGTACTACTACCGCCATCTATACTTTTAACAGGGAACTAGTGGGTGTGTGTTGTACAGTTTTGCTTTTGAGTCGATTTTATACATTTTAGAAATTGTTTTCGTATGTTAATTCTTTAGAGATATGATACTTTAGTTTCTTCAAACATACTTAAGTCTATCCTTATGCGAAGTTCGTACTTATTATTTTTACCCGACCAAGGCAAACAGTTTCGGCAGCCTATGTATTTTTACAAGTTTTGTTGTAGCACCTAGATTACAGAACCAATGTTAATGAATTTGGTAGTGGTTCGTAATAATGATCTGAGTTACATAACTATCTAAATTTTAATAAAAAAAATTCACATAGTGGGGTTCCATACTTTTTTTGTTTGTAATAGAAACAATACCTATGCAGGCATTTAATCTGTGCTCTGGCCTCTGTCTGATGGAAAGCATGAATAAAACTTATGAGTTGAGCTAGCCATATTTATTATGAAAACAGACAATGCAATATAATGACTTACACTATGGCGGCCTAGTGAGGTGCTTTTACATGCCCCGTTTGGAGACGTAAAAGGCAAGACACTCAGTGTAATACTCACCACCATAACAGTGGCCCCTGGATCAATGAGTCTCCAGTCTCGCACTCACCAACGAAACACAACAGCACAGATTATATTTAGGTATGTCTCTTGCGTTTCAGACGTCCGTGGATGGCAATAGATGGTCATTTAGCACCAGGTAAATCACTGAACACGTGTCTGCTTATTCATCCCATAGTTTCACCATAAGATTATTGTTATGCAATTTCAAAGTCATTTTCTTACCATATTAACAAACATAACGCCACTTAGTCTCAAACTAAGCAAAGCTTGTACTATGGGTATTATACAATTGTTTTAATTACAAACATATTAAATATAAATTACACTCAAATTTTGAAACAAATATTTGCAGATCATACAAACATTCCATCATGGCAAACATGGCATCAAACCCAAGACTTCTATCAGAGTAGTCGCATACGCTACCACTGTTCCACCGAAGTATTTTACCTAACCTAGACACTTCACTTGAAACATTAGTATTATTTTTTAACTACTAGCCACGGTCCCCATTAAAAAATCTAGTTAAATTCAACTAGCAGAAAGATCTCAAAATTTTGTGTAACATCTCAAATAATTGTCGTCATTTGTAACAGCGAGTGTCTGAGCCGACGGGAAACTGCGATGGGTCACGAGCGCCCTCTCTCGGTAACGAAGCCACTCTCGTGACTGGCACCTGCCTGTCACCTCTAGTGGAGATTATACTGGGTTTGTTAGTCAGTCCTTCGGATTGGGGAAAGGGAAACTTTTTACATCTAGTACGGAATGGATTACGAATTTAAATTGGGAGTGTATAAAACTAAGGGAAGGTAAATGGCGTGTTCGCGGTATTTTTACTAAAAAGTTTTTAAAGTGTCTATGATTTTATTGGTACTATTTTAAAAAATTGTTAATAACCTAACTATTTTCGCGCTATTTTTAAATGTTAGTTTATGCTTTTATTGGTGGTTCTATTTTTAAAAAATGTTTTGACTGATATCGCCGTGGGTGAAGTGTTAAATGCAAGGAAGGGTTTGTTCTGGTGGTGGTGTCCTAGGTCCACAGGTGAAAAACAAAGCAAAATTGATTAACACATGTTTTCTATGAAGCCATGGGGTCACTTTCATCGTTTCGACCTATTTGTGCCAAAATATAATACAGAAATCAAGACGAACATTGCCAATTAATACTCAAAAAAATCTCATCGAGCAGTCTAATTACTTTTTAGAGTGGTTCTTTAAGGTGAGTCCTCCAAAAACCCAATATCCACTTCCATTTAAAAATGGAGGGTAATAAAAAAATTAACACGAGAATTTATTGTTAGGTTACTGTTCGTTATGAGTCTGCGGCGTCATCAGAGTGGGTGCTTCATTACTGGCCGGGAGTCGACTAATTGGCTTCGTTAGTTTACCTCTCTGCCGGTTTTACAGGTTATCATTTAATACCTACAGCTTTCAGGCTGCAGATGGCTGCCAGTGCCAGTTTTTGGCTCTAAGAGTAGTTGCAAATTAATAGGTCAAGTAGGTAAAACTTGGCAACCAAAGTGCTTTAAAAATGAGTGTTGTTTTTATTGACAAGTTGTCTTTGTTATTATGCTGCATTATCTGCATTTGAGTATGGTGACCACAACGCTTAGAATCTATTCATGCTTTCCATCAGGCAGAGTAGAGCCTTAATAGGCTCTTAAAACAAAAAAATATAAAATTGTAAGTTGTATCTAACCTTGTGACTAATCTGTCTGTAACCACGGCTAGTGCAATCTGGTCGAAAAGTCAGTTATAAATATAACACTTCATCAAGTAAACGATCCCGTCATTTCCCGTACATAACAAACATTAACACAGGTATATAAATATCTGTCCGTGTGGTGACGGATTGTCCGTGTGGTGACGGATTAAGAATACATAGTGTTACCACCCCTATTCATCCCGTGGGTGTCGTAAAAGGCGATTAAGGGAACAAAGTATACAAGACAACATCATTACAAAGAGAAGGAAAACTTGAAACAAACCCTATTCCAACCCGTCTGGACAGCGTGGTATAGTAGGCCAAAACCTCCTTGCTAAGGAGAGGCCTATGTCCAGCAGTGGACTGTAAAAGGCTGTTGATGATGATGACGATATAAATATCTATATTACGATCTTTGCGTTCGTGTTTTCATTATTTTCTATCTCTTGAAACAGTTCCTTTTCTAGATGAATCCCTACCCCACATTATTTTCTGTTGTACAGATAACGTATGCTTGCTACGTTTCATGACTATAACAAAACAATATATATAACTAATGCTAACACTAATGTCTTTCTAATGTACAAATCTAATCTCATATAAGGTAATTTAAAAACAAATCTGATACAATTTCCACGTACCTAAATAACATTCGTAGCTATTTGAACACAAATCGAACGATAACATATTAAAATGCGTTAGAAATACAACTCAATAGTGAACCCATTAGCCACTCAATCTAACTCAATAACACGAGTCAATAACAGTTACGTACACCCTACACGTCGACAAAATGGCGTCCTATGACATCATTTATTCATGTTATAAAGTTGAATATCGAACGATAGAACGCAACATTATTTCAAATTACAACGGTATTGTATATGGCCGAGTGAACACAATGGGTACATAGACGGTGTAAAATAACATTTTGAATAAATCTTTTTGGAGGGGGCGCCATAATAGGTGTTACGAGCTCTCGCAACGAGTGACGCACCCTCGCTGAAGGAAATCAAAATTTTTGCTTGCCGCTTGAGAGCGTAGAGGACACTGCACTAGTAATATTATGTTCTTATAATATTACCCAGTTGTTATATAAACTCACAGCAATAAACACACACAATGTACTGCACATATTTTAATCCTCTTTTCATTTATAGTGACATTTCTTCCAAAAAATCACATGTTTCAATATCAATTGATTATCTTTTTTTCTGGACAACTTTTTTTATAAGTATGTTTGGTTTTTTTTTTGCTCTCTAGATCATAATACTTATACAAATTGATACAAACTTTATAGGTATTTTGTCTTTCATACAATTAAGAATTATCTATTTAGATAAAACAAATAGTATATGAAAGAATTAATTGTAAAATATCGGATGTAATATTTTTTGAACTCTAGAAAATATTTGAATCTTTGAATCTTCTTGTAATATAATACTATTAGAATTGTTATCAGTTTCGATTCATCTATCCAAGCATTTCATTTCTTAATAATACTTCTTCTTCCCAAGTTCTTAATAAATTTCAAACATAGAACACGATCACATACCTCTGCTATTAAATGAAATATTACAGAAATGTCCGAAGTGTTCCTAAGTATAACGTCGAGCACGAGGCGAACTCACAAACGAAGTTACACAGTCAAGTAGGTAACGAGTGGCCCTCGCACATTGTACCCTGTTGTAATGCACTCGGGCACAATGCACGCGTCAACTACCCATACTACAACATGAAAACATCATGGAATTTCCACACCTACCGCAGACTCATTAAAGTTGAAATTGCCATCAAAATATTTTACAGAATCACCAACAATCGGCCACGCTCTCAACTGTACCCAGAATAATTCACGTAACGCAGTTACCGGCCGAACTCGGTGCATGCTAATGCCTCGAAAAAAAAGAAATTAAAAAAGTACGAGTGTCCGTGGTTCGTTCGGTACGTCAGTTTTGGAGCGTTTTTGTTCATTTTCATTCCATAACGTGTGGAAGCTGCAAGTTTTAATGAGGTGTGATCTGAAGATTCCGTATTTTTTTTTCTTCCCTTTTTAAGCAATTACAGGTATGTTTGATATAAAAAAAGAAATATTTTTTACTCTTGTACTCCAAAAATGCTGAAGCCGACTGTGATTCTATATTCATTTATTTACTTTTATTACTATTACTAAGTAAGTAAAAAATCCCTCATATACTTAAATCATTCACAAAAACATATTGAATACACGCGGATCTAATCAGAATCAAAGTTTTTAAGTGAACCAAAGAGAACTAAGATGGCTACGTAAAACAAAAATGGAATAGAAACTTTTGTGCTTAAATTGTCACTCTACTATTAACAACTAAAATAACTAAACTGCGCGCTAACTATGGTCTATTTTCCATAACGTAGAATACCGCAGGTAAACGACCACTGATACACGTATAAAACACTTACACAACAACGCCTTGAATTTCACACCCAAACCCAAGATATTAATCAAATTATCAACAATACCATATCAAATATAAATATCTAGTTCCCTTTTCATACCAACGTCTCGTAACCCGAGACACGTCAGCATGTATTACAAGAAAACCAAGTTACAATTCAATTGTATAAAACCTCCTTGCTTATTTTTTTCTTACGACGTGACATTTTTATGATGGCAACATTAAGATTGTACGAAATAGGCGTCTGTTACGTTAATTTTGGCTTGTGTATTTTTAATAGGGTGTCGTTTTGCAGGCAAGTGTAGTATTACAGCAGACGCGAAACCACAAATTTCGGTTATGTTTATAGAGGAGTCATAGACTATTATTAGACATAGATATTGTATCAAAAGGACTGTATTTAAAATTAGAAAAAATGCATTCTGTTTGATAAAGAGTTCAATTGGACTGTTGTCGAAATTTAAATATTGAAAGTTGTTTATTAAAGCATTTTACACACTGACTTGTTTTTTTTGTTTACCAGTACCATTTTAAAAAAAAGATAAACTATACACAATGTTTGTAGTGACATGTTTTTGGCAAAGAAACTATAAAATCTTGATGTGATTAATATATTCCCGAGCCTTCACTAACTTTCCTGACAAAAATACTTTTCAATCCTGTGCAAATCAGTTAAAACCTGGAACTCACTACCAGCACAGGTGTTTCTCTCCCACTGTGATGCCAGGTCTTTTAAGCGGGGTGCGATAAAGCATCTCACTAGGCCGCCATATTGTGGGTCACCATACTGCATTATCTGCATTCACAATGAGTATGGTGGCCACCACTCGTAGATTCTATTTATGTTTTCCATCAGGCAAATTACACTCAGTTTGGCAGGCCCAGAATAAAAAAAAAGTGACTAGTTTCTGAATCTTTACTGCTAAAGCCAGAGAATTCAATTCCAATCTAGGAAAAATATTGCATGATGAACACGCTATTTTTTCTGGCGTATACAATGATGAGTTATATTAATTTTTCAATGTTGTGTAGCTTCTTTGGACAAATAAAATGTACAAAATCATTTACACTGAGGCAATCGAACCTACGACCACTGACATTGCAATCAATTGATCTCCCACAATGCCATAGGGATCGTAACAGTAAAATAGTTTTACATATTTAACAAAGTAGTATATAAGAACGCACATCATAAAACAACAATACAGAATCCACACGAAATCTTCGAATACATAAGGGGAGGTAGAAGTGTCAAATAATTATTAATCACCTCATGGGGTGCCGCACCGCCCCCTGTCGGTGACATTAACATGACAATCGCACGATTTGTCCCCCGGAGGCCTATGTACTGCCACGGGTACAGTTAACAAAATGATGTACCTTTTTAATAAAGGAATTGCGTGTTCCATTTTTAAATATTCACAAAATAGTTTTGACTGCAATGTCAAGTCTTTTTTTTTTTATTAAATGTCAAACCAGTGGAACTTATACATACATAGAATAATTTTTTTTTGCTCTTTGGTTTTATTTAAAATCATTTATTAGATATATAATTTATCAGATTGTTTGTAAATTAAATTTTTACTTCTATGTTTGCGTAATTTCATGTTTGAACTAGTTGTTTTAACTACTGAAGTAATTTTGTTTAGCTTTGTAATAATAGAAATAGGAGTTTGTCTCCTAATTCACCTGATGGAAATCGACAGTAAATATTGTTAATATCTAGCTATTATCTGGAAATATAACAACTGAGTCGACAAAAGAAGCAAAATTTGCAGAACGACGTCACTACAAAGTGAAAGAAACTTGAAACAAACCTATACTACAACGTCTGATCAGCGTGGTAGTAGACCAGTGGCCAAAACCTCTTTAAGACTCTTCTTCGGCCTCTGCCTTGTCCAACAGTGAAGTACAAAGACAATTATTATAGAAGCAGGCAGTTTGTTCTAGAGCATAACAACTTGATCTAACAAGAAAAATGAAAACAAAAGACCAGAAACATATTTAAAAAAAAAGGCAACTCCCACACTCATTTAGACTCAGAACAACTATTTGTGGATCACACAAAATGTTGTCTGATGTGGGAATCGGACCCACGACACTTCGGTGCAGTAGGAAGCGGCGAGACAACCGCTTAAGCCGCTACGCCACCTGTGCAGTATTTTTTTTAAATTATACTTCTTTTGACACGTTAGGGAAAAGTGATGTGAGTAAATTTTTAAGATACGCGCCCCCACCGTCACGAATAGCCGACACCGTCACGAACAACCAACACCATGAAATAAACTAGTCAACATTTTAGTTTTGAGGTTATACTTCTTTTGGCGCGAAATTTATTAAATTAATATATATCTTCCTTTCAATTCGTAGTGTTATTTTCTCCACAAACAGATAACGCGAAGGATAACATATTAGCAAGATTTTTATCTTGTTTTACCAAACAAGTATAACTTCTTACGTGTGTACATAGGTTTTTCTTATTAATTAGACGAATTTCTGTTGAATTTTGATCGCCATATCAACATTTAGAAGATATAACCTACAATTATAAGTAAAAAACGAAAGTTAAAAGTAAAATCTCTTAAAGATAACATTGTCTGCACCAAATATAAGGAGCCTCCCCTATATACAGAGTGTTACACAAAGGTGTTAGACCGGAGGGTCGAAAAACGTGACGACGCATCCTGTCAGCCCTCACACAGGATTAGGATGAGGATACAACGGTCTGACATTGAAAAATAATAGAAGATTAAAATACCTTCTAACGGAAAAATAATGATACCTAATTTTGATGATGACATGAAATAAATTTGATGTTGTTTTGAGTTTTGGTTGCTGTTATATTACAGCTTAGCTCAATTTATTTAGTTAAACATGCTAATCTCAAGAACTAATGTGTTGATTTGAAAAATATTTTAGGATTATATAGCCCACTTATCGAGCAGTTATACTCGTAATAACATAATATTACGCTACGACGCGAAAACGGGGCAAATTAGACCTTTTTAAAAGATGTTTACAAAGGAGCGCTAATGAGTTAGTTTGATCAATATTTGTTTACTAGCTGACCCGGCAAACGTTGCTTTGCCATATAAATTATTTCTAAGTAATTAGAGCGGGATGAAAAATGATTAAATTACTAAAATGGCTATTAAAAAATAAGGGTTGATCGTAGAAGGGTGAAAATTGAGGATTGTATGTATTTTTGTATGTTGTATCATGAAAAAATAGAAATTAAAAATTTTGTCTAAAAAATAAAAAAAAAAATTTAGGGTTGTACTACCCCTAACATTTAGGGGGATGAAAAATAGATGTTGGCCGATTCTCATAGATACCGGATAAGCACAAAAAATTTCATCAAAATCGGTCAAGCCGTTTCGGAGGAATATGGCAACGAAAACTGTGACACGAGAATTTTATATATTAGATTTAAGAGTTTACAAGACTAAACACTTGTTACTTATTCCTCATGACTTTCCTTATCTCGTCAATTTGATTTGTGAAAGAGTCGAACCGTTTAGTTCGAGAGCGTATGTCTGCCCCTCTAAAGTGTTGGCGTCCGAGACCAACACGTATTGTCGTGTAGAGGAAGAGAGAAGGTGGGACCAATTACAACACTCGTCTGTAACTGAATTGACCGGAGACCGGAGGCCCATTGATGCGGGGGCGACAGTTATCGTGGTATCTATGTAAGCCTTACACTGTCACGATGACTGTCATGCCTTTTACGTCCCCAAGCGGGTGTGAAAAAGCATCTCACTAGGCCGCCATAGTGTGGGTCACCATACTGCATTGTCTGCATTTGCAATGAGTATGGTGACCACAAATCTTGGATTCTATTCATGCTTTCCATCAGGCAGAGTAGAGTCACTTTAGCAGGCTCCTAATATAGAAAAAAAAATATATAGAAATCTGACATGGCAAGATCCTATCTCTCATTCCACCATGTTCCAGCACTAATAGCCAAGATGATCAGAGTAATATCATGTCTTTACAGAAAACCAGTGTTAAGCAATGTTGCACTCAAGCGTATTCAAGCAAGCACCTTTATGTCTCTTCAGCTGTAGATATCTTTGAGTAAGTACTAGTAGCTATTTATCATCAGGGTCCCTAACACAAAAGAAATCTTAGTTACACTGGGTTTTATGTACACTATTTCCTTTACTTTCTACAATAGTATATGTTTCTTGTATAAACTGTTATTATCGGTTTCAAATAATTTGTTGTCACAAGAATACACCAATGTGTAATCATCTTATAACAAGTTGCTACAGATATTTATTAAGGTTCAGTTGGCAGAACCGTCTGCATTCGTCTCGTAATGTTGGTACTACATACGTAGTGATAGAACTCAAGATTTAAACTTAGTGACAGGTTGTGCACAAGCAGTTGTCGTTTCAATCGATAATTTGCATATGGAGAAGTAGCTAGTCACCTGATAATGGCTACCGCTACCCTTCAACGTTTGTTACTCAAGAAGCAAAAGCGCGTTGTCACCTTTTCAACTCCCTCTGAACCTAAAAGCAGCTTTGAGCTTGTGATAACCTAGTCACTGATGATGGTGTATCTACTCTTAGCCGATTTCGGCCACGGTGACCAGTCCCAAGTCCGTGTGGTGACGGATTAAGAATACCTAGTGTTACCGCTCCTATTCATCCCGTGGGTGTCGTAAAAGGCGACTACGAGAACAAAGTATGCAAGACAACTTCGTTACAAAGAGAAGGAAAACTGGAAACAAACCCTATTCTAACCCGTCTGGCCAGCGTGGTATAGTAGGCCAAAACCTCCTTGCTAAGGGGAGGCCTATGTCCAGCAGTGGACTGTAAAAGGCTGTTCATGACCAGTCCCAACGGACACTAGTGAACTACGTACTCTCGGGCCTGTATCTTTTGGAACGATGTATTTCGCAAAATCATCACCCGCAGGTCATTTTCAAAGGTGGTCGGAAATTAAAGAATGCCTTTCGGCAGCCGGTGCGTGTTCTGCTGGTAGGGTTAGCGACACTGTGTTCTCTTTCCCGTCTTGCCTCTTCCTTTGAGGACCTCCTCATAGAAGCAGCGACGAAGCTCCGTGAACTCTCCCTCCAGACTATAGTGAAAACCAAAGTCGGAAGCAAAACACTACCAACAGAAAGTCGCTGAAAATAAAGCAATGACGAAGAGCTTTAATTATTTAAAAATTGGAACATACAGCTCCAAATAAAATACCCACCGATGTTACAATAAATAAAAAAAAATCTTTCAATTTAATTTATTTTCACATGCAGCAACATTATTATACGACCTCTTCACAAACCAAATCACAATGTACAATAACAAAGTAACAAATACAAGTGCTAAATTATTCACCTCCACATTGCTGCCAACACAACGGCAGGCGTCGATTTATCAAATAAATTGAAAATCAATTTAACCCTTTCAATATTGTATGGAGCGCGAACTAAACGTCACACTAACCACGCTTGCCCTTTAGTGTCGTTAGCGGCGCTGACTGGACATTTCTGCATATCTTCACAGTCCAATAATGGGGAGATATACCTAGCACACGTTACATAAAGTCATTGATTCATTTTATTCGATTAACTTATGTGTAAAAGATTTTGTAGCTTGTTGAGTCACTTGTAAGATTATCCTGCATGATATTTAAAAAACTATTGTATTTTACGGCACTAAGAATAAGAAGTGAATAGAAAAAAAATTGATAGATTCTTAGACTCAATTAAACTTCTATGACTAATGCAATACACGTTAAACTGTGAGACTTTGGAAGAAAAAAAAATTAAGTACGGCGACAGCCAGCGGCGTCACGTACAGACGACACATTCAACTGAGGATTAATGAATCCTGTACCGCGATGTTTTGTCTACCTTAGGGACTGAAACGATCTTTAAACCATGAAGGTAAGTGCATACCAGTAAACTTCAAGGTTGTAGGTGCCCCATCGGCACCTCGATTGACCTGTCTACCTTTTTGCACATTATATTAAATAAAACGTTTGACCTTCGTTAGATGACCTAAGTTTTGCCACTACATTTATGAGTATTCATACGAGTAAACTTACCTAATAGTAAAAAAACATCGATTTACCATTTATTCTTTGAATTCTTTGAAATATAGGTATTTATTCTAATACCCATATATAAAATAGTAGGTACGATAAATATCGAACGACTAAAATTATTCTTAAATAAAACGAGTACCATTCAATGAGACCTTGAAACGAACGAATTTTATTATCAAAGACAATAGAATCACAACCAACATTTGTTGACATACTTGAAAAGAGATGTCGCTAATAAGTACATGTTATATTTTGCATTTCTAACAATTATGAACGTCAATAATGTAACGTAAGCTTAATATGTCATTGATATTATCCTCTCGGACGCGAGTTGAGCGCCTTCCGTCTCAGACCTCATTTAATTTGTTTTTAAATAAACCCTCGAGACGCAGACGGCTCCGCGGAGGTACGTCGCGACAGCTCATAACAAAACTATATTTGTTTTTGTTTTTAATAGTGTTTATAAACATGGACCTTTTTATACTCGTACTCTTCTTCTCCGAGCCTCATTCACAAACTGGGTTGGGGTCGGTTTTAGGTCCATTACGACATGGCTGAACTTTCGACTTTTTCGCGGAGTGACTGCGGAGACCTTCACAACCCGCATTAGACGATATCAAAGTTTGTACATAGAAAGTTGTCGCACTTTTTGTAATCATCGTGTGAATCATGAAGAAGAATAAAGAAAGAATGGATAAAGGAAAACATTGTATACCAGTGAAAATTCAATATTTTCTGGACACCAGTGTCAATAAAGCCTTTCAAGTAATAAACAAGTTGGGCGTCTCCAAATCACGCACTAATCTGCAATTTAACGCTTTCTCTGACATACTTACAAATTAAATCATCTGTTCAAGAGACAAATATCATCATCTTCAATAGCCTTGCGTGGTCCACACCTGGACATAGGCCGCTCCTTAGTACGGAAGTTTTGGCCTACTATACCACGCTGGGCCGACTGACTGGTATAGGATTTGCTTCAAGTTTTCCTTCTCTTTATAGTGATGTCTTGCATATCTGAGTCGCCTCTTACAGTACCAATGGGAAGAATAGGGGTTGTGATAATCCATATTCTTAATCCGTCATCGCACACAGAGAGACATATACATAATTTAAAAATATTTGAGGGTAGTCCACTGAAAACATCATAGAAAAGAGACAAAAATACACTATTATCAATGATAGAGCAAGACATCAAACCTACAAACCACCATTTAAATATCGAACTTCAATATTTCCAATAAAGTGACAGATAGCATCCACGCGTGATATCCGTCTCGGCAACAGAGTATTGATAAAATTGATAAGAACACGTCGTACGAGCACATGAACCAATTTATAGTTAGACCTTTAGTTTATCGCTCCATTCACTGGACATTCGAAGTGATATTACTGTCTTGAAAATGGGTGCAAGACACGTAGACGTGTTACAAGTCGTGTCCGGGTGGCAGGCAGTGGAATTAATACTGAAATGTGTGTTTGTGGGCTTGTGGCAAATAATAAGGATGTCCTTGAAGAGATTCTGGAAAGGACGCAGGAAGAAATCCGAGAATGATGCTTCTGTTGAGCTGACTGTGGACGCTTCTATTGGAACACATTGTTATGTTAAAGTTATGGTAAGCATATATTAACACCGCTAAAGCACACAACTTGATTTTAAAACATTCACCATTTATCACAGTGTTGCTTTGAAAGAGAAAATTTAAGAAAACATTTTTTATTTTGTTTTTTTTTTAAATTGCGTACCATTCATTTCTTATATAAAAGTTCCTTAATTTTTTGTTTGCTATTTAGTTATAATTTAAAAATTTGTCCGGAAGACCTTGAAATATTTCAACATTGTATAAATCGTTTTAATTAAATAAAATGTATCTAATTAAATAACATGTAAAATATTTAACTAGACGCAAGATTTAAACGACTATTTATTTACAGTGTTCAATAATTTATATTACAATTAAATTTTACATACATTAATACTACTGATTTCTATAGTCTGTAATAGACAGATCAAAACATCGTACTAAAATTAGTAATGCGAATGCAAGTTTATTTGTTACGGTCTCGCGCGAAAACTACTCAACCGGTCATCATGAAATTTTGTACACAGGTTCTTGGAGGTATTAGAAGTAACATAGGATACTTTTTATTAAAATATATATACGTATTTATTTAAAATGACCTGTTACGAAACTTAGTCTGGCAGACCAAATTCCACGTGAGTAAAGCCGCTAGCAAATGCTAGTAAGCTATATGGTGACTTTAATAAAACTTAATATTCATTCAGACACAAGGGCTTCTCATTACATCATATGGGTTATAATCAAAAAGGTTGATATCATTTACCATCATATCAACCCTTTTACAGTCCATTGCTGGACATAGACATCCACCCTTTAGCATTCCCCTGCTCGACATAGGTCGCTCCTTAGAAAGGAGGCTTTAGCCTACTATACCACGCTGGTCACACTGATTAGTATAGGGTTTGTGTCAAATTTCTCTTCTCTATAGTAACACTGTCCTGCGTAATTTTCTACCTTAATCGCCTCCATGGGATAAATTAGGGTGGGGACATTGTATTCTTAATCCGTCACCACACGGAGTATCGAGTACTAGGCCCTCTTATAGTTTACATCTGTGATGATTATGCTTTCTCCATACACTTGAAGACTCTCACGCGAAAAACGAGACTCGGGTTGACAAAGAAAAGTGTAAAACAACATTCCTATAAAGTGTTTAGACTCATATTATCACATTTTCTTGATTACAAATCACCCCTAAGAACAAATTCCATAAAACCTCAAAATCACATTTCACTTATAAAATATGTATTACTATTTCGTATTCTTACCTCTGCCTACCCGTTGTGCGTTGTGTTGGTGTTTCTCTTCAAATCACTCCCATGTCAAACATCATCATCAACAGCCTTTTACAGTCCACGACTGGACATCTGGCCTCTCTTTAGCAAGGAGGTTTTGAGGCCTACTATACCACGCTGGCCAGACGGGTTGGAAAAGGGTTTGTTTCAAGTTTTCCTTCTCTTTGTAATGATGCCGTCTTGCATATTTTGTTCCCTTAGTCGCCTTTTACGACACCCACGCGATGAATAGCGGTGGTAACACTATACATTCTTAATCCGTCACCACACGGACATGATGTTAGACATACAAATAATTAAAAAATAATTTACATTTTCAGGGGGTCAAATATCACTACGTAGAAACAGGCCCAAGATCAGGCACAACCATTCTCATTCTCAAAGATGCACCAGATTCTGGAAAAATATGGGGTCCGAATTGGGCAGACTTTATCAGAAAACTGGCTGAAAGTGATTATCATGTGATTACCTTGGATCTTAGGGGAACTGGAGGGAGTGAGGGAGGGTATCGGAGTAACCTGTCCCCTCCACAAGCAGTGGCAGAGTTATCCACACTGCTGGGAGCTTTTGGAGTGTCAGAAAATAAACCAGCGGTGGTGATTGGGTTTGGAATTGGGGGAATGCTTGCTTGGTAAGTGTTTCTTTTACATCATTGGCAATTTTTGTTATCTCACAGCTGGACACAGACGTCTCCTCAGAATGAAGGTTTTGGCCTAATATACCATGCTGGCCTAATGGGTAACCATAGAGTTTGTGTCAAGTTTGCCTTCTTTTTGCAGAGCTGTTGTCCTACGTCTTACTACTACTTCACTTTTTTTAATTTTTTTTATGAAACCCTTTACAATAAAGAATTGAATCCAGTATCCACTATTTGCGCATGCGTATTATTGCATCTAAATCTCTTGACGACACGATTGACTGCACGGATGGTATGGTGGCTTAAGCGCTTACTCTCTGCTTTCGCTTCACCGAGCGTTGTGGGTTCAAATCCAACAAGGGACAACACTGAGTGTGGATATTCTTTGTGTCCCTTTCATGACAGGATATATTTCTACAGCGGGAGTTATATTTTTGTAAAAAAGAATTATTAGGTTACTTTCCTGTAATCTTTGTACTAACTTATGTATAATCTAATGACTCAAGGTATTTACTATTAAAATTTTGTGATAATTCATGTAGTAATTAAGCGTAATGCATACGGTATCAGTCACATATCCTTAAACACTAACGGATACAACTACAAACATTCGAGTAGGATCTTTTGCCACCTAAACTTTAAATAATCTGCTCTGTATGGAAATGACGGAAGTCTTGGTCTACTAGTTAGCGACCCTTACTACTAAACTGGAGTTTGTGGGTCTGAACCCCACCCATAACAAATAATTGTCTAATAAGCACAACCATTTGTCATATCTGGATTTAATTCAGGCTCTGCCTAGTTTGAAGTAAGTGTCATATCTGACATGTGTCAAGTAATGTTTACATTATCAATAGGTGAACTTCGAACCAGACATATGACAGACGTCGCGCCATATTGAATTCTAATCTGATAACAGGTTTGTTTGTAAGTTAGTACATATATCTAACGTAATAATGATAATGAATTTAAGTAACGAAGAGGCTAATGTTGAAGATAGAATCGACTTCATAAACTTAACATAAACTAAGGGCCCCCGCGCACTGGGCAGCCTGGCTGCGCAGCCAGGCTGCGGCAGCCAGTAAAACATATGACGTTGTATAGGAGCCCGCGCACTAGGCAACCACGAATTCCCGGCTGCGGCAGCCAATACAACGCGCTTGTTTGCACGGCAGCCGGCTGGCTGCGCGCAGCCAGAACGTGTGTAGGCGAATGTATGTGGCTGCGGTCAGTCTCCGCGCACTAGTTGTAGCAGCCAGACGTATTTTGCGTTCCGAACTTTGATAAGATGACTTTCGATACAGAGAAATTTATTCGGGAAATTGAAAGCCGTAAAGCAATTTGGGATATAACATCAGAAGAATACAGTGATCGGGATTTGAAGAAAAGAAGATGGGAAGAAATCACGAACAAAATGTGCTCGGAAAATTTATCAGAAAATGAAAAAAATGAATTTGGTAAGCATGTATTTTTATTTATTTATTTATTTTTATTTATTTATTATCTGGATTATACAGGGTGATTCTGCAACACCAATCAATATTTTTGTAAGGTATCGCAGAATAACTCTATATTAGTTATTGTTCTTTTTTGTACTTAACTAGGTATTTTCACTTCAATGTTTTATTTAGATAAATAGGTAGGCACTATTCTTATGCGTATCTGTTTTGCCATTCTAACGGATTTGCATTAATAAAATAATCCGCAAATAAATCCCTATAAGATGCTGATGATCGGCTGCCTCTATTTGTGGGTCCACCGGTTATTTCCAGTTCTGGTGGAACGTACAGTGTGTCTTGAAATCTATACCCGTCTCTTTCGCGCACGTAGTTATGTAAGACACAGCAAGCTTGTACTATGGCAATTGCAAGTTCCTGTCGGACATCTAGTGGACGGTGAAAAATTCTCCATTTGTTGGCTAAAATCCCAAATGTGCATTCTATGTACCGCCTTGCCCGAGACAGTCTATAGTTGAAGATTCTTTTCTCCGCTGTTAAACTCCTACCTCCATAAGGTCTCATTAAATTTTCACATAAGCCAAATGCCTCATCCCCCACTATGACGTATGGCATCGGTACTCCATTATTTGATATGGGGTGCTTCTCCGGGATTTGTATATCTTTGTTGACAAGTTTTTGATACAAAATGGATTCTTTATATATAGATGAGTCGCTACATTTTCCATAAGCCCCAACATCTATATATGTGAACTTGTAATCTGCATCGCATACAGCAAGTAAAACGATGGAAAAATAATTTTTATAATTATAGTACAGTGATCCTGAATCGCTGGGTTTTATCACTCTTATATGCTTTCCATCGATGGCACCAACGCAATTGGGATAGTTTGCATTTTCATTGAAACCTTTTGCTATTTCAAGCCACCTCTCTTCATTTAATTCTGGCAACGATGACTGTCTCATATTCTCCCAAATCGCCATGCAAACTTTATATATGATATCTCGGACAGTTGTATGTCCAATCCGATAATTATGACTCAATTCCATTAGAGAACATCCTGTAGCAAGATATCTGTAACAAAGAACAAATATAATTTTCAGGTAAATCTCTACAGAGCAAGTGGAAGAACATCAGGACTAGTTACAGCAGAGAAGTAAAACGCAGAGCTGGTGTTAAAAGTGGATCAGCAGCTTCGCGCAAGAGTCCATACGTATATTTCGAACAACTTCATTTTCTTCGGCCCACCGTACTAATGAATGAAACTCAAAATAGCATGGATGAAACACGCACTGCTGAAACCAACGTTAACAGCGGTAGTACTCAAGGTGAACGACCTGTTTCCAAAAAGAAGAAGTCAAGTGACAACGATAATTTGGTGCAGGTATTAAGGGAAAGTATTGTAATGAGAGAAGAGCGTGAAAGAGAGCAAGAGTCTGATTCAGATAGACTATTTATGCTTTCACTTCTAGATGATTTTAAAAACATCCCGAGACATCGTAAGCTTTCTACAAAAATGGAGTTAATTGAAGTTATAAAAAGAGCTCAGATGGAAACTCACGATTCCGAATTTAGTCCGTTTCGCCAACGTTATGTTGATTATGAACCAGGGACTTCGGCCGCCAGATCATATAGACCACAAACATCGTTCAGTGGACAATTTCGCCAAGGTCAAGGATACTCAACTGAATATGGACCGGAAACCACAAGCAGTGGGCAGTATCGCTATGGATACTCGACACACTCGAATTATAGACCAGAAGCCTCGACCACTGAAAGCCGCCGTGGGTATTCTACGGCTGTTCCAGACAGGCAAGACAATACTGTTTATACTGATGCGTTATCACCAACTGACACAAATGCAACAGATATGTCTCAGGGTTCTGAATTACTAGAATTATTTACTACACAGGACAACTTGAACTAGGTAATTCATTACCATACATGTAAGAAATAAATAATAAATGTTATGACTAATTAACAATATCTTTCATTTTCGTACTCACCTCAAAGTTATCACCAGTTTTTCTTCAGGACTTATACAAGCTCGCATAGGAGTATCAATGCCCTTGATTGAATTTCGTATTTTTTCCAAAAGGTTATCAAACGATTGCACTGACATCCTCGTGTAGTTAAAAAACCGGTCTGGGAATGCGCGAACATCTTTGAAATGGGTTTGGAATAAGCCTTTTGAATGTCTTTCTAGAAAAAGAGGATGAATCCAGTGTCTTTTCTTTGTTTTGCGTTTTTTACGAGATAGGTAAGCAATAATTATAAGTTCTTTCACGTCCATATCGCTCGACGGAAGGATCTAGACTAGTCGTTGATTGGCTGCTATAACTGGCTGCGCAAATATTCTGGTTGCCGCAGCCTGGCTGCGCAGCCAGGCTGCCCAGTGTGCGGGGGCCCTAAATGGCAAAATTACCTATGACTGCCCTGTGTCTGCCTATTATGATAAACACATCAGACAATTGTGTCATGGTTTGTAACCATCTACCACTATTTTAGCTCTGAGGGTGACTAACCGCTAACAAGCCAGTCAATGTACACAACCATGAAGTTATCATGCGATAAATTAATTATATCACGCTATTTATTTAAAACTTTTTGCAATACTATCATACGATAGCATCCTGTCATTTCTTTGTTGGTTTAATTTATTGTATTCAGCTTATTATTTTGCTTCAGTAGAGATTTTTATTGTACATTTAATGTATAAATTGACGACCGCAGTAACTCTCAAACAAGCCTTTTTTTTCTGTCAAAGTCAAAGTGAAAGTACTTGAGTAAATAGAAAAACTCGTAATAGTAGAACTACGCAAACTATGCAGGACGACATCGCTGCAAAAAGAAAGGAAAACTTGAAAAAAATCCTATATTAATCCGTTTACCCATAAACAGGCCATAGACAGTACAGTAGACCAAAACCTGCTTTCTAAAAGGAGACCTAGTGGACTGTTAGAGGCTGTTAATGATTGCAGTAAAGTCTATAATGAAACTATTGCTATTGCTTTTATTTGATTTAAATTTTAAAACACAAGAACAAATTCCTGAAATTAAAAAATGATTAAGAATTATAATCCAATTCCAGAAATTTGTGCCTTCGTCACAATTAATTGAAAAAAAGTGATTCAAAATCAAAAAATCATGGCAATATTCTTGTTAAGTTACGTCATAAAGATATTAAAAACAAAACAATGATTAGTCATCTTGGAAAGTGATTGCACGTAGTGATAAACCGTGAAAATTGTTGTTGTTGATTACATTTTGATTGTGGAGTTAAATAACAATACAATTCCACTACTCCTCATAGGTCTCTACTTAGAAAGGACATTTTGGCCTACTCCACCACCTTCTTTTTTTTGTACTGCGCGGAAATCTCCACGAATACGACCGAAGGGTGGTTATGTCGGAGTCGAACCGACCAAAAACCGCACGCCGTCTCAGGTACTAGTAGCCAGGGGACCAGGTGCGCCCTAGTAAGGAAATCCCTGAAACCCTGACGTACCTCAGGCTACCTACAGCTGTAGGTGGCCCCTTCCTGTGTGGAAACCTCATGATTGCTTTATTGCCCCCCTCTCCCGACTCCCCGAAAGTGTGCGCGCAGTCCATAGCGTTCGCATTGCCACCCCGGCCTGCTTCTGCTAGGGTGACTACTCTACCACCCTGGCCAGATGGGATTACTATAGAATTTGGTTCCGATTTTCCTTCTCTTTGCAGTGCTTTTAGCCTGCGTGGTTTGCTCTCTTAGTCGATTCTCACAACACCTACTGTTAAATAGTGGTAGCGACACTATAAGTATTATTAATGCGTCACCACACGGACAATAACAACAAATAGATTATAATTATAGTTCAGCTAAACTAAGATCCAAGGCTTTAAAAGAAAAGAAATCACAAAAAGTTCCATAGTAAGTGAAACATGTTTAATCGATCTCAAAAGGGACGTATATTCTCTTACACTCGCATAGATTATATTCAGAAATCTGTTACTTCTAATGTTTTGCTGAGGTCCAAAAAGTTCGTCGACAAACGTGCGAACAACGTCGTAAACAGTTCTTGTAAAACTTTCGGATCTTTATAGTTATAGTTATAGTTTTTTTTGTTCAAAATCACACCATGTTGATACTATACCTAAATTATTCGCAGAGAATTACCTATCTCACGATCTCCTCACGCAAATAATCCCACCTATTGACATGTGTAGGCGTCAAGTGTAAAGTTCAACATTGGTCAGAGATAGTGACGCGTTAGTATCGTATTTTAATTATTAATTGATAAGTTTAATTATTTATAGATAAGGAGTATTACATTACTGTATTTCTATGCTAAAAGTTGGAGCTTATTAAACAAAATGCGCTCTGGAATTATCTCTGTGCGTAAGTTTCAAGATCATTTACATCAGCAACCTGCGTATACATTTAAATCATGTTATATGTATCAAATGTTGAGAAAAAATGCAGTTGAATGGAGATCTTTAACAATTTAATCGGATAGGTTGATATTTCTTTTGTATTTGGATAACTGTGACCCTGTTTGATAGAGCTGTGCTGCACAAAGTCCGATAGGAAGAAATTTACAAGCTTTGTGTCTAGAGTGTTCAGACTGTCTGTTGCTGCATTTAGCTTGTTTACTTGTTTTGGCCGACTGTGATGTTTAAAGTTTCTTTGCACAAATGCCAAAAGATTTTTACTTAATAAAAAGGTTATTGTAGAAATTATTGAGCCTTATACCCACAAAACCGAAACAGAAATGCAATGTGGGTATGTCAAGCGCGTCAGAATTTTGAGCGCGATCGCTCATAGTATTATTTCTTTCGCTTATTTCTTACGGAGACACAGATATCCTGCCCGGCCGATACATCATACCTACACTACCCCGGCTACAAACTCGAACACAAATTCCTGAGACGTGCCGGTGTATGCATGTACGTCCGGGAGGATATCTGCTGTCACCGTCTTCATTTTTATGAAGACAGGGACCTGTCAGTAATGTGGGTGCGCGTAGACTACGGAGGTCAGACTCGAATCTATGCGTGCCTATACAGGTCTCATAGCGGCGACAGGGAGACTAGAGCACTCTTTGAGCACCTGCAAGTGACGACTGACAAAGTTCTTGAGCAGTACCCCCGTGCTGAGTTGGTGATTTTAGGAGACTTTAATGCCCACCACTGTGAGTGGCTAAACTCTCGATCCACCGACTTTGCGGGAAGGTCTACTCACGAATTTGCTCTGGCCCATGGCCTCTCACAACTGGTACATTCCCCAACAAGGATACCTGATATCGAGAGCCATGCGCACTCTTTGCTGGACCTTCTGCTGACGACGCATCCGGACGACTACACTATCACAGTGGACGCACCTCTCGGCTCATCCGACCACTGCCTCGTCCGGACCGTAGTCCCATGCGCGCGGCATATTCCACCTCGCCCAGCCGATTTGCGCCGCATGTGGCAATATAAATCAGCAGACTGGGATGGATTGCGTGAATTTTACGCATCGTACCCGTGGAGGCAGCTTTGTTTCGCGTCAGAAGACCCCGACCCCTGCGCAGCCGCTGTCACTGAGACGATCCTGGTGGGTATGGAATATTTTATTCCTAACTCATCAGTAGCTGCGGGAAAACAAAAGCGACCGTGGTTTAACCGGCTCTGCAAGGAAGCCAGACTAGTCAAGCAGACTGCCTACAGGGCTTGGACCACGGCCCGTGCTAATAAGGATCCGAACATCTCTGATGTGAGACGCAAACTAAATGCTGCCTCGAGATCCTGCAAAAAGACAATTGCCAGAGCCAAATTCGATTTCATCGGCGGGATTGGTGAGCGACTTACGGGCTACCCCTCTGGGAGTCGTGCCTTTTGGTCTCTTGCTAAGGCGGCCGAGGGAAACTTTTGCCAGTCGTCTTTACCACCATTGCGAAATGCCGATGGTAACTTGGCCCACAGTGCCAAAGAGAAAGCCGACCTACTTGGGCAACTCTTTGCCTCAAACTCGACCATGAACGAGGACGGGAGTGCGGTACCGCCTACTAACCCGCCGTGCCAACACTCTTTGCCGGAAATACACATTTCGCAAAGAGAAGTGCGGCGGGAACTAAACTGTCTAGACGTTCATAAGTCGAGTGGGCCAGACGGCATACCTGCAGTGGTGCTCAAGCAGTGTGCTCCTGAGTTGTGCCCTGTACTAACGCGACTTTTCGCGCTTTCCTACCGCAAAAGGCAAGTGCCGTCTTCGTGGAAGACTGCCCATGTGCATCCAGTGCCAAAAAAGGGTGATAGATCGGACCCATCGAATTACAGGCCTATAGCTATAACTTCCCTTCTCTCTAAGGTGATGGAGCGTGTAATCAACACACGGCTCCTGAGTTACCTAGAGGAGCACGATTTGATCAGCGACCGCCAGTATGGTTTCCGCCACGGTCGCTCGACTGGTGATCTTCTAGTGTATCTCACTCACCGGTGGGCTTCAGCCATTGAGAGTCAAGGTGAGGCTTTGGCAGTTAGCCTGGATATAGCAAAGGCGTTCGATCGGGTCTGGCACAGGGGTCTTCTATCGAAGTTACCATCCTACGGCCTGCCCGAGGGTTTGTGCAAGTGGGTGGCTAGCTTTTTATCCGGCAGACGCATAAAAGCCGTCGTCGATGGTAGCTGTTCCGAAAGCATGGACATAAACGCTGGTGTCCCGCAAGGCTCCGTGCTATCTCCAACGCTGTTCTTGCTGCATATCAATGATATGCTGTCCACGGATGGTATCCATTGTTATGCGGACGACAGTACTGGAGATGCATATTACATGGGCCGAGCTAACATCCCTCGTACCGCTGTAGTAGAAAGTCGCGAACAACTTGTGTCTCAAATCGAGAGCACCTTACACAGAGTCTCCGATTGGGGTCGGGATAACCTGGTCCAATTTAACCCCTCTAAGACACAAGTCTGTGCGTTTACCGCTAAGAAAACCCCGTTCACTGTGGTTCCACAATTCCAGAATACACCCCTTACCATCTCACAGAGCATTGGAATCCTCGGTGTCGACATCTCCAGTGACGTCCAATTTCGAGCTCATTTGGAAGAGAAGGTCAAGCTGGCGTCAAAAAAGCTTGGTGTTCTGAATAGAGCGAAGCGATACTTCACACCGGCACAAAGGCTACTACTTTACAAAACACAAGTTCGACCTCACATGGAGTATTGCTGTCATCTCTGGGCGGGAGCACCGAAGTACCAGCTTGAGCCTTTCGATTCAGTTCAGAGACGTGCTGTGAGAATAGTCGACGATCCTGATCTCACAGACGGTATCGAGCCACTAAGTCTTAGGAGAGACTTTGCCTCCTTGTGTGTGCTCTATCGTCTCTACAATGGGCTGTGTTCTGAAGAATTGTTTGATATGATGCCCACAGCCACTTTCTACCATCGCACCGCTCGCCATCGTCAGGGAGCTCATCCACATACATTGGAACCTAAATGGTCGCGCACAGTGCGGTTTCAGAGAAATTTTCTCCCGCGAACAATCCCGTTATGAAATGAGCTCCCTGCCGAGGTTTTCCCTGGAAACTACAGTATGGGGCTCTTCAAGAAGGGGGTAAATAGGTTTTTAAAGGGTCGGCAACGCGCACGTGATGCCCCTGGTGCCGCAGGCGTTCATAGGCTGCGGTAACCGCTTACCATCAGGCGGGCCGTATGCTTGTTTGCCACCGTCGTGGTATAAAAAAAAAAAAAAAAAAAAAATAGTAGTCGGCACTTCTGTGCATCTCTGAAAACGTACAAACAAACATAAAAAAAATATAAATTGCGTATTAAATTTGATAACTAACTTTATTGTTGTCTAACCACAAGAGCACGCAATGAAGTGCATTTCTTGCGGGAATATTTCGAAACATTTTGCTCGAAAATATTTAGTAGCCACTGTTTACAATAGAACACAAATATGCAAGTGAAACGCTACCTTATTGCAAATTAAGGCATAGAGTTGGATTTAATAATTCAGTAACATTGTAAGTAGTGTTTAGGATTTATATTCATTAAATCCTTTATATATATTATTAATCGTTTGTGAGCGTAGAGGCGACAAAGGATCTCTTGGAATTTACCGTCAATCGTACTTCCAATGTTATTTTTCTCTGCTCTGTGCCTATACCTGGTCGACCCCTCATTCTACACTATATGATAAAAATGATATGGTAATGCTCTTCATTTTATATTATCTCAAATGTTCTCCAACTGTCTACAGGTATCTAGTCCATTCGCGAGGTCCTTTAGTCAGCAAGTTTGCTGTCGTCGACGCTCCGCACCCAAACTTGTACTGGCAGTACCCACCAGCAGCATTTTGTCATAAAGCTCTTCACTTTATACAGGTAAGTTCATGAAAACCACTATATTTGTTGACCAAAGATCAGTTGTGAGTTGAGTTTGTTTCACGTTTTTTGGTGTGCTTTCGCAACGTCGGACCGCGGTCACTATGACGGTCGAGTAGATATACTCGTAAAATAACCTCATAGTGGCCTCTAGGTACCATGTGTACGAGGTTGTAACCAAAACCTAATGTAACTACACCTACAATATAATTCAGCATGTCAACTATAGCACGTGTCATGTGACAAAAATTTTCGGATCTTGGCGTTCGGCAGCCACGTTCCTTAGCCAGTAACAGAAATCCAAAATTACATAAGTTTCCTTCAACAAACATCCATCGCGGCAGACATCAACCCTTTGGTGGTTAACGCAGAAGATATAAATTAACATATATGAAAATAGCAACTTGTGTTTACTCTTTCACTTTTGCGACTAGTAATGTACGGTGTATCTTCATCGAATGAAGAAAAGAGATATAATTTAATTTAATTGATTATAAAAAAAATATCGAACTAGTACTTAAACATTTAAATTCAAATTTACCCCTCGTGTATGTTGCAGTGGCCATACTTCCCTGAACGATGGTTGGCTGAAGGAGAGTTGAAGGACACATCAGGGAAATGGGCGAGCTCACGGGCGTGTGATTGGTCTGGAGCACTTAATTATGTAAGAGGTAGGTTAAGTATAACAAGAAGAGATCCAGCAGATATCTTCTTCGACTGTCTATATTTATCTGCTAAAGTCTCCAATTTTTTTTTAAGAATAAATTGATTTACAAAAGACTGAGTAGTCAACAACCAAGAAGCCAAATTTCAACCTTCTGGGACTATCCTCTGGCCTGTAGTGACCTTACCTTAAACTAGTGAGGTCCAACTTTTTTCGATATAATTTATGTTAGTTTTGTCTACCCTAGTTCTTCAATGGACTGGTAAGCTTATGAAGTGTACGTAATCAACAAATTGTTTCTGAAGCAATGTTTGCACAGCATCTCTCTATAGTTTATATCTATCATCTATCTTTAGTTCATAAAAAGAAAGAACTAAAATTGTAAAGAAGATGAGGTTATTTTTGCCCCATATCTGTTCATATAGCATAATTTGAGTGTTACCATGTGATAAAACTAAAGATAAAGCATTCACAATACTAGATTTTAGCTCTCAAAAATATCTTGGTTTTATTATTCGAAGCAAAATTTATCTGTCAATGCAACAGCCTATACATAATATATATATTTCCAGGAGCTGCATGGTGGCAAGTAAAACCAGGTCTTCGAACATCTCCACCAGCATTACTTGTAGGTAACAAAGAGAGTGCAGCCCAACTGGTATCCAGTGCCCAACACTGTACTAGTTCGACATTGAAATTGGTGAAAGAACCAAAACCTAGCAGTAAGGAGTTGTCTTCAATTTTGCTAGACTTTCTTATAGGTAAGTTTCAACACCCGAAAAAGATAAAACCTCTTCAAGTTCTAAGCGTCCTTAGAGACCTCTCTGACAGTTAAAAATAAATTGGGAGTTGTGTCTTCGTTTAAATTGCCGCAGCCCTTCTAATATTACCTCCACCATACTACAATAAACATCCGTGTAGTGACAAATAAAGAATACAGCATCACCAAACTATTCATGCCATGGGTGTCGTAAGAATCAACTAGGGGAGCAAACTATACAGAATAATAACATTATAAAGAGAAGAAAATCTTGAAACAAACTCTATGCCAACCAATTTGGACAAAGGTTTGGCCTCTGCCAGTGATGGGCAGTAGGCCAACACTTCATTTCTAAGTAGAGGCCTAAGTCCAGTAGTGACATATTAAAAGATGGTAATGTATAACTTGTATCTTCCAGTGAAAGAAAAAGTGATAGAAGTCCAGCGAGGGCTGATGGGACGCGTGTTCGGTGCGGTCGCGGACCGCGGGCGCGAGCTCACCGCGCGACTCATACTGCCGCCCACACACGCCTAAACACCGAGGACGAGTTTTTTTCACATTAACTCGACTCGCGATGCCGATCGAGTCGATATGAATTTAACTCACACTAGGGGCTCTGAACAGTATCTACACATTGTCTACGCCCATCACTTTGTTATGCAAAAGACTGGTTTTGTAATATTATATCGATAATAATGGACGTGGAAAAATCTGTGTTTTTGATGTGTCACAACATTACTATGTATATGTGGGACGGAAGCGTGTAACAAGTCGAAAAAACGCGTGCTGCGCTAAAGTTGGCCGTGAGATGTCAGATGTAACACATCATATCAAGAGACTATTATAAGTTGCACTCTTTTTTATATGTTAATATATGCGATATAAAGAATAGCTGTATCGAAAGATATTGGGTTTTAAGTGAATTTCTTGATCTATGTAAAGCCAATGTTTGTGATAGTAAAGTAAAATTATATCTTTTAAACATACCAGACAAATATACTTAAATTTATATAGAAATACTTATTTACTACTTAAAAATAATTTGTACCGTGGTTTGGAACCACTTGCTGTCAAAGAATTAATGCTGTTAAACGCAGTTATCTATTCATTTTTTAATGTAATAAAATAAGCTTGTGTATAATCATTATTGTTACTGTGTGCAATGATTTTATGAAACGGGACGGTAAATGTAACAAAAATCGAAAGAAACGTAACAGTTACTTCATGTACTAATTAACACGCTAGGTTGAAGATTTGCCCATCAAATTTTAGGTGAGATGTTTCACAACTCGCGACCACTGTAAGGTTCGCTCACTTTTAAAAAAGTCGCCTTTGTGCACTTGGGTTAATATATTTTCAGGCGAACTTTGATCGCCTCCACTTATATGGAGTTATTCTACCTGGAAGAAATCACCTACCCAAAATTCTTTGAAGTTGTAATGAGACAATCAAAAAATCTATTTTAGTCACCCAGGTGTAAAAGGAACGAATAACGTGTTTTTAATGGTTTCACTTGTAACTAACCATGTACAATCGAAGTGAAACTGTTTTACTTAATTTAAACTTTAAACCTATAACTAGTTTATATAACAATACTATAAATATGGTAATATTACCTATACCGTATTAGGACCCGGGCTTGTTCTGATAATAAGGACCTGCAGCCGCGCGGTACGTAAACGCGCGGTAGCGCTGCACGCCTACAGAATTTAATTTTTATTCATCTACTACTTGATTTTTTATAGTTTTACTATAGTCATTACATTTATTTAACATTTAACAAATTACATTTATTGTGAATGAAATAAGAAGTTTTCAACAAAAAATTATTTTGTATATTTTTATATTAGAACTTAGATTTAAAAAATATTAACACCTTTTTTAACGTTGAACAATATTTGAGCCTCGATTGAAACGTACGAAAACTTTTATTGTTAAATTTAATATAATAGTATATCCAGATAGCTTACAAAACGCTATCTGACGTCATTTGTTCAATGACGTCAGATAGCGTTTTGTAAGCTTCAAGCGTTCAAGCAACCAAAAACACCACAATATAGTATATAATTTATGTCATATTAAACAAGGATTTGTACTTATTTCAATCAAATACTCAAAAATAACACGCTTACAGCTTAAAAAAAATCACACCGTCCATTTGTCACTGCGGCGCATACGCAGCTGAATGTGTACCGAGTGTGTACCGAACTCGAGGCATGTGGGTATAACTCGTTTTCCAACCATTTGTATGAAGACAGAATACTGTATAGATAATGTAACCGTGCTATAAGCGTTTCATTTTACTTTGTGTAAACTATAACTTACTTAGAATTCACTTTAGTAGTTCAGTTTAGTAAGCTATTAAAAAAATAGATTGACAGAGGAAAAAAGTACTCTTTTGTCTGTATGTGTGTACCATAGATATAGAGAGAAGGCACGACATGTCAGTGTGAGATGTACTCGTATGTACCTCTGTAAATGTAATTTCCACTTGTACATAAATCTTGAAAATAATGTTATTTTACATTAGTTAGCCTGTAAAGTAATTTTATCTGTATATTAATATTAAATAATTATTGCATCTGCATGCAGAATCTAGCACTATAGTCTGTAGGTGTACTAGCTGTTTCCAAACTTTGCCAGTGTTACCATGTATAAATTAAATAAAATATAATTACTTTTAAGGTCTTGATTTATTGACCAAAAACGAACAATTGTTATTTTTAGAATTTCATAAAGAAGGCAAGTTTAATTTTATTTTGATTATATATGTAAGAATATATTATTAATAGGTGTTTAAGTGCGTGTGGCACGTGTATCTTAAGTTTGTTTGTTAAATTGTATATTTATTAGTCGAATATATTTTTCTTTTTCATATTATATCATTGTTCATTAAAACAATTCGACAAAAGTTTACACTGGATCTTTTCTTTTATATTTTACATAGTTGTTTTTTTTTTGCTACTCTGCCTGACGGAAAGCATGAATAGAATCCAAAAGTTGTGGTCACCATACTCATTGCAAATGCAGACAATATGGTGACCTACACTATGGCGGCCTTGTGGCTTTTTTACGCCCCGCTTGGGGACGTAAAAGACATGACAGTCATCGTGGCAGTATAAGGTTCACACAGTTACCACGATAACTGTCACCCCTGCATCAATGGGCCTCCGGTCTCGCACTCGCCAACGAAACACGACAGGGGGGTAGGTTGGTCTTCTGTGGGAGGGTAGTACTGCCCCGGTCGAGCCGGCCCGTTCGTGCTGAAATCAGCGTGGCTCTACTACCTAAAAAAAGTTTAAACCTATTAAATGTGATTATCCGTTAGTTTAATTTCAAAAACAGTTTACCCGTATAGTTCTAGTAATCATTTATATCAGGGTGGTTTCTTTTTACGATTTTTAAGAGCCTACCAAAGTGACTCTGCTCTGCCTGATGTAAAGCATGAATAGAATCCAAGAGTTGTGGTCACCACACTCACTGCGCAACAGTACAACGCAGTATGTTGAACCACACTGTAGCGGCCTAGCGAGACACTTTTGCACGCTCCGCTTGGGGACGTTAAAGACATGACTGTCATCTTATCAGTGTAAGATTCACCACCATTACCACGATAACTGACACCTATATGAATGGGCTTCCAGTCTCGTACTCACCAACGAAACACGACAACACGGATGCTGTCGCTTTAGATTGGTCTTCTGTGAGAGGGTAGTACTGTCCTGGCGGATTGGACCCGCTCGTTCTGAAATCAGTGTGACTCTACTTGCTACTAATAATATTAAGGAATGGGTGAATTAAATGAAACACGAAAAAATGCAAACGCCTCTTTAATACGCAATATGCTCCACAAAAGCTAACCATCCATAAATTTCCGCTATCAATATATAATATTCACAAATCTCATATAATATATAGAGTCATCTACAACTAACTGGGCGCATTCAACTGCGCCACAATAAAGGAAGATTTATATCACATTAGCTGTATAGAGAATTATGCTACATTATTATCTACATACGTTAGTTTTAACAAATAAGATATGCGCTGACATAGGTGTTGTCTGGAGGGAGAAAGTGAGTCATAAAAGCTCGACTCTCATTTTTAAATCATACTCAGAAAAAAGGCAATGAACAAAACAAGCAGCCGGATACTAAATCTCATCATATCTGGTTAACTGGCTTTTCAAGATAGGTTTTATTCTTGAATTCGTCAGGGACCTATTAATTTCCTTTATAGATGTGAGCAACATCATTAAAATAATTCACGACTCGAAAACCTATTTTTTTTTTAAATATAAATGCTAAAATTTGGGTTTAATTATCAAATATTTTGATTTTAAGCGTTCTACAACATTAAATCTGGACCTAAATTTTAAATGGCTCATTTCTTATAAGTAATATTTTCCTTGTAAGTTGTATTTTGTTCCCTGAATAGTTAAAGTATCTCCATATCTTATATAAACTGGACAGAATTCTAAACTTGGAAAAATATATTTAACCTTAAGACTCGTTGTTAACAAAAGATATCTAATAATACACATTTATACTAAACAAAAAAACAACTGTTTGAGTGTAACTGTTAATGTCGAGGTGTCTCGATAGATGTCGCTGTATCACAAGGTTATAACGCGCTATAGTTTATAACAAAGGTTGTGGATATATCAAATTAATTGTCTTCTTTCTGAGTACGTTATGTATTGTTACTTTGAGTGATCCAATACTAACAAGTAACATATAAAATCAACTTATTACCTATCCCTACGCAATCTCATTTGTTAAAACTAGAGAAAAGCCAAAACATACTTAGGCCAAACATCGATAGGCACAGATCATTTCTAAGCTGAACTTATGTCCTCTAACTTAACAAATATTGTACAAAAATGGGGTGGTTTCTTATTTGACGAGATATTAGCAGATGATGTCAGTTGCCTTACTTATATTTGGACATAATACAGGGTGTGACAGAAAGATGTGGTCAAAATTTAGACGTGTAGTGTTACAAATAGTTTATGTAAGTTTTTTCATATTTTATTTGGAAAACGCCAACTTTGTTACTTTACAATTTCAAGGGAATTTCAATAATTTCGTATTCTTTTAAAAACATATTTACACTCCAGTAATTTTCATTGTTTAATACTTATATTTTTATTCGAGTCACCTCTCTCGTATAATATAACAAGCAGACCCAGCCACGCGTTGCTGTGCCTAATTTTTTTTAATTATTAAATTGAGATGTTAGGTATTCTATCTTTCAAGTTAGATCAAACTGCACGTAGTGTAAATTTGATCAAAATCGGTTAAGTAGTTTAGGAGTCCATCGCGCACAAAGACCGTGACACGTTATTTATATACATTAAGATAACATTAACCACATCAATTCAATTTGTTAAACTTAAAACCAGATTTTTGTATTAACAAATTTTCAGCGTTGAGATTCTACTACACGACCCTAGAATATGACCATATTTTTCTTCAACACTATATCTTGTCAGAACTTAATCGTGACTATACAGCGTGACTGGCGAGATACCTTTAATACTTATGGAGAGTACTCGGTACTCGATTCTCGTTAACTTGATATAAAAAAAATAGGTGCTTATTTTTTATCGAAATGTCTCTAAAAAATAAGTGAAATTTGGATATTATACTCCCTAAGCTCGCCGCACTGTTTACGTTGATCTAGTCACGAGCGGCGCGGCGGCACCCACCCCCGCCCTCCATCCCGCTACATAAGCAACAGCTGTACAGTGTAGGTACCTATGTATTCTGTGTTGATAGACACGTGCGGCCGCGCGGTGTCCAAGTATTCCGCAGTTAAATACTGGGCTCTCGGTGTACTGTGTACGAAGTTTACTAACAAGTTATTTAATATTTCGTTTTTATGTTATTTTATTTCATGATATATGTTCGCATACTATCACGTCCTCAAATATTGAAGGTATCTCACCAGTCAGTCTGTATATTCATTCATATACGAATAAAAAATTTCATAACCTTACAGTTACGAAATTAAAAAAAAATGCATTTAACTCTATGGTATTTCAACATTGACCACAATACGTGGACTACAAGTAAATAACTGTTACTTAATGTATGTGTCACGGTATATTATCAATAGCGTATTATGTATGTATTGTTTTATCACGCTGCAGTAGTGACAGGATTTGATAAGTGACATGTTTCTTTCAGAAAATAATAAGTACTACTAAAGTTTAGTAATCATTGTTTAATTTAAATAAACACTATTATTTTTTGAATCGGGTTTCTCATTTTTCATACATGTTAAAAAAAAAAGAAATTTGTCTTTACTTAACAGGGAGTCCCGCCTTAATTAAAAGAAAACTGGCACTATTGCATCTCTTTGAGTTATGGTGAAGCCCAAGTATAAGCAGGTCAATGGATAAGAAAAAGAAATTAAACCACAGTTTTGAATTCATCTCAGAGACTTTGTACACACTAGAAATAGTAACGTAGGCAATTTCGTTACCTAACATTTTATTTATGGGTATTTTGGCACATTATCTATTACTTCAGGTTATGTTAAAACACAAGAACATTATCGGGTGTCAACTGCCTGTATTGTTAACTAAAAACATCTAAATTATTGCAAACCACAGACAGAACATCCTTCTCATTACAGGAACAGAAAAATCGAACAGATTTTTTTGGTTAAATGCTATTCCTTGAAACTACTAACTCGAGTAATTCTTTTATATTAGATACATTAATTCTTCACAAGGTGATAAGTCTCCATAGCAATACAAGAATGACATCCAAGTCTCATCATATTCTTTCTGGATTAACATCAACGTGTTCGCAATTTATTCTAAAAGTTATTCAAGATCTTTAACTATAGACAAGGAAAAATTTATACGTAGTTTACAGACAGAAACAGCTTACATATGTAGTGTCCGTAATCCTTCATAGTCCCTTTAGTCTCTGAAAGGCGACAACGTCTATAGTCACGAGGACTAAAGAGTGTCCCTGCAAAATTAATAATAATTAAGAGTGTTATTATACTCTTTGAAGTCTATTAGTCAGTTTTATATAAATGTTGAAACAATATAATTATATACATATTAAACAAAAATAGTTTCTGGACATACTTTATAAAATAATATTAAATTTACGTATTTTAGTAAGTCAAGCAGCCTTTACACAACACATAAGCGTTACCTTTCTATTCAGACTGTTTTAAAACTTAATAATAAATAGCTATACAAGTAAATATACAACTTAAATGCTAAGAAAGAAAATCTACTGACATTTTTGGTTACAGTATTATTGAAAATAAGTATTCGATTTGTATAGCTAGTACCTATATGAATGTTTAAAAATATACGAAATTATTAAATTAAGTCAATTTCTCCATTTTCAGTTGTAAAAACAAATAGATAAATAAGAATATATAAAAGTGACTCCTACAATAACGCTAGGATTGGACGCCACAAGATCTGGTAAGGCATAATGTCGCATATCTTATACTGACTCGACAGCAACGTAGAATTAGGATTAGGTCACAATCTGGTTGTCTTTTCTTGGATAAGGGGTAAACGAGCAACGAATTATATCGTGGTAAGCGACTACCGCCACCGATGACGCCTGCAAATTCAGAAACAAGACAACAACAACCCGATCTATTTAAGTTTTCGTTTAACATCTGTTTTTTGTATATATTTTTTGCAAACACAAAGCAAGGTGTTTTTATTAATGACTGTGGGGTCCAACCCTTAAAATGGCACTAACAGAGCATCTTAATCACAGTGATTTATAAAAGTCAGTCATTTAGAGTTGTTCTACGGCAACATTTAGCCAACAATAATTTTTATTTTAAATAAAAACATCAGTTTTTATAACACATCAACTGGTGAACATATTCATTTTAATGATATTTATTTTCTTGTAAACTTAAAAAAATATTCTTAAATAGACTTACATAAGCTGTCGACAGTATCCAAAATTACATAGAAATGTCAAATTATTATTAAATGAACACATTTCACAATTATCGTGAAGAGAAACACTATATATATGAGAAAATATTATAGATATGAACAATTTTTCTTTCTTAGACTCACAAGCTTCTCAACAATACCAACAGAACAACACTCCACGAAAATTACTCCAAAAGACTATTGGCAAGAAATTTACCTAATTAAACAATACTATACGTATCAAAAAGCGCCATTTTATGCGTCCTTCACTACACTATAGTTTCGCCTTTAACGTCCACGTCAGACACAGCTTCGCTCACACAACTGTCACTGTCAGGCTTCAAAGTTACGTCACTGTTCAACGTCACATCCAGCCCCGTCTCTTTCCTCGGTGTCCTTTCTCTGTCACTCTCCCTCCTCGTTATCTGAGTGTACAACTCGTCTATCTCACTCGCGAAAGAGACAGGGCTACTGTCTCTATTCACTTCTGGACAACTTAACGCTGGACTTGGAACATATTTTCCTAATTTTGGATTGCTTTTTATCGTCTTCCGCCATCCAGGGTCGTAGTTGACGTACTGGCTCTCTATGGTTGACACGTCCTCGTTACTGAAGCTTATTTCATTCGGACACATGGATGACGGTGATGGAGCGTACAGCCCATGACTTCGAATGCTGACTTCAGACATCTGATAATTTGGACAGTATATATCGCTTTCGTTTTCAAAGCCTTGTTCGCTAGCGTTCATACTGCACGTCTCGAAATCGTACGTAGTTTTTGCCATAAAGAAAGTATCTTTATCATCGTCCATTTTCTCCTTGCAATCACCTATATCTTGGTTTTGGAGTAAATTATCCCTTTCTCCAGAAGCTTCTATGTGCTGTGGAGTACTA
Organism: Hypercompe scribonia; assembly: GCA_949316085.1. Classification (NCBI taxonomy): domain Eukaryota; kingdom Metazoa; phylum Arthropoda; class Insecta; order Lepidoptera; family Erebidae; genus Hypercompe; species Hypercompe scribonia. The sequence continues at coordinate 20,759,247 of OX438980.1, read as the reverse complement.
GATCTGTTGATTTCGTCACTGTTCATCGTACATTCTTCGGAAATGTCTTGAAGTGACTTGTCCAGTGTATTCTCTTTTTCTTTATTTGGTTGCATATAATCTATATATTGGCCGAAGCTCTCTGTATCTGTAATTTCGTTTGTGGAGCATAAGGCACTATGTGTCTCTTGAAAGGATGTCATTTCAGAATGGGTGTTCAGAGTTTGATCGGAGCAAGTGTTAGGCATCGCTATTTCTGAGGTTGAGCTGTATTCTAAGCTGCATTGTTGAGATATGGTTCTCATTTCTGGCTGTTCGCTTGCATGGCTTTGAAGGCATTCCTCGGACACGCTTGAACGTTGCCCGTTGAAGTTTTTCGGCGCGTTGGCTTTCATAACTTGGTGTTGAGGCACTAAAGTCTCTGGAACGTTTGTGTAAATATTCATAACTTGCGTCCTACTTGACTTTGGAACTTCGTTCTTATTCCAAGATTTACGATCTGTGGAATAGTTTTTGTAATTTTCTTTTGGATCGTCTTCCAAAAGATTAGGATTTAAAGCGTTTCTTGTTTCTTTTATACCATTATTTGATCTTTCCACATGTATATTTGTATTATTTACTTTTGATCCAGAATTAATTATGTTGGCCACACCGTTGTATGCCTCTTTTGTCGGCAATGGAAGTGAGAAATGTGAATCATTATCACAGTCCCTTCTTGTAGGCAGTTCTAGACAATTTCTCTTCATATTCTGTCTCTGTTTCTTGAAGAACTTTTTGGCTACATTCATCTGATTCGGATTATAGAATACCTCCGGTCCAATGGTTCCAGTGTCGGGGTACGTCATCATGGAATTATTAGACCTGTACTGCTGTCTATGTAATACAACTAGATTAATGTTTGGAGTCTTTCCATTTGTATTTTTAACGTTATCTTTCTGTAAAGTCTGACCGTTTAGTTCAGCTGCTGCTTTGTACGTACCACTGTTGTTAGTTTTGGAATTTGTCCTGTTTGAACTTCGGCTACCAGACATCGATCTAGTGTCGTTGGGTATCGATGGAACAGGAGGTGGTGCAGTCTGATTAGTCGGCAGATTCTGCTGGTTGGCATCGAAAATGCTTCGATTTCTACAGCACTGTTTACTCTTCTGTAAATAACAGTGCATCGTCGACCACTGAGCTCTGACATCAGATCTTGCTATGCCGTAAAAGAATAGAATAAAAGTGCCTAATATTGTTGCGCATACAGCGTATATAATGCTACAAATATCTTCCTGATACGGCAAATATGCGGGTAACGGTCTATATACTGCAATAGCTCCACAAGACCACACGGACATGTATAAACACATGACAATAACTTGTGCTCTCAGTTGGATAATCGGAGTATGTTCAATATCTTCCACTTCAGAATCTAAAGTCGACTTCACACTGCGTCTCTCCGCTCTATCGTTACTTTGCGGTTCCCACATCTCTAGGTCAACATTCTCGGTCGCTTGGGTACCCTCAGACAACTGGACGTTCATATTCCTTATCGTACAACGTATTAACAAAAACAATATTAGTAAAAATATCAATAAAATTCCACCGGGGACGAACAGAGCGCTCAAAGCTGGAGCTGTACTAAGGAAACATTGTGAATAACCGGCATAGTCCTTTAAATTAACTGCACCAGATATTCCACAAACAATAAGCGCTATGCCCCATCCAACTAAATACAAACCCAGTATAGGTTTCTGGACCGGCACATCCGGTGGCATATCTTCCTCTGGAGTCCTCACCGGGTTGTGCGTCTTCGTCACCCACTTGTACATATTACTTGCCGACACACACATCCACAACAGACAAGACAAAGACAGATAATGTATCAGCAATCCCAAAATTTGACACAACTTCACGTCTTCAGTTTGATAAATCCCCAAAGTATACATAAAACACAGTAATCCAATCGCTATCCAAGTATTGATCAACGCGTGTTTAGTTTTCTTCGCCATTTGGATGGCCGGGTAGCACATGATGTAGGTGAGGGTGGCGCAGCTGACGCAGCCGACGAGGATGAGGCTGCCGACGTACACGGCCGGGTGCGACACCTTGAACCGGGCGCCGTCGGTCCTGGCGCCGTAGATGCCCGTTTCGACGTTTTGGAGAAGCCCCACGTACGCCAGTCTCGAACAGCTCATGATAATCATTTCTGATATAACGTGCGATATTTTGCAATCTGTAAAGGCAATTATGAAACGTTAGGACATATTTAGACATCATGCTATATGTGTAGATGATTTTTAAGTCGAATCAGTTTTTTTTTTGTTAGACATCGGGATATTAAATCCGAGCGTGTTGTATAGAATACTTGTATGATTGACAATTTGTGACTTGAAATTTTGTCGATTTGTTACTCAGTGAAAAATGGTCGCATCGTTAGAAAAAGTACCTTGAAACTTTAAGATTCTAGTTTTTTGAATATTAGGTTAAAAAACCAGGCTTTTAATACAAGTTATTTCATAACTTAGCAAGGGCTCTGGTTGAAACACTTAGTTTGATTTGTTAACATCCTGGTATAATCTGAGTATTCAATTTGTTGTTAAATTCTAAGTTAACATAGTAATTATGAGTCAATAAATTATTATTATTATTAAAAAATTGACTGTGGTTAGGGTTTCTGCTTTCACTTAAATAATTGTATGCGCCAGATAGTCTGTTCATTTAGCTTTAATTGCCTAATTATATAGTACTTGTTTTGATAATCTGCCAGCGACGTATGTCCACCCCTCTACTCTTTCCAGCCCCTCCCCTCGCTAAGTATAAAGCACGTACCTAAGGAGTTGTCATATCAACTGGTCCCAGTCCCCTCGCTATGTACCAAACACGTACCTGAGGAGTTATCCTGCCAGAGGCGCGTGTGCGGGTCCCAGAGCGCGGCGCGCCCCTCCACTCCCCCCACAGATCGCGCTCGCACCGTCGCTATGATGGGTTCCAAGAGGGGATCTCGTAGTGATACGTTCTCTATAATACATGATATATCGTTGAAACGAGCTTATTTAATTCAAATTCTAAATTAGATGGTCCGCAAAATAGTGACTGTCTGACTAATCACACTCCAAGAAATTTTTGCCTGATACGAGACCTTACAACCTTATTTGTACTGGGTGGGAGTCGAAACTAAAACCTCTGGGTTAGCAGTCAGGGTCACTAACCACGAAATCAATAGACCAGCCAAAGTATTATTACTCCATCTCCATGACTGAAATGAACATTCTTCAACCGCCATTAATAATCCAATGTGCATAGGCTTCCCCTTAATATGAGGTTTTGGTCTACTATACCAGATGACTTGGTATAGGGGTTCTGTATAATTTACTTCTTTAGTCGCCTCTTACGACACCCATGGGATGCAAAGGGGTGGTGACACTCTGTATCCTTAATCCGCCACCCCAAGCACATCAAACAAATAAGAAGTGTAAGCAGCAAACTTGACACAATTTCAATAACTTACGCTGTTACTAGCTAGTCAGTGGACCTCGACATCCAAAAGTTTTTTCTATCTTAAGAGCCTGCCAAAGTGACTCCACTCTGCCTGATAGAAAGCATTAATAGAATCCAAGAGCTGTGATCACCATACTCATTGCAAATGCTGACAACACAGTATGGTGACCCACACTATGGCGGCCTTGTGAGATGCTTTTTCACACCCCGCTGCTTGGGAACGTAAAAGGTATGACAGTCCTTGTGACAGTGTAAGGTTCATAAATATTAAATTACTTACTCAACTGGAATCCAACGACCGGTGAAGTGATTTCCATGTTCATATCCTCTCTCTTCGTACTCCTGCCGTAGTAATCCTTGGTCCTATGTCCAGTCAGCCGGTCGTTGTCCATTTCTGGCAGTAAGGGGAATAAGGACGCGTCTTCATACACTGATATCACCAGGTCGTGGGGGTGATTCTGGAGTAACACTCCAGAGTCTGTGGAGCTGTAGATTAAGGACTGCGGAATCTGGAAGGTGAAATATATATTTGTTTTTTGACAATATATTTGAGGTTAGAAACAGTAATAATTAGATTGATACTAAATCAGTATATGATACCAATATTTATGATAGCTTTAAGCTAATAACGAGATCAGAATGGATGATCAGCTATGATGTCAGGGGTTCTAGAAAAAGAAGTTGATAATATTTTCTATGGTATCGAGGGTGAAAGGGCTAATGAATTACTTGATAGTATGTATGTAACTATCTACCGCTAATTGTGGATACCTGTAACCCAAGAGCCCCAACTGTGTTCCCAGCTTTGAAGTCTCTCAATATAAAAGAAGGGGGTAATTTTTGTATGAAGTAGACTATTCAGTGAAATTAGCTAGCGGGGAGGGAATCGACAACCATTGGGGTAAACGAGTTCTAGAGTAGTCTATGGTTCTTCATCTGCCCATAGGTTAGATGAAGTTACGATTTGCGCAAGATAACTGAGGGTTGGCAGGAGTTAGATGTGAGAAGCCTAAAATCGATCAGAATAGCGTGCAACGGGAGAGGCCTACGTCCAGCAATGGTCTGCAAGTGGCTGTCAATGTCGATGATGGTTCGGCGAAACACAACGAATAAATGTAATAATATCGGTTTACAGCAAAGTCTTGGATCTCTCGTCAATACAACCTATACGTGCAGAGGTGTACGGCAAAGTCGAAAACAAGAAGTGTTTAGTGATAGGCTGGCGCGGGTACCTGCACGCTGGCGTGGATGTAGGCGTCGGTGACGGTGAGCAGCGGCGCCACGGTGCGGTTGGTGGTGGTGCAGTGCAGGCGCGGCGCGGCGGCGCGGCGCGCGCTGTACCACACGCACGTGGCGCCCGAGAACCCCGCCGACACGCGGAACCGCTCCACCGCCAACTTCGACTGGACGCAAAAAAACACCGTTTTATTACCGACTAGTGGTCGACCGCCTGAAATGAAACCTATATCTCATCGTAATCATAATCTTAGAAATGAGGTTTCGACCTATGTCCGACGGTGCTATATCAAAGAAACGGAGGCATCCGGCACGCTCTCACTTTAGCGTGCGAACGGAACCGTGGTATCTGCCCAAACGCTGGACAAAGTTTCAGTTCCGGCTATCACATTTTTAAATATCATTGGGAAAAATTGCATTTTTGTCTTGACTTTACCGATCAATAAACAAGGTGATATTTATAATTAAAGACCGGATTATATGCAACATAAAAAGCTTGTTATATGCATGCAAATATGCATGATAAATGCTCGAAATATGCACGAAAACTGACAGAATATGCAACATTAAATGAGTTTTTTTTGTTTTGTAAATATTATTCCTTTAGATTTAAGTATTTTGTTAGTAAATACTTGTTTTATGTTTTACTTTATTATGTATGTATCTTTTTAATTTATTGTTATTTGATCAAATAAAAAAACTATTAAGTTTTATATTTTTTATTAAAAAATCAGCATACATTTATAGAAAACTATCCATTGATAGATGTTAATCGATACAGTAACATGTAACATTATTTAATATTTTTGTAAACATTAACAATTAAGTATTGTTCCAAATGTTCAGTGGTAAGATTATGTCTTCGATCATTCAAAATATTTTTATAGGTCGAAAATGATCGCTCCACATCTACTGAGGTAACTGGGCAGAATTTGAACTTGGGTGCTATGTTAGCGCTTATATTTTCTGGCAAAACTTCCGTCGGTCCATTAATAAAGCTATCAATTTGACACAGATGTTCAAAGCCTGGATTATTGTTCAAAATGTTTTCAAACTTTTCTTTAAGTTTATGCGGCAACGTACTTGGCAACGTGAAGTTAAGATAGCGGATTTTATTCATTGTTTGAATGGATTCATTCAATGCCAAACCATGAGTTTCAAGCTTTTTAATACTTTCGGGTATGTGAGAAAAATTGGTGCAAATTACAGCTATGTTTTTTTTATGGTAGAATCGTTAAAAGCTGTCTGTGACTCACAAATTGCTCTTGACTCGGCACTGTCAAAGTCATTTACCACACCTTGGATGGCCTCAAAATGTTCATTGTAAAACAGTACAGCTTCTATCCATGTCCCCCATCGGGTTACAACTGGTTCGGGAGGGAGAGGAACATTTGGTATTTTTTCAATGTTGACTCGTCTGGTATATTTTGATTTGAGCAATATTTTCGCAGAAAGTGATTGAGAGTAGAATTTTTTAGTTTATAGAGAGGAATATTACTTGCAAGCAATGCTTCACATAAATCCATGCAAAACTGGTTGTTTTGTTTACATTTCGAGCTAGAAGCAGAAGCGGTTATAAGCTGTTGTCGTGGACCTTTTTTCTGCAATCCTGCGACGTGAACACTTGTCTTGACATGTTGGTCTATTTGAAACTTTTTAGTGCACGAAATGTTTTTCTCGCAAACTCGACAATATAAAACATTTCCGTCGTAAGTAAATGTTCCAGGAAATTCACTTATCCACGAAGACACACTTTTTTTTTCGGGAGGCATTGTACACACACAAAAACTTTTAACTGCAGGTGAATTATCCGAGCACGAGCGTGTCAACAATCAAAGTAACAAAGTAATAATGACATGCATAATAGGTGGGAGTAGCGCGGTAGGCGAGCGCGCGGCGACGCGATCATTTGTCTCTTTCATTTTTTGAGTGCCTACCAAAACAAAATACGCGCGGCTGCCGAGTGCGCTACGCTCGAAAAATACCTACTGTAAATTATAGCAATAATATGCATCATCACTAGATATTAGTAAAAATATGCTATTAGCCTTGAAAATCGCTTAAATATGCAAATGCATATGCAAATATGCAAATGCATATTATCCGGTCTCTATTTATAATATTACAGATCTAACCTTCTGTCCGTGTATGTTGGTGATGTGAGCCGATATTTCTTCGGCAGCTCGCACCATGTCCGTGCACGCGCTATACGTAGACTCAGCGCGAGATAGAACTGGCATACTTATGTTCATTGTAGAACTGATCACGTCTAATAATGCAGGACCTGCAGGGAATAATTAGAGCAAATTTCACCACTTACGTCAACAATTACAGATTTTGGTTTAACGTTAAGTTAAATGTCAGATATACGTATATGAGATATGTGCAACATTTATCTGTTACATGGTAGCCAACTAAATATTTCGGACATTTGACACACAACGTCATCTAGTTTCAAACTAAGCGGAGCTTGTACTATGATAACTAGACTGGCTGATAAAATACTTATATACATTTTTTTTTGTAAATACATACATATTTTACATAGAAAACACCCAAACTTCGAAACAAATATTTGCAGATCATACAAACATTTGGTCCGACCCAGGAGTCGAACCCGAGACCTCAAGCACTGCAGTCGAATTCGCTACCGCTGCGTCACCTAGGCAGTTTAACTATCTGAAACTTTGTGAGGAACTAGTGAAACTGGTTCCTATGTTGTTGCAATTTAATATATACATAAAAGTAACCTTTGCCTATGCCTAAATAAAAGTGAATCGCTAAATGTTACTAATGGCAGAACTCGATAACGGCTTGACCAATATTATTTTTTTTTTAATTTTTAAGCATAAGGAATGTTCTTTTGGGGAAAAAAAGCGTTCAAAAATACCTATGTATGTGAACTCCCATTATTTTTTCATGTACGGGAGGTTTCGAGCAGATAAGTATGAAAGTTATTATATATCAAAAGGAGTCGTGGTTATTTCTTCAATTTGTAGAATTTGTGAAAGCATTATGTGGTGGCAGTGGAGGGACGAGGTATCATGTCCTTCCGACACAAAGGCAGGATCCTCCGACCAGGCGAGGTGATCATACCTGGCGGGACACGGCCCAACGGTTGATGTTGGGATGTTGTATATATATGCTAATTGCTACGCGAATCTCTATATCGCGACACAGGATTAGTAGTTGCATTGTAGTTCATTACATTCATACGTTTCGTTCATACTTCGTAGTTCAATGTATCTTCGCTAGATGGCGCTGTTACATATTTTCGTTTGTGCTATAATGTGGAATCGCCACACATTGTATAAAATCCCTTGCCCTAACCGTCTGGCCAATTCAGGAAGACAGTGTAAACCACACGAAACTTGAAACTTTGGTCATTGTAGCTTTTTATCTTGTAAGCATCCACTAGGAACAAATTTGTGGTATTTCACCACTTAAGAGATACAAGGTATAAGAGTTGTATGGCAATTCGTCATTTTCAAAGTTAGAAACACGAAACAAGAAAAAGTCACGGAGTTAATAGCTAGTCGAACATAAACTACACATCAAAGCAAACTGTGTGAATAATAAAAAAATAAAAATAGATAAGATTGTTTAGTCATGAGAATTGTTCCAAAAATATATTGAATAATTTCATTCAACTCTGTTTACAACTAGGTCAATATTTACATTTGTTTATAAATATATGTACAGGAAAATTTCCCTAGTCACTTATTAGTAACAAAGAGAGTATTCATCATATATGGGTAGATGACAGTATCGTAAATAAATACCAATGTCCACTTCATTAAAACTAATATCGCGAAACATCTCGGCAAATACAATTAACATAGCTTTTTATTTTTATTACGAATTTAAATCAAATATACAGTGAAATATATTGTTTAATTGAGTAGTCTAAAACAGTGACGTCACAATTTGGTATTCAGTATATTTTTCATACAAAATTGACGTTTTGACAGATCATAAAAAGTAACTAATTTGACTAAGGTGTCATCTAGCCTATTTCCTCAAGTACTCCCAATTTTATCAGAAGTCGCTGCAAATTCAAAGAATTTGACCTCTTTGATAATCGTCCAACTACCTGGAAAAAGTAGTACGAGAGAGCTAGGGTGAGGAATAATGTAAGTCTCGGGACTAAGAGTAAAGTAACTCGATGAGGGATCGTGTTCCAGTATGTTCGTTTTGTGATTGACTAAACACTACTACAATAGTAATTTAGCCAATGTACTCATACTACGTTTTAGCAATGTATACCACCTTTCGCCTACCCCAAGGCGACCACCTTAAGTATATGCCAAGACTCTCCCAATATATATAGAAAGAAAAAAAAATTGTTCCTCTCTCCACCTTTGAAGGGGCCACGTAGTATGTGTTTGTACCCTAATCATAAAATAAACACTTACCCAAGGCTTTTTCATCAGCAATGTACTGCATATAATTCCGTATAGCTTTAGATATGAACAACACATCATCCGGATCCACAATCTCAGCCAATGGATAAGTTTTCTCCTGTATCAACATGGCGAGTCTTTCAGTAGCATTCACAGCAGAATACTGCACCAAACTTACATTCAATAAGGCAAACTGCTGCAGCAATTTTGTCACATTACTTATATACGAACATTCATTGGTATCCGGTTGACTCCATGTTGCATTACCATCTTTCAAATAACAGTGTCTCTGGGCAAATCCTTCACCACTTCTACATGGCACTGTGGCTGTGTGATTCACCAACAGCTGAGGCCACGAGTAAAGGCCTTTATTGTTCACGGCATATGTAGTATTGCAATATTTTGTATTGTTCGATAAAACCAGTATTTCAACGGTGTGATTATGCCTTATATGGTTTTGATCACTGTACATGCAAGTCCAGTTTCCCGTATCGTGTTGTGTGATATTTGGAAAATATATCGTAGTCTCAGCAAGACCTTCTTCTTGCATATCCGTGTTTGTGATGTTCACGACACATATCTCAAGCATTGGGTGAACCCATCTCAATTCGTATTTCGCCATTACTGACGCAAAGGGTGCGTTGCAAGATAAAGTAAGGGTATCCCCTTCGAAAACTACTTGATCATGCGCTGGTTTTACTATTAAAGTATTTGATGAGAGAACACTGCCACAAGCAGATAAATCCAGAAAGATCTTGAGTTTCCTGACGCTTTTGTTGACCAAGTTTTCTGGGAACGCGCATTTTGGGGTCCCAACTAGTTTGACACTTGTGTTCCGTGACCAATCACCAACCCAGAGAAGATCGCAATCGCAGACCAAAGGATTGTCTGTAATGTCCCTGTTAAAAGTATACATTATATTTATAATAAACAGCTGAATTCGGGTTTTTTACTATGGAACAAGTCCAATTACTTTTTATTTTTCAAAAAGAATATTATAATAATATCTACTTACAGTTGTTTTAGTCCAATAAGATGATCAAAGGTCCCAGCAGACATGGCAGATATATGGTTGTGTGATAAAATCAGTCTCTCTAGGTTTGTGAGTCCTTTGAACATCTCCTTGTACACATTGCTGATCTGATTGTGAGACAGGTCTAGCCTCTGGACAGATGTCATGTTGTAGAATGCATCAGACTCTATTAAAGATATCTGGTTTCTGCTCAAATCCCTGTTAAAATTGTAGTACACTTTTAATAATGGATGGTACAGCTAAATTCAAGTTAATGGATTAAAAGTAACATAGCATTTTTTTGCAATGCTGTTGTCTCAGATTTGCTCCCTTATTCGGCTCTTATGACTCAGATGAGATATGAGTGGTTACCACACAGACAATATTTACATTTTCAATGAATGAATACAATTATTTCTCCTGAGTGGGCATAGACAAATTTTTGCTTTGCAGTCCAGTTACTAACTACTAGACTAAGAGGTCATCATCATCCTCAACGTTTATTCTTATTCCATATACCATATTCGTAATCCGTCACCACATAAGATTAGTTTAGATTTGGATGGCTTCAATAGAGTCAAAGATATCTAAACCATACCCATAATGGAAGATGTCTTTCACTACTTAAGTGTAATCCGAATAATGTAGTAGTTTAATATTTTTGGTCATGCGTCTGATGTCTCCCTGGATAGTTCCGATAACTATCTCATTGAGTTGTGAGAGTTAAGGAACAGAGAGTGCACCTGTATATGCACAGACACTTGGATACTATATCTCCTGCAAAGTAGACTGGTGTCCGTTGAGACTGGTCGCCATGACCAAAATTTAGTAGGAATACATTATCATTGTATTAACAAGCCTTGATTAATGATCAATTTATTCAAACAAAGCCTTGTACTCTGTTTTATCACACAATTATCATACCCTACTTTTACAATAAGTCCCTTATCAGTACTCTCTTGTTTACTTTATGCAACACACATGTAGTTTTTATCTAACAGTTTTATCTACATGATACAAAGATACAATCATGATATACAATACAGACTCCTTTTTTAATGGCTTGACAAAGAAGTTCTATGTAACATTGCATATATTTTTTTTAACAAGAACTTTTGTGTGTAACTTAAGTTTAAGGATTACATGCGAACAATTGTTGAAATAGATTTTTACTTTTTATTTTCTTTAGGTGTGAACATTAACTTAAATCTATAAAAGTCCTAATAATAATAATTTTGCAAATGGATCAAATTTTAATAAGCTTATTTATGAGCACATTAAAACTACTATTTCTTAGATACTTACAGCTTCTGTAAATTAGGCAGGTACAGCTCTCTAGACAATGTCGAAATGGCATTTCCTGATAAATCTCTGAAAAATAAATAATTATAAATAAAAAATGTAACAATGTTAAAACAACTCAAATATGAACAATTAAACTCACAAGCTAACTACTGTAGTCCATAGCTTTGTCAAGTCTATCTCCTTGAGTTCAGTAAACTGTGCCGGGGTGCCACCACATTTGAGGCGAAGCAGCTCGCCCGGCTGGGGCTCCGCTAACGCCCCTTCGGTTGCCTTATTCCCCTTACATGTACACAACGACGGACAGTAACAATAAACTCTTTGAACCCAAATTAATGTTAAAATTATAAGCCCCGAGACCTTCATGATGCCTATCCTCAATAAAACGGCAATTAAAACTATGGCACAACGCCAAATACGAAAAATAATCGCATCTTCACAAATTCTATACAATCATCAATGGCATTACACAATTATCCTTATTATAAAAAGTTTGTTCATTTATAGATGATATGTTCAACTAAATCCGCCACATTTCTCTTTGAATATATTTTAGCTGCATTTATTACAAAAATAAACAACAGAAAACAATACACAATATACATCCGACATTTATAAAATTTGACTGATTGATTAGGAACTAGAGAGTGAAATGTGAACGAATGAGTACATGTCATTAAAATGCTTCTGATGGTATTCTCTTTATATTTGATATTCGGTATTAACATAGATTACCTTGGTATCAATAAGTTGCTGTAATACTAAACATTTGTACTTTTTAAATGAACTATCAGCTTAGTTTGCTAAAAAATAAATACATATGTATTATGTATTTTAATTAATGCAATTAACAATAAAACTTTCCGTGTGCAACTAATGTAACTTTATTTAAATGCATTCACTTCAATGATTAACATGGAATACGTATCAAATAGTGTGAGTAAAAAATATAATGTAACATTGTTTTGTATATACAAACATAATTATAATGTAATGTTAAATAATACAAAAAATCTTTTGAAAAAGGCTAAACTGTGGTTGATTCTCTGTGGTAGATTTTGAGGATAGCCAACATTGTAAAATAAAAACATGAAATAATTTTTAAAAGTTGAACCGTTGTAGATTGTTTTGTTCGTTACTTCACATTTCAGAGTATTAGAGTACTTTTAATGAACTGATAATTATTTAAAAATGCTAGACCAACGAAATTCAGATTATGATGTCTCTAAACGTGAAATAGGATCTTTTATTGAGCCACGGCCCCCTCTAATACAAAATCCTTTTATGCGACCAAGGCCTCAGAAATGTACTAATTTGTCGGAGTTACTTAAGGAAGATTCAGAAATTGAGGAGTCTGAATTGGTACAAGTGTATCTGCGTCTAAAACCGTGTAAGATTAAAAATTCATTATACGAAGTTCGGTCCGATAAATGTCTCATAACGTCGTTGGATACCGCAACTGCAGGCCATGGTCGCCGAACACAGCATAATGTATCTAAAATGTATACATTCTCGAAAATATTCGGCCCGGAGTGCAATCAAAAGGTTAGTAAATATTTTGTTTTTCCTCAAAAATAATACCTTCATTTAAATGTTTAAGTAATCCATCATCAGTTGCAAAATTATGTACGTAAGTATGTATGTAGGGTGGGTGTACCAGTTCCAAACCATTAGATAAGTTAGATAAGTAGATAGATAATAGACTATCACAGTCAGTTTTAGATCTTGAAACTCTCTGAACTGGTAATAAAAAGCTTGAGCTTAGAAATGTATCTATGCATATGCTTATTGTTTATTAATAATACAGGGTTAATACAATTATTCAACATAAATATGTAGGTTTCTTAGTTATTTTATGAACAATACCAAAAACGGGAATGTCCCTAAGTTTGACCAGCGCGCTACAATAAAGGACCACATTTAGACCAATAGTTGACCACTTTGTTAAGGTGATAATAAAACACGATTACTTATGTGTACTTTCATTTATTGATGAAAGTCATTGAAATACCTAAAATCAATGTTTAATGGCACACTCGCAGCTAGGTTCTTAACTACTAATTAGAATCTAAACATAATTAAAAACATGAACACTTATTGACAATCTACATAAGAAAAATAATTTTAACTAAAGTTTAACTTTGTACTTGAAGTTATATAATAAATCACAGAAAAATCAAATAAATCAGTCTTAATATAGTCTCAGTTTTAAATTTTATACCCATTGCAAAAGTTTGGCCATCTCTTCAACTTAATATAACCCTCTGTTATGTATAGAAACAGGTGTTTTTATAACTTCAACTATACTGTCAGGTTCATACAACAAAGTATCCTCCTTTTCAGGCCATTTGAAAGTTGTTACAGATGAAAGCACCATAGTACTGACCTCAGCGTTATGTCTATTATGGCGAAGCCATAGTATTATAATAGTTTAGGTCTGTACGCGGCTACGTGCTACAGTAATTGTTTACTCAGCTGACCTACTCTTAATATTCTAAATTATTAAATAAGGAGACATAAATAATATATTGTCAAATTAGCAATTAAGTAAACAAGCAAACAACCTTGTACCCCCACCTAAACCTGTCCATATTACATACAAATATTATTGTATATAAACCTTAGTTTATGGTAAGAAAATTGAGTCATTATTAAATATTACAATCAACGTGTCGTCTAATTGGTTCCCTGGGCAAACACGCAACAATTGGTGACCCCGACGTGATCTATTGGTATCTAGTGCTGATATAATACCGGGACGACCGGAACCCTATATGGTGTTCAGCAGTGAATCTAGAAATCAGTAGCATTACGAAATTATCGCATCCCAAAAATGGCTCCACCAACAACTCCTTCAAGAGGCGACACTGGGTGCGAATCAGTTGCTGCTATCACGGTCACAGAAAAACTACCGCAATTTTGGACAGACTCGCCACGTTTATGGTTCGTCCAGTTTGAAGCAATAACAGCACCACAAAAACAGGGCGAAGATTACAAATATAACATGGTAATATCCAAATTACCAAAAGAGGTCGTCCATCAGGTTAGTGACATTTTAACTAACCCGCCCAGCGAAAATAAGTACTCCACCATCAGGGAACGTCTAATAAACTGCTACGAAGAGAGCGAACACCGACGTTTCAACACAATAAATTACCCTCACACAAGATATGTAGATTCATTGGTGGATATACACTCAACACAATTACCCTCACACAATCCCACTTCTGACACCAAATCAAGTCTCAGCCAGCCAGCAACCTTCGGCCTCAACAGGGATACCACACGCAGGAAGCGCGCGCTCCAGCCTGGTTACCCTACGGCCTCATCAGCGTCTAGGCACAGCACACTGCACCTACGGTCCATGTAAGCAGAGCATCTCTCTCCCGTCTACGCAGCAACCAGCCACTACGCAGTAACCGCCCCGACTCACTGGGGACTTCACCGCAGCACCGCGCACCGCATACAATCCCGACTCACTGGGATTTGCGGACTTCAGCCCCGACTCACTGGGACTAACGGCATTCAGTTCCGACTCACTGGAACTTGCGGCACTCAGTTCCGACTCACTGGAACTACTCACTTCTGGCACTGGCACGCTCCAGAACAGAGCACAGACTTTCCAAAGATTTATGGACTCTATATTCAGAGACTTGGGCTACGTATTTATATATGTCGACGACATATTTATTGCGGACAAGAAAAATAATTTTCGGGAGCATTATGAACACTTAGAAGAGGTGTTTAAGCGCCTACATAAAAACGGCATAACAATAAATACAAACAAATGCGAATTTGCTAAGTCGGAGATTGATTTCCTCGGTTATCATATAACGAGCCAAGGGTTGACTCCTACTATGGAAAAGATTCAAGCTATAAACAATTACCCTAAACCACAAACGATAAAGGAGTTACGACGTTTTTTGGGTATGATTAATTTCTACAGAAGCAGTATCCCACATGCAGCAAAGCATCAAGCCCCGTTAATACAAGAAAGCCCAAGAAAATCGAGAAGAGGCTTACGGATAATAAGAGATGCAAACGTGGTTTAAAGTCACACCACATTTTTTTACATGTATAATAATATTTTTTTTCTTCAAAGGGGGAATATCTATGGCGAAGCCATAGTATTATAATAGTTTAGGTCTGTACGCGGCTACGTGCTACAGTAATTGTTTACTCAGCTGACCTACTCTTAATATTCTAAATTATTAAATAAGGAGACATAAATAATATATTGTCAAATTAGCAATTAAGTAAACAAGCAAACAACCTTGTACCCCCACCTAAACCTGTCCATATTACATACAAATATTATTGTATATAAACCTTAGTTTATGGTAAGAAAATTGAGTCATTATTAAATATTACAATCAACGTGTCGTCTAATTGGTTCCCTGGGCAAACACGCAACATCTATCAATATTTTTGATGAGGCCAGGGAAATGTTCACCCTCATAATGGACTATCACATAAGATCCCACATCATATCCATCTTCATGGTATTTGGGTTTTTGGACACACACATTTAACCCTTATCAGTTGTAAGTCACCTCTCACGTGACAACAGTACTTTGTCACTGCGGTCGTAAGTCACATAGGAGGTGACAAGACGAAACATGTCGAAACTCCTCCTGTGTGAAATGCAGGCACTACTGTCTTATTACAATAGATCATACAGAGCAATTGACATCTCCAGTTGTATATCAATTTCCTTTTCCTACAATTCTTACAATATTGAAATTCTTTTGCATATTTACCGGAACTAGTTACAACCTAGCGAGAATCAAGTGTAAAAAGCTATCGAACGATAAGAGTTAATGAAACATCATCTTCTGAATCAAATTTCCACAATTTCTTTTAATCTATTTCCTTTTAGGGAGTACACTATGTTCTCTATGTTTTAACATTTTCTTTTCTGTACGAGCCAATCTTTTCTTTTCTTTTTCTTCCTTTTCTTCTCTTTTGCTATTCCAGTACTTCACCCACTCCATCTGGTAAACGCTGCTTTGACTTTGATTTTTTCATACCATCGTTTTTCAAAGGGGACTCAGTTGGCCAGAGAATGGCGTTGGAAAATGCTGGGCTTATTGGCATCTTCAACGAGCCAGGTTTAGGGTCCTGTTGTTTTGGAATATCTTTGGATTTTGGTGGTGTTAATTCAAGATTATTATGTAAGTCTAGGGTAACTTCTGGTTCTCGGTTTGGTAGTTCTGGTTCAAAATAACATTCTAAGAAATTTGGAGAAACTGGGTTCAGTATTTGTTGCTGTCTCGGACTTTAAGGATTGTCAGAAGTCTCGAGTTCAGGAGTAATGTCATGTTGTCCAGCCTGATTTTCTTTACCAGTACCTTCGACCTCTTTAAGGTTCTTCCTGATTTTACGCCAAACATAGAAAAGCTCTTTGGCTGATTCTTCTCCAGTAAATAGTTCATTAGGCTTCACGGCTCGGGACTCTTGCACACGCCTTCGTGACATAAGAGATTCAAAATACAGGGCGTGTTCTACGCTTATTTCAGCTGGTTTTTCTAAACCACTGTGTAGGCTTTCGTCACTCATACATGTAGTGTAATTTATAGCATCAACATTGAAGGGATATAATCCGCATTTGCGAAATCCATTACTTATAATTTCAGAAGTTACAGCTTTCATTGCAATTTTTAGTAATGTTGCGAATTGAGCTCTTGTTACAACCCTGTTTCCAGTCTCAGCTTTCCAGTTGTGGACGATCTTTTTCCAAGAGTTTTTTAAAGGTCTGAAGACAGAAACATCCGCAGGCTGTATTATATGAGTCGCGTTAGGATGTAGGGCATACAAAATTATGTTATTATCATTACACCGATTACTGACCTCGTAAGTTATGTGCGACTTGTGGCCGTCTATTAGAAATAGAACAGGAAATTTTACATTTTATTTCCGTAATCCTGGTAGTAAAGTATTAGCAATGTAGCCATGAAAAACTCTAGAAGTCATCCATCCTTTTGGTGACTTACCACAAGACCAACCTTCAAGTATATTTCGCGCAATTTCAAGAGGAATCCTTTCATAAGGGTAAATAATAAGGACGGGGAAGACTTTCGCGGAAGCTGTGAACGTTTCTAAAACAGTAATACTCTCTTTTTCTTTATCTTGAATTTTGTATAAATTGGCCATTCCATTAGGACCCAGTACCAAACCTGACTTTGGACAAATATTGAATCCGGGTTCATCACCATTAAGAATTCTATCAGGTTCGTCAAGTATATCTTCGGCGTTTTCACTTATTAAAAAGTCTCTTAGTTCAGCGTGCCATTTTCTTAGACCTTTTTCCGTTAGTCGGCTTCGCGCTGAGTTTATTGATTCAGCATATCGCTGTGTCACATTTGTGTCTTTTTGGGAACCCACTAAACGATTTTCGCCCAGGTTTCCCGCTGGAAAATGGATTTCTTCGACCGTCCTTTTGTATTATTTGGCTAACTGTTTCCAATAAGCGTTCTTTTGTTAAGGGGATTCCCTTTTTAGCATTAGCGTTTATCCACTTCGATAATAATTCTTCTTGTGGTGTCAAGATGGTTGGTGGTCCAATTTTCCCTTGTACCGGATGTCTCATTTTTAGTTTATTTATAACAGTTGAATGAGGGATACCATAGTTTCTGCATGTTTCCCTTATCTTAGCACCTTTACTAATTGCATCAAGACAATTTATTAAGACATTTTCTGTGTATTTAGAAAGTGGCTTTTTGGGAAGCATTTTGAATCTAAAACGACGAGAAAAAAAGTTTAAACTCCAATCTGGTCATCCTTAGGAACACTTTTTTTATAACTGTGTACCAATAATAAACCGGTGGTCAACTACTGGTGTGCATTTCAAATAACCATTTTAATGATATTTAAACACACTGAATTGTCAAACAAAATCATCCCTATGAAAGAAAAATATAAAAGAAAGAAATTATCGTAGATCACCAGTTGCAAACCACTTGGTCAACAATAGGAACCCAGTACAAAGCGTGTTCCAGTAATTATCCACCTTTAAAATTCATTTTAACATTATTTCTTAAAAAAAATATGTAGAATAAAAGCTCTAAAGCCAAAATTAAATTTTCGAAATAATACCATTTGATGACAATAATTATGAAATAATAGGTGATTTTTAAAGATTTTACTCACCATATTTGCGTACACTTCTAACTGTGATGGCGGCCGGAAGGCAAGTGAACGAGACGCTGGTATATTTAAAAAAGTATGGTAGCGATATCTTTTGGTCACTCACACAAACATTATTTTCTGGTGATTGGTAACAGTCTAGGCAAAATAACTAAACAAATGAATATTTAAAAAATGCTCGCATTTTCTTATATAATTCAATTGAACATGTAAGTGGTCAACCACTGGTACCTGGTTTGGGACTGGTACACCCTAACAAATAAGTTTTTTTTTTATTAAAACCACTTTATCAGAGACAAATTTCGTTTTCATGCACGAGTTTATTTCTTAGTAAGTTTTGAAAATACAAAGAAAATTATGAAATTAAGCCCCTGAGGTCTGATCATTATTTTTGAGTTTCAAGGTATTTTATTGTTGAAAGGCATTTATGTATAAATTTCTTCTTAAAAACTTCCTTTTTTTCATAATGTTTCATTAAATTTCTTATTGAAATTGATATACCTAGTTTTGATTTTTATTCAATAAAAAAGATTGGACAATAGTTAATGTTAATTTGGAGATATTAAAACAATAAATATGTAAATTTAAAAATATGAATAATTCATGCCATATTGTTGTATGTAATATTAATAATTTAGAATATTTATTGAAGCTATAGAACTACCCTATAATACCCTTATATGGTAAGCCAAAACCTCCTGTCCGAGAAGAGATGATAATGATACACATAAAATAAGACGCATTCCATTCATGTTGTTTTCAGGAAATATTTGAACAGGTGGTTAAGGATAACTTAAAGAAATTACCAGAAGGTCATAACTTTACACTACTGACCTATGGAGCATCAGGTTCTGGTAAAACATACACACTCATGGGTACAGTCGGGTCTCCAGGCCTTGTACCGAGATCCTTGGAGTATGTGTTCAAGCTGGTGGATGCTGCACAGTCACCTGTTTATAAACCTGCTGAGAATGGTGCCGAGCAACTAAATTATGCTGAACAGGATTTTGAATTACAGGTAAAAATAATAATTAATTATTATATTTAATAATTATTCAATTTTTGGAAGAGCTACGGAAGAGCTACACTCCTACACTAATAAACCAAAGTGATACCACAGTCTCACAGTACATTGTGCCGGACCCAACCCTAATAGATCTATTATATTCACAGTGATCTTGAGATGAAATTAAAAGGAGTGTAAAATCTAAAATATAAACAGTTAAATATACACTTATTATATAGGGTGGGCCACGAATTAGTTAACATTTGAAAAAATTATATAATAAAACCATTTGATATATTATAAAAATTGTTTACGTACAAGAAAGCTAAGTAGAAGGAATTTATTTTTTAAAAATTACATTTTCTAAATGACCATTGTTTCGAACGTTTGCACTGGTTTAAGCGAGCACCGAAATTTTCGAATACTCGTCGGCAAAGAGACCACTAGACCTTTACACTTCACTACATTCGTGTAAAAAAAATACATTAAATAGTAAACACTCTTTTCATTTTATGTTGTGACTATGTCTAGTTTATTTATTACATTGCTTTTAGTGGGTGAAGCGACTTCGACACGTGTCAGCACCACTCCGCGACAAGTACCGTCGCATGAGTGCACAGCTACGCTCGGATCTTACTGTCAGCTCCATAAATCTATCCAATAGAGTTCGTCATTATGTTTGGGTAAGATAGTATTACCAACCTGGTTAATAATTTTCTAAGCTACAAATCAGTATATGGACATTACGGCGCCTTCATATATTTATTTATCATCCAAAGCTCTGTTTCGAAACATGTGCATCCCGCATCAGGTGCACTAGACTCTTGAATTTTCTATACGATTTCAGGTCTCGTTAAGCACAGGTCTGAGGGATGTGGGCGCCTAGCAACGAAAATGCGGCTTAGGTTTGTTAATAATTCTGAATGTTGCCTTCTTATGTTAAAATATTTTTACTACTATTACTATATTTTTACTATTTTTATTTTTAAAACTTTCTTATATTAAAATTTTACAAGGATCAGTTAAGATAAGGAATAAAAGCATATAATAAGAAGAGACCTTTTTTTTAACGTGTTGAAACCGCCGGGCCGTGATCACCGGGGTTTACGGCGAGGTGGTGTGTCGGAATCGGACCGATTAAAACCACACGGAGTGCCACTCTGCGCCTGACATAGGAGGGATCTGGGAACAGCTGCTATTACGACATCCAGATCGTAATAAGAAGAGACGTAAGTTGGGGTATAAACTACGTTTAATATTTATCTTTTCCAGGTGTCCTTTGTGGAGATATACAATGAAGCCGTATATGACTTGCTGGCGCCACCGGAGAAGAGGACCAAACTGCGTATCAGAGAAGATTCATCAGGCAATGTTTATGTCAAGGTGAGTTTTTCCATTATGGTCATGTATTTGGTAAGTTTAAAGTAAACATTTGATATATTTTGATAATTGAGATAGTATAGCCTGTGAAAACCTTTGTACTATAGCAGGTCAATGTGTACTGGACCTCGATAGCTGTGTTACATAATTTTTATCCTTGTTGTATATATAATACATTCTGATGTCCGTGTTGTTTGGAAGAAATCGCTATGAGCGATTAGAACACCGATTGTTACATTTTCGTATTTTGTAACTCACTTTTTCTTTCTTTTTTTTGTGTGTATACTATAAAGAGTTTCAAAGTTTCAGTTTTGTGCCCTTCTCTTACATATTATAATATAAAAAAAACATAAAATATATAAAATTAGATATGCTTTAGTGCGCCATATTCGCTGGAAAAGGTTCAGTTTATGAAGTGATAACTTCTTTTGGGAAGGTAAACTGCTTCGTTAGATAACGCGTTACGGCACTAGTCTGTGTGGGTGAGACTTCCGTTTCTCACGCATGCAGCAGCGGCAGGCAGGCTCCTCCTCTGTAACCCACAGCGCTGTCCGTATTTCGGACAGACGCTTCTCTCTCCAAAAGACCTTTTGAATTCTCATAATTAATTTACATACAATTTAAGTAATAACCTAATAGTTCAACTTAGAATAGTTGAAGTAATCACTTCTGTCTGTCTGTCTTTTTTTCGTTTTTTTTTTCTTATTGTCTAAGGAGACTATGTCCACCCAAGGGTCTACTAAAGGCTGGTTGTTTTTGTCAGGGCGCGACTCAAGCATTTGTTCGTTCAGGAGAAGAGGCATACGACGTTATGGTAGCAGGGAAACACAACCTAGTTGTCGCCGCTACTGGCGTACACGCCCATTCGTCTCGATCCCATTGCATATTTACTATCACTATGCTCACGGAAACTGGTTAGTACAAATATTTTTATATTAGGCTAGATGACACCTTAGTCAAATTAGTTACTTTTTATCATCTGTCAAAACGACAATTTTACATTACGACGCAAAGAAAAATATACAACAGCGCCATCTAGCGAAGATACATCGAACTACGAAGTACGAATGTAATGAACTACAATGCAACTACTAATCCTGTATCGCGATATAGAGATTCGCGTGGCAATTAGCATATATACAACATCCCAACATCAACCGTTGGGCCGTGACCCACCAGGCATGATCACCTCGCCTGGTCGGAGGATCCTCCCTTTGTGTCGGAGGGACATGAGACCCTCGTTCCTCCACCGTACTAAATACAAAATTGTGACGTCACTGTTTTAGACTACTCAATTGACCAATATATTTCACTGTATATTTGATTAAAATTCGTAATAATAATAAAAAGCTATGTTAATTGTATTTTCCGAGATGTTTCACGATATTAGTTGTAATGAAGTGGACATTGGTATTTATTTACGATAGAGTCATCTACCCAATTTATACGTACTATATTCAAGGTTATATCTGACTTATCGCATTTATTCCGCTGTTTTTTTTTCGCTTTTTTTTTGAAATGAAAACTATCTTCTAGTTTCTATTTTAGATGTCCATGGAAAGTTAGTAGAATTAATTTATATTAGAATATAATTGGAGAACAATGACTTTAAAATTTTCATTCTCAATATTTTCAACTGGTTTAAGCTTTTTGGCTCTTTTCACTGGTGCAAAGTAAATATTTTATAATACTAAAGGTTATCTAATATTATTTACTAGATCTAGTTGAATCCCATCTTAAGGAAATGTTTTGTTTGTATTTAAAAGATCGAAGCATGTAGCGTATTCATAAGGGTCAAGTCTATTACCGGATTCCTCTTCCTGGAAGACACATTTTGACACATTTTGTAGTTTTAGTGGTTACCACGAAACACCTAGTAATCGTGGTGGAGTGACAAACCAAGGGTACACATTATACAGGGTGGTCCAAGAATTCGTTAACATTTGCATCTAACATCCCGCGCAAAAAATACAATGCGGGGCGCGGGGAGGGGTCTGACCACTAGCTCGTTTCCCAAAAATTTTGTCGCAATGGATCGCTTTATGGAGCCACAGCGTACTTACTGTGTTAGACAATTCTATTTAAACAACAGTTAGCTTATTACTGTGAGACGCTTATTTGGCGTTGAATACGATTTGCACGACTTAATTTAGTGTCCGAGTGCTTCTTTAATAAAGAACAACAAGTGAAGAAGTTAGTGAAACAAACTGAAGGCCGGAGGTCCACGGATTTCTCGGACCGAAGAGAACGTGCCACAAGCTTCCGTTTCTGTTCGACGTAATCCTGATTTATCGACGCGCAAACATTTATATTCGGCTGAATTAGTGTTATCCCACACATTATAATGCCGTATTTTGAAATTACATCCATATAAGTGCAGGAATTAAAACTTAATGTTTTAAATTTGCGCAAATCGTATACTGAAACAATGTTAGAACGATTCAGTAATTTTGACAACATCTTATTACCTGACGAAGCCCATTTTGACCTCAACGGACATATAAACAAACAGAATTGCAGGTATTGGAGCAGTAAAAATCTCAAAGCTAAACACGAGAAGCAACTTTATTGTCCCAAGGTATGGGCTGCAATTACAGGAAAAGGAATCATTCGATCTGATTTCGAAGATTCTCGCGGCCGTTCTGTTACTGTTAACTTTGCTGAATATGTGAAAATCTTATGGGAGTTCTTGGGACCGATGTTACTGAAATTTGCTGGCTACAATCGTAACACATGTTGTCAACAAGATGAAGTCATTTGTCACACATCCAATGAGTCCCTGCCGGTGGTCATAGACATGTTTCCGGAAAAGCTGATGTACAGACGAGACTACATTCTATGGCCATCCAGAAGACCAGATCTATCCCCAGCAGACTTCTTTTTATGCGGATATTTGAAGAATCGTATTTACATCAATAAACCAAATACACTACGCCAACCAAGAGAAAAAATCAGCGAAGAGATGTCGGCGACGTTGCGGGCTTTGTGCCGACGGGTATTCGAAAATTTCGGTGCTCGCTTAGAAGAGTGCAAACGTCGAAACGGTGGTCATTTAGACGATGTAATTCTTAAAGCATAAATTCTAACTAATTAGTTTTCTAGTAAATAAACAATTACACAAAAAAATCCCCTTTCCCTGATTTTAAGGGAACGAATTCAAAGAATTTAAAGACAATATCGACATTAGAAATATATCCTGTGTCGCGGGGGACTTTACAAACATAAAAGAAACGGACACAAAGAACACTCAGACTCAGAGCAACAATTTATAAATCATAGAGAACGATATCCCATATGAAATTTGAACTCACAATAATTTTTTTCACCATTTTTCAAACGTTATTAACTAATTCGTGGCCCACCCTGTACTATAGATACAATAACTGTACATATGTATAATCCGCCTCGCTAGTTTAGCGGTTAGCGTATGCGAATGGCGATCGAGGGTTTCTGGTTCAATTTCCGGGTCGGGTCGAAAAGCGTCAAGTTTTTTTGGCTACAGAAGTATTTAATAACAGTTTCGGGTGCCTAATCGTAGCGTCGAGAAGCACGTAAAGCCGGTAGGTCTGCACCTGATCTCTCGGAGAGCACTATAATATCTCGCGCGCAGTTGGCAGGAGTGACTAGACCGTCGGTGGTTGCAGGCGAGGGGGGTTCGCCGCGCGCGGCCGCCGTGCGGCTGTGCGACCTGGCGGGCTGCGAGCGCGCGCGCGCCACGCGCAACGCGGGCGCGCGCATGCTGGAGTCGCGCGCCATCAACTCGTCGCTGCACGTGCTGGAGCGCTGCCTGCACCTGCTGCGCCGCAACCAGCGCTCGCGCCGCGACGGGCTCGTGCCCTACAGGTACTCGTGCCCTACAGCTACTCATGCCCTACAGCTACTCGTGCCCTACGGCTACTCGTGCCTTACGGCTACTCGTGCCCTACGGGTACTCGTGCCCTACGGGTACTCATGCCCTACAGCTACTCGTGCCCTACAGCTACTCGTGCCCTACAGGTACTCGTGCCCTACAGGTACTCGTGCCCTACAGCTACTCGTGCCCTACAGGTACTCGTGCCCTACAGCTACTCGTGCCCTACAGGTACTCGTGCCCTACAGGTACTCGTGCCCTACAGCTACTCGTGCCCTACAGGTACTCGTGCCCTACGGCTACTCGTGCCCTACGGCTACTCGTGCCCTACGGCTACTCGTGCCCTACGGCTACTCGTGCCCTACGGCTACTCGTGCCCTACGGCTACTCGTGCCCTACGGCTACTCGTGCCCTACGGCGACTCGTGCCCTACGGCTACTCGTGCCCTACGGCGACTCGTGCCCTACGGCTACTCGTGCCCTACGGGTACTCGTGCCCTACGGGTACTCGTGCCCTACGTGTACTCATGCCCTACACGTACTCGTGCCCTACAGGTACTCGTGCCCTACGGGTACTCATGCCCTACAGCTACTCGTGCCCTACAGGTACTCGTGCCCTACACGTACTCGTGCCCTACAGTTACTCGTGCCCTACGGGTACTCATGCCCTACAGCTACTCGTGCCCTACAGGTACTCGTGCCCTACACGTACTTGTGCCCTACAGGTACTCGTGCCCTGCACGTACTCGTGCCCTGCAGGTACTCGTGCCCTACACGTACTCGTGTCCTACAGGTACTCGTGCCCTGCACGTACTCGTGCCCTACAGATACTCTTGCCCTACAGCTACTCGTGCCCTACGGGTACTCGTGCCCTACGGGTACTCGTGCCCTACGGGTACTCGTGCCCTACGGGTACTCGTGCCCTACGGGTACTCGTGCCCTACGGGTACTCGTGCCCTACGGGTACTCATGCCCTACAGGTACTCGTGCCCTACGGGTACTCATGCCCTACAGCAACTCGTGCCCTACGGCTACTCGTGCCCTACGGCTACTCGTGCCCTTCGGCTACTCGTGCCCTACGGCTACTCGCGCCCTACGGCTACTCGTGCCCTACGGGTACTCGTGCCCTACACGTACTCGTGCCCTACAGGTACTCGTGCCCTACGGGTATTCATGCCCTACAGCTACTCGTGCCCTACACGTACTCGTGCCCTACAGGTACTCGTGCCCTGCACGTACTCGTGCCCTACACGTACTCGTGTCCTACAGGTACTCGTGCCCTGCACGTACTCGTGCCCTGCACGTACTCGTGCCCTACAGGTACTCGTGCCCTACGGGTACTCATGCCCTACACGTACTCGTGCCCTACAGGTACTCGTGCCCTGCACGTACTCGTGCCCTACACGTACTCGTGTCCTACAGGTACTCGTGCCCTGCACATACTCGTGCCCTGCACGTAGTCGTGCCCTGCACGTACTCGTGCCCTACGGGTACTCATGCCCTACACGTACTCGTGCCCTACAGGTACTCGTGCCCTACGGGTACTCATGCCCTACAGCTACTCGTGCCCTACAGGTACTCGTGCCCTACACATACTCGTGCCCTACAGGTACTCGTGCCCTGCACGTACTCGTGCCCTGCAGGTACTCGTGCCCTACACGTACTCGTGTCCTACAGGTACTCGTGCCCTGCACGTACTCGTGCCCTACAGGTACTCGTGCCATACAGCTACTCGTGCCCTACACGTACTCGGGCCCTACAGCTACTCGTGCCCTACACGTACTCGTGCCCTACAGCTACTCGTGCCCTAAACGTACTCGTGCCCTACAGGTACTCGTGCCCTACAGCTACTCGTGCCCTACACGTACTCGTGCCCTACACGTACTCGTGCCCTACAGCTACTCGTGCCCTACACGTACTCGTGCCTTACAGCTACTCGTGCCCTACACGTACTCGTGCCCTACAGCTACTCGTGCCCTACACGTACTCGTGCCCTACAGCTACTCGTGCCCTACACGTACTCGTGCCCTACAGCTACTCGTGCCCTACACGTACTCGTGCCCTACAGCTACTCGTGCCCTACATGTACTCGTGCCCTACACGTACTCGTGCCCTACAGGTACTCGTGCCCTACAGCTACTCGTGCCCTACACGTACTCGTGCCCTACAGCTACTCGTGCCCTACACGTACTCGTGCCCTACAGCTACTCGTGCCCTACACGTACTCGTGCCCTACACGTACTCGTGCCCTACAGGTACTCGTGCCCTACGGGTATTCATGCCCTACAGCTACTCGTGCCCTACACGTACTCGTGCCCTACAGGTACTCGTGCCCTGCACGTACTCGTGCCCTACACGTACTCGTGTCCTACAGGTACTCGTGCCCTGCACGTACTCGTGCCCTGCACGTACTCGTGCCCTACAGGTACTCGTGCCCTACGGGTACTCATGCCCTACACGTACTCGTGCCCTACAGGTACTCGTGCCCTGCACGTACTCGTGCCCTACACGTACTCGTGTCCTACAGGTACTCGTGCCCTGCACATACTCGTGCCCTGCACGTAGTCGTGCCCTGCACGTACTCGTGCCCTACGGGTACTCATGCCCTACACGTACTCGTGCCCTACAGGTACTCGTGCCCTACAGCTACTCGTGCCCTACACGTACTCGTGCCCTACAGCTACTCGTGCCCTACACGTACTCGTGCCCTACAGCTACTCGTGCCCTACACGTACTCGTGCCCTACAGCTACTCGTGCCCTACACGTACTCGTGCCCTACAGGTACTCGTGCCCTACAGCTACTCGTGCCCTACACGTACTCGTGCCCTACAGCTACTCGTGCCCTACAGCTACTCGTGCCCTACACGTACTCGTGCCCTACAGCTACTCGTGCCCTATACGTACTCGTGCCCTACACGTACTCGTGCCCTACACGTACTCGTGCCCTACACGTACTCGTGCCCTACACGTACTCGTGCCCTACACGTACTCGTGCCCTACACGTACTCGTGCCCTACAGCTACTCGTGCCCTACACGTACTCGTGCCCTACAGCTACTCGTGCCCTACACGTACTCGTGCCCTACAGCTACTCGTGCCCTACACGTACTCGTGCCCTACAGCTACTCGTGCCCTACACGTACTCGTGCCCTACAGGTACTTGTGCCCTACAGGTACTCGTGCCCTACAGGTACTCGTGCCCTACAGCTACTCGTGCCCTACACGTACTCGTGCCCTACAGCTACTCGTTCCCTACAGCTACTCGTGCCCTACACGTACTCGTGCCCTACAGCTACTCGTGCCCTACACGTACTCGTGCCCTACACGTACTCGTGCCCTACAGGTACTCGTGCCCTACAGCTACTCGTGCCCTACACGTACTCGTGCCCTACAGCTACTCGTGCCCTACACGTACTCGTGCCCTACACGTACTCGTGCCCTACAGGTACTCGTGCCCTACGGGTATTCATGCCCTACAGCTACTCGTGCCCTACACGTACTCGTGCCCTACAGGTACTCGTGCCCTGCACGTACTCGTGCCCTACACGTACTCGTGTCCTACAGGTACTCGTGCCCTGCACGTACTCGTGCCCTGCACGTACTCGTGCCCTACAGGTACTCGTGCCCTACGGGTACTCATGCCCTACACGTACTCGTGCCCTACAGGTACTCGTGCCCTGCACGTACTCGTGCCCTACACGTACTCGTGTCCTACAGGTACTCGTGCCCTGCACATACTCGTGCCCTGCACGTAGTCGTGCCCTGCACGTACTCGTGCCCTACGGGTACTCATGCCCTACACGTACTCGTGCCCTACAGGTACTCGTGCCCTACAGCTACTCGTGCCCTACACGTACTCGTGCCCTACAGCTACTCGTGCCCTACACGTACTCGTGCCCTACAGCTACTCGTGCCCTACACGTACTCGTGCCCTACAGCTACTCGTGCCCTACACGTACTCGTGCCCTACAGGTACTCGTGCCCTACAGCTACTCGTGCCCTACACGTACTCGTGCCCTACAGCTACTCGTGCCCTACAGCTACTCGTGCCCTACACGTACTCGTGCCCTACAGCTACTCGTGCCCTATACGTACTCGTGCCCTACACGTACTCGTGCCCTACACGTACTCGTGCCCTACACGTACTCGTGCCCTACACGTACTCGTGCCCTACACGTACTCGTGCCCTACACGTACTCGTGCCCTACAGCTACTCGTGCCCTACACGTACTCGTGCCCTACAGCTACTCGTGCCCTACACGTACTCGTGCCCTACAGCTACTCGTGCCCTACACGTACTCGTGCCCTACAGCTACTCGTGCCCTACACGTACTCGTGCCCTACACGTACTCGTGCCCTACACGTACTCGTGCCCTACAGGTACTTGTGCCCTACAGGTACTCGTGCCCTACAGGTACTCGTGCCCTACAGGTACTCGTGCCCTACAGCTACTCGTGCCCTACACGTACTCGTGCCCTACAGGTACTTGTGCCCTACAGGTACTCGTGCCCTACAGGTACTCGTGCCCTACAGCTACTCGTGCCCTACACGTACTCGTGCCCTACAGCTACTCGTTCCCTACAGCTACTCGTGCCCTACACGTACTCGTGCCCTACAGCTACTCGTGCCCTACACGTACTCGTGCCCTACACGTACTCGTGCCCTACAGGTACTCGTGCCCTACAGCTACTCGTGCCCTACACGTACTCGTGCCCTACAGCTACTCGTGCCCTACAGCTACTCGTGCCCTACACGTACTCGTGCCCTACAGCTACTCGTGCCCTACACGTACTCTCGCCCTACACGTACTCGTGCCCTACACGTACTCGTGCCCTACACGTACTCGTGCCCTACACGTACTCGTGCCCTACACGTACTCGTGCCCTACACGTACTCGTGCCCCACACGTACTCGTGCCCTACAGCTACTCGTGCCCTACACGTACTCGTGCCCTACACGTACTCGTGCCCTACAGGTACTCGTGCCCTACACGTACTCGTGCCCTACACGTACTCGTGCCCTACACGTACTCGTGCCCTACACGTACTCGTGCCCTACACGTACTCGTGCCCTACACGTACTCGTGCCCTACACGTACTCGTGCCCTACAGCTACTCGTGCCCTACACGTACTCGTGCCCTACAGCTACTCGTGCCCTACACGTACTCGTGCCCTACAGCTACTCGTGCCCTACACGTACTCGTGCCCTACAGCTACTCGTGCCCTACACGTACTCGTGCCCTACACGTACTCGTGCCCTACACGTACTCGTGCCCTACACGTACTCGTGCCCTACAGGTACTTGTGCCCTACAGGTACTCGTGCCCTACAGGTACTCGTGCCCTACAGGTACTCGTGCCCTACAGCTACTCGTGCCCTACACGTACTCGTGCCCTACAGGTACTTGTGCCCTACAGGTACTCGTGCCCTACAGGTACTCGTGCCCTACAGCTACTCGTGCCCTACACGTACTCGTGCCCTACAGCTACTCGTTCCCTACAGCTACTCGTGCCCTACACGTACTCGTGCCCTACAGCTACTCGTGCCCTACACGTACTCGTGCCCTACACGTACTCGTGCCCTACAGGTACTCGTGCCCTACAGCTACTCGTGCCCTACACGTACTCGTGCCCTACAGCTACTCGTGCCCTACAGCTACTCGTGCCCTACACGTACTCGTGCCCTACAGCTACTCGTGCCCTACACGTACTCGTGCCCTACACGTACTCGTGCCCTACACGTACTCGTGCCCTACACGTACTCGTGCCCTACACGTACTCGTGCCCTACACGTACTCGTGCCCCACACGTACTCGTGCCCTACAGCTACTCGTGCCCTACACGTACTCGTGCCCTACACGTACTCGTGCCCTACAGGTACTCGTGCCCTACACGTACTCGTGCCCCACACGTACTCGTGCCCTACAGCTACTCGTGCCCTACAGCTACTCGTGCCCCACACGTACTCGTGCCCCACACGTACTCGTGCCCTACAGCTACTCGTGCCCTACACGTACTCGTGCCCTACACGTACTCGTGCCCTACAGGTACTCGTGCCCTACAGCTACTCGTGCCCTACACGTACTCGTGCCCTACAGCTACTCGTGCCCTACACGTACTCGTGCCCTACAGCTACTCGTGCCCTACACGTACTCGTGCCCTACGGGTACTCGTGCCCTACACGTACTCGTGCCCTACACGTACTCGTGCCCTACAGCTACTCGTGCCCTACACGTACTCGTGCCCTACAGCTACTCGTGCCCCACACGTACTCGTGCCCTACAGCTACTCGTGCCCTACAGCTACTCGTGCCCTACAGCTACTCGTGCCCTACAGCTACTCGTGCCCTACAGCTACTCGTGCCCTACAGCTACTCGTGCCCCACACGTACTCGTGCCCCACACGTACTCGTGCCCTACAGCTACTCGTGCCCTACAGCTACTCGTGCCCTACAGCTACTAGTGCCCTACAGCTACTCGTGCCCCACACGTACTCGTGCCCCACACGTACTCGTGCCCCACACGTACTCGTGCCCCACACGTACTCGTGCCCTACAGCTACTCGTGCCCTACAGCTACTCGTGCCCTACACGTACTCGTGCCCTACACGTACTCGTGCCCTACAGCTACTCGTGCCCTACACGTACTCGTGCCCTACAGCTACTCGTGCCCTACACGTACTCGTGCCCTACAGCTACTCGTGCCCTACAGCTACTCGTGCCCTACACGTACTCGTGCCCTACAGCTACTCGTGCCCTACACGTACTCGTACCCTACACGTACTCGTGCCCTACACGTACTCGTGCCCTACAGCTACTCGTGCCCTACACGTACTCGTGCCCTACAGCTACTCGTGCCCTACACGTACTCGTGCCCTACAGCTACTCGTGCCCTACACGTACTCGTGCCCTACAGCTACTCGTGCCCTACACGTACTCGTGCCCTACAGCTACTCGTGCCCTACACGTACTCGTGCCCTACAGCTACTCGTGCCCTACACGTACTCGTGCCCTACACGTACTCGTGCCCTACAGGTACTCGTGCCCTACAGCTACTCGTGCCCTACACGTACTCGTGCCCTACAGCTACTCGTGCCCTACACGTACTCGTGCCCTACAGCTACTCGTGCCCTACACGTACTCGTGCCCTACACGTACTCGTGCCCTACAGCTACTCGTGCCCTACACGTACTCGTGCCCTACAGCTACTCGTGCCCTACACGTACTCGTGCCCTACAGCTACTCGTGCCCTACACGTACTCGTGCCCTACAGCTACTCATGCCCTACACGTACTCGTGCCCTACACGTACTCGTGCCCTACACGTACTCGTGCCCTACACGTACTCGTGCCCTACACGTACTCGTGCCCTACACGTACTCGTGCCCTACACGTACTCGTGCCCTACACGTACTCGTGCCCCACACGTACTCGTGCCCTACAGCTACTCGTGCCCTACACGTACTCGTGCCCTACACGTACTCGTGCCCTACAGGTACTCGTGCCCTACACGTACTCGTGCCCCACACGTACTCGTGCCCTACAGCTACTCGTGCCCTACAGCTACTCGTGCCCCACACGTACTCGTGCCCCACACGTACTCGTGCCCTACAGCTACTCGTGCCCTACACGTACTCGTGCCCTACACGTACTCGTGCCCTACAGGTACTCGTGCCCTACAGCTACTCGTGCCCTACACGTACTCGTGCCCTACAGCTACTCGTGCCCTACACGTACTCGTGCCCTACAGCTACTCGTGCCCTACACGTACTCGTGCCCTACACGTACTCGTGCCCCACACGTACTCGTGCCCTACAGCTACTCGTGCCCTACACGTACTCGTGCCCTACACGTACTCGTGCCCTACAGCTACTCGTGCCCCACACGTACTCGTGCCCTACAGCTACTCGTGCCCTACACGTACTCGTGCCCTACAGCTACTCGTGCCCTACACGTACTCGTACCCTACACGTACTCGTGCCCTACACGTACTCGTGCCCTACAGCTACTCGTGCCCTACACGTACTCGTGCCCTACAGCTACTCGTGCCCTACACGTACTCGTGCCCTACAGCTACTCGTGCCCTACACGTACTCGTGCCCTACAGCTACTCGTGCCCTACACGTACTCGTGCCCTACAGCTACTCGTGCCCTACACGTACTCGTGCCCTACAGCTACTCGTGCCCTACACGTACTCGTGCCCTACACGTACTCGTGCCCTACAGCTACTCGTGCCCTACACGTACTCGTGCCCTACAGCTACTCGTGCCCTACACGTACTCGTGCCCTACACGTACTCGTGCCCTACAGCTACTCGTGCCCTACACGTACTCGTGCCCTACAGCTACTCGTGCCCTACACGTACTCGTGCCCTACAGCTACTCGTGCCCTACACGTACTCGTGCCCTACAGCTACTCGTGCCCTACACGTACTCGTGCCCTACAGCTACTCATGCCCTACACGTACTCGTGCCCTACACGTACTCGTGCCCTACACGTACTCGTGCCCTACAGCTACTCGTGCCCTACACGTACTCGTGCCCTACAGCTACTCGTGCCCTACACGTACTCGTGCCCTACACGTACTCGTGCCCTACACGTACTCGTGCCCTACAGGTACTTGTGCCCTACAGGTACTCGTGCCCTACAGGTACTCGTGCCCTACAGGTACTCGTGCCCTACAGCTACTCGTGCCCTACACGTACTCGTGCCCTACAGCTACTCGTTCCCTACAGCTACTCGTGCCCTACACGTACTCGTGCCCTACAGCTACTCGTGCCCTACACGTACTCGTGCCCTACACGTACTCGTGCCCTACAGGTACTCGTGCCCTACAGCTACTCGTGCCCTACACGTACTCGTGCCCTACAGCTACTCGTGCCCTACAGCTACTCGTGCCCTACACGTACTCGTGCCCTACAGCTACTCGTGCCCTACAGCTACTCGTGCCCTACACGTACTCGTGCCCTACAGCTACTCGTGCCCTACACGTACTCGTGCCCTACGGGTACTCGTGCCCTACACGTACTCGTGCCCTACACGTACTCGTGCCCTACACGTACTCGTGCCCTACACGTACTCGTGCCCTACACGTACTCGTGCCCTACAGCTACTCGTGCCCTACACGTACTCGTGCCCTACAGCTACTCGTGCCCTACACGTACTCGTGCCCTACAGCTACTCGTGCCCTACACGTACTCGTGCCCTACACGTACTCGTGCCCTACACGTACTCGTGCCCTACAGGTACTTGTGCCCTACAGGTACTCGTGCCCTACAGGTACTCGTGCCCTACAGGTACTCGTGCCCTACAGCTACTCGTGCCCTACACGTACTCGTGCCCTACAGCTACTCGTTCCCTACAGCTACTCGTGCCCTACACGTACTCGTGCCCTACAGCTACTCGTGCCCTACACGTACTCGTGCCCTACACGTACTCGTGCCCTACAGGTACTCGTGCCCTACAGCTACTCGTGCCCTACACGTACTCGTGCCCTACACGTACTCGTGCCCTACACGTACTCGTGCCCTACAGGTACTTGTGCCCTACAGGTACTCGTGCCCTACAGGTACTCGTGCCCTACAGCTACTCGTGCCCTACACGTACTCGTGCCCTACAGCTACTCGTTCCCTACAGCTACTCGTGCCCTACACGTACTCGTGCCCTACAGCTACTCGTGCCCTACACGTACTCGTGCCCTACACGTACTCGTGCCCTACAGGTACTCGTGCCCTACAGCTACTCGTGCCCTACACGTACTCGTGCCCTACAGCTACTCGTGCCCTACAGCTACTCGTGCCCTACAGCTACTCGTGCCCTACACGTACTCGTGCCCTACAGCTACTCGTGCCCTACACGTACTCGTGCCCTACACGTACTCGTGCCCTACACGTACTCGTGCCCTACACGTACTCGTGCCCTACACGTACTCGTGCCCTACACGTACTCGTGCCCTACACGTACTCGTGCCCTACACGTACTCGTGCCCCACACGTACTCGTGCCCTACAGCTACTCGTGCCCTACAGCTACTCGTGCCCCACACGTACTCGTGCCCCACACGTACTCGTGCCCTACACGTACTCGTGCCCTACACGTACTCGTGCCCTACAGGTACTCGTGCCCTACAGCTACTCGTGCCCTACACGTACTCGTGCCCTACAGCTACTCGTGCCCTACACGTACTCGTGCCCTACAGCTACTCGTGCCCTACACGTACTCGTGCCCTACGGGTACTCGTGCCCTACACGTACTCGTGCCCTACACGTACTCGTGCCCTACAGCTACTCGTGCCCTACACGTACTCGTGCCCTACAGCTACTCGTGCCCTACAGCTACTCGTGCCCTACAGCTACTCGTGCCCTACAGCTACTCGTGCCCTACAGCTACTCGTGCCCTACAGCTACTCGTGCCCCACACGTACTCGTGCCCCACACGTACTCGTGCCCTACAGCTACTCGTGCCCTACAGCTACTCGTGCCCTACAGCTACTCGTGCCCTACAGCTACTCGTGCCCCACACGTACTCGTGCCCCACACGTACTCGTGCCCCACACGTACTCGTGCCCCACACGTACTCGTGCCCCACACGTACTCGTGCCCTACAGCTACTCGTGCCCTACACGTACTCGTGCCCTACAGCTACTCGTGCCCTACAGCTACTCGTGCCCTACACGTACTCGTGCCCTACAGCTACTCGTGCCCTACACGTACTCGTACCCTACACGTACTCGTGCCCTACACGTACTCGTGCCCTACAGCTACTCGTGCCCTACACGTACTCGTGCCCTACAGCTACTCGTGCCCTACACGTACTAGTGCCCTACAGCTACTCGTGCCCTACACGTACTCGTGCCCTACAGCTACTCGTGCCCTACACTTACTCGTGCCCTACAGCTACTCGTGCCCTACACGTACTCGTGCCCTACAGCTACTCGTGCCCTACACGTACTCGTGCCCTACACGTACTCGTGCCCTACACGTACTCGTGCCCTACAGGTACTTGTGCCCTACAGGTACTCGTGCCCTACAGGTACTCGTGCCCTACAGCTACTCGTGCCCTACACGTACTCGTGCCCTACAGCTACTCGTTCCCTACAGCTACTCGTGCCCTACACGTACTCGTGCCCTACAGCTACTCGTGCCCTACACGTACTCGTGCCCTACACGTACTCGTGCCCTACAGGTACTCGTGCCCTACAGCTACTCGTGCCCTACACGTACTCGTGCCCTACAGCTACTCGTGCCCTACAGCTACTCGTGCCCTACACGTACTCGTGCCCTACAGCTACTCGTGCCCTACACGTACTCGTGCCCTACGGGTACTCGTGCCCTACACGTACTCGTGCCCTACACGTACTCGTGCCCTACAGCTACTCGTGCCCTACACGTACTCGTGCCCTACAGCTACTCGTGCCCTACAGCTACTCGTGCCCTACAGCTACTCGTGCCCCACACGTACTCGTGCCCTACAGCTACTCGTGCCCTACAGCTACTCGTGCCCTACAGCTACTCGTGCCCCACACGTACTCGTGCCCCACACGTACTCGTGCCCTACAGCTACTCGTGCCCTACAGCTACTCGTGCCCTACAGCTACTCGTGCCCCACACGTACTCGTGCCCCACACGTACTCGTGCCCCACACGTACTCGTGCCCCACACGTACTCGTGCCCTACAGCTACTCGTGCCCTACACGTACTCGTGCCCTACACATACTCGTGCCCTACAGCTACTCGTGCCCTACAGCTACTCGTGCCCTACAGCTACTCGTGCCCTACAGCTACTCGTGCCCTACAGCTACTCGTGCCCTACACGTACTCGTGCCCTACAGCTACTCGTGCCCTACACGTACTCGTGCCCTACACGTACTCGTGCCCTACACGTACTCGTGCCCTACAGCTACTCGTGCCCTACACGTACTCGTGCCCTACAGCTACTCGTGCCCTACACGTACTCGTGCCCTACACGTACTCGTGCCCTACAGCTACTCGTGCCCTACACGTACTCGTGCCCTACAGCTACTCGTGCCCTACACGTACTCGTGCCCTACAGCTACTCGTGCCCTACACGTACTCGTGCCCTACAGCTACTCGTGCCCTACACGTACTCGTGCCCTACAGCTACTCGTGCCCTACACGTACTCGTGCCCTACACGTACTCGTGCCCTACAGGTACTTGTGCCCTACAGGTACTCGTGCCCTACAGGTACTCGTGCCCTACAGCTACTCGTGCCCTACACGTACTCGTGCCCTACAGCTACTCGTTCCCTACAGCTACTCGTGCCCTACACGTACTCGTGCCCTACAGCTACTCGTGCCCTACACGTACTCGTGCCCTACACGTACTCGTGCCCTACAGGTACTCGTGCCCTACAGCTACTCGTGCCCTACACGTACTCGTGCCCTACACGTACTCGTGCCCTACGGGTACTCGTGCCCTACACGTACTCGTGCCCTACACGTACTCGTGCCCTACACGTACTCGTGCCCTACACGTACTCGTGCCCTACAGCTACTCGTGCCCTACACGTACTCGTGCCCTACAGCTACTCGTGCCCTACAGCTACTCGTGCCCTACAGCTACTCGTGCCCCACACGTACTCGTGCCCTACAGCTACTCGTGCCCTACAGCTACTCGTGCCCTACAGCTACTCGTGCCCTACAGCTACTCGTGCCCTACAGCTACTCGTGCCCTACAGCTACTCGTGCCCCACACGTACTCGTGCCCCACACGTACTCGTGCCCTACAGCTACTCGTGCCCTACAGCTACTCGTGCCCTACAGCTACTCGTGCCCTACAGCTACTCGTGCCCTACAGCTACTCGTGCCCCACACGTACTCGTGCCCCACACGTACTCGTGCCCCACACGTACTCGTGCCCTACAGCTACTCGTGCCCTACACGTACTCGTGCCCTACACGTACTCGTGCCCTACAGCTACTCGTGCCCTACACGTACTCGTGCCCTACAGCTACTCGTGCCCTACACGTACTCGTGCCCTACAGCTACTCGTGCCCTACAGCTACTCGTGCCCTACACGTACTCGTGCCCTACAGCTACTCGTGCCCTACAGCTACTCGTGCCCTACACGTACTCGTGCCCTACAGCTACTCGTGCCCTACACGTACTCGTGCCCTACACGTACTCGTGCCCTACAGGTACTCGTGCCCTACAGCTACTCGTGCCCTACACGTACTCGTGCCCTACAGCTACTCGTGCCCTACACGTACTCGTGCCCTACAGCTACTCGTGCCCTACAGCTACTCGTGCCCTACACGTACTCGTGCCCTACAGCTACTCGTGCCCTACACGTACTCGTGCCCTACACGTACTCGTGCCCTACAGCTACTCGTGCCCTACACGTACTCGTGCCCTACAGCTACTCGTGCCCTACACGTACTCGTGCCCTACAGGTACCCGCGCCGCCGCGCCGACCGGCGTTAGCGACTCTTTCTTCGCTCGCCGAGGAGGGAAAACAAAATAATTAAATCATTTAAAAAAAAAAATGTTACTATACTGTTGAAGAATACCTTTTCTACCTTTATTTATGAAAATGAGAAATCTACCGATCGTTAAACTTAAACCCTTAACTTTATTATTTTATTCGAATTGCAAAACTTAGAAAATACTGAGTTCTAAATATTTATACGATTACTATAACGTCGAAACGTACACTCGATAAACGATAAATAACTTGAATTCGATTACCGGAGTTGTCGCCTTTCCCCGATTCCAAGGGAAGGAATTCAAAGGATTTAAAGACGATACCCGCGTTAAAAGTATATTCTGTATCGTAAGAGAGTATACGAACGGACTCAAAAAATACCCAAACTCGAAACGACAATTTGTAGATCGCGCAGTGTTACCCGATCGAAGTTAGATTTGAACTCGCAACTCTCAGCTCGGTAAAGAACGGTGTAGCGACCGCTCAAACGACTATCGCCTTAGACGTCCGTGCAATCGTTTTCTGACTCTCGAGTTTCAAACAGCGCGTCGGTGTTGGCAGTACTGTAGTGACCGGTCACCCTTTTATGCAATAAAAACTCTTTCGATTAAAAGCTAAAATACCTTCAAATTGTTAGTGTTCTCGTATGAATTCTTATACAACCGTTTTTTTATTTGTAGAGAATCGAAACTCACACGAATCTTGGGCACCGGGCTGTCTGGCGCTAGAGGTGAGGCCGTCAGCATGGTGGTCACCTTGAACCCGTCGCCTGAATACGCGCATGAAACTAAACATGTACTCGGTTTAGCTGCAGTAGCACAAGATATACGTAAGTATAAATAATAATCATTATACAGTAGAACCTCTATAAGTCGAACATCAAGGGAGACGCCAAAAAATCGAGTTATAGAGTTTTTAACTTATGGAGGATTTCGACTGACTTAGGCGGATTTTGATTCGACTGAATTACCAATATGAAAAGCTTTTTGTTTCTCATTCATATCCATATCCCTGTGATGGCTACCGGAGACCGAATCAAACCATAGGAGGGTATATTTGATTACCAAAGTTGATGTTAGTACCGTCAACTTTGCCAATAAAATATAGTGAAATTAGCAATTTATTAGAAAAAAAATTAGATAAATAAACCAGGTCTCATTTCTTTAACTCGAAACTTTAAAAACAAGTTCTTACTAAAATCAAATAACTAAAAGGTTTACTGCCTCAGAGATACAGTGATAGCAGGTCTGACTGCTGTGCTTGAGGTATAGGGTTCGATTTCCTGGTCGGACTAAATGTTTGTATGATCAGCAAATATTTGATGCATATTAAGGTTTTTTTTTATATACGTGTATTAAATTAAAGTAATTGAGCATTCCATCAGTCAGTCTAGTTGTCAAGTTGTGTTGTGTCAGATGTCCGAAATATTTATAATTATCATTTATTCCAGAGGTCAACAATACTATGTTACTATCAACCCTGGAGAGTACCAGTACACAAGATACGACAATTAACTGTAGCACAGAAGTCATGAAGCTGCGCTCTGACAACGAAAGATTACATTTCGAACTTGTTCAGTGAGTTATATTCCACTATAATACCATTATTATTACAGGGGCTCGTGGAAAAGTTGTGACGTAACACGTTAACACAGAGTAAAGTTAAGCAATCCTTACCAGATCAGTCTTTGAATAGGTGGTTACTTATGCTTAATTTATTAGGAACCGTGGCGACTTCCATGTACAGCGCAACAAAAACATACTACAGCACCATCTATCGAAAACACGACGAACTACGGAGTAGCTACTAATCCTGTATCGCGACATAGAAGTTCTCGCGCCAAATAGCACATATACAACTTCCTAACATTTATTTTTGGGACATGCATGGCCTGCCAGGCATTATAACCTCATCTGGTCAAAGAATCCTCCCTTTGTGTTGGAGGGACATGATGTTGCTCCACAGCCTCATTTATGCCTCGGAGAGCAAGTTATGCTGTCGGTCCCTTTAGACCAATATCTTTTACAAAAGTTACTAGTTGCTTAACCTATGTCACCCGGGCATTATTTCGAAATCATTGAGACTTCATTCATTAAAATCGGTTCAGAAGTTTAGGCGCCTACGGTGGAACATACAAACATACATTCTTTGACTGTTTAAACTATAACTCTTTCTTTTAGCCTCACCACAGACGGGTTAAAAGTGGTTGTCTTTCTAGAGTATGATCAAATTTTATTGCATTAAATGTACAAGACATATACACTGTGACTGGTGAGATACCTTCAATACTTATGGAGAGTACTCGGTACTCGATTCTCGTTAACTTGATATAAAAAAAAATAGGTGCTTATTTTTTATCGAAATGTCTCTAAAAAATAAGTCCGCGCGGTGTCCAAGTATTCCACAGTTAAATACTGGGCTCTCGGTGTACTGTGTACGAAGTTTACTAAGAAGTTATTTAATATTTCGTTTTTATGTTATTTTATTTCATGATATATGTTCGCATACTATCACGTCCTCAAATATTGAAGGTATCTCACCAGTCAGTCTGTATAACCTTTTCCTGATGCAAATTTTAGAGCCCAAGCTCGTAATAAAGAATTGATGGCTGCCATGGAAGAGCGACAACAAGAAGTTGCTAATACTATGAAAGAGCTCGTAGAAGAGGCTAAAGACATGACGCGGCAATACTATGAAAGTCAATTGGAGGCATTGCGATCAGAGGTAAGCGTACAAAAAATCTATAGTTTAATTGTAGTAGGCTTTTTTGATCCAGTTCCATACCATTCTTCATTCACTTAAAACAAGCTAAACATAGTAAATATAATGATTTATATTAAATATTACTATTTGTAAAAATTTTGCCCTAAGATACATCCCTGTAAAAGCCCTGCTTTATTATCCAATGAAAGAATTCATTTTATGAGATAGATTTATACTGCATTTTGCCGTTTTTATAGCTTATGAAAATTGTGCTAAGTTACCACCACTAAAATACATCTTTCAACCTTCGCATACTGAAATTATATATGCTACACTGTCTCAAATGTCTTACAAAAATCTAAACCTTCATACCACTCATTTGTGCACTATGACATATATATCTTTGTATGTAACATTTTTAGTTTAGTTCTTTCGTCATCAATGAATTAAACCATTTACTACTGCCAAACGAATAATTATCTATTTTCTTTTCCAAGATGGATGATATGATTGAAGACTACGAAAGCCGACTGACAAAAGTATCTAAAGAGGTTTCTTCAAAAGGCCCTAATACTCCATCTCGGTTTCTGCAAACTAAAGTGGCACAACTCATGACCGAAATAGCAGTTCTGGAGGTAAGGATAGTATTATTTTGTAAACATTCTCTAACTTGTAAGTTGAAAATATAAAACAACTCATTTCGTCTTAAGGTATGGTATAATGTCGCACTGTTGCACAGGAAATTTAGATTATTCAAAACTCTAAAACAGATCAACAAAGAGCTGACTGACAGACAGATACATGTTATGTTTAAACTTTTACCTAATCTATAGAAATTATCATTATCATTGAGACGTAATTACATTAATGGCGACAACCGAAGGCAGTGATGTTACTTGCGCGACCTCGCTTATATTATTTTTAAAATGTGTTGTATCACAAAATAGTTAAATTTCAACCGTCCATCTGGTGACGGATTAAGAATACAGACTGTCACTAATAGTATTCACCCCGTGGATGTCGTAAGAAGCGACTAAGAGAGTAAACTTAGGGCAACATCACTACAAAGAGAAGGAAAACTTGAAACAAACCCTATACCAACCCATCTGGTCATCGTAGGCCAAAACCTCCTTTCTACGGAGAAGCCAATGTCCAGCAGTGGACTGTTGAAGGCTGTTAATGTAATGATGTGATGATAGAAATTACGATATGCTTTACAGGAAAAACTAACAGCTGAGCGTCTAGCTCGGGCCCGCGCTGAAAAAGAAGTTCAACATCTTCGTAGTTGTATTGAAGAAAGAGATGGTGAGATTGCACACTTATCCTTCGTTTTACAATTAAATGTTCTGCAGAAATAAAAAAGAGTTAATAGAAGAAAAGA
The DNA here is from genome assembly GCA_949316085.1 of Hypercompe scribonia. NCBI lineage: Eukaryota > Metazoa > Arthropoda > Insecta > Lepidoptera > Erebidae > Hypercompe > Hypercompe scribonia. The sequence goes on along the minus strand of OX438980.1, from coordinate 20,716,931 downwards.
ATCTTGTGAAAAGTAATTGTAATGAAAAAAATAATCTAGTCATCAGTATAGAAAGAGTTACTTTAAAAATCCGATTCAGAAAGATGTATAGTACTCAACTTAAAAAAAACTGTTTTACTAAAAACCTTTTATGTTACAGAGAAAGCATTCAAAGATACAACTCCAGATCAAGAAGTTATGTATTTATCTGATAGTGAACACGAAAGTGATGAAGATACCGGCGATCCATTAAACGAGAGCTTGGAACCTGTTTTTAAAAAAGAATTAAATAAGTCTACTGTTAAGCAAAACGACACTGTCAGCTTACACACTATAGATAATATTGATGAAGAAAACGAAGAAGTTGATGATGAAATGTCTGACCATATAAGCAAAGTGACCAATGACAGCAGTTCAACTATTGTTGAAGAAAGTATAAACGAAATAAGTAACAAAGACAGTATTAATAATAGTGTCAGTAAATGTGAAGATATTACTGCAAATGATTCTGCAAATGTAACTTATGAAAGTGTAAAAAACGATTCAGTACTTAACCTCAATGAAAGTCTGATGAGTACCATTGATAATGGATTAATAGACGACAAAGTTAAGGAAATAAGTAAAGATATAAAAAATAAATCTGTCCAAAATAGCTTTAAATGTAGAGAAACGTATTTTGTGCCGGATAATAAAATAAATGATAACGACATTAGTAAAGATTGTAAAGAAAAAAGTGTAGCTTCATTACGTGGCACCTATTTTATTAGTGGTTCTGCTTCAAATGTGAATAAAAGCATTAAAGCTAACGACGAAGATATTACGCTTGAACAATTTAAGGCACCAGTTACAGAGAAAACTGCTACAAAGGTAGCTAAAGAAGTATCGGAAACTCTTGTAAGCAAAATAATCAAGTCTTTAAAATCTAATCACGGACGCGACAGTTCTCTTACGCAGTTCGAACAATTGGAGATGGCTTCAAAAGAGTATGATGAAGAAGTTGTGCCGAATAATTCTGTTTTTGGTGACATAAAAATTTTGAAAGAGAAGAGAAACTACTTTGACAATGAACCGGTTAAATTAATAGAAAAATCAAATGACGAAATAATTTCAACTAAAGAAAAGCGTACATTCTTTGATAATATTGATGTTCAGCCTGCTAACAAAAAAATAAATGCAATTAAGATCATTGATGATGAATGGTCACCACCAATTGTGCAAAATGATATAATCACTGATAACTTTAATCCAAGCAAAATTAAAAAACTTCTAGGTGAAAGTTTTACTAAACCAGAAATTATTACATCCGCGTATAAAGCAAGGATTGCTAAAAAACATGAATCTGTCGATCTTTTTGAATCTCCTGTTGTTGTAATTGCAAATGAAAATGGCGACAGCAATATTGAAAAGGCAAGACAGTCAATTGAAAGACTTGTATTAAATCAACAGTCTGCTAAAAAAGATATTAAACGTGACTTCATACCTAATTCGCCATTAAAAGAGATTCTTAAATCACCAATGAGCAGCAATAATACTGAATTGATTGAGAGTGGTAAAACTCTTATTAGTCAAGATATTATTAAATCTCCAATAAGGCCGGACAATGCTAGATCACCCATGAGGCTAGACAATATTAAATCACCTGTTGGATTCAATGCTATCAATTCAGAAGTCATGTTAGAAAAAACTAAATCTAATACACAATCTGACACTGTTAAATTGCCTTTAAATGTCGATGCTGCTGCAGTTTCTACTAAGAACGATATAGTTCAATCAATTGTGAACAATTACACTGCCAAATCACCTGTAAGAGATGTTAACCTACATTTCAACATCCCTAATGTGAAATCTGATGTACTAAAAGAAATTGTATCGACTATTGCACCAGAACCAATGGCAATAAAAATAGAAAGAGAACCTATTAGTAAATCTCATGTTGAAATAACGAATGAACCAGTTCCAATTCCACAGTCAAATGATGATAAGATTATGATGTCACATATTAAAAAAGAAAAATTAGAACCCGTATCGTCAGCAGATGAAACAATGGTTTATTCTAAAGATACCTCTAAAGACAACACTACTGGCGAATTTGAAAATATATACAATAATATAACTGAACCTAGAGCAGCTGATTTCGAATTACTTGTATCGGAGTATGTTACTGAAAATATCTCTAAAACTGACACAGAAGACGTAAAATACAATCTACGCAAAAAGCTGCCTAAAACAGAAGTAGAAGAAGACAGTAAATCTGATAAGCTGAAAGTTGATACTGGTGACGAAGTATTATTAGCTAAATGTGAATCTAAACTGCGAAAACGAACTTTAAGGTTAAGAAAGAAGAAAAACCAAGAAGATGAAGAAAATAAAGACAAATTAAAAGATATTGTAAATTTACAAACGGAATTTTGTGACGTAACAATGGGAGTACCTGCTCCTCAAAAAGAGACGAAAGATATCCCATCCCCGGAAAAGGGGGCCGAAGAAAATTTACCACCAATTCTGGGTATTCAAAGTTGTCCTGCTAAAAGGTTAGTAACTTTTACTTCTATTTTAGTTTGTACGTGTAGAGTAGTGATGTGCCGGTTATAAATGTATATCCTCAGACACGAATAAGGTTATTAATATCGTAATTGTAATACGATACGACTACTCTGCACTTCATTAAAGTAGAGGGTAGTAGAGCCACACTGATTTCAGCACAATCGGGCCGGCTCGGCCGGAGAAGTACTACACAGAACACCAACCTAAAACGATAGCATCCGTGCTGTCATCTATCGCTGGTGAGTGCGAGACCGGAGGTCTTATTGATGCAGTGGTAACAGTTGTCATGCTAATAATATGACAACACCACCACAATGACTGTCATGCCTTTTACGTCTTCAAGCGGGGCGTGAAAAAGCATCTCACTAGGCCGCAATAGTGTGGGTCACCATATTGTTGTACCTGCATGAGTATGGTTACCACAACTCTTGGATTCCATTCATGTCTTCCATCAAGCAAAGTACATTCACTTTGGCAGGCTATATAAATAAATAAAAAAGAGTAGAAGGAAATGTAGTGTTGTATTCTTATTTTCTTCACTTTTTTCTGTAGGACAGAACGACACTCCAGGAGATATCCACGTTAGGTAAAACACTAATTAGATTCGGTGGTGGTCGTACTGTATTGTTTGTTTTAATTATAAAATGGGACAGAAGGTATTTTGTTTTGTATGATTGACTGATGAACGAGCCTGTTGGCTAGTCTATAATGGTTTGAGATCCCAACTGCTGCGTCGGTTTTGGGTGCTGGTTCGCCTGGTTTTTTGACAATAGATTACTTGGTTGTCGATTTGCCGAACAAACGGCCACTTTTCATATTTGTATATTTTTTTTTCTTTGTAGCATTAGTCGCAGCCGCCGCAAACTCTTCACTCCACGGGCAGAGCCGCTAGAAGAGTCGTTGAGCCAGACTGGCGATAGCAATGAGCGTGTCTACGTGCCGAGACCATCATACCATCGTCCCAGGGCTCGCCGCAAGCTGTAAATCAGCAATGTTAATTAATAATTATATAATTGTAATAAATGACCTATATACTGTATCTGTATCTGTATATATATATATTTAGTTAATTAGTGGTTTCATTACTATTTTACGTCCTAGAAATATATGTGTTGCTTGTAAACACATCATCTAAGAAATCGTTCAAAAATACTAGTAGTTTGTTTTATAATATGAATATTTACTTAATATGGTTGAATTGTAATATACAACGCAAAAATAATGTTTATAGTTTGAGATTTTTTTTTAATTTTCTAGAACATTTTGAGACAAAAAAATATATAAATCTCTTCCTAATGAGTTTTATAACTGCTTTGTTTAATTGGATAATCTCTGGAACTTCCTTAGATTCGAGAAACTCTTTTCGTAAAATTTTCAATAATGGTATTACAAATAAAGCGAACTTCCACAAATGCGCGCGTATTTTTTTTACATTTGTAGACTGACAAAGCACTTCGATGCAGACCGACTTACACTTGGGTTCACACGAACACACGCACACAAATCGGTGTTGTTTGCCCTGCTGTTAATTATGTTGTGGAGATAAGGTTGAATATGCCATGATAAGTTTCAGACTAACGCTTTTGTGTACTTCGATTCGGCTCTAATATGAATTGACTTTGAATTGAGGCCTCATAACCCGAGTTCAAATTCAAATGTTGCCTTGCCTCACTTCTCTGCCGGTAACTCCCGCATCTCGCTCGTACGAGTTCGCCACGAGATAGGTGTCACTCGACGCACGATTGGGTGAAAGGCACAGTTACTGTAAATCTAGCACATTTTACATATATAGTATTTATATTTACATATATAGGTACATATATTAATTATTTATGAACAGAAGTAGGGAGCAAGGCAACTAGGTCAGGATGGTGATGTAAGAAGTGAAAATAAAGAGGTCAGAGCTCGCTGAATGCGTCGCAGGCGAATGTTAGCCAATCCAATTAAAATCTAGTGAAGCAGACACGTGGTCATATCTGCGAAGATTGAAAATGAACCGAATGCAGTTATTAGAAAGATCTAGTTTATTACAAATGTGTATACATTCATTTCGTAATAACCTACATTACCATAATCGATTAAAGAAATTATTAAAGACTGCATGAGAGTAGTCTTTGTTTTAAAAGGTAAAAAGTTCTTAAGGCGATATAGTATTTGCAGGTTGCCAGTTACTTGACTCACGTAAGTAACCTGAGCTCGCTCCTCGAGAGTTGAGTCAACGAGTAGATCCAGGTGCTTAACTATGGACCTAAAAGATACTACTGAGCTGTTGAAGATGATCGGTTACATTGAAATAGTATTTAATCTACTTATCATATATTTGCAGCCGAAAATGCTTGCCTGGCATTTGGTAAGGCTTAACGACAATTCAAATCTCATTGACCATAAATTCGTAGATAGTAAGTTGGTGCTAATGTCTGTAGTTGTAAATCTTCAGCACATGGGCGAAACGCACACTGAAGATGTTGAATGATGTAATTAATAAATATTGAAGTCAAGTAAAACCAGTACTGTAACTTAATGTCTTCCTTGCCCTTCCTTATAGCACTAGTCACTTTAAGTAACTGCTGTGGCCAGGACTGAAGTCAGATTGTAGAGGACTTGGTAGTTTCTACGTAAGGAAAAATAGAAATGGATGGAAAATGTATATTAAACGAGGGATTACTTTTTACAGCTATAGCTACGATTACGGCTGAATTAGCAGAAACTCGACGTTAGTATCAAAGCAATATTGATTGTGATGAACTAATATACTCTCATATTTAAAAATTTATTAAATTGATTTAAGTTTAAAACCATAGTATTTTTCATGTTAAAATATTGTGATGTGGTTACTATCGCGACGCAATAAGATGGCCGCCATACCCAAGGCCTAAGGTTAAACACAAACACAAGGCAAAAATACGTGTGTTTGCGAGTAGATTGAACGAATTCAACTAGGCACTGACCGACACTGGCCGGCAGTGTTTTCGTCCTGCTCCGCAGACTCCGGGTTGCGGTTGACAATCAGTTCTTACCATTACCGAACAGATCGAAACAGCTGGATAGTTCTTCAATAGAGATTTTTGAACGTGAGTAACTGTGTCAGGTATGTGACTGTCAGCTGTCAATACAAACGCCATTTGCAAACACTCGAAGTGGCTGTTTTTATTTTTAAGAATTATTTAGTAAGTTGAAATGTTTTCTCGTAATAATTAGTATTTAGTGAGAGTAAACATCAATATTCAGACTTAAAATGGCTACTGGTGCACGTATCGCTGTTTCGCAAATACTGCGCAATAAAGACGATGTTGGGGAGGAAGAGGATGAACCTAAAAAGAAATCTAGGGAAGACTGGAGAAAGGCTAAAGAGTTGGAAGAGGCTCGGAAAGCTGGTACAGCACCAGCTGCTGTTGACGAGACAGGTATTTATCTTTATATTCTACCTCGAGTGGTACTATACCACTCGAGTCAGACGTATTTGTATAGGGTTTGTGTCAGGTTTTCTTCTGTTCACAGTGCTGGCAATGCATAATTTGCTGCCTTAGTCGTCTCGTACGATACCCATGGAATAAATAGGGATGGTGACACTTTGTATTTTTAATCTATCAGCACATAGAAATGTATTAAAAACATAGTATCTGCCTGCAAATACACTGTATATTCATAACTGATAACTAGGTTATTATTTGTTATTTAATTCACCTAAACAGTATGTAATATTACCTTAAAATGGTTTTTTTATTTCAGTTTAGTTTTTATCATATTTTATTTTAAATCAGTACAAAAATATGAAATAAAATAGATTCAATACTAAGTTTATCATATTACTACTTAAATAACATTGAAAATTTTTAATTGTGTGCGCTTTACTTGACTACGTATGCCATTTACGTTCCTGAGCGGAGCGTGCAAAAGCATCTTACTGGGCTGCCATAGTGTGGCTGCATATGCATTATCATATGCATATGTAAGTATGGTGGCCTCAAGTCATGGATTCTATTCATACTTGCCATCTGTCAAAGTCAAAGTCAAAGTCAAATTCATTTATTCATTTAGGTCACAAAAGACACTTATGAACGTCATAAAAAAAACAATAAAAGATGAAAGATGAACAATCTGTCGATTAAAATTACAGCTAGCTGGGTTCGCAGATTGTTCATGGTAGAGTGGTGAGAAAAGAACCCAGGAAAGAAACTCACCACCACTCTTTTAACTCAAAATCTTTTAAATATTAAACTAGCAGTTACATTCACAATCATAGGTCTTAAAAAAAGAGCAATTCATTTCCAAACATCTAAATCTGTGACATAGTCTGAAACTGAGTAATAAGCCTTTTTGGACAACCTCAGCTTAACAAATTTCTTAAATTTACTAATAGATAATAATACTATGTTGTTTGGTAATTTGTTATAAAATTGTATACATTGACCCACAAACGAATTCGATATTTTATGGAGCCTAGTAGTGTGCAAGGCAAGTTTATTTTTATTTCTTAAATTAAATTGATGGAGATCACTATTTTTCTTAAATTTACACAGATTTTTATGCACATACAAAAGATTCTCGTAAATGTATTGTGAGTGTAGTGTGAGAATGTTAATTTCTTTGAATCTGTTTCTTAGTGACTCACGCGGGCCCATCTTATAGATAGCCCTAATAGCTCGTTTCTGGAGCACAAAGATTGAATCAATATCAGAGGCACTGCCCCAAAGCAATAAACCATAGGACATAATGCTGTGAAAGTAACTGAAATAGACTAATCGCGCAGTATCAACATCCGTCAATTGACGAATCTTTCTCACAGCATAAGCTGCAGAACTAAGTCTACCAGATAACGTTTCTATATGTGGGCCCCATTGTAACCGTGAATCTAAAGTTATACCTAGGAAGACAGCCTTGTCTGTCAATTCCAGTTCCTCCCCGTTCATCAAAACACTAGTTTTTACTTGTTTAACATTCCTAGTATAAAATTTAACACATTTGGTTTTACTCCTGTTTAATAACAAGTTATTAGCGCAAAACCAAAGTACCATTTTAGAGAGAGCATTGTTTACATCGTCAATTACCGATTGCTGTCTGTTAACTTTAAATACTAAGGATGTGTCATCTGCAAACAACACTATCTCATGGTTATCCCTCACAAGATGAGGCAAGTCGTTGATGTACACAAGGAACAGAAATGGACCCAGAATAGACCCCTGGGGCACCCCCACCGCCACAGCTGATCCCTGGGATAATTTACCATTAACATCTACTCTTTGAATCCTATCACTCAAATAAGAAGTAAGAAGATCCAAAGCACTGCCTCTTATTCCATAGTGGTGTAATTTCCTGACAAGTGTTTCATGCTGCACACAATCAAATGCTTTAGATAAGTCACAAAACACCCCGTAGGCGTCACGTGACTCCTCCCAAGCCTCAAATATATACTCTAATAATTTAACCCCAGCATCACATGTTGACCGACCATGAGTGAAACCAAATTGTTTAGTATGCAGCAATTGATTTTCATTAAAATAATTAAGCAACTGAGTAAGTATCAGCTTTTCAAAAACTTTACTAAATGTTGGTAGGACCGAAATTGGTCTAAAATTTGTGGGGTCTAATGGACTACCTGATTTAAACAAAGGAGTTATCTTGCTATACTTCATCAGGTCAGGAAACACACCATAATCTATACATCTATTAAATATAATAACCAAGTCAGGTACAATAATGTCAATTATTGAGTGAACGACACTTACAGAAATTCCCCAAAGATCAGCTGTCTTTTTTATATTAATAGATTTGAAGGCAGCTAAAACATTAAGTTCATTTATATACTGAAAAGTAAAATTATTAAAAAATTCTGGTACATTTTCTCTGATCAATGATTCTGCAGTGGAGGTGGAAGAGCCTAAATTACCTGTAAGTGCGACTGGGAAAGTGGAAAAAAATTTTTCAAATGTGTTGGCCACTTCCATGTCATTCTTGGTAATGTGACCATCAAAATTTAATTTAAAATCAGACTCCTTTGTTCCACTTCTCCCAGTCTCAGCATTAATAACTTTCCAAGTTGCTTTAATTTTATTACTACTGTTTCTGATTTTAGACTTAATAAACAAAGATTTGGCTAATTTACAGACACTTTTAAAAATCTTTGAATAGCATTGTACATATTGCTTAAAGTCCTCACTAGTATTATATTGTCTTTCATGATACAGCCTATACAATGTTTCCCTACTCCTATAAATTCCTACTGTTGCCCAGTTACTGAATATAGGACAATCAGTAACAGTAACCGTCTTGGAGGTAAATATTGAATTAAATAGACTAAGGAACGAATTAAAAAAGGAACAATATAGTGCATTAGGGTCTAATTTGTTATTTAAGGAAGGTAAATTATTAATTAAGTTAATTCTCATACGTTCCAGGCGATCAACTGTTACTGGTACAAGAGTAATTTTTTTTTTAAGCACTGTTTTCTTTTTGCTTACAAAACTAACTAACTGACCAGAGTGATCAGAATCTAACTTATTAATAATAGATTTATGTCTAGGAACAATATCTGTATAGATGTTGTCCAGGCAAGTAGATGTAGTAGCGGTTATTCTAGTAGGCTCCATAAACAAATTTAGCAAGTTGTGGGACTTAAAAAGACTAAGAACTTTAAGGGTGGAATTTGATTTATCAAGAATGTTAATATTAAAGTCACCACAGACTAGTACGCTCTTACCTGAGATGGCAAGTTTGCTTAGGGCTTCATCCATTATTTCTAAAAATAGTTTCAAATCCGCGGAGGGAGGTTTATATACACTTATAACAATGAATTGCTCTAATTGCACACATGCGAATTCTATAGAACATTCTATAGAGAGGGACACAATATCTTTCCGTTCCTTAAACTTAAGGTTTTTATGTAATAGAATAAGCGACCCACCATGTATTGTGTTGACTCTACAGAACGAACTTCCAACTTGGTGGTTGCTGAAATTAAACATGAGTTGATGCCCCTTTAACCAATGCTCAGTAATACACATAATATTAACATTCTCTGAATTCATGAATAATTCCAGCTCAAGTTGCTTGCCCTCCGTCAAGCAACAAATGTTTTGATGAACCAGATTAATTACATTACATTTATTTAAATTATTATTTTGTTGATATTTTGTGTAGCATGTGTTAAAGTGTTCATTTGACTGTACTGCCAACTCAATTAAAGGTGAGTTTAAAAAATTGGAGCTAGAGGTTGCTACCTCTATTGTCTCACAATTCAATTTAAATTATTGGAAATGTCAATAAGAATGTCATTAGAACAAGACTGCTCAATAGAAGCAGGTCTTGTAGTCAAATCTTTGGTCAAAGTTTGTAAAAAAAAGGATAGCGAAGACGCTATCTGTCTAGTAAAACTAGGAGTGAGGTAATGCTTACCCTTTGTCTGATAAAAAGACTTACTAACACAGTTAGTATCTATCAGATGAAATTTGTCATTGTAAGTGCATATGGTATGCAGTGTAACATTAAGCTTATACCTAAGTCTATTTTCTACATCTGGCAACATTTTAGAGTAGGGGAATGTAAACAATATAATTTTATTAACACTTAAAGCTAACAGAGACTCACAATATTTAATTAAAGCTTTTTTGTTAACATTACCCCTGTTCCCTGTTAAAATTATAAGATTATTGCAATCAGTGAAATCATAATTTACAATCCTTTGCATAATAACATCAAAGGGTGCAGCTGGTAGGCAAATATTTAAAACAGACTGACCAGTAAGATTAGATCTTAATTTAGAGCCCATGTTTTTTCCAATGTCATCGCTGAACATAATAGATTTTTGTGGTGGTGGTGCATCATTTAATGTACTTTGTACATGAAATGATGCACCCAATGACTGCTTTGTTCTCTTATTGGTATGTAAGGTGTCACATTCAGGCGTACTAAAAAGAAACGTACTCTCTGGCTTTGGATGATTGTGTGAGCGAGCACATTCACATAAATGATTATTTACCAATGAGTCAAAGCGCTCTGTATTATTTGATGATAGTTTTAAAAGATCATCCAAAGCCTTGGAATACTCCTGAATCTCCTTCCGAGCGATATCATACTTGTTATTTAGTATGTCTAAGGAGTCTTTAAGGTTATTAATTTTAAATAACAATGCCTGTGTGTCAACTTCATATTTCAATCTAGAATTTTTTAACTTAGAAATACACAATTCTAAATCATCATACAACTCACATTTCTCTTTACTAAGTTTAGCACATTTAGAGACACTGTTATGACTTTTTATTATTTTTTTTGTTCTTTGAATGAACTTATTAACTTTGATATATTTTTTCAGTTTATTTCTACTGCAATTTGACATTACCGTTGGCTTAGTAGTAGATAAAGAGTTATTGTCTGGGAGGTCCATAGCCAAATGGTTGTTAATCGCAGGAGAAACCAACAGAGGGGCATTCTCCACCAATTCTTCAAATAAACTTATATTATGCTGTACAGTGACTTTTTGAGCATCTTCTTGTAACTGGGTGATGTATGTATGGGCCTCTCGAAGCTCTTGTTCTAGGGTAGATATCTTACCGAGGGCCTGCTCATAATCATCACTGCACTGGTCAAAGTTACTAACTATGGCTTGGAGATTGTCCCGTTCTTCAACAATAGTTGTTAGTTGCCTATACAAAGCAGTCATTTCTGTCTTTAATTTAGTATTAGTGTCTAAGAGTGCTATGAGTTCTTTCTCATTTTCCTCTCTTTCACTGTTTAAATGAGCACACAACTCCTTGGTATTCTTTAATTCTACTAAAGTCAGTTGGAGTTTAGTTTCCTCCTGACGTGACAGGGCTCTGCGAGTCATCATTTTTCAGTAAAAAATATCTATACAACCGGAATCAGAAAACAAGAAGCTGTGTTGACGATAGTCAAATTATAGACTTGTAACTATTGGAGTGGTTGTAATCACTACTTATTTAACAAATTACTGTACTTAAAAAAAAAAAGATACAAATCAAACCTATTTAAATACAAACTATAACCTAACGTACTTACCCTACAATATTCACTAAGAACAAAATTCACGATAAATACTTATAAAAACATTACTGTAAACTAATATTTATCACAATTAAAGATGATTACACTGGAAAAGAGCTATAAATTATCAAATTTAATTATTATTTCCAATAAAATTTAAATTCAAATTTACGGTCAGCTGTTGCTACAATGTGCTGCCAGACGTAAAAAAAAGTGGTTGAGTAATCACTTTGACAGGCCTTTAAAATAAAAAAATATGGAAAATGAATCAAAAATATATAGTTCTAACATTTTCTTAAGACTTGATAATTAGAGGTATTTGAAAATTGTTGTGTATCCGAGACTGGTTTACATAGCTACAATAATTGAAACTAATAAATTTACTTATAAATATTAAGCTATAACACTCTTCTTTTTTAATTTCAGGCAAGGACATAAATCCACACATTCCCCAATATATATCTTCGGCACCATGGTATTATGGTACTTCAGGCCCAACCTTGAAGCATCAGAGACCACAGGAAGATACCGAGGCGCAATTTACCAAACTTGACACTTACTATAAAAAAGGTGTTGACACTGTGAGTACTTTTGACACTATTTGCCCTTTTTTCTAGAAATTTAGTAAAACAATTGTTTAAGTAACTTATTTTGCGCTAATATTATAAAAAGGAAGTTCAAATCAAGAGTCTGTATATTTGTATGCTCTTATATCATTAACAGATGCATCACGTTATTAGCTTTATCATTGATAATTATTTACTCTATAAAGATCCAAGAGAGACACTCCATTGTTTTCAAAACTTCATTCATAGACAACAGTCTTTTAAAAGAAATATGATGAGAAATAGTTAAATTTAGCACTATATGCATCATCATAATCATCATCATCTAATTGCGGACAAGTGCTGGATTTAGACCTCTCCAACTATATGATACTTGACTTATCAAATTAAGTCAATAAAATACAAATGAAATTAATATTTATGTAACTACATATTTGAATTCACAGACAAAAGTAGCCACTAAATTTAGAAAGGGGGCTTGTGAGAATTGCGGTGCCATGACGCACAAGAAGAAGGATTGCTTGGACAGACCACGGAAGGTGAGTCTTTGTGACAATACTGAAATAGTCACTGAAATTACATGAACGCTTGAATAAAGCTGTGAATCTACATTTTAGTTAGCGTTTGTCAATATCTGACACATAACGCCATCTAGTCCCAAACTAAGCAGATCTTGTACTATAGACAACTGATATAAATACATAAATACTTCTTTTTTTGTTGTAAATACATACATATTATACATAGAAAACATCCAAACTCACTTATAAGAATATAATATGAGAATAACTGTTTGAAATAATTTTGAACTCGTAAACATTTTAAGCTTGATGCCATTAATTCCACTATTGAGTGAAAACCATGTCCTGTAAATGCTTGTTTTCTTCATTCTTTCATGGTTTTAGCATAGCTGAAATTACTTTATTGACTGACTACTTGCCGATACAGATCTACTTCAAAATTCATTATTCAACTAAAATGTCAAAATTAAAATTGCAGATCGGAGCAAAATTCACAAATGCTGGTATTGCAGCTGATGAATTTGCTCAACCAAACTTAACCCTTAGTTACGACGGAAAGAGGGACAGATGGAATGGTTATGATCCATCACAGCACAAAGCCATCATTGAGGAGTACCAGAAAGTTGAGGATGCTAAGCGGGAACTCAGAGCAAAAAAATTGGAAGAAGGTATGTATGACACTCATAGGAATTTAATTGTTTATGTAGCCTTAGCTTATGACTGTGTTTTTGATATAGGTAGAGGTTCTAATGTTCATTTTGAAGCCCATTGATGCAAGAGTGACAGTTATCATGGTAAGTGTGGAACGCTTACACTGCCACGATGATTGTTATGCGTTTTACGTCCCCAAGCAGGGTGTGACAACACATCGCACTAGGACACGATAGTGTGGGTCACCATACTGTATTATCTGCCACAATGGTGACCATAATTCTTGGATTCTATTCATCAGGCAGGGCAGTCAGGGCAACTTCTATTTATGGTTCAAAAATCTTGTTATGCTTATAATAATGGCTAATATATTTAGAAGATATTATATCCGAGACGATTGGCGCTGATAGCCGAAATACAGGCTCTTACTAGTTCGGTTACAGATGCTAATGTCACTAATTTGTAATTATAAGGAGCCTCCCTATAATTTGCAACCCTGTGTACATTTGTGAAATTAATTTTATTATTATCCATACTAGAGTTGTTTTGTTGGTTTGAATGCACTAATCTCAAGAAATGCTGGTCCGATTTGAGAAATCACTTCAATGTTAGATAACCTAGTTACCGAGGAAGGCTATAGACCCTTTATTACACTGCAACCTAAAAGAGCTGAGTATCAATGAAAACTTTACAAAGCGGGGAAAAATATTTCTTTTAAGAGCTTCCATTGCGAACGTTGCGTAAATGGTTAAAGTTTTGCAAAAATAATGTACGAAAGAATTGTTTCTCTCTAAAAGTTCTAAAAAAAAGTTCAGGACAGCATAGACCTATGTTTTAAGGTTAGCTCACTATAACCTGAACTGGATGTCGTAATAACAGCTGTTCCCGGATCCCTCCTATGTCAGGCGCAGAGTGGCACACCGTGTGCTTTTAGTCGGTCCGATTCCGACACACCACCACGCCGTAAACCCCGGTGGGGTGACGGCTCGAGGGGGTTCCACACGTTAAAAAAAAAATCTATAATCTTTATGGTAAACGAATTTATTCACGCTACATAAAATGCACCCTACAGGCAACAGGAGACGCGAACGGGGTTGTGCGGGTCAGCTAGCTACTTATAAACGTGTATCCACATTCTAAAACTCATAGCACAATCACAGAACTAAAGTAAGTGTATTTTTGGGGTTTCCTGATTACAGATCCAACGGCCACTGAAGACGATGACAATGCTGAGGAAGATGAGGACAAATATGTAGATGAAGTAGACATGCCTGGTACTAAGGTATGTAGATATGATACGTATATTGCTTAAAACCAACATAAAACCTTTTTTCAGTCTGGCAATACACTTTAAATCATATGGTAGTACCATAATGCAACATTAGACACACAGGCAAATGATAAAGGCGAGGTGATAATGCTTGGCGGGCTGCAACCCTACAGTTGATGTAGGGAAGTTGTATGTATGCTGATCAATACGAGAATTTCTATATCGCGATACAGGATTAATAATTACTTCGTAGTTCGGCGTATCTTCGATAGATGGCGCTGTAGTTTATTTTTGGTTGCGCTTGTCTGTGGAAGTCGCCATAACAACAAAAAACATTTGACTAGTAAAAATATACTTAATTATTATTTCTATTCTCGATTTTCGGCACTTGGTGAGACTTTTAAAAATACATTCTGGAAATATAACCGAACTGCAAGTTTTATTTCAAGAAATACTTTAATATTTTTGTTTCTTGTAGGTTGATTCAAAACAACGTATCACAGTGCGAAACTTGCGTATCAGAGAAGACACAGCCAAGTACTTGCGCAATCTAGATCCCAACTCCGCGTATTATGATCCCAAAACGCGCTCTATGAGGGATAATCCAAACCCGAACGCCAATGAGTAAGTATATTTCGTTCTTCTTTATTTATAGTTTTCTTTATTTATAGGTTTTTGAACTCATTTCCTTGGAGAAGAAGTCATAAGTGACCCGTCATTAGTTCGCTTATCGCTTTTATATCCTTTCTTGTACAGGTAACCTATGTCACAATGCATTTTTATTACTCAATTAAGTAACACAGTGGACTCTCGGTAATCCGGACCCCCCGTAATCCGACATCAATCAAACAATTTTCGCTAATGTAGATTGTGCATGATTGAACAGGTACAACTTGTGCTCGACGTATTGTTTCAATGCCGATTGCTTAGTTTAAATTTGACTACGTGTGATAGCGGTGCACCTTAGCGTTTATTTATTGTGCATTGCGTATACATACCTAGTAATGTCGTCACAAGTCCAAATGACAACATATAGAATTTTATCATTTGTCTGTAATTTGTTGGATTACAATACTCTTTTGTAAAAAAATCCGGGCTGTAGGGGGTCTTAGGCAGTACTCCGACAAATTCGATAGTCCGACACTGCCCTGCAAAACGTTTGTCGAATTACCGGGGGTCCACTGTAATGATATAGCTGGCGCTCGTTGGGATAACCTTCGTTGAGCAGTGGACGGCGATAGGTTAATTTGATGATGTAGTTTAAGTAATTTTCGTCGACATAGTGTATACATGTTGTAATTTCTTCTCATATATTATCAAATTGTTAATTTGACATTTAATAAACCCATAAATGACGTTAATATTAATAAAATTTTTGGTCTTGCTAATTTATTTCTATCTCTAGCCCAGTTATGAGTTTACACCGTTCTTTCTCATAATGAGATGCAATTTTTTTATCATTTTATTATATTGAAAAGCGACAAAGAAAATCTCATAAATTAAGTTTTCTCGTTTATCACTAAGTTATTGTTAAGAAATGCAATCATCTATACGATAAATAATTAACAGCTTTGACGATGACAACAAATGGTCAAATTATAAAGAAGAACAGTCCCAACATCGGTCCTTGCGGAACGCCTATTTTCAGGTTCGATCGTAATGAATTAACACCATTTATCTGACTCTCTATGACTCAGTTAAGATTTTTGTAAATATAGAACTTATGCTCAGATATGCTCAGATCGCAATTTTATATTTCTTCATGGTTTTATTAGCAATTATTCATTATTAACACAATCAAATGCTTATGAGAGGTGGACAAAGCAACAAAATCATCGTTGCGTCGAGCGTTGATCGTGATAGATGGTTTTTAATTTTTATAATAATAATTTTCAATAATTTGTTAGGAATAAAACGGCCCATATTAACTTTAATGTTTACTAAATCTGGATTCCTAAAAAAGAATGGTATTTGATGTGATCAGGGAGAAATAAATGAAGATTAAGCTGAAAACTGAGGTCTAAACCCTCCAACTTGGAGTACACAAGAATTAATTTTTTAGTATAGTTTCAAGTGACTCATAACGCGAATAGACTGCTCTGTTTTGTTTCTTGTTCTCTCATTAACTGCATCTGCATGCACACCGGGATCTCTCTGTACAACTAGACGCATCTAGTAACGGAAATATGTCCCCAGGTCGGACTACCAGGGGGAGAACTTCGCGCGGTTCAGCGGAGACACTCGCGCACACGGCGCGGCGCAGGTGTTCGCGTGGGAGGCGCAGGCGCGCGGCCTCGACGTGCACCTGCTGGCCGAGCCCACCAAGCTGCAGCTGCTGCAGCGCCAGTACCGCGAGAAGAAGGAGCACTTCAAGACGCAGGCCAGTACCGCTCTCTCTCTACAGCTAGTGCTCGCCCGGCCAGTACTTCGACCTGAGCTGATGCAGAAACAATAAAAATTGTCGATTGTAAAACAGTCATTTTTAAATTCTATACATACATATATGGGTGGATTCAAAGATCTTAATATTGTTTATTTGATAACAGGTGAAGCAATCGGTCTTAGAGAAGTACGGTGGCGAGGAACACTTAGCGGTGCCGCCCAAGGAGTTGCTGCTGGCGCAAACGGAAGTGTTCTCACGTTACAACAGAG
This sequence comes from Hypercompe scribonia, assembly GCA_949316085.1. Classification (NCBI taxonomy): domain Eukaryota; kingdom Metazoa; phylum Arthropoda; class Insecta; order Lepidoptera; family Erebidae; genus Hypercompe; species Hypercompe scribonia. The sequence continues at coordinate 20,699,751 of OX438980.1, read as the reverse complement.
ACGGCACCCTGGTACAAGGACCTGAGAAGCAACTAGCCAAGTAAGCTTTACATCTATTTTATTCATCCAGAGGAAGTTATAAGAACCGACTAAGGGCAATCTACACAGACAACAGGACGGCAAAGAACAGTAAAAAAAACTTTTTCTTTTTTACTGTTCTTTGCAGTCCCCCTTTGTAAACCCCCTCGTGCAGTCACTCCACCGGGGTTTACGGCGAGGTGGTGTGTCGGCATCGGACCGACTAAAACCACACAGTGTGCCACTCTGCGCCTGACATAGGAGGAATCCGGGAACAGCTGTTATTACGACCTCCGACAATCATACCAACCTGTCTGGCCAGTATGGTATAGTTGACCAAAACCTCATTTCAAAGAAATACCTATGTCCAGCAGTGGGCAAAAAAACACAAATACCCTCTCGGGTTGTTGTTATGTTATCTGTGGCATCTTAACTCAAAAATGGATGAATCAATTTTAATAAATTGAGTTTGCTGTTGAAACTTTTTTATACATGTGTTCCATATTTATGCAGTTTAACAGATGGTGATTTGTTTCAGGAGTAAATATGAAGAAGATGTGTTAATAAACAACCATACGTCTGTATGGGGTTCCTATTGGAAGGATGGACAGTGGGGCTACAAATGCTGTCACTCGTTTATAAAGGTGGAAAATAATATTTATAAATATTGATTTTATAATACACAATCAATTATACCCTGTCACGCCTAATAAATAAGGTGTAAATTCATAAAAACAAACATTCTTTTTTTTTTTTTTTTTATTAAGATCCTGCCAAAGTGACTCCACTCTGCCTGATGGAAAGCATGAATAGAATCCAAGAGTTGTAGTCACCATAGTCATTGCGAATGTTGACAATGTAGTATGGTGACAAACTCTATAGCTGCCTATTAAGATGCTTTCTTACTCCTTACTTGGGGATGTAAAAGGCATGACAGTCATCATGGCATTGTATTGAGAAGAATAAATTTTTAATATTTTTATACATACATTCATACGTAAAATCACGCCTGTTTCCGAGGGATAGGCAGAGGCATATTAAACGCTCACTTTTCCCCAGTGTTTTGGTGTTATTGTTGTTTTTTTAATGAGTGGCTGTCACAAAAATTTTGTGAAATTAACTAAGGCATAACTTGTCGTCGATTTAACAATGTAACACTTGCTGTTATCAACATTAAAAGTAATGACCCAGCTGCAGCACATGTGATAAAAAACGGTAGAGCTTTACCGTAGTCGTACTGACAGTGAAATAAAATAGGTATTCTTGCCCGGTTTCCTGTTACACACTTCCGTCCCTTTTCATGACAAGTTAAAAGATGTTACACCTCAAAAAAAGATTGTAATTCACAGATTTAACTTAGTTCTGTTACTTAGTCAATAAATAAAATTAAAAAGATATGATTTATGGAAACATATATGTAATAACTGCCTCGTAGGATTAATGGTTAGCGTATGCGACTGCCGATTGAGAGGTCTCAGATTCGATTCCTGGGTCGGGTCAAAAGAGTGCTATTGAGTTTTTCTGGCCACGTCGGTCCTGCGCCTGAAATCTCTGGTCGTGTCGGATAGCCGTCCCATCGGATTGCGAGAGTGAGGGAACAGAGAGTGCACCTGTGTTTGCGAACACACTTGTGCAATATCTCCTGCGTGGCTTGTCTCCATAGAGTACGTCATCATATACAATAAGTGCTGTAACGTGAACCCCTCCATATCCAAATCGTTGTATATAAATTTTTATTTGAATTGTAAAGTAATAAAAGAAACCATCAATAATGAATCGTAAGTCACATTAGCCGTTACTTTTGTTCAAATCGTGTTTTTTTTTCAGATGTCATATTGTGTGGGTGAGGCAGGCAAAGGTGTCGTGTTAGACGTACCTGAAGAAAAGCCTGCGCCTTCAACTTCTCAAGAACGTGCTGAAAAGAAAGAAAAAGGTATCTAATCTCGTTATATTTAAATAACTATGCCCTGTTGTACCACACTTCACTTTAGCGCACTTTGTTTGCATCGATGAGAAATTAGGAGCAAAATTGACACAAAAATTAGGAGCAAAATTGACACAAAAATTAGGAACAAAATTGACACAAAAATTAGGAGCAAAATTGACACAAAAATTAGGAGCAAAATTGACACAAAAATTAGGAACAAAATTGACACAAAAATTAGGAGTAAAATTGACACAAAAATTAGATAAAAAACGGTTATTAAGGCGTGTTGTATATTGTTTAAAAATTTGAGTAGAATTAGTGCAAAACTTTTTATGTTTTTTTTTTTATATATTTGTATACTAATGTTAAAAAGTTTAAGAATTTGTTTGTTTGGTTGCACGCACTGATCTCAGGAGCTAGGGCTCCGATTTGAAAATTCCTTCAGTTTTAGTAGCTCAATTAACGTGGAAGGTGATATAAGAATCACCATTATGGTAATATAATAAATAAATACAATAATATACACACACCGCCATCTAGTTTTAGACTAAGCAGAGCTTGTACTATAATAACTAGACTGACTGATAGAATACTTATATACTTTTTTTTTACTTAAACACCTGGAAAACACAGAAACAAATATTTGCATATCATACTAGCATTTGGTACGGGAACCTATTTGCCCGGGAATTGAGCCCGATACCTCAAGCACTACGACCAAAAGTAGCGGAGTATCAATGAAAATGTTGCAGAAAGGGGGAAAAATTATTTCTTTTAAAAGCTTCTATTGCGTGCGCTGCGTAAACGATTCGCAAAATTAATGTTTGTAAGAATTGTTCCCCTTCAACAGTTCTAAAAAAAGTCCGCCACACCATGTCTACATTTAAAGATTGGCTCGCTCTAACCGTTGTTTATGGTACAGAAATTTGTTGGCACTGTGTAACATCGCGCTACGGGCTAGGAGACGCAGGCGAGGCTCTTTCTTTTTTTTAAAAAAAGACACCACCCGCATTAGTAATGTATCTTGTGTCGCGTGTGACTTTATAAACATACAAGAAATGGACACAAAGACCACTTAAACAACACTCGAACACTCAAACGGACACTGAGGTTGTGCGGGTCAGCTTGTACAATAATCCCTCCTATCTCAGGCATAGAGTGGCACACCGTGTGGTTTTAGTCGGTCCGATTCCGACACACCACCTCACCGTAAACCCCTGCGGGGTGACGGCCCGAAGGGGTTGCCATACTAAAAACAAAAAAGGGTCAGCTCGTACAATATGCATTTCAGATTGTGCTGGAATTCGTCTAGTAGTTATAAACGATCTATGCAGCCTTCGTTATAATACATAAAATTGTTACTTTTGTCTTTTTTATAACAAGTGATTGCCTGTAGTTCAAGACTGGACCTTAGTTTACTTTTAATTTAGACAGTAACGTCTTCTAAAGTAAAGACCCGACGTAGTTTAGACGTTAAGGTTCATTTATTATTATAAACGCCCAGTTAACGATCACATCAAAAAAATTGATTGCCATACAATAAAGTGGAAAGAACATTTTTTTTTGTAAAAAAAACACGTCCATACTAAAAATCGCAGTAAATATCGTGTATTTGTCATTTTAGAGATGGATTCCCACCAAGAACTTAGGGTTTTAAGTCAACCTCACCTGCAAATCGACTGACGAGGCTCTGTTAAACAAAACATCCCGATTAGCACTCACTCACTCACTCACCTCTGCCTACCTCTCCGGAGAGACAAGCATGATTTCATCTATATATGATTTATATTTTTTTTTGTAGAAGAAGAAAAATCATCTTCAACGTCATCCTCAAGCTCGGAAAGCAGCTCATCTGATTCAGATGAAGAAATCAGATCTAAAACAGAAAAGACTAGTAAGAAAAAGAAAAACAAAAAGAAGGCGAAGAAAAAGAAGAAGAAGGATCTTAAGAAGGAGAAAAGAGAAGAAGATAAATTGAAAAAGGTTAGTTTTTAATATATCTTGTTAGTTGTTACCCCAGTGTTATTTAGTTTAGTTTAGTTTAGTTTAGTGTGATCCTCACACCTCCAACTCCATCAACTCTTCCTTCTATGTGCAGTCAATTCTACTCTGAAATGCTCTCTATGCCCAAATCAGGATGTCCACAAACCGCCTTACATTCAAGTCGAAAGTATGCGAACTTCTTCGGAATGAGTTGGCAATAGACAAAACCTTAGCACAGGACTGTATATTTCATGTAATATTAGACCTGCATGTTTATTTATATTGTGCGTTTATTATTTATGTATATTAGTTATATTTACTGTGGAGAAGAAGAATACATAGTGTTACCACCGCTATTCATCTCGTGGGTGTCCCAAGAGCCGACTAAGGGAAGAAACTATTCAGGAAAATATCATTACAAAGAGAAGGAAAACTTGAAGCAAACCCTATTCCAACCCGTCTGGCCAGCGTGGTATAGTAGGCCAAAACCTCATTGCTAAGGAGAGACCTATGTCCAGCAGTGGACTGTAAAAGGCTGTTGAAGACATAAACTCAATATCTTTGCACCTACCCTATCTTATTTCTACATCACCTGAAGGTCGACTGGAAGAGAATACCTCATGGCAGTCAGTCTGCTTTTGTACATCAAGTGCAACAAGTTTAAATAAATAAATAAAATATAATATATTTGCAATAATACATATATTTTTAAGTACATAACATATGGATATTTTAACAATAAAATAAGATTTTAGAAATAATATCGAATTGTATTCTATACCCACCTGGCCAGCGTTATATTAGAGCAAAACCTCTTTTCTAAAGAGAGTTCTTTGTCCAGTAGTGGACTATCAAAAGCCGTTAATGTGATGATGTGATCTTCAGTCTAAGCATAAATAAGTTTTTTTCCCACTCACGTTCCAAAAACTTGATGAGATCTAAAAATCTGAATTCTTTACAGGCACTAAAAATGGAAGAACGAAGTCAAAAGCGAGCGGATTACTTACTTTCGATAGATGAAAGAAAACGACCATTCAACAGTATGTATGAAGTTAAGGCCCCCACGGAAGAAGAACTAGAGGCTTACAAGATGAAGAAGCGTCGTGAAGAAGACCCTATGAGCCAGTTTTTATGAAAAGATAGTCAATCCATAAATAAATAAATAAATAAAAAATAAAATAAGCCTTTATTGCTGATTACTCTTTACAAACAAATAGTTTTACTTAACATTCTCTGATCACTTTACATGTATACTAGTTATCTGGATATATTATATATTTAAGTTTTCTACAACATAAGACGATCGGTTTCCATCATCAGCTTGTCTTTCGACATAGGCCTCCTCTAAAGTCTTCCATTTTTCTCTGTTTTTTGCAATTCTTGTCCATTCTGGACCGGCTATTTTCTTTAGGTCATCGCCCCATCGTTTCATTTGTCTTCCTTTTTTCCTTTTCCCGTCTCTGGGGTACCATTCGGTTATTGTTTTTGTCCATTTCTCCTTTGTCTCTCTCAACATATGTCCTGTCCATCTCCATTTTAGGATCTTAGATATTTCATTCGTGTCTTTAAATTTAGTTTTGTTTTTTATTTCTGTTAATCTTATTTTATCTTTTCTTTTGATGCCAATTACGCTTCTTTCTATTCCATTTTGACAAACTTTAATTTTATTTAAAAGGCTATCAGTCAATGCCCATGTCTGGCAACCATATGTTAAGCATGGTAGAATACATATGTTGTACAATTTCCTTTTCTCTTTGATTGGTATATCCTTATTTTTCATGACTTCGCTGAGAGACCAATATCTCTTCCACGTATTGGCTATTCTTCTTTCTATTTCTTTGTGCATTGTATCTTTTGGTGCTATAAGTTGTCCTAGATAGATATACTCTTCTATATATTCTATAACTTCCGAATTAATTTTGATTATATATGTTTGCGAAGCATTAGTCATAATTTTGGTCTTGGATGTGTTCATTGTGAGTCCTGCTTTCTCGCTTTGATCTGATAGTTGTTGGAGCATTTGTTCTAATTTTTTCGGGCTCTCTGAGAATATTACTAGGTCATCTGCAAAACGTAGATGATTTAACTTTTCGCCGTTTATGCTCAGTCCTTCGTCCATAACTGTTATATAAATAAATGATTTGCAAAAAGATAAATATTTTATTTTAAATCCATCATCATCATCTTCACCAATAGCCGTCACTAACCCACTGCTGGACACAGGTCTAGGTAGTAGAATATAGGTCATCATCTTAGAAAGGATACTTTGGCATACTATATTACGTTAGCTTGATTTTGATTAAAAAAAAGCTGTTTGGTTGTAATATCACAATAATATTTTTAAGCTCATATAGTTATTTCCACGATATCTATGCCTGCTAATTACTTTTTTACATTTTTGTCAATTTATTCCGGCTAGTTTTCGAAACAGCTAGCCGTTTGGTCTAAACCAATTTTGACAGGATTTATCCAATATTTGGAGTAACTTAGGCTAATTTTCGAGCCGAAAACATTTAAGGTTAAAAAAAATATGAAATTAGATATATAATCCGATTTTTACTTATTGCCGAACATATACATTACAGAATTTATATCAAATTCCATACAGACGAATCGTAGGTATCAGTTAGTATTTAAGTGGAGATACTGTTATCATACAACAGCATCTACTGTGTGCTTAGAATACTTGTCATTTATAAGACGTAAGCATAAAGTTCACTTGGCTTGTTTACCTTCGTATGATGATTCATTCGATTGAGGTTTTTGTCCGTGAGGTCATAGATGTGGCTGAATGGTCATTATCATTGCCTACGAATATTTCTAACTGTGTGTTGCTATTCTCGACTTTATTGCATGTAGTAGAATCCTGAACATTTGGATGCTATCGTTTTAAAAGTTATGGAAAAGATTTATTCATAATAATTGTATAACACTTATTATTATTAAGAAGATAATGTAGCCAGATGTCTTTTCCATAGTAGAAATCAAATTATGCAAAGAAATTTAGATTTTTCTCTCTTAATGGTAGAATATCAGATTCTCATTAGCCGCCATATTTATTTAAATGTCAAACGATGTTTCATTCTTGTCAATTTTCATTTCCTTTTTGATTAGTGGGCCGTCCTATTCATAGTTTTTGTGATTGTTACAATAATTAAAAGTTATGATGGCTGAGGATACGACAGCCGATGCCACGAGGCGACTGAACGTGAAGAAGCAAACGCTGGACGATGCTTACGCGGCACCGGCGAATTTCTTAGAAATTGACGTTGTGAACCCAGTCACCTCAATGGGAGTAGGGAAGAAACGTTACACGGATTACGAAGTTCGCATGAGGGTAAGCCACGGACTCTATTATTATCATATAATTAGATTACCGAGCTGTATCGACGCATGAAAGTGAGTTTGTGGGCGTATCTCGGCCGGATGATGATACGCCGATACAATGAGATTATTCTATTACACCAAGTTTTTTTTTGCTTGCAGACAAACTTGCCTGTGTTTAAAGTTAAAGAATCAAGCGTAAGACGGCGGTACAGCGACTTTGAGTGGTTAAGAAACGAATTAGAGAGAGATAGTAAGGTGAGATACATTTTGTTGATTGTAAATGTTTTTGGCTTATCAGCCAACAATACTTTATGATTCATAAATAACCCGAATCAGTATGATATTGATAATAGATTTGACTTATTGGTATGCATTTATTTGCTTTTAAAGACTAAATAGTAAAATAGTTCCAATACCTTTAAATGACATGTTTACTAAGATATCAAAAAGTACACAAATTGCACAATAAATAGAAACCATTGTCCTTAATAAATAATCACATCTAAAACAAATAATTAATAGCAGTCTGAATCAAACCTACCCAAAAATATACAACAATATAATATTGTTGAAGGTTACTAAATTGATTTAAACAAAAACATGTAATTATTAAACACTCAGTATATATCTATAATCACAAGGCTACCTCTCTTGAAACATTATCATAGAGGCATGTTCAGCCTCAGAATATACTAAATTAATAGTGATTGTCTTTTGTGGTAGGTGGTCAAATAACTTCATAAAGTTTGCTAGTTCTAATATAATTTCAACATAGATTGAATCCACCCAGTGTAGTCGGAAGTCATTAGAGTAGGTCTATGTCCATACTCAAACATCCCCAGCTGTAATAATGACAATGAAATAATTTTGTAGATTGTTGTTCCACCTCTCCCAGGGAAGGCATTAAAGAGACAGCTGCCATTCCGAGGTGATGATGGTATATTTGAGGAAGAATTCATTGAAGACCGTAGAAAAGGTGAGTTGATGTACATTACTTCTTGATATCTAAAAAACATTCCACTTGATTTTATTCAGTTCTCTGTGTTTTCTAATAAGAAATATTTATGGTTTTCTTTATGAGGTAGAAGAGCAAACAGACAGCTCATCTATAGTCCCTATAGCTTGACATATGTGACAGTTGTCATTAGTGTCATCTTGGCACTTATGACATACGTTTTAAGTGTGGATTTAATATTTACCATGCATGGCACTTCATTTGTGATAAAACTGGCACATAAAGAATAAATATAAAGGTGATACAAAACAAAATTGCTTGTTTAAATTAACTTTGTCGGTTTTGCAGTCATTTCTCATAAACATCAAGCTCTATTTTAAAGATTGTAGTGGTAAGTGACTATAACAAAAATATAATATAAGATTGATTAGAAATATGCACAAAAACAACTCAGCTTGTATTCTGCTTGAAAGGAAAGGAGATACATTACAGATATGATGAATAAAGGGAGTAAGCAGGAGATCCTCTTCCTCCAAAACTTTTTTGCTATTTTTAAAATGATTCTTGATTGATTATAAATTTGTTCATATGTATAGATAGGCTATAAGGTTTTTGAGTTTACAAACATGTGGTTTAAACGGTATTTCACCACTAGTTGGATACAATAGATTGTAACGGTTTCATTATTTAAGACAATACAATGATTTAATTAAAATAAATATGCGTACTACCTAATATCCCTTTGAATCATAATTAACAGTGTGATTACCTATTCTTTAAAAAAGTAAATAACCCATAGATTGTTCTCACTACAACTCTAGCCACATTCAATTACAAGTATTGAAAGGAAAAAAAATAGGCTTAGTTTGATAATCTCTCTACCACGATACTATTATACGTTTTCCTTGTAATTATTACCATAGGTTTCTCCATTTTTAATATTGATAAGAAAACATTTTAGTTAATACTGTTACGAAATCATAACAAATACACTGTGACTGGTGAGATACCTTCAATACTTATGGAGAGTACTCGGTACTCGATTCTCGTTAACTTGATATAAAAAAAATAGGTGCTTATTTTTTATCGAAATGTCTCTAAAAAATAAGTCCACGCGGTGTCCAAGTATTCCGCAGTTAAATACTGGGCTCTCAGTGTACTGTGTACGAAGTTTACTAAGAAGTTATTTAATATTTCGTTTTTATGTTATTTTATTTCATGATATATGTTCGCATACTATCACTTCCTCAAATATTGAAGGTATCTCACCAGTCAGTCTGTATTAATATAGATCATGTTTGTTAAAAAATGCCCTCCTCTCGCATATTTCAAATTATGTCAGAGGTTCGAGGTTCAGTCAGAGGTTCGTCCGTAAAAAAGGAAACGGAAGCGCGTAACAGAAAGTCAGATGAACGCGTTACTAGATTTGACTGAGGGTTGCTAGCTGTTAGTAAATGAGTTGTCATGTAAGTTTCGCTTCATTCTGTTAAGACCTATGTCATTATCAACAACTTTTAATAACCCTCAACTGGACATAGGCCTTTAGCGTAGGTTATGACCTACTGTACCACATTCCTTTCTCCACATTCCAGTTTTCCTTCTCTTTGTAGTGCTGTCCTCTTGCGTAGTTTCGTCACTTAATCGGCTTATGACACCCAAGGGATGATTAGAGGTGGTGACACTCGTACTCTAATCTGTCACCATACGGATAACCTATGTAACGCCAATACTAATTAAAGCATAGAAGGAAAAATAAAATAAACAGAGCTTCCCTAAATAAAAACTTCATGTTTGTTTCTCAGGCCCCTAAACTATCAATAAATTGCGTCACACATTAAGGGGAGACGAGATCAATGAAGCGTGACATTATGTGTCTGGTTCTGGGTTCATAAATATATTGGTATTTACATTATCTGCGACGTATAAGTGGTTTCTCATGATACTGATAAAATGATATCCTCTTAAGTTAATATTATAAATGCAAAAGTTTGTTTGTTACCCTTTCACGAAAAAACTACTGGACAGGTTTGGATGAAACTTTACAGTAATATAGGTTGTACATCGAAATCCCATACAGGCTAGAATTTGTAATGATTTTATGTAATTTTGGTCTTAACATAACGATACATATCAATTAAAAATATGGCCTCTGAGAGCTATCTTGGCGTACGCTGCCTAAACCATTGGAATTGTCTGTCTTGACCTTTTATGTGGAAGCCAGTATGACTAAAATTGTGAAACTTAATGTGGCAGACCAAATTCCACGCGAGCAAAGCCACGATTAAAAGCTAGTTAAACATATAACACCAACTTAAAATCTATTTAGCAAATTTAAAGGTTTATATTCAAATAAAGTTTAGTTACAAATAACTAGGTATTTGCTGAAAGAAATGTCATCGTACGTATTTATTTCTTTATACTACCTTCAAATACATTACACAGGTATTTATATCAGTTGTCTATGGTACAAGCTCTGCCTAGTTTGTGCATAGATACACGTTAGATGTCCAATATATTATTATTTCACTCTTGATTACAACTAGAGTGACAAAACTGAGTATTCTGACTAAGCGGGAATGACTTACATGTTGGAAAGTTCAATAGGGCAAAGGTGATGAGCAATTGTATGAATGTTTGTTACAAAATCCTAAACAGTTTATCCAATTTACCAGTAAAAAAGTTCAAAGTTATGTCAAATGCAGACATATAGAGCTGCTCTAACCACAAGCAGATTCGAGGTCAAGGATTGGATGAATCCATCGACTTTTTCTTTTTTATTTGAGAGCCTGCTAAAGTGACTCTACTCTGCCTGATGGCAAGCATGAATAGAATCCAAAAGTTGTAGTCACCACAGTCATTGCGAATGCTGACAATGTAGTATGGTGACCCACACTATGGCGGCCTATTAAGATGCCTTTTTACGCCTCACTTGGGGACGTAAAAGGCATGACAGTCATCGTAGCATTGTATTGCACACACTACGACAACTGTCACCCCTGCATCAATGGACCTCCGGTCTCGCACTCACCAACGAAAGACGACAGCACGGATGTTGTCGCTTTTGACTTGACAGGGTTTTGGAAAAGCGGCATTACTCGTCAGGTTTTATCTGGCCGCGTTATGAGCTTACGACTACTGAGCTTTGGTTATGAACCTCATGTCATGTCACTCACGACGGTCACGACACTCATATATGTTAGGCCATGCAAGCAATAAGTGTTTTACACGACTTTGCTCTCTGTTTTTTCTTGTCTCGTTTTTCTTTAATCAATAATAATTTGGGTTTTTATTAATTTATAATATGGAGGAATTACTCGTACAGCTAACATTATAAGGTTTATAGACAAGGAAATAACAGTAATCCAATTACGAATTCTCACTTGTAGTGGTATGCTAAACGTAAAAATGTGAACAATAACCCTAACGATGTTGTATTTAGAATAAAAACATTAAAGAATTTAAGGATCAAACGCCCATGCATATTTGAGTATATTCGGAATTGTTTTTTTTTTTTTTTATTTTACTAAGACAACGCCCGCATTAGGAATAAATCCTGTGTCGCGGGGGACTTTACAAACATGCAAGAAACGGAAACGAAGAACAGCCAAACTTAGAACAACAATTTATGGATCACACAAAGTGTTGTCCCATGTAGGATTTGAACCCACAACACTCAGCGAAGTGGAGACCACTTAAAACACTAGGCCAATCGTGCAGTTGTTTTCATTGTATTACGATATTAATTTAAAGAATATCAATTAAGTAATAAAAACAATGCCTTGACGAAGCACTTGAGTCATTTAGATACAAACTACACTACCTCTTCAACAAGTTTTTTGTATACATTCGCCTTGGCCATTTGTTTTCAATTGTATTTTATAGATACCTTCATAACGCATGTTCAGTGCAAAAAGGCTATTATCCACATGTCAGTATACGTATTTGAGGTGTAAATTGGTCGCTGGCTGCGTAGGAGCATACCAATTAAGTATTCTAATTTCAATATTACGAAGGTTACCCTAAATAGTTAATTGTAATACACTGTAGTTCATTAAGTAGCAGCTTTCACGGAGACTGAATAGAGTAGTCCTTTTTAATGGTGTAGAAGGTTAAAGAGCAGACGTATTATCGTGTAGTAAGTGACTGGCGCATCCATGAACACCTGTAAACTAAGAGTTAGGTGGGAAAAGATGGACTCGATAACCTCACTCACTCGTTGAAAACTTAAATTGCCTTTGTGGCTTTTGGCTTTCAGATAATCTACTATTGCCGAAATAAAACTTGGTGCGGCCAGATTACTGATTATTGTAAAATCTTGATCTGGAAATTCTACCTTGAAACGTCCGATGTTTTCGGAAAATACAATAAAACGGCAGATCTTGGTCTGAGTTTGCTAAATTGAATAAAAAAAAAATGTTTAGTATACAGCTAATTTTTGTTCATATACATAAACATATAGGAGGCCTTATCGTCTTATGTGACGTTTTAGACTTCATTAACCAGCATCTCTGAGTGCGCAATCTTTTCTAAAATTAAGAATTTAAGTACAAGTGCAAACACCTGCATCGCTAACGTGACGTGTACACTGACGTCACAAACCACTCCGCCCCTCATATCCGTGCGTCACAGTGTTACGCTTTCAAAGAGTTATTATTATCGCGACGTTTTTTTTTCTTTTTAATTTAATTTTAAAATACTTAGAATGTATGAAAATAGATAATGATGCTCGAGCAATATTGTTATGTGACCTTGGCCGTTTTTCGTAAACATTTTTACACAATATGATGTTAACTTTGTACGAGTTCGTATGTTTATTAATTTATGCGAAAGGCAATGACTTCTGAATCTTGTTATCATGAAGGACAGTAAATATACAAAGTCATTGGACTTATTGAGCTTAGTGCGATTATTAAAATCACCTACCGTTAGATGTGTGCAAAATTATATGTAAATGCACATAAATGCGTATGCTTTCTTCATTAAAATTAAACTTCGAGTTACGGAGTTCCAATATCTGTCGCTTCGTGGAAAAACTGATATTCAGATCTTAGGAAAAATAAAGATTGGAAAGTCATAAGGTACCTATCAAGTTTAATTATTTTAAACTGCCTCGGTGGCGCAGTGGTAGCGTATACGACTGTTGTACTTGAGGTTTCAGGTTCGATTGCCAGGTCGAAACATGTGTTTATATGAATGCAAATATTTGTTTCCGAGTTTGGGTGTTTTCTATGTATAACATGTATGTATTTACAAAAAAATATATATCTGTTTATATCAATTGTCTAGTACCTACGGTACAAGCTCTGCTTAGTTTGGAACTAGATTGGTCAGTTTTCAAATGTAACTGGTCAGCTTCAAAATATCTGTTTGAGTTATTAACACACATACACTCAAGTCCACACACCGGAGGGGTGCCCAAAAAGTGACTCCACCTTTTTATGATATTCATAAACTACTAATCATCATAATCATCATCAACAACAGCGTTTTACAATCCACTGCTGGACATAGACCTCTCCTTAGCAAGGAGGTTTTGGTCTAGTATATACGCTGGCCAGACGGGTTGAAATAGGGTTTGTTTCAAGTTTTCCTTCACTTTTTGGTGATATTTTTCTGAATGGTTTGTTCCGTTAGTCGCCTCTTACGACACGCACGGGATGTATAGAGGTGGTAACACTACGTATTCTTAATCCGTCACCACACGGACGATACTAATAGATAATCTATATAGTGTCAAATAGGTACTTACGCTAGTATTTATATTAAAAGAGTTTAAATGTATTCGAACATTGTCAATGTGTGCAAGACTGCTTATTATGAAATACTTAGTCAAGGGCATTCAAAGGCAACTGGCCACTTAATATATAATGTAACCTATAATATTACTTTGATAACATCCATTGACATTTAGGGCAATCGGGAGGGCAAATAAATGTGACCTAATTAATTGAGTAACCCAGATTAGAGGTTGGACTCCTGACTGTAACTTGTGTTTGACTGCGCGATTGGCCTAGTGGTGTAAGCGGTACGCCGCTCTCTACTGCGCTGAGTGTTGTGGGTTGAAACCCCACATAGGGCAATATTTTGTGTTCGGAGTTCCAGGGATTTCCTTTCTAGGGTTCCCCGACTACTGGTACCTGAGACGGCGTGCGGTTTTTGTCGGTTCGAATCCGACATAACCGCTAGGTGGTATCAGGGGGGGATTTCCGCGCAGAAAAAAAAAGGCAATATTTTGTGTGGGTGTTCTTTGTGCCCGTTTCTTGTATGTTTGTCCCCGTGACACAGGATTTATTCCTAGTGCGGACTCCCCACTCTAGGTCGGCAACATTAATTTTTGTCTAGTAGAATAGTAGATTGTCAAAAGAAATAATTTACGAATCCTAAATAAGGTTAGACGGCAACAAAATGATAAGATAGTGTGTTTATTTATGAAGAGTCTATTGGTCTAGCGGTTAATCACCCTGACTGCTTAGCCCAAAATAATGAGTTTGATTCCTATCCAGAGCAAATAGTTGTGTAATGAGTACAAAAGTGATTTTCTTATTCACTTTATTTTTTTTTTGTTTTTGTGCCTTCTACTCAATATAATTGGATGCCTTATCTATTTCGAATGGCTCTTTGTTTTCAGTTTTTTATTAACGTCACTCAATATAATAGAATAGGCTACGTGAAGTTTATTGCACTTTATAACCTTATCATATATATGTGTTCGATAAGTCTTTCGATAACATCGTGTTTTGTGAACTAGAAGCTTCGTTAGCATACGTGTAAGCAAATACGACACTTATTGCGTTACATCTTTAGTCATACTACTGACATGTGACGTCACATGTATTGAGAAGTTCAAAATGTGATCAACTACAGTGGACCCACGGTAATCCGGCCCCTGTCTTATCCGGACCCCCTTGTAATCTGACATCAATCAAACAATTTTCGCTAATGTAGATCGTGCATGATTTTAGGTTACAACTTGTGCTCGACGCGTAGGTATTGTTTCAATTCCGATTGCTTAGTTTGAATTTGACTACGCGTGATAGCTGTGCAGCTTAGCGTTTATTCATTGTGAATTACGTATACATACCTAGTAATGACGTCACAAGCCCAGAAACAACGTATAGAATTTTATGATTTGTCTGTAATTTGTCGGATTACAAGGTACTCCTTTGTAAAAAAATCCGGTTTATAGGGGGTCTTAGGCAGTACTTTATAATCCGACAAATTCGATAGTACGACACTGTCCTACAAAACGTTTGTCGAATTACCGGTGGTCCACTGTATAGATTGTTTTGCGAGTTTATGACGTCATCATATGTTTTTGATAATACTGGCCGCAGTAATTTCTCTGGATATTGCATTGTCTACGTCACATCCCATCAACAGCCTTTAATAGTCCACTGCTAGTCAAAGGCCTTTCCGTAGAGAGAAGGTTTTGGCCTACTATACCACGTTAGCTGCAAGGGTTAATGTAAGATAAGTGGCAACTTTTCCTTCTCTTTGTAGTACTGATATTCTGCGTACTTTGCTCTCTTAGTCAGTTCTTACGATAGCCACGGGATGAATAGTAATAGTGGCATTACGTATTCTTAATCCATCATTATCATCTCCCATTGCACGCCACTCTGATTGATTTTCGGCGAGTTGTATCTAAGTCCTGCCAGCCATCTTGCGCAAATCGTCACTCAACGTGGCCTGGGGGCGCCCATCCATCATCACACGAATCATTTTTATGGTCAATTGTTGATTTATTAAAAGGAGTGACGTCTTTACATTGTAGCAAGTCGCAGGTTCGAGTCCCGTCCGGGTCCAAATAATTGTGTGATGATCCCAATCACTTGTTCTGGGTAAACAAAGCAAACCAGGAGCCCTGTGGACTCCGAGCATACAACGAGGCACAGAATCATCCGAGTTGCGTCATATCGCGTGATGTAGGCGGTGTCAATAGACGCACCGGTAGTTAAGGCGTGCTTGTATGCTCGGAGTCCACAGGCCTGGTTTGCTTTGTTCACCCAGAACAATTGATTGGGATCATCACACAATTATTTGGGCCCGGACAGGAATCGAACCTGTGACTTGCTACAACATGTTTTCGAAGGATGACACGGTGCAGTAATTTCTCTAGATATAACTAACTTAAGGTATCTCTTCCAGGTCTTGAAGTGTTCATCAATAAGATAGCCGGCCACCCCCTGGCGCAAAACGAGCGGTGCCTTCACATGTTCCTCCAAGAGCCGACCATAGACAAGAACTACGTACCCGGGAAAATTCGAAACACATAATAGACAATACACAGAGATGCGAGCTTCGAACTTTAAAACCAACATCCTTGTGTGACAGTGTATTGGCCTATGTAATCCTACTTTTGAAGGAAGGTACTCTTTTGTTCTTAAAAAAAAAACACGTGTTTGTGGTCGTGTAGTGTATTACGTGTGATTACTAATTCACAAACGCACCGACCTCGTGTGGTGACCCGACTAACAAATAATATATGTCTTCATAATTTGCAACACTAGCCCTTATCTTAGGTTGATGTCGTCTCGAACGACAGTGCTAATCCTAAGAGTCGGTGAATGTAAATTTATGTGATGTTATATATCATAATAATATAGGTGGATATGAGTAACGAATATTATGTAACACAAAACGAACAGCAGGTATTCGTAATTAATCGGTTTGTGTGTTGCGATGTGTGTGTTCCAAAGTTGACAATATGAGATATTGGATTCGTCGATAGGCCAGTTTCATCACTAGTAACAAGAGATTCGTTTTAAAGTTCTGCGCCCCGAATGTTATTGCAGTTGTGACAGTAATATATATCAGTGTTCGAATTCACATATTGCAATAATCTTCAGTGATATTTTAAAAAAAAACATAGAAATTGAGACAACAGATTCAAAGAGCACAGCATTCCACAGATTATATATTTTTCAAATGTCATTTTTTTAAAAATGGAACGTTTATAGTACTAGGTGCATTTTTTCACAGATTAAAATAAAACTATATTAAAAACAAAAGTAAGTTATCGTTTGTAACATTAAGCAATATAGTTGGAATTGTTGAAATTGTTCATTAAAACATATTTAGGCGTTCCGTTTGGTCCGCCATTTATATTTCGACATTTATAAATCTCATTATTTTAATGTCTTAATCATTTTAACAGTTTCTTTAAAGGAAATTGTTCGTATTTATTGTGTGTTACTGCTATGGGTATATATGTAAAGATGTGTTGATGGGTATAAAAAAATTGAATTGCACCCTTGGTTTGAAGAGCGAAAGTTAATCTAAAATAATAGATTATAAATTAGTTACTAGTTTAAACAATATGTTTATTCATTTACAGGGGTGAACTGGAGATTGGCAATATTATTTATAGAAATAATATATAGTGTTGTAACACTGAAGAAGAGCCTTTGGTGTACAAAAATAAACAAAAAAAATGGTTAGCTTTATTCACTAGCTATAAAGTGTGTCCATCACTAGTTATAATCGTTTTGTTTAGTTACACGAAGTATAATTTCCATGTATTGGTTCTTTGTATACCAAATACATTTGGATAACATTGTATTATGTCTACCGTATTAGGTTAAATAAATTTGCTATCATGTCATTTTGTGCTTTATTTTTTTTACCCGCCATATTTTAAACGTCATATCGTGAAGTCAAACTAAGTAACTTTTTTTTTTGAAGTGAAACTTCTTTATCGGGGTTGGAAAAAATTTAGTGTAACATTTTTTCGTTACGCGTCACATTTTTCCGTTACGCGTCACATTTTTCCGTTACGCGCCATCTTTTGAAGTGAAACTTCTTTATCGGGGTTGGAAAAAAATTTAGTGTAACATTTTTTCGTTACGCGTCACATTTATCCGTTACGCGCCATCTTTTTCTTATCCCTACCACGCGTGATTCGAAGTATACTTTCTCCAGCGGAGTAGGGATTGGTAAATGTCTCCAATGTATTT
Source organism: Hypercompe scribonia (assembly GCA_949316085.1). Lineage (NCBI taxonomy): Eukaryota > Metazoa > Arthropoda > Insecta > Lepidoptera > Erebidae > Hypercompe > Hypercompe scribonia. The sequence continues at coordinate 20,681,585 of OX438980.1, read as the reverse complement.
TGCGGCCCGTTTTGAGTAGTTACATTTTTGAAATCCAGGTGGCGATTGCATCGACTTCGGACGGGTTTAAATTATTTTTTTGAAAAATTACGTCATAAAGAAGTTTCACTTCTTACGAGTGTACGCTAGTACACGCACACATTTTTTTATTTTACTTTATTAGAGAAGCAAACAGATATAAAATACGAAACAATGTATAAGTAATTTACATTCAATTGACGGGCTTGTTTGTCTCGTGGTTAGTGATTGGCTGCTAAGCGAAAGGTCATGGGTTCGATCCCAACCAGGGTAAATGTTTGTGTGATGGACACAATCGTTTGTTCTGTCTGGGTGTAATTTATCTATAAGTAGCTGTGCCCTGCGCGCGTTACTACGCCACCAAGTAATATTAATTTGTAGGAAACAAAAAAAAATCATACCAACTCGGAAACTTCCGTGGGCTCATGCACAGAAATTTTGCTAAAGATCAATAAGGCACGCAATAGGTAGTTAACGATTCTATAAAGGACAGACAGACAGACAAACTTTTATTTTTACATATATACTCGTATTTTTTTTTCTATTTGAGAGCTTGCCAAAGTAACTTTACTCTGCCTCATGGAAAGCATGAATAGAATCCAAAAGTTGTAGTCACCATAGTCATTGCGAATGCTGACAATGTAGTATGGTGACCCACACTATGGCGGCCTATTAAGATGCTTTTTTACGCCTCACTTGGAGACGTAAAAGTCATGACAGTCATCGTAGCATTGTATTGCATACACTTTCTACGACAACTGTCACCCCTGCATCATCATAGATATATATCTATTTAGATATATTCAGTATGTTTATCAGCGATCTGGTCTGATCTGTAGTATTACTATATATATGCATGCGTCTATTGCGCAGAGGTCACAGGTTCAATTACCAGGTCAGACTAAATGATCCCACCGTTAACCTATCCAAATACATGTTTCGTAGTTGGAGTAGTATAACATTTACTCACAGAAAAAGTATATAAGTATTCTTTCAGTTAAACTTTTTCTTAAAATACAAATGTTAGAATTTTTTTTTTATTTCTATATCGTGAGTTCGCTTGTATGTGAGATTAAAGTTACAGCGGGCAAAATGTAAGCTTTTAATATTGATATAAGGATTGGTATTCTTACGAATTTAGGTGCATAGGGTTCCCACCAAAATTTACGGAACCAAGTCAACCTCACCTGCAAGTGGTGCACGGGCCGACCGACGGACGAGGCTCTGGCAAACAGAACATCCCAAAATACTGGTGAAAAGTGGGCGTTTAATATATCCCTGCCTACTCTTCCAGGGGAACCGGTGATTTTATGTATCTATGTATTTAAAAATTTCATAATTTTGTTAAGAGTGTGTAGGGTCCAGGCTGGTGGACCTGCTGGAAGCTGCTGGTGGCTCATTCGCCAGGTACTAATGTTATACGTCAAGTACAATGTACAAGTTAAATATTAACTAAAATATGTGATCCGACCGTCCATAGTGAAGTCCCAACGTAAGTGACGGCCGCTGGATGCGAGGTCGCGCCGGTCGCGCATTTCTGCCGCACGTACTGTGCTGATGCTCGCTACTGTGCGTTTCTACCTATAAATCGCATTAAAGGGCGACCTCCTTCTCTAAACACTTAAAAAGTATGTTTTTAGTGGTAAAGAGCAAACGAGTAGACAGCTCACATGATAAATGACACCCATAAAAAGGTAGCAATAAAAACACTTGTTTATGAGTAAAATTTTATTATATTAGACATTTATCAACTAGATTTTAATTACAAATACAATATTTGATCTAAATCTAAAGCAGGACACATTAAAAGGCATGAAAATTCTAACTAGGTAGATATACAAAAAGATCTTAAAGTTGGTTTGTTGTAAAATAATTTGTCTTTTTCTAATGACTGATCTAGAATACGATAGAAGTGAGCGAACCATTTAAGTAAAATAAAATCTTACCAGCCATCTAAGCTTAACTATCAGGTCCGTTGGAGAATTAACGAAAATAAAAATTTGCGCTTGTACACACGGACACATCTGACGAAGTTGACCACAGCAAGTGGAGAGCTCGTTGCTTCCAAACCGGTTGTACTTTCGGAAGACGAATGCTTCTGTGGCCGATTATACACTCCGCATGTATTTCGATCTGATCCCAAAAATGAGAACTCTTAGAGACACTTTAAGGCGCCACTGCACCAAAGATCTGCTAGAATTCAGCACAGACGAAATCTAGATGGCTCTTAGATCACTGAAAGATGGAAAAGCCTCTAGAGACGATGACGTCACAACAAGAAAGTTATAGGCATGAGGTAACTGTGTACTGAGGGAGCTCCAATAGCTTTTAACGTTGTCCTTTTAACTACAAAAGCGTGGAGAAGAAGTGTAGTTATCTTGTTCTTCAAAAGGGTTTCAAAATCATGTTGCAGAACTATTGACCAATTTCTCTTAAGCCACGCCAACTAGCTATTCACTGAGTCATCACAAACCGTGTTGTATAAAGACTCAACGGATTCCAACCACAGGAGCAAGCTGAGTTTCGAAGCGGATATGGTGTCATAGACCACACTCACACACTGCTGCAGATTATACAAAAGAACAGAAGAGCATAATCAGACCCTGTGTCTAGCATTCGTGGATTATGAGAAGGCTTTTGGCTCGACCGGGTTCTGGTCTGTTCTGCTGTCCCTGCAGCGTTGTCAAGTAGACTGGTGATACATTCAAGTGATGAGATGTCTTTATGAAGCTGCCAGTATGATCTTCCAAGTACAGAACTAGCAAAAAAGGCTCATGCCGATGCCTCGAGAACTGAGACAAGGCGACGTTATTTTCCCGAAATTGTTCATAAATGGAATGGAGGACTTGTTCAGGATGCAGCAATGGAAAGGATTCTTAATACCTACATCTCTCTTACTTACGATTTGCAAATGACATCGTCATTATAGCAGAGACGCTGCTAGGTGTACAACAGATACAGCTAGTCCAAAGTTCAAACTCGTTCAGCGTGCTATAGAAAGAGCCATGCTCGGTGATTTTCTAAGGGACTATATCAGGAATAGTGTGATCTGGCAGAGAATAAAGGTCATCGACATAGCACACAGGATTATCAAACTGAAGTGGCAGTGAGCTGGCCATATTAGCCGTAGAACTGATAACCGTTGGGGTAAATGTGTTCTTGGGTAGAGACCGCGTCTCAGCAAACGTAGTGTAGAACGTCCACAGGCCAGGTGGAGCGATAAAATGCACAAGATGACTGATTGGAACTGGTTGCGGAAAGTCGAAGAACGAACCATGTAGTGTGCAGTTTAAGAGGCCTATGTCCAGCAGTGGACTGTGATAGGCTGATGATGGTTATGATGACACCGGATAATTTATACAAATATATAAAAAAAAAAGAGACTTTAAAAGTTCTCCATCGATTGAGCTACACAACACACTTCTAAGATGATTTTTATATGTTTTGCACTCTTGCACAATATGCAATAAGCAAACCTTAGTGGGGTATAGCTATAGTCCATCTAATCTACGAGGGCCTGTGTGACACTTCTGACAGATTGAAGAATAGGGAGGGTATCAAAGAAGTTGATCACTACTACTTCTAAATCTCGATATTATTTCCTTATATTTTATAGACAGATTTACGAGTATGTATTAGGCATGTAGGGCATACTAGAGTAGACGGATATTACATATTCTGTCAAATAAAAAAATGAGTTATCTCTCTAAAAAACCCCTACGATTATACCGATTATACGGTTACTGAAGTAAGAAATATTTTCATTATATATGCGTTTTTATTAACAGTTGGACAACAAGTAAAATTTGTTAGACGTTCTAAAAAACCGTCTATTGTATATATTATATTCGTCTATTTGCTTTGTTTTAAATATTAACATTTAAATTTATTTAACTGCCTCGGTTGCGAAGCGGTAGTGAATGCGACTGCTGTGCTTAAGGTTTCGGGTTCGATTCCCGGGTCGTACCAAATGTTTGTATGACCCGCAAATACTTGTTTCGAAGTTTGGGTGTTTTCTATGTATAATATGTATTTATTTACATACAAAAGTATATAAATATTCTATCAGTCAGTCTAGTTATCATAGCACAAGCTCTGCTTAGTTTAAACTAGATGACTTTGTGTGTTAAATGTCCGGAATATTTAATATTTATAAAAAATTATATGTGTGCATCTTATGAAAAATAAAAATAGCTTCATTATTCCATGATTGTTCAGAAAAAGGTTCAAGTTGTTTCATGTTGAAGAGTATGAAACGTCAAACGGTGCCTTTTAGATTAGATGGACTATAGATGTCTAGTAAAGTGAGTAAAGTCGTTAGCAAATGTAAAAAAACGGTAATTAATATATAAATTATAGTTCGTAACATTGTTAGTGTTATCAGTTGAGCACTCTCTCGTCTGAGATACATGGCTCCTTACAGCTAAGTACGATGACATTTCAAATTGAAATATAAACAATTAGTAAACCCTATCCACCGTTTCCGGTTTATGATTTCTCTTCGTCATTTTTTAATACAATATTTTTTTTTGAGTTCGGCATCGAAAGCTCCTGGCGCCAAAGTTTTTGCCCCCTGATTTCTATTTCTTCGTGCCATGATTCTTGAGTTTTCCTAAAATTAAAATAAAATAAAACGTATTGTAAGCAGCATATTAAATTAATTTTTAAATAGAACCATTCTTCTCAGAGAGCTCATCGGTTAAAAAATTGTTTCCAGAAGAGGTCAGCACTGAAAAGTAAGTTTTTTCGCACACCTAAAAACGAAGACTACTCCTATGCATGCAACGTCTACTTTTTTTTTCAGTGCGGTAATCTTCTCAGATAGCCCACCGGACTGCCACTGACTAACTATAAAAATCATGATTAATTTAAATAGCTTATGACCATACAATGGAGCTATTTGGAAATCAAGGGACAATTTAAAAAAAAAGTTTGAATACTGCTCAAATATTTTTGTAATGTCGTGGCGCTAGTCACCATTAAAAATTAACCAATCTCACGAGACTTCCTTGACTGTCACAAAATAATAGAAAACCTACATGCACATACATATGTATGTCAACTACAATTTTGGTGTAAAAAGGTCTGATGCAAACTTTCAGATATTCAAGAGATATTTCATTCGTATTCTTTGAAATTCATGGTTAGCTTGATTAGTTTTTTGTATATCTCGACAAGTATAAGATGGATTTTTATTAGAGTTAAAACGTAGCCTTTCTAAAAGCCCACTTGTTAATAGTTATTTGATAGTAATACTTTTTAAGGTGATCCTATCAGGGATGAATTGTAACTATTGTATAGCAAATTCAATACGCCTATGAAATCTACTAACAAAGGACAGGACGGTTATTCTTTATATTTTTTACTTCGAACCTCTTCCCAAACCAGATTGGAGCCGGCTTTTAAGTCTATTACAATACGGCTGAACTTAGGGTTTTTTTTACGTGGAACAACTGCCATGCCATCAGACTTCCATAAGTTCACAATTGAAACACTAGGTGACATGAGCGCCGGAGAGAGAAAAGGAAATATTAATGTTTATTCAGGCATTTCATGAAAAAAGTCAATGTCATAGGTGTAATTCTATATTTTATATTGGTTAATACAGGTGGGCTAAGAATCGAATATAACACCCCGCGCAAACAAATGCCGCGCGGGGCGTGGGAAGGGGTCTGATCACTAGCTTGTTTCTCGGCAATTTTGTCGCAATGGATCGCTTCAAGAGGCCGCAGGGTGCTTACTGTGTAAAACAAGTTTATTTAAACAACAGAAGACTTCTTTTTATGGGGTTATTTAAAGAATCGTGTCTACATCAATAAACCAAATACACTATGTCAACTAAAAGAAAAAATCAGCCAAAGGATGTCGGCGAAAACGCGGTCTCTTTGCCGACGCGTATTCCAAAATTTCGGTGTTCGCTTAGAAGAGTGCAAATGTCGAAACGGTGGTCATTTAGACGATATAATTTTAAAAAAAACAAATTCCAACTAATTAGCTTTCTTGCAAGTGAACAATTTTATTAATATATCAAAGGGTTTTTTATACATTTTTTTCAAATGTGGATGTAAACGCTGCCTTCTGCAAAAAATTTTGGTGACGCTCAAGGAAGTTGATATGGAAGCACTATAGAAAGATTGTTGTTGATTTCTTTAAGACTTCAACTATCCGTTACGGTTGTCAAAGATATACATTTAGCACTCGGGACCCCGCTCTCAGAAGCACGGAGGGGTCTCAATATGTTAAGAAGTAGTTACCCACCCCTAGGCTGAATTGGTTACATATTTATTCTTTATATATATAAATATACTTAATATTGATTTATAGCTTAATTTTTTAACGAAAAAATCACACTTTTTTTTCTATATTAGGAACCTGCCAAAGTAACTCTACTCTGCCTGATGAAAAGCATGAATAGAGTCCAAGAGTTGTGGTCACCATACTCATTGCAAATGCAGACAATGCAGTATGGTGACCCACACTATGGCGGCCTTGTGAGATGCTTTTTCACACCCCGCTTGGGGACGTACAAAGTATGACAGTCATCGTGACAGTGTAAGGCTTACACAGTTACCACGATAACTGTCACCTCTGCATCAATGGGCTTCCGGTCTCATGACAAAACAATATTCAACCTTATCCATGTATGTCATTAATGGATTACGGTTCTCACTTTGCAGACCCGATAGATTATCTGACTTACCTGCAGTTATCAGTAAGTACGCTGGTGTTAGGTAAAATAGTCTGCAGTAGCAACAGGCAGGGCAGTACCACGACTGACAGGAACTGAATCTGTTCCGCCGGCTGGTTGATGCAGCGGCGACGGTCCATCATGCTGAGGGGGGTATAGCCCATGGCACGTTCTCTATCACCCTAGAAATGGGGATAACATTTTTAAATTAACAACTCCAATTATGCCTCATATACATTTATTTACAGCGAATAAGGCGAACTTAAGTTTTAATTGTAATTTTTTAGATCAAAAAATGTAAGCTAGTTATTTGTTTTTTATTTTTTTATTTAGAACCAAACGATGCCAGCATTAGGCATACCTATATCCTACGTAGCATGAGACTACACATACATACATGAAACGGATACAAACAGATTGAGAACAACAATTTGTGAAGCACAAAAAGTTTTATCTCTCATACACAGAGAAATAGAAGTGAGATCAATGGTCAAACCCAAGAGATTCTTTTCACCTAGACGCACACATAAACGATTACACACATAACGAAGTCTGCTAGTTCATCCAAAGGACTTCATAATTATAAATCGTAAACGCCGCTTACCATGTTACTCAACAAAACCTTATGATTTTTAAATAAGGTAGCGTTTACTTGCCCTATTTGCGTACTAAGGACGGTAAGGCACTGTACAATTATTTCGAATTATTCCCGCAGAAAATACCATACCAATAACAATGTAGTTAGTACTCAAATTTAATACTTAATGTATGGTTATTTTATAGATTAGGTGGTATTGGTTCAAGTATGATCGTTTGCGCTCAAAGCACGCGAAAAATTCTGATGCGCCCTCCACGCCTACATTGCATTTCTACTTCATTCTCTGTTCTGTGATCTAATCCACACCACTCAGAGCAACAGCAGGCGACGAGGTAGTCGTGTTAACAATTTACCCTTGCCACAAACATTAAATATTTAAACCACTAACACTAAGGACCGTATTAAGGATTTAATCTATTATTAACTTAAGTATTTTACTTACCTGCTCATAGAATTCTTCATATAGAGCTTCAGCTGTGCCTTTAGAAACACTAAATGGCTTGCAACACCCCGACAAATCACTCGTCGTCATCAATATCCCCTAGAATAATATGTGTAAATATATTCTTAGATTAAGATACGTCCTATCTTAAGTATAGAAAAACTTAAATATATCTGTGTTGTCATGGTATTGATTGGTGTTCCATTGTAGGGTAAAGTCTGATACTTTTCAGTAGTGATAGATGGTGATGTTAGATGGTAAGTCACTGTCGCCACCCATGTACACCTACAACTCGAAAGCAACGAGTGCTTCGTCTGCTCTTTAAAACCAATCCCCCCTTCCCAGATTCAAGGGAGCGGAAAAAGTATCGCTCAGGGTATAACTGGTAAAACTTATCTTGTAGTATCTGGTCTATTAGCATATCACGTGCCGGGTACCTAGTTGGACGAGACAGGAGTTGGACGATCGTGATAACTCATTCGCTTACTGTTATTCCTGTTCCACTTATAAGCTATTATATAACTGGCTCATTTATCTAATGGTTAGCGTTCAGACGTCTCAGGTTCGATTCGTAAGTCGGGCGAAAAAAGGTGTTTTAGAGTTATTCTGATTATAGGAAGTTGGGATTTTAACCCGTATGCTTCGGAGAGCACATAAAGCCGTCGGTCCTGAGACTGATTTTCCCCCCCTTCATGTGAAATAACCGCTCGTCGGATTCTGATAGTGAGGGAACAGAGAGCACACCTGTGTTTGCACACACACTTGGGCACTATAATATCTCCTGTGTAAGTTGGATGGTCTCCTTTGAGACTGGCCGCTGTAGCCGATATCGGCTAGGATTACACCATAGGCCTATAAAGCTCAATTGAGGAAACACCTTAAGCATCTTCCGATGTGAGTTGTCCTGCCAATCAAATAGGTTGTCGGCGAGGAGGGGCGTGAGCTGAGCGCGAATCTGGAAGTACACTGCTAAATCTGTGCAGAGGATGTTGAACTTGATTTCTTCCATAATTCCTACCTGGTCGGCTGCTGGTAACTTACTCAATATATTTTTATCCTGAAATAAGTAAATAGAATAACCTACTGAGACGCATCATCAAAAATAGCTAAAACCAAAGGCTGAAACCTTAAGAGGCTTATGTCCAGCAGTGGAATATAAAAGGCTGTTATAGATTAAGACTAATGACACACCGTTTTGCGCAATCCGTCACCAGACTAAGGCGCGTACCAAAAAGGTGATTTAATCTGTCTAGACGATTATCATAATGTCGGTACTCTATCAAAATACAAGCGTTGCAATTTCTCAGATGCTGCTATATGTTTTTTCTGTCATTGCAAAGGACATGATAACATTTACCGATTTTTCTTTGTTATAAATATGTGCTGTAAATGTCAGAGTAAATGTTTTCCTTTCTTTGTTCTATTTGGCTTGGACTTGGCGGTAAGAACCAGTTAGTAGTTACAAACCCCTTAGCCAAGATGCAAGTGTTTCACGTCGATTCTGTATCTAAAGTCGCTAAAGCCTCTATTCTCGTGTATTATTGGCTAATATTTTGTTTTGACCACGTTGCTTAGCGTAGAGAAACTTCATGTCCATTCATTTGTTAGTTCTCTAATAACTTTTACGTTTGTAAAATGTCAACTTGGTTAGAATGACAGACATGCAGGAATGGTACTTTTGTTTTTGCTATACGACTACGACGACGACGATAAATGTCGAACATTAAATTATGTATATGAAACGATATATTTATAGTAATAACCTCAATTATTTTCTTAGCGAGGAAATAGTGATGATATTCGAGCATGGAGCTCCGGTACATCTTGGCCAGTGGATGCTTGCAGAGTGCCAAGAAGTTGTTATTAAAACCTGGATGGTCTACATCATGACACAGGCCAGCCAACATTAGAGCTACAATCTGTAAGGGCAAATTATTAATGTACTCCTTTGAAACACTTCATCCAAATAGCTTCTTTATTCACATTTTATCTGTTTTCAGTATCATTTGGCATGGGTAGTTAAAACAACGGTTAAAGCAACGGTTGCACTCTGGTTGGTTAAAATTTTTTTGTGTACAAGAGGGTGTTTGGTTATTACAATTTGTCTAACTGATTAAATATAACTTTGTAATAGCTATCTTAATGACATATTTAAAAATCATACATGTCAAAGTAAGTTCTGTGGAGTTTTAGAGCGTCTGATTTAAGTTATGATTCATGAAAGGCGTCTGATACTCTTGATATTACTTCAGAATAATATTCTTCAAAACATGTAAAAAGCCATTCAAGTAACTGATATTTTTAGTTACCTTTCACAAGCACACTGGTATTAAAAATACATGAGACTTTATTCAAAAGCTGAGCATAATCTTTTGGAAAACAAGTAACGTATTATGGCTCTGGGATCTTACACTATTCATTTTTTAGCTTTAAAAATTAAAAATTTAAAATTGTACAGTGTTTTATTGGGACTGTAAGAAGTCGTTTAATAGAGCGACCTGCCTAAGACACAGGTGTCCTAAAAAACTTGAAGATCCTCGAAAAGAATATCTGACAAACATATCTTAAGCAAAATTACAAATATTACAAAATGGTTAAACTTTTACGCAATAGACTATTCTATTTCTACAATTAGATAAATCCAAAAATAAATTTCCATACCTCATTGGAATTGAAATACCCTCGATTACTAACAAGTATCAGGTACATGGTGTGAGTGAAGCAGAAGGCATGCTCAGCATTGTGGTAGGGGTTATTCCGATAACACCTCAATAGGGTCAGTACATAATCTGACATAACTTCCCGGTCTAACTTGAGGCTCTCTAAGGTTTCATTGAACATGTAGCAGACCAGAGCCGGCATGTCTTCGCGACTGCCTTCACTTATGTGATAGTTGTAGCTAGAAAAAAGTGTGAAAAACGTGAAATATGATATTAATATAATAACAATTAAATATCTCATTTGGTGCTGAGGTTTGAAAATGCTTTTTGGGAGAGCCAGCTTGCTTCAGCAAAAAATTAAATTGCTGAAAATAGTCCTGTTAATAGATTTCTCTCATGTAGAACTTGTCTAATGCTTTGCTTGTCTCTTGTTGTGTAATTAAAAGTAACGTACGTGTGAAAGTTGGGCGGTGGAACAACGATGCCATTGGTTTCCATCACTTCATCTAATTCATGTTTGCACGGTTTCAAGTGTATGCTCATCAATTCAGAAAAGAGTCTGTTCAGATTATGCTGTAAAATATTTTTCATATGTATTGTTTCTTTCTACCTAATAAAGGTTAATCATCGTAATTACTGGAATTTCGCATTCTACGAACATGTAAACTTATTTACGCTAAATATAAACTTCTTCTACAGAGTTTCAAATTTTTTTGCAACATCTTTAATAGAATGAATGAGGGTAAAACCATAGTTTGACACAAATACACATGCTTGTCATAAGGGAAATCAGTCATCAAACAATTCTTAAGTTGCTTTTCACATTTATTGAGGTTACCGCAGTCTCAAATTATATTTCCCTTAATCCCCCAATTTCAAGACAGTAGAGCAACTCTGATTTTAGCACAAATGAGCCGGCTCAACTAGGGCAGTACTACCTTCGTACAGAAAACCAACCTAAAGCGACAGCATCTGTGCTGTCATGTTTCATTGGTGAGTGTGAGACCAGAGACCCATTGATGCAATGGTGACAGCTATCTTATAAGTGTAAAGCTCCTTACACTACCACCATGACTGTCATGTGTTTTACGTCTCCAAGCGGGGCGTGAAACAGTGGACATACTGCATCGTCTTTATTCACAATAAGTATGGTGACCACAACTCCTGGATTCTATTCATGTTTTCCATCGAGCAGAGTAGAGTTACTTTGACAGGCCTTTAACATAAAAGAATCCTAGAAGGCGGCTTAAATTTTCGAATGTAGCAGTTCTATTATTTGAACCAAATAAACGAATATTACGAGCAAGATTTTACCGTCTAAATAATTATCAATTAGTGACTGGGACATAGGGGTTTTTGGATTGCGTAAAATTCTGGGGCAGGACTAGGCATATTTCAGAGTTTAAAAAAAAATCTAAATATACTGAACAGAACTGCGCGGCCTTAAATTTCTAAAGATAAATGCTTACGAACGTGATATATCTTTTTCTGCTCCATGTTGTAAAAATGTACGATGAGTGAACAGTAGCTGACGAACACCGAGAATATCAGCTCATCTTCAGGATTAAACGGTTGAGCGTTTATTTTATTTGTCAGTTGGACGACACCTGACACCAATTAAGTAAAACTTATATTAGTATCTATGTTGCTGAGGAAAAGAAATCAGAACTACCTAAAATGAGAGAACCTTTTAAAACGCAATCTCAAGAAGCTTAGTGTGATGTAGGTACATATTAATTTATAATTGTTCATATACTGTTAGTAGGTAGCATTGTATTCCTGTTCAGAAATATACTGTGTGTTCAACAGACGTGTCTTTGATTAAGCTGCATACCTTCAATATAACAATTTGGCGACGAAGTTTATTAGAACCGTGCGTGAAAAAGTATTTATTTTAGAATCATGTCGATAGGTAAAATAAGTGAATTTAACGTAAGAACCGACAATTGGCGGTTGTATACAGAAAGGCTGGAACAATATTTTAAAGTTAATAAAATCGAGGCCGACATGCAGGTACCGACATTGATAACGGTTATAGGAGCTGAGTGCTATGAATTATTAGTCAATTTATGCACACCACAAAAGCCCAGTGAGAAAAATTTTCAAGAATTGAAAGAAATTTTGGAAAAACATTTACAACCAAAACCCAGTATACTGGCAGAAAGATATAAATTTCGTAACAGGAAACAATATATCAACGAAGGTATAGCTGACTATGTGGCTGCACTAAAGAAGATATCTGCGATGTGCGATTTTAAAACTACCTTAGAGGAAAATCTACGGGATCAGTTCGCATGTAACATCATAAGCGACACAATACGACAGCGGTTGTTCGCAGAGGATGACCTGACTTTCAACAAGGCCTATACGTTGGCGGTTAATTTAGAGGCGGCAGAAAAAGATGCAGCAACGGTATGCCAAGGTCGAGCGGGCGTAGCCGCTGACCATATTGAGTGTCCAGCGATGTACAGCCGTGAAAAATTCGCGGCGCGGTCGCCGCAAACACCATCACGGCCACCGGTAGCGGTGGCGACGGCGGCGGGGTACCGCGGGAGGCTGTCGGCGAGCGGCGCGCGACGCGACGGGCGGTCACAGGTCGCGGCCGGTTGGCGGGAGCGTCGGCACCAACAGCAGTGCGGAGTATGCGTACACACGAGGAAGCGTCGTGTCGGTTTGCGGCCTACGTGTGTCGGGTTTGTAACCGGCAAGGACACCTCAAGCGAATGTGTCCATATGTGTCCGGGCATCATAACTTAAGTGCAGTGAGCGAGCCCGTTCAATCTCACAAGGAGTTACGAGGAGAGGTTGGTGACAAGGTAATTATTAATATAAATAAATTGTCTTTAAATCAATGCAAACCAATCTTGATTACGCTAAATGTAAATGGTCACAATATTTCGATGGAATGTGATACAGGTAGTGCAATAACATGTATAAGTGAGGATCTTTATCAGAAATTGTTTAAAAATTTAAGAGTCTATCCATGCAATGTAATATTACGATACTATACAGGAGAACTAGTACGCCCATTAGGAGTAATAAGGCCGAGAGTTATTTATAAAGACACGATTAAAGCATTGGATATGTATGTATTAAAAAATGGCAAAACATTATTGTTAGGACGACAGTGGTTGTTAGAATTAAAAATACCGATTTCAATTCATCAGGAAAATGTTAATAATGTGAAAAATGAGTTATTTAATTTAAGTGAATTCAGTTCCAGGTATAGTGAGGTGTTCGCGGACGGCCTCGGGCGCTTCACCGGCGGCCAGGTGACGGTGCGGGTACGAGAGGGCGCGCAGCCCGTGTATATGAAAGCGCGACCGCTGGCGTACGCGCTGCGCGAGCCGGTCGAGCGGGCGCTGGAGCAGTTGGTGCGCGACGACATCCTCGAGCCGGTGGAACGCTCAGACTGGGCCACGCCGATCGTGCCGGTCGTAAAAAAAGACGGCACGATCAGAATCTGCGCTGATTACAAACTAACGCTAAACAAGGTACTCGATATTGACCGTTATCCCTTGCCAAAAGTGGAAGACTTACTAGTTAGACTACACGGAGGGCAGCGCTTTAGTAAAATAGATTTATCACAGGCGTATGCCCAACTCGAATTGGACGAGTCGAGGAAATACACCGTAATCAATACGCATAAGGGGCTATTTATGTACAAACGATTAGTCTATGGCTTGGCATCGAGTCCTGGGATTTTTCAGAGACTGCTAGAACAATTATTCGCAGATATGCCACATGCAGTAGCGGCGCCAGATCATAATTTTATGTGGGCAAGATACATTTTGCGAGGCCCTCTCCTCGGGCATAAAGACAGATTTGTTAAAATAAAAAACATATGTCATTTCATTATTAAACTTTTATTCATGCAAAATATAGTCAAACTTACAACTACCCGATGAAAAATGTTTTTATCTAATTATGTATTATCATATATGATTATATATAATTAGGTAAAAAAAAATCATAGGCAGATCATAACAGATTCTGTCAATAAATTGTTGAGCATCAGACAAGCATTTTTCAAATCCAGTTTGCCGATATTCTTTGATCCAGTCACAAAATGTATGCAAATGTTTAAGGGCAATGCTCAAATGGACTTGTACAGATTGCCATAGTTTGCTTATCACATTAACACGCGATAACAATTCATACCATACATGTAAAGATATTACAAATTCTAAACTAAGCATTTCGTTTAATACTGAATCACAATCACTGAGAGTGTCTGATTGATCTGTTTGATTTTTCAAACTTTCTATGCATCCTACAACATCATCAAATTGAAATAGTATGGACTTAACTGCCTCGATTCTGCTTTCCCATCTCGTATCCGATAAAGGCTTCATGGTAAGTTTTAATTTATCTTTGACCAATTCCCAGCGTTTGCTGGAACCTGAAAACAGCAAATAAATTTTTTGTATAAAACCAAAAAATGTTTTTGCTGACACCGAAGAATTAGCGGCGTCTACCAACAGCAGATTCCAGCTATGACAACCGCAAGGCGTGAAAAATGCCCTAGGATTTATATTTAATATTCGAGTTTTGACTCCACTATTTATGCCTACCATATTTGCGCCATTGTCATATCCTTGGCCACGGCAGTTTTGAATATCTAACCCATACTTTTCTAGCTCGCCTAGTATGGCATTACTTAAATATTCTCCTGTTGTCTCACTTACAGCAAGAAATCCAATAAAATGTTCTTCTATTGTGCCCGTTGATGTATTACAAAATCTTAAGATCACAGACATTTGTTCTACTTTACTACAGTCTCTAGTGCAGTCAAGCAAAAAAGAATAATATTTTGCCTCTTTTAATTTGCGAATCACTTCATCAGTTACCGTTTTTGACATCAGTGTAATCAATTCATTTTGTATGTCGTGACTTAAATAATGATGCGCAAGTTGTTTGTCAGTAATACGTCTCATATGTTCTCGTAAAGTAGGATCAAATTTTGATATCAATCTAAATAAATCAATAAAGTTTCCACTATTCCTGAAGTCACCGTCTGTCTTTATAGTTTCTCTGTGACCTCTGAATGCAAGATTATGAGAGGCTAAGAAGTTAATAATATCGATTAACCTCTCAAACAAATTGTACCAATGTTTTTGAGATTCACGAATAAGCCTTTCGTTTTCTTTGTCTATTGTTTTCTCGTGTTTTATGCCTCTCTCTAATGTTATCCATTGGAACATAAATGCCATATGTTCTTTGGTATTCTCATGTCTTTGTAAAATACTGCTTAAATGTTTCCAGTCACAGCATCCTCCCTGTACCATCTGAGTTTGTGAATTGCCAAAAAGTCTGCATGGAAAACAGAATACTTTATTTTGAGACTTAGAATAAACTAACCAGCGACGATGTTGAATTTCACCATTATTTAGTTTTCTAGAGAAATGAAAATTTGAAAAGTGCCTACGGTCGTCGTCTTTGGGATAATCTTCATCATCAATATTTAATTGTTGTGAGGGGCCGTTCTGAACTATATCATGACGCTGAACATCTGATATGGGCAACGACCACATACCTGGATCAAAATTATCAAATACTTGTTTAATTGCGTCACTCGCATCGCTGCTAGTTGGTGGAGAACAAATTTTCATTTTTTTTTCGTGATCTAGAATATTGCTCTCTGGAAACACAGGAATTTCATCGTCGGAATCTGATTCGTTAGATATTGATTTTGTATCAATTTCAGACTGTCGTTCGGTATCAGTATTTAGTGGTTCTCCATCAGTACTTCTCAAATTCATAGGAATCTCAATAGTGGCTGAATATTTTTTAGAAGTCGACGCTGTCGATTCAGATGGTTCTGTCGTACCAGATGCAGTTGGATTAAGAAACTTCATCATACCTGTACTTAACGCCTGGTTTGATATTGCTCTTTCAGCTTTTCTTCTTCGTTTTGCTGATCCGGATTCCCATTTCCTCCCAGCATCTCTATCTCTCTTAGGGCCTAAGCCTGACATGATAAGTAATCTGTGGGCAAAAACAATAATACTTTATAAGACTAGCTCTCGTGGTCCATAAACAAGGCAGACACATGATATATAGAATTCCCCTGCCTCGTGTAACTTTATGTCTGCTGGGTTTAGTTACCTACGTAATACTACTGGATAATTAGAACACTTTACGCTTTTTTCTTATAAACATAAAGTTTTAAATATTAATTTAAATTTATTGAAAATAAAACCTACATTCCTCGATCAGATAATAAAATAAACATTTGAAGTCAAAAAAAGAAGTATTATGTGTAAATAAAATGATTTCTTACCTTTCACTTAATCCCGGTACAATTATTTTTCTTCAGATCACAAACAATAAATCAATAGTTAGTACAAGACTACGTATCTATTATTTTATAAGTAGTTATAGTTACAAAACAGCGTATTGAAACAGTAAACCACAGATTTAATTTCTTAAATAGAATGTCACATAAAAAAAAAGATATTATCACTTATACACGACAAGTCAACCCAAGTAGACTATACGCTTTGCTTTGACGACCAACAGCATGAAAACAAATCGTCAAAAAGTTGCGGTGTCCCGTACACCGGGGCTGTTATTTGACGAACGGGGAATACCCTATTTTGTTTTGGGCGGCGCCGCGCAGCGGAAATTCTTCGCTAGCGATAGGAACGCAATTTCAGGGGAATACCCTTTTTTAGGCCAGTGGTGATGTGCAGTACAGCGGGGATTTCTCACGTGTGATAGCGACGCAAGCACTTTTTTCGGCGCGTTCATGGCTTAGGTTTAAGTAATACATAAATCTCCATGGCGCGAGGCCCCTTGGACCGCGAGGCCGTGGGCTGTGGCCCACGTCGCCCACGCCCTACGCCGCCTCTGGCCACATGTTGGGGTATTCTTAGATGATATAATTATAACGGGAAAAGATACAGTCCAACATATAGACAATTTAGATAAGGTATTTCAACGATTGCGAGCACGTGGGTTGAAGGTAAAGAAAGAAAAATGCACCTTCTTCGCGGAGTCGGTTAGCTACTTAGGTCATGTAATTAGTAAGGATGGAGTTCACACTTGCCCGGACAAGGTGGACGCGATAGTGAATGCCCCGGCGCCGTTAAATATGTCAGAGTTGAGAGCCTTTATAGGCTTAGTTATGTATTATGCTAAGTTTATAAAAAACGTCAGTACTATATTATCGCCACTATATAAGTTACTGAAAATAGGTAATAAATACGTATGGAGTATAGAATGTCAGCGTGCATTCGAGGCCGTGAAGTGTGTACTGAAGAGTAGTGAAGTGTTGTGTCATTACTCCACCAACTTACCGTTAGTGTTAACAGCGGACGCCAGCACAGCCGGGGTGGGGGCCGTCATTTCTCACCTCACACCGGAGGGGGAGCGTCCGATCGCGTACGCCTCTCGTACACTTACGGCGGCCGAACGGGCTTATGCCCAAATAGATAGGGAGGCGCTAGCTATTGTTTTTGGAATCAAAAAGTTCCACCAGTATTTATATGGTCGTAAATTTATTCTGCGAACGGATCATAAGCCATTAACGTACATATTCGGAGATAGAGTAGGTATACCGGTGATGGCGGCATCACGATTACAAAGATGGGCTATTCTATTATCGGGTTATGATTATAAAATAGAATATGTAACCTCCACGAAAAATTGTGCAGATGCATTATCTAGACTACCTCAGTCGGCAATCAATTCGCGCCCGTCGAGTGACGAAAACGAAGTAACATATTTTAATTTTGTAGAGAAATTTTTACCAATAACAAACAGTGATATTAAAGTAGCTACGTCGAAAGATGTTTTAGTGAGCAGAGTGAAGGCTTACGTCCAGTCCGGCTGGCCTAGTTCGTGCAATGACGATGACCTTCAACCCTATTTTCTTAGACGACGGGAATTATACATAGAAAAGGGTTGTCTTATGTGGGGGTACAGAATAATAATACCATCCACGTTACGGGGTTCAGTCTTAGAACAGCTCCACATTAGCCACATGGGTATTGTAAAGACAAAAAGTTTGGCTCGTAGCTATGTGTGGTGGCCGGGGATAGACGCCGACGTGGAAGACACCTGTCGGCGATGCGAGACGTGTGCGATAGAGGCGCAAGCACCGCCGCGAGCGACGCCTAAGCCTTGGCCGTATTTAGATCAGCCATGGAGTAGGTTACACGTGGATTTTTTAGGTCCAATTTATGGGAAGACTTTTCTTATTGTAATTGATGCGACAACGAAATGGTTAGAAGTATTTGAAATGCCGCGAACAACTGCTTCCAGTGTAATTAAGGTGTTAAGATCGACCTTCGCTCGTTTTGGGTTGCCTTTAGAAGTGGTTTCGGATCAGGGCCCACCATTTACAAGCTCCGAATTCAGAGATTTCCTAAAGAGCAATGGCATACGTCAGTCACATTCGCCGATATATCACCCCTCATCGAACGGTGCAGCGGAAAACGCGGTGAATTTGTGTAAACGGGTAATAAAAAAAGCTTACAGAGACTCTATTGATATCGAAACAGCACTACAGACATTTTTAATAACCTATAGAAATAGCATTCATAGTACGACCGGTGAAAGTCCGTCCATGTTACTCCAGCGCCGGCCGCTACGGTCACGATTGGACTTGCTGCGGAACGACGGGGCTCTCGAGGACCGCGTGCGGCGCGCGCAACAGTGCCAGGTAGCCAATAGCGGGGGACAGGAACGTATATTTTCCGAAGGGGACGCAGTCTGGGCTCGGGAGTACAACAACCGGGACAAGTGGGTAAAAGGCGCGGTTGTGGACAGAGAGGGTTCACGTAGGTATATACTAGAAAGGGATGACGGTCAATTGGTAAAGAGGCATATTGACCAAATCAGACGCAGATCCACTAATATTTTTCCCCACATGGAAAAAGAAGGTGTGGAGGAACTCGAGGATGTCGTGGAGCAACAACCAGAGTCGGGCCTGGTGGAGGAGAGGGCGGAGATTGAGAGGGAGGAAAAGGATACTAATACGTTGGCTGGAGATCAATCTCAGTGTCTGCAATCACCGACCTCTCACTCTCCAGGCTCCCCTAAGCAACTGACACAGCAGTCACCTGTGCGGTCGCCGGTGAGGCGTCTGATGCGAACACGCAGACCCCCAATCAGATTTGGGTATGAAAATTAAGTAAGATTACTATTTAGAATAAATAAAATACTACTAGAATAATTAATTAGCATTATATAAGTTAAACGGCCACATTTCGATAGCATTAAGTGATGAAATATTGTACTACACCTTACTGTGATTTGGTTATGTAAATCATGTACGTAGGGGGGTTTAGGTGGGGAGGTGTGATGTAGGTACATATTAATTTATAATTGTTCATATACTGTTAGTAGGTAGCATTGTATTCCTGTTCAGAAATATACTGTGTGTTCAACAGACGTGTCTTTGATTAAGCTGCATACCTTCAATATAACACTTAGGAACCCTCACATTGGTCAAGTTGGCAAATTATGGTCGAGACCGATGATAATGGAAATCACTGTGATACTGTGTGCACAATATTATATATTATTCGTGTCGTAATACCGTCTGGTCAAAATAAAAAAAAAATAATTTTGTATTTAAAAAGAGATTTTCAAATGACAAAAGCTAAGTCAAAAGACGTCATTTCAGTGGTTAACTAAATTGACACAATAAGAAATCTCACTTACCCATAACTCCACCTTTATCCAAGATTGGAGACACCAAACATGATCTAACAACAGCTCCTGTTGTCGGATCGATCTCGTTGGTGAACCTGGAGTCCTTGTACGCGTCATGGACATTTAACGACTCCCCTGTTCTAGCCACCAAGCCGGCTGGAGTTTGTTCCACGGACAGACTGGCGAATAAAAAAAAATGTGTAAGAAGTACCAGTATTACAGCACCGAATTCTGAATTCTTCTAGGTGACAAGACTTTTTATTAAGTTGGGGGTTAGAATCACTTTTATAAGCGAGCCTTTGAATCTGATCGAAATATCAGGCAATTCGAAGATGCGGTATCGCTTTAACTGTCTTGTGTGAGCATAATTAGATTTAAGACACGATATTTCCATATTTCTTGTTTTTGATATTAGTTACATCAATACTTAACAACACCAACCACGGTCGCTTAAAAGAATTGAATCTCTATTAAGAGTGAGTTAGCGCACTAAATTTAACACTTTTAATGTCAGTTCAGTCAAATTAGAGGCCTGCGTCTAAAAGGATAGAATACAATGAGGAGTATTAGTAAGTCTTTAATAAAAAATAGCAGGTTTATGAGACCAGAGGCCCATTGATGCAGGGGTGACAGTTGTCGTGGTAAATGTGTGCAATAGAGTGCTACGATGACTGTCATGTCTTTTACGTCCCCAAATAAGGCATAAAAAATCGTAATAGGCCGCCATAGTATGGGTCATCATACTGCATTGTCAGCATTCGCAATGTGTATGGTGACTATAACTTTTGGATTCTATTCACGATTTCCATCAATCAGAGTAAAGTCACTTTGGCAGGCTATTAAAATAAAAATAAAAAAAGTTTAGCATAGAATTGAGAAGGCAGTGATTACTAACTTAACCTTGATCCTTTTCCTTGGCATGGTAGTTTTCTCTCCAGCCCACCCATCGTCCCACATGTCAGCGTAAATCTGATCGGTAATGTTCTCCTTGTCAATGATGTAGAAACTGCTTCGCATGGCGCCGATGAATGATTTCACAACAGCCTAAAATAATATATTAGATGTAGAAGATATATAAATTAATACCTGTAAATCATTGTGGTGACAATATAAAGATCAGCACATTGGAATCAGTGATTTTTTCTTTAAGTGAATTATTGAACTTCATAAATTCACGTCTGGAGAACAGAGATAGCCAGCTCATGTAATAAGGAATTCGATCTATTGCTGTTAACCTCCTATCTAAGGAGAGAGAGAGAACTTCCTAAAGGCAAATCACCATTACTGTATGTCCAGCAAGGTGGAAATATACAATGTATTAGGACTGTAATCTACTTGTCACTAACCAACATATCAGTCAGCATAGTATCAATGGATGCTAAATCACAGAAGTAGTTTTGCAGCAATGCTCTGAGCTCGCTGTTGAGATGAGACGTCTTCTGTAAGGTCACTCTCGCTTGTGCTTGGTGGACGGCTGCCCCAGCCCAGCAAGCCACGCTCATCACTGTGTAAACTACATCCTGAAACAGAGATAAAGAGTCCGTGTGGTTTAGTATCGATTAGGAACAGCCATTCTGGATAAATTAAAAAAAGAAATACCCAGAAGTTCATTAAGATCTCGCCACTACGTAGAGGTCATGGGCGTCGCAAGAATTATTTTTAGAGTGGTGCATTAGCATCCACACGTAGCATTTACCAATATAATTTATAGAAATATATAGTCTTTACCTATGAAATTGACTTTTTTATGCCGTTAAGTGCAAGTGCACACCCTTGCAACCCCGTCCCATCACTCATGGTAGGAGCAATATGACTCAAATTCAAACTAGATAGAGTCAGTAGCATAGCACCATGGAAATTAGAATACCACAGCTTTGATGATATTAGAACAGAACAAACATTTTTAAGAAAAATGACACAAACACAATAGGTACTTGCAAATGCTCGTAATCATCACACAACAATCTATGACCCCTAACTTATTGGAGCAGTTGGTATCACTAATTACTATACAAGCAGGATCTTTGTTGGTCAAAGTTATCAGTCAATACCGATTATATTATATTCACCTAAAAATCCAAAGTAATTGTAAACACCATTAAAGACTGTTGATTTAATTGCACTTACTTCATCATAAACTTTCGCATAAGACCTAAATAGCTCCAGAACAGCGTAGCACTCTCCATCAGGTTTCACCACTGGCATGCAGAGAGCCACCTTCGCGTCCACCCACTTCAAACCTTCGGCAAATCGCCTGTCTCTCTGCACGTCATTCAAAAGCAGATACTCCTTTGTACTCGCTACGTGTGCAGCTGCTATTTTTCCTTCCTCTAAAAATATTTGAATTGAAACATATGAAGATTGGTAGATATGCGTATACGTACTCAATTTGTTTCACATCAATATCATATTTTGTAAGACAGCCCCGTTTAAAGTTATGCTTAAAGACGTCACTACTTTTAATTTATTAAAGTATATAAAAATATAATTATACACAGTAACAATAACGGGAAATATTTGATAGCCTAGTTGGTAATGCCTGTGCCGTAAAACGTTCCAAGGTAAACGAGTTAAAAGAAAAACAAATAAATTGAAGAAAAAAAGATGAAGGTTCTTGTTGCAGTTTAAACGACTAGATCGAATAAATAATCATCAACAGCCTCTTACAGTCCACTGCTGGACATAGGCTTCTCCTTAGCAAGGAGGTTTTGGCCTACTATTCCACGCTGGCCAGACGGTTTGGAATAGGGTTTGTTTCAAGTTTTCCTTCTCTTTGTGATGATGTCTTGTATACTTGGTCCCTTAGTCACCTTTTATGACATCCGTGGGATGAATAGGGGTGGTAACACTGTATTCTTAATCTGAATCAATAAAGGACGTAACAATTTTAACCTGGATTCTATGAACTTACTAAAAGAGTCGACATTGTTATTTAAACACATTAATATGAGTATAAATTAAGAACTAAAAACTAACCGATTGGTATATTTATAGTGTGTCGATCAGGACTTTTTGTATTAGGTTGCATTAATACTATTTCATTATTCAGCTTGTCCACAATATAAACAAAGACGCCTGAAATAAAAGTCACATCAAGAAATTTCACCGGTAAAAGACATAATTATTGCTATCATAATTTTTACAGGCGCTTACCAGAACTATCAGTTACAGTTTGCAATACGGCAGCAGTTTCGTACAACAATGTATCTAAATCCACTGTATCTTCTAAAAATACATTGAATCTATTTATATCCAGGTAAATTCCTGGTTTTTCTTCCTCCTCTTTCATACCCTTCCGTTCGATTTGTGCATACGGGGCAATGACACGTCTTGTCACTCTGTCCAGCTTTTCGGAGGCAACTAAGAAGTGAGATTGGGTCCTAGATATGCCTTTGAGTATATTACTGGGTTTTACCTCAATATTCTCGATTTGTAACATACTTCTTGTTTTGGTAGACCTCGCATTTTTAGGTGTAGGTTCGTGCATAATTGTATCTTTAATTGGGTTAAAAACAAAGATAAAAAATTATACTTATGTAATCGTGAAATTCTATATTATACTGTATTGAAAACACGAGTGACAGTTCTCTTTTTAAACTATTGTCATGTAATTTGCATTTTGAGCAATTTATTAGTTGTTTTGTACTCACATGTCACATGTTTCAACATCGAAAAAGGTTGCATTCTTACATTAGTTAGCTCATTTGTAAATTTATCATTTTATATTTAATGATTTTTGCACTTCTTCCTGGTTCAACGAGAAGGATTGGAGTTGCATGTAGTAATATGTGTATTATGAAACTTTATATTCAGATCTAAATATCTAGTAGATGGCGCTAGTCTTTGTACCCATCTGTATGGAGTATAACACCTGTTTCTTCCGTTATGGCCGCGTGGTCCGACTACTGAATCCGATTGGTCGGACGAAACGGGCTTTTTTCCTGTTATTTCGATGTAACAGCACGACTTTACTAATCGGACGACAAAAACTGTTATTTTCTCCGAGACCATATGGTCCTACCGATCGCACGACACGTACTTTCTTTACTGTTCACATCCATAAGTGGAAATAAGTAATTCTGTAATACCGACCACTGGTACTGGTAGACGGTGCGTGGGTAGGCCCCTCACAAAGTGGTCCGACGACCTGCTAAAAATGGAAAGCCTCGAGGAGGTGAGAACGTCGGCTCAGATGATGATGGTATTGAAGTGGAAATAACCAGAAGTCCACGACTGAAACAATCAACCTGTGATAACGTGATCCACGGCGGCTAGATCGACCTGGTCTAAACATCAGTCAATTCAAAGACATATATACCGATTTACTTTGAGTCGCACATGTAATTTTTTTTCATGGATCCCGACAATTCTCGAATGGATCTCCGCCTGGATTTGTGTAGGTACTTAGCAAATATGCACGCACGCAAGTGATATACTATTTCAAACTTAATCAAAATCGCATAAACTGCCCGTATAAAATAAAACATGCAAGATAATTTCGAAAGTTCTTTCACTCGTAGGTTTTCGATTTAACATCATTATAAAAACTTATCTACACCCAAAACTACTATGTACAAATCACAAAGGTATTCACGAACAATAAGCATTACCGGTTTGGTTTCGATTCACAAAGCACCTTTTACTTAAATTATCCTTCCCTATACTATACTTACCAATCACTAAAATCTTTAAAGATAATGTAAATAAACAAATATTTCGGACATTTAACACGCAACGTCATCTAGTTTCAAACTAAGCAGAACTTCTGCTATGATAACTAGACTGACTGATAGAATACTTATATATTTTTTTTTGTAAATACATACATATTATACATAGACAACACCTAAACTTCGAAACAAATATTTGCAGATCATACAAACATTTGGGTCGACCCGGGAATCGGGCCCGAGACCTCAAGCACAGCAGTCGAATTCACTGCCGCTACGCCACCGAGGCAGTAATGTAACATTGACCGCTTGATTAATATTGACTGTGCGAGTAGATTAAGAGCGTACATAGTTAATAAATATGAAAATATACATTATGAGTGAGTAAATGTAAATAACTCATGCCAATAAGTCATATATTTCTTAAACTATTTATATATAATGATTTATAATAGCGCATATCTCACAAAAATAATTATGTATAGTTCTATATAATTATATAGAATCATAATATAGTTCTATATAAATATATATGATTATATATAATTATATAAAATCCTAAAATAGAGAACATGTAATTATATATAGTTATTAGGGTGTCCCTTATATGACAAAAAAAAATTTTTTTTCGAATTTCGAAATGCATACCCTCTATAATTTTTACTAATGCTATAAGATACTTAAATATAAAATTTTATCAATCTAGCATAATTGCAACCAGTGCCGACCGAGCTTCAAAGTTTAGTAAAAAACGTGTTTTGTCCTAAAATTTCAGTCTGCTATAATTTCACTATAAATGCAATGAATTAAGTGAATAAAATTAAATAATAAATTAGATGAACATTAATCTTTAATTAAAAACATAAAGAAATAAGAATCATTCAGGGTAACTTCTTTTTAGAGTAGTTTTTTTACAGTCTGGATACAATTTTAGATGTTCCTGGACACAGCGCAGCAAGAACTGTTTTTGTTCTTCTTCAACCGTGATAAGTCCGTTAAAATCTTGCATTAATTTAACAGCCCTTTCAGCAGTATCATTTACAACTCTCAAATAACTTATTCTTCTTTTAGCCTCCAGAAAAGCAGCATTGTTATTCCAAGAAGATACATCTTCCTTTAGAAAACTGTCGTCGATCTGCAGTCGTGATAAAAATTGTTTGCTCTTTTCCGATACGAAATCATCCAGTGCTTTGTCTAAAAAAAAAGAAAAATAAGTTAAATAACAAATAAAAATCAACAACAATTTTGAAAATAAATAAATAAGTATTGGACATTGAAATTGAAATCCAACAAAAAGTCAATTTAACTTACCAAACTACTTTAGAGTCAGTTCTTCCTTCGACGGGTCATAGCGTTTGCTAAAATCCGAGATTTTGTCCCTGTTGAAGTTGGCAATCATCTTCTTCTTAGTTTGGTTGTCAACTTCATCATCAAATAGTGATAGAATGACTGTCTCTTCACATAAATACCACAAGTGATGGCTGAACTTGCTTATAGAAGCTTTAGAAATTGTTGCGTCAACTTTTTCATACTCTTTTAACATCTTCAAGAAGCGCAAATCTTGATTAGGTGCTTTGGTCGCCACTGTACATTCGAGCCAAGGTTTAACATACAATATTACGAGAAATAAGCAAACATCTTGTAGAGCCTTTTTGTCCTTCGCAGTTACTCTGCATTGTGACTGAAGTAAACATATTTTTAAAGAGTAGATCGCTCTCGCCATCCAGCGTGCCTGATGTATAGCTCCGGGGGGCCTTAGTTTTAATTTTTCCTCTGTATAAAAATCTGTATAAAATATTACGCACAGTTCGACCAATTCGCGGTAATCATCTCTTACAAAACCTTTATCTAATTCTGCCTTATAAAATAGTAACAACGCTTGAATGTCTGTCTCGGCAACCCGTGCTTTTACGAAATTAAGAGATGGTTCAATTTTAGTACAATCAATGTTTTTCCAATTTTCTTGGAACTTTTTGAACATCGGAATATCTGGGCTACTAGTAATTTACTTAATCTTGGTTTCAAAGACAGCTTTTAGGACCAATTCATAAACATGATGCCGACAGGCGAAAAGCAACAATTCTCTTCCTAAAGATTGCTCCAAAATAGCACAAGCTCCATTGAAACGGCCCATATTGGAAGCTGTTGTGTCGCAGCACATTATTTGCACTTTATCATAAAAGTTCCAGTCAAAGAGAGCTGCTGATACAGCCTTCGCTTGATGTTTTCCAGAAGAACTTTCTAGTTTCGGCACTGCAAGAAGCTGCTCTCTATCGTCAAATGAAGCTATAACTGGCAAGCGTTCTTCTTTTGAACTCCGTACATCCAAACCCGGTAATAGTTTTCCATCCCAATGGACTGTGACTATGTCGGGTACATTGTTTTGGAAGTTAGATTTTATTGCTTCTGCCCTTGATTTTCTAGTTTCAGTACGAATTCGCTGAATCGAGGATTTGTTAATACAGAAATCATCGCTGCTCAGACCAAGCGCTTCTACCACCGCATTAAGAATGTAAACGGTATCTCTAATGCTTAACTGGCATCGATCTAAAGCTGCAACTAGTTTAGGTGTTATAAGATTCTTTCTACCTCTTTTTGAACTTTGTTCATGGTAGGGAACGTCCAGCAAGCTGAGTTCAGAATTCAAGATCTGTTCTTCGTCTGAATCTTCTACACTGTCTAAGTTATTTGTGGTGGAAGTAGATGCAACAGCTAGTGATTCTCTTTGTCTTACAATCCTTTCCTCTTCTTCCAATCGTCGTTGTCTAGATCTTTGTTCTTTTTCCGCCAATTTTTTATCTACACCACCTAAGCATCCCGGTCGACCTGGCTCTCTCTGTTTCATTAAAAATAATTTATCTTCCTCTATTTTCATTCTCTCAAAAGCATCAGCATGTGCAATATCAAACAAATTATCAAGATTAATTATAAAATTGTTCTCACGACTCTTAAACGTAATCTGAGTTTTCTTACAATTTTTTTGCAACTCTCTCCAAACATGATATAATTCAATAAGTTTCTTCACGCAGTTAGGAAATGCCCTTGTTGGAATTCTTGCTTTTTCCCAATATATGATGCACTCCCTAATCACAAGATTTGCACTTTCACTAACAGTCAATTTAACCTCACGAATATTGTAAAATAGGACTGAGAGAACTTGTCGATTAGATGGTAATTTTGCACCATTTATTTGGTAGCTAGTCAATCCGCTAAGAAAAATATTTTGTTTATCACTCCGTAATTCCACCGACATGTTTACGCACTAAACAATGAAGCACTAATAGTCTCAAAAATCACGTACGAAATGGCAAATAAAACATGTCGTAACAGGTCACTGGGCAGTACTTAAGCAACTTGTATCGACAAGTTTAAATAGCAAGTCGGCACGGGTTATCGTTTATATATCGAACTAATATTTTTTTCTAGACAATATAGGGTTATTACGAAACTTTTAAGAAGGTATGCGTAAAAAAATATCGAACTTGAAATTTAAGGGACACCCTAATAGTTATATATAAATTATATACTTAGTCTGGCCATAAATACTGTTACACTTAATTATAAAAAAATATTACATTTGAATTTCGAATCTGTCATTTTTATACGATTGTTCATTGTGTTTTCTCATTTTGGCGCCAATACATTGTAAAATATTTTGCGATATTAAAATGGTGTGGGGTGATAAAGAGAACCGAATCGCTGTGATAGCATTACACAAAGTAGGTATGGAGCCAAATGCAATTTTTAAAACTCTCCATACACTTGGTATTAGTAAAATGTTTGTGTACCGGGCTATTAATAGGTACAATGAGACCTCCTCTGTTTGTGACAGAAAAAGATCTGGCCGTCCACGTAGTGTTCGTACGAAAAAGGTGGTCAAAGCAGTAAGGGAAAGAATTCGAAGAAATCCTGTCCGAAAGCAAAAGATTTTATCTCGGGAAATGAAGATAGCACCTAGAACCATGTCGCGTATTTTAAAAGATGACTTAGGACTTGCAGCCTATAAGAGACGCACTGGCCATTTCTTAACTGATAATTTAAAGAAGAATAGGGTGGTAAAATCGAAACAACTACTGAAGCGGTACGCAAAGGGAGGTCACAGAAAAATTTTGTTTACGGATGAGAAAATTTTTACAATTGAGCAACATTTTAACAAACAAAATGACCGTATTTATGCTCAAAGCTCTAAGGAAGCTTCCCAATTAGTCGACAGAGTGCAACGTGGACATTATCCGACTTCAGTGATGGTTTGGTGGGGTGTTAGCTATGAAGGAGTGACTGAGCCATATTTTTGTGAAAAAGGTATCAAAACATCGGCACAAGTGTATCAAGATACCATTCTTGAGAAGGTAGTTAAGCCCCTTAACATCACCATGTTCAATAACCAAGTATGGTCCTTCCAGCAAGACTCGGCGCCGGGTCATAAAGCTCGGTCCACGCAGTCTTGGTTGGAATCGAACGTTTCGGACTTCATCAGAGCTGAAGACTGGCCGTCGTCTAGTCCCGATCTTAATCCGCTGGATTATGATTTGTGGTCAGTTTTAGAGAGTACAGCTTGCTCTAAACGCCATGATAATTTGGAGTCCCTAAAACAATCTATACGATTGGCAGTGAAGAATTTTCCCATGGAAAGAGTGCGTGCTTCTATTGATAACTGGCCTCATCGTTTAAAGGACTGTATTGCAGCCAATGGAGACCACTTCGAATAAGCTTTTTATATTTTTAATTGTTTTATATTTATGTATTAAACTGACACACTGTAAAAGTAATAAATGTTATTTGCAGTTAACAATTTTCTTTTTTCTTTATTACAATATTTATGGCAAGACTAGGTATAATCATATAAGAATATATATGAATTATATATGAGTCTATATAATCATATATAATTTTTTTTACCCGGGCGATCACTACGTAGCTTTCTACTCCTCTAAGTGTGGTGTTCAACTTCCACATGATAGCACTGTGTAAGCCACAAAATATTGTTCTTAGTCAGGGTGTTCTTTGTGGCCGGATAATGTATGTTTGTAAAATTTTAGTACGTGGCGACTTCCACATACAGCGTAAGCAAAAACGACATGCTACAACGCCATCTACCGAAGACTTCGAACTACAGAGCAACTACTCATCCTGTATCGCGATTTAGAAATAATCGCGGCGATTGGCATACACAGCATCTCTACATCAACAATTGTGTTGTGGAACGCCAGGCATAATCACTTCAGCTAGTCGGAGGGTCCTTCCTTTGCGTCGGAGCAACATGACACCCGTTCCTCTGCAAGTTGTTTCTAGTGTGGGAATTGTCTTTTATTAAATAAACTTATAAACATTTAGTTTCAGAGTATTTTACCTTTACCAGAAAAGAGGGTTACATTTCGGGATTCGAGTGTGCATATGTACGTATGTTCTTGGCACGTGCTGGTCTACACGGCTTGAAGGATTTTTGTTTAGAAAGTTGCGTTAGATCGCTAGTGTTTTCTTTTTCAATAATAATTTTGTGTGTACAAGGTGAGCCACGAATTGGTTTTCATTTGAAAAAAATTGTTTATTTACAAGAAAACTTATTAGTTAGAATTTATTTTTAAAAAATTACATAGTCTCAATTTTCGATTTTCGACCTTTTCGACGTTGCAATTCTCTAAGCGAACACAGAAATTTTCTAGTTTTTTTTGTTTGAGGTGACATAATATATTTGGTTCATTGATGTGGATACGATTCTTCAAATAACCCCATAAAAAAATCGGCTGGGGATAGACTTGGTCTTCTGGGTGGCTGTGGGTGTGCAACAAGTGGCTCCATCTTGTTGAAACCATGTGTTACGATTGTAGCCAGCAAATTCCAGTAGCATCGCTCCCAAGAACTCCCGTAACATGTTTGCGCGGGATGTTAGATTCAAATGTTAACGAATGCTTGACCCACCTATATTTAGTTCACAAAGTAACAGTTATTTTTTCTAGTTTACTTATTACCATGGAAAAGTAAAGAAATACTTATTATAATAGACCTGAAAAGCATTTCAACATAAGTAATGATATTAAAAAAGTGATAAAATATGGATAAGAATATGTTTTACTTCGTTAACTGTCGTTGGCGAGTGTGAGACCGGAGGCCCATTGATGCTGGGGTGACAGTTGTCGGGGTAACTGTGCCTTACACTGTCACTGTCCCCAAGCGCTGTGAAAAAGCATCTCACAAGGCCGCCATAGTGTGGCTCACCATACTGCATTGTAAGCATTTACAATGAGTATGGTGACCACAACTCTTAGATTCTATTCATGCTTTCCATCAGGCAGAGTAGAGTCACTTTGGCAGGCTCTGAATATAGAAAAAAAATACTTTTGTTTACAAATTTCGATGAAAATATAACCTGATTTACGAAAACTTGTAGAAGATATACATATAGATACAATACATACAAATGAAAGTATGTAATTTAATTATTAGAGTAACGTTACTTTGTCTATTTATTCAGAACTTCCTGTGCCACATTCACGCAAATAAATTTAATAATTTTACACAAAAAAACCCCCAAAATAATAGAAAAACGTAGTCATATAAAACCATACAAACAACTTGTTGACAGATCAGAAGACGTCCGAGGGTAGATTGACGTCACGTTTTGTTCCACGAATAGCGTTACGTTTTGGAAATTTGCGAGGGAATTTTAAAAAGCCACTATTTTTTATTGTTAAATTTCACTATTAAATTTTAATGAATTTCAAAAATAATTACATAGATGTATTTTTTAGTAGGAAAGTTTACAATTAAAAATATTTTGTCAATTTTGGAGCCACATGCATATACTCCATTGTACTGTACTTACAAAAAACAGTGCCAACAAATAAACAGTGTACATACCTTAAGCTCCAGTTAGGATAAAAAAACTTTAGGAGGGATCTGGATGTCGTAATAACAGCTGTTCCCGAATCCCTCCTATGTCAGGCGCAGAGTGGCACACCGTGTGGTTTTAGTCGGTCCGATTTCGACACTCCACCACGCCGTAAACCCCGGTGGGGTGACGGCCCGAGGGGGTTTCCACACGTTAAGAAAAAAGGATAAAAAAAATTAAGAGGATTTTGAAACTGATTTTTAATTCTATACACATTGTACAGTTGGTTGTCTTGTAATTATAATGTCAGTTTTATTTTTGAATTAGAAGTAGAGTGTGCATAACTTGTCCATGTCAAGTCTCCATGTTGCATACATGAATAAATGTGATACTATAGAAACTCGATTATCCGGCCCTCAGTTATATTAAACGCATACCTACAAGTCGAATTTATGCAAGTATGAACTTTATGCCCCGGAAACAGCTTTCAAGTAGTTTGATGCACAAACGGAGAGTGATACTGTGAGTTCAGTAAAGCTTAAACAAATTCGTCATATAGCAGCAATGAAGAGAAAAAATGGCTTACGTCAAATGACAATTACCAAATATTTTAAATCAAATATATTTTATTATTTTATTTCATGATTACCAGATGTAAATTACCAAATACATAGTGTAAACAAATTGTATGTACATACGTACCGAAATATTTTATTTCACGTTAATTGTGGCTGCAGTATTTATTTATTTTCAAGGTAATAAGAGTCACGCTTATTTCAGTATGAACGGGCCGGCTCAACGGTGACAGTACTATCCTCTCACAAAAGATCAACCTAAAGCGACAGCATCCATCCTATCGTGTTTCGTAGATGAGTTTAAAACCAGAGGCCCACCGATGCAGGGCTGACAATTATCGTGGTGTGTGAATATTACACTGCCATGATGACTGTCATGCCTTTTACATCCCCAAGCAGTGTCCCCCACCTTTTTTATACAATCGGCTATTTGAATGCATACAACAACGATTAGTCCGGTTAATTGAACTTCTACTGTATGTGAAATATGTCAGAGAATTTAACATGTACACTTTACAAATATTTGTCAAGTCTAATCTCTGTCTACCCCTTCAAGGATACGTAATATAAAACTTAGATGCTACCAGTGCATTATTTTTACATTATTATACATGTTCAACATGGTTATTACTTTTTTGAAACATAATATTTTAGCTAAAATTACATATTGTTTAACTATACAAAGTATATCTGCCAACACTTACACTACTTTGTTACTTATAGGTAATTATTTAAACTTGTATAAATTACGTATATTTTACATCACGGCCATGTTATAGGTTTTCTTTCCTTTTTAGGTGGTGGACTGTCGGTGGCTGGTGGCATCTGAAAGACAAAGGAATGCTATATTTAACAAATGATCAACAATTTTTCTTTTAAAAGGCTGTTAAAGTGACTCTATCTGATGGCAAGCATGAATAGAATCCAAGAATTGTAATTATCATACTTATTGTAAATGTAGACAATGCAGTACGGTTATCAACAGTATGGTGGTCTAGTAAGATGGTTTTTCAGACCCCACTTGGGGACGTAATAGGCATGGCAGTCACAACAGTCATGCTATTACCAAGGTAACTGTCATCCCTGCATTAATTAGCAAATCACACTTACTGGATTAAATCACATAAATAATGAACTGATTGATGGTAATAGCAAATGTAGATGCAGATCAAGTTAAAATCAATATTTACGTGTTTATCTGAATGATTCAAAAGTAATTCTGTTAGTTAATCTTAAACATTTTATAACCCTAGCAATGATTACCATTGACAGTATTTAAATACTACTTTATGGCTAGCAGTAAGTTTTACAAATATTTGGTCTGAGTTTGGGTGTAATTTTTCAATAATATGTATCAACAACAATAGCTTCCATCAATCCAGTACTGCACATAGGTCCCTACTTTGAGGTTATGGGGTTTGTTTAAGTTTACATTCTCCTTGCAGCAATGTTGCCTTGCATATTATATTCCATTAGTCGGCTGTTATGACACTAGCATAGAGTTGCACTCCATATTTCTTATCCGTCGCCACACAGACATCATTATTACATATTTACAAATATTAAACTGAAAATGTGTGTTACTTACAGCATCAATAGACATTTTTCTCTTTAAGTCATTGGTCCGAGTATTAGGAGGTGAAGTATTTTCTAATTTAATGCGTTTCATGTGACCTGACAATAAATCGGGTGGTGGTTTTAAGCGGCTGCTATGAGGATTTGTGTTCTTAATATATTGTGAAGTCATTGTGTTGAGCTTCGAATTCGACTTCGGGCTAGTAGGGCGCGCTCTATTCAACACTCTACCTCTCCCAGAGTCTCTATATTTCCGTTGCCCATAAGGCACACAATAATGATGGAATATTTCTAATATCTCGCTTCTTTCCATTCTTTCTATATTTGGAATACGCAAATGTCTCTGAAAATTGAAATATCATATTACGTAGAATTATTTTAAGACATCAATTTTTTTCTGCAGTAATGTAACAAATGCAGTTCTAATACCTCTTGTATTATAAATATAAGTTGCTCATTAGTTAAAAGTTCAGGATGTAACAACATTTCAAAAGAGACAGACATTATAACAGTCAAATAGAACTAAAGAAAAGGTTATAAAAGCGTTTGTATACAAACTCATACCGACCTTCGGTAACAACAGCTGACATGCCGAAAAATGCTATTTGACATTTACAATATTCGTTTACCAAATGGACGATGATATTTTTTGAAAATGTCTTTATGTTTCTTTTACTTCTCATATTTACTTTATCATTATTATATTTTTACAGGATGTTTTTACACATAAATATCATAATTGAGGTAAGGTCTTGTTGATATATTTAACATTTTGCAATAAGGCGTAAAATGAAAACCATAACTATTAAATTTATACGATAGCAAACTTCGTAAACTAATGCAAACTGCAGCGTAGTGTTGTAAGATTAACTTTTAGTTCGTTGACAAATATCTTTTCGAAGAGAAAACCTGTGTCCAGAAGCGTATTTTATTAAAACCTGTTGATGATGACAATTACTGATAATAATGTTGTAATCTGGTGTTTCAAAAATTGTTTTATCTTATTAAAATTAAAGCACAATGACTTTGTTTTGTCTATTGACTGATTTCTATTTATCGAAATAATCTTTTTAGGTAACAGATAATTATCATTGCTAAGCAATCAAAATAATAACATAGCCTCATCATAAGTGCCATTTCCAATGTTTTATTGTGTCAAGCTCCCTTGTACCGTAGTAAAAATCAAATCTAACGCCAGCTCAATGTTTTTGAATAACTTAAATTTTTTAAGATAAAAAAAATATTTTATTCTTTTATTGAAAACTTGTTATTCTTTTATGAGCATTGCCCGCACTAATTTCTAGTCTAGTTGGTTATGGTTTAGATTTCTGTCAATAGCGCACTGCTGCTTGTCATTTGTGTCTTGTGTGCTTCGATTGTTTGCATTACTGTTTCCTACCGTTTTATTTTGGATTCTTAAACAAGGAATTGAATTCGGCATAAGTTATTTTAGTGATAATGACTGTTTAATTATTAGTAAGCTGTGTCGGTGCTTGTGTTAATTAATTTTATAATATCTCAGCGGTACAATAGTATAATTATTTTGTTTTACAAATAAAAGGCACAATTTTAAATTTAAATATTTTTAAATATTATAGGCGACTTTTAGTGCATATTAGAATAGTCAAATGAGAATAGCGGGTGGAGTTTCAATGACAAATTTAATCGGGGTGTATGTGAGAGCGCGGTGGGACTATGTTGTTTCTCAGTGCCTTAGCGATCGGTATGATAGGGCTGCAGAATGTCACGACAGACGTCCCGTCGAGCAGTGAGGTTGCAGTCACTAGCCCAACGTCGGTGGCGGAACCGGCCGTCAACGAGATGGGTCTGGTAGAGACGACGAGACTGTCGACTGCGACAGGAGATTTAGTAAACGTGACGGTGCAGGAGCAACCCTCGATGTGGGATATGTATTTGAACCATTGCCCCAAGTGGCGGCCAGTCAATCATATATTTTTCCAAGTGGCCAATCTGTTTTTCTTGCTGTCATTCCTGGCGCCGCACACCCCTGGTGGTTTGATGTGGTTGCGTGTGGCGCTGATGCTCGGCTGTGCGTTCAGCGGTATGTGGGCGTGGAGTATCGAGTGCTACTTGGACGCTGTGCTGTGGAACAGTGCGTTCATTGTGATAAACTTTGTTTATTTTTCTGTTCAATTTTATTTGATGCGCCCAATTAAGTTCCACAAGGATTTGGAAGAGGTAAATATACCCTTTACTATCTTATTATACTTTAAATATTTAAATTGATTTTCATACCAGTTTTTATCATTATTTTTCTAATCATAATAATTTTTTTTTTTGTGTAATTCAATGGTGATGGTAATTTTTTTATCCTTCTATTTTATTGCTTTTATCTTTTATTTCACTCATTCTCTTTTTTTCTGGATATCATAGTCAAAAATGCCATGTCACAAATTTGTTCTAGTCTATACAATTATAATTCTGCTATTTAAGTATACCAGCTAAATATGATCAATGTGTATCAATCAACAATTTTAGTAAATCATATTTAAAAAATTAATATAAAGGGATTTTGAAATTTAGACAAGCTTTTAAATCTATATCAAAAAAATTTTTTTTTCACATAAAATCTGTTTGTTTTATATAAGTATTTAGGCAAGTCAAAAACTGATCACTGATTACTTTTATTGCCATCCTTAAAAAATGAGTGACTGGTCTTTATAAAAAACTCTAAATATATATTCACCATTTGAAAAATCATTGATTTGAAATTTTTCTGTATATATGTATATTTACAAATTAAAATATTAACCCTTTATTTCACATTGTTGTATTAGACACTAATTAGTATATTTTACATTTTTTTTTACGTTTTTTATGGTGAAGGTCGTGGGAGACTGTTAGATGCCAGCAACAAAGGACTGGTTGTTGTAAGAACCTTGCTGTATAGGCCTCCTATATCCAGTCGTAGACGACTTTCGGTTGAGATGATGATGATTAAATACGTTTTTATCATTTTATATAAAAAACGCAAGCAATTTTGGCAATTCAAATAATTTTTATCAGCTTATTAACAAATCTCTTATTTAACACACATATGACGTTATAAGGCTGATAACAGTGTTATAAGCTATTTTGCTTGCAAAGAAGATATGAATGTTAACATATTGTTAACTTATCTATACACAATTATATAATGTCAACACTTTGTATGCCATTTTTGGCAAATTTGCAAAGATTTCGTGTTAGATAAGTGCATAAAGATATTTTTAAATCAATTCATATTACTAGAGCATACCCACGCAACTCCATCTTTGTCTCTCATAAGGAATTCTTCGATTTTGCAACGTTTTTCAGTCATGCCCGCCTCTTTTTGGTGGTAACGTAATGTTCTACCTCACGCAAAATAATTTTTCTATTGGAATCAGTAGTTCCTGAGCAAATGAACAAACTCTTCAGCTTTTTCTAATATTAGATTAATACACTATACGAAAACCGATACGTATGCTACGTTCAGTACTTGCGATCCTTGATAATCATCGTTCCCGTCCTTTATCGGTTATGCTTCGTACCGTACGTAAGATCGGTCATCGTGCCTCATCTAGGAGGTACACTGGTCTGAAATAATCCAGAACCTGCGAATCCATTTTTGCTAACCACAAGAACAATTGGAACAATAGAGCTTCGTAACTGCCTTCCATTTTTTTCTGGAAATGTCCATGTTCTTCCAAAAGAAATGTTACTAATTTCTGTGCCTATCGTGTAACTTGGATACTAAAAATGCTAATACTCAAGGAGAGTTTCTGACACGAACTTTCTTATGACTGCCGGTTTCCTCCGCTTGGGCGACGCAGCGTCGAGCTCTCACTGCAGTCATCTGAGAGAATCTCCCGCAAACGGTTGATATACGCTCCATGGCCGGTAGTCACAGCTGTTTTACCGTGGCTGCAATCTTGCAAGGAAACGGCGTCGAACACCCGGGACGTCGACCTCCACTCAGGCCCTATTCGCTACCGGCGAATCCAGTGACTTACGTGGTCACCTACCAGCGCCGCATGTTGCCCTAAGTGTGGTCGCGGGTGGACGGGACGGTTTTCCCCCTACATTCACAATAGACACCAGCCGTGAGGAGGCGACGTCCACCTGTACCTTACTTCGCCATTTCGCCTAAGTAGAGAGTTCATCCGTAACCGCGCTAGTGAGTAGGCGCTAGGAGGCGTCTGGATGTCGTAATAACAACTGACTCCCGGATATCTCCTATCTGAGACTCAAAGTGGTACACCATGCAGTTTTATTCGGTCTTATTCGGTCCAAACCGGGTGGGTGACAGCTACAAATTTTGGTGATAGTACGTCTCTGACTGAGTATGTACACCAAGTGTGTAGAGCTGACGAAAGTGCTTCTCTATTTGAAAGCTTATTTCCTGAGCAAGAATCGCCCAAGATTACCCCGGGATAATCTGATAAGTAGAAGAGTTATTTCTCAATAACAATCACTGGTGAAGTATAAAGCAACAGTCACTTATGCTATTAGTTATTAATCTCATTCTAAATTCAGAGACGCAGCTCCTTGCTTATGAATATTCAACGTTTTCGACATAATGATCCTTCTTAATAATGTTTCAAATTGGTAATAAGAATATTCGGAGATTCACAAGGATATAAAAAGGTGCAAAGATAGGCAAATAAGTCAAAGGCTTATACCAAGAACGTACACTCTCCTCTGTACATACTATATATCGTTGTCCCGCAAAAGCTCATTAAGTTAGGGCGTTAAACAAACAATCAGTAATTGCATGCCGTCACACGTCTATAAATATATTTTATCATGTTGCTCTCACAGCACAGATTTTTATACTGTTATCAATTCTCTCCACGTTCGTGTGAGAGGGCTCGTGGAATATTACTCCTATAAATTCTGCACAACTTTAAAAAATGTAAATAGCGTTATCTAAAATGTATATAGTTTAAAAAGTATAATATTATGTGCTCCGTACTGCTTTTGATATAGTGATCATTATATTTTAACAGGCAATCTTGCAGATCACTAGTAAATAGATTGATTTGATAAATCTGAAATTGTCCGTGTGGTGACGGATTAAGAATACATAGTGTTACCACCCCTATTCATCTCGTGGGTGTCGTAAAAGGCGACTAAGGGAACAAAGTATGCAGAACAACATCGTTACAAAGAGAAGGAAAACTTGATACAAACCCTTTTTTTTTGTTAACGTGTGGAAACCCCCTCGGGCCGTCACTCCACCGGGGTTTACGGCGGGGTGGTGTGTCGGAATCGGACTGAATTTCAATCCGTTTGGCCAGCGTGGTATAGTAGGCCAAAACCTCCTTGCTAAGGAGAGGCCTATGTCCAATAGTGGACTGTAAAAGGCTGTTGATGATTGCTGAAATATGTCTAGGAAACACTAACGCTGGCCTACACGAAACTAAACTATGCTATGAGACCAACCAATTACGCAGGAGGTAATATACTGCACAAGTGTCAGCACAAACACAGGTGAACTTTCTGCTTGCTCACTCCCACAGTCCGCTGGTCAAAAATTAATTGTATTGCCGATAAACCTGCTCATCATCTTAATACACACCAACGACCTTTAATAGTCTATTACTGAGCATAGACATATCTTTTTCACGCACTCTATCCACCCTTCCAGGTTGTCCTCTCTTATATGCATCAACTTCCACACAAAACTTTCTTTAGTCGACTTTACTCATCTCTACACATCACATGTTCATATCAAGATAACCTATTGCTTATCAACTTTTTATTCCCTGGGGCTACTTTCAGCCTTCCTCTAATATATTTATTATTCACTTTGTCTATCCTAGCACACCGCTCACGCTTAACTCACTCGTTCTATTTTTTCTATCAACTTTATTACCCAACTACGAACGGCCATAATTTTCTCTACTCGAATTCATAAAAAGGTCTCGGTAAGTGCTTAATATAGAATTAGTAATGGTCGTTTACGATAATTGATTGGTTTCTTTTCTTTTCTTCAAAAATACCTACAAATAAATTAGACTTAACAGAATTACTTATAAAATGTTAGAAGAATTTAATATTGTACCTATCCTTTTACTACTTTGTTCTATGATTACAAGTGGTGTTGCCTATGAAACTATAAAGTCTTTAATAGCAACATCTGCAAAAACCTTATCACAACTGTTTAAATTCCTGAACTGATCATCATAAAACTTTGTATATTGATAGACAGAAGTACAGAAAACGAGTTAAGGCATCTTTTATTTAGAGTTCCATATTTCTAATTTGTGTTTACTAAGTATAATAAATAAAATTAAAATCTGGTATGCATATGCGCAACGAATTAGATAAACTGGTTCTATTACTCACGGTCACACAATTAGCAAAGCTGCATAAGTACTCATGATAATTCATTTTTCTTTTAGCTGTTCTGATTTAATGCATAAAAGACAAAACAAAAATGTAAAGAATATAATAGATTACCAAAGTTTTTTATTTAAACAAAGTTAAGTAACTATCTAAGGAAGTATGCCTAGCAAGATTCTGCTCAAATCGTCTTTCAATAGCTAAAGGTGTAATATATACGAATTATATTACTGGAGTTGTGAGTGTAACGGATTGATAAACGCTTAATCTCAGAACAGCCAATTGTTCACTTAGAACAGTAAATCATACATTCATAATATCACACCTATTTACCTGGTAGGGTAGGCAGAGGCAAGTGCCCACTTTTCGACAGCCCACGTATTAGGTGGCGAGCCTATTGCCGCTAATCGGGAGGCTGGAAACATAAGGCCTCTCCTTGAAAATGCTGGTCAAAGGAATTCGTATAGGGTTTTGTTTTCAAGTTTTCCTTCTCTTTGTAGTGCTGTTGTTCTGCGTAGTGCTCCCTCAGTTGGCTCTTGCAAAACCCACGGGATGAATAGGAGTTGTGACACTTTGTATACCACAAGCAAATTATTATTTTTTAAACAATGTATTCAAAGATATTTTCGTTATCGTTTGGAATAAAAATATTATCTCTTAACTTCGTATCAAATTATTTGGCGTGAGTCGCTGATTGATTCATCAACGCAAAACTTAAACCACTGGGGCTACAAACGTGTGGAAACCTCCATGGGCCTTCGGCCACCGGGGTTTGCGGTTAGGTGTCGTGTCGAAATTGGACCGACTGAAACCGGTGTGACAATAAGGGGGTTCAAAACTACTGTTATTAAGCTATTCGGATCCCTCCTAGCACCCGCGCTGACGCGGGCACCATCAACGGGTAAACACTATATAGACGACGTACGCGACTCCGACTCCTCGCGGCTGGTCACTAGAGAATGATGGGGAAAACCTGTTCCGTCCACGGTAAGCATCCCCTAAGAAATTTTGGCCCAAGGGGCTAAAATAAGAAATGAACGATCGTACAGTAATATTATGTACGAAATCATAGCTAGCAACTTATAAATGGATATGTTATCATATCGGGGAGTTAACGCCGTTTATATTATTGTTATCAGAATCAAGGTTCTGCAACATAATCTATTGTACTTGTAACATCGATTTGGTATTAAGATAACGTAATTTATGTAAATACATGTATTTGTTGATGTATTATTGTAGACAATGCATCCCAAGGTTTCATTTTTAATGCTTTTCCTGCACTATTAAAAGTTTTTTGTCTTTTGGTATGAAGGCCAGCAGAACACATAAGAAAATAACAAATGAGATGTTTAATCTGATTGCGTGCCAATCCGATGCTAAAAGTCACAAATTTAACCATATTAAATACCTTTTTTAGCATTTCTGGTTCCTCGACTTATGAAACCTTTTGTTTTGATATGCCTTTTGATAGATTTTGAAGACAATGCATTATATAAAACAATTTGGTGCCAAAAATCCGCTGTCACCCTCACATTAAGACAAATTTATCGCCGTCTCACAAATCAAAGTCCACCAAGTCTTAGGCTACAAAACGAGCTAAAGACACTCACACACACATATATATACTCGGAAAATTTAACTATCTCTTCTAAATAACAACACTTTTTTAATTCTATATATTAGTATAGATATAAAATCTACCTAAATCCAGGTAGAAAAATGCTGCCATTACATATTTGTCTTCTTTTGTGGGAGTAGAATAAGAATTCTTGAGCATTTCGATAAATTAATTGAAATAAATTACGAAACAAACCGTTTAAAATGTCGCGTCTGAGCGTCTTCTCGTGTGCATAAGACTGAAGGGTTAGATAAAAACATTTGTATGGAAAGGTCATTGTCCCTTCTCTGAATTCACAAACATTCTGCTCACAATATGCATCTCACCGATTCCTTTGTGCACATAACATTTGAAGTATTGTATATTTATGCTAATTCGCATTGGTTTATTGTCCATTTTACTGTAAATGTATAATTCACAAGCACATTACAAAATTGAGATTTTATAACGAGTTTGGCATAAACAAAAAACACCTCATGCGCTTTTCATAATTCTATGAGTCATGCTTACTTTATCTGAACATCTGTGGTGAATTAACGTACAAAGAAAAATATACTTTAATGTTATCTAACGAATCTACTAATCGTAAATCGCGCAATAAGAGTTGTCACGCTGATTAGTGTATGAATAGTAATAATACGGACTGAATTACTTAGTATACTTAGTAGACTTGACACATCTCACACATGGTAGTCTGTACTCAAACTAGGCAGAATTCGTACTATGGTAACCAGATCGCTGACAAACTGCGTCGTTTATCTTACGTTACCGCTTCGCTTGTACTGCTTAGAACTGTCTATTTCTTAACTTAGGGTCAATTCATACTAGCGCAGAGTCGAAGCGAATCAAATTCTTTCCAAGTGAAGGAAAGTTACACGACTTCGCACGTATTCGAGAGAATTCGCATGCTTTTAC
Organism: Hypercompe scribonia; assembly: GCA_949316085.1. NCBI lineage: Eukaryota > Metazoa > Arthropoda > Insecta > Lepidoptera > Erebidae > Hypercompe > Hypercompe scribonia. The sequence goes on along the minus strand of OX438980.1, from coordinate 20,639,001 downwards.
AATTGTAGTCCGACACAGACCAGTTGCCGACTGTCCAGTGACGATGAGATGATTCACGTAGTCGACACTTAGCTTCGCGAACGCACGCGTACCAATCAGCTTTGGTTGCATTCTGACACGCAAATTCTGTCGAATGTACGCTAACTTACGCATTTTTTATCTTAAAAAATATGAATATTATGTTGTGGAGATAAGGATGAATTTCCTATGTTAAGTTTCATATAAACGCTACGATGAGTTTCAACTCTGCTGTAGTATGAATTGACCCTTAGATAGTATAACCTATATTTGAAAAATAGTATAACCCAATCAATAGTTCAAAAAGCTTACCAAAACCGAATTTTCCAGGAGAAGTCTTAGTCTTTTGCAGTTTCTGTTTGACACATGTTCTTTTATGTGGCAATGGTTTAGTGTGACAGTACCTTTTTGTAAAATGTTAACAGAGAGGAATACTTACATAGTATATCGAAGGTAGAAATTATGAAAAAAAAAAAAACAATAATAAGGTTAAAAAGTAAGAATGAATACATATTTAGAATGTGGATATACGTTATAGAAACACGTTTTGTGGTAAATTGTAGGCGTTACGAAATGACAGCGGCGGCTGTAGGTTATTACGTCTTCGACTTAATTACCTATTTATATACATATTTTTACACGTTAATTTGTTATTCACCGGACACTATTAGAAATCTAGAGGAAGCCATTAGAGCAAAGTGTAGTTTCACTCTTTCCTTTGAAACATGTTTTAGATGCTTAAGGATTTTTTAGATAGTCACAAGTGACCTACTTAAATGTATTCTTCTTCTATATGAAGAGCCTGCCAAAGTGACTGTACTCTGCTTGATGGAAAGTATGAATAGAATCCAAAGAGTTGTGGTCACCATACTCATTGCAAATGCAAACAATGCAGAGTGGTGACCCACACTACGGCGGCCTAGTGAGATGCTTTTTCACGCCTCGCTTTGGGTCGTAAAAGGCATGATAGTCATCGTGGCAGTGTAAAGCTTACACAGTTACCACGATAACTGTCACCCGTGCGTCAATGGGCCTCCGGTCTCACACTCACCAACGAAACACTACAGCACGGATGCTGGCGCTTTAGATTGGTCTTCTGAGGGAGGGTAGTACTGCCCCGGTCGAGCCGGCCCGTTCGTGCTGAAATCAGCGTTGCTCTATTATGGCTGTGTACTTCGTTTTATTGTGTCTTTTTGGTGCTGTTTGTTTCAAGTTCATTATCGTAATACTACAATTTAGGAAACAAAGTCCATGAATATTAGCCCCTTACCATCAGGTGCCTATCTGCTCCTTAGACATACTCCATCCTTCACCTCTGAAAAGTCACTTAAAGATATGTTCCCTTAGTGTACCTGGAAAGTTCATAAGTAATAACGGAATCCCTTCTTGTCTATGTCTTCGGAACTTCCAATACTATGTCGAGGTTCAAACTCGATCCGTCACCATAGTCCTAATCAAAAATTTAAAATTCATAACTTGGTAAATAATCTATGGTAATGTGATCCGTATTGACCTATTTATGCCAAGGTAACTACATTAAATAAACCTTCTTTTTGGAGCATTTCATGTTATAGCAGCGATAACAAAATCACACTATAATACATGTATGACTGCCTCGGTGGCGCAATGGTAACGTATGCGACTGCTGTCTCGGGTTTGATCCCGGTCGGACCAAATGTTTGTATGATCTGCAACTATTTGTTTCGGAGTTTGGGTGTTTTCTATGTAGAATATGTATATATTTATATCATATATTTTTTTATATCAATTGTCTAATACCAATAGTACACGGTCTGCTTAGTTTGGGACTAGATGGCGTTGTGTGTCGAGTGTCCGACATATTTATTTATTTAATTTCAATTCATACAATCCTCTTTTTTGCGAAAGTTAAAAAAGACGAAAGTTATTGATTCCAACATTCCTTTTTTGTATGTGTTATGTCATAATTGTTTATTTTTACTTGAAATGATATTCTGCCCATTAAAATTGTGCGAAAATAGACAAGTTTTGTTTTTCTTTATTCATTGTCGCACTTGTGTGGGTGTAGCTTTGTGTTATTCAGTGTTCCAGAACCTCTGTTAGCTTGTAATGTCACTATCATGAAAACCAATAATTGGTTTGATGTTATGTATAAAATTGCTCATTGATTTTTTGTAGCTGTTGATTTTTCAAGGTTTAATAAATAAATAAAAATTACCACTCCTAAAGGTGGAAAAAAAAAATGAAACAGTTTATTGCAATTCATTATGATAGTAATAATAACCTCACATATGGCAATCTGATCCAAAACTAGGCAGAACCTGTATTATGATAACCAGACTATTGATAAATATACTTAAACATTTTGAAACACACATGTTATGGACTTTTTTTTTAAAAAACAACGCCCGCACTAGTAGTAAATCCTGTGTCGCGGGGGATTTTACAAACATATAAGAAACGGACATAAAGAACACCAACACAAAATGTTATCCCGTGTGGGGTTTGAACTCACAACACGCAGCGGAGTAGAGAGCGGCGTGGCGACCGCTAAAACCACTAGGCCAACTGTCGAAATTAATCAATAAACTACATCCAGACATATTGAAATTGGTGATACGGCTTTAAGAACGCTTATGAATTTTCATGCGTTTAAAGTCAGTTCAAAGTGTTCGTGTGGTGACGAACTTAGAGTGCAATGTCACCACCCTTACTCATCCCGTATGTATTGTAAAAGGCGACTAAGAGACCAAACTACCCAGGCAATCATCATTGCAAGGAGAAGCAAGACTTGAAACGAACCTTGTAACTCGTCTGGCCAGTGTAGTATAACAGGCCAAAGCAATGACGCTGATGAAAGTCAGCTCCACAATATACAATGCAGCTATCTTTGACATGCTCGAATTCGAAAAACGCCACCGTTTTGATAAACAACAGAGATTTCCTTTAAAACGTTGGCTAACCGCATTTCGAATGGGGATTAATAGCTTAGTTGGAACTAGTCCTATCAGTACAGGTCAGTGGGGCAAGACGATGTGAATGCCCTCCTCTTGTGACGTCAACACACCACTTACCACCCGTTGAGGGTTAAACGTGTTTTAAGTTCTACGTTTAATGGGGCGAACAACTTGCAATCCATCGATCTATGTCAAAATGAATTCCTGATAATAAATTATCTATGTGTATTATTTCAAAAATCTGAAAAAGGCTATACTTGAAACGATTAAACATACGTTCGATTTTGTGTACGACTGCTTTGTGTTTTTGGTGTCTCGGTGGCGGAATTTGGCAGCATTTCAAATTATTTAGATTAATGTCTGAAAAACTTGAGTGCTATTTTATAGAGAAACTATAAATTCATGGCAGTTTTATAAGTATTTATTCGGATTACGAGGGTTCCAAAAATTAAGCGATCGATGTTATATGACTTGAAAACAGGAAAGTCGTAAATGCAACAAAAAAAATGTAAGTTTTTGTCAGAACAGGTATCAGGGTCTTCATTAATTGAAGTTGTCGTGTTAAAAAAGACTATCAATTCTCGCAGCATTAAATTTGAGGACTAAAATACTAAAGATCTAATACTAAAGATCTAACTCTTTAAACTCTCTATTATTTCATTTGTCTCTATTGTTGTCATCTGATTTTACCAGTAGCGAATATTTCCAAAATATAACCGCCTAGATGACACGCACAACTTCGTCTGTATAAATATGTCCTGTTATCGTAACATTTTGTATTCCTGATCGGTTCCTGTTGGTTATTGTGTGCAGCTGTGTAGCCTATAGCCTTTCTGGATATGGGCTTTTCCAAGTGTAAAGAATTTTTCAATTCGAAACAGTAGTGCGTTCAATGTAACAAACATACTCTTCAGCTTTGTATTAATAGTATAGATAAGAATTTATGCGACACTTTGTCTGAAAGTCTGGATCCTGCTACTACCAACACTTAGTTGGTAGTAGCAGGATTTCCAAATATATGAGCAAAAGCGGGGACTTTCTAAGTGCTTCGATAACAGCTTTGAATAGAAGTGAAATAGGGAAAGCTGATTGATAACGAAACAGTACTGGTGTTGCGTCTTGTTTAGGAGTCGGGAGTTTTCTTTAACAGTTAATGCGTTGTGGAAAATTTTAATTACCCCAATTGACCGAAATTTTCCAAATGTGAATTGTATACCCAAATATGTTGAACATTCAATTGAAATGGTTATACACGATATGTACTTACAAAAGAATGTAGACTTTAAATTGTGCCTAATGTATTAACAGTTTCACCTTACTTCATTTTCAAGGAATAATATGTGCTGAACTGTAATGAGTAGATTAAGATAATTTTGTAAAAGAAATATATTCGATTATAATCGACCAGGAAATTTTAATTCGTGGGTAGACTAATATTTTTTCATTTGTTGCGTCAAGTACTCCCAGAATAAGGGAGCGAGTCTTTGTGACTCTAGGGGTGATGGGTGCATAAAGGAAGATAACAAAAAAGCATTTCAATATAGTTTTTTAAGTATAAGAAAGTACGTGGGCGTTTTTTTGTGTACAGAAATCCCCATGGATAATACCGAAAGGTAGTTATGTCGGACTCGAACCGACCAAAAACCGCACGCCGTCTCTGGTACTAGTAGCCGGGGAACCAGGTCCACCCTAGTAAGGAAATCCCTAGAAGCCCGACGTACCTCGGGCCACCTACAGCTTGTAGAGGCTCCCCGTATAGGAACCCATGTTCCTTTTCTTTCTGCCCCCAAAAGGGGCAAGCGCGGTCTATAGCGCTCGTCTCGCCACCCCGGCCTGCTTCTGCTAGAGTGACAGACGACCTCACCTACCACCCACAGGACATTCCTAGAATACCCTACCAAAGTTTTGTCACAATCTGCTTAATGATTTCGGGACGGATTAAGAACAATGGTTTTGATATATGAGTAAATTATTTGTAAATATGGACATACACTACATTTTTATGCCGAATAATCATTTTATTAAATAAATTATCTTCTGATGATGTTGTATCGTATCATCTATCATAAAAACCTTAACTGTCCTCTGCTGGACATAGGCCTCTCCTTACAAAGGAAACTCTAGTCTACTATGCCACAATGGCTTCCACTACATTGATAATAATGGAATATGTCTTGAATTTCATGACAAAAACAGTCGTAGCAGGGCTTTATAACACGAATGGCATTATCATATTTCATTAACATAAATAAAATAAGTAGAAACGATCGTATTATGAGAATAATGATGTCAGAAAAAGTTAAATATCAAGTTACAAGCGTATCATATGGCAAGGCTCTTAGTTTATTGAAGTAAGTTATTGAAATATTAATTTTTCTTAGACTTCTGTAGTCCCAGTACAGATATTTCTGTCAGTTCTTCTTAACACTCTTCATCTAACCCGATTCTAATAATTTGGTCTGGTTTAAAAGATAATGGAAGGAAAGTCTTGAAACTTTAATACGATGATTTTTGTCGGATGTGCAAAGAAGAGGGAGCTATCGTAAGGTAACGACCTCAATGCCTTCACCATTCCTCTACGGCACTGTTTCCCATTTAGGGGTACGTGAGATTGCATCAAGGGGTACGCGAGCAATCTCTTAATTAAAATATTAAATCCTTAAAATCAATACCTAATGATTATTTAATCCTTCTCTCCCGACTCCTTAAAGTTATTTGTGGTCGAGTCATTTTCTTAATGTTTAATTAAATGTCACTTTTTACATAAGTGTTCTTAGAAACCTATTTTCAATAAACGCATTTTACTTTGACTTTGACGGAGGGGTACGCAAGTTCGAGGTCTTTCTTGAAGTGGTATGTAGAAAAAACTAATCGGGAACCACTGCTCTACGGTGACCACCTATAGTATAGGGCAACTTTCTCACCTCAACCTGTAAATTTCATGTAGTAATTCATAAATATGGTATTAAAGTATACAATTTTTTGCAATCCAAAAGCGCTATTCTTAAAGAATATTGAAGAGAATTAAAGCGTCTCTCCCCCTTTGCAACTGTGGTATTTTGACAACCCTCCTCACCTCTGAAAAGGTCACTTAGTGTAGGTATGTTCCTCGAGTGAAACTGAAAAGTTTAGAAGTAAAAACGGAATTGGTCTACAGTAGCCCGAAGAAGCTGAGTTTTCGCTCGTTCACTTATGAATGGGAGAGAGAGCGGGCATATATTAGTCATCTAAAAATATTCTTTAAATTGAAATTACTTTCGTAATGGGAGTAAACGTGCTTGAAGCAAAACATGCGTTCATAACGTTCCACTGAGGGATGAAGTAACTGACCGATCGATTTCATGCAAGGATATATTGCACCTTATATGTATATAACGCTAAAGCTCAGAATACAATTTCACAGCTCACACTAATCTATTTGTCGTCTGTTGATCTAGTGGTTAGAGATTTTGGCTGTTCGTGGGTTTAATTCCCACCCAAGTAAAATGGTTTGATAAGTTTGATCATATCTTCTGCGTCTGTCAGTATTTAAAAATGTACAAGTACGAGTATGTTTATATATGTTTGTGGCATATGTTGGCAGAGATAATCGTTAACAAACTATAGAGCCAAAGGTGGCAATCAGTTTTGTTTTTCATACACAGGCAGCTAGTATTTTTAAAAATTTTATGGATCTTTCTATCTGTCTATATAATCTGTAAAAATTACTGTTACCGATTTTTTGCCAATAGTTGCTAAATTAGAAACCAATCCTGTTTGATAAACATAGGAGATTGGACTCTTTTATCTTTGCTAACTTATTCATTTATCTTTTGAGACAAAAGAACCCTCAATAAGCACTATTGCTCAAATCTCGTATAACTCGTAAAATATTTTTAAGTAAATAATCACCGTGGTTGATGTCAGAAACATTGTTCCCATCTTTACTTAATTGCCTCGCCTGGCGTCCGTGGTCTACGATTTTTTGCCAAGATACTACCTGCTCAGCATGAGGCAAATACAAAAGCGTCTTAAAGATTAAGTGAGGTTTTCGTTGTTAATTTTTGGCTTTTTAAATATGATTTGAAAGTTTTTTGTTTTGCAGTTCAAGGATTCTTCAATCGATACTTATTATGTAGTGTAGATAGTAGTAAGTAAACCGTTTGAGATTGTACGTAAACTCATGTAAGTTTTACGAGTGTATTGATTTATCAATTTCTTATTTATACTAAATGTGGTTGGTATATGCTTTTGAGTGTTTTTTAAATGGTTCAAATAAATTATGAATACAAATTTTAATATTAAGTGGCTGTGTCCACTAGTTACTAAAATTTGGCTTAATTAGGAATCCCTAATAATATATATAATAATGTTCTTGCCGTTAAACTTTTTCTAAACTTCCAAAATATTTCAAGACCAAAACTAACCAAATGGTCCACATAATATTGAGTATTAGTAAGACTGCCGAACAGCACTTCGTGTGTATGTAATACAAAGAAGATAATTGCACTTATAAATTGTCGTCTATTTAATATTGCTAAACAAATCCGTGTAGTAGTACCTTGATAAGCCAACCCATAGTCATGGCTAATACAGCATATGTAATTTGATATGCTTATTAGACAGTATAAAGAAAATATCTATTATAAAGTTAGCTAAGCATTGTATAGGAGAGATACAACGGCCTGACAGAAAAACAAATGAGCACACGTTTGGCTTAGTGGTTTAAGCGGCCGCCACGCCTCGCACTACTGCGATGACTGTTGTGGGCTCAAATCCCACATGGGACAACACTTCGTATGTTCCACAAATTGTTGTTCAGAGTCTGGGTGTTCTTTGTGTCCGTTTCTTGTATGTTTATAAAGGCCCCCGCGACACAGGATTTATACCTAACGCGGACTTTGTATTTGAGAAAAAAATTGTTGTTTTTTTCCAACTAACTCGCTTTTTCTAACTAAATATCGCCTTTGTAGAAATGAATGGTAGACTTGTGTTACAGGTAAGTATTGTATTTACGTAGATAGACCTCCTTTGTGAGTCTAAATAACCTTATGTTATTGGTAACATTTTGAACTTATAGGCCCGAACATTTTATCAGTTGTTTTGTATGTTTTCATAAGTAATTTGTTTTGTTCTGAATTGTGTGATATAACTTTACCTTACACTTCTATACGACGACGTTGTCTAGAACACGACGTATACAACATTATGGAGTTTTGAAAAGAATTACTGGAGCGTAGATGATGTTCAGAGTGATTATGGAGATGATTTTAATGACTTGATTTCACACGAGATTAAGGAACTAAAAACGACACAGCCAGTGTACATAAAATGTAGAAAACCATTCTGCAGAGTATATAAAGTTCTGATATGTTTAGTTCTAGTTAGACTGTTAGGACTTGGTACTTGAGTTGGGGTATATATTATATTTACTAAAAAATAATAAGTTCTAATGATTTTGTTCTTTTACTGTTCCAATGAATTAAAAGATTTTCTTTTCAGTGAATAAATGTATATTATATATTTATATGTATATATTTTGATAAACTGTTCCATAAATTAGGTCTAAGTAAAAAGATAATTGCTCACTGTCGATGAAATCAGGTGTGAGTCATACTAAAATGATGTGAATCATGTTGACCTCACGTTATGCTGTGAGATGTTATGTATGTAATGTATCTCGGTTTCATATGAATCAGATTTCAGAGTCACAAAAGTAGAGACTTATTCCAACTTAATTATCTATTAATATATCCTCAATACTCCGTGTGGTGACAGATTAAGAATACATAGTATTACCACTCTTAATTATCCCATGGGTACGTAAAAGGTGACTAAGGGAACCAAATATGCAAGACAACATCATTACAAAGAGAAGGAAAACTTGAAACAAACCCTATTCTAACCCGTCTGGCCAGCGTGGTATAGTAGGCCAAAACCTCCTTGCTAAGGAGAGGCCTATGTCGAGCAGTGGACTGTAAAAGGCTGTTGGTGATTGATTGATTGATTGATTGATTGATATCCTCTGTAATTTGTCTTATACTTTATACTTAATAACACATCTGCGCCAACGTTTAAACTGTTACTTCTAACTTTTATGTAGCAATTACGACAGAAAGCTTCGGTGGTTTCCCAACGCTTTTTCATTTAAAAAAAAATGTGAAACAGTATCTACTGAAACAGCTGGCAGAATCAACCAGTACATGATTATCATCTTACACTTGTTATGGTATTTATTTGTGTATGCATGTATTTATGTATAATTTGCATAAATTTTAGTGTATGATAAATTTGTACATCATTTATTACACTTGGAACGCACCTACTTTCTATTTTGATCTGTTTCTTTCAAGTTTTCATTTCTATGTATTTACAATATTTTTGACATTTCATTAAATATACTAAACAAAAATCTATTGACACAGAGGACAAAAATTTACTGAACTGTTTATAGTCATCGTCTTTTTATGGTCTTAATTGTGCTCTATTCTACTGTTGGGCATTTGACAATAATCATTGGTTTTGTTATTAAAAAAAATATTCTAAATTTTTTTTACTGACAACATCAGAACACGTCAAAGCTCCAAAAAGTGGAAAATTCAAGCGAGAAAATTTTAATTAAGTCTTTTGTTTTCACAATTTTTGTGTACTAGACATCGCCAATTGTCGGAGTTGTGACGTCATTAATTCAGTTTTGAATATTTTTTTAAAATTAATTACCCAGTATAACGTGAACTGTCATTGTATAGATTCACCATATCCCGGGCACTCAACACTTTTCAACCACTTTTAAAACTTCATCTACACGCGTACTTTAAGTAATCTAAATTTTACATTTCTGAGTGAAATAAACTGATTAACTAATAGCTACGTACATGACCAAAATGAAGTGACGTTGGCAATTGGCACTAGATCTTCCAACTAGCTGTTATTTACAAAGTGGTGTTTAAACATAATTTGCTGTACTTTTTTGCCTGTTTGCCAATTGGAAAAATAAATCGGACTTCCTTTGTTTCTCAGTCAGGACAAATAATTCTGTGATATATGTAATTATTTTTCGTTAATATGTAAATTGTATGTATTCGGAGACCGGAGGCCCATTGATGCAGGGGTGGCAGTTGTCTTGGCAAGCATGTACAATATAATGCCACGATGACCGTCATGACTTTTATGTCCCCAAACGAGGTGTAAAAAAGCATCTTACTATACCATAGTGTGGGTCACCATACTGTATTGTCTGCATTCGCAATGGGTATGGTGACTACAACTCTTGGATTCTATTCATGCTTTCCATCAGGCAGAGTAAAGTCACTTTGGCAGGCTCTTAATATAGAAAAAAAAAATAGAAATATGTGTGTGTTATCAGCAGTCAACTCTGTCTAGTTTAGGATCAGAATGCCGTGTGAGATGTGTGAGTTAATATTATTTATTCATCTGTAGGTTAAGTAGATATTTTCCAATGAAATAATTTCTTCCACGGAAGGGGAATTTGCGTCTTATTGAATGGCAAACGGTACATTATCGGGTCACGGCTTTCTCAGTCATCAATGGTTATTGTTTTAACTGTCAATGCCTATTGCTTTTTCTTTTCAATACTAGTAACGTCATAATGGAACACCAGTTACCTTTGTTACCAGTTTTTTTTTCTATTCAAAGCCTGCGTGATCATTTCACAACTTCCTTTTAACAGTTTTGTGTTAATTAAGGCGATTGATTGTGAAGTGTGAATGCATTATTATTTGTGGAGGAAATTTTTTAGAATTGCGCATTAGCGCTAATAAAATAGGGTACTACCGGCTAACACGCGGGCGGAGCTGTGGGCAAAACTAGTTATTTATCAAATAAGATTTTATCATACTTTTAGGATGTAAACTAAACTTTTCATCATTGCTGTAGTCATTAGTTTCAACTTGTTTGAAGCAGTGATACGTCTCAAATTTTATAACAGATTATCAATGGCTCCTGGCGACGCTAGCATGTTCATTTCTAATTTAGTCATCCGAACTTTGTAACTGAGGAACTTCTATAGAACCATTTATCTCTTATTTTACTCTCTTAGGGGTTAAATTTTCAAAAATCCTATCTAAGTGAGAGCTCACGACGTGCAAATGCATCATCTACTAATATGTCAAAAATGTATTCACAGGGGCTTGGGCTCTACGATTACGAGTATATTGAGCTATCAGTCGGTCAATGAAGGCAAGTAATAACATATATATAGATACATAACAGTTTCTTCTTTGCTCAGGGCTCTGAGAAATTCCTAATGACTTGTAACCTTGTCTCCTAGGGCCACCATCGAAACAGACGGTTAGTAACTTACGACATCCTACGGCTTTCCGCGACCCCTACCAGGTCGTATGACCACCTTGTGGAGGGCCTACCAACGCTGCACGCCCACTGTAATGTTATCGAATAAATAACTCGTTTTACAGGACAGACATAAGCCATAAATACTATTAGACATTGACAAATAAAAAAATATATCTGGTGAATATTTTCTGAATCATGAACTTGTATACGAAGGTTTAATAATATAGAACATCATTTCCTCCCTCGCACTTCCAATGTACAGTCCTAGTCCGAAACTGTTCGTTCAAAGATGTTTCCATTGTTACTGATTACGATCCTGTGGTTTTGATGACAGCCCAACGGCCCTCGTCTACTTTCACTAGTTCACTGCTAGCTATTGATTTTTCCTTATAAAAGTGGATGTATCCTACTACACCTGCCGTTGGAAACAACGAGTTAGAAAAGGATGGTTTCAAGAAGACTGCCTTCCTTCTCTTTGCAGAAGTTATCCTATGTAGTTTGTTCATTTAGATAGCTTTTACGATAGCCAAGGGTTAGTTAGGATTAGTGACATTGCGTATTTTTAATTTATCACCTCATTGTAGTCTATTTGACGTAAACATGTTAAGGCTCCTAGCGCGTTATGCCGTTGCACAATGCCAAAAATCTCTGTAGTCAATAATCCATATCTCTATTTCCTATTATGCCTGTTACCTGTAAGGTTTAGGTCGTCATTTGTTCTGCGACGAATTAATCCAATACGGCAATTTTAAAATGCCTACTCTAAGCAAAACTCTTTAAATGACAATCAAAGTTCAACATCTAACTAAATATGTTATAGATAATCAATATCTAACGGAGTTAATATTATAGTCGTATAGCCATTCACAGTAGTGTGACAAACTGGTTCAAATTTTACACTAGAAAATATTGTTTTTGGTAGTTTATGTACAAAGAAGTTTAGTTTTAATCGACTTCAAAAAAGTCAGTTCTCAATTACAACAGATTTCAGAGTCTAATGGCAGCCGTTCCAACTAAAACATCAAACAAAGTTCAATCATGTTATAGCAGATTTAAAACCGATCCCAACCTAATTTGGAAAAAGATACGCAGCAAGAAACTCTTTTAACAGTGCTTAAATTATATTTATTTTTAATAGCTATTCATTTAGAATATACAGAGTACTATGTATGCCTTAATCTGAAGTAAAAAACTAGAAAGCAATTTGTACATAGCTGCACTGGTGTGTGAACCACTGCTTAAATTCGAATACCAATCAAAAACAGCAACCGACGGATGGATACACTGTGTATATATTGATAGGTGGCGTGTTTGCATCACCGATAGATTCCAGCCCATGTTAGCATTTAATTTGTATTCTGATAATGTCAGTTTACAACACAGTGTCACGTTTCGTAGTAACGTTGCTCATCAGCTCATTGTTAATTAACGGCACCTATTATCTGTGCGATTCTATAATTATAACACTTTAACACCAGTCCTACTCATCCCATGGGTGTCGTTATAGGGGACTAAAGGACAAACTACACAGGAGAACATCACTGCGAGGAGAAGGAAAAATTTGAAACAAAACTGTATACTAATCCATCTGTCCAGCATGATATAGTGGGCCAAAACTTTATTGCTATGGAGAGACCTATGTCCAGTTGAAAGCAATTGATGAGATGATAATGACGACAATATTAAGATATAATTTAAACTATTCATGGAACCTTAATGTGTAACATAAGAATAATAACTTCACACATCTCACACTCAGCAATTGATCCCACACTAGACAGAGCCTGTGCTATAGAAACCAGACAGCAAGTCCATAGGCAGCGGTGGACACTCACCATCACGTCACCATACATCTGTCGTATGTCTTCCATACATATCTAAAGAAAAACATAATGTTAGAACATTTTTTCTTTGTTTAAAAAGATCTTAATACGTATACGTGGATTATACGCAAATCATATTTTTTTTCGGATGAAAACATTGAAAATTGAGAAGAATATGTGAAATGGTTCTGCGAATGTCGGGGGATTTCCCCGGATTGTACGTTAATCTCATTGTTGCATTACATCAAAGAAACCGCACTGATATACTTCAAAAGACACGTTTGAATTGTGTTTTATTATCTAAAATGTGTATGATGAAAGTGTTCATTTTAGATAAGTTCACAAGAGTTGGAATTTTTCATTGGGTTCAAAGTGGCCTGTTCGTCTCGCTAGTCATTAGCGATTCTGAATGCTTAGCCAGAAGTTTTGTGTTTGGTTCTAACCCAGAATAAATATTGGGCACGATCATTAAATTTGTGTTGTGTTTGAGTGTAATTTATCTGCAATCTGTATGAATTTAAAAATAAAGTATTATAATATCACGAGAGTTATACCTCGTATACGAGTTCTGACGATATTGGAGTTCGAGAGTTAGAATACAGACTCCAGTACGGACCGACTTGAAACTGAAATCATATGCCCGAGTGTGCGAACTTCCGAGTTATTATTATAATAATTCCAAGAAAACTATGCATGAAGGTTACCAACACCAAAACGAGTAAATTACTATATTTCAATGTTAATATTCCACTGTAATGATCTTGCTTTTCAATTAAGCTGGTATCAAGTTCCATGCGTTCGCCGGCAAAAATTTCCGAGAAACGAATTAATACACAAGCAACATCTCTGAGAATGCCTATTTATAGCCACAGTCCTGGCTGGCCTACATAGCTAATATTCTTCATAATTAACATATGCGAACAAAGACTTCGCCAAGCTTTTGTGCAAATGGCTCGTTAGCAATACAGTACTTGACTGTTTTAGAATTGAAGATGTTAATAAATCTTTTAATGTCTTTGGAACTTGCGAACGACGAATTCATTATTTTAGGCATCTATTAAAGAATGAGGTCGAGCGTAGATTTAAGTATGTACCATACTGTATGTTACGCTACTCGTGAAAATATCGCACTTGGACTGTTTGACTGGCATGTATTCGCGGCGTTAGTTACTGATTATCAGGTAATCTGTGTGCTCGTTTACGCCCCTGTATCATAAAAAACCCTTTGCAGGTTACGCAATGTGCCATTTACCAAGAACCTGTATATTGATGACTATTTGTGCTAATTTTGTTGTTTCATCATTAAACTAAAAGTATTCTAAAATTACCTTCTATTATTTTAGCAAAGCAATTTCCAAAAATTTACGTTTGTATGTATATACATAACGAAGTAAGATTAGTAAGAAAAGACATAAAAGGCATAAAAGTAGAGTTGCTGTAGTGATGCGTTTCCTAAAGTTTGTGTGGTGTGAATGTTAGTGATAGAGTCAAGCATTAATAAGAGAACGTTAAAGACTGAAAGAAGATACAGTGACAAGGTTTTGATGGTTGGCCAAGTAGAGAGGATGGATAATAAAAGACTCGCAAAAGAAATCTGTAGAGCGAGTGTGTGTGAAAGTGTCGGAAGAGGTCGTCCATGGCTAACATATACCGACCAAATCGAAGAAAGACCGTGTGAATAGCATCTAGAACCGAAGGGCATGCAGCAATTGAAGAGTGTGGATGAAGCAAAAGACGTGTGTCAGGATCGCAGTAATTGGAGATCAATTGTCTCTACCTACCCCTCTGGCAAATAGACGTGACTGCATGTATGTGTTTAGATATCCTCCATTTGTAGTTTTTGGAAATCTTAGACATCAAAACGCATTTAAAATAATTCTTAGTGATTTCTAGTTTAGAGAATTCTCGAACAACAGAATTAGAGGCGAAGTTTAAACTGGTAAAGTTGTGTCAGGTGTTATTTAAACTTAATACAATAACTAGCCTTTATTCTCGATGAATAATTCCGCAAAAGCACAGCTCCACATCCCTTCAACGTTAAAAACAGCAGAAGCTTTTCAGGGAATGACAAAATTCCGAGCGCCATATTGTTCACCGCTATTGTATCTGCTCAACGGAGAAAAATATTCATCTCGGCACCCTACACGCCCGGTGTTTACTCACCGTCAGTAAATAGTGGCCTGCGATATATGAAATTTCATTTTAAAAGTATATACACATTACATTTTGCTGTGCAAAATTGTCTCTGTGGTGACAGAATTAGCAGATTTATCATCCTTATTCAGCCAATGACTGTAAGAGCCGACTAAAGGAGTAAACTGATCATTGCAATAACACTGGAAAGAGAAAAAAAATTTAAACAAACTCTATACCAAACCCGTCTGGTTAGCACGATGTAATCAAAACCAAAACCTCTTTTCTTACGAGTGGCCTTTGTCCAGGTCTTAGGTAGTAGAGCCACACTGGTTTTAGCACGAACGGGCCGGCTCGACCGAGGCAGTACTACCCTCCCACAGGAGAGCAACCTAAAGCGACAGCATCCGTGATGTCGCGTTTCGTTGGTGAGTGCGAGACCGGGGGCGCATTAATGCAGGCTGACAGTTATCGTGGTAACTTAATCTTTCACTGTCACGATGACTGTCATGCGTTTTACGTCCCCAAGCAGGGTGTGAAAAAGCATCTCACTAGGCCGCCATAGTGTAGGTCACCACAACTTTTGGATTTTATTCATGCTTGCCATCAGCCAGAGTTGAGTCAGTTTGGCAGGCTCTTAATATAGAAAAAAAAGCACTATACTATTAAAGGCTGTAGATGACATTGATGCGTAAAAATACTGCTCTTTGATTCTACACTTCTACAAGGATCATTCATTTTCAAGTGAATCTAACAAATAAGGATGCAACAATACGTTATAACTAAAAGGCTTTTAAGTTTGTGATGTTAAAATCCGGTTAATTTTTTTTATTAAATTAAATCATCTGGAGCAGGTGGTGCTGGCGTGATGACCAGGCAATATCAAAATTAAAGGCGTAGGTGTTTTTTAGTTCTTTGAGTGTAAGCGTGTGTGTGTTGTTGTCTACATGTAAAGGACAACTCCGCGCGGTTGCTGAGTACCGACCGTGTTGTAATTGTCTGTCTCAGTGCGCTAATAACACGCGCCTACAGTATTTTTATTAATAAAATTTATTACAATGTATTTGTGCATATGATAATATTAGGGCAAACAAGTATATATGGAAAACATTGATATAACTATGTTATTATTATAGAAATATACTGCTTGTATGCGTCGTCTACATCTAGCATCTGGCAAACAAAACATCCCGATTTGGGCTTACCATCTTTTACATTGAACTAAAACACTGGCGAATAGTGGGCGTTTAATATGCCTCTGCCTCCGGGAGAACAGACGTGATTGTATGTATGTATGTAAAATTAAATATACTGGATTCCTAAATCGGTATTACGTAAAGAATTGCTACCTCTCATAAATCTTTATGAAAAATAATTTCATAGGTCTGTCCAGATTCAAGCTGTACCAATAGTTTTTCTTATATACAGTGAACCCTCGGTAATCCCGCCCCTGGCTAATCCGGACCCCCCGTAATCCGACATCAATCAAACAATTTTCGCTAATGTAGATCGTGTATGATTGAACAGGTTACAACTTGTGGTCGACGCGTAGGTATTGTTTCAATTCCGACTGCTTAGTTTGAATTTGACTACGTGTGTTAGCGGTGCAGCTTAGCGTTTATTAATTGTGTATTACGTATACATACCTAGTAATATCGTCACAAACTCAGAAGACAACATATAGAATTTTATCATTTGTCTGTAATTGGTCGGATTACAAGATACTCTTTTGTAAAAAAAACCGGGCTATAGGGCAGTACTCTTTATAGAGTACTGCCCTATAGCCCGGTTTATTCCGACAAATTCGATAGTCCGACACTGCCCTGCAAAACGTTTGTCGAATTACCGGGGATCCACTGTATAACTAACCTTGAAGATATGTAGGACAAACTAAATCCAAGTTTCACTGAAAAATACTAATTTTACTAATTTAAATTTAAGAGTTAAATTCTCAAAGAAGTTGCCAAACTGCATATTTGATATAAACTGTTTTATGTTTTAATTAAAAACTGCTGATGTTACTATATTTCAGTTACCAAAGTGCTATTTCCATTATCTAAATTATACTCATTATGTATTATACTGGGAAAAACCCAATATCTATTACTCACTATCTAGAATACCTCATTGTATTAGATCCACCTTTGTACAATAGTGCAATAACTTTTCAATTAATAAATAAAAAATTAGGCTCCTTCAGTGTAAATTCGAAATCATCGTTTTGAGTTGTCATTTTTTGACATTGACAGTTCCTTATCGATTAAATGGTCGCATAACTATTCTCTAAATTTCAATTTATGAACGCGTACATATATTTGAGTCATTTTTTTTCTATCTTAGAGTCTGCCGAAGTGACTACTCTGCCTGATGGAAAGCATGAATAGAATCCAAGAGTTGTGGTCACCATACTCATTGTAAATGCAGACAATGCAGAATGGTGACCTACACTATGGCGGCCTAGTGAGATGCTTGGGGACATAAAAGGCATGACAGTCATTATGATAGTGTAAAGCTTACACAGTTACCACGATAATTGTCACTCCCTGCATAAATGGGCCTCCGGTCTCACACTCACCAACGAAACACGACAATACGGATGCTGTCGCTTTAGGTTGCTCTTCTGTGGGAGGGTAGTACTGCCCCGGTCGAGCCGACCCGCTCGTGTTCAAATCAGCGTGGCTCTTTTACCTAAAGAAAAATTAGTCATGAATATGTCAAGATTTTTTTTTTTTTTTTTTCTTTTTTTTTTTTTTTTTTTTAAAAGACAACGCCCGCATTAGGAATAAATCCTGTGTCGCGGGGGACTTTACAAACATACAAGAAACGGACACAAAGAACACCCAGACTCAAAACAACAATTTATGGATCACACAAAGTGCTGTCCCATGTAGGATTTGAACCCACAACACTCAGCGAAGTGGAAAGTGGCGTGGCGACCGCTTAAACCACTAGACCAATCGTGCAGTCAAGATAATATCTGTTTATTTAATACATTAATGTATAATGTAAACTGCATGTAATGTGATTAATCAAATATATTACAATGTTTGTAAATACCATTTGTGAAATGCTTCTTTTGACAAACGATCATCTCTTAAAAAGTTTTCAAATGTGACATTTATGACAGTTGCGAGTTCGTTATCATTAAATGAGTTTACAGTTTTGTTTTTAAAAAGCTTTTTTTATTATTTTGTGGTCTCTTTTGTATAAAGTGTTTAGCCGACGATTTGATTCGGTGTTAATTTGTTCTTCCGAGACATCACTAACAAATATTCATCATCACAACAGACTAAAACAGTCCACTGCTGGACATGACCTCTCCTTAGAAAGGCGCGTTTTGTCTGCTGTGCCACACTGGTAATGCCAGACAATTGGCTTATAAGGTTTGTTTCTAGTATTCATTTTCGTTCCATTGCTGTTGACCTACCTAGTTGCTGTCTTATTGGCTCTTACGAAACACCTGGAAGAAATAGAAATGGTGACACTCCGTATATACCTAACTAGCTTTTGCCAGCGGCTTCGCTCGCGATAAGAAGTATTATTATTAATTAGGTATAATTTTTGAGACTACTTTTGTTTAGCGTTTGTAAAAAATTAAGGTATATAATACTTCTTTGTACACAATATTCTTTACTTATCCTGTCATTAGGCGCTAAAACATAAAACTGTCCATTAGAGAAGCAATGTTAAATTCTTAAAGAATCTTTAATTTCAGTTCAATCAGTCGAATATCTAAGAAGATTTATACAAACTTTCATCCCCTATTTTATCCCCTTAGAGGTGGAATTTATTAAAATCCTTTCTTAGCGGATGCCTACGTCATAGTATCTACCTGCATGCCAAATTTCAGCCCGATCCGACCAGTGGTTTGGGCTGTGCGTTGATAGATCACTATGTCAGTCAGTCACCTTTAAGTTATATATATTTAGATTTGCCACCACATAGGTATTATGTATATAGTAGATATTACCAGTTTGTAATTACGAGCGCTATGGCTTATCATGTCGTAGTGTTTTGTGTGACTGTCAGTCAAACGTCGGAAGTATTACATGTTGTGGACAAACTGAACTTGTTGTGAACTAGTTACTTGTCAGTTCATATTGTGTTGTTCAGCATCAATACGATATTTTAATTATACTTTTTATTATCTCAAGAAAAACAATATACATGAATGATGGCTCAGCTTTAGCCTTCACACTCACCTTGATGTGTCCGAAATAATAGTATATTAAGATTCCCTGTATTGTGGGATCTACTACCTTTCTTTTGGTACATTAGTTGACAGTAGTGTAATGGTGAGTCTGTGTGGTGTAATCTGATGTCATAAGGTGAGATGTGATGACGTGATGTAGTGTTAGGCACTCTGCGTGTATACGTGTGATAGTGTTTTAGTTTATATTTCCTTTTTTTTCATAACTATGCTATTTTTAATTTAATTATATTATGAGTATTGTTGAGTTTAGTGTAAATGTAATGTCCTATGAAGTCAAACGACTTGCAGCATATAAATTTACCGCAGTAAATTTTCCAGTTGAAACGGCTGTAAGTGCAGATGGATAACGATGTTTTGTGAAATCTTAAAGTAACAGAGAAAAAAAGCAATGGACTAGGCCTAAGCAATTCAGCCTCAGCGTGTATTTCATCGGTGGGATATGAAAATGGCCATCAATATACCACTTTTAAAAGAACTTTTTGCTCGCGTTCCACTTTCAGTAAGAAACATTTAGCTGCAATATCCCGCGATATAATGACATAATTAGAAATAAACTGATATAAAGAAAAAAAAACTAGTTTTAAAACTACCTCATTAGCTATTTTAGTGAGACGCTAAACACTTGCACTAACTGTCTAACTCTACCACTTAACCTTTCCAGATGCTTAGGCCATGTGAGATGACTGTCACAGACCTAGATATTTGATGGCAACAGTTTGCTTTATCTGTGGCAGTCATGGCTTTATTTTAATCGTATAATTTTCTATCTAGTAAAGAAGTTCCTGGGGAAAGTTTTCAGGCATACAATAAATTACATTTAAATTTAGTTTGAACTCATATTTTTATTACCTTTGAATATGTAAAAACGTAGGTCCTTCATCTGATCTCTCCCCGGTCTTATACGATCGCCGTCCCATCGGATTGTGAGAGTGGTTGAACATAGAGTGCTCCTGTGTTTACGCAGACACTTGTACATTATAATATCTCCTACGAACTTGGCTGGTCTCCGTTAAAACCGGCCGCCATGGCCGAAATCGTCTAGGTACATTATTATCATCCCCACTAATATTGTTAACGTGAAAATAATTCTGCACGTCCGTTATGCTTTCACGGAAATTGATTTCTAAGAAATTTGGTGTGAAGATATTTTAATTCTTGAGCAAGGGTATACACTTTTGTTAAATGCAATAGTCAAATAAACACGCGTTCAAGATCTAGTATTTTATAACATGAGACATGCATTATTACCACTATTAACGCTATATACCTGAATCATGGACACTACATCGAGAGGCTTCAAGACGAGTGTGTGTGAAATATTTTTTAGTTGCAATTTTGTGTATGTAAACTTGGTGTACAGCAAAAACTGTTTACAGTTTCTGCTCTGAGCTTTCCATTGTTACTTCAAATTACTGATTTTATCTAACAGTTTGGTAGGTAAATAACAAGACGGGTTTCGGTGCGATTTTCTTACTATGACTTACCTTACTTGACTTGTATGTGCGGAAATATTCCAGGAGTAGGTATTCAAATTCATAGCATATTGCCTACACCCGAAGAAAAATTGTTGGTAAAGTTAAAAAAATATGTCGCAGACTTTACGTCTTGATGACAAACTGTGTTGTTCATGGGTAAATTTTCCGCCTTCCAAGATGGTATCTTTCATTCATTTTGAATAGGACCAAGCATAAAGTATGCTCTCCCTAACAGAAAAGAATTTTATCACATATGCAAATTGAATTTTTTTTTTATAAAGTCCCTTATCTACTACTTCATATACTATTACTGTCTCAGTAGGTCTCTCTTTCAAAATTTATTTACTCAAAAGTCTACCCACTGAAGAACCTGTCCTTTCTTCCAGGTATACATTCAACTGTTCAAGCCTCTGCGGGTCTCCCGTCGGCAGTACAGACGGGTGTTAATGTGCATGCGCAACATACGTCACCTCAAGTGCCATGAGCTTTATGCGCACGAGAAAGTCACTAAAGTCGATAGCCTCTCGTTGGTGCTCTCCGGCAAGTGAGTATATACTTTACTAACTCAAGAGAGTAGTATGAGTTGATGTCTGATTTACTAGCTCTCGATTTCGACCACGTTGAGCGTTGCTGCTGGTGAAAAGTTTAGCGCTGTCGTCAGCGGGTCGATGTGAAATAAACTCAGACTAGGCTAGGCATTGAACTTTCTTTGTAATAAGGATGGAAAGAGTATACAGTAGTTAATAATGGTTACACAAAAAAAATGTGAGTGTAGTTACTTACTGTACAAAAAGTGTTAAAGTATTTTTTTGGTAGTGCTCTCTTAAACATCTTTTTATTAACTTCAGCAGACAATAAATAATACAGTTTGTGTTTTACTAGTTACTTTGTTAATAAATAGTTTTTTTTCTATCATAAGAGACTGCCAAAGTGACTCTACTCTGCCTGATGGAAAGCGTAAATAGAATCTAAGAGTTGTAGTCACCATACTCATTGCAAATACTGACAAGGCAGTATGGTGACCCACACTATGGCGGTCTTGTGAGATGCTTTTTCACACCCCGCTTGGAGACGTAAAAGACATGACAGTCATTGTGGCAGTAAGGCTTACAGAGTTTGTCTTTATGTAGCCTTAATTTGTGTATTTACAACTCCTAAGTAGATGCCGTACTAACTTTATCGTTTTTTTTGTTATACAACAGAAAAAAGCAAACGAATTAATACCACAGTTATAATTTAATACGATTTCTGTCCGCCACGAGTCCCTACAAATTACGACGTCCCCTCCTCCCCATCCTCCCAATGCCCACAGCTTTAGTTTAATTGCGATGAGGATAACATTTCACAGAATCCTGATCTATTGACATTGGTTTTTGCTATTTAGTTTATTTCTCGAAATAGAAATTAAAGCATAAGACGAGTGGGTGTAAGTTTCTGTGAAGTGTCAATATTGGGATCTTTGTTAACCTGTTTACGAGTAAGCACTAAGAGAATTAGACGGCACTAAAGTATTAATATAATACATACACAACACGTTCACTAATGTGTGCATATGAAATAGTCATTTGTAAGAATTAAGTATCAAATACAAAAAAAAATCTAATCTTAATTTATAGAACAAAGACGGGTTAGTTACACTATAACTCGAAAACAGCTGGACTGATTTGTATAATGTTTTGTTTTTTAATTCATTTTCACCGCGAATACCAGAATAACAAGATAGTTTAAAATTCATCCAAGGCAAAAATGCTAGGGAAACTTTAATGAACTACTAGTCAATAATACAGGAAACGTAGTTTTTCTTAATTATTACATTAGCAAATATGACTAACTTCTTAATGTGAGTAATCGAATTCCTGAAACGATATAACTTGCTAAACCATTGTATTAATTCTCCCAAAATAGACTTAATCCTTGAATATTGAGTCACTGTTTTCTGTCGTTCTCAGTGGCTAAGTTTAGAAAGAACAGATGCAACTCGTCCATTTCTGGTTACTGTTGAGTTTGCCTTTTTTGACAATGAATTTTTGTTTTGGTAAAATAATATTTTAGACGTTAGGAAATTTCTGCCGATTTCTAGTTTAATTTTCCTTAAAAGTATCAATTCTGTAAGCGAGAATTAAGGGTGTCTAAGTAGGCCACAATTTTACTCGTACTGAGATCACAAAACCAAAAGATATTCGTCAGGTTTTATCCATATGGAGTCCAAACCTATTACACCCTTTCAACATTTGTAACTGCACTAAGGGACGTTGTTGCTTTGGTTGTAATGTAAAAAATCAAAATATTGCTACAATTTTGACACTTGAGCCAGCATTGGTGGCCGGCTAAACCAGAGGAATCGGTAGTATAGATCAGAAACTTTATTAATGACAATATCAACTTTGAGTATGTTGTGAATCGTAAGACTGTCAGGAAACTTACTGTTAAGCTTTGATTTTCCCTTATTTTTATCTTTTCTAAAAAAATAAATGTAACAATTAATTTTGTCACTTTTTTATGCTAACTGTAAAATTACTGTTCAATTAATCAGAGATATAAATATATTTATCCAAACTGGTTAAATTAGAGTTGTGACTACTCGAAAGTGAACAAATACATATATCTGTTAAATGTCAAAGTGAAGGAGACTGAACGCTTTTGTATCAAAGATAAAATCCATCTGACAACAGATGAATCACTGTTCTGGAAATACAACGTGAACTGAGATAGTGCATGTGTTGCCGTCAGTGATGATTTTCACGTGCAGATAACGTAGAGATGTTTAGATCTTGGATAGCTTGTGTAAATGGCAAATAAGGAGTAGTGAATACTGAATAGTTCATAAGAAAATTACATTGCTCCTAAGCTATCAGCGTTCATTAAACCTAATCTAATCTGAAATGTATGCAGACGATTACAATTATGACGATTAAAACGTAAGATCTGGTAAATATTACTTGAGTGACTGTTGAAGTAAATAGAATAAGGGCAAATTATCCATAACAAGTTGGAAAATGTCACAGAATTGACAACCCTACAAATCGTATTGAGTATTGCCAATTTACCCATCTATAATTGACGACTACCTACAAAACCTAGCGCAAAAAAAAATTATTTGTCTAAGAGCTCCTAGCCCATTAAATGAGACTCAGGATTATTTATCGTGAAGTTATTTGAGAGTTGTGTAGTCATTATTAGAAACTTGGGAGTCATTACAGTGCGTAGGTGAATTGGGGCTCACCTACGATCATAATGTTAAACATAATATAAGCGTTGTGGCGCCGGTCGCCTCGTCGTTTGTCGTTTTAAGTACACGAATTCATTATTTGCGATGTATATACATATATATATTTATCAATTTGATCGATGAAATTCTTGTCAATGGTTGTGTGCCAATTTGAGAACCATTAATCTTTTAAGAGAACCCAGACTAACCCAAAACGGTGTCTTTTATAAAAAGAATTGAATCTATTACAGAGGACCCGAATTATGCATACAAGCGTATAGTGAAATAGAGAATAGTATTTATTGACCTTCACACACTTTTAAGATGTGTTCTAACAAAATTAATGCATTTTTTTTAGAGCCTGCCAAAGTGACTCTACTCTGCCTGATAGAAAGCATGAATAGAATCCAAGAGTTGTAGTCACCATACTCATTGCAAATGCTGGGAACGCAGTATGGTGACCCACACTATGGCGGCCTAGTGAGATGCTTTTTCACGCCACGCTTGGGGACGTAAAAGGCATGACAGTCATCGTGACAGTGTAAGCCTTACATAGTTGTCACGATAACTGTCACCACTGCATCAATGGGCCTTCGGTCTCGCACTCACCAACGAAACATGACAGCACGGATGCTGGCGCTTTAGGTTGGTCTTCTGTGGGAAGGTAGTACTGCCCCGGTCGATCCGGCCCGTTCGTGCTGAAATCAGCGTGGCTCTACTACCTTATGAAAATTAATATACTTTTATCGACTAAACTTTTTGTTGATTTTCTTATCACATATTGCTGTAAATTTAACTAAAATGCTGAAGATATAAGTGGCAATAATCTTACCTTTCATATTAAAATACTTGCCCTTTTTCTTTTCACAAGCACTTACATCAAGTATTATCAAAGTAAGTTACAATGAGTCTTGATTAAAGGTCGCGTTTATAGGCAGTTTTCCGACATTGACGCAGGCTTATCAGGGCTTACCTTTTTGGTCCGCCGAACGAACAAATTTGTCTCATTCCAAATAAGTTTTTATTCCCAGAGTTTTAACGAAGTAATTCCTCGGGAAAAATAAATTCAAGGGAGTTATGTAAGATAATATATTCTGGGACTTGGTTCCATGATTTATGGTAAACATTTGATATGGAGTCCATAGGCCGTTCTGTTTCAGTTTCTAGACACAAACAATCCGTCTCTATGTAATAAGGTTCTGCTGTTCGACATAAAAATGTATGAGTTCGCAAACATCTTTTCTCTCATCCACTCTCAAAGAAACAAAGATCGTGAAGAAAATACCAGATACTGAAGTACTTATATTATTTTGATAGCGTGATATTTAATATAAAAAATACTGATAAGATTTTTAAGATCTTTGGAAGTTAACAATTATCTTAAAAAATATTTAGAGGTTTGAACAATAATACATCTACAAAAGACACTTATGCGCTTTTATCATACATTTTACTGAAGCCATATCTTGTTTCGTTTAGTATTTTTTTTATTTTATTATTTTCTTAGATTATTTAACTTTACTTAAGATTATTATATTCTTAGATTTTGGCTTCTATTGGATTCCTTTGGCAATTGGAACTTTTTAGTAATCAGTTAAATCGAAATCATACGTTTCCTTAACCCCAGTCTCCTCAAATAGCGCTGACAAATTTTGCTGTAAAGGGTTGTTTGGATTAATATCTATTGTATTTAATCAACGAATTACTATTTGCTTCAATAAATTATATTTATCATCTACCTGTTAATTATGCTATATCTAAGTACACACTGTAGATATTCAGAAATAATACTTCAGGGACACTTACTTATTACTATTTCTGTTTTATGATACTTCTGTTTACTTACTCACTAGAATCTCAAAGGTTACCTTATTCGATAGGCGGCCAAGCCTGCCTTTTTTTGTTGACGGGTGAAAAATCCCTTCGGGTCGCCGGCTCCTCAGGGGCGCGGGAACCAGGAGTATGTGGTGTTTTCACTAAAAACCACCCCAACGGCCGGTTTTAGGCGTCCAACTCTGAAAGGGACCCGGGCCATGTTATTTCAGGTCTCCTCACGCGCCTGGTCAGACCCTATCCTGGGGGACGCCACAGAGGTATCGCCACCGATCTGGTTGTTATAGATGTTGATGTTGATGTTACGGCCCGATCGCATTTTTGAGACCAGGCCGCATTGCTATCGCCGCAGCGATTTCTTCGTCAAGGATTTCTTTTCTAGCCTAAAACTGCTGAAATCTTTAGCCTTGCAAGTAGTCTCGTTGATATCTGATTACAACGTCTGAGGCAAAAATCAAAATGGAAGGCGATCAGGTTTTTGCGGATGCTAGTTGGCAATTCTAAAAGGAAAACTAAATGACAAAGAATTAAACCTAGGATTTTGTGATGAACTTTCGAGGTTCTTAAGCAATATAAAGCAATATTTTTAATAATAAGAAAACATCTTTAGTTTAAAAAGCTATGATTGAATTATAAGACCCAAATTAATATAGATTTTACTATTTGGCTGACTGTTTTACCTATGCTCTATAATCTTCCATAATTAATATTCTGTCCAATACAATAAGAATTATTCAATGCAGACCGATAGTTTCAAAGTTCAGCACCCTTAAACTACCAAACAAAAAGCACTCTTCAGATAGATTATGAGTAAAACTGAACTCAAGAATTTATTGGTGTAGAAATTTTCAGACTTTCTATTAGTTTTTACAATAGAATTATACAGAATATTAAGACGCTCTTAGTATTTCGTTGCTATTCATCAACAACTAGTTTTCCTATACAAAGGTTTCGACAATTGGGTAGATGACTGTATCGTATGTCCTGAAACATCTCGGAAAATACAATTAATATAACGTATTATTATTATTACGAATTTCAATCAAATATACAGTGAAATATATTGTTCAATTGAGTAGTCTAAAACAGTGACGTCACAATTTTGTATTTAGTACATTTTTCATATAAAATTGTCGTTTTGACTGATGATAAAAAGTAACTAATTTGACTAACATGTCATCTAGCCTATTCTCAGAGCAATCAAAGGTGATGGTAGAAAAAAACTTCAACGGTTCTTCATAAGCCTTTGGACTATTTCCAAGATATTTCTTTTTTGCTAATTTTGTCGAATGGGTTTTGCTACCTAGATGGATACAATAGGTGATTATCGTTACAGTTGAGTGTTAAAAGTGCGTGGCTTTAGCTCTCTTTAAAGCAATCCTATTACACAAAGACTTCTCTCTAATCGGGCAATGAAAAGAAATCTTATATTATTTCCTAGTAATCAGCGGCAGGAAGCATTAATTTTAAGTGTTTTTGCTACAAGATTTCACTGTGTTTAAAGAATACGAAATAAAGTGAGTTTCTAACAACATCGACGCTCTGAGCTGATTACCGTGTATAATCCATGTATAATGAAGGCTTTAGGAGACTAGTATTCCCTCCAGTATGTAAGAGTTTTTAACTATATTTGTCAAGTCAAGCAACAATCTCTTGCTACTGTTATGTATCAAGGTTTTGTTCGGGGTCAATAAAAGAGGATAATATTAACATATGAAGTTTGGACCTTAGATGTTTTGAAAAAGCAGGTGCGTTACACTTACCTGTGGGTAGTACACCCTTTGATATTATCGTTATTATTTGTGAAAAAATGGATATATTCGTAAATAGACATACATACGCTCATATCCCGAGATCATCAATTATCGTACGAGAGTCTTATGCTTCGGTATACTATAACATACTGGCCAGATGAATTGATTTGTATCATGTGTTAGATTACTGTAGAATTATTGTCTTGCGTAGTTTGAGTTCTTCCTTGAGTTTCCTTCTCACGACACTCACGAGATAAGTAGAAGTGGTGACACTCAGTACAATCAAAGGTTTACAATCAAAGAGTTTGTAAGAATCTAATTGAATTTCAATACATAAATAACTGTTCAGTTCTCATAATAACATTCATGTATAAATCGAAAGTACCGATACGATTATAAGTAATTATGTATTGAACACCGGTAATAAAAACGGCTATTCACCTTGACTCAGTTTGTTTTTTGTGAATGAACCGTCCATTGAAAGCAAAATTATCAGTTTACGGTACTGGGCAGTGTCGCAGGCGCATTGCGTAATATCTTACGGCCGGCTGCAAACAGGCTCTTGGCAAATATCCCTCGTTCTATATACGAATGTGTTTACTTGTTTTTAACGGAGTGGTCTGTTTCCGATATGTCTTATATATTTGATATTTGTTCTGCGCTCGTATAAAGTTAATAAGCAGTCCGCTTTTCACTTTCGCTGTTAGTTTTTGCAGTTTCACGATTTCTGCAAAATACATTCAGTCAAGTTAGCCGTAACTTAGCTTTAGGAACAAGATCTTCGACAGATGATAACATATTTGAAGAAACGTGGGATGCTGCAAGTACGTGTGTTATATGCTAGTATTGTGTAACATAATATTTAATGCATTATTGCTGAAATAGCAGGCATACAATAAATTCGCCGTTCTGCATCTGCATCTGTTTTGCAGACGTCCCGATACGGCAATTTTTTGATGTTTCATACTTTCATACGTAAACTCGTGGAAGATTTTTTATTTTGTAAACTGTCATACAAAATAAGTAATTCGATCACGTTTTCTTGTACTTGATTTGAGTAGGAACACTTATTGTATAATAATAATTGATCTCTTGTCCAAAATCAAAATGGTCCAATCCAAACCTGTGCGGGGTCGGGTAGCCTTGAATGTTTTTACCTGTTTTGGTGTACGATACTCCACTTGCCTGTCGATCCTTTTTTATTTTGAGGTCAGTCACTTAAAACTTTATCTTAACAGACAATTTAAACCCTTATGTCTCAATGTATAAGGACTAGATTTTCCAATATAGCGTGTGTGACTGATTGCGTCACACTAAAATTAAAATGCCGAAACCGCAATATTTTTTTGGTTCAAGCGTTTAACTTTTTTTTTGTTATATTTCACGATTAGAATTATTTAAAATGTAATTTGATACTGGATCACATTGTTTTCAATTTCTTTTTTTATAATTAATCTGTTTATTCGTACTGCCGAAGTATCAATCTGAATAGAATAACAGCCTATGTAAGATTTAGCGTCTTATTTAAACTCATGTTATTATTAGATATTTTTGTTTTTTTGTCTGCATGAGCAAATCTCTGGAACTGTCAGACAGATTTTAATGATTCTTTTCGTATTGGATAGAGCATTTGTTGACGAATAATAAAGGAGTAAAAGCAGAAACAGGAACACACACAACCTAATGTTCCAAATTTGTGACAATGAAGTAGAAATATCGCCCAAATGTTAACTTTTAACGGTGACATAATAGTGTAGTCTGTTTCAGGCATAACTCGGCCACGCCATACCAAATATGAGCATACGATGCTGCACTGCCATATAGCTTATCGAAACCTAATTATTTGTGTCACATCCGAAGCGGTAATCGGCATATCGCTGCGATATTATCCATCTCCGTTTAGATTGAAATTAAAAAGATAGAAAAATGTTTCAATTGTGAAGTACTCGTAAATACGAGTACTAAACCAGAAAAATGAAATTCTTATCTCGCAAGAACTGATGTCTCGAATTCTAGACTTTAGCAATTCCGGACCGATATGCCTTTAAGCTTTCAAAAAGAGAGCGTATTCCCTTCAGAAAGTGCGGCAGCTCCTCGTGATTCTTGACTTGTTGTTAAGTCCATGGGGTATATAGTCCATGGTATATATGGTGGTAGCTGGAATGTAAAAAAATGAAGGCACTTACCGGCAATAGAATTAGTACTACCGAAGTCAGCGCCTTTTCCAACAACGTGTAAATAATACTTAGGATACATTCAAGTTATAAAACAGCGAAGCGAAAGCTCTTTATCGAGCTAATCTAATGTCACAATTTACTTAAGCTTGCTGGCAATTGAGAATTTGTTCCATAATGAGTTTTATCTTCTACGATTTTAAGTAATTTGTTGTTTGCGTCGTGATTTGTAATTTACAACACTCTTGTGTTATTTATTTACCGTTTTATTCACTAATAATATAATACCATACAATAATTACCATTGTAATGTAGAATTAAGAAAGTGGTGACAACGATTTTTTTTTCGTTATTTAATGACCAAAGGGCCACATGATGGTAAGTGATTACCGCCACCCAGGACAGGGAGTAGGAGGGTGGTTGGGCTACTTTAACTTCACTTATCAGTTTTAAAACAAGGAAAGAATGGCTTAACGTGGATTTTCTGTATATCCACGGTACCATTCGGACGCGAGCCTAACCCATAAGTGTCCATGGATGGCTCTATAAAATTGACGAATGAATTTTAATAATGTATGTACTCGACGTTTCAAGTATTGAAAACAAAAGTCTCAGAGAAATAGTTGTACTGCGCGATGTTGTAATATCACCGCTTAAAGTACAGTTTATAATGTTCGAATAGCGCCACCAGATGGCTTGTGCTTCAGTGGATATACTTGGCTATGTTTTATACTCTACATCTGAGACGGCTCAAAGAGCTGCAAGTTAAGTAATCTATTGACATTCGCAACAGTTGAATCACTAGGGTTGTCACTCACATAAAAAAATATAAAAACAAAAAGTTTGGTTTCATTTTTTTCTCATCTTCTTGAGTAAGCTTTAACACCCCTATTATTTACTGTTGTATTATGTCCGTGTGGTGACGGATTAAGAATACATAGTGTTACCACCCCTATTCATCCCGTGGGTGTCGTAAAAGGCGGCTAAAGGAACAAAGTATACAAGACAACATCATTACAAAGAGAAGGAAAACTTGAAACAAACCCTATTCCAACTCGTCTAGCCAGCGTGGTATAGTAGGCCAAAACTTCCTTGCTAAGGAGAGGCCTGTAAAAGGCTGTTGATTATTTACTACCTGTCTCTATTTTCAGTAGACGATAAATAAATCGTACCACGTAATCGAAGCTATTTGCAACGTAAGGGAGCAGATATGTTTAATTACAGGGACCTGAGTAACGTGATAACATATCTTTTATAGAAAG
Source organism: Hypercompe scribonia (assembly GCA_949316085.1). Classification (NCBI taxonomy): domain Eukaryota; kingdom Metazoa; phylum Arthropoda; class Insecta; order Lepidoptera; family Erebidae; genus Hypercompe; species Hypercompe scribonia. The sequence continues at coordinate 20,607,880 of OX438980.1, read as the reverse complement.
AGATGCTAATCCAACCATCAACAGGTTTTAATGGTCCACTCCTGGACGTGACCCTCTCCATAGAAAGCAGATTTTGGACACCACGCTATTCAGATGGATTGGTATAGGGCTCGTGTCCAGTTCTAATTCCCTTTGCAGTGCAATTGTGCTGTGTGCTTTGCTTCCTTAGTCGGTTCTTACCACTCTATTCCATGCCAGATATTTATCAAACAAGCTTATTTAAAAATATTTTGAACTAGATTAAAATATAGAACTAGACAGGTGACTCAACCCCCGTAACTTCGATTTGGTTCGATTTATCTACGATCTTAATAGCTTGTTTTCGTCGCTTTGTTAGGTCTTCTAATCAGATGGTTAGAGTCTTGAAAAAAAGACTGAAATGTTATGCAATGTCTTACTTTTAAGCATAGACCTTATCTTGATCTATTGAAGTACATATTTACTAAATAAATGAAGGGATTTTAATAATGTCACAAAGGATGATTTTAGGCGCTTCGATTTTTACACACCATCCCACCCCGTTGGGGTTAAGTACGTATTAAAAATGGAAAATGTAAAATGTAGGAAAAAATTAAAGCACGCGTGACAAGTTCGAACTTTCCATGACGCATACTGAGGTGGCGGCTTATCATTCTAAAACTGCGGCATTAATAATACGATGCTAGTTTGTTCATTTTAATTCCTTAAGAGAGTTGTTTCACTTAAAAAATAAAGAATATTTACCCAAAAACGTACGGCAAAAGATTAAAGCACCTCCCACTCCAAAACATCTTCCAACAGGATTATTGTGTCACGCTGTCTAGGACTGACGCTGATCTATACAAAACGTAGTAATTTTACGCTCTGATTGCTAACACAGCTGCCTTCCTTCTCGAACGGGCCAACTATCGATACAAAACCCTTTCACAAGTTTGAATGAGACCTCTTTCGGAGCACTTAGCCGGGCTTACACTGCGGTACTTACCCACTTAAGAGCGACCCTACTTTTTACGAGACATTTATGGTGACTGTTGTCTCTGTAGTTAAGTGGTTTTATACCCATCTGGCATTATGACCGAGTTTGTAATAAGTTAACTGCCGGTGCAGTGCCATGACCGGGTTCGAAGGAAGAAAAGTATTAGAAGGACGTTTATATTAAAAGTTTGGTAGGTAGTACAGACCGTAGATTAAAAACGGAAGGCAGGAATCTGCCCAGAAAGAGATTGAAGACTTAATGAATCTTAAGAAGGTAGCTAGCATAAACTGTACGGGGTACATTTTTAAAAGGCTGTATCGAACTGTAGGCTATTATAGATAAATTGATTAACAGTTATGATTTTTCTAAATCAACATAATTAATGATAAAACTTCCGATATTTTCTTTTTGTCACAGAATATAAATTATATCATTACATCCTTTAACAAAATCAGAGACATTTAATATAGTCAAACCACAATTAGTTTACGTAAACATTTCAGACTATACTTTATTGTCGGAAAACTCTATTAAGGGAAGATACCTTTACGACACCGACATCTCGGAATATATAACTAGGGTTGACAGTCCGTAAAGATTACTTAATTTTAATATAATATTCAAATTTTTAAACAGAATAAACGAATTCTAAAATCCTGAAAGGAGCAGGTCGAATATTTTATGAAATTTAGTTAGAATTTTCCTTATAATGTATTTTCTACCACCTAATGTTGGAGTTACCATTTTGTGTAAGAATATGAAGAAATGAAGTTATGCATAAATGTTAAAAAAAATATGAATATTAAGAGCATTGTGTGGTACTGGCTAAGAATAGCACCGCCCCATCTCTTCCTGCGGGTGTCGTAAAAGTCGACTAAGGGATAGTACACCAGAGGATGGGTAACAGAGACCTACTGAGTACACCATCTCACTGCGATCGCCAACCCGCATGCCAAGCGTGGCGATTTATGGCAAACCCCTCCCATTTTGGGGGAGGCTTATGTCCAGCAGTGGACATCTTTTGGCTCAGATGATGATGATAAAAGATTTGACTCTCGTTTTAAATTCTTTAGAAACCCATACGATATATTTGACGTTTTAAGCAAATTATTAAAAGTAAATGAGTTAGTAACAAAACGGCTAATATTGAAAAATAATTTTAAGGATTACATTGTTTTGATCTGCATTGTTGGCCTAGTCCGATAACCCCCCAAAAAAGTGTTGTTTTTCTTACAAGAAATTCTTAGTAATAGCCCGGAGTATAAAGGTCTGGCGGTTTTCCACACCCGTGCCTCGGAGAGCACTTAAGCTGTCGGTCCCAGAAGTCGTGAACATCTATGAAAATCATTACTAGGAAGTGAGTGCCCTCAAATATACTGACAACTGGCTCTTTCTTCCAGTGCAAATCAGTTACAGCCTGGAATTCATTACCAGCGCATGTGTTTCCCTCCCACTACGATCCCGGGTCCTTTAAGCGGGGCGTGAAAAAGCATCTCGCTAGGCCGCCATAACGTGGGTCGCCATATTGCATTGTCTTCATTCGCACTGAGTACGGCGAACACCGCTCTTGGATTCTATTCATGCTTTCAATTAGGCAGAATAGAGTCACTTTGGTCGGTTGCTATAAAAAATAATTCAACCTTCGAACTCAGTTCGCCCTCAGGGTAGCAGAGGTCCTAAACCAGTCGTTCTCTGGAAAAACTGAAATTCAGGTAAAATCGATTGCTATAGTACCTGATCCCTAATAATCTTCGGAATAAGAAAGGTTAGGAAGATGATATAGATAACATTTAAATCTGACCACAGTAGCTAGTTTGAGATTATTTTTTCGGAAACTGTTGACAGTGAGAATTCGCTGTAAATATCTGACAGCCCTACGTACCTTTTAGTGAAGTAAATAAGATATAATGTCAGGTAACGCGATCTCAACTCAATAATGGTATCAAGAAAATTTGTATTCTGATTGTGCCTTTATATTTTAAACGAATGGATATCAATTCAAATAATATCAAAAGGAATGGAAATTTCGATTGCCTCTCTAAGGCTATAATAAATGAAACTATTTTGGTCAACGGTTAGAGATCCTAACAGCTGGTGTTATTTTTGCTATATCCAGAGCCTGCCAAAGTGCTCTACTCTGCTTGATGGAAAGCATGAATAGAATCCAAAGAGTTGTGGTCACTACACTCATTGCAAATGCAGACAATGCAGTGTGGTGACCCATACTAGGGCGGCCTAGTGAGATGCTTTTTCACGCCACGCTTGGGGACGTAAAGGCAAATAACAGTCATCGTGGCACTGTAAGCCTCACGTAGTTATCACGATAACTGTCACCCCTGCATCAATGGGCCTCCGGTCTCCCACTCACCAACGAAACACGACAGCACGGATGCTGGCGCTTTAGGTTGGTTTTCTGTGAGATGGTAGTACTGCCGGTCGAGCCGGCCCGTTCATGCTGAAATCAACGTGGCTCTACTACCTTACCCTAAATGGTGTGTTCATTATGCGATAGAAAGCACTCAAGAGAAACAGTGCATTTGCCACTCTTTGTGTGAACAAAACAATTGTTTCACTGCGATTTTCTGCAAGGAGTTTTCTAAGGCCGTGGTGTGATGCCGGTCGAGTCGAAGCATAGTTATTTCACGATATGACCAAAAGAAGGAAATACAATTACTTTGCTCCCAAATTCCTATTCGTAGTTTCGTTCTGAAACCTTCCTCAGTTGATTTGCTGCTGTTCGGTTAAAAGTTGACAATTGGATGTAGCTTTTTTTTTTGAGTCAAGAATGCTAATGTGTACATTGTATTATACCTATAAAATAAGATGGTGGGTGAAAACTCAATGTGAAAAGGTATACAGTATTAAATACCAATAGTATTTTTTCATAATTTTGCGTGTTTATTTTCCCTGTGCGTGTTATCTATTATTTAAAAAAGTAACAGCATGATATCGACCATATTGAATGTTTAATCTCGTGTCAACTATCAAGGGTATGATAGATGAGCTGGTGTTGACATTTTTATTTATTTACTAATGGGTATGGGCATTTAAATTGTTGTATTGAGTGAGTAAGATGCATAATTTGGCTATTAAGGATAAGAGAAGATTCAGGGAGTAGTCTCTTTAACATTATCATCATTATCAGCGTTCACCAATCCGCTACTGGGCATAGACCTCTCTGTAAAAAGGAGGCTTGGCTTACTTGTGTAGTGGCTATATATAAAACGCTATATTAAAACAACAAAGTTTTACTAGTTGTGGTCCACGTCCATGGTGGTTTTTGTTGCTTTTGAATCGGATATTGTTCGCTATTTCATTGATTTTAATTTTGTTTTCGCATAACCCATTTTTTTAAATCAAAGTAGCCTTTTTTTTTTTTTTTTGTTGGGGTGGAAAATCCCTTCGGATCTCCGGCTCCTCGGGAAGCAGGAGCCAGGAGTATGTGGTGTTTCCACTAAAACCCACCCCGGCGGCCGGTCTCAGGCGTCCTTCTCTGAAGGGGACCCGGACCATATTATTTCAGGTCCCCTCCAAAATTGACGCCGCGCCTAGTCAGACCCTATCCTGGGGAGGCCACAAAGGCTTCCCCACCTATCAATTCGGTTTTTATAATTTGTTGCGGCCCGATCGCATTTTTGCGACTAGGCCGCAACAAATTAACCTATTGCCGACCGCAGCAACTAATCCGCCACCAGAGGTCCCCACTCTCTGGCGGCTCGCGGTCCCGTCGACGGTTCATAACGCCGCCGACGTCTTCTTCGCTCGGGATTGGCCCTCTCCCGATCCCGTTCAGCGGTCTCTTTCTGGAGCATAACAGCTTCGCAGAAAGAGACCACTGCGGCCCAACTTTCCTCACCCGCCAGCATGGCAGCAACGATTGCTGGCGGTGTCAGATCTCGTCCTATTTCATCGACTAGGACTCCGCGTTCAGATGCCCACGCGGGGCAGTCCTCCAGCGTATGCTGGGCGGAGTCCCAGTCGGCTGCGCAGTGGTGGCATTGTGCCGTCTCCTCGCGTCCGATCCTATGCAGATACTCACCGAAGCAACCATGCCCGGTGAGTATCTGTGTAAGTCGGTAGGTGACGCGACCTCCCTCCCTACCTATCCAGACTTCAAGGTTAGGCAGAACAGCACCGACAGCGCGTTGGCGTGCATTTTGCGGCTGTTCCAACCGCGCACGCCACTGTGCCAATGCCTGTCGGTGAGCGTTCTGCCACATTTCGATTTCGATTTTCGATTTCGCTCGTCCTGGTCTTCCCCGCTCTCACCCCGGCGGATAGCGCAAGTTTGGTCATAAACCCTTGCGTCCATGTCCGCCAGGATATCAAAAGGCGGGAAACGTGCCAGGACTGTTGCCGCCTCCGACGAGATGGTACGGTATCCTCGTACGATCCGAATGGCCGCAACCCGCTGCACTTGATTGAGCTTGGCTCGGCAGCGGGAGGAGGCCGATAGGCGTTTGACCCATATCGGCGCTCCGTAGAGGGCCATGGATCGCAGCACCGCACAGTAGAGGCGGTGCACTTCCTCCCGCGGACCCCCTAAATTAGGCAAAAGCCTCTGTAGGGAGCCCGCCAGCCCCCGTACTCGTGGGATCATCCGCTCGAAATGCTCCTCGAAGCTCCAGCGGCTGTCCAGGGTGAGGCCGAGGTATTTGATGTGCCGACTGACCTCGACCTCTGTTCCACCCACTCTGATAAGCAAGCTGGTGGGAACGGCACCTCCACGTTTCCTGTGAAACCATAAGGCATCCGTCTTATGAGGTGCAACCCGTAGACCCAGACTGCTGATTTTCTGAACGACACAAGCCACCCCTAACTCGGCGAGCTCTAAGACTGCTTGGAAGCCATACCCCCTGGCTAGTACTAGACTGTCGTCCGCGTAGCAGACGACACTCACTCCAGGGGGCAAACTGGTCCTCAAGACCGCATCATACGCGAGATTCCACAGAAGGGGTCCTAAGACTGACCCCTGCGGAACCCCGCGTGTGACCTCTCTTTGATGCTCCTCACCGTTCCGACCCATATAGGATATAGACCTATCGCGAAGATAGGCCCCGATGATGTCCCTCAGGTAGTGGGTCAACTGGTGATACACTAGTGCCTCTCTAATTACCCCCCATGGGAGAGAGTTAAAAGCGTTGACTATATCGAGACTGACGGCCAACGCCACTCCCCCCCGACAGACAACCTCCTCCGACAAGGAGCGGACGCGTTCAATCGCGTCCAGCGTTGAACGTCCCTGTCAGAAGCCAAATTGACTATCTGATAAGTCGGGACCCACCTGCGACAGGTGCCGGCTGATACGGGCAGCGATTACTCTTTCAAAGAGTTTCGCCACCTCGTCCAGCAGACATATCGGTCGGAACGCCGATGGAGAATCTGCAGTCCTGCCAGGTTTCTGGATAAGTACCCGCCTGGCTTTCTTCCAGCCGGAAGGAAATACGCTGTTACGGAGGCAGCTGGTAAGCAGTCCCCTCAGCCTATCCCCTAGGATCGCAAAAGCGTGCACCCATGCTCGGCCCGGGATCCCATCAGGTCCCGGGGCGTTGTTGCGGGCGGCGATTCGCTTCACGGCTCGGTCCAGCTCATCCTCCGTCACTTCAAAGTCGTCGGACCACGTAAGGGGATCCGACGGTAACAGAGGATATGAGGGACTACCCTGGCCCCTGGGGAAGAGAGTATCAACTACTCTTTCCACTAACTCGGGGTCCAGAGTCTGCGTCAGTGGTGGGACCCACGGTCTGAGCTTGCCCAATACAAGCTTGTAAGGACGCCCCCATGGGTCTCTGTCAAGTCCCTCTATGAGCTCCTTCCAGGAACGAGCCTTGGCTTCCGCAATCGCAAGGCTTACTGCCATTGCTGCGACGAAATTGAAAAATAGATTTTTTTATATGTCGTATATACTTTTATACACATTTAGTGGAAAACTCCTAATTTGAAATTACACATAGATAAGTACTTTAATTTTTATGAATTCACTCTAAAGGGAAAACCCTAGTTTTTTTATTATTATTGAATTAGACGACTGAATAAAGTTCATTTAATTTCAAAACCTTTTTTTATTTTCAGAGTTTATCTGAATTGCTAAATACTTTTTACAAAATTGTGTTGCTTTTTGTCGCTCAGTTTCTGTGCAAATAAAATATTAGATGAAGTGTACACGCTTTTTCGCTTTAGACTTGTGTGTTTTGTTTACATTCTTCAACTTTTCTGCTCTGTTCAACGCTGGAATTGCAAAACATTACTTTAGTATTATCATTATCAACAGGCGTTAACAGTCCACTGCTGGGTATACTCGTATGTCTCTCCTTAGAAATGGTGGACAAAACATTGAATCACTACACATGTTTATTACTATTGCTTATACTAACAGTGTTAACACTCGTTAATAGTCGTTAATAGTCGTCAATCGCCAGCCACTACCACGGGCGTGACATTAAGTGACTTTTAACACAACAATACTTGTTTCATTATTGTTAAAACTGGCTAGCTAGGGAAGAATTTTTATGCTTGCATTGGTGTGCATGAAAAATCAGCATACATACATAAAATCATGCCTGATTCTTCGAAGGGGTAGGCAGAGGAATATTAAAAGCCGATTTTTGACAGTGTTTTGGTTCCACGTAATAGGTGACGAAAATGTTGCCGCTAATTGCGATGCTATGTTTGTCAGAGCCTCGTCTGTCGATCAGCAGGTGCCCCACGAGCAGATGAGGTTGACTTGGGGCCTTAAGTTCTTCTAGGAGGGATCTAGATGTTGTAATAGCAGCTGTTCCCGTATCCCTCCTATATCAGGCGCAGAGTGGCACACCGTGTGGTTTTAGTCGGTCCGATTCCGACACACCACCTCGCCGTAAAACCTGGTGGGGTGACGGCCCGAGGGGGTTTACACACTTTAAAAAAAAAAAAAGGGGGCCTTAAGTTCTTGATGAAAACCCTTTACACCTTTTTATTGAATATAAATACTCCAGCCAACTTTAAGTTAAATGAATACAATACCTATTAAGCGTATAGTTTTAATAATAAACTGGAAAAGTTTAAACTTAACCGTATCAGATTTATCTTCGCGTTTTAATTTTGTGGTATTTAAGCAGAGGATTATTTATGACTGTGGTGCATTGTGGTTATGTCAGACTATAATTTTGAATGCAAATATTGCTTTTACTGTATGTAGGATTTTCTACTACTAAAAACTGGACAAGGGCGAGTCTGCCTCCTGCTCCGAAGGTTCCGTAGACCTGTCAAAGATTTCTTGCTTACTTTTTCTAAAAACAAACTTTTATTTCGAAAAACACTTTCACGTAAGTGTTCTTATTTACCGGCGCATTGTTTCTTGCTAAAATCAATGGTATAAATAGCTGAATCTTTTGATCGCTTGGACTTTGAAGCTCATTTTATTGTTAACGAGAGGACCAGTTCTATTAAACCTTTTATGGATTGAACCATAAACTCTATATTACTGTTCGTATTGTATTCGTTGTCTTACCATGCGTCCGCTACGCATCTGTATTCTCCTACAGCAAGAAACTCACAACAACGAACAGAAAAAGATTTCTGTGTTGCGAAAACACTACAAATTTCGGTTTTAATGTAAACATTAAATAAGTACATAGTATAAGAAGTAATAAGTAAAAAAAAGAGTGTCTTCACCTGCTTGATATATCCTTATTGACCTTTCTAAGTATTTATGAAGGTGGGCGATTTACATTGCCAATAATTGCGAGAAAGATACGATTCTGTAGCCCACGCAACGATATTTATTCCTACGAAAGCTATATAATATATCGTTTATTGGCCATGTTCTGCTGAATATAATGTTTTTTAAGGTATGTAATACGTGAGTATGATTTGAGTGAAAAATTATTACGATAACTTAGAATCAGCTGTATACGTTTCTCTTAAATTTAGTCGATTACACTTGCGAACAGTAACATTTTATGTTAGAATTCTTTCTTATCTCCAAGATTTTTTTAAATTTGGATATGTTTTATAATACTATATAGTGGCAGGCCTGCTCGCCCGGTGTGAGTTAAGGTAACTTCACAGACAAACGTTGTTAAGCATTCTTGCTTATTTTTCACCGAATTAGTCAGATTACCGGAGTCTAAACTCTTGACGTTTTGGATTTGGGGCTCAATTCCATTATTCATTGTCGGCGATAGGCTCTTACCATCAGGTGACCCGTGTGCTCACTTTCTCCATACCATAATAAAAATACTAAATTTCAAAAAAATAATCATCCTTTTTGTCCTCATAAATTATACTTCTTTATCTTACAGGCTAGTTGTATCTCAGAGCCAGCGAGCACTACATATAGTTTTCCCACAACATTTCCTCGATTCGCCGGAGTGGTTCGGAGTATCCACAGACGAATATTTTCAGGTAAGGTCTTGGTTTGTTTCATTTAAAATAATAAAATACATTACTAAAAAAAATAAAATTAGTTTTACAAAAAAGTGTATAGTGACAAAATGGTGCCAAAAATCGATTATTTGAATTTCTTATACTTTTTACTCTTGGAACAATTGACGAATCTAACGCTTAAACCTCTGATGCCAATAAAAATCAAATCGGTTATATAAATATACATTCAGAAAACCCTTTCTTTTCCAATTGGTTGAAAATTAAAGGCTTTTGACCTCAGGTATCAATACAACCTATTACCGTCCACTGCTGAACGAAGGTCTCGGACCTTCGATCAGGTATATACTTTTATTAATATACACGTTACACGTACCAAGAAATGCGATCAAAGTGGAGGGAACTGCGATCAAACGGCTAATTACATAATAATATCTAATTAACCGTTTTTAAGGCTTACTCAAAGCAGAGATGTCTATTTATACTACTGATGATGTGCGCGGGGTACCGTTATCGTATAAAAAGATATATTCTGATAATTTTAGATTTAATTATGTCCTGAACTTTAAATGTCACTGGAGCTGTATACTTTGTGTGTAACTTGGATTTACAAAAAAGAAACATACAAAGTGCGTGGGTTATTTTCATCAGGTCCTCAAATTAGCAATTATTCTTTAGACCAAAAAATTTCCCTCTTCATTTTTCTGTCATTCCTCAGCTTGAACCTCATCCTACGAATGGCTTAGCAAACTCTTTCGACGATGGCGTTATCATTCTAATCAATCCGGGCGCATAGGTATCCTACTTCTTGGCTTCCTATATTTTTCTATTTACACCTTTTTTTCTTGTGTTTAAAAAATCCAGGATTCTGTGGGAACAGACCGTCAAATCTTCATGAAGAAAGAAGATTATTGAAATAGAATTTGAAGTATAACAATAAATTATTTTAAAAATAAGTCGTCTTTTTTTTTGGTAGGCAGCCTGGAGTATGAAAGTTGTTTCGCGCCCGTGCCTATGAGAGATGATTTTCTCTAAAAAGATTGTAAAATAAACGTAACCTAAGTCGAACAACTATGTAATATTAAAAATTAAGGTTAATACAGTCAAAGGAAGCTCATTTTTACCATGGTAACAATTTACATACTTTGAAAAGTGTCTTGTCAGTTTCGCGTATTGTCGAAATACGGCCTTACCGAAATCGCCGTAGGTGGGCGTCTCACGGCACCCACTAACTGTATATTTATGCTATATTATGATACAACTCATAATTTCACTCTCAATGAGGTCCACATTACCATAATGTGTGTTACGTAATGTACTTTGTCTGGGCTAATTTTGTTCCTGCTCGATGCACAAGTAAAAGTGAATTTATGTATAATATTATGTGATAATTAATAATGAGCAGTTATATTATTTTATAAATATACGGAAGGTTATTAATGTATGTAATTGTGTTCTATTATAAAATAAAAAGAATTGATTGTAATTTATTTATTTATCACATAAAATACATATTGTTTACAAATAATCTTACAATAGTCACATATATGAACATGAGAAATTACTAATTTACCATGGGACGCTTGATCGTATTGATACCAGTGCATCATAGGGAACCGATATTGAGTCATGCTTTCGTTGCTTCCAACCATCTCCCTTCTTTTAATAGTGATACTTTACTAATACTTTACTAATTACTCTTGAGTTGGAAGTATCCATACGCGGCGATACTCAATTATTGACGGCACGGATGGCATAATGGTTTGGTCACCCGCTTTCTACTAAGCTGAGTGTTGTAAGTTCAAACCTCAATTTGGACAACATTTTGTATAGTCTACAAATTGTTGTTCTGAGTCTGGATGTTCATAGTGTCCATTTCATGCGTATTTTTAAAGTCCACCGCGAATTACTTTACGTGCAAGATTCGACACCTGCTGCATCATGGAAGTCAAAATCTGTCATTCCAAAGTTTAGAGGCAAATATTACAAAGGGTATGCATGACATGTTGCAGGTGTCAATAATGGCGATGGAGGAGTCCCGCGTGCTGGTATGGCACCGCGATAAGCTCAAACTGAGCATCATGTCGGACTCCTTCTTGCAGGCAGTGTTCGACCACATACTCGGCAGAGACGTCGTGCACAAACTTATGCAGGTACTCACTAGACTGGATCTTGGGTTAACTTTGTCAGTGGTTCTCATATGCAGCTTATATTGGGCATCGTAATTGTGGGAGTAGTAAATTGTGTTGTTAATGCGCCTATCAATAAATTGGCAGTGATTTATACATATTTGTTAAATGATTTTTGTATTAAAAGGAAAATGTATTCACACACAAACGCACATCATCATCAACAGCTTCAGCAGTTCACTGCTGGACATAGGGCTCTCCTTAAAAAGGAGATTTGGGCCTACTTAACCACGCTGGCTAGACGGGTTGGTATAATATTTGTATCAAATTTGGCTTCTCTTTAGTTTACTATTTTAGTGGCCTCCTACGGCATCCTAAATAGGGGGTGGTGGCACTCTGTATTTTTAGCCTGTCAGCACACAGAGACTTATAATTCTTGTTACAACACAAATGCACATAAACAAACAAAATGTTATTGATAAATTAAATAAGATTAAAAAAAACCGATTCAGAGTCAACTACCGGGCTTAACAGGAAAGCTGCACTCCACGGAACCACTCAGCTACATCTCATCAACAGGCTTTTACAGTCCACTGCTGGACATAGGCCTCTCCTTAGCAAGGAGGTTTTGGCCTACTATACCACGCTGGCCAGACGGGTTGGAATAGGGTTTGTTTCATCACCCCGCCGTAAACCCCGGTGGGTGACAACCCGAGGGAGGTTTCCACACGATAAAAGAAAAGAGTTTGTTTCATAGCTACATATTGGCGTATTAAAAATAATCATCATTGGTTACGGGGTTTAAAATAAATTCCAAATGTTCCTAAACACAATAATTTTGCCTAGCTCGTGAATAATTTATTCTGTTAACCTAGAAAAATAACGTTGTATAATCTTCTAAACTAGCAATTGAATAATATTAGTTCAGTTTCTCTTGGGGCTATCTAGCACAAACCATCCTTATTGTATTTAGCTTTAACAAAGTTGATTTTCGCTTGAGCAAAAAGATTTCTAAAGAAACCTACACAATGCCTAACGAAATGTATCGTTTTCCGATATAGGTGCACAATTTCTACCCCTTTCGGCTTTGTCACGTTTACTACTCTGAGTATCGTTGGTTTATAAATCTATTTACGTGACTGAGATGGATTTGCAGGATTGTTGCGTCTAGAATGGTTCAAGTGGGAGAATTAGACGGTCTTTGTAGTGTCGTAGGAGCAATAGATTTTATTGTTTTTTATTATCTAGTGATATTTTGTAAATCCGAGAGTAATTTATGTAAATAACCGTCTTCAAAACTAAAAGAAAGTAAAGTAGTAAAACTATTTAGAGAATGTGGAGTGGCGAGCGAAAGATCGATAAAAAAAATTGTGTTTCTTTCAAATGGAGTACCTTATTATTTATTCTAAGAGGGTTTAGGTATCATTGTTATCAAGTCCTTTAAATAAATTGTCGTTTTAACAATAGAAAATAGGTTTTATTGGTTCCATACGTGTTAGTTTAGATCTATGTTACTTTTATCATAGCAATCTTAGCTCTTGTGCTCCAAGCGCCCACGTCGACTTAACACCATTTTAGAAAAATATTGTTGATTGATAAATATTATTTTTATTTCGAAAAATTAAAATGTGTCCACATATATTTGCCTGCTTGACGGTAACAAACCTGAAACCTGGTAGAATCTGGGCGTTGTTATACACGTCTCTTACTCCTTCAAAGATAAAAACGTGAGTGAGTGAGTGAGTGTAACCTCACCTAAATTAGTTACTTATCAGCAGGTAATTAAAGTAATTCGTTCTGGTCGTGATAATTTCCAGGTTAGCGAAACCATGGCGGTTAGCAACGGCCACCTGCCCAACTGCTACGAGGAGGGGGAAGACAAGCCGATGTTGGTTGTGAAGAAGGCGGGCGACGGGCCTGGGATCACCGCGCTCTTGAACCGACAGCTACAAGGTATGCACCGTGCTGTGTGATTGTTTGACGTTTTGGACGTTCGGTTTCTGAAAGACCTTTAGACTTTCAAGCAATGCACTCTTACCCCCTCTCCTGATTCTTAGGGAAGGGAACAAAGACAATGATATTCACTTACCATAAGATATCCGTTTGATCTCGTACAAAATAAAAAAAAAATGTAACGACACGACACGCCATGCCAGTGCGTCGCCACGTCAAAAGCCCTTCTGACTCACATCAATAATGTGCAACTAGTCAATAAAAACGATTTTGTCCTGTCCACATGATACAACAATACTTGAAGCAGGTAATTGTCAGTTGAACGTCATGAAACCAAATGTCAAAAACTACCATATGTCAAAGTCATGCATGTCCATAAATATTATATCAGCTAAGTATTTATTATAGTATGTACATTATTTATTTTGGTTCATTACACACTGTCTGTAAAAAACAGTACGTGAGATTTGCTACAGCTTCTGCTTCGGCTACAAGTATCCGAGACGGTGTGTTTTTAGTCGGTTCGAATCCGGCATTATTACTCCACTGAACTTCTGGTGAAAGAATTACCTAGTATTTAATGTATTTTAGTGAATTCATCAATCTGTAATAAAAAAAAAAGTCATTTTGGGTGGTAACACCAGGAAACAAAAAAAAATGTTGCCAACTATGCAGTTCGAAAAAACTGTGTTACGCATCTAATTATAATATGAAGCTTATTTGTTTTCAATTTCTAAAAAATGTTTCAAAGACAGTGTGTAATGACCTTAATTTACATAAAATTCTCTGTCTTTAAATGTATTAATTGAATATTACTAAAGATACTTTAGTATGTCAGCTAGCGCATTTTTTCCGCTTAGTCATAATTTAAAGTTGGGCATGTTAGTATTTTCATCGACTTCCAACTTCGCTTAAACGCGTTTGATATTTTTTATTTGGCAACATTATACAGCAGACATACTAAAGTACATTGATGTTAGCTAATGATTAGGCGTACGTGGAGTCCCTTTAGCTACATAGTGTTGCTAGTTAATAATTCATAATTACACATTTTTTTTTAAATTTGCACGATGATTATTTTTAGTACTATGTCAGACAGCTTCGCGAGATAACTTCTTGTGTCCTATTAGAGTATTGGGAATTCAATGTCCATATGACGTCATCACGTATCTTAAATATATTGTTGCTTTAATGCAGAGCTAAATGGCTAAATGGCTAAATCTTCATATTCAAATATTGATTAGTTTTGACACTAGTGGGCCATATAGTAGTGAGAAGTGAAAATCGTTTGATAAATAATTGCTCGCTGTGCTGTCCGCGTGTAGATACATAAGGGACTGTGCGTAATGCGTTCGTATGGTGTTGTGGTTGTGCCGTGTCGATGACGTGTGGTGTTGGTGACGTCATCGCGGTGTCGTGGCGTGTGACGTCACAGGCGAGCACGCGCCCCTGCTTCGCGCCGCGCCGCACGCACACAACTGCTGAACGTCGAGACCTCACCCTCTATCCTTTTGCTCCCCTAGTACTTTTCACTTCACGATTATATCGAATTCGAATAAATGTACACATATTTGGTGCTCAGTTACCGTACATTTTTATTTGGTATGAAACTAAATATATAAAATTGTAAGAGGACCTAAGCTTAATTAATATAAATTCTTCAGAAAATTTTCAAGGGTCAAACTCGACTATTTCAACTGTCAGAATTCTAAAAGGTATTCAGGCTAACATTTCGTGAATACTTTAATGAATTATAAGCTAACGTTTGACCTTCGTTCAGGACGTAAATATATCAAAGTAGTTTTTCAATTCAGTTATATCGTGAAGTGTAAAATTACCTAATCCAATATACCTTATCCCAAATAAATACCCACCATATGTTATAGATAAGAAGGAATGAATTTGATTATATCGACTTTTTTAAAGAAACCTTACGGTTAGTATTTTCAATAACATTTTACAGAATGTAGCAGATAGTGTTGCCATTTTAAAATTTCAATAGCACTTTTTTTTTTTACATGGCAACATTTTTATATTGTTAAAGAGGAAATCATATATTTATATCAAATCATGACTTCTTATCTATATCTATAAAATATATATCGTCCATAACTATATTTATGTAAGTATGGGTACATAGTAGGGTCTAATTGGTATAGAAATTGTCTTTTAATATTACATACTTATTTTCTTATATACCTATATAAATATTCTATATTCCCAATAATATGATACACTAAATTCACATAACTAAATTTTGTAGCAAATTAATTACTCTAGTTTGAACACTTGTCAATTGAACAATAACTATAATTTGTTAAGTAAAATAATAAAAAAAAAAAACAAGTCAATTGTGACACCGTAAAAAAAAATAAGTTTGTCTTTGCCATTTTCTAGATTAGATTTTTCGGTTGATATAGGTCGTGAATTTTTCAGGCTAGTATTATAATAATTTAGAAAATAATTAAAGCCTTATAGTGGCTGCTTTAAATTTGAAGACTTATTGGTCGCTATACTTGTCTGTCGGTCGCTATTAATACTTTGTTTAATACTCACGGTAAAGAGCTTTTAAAATTATGAGTTTTTTTTTAACTTTTAGTACTGAATTATCATGTACTAAATTCAAAAAATAATTCTCAATAAATACGTTTTTTTGTTTAAATTTAGAACACTAGAGAAGTACCTCTACTAGTAATATATGGTGTATTTTATACCTATTACATTACCTGTTATTTTTTCAGTATTTACGTAGGTTACCTATTATCGCTTCGATATAAATTAATCGATATTAATAATAATTAAAAAGCGTTATTTACGAGCTTATTTACATAGGATAAGTACATATTAGCATGTGTGTATGAGTATTTTGGAACTAGTCTAACATTCATCCTTATCTCTCTATTTAATAACTTAAGAAGTATATAAGTTTTGCATGTGGTGGAAAAATAATGTGTCATAGTTATGAACATAATTGTTATTTATTAATGCGCTATATATTGAATATTTGTGCATAGGGTTCCCACCAAGAACTTAGGGTCCCAAGCCAACCTCACCTGCAAGCGGTGTACCTGCTGATTGACGGACGAGGCTCTGGCAAGCAAAACATCCCGTTTAGCGGCAATAGGCTCGCCATCTATTACGTGGGACCAAAACACTGACGAAAACAGCGCGTTTAATATACCTCTGCCTATCCCTACGGGGAAATAGGCGTGATTTTATGTAATCGGTAGAGATTATGCGCGTTTGGGTCACTCATATATTAAGTTTTTCCATTTTGGTAATGTGATGGCAACACCAATCATATATATGTTAAAACTATGTAATTATGCCATAATATGCAGTTACCATCTGCAATTAACAATTTTAATTTTGGTAAAAATATTTTTCTCCTGTATTAACCGAGGAAAATAAAAAGATAAAGAGTTAACAATCTTATAAATAAAAAAAATTATTTAAAATTAGGATCACAGGACTTATTTGCTAAAACTTGTCTACTATCGTCGTAAACCTGTTCCTAATACGAGTATTTCGCTTAACTTACTACTGCACCTAATCTAAATACTCGTATTAGGACAACACGAATACAAATATCCCAACCTGTGATTCGCACTACTCACATTTGGTTTAAAACTGCTCGATTCCAATAAATAACAATTTGTTCATAAACTTTGACATTAAACAGTATGCTTTAATGGCGACTAGTGTTACCTATAACTCTAAGTACATATTAAAGTAGTATAATTAAGATATCATGCATTATCACAATCTTATCCCGCCATCCCGTCCCGTGTCCGAACTCCCCAAAGCATGTTTGGAAGATCGACTGCCAAGGTAATATATTTTTGTTTTCCATTATTTGTTTCACTTTTATTTCACTACAATACGTGTCAATAATCTATGGCTTTTAGATCAGAACTTTGGTCGAAGAAATTGTCTGTATATTGTAAGTATAGTATGACCAGGAAATGGAAAAATGTATGTCTACTACAATGCACATAAAATATAAGAAAGCTGAAGAATTATTGCTTGATTGTTCGTTTGTTTTTTTGTTTAATCTCACTTATCTCGGAAACTACTGAACCGATTTAAATTATTATTTTTTTATTAGATAGAGTGGTTATGGAAGAAAGATATGGTTTATGTATAAAGGTAGTACGATTCTTAGAGGCGGAGCAGTGCTTATAATTATTAACAGACTTCTAATTAGTTTAGCAATGTTCGTATTATTCCTTAGCAAAGAGTTTTGGAACTCTAAAAGTCATAGGCGATGTTGCAGGCAGAGTTTCTGTAGACTTTCTATAACCAACAACACATTTTCTTTGTCATACTATATTGTACAAATTAGTTTTTTAATAATTTATTACCAACTATCAATCTGAAAAAACACCAATCTAAGTTTACATACAATTAACATTGATCCAAAGGCCATGATATAATTGTTTTAACATTCCCTTTTAATAGTTTTGGTCCATTTTCTTCCTCACTCTTTACTCACATATGTCATTACAAAACTGAATAATACATCTTTTATTGACAACTTAAACCACATTTTACACTCATGAGGAGTGTGAAAAGGGGGAAGAATCCCTTCCAGTCATATTATTGGAACGAAATTCCTTATCGCGCATTGCGAAGCAGCCTAGACGGAAAAAATTCAGACGAAAAGTTGTCACGACACTTTTTGCTATAGTGTAATAAGTCGTGCGGCGTGCGCATGTTTCTCTGTCTGTCTCTCTTTCTCTCTCATAGAAAGCAAGCCAATTATTTTCGTTTCATCTTTCTATTTGCTTTGAACAGTGTAGTGTCGCGACGATTATTTTTGTTTTTTTTATAACTTAAAAGAAATTTAAAAAAATATTACAATTCCTTCACTAATTAATCGAAAAGGAACTTCGTTCTATCCGGATGTCCCTTGACACCTCTCAACTTTTTTGATTTTTAAGTTGTCCAGTAAAGATGTATCACATTTGCTAGTTCACATCCACACAGCCACATTGTCTGCTTGCGAGGATACGCTTATATTATGTTCAATATGTTGCCAGATATTTATCCATAATTAAAAACGGTCTGAAATGTACTTTATGCACTTGCAATACAATTTATATTTGTGGAACTGTCATAAATTCCATATTTAAATACTTGAGTTTTAAAATAATGCTGCCAGTGCCAAAAAATATAAGGAGTCAAAGTAAATTTCAGACGAAAATGTATGTTTTATGGGGATACAATATTTGGGTAATAATATTTATGTAACGTGAAGTTGGGGCGGTCGTCGACACGTGCACAACACGGTACCACGTGAAGTTCGCTTGTGTGAATGTTGGCTAGTACTGTGAGGTTTCTGAGTGTCTGTCTACACTAACTACTGTCTGCTTTCGACACACATTGGCATAGAAAAAATTAAAACTATATAAATTTGAAATAAATAGTATTCTGCAATACTTATTTGGTTAGGTTTATGTAGTTTCCAGTATTTGAATTTTCATTGTAAAATCGTAAATATTTGTTAAAAGTTACGGCTTTATTATCGACCACTAAGCACTTAACACCGTCGAGAGCTATATTTCTGAGTAACACTAATTTTATAAAAAGCTTTTCACATATTAGCAGCGCAACGTCTAATTAAATAAATATTTTTATGTATAATTAAATATGTGTGGGTTCACGTTTCGTGGACGTTTACTTGCACAAGCACATAATTTTGACGTCGTTTGTCAATTTAAAGAAAAATAATTTTTAACTCTCGTTCCGTTGCTAATATGAAAAATATAATTTGGTATCTCTGAATAAAGTTTAATTTTAATTACAGTTTTATTATTTTTATACAATTACACAGCGACAGACCCTAACGCATGGCGGCTGGGCCGGATAGAGGAGACGGAACACGAGACGCCGGTGTGAGGGCGCGCCCTGCACGTGCGCGTGGCGCGCGCGCGGCGCCCGCGGCGCTAGCGCACGGCGCGCGAGCGGCGCCTGGCCGCCGGCAACCACCGCTCGCTCATCGCGCTCACTGTTGCCACCCGCTCCTAAAAAGCGGTGGTCGGCTAACCTCTCATTGCTCTATTTTGTCCGGACGACTTACACTTACGGATTATACTTGTAATCTGATGTTAGTGTAAGAGAAATAGGCGAGTAGTGAACGTTACGAAAAATCGAGTCGTCGGAATCGAGAACTTGAAGTTACAAAAGTGAAGTCTCTCGGCGCTCGATCGAATCGTGAATTGGTTTAATTGGTGTCGTGTTGAAAGGATAAGCGTCATAACCGTACGTGCTATCGGCTCACCGTCATTCCTGATATTACTATATAATCTGTTTTAAAAAAAAAGTTCATCCATTTAATAGAATAAATTATACTTTGAACTTTCTTGTATACAACTTACGTTTCAATTTCTAATTCACCATATCAACAGCCTTTAGTAATTATTTCTCGAAAATGTGCTGTGTACTATAATATTTTTTTGTTAATGACAATAATGTATAATTATTAAATACTCACTCATATAATGCAAATAAATATAGAAACGTTTGAAACTGATTAAATTTTGAGATCCCAGAACATTTTTTTATGTATTTTGACTACGTATATCTATTTTACTTATTTGTTGTGTAATATTTCATTAAAAAAAAAAACAGTAACAGTCGTGGGACTGCCGATAGAAGTGAAAACGGAACTATTAAGTTGAGAGTAATTAAAACTATATGCAAAAATTATATGAAATTTTTTATGTTTCACATATAGCTATATATAATATATAATATCATATATAATATATAATAATAATAAATTTCATATATAATATATAATATCATATTCTCCATAGCTATAGATATACTATTATCATTAGCATGTCGGTGACGCGAACCGAGGATTTTGCCCTCTACCAAAACGCTCAACGCGCCTAAAGAAGTTTTCACTTCAAAAATATATATGAATATTTCACTAAAATGTATCTAAGTTGCCTATATGATACTTAACAGAGTCCCCAGGTTCACCACTTACTGACAGTCTGAGGAACTCAACCAGATGGAACGGTACCAGATTCATAAGTCTATATTACCAACTTTTATCTGTTAAATATGTTAGTATTTGGAAACCAAATTTTACTGGATATTATTGTGTGATAGTCGATTCTCAATTTAAGAACTTCTTTTGTTCCCATCCCTAATTTTGTCACAGAGATATTTGTCAAAATTGACCTATTAGACAAACATTCCATTGCTTGAAAACACAGATAAAAGAACGTTTTCTAAAAATGAAACCTAGCTAGATCGATTTATCGTACCCGAGACTCCTTGCTCGCTAAATTTCATGAAAATCGTTCGAGCCGTTTCCGAGATACAGATTATATATTAAGAATTACTCCTTTAAAAGTGTTAGATATGGCAGATAACTATCTGAAATTTTACCAGGAAATGGTGCAATCTGGCCCTTAGTGTATCAAAATGATTATCTGTTGTGTAAATATTGAATGTTAATAAAAATTAAGCTAATCAATGATCTGAAACGAAATAGCACATTGAAGAAGACTAGAAATATTTTGTGTATAATATATATGTACATAGATATATAATATTGAATGGATATGTGACATTGTATGTCTTAGACGAGAACTTATATTTAAATAAACGTTTTGTGTAAATACATCATAGCGTGTATATTGTATAAAGTTGAGAAGTTGTGTGTACAAAATATGTATTTGTGAACGATTCGTAGGAAGTGTAATGACACGATTTGATAATGTCACAGTTCTGATAAGCTTTTTCTACGGCATAAGGAATTAACGGCCCCGAAACGAAGTTTGGGTTGTCTAATGGTAAGTGAATACCACCGCACATGGACACGTACAACTCGAGTCACAAACATACCGCGTGGGTTTTTGCTAGACTTTGGTACGACTCTAAACCACGGAAACGGTTCATCATCATTGCAGTCCACTGCTGGACATAGGCTACTCCCATTGCTCACAATACTGATTATTTTTGGGGTTCTCCTCACTCCACCTGGCCTATGAGCGTCCTACACAACGTTTGCCCAGATGTGGTCGTCTTGGAAACGGTTAATAGTATAAAATAATTACTAGTAGATTACTTGAAAGCATTAATGTAAGTACCTAGTTATGATAAGTGCAGGCCACAGATATTGTAACAATAAATAACATATGTTATCAAGACCTTGCGTTATGGTTTTTTTCTTATCTAGAATGTGATTTTAGTACTATTTGGAACTGTGGGATTATTAAACAAACTGAAACTTGTATATCTTCCATCATTCATTAAATGATATTTTCATGTCAACTCCGCATAATATTGTACCTGATCATAAATTGTTATCAATAAACCTGTGGATTTCTCAGTTTTTAAAACCGCTGCAAAACGCTGCACAGTTGGATTTTATTCTTTGATAATATCATACTGTGTAAAATTAAAAATAAGCAGCTACGATGCTTTCAGCGGCTTTAAAAATCGAAGCCAAAAAATAAAACACGCAATAACTGTTACCATAGAAGCAAAACTACCGAAAAGTGAAATTGATAATTTTTAATCTTATTTATGGTACGCATAAGTCTGAAAATTGTTTAAAACATTTAAATTTGCGTACAAATGAACAGATATCGTAATCACTTAATATGGAATGACCATTAACATAATATTATGTATTTATACAAATTGTTGATGATTATTACGACAATGCACATTATTTTAACTCTGAACACACAAATTAGTTTTTAAAACAATATTAGTACAGTTAAGATGTAATCCAAGTCTGTTCGACATTTGAATTAAGACTGTTATTTTTAAAATAAAAAAAACAACGAATTGATCTGGGCAAAAATGTCGATGATATTTGAAATTGAATAAAGAACACAATGTTGAGCCACTTCACAATTTGAAAGATTGTTGTAACAAGTTTTTTTTTTACTATTTATAGTGTGAACTCGATCACTTGCAATACTTTTGACACTTTCGCTGATTTTATCGTCGGCCAGGCGTGTCAATTATTTTATTTTGTTATATAATGATAAAGTATCGTAAGGTAGTTGGGTGATAAAAAATCTATTGTCAGGTTATATTGTGAATATTTGCTTGCATTTTGATAGTAGTTTATACATTTTCGTCCATTCACTTTAGAGACATAAGAAAGAAAACACTTTGTATAATTTACCCAACTTGACATAGAAGAAAGCAATTTAAAACAAAATATTTAATCACAAACATATAGCTCTGTAATTATTTGTCATAGTTAAAGCAGACGTATAATATCGATTCACATCGTCGCATCAACAGCCCTTCATAGTCTACTGGACAGACAATTTCCTTAGAAAGGAAAATAGTCGATTCATATCATAATAATTATGTTTACCATATAATATTTTTATATTTAGATAACAGATAAATGTAAAACTATTACTAGTGATTGACGACCTTCACATGACTAAGGTGCCCTGTTCTTGTGTACATAAAAAAAGTATGATGTTGGCAGCTGATTGAGTGTGCGTGATTAAAAACATTCCAAATTTGAATTGTTGCCATGGGAATAATTATCTTTTAAACTATAAAAATTTAAAAACCACTGCCAATGCAATTTGATTGCTTGTTTTGCAGTCACTGCATTATATTTTTTAATTAAGGATCTCATTTTGTTTTGTATAATGATTTTATTTTGTCTTGATATGTGGTGAGCACTTTGATTTTTTATTGTGGCAAGACCACTTGTAGGTTGTATCTAGACAAATGTGAATGTTCACATAACTTGCCTTGCATTGTGTATGTTTGAGCACTGTATGTGTTAGTATGCCTTAATGAATTGCCATGTGTGATGTTTGTATAAAGAAAAAAAATGTGTTGTTTGAGTAATTGTATTGAAATCATCTTAGTACATGTTGAAACGAATAGAGATTAAAAAAATAAAGTAACAAATTGTGTAAAAAATGTTTATTATTTTTTATTCCTGTGTATAATTTTTGGTGGTTTATAAATGAAAGTATACAAATTAATTTATATAGAAAACCAGTCGATCTAAGGGGGAGCGATTCTTCAATAAATAATTAGAGTTATCACAAAACTATGAATCATCAAAGGTCATTCGCCCGACTCCGTGTTGTTTTATATACCGCCTGTATTGCTTATATTTATTATTCTCTGCTAGAGCTTTCTTTGCTTCTTCGTCTTTGATTTCTTTCCAAACTTTAAAGTTCTCTTTTATCCAAAGTTCCTCATCTAAAAACTCTTGTTTCTCTTTTTCTTCAATAGCATTGAACTGATGCTGTCCAAGATTCATATATTTTCTTATAAGATGCATTTTCTCTTCTTCACCATATGGTTGTTTTAGAAGAGTGAATCTCCAAAACCATCTTAAGTACCAGTAGATATAATATGCAATAGTGTAGGGCAAGATAATTAACTGCACCCAGAGTATGTCCACTATTTCCGGTTTAGCATAAGCACCTTTGATATCCATATTCTCCTCGATCACCTTTCGAATAAGCCTATCTTGCTCCTCTTTTTGTTCAGCTTTAGACTTTTTAACCTTATTCCGACCCTGAACCTCCTTCATTTCAGCTTTGGCTAATTCGAGAGCTTTATTTCTATACTTTGGCACTGTCATAAAATATTTAATTGCGGTATCGTACTTGGACCACGCGCTATAATACTGGATAATCGATATAATGGATATAGTGACGGCGATAACAATGCGAACGTCGACTTTAGGCGCCATTCGTCGCCGGTAATATCTGTAGTAGTGAGCATAGTACTCTTGAGGATTGTCCAACATGTAGTCATAGTCTGAACGTTCTTCATCATCTCTTAATATTTCGTAAGCTGTTGCGATCTCTTTGAATTTTTCTTCTGCCGCTTTTTTTGCTTCAGGACTTCTGTGCAAATCTGGATGGAACCTTTTGGCCAGCTGTCGGTAACTTCTGGCTATCTCATTCTTAGTCGCTTCCCTTGTGACACCTAGTACTTCATAACAGTTTTCTTTACCGCAATATATACCTTCGAGTAGATGATCGGCCGCAGAGACAACTGCGATTTGCCACGTTACGCAGACAAGAAAGTAGCACTTATATTTTACGATCATTTTTATTTTAAAACATACTCTATGTTATAAATACGAGTATTATTATTTACCGACACTGTAAGTAACAATTTTTGATTTAATTATTTCACGACTACTTTTACAATGTTACGGCTGATTGTCAAACTGACAATAGCGACGAAATCTTGAAATGTCAACGTTACAGCAACGTCAGCTAATTTTATATTTTCTGTTCAGAAACCATGACACATAAACTGAAAAATAATTTAAAAAGAAAAACAACGCTTTTATGTCATAAGTACGTAAATCTATTTTAAATAAAAGAATACTTAAATTACATAATAATTAATTCCTTCCTTTAATTTACGTCGTCAAAATCAAATAACCATAAACAGTAAAATTTGCACTCTGTATTGGGGACTCCAGAATGTCAATATAAATTTTTTGTGTAATGTCATTTTCCGTCTCATGTGTTTTGTTATTTTGATTGCAAAGTAATGACTGAACTCGTGGAAAATACGTTAAACCACTTTACGACAAACATATTATTATATTTAACTGGTGAACAAAAGAACGCCAAGGGGTTACTAGTGAAAAAACATAATGAAAACTTACAGACACATGGCGACTTTAGTTTCCCCAATACAGTGAAATCGTGGCATGAATTTGCCGTTTGTGATAAAGTTAGTGATAAAGAAAACATTACCTTTTTAGAAGCAATTAGTAAAAGTAGCGAAGATATTGTAGAGACATCTAAAATATGGAATTTACCTGTTTGTAAAGTGAAAGTAGAAAAAGATAGAGTATATTTGTTTTTACAGAGAACTCTTGCTATTCGTGTAGGTTTATTAGAAGCTTTAAGAAATAATTCCACATTGTCACAACAGTTTCTTGAAAAATGTTCTACAGTTCATTTAGATCCACTTTGTGAAAACAATAATGATATAACATCTTTACGTACAAAGTACATTAAGAATGTTATTGAAAACATTTGCGTTATACAGAAGTTAAACTCGAATGTATTTGTTACCTGTAAATCCACAAGTAAAAGAGAGGGGTGTTATACAGTCCTTTGTGGTACAGTTTTGAATGCTAAAACTTGTGTCAAAGAAACCACGATCATCGCTGATGATTTTATAAGGTAAATATGATTACTAATTAATATTACACACATATATTCACACTACATTTCAGTCCAGGATAAACAGAGACGACTCGAAATAGAATACTTCTGAATCGTCATCGCTCAAACAACCCATCTGAGATACAGTCTACATAATGCACGCTTATAAAGATTATTTTAGAAAAATGATTAATTATTAAAAAAACATTTTTTTTTATTTCTAGGAGAAGGCGAGATGAAATATCACTTATAGCACAACACAAGTATGGAGTAAGAGTATCAAGAGACTCAAAATGGAAGGAGTTTATAGAGCATTTGGGAGAATCAGCAGCAGCATTTGAGTTGCTCCAAACAAAACCCAGTGGGGCCGTCAAGATTAATTTTGATAACTGCGCTGTTGGTTCAAGTAAAGGTCAATAGCACTTTATTAATATATGTATATGTATTAAATAGAGGCAGAAATATAAATTTTATCGGTAATCTGTATAATTCGGGTATTCTGTACACTACCTGGGCAATGTAAGTAATAACTAGAGTGTCCAGGCAATATATGAAATATTATGGATATTATTGTCCATTACATACTTTACCTAGGTAATTTGTCACATCCCAATAAGGATTGTATAGAGTTCCTACTGGTCCAGTTGCAATGTGTAAATTAAATAGATTTTGATTTATATTTATCAATGTTATGTATGTTACAAAAAGGAAGGGCAAATATAGCTGTTTGCTTAAAATTGACTTTCCAGATTGCCAGATCCCCTCTTTTATTATTTGTGAGACGAGATTGAGTAGATTATTATTGTGCTTGCATATTTCACATTACCTAGGAGCACCGTAAAATTTATTCAGATTGTCTGCTTTTTGAAAGTAGCAACATTGTTTAAATAACATGTAATATGTGACTCAATATAACTCATTTGATTTGTTACAGGTGCATCATTTGTATTATACAATTGTGCTCGACTTGAGAGTATTATCCGAACGTTTAGTGAAAATGTCAATAAAGGAACATATCCGGCATTGCCTGAGTTGAATGATGTTGACTTGACTTTACTTTCGGATGAGGTAATTTTTCAAATATATAAATTTTTAAACATATACAACAGCTCTATAACTATAGATCATACCTCAAGGATATCATTTAAAAATTATACTTTCAGTTTATGAGTCTTAAAGTTCATTATCACATAGTGTTACAGGTGTCATAGACAAATTAGAGGTTACAAGTGATATAGGCATTGATAGCTGAGCTTGTGAGCTTATTTAGTTTTTATATATACATAATTTATTATTTAACAAAAAAATTCATTTAACTACTTTTCTATTGTTTCAGGATGAATGGTGTCTCATATTCAATTACATCCTTGGTTTTCCTTCACTCTTGGAGAAATGTGTTGATGTAAAAAACAAATCATATGAGTTTAGACCTCATCACCTGTGCAGTTTCCTGTGTTCTATGGTGAAAGTATTCAGCCAGTACTATAGAAGAGTTCGAATATTAACAGTGAGTAACAGTTTTGTTCAGATTCACACAAATACAATTTTTATTATATCTAATCTGCATAGGCTGAAACTCATATCTATTTCTCATTCCAATTCTTGAAAAAAAAAACATACAAATTCCTTATAAGAATTTGTGTCATAAATGACACACCAATAAAGTTGTGTATGCTCAGTGATAAAAGAAATTCTAGTAAGATAAAATAAAATTCCAATTTGAATTACAGCATATTTTTCCTCTTTTCAGGAACCCAGAAAACATCTACTTCCAGTCATATTTGCTAGGATGTATATGCTGACCATACTAAATGATACACTCAAGACATGTTTAAAAATTTTAAATATTAAAAGTGTTTCCCAAATGTGAATCAAAATCTTTTATTATTTCAGTATTTAATTATTTCTTTTTGTCAATGTCAATAATGTTCAACGTGCCGGTTAACATTGCGCTCAGTGTGCGGCTCGTAACAAACGCTAAAAACACAGTATTTCCTGCGCGATTAAAGGGGAACTTTCGTGTTAAAACAGTGATTTATTATAAACCAACACAAGTGATGTGAGTGCGAAGCCAACATGCATTACAAATTATTCAAGAAAATAAAAGTTCTTCAATATCCAACTACACTACAAAGAGCTCATAGAAAAAAAATGTTTTGTTTGGAAACACAAAGTTCACGTGATTGACCCAGGTATTTTATTGTAGGCATTGCCATGCTGCGATTGGCTCACGAAGCGGGGCACGAGCGCTGCCGACAAATCACGAACCGCTTTACACGGTCGCGCGTACCGACTCGTCTAGTGTGTTTTTGACATCGGTAAACGCAGTCGTGAACTTCGGAGCGCTCAGATACTTTTATTTATAGTTTTAATCGAATAAAGTCGCTTTGCGTTCGTGATTACCTGTGCTCACCCGGGATACAATAAATATGAGTATTGCTGCTCTGATCCAAGCCGCTGAATACATCGAAAGGCGCGATAGAGGTGATTTGGATTTTCTTTGTTTGAATTGTCAATGGAGTGCAACTACACGCACACGTCAACATGGCTCCCGTCTATTTTTGCCGTGCTATAATCAGCTGATTTTGACGGAATGGCAGTGTACTTTGTTGCAGAAGCTGAGCACGGATACGCGTCGAGTTTGCCAGTGTATGAAGAGTCGCGCTCCGGCGGCAGACGGCCCAAGACGAAGAAATCGCAGGGCAGCAGGTGAGTTTGCGGCTGGTGTAGTGCTAGTGCAGTGATATGTGATCATAGTGATGCTATACAGCATATGTGGTGTTAATAAAGTGTCGGCGTGTCGTACAATAAGTATGTTTTCTGTTCCAGGACGACTCATAACGAGTTGGAAAAGAACAGGTGAGTGTTTTTGTTGTTTACTGATAACGTAGTAGCGGGTGTCCCCTGCCCGAGTGTTGAAGTGTTGCGATGTGGCGGTGTTATGTGCCGGGTGCCGGCGCGCGGTGGTTTATCGCGTGGCGCAGTGACCTTGGCAGCAGTCGTGTCGCCAAGGGAAAGAGTGCACGATTGTAACGAGACGTGGGTCACACGGGTGGGGCGGATGACGCTCGTAACCCATTTGGCAGCACTGCATGGACGGCAGCAGGGCGCTGGCTTGTTACGTCACGTAGTGATGCTGTTCCGTCGTCATCTACCTGTAGGACGCTCGGTGTTTATACACGCTGCGCTTGATTAGTCGATTCACGAGGAAAATTTTTATGAAACAATGCCATACTATATGAATGTTTCACGTTCATAGTTGTTTATTTAGAATCACTATATTGTAAGTCTGTTATACGCGACTTTATTACCAGTTAAATTGCCTCGTGATTTAAGTAGCGGTTTGAAACATATTCAACTTATTATATTTGTTATACGTACGCTGTTGTTGTAGTGTAAAACCTCTCGTAAAGTTATTAGACTCTGACTGGTTAAATTTATTCGTAATTTAGGAAACGTCTTCAATTTAGTTTATGATGTTGAAAGTGGTGAAAGTGGTACCAACATAATAAAATATTTAACTAATTCAAGGTGCCGTCATGAAGACCTTTATGACTGAGGTAAAAGGTCGCTTCAGTCATTTAATTTGTTATCATAAAGAGAATTAATGTCGGCTTGGAGCACTGATATCTGATTTACGCTTCGATACGAATAGAAATCCAATTGGACTGTCGTGTTTTTAATTGGAATGATGGTGCTTTAATGCAAGCCAATAAGACATGTATTGCCCGATTACAATAGTATGTTATTTTCAACGAAGGTATTTAATATGTAATTTGTTAAGTGCGTAGGATTAACTTGCGATATGAGTGGTCTAATTACCCTTGTAGTCGCAAAAGAGTACACGATGTTTTGCGTGTAACTAGTTTAAAACTATGTAAAACTACAGTAGTTAATTAGTGTAATTTTGTTAGTAAGGTCGATTAAACTTCATTATACCGTTTATAAAATCCAAGTTTCTGGAGCAGTTGAAATAAATACTGGTGATCACTTAACAACGCGTAGGCCGTGTGCGTGCCTACGTGCCAACTTTGTTTTTTTTAAAGATAAGTGTATGAATCAACATCTAATAGTTTAATTTATTCTAGTCAGAGTTTGTTGCGACTACAGAATTTGTTGTCAATTTTGTTTAAACCGTTAGCAGATTTTCGTCTTGTATGGTAATGTTTTTACGTAAAGTTTTGACATATATTGAGGACTTACGGCAAACTGCTAGAAGAGATCCACGTTTGGATTTTTATAAACTTATAAAAATTTAAATTGCTCGCTGTCCGTATCCTCTTAATACCTGTAGAAGAAGAGACCTATTAATATTTAGTGGTAATGTATTCAAACGTACTTGTTTTGAAATTACAAATTGTTCGCATCGAACTTTAGTATTTTTCAAAGACCACTTGGCTCCACGAAGTTTTTTTTTTAATTTTGCTGTCAATCGATTGTAAATATTCTCTCTGGTATAATGCACGTTGTAAAACCACGTGATTGGTTTGTAATAAATCTGATAGTTAGCATCAACTGTCTTTAGTAATCCACTGTTAGACACAGGCCTCTGTAGAAAGGTTTTGGCCGACTATCACGCTGGCCATACGTATTGATAGAGGGTTTGTTTCAAAGCCTTCTCTTTGTAGTGATGTTGCCTTATGTGGTTTGCTCCTTACGGCACTTACGGAGGTATACTTGGCAAGTAGATATAAATAATAAGGATTTATTCTAACTGTAACATCTTGAGTGGTTGACGATTGCGCACTGCGTCAATATTTGTAAGCTTGTTCTTAGTGATATAATAAATAAGGCTATTGTTATTGCCGTTAAATGATAAATGGTTTGCTGCAAAACGCGTTTTCCTAATTTTATCAATATAATAGCTAGTTTCTATGTAACGTTATTATTGTTTACTCTAAATGTAGGCCTTGTTAATTGAAAGCTACCCGTTTTAATGAAATTATTTTATGATAAGTAATAAGTTGAGTTAGTTATTTTCTCCTATCTCTTTCTCGTCATAATAATCTAGTAACGAAATCAAATCTTTTGTGAAAATTTTCCAACCCATCTGGCCAGCGTAGGTCAAATCTTTTTTCTAAGAAAGGGTTATGTCCAACATTAGGGTACTAAAGGCTGATGAGGCTACATAATGAATTACTAGCGGCAGGATTGCCACCATAGGTATTGGGCAATAAAACGCCTATTACGTAATTTACAAATTTATTTACGCAGTTAACGTAATCATTTTCCCCAGCAACGTTATATGATATTGAGTACTTATAATATAAGCACCTATTCTTAACTTGGTATTTCTTTCTTTTTTATTTTTATAAAAGAACTCTGATATTTGGATATATCCTGTATCACGAAGGAATTTACAAACATTTATGAAACGCGCACAAAGAATACCCAGACTCTAAACAATAATTTTTATAACCCACAACGCTGCAACAAGAAGCGGATTTGTGACCTCCTAAACTACGTATTACACCATCCATACAGTCATTATGACATTTTTTAATTTGTACAGAACACTATTGCTACAAGAGTTTTTGTATATTAAGTGCCTACCAAAGTGACTACTCTGCCTGATGGAAAGCATGAAGAGAAACGAAGAGTTGTGGTCACCATACTCATTGCAAATACATACAATGCAGTGTGGTGACCCACACCATGGCGACCTTGTGAGATGCTTTTTCACACTCCGCTTGGGGACGTAAAAGTCATGACAGTCATTGTGACAGTGTAAGGCTTACACAGTTATCACAATAACTGTCACCCCTGCATCAACGGGCCTCCGGTATCACACTCACCAACAAAACATGACAACACGGATGCTGGCGCTTTAGGTTGGTCTTCTGTGGGTATAGAGTGTTACTAGTATAGTTTTCATTATGCGTTTTTAGTTAGTTTTTCTTTCAAAATATCTTAATATTCTTAGGTGTATATCTGCCCGTATGATGAAACCGCGAGGATCTAAATAGCCACCATCATCTCAGCCGTAGGACGTCCTCTGCTGGACATAGACCTTCCCCCAAGGCTCATCACTATAAAAAAATACGTTTCTGTGTCTCTATATAGTATTGTAAACTAAATCCCAAATTATTATTGTATATACTTTAAAACTATCCTCTTATTTAAGGAAATTAGTCTAATCCGTGCAATAGTTTTTGAATCATATAAATCATTGTTATTCAAACTTTTATCCAGGAAATAATTACCTAATAATAACAAGTAAAATTAATGTTTTCCTCAAAAACAGTGGGAAGCCATATTCAATCTATACATTCTGTACAAGTAAATAAAATTCTTTCCGTGAGGATTTGAACTGCCCATATATTGATATAGATCAAATTGAGGCCAGTGGTATTCCCAATCCAAAATTTCCAAAGTGACTACTAGCTCAAACGTCCGCAACTCAAGCCCTAAAGGTCGTCCACATAGGGAAACGTCCGAACAACAAACTAACGTCAAAGACCTTCCTGAGACGGTCTGACAGGCAATCGAGGACTCGGGCCAGCACTTGGGTATCTCGGCAACGGACTCAGAGAGCAGCCACCTCTGCCTCTGGATCCCTGACAAGCGGAGCATCATCCTCGTTTTCTCCATCCTTTCCAACCAAGTACGCCATTAACGGGATGTGTTCCAGTATACTGCTAGTTCAAGGGCCGGCAGCGCACTTCGAACTCCATCTGGTTATAGTCACGTACCTAAAGATGAACTGTCTTCTCCAGAAATACAATACTACCTTCATCGTCCTTGTGGTAATGGTACAGAATATGTTGTGCCACCACTTTATTCTGTGAGTGTCGCAAGAGCTGATTTAGGGACTAAATTACACAGGACAACAGCACTGCGAAGAGGAGCATAACTTGAATCAAACCCTAAAGTAAACCATTTTACTAAGGTGGAATGGTAGTCCAAAACCTCCTTTATAAAGAGAATCGGGGTGGTAATATAGGGTAGTTCAACACATAGCTAGCATACGACCAATTTACCACTCTATTGTTCTATTCCTAATAATGACGGGCATGAAATGACGATATGATTTACAGCGCACTTCTCAGTAATGTATACACCTGTTAGTGATGAACTGTTGTCGCATTCATAACTGAGTTTGATTACCGTGTTCAACTTGGACTGAATTGCCCACAGTGTAGCTAAAACGCTGACTAGATTTTAATAAAATTAGACCGAGAGACTTTGATTGTTGAGGAGACATAGATTACTTTTGACCACGATAATCGATATACACACGGCGGAACCACGATCGAAAGCAAGTGTTATATGTCAAGTGTACGTGTGCATATCCCTGATATCGTTACACAGAACTCGCAGAAGTCGTGTCTTATTATTACGAATTCTATGCGTTTCCTCTATCTGATTAAGTTTAAGCCAAACAGTTGCATGAAATCCTAACCTGTAGAGTATAAATAGGCTCGCAATATTTGAAGTAGTTAGACATCTCTTAACAACTTATATAAAACGAAATCGGGAAACATTACATAGACGTGCTTGTGTTGACTTTCTCTGTATTCAATCAATAATTATTTACGCACTATAGTGAATATAAGGCTTGTTAACAGTAATTACATTAGACATGGTTTTATCATAGACATTCTTTTTTACCTTTAGCTACCATGCTTTGTTTTTAAACGCAAGTCTTTGGTATTATCAGTAAGAATTGTAAAAAGTTGACTAATTTATTGGTTTAATGCTGTTGACTACTTAGACAGTGGTCACGGGTTAGATTCATAACGAAGACAAGCTATTGAGCGATCAGGACGATCCAACGTATAGATCGCTCAATGCAGACAGAATTCACGAATAGAGGGATACTTGCAAAAACGGTTAGTTTTGTAGAAATATACAATTCAAACTGAAAATAACTACTCTTACAAATTATTTTTATATAGTACATACATACTATCGTACATGTTTACAAGTATTTGTTCCTTCCTGTTAGTGTGTTCTACAAAAAATATACTACAGCGCCATCTATCCAAGACACACCGAACTACAGAGTAACTGCTAATCCTGTATCGCGATATAGAAATTCTCAAGCCAATTAGCACGTATACAACTTCGCAACGTCAACTATTGGGTCGGAGCATCTTCACCCGTTCTTCCACCTGAATAACCGAAATTTATAAAGAACATGAAGTAAGTTCTTCTTATATTTGAGTATTGCTTAAACTTCACGTGTGATTTAGTGCCGCTGTCTGCTTTAAGAAGAAAAGTACTTAGGTAGATGTTCACTGTTAAGTGCGACACTGGATAAGAAGGTCGTAATATACATAAATTTTGAGGCTCTTTCTGAAAAAAGGTTTCACATTTTCAACAGCTTCTTATAACGAGTACAGGAGTGATTGATGAATAGTTGTTCCACTACGTTATACAAACGTCTTTTTTTTCTCATTATTTTTTTCGTCAGGGTCCTTTATTACACTGACTATATTAAAGTGCTTTCTTTTGTGTGCCTCGGTGACGCAGTAGTAGTACATGCGACTGCTGAGCTTGAGGTCTCGGGTTTGATGCCGAGGTTGGAGTAAATGTTTGTATGATCTGCAAATATTTGTTTTTTTTTGAGGTTTAGGTGTTTTTTGAGAATATGTATGTATTTAGAAAAAAAAGTGTTAGTACCCATAGTACAAGTTCAACTTAGTTTGGAACTAGATGGCGTTGTGTTAGATGTCCGAAATATTATTATTTTTAAAAAATACAATTACTTTTCTAGTAAAAGGGTCAAACGACACGAGACACAAGTGCCTTGATATTCTTTGATTTCCTTCCCCCTGCCTCAGAGGGAGGGTATTTTTCTCCGGTAACTTCAGTCATTCCTCATTACAAGAATTACTTACCTAACACCAGTGTTATTTGAGTCCAGGATATTACATCGGTGGAACCAACTTATGTGTTACGGGGCCTAGGTATCTCTTAATTTCATTTAATAGTTAACTCTTGCCCACGGTGACGTCCGCGAGTATGTCAGTTATCGCAATAAATAGTATACTATATGTTATTCTAATGCACAAGCTATATCACCATACAGTTTTATCTAAATCGGTTTAGTAGTTTTAACACATCAGTCATCATCATAACACAACAGTGTTACAAGCATCCACATGTCTTTACAAACTTCCACATTTGTTATGTTAGTAGGAAACATACAAGATGGTATATAAGATACTTGTAATCATCACCATTATCTCGGTCAAAAGACGTCCACTGCTGGACATGGGCCTCCCTTAAGATCATAATAGCCGGTCCCGTGTGTGACTTCGTATATACTTGTAATTATTAAATTACCAAAACTTCGTGTATATCAGCCGAAATTTATATATGTAATTAAATAACATGGTATTGGTGTCATCAGAAAAATGAATTTGAAATCGTTGGACAAAATCGGTAGTGGATTCTACAAGCGTATTTTTACCTGTCAAGGATTTTTCAATTAACGTTGTAGAATGCACTGAAATTTGTCGTGTAAAACTGTTCTATTAATACTTTCGAATTGACGCTTTCCAAAACGTTGACTTACTTCATATATACCATTGTTTTCTTGGTAAATTGAGGATGAATCGTGTTTTTAGTTTAAATGCACTTCACTTAGTCGTGGTTATGCTTGTTAATGCCATGTCTATTCCACTTAGTGTCGTAATGTAGGAAAAGATTTTCTTGTTTATTATAGTGGTGAGTATATTTATAATAATAACAAGATAATAAATATTGTGCTGTGTGATTGCTTCTACAAGCTGATTCGCTTATTTACTTAACTATTACTTGCGGCGGCTTTGGTCTATTGGTTAGTGATCTTTACTGCTAAGGTCGTGGGTTCGATTACCACCAAGGAAATATCTTTGTGTAATGAGCACAATCATTTGTTCTGTGTCTGGGTGTAATTTATCTATAATAAGTATATATTTAGAAATATATAAGTGTGTTTATCAGCGGTCTAGTTACCAAACTGCCTAGTTTAGGATCAGATATTTGTGTGAGATATGTGTGGATATTGTTATCAGGGACTTTTTTTAAACACTAAAAACCTGTTGGACTTCTCAGCGCCTTGAGCTGTTTCTCAGCACTTTAATATCATCATCATCTGAGCCGAAACAAATCCACTAATCCACCACCATATCATATCCACAAAAAAGTTTCAAAACTCTTACATATTAAGTACGAATTTGTTCTAAATATCGTAAGCCGTCTACCAATTCAAATATTTGTTTAGAGATTTCGTTTTTCTCGTGATAAATTGACTCATAGCGTACACGCACACGCAAGAGGTATCATAAAACTCGCGTTTTAGAGTAGAACGCAACACTGAAACGCTTGGACAGACACGCACCGGCTCAGCCCGGTCTCCAGCACGCTACACGACACGATACCGTCACATTTTTTGTACGCGTGAAGACATCTCAAATATCTTAAAGATCATCGGATGCTCAGTTGACATTTTCATATCCTATCTATATATAGTATAGTAGTAGTATATGATATCTATTCATATACATTTCAAAAGCGATTGCCTGGAAGTCACCTTAAAGTTTATCATTTGTGTTATTCTTTGATTAGTTTTAAATCACATTGCCTGCATCTGACGCTGATGATGATGTACTCAGCCACTACGACCAGTCACAATAGAGCCTAACCAACTAGAGAGTGAGGAAGAGTGTGCACAAACACGGGTTCACCCTATTCCCTCACTTTCATAACCCGGTGAGACGCATAGCCGATACGACTGGGGAGAAACCGGGCCTAGGACCGATGGCTTTACTCGTACATGCTCCCCGAGGTATAGGTATTAACCTCAACTTCCAAACTCTTGCTGTTATCAAGCGTTTCTTAATCAAAAAAAAAATCAATAAGGGCCAATCCGTGCATGGAATTTGAGACCTCTTAATCAGCAGCTGCATATATTACCCGCTAGACCAACGAGGCACCTGACACTACTTGCTTGATTAACTACCCAACCAACAAGATGGCATCGTTTTAATGAAAATAATCCATAGCTAGGTTGAAAGCAACTGTTACTGTTGTCTAATTAGAGACATTTTTTAACCTGGTTTTCTTACTTAAAAGTACGCTATTTTGTACCGACTACTTACTTGGAACGATCACGTAGCTGATGAACTAACTCATATCTATCATATGCAGTTACTGTTAGATACGAGTACAAAAAAGTAAGCGAAGTCATCCAATAAGACTAACTTATTTTGGTAAGGCTGAGACAACGCATCGCCAGTTATAAACTATCGCGTTCAACAACATAATAAGCCCTGTTTACATAACGCGGTGACGTGGCGCGTTCGAGAGACAGCGTTGCGCTCGCGCGTACGATGCGAACGCCCCACGCGAGTAATTTTCCAATAGAGCCAACTTAAGCGTGGTTGATGGTACATCATGTGTTTGGCGTACACAAATTACACCTGTTGCTATGTACCGATACATGTTTTTCTCTCGTGTTTGTTACTTTCATAATAAAATTGATATTGATAATGATTGATGCCTTATTGACAGCAAAGGGCATTACGGATTTTTTTTTCTTTCATATAGTCCGGGATGATAAGAGGGGATATTTTGGAGAGATAGTCAATTGATAATGTACTTAACCTGTTTTTAATTGTGATGCCATTAGTTTGTAACTGAATTCTAAGAATGTTGAAATATACATTTTGGAAAGTTTTTGCTCTCAGCTGTTAGGCTGCAGAGAAGTGTAATTCAATTTCTTACGTCTTAGCTTCCCACTAGAACATAGAAATAGTAGGCATTTAGAAGTAGTAATAACTTTAAATAAGATGATGGTATTCTTCGATTGGCAGTCCTATGTAGTTAAACATTTACTTAACATTAAACATTTACTTAATACTTGTGGGTCATCATCATCATCATAGGGTCTTAGTCAGTTCGAGTCCGACATAACCACGTCTCGATAGTATCCGTGGGGATTGCTGCACAGAAAAAAAAGGATGCATCATAGACTGGGCTATTTCTAAGATAGATCTTTAAGTGAAAAATAATACTTTGTATTCACTAAACAAAGGCTTACAATGCAAGTAAGCAAAATAAATAATTATAGGGGTGTACTGTTTCTTCTTTTTAAGAAAAGTATTTATAACAGCAGAAAATAAGTGATCTTTGTATGAGATAGGAGGGGGAGAACGCGACATGTTGGAATATATTACCAATCTTCCGTTCTATGCTGTTCTCTAACGTATATACAACTATGAAATAAATAATTACTATATCTAAGTAGCAAATAATACCAGTCCCGTAGCAGATTATATACCTTCTGTAACGTACTACATTGTAGTCCTGGTAAAATAAATCGAGTTTAAAAACACACTTGCAACAACATACAGTAAAGTGAAGTTAAAAATAATTATTATGAAGTATTAAATGCAAATTGAATCTATAATTGTCTACAAATTGCATTTAACCTAGCAATATTTCATCATGAGTTTGTCATTCATTATACGTTTTTAACCTCACGTATGCTTAATGCAGTTGTCAATAACGCATGCTAATGACTCACATAGACTATTGACTCAAGTAACTTCAATTCCACGTGGATTTCATTGACAATACCTATTGTTTGTATTCGATACTTTGTAATATGAGGACAGTAAATACAATTAAATAATTCATTTTATAAATAAATATTTTATCTGAACTTGAAACCGGAAAGATCCACTTTGTAGCATGTTAATTATGATATAGTTTGTTTATGGGCTTTGGTGTGTCACTATGGCCCTTCTATGCTATCGTTAATGTGGTTTTAGGAGTGCAGCATCCTTAACAACTTACAATAGTTCACTGCTGGACATAGATATCGACTGCACGGTTGACAATGTGGTTTAAGCGGTCGCCACGCCGCCCTCTACTGCGCTGAGTGTTGCGAGTTCAAACCTCACACGGGACAACACTTTGTGTGATCCACAAATTGTTGTTTTGAGTCTGGGTGTTCTTTGTGTCCGTTTCTTGTATATTTGTAAAGTCCACCACGATATAGAATTTATTAATAGGGTGGGTGTTGTCAAGACCTCTCCTTAAAAAGGACATTTTATACCATACGCCATACCGATGTGTCTCGGATTCGTTTCAAATCCTTCTCTTTGCAGCATTATTGTTCTGTATAGTTTACCCCTCTTAGAATACCCATGGGAGGAATAGCGGTGGTGACTCTCCATATTCTTAATCTCGAAAAAGTCTTCGAAGCCAAAATGAATTTCAATATAAGGGTGAAGACGTGGCTCGTGGCCGCACTGTGTTATTTATATACCTGAATCATCTCAGTCAAACACCACCTCAATAGTGTATGAGTACTGGATACGCTGTAAGACATTATAACACAGTTATAATAATTTTTATTCTAACTGACCCTCTTTCCCCATTGTTTGATTTTTTATTTCTTTAGACTTGTTTTACATCACCATCTCAGCCTTAGGCATTCCATTTCTAGAGAAGGGCTTTCAAGAATACCACTTGAAATTTGCCAACGTTCATTGTCGACTTGCGATCTTTATAAAGTCTAACAACGGAATCCAGTCTTTCTAAGAAATGTATTCTTGAACAACTGAATTTTTGCCAACTTGCAACACCAAACTTACATTTTTTTATTCTTGCAATACTTACATCACAGAGATCTTTTTCCTCGGTAAGTAATCTTATCAAATAATTTTATTTTCCTCCACAGTTTCTCTTCGGATTAAAAATTTCTTTAATGAGTTTATAAAGCAAACTTGTGATAAATTTTGACTAACTTCAATATAATAGGTAATTCGAAATTGATCTTTGGAGTAAATGTTTGTGTTAATTCTCAACGTTCCTTTGTTTATAGAACACTTTAATTACGCTACAAGGAGGATTACTTCATTATTTTAAACTTTTTTTTCCAGCCCTTTAAACTATAACGCACAAAAGAATTGTAACTAATTACTTGAAAGAACCATACTTTTAGTTTTAAATTGTGTTGTATAATGCAGTTCTGCTATTTCATGAGTGAAGAATATGTCAATAAGGAAATCACTGACTTTTTAAGGGGTCGGTTTAATGGTTAGTCATCGTGACTGCCAAGTTTAGACCTCGTGATTACGATTCCCACCCGGGGTAAATAATGCTGTGATGAGAACGATAAATTATTGTATCTGGGTGTAATTTATCTTATCTATCTTTTAAATTAAGAGCCTGCCAAATTGACTGCCTGATGGAAAGCATGAATAGAATCAAAGCGTTGTGATCACCATACTCATCGTGAATGCAGACAATGCAGTTTGGCGGTCCACACTATAACGGTCTAGTGAAAACACCTGGGTCCGTACTGGGAGTGAATCACTTGTACTGGTAGTTCCAGGTTTTGACTGGTTTGCTCAGGAGGGAAGAGTCGAACCGTTTAGTTTGATAGCATATGGATGTTTATATGCATATATATAAGTATGTTTATCAGCAATCTGATTACAATAGTACAGGTTTTCTCTAGTGACCGTGAATGTCCAATCTCTTCCAGACAACCTGGATGGATTACACTGTGTAGTATTTACATAACATGTACATATATTATCGTCATTTTTTATGTAAAATTTATGTACAAAAAGTCAAAATTAGCGTCCTGGAACGTTTTAGCGATTTTGATGTTTAATAAAACAAAAACATACATTCAATGCCATCTAACGAAGACATGCCGAACTACTTCGTAACTACTAATCCTGTATCGTGGTATATAAAGTTCTCACGGTGATTAACGTAAATACATACAAATTCTCAACATCAAACACAAACTCATAGTGAAAACTATACTTAATTAAATTAGGTCTAGAATACTCTAGTGTTGTATGGTATGAGAATAGAT
This sequence comes from Hypercompe scribonia, assembly GCA_949316085.1. Taxonomy (NCBI): domain Eukaryota; kingdom Metazoa; phylum Arthropoda; class Insecta; order Lepidoptera; family Erebidae; genus Hypercompe; species Hypercompe scribonia. Next base: position 20,567,488 of record OX438980.1, on the reverse strand, counting down.
TATTTATACATAAAAGAAAACTGCTATTACCAGTACTCAGATAACTTTAACAGTCCTTTTTTTTAACGTGTGGAAACCCCCTCGGGCCGTCACTCCACCGGGGTTTACGGCGGGGTGGTGTGTCGGAATCGGACCGACTAAAACCACACGGTGTGTCACTCTGCGCCTGACATAGGAGGGATCCGGGAACCGCTGCTATTACGACATCCAGAACTCTAACAGTCCTATGGCAACCATACATTGTACTTAGTGGTGATGTCATGTTTTCACCATTAGTCACATTCTGGCCGATTGTAGGTTTCTATATGTACGGCATACATGTCGATAATAATAACAATGCCTTTTATATCGTATCGATACTGGTACTCGAGTAATCGAACCCTATTTATGACTTTGGTTAGACATTTTGTAAGTTTTTTTAATTGTTTATGAGATATCATCTAACATACTAATTTAAAAATGTATTCAATACATAGTAATGTATCATCACCTCATCATGTCAGCCAAAAGACGTCCACTGCTTGGCATAGGCCTCTTCCAAGGTTCTCCACAACAGCCGGTCCCGTGCCACCCGCATCCACCAGCTACCCGCGACCTTCACCAGGTCCTGGCTACGGTAGTAATGTATGGAATAATGTATTTCCGATTCCTTAATTTTCAACTTTTGTGGATGGTATTCTTCTTAAAATTTTCATGGAATCCAACGCAAAGGATACTCTCGTGAGTCAGAAATTTTTCAAATGCATTTATAAATGATGCAGTTCTGAGAAAAAAATCGAATGTTCTAGGGTAGCCAACACCAATATACAACAGAATTAAAATATTCCTTTTTTTAAGTAGGTTAAGATGTACTATTTGATTTAATTTGATTACTATATTTTTTCTCGATTAAATAAATTGAACTGTCGGTTTGTAATTTTAAATTTGGCAGTTTTCACTAAACATACTGTTGGTTTTTTCCAACTAATCTCTGTAACGGCTGGGCCGATTTTGATGGGACTTTAACCGGCAGATATTTGACGTTATAAGCAGTACTTAAGCTACTTTAATTTTAGAAAAATAGAATAACGCAAAAACAAAATTAAAACCAATGAAATAGTGAACAATATGCAATTCAGAAACAAAAAACATCCACGTTCAATACCTTGGAAGGCAGTTAATGTAAAATTATATGCCATTCAGTGTTTTCTACACCTAACCTAAGCACAGCGTGTTTTACTAGTTCAAAATGACGAACAGACTTACTAATATGCAGAAAATAAGGATAAAATTAATTCGTTTTAATTATTTTTTCCAAAAATTCAATTCATGTTTGAATAACCATTTATCACATCACATCACAGCCGGAAGACGTCCACTGCTGAACCTTCTCCAAACTTTGCCACAACAGCCGGTCCTGTGTTCGCATCCAATACGCCATCACCACTAAATAATATTAAATTTACCCAAATCGAACAGTTATGTAACCCACACCAAGGATCTTTTGCGACTGCGTGTCAATCGACTACAACCGAACACGTGTTTACCAGAGCACGTGTCGTAGTGAAAACAGTGCTATTAATAATCGTATTTCCATGACTCAGATGTAATATTTGTTTTATTTATAGTTTTAGTACATATTTATGTTGGTGCATCTGTTTATAGATGACTTGTATGCGTTTTAAAAAAGCGAATAAAGTTGACGAGGGGCGATCGGCATTGGCCATACTGCAATGTCTGCATTCACAATGAGTATGGCGACCACATCTTTTGAATTCTATTCATGTTTTCTGTTCAGAGGAGTAGAGTCACTTAGTTAGGGCTAAAATAAGAAAAATATACAATAGTTTTTTACTATATCCATATAAAAGTAGTCTGTTTGTTGCTCCGACTAATCTCTGAAACGGTTCGATCGATTTTGACGAGTCTTTCACTGTCAGATAGCTGATGTTATAAGGGGTATCTTGACTGTTTTTATTTGAGAAAAAAAATAGATTTACCATGAAAACAAAATTGAAACTAATGTAATAATGAACGACATTCAATTCAAAAGTAACAAAATACTAGTTTCTACTATAAACGTTATATTTTCTGTTTGAGAAAAGTCACCCACAAGTTCACCCATAAGTTAACTGTTAAAAAACTTTTTTCATGGTAAGTGACTACCGCCGCTTATGTACTCAAGAGACGACGACTCCGACTATGGCTCCCGCGATGGTTCCACCTGATTAGATTCTTGATCATCAAGAGATCGAATATTATGTAAACTTTTTTTTTTTCATCTAGAAACCTACCAAAGTGACTGTTCTGCTTGATGGAAAGCATGATTAGAATCCAAGAACGGTGGTCGCGATACTTACTGCGAATGAAGACAGCGCAGTATGGCGTCCTAGTGAGATTTCGTAACTTAATTATACCTTTTTCTTGATTTATATCAAATACGTTGACGAATACTAAAATGTAAGAAAAGGTATTTGATCGCGATATATCGTGTAATTTCTTTTCACGTTTACGTAATCACTACGTCACTCCACGTGTAAAGATAATACATATGTACACGTACTAAATGACTGCGGTACTAATCTACGTAAATTACTTCGAAAAATTGTTTCTTGCGTACCTGTCATATTTAAATAATTGCCAACAATTCAACTTTTGTACGTAACTAGTGTTGGAGTGTCGATAAAATTTATCGATGGATAAATATTTTTGTAATATTATATTATCTATGTGATGTAAAGCATAAATAGAATCAAACAATCTGAATCTGTTAACTATATTGGTGTGCAAAATTATAAAGTATTCCTATAATTTATTTTGGTTTTTTTTTTTTATTTTTACGCGGGGAATGCTTTCCGCACCATACCCTCTGGAGGGACGAAGGGTGTGATAATGAATGACTGTATATGAACAAATAAATTAACATGTGTTACGGCAATTTTCTCAATTTATAAACATTCGATTATTATAGGTTATTGAGGATGACTTCTGTATCTTCTGGTGAAACTGAATTTATACAGCTTTATAAGAAAGAATTAATGGCTTGATTACAAGCGAAAAAGGCTATTTCCACTACATTGCCCACTGCACTATCAGTGTTTTTAGTCAGCCATAAGCGCTTACTTGCATCCCAAGTGCATTGCCGCCCCTTAGGTGTTCCTCTTTCGTAAATCAGGAAGAGAGGGTTGAATAGGCGACTCTCTGTGATATCATGGTAACACTCCAGCCAAACTAGTCCATTTGTTGCTTCTCCCAGAGCAAATACACTCCTCAACGTACTTTTTATAAACAGATACCACTAGTAGTGTTTATTTTTTTAGTTTTATTGTTAGCAGTTAATACTAATGGTACTTATTTATATGAGTAGGACACTCAGTGTTATTACAATGTACTGTACTATCGATAAACAATAAGGCTAGGTGCTATTTGTTTTTCTAGGTCAACTATCGATAGCGGGACTATGAATAATTAAGGCAGCACTATTAGTAATACTTTTATTTTTATTGGCTAGACAAAGTATCACCTTAATTGATGTGTCAAAACATCATCAAAAATATTTCAAACTTGCGTGTTTTTCTATTTCTATAGATCTCTTTAACCGAAGAGAAATCTAGGGATGTTATAAGTTTGTCGTGTCTGTGTTAAGTATTCTAGCTACTAAACAAATGGACCGATTTTGATACTGTATGTACAAAGTGCATAAAGTGTAAATAAATAAATAAATAAATAAAATTTACCACAGAGAATAGTCTGAATAATAGGATATTAATTACGGGCAAACGTGTTGTGTATATTAGAGTCAGAACTCATACCTGTCAAAAATATTTTTAACCGGTATTAGGCAATAGTACTTTTTAACCGACTTTCAAAAAGGAGAGGAGATTCTCGTCTAGACTGTATTTTTTGTTTTGTATTTGTTATAATCGGCACACCTTGCAACACGATGTTACTTGTTACTAGCTGTACCAATTTTAATGATTCTTTTTATGTTCAAAAGCTGGAGCTTGTGATTTAGTCCCATTTAAATTAAATTGAGATCTGAGGAGTACTTTTTTAGTAATTATTTCGACTACATTGATGATGTTTTTTTATTTGCTCTCGTTGATGTAAAATGAACAAAGAATTAATGTGCCTATTGTTGATACCCAGGACAACATCACTGCAAAGTGAAGGAAATTTTGAAACAAATCCTTTATCGAAACGCCACCGTGGTAAAGTAGGCCAAAACCTTCTTGCTAAGGAGAGACCTATGTCTAGCAGGCTGTTGATGATGATGATGATATTGAAGAACAGCTCCATCAACCAACTACATCTCTATAAATTTTTAAATACTAGTTTGTCCTGTTTGCTAAAATAGGCTTTCATATTTTAGTCACTGTTGTTCTATTCCAGAAATAATCATATTCAAGTATCTTTTTCCTTTTATACATTATAAATAAATAAACAAATAGATATTTCGGACATTTGACACACAACGTCATCTAGTTTCAAACTAAGCAGACCTTGTGCTATGATAACTAGACTGACTGATAGAATACTTATATACTTTTCTTTGTAAATACATACATATTATACATAAAAAAAACACTCAAACTTCAAAACAAATATTTGCAGATCACACAAAAATTTGGTCCGACCCGGGAATCAAAGCCACAAGCACAGCAGTCGCAGTCACTACCGCTGCGCCACCGAGGCAGTTATCACTGAATGTTATCACGTTATTTGTCATAATAAGGATAAATCTATACACAACTGGATATTTTTTGTCCCTGACATGTGCTAACTTGTTTTGTATATTCTTGTCCTCTAAAGAATCGTGGATTCGATTACATCCAGGAAAAATAATATTATGATAACGATTATTTGTTTTGTGTATTACATCAACATTTTTTAACAGCCCACTGCTGGACATGGACTCTCGATAGAGAGGGGGTTTTGGCTTACTTTACCACACCGACCAGACGGATCGGTATACGTTTGTTTCAAATTTTCTTTTCTTATTGCAGTGTGTGTCTAGATGTTATTTAATTAAAACTAGTTAAACCGCGTCACTTCGTCTATGTCTCTTTGTTTACGCTTAATGCCGTAACCAAGAGAGTATATATACATATATAGAAATACATGTATTTAGTAATGTCTAGTCTGTTTACCAGCAGTCTAGTTACCATAGCGTAGGCTCTGTTTAATTAGGGATTAGCAGGCCTCGTGTGAAATATTTCAAGTCATTATTTTTATTAGAAATTCAGTATAAGGAAATAATATTTTTGTCCTACATTTTGAACCAAATAGGTACATGTTTGTATGCCGGTGGGTGCTCTTAACTTTATTGTCATAAATTAACAATATATTAAAATAAGTATCACGTTCACGTGGAACGGTTTAAATGATTTATTTCAAGAGATACCGACTAGACGAGACGACAGTAACGACTAATTTATCATTATTTAATAAAATATTTATAAAAATCATTAAAAAGTATCATCATTATCATGAGCCTATCGCAGTCCACTACTGGACAGTGGCCTCTCCAATTGCACGTCACTTAGTATGATCCTCTGCTTCTCGCATTCACACCCATATCTCGCAATCTGCAAATTGTTCATAATACAAGCACATACATAGGGATAAATCCATCTTATTACCAAACGTATTTTGCATGTAGGTATTTCCTAAAAGATTCAAATGTTTCACAACATACGTTCTTGTTTAAGGAGACTTTGAAAATAGAGTTACCTGGTACCTTTTTGGTGCGTAGTTTTAAAAAAAGATTCGTCTATTTACAACTAAAGTCACGAACACTGGCAGCTTCACATTTAAAATTTTCCTGAATACCAAAGAGGCACAATAGCGTACAGTACGCAGGCATGTGCCGGCAGACAGATCGTCGGGGTTGATCGTTATCGCACTACGATAGCATGGCAACACCGTCACGTTATTGTTGTTACACGTAGTTCTTTTGAGATGAGCGGGATAGCAGATGATCGTGGTGATAAAATGTAGTACAGAATTGAGGTGTCTATTAAACAAAGTAATACATTGTACGTTTTGTAGATAGCCATAAACGGCAGAGATCGATGGTCAAATGTTAGTAGTGCACGTTGAAGCTATGAAAATTTCAAGTGGAAATTTTCACTCATAATTTCGCTTTTAAAAGAAGGATTGAGTTTAGTCGAAACAGTTCTTCATACGTTCATTGTCCACCAATGAGTAGGAAATGGTACCAAGCATAATTAGTTTACTAAACAAAATCACTATGAAATTTATATCACATGGTCGAAGATTATTAGTGTTGTATATAAGAGGGCTGTCGTAGAACTTTTTAACGAAATATATTTAGTAAAAAGAACAATTAAAAAAAAAAAATCCTTTTGGGTAGATACATTTTAGCTTGAATTGGCTTTTGTTTCAAAAACAGAAATTAGAAAAAAATGCAATTACCTAACGAGTTAGGTAACCATTTCACGTCAGGAAGCCTCACTTTTGCAACTAGCTATTTCTCAGTTCGCGTATCTCTTCTACAGAACCACAAGAACTGGTATGTTTTTCTTTTTTTTCCATTCCCAGATCTAGAATGAGCCATTGTTGGCTGGGTGTATTGTTCGCTAATGATATAACGACGCGACTGCTATTCAAACCAACGTTTTTTAGGCTTAGAGTCAAGGTAATGCCGTGGTGTGCGATTTAGATTCTATCTGTTGGTGCTTTGTAATTGTTAGACTAGTTTTTATATTTCTTTTACCTGTAGTCTCTTACATGGAGACGCACCATACATGCAACATGACGATCGAGTTTTCTTGTCAGGGTTGTGCAACCATATGGTGGTTTTATGTTTTTCGGGCACAAGTGAAACTGTTTTTGCATCTATCATTCTGTTTCATTTTACTGTAGAATTTTATCTTCTTCATCCGTTTATCCGTAGGAGACATACGAGGGCAATGCGAACAAATTCCATTAAGTAAATGACCTCGTGATTCCAGAGACTTAGTTATGGATGAAGAAAATTCAATCTACTCCCAAATATATTTGTCCAGCCATCAGTCTATCTAACGTATCTACAAGAACTAGAAAATATTTTCTTCATGTACCTATTAATTTGACTGCCTCGTTGGTCAAACGATTAGCGTGTACGACTGCCGGTCAAAAATCGAGAGATCTTGGGTTCGGTTCACAAGCCTCTTGCCTCGGAGAGCACGTAAAACTATCTAACTAACTAACTATCTAACTAGTTTTCGCTGGGACAGGTCGCCTTGACTGAATTCGCTAGGAGAACGTCGTCATCATCATCACTATCATATATGTATGTACAGAAAGAAAGTATATAAGTATTCTATCAGTCAATCTAGTTGTTCAAGTACAAGCTCTGCTTAGATGGAACTAGATGGCGTTGTGGGTCGTCATGTCCTAGTAAAAAAGAAAAGAGAAAAGTAACAGAAACTATCAACAGCCTTTAAAGTCCACTACTGGACATAGACCTCTCCTTAGCAAGGAGGTTTTGGCGTACTATACCACGCTGGCCAGACGGGTTGGAATAGGGTTTGTTTCAAGTTTTCCTTCTCTTTGTAATGATGTTGTCTTGCATACTTTGTTCCCTTAGTCGCCTTTTACGACAGAAGAACAGAACTACTAAATTCATAAACATATCTTTTTTATCTGCGTTGTAAAAATTTGCATTTCTTCTGGTACTAAAATAGATAAATCCGTTCTTGACTGCAACACTATTGCACCTAAATGATAAGTAAAAGTACAATTTTATCGTGGGAGAAGTAGCTAGTATCTGTTTACTAGAGAATAAGTAATTTTGCGTTGAAAGTTGTAAACTCGACTGAGGACTGGCCTGTCATAAATATCTAAATAAAGACAGTAATAAAACGACATTAACATATACCTGGCGGTGAATAGAAAATAAACTAGATTCCTTTCGACTGATGTTAAAAGGTGATGAAAACCAAGTTACCTAGCTAAGTAGGAAAATGGTACCTCTACTTTTCTTCCGTATAGTATCAAAATACCAGCTTAGATTAAAAATCTTTCAAAAGTCTTCGTAGCTTGATGATGAGATGATTTTTATAGCTGTCGATGTTGCGTATTAGCTGGCGATGGCATAGCATTAATGACCAAAATTTAAAAGATCTAACTGAAGCCTGAACAGCACAGGGCATCTACCCTCTATGTGCGCATCAATGATAAGGCAAGATAATACCTACAGTAGGTACCTCGTGGGTTCGCCCCAGCCCTGTTTTGGGTTTTCATAACATACTTTACCTCTAGTGACAGCACGAATGGCGCAGTGGTGTAAGCGGTCGCTCCGCCGTTTCTTGTTGCGCTGAGTGTTGTGATTTCGATCCCCACATGGAAAAACACTTTGCATAATCAACACATTATTATATAAATGTGAGTAGGTAAAGCCCCTTGTGATGCAGAGTCACTTCCTAGTACGAGAATTGTCTTTTTAAAATGCGAAGCTTTCATTGATACAGGGGTGACAGTTATCGTGGTAAGTGTGTGAATCTGATATTGCCACGATGACTGTCATGCTTTTACGTCCCCAAGCCGGGCGTGAAAAAGCATCTCACTAGCCCGCATAGTGTGGATCACCATTCTGCATTGTCTGCATTTGCAACGAGTATGGTGACCACAACTTTTGGATTCTATTCATGCTTTCCATCAGGCAGAGTAGAGTCACTTTGACAGGGTTTTAATAAAGAAAAAAAATGCAAAAAGCTAAACGACAAAAAAGATTTAACTGAAAGATACATAGAGTTTTTAATGAATACATTATATCGTTATTAAGCGAGCAACACACTCACATAACTTAGCTCAATGAACCATTAAATTAATTTTACTTACTCATCGCGGTAGTAATAACGAATTGGTACTTTAAACATCAAAGTAGTGATAATAATGCTGTTTCAGCACACGGTAAAGGCTCGCCCTTCTAGCTACACTTACAAAAACAATAAAACCAACGCGATAGCATATAAATAGCATTGTTAGCATATTTTTTCATCTCTTATGTTATAACTTATGTGTAAATGCTTTTCCCCGCCATGTTAGTGAAAAATTTTATGTAAATTACACTAAAAGGGTAAGATAACATAGGTTTTTTCTTTTATGTCTTTGTATTTGTATGTGACATATTGCACTGTTACACCATATCGTAAGTGTAAAGTGTGTATTTGGCGCACAAAAGTTTTACTCCATTTGAAACAGTACCTATCTTATGACATGCCGAAGTCGTAACATACAATCGGCTTATCAGGTTTGTAAGGGATCCTTAGAATCAAGAAGAAAATTCCTTAAAGTTACTAATAGGTTAGAGCTGGCACGCGGTGAGGTAAACTGGCCTGCGCTGTTTTCTTTAACAGCCTTGAATAAGATGGTAGCCGGCAGCACTATACAATATTTGTAGTAAGTAAGGCAAAGTTGCTACATATAATGTCATCTATAACATCAAAACTCAATTTTTTCGTCTATTTTAATCACAGTTTCTTACTTTAAATTATATCGTTCATGTATTGTAATTTATATGCATGTTCTATCTACAAAAGTTTGACCCCACGAACTGTTCAGAGGTCTGACGCTTTAAAAAGAAACTTTATGTTGAGCTTCATGTCTCATCGCCTACGCACGCCCACACAGTGTATTCAAACAGTCTCGTCCTCGCCATAAAGTACCATAGACACATCCTTAAATAGTAGAGTAGCCAGTTTTATTCGATAATTGGAATGTTGACATAGATTAATAGACTTTTTTAAAAGCCTACACTCTGGTCGTTGACTTTCTTTCGGTGGTTTTAATTGCTGGCGTGGCAATGTAATGATTTATAATTTATTTCCTAACGACGCTCGGATTCAGTAATGTATATGTAGTACTAAATTTAAATGGTAAATTAATTTTATTACGAAACAACAATCAGAACAAGTATTGTGTGCTGTGCACGATCATTAATGTTGTGTCTGCGTGTAAAAATAAATATATTTTTGTTTTATTTAGTAAAGTGATAATGTAAAATGTAAATGGCGTTAGCGTTGACCCCTTTACGTAAGTCGAATTAAAGTTCACATCACATCATCAGCCTCTAGTAGGCCACTACTTCGAAAGTAGGTTTTGGTTACTATACCAAGCTGGCCAGACGGGCTGGTACAGAGTTTGTAGAGGCAATCTTAGCTGAGGCTCTAGGCGGGTAGTCATTGCTAGGCGCAGAGTGGGTTATCATGTCGAGGTCCTGGGCGCGTAGTTCATCGCGAGGCCCTTGCGCTTGTTGAGTCTGTTAAAATGACAGGTGAAATGAAACACGGGCAATCAATCAAACGCAAGGCTTCGGGCCTTTGTTCTGCTAGCCACCGTCACAGGCCGGTCCTAAGGGTTTGTACCAAGTTTGTCTTCCCTTTATAGTGATATTGTCCTGCGTAATTCGCTGCCTTAGCTGCCTCTTGCTACACTCACGGTATGAATCGGGGTGGTGACACTATATATTCTTAATCCATCTCCACGCGAAAAGGATTAAAGTTACAGTTGGCAAAATGTAGGCCACTAATTTGCTGCTATCTATTCATCATCGACTGAGCCAAAACAAGTCCGCTGCTGGACGTAGGCTTCCTCTAAAATCCGCCACAAGTGTAACTTTTTTTACACTGTGTGTAAAAACACAGTGTAAAAAAGACGTGAATCCACAAAAAAAAGGGGAAAATTGTACGTATCAAATTAAACGTTTTACCGAAGACCTTTTCAGGAAAAATGGCAATATTTTGAATAATATCAATAGATAAACAACTTAAAGATCTCAAAAACAAAAAAAAAAAAATTGAAAAAATCCTGTACCAACAGGTCTGGCCAGCGTGGTACAGTAGACCAAAACTTCCTATCAAAGAAGAGGTTATGTCCAACAGTGGACTGTTAAAAACTGTTGATGACATAAGATCTCAAAATAGCGTACAATCAAACATTGATTTCATGGGGAATATTTGATAGAATTTATTAATATTGTTTATGACGCTGATGGCCTTATTCATAAGAGCCTGACAGCTATATCTGTCCGTATGAATAATAGAGAAACACTTCGTTTTATTTTTCAAAATGGATGTCGCTTTTTCCATGTATAAGAAAATGAATGACCCCATTTCAAGAGCTCACCTTGAAGCCATCTAGTTTGATATAACACAAAATGATTTCTTTTTTAATTAAATATCAAAGATATTTAAGGAATCCAGTCAATGAAATATTTTGCTATAAAAAAGTAGGTTCAATTACTACGAAAATTACATTTTTTTAACAAAATATACGCCTCACGTAGTTAGTAAATTAACTTCTTGACAATCTAGAGAGCTATAAATCGTGTTAAAATATCAAAAGAAAAAGAAGCGGGGCACTGAAGATTTGTGCTTGAAACAGACCTGCCACAATATAATTATCGCTACTAATGTAAAGTTGTTTTTTGCAAGTAGTTACATGAATATCATAAAGGAATTAAATTAGGAACAAACGCATGAACGCATATCTACTTATACGTCGGTAACCGCTTAACACAAGTCAATGTAAAAAGAAATTCATCGTCTCTTTGAACCCGCGATTGAGTTGATTGTTTTCATGCAGATTATTACGTTTGGTTTCCGTTTAATTTTAAGATCCTGAGTTCGGAAAACTTGAGGTTTTTTATTTAAGGAATTGGAAGGCGTTGGAACTCAGTAGGTGTATGCTTGCTTTGATACGCGGGAGCAGTATGGTGTTAAATGATCAGACTTAAAGAAATAATCTTGTGACCAACTGAAACCTAATGACATCCGAGTGTCACAAGCTCTCAATAATGAAGTTTATTTCAAAATATGTATGTGTTCAATGTACATATATATGTATGTATGCCTTGTGCCATAAAATAAAACATAACCTCCGATTACCGCACTGTCGCTACACATTGTCGTCAGTACACTGAACAAGTAAAGCCGAGCAATGATTGAAAGTACTTTGAAGGTAGACAGAAAGATATAAAGCTTACCCTTGTTTAGCGAGGGTGAGGTATCGAATCCGCGGCAAATGCTATTTACCGTAACGCCTCCACTACCAGTAAGAATATCGCCAGGAAAATGATTGAGCTTCGAAAAAAGCCCGAAGACATTTTTCGTTAAATGTTTACCTAGTTTCAGGGTTGTCACGTAGAACTTTACTTGATATATAAGTTGCATTTAAGATAAATTGACAGTGAGTTTCAACATATTTCACCTTATTTACAACGACATGGAAACGCGATTCCAATTAGATTTATAAATAACAATAAAATTTAATTTTATTTGTCCAACCCTACAACCAAACTGTAAGTTGCAGACTTGGTGGTAGTCAGACTTGGCTCTTCGTGTGGTGACGGATTAAGAATACGTAGTGTTACCACTCCTATTCATCCCGTGGGTGTCGTAAAAGGCGACTAAGGGAACAAAGTATACAAGACAACATTATTACAAAGAGAAGGAAAACTTGCAACAAATCCTATTCCCGTCTGGCCAGCTTCGTATAGTAGGCCAAAACCTCCTTGCTAAGGAGAGGCCTATGTCCAGCAGTGGATTATAAAAGGCTGTTGATGGTGGTAGTCAGTTAATATTAGATAATAATAACAAGTGAACAAAAGTAACATAAACTCACAATAAACCTATAAAACAAATGCCTACTCCACTAACAATAATTTTTTATATCGAGCATTCCTAAGAACTTTTTACACATATATATTACAGATACCGACCACGCGTGATCGTAAATAGTCCCCTATACATCTGAGAAATATAAGAACCTTACTGTAATGTTCAATGAAAGTTTGTCATATATATTTGTCGATAGTAATTGTCGGCCAAATTGTCGGCCGAATTGGACAGAGAATTGATGTGTCGTTTGCAACTCTTTATGGTTGAATATTTTTTGGTGTATTTAAGTATTGGGCTTTTGGATATGTTAGAAGTTTGCTACACTATATCAGCATTATTTTTTGCCCGTTGACTGATTATATTTGGTATTTCTGCGAAGTGTAACATTATAAAGCGGGCTTATTGCCTGACTTTAATCCTTGGGATTATTATCGTTTTCAGATGTGGTAAACGAGGAACTCAAATTGTGATAACACAGATTGGGTGAAACAGTTAAGTTAAGAGATATTGCAAGTCTTCGATGGGTAAAAAGAAGAGACTAGCAAAAATTACGGCACCACTTTTATGTCATACAAGCTGTATCCATCATGATTTTGGAACGCCATGTACAACATACAGAAATGAAGACGAAAAACTATTTAAATATATTTTTTCAGGTCAGGCACTCTCACGACCCATCCAGAACACCACCAAAGTCATTACAACGTGACTACCGTCATCACAAACTGATCAATAGTTTCGGAACGCATAAGAGACACACACATATTGATTTTATTTATACACATATATTCAAAGTATATAAAACTAATATGTGTATTGCTTTTATAAAATTTCTTGTAGAACACCTATATGTATGCAAAATTTAATATAGATCCACCTTGCTTTGTGTCGAAAGTAGCGTTTATCTTCGATACCCTAATATAAAATTCCTACAAAGAAAATATTTTTAATATCCATGCTAATATTGCGAATATTTGAAACTTGTATGTTTTCATACTCGATTTATATTAGCTAATATTACTTAATTTGTACTTTGAAATATATTATCGCTTCTAGAAAGTACATCAAAGATATTTTGTTAGATAGAGTTTGTTTCTTAATGGTCCTGAAACGATGCTGCTGAAACAAATCAGGCTGCATACAAATTAAATAGAAAACTCATTTTTTTACAACAAGTAAATTCGAAAGTCTCTTAGTAAACTATTTATTCGATTTTTTAATATAGTCATGTCTAATCTACGTAATCTAACATGGTGTAGTCGATAATTTATTTATTTAATTTTTTTAATTTTTTTATTTTTTTATTTTTAACACTTTTTGCATTACAATTGCGTGAGGCGGACTTGATAATATATATGTATTTGCAAAAAATGTACATAAACATTGTATTAGTCAATCTAGCTGTCTTAGTATAAGCTATGCGTTGTTTGAAGTCAGATGTCCGAAATATTGATAATACGTGCGTAGAAGCTAATATATTTATTGAGATAAACTTAGCGTTGGGTACAAGAGAAAGCGCCAAGAACGGGTGTTAAGAGCCCTTGTGGGGACAAGGGCACGTCGAGTGGGGCACTAACGCCCCAGACGGAACCGAGAACTTCTCGACCAGTAATTTAATAGAAATAGCCGACTAATATACCCTTCTGTGTCATAGATCGAGGAAGGTCTTATTTCTTATAATAATTTTGCTTTTTTGTATTTAAAAAAGGGTTAAATATATTATGACTCCTTTGATTAATTTCCTAGAAATAACAGGTATAAGTGCATGGCTGCAGTTTAAGAGGGGGGAGAAGGACCCAGAGTTAGAGGGAGGTCAGAAGTAGAAAGTCTTTCAGAAGTACAGTTTGGGGCTCTGGTAACTTCACTCAGTTATCTACCGAACGTTCAAAGATTTTCGGTTGACTGCAAGGATATACCAAAATGATTTGTTCATAGATGCTAGCTACAGTTATAAACCCATCTGATGTCAACAATAGGTCTATCTTAGACCTTGCTGTAATGATATAAACGTATGTACGTACGTTATGACCTTTCACTTCTTTTAAATCATTACTTCATCAGGATCATTTAATCTCTGTTATTCTGAAAATGATCAATTTAATAAAATAATATTTGAGTTGAGTGACCTGACGAATAACAGTACCTGAGCAAGAAGGTCTTAGCGTTTTGCCTTTAAATCAACGTAATCCAACGCTTTCTAAACCCACTACATCTAATTTTATCATATAATTCATCCGCTCCTTGTATGGAGGCAGTTTGAAGACATTTTCATTATTGTAACCATATTTGTTTAAACGTCGCTTAGTATGCTGGGTCAGCTTTCGAGACGATGCGTAACCTAGAAAACTACATATAGCAGTGGGCTATGAAGGCTGCTTTGATGCATGTATTACATCTAGATTAGAAGTATTTAGAAAACGGTTTTTTGTTTAAATACGTACTGAGACACCCGTGTTTTTAACGCAATCTGTCATCACCCCCAACTTATTTTTTTTTCTATTTTGAAAGCCTGCCAAAGTGACTACTCTGCCTGATGGAAAGCATGAATAGAATTCATGAGTTGTGGTCATCACACTCATTACGAATGCAGACAATGCAATATGGTGACCCACACTATGGCGACCTATTAAGATGCTTTTTCACGCCTCATTTGGTTACGTAAAAGGCATGACAGTCATTGTGGCAATGTGTTGCAAATACTTACCACGACAACTGTCACCCCTGCATGAATGCGCCTCCGGTGTCACACTCTCCAACGAAACACGACAACACGGATGCTGGCGCTTTGGGTTGGTCTTCTGTGGGAGGATAGTACTGCCCCGGTCGAGCCGGCCCGCTCGTGCTGAAGTCAACGTGGCTCTACTACCTAGAGGGTTATTTACCTGCTTATACTTTACCTGCTTATCCCGTGGGTTTCGTAACAGCCGATTAAGGGAGCAAAGTATGCAATAGTTTTGCAAAGGAAAGGAAAACTCGAAGCAAACCCTGTAGCAACTAAATTTTTCCAGAGTGGTATAGTAGGCAATAGCCTTTACCTCAAATTTCATGCAGTACTCTTTTTGTAGCAGCCAACTGTTTTGATATAATCAGCTTAACGCGTGCTGTCCTTGATGTCAAAATTTCTATATAGCGTTTTAATTACACTCCGAGAACGCGAACATTATTATCTGGTCTGTGACTATATTTAATTTGAAATTGAAATGTTGTCGTCTTCTAATTTTTTATTTACTTGTTGTTTTTGCTGTCCTAATGCATTTTGGTTGAGTTTATATAATTGTTCACGTTCGATACCAATACTTCACAGAAAACCGGTTTTCAATTCTTTCCTTAATTTTCACTGAGTAAATAGCTATTTACAATACATAATATTTCAATAAATAGTAAATAACCTCACTAATCGCACACACGGCTGTCTGATTCTAAATTAGGCAGCGACTCTGTTATGGTAACCAGACTAGATTTTACTCAAATATTTCTAAATACAAACACGTTATGAATAAATTAAATACAGACACAGAACAAACAATCTTGTTAATCACACAAAAAATTATCCAGGGTGGGGAGTGAGGCCATGACCTGCGGCTTAGCAGCCAGGGCCAGTAACCACTGGACCCAGTGGTCTCGAACGTCATAGAGCGAGATCGGTAGACTTGCCTGCTAAAATCGGTATATTTCTACTTGGCTCCTCGTCAGACGACATTTTAACTTAATTATCTGGAAATCGTAGAAAAATCGTTATATTTCGGTATTTCGGTAGAACAGAGCCCATATCGGTAGAAATACCGAAAAATCGGTAGGTTCGAGACCACTGACTGGACCATAAGCTGTTCAATAATTGCACCTGTTTTAATAAATTTGCCAAAAACATTACTAAATATAATCTACAAACAATTACTTTAGTCAAAACTCTTTACTAAAATGCTTTTATTAATAACAACAATGATTCAGAACCGTAACGATGATAATGAAGAAAATGCCTAACATTTAGTTAAAATAATTCAACGACATTGTGTTTCATTAGTGAATCGCTTCCGTGGTTATTAAACTTCAACTTGCAGACACCTGTCTGTAAAGAAAATTACACTACAATACTCAGTTTCAGTGAGCTCACCGATGTGTGTGTAAACCGATCGAATTGTGTTGCTATTATTTCTATGCGAACCACCACGTGTGGGTGACTAATTGACGTATCGATTGCGCTTGCGCGAGGACACAGTGCATACTGTGCCGCATGAAGGCCCACCGCTGATCTTAAAGAGCTATCTCGTCGAGCAGCGGTTCACCTTGACTTTTGGCGCGGAGAGCGCACTCCGCCGTGCTCCACTGTACTGTTTATGTATCGCCATCCCGACCGGTCGAGATCGCAAGTGAACGGACTGCATCGACTTTCGGCCTTGCTGCCTTTTTTCTCGTTACAATATTCGGCGGGCGAATGACGTAATTCGCTTTGGCGATTGTATAAATTGATTCAATCTTTGCTGCGGCACTGGCGAAGATTTGCAAATTGAATTTGGCCCGTGTATCGGAACTTCGTGATGCGTTGTCGACGAAAAAAAGGACACTCTCGATTTTGTTAGTGCTAGAGCACGATTTCTTGGTTGCATTTCGCAAATTCATTCCGGACCTCGAATTCCGCCCGCGGCGTAGCGTACGAACCTGGAATACATATCTCCGGAATTTAATTTGAGTACGTTTATTTAGTCCGATTCAAAGAAAGCCACGCGGGGAGGCGCGTTGAACCTTCGGGTTGATTTTCAATGCGTTTTAATCATCGTGTATTCGGTTGATACCCAGCTTGTTTTGTCGTAAGCTTATTAATTGTGTAGCATGTCGGGTGGCGGGGGACAGGGAGCGCGCACAGCGCAGGCGGGGCGGTAATCACGCGCGCACTAGCTTGATTATGCCATTGTCTTCAGGAAATTCTCGCTTCTTCACCACTGTCTTTGTCTTCTATTAATTTAACGACGGTTAAAAACTGGCTTAAAAATACATTATTCATAGTTTAAAATCACCGCTCTCTGATTGAACACAGTAGTTAGAAGCCTTTATAGAAGATTCATTGGACGTTGATTGAATTGCAACGGGTCCCTCTAATTCGTCGAATATATCTATGATGACATGTTATACGAAGATTAAACTAGATGATCTGATTCGCGGTGCTCTGTACAGTAATCTCCGGTCCGTGTGTAGGGATGTTAATTGGGTATTCGATGAGATGTACTGATTATGCAGGGCTCAGTGAGCATCGACCAACTGTAGGGCTGCCGCGAATGCGTGTTTCGTTTAGTGTTTTAACGTTTCAAGTGTAGGATAAAATCGGTGCTGTATGGTGGGCAAGAGAGGTTATTTTTTTGTTAAGTGTTTGTTAGTACCAGCCCTGAGCCACGTGTTGGGCCATCAATCAATACGTGGAGCGGGGCGGAGCCTCCGACCATCACTAACTAAATAACAAGGAGATATAGCCGAGCGCATTTGCTACTTAAATTTGATGTAAGTTATCGGATTGTGGGGTATCTCTCGACTCCGGGTTCCTTCACTCGCATCTTTATTGCCGCGTGTACTGTTTTATTGCCTCGGGAAAACTTTTAATTAGATACATACTAAACACTGCTTCGGAATAAAGTGGAATACTTTGTTTCGTTCGGTAATATAATAAACACTTAGGTATTTGTTACTTTTGGAATTGTTTGTTGATCCCTTTGTTGTATAAAAACTATTTTATATTGAAATTATTTTGTATTTGTTTACTTGAATTGGTTGTAGAAATAGACAATATAGTAGCTGCTTATTTCTAAAATTATATTCGACAAAATGAGAGCCCTTAATATATCTCTGTACTTCTTTTAGAATATAGACGTGAGTGCATGAATATTTTTCTGTAATTTTATAGTAATGAAGCAACAGATAAATAGAAATAGCTTGCTGAACTTATAATATAAATTTTTCCTCCTATCCATGTTCAGTATTAAACTTTCACAGTCTCTATACAATTTGTTACACTTTATACAGAATGTTGATTATTGTGTCCCTTGTCGTGAACGGGAGATATTCGTAAGGGCGTGTCTTTGTTTCGAAAGCAATTTGTTTACAATGTAGGAGTTACGCCGGGTCTTGGGACGAGAGATCTCCAAATTATGAGTTCCTGATCTCTTTTCTTCGTCCAATTTGATTGATGATTAGACTTAGATGTTTAAGTTACTGAATGATTTAGCTATTGTGCGGAAACCGCCGTACGTCATCATGTGACGGGCAATTAATAAAAAAAAAGTGGCTATAAAAATGAGTCAATTGATGCTAAGTGACTACCGCAGCTCATGAGAACACATTCCAGATTTTGTCAACGACGTGACGGGACGGGAACAAGTGACGGGATAAGAATACAAAGTATTGCCATCCCTATTCGTCCTATCACATCGTAAGAGCAACTAAGGAAGCAAACCACGCAGGGCTGCAAAGAGAAGGAAAACTTGAAAGAAACCATTTTTTTTTAACGTGTGGAAACCCCCTCGGTCGGAATCGGACCGACTAAAACCACACGGTGTGCCACTCTGCGCCTGTGATAGAAGGGATCCGGGAACTGCTGCTATTACGACATCCAGATCCCTCCTAGCGCCTGCCCGTTAACGCGGGCACCATCTGCGGATAAATTCTCCATTTAAGCGTTGGTCGTCCCGGCTGGAGGCTCCACGTGCTGGCTTTGCCGCCGTGAGGCTCTCCAGCCGGTCATCGCTGAGTGGGTAGGGAAACTTGAAAGAAACCATATTCCAGCCCGTCTGGCTAGTGTGATATAGTAGGCTAAAACATCCTGGCTAGGGTCCCTATATCCAGCAGTGGACTGTTAAAAGCTCTCTGTTAAATGAAACGGCAATCATGCATTTCCTTTCTACTGAATTGTTAGGATTTTTTTTTTAACAAACTACCAAAGTGACTATCCCGCCTGATGGAAAGCATGAATAGAATCCAAGAGCGGTGATCGCCATACTAACTGTGAATGAAGACAGATTTTTGAAAAGGTCTAACAATAGAATATTAATAATTATAGAATGCAAGTGATTGCAGAAATAAACAACGTAGACAGACATATATGTATTATAGTGCGTATATATGTTTACTGTTGATAAGTATAATGTATGTGTAATAATAATTTATGATAATGTCGCGCAATGAACATATCAGCCGGTAATATACTGTTATATGTATATTATTGAAAATAATATTACATCAATACCATTATATGAGTAATTATATACTCGTTTCAGCTTCCCTTACGTGATCATTTCTTATTTTTGTGTTTTTAACTTTGTGAATGACGAAGTTTCACGCAACCGTTCCCCTTATTCCTGAAAAAAATTACCCCGTTGGTCTAGCGGTTAGCGAATGTGGCGTCCGATCGAGAAGACTCAGTTTCGATCAAAGTGCTATTGAGATTTCCTCGTTGCAGAAATATTTAGTAACATCCCGAAGTTTTCAAGTTAGGGTCTTAACTCCTGTGCCTTTCGAAAGCGAACAGGCGCAGTTAAAGCCTTCCGTCTTGCGTGTGATCTCTCCCCAGTCGTGTTGGATAATCGTCCCATCGGATTGTGAGAGTGCGGGAACAGAGAGTGCACCTCTGTTTGCGCGCACACTTGTGCACTATATGTCTCCTGTCTAGATAGTTGGTCTCCGTTGAGACTGACCACCACGGCCAAAATGGCTAGCAGTACATCATCATCATCATTATCTCTTATTTGACAACTTCAGGAGTGACATTTCGAAATTTTCATCAGTATCAGATGCTAAAATTTCAAATGTATATATTGTCCGAATTTCTGATATCCCGGTCTCATTTCTCTACTTAACATAGAGACACATCAGTGTAAAGTAAAACTGACATTATTATACATATTTTGACTAGTGTTACATACATTTGTATGTCCGTGCAAGTCACGAATGTAATGTTCTCGTGTAGTTATTTAGATGACGAGTTCGTGCTTTCCTCTGTTGATAAGACTATGTGTTATGGTGTTCACCTCCCTAGGGCCTCCTGACTTCGTAACTACTCCATCCTACTGATCGTGGCTAAAAAATAGCAGCACATTGTTTTTTTATATAAACTTAATATAATATTTTGCATGTCATAAATGAAGTAACATATTTTAAATACAAAAATTGTCTATGCATCTTTTTTTGTGTGTATATAAGCTAATTAGTTTGTTGAGTTAAAAATAATAATCTAAAATAGAATGGCTCAAAGAGTAAACTAACTACCCAATTATAAATATGAATTGAAATAGAATAAACTGTAGTAGAAAGAGTAAGATTTCCTCTCTAAGATCAGCGAGCGTTCTTCCTTTTTAAGGAGAGGGTAAGACACCGTGGGAAATAGGATGCTGTTGCAAACACCACAGCAGAGCGTGGCTGTTAACATAAATATTCTATTTCTTACATTTACGAGCTTTCTCTGTCTTCTACTCTCTTCTACTCTTCTCATTGTCTCTAAAGTGAGAGAAAATATTAATACTCTACAGAATGTGTAACGATATTACATGAATCGCCAAATATAGTTCAAAAATGTAATATATTTTTATGAGTTATTGTATTATAACTCTGTAACGTAGCCCATCAATGGAAACGCTGAAATTCTCCCATTTTCATCAAGTTTTTATGTCTATTCAAAATAATTTTTAGTCAATATTTTTTGCGTTTTAATTGGCTGTGCCTAACAGTTACCAGCTATAACGATAGTTAATGTTCTCTCGGTACGTTGTATTTTATTATCTCTCTACATTTCGTTATAAAAAGCTTGTTGCCAAGCGTGAGATTATAGTAATGTATTTTTAATTTGTATTTCTTTATGTTTCTAGGTGTTCAACTTCTCTTTAATACATTAACTGTAATGTTTTGAATGAGAATACTTTTCTGTTGAATTTGTTTCGGCTTTTGTACAAAATGATGTTATTATATTTTGTTATTACGTTGAAATGTTTTTTTGTTTTACTAAACAGTAAACTACAAAGCATTTCTAGTAGCCGTTGTTTAATGCATAAATCTCTTGATTTACTAAGATTTTTTCCTATGTATATTTTTTTTTAAATTCGTTTACTCGGTCGTGCTTTAATTCAGTAGGCCGCCTTATTGTGACTGGGCCACCATAGTGTGGGTCGCCTCACTGAATTGTCTGCTTCACAATGAGTATAGCGACCACCACTCTTGAATTTTATTCATGCTTTCCATCAGGTAGGTCACTTTGGTAGGTCCCGAATAAAATGAAATAGGATTCAAATACTCAAAAAGAAATTTTCCACCGATTGACTTCAAATTTTGACAGGATATGCTTCAAAGATTGATTTTATTTGTATTTATGCAAGAAGGGTGTCAGTGTAGGCTGTATAATATGACAATTACGAGCGGTATAATGACTTTAAACGCGGTAGAAATCTTGGCGAAAGACTGGTGGTATAAAGCCAAGATACAAAGAAGAAAACTTAACTTTTGATAACTGCTACAAAAAGAAAAAAAACCAGGAAAAATGACTATGTACGGAGTCGGGGCTGAATTGCGTGACGACGACGATGAACATGTTTGTTCACATACATTTTTATATAAATATGTAGGCCTTAGCGAGAAGTAATGATATTGTCATTAATTAGCATCGTGAAACCCTTAATTTCCTATATTAATAAATAGGTTTGTTATCTTGAATTTTCTCAAGTAACGGGCAGCGAGTTTCCCATAAAATGACACACTATATTAGGTAAAACTGTAACAATATCAGAGGTGGTTATTTTATCAGCGGGTAGCCTCATAAGCGCGTTATTTATTGAGCTATAAAATATGTAAACCACCTGGGTCTCGAACGCAATGAGTAAAAGTAAAAATATATACCTACCTTCTATCGATCTATTGAACACATAGATTTTACGTAGACGTAATACTATCTGACGTCTTAAGATTTTATACTAACGTTTGATATTGCTTCATCTGTTTGTTTGTATCGTTCTAAATGCAAATCAAACATTAACATCTACAATAAGAGTAAAGTTTTATCGTCAAATTTTGAATTTGAAATGCATATCGTAAATATATGCCATTTACAACCAAGGGGCAAGCAGAGAGTTAGACGCCCGCTTAGACATTATTTGTCACATCGTGAAGTTATGTGAACTATTCAACGCTTAAAGATCCAGCAGTTCCTGAGGTTTATGCATTCATGCAAATAAACAAGCTCTTCAGTTTTATAATGCTAGTGTAAATTCTTAATAAAATCGTCTTAATTGAGCATAAGCATCTAATTAAGTTCTACTGTGTAAAAATTCCTTAAGCATCATAGAATATCTAGTACTGCAGTTAGTCTGTCTAGAAGTAACTCCGTTTCTTTACGATAAGATTAACACGTAATGGATTCGGTAACAAACATGAGAGATAAGTTGCTTATCTTAATTGTGTTAATCATTAGCTGAGACAAGTACTTGCTAGGGCAAGAAAGGGGGCATGGCCACAGCAACCTTATGCTTTAGCAGACGGTTGTAGGGTCTACCTGATCCTAAATAACCAAAATGATTTCGACAGTTTTGAATGTCTGCTCTTATTTTATTGACCAGTAAAACTTGAACTGTCATTGTATAGATTAAACGAAAGCGAGCCATAATTCACAAATAGTTTGGCTGGAGTGATACTAAAGCCTTACAAAAAAACCATGTCAACAAACTCTTTGATTTTAACTAAGTTAGTTTACTATTATTGGGAGTAAAATCTGTGTCGCGAGAACTTTACAAAGACACGTGAAACAGCCGCAAAGGACACCCAGACTCGGAACAACAATTTGTGAATTACAAAAAGTGTTGTCTCTTGTGTGGTTTGAGCCCACAACACTCCGCGCAGTAGAAAACGCCGTGACCACTTAATCCAATACGTCATCAATGCGATTGATTATCGGCGCTAAATTCTTCTTTACTTGATTCTTGGCGGACACGATTCTTGATATGGGTCCCGTCTCGCTTCTTTACTTAAAGACTTGTATCAGGACAGTTCAAAACACATACTGGAGTCCTACAGTTGTATATAGCCATAGCCATATGTATCACATTTTGATAAAAGAATTCTGATTCTTGAATTTAACTATTCTAAAATTCTCTCTCTTTAGCATAGGAACAATTTTATTCAAAAAAGTATTACCCCGTGAATTGACCAACCTTTTATAGTCCACTGCTGGACTGGATGATGTAGGGATTTTCTTAGAAAGGTGTTTTTGACCTACTATTGTATGCATTGATTAATATATTTTTTTATTGAAGGGTGGAAGATCCTCTTTGGTTCTTATTGAAAAATCGTCCTGTAAGTGGGGGATTGTGGGTGACAGTTACTGTCTAATTTCGTTTTACGTGTTTTGAGTTTGTACGTATAGACAACTACAGAAGTATTTTAATTCCTGCGTACTAAACATTAAATCAACATTATATAAACGTAACATAAAATAAAGAAAAAACTCCAAAGACGTCGTAAGTACCGTTATAAGTTGTACTTGACTGAGTACCGCCTCAGTCGTGTACCTACTGGTGATTATTCGGTGTAATAGGCGGTCGAACAAAAACTCATGCAACCACTTGTCGCCTAGACATTATACGCGACGGTTATAAGCCCATTATAGAACTAGTTTTATACATGTATAGGGTGCTTCGTAATTCAATGTCACGATACAGTCTGTACTCACCATTGATCGGCTGTCAATCCTGCGCAGATTAGACGGATGTTTTTTATCTAAGTATCTATATCGATGTATGGTTGTGGAGTTTGATATACTGCCTTCATGAGAAGTGGTAGACCATCAGGGCTACGGAACAAAGGCCGTAGTTTCTCTTATATACATTATATACATCGATATACGTCAAATTTGTTTTAAAATTCTAAACAAATATTACAAATGTCAAATCATAACCATTATAATAAGTCTAGTTATTTTTGGTCTCCTTTCTTAAAAACTCCCAGCGGTACTCTTGAAAACCTGTAGAAAGCTCATTTCATATATAATATATAATAAATATTTCGGACATTTGACACATAACGTCATCTAGTTTCAAACTAAGCAGAGCTTGTGCTATGATAACTAGACTGACTGATAGAATACTTATATACTTTTTTTTTGTAAATACATACATATTATACATAGAAAACACCCAAACTCCGAAACAAATATTTACAGATCGTACAAACATTTGTTCCGATCTGGAAATCGAACTCGAGACCTCAAGCACAGCAGTCGAATTCACTACCGCTGCGTTACCGAGGCAATTATCAGTTATATAGGCAGTTATATGCAGTGTTCACGGGAGTTAATCAATAACATCAAACAGACGACCACTTTCTCCTAAAGAATTGAGGAAGATAGTGAAAGAAGATGAGTGAGTGTGGGAGAAGATGATGATGGCATAGGTGAACACACTTCGAAAGTACTTGAAGCTGAATTTCGCAGCTACAGTCCACCATTTGTACAGAAAAACCAGATTAAAATCCACTAATGTGTGAAATGTTTGCATATTTATGATGCTTGTTTTCTATAAGTAATGTCATTGACTGCTACTACAAGTCAATGACCTACCTAACCGCGCATTGATAAAACCATTATGATTAAGGCAAGGTTGCAGCCCAGTTAATAGCAGGAACCACAATTCATCTTATATTCTGTTTCTTACATTACAAATTGAATTTTTATGGAATACTAGCTTTTGCCCGCGGCTTCGCTTGCTTGGAATTTGGTCTGCCACATTACTTTTCGTAACAGATCATTTTAAAATAAACATTTTTTTTTTTAATAGAAAGTATCCTATGTTACTTCTAATACCTCCAAGAACCAGTGTACAAATTTGCATG
Organism: Hypercompe scribonia; assembly: GCA_949316085.1. Taxonomy (NCBI): domain Eukaryota; kingdom Metazoa; phylum Arthropoda; class Insecta; order Lepidoptera; family Erebidae; genus Hypercompe; species Hypercompe scribonia. Next base: position 20,542,037 of record OX438980.1, on the reverse strand, counting down.
ATGATCGGTTGAGTCGTTTTAGCGTGAAACCGTGACAAACAAACTTACATTCGTATTTATAATATTAATAGCATGTAATTTTAATTTGTAAATTTGTCCTTTTTTCATAACATATTACTTCCCTCCTTGCTCATAAACAAAAGCATATTATTTATTTATTTATTTATTTATTTATTTATACTTAATGCACATGTTGTACAAAGGCGGACTTAATGCCATGGGGCATTCTCTCCCAGTCAACCTTCAGCTGATGTAGAAACACGATGCGGTAGGTGCAGAGATAAAATAAAAAAGTTGACATGACATACGTTACTAACAATACAATATTTTACATAAACAATACATATATAATACATAAACATATAATACATGTATACAAAATTAATGCAATATTCCATATAAATGCTTACTCGTGTACTATCGTTACGACGATTCCACCAAATTGTTACGAAGTAGATCACGTACTTTTGCCTTAAATGTGTGGCGATTTGAGGCCATCCTGATACCGGCGGGAAGTGCATTCCACAGAAGAACTGACTGCACCAAGAAGGATGAATTGATAAAGTTGGAAGTGTGAGGGGGGCATAGAAGAAGCATGTTGTTTTTTGACCGAAGATTTCGATCATGGGTGGAACATAAGAGACGAAAGTGAGGAACAAGGTATTCAGGTAGCGATGGAGAGTTGAGGAAAGAAAAAAGAGAAGTGAGTGCACGTAAACAACGGCGTTGTCGAATTGGGAGCCATTGTAGCTGGGAACGTAAAGCAGACACATGATCATACTTGCGAAGATTGTAAACGAATCGAATGCAGTTATTGAGAAGGCGATCTAGTTTATTGAGGAGGTCTGCATTCAGGTCAAAATAGCACACATCACCGTAATCGATCAGGGGAATAATTAGGGACTGCATAAGTGTAGCCTTGGTTTTAATAGGGAGAAAATTTTTCAGACGATACAAAGCGCGGAGGCACGAGGTAACTTTCTGGCTCACGTGTGTAACTTGTGCACGCCAATCAAGTGTCGAGTCGATATATAGGCCCAGGTTCTTTACTACTGTACTCAGAGGTATAGTCAGGTTGTCATAAACAACAGGTGGGATAGTCGCCACGCCTAACCTACTTTGCATTTGTTTGCTCCCCACGACAATCACTTGACACTTAGTTGGATTTACCGACAAATCAAATTTCGTAGACCAACTTCTTATGGATTCTAAGTCCTTGTTGATTGTCTTGATGGCATCTGATATATTTTCAACTCTAGCCATTGTATAAATCTGTAGGTCATCAGCGTACAGGTGATACGCACACTGAAGGTGTTGGGTTACGAGATTAATAAAAATTGAAAATAATAAGGGAGATAATATACCGCCTTGAGGGACACCGGTGAGAAGCTCACACCAACTCGACGATAAGTCATCAATGTGAACACACTGTTGACGTCCCTGAAGATAGGAAGAGAACCATTCCAGAACTTCTGAGGAGATCATAAGATAGGAGAGGATGGCCAGTAGGACTTCATGACAAACGGTATCGAAAGCACTCGAGAAATCTACCAAAGCCAGCACTGTGACTTTGGTGTCCTCCATACCTTCCCTAATATCGCCAGTCACTTTGAGGAGAGCAGTGGTTGTGCTATGACCGGGTCTAAAGCCAGATTGTAGCGGACTAAGGAGATTATGTTTATAAACAAAGTGCGAGAGTTGTTTATGAACACAGGCTTCAAGAACTTTAGAAAGAAAGGGAAGTATAGAAATGGGTCGGAAGTGTTCCGGGAGCGAGGGGTCAGGTCTCTTAGGTAGAGGGATAATGAAGGCCTTACGCCAGAGTGAGGGATAGGTTGCAGAGTCAAGTGAAAAGTTAACGATGTGAGATATTGCTGGCAGAATGTGATCCAGGATAGTAACGATCATGTAACGGCTAACGCCGTCACATCCTACAGCATTGGAACGAATGGACAGGATAATCTTTTTGATGTCCTCAGAAGATACTGGAGAAAAATCAAAGGCATTGATGTTAGGATGGGTTAAACTGGATATGTAGCTCAAGGTTTGGCTTTTGATTTGATGATCCATCTGAGGTGTGGTTGAAAAGTGAACGTTGATGTCATCTAAACCAATTGTCGTCTTAACTTCAGGACGTTGCTGCTTTCCAATGCCCAGCGTTCCAAGGAACTTCCACATATTGGAAGTTGAAGAGATTTCTAAGTTTTGAATTATGTGGCGGCGTTTGGCGTTACGTATCACCTGATTACACCGATTCCTAGCGGTCTTAAAAAGATCCCAATTCTCCTCACAACGATTCCTCCTATATCTGTTGTAAAAACGGTCCCTGCGTTTCATAGCTGTTCGAATTGCCGCAGTCATCCATGGTGCAGGGGGGCGCTTCAACTTTACTCCCCTCACAGGTGCGTGTCTATCGTACAATTTCAGAACTGTGTCATTAAAAATACTGACCTTATCATTTATGTCTGTAGCTGTTGCCAAGTTGGTCCAGTCTAAAGCAGAAGCATCTGTACACAGTCTTTCGAGGTCCATTCGTCTGAAATTACGAATATGCAGAATTTTGGGAGGGGATTTAGGAGGTTTTAAGATATAAGAGAGGAAAATTAAGTCGTGATGGGAAAATCCAGGGGCAGAATGTTGACCATGGGAATAGACTAGGTTTGGAGCAGAGGTCAGCATTAGGTCAAGCCAAGTATCCTGGTGCTCCATGTTGTGGTGAGTTGGTTGAAGAGGGAGGACATGGAGGCTAGTGGATTGGATGATATGGAGCAGATTACGAGTACGGAGCGAACAAGATGCTAGGAGATCAGTATTAAAATCGCCCATAATGATGTGGTGTGTATATTCTGACCCTAAAGATTCCAGAACTGTTTCCAGACTGGAGAAGTAATTAACAGCGGGGGGACAATAAACGATACAATATATAACAAATATTACATTTTGGGATTACTTTGATCAACTTCGTACGAGAACATTCTGACAGTACAATGAATTAATGATAACATAGTTGTCTAAGCTGTCCAAAGGATATGTGCGTTGGCGGATTGAAAGCTCCATAGACAAGGTAAAGGCGGTGATCACTTGTCATTAGACGTTGGAATAGCGGCTGAAACCGCAATCTCATACAAATTGTATTAGTATTTCGAAGGACCAATTTAGAATGCGGATGGATGATTGAAACATGGACCAACGAGCTTTAAAATTTATTAATGCCAAATTGTAGCTACATTTATATTTAATGCCTTATTTACAATACGTAATAGAAACTAAATCTTATTCCTCATTTACAGTATTTTGTGAACATCAAGAGAATTCATTACCAATCAACTTAACCTCCTTTCTAAGGCGATACCATGTTCAAGTGAACTACTAAAAACTGATAATAAAAATGAAAAATAAATAAAAAGAAACGGAAAGGTTTTTTAATATTATCTATACAAAAAATTCACGTAAAATTATCTCCAACAAGATACCGAAGTCTACGTTACAATGCACGAACAACTCAATGCATCAAGACCCGACGCATCTCGGCAGCAAAGGCAACAAAACCGTCTGGCAGCTTGGAAGCCAGACGCCCTCGAGTGCAGCTCAGACACATCTAAATAGTCAGGCCCTTTCAAAGCGGGGTGCGCGACTAACTTCCCTGAATTTATAATTGTTACCGAGGCCCTATACACCTTCTGCGCGCCGTGCTCCCCTGGTAATTAAACATCTCTTCAAACCACTTTTAACGTGATTGGCAATCTCCTACTCTACGGAATGAGTTTGGTTTCATATCAAATTATCACAGTTCCGATTTTCGTTTTATTAATTGGTTATGTTTATTTTCTGTTAAGGGCTTGATTGTGATAATATTTATAAGTTGTAATTTCTACGCTGTTACTTGATGGTTATATATGTGATAATCACACAGATGGTAGTGATGCTTTCTGTTCTTGTAGATTTATGTATTTAGCATGAATATAATTTGGACTATTACAATATTCAGCAAAGCTTGCTGTGATCTATATCTTGTATATTTAATTTAAATGTATTTGAACATCAACTCTTGTAAATACATTTCATACACCAAGATGAAACATCCAGACCAATATAAGAAATCATGTATTTTCGCATCATCGGATATCGTATCTGAGACTGTCGTTGAAACCTTATTAAGAAAATACTGGCCAAGTGCGGGTCGGATTCACGCACCGAGGTTTCCGTCAGGTTGCGGTCACATAGAACCTTGATTTTGTTACAGCTTAAAGATGTCATAGACTTGAGTTTTTGATATGAACTTCAATTTAATACCTCTACACGTTTATGAGGAAAAAGGGAGTAACTTAAAAATTATTAAAAATATTTTATTATGTGATGTAAGTAAAAATTTGCGGCTTTCGCAATTTTTATTTGATCTGTGCTATAAGATATTGCGTTGTACCAAATTCCAAGATTCTAAGTTCATGATAAGTACCCTGTAGGTTTTGATTCCCTTGTGAATTTCGAAAATTTGCGGCAATTTACGACATAAACGGCTGTATCTTTTGATGATTGCGTTGGCTTAGAAGTTTGATTTTTTATACAGCTCTAAGGGGCAGTAGACCTCAGTATTTGATATAAATTCCAGCTTGATATCTCCACGCGTTCCTGAGAAAAAGGATCTTGACGGACTGAGGGACGGACAAAAAAGTGTCCTTGTAAGGGTTCCATTTTTCCGACAGCTATCGAGATTTATCCGAAGTACGGAACCCTACAAGCTATCAGATACATTAAATAAGTTTTAAGTAAAAGAACGTTAAAAATAAATCAATAAAGTTGCTTCTTCAACGTCAACAGATCACGTTTTAGTAAGTATTTGCTCGTATTAAAATTCATCCTGTCCAAGTATTGACAACCCGTCTTTATTAAAAACCTCCGAGCAAGTTATGTGAACCTGGTAACTTTGCGACCTTCTTATCTGAAATAAGTTCTTTATTAACTTACCTTGAGAAACTTGTAGTGGTGATTTTGCTATTTTAGTTTCGTATGCCTATATTCAAGTATAAAAATTACTTTATCGACACGCCGAAGTATTTTATATTGAAACACTCTGCGCCCCGCGATATTAACCGTGGCTTTTGTTGCTTTCGAATCGGATATTGGATATAAGGTAAGCTAAGTTTCTCTTTATAACATCAACTGTCTGCCAATGAACGTCCCGTTAAAGTCACCTTTTTTAAGTCGTTGGTCCATCGTGCCGCAGGGCAATCATGGTCTCCAGCGCGCTTCGGCTCCAGCGACCATCGGTGCGTCTGGAGACATGACCGGTCCAAATTCCACAGAAAATGAAACACATACTTGCAACCGTAAATTAACAACAATAGAAGTAGCACAAAGTATAGATGCCGACCTCCATATGATCACTACCCGTGAACCGTAAGCTACTGTTGGCCATTTTTTTCTCGTCTAGACTTGACTAGACATGATTCATAACGAATACTAAAATTGTGATATTGGTAAGAAGTTGACTTATAATAAACGGCTGGACCACTACATAAAATTTGTAATACCAATAAATTCGTATACAAGAATTAACTTCTATGTTGAAATGTTATAGAGCAAAGTTTGTTAGATTGTTTATTATAATTTTTGAAACGAAGTTCCTTACGGCAGGCTTGGAGGGGATAGGGATTTCGCTGCGGGACCGAACTGAAAAAAATGTGATAGTAAAACCGTAAGAAAAAATCCGTGGAAAAAGTGCGTGGAATAAATCTGTGGAAAAAAGTACGTGGAATAAAACCGTTAAATGAGACGTGCGCAGGCGCGAAAGCGCGTCATGTGTGCTACGTTTCATACTATCTATCACGTACTTAACATTCGTACTATTTCTACCTCTTTCTAACACATGACAATGCACATTAGACAAAACAGTAACATGTAAATTGATTCCAAAGTCTCATATTTCTAGATCTCGAACGCGATCTCTTAAATGTGAATTCCGCTCAAAAGCGAACACAAGGAAGATATTTATATTTTTTTTATTCCATAATCTCAAGTATTGTCAAGAAATGATAAGAAAACTTTCTATTTGTAAACAAAAAACGAAACAATTTCAAAACGTTAAGTTTGACATTTACGAAAGCGCGTTATGTGTGCTACATTTCATACTATCTATCACGTACTTAACATTCGTACTATTTCTACCTCTTTCTAACACATGACAATGCACAGTAGACAAAAAAGAGTAACATCTAAATTGATTTCAAAAGTCTCATATTTCTAGATCTGGAACGCGATCTCTTAAATGTGAATTCGGCTAAAAAGCGAATACAAGGAAGATATTTACATTTTTTTTTGTAATATTTTTGTAATATAACTGCATATGCGATTGTGGAAGCCAATGCTAGTTACAAAACGGGAGCAAAAGCACCCGAAAAGATGAAATTGCAGAGTTAATCGTGTAAATGTGATGTGTGCGGTCGAAAATTCCTTAACCACAGACTTTTACATCGCATCGAAAATTAGTGCATAAAATATTTTCATATAATTTCAAATCGTCAAAACAATAATAAATATAGTAACAATGGCAAGTGAACCAAGAAGTGACTTGAATGCAAATGACAGTGATAATAGTGGGAAAAAATTATTCAGTGCAAAAGAATTAAATAAGTAAGTATTATTAGTTTATTCTTTATTTATAAATATAAAATATTTCACATTGGTTAAGTAAGGTTTTCTAGGTTTTCTTTCTTGCTGTTTTGAGGATCATACGGCAAAATTGAGAAAAAAAACTACGAAAATTCATAGAGATTATATGTATATATATACAGTGAAACCTGGTTAAGTGAGACATCAAGGGACCTGCAATGTCGTTTCACTTATAGAGGTATTCCGCTTACCCAGTGTCTCAGATATACATATAAATATCTGTCTCATTTAAATAAGGTTCCATTAATAGAGGTGAGAATACAGGTTATTTCAGTTACACAGGTGCGATCATTAAATAAAATAATGTGTTTTTCACGTAATGATAACGATTGTAGCTTTCGTTTTGGCATTTTTCAAATAAACATCTGTATGATAGTAAAGTGAAACTAAAACTGAAGGTAATTGAATTTTAAGAATAAGTAAACAAACAATGTTATCTCAGTTACAAAGGTTTATGCATATAAAATTTACTCGCTGTCTCAGTTAAAGAGGTAACTATGATGATAAATCGAAAGAACAAATCCCAGATATAGAGGCTTACCTCGTCCCACTAACAGAGGTAATTCAGTGCCAAAGTGTTGGGACCTCAGCATGAGTTACAGTTATGGAAATTTCTCACTTATCCAGGTCCCACTTAACCAAGATTCACTGATATATAATCTGTCCTAAACATATATACATGTTATTAATAATTCTATTTATATTTAATCATTTTCAGTACTGCAAAAACAACAAAAACCAAAGCAGAGTATCAAAAGGAGTATAGAGAACGCCAAAAAGCTAAAAAAAATGAAAATAAGCAAGAAAGGTATGATATAAAGCAAAGATATCCTCTAAACTAATGAAGATATTTAAAAAGATTGATTGTTTTTTTTTTAAAATTAAAAAAAAATCTCACTTCAATTCCAAACATTTTTATTTTATTATTTTAAGGAATTTATTATTTTATTACCAAAATACTGAATTTCCTAAATACTTTCTTGTACTTAAATAAAAACTAATCAGCAAAATTTAAGAGAAAAATCAAGAAAACCTACATAAAATTGAGCACGATTTTTTTTGCAAATTGTGTCGATTCCACATTATCCGAAGGAACTTCGTTCCTACCTGGTGTCCCACGACACCATTCATTTTTTATTATAATATTATTAGATAGAAAGAGGTTTTGGCTTACTAAACCAGACAGGCCTTTCACACACGGCAATCTGATCCCAAACTAGGTAGAGCATCCCTAACTATAGAGACGATGGAAGAGGCCTGTGTCCAGCTGTGGACTGCAATATGCTGATGATGATCCCTATGCATCCCAAACTGACAAATAACAAACATACTTTTGTATTTCTGAATATATATATGCAATAGATGAACCATACGAAGAACTGATTATCGTGCTCATCACACAATATTTCTTCTGGATGGGAATGGAACCTAAGACCTCCAGTTTAGCAGCCAGGGTCACTAACCACAACACCAACAGACCCATCATTATTTCATTCGTAGTTTATGTATTATTGTTACCTGACTAATTCTAGACTAGAATTCTCGGTATATGTAAAGTAGCCCACAGAAAATAATATGTGGTGGTTACAAAGAGAATTTAGTGAGAGACCAGTGGCAGAGCAATTATTCTTTAACCTCGAATAACATTATAATGGTTGGCTGGCGACGTACACATTATTTGTCCATTACTGCACACAGAACCATATCAGGGTTGCTGTATTTTCGAATCAAATACTACTAATATTATATATACGCGAAAGTTTGTGAGTACGAATGTTTGTTACTCTTTGATGAAAAAACTACTGGACGAATTTGGATGAAACTTTATAGTAAAATAGGTTATACATCGGAATAACATGTAGGCTACAATTTATGTAATTTTGGTCGTAATAATACATGTCAATTAAGTCCGCAAAAAATCTGGCCTTTGAGAGTTATCTTACACACAAGTTACATGAAGATGATGTACCGTAGCATTGTTTGTATTTTAAAAAGATGACATGATCTGTTACGAAACTTAATGTGGCAGTCCAAATTTAACGCGAGCGAAGCCAGGGGCAGAAATTAGTGTTATATAAAACTTAACCGACGAAATTATATTTTAGATGTTAAAGCACATACCGTGAAGGTGCAAAATGGGGTGGATAAAATGATGTCTGTACAAAAAATATTTTATGTTATGTGCGTATATGTTCGCCCAGAATCCTTTGTCCAGGGGTGAAGTGGCCAGACACCGACGCGGCAAGTCATAGTACTACAAATACTACCCTCGGAAGATTTTATTATAATTCTTTACTGTATAAAGAAATTGATTTTTACCAGGCTGTGTATGAGGTATTACTTGTATTTTTGAAGAGACCCGAAGAGTAAATTAATTTCTAAGAAACATTTAAAATATGAGTCGTAGGATGTACGTAAATTTAAAGAAATTACAATTGACACAATGTAAGATGATACCGAAATTGATCAACCTTTCCAGTATTTTTAAAATATCTTATACCGATTTTTTCGTTCCAGTATACCTTATATGCCATTGCTGGTCATTCTATATCCTAATTATTTACCATCCACTGCTGGACATGGGCCTCTCCTTAGCAAGGAGGTTTTGGCCTACTGTGGCACGCTGGCCAGACGGGTTGGAATAGGGTTTGTTTCAAGTTTCCTTCTCTTTGTAGTGATGTCCTGCGCAGTTTGCCCCTTTAATCGGCTTACGAAACTCACGGTCTGAAAAGGATTGGTGACTCTTCGTATTCTTAATCCATCACGACTCGGAAAATATATAAATCTATATTTTACATTCTTCAATTGCTTTCAGAGGGTTCAGTCTCTATTTTGTTGATAAAACCTGAAGATGTATGTATATAAGAATTCCTTTTACTATCACATTAGTCCTAACTTTACGAACACCTTACCGTCAACCCTATCAAACAGTCCAGTAATGTTGCCATACATGTATTTACATATGCATCTTTGGGTGTGTCCCATTGATGTATGGTGCGAAAATGAAAGCAATTCAGCAGTTCATTACTGTATATTTTAGTGCTAAGTCTTGTGTGATGTAAGCAAGCGTAAATTCCAATTAAATTGTTATTAAATAATAAATGTTTCCCTCCCATCAACAGCCTTTTACAGTCCATTGTTGGACATAGACCTCTCCTTAGCAAGGAGGTTTTGGCCTACTATGCCACGCTGGCCAGACGGGTTGGAATAGGGTTTGTTTCAAGTTGCCTTCTCTTTGTAATGATGTTGTCTTGTATATTTGGTTCCCTTAGTCGCCTTTTACGACACCCACGGGATGAATAGGGGTAGTAACACTATGTATTCTTAATCCGTCACCACACGGGTAATAAATGTATCGTTTACTAATACATCAATATTTACTTGCTAATTCCATTTGACTTGACAGACGTTTTGACATCAGCTTTTTTTTTATTTAAAAGTAGAATGAAATACTTTTTTAGAAAAGAAAACGTAAGTCGTTACAAATGAGGCTAGGCTGTTATTACGTATCTATAAAGTATTCTTCATACACAATATCAAAGGATACACGTTTAACAAATTTTCCGAGAAAATGTGTTCAAATATAAAGTAAGTTACAAACATTTTCACAATTCGTACAATTTCTTTGAATGTTAATAACACTCTTTCTATATAAATGTATTGTAGGCTGGTATAATTGTGTCTTATTAAATATAAGTGCATGCCTTTAAATTTGAGTTCTTTTAAGCTTTTTTAAGCTTAATAATGTTTATTAGATTAAGCTATTAATAAGGTATTTTTTATTCCTAGAGCAGTGAATCAGCAGGTCTGTTCGCTGGTAACTAGGTACCGATCCCGAGTCATATTAACCCTTAACAGTTCACTACTGGACATAAATCTCTCTTTGGAAAAGAGGTTTTGGCTTAGTGCATCACGCTGCCCAGACAGGTTGGTATAGGGCTTGTTTCAAGTTTTCCTTCTCTTTGCAATGATGTTGTCTTGCATATTTTGCTCTCGAAGTCACCTCTTACGACACTCATGGGATCCATAGGAATGATGACAGTTCGTGTTCTAAATCTTTCACCACACGGAGAAATTGAGAGTTAACATGTACGACTTATTATAGATATCATCGAATTATACACATGTAGTCGAATCAAATTATTAGCATAGTAAATTTTACTCGAGATACATTTAATCACGTCAAATCAGACAATTTTAATATCACAGTTGCCAAGTTCTCTTGGCTGTCACTTGTTACCGAGGTCGCTTTCTAAGCCAAACATTCGAACCACTGAACGCCTATGTACCATATGTATATCTCTTAATATTATGTACAATCCATATTTAATGTCACTTCGTTTAATGGGCCACGTTTGAAACAATTTGTAGTGCGGTGCATACAGGCGTAATGGCTAACATAGTTTAGAAGAAAGAGCGGGTGTGTTCGGTAATGTGGCACAGCTACAAAACTGTCCGAGTCCGTATTGTCACGCTCAATAAATTCAACAAATCCAGTGCCAGTTAAGTGACAAAGAATTTTGTGGTAGCAATAACGTTCTAATGATATCACGCGATACGCCTCGAATAACGGAGCCGCTAAATGCCCATTCTCACGACACGAGCACAAAAACTCCCTGCTCTACGTCGTTCCGTTCACCCTTCCTCGATTATATTGTTGCTCGAATTCAGTGTTAATTTTCTATAGTAATTACGAAAGTTTTTATAGGCGCGTGTGGTGTATTTGTAGGTTTATTGTAATATTATAGAATAGTGCATGTCGTCCAGGGCTGAGCGAGGTCGAGCGCGGGCATTGCGCAGTTCAATCTAACGGTACGTACCGGTACCGACCCACTAGCGAGCGACACGCTGTCACTGTCTCCCTTCTGGTGATACGACTGCAGACGAACTGCGCCGTCTGCCAACGTTAGCCGCCTCGCCAACTGAACACATACGCCTCGTGTGAATCGTCAAACTTCTGTAGAAAGTTGATCGTTGTTGCGTACGTGTCTCCGTCGGTCTCTTAATTACCTCGTTCAAACAATCGTCTGGAAAGCGTTAAAAATTCTAACACCGTCGACACCAAAGTCAATTCTGGTAAATTTGCATAAAGCCCGAGTCGAGCTTTGACGTTTCGATTTTCGCTTAATTAACGCTCGTCGGGGTTGGCTCGGAGAAAGAAAGAGTTAGATTTTCCTCTCGCTCCCGTCCGCTTTCGTCGCGCGATGCCTTCTTCAATTTGAATTTTAGGTCGGACTTTATTCGGAGGCAATAAATTGATGTCGTCGAAGTTTCCCCCGTCTTTTGATAGTCAAATAATTTTATCTTCATCAAGGCTCCACTTTGTTATCGTTGTGTAATGAAGACGTTTCCTTTTAGGAAATTATTTTCTCATCGGCCGACCGTGTGACTGAGTCAGTGCGTTCTATATTACGTTTATTAAAGGGTGCGTTGCGCGTCAGATTTGTAAACAGCGCCATATGTCGCGAGACGGCACGCGGTAAAGAGCGGTGCGGTCACAGCACTGGTTGAGGACTTGCGCTACGTACGTGACTGCGAGATGACCGAGGAGTCGTCGCCTATTTGCATAATAAGCCCGTCCGCCGCTCCGGGAGATTAAACTTTGGCGTATGACGTTCTGGTCGTAGCGCTCGTATAATTCAATAGTGGCAAACTGATTCCCAACTCCCCATGCAGAGCTGTCGCTCGCTCTGTGATTGGATGCACCGATTTACGTAACGAACACGCAGGGAGACAGCCTGAAGCGATTCACTCTGTAACGGATCTTGTCTTTGTTGTCGTGCTTGCAAATATGAATGTATGAATGTGTGGAGTCGCAATGTATCTGTATCTAGTCGATATTCGATTATTAATGCAATATACAACGATGGGTCGAAGGCTCACGTGGATGCACGTTTAAAAGGCCATTAAAATGTCACAGGCTTGATGTAGGTAAACTGAACGAGTCCCTCGAGGCGGCGAAGATAATTAATTATGTATATAGTTCTTATAAACGAGGAACCGTGCGGTTGTGATGAGTGACAGAGTCTGTCGCGGAGTGCCCGCGGCGGGGACAGCTGTCTAAGGAGATGATCAGTTACTGTCATGTCAAACAAATTTCGTTATTAATTCGGAAGTAACAAGTTTTCTCATCAGGGTGGTGCAAGCGGTCGCCGCCGGCCATGAGATACTAGTTCACTCTGTGTTTGTCCGCCACTATTTAGAAAACGCGGCGTCTCTGTCCCGTGTATGGGCGCGTCCCTCTCCCGAAGAGGGTCGTCGGGTCCGGCCTGTAATAAATGCCCGTCCGGCCCACTCCACCGTTTCACTTTTCTCAATTTCGTTGACCCCATTAGCAGAGACGCGCTCCGTTTGGCTCACAACCCTCTCGCGTGCCGTTACTCTGTCACATTTATTGTCAATTAAATACTTTCCGCTTCTAAGTATGAAATTATATACGGATGGTTAAGCTTTAGTATTTTGGTATATCGGTGAGAGGTTTATTAACGCTCCGTCAGCTACGAAGTATGCTCGCCTCGTTTGAGAACACGTAGACACCGAAAACACTCTAGACCCTCAACAGATCGGCGGAGGGATAGGGTGGCGTTGCATTACTCGCAAACCACTCCAAACGCAATACGATGCAGACTTATGAACTAGCGCGTTAATGTCTAGACGGGATAAGTGCGACACGTTGATATCGATTATGCAGTTAAGAGAAATTATGTAAGTGGGGAGCGGCGCCTAAAGCCCCCACCTCGTCCTGGGGGACGTCCGCACAAAGCGTTTCTCGTTTCTTAATTACTTGTGACGCTACAGATATCTTCTCCGAGTGCGGTAAAGGGTTGACGTCTGACAGGCGCGATTCGCGAGAAACGGCGAGTCGGCGTTTGTTGACGCCACGCTTCCCGCCGAAACTAATACGCCACGCGCCTCTCGCTCTGCCGCCCTTACAATAACACGCGCCCCGTTATGAAAACGTTATGATGCCTGCCTCGTGCTCTGTTAATTACCCTGGAATGTGATGTGTATATTATCTAAAATGTGTGAATACTTGGGTTCTATCGGCTTATATAATTTTGTATCGGTTTATTTCGGCGGACACTGCGGGTCTCGGTGGCAACACGCATGCCGCTCGCTTAAACAAAATAGTTTTAGGTTCACTTACGGCGGTACGAGTCGCTCCTAAATTCAATGTTTTGTCCACATCATTGTGAACTTTTACAATTCAATTTAATCACTGCCGTTATGTAGTTCGTATTTGTAGTTTGTTTTGTTCGTTTCTGTAGCTGTAATAATAATTTATAAAGTTTTGGACGTCGGGCTTATTGTGGTAGGATGCCGTTGGACACGAACTTCATTTAGAACCGAAAACGAATAACGGAATGAATTTACATGGAAGCAATCAAAATAAGGGGTAGCATAACATCGTCGTACTGTTGATTTTGATTTAATTAGTCCTCGCATAATGGCGTTTGGATATATCATTTGAGATTATTGCTTTTGGGAGACATTTTTTGCCTCATCCTCATTCATTGAACGCTTCTTATGCTCGCATTTTCGGGCTGTAAGTAAATACTCTTTGTAATATTGAGATATTACTACTCATTCATGTCACTGCTTCCCATCTGTGCTTACACTGTTCTTCTCATAGTAGCGCTGTTAATTTAGAATCCTTGCCATCTTCTAGAGACAATGGATAAGGAAAACACATTGTATTACCACGTCCCACTCTGCTTCTAATAGCACGTAAAGGGCCATTAGTTTTAAGCTGCCATTTACCCTGTAACTGTCCTTGTTGTCGTCTGCTAACAGAGGCTACAGTTATCACTGTTGAATATCAAAACTCGATAAATAAATACCTACATAGATAATCTTGCTAATGGAAATGCTAATGCTAAGAGAATAAAATAGATGATGATTTATTGCCGGCTAGCTTTTGCGCGCAGCTAGATCCGCGTAAAACTTATTTTGTCCATCTCCTGGGAACAGGCCTTATTTTCTGGATAAAAGGTTTACTCTGTCCCTTTCTGGAGCCCTGGGAAAGTGTATGTAAAGTTTAATGATGATCGATTGATGGTTAGGACGTAACAAACAAACTAACTCTGTATTTGTAACATTACTAAGGATTGTTATGAAAGCTATTTAGAGTCTGTGTATGTTCGATCCCTATTTCTAACCACATTAGAACTAATTTTCAAAATTCTGTTACTTTCAATCTTGAAAAGGTGCATCAAGAGATAAAAAGTTCATTTTTATCGTGGATTACACTATCTTGCAAACGTTATAAATAGCTTCGCATGCGTCGCCTATTAAGCGAGTCAGGACGCCAGCTGAATCATCTAAGATGTTATATCGTCGTATATTTTTATATGTTCGCTAATACATGTCATTGTTATCAGCCTCGGTGAAAACAGTTTGTCGGCAGTTTATCGTTAGACGCAGAACCGTCGTCACCATTTGCTCTTATTGTTGAACACACCCCTTGAGATTCATGGCATAAACCACTTTGTATCGGCTGCCTATTGTGTTCGCGGAAACTTTCTTCAAATGGCGTTGCAGCGTCACTGTGTAACGTAATATTGTTGAGATAAGGTGTCGGTGTGCTGTGTGTGATTCCACAAGTTAAGTCTGTTTGTTATGCAAATAACTTTGCGCTACTTGAAAGTGTATATTATGTGAAAATTTAGAATGCTAAAACTATATTGTCTTTTAGGTTTCTACAATTAGTAGGTTTAACTTGAAAATGCTTTTTCGAGTGTAGATATACAAAATAATACTGATATACTCTTTTTACAGGATGATTGGCGCTCCTTGAGGGAGACCTTAGTTCAGCAGTGGACGGCGATAGGTTGATTTGATTTGATACTCTTTTTACCCAAACAAAGAATTGTGTTAATTGTCTTACTGTCTACAATTTTATACAAACATTACCAGACTGCTTAAAATGTACTCTATTATGTTAATAGGATTGGTAGCCCTAGGTACTAGGTAGATCTTTGTCAGTAAAATCATATTAAAACTGAGACGAATATATAAATAAAATATTTAATTCTATTTTGATTACAAACCTATCTATGTATAAATCCTAATGTTAAAATTAAGTATATGTAAAGTATTGAATATTCCATATTTCATGTCGTGTTCAGAAGAGTAACACACGTTTCCTACTTCTAATGTATGTTAGGATGACAAGGCATTGATTTCTACTATAAATTGGTATTTAATTTCATGTCTTTGCCGTCTAAGGAACCTAAAGCGACAGCATCCTCGCTGTTGTGTTTCGTTGGTGAACGCGAGACCGGAGGCCCATTGATGTAAGGGGGGCAGTTATCGTGGTAACTGCGTGAGCCTTACACTGCCATGATGACTATCATGCCTTTTCACGTTCCCAAGCTGGATGTAAAAAAACATCTCACTAGGCGGCCACAGTGTGGGTCACCATACTGCATTATCTGCGTTTGCAATGAGTATGGTGATCACAATTCTTCGATTCTTTTCATGCTTTACATCAGACAGAGTAGAGTCACTTTGGAAGGTTAACATAGAAAAAATAGAGAAAGAAGTCTAAGGCATAATCTCCTACGTCTTGATGACGTACGTTCTGGACGATACCTATGGCATATTTTTCACGTCTAATGAATGCGTAGACAGAAAGCGTGCCGTGTCGCTACACCTCTTGCAAACTCATCAGTTGAGCGTGACCTCATTCTGATTGTGTAATGTTTTTTTTGTAGTTTAATGAACTCTTTTGATTTCTTAAAATAAATATTTTATAATTATATAAAAAAAAATATGTTTTAGTGTTATTTGATAAAAGGGATATTTCTAATTTTTGGTAGAGTTTAATGAATTTATAGGGATTTTTACTTTGTAGACTTTATTAGATTTTAAACTTACCCTTTAAGACTAAAAAAAGATTTCAATTTTAAATAACCGACTTCAAAAAGCAGAAGGTTCTCAATTCCAATAGCATTTTGTTTTCCGAGTGTTAACTTAAATCATATCTTTGCAAATTGCAAATCAAATTCAAACACCTTTTTGTTATTAAATGAGGTTTTGCTCCATTTTAAAGAAAACATTCTACGTTTGATTGTGGAAAATGTAAAAATACTCGTAAAGAACACAGTAATAACAACTTATCTTTTTTTACCTTCGTTGGCCAAATGATTGCCTGTTCCTCCAAAGGGCTCACGTACCAACTATAATACTCTTTTCTCACAAATTACTAGAGAATACGTGCCGCGTGATTGTCTGGCGGTATACTACGGTCTGTGGACCATAGCACGAGATAAGGACGTGATGTGATCTATCTTTGCTTCATATCTTTAGGTCTGACTGCAGCCTAATGCTGCGATACTGTTAAAGTAAGTAAGTTACTAAGAGTGTCTTAATATTGTATAGCCGCTAAGGCTTTACCTGTAAGTACATCTCGA
This sequence comes from Hypercompe scribonia, assembly GCA_949316085.1. NCBI lineage: Eukaryota > Metazoa > Arthropoda > Insecta > Lepidoptera > Erebidae > Hypercompe > Hypercompe scribonia. The sequence continues at coordinate 20,524,953 of OX438980.1, read as the reverse complement.
AAGGGTTCGATGTACATTAGCCAGAGGCTTTCTATGATATTAAATTATTTCGTATCTATAAGTTTAAAAAATGACGAACTTCGATACAGCTGCTCGTTTGTTATTTTACCCCCTTAGAGATGAAACTTTCTAAAATCTTTTTATTTCTTTTTTTAGAAGACAACTTCGCATTAGGATTTATTCTGTAACGCGGGGGGCTTTGCAAACATACATGAAACGGACACAAAAAACACCCAGACTCAAATCAATAATTTGTGGATCAAGCAGTATTGTCCCATGTGGGATTTGAACCCACAACACTTAGCTTGGTAGAAAGCGACGAGGGGATCGCTTAAACCACTAGACCTTCAAAGTTCGTCAACGCAGACCCTAAAACAGGTTTAGGGTCTACATTAATAAATCAGCTATGCAGTAAGGGCAAGTCAGTTTATACGCGTAGATAGAGTTTAATTTTAAATTATACCAGGTTAAAAAATTATTGTATTTTCAGACATTTGCTAACAATTGCTGTGACTGTTTTCAATTCCAGAATAAAAAATATTAATAATTCAAATAGAAATACGCGCCCTTGTCACAGAGAGCAGTCCATATTGGTCTGTGGACAACATCAGGGCGCCAGCTAAAAACTAGAATATATGATCTCTTACTGTCCGGGTCATGGCCGATAATATAATTCACGGAATTTACTGAACAGCTTTTGGATTAGGGAGAGTTGATTTTTGAGATAGCCCGCGGTTATGATTGTAACGGAAAGAGATGGAGTGTAATTTGATCAAGTAAAAAGGAATTGAAATTACAGTAAGACTAAATATTAGATTCGGCTTTAAAATGTTTTAAGCGCCATAGCATTTTGAGACCATTTTTTTTTTCATTTTGAAAGCGAAAATAACAATATATTCAAATGTTAAAATGTACAATTTAGGCATAATAACCGTAATTTTGAGTTGTAAAGCACCGTCCAATCGTATATCGAGGCTGCCTCTTTTAAAAACCAAACACCAAAACATAAATTCAAAGCGATAAGTTCAACAAACATATTTAATAAATGGCCTGCAATAAATTAATATTATCTCACAGTTGTAACTTTGAATAGAACCCATTATATTTTAGACCGAATAAGTTGGCTAATTCACCAACAATAAACTTTATCTCGTTGAGTTAATTCATAAAAGGCAAACAGCGTACACGATTTATCATTGCCCAAGTGCCAATGAGATTCATACAAAAACACACTGTATAATATGTAGATAGTGAAGTAATAAAAGAGAAGTGGATTCGTCCCTTGTCTATCAGAGGACCATTACTTGGGGAGCAGAGTCGAGCGGAGTTGGTTCAAAGTTATCGACGAAGTACGATTTCTATTCATGACGTGCACACACTTGCCACAATATTGCGTACGCAACTATACTTTCTAACTACCTTCGTAGACGGGACACTCGACTGATTCACTTCACTTCACTCGGTGAGAATCTGGAGATTTATGATAGTTCCCAACTTATTCATAGCTCATTATATTATCTAGTTTTACTGAAGTATTTGTTCATGTTAATTTGGCAGTTTTGTTAACATACCACATGGGAATGTTACGGTTATTCTTGTTTATATTGTCTGCTGTATTTGGCAGGGGTAGATTAACACAAATACCATTTTATTGATATCTGTTTTGCTACCGAAGGGATGCATTATCGAAGGAAAGCGTATATTCTAACGATTACAGGCGTACACAAAAACAGGCACCATATTACATACTAGTCAGGCTTTAGATTGTTCCATATTTTAACTTCCTTTAAATATTGATTTCTAATTTTCAGAAATAAATACAAATTGTTTATTTACCCATCTTGGAAGTCGAATTTAGGATTACAAGCTCATAAATACCTACTTATACTACAGAACTAACGTGGTAGCTATTTGAATATTGCAAGGGAAACATCTTGAAAACACTCTCCAAAGTAGTTTTCCAGTGAATTCCATATGAATATTCAAGATGTTGCACCACATGTTATATTCGCATGAAAAACAAACCATATTTGAGTGTGGCTTCCGCTGTAAAGAGAATAGGCTCCTTGGAATTGTATGAGGACGGTTTGTTTCGTAATACCTTGGGGATCAGTGCAGGTCGAGCGCGCGATTATATGACCTTTGATATCGACGGCATTTCTACCCGCGCTCTAATGAATCTGTGGTTGCCACGAACTGTGAAGAAATGCGGTTTTGTGGTCCCGTGCTAAATCCTATTTGATTGGATTAGGTACATCTGTAAACTCCGACTGTTCATTTACAAAAGTGGTTTGTTAATACAGTCAGTGTTGTGCTACTTTTACAACGCAATACCGCAAGAAGATTCTACAATTGTTTAAGTTGTCGTCAGAAATAACAATAAGTTTTATCAGAAAGAAAAAAATACCAAATATTCCTTCCGTTCATAACGAAGCAAAATCAGAGAAACTAAATGAAGCTTGTAGCTATAAAAAACATTGCAATGCAGACAGTAACAACTTGTGCAAGTTGCAACAAAGGACTTGTAAAAAATGTAGACAAACCAACCGCATAAAGTGATGTTTTCATTTGTATAAGCAAAAAATAATTTCACTGTTCGATATTTGTTGTTTTTAAGCGAAATGCGACTGTTTTATCTTATCAATAGTGATCTAAGTCGCGTCATAGCCATACGTACATGTAATATTTCTGTATCTCGTCTACTCAGACCCCAAATTTTCCAAAGGGCTCGCAATTTACTTACCCTTGGTGCGTAAATTGGTCTAGAGTTGTAGTATTATCGCTTCAGAAACTATCGACGCCCGTATCGCGTCCTTCGCAGTTTTCCTCCTTTCTGCGTTGGACAATTCTGATATATTGACGAGTTTCCGACGGCATTTTGTTCGACGAAAAAACAGTAAGAAGTACGTCCCACGCGTTCGGATAGCTGTCGTTGTTTAGCGCCGAGGAAATGGAGGAATATTTTCTTTTTCTGGTAAGATTTTTGAACACGCGGGGTTTTGAGACAACATGAAATATGAAGGTAGGTGCGTGACAAATGAGGAATAACATTGGTTCGCGCGACGGTCGGACTTTGCGTGATTACATACTTTTTCAAAAACTATTGGCGTGAAAGCGAAAGTGGATACACGTGTTATTATTCAATTGTGTAACATATTTATCTGAGATAACGTGTTACGTACAAATAGATGTGTTGTCCTGTGACATTGTTGTTGTTGAGGACAAATGAGCCACGTTTATCACTTATCACATGAACAGGTGATGTTTTTATAATTACTAGAATGTTGTCAATTCGATTTCAAACCGTGTGACATCTTTAAAGATCAATTCCCCTCAAGTCCTTGCAGTACCCGTTTAATTATTCTACAGTCCAGTTATTTAAAATAAATAAATAAATATCCTTCTATCTCACACGTGGCTGTCTGATACTAATATTATAAATGCGGATGTAAGTTTGTTTGTTACGGTTTCACGCGAAAACTACTCAACCGATCATCATGAAATCTTGTACACATGTTTTTGGAGATATTAGAAGTTACATGGGATATTTTGTAATAAAATATATATATACCTATTTTTATTTAAAATGATCTGTTACGACAGTTAATGTGGCAGACCAAATTCCACGCGAGGGAAGCCGCGGGCAAAAGCTGCTATTGTAGATAAATTATATCCAGATACAGAATAAAAAATCGTGCTCATCACACAAATATTTATCCTGAGTGAGAATCGAATTTATGACACCAGCTTAGCAGTCAGGACCACTAACTTCTTGACCAACAGACCAGTCAATCGTCTACCTATCTTGTCCGGGTGTATGCGTGAGTGTATGTAGGTATTACATTAACACGTTGAACGCCAGACTAAAAACCATGTTTAGTTCAATGGGCTGTGACGGACACCATGTGACTGCCATCATGTTGGGTCCAAGAGGCCGCGTCGGACACCATGTGTCCGTGTGCCCTCGATCACTTCAGAAGCCTTTAGGGAGCCAACGGACAGTGTTTTGACTGTTTTTACCAAGGCATGTGACCCGCGCGGCCTCGCAGTGCAATAAAGCCTCTTGGCGATTTTTTGACGATTTTCGATTTAATGGTGTGGCTCCAGGGGACAGCATGCTGTCGGACACATGGCGTCCGCCATGGCGTTCAACGTGTTAACAGTACAAGGTACACATTACTTCGTGTTGTTACTACTTCAATCAACTGTTGATACGTCCCTCGATTTAAATACCTATATTTTTTCACTACAACATAATCGATGAAAAAGAACCGGTGCAATTCACGTTAGAATTATTTATATCAGCAATAATGTTCTGTACTAAATTCACAAATACAATGTTCACTGTAATTGTTATAATATATATAATTTGGGTAATTTGCGACTCAAATTACACCGTACGTATATAAAGATACGGTTTACTTTCAATAGGTACAGATACTCCATAATGACACCTATTTACACACACACATATGTATTTTACATACTAGTACTTAGCATAGTTTAAAGTCGTTTGGTGAAGGTTTGAGAATACGTAGTATCACCACCACTGTTGAATATCGTAAGAAGCGACTAAGAGAACAGACTATTCAGGAAAATATCACTACAAAGAGAAGGAAAACTTGAAACAAACCCTTTTTTTTTTTTTTAACGTGTGGAAACCCCCTCGGGCCGTCACCCCACCGGGGCTTACGGCGGGGTGGTGTGTCGGAATCGGACCGACTAAAACCACACAGTGTGCCACTCTGCGCCTGAGATAGAAGGGATCCGGGAACCGCTGCTATTACGACATCCAGATCCCTCCTATCGCCTGCCCGCTAACGCGGGCACCATCTGCGAATAAACTCTCCATTTAAGCGACGTACGGCACACGCAGACGTCCCTATTACAACCCGTCTGGCCAACGTGGGATAGTAGGTCAAAATCTTGTTGCTAAAGAGAAGCCTATGTCCAGAAGTCGACAATTATAGGCTGTTGATGTGATGATGTGATAGTAGTATACACACTGTATGTGTGAGGAATAGTTATCATGTTTTTTTTAACTGTGCTTCAGTCGCCAGCGCCTTCCTTCCAGATTGTTGGAGATGTTTATTGTTTAGGCTTATCAACGAAATGAGAAGTACAGTTAAAATATTAAAAAAAAAGCGGTAGTCGCCTAATAGAACTAGATTTTCTTAGAAAAATTTGAGAATGCGCGCTCGACCTGCACTGATCCCCGAGGTATTTATTACGAAACAAACCGTCCTCATACAATTCCAAGGAGCCTATTCTCTGTACAGCGGAAGCCACACTCAAATATAGTTTATTTTTCTCAATTTCATACTTTAAATAACGAAAAAGGGTATTAAAAATAATTAGAAAGATGAATAAAGAAGATTCTGGCCTTCATTTGTTTTTAATCAATCAAGTTTCTATATAAAGTGTGTATAAATATATATTTGTGAACAGATGTTAGCGTTATGTTCGCTAAGCGTCAGGTGAATCACGTATTTGCATGCAAATGAAATAGTGTTGGCTCGTGTGCGTAGCGATGCGATGTTGCGCGCGAGTAGCACTGCGATTTGGTAATACGCGAGTCGTGGGGTCACCGACCGCGCTAACAATGCTATCGTAATTGTTTACTTTGGCCCGGTTGACCCGTTAGTCTTCGCACACGGGTTCGATAACGCCCCATTCTACGCATCCTATGCACGCGCGTTTACGCAAATTGTTGCAACCTGAAAGAGGAACGCTCGGTTGAACTTCACTACGCATCGGTTGCTTCACGTATTCTTATTCACAATACGAGCACTTGTTTCGTGTAACATAGTAGCGAATCTTTGCGTTAATGTAATGTTTCGTAAATTAAACAAGTTGTGGGTACTGTACGCCGTTAAATCGTTTGCTATTGTCTGTATTGTACTAAAACATCGCGAACACTCATGTGAGTGAACTCGCGTAGACACTTCGTCTTACAAGGTTTTTATTTTTTGTAGACTTACAATATAACCCCTCTACCCAGCCGGTATTGTAGCCCAAAAACTCCTTTCTAAGGAGATAAATATATCCAACAGCGGGCTGTGATGTAAATGTATTTTAAAGTCCAAAAAGTTAAAGATGAAGATTCCACTGAAGAAGTCCACTGAAGACTCAATTTTCTAAATAAGCTAAATAAATACTATTTTTATTAAGATTCCCAAGCTTTCTCTTGTCGAATTTTATAGTTGTTAATTTTTAAAACCTTTAAAAAGTATAATTATTACTATTGAACAGACATTAACACGATTAATACATATAACGACTCTTGAAATTGCCTAACTAAACTGGTTCTAATCACAGTGCATTGCCACTTACATCTTAATTGCCACCATTAATAATTAGCAATAGATACACAAGAGATAAGGTAAAATACGACAGACAAGTATTTTTACGTATGGTAACTCCCTCGGGCCGTCACTCATCGGGGTTTGCAGCGGGTAGGTGTGTCGAAATCAGATTGACTAAAACCACACGGTGTGCGACTCTGCGATTGGAATAGGAGGGATACGGGAACTGCTGTTATTAGGCCATCCGGATCCCTCCCAGCGTATACCAATCCGTCTGGCCAGCGTGGTATAGTAGGCTGTCCATAAATAGATACATGACGTGGAAGGTTAACCTTTAAAAGTAATATCACCATTCTTAGTTTTTGATTTCAATAACTACAAAAGCCCAGTAATAAAAATATATAGCTTATAATTTCACAGTCGTAGCCAAATAGAAGTGTAGGTATAGATACTTTCTAATTTGTAGTTATATCGCTGGTACCCATCTAACTACAAATTGAAAAGTATATATAACGGACATTTTTTATGTATTATATGTTTGTATCAAGTGCGCTTTGCTGTACTAGTGACTAATGTTGAACATTGATGCAGAGGTGACAGTTATCGTGGTAGCTGTGTAAGCCTTACACTGTCACGATGACTGTCATGCCTTATACGTCCCCAAGCGGGGTGTGAAAAACATCTCATAAGGCTGCCATAGTATGGGTCACCATACTGCATTGTCTGCATTTTCAATGAGGATTCTATTCATGCTTGCCATCAGGCAGAGTAGAGCCATTTTGGCAGGCTCTTAATATAGAAAAAAAAAGTTAAAACTAACCGATCATAATGCAATTTTGAGTGATGTGTTCAGTAAACTGTATTTCTGTACAACTGGAGTAGTCAAAACTCACTTTTAACCAATTAGAATGCACATACTGGTAGTGATTTAAACGGTCGCCACGCCGCTCTCTACTGGGCTGAGTGTTGTAGATTCAAACCCCATATGGTATAACACTTTGTGATCTTGATTCGTTGATCAAAGTCTGGGTGTTTTTGTATACGTTTCTTGTATGTTTGTTTAGTCCCCCACACCATAAGATATATTTGTATACATTGTATACAAAACAAAATTCACACATTTATACTTTTTTAGCAGCTCTATTGGTTAAATTAATTTGGCCTACAATTAAAACGAGCCACTCATGCTTAATATTATTTATTAAATGATTTTTAACTGGTTCAAATTTCTGACTGCGACGTATACAATGAATTTATGCAACACAGACAATCGCTCACACCGACAAACACATCCACAGCTACATTACGGCAATATTACATTGTTAAACACATACAAATTACATATTACACACATAATTCATTATATACTAATGTCACGTTATCACCATTCTGTCGTAAACAGTGCCGTTTGTCATCACATCACTGAAACAACTTTCGACAGGAATACGCCATTTATTAGCGCCATTTTTATAGGCGCGAGGTCAATGCACTGTTTATATGTCCAATTGTACATTTAGAAGTGTTACAAGCCCATGTATTACGTTAAGCATATATTACACTGGCGATACGTTAACTTCTACTAAGGGTAGCGTGATGTTTTAAAATTGTATTGAAGTGAAATGTATATCTTATCCAATATAATTACATTAAAAAGGCAACAAAAGATTCTTTAGCTTAGATTTTGGTTCTTGAATGATTTTATGGATTTTTTAGAATTAAACCGCTGGTAATCTCTTACCAACACGTCGTGTTTTTTTTCTGTTGCCAGTGCGATCGGAGAAGTTAGTAACGAAAGTGATCCAACGGCTCAATGACCTTTCGGTAATTTTATGGATTTTGTTGACTTGCCTGAATAGGTACGTTCGAAGAAAACATACTAATGTTTTCTTTCTATGATTCGATTTCTTCTTAAAATTTTATTATTTTGATGGTTACGCCATTTTTATTCCTTAGTTTCTATGCTTTTGATTATGAAGGGAGATTAGTTCGATTGTGTCGAAGTGCATACTGAGCAAAATTAAATACCACTTTCTAATAAATATATTAGTTTTCGGTGAGTTAATACACATAATAATTTTTTTTTTTAAAGCCCGAACAAATACGATAACGATACACATCAAACAGTTACTAAGTAAGTACGAATCCTACATCGCGCAATTAAAGTTAGCAGCTATACAACTCTTAAGATTAATCGGTGGGCCGCAGTCAGTGAGGCAGGCATGTCATTCAGTATGATTAGAAGATGTTTTCTTCATAATGGAGAGACACGACACTAGTACCTTCACAGTAGACTTGCTTTTCTCATCCTTTAGTAATAAAACAAATTCAAGTTGGAAGTTTTTGTAGGAGTTTCTTTGATACCTTAATTTGCACCCAGGTCCTCGTCCTCATTACCATAGAGTGTGGTCTTCCTATCTGTCTACTGATACTTAAAACCAACTTAACACTTAAAATGCAATTAAGTAACGTCGCGTTGTTTCAAGTCTCTTAAACTGACAGTTTCATTATTACGGAGTCTTGTACCTAAATTATGGGTGTTAGGATGAATAACTGACCGGTGACCCTGACTGCTAATCTGAGTCGTGGGTTTGATTTCAGAACAAATAATTGTAAGATGAGCGCGATCATTTGTTGTGTCTTGTTATAGTTTATCTAAAATATGTATGTATTTAGAAATATATAACTGTTTATCAGCGGTCTGATTACCATTATATAGGCTCTGCTTAGTTTACGATCAGACAGATCAGATATCAATATTACGTGACGATATTATTACGTTTATAGCAGAGATTTCAATTTTAACAGTTTTAAATAATCCCATTTAAAGTAGTATGTATAGTTACAATTCTAATTTAGCACTAAATGGGGCTATGCACGACGCGCGCGTCGAATCGCAAACCTAATGCACGTGGGCTGCATATCTTATCGCTGTTCTATACATCTCGGCCTCTTTTAGAAGGTTTATTTATATAGTTTTAATGATATTAGCTGTCCGTATGGTGAGGAATTTAAAAATACGGTATGTGACCACCCTTATTCATCTGATTTATTTCGAAGGAAAATTTAACACAAAACTTGTGTTGACTGGTCTGATCAGCATAGTATAGCAGGCTAAAACTCCTCTTTCCAGTGGCCTATTAAAGACTGTTGATTGAATAATATTAGTTACTATGTGCTTCGTTTACGAATGTCCGATACTCCACGTGTGTCCTCAAGCCGTACGGCTTCTGGAACGGTAAACGAGCGTAAGAAGTGCTATTTTGATCGTAAACCATCGTATTTTATGGGTAACTAAAATTTGGCTTATAAAAGTGGCCGGTCGTTATTTTTATGTTACCTCACGGTTTTAGAAAGTTTTAGGGCGTGTCTTGGTTTATAATTTTTAAGAAGCTTATGTTTGCTTTACTTGTAACATGCTGGGAGAGAGATGCTTCAGCACAAATAGGTTCGCTCGATCGGTGAGAAACCGACGACTTCACAGGCTGGAGTAAAACAAATATTGTTTCTCTTATCACTGATTGAGTATGTTTACCAGATACCTTATTTTGAGTGGAGACTTTCAGACCGGCAACACATTTGTGACAGCGCAAATGTCTCTGTGCGTCGGTAGATGAACTGTTCTAAGTCTGGGTGCTCTTTGTGTTTGTTTCATGTATTTTTACAAAGTCCTCCTCTTACTTTCAAGATTACACACAAACTAAAACCTTATTACAGTGAAAACACACACACACACATACACTCACATACACTTACACTCACACTCACAAACACTCACATATACACACATACCCTCCCATACTCCCACACACACACTTTTAAATGTATTTTTATTGCATAGTTTGATGTAACAAAAGGGATGAAGACACTGTCTGCTGTAACACAGGTTGTTACCTACCACAGGAAACAGAGTACCATTGTATCTCAATAATGCTTATACCAATAAAGAAATTATTATTATTCTCTTTATTACTCTGGATATATTCTTAATGCAAGAGTTGTTTTCTTTAAAGAAAGTTCAGGTTTGAGAATCACTACGAACGTACGCTTTTGTAAATAATGATCTTTTGACTTTGACTGACTGTCCGCCGGCAACGGGACCACGACACGGCAAAATATTCATATGTAAATAGCGCGAAGTGTCTATCTCCGCCTCTCCTACGCGTTTCTATTTATTTATATACTTCATTGAGATGAAAATACTGTCGTATGTAACATAAGTCATGAATAAACAACGTGAGATTTATTTGGATACGTTTGGAACTGTCAGCCGCAGTATTCATTCTCGGTATTGTATTAATGCGTTTGCAATTTTACACATTAAAATAATATACATCGCATTCGTATTGTGCTAATTATGGTATAACATTTGTTGATGATGAAAGCTAGGGACCTTGACTGAGAAACTTGATCGCCCCTTGAGCATAAGCACTTATTTCGTGATGTCTTCTGCAACATGTTTCTTATGACCACTGCTAAAGAACTATTTTTTTATTTTCATTTTTGGTAAGAGATAAATGTAGCATTTTAACCATTATACTAATGACGTACTCTATTTGTTTACAGGTACGTTGGTATTACGATACAAGAGTTTGGATGATTAAATTGTAAGTCAATACCATTTGAGAACCAATTATAAATTTAATATCTTAATACCAGTCATATCTGCCTAGCCTTTGTTATGGCCGAGACTGTTTGGGGCCAGCCGGGTTGGCTACTGGAGTCGACTAGTATTGGACCTAATATCTTGATAACCAATTGTAAAAAGAAACATTTTAGAGAGTGTGACAGTAAATAAATATGCAACACAGGACTTATAACCTATTTCGTCATTTAATGTTTTGATAAACCACGGGTCTCTACGCGAGTCATCACAGTGACTTTCTGACCTAATAATTTCATTTCTCCAATCTTACTGTGTGACAGTTCTTTATGACACTCAGTACTATGCTCCTTTACAAATAGTAGCCCATAATAGGTAGATATTCCCGTAGTGTTTTGTCCCGTCACGTTTGCCGCGCCACGTGTTCCGCGGCGACAAGCTCCCGTCACGTCGCGCCCATTTGTCGCTCGTGAATATACGAGGTGTGTTCAAAAAGTAAGGTGACTTTTCAAATTTGGCGGGCAACGTACTTTCGATTATCGATTTTTTTTATTTTGTTATGTTGGTACACTCTTCCCGAACATCTGTACCAAGTTTCAAGTGTATAGCATTTTTTGTTTGGTTGGGAGAGGCGTAAAGGTTATAAGTGTTTTTCGTGCTCGGCGATTTCTTGCTATCGAAAAATATGGATCAAAGGATTTGCATCAAATTTTGTGTAAAAAATAAAATAAAGTGCTCCGAAACACTTAAAATGTTGACAGTGGCATACGGTGAAACTGTTCTGAGTAAAAAAAATGTTTACAAGTGGTACAAACTCTTCCAAGATGGCCGGGAAGATGCCAATGACGAGCCTCGCTCTGGACGCCCAAGCACGTCAACAACTGATGAAAACGTTCAAGCAGTGAAGAAAATTGTTCTGGAAAATCGTCGAATCACTATCAGAGAAGTTGCTGAGGATGTTGGTATATCGCTTGGCTCGTGCCATGAAATTTTTTCTAACGTTTTAGGCATGAGACGTGTGTCAGCGAAGTTTGTTCCGAAATTGCTAAATTTTGACCAAAAGAACCGTCGCATGAGCATCGCTCAAGAACTGTTGAATGACGTCAGCGACGACCCAGATTTACTCAAAAGGGTCATAACTGGTGACGAATCATGGGTATATGGTTATGATATCGAAACCAAAGTCCAATCGTCCCAATGGAAGAGCCCAGATGAGCCAAGACCGAAAAAAGCACGCCAAGTTCGATCAAATGTCAAAGTTTTGCTCACTGTTTTCTTCGATTACCACGGCGTGGTGCATCAGGAGTTCTTACCATATGGACTTACGGTCAATAAACAGTATTATCTTGAAGTTATGCGCCGTTTGCGAGAAGCAATACGAAGAAAACGTCCGGAATTGTGGAAAAACAATTCATGGCTTTTGCATCACGATAATGCCCCTGCTCACTCATCTTTGCTGGTGAGAGATTTTTTGGCCAAAAACAACACCACAATCATGCCTCAGCCACCATATTCACCGGATTTGGCCCCATGTGACTTTTTCTTGTTCCCAAAACTAAAGAGACCTATGAAAGGACGGAGATTTGCAACGATTGAAGAGATAAAGACTGCATCGCTGGAAGAGCTCAAGGCTATACCGAAAAGTGCTTATGAGAAGTGCTTTGACGATTGGAAAAACCGCTGGCATAAGTGTATTGTATCTGAGGGGGATTACTTTGAAGGGGACAACATAAATATTGATAAATAAATAAATATTTTTTCTTAAAAATACAAAGTCACCTTACTTTTTGAACACACCTCGTATGTATGGCCTTACTGCGAGACCAAATGTTTATACTTTTATACCATTCATATAGAAACTTACTTCCTATGAATTCAATTATGGTGGAGAGGATCTACTCGGTGAAGCCACATAACATGAACTGCAACTTTTCTTTGCGTGAATTTAAAATTGTTGTTAGGATAACAGTGTTTATAATTCTTATGCCGATATAAATTGATTTATCAGTAGCCTGCAATAGTCTTCTGCTGGAAATAAGCCTCTCCGTAGAAAGGAGGTTTTTGAGGGCCTACTATATCAAGCTGGCCAAATAGGTGGGCATAGGAATTGTTTCGATAAAGTGTACGAAGAGTACCAGTAACCCTCTGACACTGATTTGCGACTTGCTCACGCCAATTTAGTGCGCAATCAAGGTATAAGTCGAGTTCTGTCACTGATTGGCAAACAGGTATGGTCGCCCCGTTACAAATTATAGACGGAAGAGGTCCAGTGTCTACTTTGCTCATCAATCGGCGACTTTCAACTAAAATCGCTTGATGAACCAAACCTATTAGACCACTCATTTATTGCTTCCAAATCTGTATTGACCATGTCTACTGCTGGCACAGTATCTTCAACTTTACTTTACGAATAAATTTGCAGGTCATCGGGCTGCAGATGGTATACACAGTGAAGTTACAGGATTAGGATATTAATATACACGGAGAATAATAAAGGTGAAAGAATACCGCCTTGAGGTACGCCAGAGTCAAGATCACACTAGCTTTGGGAAAGACCATAAGATGAGAGAGGATGAACAGTAACATTTGTGCCCTCCATACCCGCCCTCATACTGTCAGTCACTTTTAGAAGAGTGGAAGTAGTGCTATGACCAGGCCTGAACCCAGATTGCAACGTCCTCAAGAGTTTATTTTTATAAATGAATTCAGAAAACTGTTTAAGCATACAGGATTCTAGAACCTTGGAAAAATACCTACCGTTAATCCTCTCGAATTGATGTTGACCGGAAATGGGTGGCAAGTTAAGATTTGCAATTTAAAGTCAGGAAATGACGCAGGCATTGCGTCATTTGGAAAAATTCTGGAATATAAGGAATAGTTTGTACGATTGGGTGATTCAATGTGTAACCTCTTCACTAACACGAAGATATTGAACATATGCTGTTGCGGACTTTTTTTTAAACTATTAAAATAGATCAATTCTTTCATACATTATTTAACCTACAATTTTAACCGTTTATGCAGCGCACACAATGGAAACTCTCAAAATAAATAATTATCCCCCGTTTTTGGAACATATTTCATTGATACACCGCTCCATTTGGTTTTAACGTGATAATATGTAGCCTATACCCTTTCTCGACAAGTGGGCTATCTAACACTGAAAGAATTTTTCAAATCGGGTCCATAGTTGCTGAGATTAGCGTGCTCAAACAAACAAATAAACGAAGAAACCTTCACTTTTATATTTAGTACATAGATATACTCGTATATATGTGTGTAAGTATATCTAAAAGCAGTCTGGTTGCCATAATGTAGGCTCTGTCTAGTTTGAAATCAGACGACCGTGTGTGTTTAAGTGGTTTATTATAATTATATCTTGATTGTCCTTATCACAAAATCAAATGTCCTGCGAGGAGGTCGAACCTAAGACCTCACCACTGATTGTTCTATCAGAGATTAAATAATAGGATTACGAACGGAATAGATATTTCGGTTAAAACAGAACGGATTTACTTAACCATGGTTAATCTAAGTTAATGAAATTTGCATTGTTTTCATTAATTTTGATTAATAAATCTACAAATATATTGGGGTGTCTAACTCTATATTTAATTTAATTATGGTTAAGATCCTTCTGCTATGTTGACTTTCGATAAAGTTGCATCTTTAGTTTCATTTTTTATTTATTTAAAATTCATTTTCTTTTTTTTTCCGTTTAGGAGTAAGTTAGCAAGAAGTTTTTGATACCAAGGATAGAATTTGTTTTTTCTTGTAGGTATTTTATTATTTGATTTTAGAAAGGGTTTATGCTTTAATGTTTTAAATTAATTTAATTAATTTCAGTCCTATTTAATTTACATATACAGCTGTATATGCAAATTAAAAAAAAACGTTAACAATCAAATAACGTGTTGGGTTATTTTTTTTAAGTAAAAACCTTGAAAATTTCTGAAACCACACAAAATTATCAGGTTACTATCCATTAAAAGTAACTTACCTCGTCTAGTTTCTTATAACACACCAATAAAAACATTTCCGTCATATAATAGGTGCCGTGAACTCGATACTCAACGTGTAATAATACGACAAGAAACTGGTCGAAACTGTAACAAGGACTCAAGTCCGCTACAGTCTCCCTAATCAAATAGCCAGTTATATGACAGTACTCCTATACAAACTATACGTTCAGTAACCGTATATTCCATTCGACTCCTATCCTAAAACAATTTCCGAACGGTTAATCACCAATTAAAATTAGAATACAACGCTTTATACGTTAATTGGAACGTACATGTCAAACTCGACTGAGATATCGAATGACTTGTTTGTTTATATAATGTGTTGGAATCAAATGTTGGTATTATTAATAATAAATTAACGATATAGCAACACTTAACCTTAATTTTATTGTGTAAATAGAAAATAAGAAATGGCGGGTATAGTAGCGAATAATTTACATCCTGCCAATTTCAGGTTTCATAAATAGAAGCAATAAGAAATTCTTGACAAGTCTAATTGAAATTCCAATGTATGTTTTTTTTACTTTTTTTAATAGGTTAATTAAGAGTGTAGTGTTCACAGAAGTGGTAGCTCTTTGTTTTTGGTTTCCATATTAAAAAGCAATGGTCCTATCTATTATCACCCTTGTAACGGATATAGACAGCATTGTATGAGCTCCTAGCCTAGACATAAACATTTTATTGACCTAATAGAAAATATAATTTTATGAAGTAACTATTTGTTAATATAATAAAATAGTTTAAAACAGATAAGCAAGCGCAAAGTCATATCCACAGCACGAGTAAGGGCGCGTAAAGCGAACTGACAGCTGACGCAGACAGGAAGTATAGATTGACATTAGTCAAGTGTTGCTAGGAAAGGGAAAAAAATTACAATCAGTACATTTATTACGTTTCTTAGGTAAAAAATTAAACATTATTCTGTTCATAGTTTATAGATTTTTTTTTTCCTGAGTTGTTTAGTTTCTTATCCTTGAATAGATTACCCCATTGCATTTGATTATTTATTTACGTAACAACACGAACGATTAGTACTACCGTAAATCAAAAGAAGATTTTATAAAAATCATTTTAATATATTAATAATAGTAAAATGAAGTAGTTATCTAAAGCATTGCCAACACCAAAATTAACATAATAGTAGGCACAAGGCACCATTATACGACGTTTTGATTTTGATCGAAAGCCCATTGTCCTACAGGGCTGCAACAAACCGTATTTGGCTATTTCCATTCTACCGTTTCTGTCGCTTACAAATAATTTGGACCCTTTAGGGACAGTCATACAATGCTACCATATCTGTATTTATCTCTTGGGATTCCGTGATCCGTAGCAGACTTGCGGTTTTCCGTCCAAGTTATGTTCTCTACCATTACTATTTCAAATCCTCTGACCCGTTACTCCACTTATACAAGAATTCTCATATGCACAAACTTACTTATGTTTCGTTATATCCGGTCAGTATCATATGCGAGATTTAAAATTGTAATATTTCAAATCATTCGAATCCCCGCAGTAGTGGCTTGGATGTCGTTTCAGTGTTGCCACTTGACCTACTTTTGAACGTAATAACCAATTTTCACCGAGCGAAAATAAGGTGAAAAGATTTTCTTTTTTTGGAACACGGCACTGAATACGTGTCGCTAATTTAGAAATTTTGTATTCTGCGAGAAAAGGGTGCGATTGGAAATTGCTTGTCAATGTTCCGTCTTTGTTAGATCTGCCGAGCGAATCGTACACTCTTGTAAATATCGACGTATATAGGTTTTAGCGAGCACAATAAATCCTAAACAATACTGTTAAAGCTTAATGTTGTGACTGTAATGGTAATTGAAGCCGGCTTTGTGTGGTGTATTGAGTGTCCCAATTGTCAAATCGAATTCCAAATTGAAATTTGATGTAATTGAACCTAACGCAGGCAAAGTTATTATGTTACGTAACGTTATATTCCATCACTATAACGATGTTGTATGATAATATAGCAACATTTGTTTGTCAGTTATAATTAAATAAAACACTCAGTTAACTGAACGATAAGATAATAACAATAGACACAAACATTTAACGTTTTAAGTGTGCACTTACATCAGATGGGTCAGTGACCTGATTACCTTCTTTTGGTACATTCACAATAGGAAAATATCGAGTGAATTTGTGTGTCAATCACTCATCTTGATGATTGACATCACAATAACATACCTTCACACACCACAAAGTACACCACTCTTATTACATTTTTTGTACTGGCAATAATCTTTTATGTCAAAAAAAAAACATTTTGCAAACTTCGTTTTCCGTTTTGATTAAGGAACGAGAGTTTTGAATTAGGAAATTAACTGACGCCATTAACTCTCAAATGAAGTTATCGACATGTTCCCTTTCTGTGTGCGATTCGGGATTAAAATACGATTCCCATTTAAAATTCAAATTTCTCAAAGAAAAATACATTCACCGTTTCCTCGCTGTAATAAAATAAAACTAATTAAGAACGTTTCTCTGTGAAATGTTCAAACGTGGAACTAGTTACCTTTTATGTCAGTAATGTGCTTTGAGAACTAAGGACCTACTCGAGTTAAAATTTATATCCAGAAATAGCTTTTATATTTTATTTTTAATGATTGGTTTTTAAAAAAGGAATAAATGAAAGGATCTTGAACTGAAATTCAAAATAAGAATACACCAAAGTTTATTTCGAATAGTTAATTACGATCTTCCAAAATTGAATTTGAATTTTTGTTTCGAAAAAAAAATGTGACTGTTAGTCAACCGTAAGACGCATAATCGGGTGGTTGTATCTTTAAAGAACAAATTAGATATCACTGATAAATACAATATACATTACGCATTATACATATACACGCTTATATACATTACGCGTTTAACATCTCATGAATGTGTAAATTGTTACATGTAGATCTGTAGATATTTTCCGTAACGAAGAGAATGATAAGATTGGCGGTCGTTTGGTTTGTAATGTTGTTTGGTTACTGGAATGGAAGCGTATAATTTATAACATAATAATTATGTTTATATTGATGGCCTTGTTCCTCTAGTAGTAAGTGATCTTGAATACTACACCAGAGGCAATAACAGAGTATGTACACATTAAGAAACAATTAAATATGAAAACCATAGCACAGGTTCTACATAGTTTGGCATCAGACAGTCGAGTGTGAGGTGTTTTTTTTTTTATATTTGTATGGAAATAGATCCTTTGATCTGTTAAATTAAAAAAAAGTATTTTCTTCGTGTCACCACATAGTTATTATTAAAAATACTTAGACTAGCTAGTTACTTAGAAATGGTTTTCTAAATCAAAGTTTTGTAAGGGGTTGTATGGAACAACCGTTCATTCTGTATTTTAGTGCGTCACTTTCAAAGTTAGAACCACTAAAAAAAAAAATTAGCCACACAAGCGAATTTACAGCCTAGAATATTTTTTATTTAAGTCATAACTGACACTAATGGATAATTCATAAAATTTATTATATTAGTACATTAAACTTTGTAATAAGTCATTGTTGCGACGCCATATTGTGCCACTATCGCGATGGAACACTACAGGTCTTTGTTTTATATAATCTGTTTTATATTCTATGGGACAACGGTACTATTGTCTGTGTACCAAATTTAATATATACATTGTAATCTAATGGGTTTTGTTAAAATAGCTGTAGCGTCATAAACTAAATTTTTTTCTTTATATAAACCCCTGCCAAAGAAACTCTACTCTACGTGATGGACAACATAAGTAGAGTGGTACCTATAATTACGGTTTATAGGTTTCGCACACAGAAATAATTAAAAAAAAAACGATTTCAAAGCACGTAAATCGTACACTGGTTTTTTTTTTAACACTTCCTGCATTACATTTGCATGAGGCGGACTTAATACCATATGGCATTCCCTACCAGTCAACCTTTAGGTGGTTCAGTAACTGACATGGTAGGTGCAGGTGTGTCCTTAAGAGAAGCAATGAGTTTGTAGTTGAAAGCAATAATTTACAATGAATATCTAAAACAGAAATAGATATATATATAAATAGATGAAAACACAAATAAATATTTAAACAAACATACGAGTATAGTACAAAATATAGAATATAAAATGATTAGAATATGGGGGAATATCTGCAAGCTGTTTCTTGTATAATTCTCTGACCTATGTCGAAATCTGTGTTGGATTGTTTCCAGATTAAATAGGAACCAATCTTGAAACAGTTGAAATTAAGAAAATAATATTTTTAAGTTAAGCGTAACATATTTAACTTAAAAATATGAATTCATTCATACATATTCGAATTGATAAACTGGCCTGTTGTGATATGAACCTACGACCTCTGACTTCACAGTCAGCTAACCGCTAGACGAACCGGAATGTCTATTCCAAACTTATTTAGCAAACGTCAAGTCGGATCATTACGGTTCAGCTTCCGATAAATTTCTACAATAAAACATCGATATTTCTTTTATATTATGGATCTCTTATTCTTATTAAATAGGGGATCGAACTTTTTCTCATCTCATCAAATTTTATCGATCTGTTTGTTCTTCGCTAAGTTCTTCGAAAATATGTGTCGTAAACGCACCGGAAACCGAAAATGTTTTGGGTACATTTGGATGGTTAAACCTTTTTCGTCCACTGACTTTAAGACTGGGTTTTTAACCCACACCACTTAAAAATTAATTCGTTAATAAATTACTTGTCTATTAATGGACATTGTTTTTGCCATAGCTTTTTCTGTATAATCAAGTAGCTTTAATACTGACATCAATTACTGTATATGTATAGTCTTTAAGCGGTTACCTTACCGTTTCCTACTACAACACCGAGTTAGATCTACACCCGAGACAACACTTTGTGTGATCCACAAATTGTTGTTTTAAATCTGGGTGTTCTTTGTGTTCGTTTCAGGAATATTTGTAAATATATTCCTAGCGCAGGAACAGTTATTATTTTCTATTCTTATTGCTGGCTTCTGACATGAGTTTTTGTTTCAATTCTAGTTACAAAAGATGGTGTCTTTGTGCCGAAGATTTTATCGTTTTCTGACTTGTCAAGAAACTCTTTGCTTTACGTCCTATACAAGTTATATAGAATGCTTTAAAACCTGGATCAGTAGCCTTTCTGCTGCCAGGCCTGAAATAATCCCTTTTTTTTTATTTTAGAGTGGAAGGAAAATTTCTTCATACCGACCCGTCTGGTCAGCGTGGTGTAGTGGATCAAAACCCCACTTCTACGTAGAACCCTACATTCAGTAGTAGACTATTAAAGGGTTTTGATGATGATGGTGGGTTCCAAGGATTAAAAATTTTGACTATTTTAAAAAATAACAAGTCGCTATATAATTTAATTTTTTTCCGATATGAATACCAAAACGCCTTTCTTTTTTTTTGTAACGTGTGGAAACCCCCTCGTGTCGTCACCCCACCGGGGCTTACGGCGAGGTGGTGTGTCGGAATCGGACCGACTAAAACCACACGATGTGCCACTCTACGCCTGACATAGGAGGGATCCGGGAACAGCTGTTATTACGACATCCAGATCGCTCCTAGTGCCTGCCTGCTAACGCTACCAAAACGCCTATCGTAACTTCTTTGTCATGTAGTTCAGATAAAATTCTCAAAGAATGAAATAGGTTTGTTCTACGAATATGCCTCTTTAAGATTGTGTCGATGAAAAACGCGTTAGAAATTTATATAAACATTTATCGTTGTATAATGAAAATGTTCTTTGTTCTGGAAATACTTGATCGAGCTTACATTGATTAATATTTCACAAATTTTCCTTTGTTCTAAAGACGCTCGGAGTCTTTAATAAAAGATATTACCGTATGATTAATATACCAATGGCAAACTAACTTAGTAATGCTTTAAATTTGAATCGCTTTCTTTGTGGCACCAGTATGTCTGGGCTTGGGTATCTTTACAATTAAACTCATTCTTGTCTTACAGTGAACTGGTTTCTTTGGTATTTTCTTTATTGTTTATTTACCAACCTGCCAAAGTGACTCTACTCTGCCTGATGGAAAGCATGAATATAATCCAAGAGTTGTGGTCACCATACTCATTGCGAATGCAGACAATGCAGTATGGTAACTCACGCAACGGCGACCTAGTAAGATGCTTTTTCACGCCTCGTTTGGGGACGTAAAAGGCATGACAGTCATCATGGCATTGCATTGTACACACTTACCACGACAACTGTCACCCCTGCATCAATGGACGTCCAGTCTCACACTCACCAACGAAACACGACAGCACAGATGCTGTCGCTTTAGGTTGATCCTTTGTGGGAGGGTATTAGTGCCCCGGTCGAGCCGGCCCATTCGTGCTGAAGCGTTTCCTCATTATTTCAGATGGGTTAACAGTAGATTTAATAAATGTGGTTAATGTTTAAAGATTTCATTTGTAACAGGAATTAATGCCGTTTTATTTTGTGTTAGATAAAGTAATATTTAGTCCGTATCGTGACAGATTAAGAATACATAGTGTTACCACCCATATTCATCCCGTGGGTGTCGTAAAAGGCGACTAAGGGAACCAAATATACAAGACAACATCATTAAAAAGAGAAGGAAAACTTGAAACAAACCCTATTCCAACCCGTCTGGCTAGCGTGGTATAGTAGGCCAAAACCTCCTTGCTAAGGAGAGGCCTATGTCCAGCAGTGGACTGTAAAAGGCTGTTGATGAAAGTAATATTTATTTTTATTAGGTAAACATTTTAATGATTTTTTTTTGTGAAGCTCGTGGATTTCATTAACAATTAACGGCGTGGGCCAGTAGATCTACTTCGCTACTTACATAGATATAGGGACATGCATGTGTGTTGAATTATAATTGGTTTGACTGTTTATATGTAGAGTTATATTATATTTATGATTACCATAGAAAAATATATTTATTTTAAAAACGTTTTTATTATTTTATTTTTTTAAAAACCAAAACTGAAGCTGTAATCCCAATAGTAAACATATTTTTCTATTAGTTATTACCATCTTTGTCCAACCCAGGATTGGATCCTAAAATGTGTCTACTAGTCAAAAACCGTACAAAAGTACTGTTATAATAATAATGGTTTTTTCTATTTTTAAATACATATTTTTATATTTTTTTATGTATTTAAAAGTGTAATAAATATGTTTATAACTTTAATAAAGAGAAGAATAATATTTCAGACATCTGACACACAACGCTATCTAGTCCCAAACTAAGCAGAACTTGTATTATGGCTACGAAACAACGGATTTAAATACACATATACTTTTTTGTAAATACATACATATTTTACATAGAAAATATCCAAACTTCGAAACATATTTTTAGATTTTACAAACCTTTGGTCTGACCCGGAATCGAACCTGAGACCTCAAGCCTTGCAGTCGCACCCGCTACCACTGCGCTATCGAGGTAGCCAGCTACATATAACGGTATTACATAAACAGAATAGATTTCTTAATAATGAAACATCTTAAAAGGACTTCACTAAATCCCCAAGTCTCGAGACACCCTCTGAAGTGTGTTCCGGAAACTCCAGTCTTTCTTATTACCATATCTCGCAGACCTTCGACCTAGAAACTTGCGGTGTTTCGCAAGTCTGTCTCAAGATAACACTGGAGGGGAACGCTTCAAATTTAAATTAGTCAGTTGGTGCGATGAGCTCGGATCTCGACATCCAACCAAAAGTGACTGTTATTTCAAAGTTGTGTGTGTATATGGTATTAAATTATACAATGTTTTGTTGGTTGCGGTGTTTGGATACGATTGGGTGGTTCTCAATTGTTAAACATGGGAGATACGAGATTATTCTTGTGCGAAATTGTTTTGCAAGAAGAAATTTTTTTCGTTCAGTCTTTTATATACTGTCAGACAGACTAAATCATGCATACACTCTAAATTTGTGTAGCTTTCTATGTTGTAAGCATCCACTACGAATTTTTTTTCGAAATTTCAACCCTAAGGCTCAAATAAGCGATAAACGTTTAATAGGGAAATAGTCACGTGAGAAAAAATGCAAGTAATAACTAGTTTAGATATGTTATCTCGTTGTAGAAAGATTGCTAAGCGTTTTTAAAATAATTTAATTCGATATTTGTTTTTTTTGTTGGTTAAAGAGACCGCCGACATCTCTTCGCTATTTTTTCTTTTAGTTGACGTAATATGTATAGCTTATTGGTGTAGACACGATTTCTTCAAATAATCCCATAAAAAGAAGTCTACTGGGGATAGATTTGGACTTCTGGGTGGCCACGGCATGTCACCTCGTCTGGAAATCAACTTTTCCGGGAGCATCTCTTTGAACACGGGAGGGAATCATTGGATGTGTGAGGAGTTGCTCCATCTTGTTGAAACTATGTGTTACGATCGTAGCCAGCAAATTCCAGTAGCATCGGTCCCAAGAACTCCCGCAACATGTTTGCGCGGGATGTTAGATACAAATGTTAACAATTTCTTGGCCCACCCTTAAAATACCAATACTATTTATTTTACATACGCTTATCACCGAGCTAAGTAACACTTATTTGCAATCTTCGCCGCGTAAATAAAATAATCTTCATTGAATACGTTGACCTACTTTCTCTTATAATGGTCACAATAAGAATCAATACCATTGTAAAATGCGGTATTTGAACGTACTTAGACCATGTTAATATTATTGATGCGATAGTAACTCTGTTACACTGTCACGTCTAACCGCTGAACCGTTTTTGATGACATTTTTGTAAGAAGATACTTTGATTTC
The DNA here is from genome assembly GCA_949316085.1 of Hypercompe scribonia. Classification (NCBI taxonomy): domain Eukaryota; kingdom Metazoa; phylum Arthropoda; class Insecta; order Lepidoptera; family Erebidae; genus Hypercompe; species Hypercompe scribonia. The sequence continues at coordinate 20,501,282 of OX438980.1, read as the reverse complement.
TGAAGGAGAATCTAGTCTAGAGTGGAGGTGGAGCCAAGAGAAATATCTGATTAAATAATAAATATGTAAATAATCTCTCGCCACTCACTACTACGCTGAGTGTTGTGGATTCAAACCCCACATGGGACAACATTTTGTGTGATCCACAAACTGTTGTTCTGAGTCTGGGTGTTCTTTGTGTCCGTTTCTTGTACGTTTATAAAGACCCCCGCGATACAGGATTTATTCCTAGTGTGGGCGTTGTCTTTTCTTTTAAAAACAAGAAAAAAGAAAAAAAATCTCAAACATCTTACATACGGTCATCCGGTCCCATAATAAGGAGAGAATAAACCATAAACACACTTACATATATGTTACTAATTACGCCAAGACACAGAAAAAATGATCTTGCTCATCACACACTTATTTGTCCACGATGGGAATTGAACCCAGAACCTCTGACTTACTAACAAGTAGGTCAACAGGCAAGTCTAGATATATTTAATAAACTATAAACTTTACGTGGATTAGTTCTAGTCTAGTGCATATAAGAGTACGTTGACATTTTCTGTTAGAGATGAGCTGAGATGCAGTTATAACGACCTAGCCGTGTGGCCTTCTTTGAACTTTTTCTATCGTATACAATCAGACACATACGCCCACACATTAAATACTGAGTTACTATGTTGTGTTACTCCACAATATATTTTTATCTGATGCATCTACCACTTGAATGGTCAAATTAAACACTGTATATATTCAATATTGATTTACTGTTCAGGTGGTAGCAATATTATATATTTGTCTCCAAGAGCTTGAATTATACGCTTTGTTAATCAGAGTAGCCACTTAACATTCTTGTGTACCCAACTCTGTGTATAAAAAATGGCGTCGTCAAAAACAGTGTTGCCACATGAACGCTACAACTGTATGTATTACTACAGCATTCGTAATGTTCAATTTAGAAGTGTTACGGGGTTAATGGTACGGGGAATGGATATGTAAAAATTCAAAGTTCACCCATGTGGGAAAAAGGCTCGGCGAAAACGCAGAGCTTAGGATGAAGTATCTAATATGAATGAATCGATGGGTATGTAGTACCAAAAAGAACGTCTGCAGTATAATACCATCCTATCTCACAGTGGACTATACAAACATACCTGCATGTAGCAAATGCAAATAATAACCATGGTCATTTGTTCTCTGGATGTCGTAATGATAGCTGTTCCCGGATCCCTCCTATGTCAGGCACAGAGTGGCACACCGTGTGGTTTTAGTCAGTCCGATTCCGAAACACCACCCTGCCGTAAACCCCGGTGGGATGACGGCCCGAGGGGGCTACCACACGTTAAAAAGAAAAGGGTCATTTGTTCTGTAACTCCTTAGGAAATGAGTATGGAGTCTCCAGGCGCCCTCAATCTCTCCAGGTTTTCTCTTTACTTCTTATTCTCAATCTCCAACTCCTTCAGCTTGTAGCGATCGATATTGGGACTCGTTGGTGGCGATGCGTTGTGATTCATAAGCCGCTTCTCCTACCCAAGGACAGAACAGTTTTTTTCTATATATTTTCTGTAGCATTCAAATATTTCACTAATAGTAAACTGTACTAGAAACTTATTGATTCACTCAAAAAGCAACAACCAATGATATATAACGAACTTCATGTTCTAAAAATAGAAGGTGCACACAGATCGACGTCACGGCGTCACCTATCTGAATTTAAAATCGGGCGATCCCGTAAATACATAGAAAATTGAAAAGACTAATCAAACAGTTATAGTGGAAATGAAGTAAGTAAGCTGCCAATATTTAAAATAATTTTCTATAAATACTCGTATTTTCTATTCAACTTGAAGTTGTATTTACCAATAGTATAATAATATTTACAGTAAGCAATACATGCACTAAATTAGCCCATTCACTAGTAGGAGCACGGTCATTGAACTCACCCTTCTACATGACACAACTAGTTAATAAAAACTGTGTCAGTGGCGCTAAAACCTTAATTAGGCGTTCGACTGTACCGTTACGTGTGCCTTGCACATCTTGTCGGCGTCAGCTGTTCGCGCGCGGGTCGACGACCGCAGGGCTGTGACGTCACAGCCCTGCCGCGCCCACCGGCCCCCGCCCCGCCACACCGACCCTCGAACCCCGCCCTTAGCTTCGAAGGACAATTATTTGCAGGATACCATTCATCATTGTTGCTGGCTTACAAAATCTCTTTGTTCTAACACATTTTGGTCCCTGTGCTGTAAATTTAAACGGATTAGATGTGTTCGCGTTATTATAATCTATGTCACTCAAATGTTATCTAATTCGGTTACATAAAGCGATGGTTCGTAACTTGTACGTAACTTGATTATATTTATTTCTTGTTATTCTTTAGGCAAATACAACTTGTTGCATAAGATAGACTATACGTCTCTGTATGTGATATGTGTGTAGCCAAAAAGAGGTTGAATTAAAAAAAAAATGTTTTGACATCTTTTATTTTTATAAGATTCCAGAATAAATAGCAATGATTTTACAATAAACAAGACTTAAAAATATGTACAGGCATATTACTTTGTTATTTCGTATCTAATGTAACACAAGCAATCAATATAACAAATAATAGCATCACTCCTAAAGCCTACTATTGTCATTCAGCCGTTTATTGTAATATGCACTACAAATTACATATTGCTATACAGTCATCATCAGCCTATCACAGTCCACTGCTGGACATAGGTCTCTTTATAGGTGATCGATCGATCTTAGGCGTCTCGTATTCAACTCTTGCTAGCTACTCGTATCTTGCGCAAATCGTCACTTCACCTGGCGTCTAGGCACCCTAATCTACGTTTACCGAGAGGCCGTTACTGTGTAGATGTAAGACTATACAGTATGGTCCACCAGTGCTTACTGTATTTTTTCTTCGTTCTACATGAACATTGTATGTGTCCTAATAGGCTAGATGACACCTTAGTCAAATTAGTTACTTTTTATTATCTGTCAAAACGACAATTTTGTATGAAAAATGTACTAAATACCAAATTGTGACGTCACTGTTTTAGACTACTCAATTGAACAATATACTTCACGGTACATTTGATTGAAATTCGTAATAATAATAAAAAGCTATGTTAATTGTATTTTCCGAGATGTTTCGCGATATTAGTTTTAATGAAGTGGACATTGGACATTTACGATACAGTCATCTACCCAATTATGGTGTGCAATAATGAGTAGCTATGTATCTATCTATCAGACCTTTCCTAATGTATATCACATCTCTATCAAAATAACAGACCACAGCTTTTTAAATTCTTCACTTCTTGAGTATGCAAAGACTTAGATATGACACAGAAAAATAACATTATTTGACACGTTGGATGATTGATTCTTGATGTGTTTGAACCCTGTCCCTGTCAGCTCAAATCTTCACTTACTCAAATAAACTTTTAACCCTGTTCATGTGGTGACGGATTAAGACTGTGGAGTGTGTCTTAAGGGTGGACTAGGGGACCAAACTGCGCAGGAAGCAAAATTCGACAGAAAGCCTATGCAGATCCGTCTGGTCAGCGTGGTATATTTAGCCAATACATCCTTTCTAAAGGGGCTGATGTCCAGAAGTGGTCTGTTAAAGATTGTTGATATCTCATGAACATCTATTTTTGTATGAACATAACTTGACACCCCAACAGAACGAACAATGAGACAGCACTGTAGTGCTCGTATTGTAATACAAACACGTAAAACTTTACTACAAAATTTAAGAATGCTCTTGTCTATATTTTATTCATCATCATCATCATCTCAGCTAAAAGACGTCCACTGCTGGACCATGGGCTTCCTCCAATATTTTATTAAATAAATAAAAAAAATGAATGAACCCTTGATGTGTCCTCAACGGTCCACCCCTCCGTGAACTCCGACACCACAAATTTCATAATCTTAACGAGATTCATAAAAATGCAAGTGCCAGGAACTAAACCACCAATTTAGATACAGTACTAGTAACCTATCACGAGAACGTTTAAGAAGTCATGTGTTACCAAAATCGTGTTTTACAAGACACGATCTTGAAAATGTATGTTTTAAATGCCATTTAAAAGGTTAAGCGCAACTAAATCTAGCGTATATATCAAAACAATATATATACTTAGTCTGGCCATAAATACTGTTACACTTAATTATAAAAAAATATTACATTTGAATTTCGAATCTGTCATTTTTATACGATTGTTCATTGTGTTTTCTCATTTTGGCGCCAATACATTGTAAAATATTTTGCGATATTAAAATGGTGTGGGGTGATAAAGAGAACCGAATCGCTGTGATAGCATTACACAAAGTAGGTATGGAGCCAAATGCAATTTTTAAAACTCTCCATACACTTGGTATTAGTAAAATGTTTGTGTACCGGGCTATTAATAGGTACAATGAGACCTCCTCTGTTTGTGACAGAAAAAGATCTGGCCGTCCACGTAGTGTTCGTACGAAAAAGGTGGTCAAAGCAGTAAGGGAAAGAATTCGAAGAAATCCTGTCCGAAAGCAAAAGATTTTATCTCGGGAAATGAAGATAGCACCTAGAACCATGTCGCGTATTTTAAAAGATGACTTAGGACTTGCAGCCTATAAGAGACGCACTGGCCATTTCTTAACTGATAATTTAAAGAAGAATAGGGTGGTAAAATCGAAACAACTACTGAAGCGGTACGCAAAGGGAGGTCACAGAAAAATTTTGTTTACGGATGAGAAAATTTTTACAATTGAGCAACATTTTAACAAACAAAATGACCGTATTTATGCTCAAAGCTCTAAGGAAGCTTCCCAATTAGTCGACAGAGTGCAACGTGGACATTATCCGACTTCAGTGATGGTTTGGTGGGGTGTTAGCTATGAAGGAGTGACTGAGCCATATTTTTGTGAAAAAGGTATCAAAACATCGGCACAAGTGTATCAAGATACCATTCTTGAGAAGGTAGTTAAGCCCCTTAACATCACCATGTTCAATAACCAAGTATGGTCCTTCCAGCAAGACTCGGCGCCGGGTCATAAAGCTCGGTCCACGCAGTCTTGGTTGGAATCGAACGTTTCGGACTTCATCAGAGCTGAAGACTGGCCGTCGTCTAGTCCCGATCTTAATCCGCTGGATTATGATTTGTGGTCAGTTTTAGAGAGTACAGCTTGCTCTAAACGCCATGATAATTTGGAGTCCCTAAAACAATCTATACGATTGGCAGTGAAGAATTTTCCCATGGAAAGAGTGCGTGCTTCTATTGATAACTGGCCTCATCGTTTAAAGGACTGTATTGCAGCCAATGGAGACCACTTCGAATAAGCTTTTTATATTTTTAATTGTTTTATATTTATGTATTAAACTGACACACTGTAAAAGTAATAAATGTTATTTGCAGTTAACAATTTTCTTTTTTCTTTATTACAATATTTATGGCAAGACTAGGTATATCATATTCCTTTCATCAACAGCCTTTTACAGTCCACCGTTGGACATAGGCCTCTCCTTAGCAAGGAGGTTTTGGCCTACTATTTCACGCTGGCCAGACGGGTTGGAATAGGGATCTGGATGTCGTAATAGCAGCTGTTTCCGGATCCCTCCTATGTCAGGCGCAGAGTGGTACACCGTGTGGTTTTAGTCGGTCCGATTCCGACACACCACCTCGCCGTAAACCCCGGTGGGGTGACGGCCCGAGAGGGTTTACACACATTAAAAAAAAAAAGGGTTTTCAAGTTTTCCTTCTCTTTGTAACGATGTTGTCTTGTATGCTTGATCCCTTAGTCGCATTTTATGACACTCACGGGATGAATAGGGGTGGTAACACTATGTATTCTTAATCCATCACTACACGGTAAAGGTGCTGGTACAAGTAGGTAATATAATGGTTTATACACATACAATCTTACGAAGCATATGAGTAACCACATGCATGATGGTCCGACTTTATCTAACTCGACTCGACTAAATCTTTAAGGTTTTTTTATTTTTATATTATAATTCTTTATATACGCTTATATTTGTATATATGATGTGTTCGATTGTGAGTATGTATACGTGTATAAGTATACACAATATGTACCTAACCTCTATGCACCTACTACCTTATAAAAATTCTACACCACTCGAAGGTTGACTGGAAGAGAATGCCCTGGGCATTAAAAGTCCACCGATGAACAAATGTAGTGTATAAACTTTGTAAATAAATAAAAAAAAAAATGTACTTCTTTGAGGCTACAAGCACACGCAGAGAATGGATTCCAAAACTATTAAAGACCCAAATAGAGAAGAAAGAATAGGAATATATTGTAATATGTTGACGGGTCTATTAATTTCTAAGGCAGAGTTCGTGGGTTCGATTCCCACAAAAGACAAATATTATGTAAGACAATCTATAGAGGATCATACATTTTATACTGACATAAAAAGTGTAAAAATCTAAAACACAAACACACATTGAAGTGTCCATAATATGGTGAAAGTTTGATAAAAATGTGTTTAGCCTTTTTAAGCTTACATATCATAGAATAAAAATTTAGTGTCAATAATTATTCATAAAGAAAATTAAATTTTTTTTGTTAAACTCTATGAACTAATCGTTTGGGTGTATTCTATTATAAGGATGATACTCACGCTTTGGCCCGCCCCAGGTAAGCAGAGATAATAATCTTATATTATAGAATGTATGTTTTTGTCTCTTCGTGTCGAGTTATTTATGTAGTGGAAGAATATACAGTCATGTTAACAGAGCATTTATTAAAATTCTATTATAAAGCTAATTCTGCCATAACACTTTCTACTAATTGTTACCGCAATTTCGCTCGCGTAGGATATTAATCTTGAATTTTTACTTAAGAGACATGATTTTTGCTGCGTAAATCCGGATCCAGTAGGAAATCTGGGATAAGTAGCCTACATGATGCACAGTAACCTCCTCTATCTTCTAGTGAAAGTCCCATTAAAATCGGTTCAGCAGTTTCAGAGATTAGTCCGGATAAACGAACAGATAGACAAAAAAAAAACTAATTAATCTTTTAGTATCATATAGTGTTCTTGAGAAAACTGTTGTTGATATATTAGCGAAGTCAAACCAAAATTGCTTTTCCATTTTCTTTACGTGCCTAAATAAAAAAAAATGTTGAAGATTGCCTGGGAAGTAATTCTCTGGAATGCTTTTTCCCAGGAATTCGAATGGCACCCAGTCGTGATTCGTCCGAAGTTAAGGTACAAGCTCCTCTTACGAAGGCCGTCTGTAATATAAATATATATTTGTGTGTATTTATGTATGTGTGTATTCTTGTATGAATACGTAGGAACATTATACTTCATTATTTTTAGTTTTTTCTTGTTTACTTGAAAAGTCCTAACCAAAGTGTTAACCAGCCGTTTCCGCACTACCCAACGACAGACTGATATTATACGTTTTGTGTATAACCGTTATTACAAAAATAAAATAAAAAAAAATTCAAGTCGTAGATAAAACAAGTTAGGATACCTTAGGGACCGTCCTCACTCTGGATGTCGTAATAGCAGCGGTTCCCGGATCCCTCCTATCTCAGGCGCAGAGTCGCACACCGTGTGGTTTTAGTCGGTCCGATTCCGACACACCACCCCGCCGTAAACCCCGGTGGGGTGACGGCCCGAGGGGGTTTCCATACGTTAAAAAAGAAAAAAAAAGGAACCGCCCTCACTGCCTTCTATATTTTATTTTGTTAGAACCAGGCACACTGTTCTTTGTGTTGTGTTTGTGTTATTTTGTTTTTTCGTAATTTACATGTATACTTAACACATCTCGAAGTTATGCTCGGTTGACCTAGTGGCCTAAGCGGTCGCTACGCCGCTCTCTATTGTACGGAGTATTGTGGGTTCAAACCCTACATGGAACAACACTAAGTGTGATCCATAAATTGTTTTTCTGAATCTGGGTGTTCTTTGTGTGCGTTTCTTGTATGTTTGTAAAAAGTGCCTAGACACAATTTATTCATAGTGCGGACAAAGTCTTTTAAAAAAAAGAAAAAAGAAAAAGATATTCAGACTGAAGAAGAACCTAGACATTGAAGATATGATGGTCATCATGACACTACAATTACTGGGAATGGAATTGAATCCACGATCTCCGACTTAGCAGTCAGGGTCGCTAAATACTACACCAACATGCCGCTTTTATTTTAATGATTGTTTATAAGTATTTGCGTGTGCGCATATGTAATTAATGTCCTTAACACGGATTCATAAACATTCAAAATACAATTAACTCGCAATTCAAATTTTTATTTTACCATTTCAGACGCAGTAGGTATACAGTGTGTGCGACCACGGCTCTACCTTGACCATTTTTGTACCTACGCGTTTCTGGATTTCTATCCGAATTATTTTCTGGTTTCGTCCTTTTTAGACCCCTTTTTTAAGTAGTCGGGTTATAATTTTTTTTGGAGCTGTGTAAAATTAAATTTTTAGGTTTTTTTATTTAACGGGAGAAAGCGAGTAGACAAATTAGCTAATTTTAAATGACTATCATCGTCTATGACTATCGACACGAGTAACTCAAGAAATGCAAATGCCTTGCCACGGATTTTGCCGTTTGTCATCCCTTCGTAGGGTTCGAGAGGAGAGACATGATAGATAGATGCAAAACTCTTTATTTGTATACTGTATTACAGACTTGAAGTGAAAGTGCCATGTCTCCAGACGAACTGATGGTCGCTGGAACCGAAGTGTACTAGAGTGGATACCACGATTGGGCAAACGTAGTATAGGGCGCCCAGCGGTGCGATGGACCGACGACTTGAAGAAGGTGGCTGGCAGCGGATGGATGCGAATTGCCCAAGACCGGGATCGTTGGCGTTCCTTGAGGGACACCTTCGTTCAGCAGTGGATGGCGATAGGTTGATTGATGATTACAGAGTTTCAAGAGAGTGCATACAATATCGGATATATAGTGCACAAAGTTCGATCTTATTGCCAAAAGTAATGTCTTACGGGAAACCTTAGGATGGATCCAAATGTTTTCGAGAGACAGTGGTTGATGACGGTGTAATGAGTTTTGACGAAGTATTTACCAATGAATATAATTAGAAACCTTTATATATATCCATACGTATATACAAACATATATGTCATCAACAGACTTGAATACGTCACTACTGGACATAGTAACCTCCTGAGAAAGGAGGTTACAGATACATGCATAATTATAATAACTTATTGTAAAGCAAATAAAGAATTGCTTATCATTAATTTGCTGTGACGATGTTGTATCATTAAGATGGAACCCACTCGTACTGAAACCTGGAACTCCCAAGACAATGATAAATGGCATAATCTTAACAATATTTTCTAATATATTTTTTACGCCAACATCGGGAATACATACTGCACCGCGCGGCACTTTAAAAACAGACACAAACAACACCCAGACTCAAAATAACAATTTGTGCATCTCAAAAATGTTGACCTATTCAAGGTTTAAATCCACTCTACGCAGAAGAGGTTGGCGTGGCAACTGCCAAAGCCACTACGCCATCCGTACATTCAGTTATCAGTGCAGTATCGACATATATTGTTGTCATGTGATATTTAAGAATTTTGATGTTCAGGGTGTGCATTCGAGGAATGTTAATTTTATTGCTTGACAGTGGTTATTTAAATATAAATAAACGCTTTAACGCGCTGTTAAACGCTATTTTATGGTTCTTCGTATTACCCAAGTGTGTTTAAGACCTGAGAAGTCTCCAGTTTATGACTCATTATGGTGGAACATTCGCTACGGAGACGGATAGGTGATACATGAAGTATAAAGGTAAAAACAACCTGTAGCAACATTCAAAATGTTTTGTTATTTCGACTTTTGTGTTATTTTACTGTGGCAACTTTGACTGCACTTGTGACGCAGTGGTGTAATGGCTCGGGTAATAAATACCGCGTCAAGTGCTACGGGTTCAATAACCTAAGTACAATGTTAGATTGTATAATTTTACAGGTAACTTCCGAGTTTTGGGTGTGCATTATGTAAACACCAGGAAATGTTAATTGGTAACATATGTAAAGAAATTACTACTAAACTGAGGAATTATCCACGAGTCGCAATATACGCCATAGTTTGTAGTAAGTCGCAATCTGTGGGGTGACTGATTAAGAATATAGAGTGCCATCACTACTCCTCTCATGTGTATTGTAAAAGGCGATTAAGGGGCATAGTGTTAGGAGAAACACACCCTATACCAACTAGCGTGACCAGCATGGTATAGTAGACCAAAACCTCCTTGCTAAGGAGAGACTTATATCGAACAGTGGACTATTAAAGTGGACATGGGAGCACCAAATAAACCAGTTTGATTGGAGTGATTCCACGACCACGCAGAAAACTGACGTTAAGCAAGTCTTTCGTTGGTTTCAACCGAGTGATGTTATGAGAGTCCAAACTGAAACTGACATTGAGGAGGTTTCTCCGATTCTTTGCAAGGAGGACGACCACGGTGTTGTGATTTATATTGCAGCTGTCCGTCACAGTTACTCTCCATTAGGTCCAAACACTCGCGTACCATACATGCTAACTCGCGTACCACTTGAGCATGCATGCTAAACTTTTTTATGTATTTTGCGGGCGTAATATTTAGTTTTGTTGAGCCTGGAGATCTGTCATATAGGGGTAAGCTTACAGTCCTAAAAGTAAAGCTGATTTCAGTATAATTTTAGGAAATGACAATATAGGTGGTACAAAATAATATTGAAAGCATAACACTTACTTCGTCGATTTCGTAGTCGTCTATTACAGAGGTCAAGCTTTACTTTAAGGACTGTAGTAGAGACTCCAGTGTCTCACAAAGAAACCAGTTTTATATTGTGTTATATATTGCCTAATCCATTGCTTGTACTAATATCTTTTGTGAATAGAGATTAATGAACATCATTCTTATTATCTGCTCATTTACCCTTATACATCATCAGAAAATTATAATCTAGCTTAATCTCCATTACTGCGTATTTTATAAAATTAATAACAAATCGACCTTCTATCGGTGTACCGAGCTGTTGCCGAGCCGGTGCACGCGTACCGTGGCCGGCTTTGGAAGCCGTTGACTTCACAACTGGTTTCGGTAGCCTAGTTAGGGGGGAGTGAGAGTGAACCTTGTTTAACATTATTTCGACTCGTCATCTATACGTATGTTCTGTGTGGTGACGGATCAAGAATACAGAATGTCAATACCCTTACTTTTCTTATGGGTGTCGTAAAAGTCGACTAGGAAAAACTATGGAAAACTTGAAACAAACCACATACTAAACCATCTGATTAGTTTGACTTTGTAGGCCAAAATCTCCTTACTAAGGAGACGTCTATGGCTTGCAGTAGACTAGGAGTTATGGGTGACTTTGACTTGATTCATACTATAATGTCACAGAAAACCGACGTTGATTGAGGCACCCCTGAGTAATAGTAATAGTGATAGTAGATTATTGATGTGATGTAATCTATATTTGCATTTATAATTATTTTCCATGTCTGAAATAATTTTTAGAAATTTCATCTCATGGGGTAAACAAGGGAGGAATGGTTATATGAGCAAAACAAATATAGAAACATAAACTAATATTGTATGATCGGTTATGGTTTTTGTACAACTAGTTCCTTAATTTTGTATAACATTTGTAACTTGTTTAATTAAGATTACGAGAGATATGAGATTAGGCGCAAGAATTTACTTGGACCATATATTAACCTAGATTTTAGGTAGCGTAAGTTCGATGACACTTGGTATTTAGTATTCTATTTTGTGAGAAATAAATTTTACTTTGATTTTTGATTTAAAACATAACATACTTTAGTCCGTGTGGTGACGGATTAAGAATATATAGTGTTACCACCCCTATTCATCCCGTGGGTGACGTAAAGGCGACTAAGGAACCAAGTTTACAAGACAACATCATTACAAAGAGAAGGAAAACTTGAAACAAATCCTATTCCAACCCGTCTGCCCAGCGTGGAGTAGTAGGCCAAAACCTCCTTGCTAAGGAGAGGCCTATGTCCAGCAGTGGACTGTAAAAGGATGTTGATGATACTTTAGTTGTTTCTTCATTTCACCTCTAACGTATTAACTTTTTCAAACTTTATTACACATAATTAAAATAATAGAATCGTTTTAAGATGCATAATATATTTATATTTTTACTATACAAACACTAACAACTGTATCCTTCATTTTAATTAATATTTAAAAACCAATAACTGCATTTTAAAATTGATTTTTTCTTCAGTACAAAATATAGTTATAACATCGTTAATTAGATTGGTTACTGAATTTAGGCGTCTGTAATAAACCAAAGGTTTATTAGAGTTTTCTTTATTTTCTTTCATCATTATCGACATCATCAAAAAATCTTCATAAAAAAAAGAAAAGCTTAAAAGTACCGATGTCTCATCAACAGCCTTTAACACTCCACTGCTGGGATCTAGGTCTTCCATTAGCAACGAGTTTTTGGCCTACTATACCATGCGGGCCAGACAGGTTGATATAGAATTTGTTTTAAGTATGGAAACTCCTTGCAGTGATGTTGCCTAATATATTTTGTTTCCTTTTTCACTTCTTACAACACTCATGGAAAGAATAAGGTTAGTGACACTCTATATGCTAAATCTGTCACCACAAGTTAATATAAAATCAAAATTATTCTATTGTCAACGGGTATTCTGATGATTTGATATTTTGCCGTAACAGTGTCCGCAGCTTTTTAACGTGTGGAAACTCCCTCGGGCCGTCACCCCACCGGGGTTTGCGGAGGGGTGGTGTGTCGGAATCGGACCGACTAAAACCACCCGGTGTGCCACTCTGCGCCTGACAGAAGGGATCCGGGAACAGCTGCTTTTACGACATCCAGAAGCGGTTGACGACCATCACTCAAACTTATCTCATTATATTCTTTGAAGAGATCAATCTTCTGGCCTCTGATGCCTATTGATAGAAGCTTGGCCTTGCCTTCGGTATGTTACTAACGGCTCCATCGAGATCATGATGGATACTGCACTTCACATTAATGGAGTGCTCAAAAAGGACGCATTATCGAAAAGACTCATGAGAGTTTGCCATCATATACTACTTATTGCTAGACATAGGCCTCTTTTTAGGAAGGAAGTTTTGGCCTATATGTATACCGCACCAGTTGGTGAAGGCTCAGGGTCTGTGACAAGTTTTCTTTTGCTTTCCATTGCTGTTGTCCTGCATATTTTGGCTCCTTTGTCGGTTGTTTTATACCCGATGGATGACTTGAGGTCCGATAATTCGTCACCTCACGAAAGGGGTTATGGACATGGATGAGTTTTACATACAGAATAAAAAAGTGATTAAATTAGTCATAGATAAATCCAACCTCTTTTTCAGTTTTAAAAATATCAAAAACAATAATAATGTTTATTAATTTAAGATACTGGTACATTTTACATATCACTAATACCTTTAACAATATAATAAATACAAATAAATTGGTTTAAACAATAGTTATGATATATTGAACGTTGACAGCTGTGCTAGTGTTAACTGTATGACAGCCATTAGCTTGCTTTGTAACAGAAGTGAATTATCTTGAAAACTTAAAAAAAAAAAGATAAATAAAGAAAAAGTTAAAACTATAACTAAATAAAATGTGTGTGTGTATGTTTTTGTGGGTATGTATATATGTTTGTTTGTGTGAAACCACTGTTCTATTTCAGATTTGACGTGACTGTAATTCGACTTGGAAATGTTAAATTTATTATTCACGATGTTAAAAATACGTGTGCTTATAACATAATATTGTCTCATTTCCAAAACTGTATCTTGAAATTTTGTGATCCTACAGTCCTACGACCCCTAGCAGTAAAGCCACTGTACCTTCTCATTATTATCTACAGAAGATATGTCTAATTGTACGGAAACCGCACTCTCGATATAAGGCAGCTGTGTTATACCACCAAGGCTTATTAGTTTATTAATATTGATGGAACGTTTAATTAATTTCATATAAATCCGCCAAGGTTAAAGTTATCTGTCAATGCCCCATCATGTAACACAATACGTTTTATCGATTCGATTAGATTATGTTTTGTGCAATAACGAAACAAATAATAGATAATACGTATATCGTGACAACTTTTAGTACTTTTACTTTATATCTAACGATTTTTGAAAAATTCTTACTATAATTTAGCCGGCTGTAATAGTCCGGTGTGTAATTTTACGTATAACGTGCTTTGGTACTCTGTGACCACAAGAGATTAAGTGGGTATAATGAGTGGTGTATTGTGTGCACAACATTGGCCCTTACATCACATTATGGCGGGCCGTGGTGGCGGCGTGGTCCGCCGCATGGTCGCCACTCACTCGCCGCGTAACCTTGCGTACGATGATAAACAAGTGACGTCACCAGCTATTTTTAACCATGTTTGTGCCGAGAGCTGTGTGCGAACATGCGCGCGCGCGGGGTCAACGCCCTACACCACGGCTGTACGCTGTATCCGAACCGATCTGAAAGTCCGCAAACGATACGCTTCGTTCGTCGTTTAGTTTTCTATAAACTACTACGCCGTACACTTTATGGGTCTCCTGGGTGATAGTCGAACACTCCCTTTATGGCTGACTACAGAATCTAATTAAGTTACCGTGTCTGTGAAACGCGCTGTGATTTAATCCGAGTTGTTCTTGTTAGCAGTTTTTCTGATTGCCACCATTATAACTCTACCAATATTTAACATTACGTGTTAAAATTTCGTGGATGTTTTTTTTTGTTTGTCAAACTCGAGTTGGTTGTGTTTTTAATGGTCTGGGTACCTTTTTAAAGGCCATTAATTTATTTTATGTCAACATTTTTTCTAAATATGAAAAAACAAGAGAATGAGACATGGCAACACCGCTCGCCGATCTTATTATAACTTTAATTTGGAACTATACACTTCACTGTTCTACTTTAGCATGTTATGTTGGCTCAAATGTCAACAAATTGTTCATTTCTATAACGGTAGTAAGAAACAATCAGAAAACTAAAATTGAAAAGACTGGTAGAAATGCCGTTGTTGTACAAACTCGGAATAACAAAGGTACAAGCAATAGTGTAGAACAGGTACCATTGAGTCGAGCAAATAACAGTAGAAAAATATTGCATTCAAGAAAATAATAAAAATTCAATTTCGTCTGTGACATCACTTTCGTACGACCTTCAAAGTCAGCCACGAATGTGCAAAGTTCATCACGTGTATATTTATCCTTTAGCTAAGTTTTGTAACATTTTCTACACAATTGTAACATCGAAAATGTACATTCCGACGCTGGAACTTCAACGGTTGAGAGTAAAGATATAATAATATTGTTTTGGTTTCCACTCAAATATTTAATAACATATAATATCTCTTTGGTATTTAATAGGATAATTTTCTATAAACACATTGGTTGCAGACATGAGCGTACACATTCATAACTCGGAACGAAAACAAAACGTCGACAAAACATTATTGTGAACTAGCGCGTCGCTAATGATGTCATAAATAACCGAGGCTTTGCTGTGGCGCGACATTCCAAATTCAAATTAAATAAAATCGACTATTCGAAATTCAAATTGTATTAAAAACTATCTAATGGGTTACAAGCGTTCAAATTTATAAATGGCGTAATTCGGGTTGCATTTTTTAAAATTTTCGTAAACAATTTATTTTAATAATTGTGTTTTGAATGTCAAGATTACATTTATGAAGTATAACACAGATAATCAATAACGTACACAATAAGCAGATTACAAGAGAAAAGAATAAGGAGGGTGTGAATTTACGACCATTTCATTACACGCGCAATTATTAAACCTAATGTTTGTTTAAATATTGCGTGCCAAATAAAATGATACAACTATTTCACCGATAAAAATGTAACACTCAAAGGTAAATAAACTAATTTAAAAAAAAAAACAAAATGAAATTAAAATTAAATTATCATTTAGATAAAAATATAGCTAACATAAAAAAAGAATAAGATTGTCAATTCGGTTGTATTTTGATGTTTGCTACCTCAGAACGCCTTCATTTGTGAATGTATTTTGAATTTTTTTCTGAGTGAACATAATTTCGGTTTAGTCCTGTTAAACTAAGTGATTAATTAGTTTAGTCTTGAATTTAGTTTTATTACTTTGTTAATCTAGTCATCTAGTAGCGAGCGGCGAAGATACAAGATGTCAGAGTTGAAATTCAATAAGAGCACATAAAAATCTATGAAATTACTAATTTTTAAAACTCCCCTCAAGTTTGCTAGGTAATCCCTGTTTTGCACCAAACGACTCATCACTTTCACGGAATTATCATCCTTTCACGGAAAATAATAAGATATGAATGTACGAGGCAGCGGCATAGGAGTTCTTCGTTCTGCAGAGGACGGCAATAGGCTGAAGTAAGTAAGAATGTACGGGTTAAGTACATAGCGTGGCACGCCCGGCTTGCAGTACTGACAGTGGCGTACAAGGGTGACTGAGCATTTTCCGAATTGGCATTCGGCAGGCTGGAACGCTTTGTTCGTCGTTATCTGAACGAACAGCAATGTCTGTAAACGGTAGTGAAAGGGCGATACGCGCCGAACGTCGTCGACAAAGGGCGATGGTTAATGTGATCCGACGTTCGGTAGCTCGGCACCGTTTTACGGGCTGCCTTCCCGCTCAGCTGGAACGTTTTCAATTTGCCGGGACTTAGCGAATTCTCATTTTACTCAAGGTCTACTTGCACAAAGGCCCCGCGTATATCACAACACCACCCCGACTTAATCCTACATTGTTAGTGCCTAATACGCGTAGAAGTATTATCGAACGCCCTCTAGATAAGTTTATTAATATTTTATGTTTTTAATTCAAGCAAGCTAAGTAAATGACTCCTTTGAAAATGTTTCGTTCTTTGATTAAACAATTGATCGCAAATATCTTTGTTATTCAAATGTTTGACTTTGAAACTGTATTGAAAATTGTTAGTGAAAATGAAAATTGTATTCAAACGGACAACTCTCAAATACAAGTGACTCGGGCTTCGCAAAAGTATTCAAATTTGACGTCAGAAAGTTTGTCTTTTTATCATTCACTCTATTTTATTAAAAATGTGACTACTCTAGTTAAAAGATATCATTGTGTAACGTATACTTTAGAGTATTTCTGAGTCGAAATGTTCGTAGACTTTTGTATCTAAATCAATTGTAATTTCGTGTCATGTCTCGAAATCGTTTGAGTTTTCATACTGTATTTATGTATATTTTTTGTTTTTCATACTGTATATTTTTTCATAAATATTTGAAGATATTTAATTTTATTTATTTTAGATTTTAGTAAAATCAAATATAGCCCGGTGCAGAGATGGAGAGAAATATATCGAGCTCATAACTGGACCTGTATTGTGACTTGATTCAGTCAGTGACCGCAGGCCTTTTTATTATTAACGAGGCTCAGAATCCCTTCAGATCTCTTGCTTCTTGGGGTACAGGAATCAAGAGTGTGTTGTATTTCCTCTAAAACCAACCCGATAGCCGACCTCTGACACCCTATTCTACGGAGTATCCGGACCATACGATTTTAGGTCCTCCCAATACGCATAGACCTATATTTACATAGGCTGTTGCGACACAAATGTTTTCCCACGGGGGGCATGTGAGTAGCATTCGTGAAAATACGAGAACATCATATTTATGAACAAAGTAGTCGAAGTCGAGTTCAAATTTTGCAGAAAAATATTTTCTAAGGACCTAAAGACGGTACAGCATACGTAGTTCGGGATACTATGGCGCACACTGTAAAAACATTATTCCAGTAGTGTAGTTTGAAATTAGAAAAAAATATTATATTATAAATAAATTGTATGTATTATTTTACTAAATAAACAGAACACACAATGTAACAAAATTATATAAACTTTGTATCCATCCATTCAATGTGTCAACTGTAATAAATAGCTACTACTCTGCGCTATAAAAAAGTAAATAAAAAAAATACAGACATTTTTCGTCTATTGGGTACGCGGCCAGCGAATTACCAGATATGAATAGTGGGTATTTGGCCATTAATCTGTTCGAAACAAGAAACAAGTGACCGAAGATTTGGTACTGCGTGGCTCGGGGCCGGCGGGTCGTCGACCTCGTATCACACATTTTCATAGACTGAGATGTTTATGGATGCGTATACGCTTGTACACGTTGACTCAAAGGCGCCATTGTTTGGAGCTATCGGATGCATGAAGTTTCTATTAAGAAGGCCATTTAGCTCGTGTTGGTTTGGTCTTGTTTTTTTTACAACCTATACGTAGAGAGTACATTCACGCCCTACTTTTTTTCTCTACATTTTTTTAGTATATAATTCCTCTCGCTTTAAAATGAAAAAACATATTGTCATTAAGTGGGCACTTTGGGAATCAATGAGGGGAATATTAAGGGTATATTTCTGAATAGAAGGGGAAAGGTAGTATGAAGAAAAGGAGTATATTTATGGAGATATATTTTGGGGTAAAAATAATAGTCAGGGTACATCTGGGTCGCGTATCTGTAACATCAACTGACTGTGATTCGTAAGTAAGTCATAGTACAAACAGTACATTAGTATAACAATCTGATAAAGAAATACAACGTTATCGAGTAATTTGAGGACTAGCAGTTATGGTGGCTAGCGTTTTGATAGCTCTGGCGATTCTTCAAAGGATGTGGGTTCCATTTAACTAATGTAAAAACAAACAAAATTAGAAGTTATCTTTGTATCGTATTCTTAAATGATGAGTTTTAACTTATTAATCTCCTTAAATCATTTTATTTCATGATGAAAATAAACACTCAACTCGGCCAATGATACGTGGATAAAAAATGGTAATTAAAAACAGCCTTGGGCTTCAACTTAAACAATTCCATCTCGTTACAAGAATACATATATTATGTACGTCGTCGACAATGGTGTCTATTTGTCATAATTGACATTAATAATTTTTCGGCTCCCTCTTTGGTGCCTGACCCTTTTGTACTATAGTTATATTTGTTACTACCTTTGTGTGATTACCCTTTATTGAATGCATTTATAAGTAAAACCATGTTTTATATACAAGAAGGAACGTTCTTATTTATGAATCTGAATTCTAAGGAGCCATATTGTGCTTTGTTTGTTATTTCAGTTGCATCAAATCGATTTATACAATCATCTCAATATCTCTGAAACTCGTACATGAACGTTTTTGATTGCTTCTGTTTTTAAATTTTACATAAATAGGTTTTAAATGAGGGGTAGAAGTAGTATGGACTAATTTGGTAGAAACGTTACTGTTGAGAGTGGCAACACTGATGAAGAACGAGCGGCCATTTAAATATTTACCCGCCAAAGTCGCTTCTCGTTGCTCCACTTTTTTCTCAAGTGCGAGTCACGTTAGTTGTCAAGATATTTGTACGAACAATGCCTTGTTATAGCTACTCTCGTAAAACTATTTCGTGTAGTATTGTTTAAATCTTTTACAAAGAATTGTGTACAACGTTGAGCGTTTGACACGCGGGCTTTGGACTATCATATTAATACAGCTATACTAATTATTATCATTTTATTACATAACTGTACTCTGCCACGTTTGGTTGTGACACATTCTGGTGAATGTAGTAACGAAAAATAGGTAGAGCAATCTTCAAAGCTGGCTGTATATCATGTCAAAATTTTACTCAATCGGTACAGAACTGAGTGTTTTTTGTATTCGTCTGTCCGGCGTTCTTTATCTGTTAGTAAAGTCCCATACGACACAGGAATATTCCTATTGTGAGAGTTGTTTTTCAAAAATGAAAGAACAAAAACAAATTATGAAATTTTGAAGCGTAAACGTTACAAAAATGCATAAATGAGGCGATCTAGCTTCTAGCTTATTATCTGTTTAAGGACTTAATAAGGATTATTGTGTACTTTATATAGTCTTCTAATATTTAGCAAAATTCAGTGTTTTTTTAATTATAAATATTGTTAAAATCTAATTTTGAATTCATACGTCGGAAAGACATTAAAATCGCGTTGCCAGTTAACAATTATACGAAATAAGTACGCAACACTTCGTTTTCGAAAATTAAATTAACGAAACGATTTTAATTGAACTTAATTTGTATACAATGTAATCGAGGGTCTTTATTGTATAAGCTATTATCAGACGCTTTGTTTCAAATATTACGCGTGATGCGCATGCACAACAACAATAATTGTTTTGCAAACGTCTTTAATAATAGCAATTTTTTTTTAATCGACTGCACAAAATGTGAAACTTAGGAATTTATTTTTTATGCTTTGTGACTCAGAACTCTGTCCTTTAGGGATTGATTTTCTTTTTTTTATCAGACTTACTTACGGTGTAGTCCCTTTTAATTTGAAAAAAGAATACCGTCCCTAAGCATAAACAAGAGTTTGTTATTTTATCGTTGACGAAGTTGGTGCTATTTTAGTTGCAAAGTAATTAATAAAATATTTTCTTTACGATTTTGAACAATATTAGGGAAATAACCTATACTTAAGGCGTCTTCTCACTTTAGGCGCCTCGAAAATAGGCTATTTTCGCGATTGTTTTTGGAGGATTTTTGCTTAAAATTATGGGATAAAATGGATCCTATGTAATAAGCACATCTTTCAAGTATATGAAAAATTTTAATTTTTATTTTTTTGAACAATTATTATAATACAACAGTAGCATCGAAAAACCCGTCTGAAAGTGTTATGGTCGTGGCTTGTTGATCGTATCTCCGAAACGGGTCATGTGAAACAAAAAAATAAAATTGTTTTAGATTCAGTATATCAATGGCTATAGCGCATATCATCAGATTTTTGATATTCGCGAAAATAACAAAATAGTGCACGTTTTTCGAAAAAGTAAATTTTTTTGCAGTTTTTTGTAAAAAAAAAATACTTAAAATCGAAATTTCAAAAATCTGATGATATGCGCTATAGTCATAACTATGAAGAATATGTCGTTTAAATTTCATGACAATCGGCCGGATAGTTTTCGAAATTTCATCAACAAGGCACCGAAAAAGCTTGTTTTGAGATAAACGCGTTTAAAATTTTGGTTGCAGGAGAATCATGAAAAAACCTTACCTCGGGTTAATCAGCGATGCCTGCTCCATACAATGGACCTTCCGATTCTTAAAAATTAAGTTTAATTAAAATTTAATTTGAAAAAAACAAAAATTGATTTTTTTAAATTTCCAAAGTGAGAAGACGCCTTAAATATGTATGTCTTTTTATTCTGTTCATTGTATTTGTATACAAGTTTTAATGTACGTTTGTTTTATTTACAGGTAATATACCAAGTTGTCAACTGCTACTTATTTAGTAAGTTTGCTGCTTAGTATTAAGTGCTCAAGTACAATTTTCTATGTCACATCAGTGGCAAACAAACACACTGCGACCCTCAGTGGGTTGCAGTGTATGTAATAATAATAATGTTTTTTTTTATCAAGAACACATTTTACAATTTACATATCTGAAAATATAACTAAAATATAAATAAAGAGTTCTCACTGTTTTGGTATGTTACCGCTGTCAGCCGTGCTAGTAAAAACTGTGTTACGGTTGCCAGCAAATATGCACAGCAGATATGTGGAGAGTTAGCGTCTAAATTCCGCGGCCCTATGTGCCTAATCAACGTGATATAGTAGGCCAAAACGTCTTTGCCAAGGAGTGATCTATGTCCAACAGTGAGCTGTTGAACGCTGTTGATAATAGCGATGACAAGAACGCTTGCATTCCAGGACAGCTGTGTGTGCGTTCTTGGCTATCTATCCTTAATCTATACACAATGGAATTATGGTATGGCTTACTACTTAATTAAAATTGATCAGCTATAGAGTCTACTTCATACTTCATCCGAGCAAGAAAGCTTTAATCAGCATTATTACTAGGTAAGCAGGGTTGCCAGTGTTCTTGTAAGTACGACAAAACTGCCAATTTACCAAGCTGGTAGCTGGTGCGTTACCGCCTATCTATCTATGTATATAGTTTGATTATTTCTTTTAATTTCTGCGTAAATCGTGTTTGTGTGCTGCTGTTTAAACATATTTCACTATGGCATAGTGTTTTAAACGGTTACCACCCTTGCCGCTTCGTACCCATAATCAATAAGCTGTGTGCTCAATCCCCACACAGAACAGTGCTTTATTCGATCCACAAATTGTTGTTCTAAGGTTGGGTATTCTTTGTGTCCGTTGTAAAGTCCACTTTTTTTTTTAATTTTTTTAACGTGTGGAAACCCCCTCGGGCCGTCACCCCACCGGGGTTTACAGCGGGATGGTGTGTCGGAATCGGACCGACTAAAACCACACGGTGTGCCACTCTGCGCTTGAGATAGGAGGGATCCGGGAACCGCTGTTATTATGACATCCAGCTTTGTAAAGTCCCCTAGCATCCGTGCTATCATGTTTTTTAGGTGAGTGAGAGAGCGGAGGCCAAATGATGCAGGCGTGGCAGTTATTTTGGTAAGTATGTACTGACACTATGACTGTCATGCCTTTTTACTTCTCAAGCGGGACGTGAAAAAGCATCTCACTAGGCCACCATTGTGTGGGTCATCATACTGCATTGTCTGCATTCGCAATGAATACGGTGACCTCAGCTCATGGACGCTTTCAATCAGGCAGAGTTGTCACTTTGTCAGGGCTTTAAAAATAAAATATAAAAATATAAAACACAATCTTCTTTGAAGATTTTTAAAGATTGTGCACTTTTGTACATCGGTCGACTAAATGGTCCCTGGATAACGTCTCTGTGTGATCTTTCCAGAAAGAAACTGATATATGTTACTTTTTTTTTAAAATGATCCAAACTCTACACATAAGAAGTACATAAGGCGTCATGAATTATTTCACATTGAGATCGATTATCGCACAGTGTGACGTCATTTAATGGCGGTTATATGACGCTTTTTGTTTTAGCATCGATTATTTCGCGGTACTTTTATGAAATACACCTCTAATTCAGCATGTGATTTCTGGTGGACCATGACTCAGGAGACGTTATCTATGAAAATTTCCACTTTACGCTGAAAAGAATAAGGTTCACATTTGAACAGAGTTCAATTTTGGAAATGTAGACAAAAGGTCTCCGAATTTGTAAGCTCTTGGTCTTCTGGAGGTAGGTGAAGGGGCCCTTTGGTCTAGTGGTTAGGGATCTTGACACAGGCTGTGAGTTCGGTTCTTAGCTAGGACATTGTGTCATGATCATTTGTCCTGTGTTTACGTCTAAGTTATAAATATTATGTAACAATTTAGAGATATAGGTATATTATATAAGTATGTTTATTAGCGGTCTGGTCATGCCCTGCCCGTCGGCCCTGTCTAATCTGGGACCTGAGGGCCGTGTATTACATATGTCAAAGATAAAAAAATAAATAAAAGATGTATGTCGTGTATCTGGTGTTCCCATCTATAAATAATTTTAAACAGCACATTCTTTTGCTACTAAGTATTTCTCGTTTCAACTTCTTGACAAGACTTTTTTTGTAACTGGCAGCTTTTAATAGTGGCATATTTCAAAGAAAATGTGAATTCTAGAATGCACGTTTATAACGCGAGAGCTTTAACAGAAATAACTGCGACCTTGGCGGATTAATTTATTTGGCATACTCTATCGGTCAGTGATACTCGGACCGCGTAAAGGGTTGCTGTATAATCAGTTGTAATATTCTCGCTAACTAGCTATTGCCGACAGCTTCGCTAGCGTGATTAACTTTTTATTTCGTACTTGTAACTTGAACAATTATGAAATATAGACTTGGACTGCACGGGTGGCGTAGTAGTTTAAATAGTCACCGCGTTTTACTGCGCTAAGTTTTGTGGGTTCAAACCCCATATGCGACATAATTTTGTATAATCCACAATTTTTTTATTTTTTTTCTATTTAAGAGTTATTTTTATCATTATTTTTATAAAAGCCTATCAAAGTGACTCTACTCTGCCTGATGGAAAGTATGAATGGAATCCAAGAGTTGTGGTCAGCATACTCATTGCAAATGCAGACAACGCAGTATGGTGACCCACACTATGGCAGCCTAGTGAGATGCTTTTTCACACCCCGCTTGGCGACGTAAAAGGCATGACAGTCATCGTGACAGTGTAAGGCTTACACAGTTACCACGATAACTGTCACCCCTGCATCAATGGGCATTCGGTCTCGCACTCACCAACGAAACACGACAACACGGATGCTGGCGCTTTAGGTTGGTCTTCTATGGGGGGGTAGTATTGCCCCGGTCGAGCCGGCCCGCTCGTGCTGTAATCAGCGAGGCTCTACTACTAGCAAGTTGTTGTTCTGAGCTTAGGTGTCTTTTGTGTTCGTTTCAAGTGTGCTTGTAAAGTCCCACACGACACATGACTAACGCGGGCGTTGTCTTTAGCGTAAAAAAAACTGTTTATCTTTTATCTTATACCAATATTCGCCAAATCTTTTCTTAACAAGTGTAGCCAGTATAGCAGTCTCTCCAAGTTTGTAGCCCCAAACAGTTCTGCATTGATGAATACGTCAATCAGATTGAATATTTTTATACATATACTAACACACTAAAAATCGAAATCATTTTAAAAACGTACAATTTTTTAACCGACTTCAAAATCGGTGGTTAAACGTCGCCACATGTGCATAAAAAACAACGAGTCTCATTTGGGTATTATAACTAAATAAATAGGTACCTTTAATATGCCCTCAGGGCTTCGGGACTTCACTTTGGGGTCGATTGCGTGGTCCCTTTAGCTGCTAACTTGTTTGAATATCTTTTAAGAAGTCATAATATGCTATTTACTTACTAGTTTTGCGTGCGAAAGGAATACGTAAGAATTTGAAGTTGGAGACCCAAGCTTCAACACATATTCGAACGGAGTGATATAGCGGTCTCGCAGAAAACTAGTGTCAAGCCAATTCTGACCCCGGTTACCTAATACACTCGGTGAAAAGCAACATAATTGCTGAAAGGTTCTCCCACACAGGCGTGTTATTATCGGTCGATAACACCGGATGCGTTTTTGCGATATCTGTTTTTACCTGACTACGGCTACGACTATGTATGAATGTTTGTATATTCTACCGTAGCACCTAAACTACTGATTCGATTTTAATCAGTGAGGTTCGTAACAAAGGTCCAGGTAACATAAGCTATATCGTCAACAGCCTTTTACAATCCACTGCTGGACATAGGCCTCTCCTTAGCAAGGTGGTTTTGGTCTACTATACCACGCTGGCCAGACGGGTTGGAATAGGGTTTGTTCCAAGTTTTTTTTCTCATTGTAATGATGTTGTCTTGTATACTTTGTTTCCTTAGTCGCCTTTTACGGCACCCACCGGATGAATAGGGGTGGTAACACTATGTATTCTTAATCCGTCAACACGGACATAATTTTATATAGCTTATGTCATCTAAAGCTATATAAATAAACTATATAAAATTAACATACTAATTTTACATAGCTTGTTTATAAGTAGTTTTAGGTTTTTAATTTTTTTCTTGTCAGTAGATTATGCATTAGAACGGCTACGAAATTACATATTGTTGCTGATATTAATGACGAAATAGAAAGGGGACGCTTGCGTTCCTCTATCCTACAAAAAAACTCTCCAAAACTTTGAAGGAGAAAAAAAATTCCGAACTCGAAATTACTGTAAGTGAAGCCACGAGCAAAAGAGTGTCTCTTACGAAAAAACATTAAAAATCTATTATCACGTGCATATGACGCATTCGCATGCCGGATATCGAACTCCGTACTTATCGGTGTAAACAATGTTTTGGTTGATTTAATGAGACGTCTGACGCATAATGACTTATATCATGCTCGCTACTTTGAGCTCGTAACTTGAGTTGCATGTATCATGTACGTACAGACATTTACTTACCACCAGGGACTCGTGTTTCTTTGCCCCTATAAAGAAGGAGGTCAATAGAAGAAATATATTAGATATAAGGTTTTATTTAAAATTATGGTCATTAAGGTGTCATTTGAAATTCATCATTCAATATCATATCAGCTAATTGATCACATTTATTTAATGGGACCAGTTAGGTGATATGATATTGAATGATAATATATTCCTATCCAGTTTCGGCCAGGACGGCCAGTCTTAACGGAGACCAGGTAATTACGCAGGTAATATTATAGTGCACAAGTGTGTGCGCAAACACAGGTGCACTCTCTGTTCCCTCACTCTCACAATCCGATGGGACGGCTACTCGACACAACCAAGGAGAGATCAGACGCAGGACCGACGGCTTTACGTGCTCTCCAAGGCTTAAGAAGGGGGGTTAAGACCTAAGACCCAAATTCCAAATTCAGTAACACTTTTTAACGCTACCCAGCAATCCAACCCGAGACCTCTTGATCGGCAGTCACACGCTGAACGCTAGAGCAACGAGGCAGGCAGGCATTGAATACCATTCCAAGAAAATAAGAAAATGGAATAATGCCGGATAAAAAAAAATAGGATTGAGTCCCTCTTTTCTTAAATTTGTTTAAGTATTGTTGCATAAGGTTAAAAAACGCATGTAGGTATGTTTTTTTTTTGTTTTAGTTGTAAAGATATTCTAAAATTGCAACTTAAATATTTGTACTTGCACTTTCACACTAATGATTATAAAAAGAAATTATGGAAAGAAATCTCCGTGTGGTGACGGATTGAGAATACAGAGTGTGATTACCCCTGTTCTTCCTATGGGTGTCATAAGAGGCGACTAAGGGAACAAAATATGCAAGGCAACATCAATGCGAAGAGAAGGAAAACTTGAAATAAGCCCTATTCCAACCCGTCTGGCCAGTGTGGTATAGTAGGCCAAAACCTCCTTGCTAAGTAGAGGCCTATGTCCAGCAGTGGGCTGTTAAAGGTTGTTGACGATGATGATTATATAAAAACAAAAGGAATGTGTATTTGCTTCTCTCACACAATCTATTTGGTTATATTTTTAATACAGCCTCATAAATTAAACACCTCTGTATATAAAAACCTACCAATCCTGTAATCACACAAAACCTATAAATCTCCTTGAAGCCCTTTCCTTCAGAATTTGAAGGGTAACCGATATTAAAATTCCCATTCGACCGGTTATCGTTAACCCTCCGAATGTGTTATTACGAAATAATTCGGTATGTAAACGGTTAGGGTCAATATGACCAGTGGAAAGTAGCAATCAATACGCGACGTGTGGACGGCGGATGTTTAATCCGTGTGACTGGTGAGTAATGACTTCGGAGACTAACGACTAACGACCAACGACTAAACTTGTGCGAGGTATTTCTTGACGTTATGTTATATAGATGAACGATGACTTTTAGTTTACCCCGTCTGCAGTTAAAAGCTTAAGGATTAGTTAGTAATAGTGCTTATTTAATTAATTTCTTAATAGTTTTTAGTTTTGCTAATAATATAGAGAGCCACGCCACAATTAGGCCGGCTGTACTAGAATATTCATGGTATTACTAACCTAACAAAAAAGTTTTTTAATACAATTATTTGTTGGTTTTCAGTAAGTGGGTGACTTTACCATAAGCCTAACCAGACTGCCCCTTTTAATCTTGGAAGGAAAGCACTCAAAGAGTGACGATGCTCTTATGTCGTTTGAGTTATCCATGGATGCTAGTAACTTACCGTTAGGTAACTCTACCGATCCATGGGTCATGTCGGTGGTCATGTCACCACCCTTAATCATCCCGTGGGTGTCATAAGAGCCGACTAAGGCACGAAGGAAAAATACCATCCCATCGGCTAATCCCACCTTTCTTAGGAGGAGGCTATGTTCAGCAGTGGACTATTAAAAGCTGATTCTGTCTGTCTGTTCCTTTGGCCTCAATTCTCCAATTTATTATATCAAGATTTAAGTAACAGTGCAATGGACTGATAACATAGAATAATTGGTATTAATAAAAAATATACTACTATGCAATTTTTATAAATAGTTTGTCATACTACGCTCTCATAATAAAATAAAATTCAAATGCCGGATCATACTCAACCCATGCCTTCAACTCGGTACACGGTACCCGTAAACGTTATTCCAGTAATGAAATTTTCTGAATATTTCTGTAGAACAAAACTTACTTTTAAAAACCGCAACAAATTTAGTTTTAAAATTCCAATTAGTAGATGAATTTATAATTTTATTTTAACCTATTACTTCGTAGCTTGGAACTAGTTCAATAAAAAATAAAAAATAAATCGCTTTAAAAGAGAGACACGTGATGCTATTCGCTTAAATGGCAACACTGACATGTACAAACAACCATTACCGCCAAACTGGTCTTATAGTATACTTGTATGTCAATTGAATTACGTAAAAAAAGAAGTTTTTTGGTAGTTCCTAATTTAAAACATTTTTTTTTAATCTTCGGTGATTTTTACTCATTTGATTTGCAATGGCGACCGTCGTTGTCACTCTCTTGAATAAGAGATATATTCTCAAGAACCTGATCCCTACCATTAAATAATGATCCATCCAGAGTCTCGTCAGGTTTTTACGATATTTATTTATTTATACCTCTTTCCGATTTCGAATTATCCGTATTTGGTATAAAGTGTTATACTGAGCGTGCGTTGAGATCCGAGTGTTTTATTGGCCGTCAATAAAATCGCGGGCCAAGTACATATTTGATTTAAATGTAACTTAGTGCTTACTTGCTTAATAAAAGAACTCAACTTTACGTTAATATATAAACATTCACGCCTATTAAACTAAAAGGGTAGGCAGAGGCTTGTGAAACACCGACTTTTTGACAACTTTAGACAATTGCCGTCAACTAAGTACTCTAGAATTGAAATAGGAAATAATAATAACTTAGGAAATATAAGATATCATACACGGCAGTCTGATCACAAACTAATCAGAGCAGAGTTGAAATTATTTCTAAATACATAGCCATTACATTTTTTTTCTACTATAAGAGTCCAAAGTGACCCTATCCTGCCTGATAGAAAGCATGAATAGAATCCAAGAGTTGTGGTCACCATATTTCTTGCGATTGCAGCAGTACAGTGACTTACACTATGGCGGCCTTGTAAGATGCTTTTTCACGCCCCGCTAAGGAGCGTAAAAGGCATGACAGTCATCGTGGCAGTGTAAGGTTCACACACCACGATAACTGTTACTCCTACATAAAAATCACAGTCAGACACAAAACAAATGGTCGTTGTTTGTCTAAGGTGGAAATTGCACTTACGAATTCTGACACAGCAGTCAGAATTACTACTATGCTAGAGGTGCCTGGCCGGTTGGCCTAGTGGTTAGTCGTGGCTTCGATTCCCACCCAGGACGAATGTTTATGTGAGAAGCACGATAGTTAGTTTTGTACCTGGGTGTAATTTATCTATGATATGTATGTTTAGAAATGTATAAGTATGTCTATAAGCTGTTTGGTTAGTTCTATAGAGTCTACCGTGTTTGGGACTAGACGGTCGCATGTGAATTGTGTGAGATTAATTTGTCGTTAACATAACATTCAAACCCTCTAAACCTAGACGTTTTTAAAATGGAATACGATTAAATTACGGAGCATATTTATTTCGTGGGTGGTTTATACTAATTAAATTACTCACGTATGTATTTCAGGATGCCCCATTAGTCACAGGCCCCATGGGGGCTATTTATCAAAGGGTAAAACGTCCAGTCACATCGTCAAGCGCCACGCAAATTAATACTGCATGCCATTGATAGCTTTATTTTGTTTATTCCACGTGTCTTTTTTTATTTCATTAAAACCTTGCAAGCCCTTTTTAAAACCATTTTTCTTAGGTTTTAACTATTTTTCTTTTCTGATCTAAACTCAATAGAGCTTTTTCTATGGCAAAGAGACTACTAATAAGTATATTTGATAAAGATATTCACTACACATATATTTTGCCAGTTGGGAATGGAAGCCAGGAACACCATCTGAGCTATCAGGCATGCTAGCCATAAGTCCAAAAGGCTCGTCGGCGGCATATACAGATCTGGTTCAATTTCGTAAACAATTGATTGCAATTCCGGTGCCTCAGTCACTACACTACCATCACTCACGAATTCTAAACAATTATTTTCAATATTTAAAATAAAACATACTTAGTTAATAATATTAAGAAGTACCATTATTTATTACATTATTCATAATTTCAAACATGCCGACTCACTCCTAAACGCGCACATATTATGCGGTCAGTAATAAACGCAGCGACCGCGCATGCACTTCTGCGGTCGCGTCGACCACGAAATACATGTGAACGGTTTAAAGCCAGCCATAAAATTTTTCACTGCGGTATTCTCGTATTGAAGCTTTAATTCTGAATATGTGTCAGTAGGTATTCGTTAAAATATATAATCAGTTAATTTATTTATTTACTTTATCATAATCAATCCGTGATATGCCAATGATTTACAATGAAACATTATTTCTAAGGAAAATCCCACGTCTCTTTAATATCACATTTAAATTAAGTTAAATTCACCTTGATTTTTTTTTATTTGAGAGCCTGCCAAAGTGACTCTTCTCTGCCTGATGGAAAGCATGAATAGAATCCTAAAGTTGTAGTCACCATAGTCATTGCAAATGCTGACAATGTAGTATGGTGACCCACACTATGGCGACCTATTAAGATGCTTTTTTACGCCTCACTTGGGGACGTAAACGGCATGACAGTCATCGGAGCATTGTATTACACACACTTTCTACGACAATTGTCACCCCTGCATCAATGGGCCTCCGGTCTTATGTTCTTCTTCACGCAACTTCTATATACTTGTATCTATTTATGGATTTTTTCTGTCAAATTATCGTGCTTAGCACACGATATTTGTTGTGGCTTGTCATTGAACCCAAGAGCTATGACTTAGCAGGATCGCACACCACTAGACCACCGTAACAGTACACTTTTCGACATTTGTGTCGAAGTACGCTTTTCGACACAAAAGATATTTCAAATTAATGCTGCTATGCAGAATATCTTTACTTAATTAGCATAGAGAGTGATCACTATTTCTTTGGTCCAGTTTTGCATCGAAAATTCTCAGTGTTCACGACTGAACCGTCACCAAACCTTACACAATAAATAACACTACATTTATTCAGAACACACATTAACCTCATAATATACCACTCAGAAATAAAGGTACACCTCTATTTTTGTGGTACAAGTATAATGAAACCTCTTCGTATAAAACTAGAGTCGTACTGTTTATTTATTCATGTACTACAAATATTGGCTTCGACAAGTCAAATATATTAAGTTGGTAAACATAAACACAAATAAATGGGAAACACGAAGGGCAGTAATCTAAGTAACTGCTGCCGTCCATATTTACTGTTGTAACTTTGTTCATTAAATTTTCACTAAGCAATCATAATACCTATTAGAGAGTAGAAATTACGATAGAGTAGAATAGAATAAAGTTAGGTAGTAGAGCCACGCTGATTTCAGCACGAAGGCGCCAGGGCCGGGCGCCTTCGTGCTGAAATCAGCGTGGCTCTACTACCTAATCATTCGACCGGGGCAGTATTACCCTCCTACACAAGACCAACCTAAAGTGTCAGCATCCATGATGTCGTGTTTCGTTGCTGAGTGTGAGACCGGAGGCCCAATGATGTGGATTTTTACACTGCCACGATGACTGTCATGCCTTTTACGTCCCCAAGCGGGGTGTGAAAAAGCATCTCACTAGACCGCCATAGTGTGGGACACCATACCGCATTGTCTGCATTTACAATGAGTTTGGTGACTTTGGATTCTATTCGTGATTTCCATCAGGTAGAGTCAGGCAGGCTTATAATATAGAAAAAAATAACGTCATCTTAGCTAGTTATGTTTGTTACTGACGATTTAGGAAATAAGAGCAGAGTCTTATTTTTTTATAGGGACACATATTTTACCACCAGTGTGATTTTTCATCACCCTCCAAGAGAGGCCTTAG
Source organism: Hypercompe scribonia (assembly GCA_949316085.1). Lineage (NCBI taxonomy): Eukaryota > Metazoa > Arthropoda > Insecta > Lepidoptera > Erebidae > Hypercompe > Hypercompe scribonia. The sequence goes on along the minus strand of OX438980.1, from coordinate 20,469,420 downwards.
ACCCTCGAAGAAAGGCTAACCTGGTCTCATGGTTGCAGGTACAACAAAAGAAGATTTTCATGGACAAAAATATCACTACCGGTGTACAACAAGTTAACAGGGCTCCTTATCAACATAAAAAAAGTAGTTCTCATCGGCAGTTTGGGGTTAAATACAATGCCTTGCCCTCATGTTTCTTATCAGCTACTGTCTTGAAGGTCTATGCGACAATACCTGTTCACTTCTCAACAAGCATTTCCTTCCTTTAATGTTTAATTTTAATGTCTTTGAAGGCAATGAATGGTGTCTCTTCAGATCTCATTTCATTCGCTACTTTGTCATAGATATCAAAAACTCCTGCTTTTGCGCATACGCTGGTCAATGTATCATTTAATGCAGTGTGTTCTTTAGCTTCGCAAACTTCAAATTTGTTCGAGTCTTGTCGATATGTTTCCATTTGTATTAAGTCTGATACAGTTTAATTAGGAAATTCTGTTTTTATTTATGCGTTCCACTATGTTCTTAACCTGTTTTATCAACAGTCTTTAACAGTTCACTGCTGGACATAAGATACACTGGCCAGGTTCCTTCTCTTCACGGTGCTGTTGCACAATTTGCTCTCTTAGTCACCACTTACGACACCCTTGGGAGGAATAAGGATGGTGACACTCTATATTCGTAATCCGTCACCACACGCATACATGACCTGCTTGGTACATTCATATTTGTTAAAGTACAAATTATTGGCAGATACAATTGAAATGATAAATACAATGAGTTATATAATGAAATCATCATTAATTTGTTACATTATTACGGCAATAAGTGAACCACGATATGCCATAGCGAACCCTGGTAAGGTACAGCTATAAGCAAATGAATAAATTTCCCAACATTTAGATTTATTTCGTAGCTTTTCATATACAATATAGCTTACATATTTGACACACATTTGCGAAATAGATCCACGTATATATTTTTCACATGAAAAATTTAATTTATAAAATCGAACACATATCTAAATGAAAATCGGTATCTACGTGAAACGTGTCGCAAATTGCTCAATCATTGGTGGGAATATTTTTAATCTTCTGTAATAAATCGATTTCACAATCGTTTTTATATCTCGCATCTGTTTTATCTCATTCGGTGGCTGCTCGTTGCAGACTCGTGAGACCGTCACACATTTAAATGTAAAAACTAATGTGTAAATGTAAATGAAAGAACATCCCGACGGTCCATTTTGCACCATATAGCTAAAGCTTTAAGAAGAGAAATCGTCTGACAATAACAACATTAAAAACTGTATTTCGAAAGAGCTATAAAGGATAAAAAATATTTGTGTAACCTTAGGTAAGTTAAAAGAAGATGTTGTTCTGTAAATCACGACTTTCTAATTGATATATGACTTTGATCTTTTTACGATGAGCTTACTGCAGCCTATTGCCAAAGAGCACCAAGTATCGCGATTTTGGACAGTCCGCACCCATCCGTTGCCAGCTGTCGGTCCATCGTGCTGCAGGGCGCCCTATACTACGTTTGTCGGTTCCAGGAACACATTTTGTTGTAGGATAAACTTCAATATCATCATGGAATTACCAGCTCTTAAGCATCATATTCGAAATTATGAAAAAAAAAACACAAATCTATCCCGTTTTTATTTTGAATACTTTAAGAAAAGAAAAATATTAAATTTGTCCTTCCACGGCTTAGGAATTTGAATATCCCAGTTCGTATGCATGAATATATTATGATAGTGTCTGTGGGTCATGCGTAGAACAACTTAAGTAAGGTAAAGAAAACACACGGGATAATATCCTTTCATAGTAATGTCCACATGACGCCTTTAAGAATGAACAAGTTCCCTCCGCCTGTCCATGCTAAAGTTATTTTTTCCTATCTCCTGGGATCACTTACTATTTTTTTCTGCATGAAAGACACTATGACCTTTTTTACCCGCGGCAATGTGGCTGACAAACTAAATGAATCGCGCAACTTCATCCACGTCTCTTAAAATAAATAAATTTGCCCAGTTGTGCAACATTTTGTATTGACGCTATTATTGGTCGTAGCTTGATGTTGCGGATGTTCAAATCAAGCCAGAACTCGAGATACCTGAGAATTCTACAGTTATACAATATTGTTATAGATTTAACAATGATCGGTTGAGTAGTTTAACCCTAAAACTGTTATAAACTAACTCACAGTCGTGTTTTAAACATCAGTTAATTCAGGTATCAAACTCAATAATTAATGAAAACAAAATAGACCCTCCTCATGGTATTTCTTTAATAAACATATTATTAAATTGCTTCTCTATGGTTCTGAACTCACAATATAATCCATGGGTTGTAAGCAGTGCCCGCCTACCATAATTACAGGTTTCACACAATTAACACAAACCTTGTGTTAGCTGTTTTCGTTGTATATTTCACTATGATTAAATATTAACTTGCAAACATTACTTTTCCATGATATATGTGTAATAATTAATTGAGGTATGAACATCAGCAGGAATTAAATACCTTTGTTGTCTGTTGTTTCAATTAGTAACCTATCTATCTATCTTAAGAGTCTGCCAAAGTGACTCTACTCTGCCTGATGGAAAGCATGAATAGAATCCAAGAGTTGTGGTCACCATACTCATTGCAAATGTAGACAAAGCAGTATAGTGACCCACACTATGGCGACCTAGTAAGATGCTTTTTCAAGTCTCGCTTGGGGACATAAAAGGCATGGCAGTCATTGTGACAGTGCAAGGCTTACACAGTTACCACGATAACTGTCACCCCTGCATCATCTGTATTTGCAGACTGATTGATTTTGATGACCATAGATATTTTTAAGCTACAATTGATGATAATATATTCTTTTGCAAATGCCCTTTAATGCGGGCATTTTTGTACTCCGATTGTTATCGAAGCTCACACATAAAGCATAGCAAGCAAAGAAAATAGCAACTAACTATAAATGTAATATCACTGATTACTAACTACGAAATGTCCAAAGTGATCAACAGTTCAGTTCAAACAAAAAGCGTCTTTGATTAAGTAAAAAGAAAACTGTTTTTTGCCTACTTTAAACTTGATGAACGAAAGCTTCGCTCTATAAAACTAGCACTAAATTTCGTCACCATTCGTTTGAGCTGCTGTTAAAAGCAATGGCCGTTTGGGTTCGTTCTTAAATGGAAAATGTAGCTACTTATTACAAATTAACTCTCCTTTACATTGTAACCTTTTAAATTGTTAAAACTCTACCAAAGCTACACGTCAAGTGATTTCAGTGGGTGTGAAATACTCATGATATTGTAGTGCCTAGAGCGATGCCCCACACAATTACTGTAGGCAAAAGGGGACAGGTACTAAGGAAACGCCTATGTCCAGCATTGGATTGTTAAAGGCTGTTGATGCTGATAATGATGAGTAGACAAGTCACCTGTTTATAAGTGTCTGCTCATAAGGTACACCCTTCGAGTCCTCCCCGTCCAAGAGTGAAAGGCATCGAAAGAATTGCTTAACATTTGTTTTCTGTGAAGCTGTATCACTGCGGTCCAACCAGGCCAATTTCTCCATCCAAAGCTTGTGAAATCCATTTCATTTTGTTGAATTCAATTGAACTCCATCAAAAAGAACTGTGGTCAATAATAATAATAATCTCACATACGGCCGTCTAATGTCAAACTAAACAGAGCCAGTATATACCTGTGAAGAGGTATATAGAGGCTACCAAAGTGACTCTACTCTGCCTGATGGAAAGCATGAATAGAATTCATGAGTTATGGTCACCATACTCATTGGGAATGCGGACAATGCAGTATGGCGACCTAGTAAGATGCTTTTTCACGCCTCGTTTGGTTACGTAAAAGGCATGACAGTCATCGTGACATTGTATTGCACATACTTACTACGACAACTGTCACCCTTGCATCAATGGGCCCCCGGTCTCGCACTCACCAACGAAACACGACAGCACGGATACTGTCGCCTTAGGTTGGTCGTCCATAGGACGGTAGTACTGCCCCGGTCGAGCCGGCCCGTTCATGCTGAAATCAGCGTGGCTCTACTACCTATAAAGACTACTGATAAACACGCTTATACATTTCTAAATACATATATATCATAGATAAAAGTCACTCAGACACGTAACAAATGAGCGTGGTTATTACACAATTATTTGTATTGGGTGGGAATGAAACTCACGGCTTACAGCTTAGCAGTCTGGAGCACTAATTGCTTCCCTAATAGTTAAATGTCTTAATAACGAATAGAACTTCTTCTTTCTTCTGTCATATCCCAATAAACATGTTCTATATACTTATACAACAGTCGTTGTGAGTCGTGTGATGCAGGTACTAAAATTAATCAAATGATTATTTTATTATCTTGTTTGTAGAATTTGTACTTCGAAGATTTTGTACCTGTCTATTTATAAGGAACAATATAGGCTTAAGTGATGCTTTGTTAAAACACAGACAGGTTCTGCCGACCAGGATTGGAGTTTATGGTTGTGGCGACTTATGTATACGGCTACAAAACATAGTACAGAGCCATCTACCGAAAACACATTGTACTAAAGAGTAACCGTCTTACGACTAATCTACTAATCTTGTATCGCGATATAGAAATTCTCATGACGATTAGCAAATATACAGCTTCTAAACATCAACAGTTGTGCAGCGGCCACCAGACATGACAATCTCACCTGATCGAAGGATTCTCTCTTTTTGTTAGAGGAACTTGACGCCCATTCTACACACAGTGGTGACCCTAACATGATGAGCAACACGTCACCTGAAGGTAAATGACTACCGTTCATGGTTGCCGTTTATGAGTCAAAAATAAGATGTTTGAGGAGTTCCACAAGCATCTAAGAAACGGGTTTGGGTTCCGATAAGCTCACCTCGGTAAAATAATTGCCACACACCATTTTCTGTGAACCCAGTCGAAAGTCGAGCTGGTGAGTGTGTTATTGAATATATCCGAATGTAGGTGTAGTTTATATAACGATTCTGTCTGTCATCTTGTAACTCTCCAGCTACTGAAAACGGTCAGACAATTAGTTTTCACGGGTACAATACATCAGCAACCTTTGCATGTTTTTGATGATACTAAACTATGATTATATAATGATAAACATACAAATATTAACCAATGTGCGAACTTCGATAGCGCGATGTAAGGACAGGCTTTGATAGCGGTAAAATTGTATTAACATCTTAATATATTTCTTATATAACATTCCATTAGAAATCATTCTCTTCATACAGACATTTTTGTTAAATCTTTTTCGTAGACGTATTAGCTTCGTAACTTTTATCTCGATTCGTTCTTTTTACACGACTCGAAGGAAAGTATTACATAATGCGTACTTTGACATAATGTCACTCACATATTGTTAATCTTAAAAGGCAGCCATTATCATTACTTTATTGTCGACGATCGAAATAATAGCTTTATCGTTACGATAAAGGTGATGTCGTAACGATATATATACAAAATGTAATAAGGGAAATAATGAGATCGATGTGAAATGTATTCTGTGTCACGGGGAACTCTACAAACGTACATGAAACGAACACAAAGAAAACCCAGGCTCAGAACAATAATTTGTGAATCACACAATATTGTTCCATATGGAGTTCGAATCCATAACAATCAGCGCAGTAGAAAGTGACGTGGCGACCACTTAAACCGGACTATTGATAACAGAGTCAAGAAATAGAAACAAATACTCCGAAAACGTCAAAATATTATTTTTTTAAAGTTTTAACTGATAGTTTCCATGTGATTCATACAAAATTATCTGGAATGCGTGTTTGTATGCGCTAACCCTTATCACTGCACGTGCTTTGTAAATACATGTATAGAGTATATAGTTACAATTGCTAAATATAAAACTGTATTATTTACTTATTTTGCAGTAGTTATCTTTATAATATATACCTATATCTTTATATATATAAGTCTACAGCACGTGTGTTTGTCACTGAACTCCTAAACGACTGGACCAATTGGAATGAATTGTTTTGTATGCGTTTTTAGATTGACAAATCAGCTCGGCAGATTTAACAGGTAAAATTTCATATTTCGTGTTTGTTATTTTGAGAATAACGAACTGCAAACAGCCATTCATCCCTTATTTTACCTCCTCAGGGGTGAAATTTCCAAAAGTCCTTTCTTGGCCGATGGTTACAACATAAAAAGCATCAGCTGTTAAGTCAGGGAGTAATTTTATGTAGAGTTAAGTCCACTGTTGGACATAGGCCTCTTCTTAGAAATGAGGTTTTAACCTACTTTGTGTTTAAATTGAAAAATAAATATAACTTCAGTTCAAGAAGTTAAACTGCCTAGATAAGAATGCCAAAATCCTGACTGTGACGTGTTATGTCTTGTGGTTGGTGGTTCTGACTGCGCTGGGTCACAAGTTCAATTCCAACTCAGGACAAATAATTATATAATGAACGCGATCCTTTGTTCTATGTATGGGTGAAATTTATCTGTATATAAAAGTTTATTAATCAGTAGCCTTGTTACTATATCATATGGAATAGCAACACGTGGTTAAAATTCCTTTACTGTGAACAAAGAAAAATCAACTTAAACGCATAATGCAATAAGTATTTAGTAACTTGTCACTGAGGGTTGTTACACCATTTAGGAACTGCGTTGGTTAATCCATTAAGATTGTGATGTATATATATATATATGTACGTTGGTAGTAAGTACAGTAGAGTACAACTAAAAAGAAAAGTGTTACACCTCAAAAATCTGACGGACTATTATAACCTCAGACGAAAAACGCCAAGCATCGCCAAGTTAATAAAGGGCCGTGTTGGCGATAAGTTGGCAGAACAAAGAATTGCCTTTGCCTCGTGTGGCGCACGTGAACGTTATCGATCGCAGGCCGGCCCTGCGCCCTGCGCGTTCCGCACAAAGCACCATTTCACTGAGGCCATGAAAATACAGATTTACAACCTGAAATGTGACGTCATGTCACACCTTTTGAAATGCTACTTTTTTAAATGTGTTTGATAATTTGAATACTTGTTTCTTTGTAATTTTGTAACATTAGGTGTTAAAATTTTCTTTTGAGACTTATTTGGACATTATCATCGTTATCCTTGGCTCTAATGTTGTTTATCATCGTAAGTTAAAGTAATTAACTTTTAATAAAGTTTCCCTGATACAGTTGGAATATTATCTTGAAATGTGATGGAACCAATTTAAAGTACAACCCAAAAATAAATAAATACCCAAAAAAGAAAAAAAACCAGTCGAATGTTAACCTACTCCTTCGGCAGTTGGTTATTATTATGTGAAGCGTAAGTATGCATTGTCAAAAATACAAAAGAAACACACCAAGACATACCTTCATCGATTGAGAAAATCATGTGTAACGTGAGCAGAGCCGTAGACAATAGCCAGTTATAAACTAAGACACGTGTTCAACATTATGCGACCTCAGACGTAGTTACACACCATAAGTCCACCATAAATCACATTAATGACTTAATCAAACTAACCGAGTCGATCGTAATATGTAAATACCTGTAGTATTGAGAATTATGACTTAATATCACTTACGTATAGCCGCTTGAATGTTTGATTAAGTTTACCAGGCTTTTATGATTAATCGCTAAAATACGCTTCATTGGGCTCAAAGTTTATTGAACCCCTCCCACGAAAGTTTAAATCGTAAACTTCTGATTAAACATTGCGCTTCTATCCCCGTTCCAGTATAAGCAGATTGGTTGCATACTGTTTACAAAACATACTATAAATTATCTAATTTCTATCGCTGCTGAATACCGTACAAAGTACAAAGTACAAAGGGATGGGAAACTTAAAATAAACCTTAACTAAACCTCCTTTGTAGAAGACGAAGAGAGGTAGTAGAGCCACGCTGTTTTCAGCACGAGTGGGCCGGCTCGACCGGGGCAGTACTACCCTCCCACAGAAGACCAACCTAAAGCGCCAGCATCCATGTTGTCGTGTTTCGTTGGTGAGTGTGAGACCGGAGGCCCATTGATGCAGGGGTGACAGTTATTGTCGTAACTGTGTAAGCCTTGCACGATCACAATGACTGTCATGCCTTTTACGTCCCCAAGCGGGGTGTGAAAAGCATCCTTCAAGGCAGCCATAGTGTGGGTCACTGCGTTGTCAGCATTTGCAATGAGTATGGTGACCACAACTCTTGAATTCATGCTTTCCATCAGACAGAGTAGAGTCACGTTGGCAGGCTCTTAAGATAGAAAAACAAAAGATAGATAGCAGTAGAATGTTAAAGGCTATTGACAGTGATGATGATGACAGAGTATTTGAAGAAGATATACTTAAAATAACGCTACGATCGTGTATGGCAGTAATCATAAAGCAAATGAAATTGCAAAATACGGCTAGTAATTAATAGTTATTATATGAAAAATGAGTGCTTTTTCACGTGAGACAATTAGTATACAATTTTGCCAATCAAATCTTACAAAATCGGTCTGTAGTGCTATGGTATCTTCTTCAAGTTGCCATGTCATGCTATGACTTTTTTTTTATTAATATAAAATCAATTCTACCTACACGTCTTCCAAAATCAAAACTAGTATGGCTTAACTTCATACAACTCACACATGCACGTCTGATCTAAACATATTACATATTTACACTCAAACACATACCAAATAATTTTAATTAATGAGCAAAGCCTCGAAACTTATACACATTCTTAATTTACCCGCATAACGACACACAAATTATAATTATTCACCCAGCGCGTTACTCAAACTCGTCTGTGTAACTTCTACTAAAAAACATCGACATATTAATTTGCCCCAAAGGCATGTCTCATAAAGAGCCGGCACTTGACTGCCTCAGCTTACGCCCACTTCATGGCTCCAAGCCCTCAAAGTCGTGCATTCATGTTTACATTACTGCATTTCGCACCTAACAAAGAACTGACCGGGCTTTGACAATGATCGACCACCTTCTAAAACGGTAATGTATCATGTTTCATTGTGTACCTTTTATTTTATAACCTTTCATATGGGCAACTTTATAGTGTAGAGATTAAAAGTAAAAGAAACTATGAAATAAGGGTTGGGGGTTTTGTAAACGTGAAGTTTGATGATGATCCTTTGATTGTCTTAAGTATTAACGCAGCCTTTTGTACGTTAGTTCAAATGTTTACAATTTTTGGAAAGCGGTTCCTAAATTATTAAGTCTCTTTGTGTCTCTGTGCACCCTAGAAGGCCGGCTGGGAGAGATCGCAAATTGCAATGAAGTAGAAAACTGTGCAAAAGATTAATTACTAGTAATTGCAATATTATAATCTATTCTTCATCAATTTATTTCTTAATTATTATAATGTCAGCTATAAGACACACTGCTGGACATACTGTTCTCAATGACTTCTAGAAAAGGTTGGTTAGATTCTAGCAGCATTGGATTAAGCAGGCCATCTTAACCTATTTCTTAAAACGCGAGGTAGCTTAAGAGTGAGGATGGCTAACTTCTAGACCAAGAGGTCAGTCCAACCAACATTGCGTTATTATCATGTGATTTAAAATATGAATCTTTTGTTACAGGTAATACTAAACAGGGAAGCTCTACAACACTGATGTATGGCGTTGGGTAAATTTTGTGCAAATACTTAGCAAGCGTTGCTCTCATATATTTTATTTAGAATTGTGGATGGTACTAGAATGTATTTATTGTGAAACACCGCGGGCTACCGATCTTCGCATGAGTCTAACAATTTTAGAGAAAATAAGCCATATTCCGACGGCGGCGCGCAATATGATATAACATTACCTACATATATTATCATTTTATGTTACAGGCTCTAGGTCTTGTTGGAATGAAATTTTTATTAACTTTGAACGAATTCTGTTTCCAAGTTGTTGCTATAGGATAATATTTGACAAAAATTTCTAGTTTGAAATCTATACGTCTACCGTTGAAGTGTCTGTGTGTGAATGTTTGCGTGATATTTTTATCAAAAATTACTTATCAGTCAGTCCATTTGTTTCGGGTTATCTCCTAAAAGAGTGACTGATTTCAACAAGACTTTCAAAGATAACTAATGAGATACGGTATCATTAAGTATTGAGTACATTTGTTCTTCAGAAGAAATAATAAGAAATAAATACAAGTTACTGTTTTAAAGTCCGTACAAAAAATGTATCTTAACAATTAATTACTGTTTTTTCTTTTTAACCACACTTAGGTAGCCCTAGAACTGCTTGAGGAGAGAAAAAGAGAAGCAATTATACCCAAGTATCTGGCAAGCATGGTTGTTTCAATTTCCTTGAACCTCTCACACGTTTGAAGTGCGGTTGAAACCCTTAAAGCGGACTTAAGCTTTCAATCTAATTTGAACCGTATTTTGTATATGATGCGATAGATTTTAAAGTAAAAAGCGTTTCTCTCTTACGAATCAACCGCGAGGTTTTCATTGATTAGCCCATTATGTGTACGCAGTTTTATGAACAATTAATGTTTACAGACAAAGGTGTAGTCTTTACGAACCAACTTCACCTTCGTAGCAATAAAATTTAACCAATTTATAAAATTCACGTTTTAATAACCCTCTTAAATGCCAACAGCCTGTATAAATGTTTGTTTAACATTGAATCTTTAATTATTGAATGTTAAGTACATTATTTTATTGAAAGTAATAGGTAGTTTGGTAAGCGGCTATCATCACCTCTTCTTCGTTTTACATTTAGAAGACTTAAAAAAAATTTAACGAGAGAATCATGTTTCGGCACAAATTGGCCTGAGTGGGTATTAAGCAAATCATCATAAGCAAGCAAAGATTTTGGAAGGAACTCAAAAAGCCTACTCCAGGATCTTAAGTATCCCTTATTCTAATTCTACAAATTGCACTTACCTTAAATAAAAAAGGGGAAACGGCAAGAAAATGACATAAAAAATAATTTTCTATGTATTTAAATTTGTGTTACCGACTGTAATTATGTATATATAGACTCTGTTCTCATTACCGAAAGCTATTTGAAGCCTGAAAATCAAACCTTTCCACATAATCCTAGGTTTATTAAACTCTGTCGAACGAGCAAACAAGTCTCTACATTTGCTTTGAGGGATTCATTACACCCACTAATTAACAACTAACAACTTTACAAATGTCTCTACCAAACACGTAGAGATGTACGAGAACTGGTTTGTTAGATATAGAGCCTTTTAAGGTAGTGGTAGCGCCGGTTGCCGACGACTCTCCAATAGCGAATTGATTGCAATAGCATGGACCGTTCGACGGTCGTGTTCGTTTGTAGCGCCTCAGCAATTTACTCTAAATATATTTGTACTATATATTTAAATTATAGTAAACTTGATTTAGTAGTTTAATAGGTAAAACTGGTATTGTATTACTATTCTGTAGTAGTTACATACTTGCTATTGCACGTGTCTTTGCTTTAATATAAAAAAAAAAGTATATAAGTATTCTATCAGTCAGTCTAGTTATCATAGCACAAGCTCTGCTTAGTTTGAAACTAGATGACGTTGTGTATCAAATGCCTGAAATATTTATATATGTGTTTTGTAAATTTGTGTAGGAAAAATAACCTATAGTTTTTTATTTTATTTTAAGGACCTACCACACTCTGCCTAATGGAAAGCGTGAATAAAATCCATGAGTTAAGGTCACCAAACTCCTTGCGATTGTAGACATTGCAGTATTGTATCCCACACTATGACGACCTTGTGAGGTGCTTTTTCACGCTCCGCTTGGGGAGGTAGAAGGCATGACAGTTATCATGGCAGTATAAGGCTTACAACCTTACCACTACAATTGTCATCTCTGTATTTAATCTCGTGGCTCAGTGGTAATCGTGTTGATAATAAATTATAAAGGTAAGCAATTGTGGAACTTTACAACTTTCTTCTTCATATTGAGAACCCTCCCAAACCATCGGTCCAGTTCGCCATACAAACATCTTTGACAACTGTTACAGGTAGCTGGAGTCCTTAAAAGTTCAAAAATAGTCTTTCTACACAATTTAGATGTTGCCTAATACTCGGGTTGTGGAGCTTTGATGGCAGTCGCTCCGTATTAACTAGGTGGTAGCTACTTACCATCATCCGTCTGCTTATTTGCCCCCTTATACCACGAAACAAGAAAAAATTAAAACATCTAACCCACCTACCTAATAACCTTTGATAAAGTTTATATAGCTCATTCATTAAAACCGGTTCAGTGGTTAAGGCGTTACAGTGGAACATACAAACATTCATACACACTGCCAAAACTGTTACCGTTCCTTGGCTTCATCGTAGTCGAGTAAAAAAGTAAGATTACTTTGAATCCTATATAATACGCTATATATTTTACTAAGTATATTCACAGTAGTTATATGAATTCATTATTTTTTTCATCTTCTGGAAAAAAAAATCATTTCTGAGTGAAACTACCTTATAGGCTTCTCTGTATCCCTATTTTCCATGATGCTCGTATGAATTGTAACATCAAATCGCAGCTCATAAAATACAAGGCTTATGTAGCTTGAAACTCTCAAACGTAAGCAACTAGCTTTGAATCCACATCGAACTAACAAGAACCACACAAAGCCGTCTGATACCAAACTGTACATCTGTTCTATGTAACTAGACCACTGTTACTAACATATATATTACTAAATACATGTATATAAATAGACTACCTTCCACTGACCCGCTCGACTTCGTCTGCATCTCTCAAAATGATTAAATTTTCCCCGTTTTGGCAACATTTGTCATTGATACTCAGTTTCTATAGAACACAGCGTGATGCTACATAGCCTATAGCCTCTCTTGATAAATGGGTTATCCAACACTAAAATATTGTTTCAATTCAAACCAGCGGTTTATGAGATGTCAACCTATTAAAGAAAAAACTTTTTTGCTTAATAATATAAATATAGATAAATTAGTCAGACACTATCTAATAAAATAAGAAGAAATTGCAGTTTATAACCTGAATCTATGGTATTTTTTTAAAGTTAATTTATTAAACAAATTTTATGACGTCCGTTGATTAATGGCTGGCGCCGACTCAAAATTAATTACTATTTATATTAGCTATTGAGATTTAATATCTTAGTAGCAATGCCTCGTCTGTCATTGGCGCTGGTAACCTCTATCCGTCAGGCAATTTGAAGTCTTCTTTTACGCGACTAACCTAAAAAACAAGTGGTACATATTTACTGTTTATGTACGTATCAATGTGTTTTTTTTTAATTTCTACATTACTAATGTAAGCTACGAATGAACAATTTAGCGATAAATTCGTATTCTACGGGAGAATCATGTTTTGGTACTCGTGGGTTGAACCGAGGTGATATCACGGCAGTTCTTTCGTTGGTTTTCACCGAGAAAGGGAGACTACCGAAGCCGTCTTCCTGATTCGTTGGAGAGGGGATTTCTAAGCTGCAGGTGTCCGTGAAGGCGGTGGTGAGTTAGACTCGTCGGCTTATTTGCTCTCCTATACCATAAAACACATATGTAACACTGTACCCTGCCGCTCATCGCTGTAGCACATTCTGGTTCTAAAATCTTTGATTTTGCTGTAAATCGTGTCCAAATTTAAAGTTTTTGAAAGTTACACAAACCATCTTAACCATTACTATATATCGTAATCACGCTTGTTACCCCGGAGGGGTAAGCAGAGACATTATACGCCATCTTTTCGCCAGTGTTTTGGTGTTACGTAACAGGTGGCGAGCCTATTGCCGCTAATCGGGTGTTTTGTTTGTCAGAACCTCGTCCGTCAATCAGCAGGTACATCACTTGCGGATAAGGTTGGCTTGGGACTCTAAGTTCTTGTGGGAACCCTATACACCTATACATATAAATACATAAACTACGAGGCGTCTGTACAACAACATGTAGAGTCGTATCGAACCGCGGGGACACGATAATACACCGTGGAAGGAGTTCTCATGCAAAAGTACAGTGTTCAGATGTCCGGGTAAGTAATTTATTTCCTCGCTTCCCTGCTGCTTCACGTGTGAGAAGTGCTGTTATGGAAACATACGGTTGCGTTAGTTTGAACCTGCACGTCAGAAAATCCTCTCTTCCGACAATTATCTGGTCTGAATTTCTAGTCTACTTATAGTAATTGCATTCTAATTCAGTAACATTTTTAGAAGACTAATAATGTGGCTGGCCTGTTGTATCTGATGATTAATAAGCCTGACTGCTGAACCAGCTGCTGAATTCATTAACAGCCTTTAACAGTCCACTGCTAGACGTTGACCTCTCCTTAGCACAGAGGTTTTGGCCTGCTATACCAGACTGATTGTAAAGACAAGAAAAACTAGAAACAATCCCTGTACTAACCGGGTTTGTTTTATTTTACTGTGTAATTTGCTCTCTTAGTCTAACGACACCCATGGGATGAATAAGAGTGATGACCGTTCGTATTCTTAAGCCGTCACCACTAGGTTATTATCATTAATTATTTTTATCAGAGGTCTGATTACCGCACTAGCTTTGTCTAGTTTGGAATCAGACGGTCGTCTGTAATGTCACGGAGTTATTATTTCCCAGCCGGCTGTCACTTGCCAGAATTAATAGTCACATCCCATTAACTAAATAACACAACATGCAAATACAATATTTAAAAAAAATTAAACACATTTTTACTGGCCAGCTTTACAGAAATAACTATTAAAATTCTATCTGTTGTTGAAAAGCACAAAATAGATTGATATATATACCACTATTTGATATATGGCCTTTTTCTATAGTCATAAATTATCGGGACTGGATGTTTTACTTTAGACATGAAATAATTTATGTGTTATGAGAATTTAGTAATAAAATACTTTTCTAGATTTTTCTGTAATGTGATTTTAATATATTGTTAATGACTTTTGTTGGAGCAACTAAAGCTTTTAAATAAGCGAGAATGAACTACATACAATTTCTTTCTTTACAAACGGACTGTGTACTAAAGAACTCGCTATTGTAATGTTCACAATTCGAGTTATAACTAATCAAAAGCTTTGAATAAAGAATATGAAAAATTTGTTTCTTTGTCTATGCTTGATCATTTTCTCTGGAGGCTTAGAATATTTGAACGAATCGTTACTCTGAGATCAACCTTCTAAGAAACAAGATTGTTTTGATAGATTAATTCTCCTGTA
Organism: Hypercompe scribonia; assembly: GCA_949316085.1. Lineage (NCBI taxonomy): Eukaryota > Metazoa > Arthropoda > Insecta > Lepidoptera > Erebidae > Hypercompe > Hypercompe scribonia. Next base: position 20,454,305 of record OX438980.1, on the reverse strand, counting down.
AGCATGCTGTCTGATAATTTAATAATATAATAAATAAAACTTTATTCTGTTTTCACAAATGTATGCCTTAAGACAAGATTGCACAATAGTGATTTTGTTGCCGGATTCTACCTTTGTGAAAAACTGGTGCCTGATGTCGGCTAAAAAAAGATAACCTATGTTACACGTTACCAGAGCCTCTACATGGACATGGACCGTGTGAGAGAATTAACAATAAAATACATTAACACTTTACAATAAAAAGGAAAACAAGGTCTACTTAAACTAAAGCAGAAATCTATGTGTGCTTTCGCGCGTACAGGTGTGTGTGTGTTTAAACGGTCGTAATTTGTAAAGAATATAACGTAATAAACAAAAGTTAACCATAACAGAAGGACGTAGAGTAGGAATTTCTTTTTAAATTATAACCGTGTCACTGGTATACAACTATGGGTTATCAGTAATTTTAGGATTGTAATCACGTGTTGTATGACATACGAAATATGTCCAATAAATGTTGTGTTCATCTATCTGTCTGTTATCTGCTAATCGTAGTTCATTGCTGCTGAATCCTACTGATATTGTCGAATGTAAGTTTGTTTGTTACGGTTTCACGCGAAAACTACTCAACCGATCATCATGAAATTTTGTACACATGTTCTTGGAGGTATTAGCAGTAACATAGGACACTTCTTATGAAAAAAAAAATATATTTATCTAAAAGGATCTGTTACAAAACTTAATGTGGCAGACCAAATTCCACGCGAAGCCGCGGGCAAATTATAGTTCTATATAAATTGCAACAACTAACTGTTAACTGCGGGTGCTTTTCTGCCCATTATATGTACATATAACAAAGATTGATTGGCAAGAACATCCTACTAAATGACATTTACAATAAATATATTACTAATGATGTTCTGAATGTTATTTTAAATTTCAAAATTATTGTGTTAAAATATCAAGTCTATAACTTAGTTATTGCTGTGATTTATTAGTCTTTTAAATTTTACAATTTTTCAGGCTTTTCCAATCCGTTGTATGCAAGCGGGAACGTGCCAAATTCTGATCGGTATGTTTCCACAAAAGGTTGAGTTTTCAGTAGTGGCACTCGTAAATCAGGCGAGACTGAACGAACGATATTAATGTACGGACGCGACCACCTTCGGCAAATACATTTTATTACACGAAATGCGTCCTTGTGCCGTCTGCGCCCGCCGCATGCGCTCACGCCGCTCAACCTGGCACGGAGGTGGATTGTATCATCTAGTTATCATTTACCTACTAGCTTTTGATATGTTTTTATCAACTCTCTTACTCCCTAGTGAAATTCTTGGTTTAGACGTGAAAGCGTAACAAACAAACTCACATTCACAATTATAATATGAGTTAAGATTTAATCATTATATTTTCTAATTATCATTATAAGTTAACATCTGTGGGCAAGAGTTAGTGTGTATTATTAGAATAGTGGATAAAATTAAAGACACATGAACTCAATTCTACAAACGCAAGCACGCTTCCACGATTCTAGTGCCATCAGAGGAGTTAAAAAGAGGGATTAAGTCTCTGGTAATCATATAGTCAAAATCTGGTCTCACTTGGTAAAAAGTCACGAAAGTATTACAGAACGGCAGTTTTCTTGAATACCGTGCTGTCACTCTGTGTCCCTCTAACATGGCTCTGTGACAATCGATAGCTCACCCTCCTCAATCGACTTAAAATCCTTAAATTTGTTATACTATACCAGAATGCTACCCGTGATTTTCAATAAAATACGAAAGTGTTGTATTTTTATCAATGTTCACGAGGCAGGCTCGAATAAATTATACGTAAAAGCGTTACGTTCGTATAAACGTAAAGCTACATCGCAGCCGTATTTCGCTTTAATAATCCGATTATGCGAAATCGTTGTATCTCTTTGTGAGTATAAGCCCTCATTAATTATATTATTTGCATACATCGATAGGTAATCTGTATTTAGGGAGCAAACAAGGATGTTAAGGTATCGAATTTATGTGGAAATGTGCTATTTTTGGACAGTTATGTTGAAAAACGAGTTAACCGTTAGTTTAACCGTTTTATATGAGTTTTTATAACAGTTTTACATAAATTTTATCAACATATATAATAGTATTTTCCTGCCATTTACTAGTTCATTCACCGATTTTATTTATAACACATTTGGCAATGCGACTACCTATTAAAATAAATGACGAAACATTTGTAATGTTACCCGCATTTTTAACAAAATCTTATACTATTTCCCATGTTATCAAACTCAAATTTAAATTCAGTTACATCGAGCTATTGTCACTTACCTAAAATTATCCTGTCTCCACAATTAATAGACAACTGAAAAAGAGCTCTAATTTAAAAAAAAAAACATAACGGAACTTCTTAATTCAAATAATGTAAAGATTTCCAAAAACTAAAATATATTTAAAAAAATAATCCCCTTATCAAATTCTAAATTTAAATATTAATAATATAAGAAAAAACTAGTGATTGTTCATATCTGATGGCCAACTTTAGGACTTCATACGCTCGTCGAACAAAAAAAGAGCGTTCCCGGATTTCTTGTCACACCCTATCGTTCCTATTTAATTACTTCTATACATTGCAGAATAGCAATAGGAAAATATTGCACACAATCAAATTTTTCATAAAACCTTAAAAAACTCAATTTTGTTTTGTTCTTTTTTAAAAAAAAAACGGATCTAAATTCAACCAATTACGAAAACAAATGGTCCAATGCATTCGGCCAGTCCGTTAACAAAGCTACCCGTATAAATAAGTGAGAAGCAGATTATGGAAGTGTCGAAAGCCGTAGGAACGAATGGTTCGCAGGTGTTGAGTAATTGGCCAGTACGCCGATATGACAGCCCGCCGCACTACGCCAGATCAGTTCAGACGTAACGGAGGCTGACTTTAGTCGGCTTTACCCTATTCGTATTTAGTAATTTTTTTGACGTTCGCGCCAGGAAATCGACTTAGAATGTCGAATCAATTTTCGAATTCATCCGAGATGTTGGCTTTAGGCGAGTTTACTAATGTGTGAGTAATGTTTTATGATGGTGTTGCCATTGCTTCAACAGTGTTACCTATCAGTCAAATATATTGAAGTATTTTTTTTTCTGGATTGTTTATGAATTTAGGTACTGTGTTTTGTTTCTGGAGTTATCCATAATTATAATTCACATCCTTTATGAACTATTAAGAACAGATAATTTCAGGATCAATATGTCCTTTTATTATGTGTTTCATATTAGGCGTTCTCATAGGAGAGAGGGATTTGGGAAGAGACAGAGAAGAGGGTATTGCGTTTACTGTAGGTAAAGCGTACACCTATAACTATTTTTCTCAATTTTGACAAGTCCTACTATAAGATACGTATAAAATAAATCGGACCTGTCATTAACACATCAAACACTGTCTCAAAATAGTACACATCAATAATGTACACAAGGAACTCAGACAAAAATACATAACAGCCAATACATCAATAACACGTAACCCACTTACGGCGAGCGGGTACATTTTACCCCACCTCCCAAGATTTGTACCCGACATATATAAACACATCTAATGTGTACACACCTCTTGTATTGTATAGGAAACGTGTAAATTGTTTACCGATATCAGGGAAGCGATATGTTCGCGCCAACACTGCGAGTGAGTCGGGCAAACACTACGAGTGTCGCTTCAAGAGCTCCGGCCCATTTTACAGGAGCCTTCCTATGACATGCATATACGGGTATTATATCTGCCAAACGTTTTGTGTTAACATCGTATTGTGTAACTGTTGCATGTTTTCAAGTTTATTATACAAACACGCAAAAAAATACAAAACGTTGTTCATTTTCATAAAAAATGATGCTATAAGTCGAGCACAATCAAAAATAATGAGCAAACTTGAGTGAGATTAGTAAAAATAAGTTGGTATTTTGCGAAGGAAAGGTATTTTGTTTGTTATTCTTTATTCAGCTAACTAATGATTCACAAATTATTCAAATTTTCAAGTATAGTTTTTATAGATCAAATACAAATTGAAGTTGTACCTTTTTATACTCGGATCCCGTCAGCTGGTATTTCGATATAATTTATCTACATCACTAAACTTTACGGAAATGAATTACACGGTAGCCGGGTTTTAGTCGACATCAAAATAAAATTATTCGACGATGACTTATTGATGGCTGAGTTAAACGAGCTATATGATAAGTTATTCCCAGGCAAGGCTGTGTCGCGTAATTTCGCCGGGGCGAGGGTAGCACAAAATGTCGACGTTAAATATTACGTCACGATTCAATTTGCGGCGAGCGGAGCATGGGGCTGACGCGGTAGCGTGTTTGCTCAGTGATCTACGCCCCAGATTTTTTGCACTTCGTCCACACAAAGGGTTATGCATGATTTACATTCATGAAACATGATCGTTATAAGTGCGGTAACTTAATTCAAATTTCGGTTATTCATCGTATTGATAATACTTTTTGCTAAATACTACCTTATTTTTAGTATTAATTTTCATATGACACGCAAGTGAATTATGTATTTAATAGTTCAATGGAAATTAATACGTTTTAACAACGCACTGAACTTTAAGTGTAGCTTTCCGTGAAAATATTACGCACGACACGTGCTCATCTAATAAAGAACAACGAGCTTTACAGAACAAAGAAATAAAGAAAAAAATTGACTTCCTTGCTTACAGAAAGTTAAGCTAACGCAAAATAAAAATGTTTCCACGACTCATCTCTGTCGCCATAGCAATTTACGTCATTACTGGAGATTCCACCTTGCACCTCTCTCCCTTATCAACGCTTAATGCCACATTTACGTTCAAAAATATATCTCACCCCTTTGAAACCCCGGTTTGAGTCAAGAAAGTTTATAGTTCAATTTAAAATTTGATATAAACTATATAGTAACCCCTAAGTTTCAAGTTCTCGTGTTTATATGATTCATAATTTAGTGGCAAACGAGTCTTGTGTGATAAACTCACCAAAGTTTTAGACGCTTACACTTTATTAGATGTTCCCTTTCACTCAAAATACATTCTTTACATTTTTGCAATTTAAGTAAAAGTTGGCGTCCATCTGTCCTTGAAAATATTTTTTAAACAGTGTCAGCAATAATTTCTTTTCAAAGTATTTCAAAGGTACACTAAGGTACTTTTTCACGTTGCATGATGTTTTAAAATTCTTTTGTAAAAGTAAAGAGTTAATAATTGTAAAGCTAAGTGAGGTTATCGCTCCGATTGTCGCATGATTTTACAGTAACTAAACGCTAACACAAACACATCGACTTTTACGCCGTGGCGCCGCTGTCAATATTATGTATAGAGAAACTCGCCTTCAATGTTGGGTTAGGTTAGCATACTTCGCAAAAAGTTATTACTGACGGTACCCAAACCGAGTTTACTCAAGTCCTTTACGGATATGGGCTCTTCTGCCAACGGAGGATTTGCGGATAATTACGCGCTTCTTATTAAGCTGTCTGCAAATACTTTTGGAGTGGGTAATTTGGTCCCCTACTCTACTATTTTGGGGTTGACTATTTCTGTGAGTCAACCTTTAATGGAACTATTTTTGGATGTTACAGTTTTTTAACATCGGTGTATATTTGTATTCGAGTATACACTTTCCTAGCGTTTTTACCAAGAGCTAGTAGAGTTTTCGGGGCTTATTGTTTATTTAAGGTTGAACATCATATTTACAAGCATTTGATTAATAACCTGTCAAAAGCAACTGGGCAAAAAAAGACGATAATACTCACTAACAAACTACACTTGTTTTCGAGGTGTTTTAAATGTTATTGTAGTTTTCGTCACGCCCTACCTCTTTAACTAAACAATTTATTTAGTAGAAATCACTATGTTCGTGTTAGAAAATTGACTCGTGAAACAACAAAAGAAAACACAAAATAATTTCCAAGATTACGTTGAAGGAAAACAAGCGATCTCTCTTTATAAAGATAACACAGATACTTTCAGTTTAGGAACTCTCTCTCCCTTCGGCACGTATAAATCTCAATTTACATAATATATTTTTGGGCCAGTTTAAAGGTGTCCGTCCGTGTCACATTTAATTTTCGACGCCCCAAGATTTGCGTAAAAATATTTCGTGCCTATAATTCGAAACTATGTATTTTTGCCCTCACAATTTTTCCCTAGGGAGTTAATTATGACAATCCTGGTAACACAATCTTAGCTCTTTTTAAAATTGTAATCCTTTCACCTCACTCATATAACGAGACAAGGTTAACGACAGTGACCCACGAGAATACTACACATCGCAAGATCTGTGAACAGTTAAGATGACCTGAAATTCGCATCAAATTTAATTGGATGTCTTTCTCAACGTTATGATTAGGAGACTCTTATCACCTCACAATTAGTATCTACCGTTGCATACAGATGCCTACAAGTCGAGAGTCACAAGTGTTGCCACTCTTTGAGGCCGCCTTCTCCCAGAAATCAGGCAAGAGTGTGTAACTTCACTCATTCAAAGATTTACAACAGTTTTAGTTCACTTACAAAATCGGTGGTTTTTCATATTCAGAATTCAATATTGGCCACTGACAGTCCATTGATTCAACTAGCTTAACGAAATGCAGCTGGCTTCTAAAGGTGCCATGACCAGAGAGAAATTGAGCGACACATTGATCCCCTGAAGCTATATAATCCCCAGACGCGAGCGAGTGTCTGGGGAAGACCGGCAGAGATGGCGTCGCTTTATTGATATATACACCGGAGATATTGCCACACCCAGAATATATTATTCTGCTGATTGGACATTATATGTCTGAAATGTGATGCTGCTTACAAACTATAATTATGACGGCCACTGCTTCACCGCTATGGGTCGTAGTTTGATGTTAAATAATCTTTACCTTGCCTAAATGAATAATCTATCGATTACAACAATCATTATTATGTTCTGACTAGTAGTTCTCGAAATTATGGTGTATTAAAAAATCTGCTTGTCAAAGCAAAATCGTGGGTTTTTTGAGCGTGTGATGCAGTAGGGGTTTTAATGGTCACCTCGCTGTTTTCTGCTACACTGAGTGTTGTGGGTTTAAATCCCATATGGGACTACACTTTGTATGATCCACAATTTGTTCGGAGTTCGGGTATTCTTTGTGTGTGTTTGTACAGTCCCCCGCGACATAGAAATATTTATAGTGAGAGACTTGTCTTAAAAAAAAAGAACTTCATCCCCACAGTTTATGAGATACTGGCAGATGAATAGTTTTGTTGCGTTTCTTCTGTTGTTAATATAATCAATTTTATTATCAATAATAATATATTTTTATACCTACCTACCTATTATAGTGAATATACATAATATGGCGAATTTATAAACAGGTTTTCGACGTGATAGGCTTAATTTTTGTTTCAGTAGGCATTTTTTTTTTCTAAAAAATGTTACCAAAAAAATATTTTATATTTAAATGTATGTATATTTGCAAATATTTCTCTTCATTCAAATGTCAATAGCCTTTAATATACCAATGACCTTTATAATCGTATGTATTAGAAGATATTTAAAAATAATATTTTGTGACAAACTTCACCTTATTTGGGCACAGGCAGTTTGACTATAGTCAACACATAATTTTAAAAATAAAATGGTTAAGTGCGGTTTAACCTAACATCATGAGGATTCCGTACGTGTTGCAAATAAAATTTTGATTTTTCGTTTGTTTTTTGTTTCGTGTTCAGAGATATCTTATTGTGGAAAGATGTGGAATGTGTATGTGTGGATTATATGTGAAATCTTAGATTTCTCAAAGATTTTTTTTTTGTATTATGTAAATAAAAAACTATTTTCGGCTTTTTTCAAAATTACACATTACCTGGAGTCGGCAATCTTAGAGATAAGGAGGATACCTTCACCTCTTTTCTTAAAACCAGTTTTAAAATCCATTCATTTCTACATTATAATACCATTTAAATATTCAGACTTTACAACAAACGCTTTCATTTCACATTCCACCGAGTACAGTTAGACTATAGACAGTACCCTAAAGTGACTGCCATATTCAAAGTTCATTCGGTTCGCTTAACTTTTACATCTGAGTTGTAAAATTCTTATTTATACCAAATTTCATGTCAATCGGTCTAGTAGATTTCGAGTAAATCGCCTTTGGCAAACAGACGCACAAGTAATCCTATTAACGTTTCGTTTTTCGCTCAAACGGACGGAACCCTAAATAGCTGGAAATAAAAACTAGTTTTGTCTATGGCTCTATTGTTTGTTAGTTTTGGGTTAACCTCTTGAAGATTGATGTTGTTTTTAAACACGTTCCTAATAAAAAAAATTGTATCTCCAAAATAGCACCTATTTGAAACTGGTTTTTTTTTGCCTATTTGGTATTATGCCAATTTAGATGGTTAATATACAAGTATTCTGCGATATAAATGGGCAAGTCTGGATAGATGAATGAGTTCTTACGCTATCACTCTCCAGTACGTCTGATTGACAGTGAGTGAAGGAAGTCCCCATTTGTGAGATGAGTGACTATCGCCACCCTTGGATGGGTGCAAATCAATAGGGACAAGTGACAACGTGGGGTTGGGTGATATGCTCTTTTAAGGTTTTACGGAGAATTTAATACTACATTTTGTCTCACATAAGTCCGAGATTTAAGATACTCATTTAAAATATTATGATAATTTTAAAACCTATCAGAGTCCGTTTTAAATGTTGTGTATTAATTATAATTTGTTTTCGCATAAAATTATGTATAATTACACAATACAAATAAAATTACTATAAACATTTATATTGTAATTAATAGAAATTGGACGGAAAACCCGTATCGTCGTGAGTTTCTTTACCTTTATTTGTATTATTAGAAATCTGAAAATGATGAAACAGATCCGTAAGTTGCATCATATGTTTATGTTTTATTCATTTTTATATTTTATTCATTTACTTGTTTAACTTAAACTGTTATTTTAACATATACCAAATTAAAAATCATTAAAAAAAATTATATTTAACTTTCTGCACATCTAAATACAAAGTATTCTAAAGTATTATACTCGTATATACTTATAATTTTTCACGCATTACAAATGGCCTACCTTTTTTCGAGATTTCATTTATATTTATGATTACTAGTCTACTCCTAAGGACGTGATGACAAATAGTTTTAAATATTTGACAAGAATCGTCTGGTTCAAATCAATCTATCGGCGTACACTACTGAACGAAGGCCTCCTCCAAGAAACGATTGACACAGCCTGGTTGACCAGACGCAAATAAACTCCACTTTTATATTAACTCCAGAGTTATATTAACAGAGAAAATAAATATACGGCGACTAAATATATATCCAGAAAACACAAGTTATTGCTACAACGCCCAGTTGACTGACATATTTATAGATTTCATATACCGACTTGATGGAATTCGTTGTGACACGTTATTTCTACAGCAGATTGGCTTCGCAAATAAACTATTTCGTATAAAACCCCAACATTGACGACGACAAAATGGTTTTATATACATTCTGGTTTTATTCCTCACATTACGTATACTTTTATCACCATAAGTTATTTAAATAAGGTATATGCTTTCACTACATCGTTTATGAGATTTATTAAGTATGTTAAATATTAAAACTTTACCATTGACAATGATGTTCAATTTTGGCAGTCAATTGTTTACAGATACTTTTGCACTCTGGATTTTACAGCTAGAAGACACCGACTTATTCTAAGACTCACTCTGGAAAGAAATGCCGAGGCAAATCATGGTGTGGCTGGTCGCCGTGATTGAGATTGGCTAACATCACATTATCATCATCATTTTAAAAGTATAACAGCTGATGCACATAGCATTTTATGTCAGAAGCACCTACTTCGAAAAGATTTTGGAATTTTTTACCATAAAGTGTAAAATAAGGGATTAACGATTATATGACAGTTCGTCAAGTTAAAAAAAATAAAGCCGAAACCAACATCTCGTTGTAATATAAGTTATAAAAAATCATGACAAGGAACAAAACATTTCTGTTATTGTTCTCAATATTTTATCTGTGCGCCTACATCTGTGAATCGGATCTTGATACCGGGGTCCTCGCGTGGACGTCCCATCACACGAGATGGTTGTCCTTTACTCGTCTCTCTCGCCCTTGTTACGAAAAGCTTATCACGAATCCACCCGGCATAGTTACTGAACAAAATTGGATCCGATAAAAAGTTTGTGCAATTTTTTTTGTGACTCGTAAAAAGATATCGTAAGCATTCGCCTCGGGCGAATGTCATTGAATTTTCAACAGCGATTTGAAAAGATTGTTGTAGCGTCTCGAGGGTGCTTCTGACGCAATCTATTTACCGTGAGTTAGGTGCGGGCCCTTGTACAAACTAATTTTTGGGGTATTATGTCTCGAGCACCCGGATCCTTTCATTTTCACATTCTATAAACGTGAAGGCCCTCACCGTGTAAAACTAGATTGAATACACATATGTTGCGTTTAGAGTTGCTAGTTAAATAATTATTTACTTTTAAAATGCTGCCATCGGAACGTTACAAACCGTATACTTTGAATTTTCATCCTCAGGGCCACTCCTAGAGATGAAACATCTTATAATTTTACTTTCAATATGAATGAGAGCAAACACGCTGTATAACCCTTCTAAATAAAAAAAAACCTAAACAGGTTCATAAACGACGAGGTTTTAAGGGGATTGAGAACCGGTTCCCTTTTTCGTAGTCGGTTGTAATAATATAATTCTTCTTTTATTTTACTTAACATTTAGAAGTGAAGTAGAAATACTTCATTATCTTTAGTTAGTAATTCTGTTGTTTTTTTCGAATTATCCATTAACTTTGTTTTATTTTTATAATTCAAAACATAATTTTAGTTTACGTATTTAAATTGAAAACGGTATGTCTCTTCCTTCCTGTGCAAATTAGTCAATATCTAAAACTCGCTACCAGCGCACGTTTCCCTCTCACTATTACCGCGGGCCTTTAAGCGGGGCGTGAAAAAGCGTCTCCCTAAACTACCATAGTGTGGGTCACCATACTGCATTGTTTGCATTCGCAATGAGTTTGATGACCGCTACTCTATGATTCTATTTTTGCTTTCCGTCAGTCACGGTATAGTCACTTTGGCAGGCACTTAATGTAAAAAATAAATAAATAAACTTTAATAAAAATATATTTACTGAAAAGCATTTTGTTATTTCATAACGTCTAATATATTACGTTGTAAGTGGCGTTTTAATTTGTACGTCGTTTTATGTTATTATTTTTAGAGACATACAAAAAAATATGTATATAATATTAAAAAAAGAGCAATTGGCAATGGCGTATTTACTAAAATAAAGGTGAATGACACTATCCATTATTATACATCGTAAAGAAATCAGTGGTGATCATAAAATTACCGACTGACGCCGTTCGACTCCCGGCGAGACGAATTACGAATTAAAAAAAATGTAAACTCTTCACGTTCCGTTTATTATGATAAGTTTGTAACGTGTTTTCTTATGCCGTAAAGCCAGAGGGTTCGATTCTCAGTCACATCAATAGCTTTTAATAGTTCACTGCTGGACATAAGTCTTCTTTGAAAGGAGGTCTTTAGCCTACTATATGATGCTGACCAAACGGGTTGGTATTGGATGTTGTAACAACAGCCGTTCCCAGATCCCTCCTATGTCAGGCGCAGAGTGGCACACCGTGTGGTTTTAGTCGGTCCGATTCCGACACACCACACCACCGTAAACCCCGGTGGGGGGACGGCCCGAGGGGGTTTCCACACGTTAAAAAATGGGATTTGTTTCAAATTTTCCTTTCTTTTACAGTGATGTTGTCTTCGTAATTTGTTTCCTTAGTTGCCTCTTACGACACCTATTAGATGAACAGAGGTGCTGATACTTTGTATCCTTGATCTGTCACCAGAAGAAAAGTATTAGTTCTTCTGTTTGAGTTTAATTCATCCAAAACCGAGCTATTGCTAATTGTAGATAAGTCAAACCATCTCATTTTACAATTTTCTTTGAGCAAAATAAAGCATCTCATTCGGCCACCATCTTGTGGACTACCGTACTACATTCTGGTATTCATGCTTTCTATTATGCAAAGAAGAGTCACTTTGGTAGAATCTTAAACTAGAAAAAAAAAAATCTATAAAGTTTTTGTTAACTAAAAATAGAAACGAAAAAATAAAAGTTACTAGGTTTCTACACTACAATTGATTGGTAGTTACTTTGACTCTTACTAATACAGTTAAATGAACGTGGATAATATTAAAATTGTTACTTTTGTTAACTTCATTGCAGCAAACTCTCATGCTATGTTGCATTACATCTAGTGAGTGAGGTTACCCTTCCCATGATTCTGGGAAACACTTATAGGCTCGCAACATATGTGTATGTGTTCCTAGAAGTTGTGTCTTGTAATCAACCTTTTTGGACGTCAATTGCAATTTGCTAATGGAGAATTGAGGAGTCGCATAAGTTACAGCAGTGTACAATTCGAAAGAAACTTCCGACCTCTTTTATTTCATAAGTAATATTACTGCAATCGCGCTGTGACTAGTTGAGAAGTAGACAGAACGCTTTTTACTAGGGTTGCCACTATTTGTTATCAGTAATAAATAATGAGAATTGATTTTTTTATCTACTGATTTACAAATAAATAACTCATATGAAAATTTATTATTAATAAATATTTAATAAAGTTTTGTATAATTTCGTGTTAAAATTAACGGAGTCATCATACGCGGTGATTTCTAGGCGACAACCCATAATATAAAACTTCAGATATTTGTATTAACTACATAGAAATTAGTGTTTATATTTATAATAAAACTGCATTAGTAAAGGTGACTGCATTCTACACTTGAAAACTCATACAATAAACTATAATCATATCAAATTTGTGGAATATAAACAGAACTTTTAAATTTGCGTTCAAAGCTTCACAAAATTTTACTAATTTCTCCGTTTAGTAACGCTGAGTTCTCCAAACACGAAACGTGAGCATACGATATGTCAGCTGGTTCATTATTACTTTGCTTTTAAAGGCCCTTATTCTGCTCAATAGAAGTCAGCTGTCTGTCCTATCGTCCTTTACAACATAAGTCGTAAAAGTCAAACGAGGGGATAGTTTATTGTGCGCCATGACATTAGTTGAGCTTTGTCAACTAACCCACAATTTTTATGACGTGGATCTTAAATTGTAGCTACATTTTTTACAATGGTTAATAGCTAAAGGTTTAGTTTGTTACATAATGCTACGTACAAAGTTTTTCAATGATGTTTAAACTTGTATATTTTAGTCTGGCCAGCGCGGTATAGTAGGCTAAAACCTCCTTGCTAAGGAGTGGTCTATGTTCAGCAATGAACTGTTAGGATTTCTTTAATTCAACAGTAGTTACACTGCTACTGATAGAGTTTTGTCATTTCAACAGACACTTCTAATACTTTAAATGTTTTAATGTAGTTTTAGTGTACTTTAAAAGACTTTATGGCAATAATTATTAGAAATGGCAGATAAGAGTGTTTGCGCAAGTAAAGTGCTGTGTCATGAGTTTTTTCTGCTTATGAAATTTGTCAGTAATAAAAGTATAGAGAATAGAAAGGAACTGAAAGAGTACAAAGAAAAGTTACAGTCTTAGTTAAAAGCTTGTTGGAAATTAAACAAGTAGAGTAACAAAGTTAGTGACAGCCCTACAGTAGGACGCCCGCTGACGCTGAAGTCTGTCCGTCGCTTATTCTCCCAAGGGACTGTGTTGGCGTGTAACTTTATATTTCGATATTTTGTTATCTAATTCACAAAGGCCTTTTGAATTTCTATTTATGTCGATGTTTGTTGTACACCATACCTCACAGCTTTATTTACTTTCCACGGTATTTACCAAATTTTACAAGAACGAGTTGTTTACAAGAGTTTGAGGTGAATTCAGAGAACAGTTGTATAGGAGGACTTTTGGATGCCTTTCAGGGTTTTATACGTCTGAACGATAAAGAATCCCTGTAGTCACTCGTCTGATACAAGAAGTTTGTTTTCAATTCACGGCCATAAGTGACAGGAGTTTCTTACTGCGCTGTATTGTGGGTTCTAATCCCACGTGGAATTACTTTGTGTGTTTCACAAATTGTTGTTTTGAGTCTAGGTGTTCTAAGTGTCCGTATCTTGTATGTTAAAGTCCCTCGCGACGTGTTCCAAATGCGATACTTGTCTTTTTTGAAAGAAAAAAGAAAAAATGACTGATATTCCTATAAATACCTCAAATAATCTTGGAATTAATAAATGATAGCAAGAAATATTTTTTTTCTATAACACTAAGTTTTTTACCAGATATGTGGCCTATATGACTCCATTGCGATCAGAAATCTGCTTTAACACCTCCATCACAAAAGCCTCACAAAAAACAAGAACAAATTCTATGCATATCTAATCGCTTGTATAATACAACAACCCTATGGGACCGTAAATCGTTCAAAATCACGCTTTTTGTGCAATACCCATAATAACGTATAACACACTGGCTATTTCCTGTTTAATCTGATAAGTTACATTCGTGACAAACCCTAACAAATACAGGGTGTCCCTTGGGAGTTCATTTCTGTTTTACCTTGTATTTTACTTACAATAGGTTACCCTTTGTTAAGCGATACGTATTAATCGGTTTAATAGTTTGATTTGAACCGTAAAAAAGTTAAAAATGTTGGGTCGTAAAATGCAACTTTGTGAAATTAAATGCAGGGACTTAAAAACTATTTAAGGGTGGGTATATTTTTTGTTACGTATATATTTTACGCATTTTATGGTGGTATACCATATAAGGCATAGTTTAGGGTAGACTGACATATAGTGTGATCCGTTGTATAACGCACTTTATAAATATTAGCATGATTCATGCCATTTAAACTGCCTCGGTGGCGCAGCGGTAGTGAATGCGACTGCTGTGCTTGAGGTCTCGGGTTCGACTCTCGGGTCGGACCAAATGTTTGTACGATCTGCAAATATTTGTTTCGAAGTTTCGGTGTTTTTTATGTATATATTCTATCAGTCAGTCCAGTTATCATAGCACAAGCTCTGCTTAGTTTGAAACTAGATGACGTTGTGTGTCAAATGTCCGAAATTGATAGATTTAACCAGATACTGAACAAATGATTGTCCTCATTAGACATTATTTGCCCTAGGTGGGATCGAACCACTTAACAGTTAAGTTCACTAACCACGAGATAAACAGGTTCGTTCAACTATATAAATATTAAATATTCCAAATATAATGTGCTTCTCTGTGCCGTACTTAATAAAGAAGACACAGGTATAAATTTATGTATTCCTTCTATATTTAGAAATAGGCTAGATGACACCTTAGTCAAATTAGTTACTTTTTATCATCTGTCAAAACGACAATTTTGTATGAAAAATGTACTAAATACCAAATTGTGACGTCACTGTTTTAGACGACTCAATTGAACAATATATTTCACTGTTTATTTGATTGAAATTCGTAATAATAATAATAAGCTATGTTATTTGTATTTTTCGAGATGTTTCACGATATTAGTTCTGATGAAGTGGACATTGGTATTTATTTACGATACAGTCATCTACCCAATTGTTGCCTACCTTTTTAAAGCTAACACTCACGTTAGGAATATATCCTGTATCGCGGAGGCTTACAAATATACATGAAACGGTCACGAAGAACTCCCAGACCAACAATTTATTGATTTGTGACATATGAGGTCGAACGCATAACACTCAGTAAAAAGTTGCGTGGTGACCAACTTAACCACTGCACCATCTGTGCAATCAACTACTATTTAGTTAACTATGCTATAATGTATTTTTATTTTATTATAATTACAATTTATTTTACCGGTGTGTAGGGTCTGTGATTAAATAGGTCAATAGGGTCGGCCAACATATGAACAAGACAAATGGTGTTCCGAGCTTTTTAGACATGGGTGACCGCTTTCCATCAGATTAGCTGTGTATTAATTGCCTTATTAATGAAAATAGAAAAACTGTTGTGTGGGAAAAGTGACATAGGAATCGTGTATTTTGACACGCTTTTATTAGCTTCACTTGTATGTTTGTTTGTTTGTAACGGACTTTTGTTAGCGTGTTTTTAGTTTTTTAAAATCTGATGATATCAATATGTTATAAAGGTATAATAAAATTATATTATTTTATATATATTAAATTTAATTATCCATAAAATGTGTGAATTTAGAAAAATATAAGAATGTTAGCAATCTAGTAACAATTGTCTTTCAGACTTAAATTACTGAATTTATAAATTTAGCACTTATCATTACACTCACACCTTTTTCCCTGGAAGGGATAAACAGAGACGTAAAGCATCCACTTTCTGCCTACAATAATGAACATTTAATAATGATCCATGGTCCATTTAATAACGGGTCTTCAGGCGTGCGTGAGCTTGTCAAGAAGAAAACTCACCACATAATAATGAATTTGGTGCATCTCGTTTAAAGGAGATGAGGCTATTGTCAATGAGTTGCTTAAGAGATTATAGTTTTAAGGTTATTACACAGAAAGGTACGTAAGTAGAAAAGACGATGGCAGGACAGAGAGGAGTACGCATTAGTGAATGTAAAAAATAACTCGGGAGGTCAGAGCCATCTAATGAATAACTTAAACATTTTGATTTAGTTTTGAATTGTTATGTCTATTGTTTCAGGTAAAGTGATTCCCCTCATGCATACTGCGGCAACGGTAACGTACTACAATCATTTTCTTCTTCGTCTTTGTTTTCATTTTGCACTTTTTTACTTAACCTGTTTCTATGCACCATCACCATTAATCGCAGTCCACTGCTGGACATAGGCCTCCCAAATTGCAAGCTTCAACATGTAACACAGTTTTCACCATCTCAAGACATCTAATTTACTAATAAAATATATTTTTAAATCATCCTGTTCACTGTCTTGGACATAGGTCCATTCAGATCTATCTCATAATTCGTCAAAACAACTCAGTCTTCGGCAATTTATATACAATTTCTGCTATTTTTCTTAAGTTGCTAATCCTGTGTCTGAGCCATAGAAGTCCCACGTACCGTTTTTCTTAAGGATTGCCGTCATAAACATAAATTAATAAGAATATTACCATAGAGTAACCTTTATGGGGCTGAAGACATTAAGCTTCCATATATTTGCCATAAAAATGGGTAGATTTATTAAGTTAATATATGTTTTATGTGTAAATCATATGTGTGATTTTTAGGGTAACATTATCTATAATAATAGTAACTTATTTATATTCATATTGTAATATAAAGATTAGGAACTTGTTTGTTTAAGCGCAGTTATCTCAGAAACTACTAGTTCGAATTGAAAAATTCGTTTAGTGTTTGATGTCTATTTATTGTGGAAAGCTATAGGCCATATAAGGAGGAAGCTATAAGAGCCGACCAATATCGAAACATGTTTTAAAAACACAGAAAATTGATTTTTCCAGACTAATTTAAATATTCATATTTATGTATACAAATATTTACACCGAGAGCTTTCTAAATAAACAGTTCCCTTAATCAACCTTTCTAATATCCTAAAACAGTATGTCATGTAATCTCAACCAAGTTGATCTTGTACTATGGACATTAGACAATTGATACAAATACATATTCAACATAAAAACATCGTGACAAAAATCATAATTAAATGTTCATTCTCTCAAATGTTTGACTCACCAAGAATCAAACTCACAACCTTTCCGTAGCGTACACTACTACGTCATCTGGAATACAATTAAAGTACTAAGTGTAACAAAACATGCGTGGGTTCCGCCTTTACCTTATCCTGAGTAATAATTTAAGTCTTTACTTAGTCAACAAGTTGCATCCAGTCCAGAGGATGTTATGACAGTACAAACAAACTTGAGGTGTGGGAAGAGCGTGGTCGGTGTGGTCGTAAACGGACCACGTGGTCGCGTACCGCGGTAGCGGGGTGAGTGCCCGAGGCGGCCGCGACCGTTACTTGTGGCCTAAGCGACGGTCGGTCGCGACACTGGCGCCTGTGGAACCTGTTTTGTGTTAGCATGAGAAATGTTTAAATGATAGTGAATCGAGTCTTAATATTTTTTTTGATTTCGTTATTAGGTGGTTTTAGACCAGTAATTCAGGCTCAAATTAAAATGTTTTCTTTACTATCTTCGCAATAGAACGAACAAGGCTAGCTAGGCTCAAACGAAGGCTAACTGCAGTAATAGTGTTTAGTTTTCGAATGAATTTTCAGGTTATTTATATATATAATTGGGTAGATGACTGTATCGTAAATAAATACCAATGTCCACTTCATTAAAGCAATATTGCGAAACATCTCGAAAATACAATTAGCATGGCTTTTTATTATTATTGCGAATTTCAATCAAATATACAGTGAAGTATATTGTTCAATTGAGTAGTCTAAAACAGTGACGTCACAATTTTGTATTTAGTACATTTTTCATACGTAATTATCGTTTTGACAGATGATAAAAAGTAACTAATTTGACTAAGGTGTCATCTAGCCTATTTGCTCTCAAGTTTATTCTTTTATTGAGAATCATTCTCTATGTTAAATAATCTAGTATATAGGGGCAACGAGAGTTGTATAAATGATTTTAATTGTAGTGTTTTCAAAGAAAGTAAGAATATGCCCACTTAGCTATTAAATTACAACGAATTTATTTTAGGAAATAATGATGGAAATGAAAAATCATCTACAATTCTAACGTAAAATGCTAGTTAAGTTAATATTCTCGTGGGGAATGGTGCCGAAGGCCGACATATATGGTTTTACCTACATAGTTTGGCAATGAACGATACCTGTCATGTTCAATTTGTGTCTTATCCTAGGTTTAAGTTTAACAAATTGTATCTTAACGCTTCTATTAGCTTCACCTGCTGTTAGTTTGTTTTTAACCAACTTTTCTAAACGTTTTTCTCGGCAAACACTTCGTCAACACGGTGCCAACAAAATATAATAGTTGTTAGGCAAGTATCAGTCAATGGCGACGCCTTCAACTCACACCATCCCGCGCCGGATTAGAACCGGATAACAGGAATACTGTGGATTATCTACTAGTCGTGTGTACGCTCCTTTGTAATTGTAATTACTATGGCTTTGTCGCGTTCTTAGCTTTAACAACGTGTTCACTCAAATTAGACGCTTCGCCTTACCGAGGTGATATATACACGGGTGTTTGTTAACTTTGGATTTTAACTGATACTACCTTTTGTACACGGGTTTGTTCACGTTAAAGTAAAATGAAATTTAAAGTATATATGAAACAGTTCAGATGTGAAGAAAACTCATTAAATATCAGTGTATACCAACCGCGCTGCCCACGTGTACGTCGGTTATCATAAAAAAAGTAATCTATGTTGCTCGCTTTCTATTGGTGAAAGAATTTTGAAATCAGTTTAGTAGTTTAGGTGTGAAAGTGTTGTTTAGTGATTTAGCGCTTAAAAAAACCTTGCAGTCATGTAAAAACTTGTCCATTTAAATATATTTAATATTAATGTCAAATAAAGTGGTGTTTCTATGATACATCTCTGCTAAACTAAATTTAACTCAAAAATAAGCTGTTTCAAATCGATAATAATCTTCAAAAACATACATAAACTGTTTTTTTTAATTGATTAGAAAGAAATCCGGGCCTAGTTTCTGTATATCCAACACGCAATCTTGAATTTGACACCTCCAAGGTTTTAGTGTTCACTTTCAAAATGCCGTACCCTATAACACCTTATCAGAACCCAAAGACCACTACGAGGTACCTACCTCTTTAATGAATCACCAACATTATCTCACACGCCTCGCTCCCAGTCCCCGCTTAAATCCCCGTTTATTTTAATGATGTCGTCAGAGATTTTGGGGATTACAGACAGTTTGGAAACCGCCCATGTTATGATGTCAGAAAGTTGAGTATATTTTATGTAATGGCTTAATATTTCGCATTTTGAGGTAACACATGTATCCGTTGGTGCTAATCTTGTGCCAATGTTTGTTTGAGATATATAAGGATTATGCAGAGATTAAAAGTGACACGAAGTGTAAAACATATAGGTAGTTGATTCGCTGAAGTAATGTTTCACTCTGAGTGGAAGTAATAATGATTTTTGTGTTGAATGGAATATCAATTGAGAAGGGTTATTAGTTTTGTGACATTACTTTATAAGTCTTGCAGGTAAAATTGTGGAACAGTTGACTTGTTTCTTAGCTTAGTTTTGAAGTAAAAATTTCTTGAATGGAATGAGACTCGTGAACAGTTAGATTTCTATAATTTAAAAAACCTTTTGAGTTTTTTTATAAACAACATTATGCTGAAACAGTCTGCTGCTGGACATAGATGTATCTTTATAATGGATTTTTAGCCTCCAACGATATGCTGTCCATATTTTATAAGATTTGTTTCAAGTTTGCCATCTCTTTACAATGCTGTCTTTCGTATTCGTATTGTTTATACGCTTAGTCGTATCACTTGGTGCTGGTGACACTTTGTATTTTTACTCCATCATGGCATCTTATAATAAAGTCCAAAGAATAGAGCAATCGTCATCATCACCTCAGCTGGAAAACGTCCACTGCTGAACATAGAGACATTGAAATTTGAACAATTAGGCTGTATAATTAACACATGAGTCGTTACTAAAATTAAAAAAAATCAGCAAGTAACATTTGTGGCAAGTTGGTTGACACTCCGTATACTTTTTTTTTAATTCTTGGCCTACCGAAGTGACTCTACTCTTCCGGATGGAAAGTATGAATAGAATCCAAGAGTGATGGTCGCGATACTCATTGCTAACGCAGATAATTCCGTATAGCTACCCACACTATGACAGCACACCTTTAAAACATCTCCAATATTTAATTAAACACTTATATTTATTGATCTATCGTAAACATCAAACGTGCTAGGTAGAACATTAAAACAGTTTACTGCGATGTTAAATTTGCACATATCTCCGGGATCGAAGAAACATCGGGATCGCGTTACAACCCTCAATTGGAATAAAATTGTTTACGACCGATCAAATAGTCATTATGAGTTGCTATAAATGACAAGTTGGATATTGTGTGTGGATGTGGAAAGAATGGAAGGTGCATTGGGGAAGAGACAGATCACCTGGTGATAAGAGGCCACCGCCATCCATTGACATGTACTCCTTGTACTCCATATATCTTAGATTAGATTAGACTTAAAATCTGGTAGAGGTTAGGGTTCTGGTCCTCACTCACTAGGTGGAAAGCAATCAAAGAACTCCGAAATATCAGTACGTTGTTAGGCTGTATTATCACTAGGTTGAGGCTGTCCATTTCACATTTTAGTAACAAAACTAAATCACATATTTCTTAAAACAAAGTCCAATTTTCATTTGTCGCTTCCATCATTTTGATACTAGTAAAGTATAATGCCCACGTTCAATTGCATACTAAAACGAGAAACTAAAATGTAATATGTGATCGTATCAGGCGATGAGGTGACGACCAGCCACTGTCGTGCTCGTAAATCGAGCAAATACGCTTTTTTACGCCGACAAATATTACAGATTTACATTCATTTCTTCGCCTATCAATGATTTGTTAGCCATAACTTGCGATTTTGAGGATTTATAAGCCACATTTCGTGTACCGCGATAAGGAATGAACACTTCTTCAAAGCCACGTTTATGATGATGATACGGATTCGCGGTAGAATGTCTTTTTAACGGTGTAATGGATGGCTGCCAGTTTATTTGAAGATTTGTAATTTACAGACCATTTAGAATTGTGATATTTACGTAAACTTTATGTTAAAATACTAAATTGTAGTCGCCCAAAATATAAGGTAGTCATTTAACCTACTATATTGTGAGGATTTACTACAAGGAATTTTATTATGAACAAAACGATTTTGAGAACAAACTTGTTAATCAAATAAACTTATAATTCATTTATAACAAATTCTTGAACTAGTTCGGTTAAATACTGGCAACATTGTTACATATTTCCAAATTTATCCTAACAAACAATCAAAATCTTCGGTTATCAAACAGAAAATATTATATCAATTTTAAAGAAATTGCTTAATACTATCAACACTGTAAGGTACAACAGAAATGGTAGAAAATACCCTTCGTTGCCACTTATATTTGAACATCTTTCTATACGGTATTAACGATTTGGATGTGTCTATTTTACGACTCGCCGGCCATAGACCCCTGACGCGTACGGTGAGTCTATATACTTAGCCTAACTTTGTAGGGTTGTCAAGCTACCGACAGCTACCAATTTGGTAGTTTTCGAAAAATATTCAATTGATGTTATATTCGCAAAGTTGTTAATAATATCGTTATCTAGTAACGAAAGATTTAAAACTGAATTTTATTACGTAGGGTTACAATATATTTTTTATTGCTTCGAAGTTTACTAATGGTGTGAAAAAAAATAATCTAATATTGAAGTCGAGGACAGAAAACATAATCTCCAAGTACAAGACTCTTATTACGTATCAGCTAGGTTTAAAAACCTGCCTTTCCAACCAAGTTGACATTCTACAAATGTAACTGTCAATAGAAAACTGAAAAATATATGGCAATGACGTCATCTCAACGCTAAGTCACGTGGACAAAATAAAATATTAACCAATAACACAGGAGAATAGAAGCGTTAATAATTGTAGAAAGAGAATCGACACCAAGCTCTTGCGTCTTGACTAACGGGCTAAGAAGAAGAGAGGGAGCTTAGGAATAATACTGGCAGAAGACTACCTACTTTTGGAGAGACTATTCCCAATCAATATATAGTCCACTTGGTAACAAACGTGTAAAAATATTACACTATGATGCAAAACTTTAAAAGTGGAGAATTCAGCTTAGACCAATTGTGGAATAATATGCTAATTCAAGTAATATGGATGTAAGTTTTTTCTAAAACCCATTATGTAAGCTCTTCTTGTTAAAATACGTCTATACTTCGGATCAATCGTCAGCAATAATTTATTTTTTTGGAACCCGACTCTACACAGAGCCATTGTGCTTACCCTGAAGCCAGCTCTAGCTCTAGACCGTTCGCGTGGGCGCCTGTCATCATTCTCAACTTGAGCAAATATTACCCATATCTTACACCCATCGAATTTCTTCAAGTACATACGTTTTAGTAAAGCTCCTTACTAAGTCAACCACTGTACAATTTCTGCGAACGCAAATTCGCCATCTTTAATGGCTAGTTATTCGTGACTCGATTTCGAAACGGTACCGCTTGGTGTTAGGATAATTCTTTGCTTATCTTTACGGGGAATAACCTAGATATAGTCAGGCTAATAGAGAGAGATATGTGTATAGCGGTTGTCTTGAATATCATTGGTTACGTGAAGCGACTGTAATGTTTTGTTTGCTTATTCTTTAGTAAAAATCTAGACTATAAATGCAGGATAAAAATTAAAAGGCTCAGATATTTCTGGTAACAGTCAGTCTTGTTACAAGCATGCGAAATTGCGAGTCCCCACCGTATTTACAATATTGTTTCTCTTGCTTCTAATGAAGCATCACGTTACCGATGCAATATTGATTGAACAGTAATAGCAAGTGATTTTTTTAAGAATTCTATGAAATAAAACAAACTGATTATAATTTGCATTTTAAACATGCAAAAAAGTAAAAGGCACTACAAGCCTTTGATAACTTTAGATGATGATTAAACAGTCTTCTTGGCATAAGCCATAAACTAGTATTAAAAAGAGCCATAATGCTTCTCTTTTACATTCACGTTAAATCTTCTCCCTGGGTGGTCCATGGGAGCATAAGATTTTATAAATACAGTGAGTTATTAGAATACTGGTGAAGGAATGCGCGGGCTTTTACCTATCTGAGATTAAAGTTTGTTTTTATACATATTTGATTTGTCCTCAGATTGTAGAATGTATTTATCGAGTGGGGCAACCCTCGGATAGTTTTTTTAACGTGAAATAAAGTGCGTTCATGTACTTTTCCTAGGACTTAACAATTTGCACGGATTGTCTCAAGGTGATTGATAGAATGCTTTTTATAGGCACAAACTGAAAGTAATTCACCTGCTTTTAAAAATACTAATAATATATATTATCTCAATAGTAAGTGATATTCTATTAGATGTTTATTATTTATTTGAAGAAGATGTAGTGACAAAGATTAAAAACTGCATGGTTCGATGGTTTGATCACTTAGAGAGGATGAGTGATAGAAGGCTCATGAAAGAAATTTATAGAGCAAATGTGTGTGGAAGTGTCCAAAGAGGTCGTCCACGGCGAACACTTACCGACCAAAATCGTGATGTTCTGAAGAAGGAGCATGTGAAAAGTACCAGGAACCGATGAGCATGCCGCGGTTGACGGTACGAGGCAAGTGATGTGTTAGGATCGTAGTAAGTGGAGATCAACCGTCCATAAGCGGTACTTATGTATTATCAGTTTATTTACTCCAATGCCATAAGAAACAAGTTTTTTTTTAATTTTATTATCTGCATTAAAATTAAGTAATAACTAATATTTCTAATTATTAAGAACAGGTCAGATAACGTCATAATTGTTATAAAAACTATGGTTTGTAAGTCTAAAAGTAACTTAACAGATCATAACTGGCCATGACCTCTGTGTCAATATACAACGTCATGCCTGCAGAGTCAAGACCAGTAGCTATTTTTTGTCTATGCTGGCCGTCATAAAGCCATCCTTATAAAGCACATAGCAACAAAATACCTGTCCTTCAAGTGTGAATAAAACTTTAACAGATTTGCAACTTTTTGTCGTCGTGTCTGTTACCTTTGAGAGATTGCTGCTATATATTAAAAGTAATGACTAAATCTTTATCTTACTGCTGCCTAATACGAAAGTAATACTACTAAGTCTATACTCTGGTATCATGACTACTGATTAACGTATGAATATAGTAGCTATAAAATTTACATGTTATGGATAAAAGAAAACACTTTCGAGTTGTATTTTAAATGACGTAGATGTTTAAGCGAATTAAGCGGTTATCATGCTGTTCTGTGTTGTGGGTTCATACCCCACACGGGAGAACACTTTATGTGGTCCGTAAATTTTTTGTCTGACTCTGGGTGTTCTTTGTGTTCATTTCTTGTATATTTGAAAAGTCCTGTGAGAGCGTTGCTTTAAAAAAATACATTTCTGTAGGTCTCTCGTATATAATATCCCAAAATATGTTGTTCATAATATATTTGTATATTTAAATATAACTTTGGTATGTCGTAGTATGTTTTAGTTAAAGTTTTGATGTGTAACATTTACACTTACTTTCACCAAAAAGGACGGAAATGTGTAACAGAGAAAAGCACATGCGGTTGTCAAAACGTACGTGAGATGACAGAAGTTACACATCGTAGGTGACTATTGTAATGCTCGCTCATTTTTTTATATCTATCTCTATCTTTAAGTGAAAACTGAACGCTTAAAAAATAAAATAAAAAGCAGTCGTTTAAGCGACTAAAAGTTGCCGATCTGCTGAAACCTCTAGTTCGAATAAGATGACATGAGCAATTGATCATGGCGCTGCTACTAGCACGTTTTTTTGTTTGTCTTTTTATTTCTTTAAACATGTATACTATTTTTAATGGCACTGTCGATATAATTGAGATTGGTTTAGGTACTTCAAATGTGTTAGGTTAATTATAAAACTATAAATGAATTTAAAATGAACTTTTTAACACTAGTGATGTAATCTTTATTATAGAGATGCAAAAAATACACTAAAGTAAAAATACTTCTGTTTGTTGCTTGAAAGACATCGTCGGGAATTTAGATGAATTGCAGCAAATTTTCTACTACTGAGCATACCTTGGTTTCCAAGTGCGACTACGCTCCAATGACTTGTAGATTATCAGCATCATCATCTCAGCCAAAAGACGTCCGCTGCTAGACGTAGGCCTACCCCAAGGTTCTCCACAACAGCCGATCCTGTGCCGCCCGCATCCAGCAGCTTCCCACGACCTTCACTAGATCATCGGACCACCTTGCAGGGGGCCTACCAACGCTGCGTTTCCCAGTACACGGTCGCCACCAGTACTTTATAGCCCTATCGGCCATCGTTTCTACGTGTAATCTTTATTGCCAACCAAGTGTACATGTGATCTTGTAAAATAGTTTATCTCAACTTAATAACCTTTTTCAGGCATTGCAAATTTGAGTGAATATATTATTTACATAAATTACATACATTTTCACACAATCGTTACATAATAAAGTATGAAAATCATAAAATGTTACATATCTTAGATACATCTGTAATAATTAACATTGAAGGTTGAAAAAGATCGAGAGCTCTTCATTAGCGAATGCATAGTAATATTTTGCAGTTAATATGCGTTATG
Source organism: Hypercompe scribonia (assembly GCA_949316085.1). Classification (NCBI taxonomy): domain Eukaryota; kingdom Metazoa; phylum Arthropoda; class Insecta; order Lepidoptera; family Erebidae; genus Hypercompe; species Hypercompe scribonia. The sequence goes on along the minus strand of OX438980.1, from coordinate 20,427,988 downwards.
GTGACTTAGAGGTAAACATATTATACCAATAGTGTACCGTCTGTATAGACGGGCCGATTCAAAGTTGTGGTCCTTTCTTGAAAAAGTCATACCGGACCATGCACTTCCCTCGCATAGTTTTATTATACATTGTTCGTGGACTTAAAGAAAGACACGTCTGTAGTTCGTTATGGCGTTTCTTCCCAGACTGGGTCGTAGGAAATGCTGTGGATTCTGACGTTTTAAAATGTCTGTAAAGACTAAGTTACAAAAAAAAACACAATTTTATTTCCTTATTTACCTAATTCTTGGTTATTTTTGCAAAAATGTACCAACAAGCAGTGAAGTCTATATCCCTATATTATGCGTGTTTATTAATCTTTGGCCACAGTGAATGTTGTCTCCCTATGGAATTTAAAAGTGTTGTAGGTTATTGCTCAACTCAATCTGTGGCAATATCTTAATGCTTTAGAAAACCCATATTAATATTGTTTATTGCTGTAATGTTTTTATCGTTATATTAAGTTATTTTTAAACTCTATGTATCAATTTTATTTAGCAGGTAAATTCTTATGGCACGATTTAGTCTTAAAAAACCAAAGGTACGTAAGTATTAGTATACTCGTGATTTTAAAGTACAAAAATATAATTTTCCCATCAATAAATAATGTTGTTTACATAAAAAATACAAAATAGCACTTTGTCCTAACATAAAATTATTTTCCATATGCTCTAATTGCCTACTAATTCTTGAAATGCATGCGGTTATTAAAAACTCGAGCAGAACTAATGCATGACAAACGACATCCTCCACAAATAGAGTTTCTCGAAAATAAACTCGAGAATTCAAACGGGATTCGCGTAACTATGTTTATTTCTGGCGCGTAACACGAGCGCGCACAATTAAACCATATTACTGATTTTACGCGATCGTTGACGCATTTTCAAGTGCAACTCCCGTTCATTGTAAAAATTCAAAAAAACTGTAAATTATATGGCAATTAATCTTTAAGTATTGTTTTTTTTTTTTGAAAAATATATCACACTACAGCACTCCAAGACGAGCAATTATCAACAGCTTCTTAATAGTCATGGATCTCTCCTTAGAAAGAATTTTTTGGCCTACCGTACTACGCTAGGTTTTAACCAGCTTAGTTCTATGGTAGCGCAATACCGCATGCTCCATCTAATTTGGTACCAAACGATACACGAGATTTGTCAAATTATTATTATTAAATATGAATACCATCTCCGAAAGATTTTAATCTAATTTAAACTCCTTAAAGGGCCATGACCTATGATCTACCATAACGTATTAAATTACATTTGAGATCGGTATAATTTATTTAATGTGTGCGTCTGCGCACCGCTGGATGGTAGATGTAGATGAGTGATTTATACATACAAGTTCATTGATCTGAATGAAACTGAGCCGGTATAGTTTGTTTAACATCAGAGGTACGCTGTGTAATGAGTACAGCTTTGATTCCGGCCACGTTTATAGAAATGTGATTGAACTATGAATGTTTATGAATATGATTGGAATAGACAGACGTATAATATAAACTTATCGGAGTGTTATAGTATTGTAAAGAAAGAAAAGCTTACGAAAGGTATTGGTACGCGTCGGAAGATAAGGAAATCAATACACTTATCAAGATGAATATAAACTAATATAGGATTTTTCTTTATGTAACGCATAGGTTTTTGTTTTATTTAGGGCCTGCTAAAGTGACTCTACCCTGCCTGATGGAAAGTGTGAGTAGAATCTAAGAGTGGTGTTTACCATACCCATACTATGGCGGCCTAGTGAGATGCTTTTTCACACCCAAACGTACGTTGAAAAATAATATTGGTTCTGATTTAAAATAAAACTGGAAACTTTTTTAACGACGTCTTTTTAATACTAATTGAATATATGTACCTATAGTAAAAAAGATATGCAACATGTTACGAATAACACAGAAAATAATGTATGCACAGACCGATGAGATCAATTGAGCTATTCCCGCGTATTTTTGTAGTGTTCGCTATTTCTGATGGAGTAACCTTGACATTGAGCACGCGGACGCGCGCGTGGTACCGCACTCCCGCGCACCCCACCTCATAGACTACATCATTATTCAGACATGACATAACGTTTAATTTTTTCCTTTGGTCAGAATGATAGTAAGTTTATAATTACTATTATCATCAAATCCTAGACGAGGGCGAGATAGTTTGGTATAGAATTTGCGTCAAGTTTTCCTTTTCTTTTCAGTGCTGTTTTTCTGTGTAGATTACCTTCTTAGACGGCCGTTTAGTTTTGGTTGAGAAATGGCAAATTGTCAATTAAAATTTAAAAAATTACAACTCGAATGCATAAAAGGGGTAGACCCCTTGAACAGACGAAATAATAAAAGATTTAGAAATCTAGAAATGCACAGGTACAAAAATGATCAAGATAGAGTTGTGGTTACACTTACTACATACCTACCGTGTCTGTTTCGTGAAGGTGTTTCTGGCATCCACCTGACACCCACATAACCATAGAAGTTATTTCTTACTAATACTTTTGCGATATACATTAAAATTCTAATAATTCATGTTTCAATTGGTTAATAAGTATCCATTGGCAAGTCAGCTAGAAGTAATTGTCTTAAATAGGACTGTATTGCCCTATAAATAACAATAATTAGCTTTAATTCTCATCGCAAAAGGTTTCTTTGAAATTGCTGCGAGACGTTTTAATGGGAAATCATATAATTTTAATAAGGTTGTAACGCTATTTGAAGCAGCTCAAATTTTCTATTTATAAACGTTTCTATTAATGATCTCTTTATAAGAAACATGGCGTTGAATTTGACTTTTTAATTCTTTATTGATTAACACAGTTCTCTTAAACTAATAACTAATAACTTGATAGTTATCGTGGTAACTATGTAAGCCTTACACTGTCACGATGACTGTCATGCCTTTTACGCCCCCAAGCGAGGTGTGAAAAAACATCTCACAAGGCCGCCATAGTGTGGGTCACCATACTGCATTGTCTGCATTTGCAATGAGTATGGTGACTACAACTCTTGGATTCTATTCATGCTTTCCATCAGGCAGAGTAGAGTCACTTTGGCAGGCTCTTAATATAGAAAAAAAAGGTATTCAATTGTTACACTGTCTATAAGTTTGACTATCTGCTTTAGAACAAACGTAATTTATATCATTGTGTGAGTGAGAATCGAATGTTGTCAATATTTTTATGGAAATTACTCTTTATGACCTTGACACTAAGAAGCACTTATACAAAGCACTCCTGCGCAATTATAGATTAGAAATTGAGACAGAAGTGACCCTAAGTTTATCGCAACACATTTTATTGTTCAATTAAATCATAATATTTATAAATAAAATTCTTATTTACAAAATATAAAGATATTATAACTGTTTGTGATATTTTTCCGACGCGTGACATACAGAAATTTTGATGTTGTTTCTGAGTGCTGTTGAATCTAAAAACAAATCACGCTTGTACGCCCGTATGTCCTCAACCTAGAAATGTCGCTGGTGTCACATATCTTGTAATAAAGTGCTGATCTGTACCATATGATATAATACAATTATAGACGTTAGGAATTACGAGTATAATGTTTTCTAATGTTAATTAGTTGTGATACACGAGTCTTGAAGAAATTATTTGAGAGTGGAATTTGGGTTAGGCATTCCGATGGCGGAGAGCGAACTAAATAGTATAACAACACTGAAAGGCCAGCTGTATATAATATATAGGCCAAAACCTCTTTTCTAAAGGTAGGCCTATGTCCAGGCCTATGGCTCTTGATGATGATGATCCCACTGTCACACTGAGCACACACCACTATAAATCGTTCATTAACGCCCCATTATCGATTATGAAAATACGTTTCTTTTAGTATTATGTCTTGTCCCTTTTGACTAGTTGTCATGTGGAAATGTCTGTCTGTAGCATGATATGCAACAATTCTTTCACTTGTTAAGTAAAAACATCAAGAATAGATCACATTGACTTTTACATGACTTTATATAAAACAAAAGCAATCGTATCACTGGTGTACTTAAATAACATTATGTATAAAACAGGACTGAATATAGACTAGCTAATATCTTCTAGAACTTTCCATTGAATAAGCTAGGGTGCAAGCAATAATAAATATGGAATACGAAGGTCGTTTCTATAGGAAACCACTAAAGGTTTCATCGAATCGTTCCAGCAATATTTTGTAAAAGTCGATCTGATTCGTCATATGAATAGACGTTAAATATGTCTAACGATACCTTGTATTGGATATTCTGACAATAGAAAATTTGCATGACAACTGGTTGCTAGGTGTATTGTGTAAGGAGAAAACCGGTGCCTTGGTAGTCTTATGAAGTGTCCTGAGGCATTTTTGTGTTAAATATTGAAGAATTTATAACTATGAGAAATGTTATTTCTACAAGATATAAAAAGCAAGTTTAACTAACAACGTAATTTACTAAATATTAGTTTGTTAAAAGTAAATAATTATGCTTCTATAGTAAGTCTAGACTTACCTTTTTTGTGTTTGTAGAAACTTCTCCGTTTAGTGACCATACCGGTGAGAGTGTATCGAAATTAAACAGACTTACATAATAGATTCGGGAACAGCTATTACTAAGTCACAGATACTGGCAATTTATACTAAGTTTCAAGTTCTAAGTAGAGCGTATACTCTATATAGGATATACAGCAGCCAATCATTATCCAGTAGTTGAGTATACGAGTAGCCACACGCAAAGTACGCAAACTCGGTGTCTATTAAAAAAATTTTGGCATTATTGTCATTGTGAATTACCATTTCATAATAATATAGATATAAATGAATTTCCTAAACGGTCCGACTCTTAGTTAAATAGAAGGAATCTTATTTATGGAATAAATATTAAAAATAGGTAACAAATATACCTCCGAGTCCCTTCTGCATGGTCCGCTTAATCTTTGAACAGCGGCTACGCCTTCCATTGTTCTCTCACAAGGACATTATTGACTGTGTAACCTTCGCCGAACTACAGAGAACACGTAATACGGCCCAGTGAGCTTCTGACGTGGGCCCAGGAGTCGAATGTCAGGCTTCACTGCGTATCTATATCACTCCTTATTTCTTTCATTATAGGAATCTATCTGAAACGACGGTACATCGTGATATATCCTGAGGTTTTACCCTACTGCCTGGTATAATAGTGCAGAATGTATGTTATTGTAAAATAAAAACTATCAATATTTGTTTCTGCAAGTGTATGAGATCACCAGAATATTTATTGCAGTATACATATGATTTTAACGCCTGTCTGTCAGCCGCCATTTAATTATTAATTTTATTGACATCTCAATACGCATTTAAGCATATCACACCGGAAATTTGTAATAATTTGTGAAAGAAACCACCCTTAGAGCTGCTCTCGCCTATTTCCAGAGAAGGGAGGTCTGGGTTCTGGTTGTGTTAAAGCATGGTTCTCCCGTCACAAATGCATCATCGAATGTCTGCAAGTTAAAATCTTATTAAATTTTAACTACTCTTATTTTTTTTATAGAAATGGTTCTACTCTGCCTGATGGTAAGCATGAATAGAATCCAAGAGTGGTGATCGCTATACTCATTGCGAATGCAGACAATGCAGTATGGCGACCTATAGTGTAGGTGGCCTAGTGAGATGCTTCTTCACACACACTTAAAGGACCAGGGATCATAGTGGGAGGCAAACTTCCACGATCATTTGGATATTTGAACGTGTACACGACTTATCATATAACATATAAAATATATTAACTATACAATTTACGGTCAAAACACATTCTTTCAACCCGACTGAGTCACATTGCAAGTCATTTTCTCTTTCGTCTCCCCACATATTAACGGCAACTGCGGCTAAATGCACCAACACTATAAATATTGTACAAGAATAAATCGGTGGGAGTAGATCCCAACCTGCCTCAACGTGCAGCGACTGCAGAAGAATGAACATCTGAGATAAGGTACTTGCTTTGTTCATGCAGAAAAGTTTAATGGCTAGGAAATAAGACTACGAACACTATATATTCAAGCTTTATAAAGGACCTATGTCTTGTACAAAGGACCTATGCCATAGGACCTCGTGGCAGTCCTTTTTATCTACGGATCTCCTGCCTATTAACTCAAGAAACCCAGTTCTTCTATTTTCTTACGTTCGCTATAGCAAGTTATGGTGCCCTTTTGGATATTAGAACTGCGATCGTCATGTTTTTAGGACAAGGCTGATAAATTCCACGTGATAGCAGGAACATGTGAAAGGGATCGGATTGTCAGGAAATTTGCCCATTGATGCAGGGATGACAGTTATCGTGGTAACTGTGTAAGCCTTACACTATCACGATGACTGTCATACCTTTTACGTCCCCAAGTGGGTTGTGAAAAAGCATCCCACAAGGCCGCCATAGTGTAAGTCACCATACTGTATTGTCTGCATTTACAATGAGTATAGTGACCACAACTCTTGGATTCTATTCATACTTTCCATCAGGCAGAGTAGAGTCACTTTGGTAGGCTCTTAATATAGAAAAAAAAAAAGTAAATTCTATTGTGTATGGTATGCATCCTCAAACTGCTCCCAGCGAATTCATCCGTACAAGCAATATCATGTCCAATATCCTATATTTGCCTTCCTACCTTTATCTACCTTTCTTTTCAATATACTCCCAGTTTTCCTTTCTTAAACCTTACGAACCTATCACATCAAATCACATCACATCAACAGCCTTTAGTAGTCCGCTTTGAAGTAGGCCTCTACTTGGAGGTTTTGGCCTACTTTACCACTCTGGCCAGACGGGTTGGTACAGGGTTTATCTCAAGTTTTCCTTCTTTTCACAGTGACGTTATTCTGCATAGGTTGTTCCCTTGGTCGCCTCTTAGGACTACCATAGGATGAATATGGGTGGTGACACTTCATATTCTTAATCCGTTACCACACTGAAACCCTAAAAGAAACCTAAAAAACCCGCTCGGCAACAATACTTTTTATTTTTTGAAGACTAATCCGACAATAGTGCATGGGCACATATCATGTGTCGCCGGTGACTTTACATACATTCATATAACGGACACGAAGAATACGCAAAATCTGAAAAACAATTAGTGGAAAACGAAAAAGTTATCGAATCGATGCCACAGCACTCAGCACAGTACAAAGCGGCGAGATGAGCGCTTAAATCACTGCAGCCATTCGTGCAATCAGTCAATACGCTTAGGTAGTCAATATCCTCAGTCATATAATAAAATTAAAATTTTAACTCACATATTACGAGCGTTTATTTCTTACCCCTTCAAGGATAAAAGCATAAGTGTATGTTAGGTTGGCCCTTATATGACAAAAAAAATTTTTTTTTCGAATTTCGAAATGCATACCCTCTATAATTTTTACTAATGCTATAAGATACTTAAATATAAAATTTTATCAATCTAGCATAATTGCAACCAGTGCCGACCGAGCTTCAAAGTTTAGTAAAAAACGTGTTTTGTCCTAAAATTTCAGTCTGCTATAACTTCACTATAAATGCAATGAATTAAGTGAATAAAATTAAATAATAAATTAGATGAACATTAATCTTTAATTAAAAACATAAAGAAATAAGAATCATTCAGGGTAACTTCTTTTTAGAGTAGTTTTTTTACAGTCTGGATACAATTTTAGATGTTCCTGGACACAGCGCAGCAAGAACTGTTTTTGTTCTTCTTCAGCCGTGATAAGTCCGTTAAAATCTTGCATTAATTTAACAGCCCTTTCAGCAGTATCATTTACAACTCTCAAATAACTTATTCTTCTTTTAGCCTCCAGAAAAGCAGCATTGTTATTCCAAGAAGATACATCTTCCTTTAGAAAACTGTCGTCGATCTGCAGTCGTGATAAAAATTGATTGCTGTTTTCCGATACGAAATCATCCAGTGCTTTGTCTAAAAAAAAAGAAAAATAAGTTAAATAACAAATAAAAATCAACAACAATTTTGAAAATAAATAAATAAGTATTGGACATTGAAATTGAAATCCAAAAAAAAGTCAATTTAACTTACCAAACAACTTTTGAGTCAGTTCTTCCTTCGACGGGTCATAGCGTTTGCTAAAATCCGAGATTTTGTCCCTGTTGAAGTTGGCAATCATCTTCTTCTTAGTTTGGTTGTCAACTTCATCATCAAATAGTGATAGAATGACTGTCTCTTCACATAAATACCACAAGTGATGGCTGAACTTGCTTATAGAAGCTTTAGAAATTGTTGCGTCAACTTTTTCATACTCTTTTAACATCTTCAAGAAGCGCAAATCTTGATTAGGTGCTTTGGTCGCCACTGTACATTCGAGCCAAGGTTTAACATACAATATTACGAGAAATAAGCAAACATCTTGTAGAGCCTTTTTGTCCTTCGCAGTTACTCTGCATTGTGACTGAAGTAAACATATTTTTAAAGAATAGATCGCTCTCGCCATCCAGCGTGCCTGATGTATAGCTCCGGGGGGCCTTAGTTTTAATTTTTCCTCTGTGTCTCCTCCTAAAAATATTACGCACAGTTCGACCAATTCGCGGTAATCATCTCTTACAAAACCTTTATCTAATTCTGCCTTATAAAATAGTAACAACGCTTGAATGTCTGTCTCGGCAACCCGTGCTTTTACGAAATTAAGAGATGGTTCAATTTTACAATCAATGTTTTTCCAATTTTCTTGGAACTTTTTGAACATCGGAATATCTGGGCTACTAGTAATTTGCTTAATCTTGGTTTCAAAGACAGCTTTTAGGACCAATTCATAAACATGATGACGACAGGCGAAAAGCAACAATTCTCTTCCTAAAGTTTGCTCCAAAATAGTACAAGCTCCATTGAAACGGCCCATATTGGAAGCTGTTGTGTCGCAGCACATTATTTGCACTTTATCATAAAGGTTCCAGTCAAAGAGAGCGGCTGATACAGCCTTCGCTTGATGTTTTCCAGAAGAACTTTCTAGTTTCGGCACTGCAAGAAGCTGCTCTCTATCGTCAAATGAAGCTATAACTGGCAAGCGTTCTTCTTTTGAACTCCGTACATCCAACCCCGGTAATAGTTTTCCATCCCAATGGACTGTGACTATGTCAGGTATATTGTTTTGGAAGTTAGATTTTATTGCTTCTGCCCTTGATTTTCTAGTTTCAGTACGAATTCGCTGAATCGAGGATTTGTTAATACAGAAATCATCGCTGCTCAGACCAAGCGCTTCTACCACCGCATTAAGAATGTAAACGGTATCTCTAATGCTTAACTGGCATCGATCTAAAGCTGCAATTAGTTTAGGTGTTATAAGATTCTTTCTACCTCTTTTTGAACTTTGTTCATGGCAGGGAACGTCCGGCAAGCTGAGTTCAGAATTCAAGATCTGTTCTTCGTCTGAATCTTCTACACTGTCTAAGTTATTTGTGGTGGAAGTAGATGCAACAGCTAGTGATTCTCTTTGTCTTACAATCCTTTCCTCTTCTTCCAATCGTCGTTGTCTAGATCTTTGTTCTTTTTCCGCCAATTTTTTATCTACACCACCTAAGCATCCCGGTCGACCTGGCTCTCTCTGTTTCATTAAAAATAATTTATCTTCCTCTATTTTCATTCTCTCAAAAGCATCAGCATGTGCAATATCAAACAAATTATCAAGATTAATTATAAAATTGTTCTCACGACTCTTAAACGTAATCTGAGTTTTCTTACAATTTTTTTGCAACTCTCTCCAAACATGATATAAATCAATAAGTTTCTTCACGCAGTTAGGAAATGCCCTTGTTGGAATTCTTGCTTTTTCCCAATATATGATGCACTCCCTAATCACAAGATTTGCACTTTCACTAACAGTCAATTTAACCTCACGAATATTGTAAAATAGGACTGAGGGAACTTGTCGATTAGATGGTAATTTTGCACCATTTATTTGGTAGCTAGTCAATCCGATAAGAAAAATATTTTGTTTATCACTCCGTAATTCCACCGACATGTTTACGCACTAAACAATGAAGCACTAATAGTCTCAAAAATCACGTACGAAATGGCAAATAAAACATGTCGTAACAGGTCACTGGGCAGTACTTAAGCAACTTGTATCGACAAGTTTAAATAGCAAGTCGGCACGGGTTATCGTTTATATATCGAACTAATATTTTTTTCTAGACAATATAGGGTTATTACGAAACTTTTAAGAAGGTATGCGTAAAAAAATATCGAACTTGAAATTTAAGGGACACCCTAATGTACATATAATGTTGTAATTTTAGAATCAAATAAACATTTTTATTTATTTATTTATTTAATACCTTGGGCTGTTGTATGGATGCCTCGTGGATTACGGTCGCGTCAACGTCAGCTTCGGCTGCTGCATTTCTGGGGATGATTGGTTTTCTGACGAACCCGAAGGTAATCATTCTTATTCTCTCGTGTGAAGGTACTCTGACTGTGTCCAGAATGTTAGATTCTACGTCTCCATGGCCAACATCTTGACTTATTCCTCAGCCCCGAAGAACAGCTGCTCCAATCTACACGTACACGTTTGCTTCGTCATTCACTTAAGCCACTGCTATGACACAAGCGAGAACCATAACTACGTCGCTTGGTACAGTGACTTCGACTTCAATTTGAATCGCTACCAACAATATACCGAAAAATGTCGATGACGAGTGCGTTGCCTCTTACGACGTTCCTCTAGTCCTAACATACGTTCATTGTTGTAATATGTTCTTGTTCTCAATCAAAATTCAGTGTTCATCACCTTATCGTGAACTTGTGGCGTTACAATATCTTCCATTTGTAATATAATCATATTTAGTTGAATGAATTTTCACAAAATATTTAGTAGCCCTACTTAATCCTACTTCAGAGCTGAAGGGTCAGGATCTTCAACTCAGAAAAACAACAGGATCGCTTAAATATTGTCTAGTTTATTTTGAAATACATTGTACCCCTTGTTTCCATCAAAATATTTCAGTATAATCAATGTGTATGTATATGTACTGTACAATTATTTTCTCAAGATAGCTAATAAATTTTTACAGGAAATACCAAAATCCTTGATGTTAAATTATATAATTTTGATTGTATCATCACGCAGTTTACAATATGAGAGAGGATACGTAACAATTTTGGCAAGTTCTCAAATACACATACAGGTGCGGGTTCTCAGTCCGTTATTTACGTAGCGGCCATATAAACCATTTGTGCATCAAACACTGTTAAATCGGCCATTTGTCAAGCGGAATGGTGTAAAATCTATATTTGGTCGATTCGCTTAAACGTGCATGTAAATTTTGACATTTATGTGTCTTGTTTTGAAACTTCAGTTATTTGTTGCAATAAGTATATTTTACTGCGAATTAAAATAGTTTTTGTGTCAGTATAATAATAATAAAATATTGGATTTGTATTTTATATTGTCGATAGGTGAAATGTGGATTCAGTGTTCCTTTTTCCGTAAGTCAAATGTGCTGATGGATTGACGGTCAATAAATATTCCATATACTCTTCTCGATTCTATGAGAAATATACCCTACTATTCCTTTGAAAACATATATAAATATATTTTTTTTACTTAACTGTAAATTGTATTGAGTATTTTTCGTTATTTATGTATAAATTATAATAAGCTATTTTTTTCAGTCCCACACTTTTTAGGGTGGTATTTTGTCTTGAGATTTGAATGGAATATCTGGTTTTAAAGTTAACAATATATTCTAAAATATAAAAAGAATCGTTCGAAATTCGATTTCAATTCGGAGTTACTAAAATTAAAAAAAAAGTGTATCATATGCAAAGTTCTTACTCTATATACAAAACGGTTCTTCAATTTAAAAATGTACGAGCCTCATTTGTCTGTGGTTTATGTCAACGTCACCTAAATAAGACTAGATTCGGTATAAATCCCAGTGTAAACCTAGCTTAAATCAGGCCTGCCTGGCGCTCCCGCTGGACTGTCACAGTGACATAAAACGACTTGACACTGTGACACTAATGTGAAATGTGTGATGCTAGAAAATGTCGCTTAAATTAATATCTAATGTTATGTAACATTTGACAGAACTATTTGGTTGAAGACATACTTTAAATTAGGAATGTGACTCTTGAAAAGTTGCCTCCAAAAAGCGTATACTATGTTCTAAATTTGAAATTGTCAGTTACATGTCTGAAATTATTGCTGGTTTGATAGTTACCAGTATAGCTAAATCTTGATTTTTTTTTTTATCTTCTATATATATGCATAGATATGTTTATCACAAATTTTAGAGAGAAAACGAGACAATATGATGTATTTTTTGTCCTCTTTACTCTTGAAATTTCAATATCTATTAAAAAGTGAAGGTTATTTAAAAGAGAAACATAAAAAACCGTGAATGTCAGAATTCAAAGGCAGGTTAGAAAACAAAAATATGTCAAGGGTATAGAGACACACGTATCTATATGGCAGTTAAATTAAAAAAAAAAACTTATTATGCGAAAGAATCATTTCTTTGGCAAAAATACCTTAATACACATGCTACTTTTTAGTATTTTCTATTGATGATAATTAGAACTATAATTTCATATTTTCATTGCAGACACTTTTGTTATATTATGCTTTATAAAAAGGACTCGATGTACTTCAAAATTACAAAATGGTTTTAATATAGTTTTCACTAGTGGTACGTATAGTATTAATTACATAGAAATGCCTGACGTTGCCATCAGGTTGCACTTTTTTTACGGCTTGCAAATGATCCGCTCCAGTGTGGGAACCCCCGTGTTTTAAGCCAAACATAATTTGCTCGCAGAAATAGACGGCGCAGTTCCATGCGCTATCGCTCCGTATAACGAACGCAATCATGTTACCGAGCTAGAGAATGCCTGCTCCGATAACCGCCACGAGGTCACGCCTCTGCTCCACTCACTCTGGCCATTCTTCTTTACTAGTGGCTTCTTATAAATCAGACACAGGTCAAGCGTCCTGGAAAAAGAAGCTTTGGAGATCACTTACGTCAGCCGGTGTGAGAAGGTGCCGTGATGTCTCTCTGCCAATCGTCCATAACGGATCTTATCATCGCTATAATGCCGTGCACAGCGATCAGGTTGCACTGGCCGTACTCACAGGGTTACCATCAGCCTGTGTACAACCTATTGGTTTATTCATACACCATAGTGTATGGAGTATATTATTTGACGGGATAGTTTTAAATTTAGTAAATTATTTATGTAACACAAATAAACGTAGTGCCTGATTATCTAAATCTAGCCTTACCAATATTTCCTTACTCAAGATAAAGATGTTTGTTCATTGCAATTTGCGAGTATCTTTATCAATGTTGTAACAGATGATGCATGCTTATAAAAATAGCTGGCCCGCCATTTTATTATAACCTTGAACGCGAAGAGTGCACACGTTGCATTCAAAAGTAGTTTACGAAATGAATTTTTTTAAATTTTGCTCTTGGCAGAATGTACTTGTTACTGTATTATATTAAAGTTGCCCCCGTTATAAGAGACAGCTATTGCTTTGTTTACTTCTAAGGAATTCAGTTGGCAAGCAACCAGAGCTGCTGGAATGGAAAGAGGTTACCAGAGTTTATAAACAAAGCGTTAGTTTGATCATGATGAAAGGATGACCGAAGACTGAATGTCTGGAAGAGTATATTATTAGTATATAGGACAGGGCTTGGAAGACATTACTGATCACAGATTCACAGTGTACAGGAGGGTCAAGTTAAAAGAACTCGTAAACCACGAGGGTGTATGAAAACACTGATAAATAGAAAACTGCGAGGATGCTTACCCCTCTGCTTACCCTAGTACAGAATTGAGACGTGAGTGAGTGACTAACCGTATGCGTTCGTATCCCAAAGTGGATAAGGCGAACCTTATTCATGACTAACTACCGTGTTCTATAAAGAGGGATTACCTGAACATATCTGGTACCTTTTATGTCTTTGTGTCTCAAGGGAAAATGTTCTTGGATCCTAGCTAAATCGTAGTACGTACGGTTGAGTCGGTTCTATTTCGACTTAGCCCCTTTGAAAATGCGAGTAGGGTGACGTTCGTCGACATTTCTACACGCACAAGAAAAAGTTTTAATTTGAACAGTAATACTATTGTGTCCACTTTATTACAAAACTATACATTGTTAAGGAACTTATGTGAAGTAAGCTGTACATGTCTTTCCTTTGGAAAGTATTAATTTAATTTCGATTGTTGAGAGTAAAAAAACAAGTGGTGTAATTTATCCATAGAATAGTATTTGGAAATATGTAAGAATGTTTATTTGAAAACTGTAAATAGATCACATTAGTAAAATTATCGCGCTCATTACACTGTATTTGTCCTGGGAAGGAATGAAACCCACGGCCTATGGCTTAGCAGCTTTGAACAGTAACCATTAGTCAGACTCCTCAATTTAATAAGAACACCATTGTATTTAATTTAAAAACAAAAAACAATGTTCTCGTCACACAATTTTCAGTAAAAAACAAAACAACTCCCAACTTCGAACACTAATTAGTGTTGTATCAAGTCAGGTGGCAGTTGACATCTCATGTTCCAATTCCACGTACATCAGCAACATTATTACTTCACCATTGATAACAACAGATGATAACAATGCTAATGACGGCCGAGTGACGCAACCAGATGTTTGGATAATGGCTTTTACATTTGAAAAAAATATAGGGTGGATGAAGACCGACTGTGTTTTCGATCGTTCGGACTAAGATGGAAATTTACGCGGAAATAATTTTACATGTTAAACTTACAGTAGGTAATAAGAATACATATTATTTTTTTAATGACAACTCTCAACGAATACATCCTCTAACGCGAGGAACTTTACAACTGGGACTTACTTACAAAACGGACAAAAAGACCATCCAGACACACAACAACAATTTTTGGATGAGGTAAAAAAAAATAATATAAATTTTACACAATTTATTGTTAATTAGAAGTTTGTTATTTTAACTTCTGTATCTCGCTCGCTACCTGCAATTGTTTAAAACACTGTTTGAACTATATATTAACACTCTTTTCTAAAAGTATCAAGAAGTTTCTAACCAGCACGGTTCAAATAAGACAAGAAAATACTGTTTCTGTGTTTTAGCTGCAAACTTGCGGTCGATGGTGTCTCTTACAGTTGGTCTGGTCGCCCTTAGCCAACGGTCACGCTACCCGGGAGTCCCTATAATCCTACATAAAGGGCGTAATCACGATCTATAAATTATCATGAGTTTTGTATTCTTACTTATTCGTATTTTTAACGCGACACTTGATAGAGCGGTCGACGAGAATATTTTATTTTGTACCTGTTTAAGTCAGGGTTGGGGCACGCTGTAAGGGGTGCAGTGATGTATGGGGTTGTTTAAAAAAATTGGAGTGTGAATTCGTTGTTTAGTTCAGTAGATTTTTAATGGGCTTTATTTGTTATGCATGGTGAAGCTAGAGCTCTATTTTGGGGTTCAATGTGTGATACAATATTTTGTACCTATTATACACCGGTGATCGCGTAAACAAAAGTTTATTTTCCAGTGGTTAGAATTATAACTATCTGTTTGACATAGGTCAAAAGGCTAGATCACACAGGAGGCTATACCGCGCAGAAGGCTAAACGCACAAAAGGCTAGACAGTCACTAGCCTTTTGTGCGTTTTTCAATTGTCTCAGTAATGGCTGCTCCTTAATATCATGAAAATTATTAAACCAGCTTAAATATTTAGTTCACTTATTATTGTATATGTGTATTGTGTCTAGACAGCTGTCATAAACGTTTAGGTATGCCCATACCTAAAGGTCACCGAAAAATTATATCAGAAAATAGAGCGTAGAGATATTAGGAGTTAATTGATTTTTGGTATATGCTGTACGTAGAAGCTGTAGCGTTAAGTTGCTCGTAAGTGTGCGGCCTCACTGTTTGTAAAGTAATCGCATTTTGATTTCCTTTTGCAAAATCTTTATTCCTTCGGGAGCTTGATAGTAGTTGACTATCAACGTCTATGAGAATCTCAAAAGTCGCAAGTGCGTGACTTTAGCGCCGAGGATTAGCTTCCAAAGGGAGACCAGCTTCTTGTCAAAGAGGGACTAAAAATACTTTTCAAATAGCTACGATAGAGCTGGAGATGTGCCGAAGTATGGGTACTCTTACGGTTCTATCTACTTTAAATCTTCTGTAGTCTGTAGTCATCAATTTACTTGATTTCGTTAACAAACTGGAAACTGTCCTGTAAAAGAAGCAAAAATAAAACTGTTGTAAGTATATTTCCAAATCTGATTATTTTACAGAAATCTCACTTGATTTCTGTGTGAAATTTCGGTAAACCCTTTTGGAAGACATCGAAAATTATTGAAACGTTCAATGTTGACAAATAAAACTCGAACATTCAGCAAACAAAACTTGATTTTATTCCAAAGAGAAAAAGTCCACATTTCTTTTATCACAGATGAGAAAGGCTGTTTTAACCTACATGACATAAAACTGAACATATATGAAGGACTTGTTTACTGCTAATAATTATATTTCAGGACCATCTTAAACTTTCACATATATATTTACTATTATACATATACTCGTATAGGGCCATAAAGTTTTGGAGTGGCGACCGCGTACTGGGAAACGCAGCATTGGTAAACCCCCCACAATGTGGTCCGACCACCTGGTGAAGGTCGCGGGAAGCTGCTGGATGCGGGTACCACGGGACCAGCTGTAGTGGAGAACCTTGGGTGAGGCCTATGTCCAGCAGTGGACGTCTTTTGGCTGAGATGATGATTATGCATATATTAGAGGTTTTTGGACTTCTTTTCCAGGTATATCCCTCACCAATAGACTCACATGTGACTAAGTATTTGATAATTTTATTTGGTCTACCATATCGTAAGCTTTATCGTAAGCCTCGGTAATATTATGACCCTTGAGAGTATCCACCCGTTAAACAATCTTATATTACTATTAGCAATCCGAGATATAGTAAACCCGATCTAAACTTAAATTAGTAAACTTGTACCTAGAAAACGAATACACAATTTGACATCGTTGTCATCAACAGCTTTTGATACTCCACCGCTAGATATAAACCTCCCCTTGAAAAGAAAATTTTGGCCTACTACACCACGCCAGCCAGATATAGGCCAGCATAGGATTTATTTCAAGTTTTCCTTTTTTGCAGTAATGTTGAATTAGACCTAAAAATCTTTACAATTGAGCGATAATACAACTTGCTAAATACAGAATCGAGATCAGTAATTTAGTTCTAAACTAAAGTCATCTTGAACTGTTTGTTGTTAACAATAGCAATAAGACAACAATAGGTGATCGCATTTGTATTCTATAATAATTACATCGAACCAATAGCACGGCAACCGGCTGTATAGAGGTACCATCGCGACTGTAACATTCATTAATATTATTTCCGATAAGTGTGAAAGCCAACAATGGTAGACTGCCAGAGACTATGAGAAAAATGATAAGTAATATTACTATATCCGTTGATGTTAGGGTTGACAAACACTCATTTAAATAGTGGAGTTAGATATTACGAGTGCCAGAGATTATGAACTCGGTTTGATTTTTCTTTTTTAAGCTTTGAAATATCTATGAACTCTATATTAAATATAAAATGTATTATGAAAGATCACTCTATTAGCTCCTGAAAGTATTAAAACCTTTCTTTTTGTACTTGTCTATATAACTGGCTCGAAAGACCATTGTAAGATCAAGTTTGAAGTATCCGTCATAATTGACGTCGAGACAAAAAAAATAATTTCATAAAACTTTTTGTTACAGGTAAGCTCCTGCAGTTAATTATAGAACCAAGCAGGTTAGTATGTGACAAGAATGCCGTTATTGGAAGGGTAGAAGTTCTTAAAATTTAAATCCTTTTCGTATGAATTTACTTAAATTTGTTTTCGAATCGCATGGACGTGCTAAATCGACGGAAAAACGTAATTCATTAGTAGGAAACAAGTTTACAACCGTTTCGCCAAAAGATAATGACGTTTTTTCAACACAAGCTTACACAATCTCAATAAATCTCAAATGTTTCTAATGAATAATCTTAAGTTCGTATATACCACTAAGGTGCATGCACTCTTTTGCCAGCCCTAAAATCTAGTACCGATATTCATATTTCAAATGCAAAGTAACAAAGCTATAGCGATGATATTACACGTTGCCAATGAAGTTGTTATCGGTTCCGGCTACCTGAGATCGTACAAAATATATATTGGCAAGTAAATTCTTGTATATTATCAAGAAATTCTTATAAAGGTTGTGAAAGATTTTCACTTAGCGCTTTTTCTATGCTATGGAGCTGCAAAATGACGATGGAAGCACTAAACAGTGATTGAACAGTTAATTTAAGGGAATTAAATACGATTGGTTTGAAAAATATAGGAATCTAGTTAAAAAGAAAGTCTGCGATGAGAATGTAAAACTGTTACTGATTCATCATCAACAGCTCTTAACAGTCCATTGTTGGACACAAGTCTGTGCTTTGAAAGGAGATTTTGGCTTACTGTACCACGCTAGCCAGCCAGCCAGGTTCTTATAAGTTAAGGCGACGCGCCTGGCCACTTGGTGGTGAGCGTATTGAGACGCTAGGTCTACGGGTGACCCTAGATAAGGCAGAGACCCTCTTGTTCCATGGGCCCGGTCGTGGTCCGCCGCTCGGCGTCTGCATCGTGGTCAAGGCGGTCTTCGTACCGGTTTATACCAAGATACAGTATCTGGGTCTGAACCTCGAAGGAAGGGCTCTTCGATGAGCACTTTCAACAACTTGCTCCCAACCTGGTCGACGCTGCTTCTGCTCTTGGGCGACTTTTACGTTCACGAGGGATATACGGTCAATGGCGCTGAACAGTGCACCGGTGTGGGTGGTGGCTCTGACCACCCAGAATAGGACTAGGACTAGGCTAGAACCATACGTGGTTACCGCACTGTGTCGATGGAAGTGGCATGTTCCCGAATCCCTCCAATCTCAGGTGCAAAGTGGCAGACCGTGTGATTTTAGTAGGTCCGATACTGACACATCAACGCTGCCGCAAACTCCGGTGGGAAGACAGTTTTTTTTAAAACAAGTTTCCACACCTATGCAATAGAAAGAAGGACTTGTTCTTTGTTCAAGTTACAACAAAGCTAAGGAAGCTATTGATTATAAACTTCTGTTGTATATAGTAAT
This sequence comes from Hypercompe scribonia, assembly GCA_949316085.1. Taxonomy (NCBI): domain Eukaryota; kingdom Metazoa; phylum Arthropoda; class Insecta; order Lepidoptera; family Erebidae; genus Hypercompe; species Hypercompe scribonia. The sequence goes on along the minus strand of OX438980.1, from coordinate 20,408,825 downwards.
AGATAATAATGGATAAAGTAAAAAAAAATGCGACAAATAAATTAAGTATAAGACGAGGAAGGTGGGAGAAAAATTATATCAAATGAAATCAATGCATACTACTTTTCGATGAATTAACTTTGTTTCAAACATAGTAGCGAATTGTCTTTGACACAGACAGCAGACACAATCGTATATAAAGTAATATTCTACAGTTAGTATACATAAAACCATTCAATACAAAGCATTCGCCATTTTCCTTTAGTATACTCGTAGACTACTACCACCGATGTAAGCCAACGTTATAAACACGCTTCGTTAATATTTGGGTATTATTACGATTTGGTCTATACTTTTTCATATTATACGGTTATTACAATGGATCTAAGAAATCCAATAGCGCAAATTTCATTTGTAAAGTAACTTACATCTAAATCGGTTCTTAAAGGCTTAGAAGTAGATGTCTCTTGATTTCGATGTCTCCATAAGGGGCTAAAGGGAGGAGCTAAGGCCCTCCCAATAGGCAACCAAGTCTGCCGCAGTCCACAGAAAATTTTCTTCTAGAGTAAGATGACGTAATACCATGTTGTTTTAGTTGGTTCAATTCCAACTCGTGGGAGTTTGCACTAAAAATGGTCTTGATTTACAAATCACCTACAATTACGTGACTCTCAACTAAGCACAAAATCAGAGCCATCACCAGTTTTATTTATGGTTACAGGACTTTGAGGTTGATTTAAACCAAGCACTGGATCTCCAATATTTTTTCCTCAAAGGTATTAAGGTTTTAACGGTAACGACCCAATTTTCCGCTTTCAGTTTTGCAATTAATTTGCAGCCTTAATTAAATAATTACTTACTTAAATACCTTTTTTATAACTGTACTTTTAAGTCTGTAAGTTATTAGGTTGCGTTATGAATGGGAAGGCTCGACGGGCCTGGGGTTGTTAGACGAAGCGATGTTGTGCGGGGTGTACTATGATATTATATTTTATTCGCATCTAAATTTCACCGATAGTCCTTCAATAACTCGTGGTAGGGGTTTTCAGTTTTGAGTATTTATAGAACTCCTTATAACGGTTTTCTCGTCGCGTTGTCGTCTAAATCAAATATCATTATAATAAAGTCAATGATAGAAAACGTGATTGTTCAAAATACTCTGTGTTCTAAGATGAATTTTAAAAATAGTGTGGATGTAAATTAGTGATGGCACGGATATCGCAGTGGTTTCAGCGTAACCTCGCCGTTTCCTATTGCGCTGAGTGTTGTGGATTCGATCCAGTCATGGGACAACACTTTATGTGATCGATAAATTGTGACACTGAGTCTCAGTGTTCTTTGTGTTATATATGTTGTTGAAGATATCTTCTGAGTGACGATATGCGTGAGTTCTTTTTTAAAACAATAAATTATGTGAATCTGGCCTTACTTTTTGTGAGTAGTACCAAAAGCTGTGTAGGTGCAAAACGACACAGTTAATATATTTTAGTGTTTAAGTGAACCAATTGGCTGTTCCACTGAAACTTATCCACGAATAATTGACAACTCGGTTTATATAATGACTTTAATCTTTGATGATAGAAAATTGTCTTTATTTGTATAGAGAACTGTACATTTTTTTTCTATATTAAGAACCTGCCAAAGTGACTGTATTCTGTCTGATGGAAGCTTGAATAGAATCCAAAAGTTGTGGTCACTATACTCATTGCAAATGCAGACAATGCACTATGGTGACCCACACTATGACGGCCTAGTGAGATGCTTTTTCACATCCCGTTTCGGGACGTAAAAGTTATGACAGTCATCGTGGCAGTGTAAGGTTCAGACAGTTACCACGATAACTGTCACCCCTGCATCAATGGGTCTTCGGTCTCACACTTACCAACGAAACACGACCACACAGATGCTGGTGCTTTAGGTTGGTCTTCTGTGGGAGGGTAGTACTGCGCCGCGACCCGCTTGTGCTGAAATCAGCGTGGCTCTACTACCTTTCGATTGAATGTAAACTTTGAATTTAGAACAATTCTAAACTCCAATTAAAACATATCATTGAACATTGAAGTGCATCGTCAGTCCCAATCTTGTTACAAGTCCTTAATTATTTACGTCGAGAGCAAAGCGCGAGGTATTTACACAATATCGCGGCTGTACTCGAGTGAAACCGCGCGCTGAATTAAGTGCATCGCAAACATTTCATTGCTCTCTCACTTCGCTACCGTATTAATAGAGCTTAAGGTAACGAAGCAGAATCCAGATCAAATAATGTTTAGTTATTTACAGAGAAATCTTAGTTCTGTATTTTTTATTATGTAATTCATACGCCACTGTTTCAAGTTGAATCTTTTTGTTAGAAGTAAATTACAATTTTGTACACTGCAGCTTCTGTGAAAGTTATTGTGTATGTGTGTTTGTAAAACAATATAATTAAAAAAAACACCATAACGATACGCCTCCATCCATAATTTTACCACCTCTATTGGAAGTGAGAATCCATTTTAAACATTGCATTGCTATCGTATGCGACTTTGGGACTCTTTAATATTTTTTTCTATTCTGGGCCTACCAAAGTGATGCCTGATGAAAAGCATGAATAGAATCCAAGAGTGGTGGCCGCCATACTCAATGCGAACGCAGACAATTTAGTATAGCGACTCAAACAATGGCGGCCTTGTGAGATGCTTTTTCACACCCTTTTAAAGGACCCGAGGTCATAGTATGACGAAAACATGGTAATATAATTTCAGTTTCTGGATTCAGATACGTAGCCGTCGGTCTTAAATGAGGAAATGCAAATGATTTGCTAAATGAAGCCGTTTGTTGCGGTATTTGAGTGTTATAATAATTTCAGCTTATTTTAATTACATTTGCTTTATTTTGGTTGTTTGTGGTGATTGCTCAGCGTCACCATTTTAAAATACCTTTTGAAGCTATTCCTTTAGCGCGTTAGAGAAAAGTGCTGAGAGTATCTTTTTACGATGCGCGCGCACACCGTCACGAAAAACCGACACCATGAAATTAGCTGGTCAACATTTTAGCTTTGAAGTTTTTTTTTTTAAATATGACATCTCCCAAAGTGACTATTCTGCCTGATGGAGAGCATGAATAGAATCTAAGAGCAGTGGTCGCCGTACTCACTGCGGTTGAAGACAGTGCAGTATGGCGACCCACGCTATGGCGGCCTAGTGATTACACTTCTTTTGGCGCGAAATTTATTTAACCGAAATAAAAAACTTTCTTTCAATGTATTATATATTTTTTCTATTATTAGTATAATATCTATGTATATAGGATAACAAGAACGATCCAATTTTAAGAAAGATTTGTGTCTTGTTACACGTTTTTTGTTTGATGGTTTATTAATATTTTGGTTTTTATTATGCTTTGGATTAGGGACCCTTGAAAAATTTCTATATACAGTGGTGTTTACAAGAAACTAATGTCACAGTGTGCTAGTACATAAGCGATATGCTCTTATTGGTCTTTATTTTTCGTTTCATTTCTCCTGCGACACGAACTAAACCGACCTGTTTTTTTTTTCATAGTTTTTAAAATTATCAATAACGGACACCCGAAGGAGAGGTTTATGTCCAGCTGTGGACTGATAAACCCTGTTGATGATGATGATGTGATGAAGTGGGTGGAAAATACGATTGTAACCGTTTAGCAATTTTCAGTCGGCTCAATGGTCGTAGATCGGGCAAGATGTATAAAATCTACTGTTTTGTAATAGTGTCCAAAATATTATACGTACTTATGTAATTATATTTTAATTTCTAATAAATTAATTTATTTAATCACACAAAAACTAAATCAACTACGTGCATACTACATTAAAAATCGACACACGAACACAGTACACACTACATACAGTTTAGTTGCATTATTAAGGTGCAAACGTTCATGCAAGGCGTCCGTCCAATAGTCAATTTAGCTTCAAATCAATAACACGGCGGAAACATGCATTGTACAACGTACTACATTGAATTTGAGTGCCCTTTACAAGATGCACGCTGACATAATTACTATCTTATTCGTGCTATAACACCTATATATCTATATATATATAGATAATAAAGTGATGTTAGTTACACCACTTATAACTCAAGAACGGAAGAACGGATTTAGCTGAAAATTGGTAGGGAGGTAGCCTAGTAGACCTAGGAGACGGACATAGGATACTTTTTATCCCGTTCGACCGCATTTCAGTAAGCTAGTACGTATATAAAAGTGCCTGTCTCGTTGATCTAGCGGTTATCGTATGAGACTGTCGATTAAGATGTCTGCCGGCTGAAAAGGTGCTATTAAGTTATTCTGATTATAAAAATGCTTATAACAGCCCGGAGTTTGGCAGTTGCGCTGTCGGATAGCCGTTCCATCGGATTATGAGCGTGAGGGAACAGAGAGTGCACCTGTTTTGGGCACACGCTTGTGCCCTATTATATCTCCTGCGTATTTGACCGGTCTCCGGCCGATACGGCCGATTTCCGATGGCCGAAATCAGCTAGGAGTGCATCATCATCATATGTTGAAAAGTAAATTGCCAGAGTCTTTCATGAACACAAAGTCTAAACCGCTGAGACTGTGGTAAGTGAACCCAGTTTCTAAACCAGAAGTCGAGAAATAATTGTGTCACGAGCAGTTTTATTTGTTTCCTTCTGGTCGTTTCGTCTTTGTCTATAATACATAAATATTTGGAAATAAATAAATAAGTTAACAATAGATTCGCTAGGTAGTAGAGCCACGCTGATTTCAGCACGAGCGGGCTGGCTCGACCGGGGCAGTACTACCCTCCCACAGAAGATCAACCTAAAGCGACAGCATCCGTGCTCTCGTGTTTCGTTGGTGAGTGCGAGACCGGAGGCTCATTGATGCAAGGATGACAGTTGCTGTGATAAGTGTGTGCAATACAATGCTACGATGACTGTCATGTCTTTTACGTCCCCAAGTGAGGGGTAGAAAAGCATCTTAATAGGCCGCACTAGTGTGGGTCACCATACTGCATTGTCAGAATTCACAATGAGTATGGTGACTACAACTTTTGGATTTTATTCATGGTTTCCATCAAGCAGTATAGACTCATTTTGGCAGGCTCTTGAAATAAAAAAAAAAAAGACTGCCGTATATTTATAAAGGTACTATAAAGACCTCCATACACAAAAGCCAATAATTTAAGGAATATTTTTTTTACAAAACCAGTGAACTTTTGAGCCAATTAAATGACAATTAACGCTAATATGGCGCGGGGAAGTTTGCCAACTTGCTAATTATCCAACTTCAGTTGAAATAACATCGTTATCTGTTATGGATTAATGGGACTAATTTTAATTTTATAGTACAAAGTTGAAATACAATTTATGGACCCCTAATTCTCTAAATTATTGGCCTTTTAATTTCAGGTCAATTTATACTCTCTATTGTCATGTTAAGAGAATCGCGTTCCAAATTGTTCTTTGCCTTTTTTTCTTAAATTAAAAGACAGCCAAGAAATTGTCACGATGTCATTACAATAGTATAGTAACGGTATGACGTACTAGACTGCTGTAATTATACTTTTTTTTTGTTTAAAAAAGACAACACCCGCATTAAGAATAAATCCTGTGTCGCGGGGGACATTACAAACACAAGAAACGTACACAAAGAACACCCAGACTCAGAACAACGATTTGTGAATCACACAAAGTGTTGTCCCCTGTAAGATTTGAACCCACAACACTCAGCGAATCGGAGTGCGGTGATGCGGCCGCTTTAACCAATAGGCCAATCGTGCAGTCGTCTGTACTTTGCGCTCACTGTGAATCGAGTTACGATAGCATATTCCTCACTGGATCAAACCGGATTGCTAGCTGGTTATATGAACGTTCTTAGAGAGTAAGTTTTGGCCTATTATACAACGCCAGCCCGATGGGTTCCTAAAGGGTTTGCTTGAAGATGACCTTCTTTTTCAGTGTTGTTTACCTGCGTCGTTTGTTTCTTTAGTCACCTCTTACAACAGCCACGGAATAAATTGGATAGAAACAAGGCAAAACTAAAAATAATTTTCTATGTTATAGAAATATTACAGATAAATAAATCACAAAGTTCCAACATTCGAAATAGAAAGACGCTCCACTCATAAGCGCGAAGTTCGCTTAACATCAGTCGGAACGAACAAAACCTCCATAGAAGCGTGTCGGCCACTTGACAACGACACAACTCCGCACAATTGGCATCGCGTTCTACTTCACGACCACAACACAATGAGCGGATTTTAATGCATTTGCATAATTGCCGCGCAGTTTTCTGTTTGTGTCTGTCGATGTCACTTGTTACACGTTTCAGAAGTACCATTTGAAACATTTTTGATCTATTTTTGTCCAATATAGACATTTAGATCTAAGAGGATTTCTGCACCACGGTGTAGTGGTCTATAAGCGTTCATTTTGCGGCTTCCCATAGCGTTGAGTGTTGTGGGTGTTGTGGGTTGTGTTGTTTTGAATTTGAGTGTTATTAGTGGCCGTTTCCATGTGCGTTGGTTAAGCCCCCGCGACACACGATATGTTCGCAGTGTAGGAGTCATCTGAGAACAGACGGGTCCCCTGATGGACCGCAACTATGACTATAGTCCTTGAAATATAGCTTAATCTCTGTGACAAATGGCTACGAGACCGACGATTTAACTTCGAACAAGCGATTTTGTATGTATCTCCCATATTTTCAATGAAGTGAAGACAAAAGTAAAATGTACCTACTACGAATATAAGACACCTTTTTTGTCAATTCTAAAATGACACTGGTGAGAACAGTCACAGAGATCATACCATATTTTTAAGGAATATAATGAATAAAGGAATAGTGCCTCCCATGGAAACATGCAGCTCTAAAGATACAATTGCGTCACTAGCAAGCTCAGGCTTGCTTAGCTTGGCTTACATAGTATGGCTGGCACATTTTTAAATCTGCATGGCTTAGGATCAGACAGTCATGTGTGGGGTGTGTCAAGTTATTTTATCTTTTGAATTAATGTCAGTGGTGTAATGCCGCTGCGAGCAGGTTATGCTTGCGAAAAAGACGGCGGAGCGGGACCGAGAGAGGTTTAGAACTCTCCCGGTCCGCCAAGCTCGTTAACAGGCCAGGTACCGCAGTAGACTCAGACGACTCCTTCATAAGCGCAGGTCTAAAGGTGGCAGATGAGGGCATCTGTCACCCTAGCAGAAGCAGGCGGGGATGGCGATGCGAGCGCTATGGACCGCGCTCGCCCCTTATGGAGGCGGGAAGAAAAGGAAACGCGGGGGTTCCCACACGGGGAGTATCTACAAGCCGTAGGTGGCCCAAGGAACGTCGGGGTTCCAGGGATTTCTTTGAGACGGCGTACGGTTTTTGGTCGGTTCGTGACTGATATAACCACCTTTCGGTGGTATCGGTGAGATTTCCGCATACAAAAAAAAAGTGAAGTAAAGCCGGTGACTTACAGTGACTTATCCTACTGTCAATAATAAGTACTACTACTTTTGCATGTTCAATTACCTACAACATTTTTTGTCCACGCGTGGACCGGCTTATTGTTTACTTCAATTACATGAGCGTGGTGTGAGCCACCCGCATACAATTAGTACCACCACGTACATATAAATAATGCATTCATGAATAATTTAAAATGACAGTATTGTGTGAATCGAGAAAGTAACAAAGTGCATACATTTAGAATATTTTTCATTTAATTGAAGTAAAATAACTTGTAGTCTGAATTCGATTTCATTATGCCTGTCTATATGCAAATGACTGGACGTGTGACGTAGTGGTTTAAGCGGTCTCTGCTTTATACTGCTCTGAGTGTTGTGAGTTCAAACCCCACATGGGACAAAACTTTGCATGATCTACAAATTGGTATTCAGAGTCTGGGTGTGCTTTGTGGCTGTTGTTTGTATATTTGGAAAGTCCACCGTGATACAGAAACATGCCTAACGCGGAATTGTGTTTAAAAAAATTATATTACAAGAATTATGATGTATGACGAGGTCAGTTAACCCATAATCGTGGCCAACGTGATTGAAACGTCAAGTAATCCAAAGGTTTGTAGTTAATACCTATCGTGAGCGCTTTAATTTCCGTAATACATAATTATATATTAGGAAACACGATAACAAAAGAAAATGTAAGTCTTTATAAAGGGAAGAAAACTTTAAAAGTTCTAATGTCTTGAAAACAGCCTTTAATGGTCTACTGCTGGACATAGGCCTCTCTTTAACGCGGAGGTTTTGGCCTAGTATACGACGCTGGCGAGACGGGTTGATGCAGGGTTTGTTTCAAGTTTTCCCTCTCTTTACAGTGATATTATCTTGCATATTTTGTTCCCTAAGTCGCCCCTTACGTTTCACTGTATTCTTAATCCGTCACACAGAGTCCGATATCTACATGCATTTATTTCCCTTTGTTTATTACAAGCAAATGGAGTGAAAAAACATCTCACTAGGTCGCCCGCCATTGCGCGGGTCGCCATACTGCACTGTGTTCATTCGCAGTGAGTACGGCGACCACCGATTCTGTTCACGCTTTCCATCAGACAGAATAGAATCACTTTGGTAGGTTGCTATAAAAAAATGTTCTTTGTAAAGTATCTTTTGTTATATAAATCTTCAATTGACATTATAAATTTGCTAAATAAATAAATAATACCTTTTATATCGAATGATTTCGAGATAAATCGCAACAAAGAATTGGAGACAGCGTAAGGCGCCCCAAATAGCAGTCAATTGATTACTTACTCTGTTAGTATATTTATTTATCTTGTATTAAACGAGTATTGGTATCACATCCCTTTTTACGATTACTTGTTACGTAATATCTATTATATTGAAATACCAGTATAAGTCTGCAGTTTAGAGGTACGCATTTCGATTTTATTATCGTTGTTACGATTTTTAGAACGTACATACTCGTATGTATTGAACTAAATGCATTTGACAAAATAATTGTTCGGGTGGGTTAATATGAAGTGTTATCACCTCTGTTCATCCCGTGGGTGTAGTAAGAGTCGACAAGGGAACAAACTACGTAGAATAAGAGTACTGTAAAGAGACGAGAGGAGAATTTGTCACAAATTCTATAAAAACTCCTATGGCCAACGTTGACGAGGTCAAAACCAGTTGTGGACTGTTCAAGACGATTGACGGTGATGAGGAAAATATTTTGTATCCAAATGTGACTGAATAACTGTAGTAACTGATTTGATCATCAGATCAACACATTTCCACAACATATTTCTACAATCATTATACACGTGACACACCTTGCGGTGGCACATTGTTGTGACGAAATTGAAGCTTATTCGCTGCAGAATTTTTTGACTTTTTTGACCTTAACATTTATTTAAGCATATATCGACAGAAGAGACATTTATCTATACAGATGTTTAAATCAAATTGTTAATATACCGATAGTCGAACAGACGGATTTATTATAAAGCTTACCCTCTACGATTTTGTATCGTAATGCCTTTGTAACCCACATATCAGTAATTGAATATTCTTTATTGAAGTATTTTATCTTAAAGTATCGAATACGCATCGTTTAAGGTACTTACAAACTTGAGCGTAATAAATATAAGGACCAATAACGCTTGATTATAAATTATTATATGTTTCTTGAACTATTAGGAGTAAAAATCTCGAAAACTATACTGTACTCGTATACAAATAATTCAATCAACCTACCGCCGTCCACTGCTGAACGAAGGTCTCCCTCAAGGAACGCCAGCCATCTCAGTCTTGGCGGTATAACCACACCACAGCAAGAATCACTAAAATTCAATCCTGGTGGCGGGCAGCCGTGTCATCAGAGAAATAATTCTCGCCACTGCAGTCACCAACCCGCCTGCTGAACGTGGTGACTATGGCAAATTCCCCCCATGGACCACTAATAATAATATTTCGGACATTTGATAAACAACCACTGTCTAGTCGCAAACTAAGCAGAGCTTGTGCTATAGGTATTAGACAAGGGATATACATTAATACACATTTTTTGTAAATACATACATATTCACATAGCTTTGTTATACAGCGAGACTTATTCGGGATAAAATTATTTAAAAAAAGTTACGATACCTTCTATTTCCCGATGTTTGTCTAAGATTGGTCTAAAAACAGGTACATGCAAACTCCATAATTATTTACAGATCATATACACATTTGGTCCGATCCGAGAATCGAACCCAAGACCTCAAGCACCGCAGTCACACGCGCTACCATCGCACGACCAAAGCAGTTTCCTAGATATTATTCAGTCTTTCAGTTCTATACACATACTGAACAGGCCAGCTAATGTTATATGTACAGTCAATAAATGTACCTTTTATATGTGTCATAATCACTACTACTATGGTCTACTGTGTCTAAACCTAGCTTTAGAGTAACATAATATTAAAGGTATGTTAATTTTAACGACATTTCCCGTCATATTTAAACTGTTACGGCGTCTTCTCACTTTGGAAATTTCTGAAAAAATCGATTTTTGTTTTTTCTAAATTAAATTTTAATTAAATTTAATTTTTAAGAATCGGAAGGTCCATCGTAAGGAGCAGGCATCGCTGATTAACCCGAGGTAGGTTTTTTCATGATTTTTCTGCAACCAAAACTTTAAACGCGTTTATCTCAAAACAAGATTTTTCGGTGCCTTGTTGATGAAATTTCGGAAACCATCCGGCCGATTGTCATGAAATTTAAATGACATATTCTTCATAGTTATGGCTATAGCGCATATCATCAGATTTTTGAAATTTCGATTTTAAGTATTTTTTTTTTACAAGAAACTGCAAAAAAGTTGCATTTTTTTTTACTTTTTCGGAAAACGTGCGCCATTTTGTTATTTTCGCGAATACCAAAAATCTGATGATATGCGCTATAGCCACTGATATACTAAATCTATAACAGTTTTATTTTTTTGTTTGAGATGACCCGTCTTGGAGATACCATTAACAAGCCACGGCCATAACATTTTTAGATGGGTTTTTCGATGCTACTGTTCTATTATAATAATTATTCAAAAAACTAAAAATAAAAATTTTTCATATACTCGAAAGATGTATTTATTATATAGGATCCATTTTATCCCATAATTTTAAGCAAAAATCCTCGAAAAAAAATCGCGAAAATAGCCTATTTTCGAGGTGCCTAAAGTGAGAAGACGCCTTAATAAAATAAAATGATAACACGCATTAATTTTAACAATAAAAGTATCAGTTAAGTGTCCGATCAATTACGTTTTGTTATTCTTCTGCCATATAAGCAACAGTAATTAAATATATCTTTATAAGAAGCAAATCGAAGTTTATAACATCAGACGCCCTAGTGAACCGGCACCTTAAAGAGGCCTCGCCCACGCGTTTTCCTTTGTTCCCTATTCCCTCAGACTCAATTATTTCTGCCCGTTCATCTGGGATAAGTAATTTGGATTTTTTCAATTCTTTATATTGATTAACAGTTTGTTGAGCCATCCACCGTTATTAATGGCCAAGTTCAAAATGGTGGGATTAAAAGGGAAAGTTTCGTCAAGTTTTTTAATTGACTTGTAGCTATAACCTTTATTGAACACCCTTCATCTTAAATGAAGGGTGTAGATTAAATGATGTTAGATGGTTTGGGGTGTGGTAATGTAATTATTTAAGGACATCCACTAAAAAAAAGAATTACTTTTTCTTTTGTCTGCGTCACCCAAAGGTTGGACTGAGAGTCTGGAATGTGTTGGAAGGCAACTGCTTGTCATCAGGCATTAATAAAAACGAAAAAATAATTTGAGCACATGCGTAACGGTGTAGCGGTCCTACTGCGCTGAGTGTGACCCTTTAGGCTACCATAGTGTGGGTCCCTAGACTACCATAGTGTGATTCGCCATACTGACTGCCTGCATTCGCAATGAGCATGACGAATACCACTCTTAGATTCTAACTATGCTTTCAATCAGGCAGATAAGAGTCCCTTTGGTAGGCCAAGAATTTTATACACGCGAAATAATTACGCGCATGGAAATTAAACTATAATGATATATTGACAACATGACTCAAGTGACAAGATCTTTCTCACAAAGCATCCGTGGCGTGTCTTTATTGCTACAAGTCCACGTAAGCTAACATGGTATATTTGTACACTCTCCAAAGCTTTTCTACTTATGTTTACACAAGTAAATTGGATCATCCGACACAGGAGCGACTTCACTCGGCAGACTAGCTCCTTACAGTAGCTATTGTGTAGAGCGCCGCCGCTCTGTCTGCGAGCGTCCACGGCAATGCTTACTCTGTGTGGTTAGGCCGATGAGAAATTTACGTGTTTCTAGTAGCGACAGCTTAGAAAATATATCTATTCGGTAACAATTTAATTTATTTTTCGTGTAAGTAAATAGTAATAATTGTGAATGTTAGTTTGGTTCATTTTGGGGCTGCTTACAATAAAAGTTACAAATGTTAAATGAATCATTTATAATGATAGCTGTACTCTCACACTTCTCTGTGACTCATTGTGGCCCGGTTGATGATAAATGAGGAACAAAACAGACGCAAAAAACTGAAAACAATCTTTAAAGCAATAAAGTCAAAAAATCATGTCAAAATTGGAGCTCAATCTGTGTATCAGTTTTTGAAGCGTATAAACCAACTTAAATAACATTATTTGCGTACATATGCTGTAGAACTTAATGCATGAACATCTAACATTTGCAAGGCTTTAAAATAAACAGTAAATCAAAGTCATTTCTTCATGTAAAGTGCACATGCCATTAACACGTTCTAATCGGAAAACGTAACGAAAATATTTCCTCCTTCACCTCCACTCCACTCACGCGAGAAACCATTTGTCAAGCGTGGACGTCTAATATGTATTATTAGCGAACACGAAATATTTCTCTCATAGATATTGTTAGTAATTTTTCAACTTATCTGAAGTAATTTTACACAGTTTCATTTATACCTGTATGCTATTGACCGTACGCCGCACGCATGTATAACCAGCCTATATGGTTCATTGAGCTGACAGATTCGATGTCATCAATATCGCTCCAATGTAACTCATCACAGCTGACTTTGCTGAATTTATGTGCTAATTCTCCTGATTATAGAGCCAACGTACAAACCTCATACTCGGATTTGCTGATGCAAGTTTGCTGTAACATGCATCAGGGGTTATTGTTTATGTTGAGTCATTATTTAATTGGATTTTAGATATAAATTATAAGTTGATTGCGAATTGTTTTCCGAATTTCTGATTGGATGGCACTAATTTGATTTGAATCGGACTTTTGTGTTTATTTATATCTTTTTTTTTGTTTAACTATCCGGCCGATTGTCATAAAATTTAAATAACATATTCTTCATGGTTATGACTATAGCGCATATCATCAGATTTTTGAAATTTTGATTTAAAAATTTGTTTTTTAAAAAAATCTGCAAAAAAATTGCGTTTCTTTTTACTTTTCGAAAAACGTGCGCCATTTTGTTATTTTCGCGAATATCAAAAATCTGATGATATGCGCTATAACCACTGACATACTGAATCTAAAACAGTTTTATTTTTTTGTTTGAGATGACCCGTCTCGGAGATACAATCAACAAGCCACGACCATAACATTTTTAGACGGGTTTTTCGATGCTATTGTTGTATTATAATAATTGTTCAAAAACACAAAAATAAAAAATTTACATGTATGATCCATTTTATCCCATAATTTTAAGCAAAAATCCTCGAAAGAAAATCGCGAAAATAGGCTATTTTCGAGGCGCCTAAAGTAAGAAGACGCCTTAAAAACTGGTTACCTTTTTACCCTATTACTGTGAAAGAACACAAGAAATTTAATAAAATCAAAAGTACAACTAAATGATATAAATGTTATGACAAATTTTAATTCACAAAACATTCAATACGGCAGTGTAACATTTTTATAAATATAATTTACTGATCTTACAGTACTGTGATACAACCCCATCTAGACTCAAACTAAGCAAAACTCGTACAATGAGTACTAGATGAGATGTTAATACATTATACACTTTTAAACATAGAAAACACTCAGACTTTGAAACAAATATTAGAAATAATTGAGCAACACACAAACTTAACCCAACAATTGGTTATTCTATCTCTCAGTTGCGTATAACAGCCCGTGTCTTTTGAGATATTTTTAAAAACATGTCTTTTAATGCTTTAGGCATAACAATAGAAAGCCTCCTTAATTAGGTTTCAGTAGAGTATCCACTATCCAGTTATAAAAGTAAGTAAGTGGCATCAAATATCACTTTCTTGGAAGCCACCGACCGAGTGTTTCGAAGAACTCTTGTGTGCCAAATTTATCTTACGAAGTTTCTTGTTACCTTAGAAATGTAGGCAATCTCTACCATTTTCGTTTTAACGGCCATGTATCTCGTGTTTACATACATGTTTGATATAAACTCTACTAGCTTTTACTGCGACTCCGTCCCGTATATGTCGATTATTGCGGTAAAAAGAAGCATGTTACTCGCTCATAATGTAACTTTCCTTTTTGCACCATACCCGCTGTAGGGGGACGAAGGGCGTGTGTAGGACTCCCGGAGAACCATTCTACCTACTAATCTCTACCTCGGCAGACGGGGGGAACTCTAGGAACGCATTAGCGGCTTTTGTAGTTAGTTATCCCTGCCATACCTCACGACTGAGGTACATCTTGAGTACTTCAGGGCAGGACACTATCCCACCTCTCACTGTTCTACACAGTAAGAGGCATTCTATGATGAAAAATCTTTCAAGATCCGTTTAAAAATGCTTGCAGCATTAGAGTTGTCTTTTGATTTGTTGAATAAGTAGACTTGGTAATCTATTTAATAATTAGAGAGCATTTGAGAAACGTTTCTAAAAGGCTCCTGTTTGAAATAATTAATTGCTATATTCTATATCTTGATAGAACAGTGCGTTTTAAGGACCGTAACATTTTTCACTCACCTCTAGTTTTTATGTTAAAATTGAGTAAATTAAAATGAATAAATTGGTCACAATTTATAGGTATCTTTCTCATTTTTGCCCGGGGTGTACCTCACTTGTGAGGTACGGCAGGGAGGACTCTAGAAGCCGCTAATGCGTTCCTGGAGCTCCTCTCGACTGCCGAGGTAGGTTGCCGCGGGGTTTAGTGGGTAGACCGGTTTCCGGGAGTCTCACACACGCGCTTCGGCCCGCCGGAAGGTATGGTGCGAAAAGCATGCCGTACGTTAAAATAAGGGAAAAAAAAAGTATCTTTCTTATATCTTATTGTTTAAACTACCATTATCACTGTTACTTAATAGTGTTGCTTTCTTGACCCGGCGTTTTAATTGAGTTTTATCTATTATGGTGACGGGTGAAGTTATCACAATATTTGTAGCAGAAACACTATTAAAGTAATGACACAAAAGTTGCCAAGTAATATTTTTTTCGGTGTTAAATAAAAAGCATCTTTATCACTATTCCCAACAGAAATATAATAGAATATTGAACTTTACACTTCTAGAATTTACTGTTATTGCGTCCATAACTCAAACAAGGTTTTCTCTATCTTTCAACGTGGATTTTCATTGTTTGTAATAGGCCTTTTAATAGTTTCTGTTTACATTCGCGGTTCTGAATGCCAAACGGTGATATGATACACGTGTTTGCGTTATATCACTCAGTATACATATCTACACGCCTACATACCGGCCGGTAGGTAAGCAGCCAAGCGTCTGGGTTTACTAGACTGTGTGGCGGCCACGTCTGCCTCTGCCCCCCGTTATACTGTAATACGAGAATTGTTAAGCTGGAGGCGAAAGGTTTCGTGTTCGTGATACAGAAATTGCAACCTAAGTTTTGCCGGCGGCTTCGCGTGTTAGTCGTGTTTATATTTAAGAAAAATACTTTTGTATTTATTTTTCTTTGCTCTCGAAAAGTGTATATGCGAATTTTTATGAGAATAAGTTGAGTTACTAACTATCTACTAGAAATCTGGATATCTACTAGCTTTTCATCATCAACAACCATTAACGAGCCGCTGCTGAACATAGATCTCTTGAAAGAAGGTTTTTAGCCTACTATACCTCGCTGTCCAGTCGGGTTGGTAGCTTATTGGAATTGTTACCAAAGATAAGTATATAATGCCTTATCGAGTGTCTTTATTACAAACATTAATATAGATGAATAAATGCGTATGCTTATGGCATAATGACCATAGATTTTAGCGATATAATTTTATTAAGGGATTTAGGAAAACAAATAAGGCAATAGTAAGAGAATCGAATTTGGACGTGTTACTAAAGATTATGTAGTATGAAGAAGCCAGAACTTCGTACTATAATGAAATACAGTTAAATTTCGACGTCTAGATGACCACAAGTAATTGTAATAATATAAATAGGAACGTATAATAAGATTAGATACATTGACACCTATCACTGACGAACTTATATATGTGGTCAAACATTCTCATCTATGTACGTAAGAAGACTTTTCTTTTTCTATATTAAGAGCCTGCCAAAGTGACACTACTTTGCCTGATGGAAAGCGTTGTGGTCACCATACTCATTGCAAATGCAGACAATGCAGTATGGTGACCCACACTATGGCGGCCTAGTGAGATGCTTTTTCACACCCCGCTTGGGGACGTAAAAGGCATGACAGTCATCGTGACAGGGTAAGGCTTACACAGTTACCACAATAACTGTCACCCTTGCATCAATGGGCCTCCGGTCTTCTCACACTCACCAACGAAACACGACAACACGGATGCTGGCGCTTTAGGTTGGTCTTCTGTGTGAGGGTAGTACCGCCTCGGTCGAGCCGGTCTGCTTGTGCTGAAATCAGCGTGGCTCTACTACCGTGTAATTTATTTTGTACTACTAAAGTAGCAAATAAAGACTATTCAACCCCATCTCTAGATTTTTATATGACAATGATAATTTTTCATATCTTACACACGACTGTCTGATCTAACTAAGATCTAACTAAGTAAATTTTATACTATGAGAACCAGACTATTGATAAATTTACTTAAAGACTTCTAAACACATTCATCGTTAATGTAACAGTTCACTGATTGATATAGACCTCTTTGTATAAAGAAGTCCTAGGCCTGCCCCCCTGCATGGTGTCAATTTGAGGGAGGACCTGAAATGATACCTATGGTCCGAGTCTCCCCCCAGAGTAGGGTACCAGAGGCCGGCCGTCGGGGCGGTTTTTAGTGGGAACATCACATACTCCTGACTCGTGCACCCCAAGGAGCAGGAGATCTGAAGGGATTTTCCACCTCATCAACAAAAAAAAAGGCCTGCTATGCCACGCACAAACACACACTGTTGACTGTAATAATGGCGTAGTGGATATGTTTGGATGGATGGATGTTGAGGGTTCAAACCCCACATGGGACATTACTTTGTGTAATCAACATATTGTTGTTCTGAGTCTGGATGTTCTTTGTATCCGTTTCATGAATGTTTACAAAGGCAGTTGTCATTTAAACAAAAGAAAAAATACCATAAATAAATGACACCCAAACACAGTACAAATGACACAGTACATTATCATGGTGGTAATCAAACCCATGATCTCCAGCTTAGCAGTTTGGGTCACTAAACACCAGATCAACAAACATGTCACATATAGATTTATCACTGTGACAAGCACGATTCTAAGTGAACGCATCTTGCTGTAATAATAAGAACTTTCTTCCAAAACCAGACTTTAGATCTACTGTGATACGGCTGAACTTAATATTTAGTAATACTAAATTCATATACATGACTTGTTATAACATGTAGGGAACTTGCCGTATAAATCATGAACTGGTGGCAGCACGTTATTGCCACTTCGTTTATTAACTTAGTGCAGTGCGGTCAAAACTCTGGCTAGTACCAAACATAGAGCGTTCTACACAACCAGTGTTAGAATGTTCAGCACAAAGTTTCTGCTTTAAGAAGTTTGTGTTGACATAATTTATTGGAAACTTCTTTTTATCCTGCTAATGTTACTTAATATTAGCTAGAGTTTGTGTTTTTATTAAATAACTAGCAATTATCACGTACTGAAGTGATTATTTCACGTGTCTAGCTTTGAAAATGATTCTTTTGTTTAGCTTTTCAGTAGTTAAATTTAAAAAATCTAATTTTCGTAGTGAATACTTACAACAGTTGCAGCTCCCTGGTCGATATACACACTGACTCACTTACCAAACTCCGCAATACCATACAAAATATTAAATAAAAAATACTTTATTTCCTTCTTATCTGTTCTCAACCAAATTTGTATTGTATTTTTAGCATAAGCATATACTAATTTTTTGTTTATAGTGCACGTGGTGTTTACCTATAAGGAATTGTAACACTATGTCATCTCATACTTTTAAATGTCTTTTAACCATGAAACAGTGTATACAATTGTTGGTGAGCCAAATAAATAAAATAAAATAAAATAAAAATAAAACAGGAAAGTATTAACTGCAGAAATTACAAGGTTGAAACCCCGGCAGCTTAAGCGTATGTGAATCAGTTAGGTCAAGTAATTCTATATGTATGGCTTGAATAGTACTGATACGCGATCGAAAGAGATAATGGATACGTGTTTTCTTTTCAAGATAAATCGAGTCTCCAGAATGTTCTAGAATTAAAATTGACTGATAAAAGGCGTAGGCAATTAATTGAACGTTTAAAACTATTGTTGTGACAATATTTTTGAAATTTAACACATCACATCTATGTTGCCTGTTTGCTGTTGCCTTTAATAGTTCACTGCTGGACATACGTCTTTCCGTAGAAAGGAGGTTTTCACACATGTTGATACAATTTTAATTTGTTTGTTACAGGTACGTTATCCTGGTGTGAGAAATCGATTTTATCTACAATAAAATAACTTCGTAAGTCAAATAAATTCTCCTAGGAAATATTTTAAGCTAAAGTTTTTATATGAGATAAACACCTTAGGCAATTGTTATTGATAAGTCTATGGCCACAAATATACGGACAAAAAATTCAACCTTCGAATTCAGTTGGTCCTCAGGATTGCAGAGGTCCAACGCCAGTAGCTCCGTCGAAAACCTGATATTCAAGTAAAACTGGTTGAACTGGTAACCGACCTTAAATAATGTTAGTAATAATAAAAACTAGGAAGATGAGTATGAGCTAAAAGATTGCCTTAAATATCTTAAGAAGTGTAAATAAATAAATAAATATTTCAGACATTTGACACACAACGTCATCTAGTTTCAAACTAAGCAGAGCTTGTGCTATGATAACTAGACTGACTGATATAATACTTACATATATACTTTTTTTGTAAATACATATACCCTATACATAGAAAACACTCAAACTTCGAAACAAATATTTGCAGATCATACAAACATTTGGTGCGACCTGGGAATCGAACTCGAGACCTCAAGCACAGCAGTCACGCGTTCACTACCGCTGCGCCACCGAGGCAGTTATTCTGTCATAGTCTAACGACGTTTTAAGAAAAAAAATGTTTGGGGGTGTTGACGCCTAGACCACTTTCTAAAGCCTAGCTTTTCTATCTTAAAATTTATATATAAAGTGTAATCAATAAATGTCTTGGACAAAAAATATATTAGAACACTGTTCTTTTATATTTTCTTTACAAGACCGTTGCTAGGTGATAATCCGATTCGAATAAGAATAGTATAGACGCTTTTGCAGTAACGATAGTAGACAGCGCCGCACATTTTCTAAGGATTATTTAAATATATTATATTATAGTAAACATTTGAGTGAGTGACAGCACTTTTGTTAAGTTTACGTACTACGGTGATAATCCGACAAGATGTTGTATTAAATTATACAAAAAACAGGGTTGATTCGCTTTCAGGGTATTGTGTGTATAGAAAAGCGTGATCTGATAAGCAACTATCAGGATTCAAATGGTGAAAGCTTTCTGGGTGGGGTCACTCGAGCTGAACCCCTCATAGATTAAATAAAAAGAGAGGGTAATTATAAAAGTGAAAAACCCTCGACGCTTCAGGAGGCTGTAATTTTTTAACAATATTCACCTAAGCCGAGAGGGAGATTAATAAAGCACATAGCATGGGTCGCCGCTACTGCATTGTCTGCATTCGCAATGAGTATGGCGACCATCACTCTTGGATTTTTGCTTTTTGATGGAAAGCATGAATAGAATCCAAGAGCATCATCAGGCAGAGTAGAGTCACTTTGGTCGGTTTTTATAGTCATTCTCTATACTGTAGAAATACTCAAAATTCAGATTTAGGAACTTTTAACATTTACCCTTTTCTTTTAATATTTTATGTAACCATTTCTTCGCTGAGTTAAATATAACTAAATTGGATCAAGAATTGTCTTTGTTTCATTGCAGTGGAAGCGCATCGTTATTGTATTTAGCTTGCAGCATGACGTTATGTCACACCATAACCTAGTTACCTTTTAGTCACTTTGGCAACTTTACGTTATTCATATTGTCTATGCTCCCATTTATTTCTACCTTTGGTAAAAGATATATTCTATAATGTTTGGTAGCCTTTTTTTATCTTAACTTAGATAAATTTGCCAATAATTCCGCAATGTTTACACATCCAGTTTGACTATAAGAGCAGATTTCATCCACACGTTGTTGACATAACCAAAAGTCGAACTAAACGGTTTGACAGCTCGTTTTTGGTGAGAATCGCCAAGATTTCGAACGACCTACCTGGGTCTATTTTTTGCTGATAAGTTGAACTCTGGAGCCTTTAAGAGTAGAGTGAACAGGTTTCTTTTGGATGGGCGTGTACCACCTTCGTCTTCATCTACACTTTCTATCAGGTGAGATGGAAGACAAACGCCTATTCCATTACAACTCTAAAAACTCTGTGTATATATATATATAACTTTAGTAGATCCATTGATCTTGATCTTCGTTTGACTGTAGATTCTAAATCATGGCTTCGATTCTCAACCAATTAAATTATGTAACAAGCACCCATTAGACGCTTGTAATCATACAATCTTATGTGTAATGTGTCAATTTGGATTGAATGTCAAAATAAAATGATAAACGACAAAAACGAAAATAAACCGTTCCAAATATTAGTAAAATTGTTTTGTTTTTAATAAACAGCAGCTTACCTGTATTCCATTATCATCGTACGCTTACCACTATCAGCTGATATCATTATCAACTTTCACTCATCAGATATATATTTGTTTATTGGTTACCTATTGCTGCAATTTGATATGCCACTCTGTCTCGTGACGGAGTAGGTGCGACATTGTTTCTATGCAGATTATCGATATTTATTTATCGATATCATAAGTGTAACTGGCGACATTATGGCTCATACCACACTTTATTATAAACAATAAAAATTGCTGCGTACAGATGGTGTAGTTGTTTAAACCAAGGTAGCCTAGATAGCAGAGCCACGCTGATTTCAGCACAAGCGGGTCGGCTCGACCGGGGCAGTACTACTCTCCCACAGAAAACCAACCTAAAGCGCCATCATCCGTGTTGTCGTGTTTCGCTGGTGAGTGTGAGACCGGAGGCCCATTGATGCAGGGGTGACAGTTATCGTGGTAACTGTATAAGACTTACACTGTTACGATGACTATCATGCCTTTTACGTCCCCAAGTGGGATGTGAAAAAGCATCTCACAAGGCTGCCATAGTGTGGGTCACCGTACTGCATTGTCTGCATTTGCAATAAGTATGGTGACCACAACTCTTGGATTCTATTCATGCTTTCAGTCACTTTAGCAGGCTCTTAATATAAAAAAAAAGCGGTCATCCCTTCCCGCTTCCTTTTGGCTGAGTGTTGTGAGTTCGATCCTCGAACAATATCCATTTGTAAAGTCACCCGATACACAAGATACATTGCTTGTACAGGAGATGTCTTTAAAAAAGTAGCATTTTGCATTTAGTATCAAAGAAATTTAACATTTTCTGAGCACTGTCCTCAGTCATAAAATACGATAGCCCTTCTACCTGGTAGAACTTTTCTGATCTTCCTAAAACAAAGATATCTGACTAGGAAAGTTCTAATAAGACTACCAGTTTGTTCCACGGTCTATCTACAAACCAATGTCAAAAAAGTATTCAGTTCCTTTAACAGAGTGACTGAGATCCCCAATCCTATCTAATTCTAGGTGAGGAGCACTTATTTATTGTACTTAATCACCTTCAGGGGACCCTTCTGTTCGATTGCCTGCACCTAACGCCATCTATGAACACAAAAGAGACTTATCAAGAACAATTGATAAAATAACAATGTAAATAATACTGATTACCTTATGTAACAGCTGCTGCGATTTGTACTAAAGACTATTTCGTTTCAAATTTCAATAATTTTGAATGTTTTATTCCATTGACCAATATAACTTGAACTATCATTGTATAGAATTTTGTTAAGCCACAGATCAAAATATTATTCGCTATAGCTTGATGTAGCTGTATTCACATTATTGACAAATATAAGTAAATACGTCATATAATATATAAATGTAATAAAAAAAATGACTGCACAGTGGGCCTAGTGGATTAAGCGGTGGTCACGCCGTTCAGTACTACGCTGAGTGTTGTGGGTTCAAACCCCACATGGTACAACATTTTGTGTGATCCACAAATTGTTGTTCTGAGTCTGGGTGTTCTTTGTGTCCATTTCTTGTGTTTGTAAAGTCCCTCGCGACACAAAATTATTTCTAACGCGGGCATTGTCTTTCTTTAAAAAGACAAAAGAAACAATAATAGTGGCCACATACATCTCACACACGCTGCCATGATGTGCTTCCATGCGCTATATTTGTTTAAAAATTGTAAACGATTTTCTTACAGCTTACTTGCTTTTTTCGTGAGAATTTTAACAATGTTATCAATATGTAGATTTTGTTACGGTTTCCCTGCTTGAGGTAGCTTTAAAAATACAGTCAGGTGGTTCCCTGTTGACGCGATCATAAAAATGCTTAATAGCTAGAGGTTAATAAGATCTGTGTACCTACGATGCGTCATACCTGTGCGTGTCTTCACAACATTTTATTTCTTATTTGCTTAAACATAAGCCTTATATAAGATTACCCAGGGGTGAATTTTTAATCCAGAGGGATATTATTTTTGTGCAGTAACTTCTCCCGATAAATACCGATCAAAACATGTACATGGGACCGTATGAAATATATTAATTTATGATACAATTTACTGTAGTATCTACATTATGGCTGTAAACCATTCTTTGCAATTGGTATTACACCAAGATCCTCTTGCCTTTTCATCATGCTTATTAGCACTAAGGCCTGTAACTCACTTGTGTCTCCTGCGTTGCTTGTGTCCATCATGGATCTGTTAGCTAGTTTGCTCACTATGCAATTCAATTTTTCTGTAAATTTAGTATATTTTACATACACTTCAACTTATACCTACAAATAAACATCAAATGTCAGGGCACAAGTAGTAGTTGAACTCTGGCACCTATGATAAGATTTAACTTGTGTTATAGGTACCAGGGGATTTATCTATAACAAAGAGATTTATTACCTATTTGATCAATATACTGGTTTATATTGGCTTATAAAAGTTACGTATCACCGACTGTATCAATAGAAATCGTCAATTATCCGTCCAGCAACGCAAAGTTTACTCGTAGAACATGCAATATAATTCATCCATTTTTCTTTCGCTTATGTAACAGAGTGTATGCAGGTAAACAATTATGTAACATAACCTTCAGAGTGACGGAATACTAACAGCTGTTTATTAATGCCATTAGTTTCCATTATGACTGACATCAAACGCTCGCTGTCAAAAATCGGATGGCTGAAATGTCATTCGCAATAACGTGTGTGGGCGTAGCGTAACGAAAGTATGTTTACAATTTTGAAGTCAAATCGTAAAATTGATGTAAATATCAATTGTGTGTTTAATTGTATTAAAGTAATTTTATTTTATCTTTGAACTGTTTATTTGAGATTGTAAAATGAGTCGTGTTTGTTTTTTACAATGATTATATAATTACAGAATTAAATACATATGGTGTTGTTTGTTATATAAAATTATATATATTTACAAAAAAAGTATATAAGTATGCTATCAGTCAATCTAGCTGTTATAGTACAAGCTCCGCTTAGCATGAAGCTAGATATCGGTGTGTTTTTTGCTGGATTTATTTATATTATTATATTATATGAAAATGAATGTCCTCTGCTCCACAGGGGACCTGTGCTACTCCATGTCTACTAGGAAACTTTATCATTTTATATTATAAAAAAGCCAGAACAAGAAAAGTAAGGATTCTGACACTCTTATTAGATAAACATGTTTTTATTTGTTTAATAACTTTATGCACAATGGAAAATGGAACCATAGACATTCTCTACCTGTCTACCGTTGGATGGTGTGGCAATACTCGTAAATGAGAAGGTACACTAAATTTTAGTTATGCATTTTGTGGTAAACAAGAAGTTGTTACAACTGCTACAAATGTTAAGAGACAAATAAGAAAAGAAACGAAATAAATATAAATAATAATAATAATAAATATTTCGGACATTTAGCACACAACGCCATCTAGTTTCAAACTAAGCAGAGCTTGTACTATGATAACTAGACTGACTGATAGAATACTTGTCTACTTTTTTTTGTAAATACATACATATTATACATATATATTTATATATACTTTTTTATCTTATTCATGTTCGTCAAGAGATCAAAGCCTCTAGAACTATAACATTGAACTGTAACTGCCTCGGTAGCGCAGAGGTAGTGAATGCGACTGCTGTACTTGAAGTCTCGGGCTCGATTCCCAGGTCGCATCAAATGTTTATATGATCTGCAAATATTTGTTTCGAAGTTTTTGGTGTTTTCTATGTATTTACAAAAAAAAAGTATATAAGTATTCTATCAGTCAGCCTAGTCACAAGTTCTGCTTAGTTTGAAACTAGATGACGTTATGTGTCAAATGTCCGATATATTTATTTATTTATTTAATTGGTTGAAAGTCATTTTAAAATCATAAATGTTTATTTTTATCTGGCAAGAGTTACGAGTTTACAATTCATTTCTTCAGATACATTTCCTGATACGAACAGCTTATTAAGCATTTTACACCAATAGAGGATATGCGAAATCCAATCATATATGTACTGTTAAAAAAACCTCACTTTTCTGTAAAGTATAACAGAGTATGCATTTTTTAATTGGAAATTTTGTTATTTCCATTCTGTTACGTGTTCAATTAACTGTTCCACCGTAACTTATAGTATTCAATTATTGAGAACACGTTTCTGAACGAATTTTAATATGTAGGTACATATTTCGTTCTCTTTATTTTGTTATCCAAGATTATACTCGCTGCAATCCAATTTAGATTTCATCTGTATCGATATATAAATTGATTATTTAAGTAACAGGCCATAATAATCAATAAAAAGCACACTGACTTCACAGCATCTACATTAGGAGGTATTGTAATAAGCTTAATTTTTCAACCAGGTGAGGTATGTTTCTTCAATTTACTAATGAAACCAATTTGCCTACAACTCATACAAACATAATTATGGAAATAATTTCGTTAATTATGAAGATATCAAGTAATACACACGCAAAACATATTTAAAGAATGGGAAACTTCTTCGTCGGTGTCCATTAAAAATTATATCGATTTTATACATCAATAATCGATTAATATCAGAATTGACTTGTACACAATGATCTTTTAACTGAGAAGTACGCTTAATCATGTTATACAGCTGGTATAATACGGAGCTTCATCACCCCTATTCTTCTCATAGGCGTCGCAAGGCCTAAAGAAGAAGCAAAGCTGAGTTACAGCACTGCAAAGAGAAGGAAGGGAGGGATGGGAGGAGAGGGGAAGGAACTTTTGATGTAGTAGAGCCACGCTGATTTCAGCACGAGTGGGCCGGCTCGACCGGCGCAGTACTACCCTCCCACGGAAGACCAACTTAAAACGCCAGCATCCGTGTTGTCGTGTTTCGTTGGTGAGTTTGAGACCGGAGGCCCATTGATGCAGGGGTAACAGTTATCGTGGTAACTGTCACGATGACTGTCATGTCTTTTGCGTTCCCAGGCGGGGTGAGAAAAAGTATCTCACAAGGCCGCCATAGCGTCGGTCACCATACTGCATTGTCTGCATTTGCAATGAGTATGGTGACCACAACTCTTGGATTCTGTTCATGTTTTCCGTCAGGCAGAGTGGAGTCACTTTGGCAGGCTCTTAAAATAGAAAACCTTGAAACCTTGAAACAAACTATAGCCTGTCTAAACAGCGTGGTATAGAAAACTTCCTTTCATATGATCCTAGCCTATGTCCAGCTGTGGACTATTAAACATGAATCGATTAACACAGATTGGACTAGTGATACTTTCAACTGATAAATACGTTCGAGTGTATTACATAAGCGGTGATAAAAACACAAGTTCATATGCACCGACTTCCGTATCAATGTGATAATTTACATAATTCCTCAAGATCAAACCATCTGTGTACACAAACGTTCTTGACATTGAGCGTTAATACGATACACGAACTACTTTCCATACTCATTTCTATATATACATATTTATATATATATACTCCAATGATGTCAGTGAGTTGTAGCTGCGTCACGAGTTTGAAAAACTGTTTTTTTAGACGTGTTATGTAAAGAATTTTGTTTTACAAATAATTCTTTTTTTTTTAATAGCTGAAATGAATATTTAAAACTGATATTGACCAGTTTGAATTTAGTACATTGGATATTGGATAAGTTGAGTACATTTAAAGTAAGAAATGGAAAATGTTATAAGTAAGGCAGGTGGTAGCAATATGCGGATGGAGAGGAGTATATGGAGTGTTACTCGAGTAGAAGATGGCATTGTCCGAGATTTCTGGCTATAAATATCTACTCATTTTCATTATAAAAGTATGAGGTTACTACCTACTGTATCTACAACTGTCTGATGTCAAACTAGGCAGCAGTACTAGCAGCAATCGTCACCAACAGCCTTTTACAGTCCACTGCTGTATATAGGCCTCTCCTTCGAAAGGAAGCTTTGGTCTAACACGCTGACCAGACGGGTTGGTACAGGGTTTGTTTCAAGTTTTCCTTCTCTTTGTCTTGCATACTTTGTTCCCTTAGTCGCCTTTTACGACACCCACGGGATGAATAGGGGTGGTAACACTATGTATTCTTAAAATTTAAATACAATATATATGAGTATATTTATCATGTATTTCTAAATACATGCGTATTGTATCTAAATTACACCTAGATACAGAATAAATAATCGTGCTCGTAAAATAATAATAAATAAATAAAAAATAAATATTTCGGACGTTTGACACACAACGTCATCTAGTTTCAAACTAAGCAGAGCTTGTGCTATGATAACTAGATTGGATTTGGATGCCGTAATAACAGCTGTTCCCGGTCCCTCCTATGTCAGGCGCAGAGTGGCACACCGTGTGGTTTTAGTCAGTCCGATTCCGACACACCACCCCGCCGTAAACCCCGGTGAGGTGACGGCCTGAGGGGGTTTCCACACGTTAAAAAAAAAAAAAAAAAAAAAAAAGAAAAAAAATTATAACTAGATTGACTGATAGAATACTTACATACTTTTTTTTTGTAGATACATAGAAAACACCCAAACTTCGAAACAAATATTTGCAGATCATACAAACATTTGGTCCAACCCGGGAATCGAACCCGAGACCTCAAGCACAACAGTCGCATTCACTACCGCTGCGCCACCGAGGCAGTTAAATACCAATTTGTCCCAATACTCAGCTTTAAAAGATGAAGATACAGAAACGAGTTTCTATCGCAACCAAATATTAACTATTTAAATCTGACAATGTTTTGTTTGGAAACAGTTTGTAATATAAATAAAAACAAGTTAACAAAATAGGTGTTAAGGATGGGGCAGACATCGTGTGATGTGGAACTCATTTGCAATATACTAATTTCTATTTAATAAATTAATATTTCTCTGTGATCTCTGCAACTATGATCTTGAGTACACATTAATGAAGTAGGTGAACTCTTGTCTGCAGATTCTGTTTATCACTCTCATTAATATAACAGGCGACATTATGCAACAAATAAATAAAATACTCGTCCAATCTGACGTTAATCGATTCATCTGCTTCAACAACCTCCACTACTGATCATAGGCTAGGATTATATAGAGATTTCCTACACCACGCTGGTTAGACGGATTGGTATAGAGTTTGTTTTAAGTTTGCCTTATATTAGTAATAATGCTTTCTATTAGGCTATGTATGTATGCTATTATAGACACTTCGGCAGGCTTAAAAAATAAAAAGAAATAAGTTTTATGTACCGATGGCGTTTTGGTTGAAGCTGTTACCTCGCTGCGTTCTACTGCGCTAAGACTCAGTTTGAACTATAAATTATTATGTCGGGCTGCTTAAGGACCCATTCATGAATGCATTTAAAGACCCCAATAAGGACTGCTGAACGAGCTACGTAGGTCTCCCCGAGGTACACCAACTATACCGGTATTGGGCAGCCTTTTCTCATCTTATAAGATATCATGCACAAAATAAATAACAATATAGAAAATATTACGCAACTACAGCACTTTTAGCATTAATGCATCGCTTGTCGCACCGTCCCGTGTCGCCAGCTGTCTGGTGCACACTTTAGTCATAATGGTAGCGGCCTTCGTGGCCTTGTGCACGTAGTCAATGTCAGAATGACTCAATCGCAGCCAGACTGAATGCAATATTGATTTGTTTTATTTTGCTTTTTGTTAAAAGAATAGAAACTTATTGAATAAACGTTTATAAAGGTAGTTACTTTAAACGTTGGTTATTTTTTATATTAAAAACAACACTTATTTTTCTTCACAATAAATTAAATTGAAGCCAACCAATATTCATAACATGCATGCAAAGTCAAAATAGCGATTGACTGCACGACTTAGTGGTTTAAGCGGTCGCCACGCCGCTCTCCACTTTGCTGAGTCTTATGGGTTCGAAGACCACGTGGGACAACACTTAGTGTGATCCATAAAATATTGTTCTGAGTCTGAGTGTTCTTTGTGTCCGTTTTTTTTACGTTTTTAAATGCTAATGCGGGCGTTGTCTCTGAAAAAAAAAAGATGTTACTAACGGCGATTGTTATATAGGATTTGAACCCGTAATTCAGCACTCGAATGTGTCCCGTTTTATAGATGATTCATATTATTTTATTACACTATTATCAAACGCATTACTTGATCTTGAGTTTATTCAGTAATAGGACCAATGGCCGTCTCGTGACCTCCGTCACAGTGAATTGTCTCCAGATCTAGACCAATGGTGTTATTTTTACACTAGATGGCGTAATTTTGTGTCATTGTCATTTATATAGACTACACAACGGTTATTAAGTTCTGTTAAGTGTACTTTGCTTACCCAGATTGCTTGGCAAATACCAGGCAAAAAAATCTGTTACCTTTTTTTGCTTAACGTTAATTTTCTGTGAGTGCATCTATGCATGGCTTAACCAAGATTGACTTGGTTGTTTATGGCATACACATAAAGGTTAATACATAAAACTTAAACGGATTAGTTACTCTTAGCTGATTTTGACCTCGGCAGTCAGTCTCAACGGAGACCAGTCAATTACACAGGCTATATGGTGCCCAAGTGTGTACGCAACACACGGGAGCTCGGGTCCTCGAGTTCCCCGGGGTTGAAGGTGCAAAAGTGGCGGACACTTTCGCCGAGAAATTAAGGGGAATCTTTGCAGCCACGGATGGTGTAAAGATCACCAGGCCTACGAAGTGCGCGGAGTTGCGCATTTCGGGCCTGGATGACTCCGTAACGATCGAGGATATCCGCGTTGCAATTAGCGAGAAGACGGGCTGCAACGCGGACAACATTAGGGTCGGCACCATCCGCCCCGGTCCTGGAGGGCTTGGCGCAGTGTGGATCAGCTGTCCGGTAGCGTCGGCCAAAGTACTGGGCGACGCAGGCAGAATCCTTGTCGGTTTTGTGAATGCCAGAGTCACTGTACTGGCAGCAAGACCGATGAGGTGCTTTAAGTGCCTAGCATCCGGACACACACGCGCCAAGTGCACGAGTTGTTTTGACTGCAGCGGACTATGTTTCCACTGCAGTCGACCGGGGCACAAGGCGGCAGAGTGCTCTGCTGCCCCTCATTGCCCGGTTTGTGCGGCGGGTAATAAGCCCGCCAATCACCAGACTGGGCAGGGGGGTTGTAAACCTCCCTACAATTCTCGGCAAGCGTCGGGGGCTAGCCAATCGACCCAGGCTGCCTCTGATGTCGTTCGCATGACGGCATCGTTGCCCATGGAGGAGGTTGTAGAGACGGTCCAGTAATGGACCAAGTCTCCAACCTCCTCGTCCAGACGAATCTGAACCACTGTGCCACGGCGCAGGACCTTTTCCTTCAAACCATGGCACAGTGGTCGATCGGTGTTGCCGTAGCCGCGGAGCCCTACTACGTTCCTCCCCGTCCAAATTGGTTGGGTGACCGGGACGGCTCCGTGGCAGTCGTTGCCTCCACGGCGGCTCATTCCCCGCCCTTGTCGCTAAGAGACAAGGGCACTGGATATGTTGCTGCTGAGTGGGGGGGGATTACCATATATGGTATCTACTTCTCCCCCAACCGGAGTGTGAGTGACTTCGAGGTTTTCCTTAACAACTTGGAAACCTCGATGCGGCGACAAACGTCTGGGCACGTCTTAGTGCTGGGGGACTTCAACGCAAAATCCATTGCGTGGGGTTCCCCCAGGACGGACGCTAGAGGCGAGGCCGTAGAGGAGTGGGCGGCCTCGGTGGGCCTCTGTTTACTAAACAGGGGCTCCACCAACACGTGCGTGCGACAGCAGGGAGGGTCGATAGTGGACCTTTCGTTCGCTACCCCTGCCCTCGCCGCACGAGTAAGGAACTGGCGCGTCCTGGAAGAGGTTGAGACGCTCTCGGATCACCTCTACATCCGAATGGAGCTCTCCCGGACCCAGGACCCCAGTAGGGGTCACGCGGCGCGGCGTTCTTCTCGCTTTCCGCGGTGGGCTGTATCCAAACTAAATAGGGACCTACTAGAGGAGGCGGCCATCGTTCACTCTTGGCTGTCTCCGCAGGCCCCGACCGAGGAGGTTGACATGAGGGCTGGTCGCTTCCGCGATGCGATTACGCAGATCTGCGATGCGGCCATGCCCCGCATCCGAGGCTGTCGGCCTCCACGGAAGGAGGTTTACTGGTGGTCCCAGGACTTGGCGGACCTCCGCGCGGCCTGTACACGTGCCCGGAGGTCCTACACTCGTAGTCGGCGGCGACACCGCGAAGAAGGCGAGGAGGACCAGCTTCATGAGGATTACCGAGAGGCGCGGAAAACTCTGAAGCTGGCCATCAGCCGCGCCAAAGAAATTAAAAGAAAGGAGATGCTGGAGGGTCTCGATCGTGACCCCTGGGGTCGCCCATATCGTGCGGCGCGACAAAAGCTCCGCATGTCGGGCCCCCCCCTTACAGAGACACTCCAGCCCAGCTTCCTGCAGGAAGTGGTCGAGGGCCTTTTCCCGCAGCGGGTGGCCTTCATGTTCGGAGACGACGGGGACAACGAGGACAATGTTCCGCCCGTCAGGGAATCGGAGATAGGGGCGGTTGTTCTACGAATACGTTCTAAGAACACCGCCCCCGGGCCGGACGGGATACCTGCCCGAGTGCTGGCCCGGGCCCTTGAACACATGTCGGACCACCTCAGGGAGGTCTTGGATGCTAGCTTGGCGTCCGGACGCTTCCCTGAGTGCTGGAAAAGCGGGAAGCTGGTCCTATTAAGGAAACCGGGACGGCCAACCGAATCGGTAGCGGCCTATAGGCCCATCGTGTTGCTGGACGAGGCGGGTAAACTGTTTGAGAGGATACTCTCTGCCCGCATCGTTCGGCACCTCTGCGAGGTGGGCCCCGATCTGTCGGACGCCCAATTCGGTTTTCGAGCAGGGCGTTCGACAGTCGATGCTGTGTTGCGCCTGAGGGCCGTTACCGAAGAGGCGGTGGGCTGTGGCGGCGTGCTGTTGGCGGTGTCGTTGGACATCGCCAACGCATTTAATAGTCTGCCATTTAGCTGCATCAGGGAAGCACTCCACTACCACGGGGTGCCAGAGTACCTGAGGCGGCTTGTGGCAGACTATCTACAGGAGCGTACTGTCATGTACGAGGACCGAGACGGTGTTCTGAAGCGGCGGCTCATGTCGTGCGGTGTTCCACAGGGGTCTGTCCTCGGACCACTCCTGTGGAATATGGGATACGATTGGGCCCTTCGAGGTCGCCTCCCCCCCGGGCTGGGCGTAATTTGTTACGCCGATGACACATTGGTCACGGCCCGGGGGGCGAACTTTCAAGAGGCGGCGCGCCTGGCCACCGTGGGAATCTCTTTGGTGGTCGGGCGTATTGAGGCGCTGGGTTTGCGGGTGGCCCTGGACAAGACGGAGGCCCTTTTGTTCCATGGGCCCCGTCGTGGTCCACCCTCCGGCGCCTCCATCGTAGTCAATTCGGTCCTCGTACCGGTTCAGGCCCAGATGAAGTATCTGGGCCTGATCCTCGACGGCAGGTGGCTCTTCGACGAGCACTTCCGACAGCTTTCTCCAAAGCTGGTCGGCGCTGCTTCTGCCCTTGGGCGACTTTTGCCCAATTTGGGTGGAGCCAGCATCGCGACGAGACGGCTATACACGGGGGTTGTCCGGTCAATGGCGCTGTATGGTGCACCGGTGTGGGCGGCGGCTCTGACCGCCCAGAATAGGGCTCGCCTCTGGCGCCCTCAGAGGATATTGGCGGTTAGAGCCATACGCGGTTACCGCACTGTATCGACGGAGGCGGCGTGCGCCTTAGCCGGGACTCCCCCGTGGGATTTGGAGGCGGAAGTGCTCGCTGAAGTTTATCGGCGAACGGCTGACTTCCGGGCGGGTAGCAGCACCCCGCCCCCGCCCGAAGAGATACGCGAGTGGCGAGAGGCCGCTCGTCGAGCCACGATGGCTCGTTGGTCGTCCCGGCTGGAGGCTCCACGTGCTGGCTTTGCCGCCGTGGAGGCTCTCCAGCCGGTCATTGCTGAGTGGGCGGGGCGACAACACGGGACTCTTTCCTTCCGACTGACGCAGATCCTTTCCGGGCATGGTTGCTTCGGGAAGTATCTGCACTCGGTCGCCAGGAGGGAATTGAGTCCCGCCTGTCACCACTGCGACTGCAGTGAGGACTCGGCTCAGCACACGCTGGCGGTTTGTTCCGCTTGGACTGCGCAGCGTGGGGTCCTCACTGCAGTTATTGGAGGAGATCTGTCGCTACCGGCCGTCATACGCTCCATGGTCGGTAGCGACAGTTGTTTTACCGCGGTCGCAACCTTCTGCGAAGACGTAATTTCGCGGAAGGAGGCGGCGGAGAAGGCTCGGGAGGACGACGTCCACTCGGACCCAATTCGCCGCCGGCGAACCGGGCGGCGGAGGCGCGCGTACCAGCGCCTCATGCCGCCTTGAGTGTGGCTGCGGGTGGACGGGACGGGTTTTCCCCTCCATCCGCTATAGTGGCCACCCGCGAGGAGGCGACGTTCGCGTGTGCCGTACGTCGCCTAAATGGAGAGGTTTTCCGCAGACGGTGCCCGCTTTAGCGGGCAGGCGCTAGGAGGGATCTGGATGTCGTAATAACAGCTGTGCCTGGATCCCTCCTATGTCAGGCGCAGAGTGGCACACCGTGTGGTTTTAGTCGGTCCGATTCCGACACACCACCTCGCCGTAAACCCCGGTGGGGTGACGGCTCGAGGGGGTTTCCACACGTTAAAAAAAAAAAAAAAAAAAAAAAAGGTTTACGCAAGTAAATAAATTAGTGATAATAAAGGCTTGTACGTGCGCAATGCCACGTGCGGCGCGTTCGTATGATGCAGTCTGCGGAGCGCGCGCGCAGGCGAACGGGCGACCTTGTGCGTGCCCTCACTCCCTCATTGGCAGAACGTTCTGACATATAAAAACATGCGACGTAAATGTTGCAAAACGAAAAATTGTTGCTAAACATTCACATGTCCTCTGTCTGTCTGATTGCGTTAGCAGATATTTCGTGTTTACTTTTAAATTAATACAATAAGGATTCTGTTGCCTTGACTATCTGAGTAATAGATGGAGGAATTCTATTAACGTTCATATAACATTGTGGGAGTGGGACAGACAAGTAAAAGGAACATTGTAAAGAATAAATAGAAAATCTGCTTGAAATTCCTAGTCTAACATTTTCTTTGTACAGACAAAAAAATGTGAAAAACTGTTTCTAAGTACCTTGATATTTTTGAACAAAATCTCAAGATGAATTTCGCTCTTCCCACTGCAACTCCATGCCAAAACCAACAATTCCAAATGTTTGAAATCGAATTTAAAGATTGCAACATATGACGGCTGCCGTGACGTTAAATCAATGCACATCGGATATCCCAATGGGAACTGGATGTAGAAGATAAAACAGTGAAAAAGATAAACAGTTTTTGAGGTCAGATTAAGAGTGGGGATATCCTGAATGATAATTGCTGCGATAAATGCACTCTTCATACTGCAGTAACAGCTGAAATTACGTCATCGATCACTTTTGTACATTTTATCGTTAGGGTGTCTTTGCACTCTCCCAAAGTTTCTCATTTTGATCATATAAAGTGTGTTCTTGTCATGGAATTTCTGGTGCTCCAGTTTACTTGCTTACTCCAGAGCTTTATCGATATCTGATTTAGATTATGTACGAAAATGGGTCCTGTTCTTTGAACATGAAATCGTTTTACATTATAATCAATTTTACATCCTTAAAATCACGGTTATTTACATAGTTTTAGACAGAGGCATATTAAACACTTTTCTCTAGAGTTTTGGTCCCACGTAGTAGGAGGCAAGAGTATTGCTGCTAATCGCAATATCTTATTTGCCAAAGCCTCGTTCGTCGATCAGCATATGCACCACTCGCAGGTGAAATTGTTTTGGAAGCCTAAGTTCTTGGTGAATACCCTATCTATATTTTTAATCAATTTTTAAATACGTTTATTACTTTTAAATTAGCAAGATCTAAAAATTTGGCACATGTTGCAATAATTTAGGTTTATACTGCTGTTCATTACATTTTAAATGAAATTCGAGCAATTTGGATTGTATTTAGAGATCAGTTTTCTGGTGTAAAAAAGTTTAAATGTACCTATTGTCGTATTGTAATTTAAACAAACTAAAGACTTATAAGTTTATGTGTGTATGTATGCATTAGGGATTTAAAATTACATTAAAACACTAACGTTTTTAAATCAGATTAGGGTAACAACTCAAAACCATACGAAACATGCGCTCTTTGACGTGTCGTTTTATACATACAAAAACTTTCACAGCGCGTTCCATATCCCTCTTGCCGTAAACTTGTTACACTTTCAACATGTTTAATGTTGTTTAATACCAAAAGCTTGGTAAGAGGGAAATAGCATTTGGCATCAGCGCTGTCATTATCGGGCTCGCCATTAACTTTCCTGCCAAGCGTAACTACGAATACATTCTCCGGGATCTTAGCGAATTTTCTGCCAAACTTTCAAAGGTGACACGATATCATTATTTCTTAGTGGTCGATGCCAACACGCAATTTTGTTATGCTTTTCAGCTATTTGGGTTGATGATAAAAGTGTTTAGTTAGATTAACTATTCAAAATCGTAGATGATTAAAAATGTTTACTAAATCAAAGTTTATAGATTTTAGTCTAAATGACAACAATCGAGACTGTCTCCTAAACTCCTAAAGCTCCTAAAGCATGTGGCTCGTGACACTCACGCATATTTGGATAGCCTTCAAAGTTGCATACAACACTTACTTTCGTTTAAACATTTTATAGTCTTAACATTTTTAAATCGATTAGGCAGTTTTGTCAAAAAAATGTACAGGTGAGAAAGTTTCGGACAAAAAAATCTTTAAACATTTTTCGATAAATTCCAAGTGGGTAAATATGATATACTATCGAAAATATTCCTGTAATGATCTCATTTCTTAATAAATGAAACGTTCGTTAAAAAATGGAAATAATAAAACAAAATACCCCAACTTATAAAATATTATTTCGATGTAAATGTGCAGACTACAATTTTTCACTTAATACCTTCTTGTCTGCAGCAGTATATTCAAGCTTATACGCAAACCAGGGATACTTTTATTACCAATATACCTAAAACGTGACCTACACTCAAGTAGCAAAACATATGATGTGTTCGTGTGTTCGTATACTCATCAGAAAGGTTCAATATTGTTCAGGGTGTAAGCACTGAAGCTGTCATAGGGCCCATCGACGTAGAGCCTTGAAGCTACAGCCACGGCAGGCTTGACTTTTAATTTTAAAAAGATTTCTATTACTGGATTAGAAATGGGTAACTGATACAATGGATGTTGTGTTAAATTAATGAATTGTTGACCAAGTTTGTAAATTTACTAACGTAATAAGAAAAAGCTTAGTAAATAATTCAATACCTGTCGTACCAGCAACGACTCCAACCATTATAAGAACAAACTATATAATAATAACTACGCGCATCTCGCAGTTTGATCATAAACTAAGCAGAGCCTGTGCTATGATAATCAGATTACTGATAAACATAGCATATAATTATCTCAGCCAAAAGACGGCCACTGCTGAATATAGGCCTCCCCAAGGTCTCCACAACAACCGGTTGAACGCCCACATCCAATGGCTTCCCACGACCCTCACCTATACTCGTATATACATACATATTATAGATAATGCAATCCACAGAAAAACTATATGTACATCATACACCTCTGTCTCCGGCCACCAGGTTCAGCTCGACCTTACCTACACGCCTGTCATCTTATAATAAAAACTTCCATTTTAAGTAAATTGTTAATTAAATAAAAAATCTCAGAAAAGAATGCAATCTTAATACTTACAGAAAACAAACATTATGTTTCGCCAACGGATTGTCCTAGAGAGCTTGGTGGGATGCCAACCCTGATGGGGCCAATTTAGGTAAAAGGTTCTATGAGTGTCTCTCATCT
Organism: Hypercompe scribonia; assembly: GCA_949316085.1. NCBI lineage: Eukaryota > Metazoa > Arthropoda > Insecta > Lepidoptera > Erebidae > Hypercompe > Hypercompe scribonia. The sequence goes on along the minus strand of OX438980.1, from coordinate 20,371,886 downwards.
TAGAGTATTCGACAATAAGTTCTGGTGGCGTTTAGTGTCCGTTACAATTTGGTATCATTTTACAGTTCTAGTAATATTCTACTTATTAAATACTTTTAGACGTGTATGCGACTGCTGTGTTTGAGGTATCGGGTTCCATTCCCAGGTCGTACTAAATGTTAGCATGATCTGCAAATATTTGTTTCGGAGTTGAGGTGTTTTCTGTGTACAAGGTGTAGTACTCGTACATTACGTATGTATTTTATCGGTCAATCTAGGTTTTACAGTTCACAAGTACAAGCTCTGCTTTTGAAACTAGATGACGTTGTGTGTCGTATGACCGAAATGTTATTATTTTTAGTTATGTAATACACTCATCAGAAAATAAGTTATAGGTAAAAACATGTCGCTTAAGGCAGGTCACTTCTGCTTATATATGTGTGTGTGTGACTTTTAATTATTATCATCAACAGCCTTTAACAGTCCACTGCTGGACATAGGCCTCTCCTTAGCAAGGTTTTGGTCTACTATACCACGCTGGCCAGACAGGTTGCAATAGGGTTTATTTCAAGTTTTCCTTCTCTTTGTAATGATGTTGTCTTGCATATTTGGTTCCCTTAACGACACCTACGGGATGAATAGGGGTGGTAACACAATGTATTCTTAATCCGTCACCACACGGACTGACTTAATTATTATATTTTAATAAAAAGGAATTCGAATAGTCAGGACGTATAATTCACCCAAAACGAATATTTTAGATGAAAACCCAACCTTTAGAATTAATTGGATGAGAAACATTACTTGACAGCCTTCCAACATTGAGAGATGGATATTAATAGTGCAGTAATTCGTAGACAGAGTGATATAATAAATCAAAACAAGTTATAACTACAGACGCCATTCATACCACGAGTAATCCTCCATTCAATATATATAAAAGTCGAAGTTGGCTTTGAAACTTCTACAGTATGTGTATATTTAACCGTTCATCCCTTATTTCACCTTTTTAGGGTGGTTAATTTCCAAAATTCTAACTTTATGGTTGCTTACAATGTAAAAAACATCGGTTGTCAAAATTTTTAGCTTGTAACTCCAACGGCTTGGGATGTTTGTTGATGAATAAGTCAATCAGGTCCAGTATTTTTTTATGTATACATAAGACACATACACACACTTATACACACATACCCTCGCACAAACACACACATACGCCTTCAGGCACACATGCACTTTAAGTAAAAATATTTTTTTTCTTAACACACAGATTTTCTTAACGCACAGGCTTTCTTAACGCACAGTTTTTCTTAACGCATACAGAAAAAATGCAGAAGTTGCCAAATTAGGATAATCATCAGTATTAACGCCCAAAATTACAACTATTAGTCTCTTTATCAAGTTCTACAAAATAATTATTGGTAAACATAATATTTGAATTTGCGTTTGATAATTTTAATAATATTGAAGAAAATGTTCAGGGTTAATGTCTTTCAAGATATCTATGATTAATTAAATTTAATATCCACTTTGCTAGAGTTTATAGGCCCATTGATGCAGGGGTGACAGTTATCGTGGTAACTGTGTAAGCCGCATACTGTCACGATAACTGTCATGCCTTTTACGTCCCCAAGCAGGGTGCCACCATACTGCAGTCTGCATTTGCGATGAGTATGGTGATCACAACTCTTGGATTCTATTCATGCTTTCCATCAGGCAGAGAAGAGTCACTTTGGCACGCTCTTCATATAAAAAAAAAGAAAATATGAGAAGTGATTTTTTAGCTGCGGTAAGAGATTGTTTGATGCGATTAGAAATTTTAAAGGACACAGCAATGTGAGAATCAATCTCAATAAGAAAATTTAAATGTTTAAAGAAAAATGCCATGGCGACTTATAAATGTGTAACATCTGACATTGCATTTACCATTTGGCAGCTAATTCCAAAACTACGCGCGCTCATTAGTCAAATCAAATAGCGTACATTATCCCAATTTTCTGTTACACAATTGCGTCCCATTCACGAAATTACTTGTAAAAGTTGCTGGAACAGGACAGATAAAGATTATATTTATTTTTGTGTATTAGTAAAACAAATAGATATAAAATAGAAAACAAAACATGCTAGTAGTTTACTCAGTATCCAAAATTAATTTTTCCTTTTCACTAAGGTGCAAATATCCTACTAATATTATACATAAATGCGAAAGTTTGTGAGGATGTTTGTTACTCTTTCACGAAAAAACTACTTTGCGGATTTTGATGAAACTTTACAATAATATAGGTTATACATCGGAATAACATATAGGCTACAATTTGTAATGATTTTATGTAATTTTGGCCGTAATATAACGATACATGTCAAGTCGGAAAAAAAACTGCCCTCTGAGAGTTATCTCGGCGTTCGCTGCCTAAACCATTGAAGTTATACAAAGATGATGTACCGTAGGATTGATTGTATGTAAAAAAAATATTTATTTAAACTAATCTGTTACGAAACTTAATATGGCAGACCAGATTCCACGTGAGCGAAGCCGCGGGTAAAAGGTAGTATCGGTAGTAAAGAAAAATCTTGTCTTTCTAAAGTACAATTTTAAGATCAACAAGTCAGGAGGGCTTTTAACAGTCCACTGTTAGACATAGCCTGTCCTTCGAAAGGAGGTTTCGGCCTACTATACCATGTTGGCCAGACACATTGGTATAGGATTTATTCCAGTATTCCTTTTGTTTTTTTTGTAGAAAAATATTCTTATTGATGTTTTAGACTGTAACTTTGGCAATTTTGACTTTACGTCGAAGTCAAGCGTCAACATATCCCAACCATAAACACAAATTAACCGTAAACCAATCGCAGCAATCAACGTCCGAAGTCGTAACGGACATACATACATAACAAAGGTATTAACAATTGTGTTAGGCGGTAAATTGCTATAACAATCTTACAGCTATGATGATTGTTCCATTACTGGTGTAATAGTTGTGCGAGGTCTCGGATATTGGTTCGCACCGAATGTTCCGAATGCCGGAACAGGTATATTACTCACATCTGGTATGCGCCTGGGGTGTAAAGGCGAATGTCACACGGAAACACAATAGTGTTTGGATCTGATCTTTGATCATTCAATTAGTATGTTTAATAATGAAAGATAAATAATTTGAACGCAAACCTATACTAATAATATAAAATTGATTAATTGCTTTGGTTGTACGGTTTGAATTGAAAAAGTCGTTTGTGTTGGATAACCCTTATAAATAATAATGTTACAGGCCATATTACTTCACACTACGAACCGAACATTTAAGCTAAAAAATGTAGGAAAAGGGGGAAAAATTGTTCGTTTTGCGAAATGTTCAGGAAGTTGTGCGGTCAGTTAAGGTCTAAAAAATATGTGGTCCTGGGAAAAAGCTTAATTAATTTATTTACTTTGCATTGTCTTGATTTGCAGTGAGCATGGCAACTACCACTCTTGGATTCTATTCATGCTTTCCATCTGGTAGAGTAGACTCCCTTTGGTAGGCTTATATAAAGAAAAACTTTCTTGTGGAAAGGGACGGAAATATGAAACACGCAGTAGTTTATTTGATTATTAGGTACCTAGGTGTTGTATATAAGATGATAACTTCATAGATTTTTTTATCATCAGTTCGTCCGTGCCATTATATCACAGTCGATAGTTTGCATCCAGTTACAATATTAAACATTAGAGTTACAAACTCGAAAGATCTCTTTCAAAAGTAGTCTATTATAAATGATTAGAGATATCGCGAATGTTTTAAATGTCGATTGTATGAAGTGAGCGCAGATGCGGGTGGATTACGCGAGCGGGCGCGCTGAAATTAATTTGCCTCTAATAAAATTACTGCTGGTAAAAAATATTAATGTTGTAAAAATTTGTAACAATATTCGGTTCTTTTTTCTTAAATTGTATTATGTTATACTGACATTTCGGTTGATTAATGTATTTTTTTTTTTAGAGCAAGAAGAGAATTTGGCAAACTTGGATGAGTTAATCTAAATAATTCTGTTAGGTGAATACTTCTAATTTCTGACGTATTTAAATGTAAATAGAAAATAGTGTGTATATTTTTAAAAATGTTTTTTAATAAGCTTAGTATAATGTTCACAATTTTTTTAATTTGGTTGTTAAGTTGCCATTTCGTGCCATAAACATGACTATTTATATTTTAGCCTTTTATACACCACCTAAGTAGCTGTTTCAAGTCAAAATGTTGACACAATTTGCTTTTAAAAAATTAAGCCACTGAACACTACATTACAGCAAACTAGATGTTTTATTCTCCACTGTATCATAAGCTTTTCTAAATTATCATCAAAAATTACGTGGTAACACAGAGAAACACAAATGCTCATTAAACATAATCTTCCACGTTTGAAATACGAATGGTTGTGTGTTCATTTTAGTTTATGCAACAACTGTTGCTATTTCCAAACACTATTTTAGCGGAATCCATCAAATTCATAGACAAACCACTAAAACCAATCACCTCTATTACAATTGCGCCCATAAAATGCTTGCAGGCGTGGAGAGACGTGCATCGTAAAGCGTGCCACCATTTTCCTGGAGATGGTTTCCATTGTTCCTCTGGATACATTGTATGGACTGAAGTATTTTATTAAAAGCTAAAGAGACAGAATAAAAAGGCTTTCGTACAACATAGGCTTCTATTTAATACTGTAACATATTTATATTAGATTTTTCTCTGAGCTGGATTACAAAAAACCTCTACTCTATATAACTGACGCTATCCATGGACCCTTGCAAGTTAAGAATTATAACAATATTGCCAGCCTCTGAGCCCTCTCCCTGAACCAGGAAGTAAGGTTTAGACTCTGGAAACCTTGTTTTTTCACTGAAAACTAACGGATTAATTGTTTTACCGGTTTTCTACGACGTTGTGATATCACTATGGTCGAACTAGTCCGTTTGTGCCAAAACAAAACTCTGAATGTATACCTAAAAAAAAGGAATGGAATTTATATTCTGAAAAATATCCCTGTAGCCACAAAATCTCAAATTAAAATAATATACATCATCAACCTTCACAGTCCATTGCTGGGTGGCCTTCTCCTTGAAAAGGAGATTTTGGCCTATTATACCGCGCTGACTAAACGGCTTGGTATAGGTTTGGTTTCAAGTTTACCTCACTTTACAGTGTTGTTTTGCTGCGTAATTTGCTCTCTTAGTCGCCTCTTACGACATTTATGACATAAAAAGAGATAGTGATATTTTGTATTATTAATCCTCCACTACATGGATATTTATACACAAAGATAATATTCAGTTAAAATATTGTACTATGGATCAACAGCCTTTTACAGTGCACCACTGGACAAAGGCCTATCCTTAGCAAGAAGGTTTTGGCCTACTATGCCACGCTGGCCAGACGGGTTGGAATAGGGTTTGTTTCAAGTTTTCTTTCTCAATGTAATGATGTTGTCTTGCATACTTTCCCTTAGTCGCCTTTTACGACACCCACGGGATGAATAGGGGTGGTAACACTATGTATTCTTAATCCGTTACCACACGGACAGTATTTGTACTATGTATTAATATGGAATCGAATCGTTAAATAATGCTGCAACATTTATTTGAGGGATTTATGTTTGGTTTAAATTTGAAATTCTTATTAAAGCTGTATTCAGCTTAGTCAACTCAGCAGTATTTCACTGTTAACGCTTGTTAAAACTGTGTTATTTCAAATCATTCACAGCATCAAAGCGATATTACATGCACATGTTTCGTAGAATTAATGCGATTTAAGTTTTAAACACGGCTTTATAAATGCAGTCTGCAAGTATTGCATAAATAAATTATGTGAGTTCTATCTGTGTGGGTAGTTGGAAAATACATGACTGGGGTTTTTCTTATACTTGTAAAGTAATAGGCGTTTGTCTTCCATCTCACTTGATGTAAAGTGTAGATTAAGACGAAGGTGGTACACGCTCATCCAAAAGAAACGTGTTCTCTCTACTCTTAAAGGCTCCAGAGTTCAACACATCAGGGAAAATAGACCCAGGCAGGTCATTCCAAATCTTGGCGACTGTCACCAAAAACGAGCTGTCAAACCGTTTAGTTCGACTTTTGGGTACGTCAACAACGTATGGATGAAACTTTTGCCTGCGTCTAGTAGTCAGGGGTATTTGATTGCCTTTTATGAAATTCACTGTAAACTGAATTTAAGAAGAGCTTGACAATATATTCATAGTACCAAGCGTATATTATACACTACTGTCGTTTAAAGGTAGCATAAAACTAAAACACCTTGACAAAGACTTCATAAACATGCAAGAAACGGACACAAAGAACACTCAGACTCAGAACAGTAATTTGTGGATTACACAAAGTGTTGTCCCATGTGAGGTTTGAACCCACAACTTTCAGCGCAGTAGAGGGCGACGTGGCTACCGCTTAAACTTTCAGCAATAGAATAACAACATCAAAAACTTAACGATGTTTCAATATTGGTCATCTTTGTATCAATTTTTACATGAACCCATCTCCTTAAAAACCGTTGCAGATGGAAATATTGTTAATGCTAAGACTAAATACGTAACTATTTTCTAAAAACCTTTTTACTTTTCTTTAAATCTTTCCTAATGTGATTTCCGTAAATGTCATCAAATCTTACGAGACAGAGACAAATCGACATCTGAAATTCTTTATATATATATATTGTTTTTTTTTTTCGAAGCCTGATTGTTTCTGCCCTCATTTATCTCGAGAGCTCCACGTATGTCGTTGAGAAAGCAATTTGGTAGAAACATATAGAGGCGGGGTGCTATCAATAAAAACTCTACCACAAAAAGATTTGTCGAACGGTTAATCTTGTAGGAAATGTCATGTTGTGATTTAAGAATAAGGTATCTGAATTGTGTAATTTGTGCGAAACCTACTGAGTTCACTTATCTTCACATATTACGATCTGTGTTTATCTGTTTTTAATATCTGTATATAATCTACGTTGTACGTAAAACAGGAAATGCGTAAAGTAATTGTTTAGGTCGGTTTCTCTATCTGGCTAATATTTGGGACAGGTGAACCGATTTCCACGAGGCTTTCACTCGTAGATGGCCAATAAAATAAAGCATCTTAGACGCTTTGGCAAAATAAATATATGTATATATTTGTTTATGGTTTACTTACTCACTGTCTTGTTGGTTTAGCGGTTAGTGTATGCAAATGCTGATCAAGAAGTCTTGGGTTGGATGCCCGGATTGGGTCAAAAACTATTGTTGGGCCTGGGTTTGAAAATTGAGGTCTTAACTTCCATGCCTTAGAGAGTATGTAAAGCCATCGGTCTCGCGCCTGATCTCACCCTAGTCGTGTCAGGTAGCTATCTCATCGAATTGTGAGAGTGAGGGAAAAGAGAGGTGGTGTACACCTGCCTTAATGCACACACTTGTGTACTACAATATCTCCTGCGTAGCTGGCTGGAGTCCTTTGGGACTCCTTGAAAGAAATTGGCTAGGAGTACATCCGAATTTAGATTAATGCTCAACCTCTTAGCAAACGCTATATATACAGATGATCAGCTTTTTGTTAAGTGATATAAGGATTCTGTACCCTTCTAAAATTTCCTCAATAGGTATTATTTACGCCATTTTTAAAAAATCAAACCTTATTCTTAACAAAAAAGATTTTCCTTCAAGGTCTTGTTGACCCAAGCATTACTTGAGCAAACGTGTCAGGACATTTTTTATCGAAGCTGGCAACCCGAGAATGTGCCTCGACACCGTAAGTGTGACCTCATATTGGAGTGTTTTGTGTAACTCAATTCTTTGATTTGGGGGATTTAAGAAGTATATTTTTTCCCAAAATAATTGATAGTATTTTTAGTAATTAGTATTAAAGTAACGTTTCGAAAAAGAATGTTCGGGTAAGACAGTATTACTATCTTAATGAACACAGTTTATCAGCAAACGTGATTTGTATGTAACCAAATGAAACCATTAGTCTTAAGAATACTAAAGGCAGAGGTCACCAGGTAACCACTTACCCAGCTATCTTTAAGAATTTTTATTGAATCAGCACTGTATCAGTGTCGTCAAAACTTTCTGATGAGACTTTTACGTATTTATGCACCTCCAATAGTGATTAAATACTAGACCTCAAACAATAACCTGGTCTCATCATTTGACCCCAATTCGATCCAAAATCTACTCTACATATACATAACTACGACATCAGACCCCACATAATATATTCTAAAAAAACCTGGGCTCGTCATTTGACTCCAATTTGATGCAAAATCGATCCAACGTATACATAACTACGAAATCAGACCCCCTCATAGCTACATAATATCATTGTGAGACCCACAAACCAGTGTAATATAAATTCGTTTTATCCCATTAATTATCAAAGTTTCAAACACCCAAATACCTCATTATCTTCCTGGACATCCCTAATCCCAGTAATAAATGAGGCCGTGTAAAAAGTGAGTAACACAAAGGAAAGTAACGCGTAACAAAAAGGAAACTAATACGTAACACAACGGTACATAGAAATTGTTATTTGTTCCGGCGAGCGAAGGGTTCCCATTTAAGTTATAACTTATCAACGAAGTTTTAGTTTCACTCTTTACTTGAACATCTTTTGGGAACGTAAATTATGTTCTGCAAAGATGGAGCTGTAAGCGATGTGTATATATCTATAAAAGATTCAATAGAAGAAGAAAATTCAATAGAATTAAGAACCTCTTTTTTTCTTTATAAGTTTGTTTCTAAGTCCCGCTACTTTATAAGTTTTTCTTTTTATTTTAACTATTTAAAGGTTGAGAACCGTGATAAATACCGACTCACTTGAAGTGATATTCACAGCTTCATAGAAAATAAACCGATGTTAAGCAATTCTTTTGTTGCTTTTTAACGATCCGTGAGGTTTCCAAGGAAATCGACTTTTACAAACAATGCATTCCTCCCTTACCTCCTTTACCCTCCCCTCCTTACCTTGATCCTGGTGAGGAAAATTCTAAAACCTGTTTGTTTTCTGCTCATTCTACCGTAAAAAAAAAACAATTATGTCTTCGCACAGTCGCGACCAACGATTTTGCTTATAACATACATTTCCATACCTTGCTTACACATATAAGTAAATTGAATGACAGGGAAGCCGCCCCCGCAGTCATTTCTCGATCGATCAGTACACATTTTGCATTTTATTATTTACGAGCACTTTTCTGTTGCAGACGCCATTATCGTTATTTTTTTACGAAAATGTTTATGAGCTTTCGATATGCGGTAGCTACCTTTTCTTTTTAGTACATTCCTTTATGTTGACTGCACGGTTGGCCTCGTGGTTTAAGCGGTCACCACGCCGCTCTACTACGCTGAGTGTTGTTGGATTCAAATCCCACACGAAACAACACATTGATCCACAAACTGTTGTTCTGAATCTGGGTGTTCTTTGTGTCCGTTTCTTGTATGTTTGTAAAGTCTCCCGCGACACAGGATTTGTTCCTATTGCGGGTGTTATCTTTAAAAAATAAATACGAATAATAAATAATAATGTGCCAAACCACACAAATATATTAAGAGGAAATTTTCTATGTATGTTTTCTCTATTTATTACGTCTTCACGCTCAAACGGCTGGACCTATTTGATAAAATCTGTTGTAGAAGTAGCTGCCACATGGAATTAATACTTTCTATCCTCAAAAAAAATGTGTTCCCATGAAATGATTAAGGAATACTCAGATCAATAAATGAGAAAGACATAAAACCACGTGTCGCAGTTAATATGTCACTAATGTCAAGTCTCTAAAAGTATATTATTTGGGATAAAGAAATCTTTTATGTACAGAATAAGACTTTAAACACGCATGAGGTCGTAACCTTACAGGCAAACAAGACACGACTAAATAATCGTATCTATCAATAGATTGATGAAACCTTATGAAAAGAGGATTATATGCTGTAGTAGGCTGTTAGAAGCTGTTGATGATCATTGTGATTTCAGTAGCTCAATTATTTCATATTTATGACTTCAAAAATGATGAACTTCGATACAGCAGACCATCAGGCGTTGATGAAACAAGAATCAGTGAAAAATCAGGGCAAGAAATTATGTATATTCATATAGATATGTCGCTTTGTACTGCATTTTTTCTTTAGTCCAGTCAATTTACTGCACGGATGGCGAAGTGGTTTAAGCGGCCACCACGCCCCTCTATGCTGCGCCATGTGTTGTGGGTTCAAACCCCACACGAGATTACTACTTTGTGTGATCCACAAATTGTCGTTTTGAGTCTACATGTTCTTTGGGTCCGTTTCTTGTATTTTTGTTGTCACGCGACATAGGACACAATCTTAATGCGGGTGTCACTTTAAAAAAAATAAGCTAAGAGTAATTACTGAAACATTCATTATACTTGTCCGTATCCGCAGAAATAAGTTAAATAAAAATCTACTTAGCCCTACCGGTAGGAATAACTAGTAGGCTTGAGTCTAAATGTCGATTTGTTTAGACTGATACGAGCTTTAGTGACAGTGTCATTTACTGCAGCATTGCAGGTTGCAGTTGATTGGCGGTGGTTGCGTCTGCTCCTGAAACTTTTTTTTTCTATATAAACCTACCAAAGTGACTCTATTCTGCCTGATGGAAAGTATGACTAGAATCCAAGAGCGGGGGTCGCCGTACTCACTGCGAACGAAAACAGTGCAGTATGGTGACCAAATAAAAGTAGACATAATATGCAATACATGTTTCTAGGTTTCAGTCGTTAAATAATCTCTGCGGTCATCTATCTAATTTAATAAAAATCAGAATTGAATATCACATAGAAAATATCACTAGTAGATTTCGTTAACAAGCATGCTTGCTCGATATTAGAAATCAAGTTAGCTGGCTGCTTCCATTTTCATTTGAACTGGAATATTAGGTACCATTTTCAAGTTGGGAATCGAGATTGAGAATCTCACGTTGGAGCAAAAATCTGACTCTGTAACCCTTTATTAATACAGAAATATTGGTTCATAATATTAAACTACTTTTTTTTATATTATACTAGCTGTACTCTGTACGTTCACTTTACTGGATGAGAAATGAGGAACACGGAAAAAACAACAAGCTTTAACGCAGTTTACACCACAGCTCCAAATTTGAGTACAATTGGTAAACATTTTTTGAGTATTTGAAGCGTACATAAACCAATTTAAAAGTGTGTAAACAGGAATTGTGTAGAAGAATCGTTAATATATATTTTTGTTTATATTTTATGAACAGCGGAAATTTGCCAGTGTCAGAGAAGACCAGAAGGAAATTTGAAAATTTACATCTAGACATATTAATGAAAAAGATTGAGACAAAATAATAATGTTTTTTTTTTTAATAATAATTAGTCCCAAACTAAGCAAAACCTGTACTATATGGGTATTAACCCATAGTACATTAGTATAGTACAAGTTTTGATGCAGGTTAGACTGCGGATATAAATACATATGATTTTTTTTATAATTATATACGTATTAAACAAAGAAAACAGCCAAACTCCGAAGCAAATGTTTGCAGATCATACAAACATTTGGTCCAACCTTGGAATCGAACCCTAGAGTTCAAGCACTGCTCCATCGAGGCAGTGAAGGAGAAAAGGAACGAAATGACACTTTAGCCACATGTTGAGCCTTGATTTGTAGATATCCATGGGTAACGGTATTCATTTAGAACGAGATCTACTCGCTACTATCTTCTCTGTGAAAAGATGGCGAACAAAACTTATACGAGGCAAGAAGTATTGCTGAAAATACTCAAGTAATAGAATGAGAAACTTTATTTGAGAAGTAGTTCCAGTAAAATATTGGCCATCGTATACACCAATCCGTACGCTCCAAAAAATTACATATTCACATCTCGAAATCGTACTGATCTTGATCTACGACTTGTATTTTAAATTGGACTGCGACAAACGCCAAAAACAAAATTGCAATAGTCAATAACGGTAACGTAGGTTCTCTGTGGACATCGCTTGGTGTTTATGTTAATAATTTGGCAGGCGACGCCGCGTGCTATGCCAGTACGTGTGATGGTATCGCCGGGGGTATGTTATACCGAACCGTATCACGTTATAAGGTCGTGGATGGAGCGAAAATTTATCTGACTGTGTTTACTTAAATCGGATATCGGAACAGACGAACGGAAATTAAGAGAAACGAAACGGTATGCGCGGGTCACAACTAAATTAACAAGTGAAAGAGTCAATGTAAAAAGCTTCATTTTTAAAACTCATGGTTACGATACTTTGTCCATAAATACCTATTTGTTGACCCTTTAACTTGTAAATTTAATAGTGACTTGTGCATACCCTTCCAGTTTATGAGATGAATCACAGTACTATTCAATTAACATTAAAATTACATATCGAGTCGAAATTGAAACCATTCTGATCTCAGATTCAAACAAATTCACTAGTGCGATTATTTTTTTAAACTTACTCTTATTCTCGGTTTAGAGACATCTTTTCTTTGCTTTGGAACTTTTTCTTTGCTTTTCTAATATAAAATGTTGCATTTTTACATTTAAATAGTTTTGGCATGTGGCTTCCCTGAGTGTGTATTAGTAATCGTTGTAAAAATTTGTCTTTTACTTAAATCAGTTCAGCTGCTTAGCCGTGAAAGCGTACAGACAGAAAAGCATTGTTTTCGCATTCGTTTTTTTTTCTAAAAGCCTACCAAAGCGACTCTACTCTAACTGATGGAAAGCATGACTAGAATCCAAGAGTTATGGTCACCGTGACCCACACTATGGCGACCTAGTAAGATGCTTTTTGACGTCTCGCTTGGGGACGTAAAAAGCATGACAGTCGCCGTGGCATTATATTGCTCACACTTACCACGACAACTGTTCGTAATGCAATACTTTCTTTATAACTGACCTAAGCATTACACTTTGGTGTGACATGTAGCGCGTTCGTTCTTCGTGTTAGGGCGCACCTCAGACTCTTATTTTTATTGCACTATTCACTCCTTGGCACATGCTGTCACAATGTGCGGAAATATTATTTTGAAGCTATAAAATATATGTATTTTCTATGTTATTTTTGATTAGATGAATATAGCACTTACAGTGTTTAAGTAGCTGACGCGCGTATCTTTTGCATTTCTTATAAGGTAAAAGTTTTTGCAACATTTTTCATAAGTACTCGGCTAATTTGGTTGTGGTCTATGGGGGGAATTTGCCATAGTCACCACGCGTGGTGACCGCAGAAGCGAGAATTATTTCAATTATTTTGGTTGGCGTTCCTTGGAGGAGACCATCGTTCAGCAGTGGACGGCGATAGGTTGAATAGATAGACTCGGCTAATATTGGTGTTAGCAAAATACTACATAGCTTACAATCCTCCTCAATAAATGAGCTATGTAATATTAAAACCTGTACTGCCTGAGATTAGCCTTTTAATTAACCGAACCAATTGCCTTGCTTTGTGATGTTACATACATGCACAGGCGTACGATTTGAGTTGTCAATCCATTTAAACCAAACATAAATATAGACTTCGAACAATCAATATTCAGTAACTTACACAGAAGAACAAATCAACAGCAAAGGGATTGACAAAGCATATGTTCATAGATCCTACCATATACCACCATATACAATAGATACCAGTCAATGACAATTACTGTAAAAAGTACTCTCACGCAAAGTGATAAAGCTCATAATTAGTTGTTATTTTAGTTATAGTTATCTAGCAGTGGTGTACCAGCATTTAATCAATATTGAACCCTAAACAAGTATTTTCATGTTTTGTTCCGCATCACAATAAAAAATAAGATATTATATTTTACCCAATACTGTGACAGATTGAACTTGCATAATGCATATTTCTTGGCACAGTAACCCTCTCCCTCTTCAGTTGATTATATTACAATAAGCATCTGATGCCTGATTTTACTTACAAATCGGTGTGGCATTGATGGAGACGAAGTTTAAGAGATTTTTCGCATCTAGCTTCTCTGTATAATACTATACATTTATTCATAAATAAGGTTTGAATAATCAATTCTGAGAATGGTTTTCCAAGTTTGAATTTATATTTTATTTATTATATTTATAATCTGTCAGACTTGGCCAGAATTAGGCCACCGCCTGCTGCTAAACATACCTATATACTTTCTTTTTTTTTTTTGTAGTAACCTACCAAAGTGACTCTTTTGCATGAATAAATTCCAAGAGCGGTGGTCGCCATACTCACTGCGAATACAGTGCAGTGTGGCGACCCACGCTACGGCGGCCTAGTGAGATGTTTTTACAAATATATACTACAAATAATAAATGTGTGTGATTATAATTCGTCATACGTGAAACTTTTAATTCTGTTGTATAAGAATGGAGCAAAATGTATTGGCGACGTACAACCTTCAGCTTAGCACTCTGAGTGGGGTATTCCCGGTCAGAAGCTTCAGCCATGTTATTAACATACGAGTATGGTACATGTAAATTCCTTACTACAAGATGTACTCTTAAAATAACTCTCCAGTAGTCGTTGCATAAATTTTATTTTGGATAAAAACCTTTTTACGGATTGGGCGTAGTAAAATAATATGGAAACGAAATGACACTGGCATATATTATGACGTGATTGGTCATATAAATCCAGAGTGATCCGTAATTGTGAGACATTTTACCGTAGGTTTTCTTATCCAAATTATAAAATGAACCGTGTTTTTACTAATTAAAATAAAACTTTTACCAAAATCTTGATTAAGGCCATTCATATACTATTCAAGTGTTTGAGCCGCTTGAATTATAAATAACGAAAAGCGGAATTACCAAAGAGGTTTGAGCGTTCTTTATTTTTTTTTTAAATTGAAGAATTTTTACTGACCGTTGCTGAAAGTTCAGTCGGATCTTTTTATGAAGATTATTTATGTATTTACTTTTCTCAAGACTCTTTGAGCATTATCAGCAGGGGGTTCGATTGATTATTTAAGAATAAGGGGTGACTCCAGTCATAATTCTAGGGGGCAAAGCGCCCTTTGAAGTAATTGTGTGTTCAAAAGAAAGCACACAATGTACGATGCTTAAATTTATTTTAAATAATGGTTTATTGTTACAGGTATGTACGCGTAGTGATTCGTTAATCGGAGAATACGAAACTTAGTGACGTAAGTTGTTCATTATAATATTATAACAAAGAAGGGGTAAGAAACTTGGCGTCTGCATTTATGTAAAGGATCAATTCGGAGGGTTTGAGGATTTTTTTTTTTATACCACGACGGTGACAAACAAGCATACGGCCCGCCTGATGGTAAGCGGCTACCGGATGCCTATGGACGCCTGCGACACCAAGGGCATCACGTGCGCGTTGCCGACCCTTCAAAAACCTATTTACCCCCTTCTTGAAGAACCCCATGCTGTAGTTCCCAGGGAAAACCGTGGCAGGGAGCTTATTCCATAATGGGATTGTTCGCGGAAGAAAATTTCTCTGAAACCGCACTGTGCGCGACCATTTAGGTTCCAATGTATGTGGATGAGCTCCCTGACGATGGCGAGCGGTGCGATGGTAGAAAGTGGCTGTGGGCATCATATCAAACAATTCTTCAGAACACAGCCCATTGTAGAGACGATAGAGCACACACAAGGAGGCAAAGTCTCTCCTAAGACTTAGTGGCTCGATACCGTCTGTGAGATCAGGATCGTCGACTATTCTCACAGCACGTCTCTGAACTGAATCGAAAGGCTCAAGCTGGTACTTCGGTGCTCCCGCCCAGAGATGACAGCAATACTCCATGTGAGGCCGAACTTGTGCTTTGTACAGTAGTAGCCTTTGTGCCGGTGTGAAATATCGCTTCGCTCTATTCAGAACACCAAGCTTTTTTGATGCCAGCCTCACCTTTCCCTCCAAATGAGTCCGAAATTGGACGTCACTGGAGATATCGACACCGAGGATCCCAATACTCTGTGAGATGGTAAGGGGTGTATTCTGGAATTGTGAAACTACAGTGAACAGGGTTTTTTTAGCAGTAAACGCACAATATAGCGGTTGTGGGTTGAAATCAATGCACTCCGAATGTAATTCCAAGTCCTGCTCAGAATAACCTACTTACGCATTTCACTACATTATATTAGTAAAGAAATCATACGAAAACCTTTGGGAATTAAAGTAATTGTATGCTTATTAACGTGTACAATAAAAAAACTGAAAAACCATATCATTTTTGTCTCATTTTGACTATTAACGTATTAGTTTATTTGTTTGCAGTATCTGATTGTGCTGCTTGCCATAAAAAAAAAACAATTTTTACAAATACATACTTACTCAAAAATTGATCTTTAAGTTTGAAATTCAAAAATGACGGAACCATTCCTAATTCATGTAAGAATTAGTTACAATCTATTCTAATAGATAAATAAAATTTGAGATGCATAAGAGAGCAACCAAGTAACACCAATGATACTCTTATACATGTGAATTTTACGCAGCGTGGATATAGATTTCTCGCAAAGTTGTCGCACTCCATTCTTGAGCACATAAGAATGTCAATTAGGAAAGTTCACTCAGAAGGATAATATACATAGCAAATGAACTCATTATACTAATCGTCTGTAATGTCTACTTTTGCACATCTAATTTATACTTCAACAAACTTCATAAAGCATTATTAGTCAATATATAAAGTAGGCTTAAAGGTCTGTATTTGAATAAAGTTAAGACACATAAAGTAGCTCATAATGAAGTTGGTCTGAGTCTGAATTTCACCACTTATTTCGGGTATGTTTGTAGCATTATTAAGCTTTAGAATACGTTTAAATTAAAGTACTGAATGATGACAATAATATCTTTTAATAAAGAGGTAAGTCATCATCATTATCACAGCTCAATATCTCTTCATAATCTGCTGCTGGACCTCTCGTTGGAAAAAAGGTTATGGCCTATTATGCTACTACCACACTGATCAGATGGTTTGGTATAGCATTTGTGTCGAGTTTTCCTTGTTGTCTGACAAAGTTTGCTCATGTTCTTCATCCATCACCAGATTGGTAATTACCGTATGGATATTTTTAAAAAAGAAGATCTTTGTTCGCAGGAAAATACACAAAATAATATCGTAAAGTAATTTACAATGTTTGATACAAAACTCTTTGATGTGGATATTTCCATAATTATGTTTCGGACATTTGGCACACAATGCCATCTAGTTCCAAACTAAATAGAGCTTCTAGTATGGGTACTAGACAAATAATATAAATACATATATTTACATCAAAGAAAACGAGTATTTTCATATCGTACAAACATTTGGTCCGACCCGGGAATCAAACCCTAATAATACCGTATTAAGTTTTAAATACAAGTATAAAACAACAAACAAAATGTTATATGTTAAAATTACCTTATCCGTGTGGTGACGGATTAAGAATACATAGTGTTACCACCCCTATTCATCCCGTGGGTGTCGTAAAAGGCGACTAAGGGAACAAAGTATGCAAGACAACATCATAACAAAGAGAAGGAAAACTTGGAACAAACCCTATTCCAACCCGTCTGGCCAGCGTGGTATAGTAGGCCAAAACCTCCTTGCTAAGGAGAGGCCTATGTCCAGCAGTGGACTGTAAAGGCTGTTGATATAATTACCTATATGTGATTATTTTCAAAGCAATCTGTATTCTTTATTAGCATCTAGATTAGCATCATCGTTTATTAGCATTACCATTTTAGCAAAGTCGTAGAGCAATACTAATTTTATCACAAACGGGCCGGCGTAACCAGTACGTGTGAAAGGGTATCACAGAAGACCATTCTAAAGCGACAGTATCCGTGCTGTCCTCTCGTGAGTGTGAGACCGGAAACCTATTGAAGCAAGATTATCGTAACAAGTGTGTGAACCTTACACTGCAGGACAGTTTCAAGGATAAGAAACCGTTAAAAGTTATTGATGCAGGGGTGAGAGAGAGAGTTATCGTGGCAAGATGAATGTCATGCCTTTTTCATCCCCAAGCGGGGCGTGAAAGATTTTCTCACTAGGCCGCCATAGTATGGGTCACTAAACTGCATTGTCTGAATTCACAAAGAGTGTGGTAATCACAACTCTTGGATTCTACTCATGCTTTCCATCAGGCAGAATATAGTCACCTTGACAGGTTTTTTTAAAAAAAAATGTCGTAGTGAGATAGAATTTTTGTTTTTTTTTTTATCGGAACATAACTACGTTCGCCTTCTATAGAGTGTATAGAGAGCAGTTCTCCCTCTCGGTAAGTCTTCAAATAACAACATTGCCTTGAGTGCATCTGTAGCGAGAATTGCGGGCGATGAGGGAGGTCTCTTAATAACAATAAACCAGTAGCCGACGTTTTCTTTCGTGATATTACAGAAGTAGCCAAGAACAACACAACACCGCTCGCGAGAAACTGTGACCCGTACCTATAACACAACACAAGCAAAAACAAAACTAGACGTCGTCTAAGACTGTCTCCATTGAAGTTTGTCGATAGTCTGTTGTTTAGTAAATAAAAATATTTGTTACCAACACACGTAAAACTTAAGAAGGCTCTATTACCGGTAACTAGATTCTAACATAAATCTCGACAGGGGCTACACCGACGCCGCACCGTGTTTTGGCAAAGTTGAGTCTTGCGCGCACCACCTAGGGTTGTCGCTTTTTCAATCTATTTAATTTATCAGCGAATAGATTACAATACTTACAAAGCGTTATATGCCAAGTATTATATTATAGGTTTATCGGTATGATGATGAGTATTACTGTAGTATAGGACAAATCTTTAAGACAATTTTTAACCGTACAGTCTAAATTTTATTACCTATATATTATGAAAAGTGTTTTGAAATATAATAGACTGAAATCTAATCAAACCTTTGGTTGCTGTTTTTAATCAAACATTAGAATTGTTTTACCTATTTCCATATGCACGTAATGGTACTATTTTAAATGAGTTTGAGGCAGGTAAATGAAACTTGTCGACTTTTTTGTTATTTTATGTTCAGATTGTTAGTTTGGACAGCCCTACGTATATCTAAAACGTATCTCGTCCGCACCATTTGACGATTCTGCTTGTTCCGCCGTCGCCTTTTTACAATTTATGTCCTACTGATTTCTCGGCCTACGCTAAAAATTTATAGATTCTTCGTCCACCCTTCGACTTTCGACTCATTTTTGCGTTTCAATACCTTTTTTTTCAGTTCGAAAGATAAAATTGACAGATTTTAGTGGAAATTGAAAAGTACCTTAAACCGTATTTCTGCTTGTGAACTTGAAATTACTTTAAGGTTTTGAATTATTTGGATTTAAATAAATTGTTTTTCTTAGTTTAAAGTTAACATGCAGAATTTTATAGTAAATGATTATTAAGCTATGTGAATATCTTAATCAGTCTTCCATATGCGCAGACATGGGTGATAGGCGAGGCAATCTGTAACCCAAGCAAAAGCAGGTCGGGTAGACGATGTGACGCTCTCCGACGAGCAGTAACACCGGAGTTCTCAGATACGAGTCATATATGGCCGAAGGTACGTCGGGGTACTAGGGATTTGCTTTTTAGGCCGCACATGATTCCCCAATTACTGGTATCCGAGACGTGTTGTGGTTTTAGTGGGTTCGAGTCTGACATAACCACCACACCGAACTTCCACACCAAAAAGAGAGTTACCTAATTATATTATTAGGATATTCAAACCGGTTATTTTAATAAAAAAAACTTTTAGCAAAAACATCAAGAAATCAAAAGGAAATATACGCCTCTAGGATCTCTATGTCATATCGATCTAACCACAAACCGATCAAATGTCCGATTTTATCAGTTCAACGTATTCTACACTAAGTAGATTCGCTGGCGACTTTATAGTACTACTATCTGGCATCTCGCTTCTACTATCTCCCTTCTTATCGAGTGCGAGGCGGACGGCAAAGACATTAATCATGTCTTAGAAGCATATCTGGAAGACTGAGGGCTGTCATACTGAAGAGAATTAAATGGAGAAAAAGTATTATACAGAGTTTGTTCGGGTAACACCGGTTTTTTTTCTTTAAAAAACGGTACGTCACTTTTCGTATTGCAATTTTTCATTTTTTTTACCGATTTTAAAATGGAGGTTCTAAATTCACATGTTACGCGACTGATTTGACATTAGTGAACCGATTAGTTATCATGCTATACAACCATGTTAAAAATCGTTTGTATATTTCATCTACTTTTTGCCATAAGAACATTTTTTACTTAGCATAACTTAGATATGATAAAAAAATAGACTATGACAGATTGTGCAACCCATATACGTGGTTATTATTATATCTAATCCTACTAATATTATAAATAGGAATGTAAGTTTGTTTGTTACGGTTTCATGCGAAAACTACTCAACCGATCATCATGAAATTTTTCTCATATGCTTTTGGAGGTATTAGAAGTAACATAGGATACTTCTTATTAAATCAAAATAAAAAAAATATATATTTATGGAAAATGATCTGTTACGAAACTTAATGTGGCAGACCAAATTCCACTCGAGCGAAGCCACGGGTAAAAATTGATAATATTATAAATGCGAAAGTAACTCTGTCTGTTACACTTTCATGGCTTAAGGGCTGAACTGATTTTAATGAAATTGAGCATAGAGGTACCTTGATTCTTGAGGAAGTACGCACGCTACTTTTTACCGCGATAATCGATATATATGCAAACAAATCCATGTGCAAAAACTAATTATCAATAAAACAATAAATATATTATATATTTGTATTTTCTCATCTATCACTACCTCCCTTTAACTTGATCCCCATATCTGCAGAGTCAGATCTCCACGTGCACTTGGCGTGTTCGCGTGCAACCCACATAGCTGGATAATCTTTCAATGTTCACGCGAACCTTGCATTCTAATAAACAGTTTGACGGATTATTTCGCGTTGCTTTTAATATAATTCTTGCTATATTATGTGAGCTTTAGAAGCCTTATTTATTTTGTACAAGCATACAGTTGTCCCGTGGTAAGCGGTTACCGGTAAATAAAAATTAGAGACGGCACTTTCACCTTATGTGCAAATTGCTAAGGGCTTAATAAAACATATCTCCGCTTATATATCTGCCTCGATGACACAGTGGTAGCGTATGCGATTGTTGTACGTGAGATCTCAAGTTCGATTCTTGAGTCGGACCAAATGTTTACATGACCTGCAAATATTTGTCTCGGAATTTGGGTCTCAAAAATAGATTATGCATTTATATTAGTTGTCTAATACCCATAGTACAAGCACTGTTTAGTTTAGGACCAGATGGAGTTGTGCGTTAGACAGATGGCCGAAGTCGTCATAGATTACTAAGTAGCCAAATGACTTAAGCTCACTTGTTCATTAGGAATGTTTTGAAACATGTTCAGAGTCACTCTTGAATTGCAGGTATCCACAAGTGCCGGTGTTTTTTCACTATTAACTGAGACCTGATATTACCCGCGGGATTTGTTGCTTTAGAATCAGATATTGTTCATTATTTCATGATTTTTTTGTTCAAGTAACCCTATTTTTCTTTAACTTAAGTAACTCCCTATAACATCAACTACCAGCCAGTGAAAGTGTCGTCAAAATCAAACTACTCGTCCCGGAGATAGGATCAAAAAGACAAAAATCTTGAAAATTAATTTTTTGATATAAATATCGTATATACTTTGACATGCATTTAGTAAAAAGTTAATTTGAAATTACAAACTGACTCTTTATTTATATAGATGAGCTGACCTCTAGTCCTTTGCCCCTATATAAAAAAATATTAACTCGGTCCCTTTACCAATATAACTTAAAGTAAACAATGCTGGTAGAATTAGTAAGCTTATTGGAATTATTTGATCTTGCGCTAAAGGCTAAGTTTGCGAGTATAAGTCTCAGAACGAAAAGGAATACGGCGAAGTGCGTTTCCGGACACACGGTCTGTTTATTTCAAACTAAACTTAAGAAAGAACAGCTTTTACTAAGACTTAGTTTTTACAACATTCAGTAGAAATATGTTATGTTTAAGTTGAAACATACACACCATACAATACAATATTATTCACTTAATCACTTAATAATATTATTGATGCTTTTCTACTGTATCAAATTGTTTTGACCTCCTTTCTAAGCAGAGGTCTATGTCCAACATTTGACTATTAAAGTTTGTTGATGTGATCTAATGACGTGACTGTCTTGAGTTAAAAACAACACTGATATTCTACGCATGTTTTGAAAAGAGCCAAAAGCTATAACATATCTTTTATATTGCCTTATAAAAACCTATACGCGATCTAGAACAACGCCACAACGCTATTTCATAATAACAAACCTAAGTCTATAGTAAGTCTATACTTACATAAGACCACCGCGAATAAAATTATAGCACCGTTTAAATAAAATATAAGAAGTCAAGGTTACATTTTAACATGATAAGTTGTATAGTAGATTATTCTGAAGATTGCCACCCCTATGAGATGCCCTGCCAAGACAGTCTTCCGTATCTCCGCGATATTTGGCACTTGTTTGACATAGACACGGAACATTCACGTTATCGTTGCAATTATCTCTGTAATGAGCCGTACGGTTATTGATGCGACTATTCTTACTTATTTTCGCACTAATTTTAGACATTTTGAGAACTGAGTAGGTTATTATATTGTTGAAAGACGGCAAATAAGCTTGCTTGGTTTGAGAGTTAACACTTCGGTTTTAGAACCAACTCAAACACAGGCTTCTTGATTAAATTCTAGAACAAAGATTGATTTTGATTTCTTTTTAATATGTACATAAAAAAAACAGAAACATTCATCACATCACATCAACAGTCTTTCATAGTCACTGCTGGACATAGACCTCTCCAATTGCACACGCTATTTGAGTCGTTTTATTCGTGTTATGATGAATTAAGAATATAGAGCCTTACCACCCCTAGTCATCAGAAAGGACTAAGGGAGAAATTTACACAGGACAACATCACTGCAAATAATAAATATAAATAAATAATAAATAAATACTTCGGATATTTAACACACAACGTCATCTAGTTTCGAACTAAGCATTGCTTATACTATGATAACTAGACTGACTGATAGAAAACCTATATACTTTTTTTTTGTAAAAATATACAAATTATACATAGAAAACACCCAAACTCCGTAACAAATATTTGCAGATCGCACAAACATTTGGTCCGATCTGGGAATCGAACCCGAGACCTCACGCACAGCAGTCGCATTCGCTACTGCCGCGCCACTGAGGCAGATAAGAGGCAGCAAAGAGTAGGAAAGCTTGTAACAAACCCTTTACCAACCCGTCTGGCCAGCGTGGTATAGTAGGCTGAAACCTTTCTAACCCGTGGCCAGTGTCCAACAGTGCGCTGTTAAAGGCAGTTGATGATGATACCTTAATACTGTAAGAATAAGGTACAATGTCTTACCTACACATATCTTATAGAATAATCCAAAACTTACCTTCAAGTATACGTACAATTCTCTAGGAGCTTTAAAGTCAGCGGTTATGGGAAACCACTAATGGCCTTCGAGACCGCTAACTATACGCCGAGCACGCTTCTCCAACTTTGTATTAAAGTTACACGATGTTTTGCTATTAATGACATGTATATTAGTAGTAAAGTATGTAAATTACTTAAAGAATCGCGAACCGGACTGATTAACATCTAAAGTAGCAATTATATCAAACGTTTTCACTGTCAGTTATAAAATAAAAATCACTCTACACAAACATATAACAGTTATATCAATACTTAACTTATTTACCAAAAATACCGGTAAAAACGTGGTTAAGAATAAAAACACTGAAATAATACAACAATTGATCACATCAAAAACCCTTATAATCATTAATCCACTCTCAACATCAAACTTCGAGTTTAAAACAGACGAAATCTTGCGATATTCTATATTTTCAACAAGACTAATACATCGGTGTATGCCCTTAAATCCAATATTGAATCTAATATGTATTGGTTATGGTTTAAAATGATATCATTCCGACATACCATCTTGCCAATATCCACCTGAAGAAATTAGTCGCATGTGACTTTATAAAAAATAATATAACATGGCGACGTTTCCACCCCACGATGGCAGTGAACTTTAAACTTTCCTTTTTAGCTCTTGGGAGTTAAGTGCGCGTTGTGGTCACCGATAAATCCCCCACAATGTCGTCGACGGCTATCGCGATCGGCAAGCGGTCACCTAACAACGAATGTTTTCTTTTAAAAGCTTCGTCTCTGTGGCTTTTTATTCTGCGATCGACTTAAACTGACCATTTTCGTGGGTTCCAGCGTTTGATACGTTTTTGGATGTAACTTTGTGATATCCGATTTGGTTGGGTTTAAACTTGGGTTTTTAATTTACTGAGGAAAGTCTTGTTAGAAAGTACTCCGTTAATATTTTAAAAGCAATCTCCCAAAGTAACTTAGGGTGTAAAATTAAGTTGACCACACATTTTGGTTAAGGTCTCTGTAAGTAGAAAACTTTGAAAATGTTATTTAAGTATCATTTGAGGTTTTAGTTTTGGTTAGACAACGATATGTGTGGATGCATCTAGTAGTTAATTGTTAGAGTCTGGAATAATATATTTGCCTTTTAATCAAATAGTTCTGTTAAAATTTACATGAAATAATGACTTATGACGTCATACCTAACTGTTACCACATTATTGATTTTTAGTTTACACTTAAAGAATTTAAAAGACCTTATGAAGCAGTGACGAATGTCATTTTCCACAGCATAATATCATGATCGACTATGAGTTTTGAAAATAATTTTCGACAAGGTCCAGGCAACTTCAATAATTATCCAGCCCTTAATTTTCTTTAAACTTTTGGGTTATTTCACATCAAATCAAGTTTTAAAAGTAAAAATGCGACACATTCTACGGTTTTGGCCGTTTAATAAAGAAATACCTATTTGGCTTGACACTCAAATGCGCTATCAAACCAACGACATGGGGCATTCAAGTCGCAAACGTGGTGCTTCATGGCAACACTTCGATATAAAGAATATTATTGCTATTGCACGTCATTTGGCATCTGTGTAGAACATGATATATTTTTTAGTTTATTCTACTTTTAATCGAGTTTAAAAGAAGGAAAAAGTTCTTAATGTCGTATATATTTGTGTCTGTGAGCTCAAAACTCCGTTATTTATGAACCAATTTGGAAAATTGTTTTTTTATTAACTTGAAATTATCAGCAGTCTTTCCTTATTCTCTGAAGGTTAATTGTGAACAAAACGCAGTGAATGTGTAAGCTTCGTAATAAAGTGAACGATATTACGAATTTTAAGGCTATTAAACAATGAAGAAGAGAATATTTAAGAGAAGGAATATAGTAGGCCAAAACCTCATTGCTAAGGAAAAACCTATGTCCAGCAGTGGACTGTAAAATGCTGTGGAAAATAACACAATGTGACAAGCGTTGGTCCAAGATATTGTAACGCAGATCTCAATGTGACGGTTTCAATAACTAAATCATTAGTCATCATTTATCTGTGCGGTGATGGATTGAGAATACAGAGTGTCACTCTCATACTGTGTGGGTGTTTCAAGAGGCAACCAAAGGAACAAAATATTGAAGACAGCATCGCTACCAAGAGTAGAAAAACTTGAAATCAACCTTATACCAACACATCTGGCCAGTGTGGAGTACTAGGCGAAAACCTCCTTGCTAAGACCATACCTATGTCCAGCAGTAGTCTGTTATAGGCTATTGATAGTCACCATTATCATTATCCTTTCAGCCACAAGACAATGACTAGACCTCTCTTTTTTACTTCTGAAAAGCCGATTGAAATTGACAAACGCCTGTCAACCTAAGTGCTTTATAAGATCATATGTCATACTACAAAAACTACAAATCCTCACAATTCAGTTTTAAAAAGAAAAAATAATAACAAAAGAGTTGATTTTTTCTCTCTGCCATTTTTATCATTAGTCATTAACCTTTGCTAATATCGCATAAAAAGCATGCCATCTATATTTCAGCAGAGTCATTATCATAAATTGCTAATGACTAAATGAATCATTTAATTCAATCAAAGTTGCATGATTAGCAATAATTATACGAAATAAGGTGGTTTACGGGGCCCATAGCTGAGTAATTCGCCTTCAGTATGTAATTTTACAACATTAGCTGGCTAATGATCATTGAGACTTCGCCTTAACACGCAATTCCGTCCCTAACCCTTTGGCGATTTAAGTTACGGTGCTATTCGGCTGATGCCAGTAAATTACGGAATTAAATGCAGTAGTTTTTGAGATTTTTATTGGTCTAAAACTTGACACTGGATTTGTTGTCACCCAATAATCGAAATTACGGGTTGCCAACTTGCTGTAAATCAGGGAAGTAGGTTTCTAATACTTCCTGATAATGTTTTGTAGATTTTGGAACTTTAAAAATGGTTTTTGATCTTACAACCTGTTTGATGTTGTAGCTAGGGTACCTAGCGATCCCATGGAGAACTTAAGGTCCCAAGACAACCTCACCTGCAAGTGGTGTACCTACTGATCGTCGGACGAGGCTCTGGCGAATAAACAGCCCAGTGCCAGTAGGCTCGCCACCTACTAAGTAGAAAAAGATTGACGAAAAGTGACCGTTTAATATATTTCTGCCTGCTCCTTCGGGACAAAACGCGTGATTTAATAGATGTATGTATGTGTATCGTGGCTAAGATTATAACATTTTTCCTATTACATTTTGTAATCTTTGAATATAGCAGATAGTGAAGTTGTCAGTAACGCGAGACCAAGCAATTAGAAAACGTGCGTAGATTACCTACGTTTACTAAAAAATGACTAATATGTTACGTACTTAAGAATGCAAATAAATTATAAACTAATTGGCCAAATGAAGGGGTGACAGTTGTCGTAGTAAATGTGTGCAATACAATACTACGATGCTTGTCATGTCTTTTACGTCCCCAAGTGAGGCGTAAAAAATCGTAATAGGCCGCCATAGATCGGGTCACCATACTGCATTGTCAGCTTTCGCAATGAGTATGTTGATTACAACTTTTGGATTCTATTCATGCTTTCCATCAAGTAGAGTAGAGTCACTTTGGCAGGCTATTGAAAAATAAAAAAATAATAAATAAATTTTGTCATTTTTAAATATTCTGTTCGTTTTACAACATTTTTCATTAATACTCTGCTATTAATCGAAGCGTAATGTTATAGAGCCTTCATTCATAAATAGGCTGTCAACAACAAAAGTAAAGTATTTTTAATTCAATATAGTTGTTGCTGAGATAAGCTGTTGCTATCCATGTGGTGATGGATTTACAGTACGGAATGTCACCCCCCTATTCATCTCATGGATATCATAAGTAGTGACTAAGGGAGCAAACTGTATTGGAGAACATCACTGCAAGGAGAAGGGAATTAGAGAAAATCTTATACCAAACCGTTTGGTCAGCTGGTAGACCAAAACCTCCTTCTTAGAGGAGATTCTTAGAGGCTGTTGATGTGATGTGTTGATGAGATAATCACATTCTTCAGCTTTTTAATATCAATATATATAATTTTACAATGTGCCAGCCCTGACTTGAAATGCTGTCCGACATTCCACAGAAATTGTTACTAATACATAGCGACTTGTGAAATCTTAATAATAATATCATTATAAAATTATTTCACGTTGGATAATAGTGAATAATTTAATCTGACATCTCAAGATTTCCAACTTGAAATGTATGACTTTCTGTGTTTATTAAATATTTTCTCGTCTCTACATCTAAAGATTTAAGAATTATACTATTCATTATTTATATTTTCTGTCAGTTAATCTATGTCTACTCAGACAATTTACAAACATCCTTTTTAAATGATCATGCCTTGATTAAAATAGATTTTTTACTTTATTAATAAGTTCCACAACATATCTATTCATTAAACATACTTTCTTATGGACACGTCGTCGTCAGCAGTCGTTCCACTGCTGGACGTAGGCCTCTCCGTAGAAAGGACGCTTTGGCCTCCTATACTATGTTAACCAGACGGGTTGGTATTAATGTTTGTTTCAAATTTTCCTTCTCTTTGCAGCGGACTTGTCTTGCGTGGTTTGATCTCTTAGTCTCCCCTAATGACTTATTAATTGACACCCGATAGTCTAGTGACTTGGCTATTCTGACTTGAGGCAGAGGTTGTGGAGTTCGATTCGTGAGATCCTCGTAACAAATATTGTAACGTGAGCAAGAACATTTATTCTGTGTTTAGATGTAAATTATCTACAACGTTATTCTAACTTAATGTGAACCCTGAAAATGGTTTGTTCACAATCAGCAATAGAATCGATTACAATTATTTTTAAACTATGTAATATTTTATCCCAATTTTCTAATAAAATTTGTTAAAATAGGTAAGAAGCTAGCCCACCTAGCGACGGCTGATAGGCATTTATCGAACAAGGAGTTTAACGTTAACCTATTTCCTATTTCCGTGCCTATGTCCGTGTGGTGACGGATTGAGAATACATAGTGTTACCACCCCTATTCATCCCGTGGGTGTCGTAAAAGGCGACTAAGGGAACAAAGTATGCAAGACAACATCATTACAAAGAGAAGGAAAACTTGAAACAAACCCTATTGCAACCCGTCTGGCCAGCGTGGTATAGTAGGCCAGAACCTGCTAAGGACCTATGTCCAGCAGTGGACTGTAAAAGGCTGTTGACGGTGATGATGATGATTTCCTATTTAGATCCTTTAAAGATTTCTATTAAGAAAAACAGTTTTCATACATAAGTTTTAATTCTAATTATAAGTGTTAAGTTTAGGTAATAGAGCCACGCTGATTTCAGCACGAACGGGCCTGCTCGACCCGGGCAGTGCTATCCTCTCACAGAAGATCAACCTAAAGCGACAGCATCTGTGCTGTCGTGTTTCGTTGGTGAGTGCCAAACCGGAGCCTCATTGATACAGGGATGACAGTTATCGTGGTAAGTGTGTACAATACAATGCCATGATGACTGCCATGTCATGTCTTTTACGTCCCCAAATTAGGCGTGAAAAAGCATCTTACTAGGCAGCCATAATGTAGGTTACCATACTGCATTGTCTGCATTCGCAATAAGTATGGTGACCACAACTCTTGGATTCTATTCATACTTTTCATCAGGCAGAGTAGAGTCACTTTGGCAGGCTCGTAAAATAAAAAAAAAGTAAAAAAGTTTGGGCAATAATTTTATATTCACATCTAAAACTTTATTACAATCTGAAATGTGGCGATATTTAGTTAACTTGCCGACAACCCTAGCCATATCGAACTTGCAAATTTGACTTTTCACATAAAACATCCCAGTGAGCGATAACGGAACGTACGTCACTAATAACAAGACGGACTAGGGTCGTCAAAAGTTATACGTAAATGTCGTCATATACTAAAGACGTTATATCGAACAGGGCCAGTTGTTATTAAGCTGATAGTTTGTTGAAAATTGTTTGCCGTTTTAGCTTAAAAGCTTTTTGAAACCGACCTTCGTGAAGAAACTTGAACTATGCATACCTATTTACACACACATTTGTAATTTTTACGATCAGAAATAATGTATTATTGCAAAATACTAGGTGGATCTAACCGGTACACTGACGTGATGGTTTGTCGTATCGTAATTTTTATTGTGTTTTATTTTATCTGTAGTAATATTAACATTTTTCTCTTTTTTTCCGAGACTGGAGGCCCCTTGATGCAGGGGTGACAGTTATCGTGATAACCTTAAACTGCGACGATGACTGCGCTAAGCGGTTCGTGAAAAATCATTTCACTAGGCCGCCGTGGTGTGGATCACCACACTGCATTGTCTGCGTTTGCAATGAGTATGGTGACTACAACTCTTGGATTCTGTTCATGCCTTCCGTCAGGCGGAGTAGAGTCACTTTGGCAAGCTCTTAATATGAAAAAAAAATCTAATAATATTGATACATATTTTTAGAATTACATTCTAAACTACAAAACAAATTTACTTTATAAACAAAGTGTTTATTAAACGTTTACTTAAAGTCCACTTTCAAAGTAACGAGACTTGACAGTGCTACTAACGTGGGTGTCTGAATATAGTCCCACACCGTGCTGCGTGGGTTTAAAATTTAACTATAAACCGTTTGCCTTATACGACCGTGGTCTAAAGTACCGATATTACCGCTACAGACGTTACATCAACAGTTACGTATTTGATTTACGCCGAGTAGCGTCAACATGAAAAACATTTTTACTTGTGCCCATAAATAATATATCTCTTTATTGTGTTCCCTTCGAATAGATTTATTCATAGTAAGCCAGGGCCGCTATATGTAACTTCCACGTCTCACTTGCAATAAAAGTTGTAACGGTAATTGCTCGTTCGTTGCTCTTTGTTCTTATGTGGGTAGTCGGAAATTTCTGATGTAACTTACGTTTGCGTTTTACTACGGAGGGTAAGTAAGTTTGAATTTTGTTTATTATACGTAATGTACATATATGTAGAGAAGTCAATCTCTGCATTATGGCTTTGTATACCTGTCACATTATATTGAACAGATTTTTTTGGCAGCAATTCATTGAGTTTATTCTTAGTTTGCGTTGTCAACAACTTGTGATATGGTAACAAATGTTTAAAACATAGCCTATCTTAAGGCAATTCTTGTTCAAACAATATCGTGTCTTTATCTTCCTCTCCACTTAAGTCTAGTCTCTTAGGGTTGGACACCTGCAACAAATATCACTAGTTTGCATTACTTCGGTTATGACTATTTAAAAATTTCTTAAAAAAAATAACATAGCACGTGCCAAGTCTGTCTGTAGACAAATTGTAAGCTGTTGGAGTGTAAGTTAGCTTGTAACTTTTTTCATTTTAATGTATAACGATTGTAAATGTTAAAATATATCAAAATACAATTTACGTGGTGAGTGAAAGGGACATTCTAAAAAAAAAATATTAACCACAACACGGTTTTATTAACCAAACATATATTTTTATATCCCTTTTAATATTCATATAGAGGCGCCATCTATAATAAAAACATTGGGTTCTTACGTTTATAATGTTGTCACTCTGTTTCATTTAGTTTTGAATGTGGGTAGGCAAAATGAATTCATAAGTTTGCTTTGTATACGTTTGAATAGTTTATAATATTATTTAATAGGTTTAACAATGCTAAAAGTTTTAAGTAATGTCTCTTTGTGTTGTCAGATACATAAGCTGGTATCTAGTTTGCGTATCTGACAACAAGAACTACTATGTTTTGTACAGTATCTGTCACGGATATTGACATTTTTAAACTTAAATTGAATAAGATATTTTTAGGGCTAGGCTATGAGTAACTGCTGTACTGGATGTCGTAATAACAGCTGTTTCCGGATCCCTCCTATGTCAGGCGCAGAGCGGCACACCATGTGGTTTAAGTCGGTCCGATTCCGACACACCACCCCGCCGTTAACCCTGGTGAGGTGACGGCCCGAGAGGGTTTCCACACGTTAAAAAAAAATGAATAACTGCTGTAGGGTTAGAATTTTGGTCTGTTTAATTTCAGGATATACTGTGACAGCTATATATACATATGTAAGTGACTTTTATTTATATATATTTTTCATTTTTGTTTCAGGTACATTAATTGCTAATATGATAACGGCATCTATACGTTGAGTATTAATCGTAAAATATTTTATTAGAATTCAAACACACCTCTTACACATAGACTTCAGCTGGAACACAAGTCGAGACATAGGGTAAAGTACTCGTACAGTACAATGTAATTTCCTACAAATTTTATGTATGTATGTATGTCTTCCCTTACAGTTTTTAGAAAACTGTAAACGTATGAATTGAATGTCAGATGTCTAGATGAATGTCAGAAGCGGGCCGGCGCGACCGGGGCAGTACTACCCTCCCACAAAAGACCACCCTTAAGCGCCAGCATCCGTGGTGTCGTGTTTCGTTGGAGAGTGTGAGACCGGAGGCCCATTGATGCAGGGGTGATAGTTATCGTGGTAGCTGTGTAAGCCTTACACTGTCACGATGACTGTCATGCCTTTTACGTCCCCAAGCGGGGTGTGAAAAAGCATCTCACTAGGCCGCCATAGTGTAGGTCACCATTCTGCATTGTCTGCATTTACAATGAGTATGGTGACCACAACTCTTGGATTCTATTCATGCTTTCCATCAGGCAGAGTAGAGTCACTTTGACAGGCTCTCTCTAGAAAAAAATGCTGATGAACTACTGAGGACGTTTGTCAGCGATTTATCTAGGACTTCCTATCTATAAAGGCTCATTATCTTGTCCCTTATATACCATCACCATTATTGTATAATATATAATAATAATATTTCAGACGTCTGACACACAATGCAATCTAATCTCAAATTAAGCAGAGCGTGTCCCATAGGTAGTAGACAACTGATGTAATTACATATATACTTTTTTTGTATATACA
Organism: Hypercompe scribonia; assembly: GCA_949316085.1. Lineage (NCBI taxonomy): Eukaryota > Metazoa > Arthropoda > Insecta > Lepidoptera > Erebidae > Hypercompe > Hypercompe scribonia. The sequence goes on along the minus strand of OX438980.1, from coordinate 20,339,531 downwards.
TACATATTATAAAACACACAAACTTTAACTTCCTTAAAAACCATTGTATGTATATACTGTCCGTGTGGTGACAGATTAAGAATACATAGTGTTTCGATCCCTATTCATCCCGTGGGTGTCGTAAAAGGCGACTAAAAGAACAAAGTATACAAGACAACATCATTACAAAGAGAAGGAAAACTTGGAACAAACCCTATTCCAACCCGTCTGGCCAGCATGGTATAGTAGACCAAAACCTCCTTGCTAAGGAGAGGCCTATGTCCAGCAGTAGATCGTAAAAGGCTGTTGACGATGACGATGATGATGATGTATATTATGAGTTAAATTGAAATTATCCTGAATATAAACTGTGATATTGTGAATCAAATTACATTGTATCGTAGCAATAACATTAAAACACTTTCTGACCCACGTCAGTAAAGATATCACCAAAATTTATTCTAAACTAAACGTCAAATAAACTCTGTTTCGATTTTAATCTACGCTATAAATTTACTATCAATCGTGTTTCAAATTCACAATGAATATTTCATTCCGTTAGCTTTACAGGTTTATGTAAAACACATTTACACCAAATTTGTAAATTAGAAGCATCTAACTAATAGGGTATATGCAGATAACTCCAAAATGAGCAAAATGCTTTTATTTATAATCTTTCCTGCTAAAAAAACATGCCTATACAATTATTTTTAAATTTATTATAATTTAAAAGTGAAGTTTTGTAATAGAATACAGTGGACTCCCGGTAATTACCGAATTCGAATTCGACAAACGTTTTGCAGGACAGTGTCGGACTATCGAATTTGTCGGATTATAGAGTACTGCCTAAAACCCCCTAGCACGGATTTTTTTACAAAAGAGTATTTGTAATCCGACAAATTACAGACAAATGTCAAAATTCTATATGTTGTCTTCTGGGCTTGTGACAACATTACTAGATATGTATACGTAATACACAATGAAACGCTAAGCTGCACCGCTATCACGCGTAGTCAAATTCAAACTAAGCAATCGGAAGTGAAACAATACCAACGCATCGACCACAAGTTGTAACCTGTTCAATCATGAGCGATCTACATTAGTGAAAATTGTTTGATTGATGTCAGATTACAAGGGGGTCCAGATTAATCAGGGCCCGGATTACCGAGGGTCCACTGTAGAGGCTCTTTTAATCTTTTCTTGCAAATGTTTAAAACGAAACGCTATTGGTGGAACAAAACGTGACGTCAATTTACTCTCGGACGTTTTCTGTCAACAAGTTGTTTGTATGGTTTCTCATGATAAAATTTTTCTATTGTTTCACTATTTTTTTATATAAAGCAATAAATTTTCTGTGTTAAATTATTAAATTTATTTGTATGAATAAGGTACAGGAATTTCTGAATAAATATATAAAAAAAATAATGTTACTATAATAATTATATTACATGTTTTCATTTGTACGAATTGAACCGATATGTTATGTACTATATTTCCGTCGTGATTTGTAAACAAAACAGGTGTGTGCAGTGAAGTAAATATTAAATATTGTTATATGTATTTTATAATTTTTTTATATCCCTGCTTATGTTAAAATAATCTGCACAAGTGCAGTATGAACAGTTCTCAGTATATACTTTGTTAGGTGCAATTTTTGTTTTATTGTCACAGAGAATAAAAACACAATATTTGTAATATTTTTTTTTAATAAAAAAGTTGTTTAGATAAAAACAAAGAAACTTTGTGAACCAAACACTTAGTTGCTGACATGGGTGTTGTCTGTCGTCATTGAATAGTTGCCAAAATGGCCGCGTTTAAATCGTCCGAAAATTTTAATAATTGTAATCTTTTTTTTTGATTTATTGGTTTATATTTCGGATGTGTCATGTCTATTTATGAAAAAAATGCATTTTCCCTATTGGCTTCCATGTAAAAGGAAGGCCTATCATGCGCAGACAGATTAAGATTACATATTGTCGCCACCCCTGTTTATGGCACACACCCTATAGCAATGGTATACCGTATTTTAAACCACGGGATAGTAGGCTGAAACCTCCTTTTTATTTTGTATTTTTTTTTTCTAGAAACCTACCAAGGTAACTCCACTCAGCCTGATGGAAAGTATAAATAGAATCCAAGAGTAGTGGTTGCCATACTCATTGCGAATGAACACAATGCAGTATGGTGACCTGCGCTATGGTGGCCTAGTGTAGGTCCAACAGTGGGCTATTAAAAACTGTTGATATGATGTGAATAGTTCGGCATATATTCAAAAACGCTTACCTAAAACTTCAATTTGCACATTTGTAGAAAAGTAGAGTTGTAGAGAAACCAAGTTTTGTTATCAGAAACCTCATATACCACTGGAAGATTGATGAAGGAGTATCCTTTGTCATTATCTTGAAGTTTAATCTGAGACATCCATTCGAGTTTTATAAAACTAGTTCGATGTGATCTAGTATTGGTTTTCGACCTTTTACACTTCTTTGTTACGATAATGAATGTCCAACTAACTTGTAATTTGATTCTGGCGAACCCGAAGTATTTTTTAATAACCAAGTATTTTTATTATTAATTTTATTGTCAAGAAATCTTGCCAATTTCGTGGGATTCATACTTAAATTTGTGCTTAAAAACAGTTTGCCAAATCTTTACATAGCAGAAAATGGCTACATAGATTTGTATAAATAAAACTGGATTAAGTTACCTTTCTAACAAAAAAGAATTCTCCAAATCGATTCACTCGTTTGGGAAGTATGATGCCACAGACAGAAAGACACACTCACATACACGTCAAACTTATAACACCCCTCTTTTTGCATGAAGTCGCTCTTTATTTTTGTACGCTTAGATCTTCCGAGGTGTCCAACGAATTTTAATGCTGCTTTCACCATAATTTAGGTTATGTTTTAAGAAGTGTTTATATATAAATTACACTGATATTAAATTACTAGAACTTATAAAAAAAGTTAAAGTTTCATAGAACTCAGAATTTTTAAACGCATTTATTGCTAACACTAACTAAACTTTACTAGATTTATCGAATTGTGTATCTTAAATATATCTACAAAAAAGTCCGCAATGGTGTATATGTGTTATCCTAAGGATAAACCACAGTAATAATTTTTAAGTTTTAAGATTTAATTTACTCGTGAGTTATACTTTCAAAGTAATTTTGACTAATGTAATCCACCTTTATCCAATTAAATACTTTAGATATGTTGTACATTTAATATAGACAAAATTGCCTTTTACAGAATGTCGTTAAAATGGATACCTTAGATGGTACTAGAGAATTAAAATACATGAGCGGAGCGGCCAACATCATTGCACCCGTGCGAAGCCTATGCGGGCCGCTATTCAGTGTATAAATTACAGAATTCGGAGAAAACAAATTGAAAAATTCAACCGCAATGAGAATTTCCCTTTTTTTTTTCAAATACTTTGAATAATGTTAGTTTAAAAGGCATGTAAAGATTTCTTTTACTTGTTTATAATATAGATATTGTGTCGACAGCGAGGTCTAGTTTTAACACTATTTCTCAGTCATATTTATTTCATATACTGCCATATAAACTGTGATAATTTACATGTCGCGTGTCAGTAACTTACCTAGTATTATCTGCCATAATGTATTGTTAAATATGTCCCTTCGATCGTCGGCTGAATTAAACCCCATTACGTACTGAATAACTGATGACAGTCGTTTCAATACGTCCTCACGTTGTATTACCGTTCTAATAGTGCAGCTTATTTATTTCAAATTTAGACTTTAAGTTAACATTTGAATTTTATTTTTAAAGCGATGACTTCTTATGGGAGTGTAAACTGTTTCGTTACGTAACGCGTTACGCCGCCAGTCTGTCTGGCTTCCTTTTCTCTCACACATATGTCAGGCAGGCACTCTAAGTCACAGCGTCAGCTGTATTTCTGACTTCTCTCTTCAAATAACTTTTCCTTACATTATTATATTAATAAACATAAAATTTAAGTAATATTTTATTTTAAGCCTGCCGAAGTGACTACTCTGTCTGATGGAAAGCAGGAATAAAAGCCAAAAGTTGTGGTCACATTACTCATTGAATTGTGAATGCAGACAATGCAGTATTTTGACCCACACTATGGCGGCCTAGTGAGATGCTTTTTCACGCCCCGGTTGGGGACGTAAAAGACTAACTGTAATAGCTGTGATAGCTCGAGGCATCTAAGACCTGTCTTTTTTTCTGGTGATGGGGTGGAAATTCTCATTTCCGGTTCCTTGGAGGTTCTTAGTAGAACAAGGGATATGTAGTGTTGCCACCAAAAAATACCCAGAACTAAAATAACCAAAAATTTGTTGATTCCCTAGTGAACAGTAAGTATTTGCAGGTTCAATTTTTCAACTGATAAATTGCTTGAGATGGTCGAAAGTTTTTTACATCATAGTAGCACATAAGAATTGAATAGCTGTATTTAGAGAGAATAGGACGAAGATAAAAGCTGATGCAACAGCTGATAGGCTAACCAATGATCGAACACTCTTTAGTGAGTGAAACAATATTGAATTGACACGGATGACTTGCAGTACTGTTGGCTGCTTGTTTATTAGGGAACGTTTTGTGGATAATGTGCTGTTTCAGGAACAAATGACGCTGCCACGCAAGTCATTCACGGCGAAATTGCTCACAGGGGTGTTGGTACCTAAATTTATTTTTTTTAGGGGTTAAATCTGTGTTAAAAATTGGTATTATCATTGTTTGTTATTGATTTTACGAACGGTTCACTTGACCTTTGTCTTACGCTTCAGGCAAGACGCGATGGCAACCGGAGACACTTGGGTAAATTGTTCAGTCGTCATCTTTCAAGACTCTATTAGAACCCGAGAGGATTCCTGCTGAATAGGGTAGAGAACCTCGCTTATCACTTGATCGAGTTTCATAAATAATTTTCTCTCCCACCTAACAATAAGCGGGAACTGTTTTATTTTACTCCTTCGTGTCAAATTTGACGAAGGTTTTTGGAACGGCCATCAGAATACTTCGGAAACGGTTATTTGTTTGTTTTACTCTCAAAAATTTACGTGAAATTTGATAATTTTGACATTTATTTGGTTCAGAAGTTCATGTTAACAACAGTTATCGTTATTTAATTACTTCTACTATATCTTTAAATTTCAAAAGGTGATTTTGAAAAAAAAATGTAAATATAATAATTAAATAATTGAATTATCTTTGTATTTTGCAGTTATATTATTTTTTTGTTTCTAGTTAAAATGAAAATAATAATGTTAATTGATAATTATGATGGACTCCTACCGATTTCGGTAAGGGTACAAGCTTTTACGGAAATCAATCAAATACGCAGAAGATATTATAGTACGCAAGCTAACACAGGTGCAATCTCTGTTTTCTCACTTTCATAATCCAATGGGAAGGCTATCTGCCACGACCGAGGGGAGATCAGGCACAGGGCTGACTTTACAGTCTTTCCGAATTCCGTGCTGTTATTAAGCATCTCTATAATCTGAAAAACTCAATAACTCTTTATCGATCTAACCCGGGAATCGAATCCGAGATCTCTTAATCGGCAGTCGCCTAGGCTAATCTCTAGTGTAATGAGGCAGCTCGTTCGACAGTGAAAAGGCGTAATTAAAAACAGCTAACGGAAGTATGGAGCAAGATACGTTCGTAAGAATGACGAGTTTTCGATGAGGGTGTCGTACCGCTGCGTTCGAATAATTCCACGTCATTTTAATTATTTATTTCTATGAACTATTCGATATTATGGTTCTCCTACAACACCATGTGTCTTATAATCGTATTATTCGTATATACGTATCGTTATACCGAGTCTTGTAGATATCGCAAAGAATAGCTTTGATTACATTCATTACAGTAAAGGGTCTGCGAGATAAAATTAAGATGAAGACTCATTATCGCAGTCTGCATCGCGATGGTGTGCGATTGTCTTAACTGATATCATTATTAGTATACTTTGTGTTAAGAACCGGTGATTTTATGCCATTTATCACTCTTCAATGTTTGGATGGAGGTAGTTTATGTGTAAAACTGTGAAGATGGCTTACAGGAAGGCTCTACCGACTTAAATGTTAAATATAAAAATTATAGTAAGAATGAAATTTATAAATTATAGTTATTCGTCACCACACGGAAGTATGATAAAGGATTACGATAATATTTTAGTAAGTATATTATACATATCATACTGACATGGAATAAATAATCGTGCTCATCACACTGCGATTTGTCCTGGGTGGAAATCGAACTCACGAGCTCTGGCTTAGCAGTCACTAATCACTAAACAAAGAGGCCTGTTGAAATCTCTGTACCATATCTACCCACCAACTTAACACACTGAATTAAATTATAAGTACATCCTACACGCTTTTAAACGTAAAACAAAGCCTTTTTCAATAAACCTCTACAACATATTCTTGACAACGTCCTCGTGACAAAGTACCACTATTTGTCAAACCTTTGCGTCTTTTGTCAAGACGTCGAGAGTTGCATCTGTCAATTGTGACTAATATGTCATTATGACACTGTGAGTCGAGTCGTGATGTGAGTTTTAGGACAAATAGAGCGCATTAGTCAACAGAGTTACTTACAGGCGTTTGTCAAAGGAATGGTGGGCGTACGTTGTTTCTGTCGTGGGGAACTATTATAGTTGTGGTAATAGAGACCCGAGGTGAACCATTTTTGTGAAAGGAAATTCATTGTAACTATAACTTGCTGTAACATCTTATGCTAATATCAATAATAATAATGAAACTTTTAGTTGCTCCTTACAAACATACATTAATTGAGACCCTAGAGCTGCCTAGACCCTAGAATCTGTTGAGTGCAATTATGACTGCATATGGTCTTAATTTTCGGGTAAGTCATATTGATATCACCATCATCAGCCTATCGTAGCCCTCTGCTGGACATGGCATTTCCAATCACATGCCACTTGATTCGTTTTGTCCGTATTGTGATGGATTAAGAATACTGAGTGTCATCACCTGTACTCGTCCGTAACTACCAAGCGACAGAGAGAGTAAACTACACAGGACAACATAACTGCAAAGAGAAGGATATTTCTATAGGTAGTAGAGCCACACTGACCACAGCAAGAATGGGCTGGCTCGACCGGGGAGGTACTACCCTCGCACAGAAGATCGACCTAAAGCGACAGTATCCGTGCCGTCGTATTTTGTTTCTGAGTGCGAGACAGTTGTCGTGGTGTGTGCAATATAATGCTACGATGACTGTCATGCCTTTTACGTCCCGAAGTGAAGCGTAAAAAAGCATCTTAATAGGCGGCCATAGTGTGGGTCCCCATACTGCATTGTCAGTATTCGCAATGAGTATGGTGACTACCAGAGGCGGCTCGTTTTAAAGAGCGCTGGTGCAGTGCACTCCTACTACAATTAACTTAAATAACATAGATAGTCATGTATATTTTGAATAAGTAACTAAAAATTATCCTTACTTTACTTTCTCTGTATTCTACTCTGCATATATACAATAGTTTAAAAAAATGTATTACCGCACCTTACCTAGACGTACATTTGGCATCAAGTTGTAGCTAGTGGAGCGCCAGCGATTGCGCTCCTATGTAGCGAAGTTTTATACGCTAAATTCAATAAGTGCGAAAGAGAAACATTGACACGGGCCGACGCGTAAAACAAAAGATTTGTATGAAAAATTAGCCTAAATTGGAGCGCTGCTCCGCGCGACGTTGCCGCTTTGTGTGCTCCCGCGCGTGCGCTGTTGCCGTTCAAGTATTGTAAACAAACAAATAGCAACGTGTAGCGTCGTCAGATAGCTCTCGCTCGCAGTTTTACATAAAATACTTATTTAAAACTTTGTGTGAATATTGTGGATCACATCTTAATTATTGTGTGCACTATTCCGATGACATCTATAGAAAGTGAACGTTGTTTTTCAACATTAAATAAAGTAAAAACATTTACGCGGAACACTATGACGCAAGACCGTTTGAATGCTTTGTGCATGATAAGTATTGAAAAGCGCCTTATAAACTCAATAGTGGATTTTCAAAAAAAAGTGATAGATGTCTTCGCTCGTCAAAAAGATCGGCGAATGGATTTTATCTATAAATAAAGGTAAGTTTTTGTGAACCTCCATCCAAAAATGTCACGGGCCGCCTCTGGTGACTATTCATGCTTTCCATCAGGCAGAGTTGGATCACTTTGACAGGTACTTAAAAAAAAGGCAAACTTGAAACAGACGCTATACCAAGCTATCTGGCCAGCGTGAAGCGTGAAAATCTCTTTGCTAAAGACAGGCCCAAGTCCAGCTGTGGACTGTTAAAGGCTGTTAACGATGATGATTCGGTCCGATCCTCAGCTTCTCGCATCCATCTCCCATCTGCAATCATTATTGGTGTTATATATACTGTTTTTCTTATTTTGTAACGGTTTACGATTAGGGATCGAATCTGCAACTGCTTAATCACAAGTGATACAAAATTTTGGTCAGAATTGGGTACTAAATTTTTAATATACTAATTTTCAATCTTGATTTGAGATCAGTAGTCGGCTAGACTAAAAATGTGACTGATTTTATTAATATGGGCCTATTCTCTAGAAGTTTGTATTTTACCGTAAATACATTAATTATTAATAAATAAAACCACAACAAATTAAATACTTGGTAACGTTTACACGTGTGTAAATGGTTGTAATTTCTTTCTTCCTTACATTATTACATAATGTAATGCCGTTTGCCGTGTGTACATCACCCTACTTAAACGTCACTTAACTATGCCACTTGACTAAGCATGCAGTCATACGCCATTACGTCAATACACTGCTGTTAAAAGAAAGCAACTGTAGTCGCACCCCTTTCCTTTCATCATCCCTATCTAGTGCAACATTAAACAATGCTAACACAAGGTTTTACCCCAAGTGCTCACTACTAGACGTAAGTACAAACTAACGGGCAGGAACGCGTGTAAATAATTGATTATAATCGCACAGGGAAAGTACCCGGTTCCACTCCACGATCGCTGCAACTGATGACCGGTTCTACCTACTGGCATTAGTGTAGACGTACGGTGTGAGTGAGGAACGGGCGCTGAGAGCGATACTTAATTGCATCATTACACCTTATCCTTTTACAATGATTAAAATGGAAAAAAAATTAAACGGGAAAAGGATTATTGTTAATGTTTTTAAAGTGATAACTTCTTATAGGCCCTCTTATGAACTTCGTTACGTAACGCGTTACAGCGCCAGTTTGTATGGCTTCCCAGTTTCTCACGCGTATAAAACCGGCAGGCAAGCTCATGCTCTCTCACTCTAACCCACAGTGTTAGCCGTGTTTCAGACAGACGCTTCTCTCTCATGAGTTAGTGTTAGTTCAACTTAAATTGGTTTAAGTTACCGCTTCTGTGGGGCATCCCAAGACGCACATGTTTTTTTTGGAATATCTATAAAAAAATGCCTAAATTAGAAATTGTTTGAATAAAAGTTTTGAAAAGTTTACTAAATAAATACATAAAAAAACTTTGTATTTTGTGGATTTTACACGCGGTTGTTCCAAACAGAGTTATGTAAAGATACTATTTTTAATAAAAAAACTATGATTAAAAAAATCAATAGAGTCAACGCATATGTATGTTGCTAGCTACTAAAACTCCGATACATTACATACAGTTATACTTAACAGTTGTTGACTGCAGGATTGGCCTAGTGGTTTAAGCGATCGCCACGCCGCTCTCCACTACGCTGAGTGTTGTGGGTTCAAATCCTACATGAACAACACTTTGTGTAATCCATAAATTATTGTTCTGAGTCTGGGTGTTCTTTATATCCGTTTCTTGTATATTTGTAAAGTCCCCCGCGACACAGGATTTATTCCTAATGCGGGCGTTGTCTTTTAAAAAGAGTAAAAAGAAACGAAGTTGTAACCGTGTTCATAAAACTTTGTAGGGTAATATCCCAATGATACAATTAGCAAACTAACTTCAATATACTGTAGCGCTTATCATTTGCACCACACTTCGAGCGGGTTCCTGCACAAACTCATTGCATACTCGTTAACTCACAATCTACCAAACGCAAGATTTTCCACTACCCTCAATATTTTATACGAATCGTTTATCCATGAGCAACTTAGCAGAATATATAGATAAGAGGTGGTCGTAATTTTTCAAAGCAGTTAAAACTTTTTGATGTATTGTTTGGCAACGGATTTAAGTCTTAAACTCTTTGTTTACGCAAATTATTTGTGGAAATGTGTTTTAAGTTGGTGGAAGTATATTGGATGAGGAATGGCAGTGGAAGAGCAGTTAGTGGATGTCTGTGAATATGATATTATGTCATAAATATTGGTGTTGAGTTGCTTTTGCTTACGTGGTATAAATTTGGGCTTTGGCGAACGGATAGTTCGTTTGTTAAATATTAATATAATTGCAAAAAAAACTTAGATATTTGCATATGTATCAAGGATAAGGAACATTATTTACAAAAGCGTAGATTTCTCATGGAAAACGAAATGAAAAGTGGCAGGTTTTTTTTTGCTACATTCCGTGAGGTTTCATCAAAATACTCGTACATTATTTTTGTTATAGACCAAGATTCCACAAGCGTAACTACATAACCTTGAAAACAAACACCAATGTTTATGTAAGGTGTTACTTTAAACTAACACGATATATGTGTTCGTAGAACGACAACATATGTACTAACCTCAGAGAAATTAGTCTCACATCGCTCCACAAGCGTCCAACGACTTACACTCGATTAAGCAAACGCTTCCTCCGACTGCGATGCCTTCAAAGCCTCTAAACATTTACATGTATGAAATAAATAAAATAGCAGATAAAATATTATATTTACATAAATAGATACATAAATCTTTGTTCGGTACTCTTCGTACGTTTTTGACTTGTTGAAGTTATGAGGTTCACGATGAAAAACTGCTGATAATATAAAGAGAAGACACATGTGTGATTTAAGGGCATTTATTAAATAAAACATATCTATACTAATATTATAAAACTGAAGAGTTTGTTTGTTTTGTTTGTTTGAACGCGCTATCTCAGGCACTACAGGTCGGTTTTGAATTTTTTTTTGTATTGGATAGCCTATTTATCGAGGAAGGCTATATATCATTACGCTAAGATCAATAGGAACGGAGCACCAATGAAGAATGTTTCAAAATCGGGAGACTTTGTTCCTATTGAGGGCTTCCTTCCGCTGTTTGCGCTGCGTAAACGGTTAACGTTTCGCATAAATCATGTATGACAGAATTATTCCCTTACTCACCTATGTAAAAGAAGTCGTGGGTTAAAGTAAGCGTCAGCCCAAAGTAACTATTCCACGCGGACAAAGTCGCGGGCTGAAGCTAGTAGTTCATAAAATTGTGAATAAAGCATTTTAATATAATTTAACGAAGGAAACCGATTTTTATTCTCCGGGTCCGAACCCTCCCCGTATAGCGCCTGAGGCCGCCTTCAGAGTAGTTTTTGACAAAAACATCACATGGTCCAGGCTCCTGCTTGCTTAAAAAGCTGTAGATCCCAAGGAATTTTGTAACTCATCTACAAAAAAGGTTTCTTTGATATATGCGTGATCACTGAGAAACTTTTGAGTAAGTTGCACTGTGTTTTTTATTGAAGAACAAAAGTGGTCTGCCATGATATATTGCTTAATGGAAAGTAGCGGTGAAGATAATGCAAACCTCTCTAAGAAAAACACAGCTTGTTTCAGAGTGTAAACTTCATGTCCATACATGTATGCATACATATACGTTGATGATGGACCCTTATCCGATTTCGACTACGGCAGCCTGTCTCAACAGAGGGCAGGCAACAACGCAAGAGATATTATAGTGTGCGCGAACACATGCACTTTTTGTTTCCTTATTTTTACAATCTGATGGGACGGTTATCCAACATGACCAGGAAATGATCAGGTGCTGGACCGACGGCTTTACGTGCGAGGCTCGAGGGTCAAGACTCCAACTTCAAAATTCCGTGCTGTTACTAAGTATTAACCAGAAACACCGCCACCAGCTGTAACAGAGGCGTGATCGGCGGTCACAAACGCTAACCGCTAGACCAACGAGATACTTAAAATATATATGTACATTATTATAGACACATAACAACAATATACCACAGAAAAGTTTACAATAACTGTTTAATTCCATTAAATAAGTAAACATTTTTCAATTTTAACTGTTTTGCTAATAATCCCATGCAAAATGCAAGGCTACTTATATCGCTTAAAATCACGGTCCAGCTGAGCAATTGTGTCCATTTGACATTTATGGTGCAATTTATATTTACGCCGGGAACAAAGCGTCCCCTTATCTCGAAACCCATATACGAATAGGGTTGTCACACTGTAACTTGTGTGAGTAATATTTAGCAAATACAAAATTAAGGTTTCATTGTGTGATTCCTCATATTCATTTCAAATTTATTGGTATAAAAAAATGATTTTTTATTATGTCTGCATTAGCCTGTCGCACTCTACTAGTGAACTTAGGCCTCTCGAACTACATGCCACCTCGATTGATTTTCGACTTCTCGCGAATTCTCCTCGTATTCTGATCCTGCCAGTCATTTTGAGCAAATTATCACCCCTCATATCGACGTCTTTTTCGGTTTTCACGAGCGACGATATCCTAGTGACCCAATAGTCCATATTTGTAAAGTAATTTGAGACTATACTTTGGAGGATATTTGAGGGGTGAGGTATTGAATTATTTTTACGATCTAAAAATATACAAATATTATCATAAATGTACACATTTACAATATTATTATTAAAATGAAACCACAAACAACGTTGTGACAACCTTGAATTCCAATAACACCACAGTCTGTGAGAACACACAGTAAATCAAATCTGTATTGTTCGTCAAATAATTGGACGCCGTTATGTAGTTCCGGCAATAATTTGTATTGCGCTTGCTAGACTTTCTGTAGTTCCCTATTGTAAAAATATTTTAAAATTAAGAAGGGAACTAGTACTTAGAGCATAAAGTAGCGAGTTACCAGTGAGTTAGGGTCATAGAACATAAATATAGTAAAAATAAACTCCGCCTACAGCAATATTGGACAACTGCGTGGCTTATGGTCCTGTACTATGATTGCTACTACGATTAGTGCATAGATTTACAGCTGCAATTACGTACGACAATATTTCGACCAAAGCCTGTACGCCGCGCGGCAAAATTGTCGCGTCTTGCCGCACAGAAATGGCAGTCTTACCGCGTTTAGTATCTACTTAGGAGTACGAGTATAATTCTTTCCGAAATGACTTCTCTATTACGTTGTGCGGGCTCTTTATTTTTCATTTGTAAAGAAATGAAAGTGTCAAATGTTTTTCGGTTTTGTTTTAACGACGCAATATTTTTGTTTGTTTTGTTGTAGGCTTTTAAGGTTATTATATCTAGCGGTCGCGTAGATAAAAATGTGAAATTCAATTCAAATCTTTTTGTAAACTTTTATAGCAACAGATAGACGGCGATTTAATTTTATTTAGTACTCGAATTGTTGTCAACCTTGAATACAGTTCCATTGAAAATAAGAAAATATTTAATGAAAGGGTTTTTGGTCAGAATATTTTCAAGAGATAAGAGTTTTGGCAGATAATTCATCGTTTTGCTCCATAGTGAATTGTCAGTTTTAGTATTAATAACAAAACTAGTTATATTAGCATAGTAATTATTTCTGTATGCTTTCTACTTAAACCACATTGTGGCATACCGTGTAGTCAAACCTCAGTGTGATGTTCCAGACGCACCAAAAAATAAAGTTTCAGTATGTCCCGATTCGGCTGGTGTAATAACCCCTCTCCCAATTCTTGTATGAAAATAAGTTTTACCGCACATAATTTCGCTTAGCAAAAATATTATCTTAGTGTAAAACGTGAAAATTATGTTATTATTGAAAGAAAGAAATGTAAGGTTCATAAAGTTCAAGTCATATATGACGATGTGTGGTGGTGTACCCACGTTCGTAATAGTCATACGCGGCAGTAACCATAAGGTTACATTTCGCTGGACTTACGCTTTATCCGGCAAATGTGTGAATGAACACGATTTATGAGGGTTAAAAAGGTAAGTGTTGAGGTTTACCCTCTACATATGTATATACTATCGCGTATTTAACCGCTAAGGGATAGACAGAGGCGTTGTAAAAGTCCAAATTTTGCTGACCATGATGTTAGCCTTAAATGTTAAAAACAAAATTATGTTATAAAAAATAACAGCTAAGCATATAATAAATATGATCACTGCTCTATCTGCACTACCATTATCTCTGAACCGACTAACTAGTCAGAATTGCTAACCACTACAACAATAGGTCCGTCAAAGTTCTCTTACTAATTATAGATTTTAATAAACATTATATCAATAGTCCGATAAAAAAAGAAGTGTGTGTGGAGGAACGGGACTGGATATCCCTCCGACACAAAGGAAGGATCATACGACCAAACGAGGTGATCATACCTGGCGGGCCGCGGCCTGACGATTGATGTGGGGATGCTGTGTATATGCTAATTGCTCCCAAGAATTTCTACATCGCGATTCAGGATTAGTAGTTGTTCCGTAATTCATTACTCCGTAGTACGATGTGTCTTCGCTAGATAGCGCTGTTAATGTATTTTTGTTTGCGCTGTATGTGGAAGTCACAGTGTATCAAGTATAATTAATATTTTTATTTACTTAGATACATGTCAACAATTTTATTGAAAGCGACAAAAGACACTTTTTCATTAATTTTCTATATGTTACGATTCATAAACAAAACAATATTCTTTATTGTATGTACATAAGTATAAAACATATTATTATGTTCATCACTTTTCATCATCATCATCAAAGCAAACATGTTGTTTGCCCGAGTGTTCACTCAAATACGTGAAACCATTAATTTGTATTACCATTCAGATCTCATGTATTTTTATAGTATAATGAAATATATTCATGAGTTCCTACGAGATATTACATGTTTATATAAAAACATGGATGGCATAATAAAGAAATTAATGCGTGCACGAAAAAAATGTATATATTTATATCCATAAAAATATTTGATGACTTGACGCCGATGTAGGCACACAGAAACTCGTAAATTTAATAGCATTTTTATATCGCGTTATCTATGCATACGGGTTACAGAGGAAAGTCCGGATTTTCTCGATGCTTATATTTTATTATGGTTACCCTAGGGTGAGAGTGTGAATTCTTGTGTTATTAAGTTTGCACGATTTTCGCCGCTGGACCCCTCGGCGCGACATTTTTGAATGCATTAGAGCGAAGGTCATAAAATATTATTTACGAGTGGCATATGAATGCTCCCTTTTTATTATGTTAATTCCGTGGCTGAGGTTCGGCGGTGTATTGTGTCGGCCACTAATTTACGGCTCGGTCATTGATGGAGACGTCTCGACCACACTACGCCCGAGAGCCGTAAATACCCGTCGAACGCTGGTGCGCAATTTACCTTACTGACAAACGGGTTTCAAGTAAATAGGCAATGTAATTGTTCCCTAAGATTAAGTACAATGCTACGTTCTATTGTTACTTTGGGTGTAATTTCATATGTCTACATACCCGCAACGTAGGTCCTCGGGGCCGTAACGTGATGTTTAATGCCTTATATTATTTCTCAGTAAATAAACTAGGTATATCCAACACAAAAAATAATACAAACCTGACTTATAATTCTAAAGATTATCCTTTTTAATGTTTTTAAGCAAAATAATCTCTAGAATCAGATTACACAATGAAAAAAAGAAATTTTATTGACACGGTCAATTTCATTTTAAAACGTTGTCAGGATGCTGTTGTGTGGCCATAGATGATTTTTAGCTGCTGTCCATAACATTTGAGTGTGTGTTTGTGTAAACTTGTGGATTTAAATACATGCAGTTTGCGTTCCACATTAATGAATTAAAATAAAAAAGAGGGAAAATATATAAATTATATATTATAGGTCGAAGATAGACAATCTATGTTTGAAACAAATTATGATCATCAGCAAGCTTTGACAGTCCACTGTTGGCCATAGGTCTCTTCTTAGCAAAGAGGTTTTGGCCTACTATGCGAATACTGGGCAGATGGATTGGTATAGGGTTTTGTTTCAAGTGTTCCTTTCGCTTTGCAGTGATGTTGTCTTGCATATTCTGTTCCCTTTTTCGGCTCATGTATATCAACATTATTATTATCAACAGTCTTCAATAGTCCACTGCTGGACATACGTTTTAGAAAGGAGCATACCACGCTGGCCGGATCGGTTGGTATAGGCTTTGTATCAAGTTTTCCATCTCTTTGCTAGAGATGTTATCCTGCGTATTTTATTCTCTTAACACACGGAACCTCATACCTACTCGTATATAGCGTCTAAATTAATTCAAACTGTAAATCCCTTCTAAGTCCTTGATTGAACATTTCTCGGCTATTTTTTATACGAAAACATTTTGTTTCTATTTGTCAGAAGTAGTTTCTGTAAGTGGTACAAATCAACAAAGGCGGACGGCCTCACATTAATGGATGGTGGGCAAAACCTTTTACTGCCCACGTTTTATAGCCGAGATTAAAACAAATACCGTTTGTAAGGAAGAGTAGCGGCAGGAGTACCTTGACTACTTAGAGCTCTTTGAGGCTATTGTAACGATCGTGAAATGCCTTTGTTACAATGGACGTACAAAGTTACTTTAGGTACTTTTAATGACTATTAACGAACTTTGTTTGTAAGTAAATCTGTAGGCTTTATTTTGACGGATTTTGGCCGAGTGGTTATTGACCCTGACTGTACTAAGACGTGGCTTCGATTCCATTTTAGGACAAATATGGTGGAATGAGTAAAATCGTTTTGTTGTGTGTCTGGTTGTTATTTATCTACAATACGTATCTATTTAGAAACACACATATATATATATGTTTATCCGTCTGGTTATCATGGCACAGGCTCTTCAAGCTTGAGGTCAAACGACCGTGGATTGGACGTGTAAAGTTATTTTTTAAATTGTATGTCCTGAATGGGTATCGAATCCAAAACCTTCTCTTTAGCAATCAAAATCACTAACCAGTAGACTAACGGACCCATCTAAGATACTAATTTAGTATCAAATATTATTTGTTTTCCTTATCTTATTATTGTTATGTGATCTTACGTCACCCTGGTACTTTCTGTCCAGACAATTTATAACTCCGCCAACGACAGAGTAACCCTATGGCAATAATTCCTTCAGCAAGATGCCCTCTCAGCTCCCGACCTGTCACCATAGTTAACGTAATAAATCGTACGAGGAAAAAAGAAACAAAAATAAAAGCGATAATAATTAGTCTTTATCTCTGATTTCAGCCATTTTGTCCAAAATATTTATTTATTTCGGACTTCTCTCGTGACTGTTGGTGATTAGTTACACGAATGAGCTTAGTTAGTCGAAAAGTCGTTTTGAGACACTTCGTGTAAATTAATTGGCTTAAAACGATTTATGACGTTACACATGTACTGTTGTATTTAGTTATTTTTATTGTCTTAGTAAGTTAAGTTATTATATCCTCTAACCTCTCCTTACAAGGCTTAGGCTTATCACACCACGCTGGCCACTGGATAATGATTTAAATTTTTATTGAAGAATCCTTCAAACGATTAAACACATCTCACGTGGCACTTGGGCCAGGGCCAAGATTCTTCAAATATTTATTTATTTTCCATTAAAGAAACTGATATATTAAAGTAAACAAAAATATAAAAGTAATGTGAATGTCAAACTCTCGTGATAAAGGAGAAAGTCGAATCTTCTTCCTTAAACAGAGTTCCCCCTAATGCATAAAACTAAAATATTAAGTAGCAAAATATAAGTGTAATGCAATTTTGTAGATTTTTTGTGATACCAGGGGCAGACAAGCAGTCTTTTTATCCAATAAACAGTAACTACGACCATAAACGCCTGCCTGAATATTTCCTGACTCCTTAAAAGTATTTTAGATTTGTATTGCTTTATCTCGAAGGTAAGCCGATACATTTCCCGTCACCAAATCTTAAATAAAAGGTTTGTCATCCAATAAAATTGTTGTATTTTTTTATTGGAAAACAGTTCCCCCGTAATATGCAATCAAACAAATTTAATAGCGCCTTAGTAGGGAGCGAGTGGATTTATTCGATTTAGACGTAAACGTAGGGGCGCACGCGTCGCAGGTCTTAACAAAAATATTTTCAACCAATTTAATAAAATAGGCCATTACTGGTAATGGAAGCACCATGGATTGGGTTTGTTAACGTTCCAATTTTGAATTCGGTGACCATTTTGAATTTAGAGATCTAATTTTTTAATTGTCACGTATCTGTGTTTATTGTCTATATGCATGAAGAAGAGTTTTTATACAGGAATCTATGGTGTCAATTTTTTTTTGTAATTCATTTTTATGTAACACGAACTCAAATTTTTAGAATTTAAAGTCGGCCAGTAAGTATAACTTAATGTGTCATTGCGGACTTTTGCACCATGGTAGGTTAAAAACGTTCAACTTTTTAGTTCTATACAATTGTTTTTTTATAATTCTTAACTTCACGGTACTCACTCGTTTTGCTCAAAAAGTTACAGTAGTTAATATACATATTTGAGTCTCTAAAGTTAACAAACAGGCGTATATTATGTATATTATATATGTAATCCAATCAAATAAGTTCTTAGAATAATTGACGTGTTCAAACATTTATAAGACTAAACTATATACTCTAATAGAAAATCCCGGTTGCTATTTAGAATTTATGAGACAGCAATAAATACTCTAACAACATAAAAATAAGGTTTAAGAATTAAAAGGTAAAGTAAGCCTCCCCTGCACGTATATCCGCATATTTACTGCCCTAAACATATTAACTATCTGTTAACGTTTCTTGTAATAAAAATAAAAATCAAATGAACATTGTTGCTGATTCAAATAGTTTCCTGTCTTCAGTCACTCTTCAATAGAGGCTCCGTTACGAGCTAGTCTATGACTACCCGTCATTACGATGTTATGGGCCATTTACACATTTGTCCCTTGACCTGGCACATTAAGATAATATAAAAAAGTAAATTATTGAGATTTATACCTTTTTTATTTCTTTATCCTCTAAAAAAGTCTATTAATTTATAAGCAACAATACTACGACCTCACAGAACATCGGTGTTAGAACTTTTTCTCTCTTTATGACTTTTCAACGAGTGAGCGAAGTTAACGGGACCATCCTTCCTTAAATTCTGAGGGGAAGACACGAAGGGTGGTAACGCATTTGTAACTCTTAGTTGCAGGCGTCCATGGGCAGTGCATTGCTATCATGTGACGCTTCTGCTTGATCATCTCCCTATACCATAATAATAATATTTATTTCACTTCCACAAAAAAAAATCCCAAAAGGCGAATACATTAAAATGTTTCTGTAATTGTGTTTGCAGTCCCAGTTTTTGTGGTTTAAAGTGATTCTACTCCACCTGATGGAAAGCATAAATAGTATCCAAGAGTGGTGGTCGCCATACCTATTGTGAACGCAGACAATTCAGTATAGCAACCCACACTATGGCGGCCTATTGAAATACTTTTTCACACCACTTAAAAGACCTGGGATCACAGTGGGAGGGAAACATGTATTTATAAAAAAGCACATATAGACTGTGACTGGTGAGATACCTTCAATACTTATGGAGAGTACTCGGTACTCGATTCTCGTTAACTTGATATAAAAAAATAGGTGCTTATTTTTTATCGAAATGTCTCTAAAAAATAAGTCCGCGCGGTGTCCAAGTATTCCGCAGTTAAATACTGGGCTCTCGGGGTACTGTGTACGAAGTTTACTAAGAAGTTATTTAATATTTCGTTTTTATGTTATTTTATTTCATGATATATGTTCGCATACTATCACGTCCTCAAATATTGAAGGTATCTCACCAGTCAGTCTGTATATTATATGTAACAGTGTTCCAAGTTATAAAATACTTGAAAATTTTATATTGAAACTGTAGTAACCAGTACATGAATAACTATTTGCTTGATTCACTGTAAAGTGTTTACCGCGTGAGCGTACTTTGTGACCATCAATTCAATGTTTGCAAAGTCCCCGTGTTATTAGGGTATTTCCCTAGAGGCAGTTAAAAAACGTACAATTATGGTGATATATGTTTTAATTACTTATGTTACGATTTAATTACATTCGGCCGAGCTAACAATGAAAAAGAACGAACCTCCCCAGTGTGGTCATACTAAATTATTTGTTAATATGTAAGCAAATACCCCTTTGTAAATCATTTTTAGATTTCGGTATCCTCCATGGGGCTACGTAAATCAACTTAAATAGAAAATTGTTGTAATAGCGTGGGTTTATTGACAAAAACTGTGGGAGAGTCAACTGCTATAACCTAAAACTTAATCAAGAATTTCGATACAAAAAAAAAGCATTTTGGTTGATGAAAAAGAAACATTGGTTATATGAAACACGAAAAAAATTGGAGAGTTAAAATAAGAAATTCGATATAAAAAAAGGATTATGAGAAACATGAAAAAAACTTGAGAATAATCTTTTAAATACTTCATTAATTTCCAGGACTAATACTTCCATGTCTAACTAAATCTTCTCTTCGTTTGAATTGTGTTTTTCTGTGAACAACAGAATAATTTATTTTCTTTGTTTCTTTCAAATTACATTACACCATTCGTATCTTTAAACTCTTCGGGCTAGCATTTTTCCGCAATATCCAGCCTCGTATAAGTGGGAAACCTGAACCTGAAATCAGTTACGATCTATCTGTATATCCCTTTATTAACATTGCCTGAAAACTTACTTTTAGTTTTACATGAATTTCACAATTATTCTGTCTAATCCTGTCAGTGACAGTGCCCCGTTGACAGCAGTAGGTTTGCGCACAAAATGCTATATAAATATATGCATGTATAAGTGAAGAACTTCCAACTATCGTGATCATTTTGATGGGCCTGTTGGTTAGTGAGCCTGACTGCTAAGCCGGAAGTCGTAGATTCCATTCTCACCTAGGACAAAGATTTAAATTATTACGTATGTCTTTAGAAGTATTTAAGTATGTTTATCAGCCATAGCGCTTATGTTGTTACCATTTTTTTTTTTTTTTTAAACGTGTGGAAACCCCCTCGGGCCGTCACCCCACCGGGGCTTACGGCGGGGTGGTGTGTCGGAATCGGACCGACTAAAACCACACGGTGTGCCACTCTGCGCCTGAGATAGGAGGGATCCGGGAACCGCTGCTGTTACGACATCCAGGCTTATGTTGTTACCATAGCACAGGCTCTGCCTAATTTAGAATCAGACAGTATAAGAAGTGTGTTATGGTATTTGTCTCGGTGGCGCAGCGGTAGTGAAAGCATATGATCTGCAAATATTTGTTTCGAAGTTTGTGTGTTTTCTATATATAATATGTATGTATTTACAAAAAAAAAGTATACATACATATGTGTATTTTATCAGTCAGTCTAGTTATCATAGCACAAGCTCTGCTTAGTTTGAAACTAGATGACGTTGTGTGCCAAATGTCCGAAATATTTATTTATTACGTACATATCAAATAATTTAAATTATTATTATATTATTATTACCGTGATATTGACAGTGCCACGATCACGAGCTGGTCAGTTTACATAACGCCGATATATCAGGGTTGTCCTAAGAGATTATTGTCACGATACTGATGATTTATAACTGCTTACGCGGAGACCCTCCTAAGATTAAACGCTGACTTACCACTGATTCTGTGGCCGGACACGAGGCAATTCTTTCATATCTATATATTGGCCCTTTTGCGAATATTACGAGGTAAGTTATTGGGATAACACTTCCACTATTGCGTGGGTGAGTCTTTAGTTTATTATGGTATTAGTATTCATAGATAAACATATTAATATTATACATTTGAAGATAATATCTTTATCTTTTTGTTTAGACTGTAGCAGTTCACTTATGTATATGTTAGAAATGGTGTTATATGAATGTGTACGTAAGGTGCCCACCAAGAACTTAGGGTCCAAGTCAATCTCACCTGTAAGTGGTGCAGCTGCTTATCGACGAACATCGGGATTAGCTGGCTTGTTATCTATTGCGTGGCACCAAAACACTAGTGAAAAGTGGGCATTTAATATGTCTCTACCAACCTCTCCAGGGAAACAGGCGTGATTTTATGTGTGTGTGCGTTGTATTTATGATGAAACTTATATAATAAAATAATGTACCAATAGCATCGAGTTGAGGGGCTTACAAGAAGTGGTTCCAGACTAATTTGTATAACTGTAGTATTGAGATGAACTGCTTTCTGCATGAAATTTAAACATTTCTGCAGAATGCCAGAATTATATTTTATCTATACTATCATTGTAGTCACCAAAGGAATAAGCAAAAGTGGAAGACACGACCCTTAAATTTTTAAATTTCTGAACTATTAAAAGAAAAATATAGGTGTTACGAATGTTTCAGATACCCAATTCCTAATGGTTGTATGTAGGAATTAATGTTTTCCTTTTAATATTTACGTAATAGGTCTACTATCTGTATTATTTACTGGGTCGTTAAGACCATACCAATTTATCACAATACAACACCCAGCGGGGTTAACTTATAGGTACATATTTCTAAGCTGCAGTATATAAGTTTTGCGGATTTGTTTGAGTACACTGAGCGCTCGAGTAAGTCGTTCACGGTTCAGAAGGTTTACCGTGGCTACCAAAATTTAGTAGAATTTATATCGGTGTAGATAGCACTATTTTGTTTCTATAAAGTCTAAAATGTTATCCATAAGATATTTTGGTATATGTTGCAATTTCTACTTCAATGTCATCTTACAAAGTACGAGTAACGGAGTTTCTCTTAGCCCTTTTCTCACAATGAAAGTTTTCTCAAGAATCGGTATACACATCAACTAATCGTCAACAACATCAACCATTATTTATCAATTAAACTAGATCACCTACTCAGAAGGACCTAGAGGAACTACGTACTTTGTGCTGGAGAGGCACATCCAGTTCAGAAATATTATCCACAAATCAGGGTACCGAACCCTGATTTGTCGTTTTAAACTCATTTAATATGTATATATTGTGGCAATAGTCTTGTAGTAGATAAATTAACTTTCAGGGTTTTATAAGCGGATGCCACCTACAAGCTGTAAATGGCCCCAGGTACTAGATATAGGGATCTCCTTACTAGGGTGCACCTGGTTCCGCGGCTACTGGTACCTGAGACGGCTTGCGGTTTTTGGTCAGTTTGAGTCTGACATAAACACCGGTGGTATCGATAGGGATTTCCGCATAGGAAAAAAACCGTTTCCTATTCGTTTTAAATCAACGACTACCATTGCATTTTTTGTTGTTCATGTGTTTTTTTATGATGAAGGAATGTAGAATAGATGTATATATGGTAAGTTATAGACGCGGCCTTATCCGCATTGAAACTAAATTGAATGAACCAACCCTTTATTTCATATTAAAGCTTAAACTTAGTTGAATGAACCAACTCTTTATTTCATATTAAAACTTAAAGTAAAGAAAAGTCGGTCTGTAAATTAACTACATAATAACTATTAAACTCTCGCGTACATTGATATGTAACTATTTCTATAGTTTCGTTTGAATAATTTCAAATTCCCTAAGGTTCGGATCAATTTTCACGAGATGATTTAAAAATATAGTAATTTCACAGACAAATTAAAATATCGAAGTCAATTATTTAGTAGTCCATATTCAGTAAACACATCCAAGTGTATTCTTAAACATATTAATAGATTATTTTTTTATAAACTATTCATTACAATGTTAACGTCTTTCGAAGAAGTTAAAAAAATCACCTCATCTAGAGATGTTTCATTGTTACTTTAGTATTAATAAAACGGTTATAGGTGTCGATATTATTAGTGAAATTCATTAAGAAAACAACAATTCAAAATTCACTTAAAAATAATACACCATTTTATGATTTTATTTAAAAAAACTCTCAAATAAAAACATCAACCGAAGGTAGAGAATGATATTTTATTAGGTAACGACACCATTATGTTACAAACTATACAGAATCATAATTTAATAAGACCTGTTACAGAAATTCATTAAAAAATTAACTCCACATACAGGACGGTGTTAGGTGAAGACAATTCCACTGACAATTTTAAAGGATGACTTGTTACAGAAATTAATTACAACAATACTAGGCCGCCATACTGAATTATATGCATTTACAATGAGTACCTTTCTAGGTAGTAGAGCCACGCTGATTTCAGCACGAGTGGGCCGGCTTGACCGGGGCAGTACTACCCTCCCACAGAAGACCAACCTAAAACGCCAGCAACCGTGCTGTCGTGTTTCGTTGGTGAGTGTGAGACCGGAGGCCTATCGATGCAGGGGTGACAGTTATCGTGGTAACTGCGTAAGCCTTACACTGTCACGATGACTGTCATGCTTTTACGTCCCCAAGCGGGGCGTGAAAAAGCATCTCACTAGGCCGCCATAGTGTGGGTCACCATACTGTATTGTCTGCATTTGCAATGAATAAGGTGACCACAACTCTTGGATTCTATTCATGCTTTCCATCAGACAGAGTAGAGTCACTTTAGTAGGCTCAAAATATAGTAAAAAATATATATATCGTATAGCGACCACCACTCTCGGATTCTGTTCATGCTTTCCATCAGGCAGACTAAAGTCACTTTGGTAGGTTCGAAGTAAAGGAAAAAAATACATTCAAAACACATACAGGACCGTGTTAGGTAAAGACAATTCCACTGACAATATTAAAGGACGACCTCTATATAACGAGCCATCACTGTTTTCCAGTTCGCAGTGCTAGAATAGAATTTAGTTAAATATTCTTACACCCTCACTGAGTAAGGGTGTAAGTCTGATTTTTGCGAAATTGAGTTATGGTAAACTGATCAGACCGGGAAGGCGAAGATAGCGAGCCTGCGGCTACCCCCATACAAACCTAATATAATATGTATATACTGAATCCTGTTTAGGTTTATATATAAGGGTCCTTCTGAAATTACCCTATTACCTGTATCCTAGTTACCTTTGTTTGGGCAAAATTTATTTTATTTTTACGTCTGAGAGATACATTGCTTAGGACGCACATAATGCCATAGACATTTTCTACCAAACGGACATTAGCAACTGATCACTTGTGTTCGACCATTTCATACCATTGTGGTATGCATGTAACATGCATTAATGTTTCTTTTTATCAGAAAAATCCTAAATTTACAATAATCTACGGCCATAAATAAGGTTACCACCTACTACTATGAAATAATTTGTACTTAAATTACATTTTGTGTCGTATATATTAGATATGTATTTATATTGTGATTACTGTATTACTGGCCAAGCGCAAATGTTTCTGTTTATCCCTTTAAGAAACTTTAAATAATTTATCTTATATCTTTAAAATAAAAATAAACTTTTCAAGGCACTTAAAAGCCGCGTTTCATTTTACTCTTTTACCAATATATTTAAAACTTTAACGTGGGTTTTACTTGTTTGCAGGTACGTTGCAGTATATGCCGTTCAATCTTTCGAATAAATTAAGGTATGATAATGAGTGAACCACAGCTCAAAAATTGAAACCATAGCCGAATCATAGCAATTTGAATTCAAGCCCTTTTTTAATCAAAAGCTAAACCTCCAGATAACCCGCCAGATAAGCATGAAATAATAAAAAAGAAGAATTTAATTGGAATCAATTTTGGAGCTCATTACCGGGTGGTAACCGTGCGCCGACGATCGATGCGGGCGACGTCGCGCGCGGTCGATGCGACCCGAGCCGTCCACCGACGTCGCTCGACGCGTAACAAACGTAACTCACCAACTGGTGTAATTGTGAACGTGAACAACTAATGGCCGGCCAAGCCCCTGCTTAATGGCCCGTACCGCTTTCATTACCGACCGCTTGCCCGATGCCAAAATTTTAATCTGAAAAAGTACTCCGGAAAATTCAAGCCCGCCCTTCGAAGCGGGATCCCGCGCTCCTTAAGTGCTACGGTATTTTCGTTCATAATGGACCTTAAACAGCCTTTAGAGAATCGTTTAGTGCTTCATTCGTCGGCAGCGTTAACGATGTAGAAACGATAAGTTTTAGACGTGGAATAAACATGATACCGTGTCATTTGAGGCGCGGCGAGTTGAGTGTTATACGGCTCGCTAGAGCTGCACTTACAACCCCTCCGCCGCTCGTCAGTATCGAGCGATGTTCACCACGACCCGAGCTCTCGACGGTACACGTATGCAAATAACTGGCAATGTTTAACTACGCAGCTCTTCCAGAGAGATTGCCACATCGCTTTTTATTTTTCACAGGCATGTAGGATGTTTGAAATTTTCTCTATGACAGTGTTTGAACGAATTTCAGATTACAACAGATGACCTAATATTCAACTTATAAATTTTGTAGTATTTACGTGGTTTTAGAATTTACTTAGACTACCACATACTTAGTCTTAGAAATTAAAGTCACCTTGTACTGGTGGGGGACACATCTCCCCTTGGTTCAATTCGAGTGGAGTTTTGTTTGCGTAGAGGATGTCTAGGCAAACAGACATTAGGTACTTCAGGCCACTGGTCCACAATCACAGCGATGTACTGGTAGTAACGGGTCAAGTGAAAGCACTAACGAGTACATATGGGGAGTGAAGAAAAATTTTAAAACAGCATTTAGGTAGAGATGTTCTTAATTTGTTTTTTCTGTTTTGTTGTTGTTCTATAACAGTGATTATTATAAATAATGTAATCTGTCACGTTGTGATTTAAATTGTAACGTTAAAGTTGGTGTTGTTCGAGTTTATGTAAAATTAAAGTTGCAAATTTATATTCTTAGCTAGTGAGAAAGTGAGGCTACTGGATCGTTCCTGACTTTTGCAAGAAGTTTTTACTACTTAAAACTTACCTGCCCATTCGGTTAGTCAACGTACTTTTTTTTTATTATAGACCCAAAAAGTTACTACTCTGCCTGATGGAAAGCATGAATAGAATCCAAGAGTAGTGGTCGCCATAGTCACTGTGAATACAGACATTTGAGTATGGTGACCTACACTAGGCGACACAGTGCTTTTTTCACGCCCCGCTTACTGGGGTCATAGTGGAAGAGAAACACGTACGCTGGTAGTGAGTTTTAGGTTTTAACTCTTTTTATCTCTTATAATATTAGGGTCGTAGCTCACCAAGGTAATTTTTTTAGGATACTAACACACTGTCGAGTGAAGACCTCCTATTTATCGAAATATACCTACGTATAAAATTATCAATTGAATTGCTCATGAAAATAATTAGCACATTTTCAACATTTTTAATAGAAGAAACTAAAAATAATAGCACTTTCATTTATCAAAACGCGTAGAAACTTTTCATCGCCAATTCACCACCCGCCACGAACACATCAAACTTTAATGATATCGATTCGAAACTTTCCCCTGAGAACTTGCAACTTAACTAATTACCCGGACTGCTCCCTCTAATATGGTAACATTAGAGCGAGATAGCTACACCCTTATATATAGCAGACGATATCAGCTTTCCACGCCATTACCTTCGATGCATCTGTGTCGTTTGCTGTTAATATTGTTTTTATATTAAAATATACATTAGTACAGAGGTAATGGCAAAAACTGAAAGTGAATTAAATTTTAGGATTTTTTTTCATGGGGTACGACAAAACACATGGTTATTTTATGGCATACTAACATATTTTACCTATAAAGCATCCCTTCTCTTAAAAGTATGCTGCCAACTAATTCAAAGTTATATCTTTGAAATTTCGTATCTCATCTGGCATAGTTTTATCTACGTGGCCCATCGATGCAGGGGTGACAGTTATCGTGGTAACTGTGTAAGTCTTACATTCTCACAATGACTATCATGCCTTTTACGTCCCCAAGCGGGGTGTGAAAAAGCATCTTACAAGGCCGCCATAGTGTGGGTCACCATACTGCGTTGTCAGCATTTGCAATGAGTATGGTGACCACAACTCTTGGCAGGCAACTTTCCATCAGGCAGAGTAGAGTCACTTTGGCAGGCTCTTAAGATGGAAAAAAAAACGTACTCCGCACTACCACAAAATCTTAAGATTTGTAATTTTATTCTTTACATGTGTCATCCTGTAAAAATTTTATCATGCCAATGGACATAGTCTAAATACTTCTTATAAGCAAGTTTCAATATTTTTCGCCAATCAAAATGAATCGTCTGTAACTTAAAACTACAGAAAGAGTAGCATCTAGAATTCAGTTTTATGCAGCAACTAGATGCGCACCATAAAAAAATATGCCAGAATTAAAATTAGAAATTGTTTTAGTTACAACAACACTAACCGGTCAATGACCACGAACACTTAATGTTGTAGTTAACCCTTTAAGTGAATACTCAACTAAATCCTGTGCGATTTGCATCACAATGAGATCTCAACTGTTATGGCTACATTGTTTTTGTTTTGATAGAGCTTTCGTATGTTCGAGAACAGTAAGTGGGAAACAGTTTTTTTGGGATACACTGTTTATTGCAAATACAGTGGGGTTTTAAAAGTTTACTATTTGAGTTAGGTGTTAAATTTCACGAACTAAATGTTGGATTTGTGAATTCATTTGTTACAGAAAACGAAGTGAATATAAAGCCGTTAGTTCTGAATATTTAGCTTCTAAAAAAAAACTCATACGCTGTATTGTATACATAAAAAGATCCATTTCTTATGTCTATTCCCTCCGTCAAACTCTCCAATGCTCTGATTTCTGTTTGCAAAACCTTGGACAGTCATATTTAGATGATAAAAACAGTTGACAAAAGATGACCACGATCATTTGATCTGTGTCTAAGCATAGTTTATCTATACATGTAATAAAATTGTAAAACCTATGAAACCTAACGAAGTCAAGATGAAATCTTAACAGTAACGACTCAAAACAATAGTTTTTAGAATTTTTGTCTGTAAGTTTGTGCGCAGTAATCTCAGAAGTGTCTTAACTGATTTGGATGTGATCTTTACATTTGTATTGCGGTAAACTTTACTTAACATAACGTTTGTTTTGTATCAATTCGTTGACAAATGTAAAAGGAATGTCAGTTTAAAGCATCACCGCGATAACCAATATATATGTGTTATTAATTGTAAATCCTACAAAACTTACACTTACTAATGCTATATAATTCTTAAGGACAATACTTGCAGTTCCTCTTATTGTGGAGTAAACGTTCTCAACCAACCAATGTTCAGTGACAATCGATACAACTTTTACGATCATTTAATCCCCACCGGTCTTCAGTTTTATGTGTCCGGCGATTGAAGACTTTCGTTTATGGCCTCGCGTGTAGTGGGAATTGGTCATGACCTCTTCACAATACCAACTTTGTTGTCGATCGTTGTTCAAGCTTTTTTTTTGGTAATTTTTATTGAGGTTCAGTTTTAAAATTATAGTGCCGCAACTATGCTTAGAAGTCGTTATTATCTTAAGTAATTTTATAATACAATAACTTTTTAAAGTCTTAATTAGTTTTCAACATTTGAAAAAATTTAAACATAACATACTAAAATATAGTTGCCATAACTAACTAGTATTGAAGTAGTTGGAGTTTACATAATCTTATGAAAAACACAACAAACTTATTTCTGTTTTTATTTTGATTTATGTACACAATAAAGAGAAATAAAAACAATCAATCATATGATATATGTGTCACTTCAACTCAAGTAACGTTGCAACTCAAAAATCAAATGTCAGAAAAAGACGTTGGTTGTAAGAAAAACAACTTAGCTTCACCTAAAACTATAAAATGTGTGTTACTTACCATCTAATGTTTATATAAATCTGTTACACTCCCAATAAAGTATTACTAAAGATCAATACTGAAAGTGTTAAAGCATTTCAAATCTTTTTTGTATATAGTTACAGGTTCTAAGTATATTTACTTAGAAAACTTAAACTTAACGCTTCAAAACTGGAGAGTATATTTTTTAAGAAGCGACTACTTGAGCCAATATTTGAACTAAAAAAGCCAACTTAAATTTCTAAGCTGAAAATCTTGAATAAAATTCAAGTTATAGAAACCAAGTTTTTGGCCGTCGGTTGCTTAGGAGCCATGATTTAATCTTAGAATGGTCGTGAAACGCGTCAAAAATAAAATGAAATTTATGGCATCAAAGTTCCTGTGTCGTTTTTTTTTGACAGGCATTCATTAGCTTTACTTGTAACTAGTAATGTAGTCTTAGGAAATAAATAGCTTACTGCTAATTTTGTTATTTATTTCTATGGTTCAAGAGTAAACTTGCAGTTTGGAAACTTGATAACAAGTAATTGATTGTACGGATCGCATAGCGGTTTCAGAGACCACTGATTGTTGTGTATTCGATCCCCACATGGGTTAACACTTATTACGATACACCAATTGTTATTCTTAGTCTGTATGTTCGTCGTGTCCGGTTCTAATCTGAAAAAAAGTGCTTGTCCGTAGAACTACTTGTAAGTGTAATCACACATGGTTCGCTTAATGTTGATTTTATGTGCAACCTTTGTGTTACTCTACCATAAAAAGAGTATAATTTAACATCTCAGAGCAGATTTGACGCTGGGGTGGCTAGGTAGATAGTAAATCTCTATTTTTGAATCTTAATAATTTGTGCTCAGTAACGACGTGCGATGGCCAGATTTTGATTTCTAATACTGAAATCATATTTGAGGCTGACTGATTGAATTTGAAAATTGATGGGTCCACAAATCTGACATGGGCATACAATAAGAAAGGGTCTGCCTTCGGTCGATAATAAATAAAATATAATGTTTTTTTTTACATAGAAACCTACCAAAGTGACATTATTCTGCCTGATGGAAAGCATGAATAGAATCCAAGAACGGTCGTCGCCACACTCACTGTGAATGAAGACAGTGCAGTATGATGATGTTATGTATGTTGGTCATCCAGGAATAGTGATGTTCAAATATTGATCTCATATTTAAACGAGCGCGCTCGCGTGCCAAGCCAGTATGCTACAGGCCTTTCCCTATACAACTGGGAGTATTTTGCTCGCATTGTACAGTTTGGATAATGCAGACAAAATTTCCATATTCGGTTGTAGGGTTGCCAAAACAAAAATATTTAAAAATGTGTTTTAGTTAAATTGACACATGAATTATTTTAGAAATGAGTGACTTGTATATGAAGCTTGTAATTTTTTCTAAAATAAGTGAAGTTATTAGATATGGTTTTTGATAAATAGGATATGGGCACATCTTATTTTACATTTATATTGCATGTCTATTAATTTAATGATTCAATTTTTCTTTTAATCAAATCATCCTTTAGTTTTACAATAGTACTAATATCACAATTGTAAAAACAATGCACAATTACATGGTCTGTGGTGAGCTAAAAACTTAAGTAACTATGCTTCTTGTGTAGACATTATTTATTTAGACAAAAGCAAAAGAAATTGTGTGTCAACCCTAATATTGGAGCAAATAACGCTGTAAGAAAGTTGGTCCATTGTCGAACTCGACGCGGCAGGCGTTCAACTTTTCACCTCTACTTCTTTATAATGACTACCAGGGGAAGGACTGTAATGAAACATTCTGTGACCATACTCCTCAAGAAATCGTCTGACATCACCTGTATAGAAGAAGCTTTATTAATATAAAGGTGAAATTTTTGGAAAGAAAGTAATATTTAGTACTTCTAGGACAACCGAAGACAGTTGACAATCTCGTCGCTGAAAATAAAACTATACTTTTGTTACCAGTTCTAAATAAAGATGATTATTATTAATTTGCTAATTATTAGGTAACAGACTAGGTTTTTTAATTTAGATAAATTAAATGAACATTCCATCTCGAGTAAAGCGTTTGCCCTAAGGATAAGGTGTGTGGCCCACTCAACGAGTGAAACTTATATGGTTGAGCCAACAAAACTTATTAACTTTCGCTTTTATGATAGCGTATATGTACTATAGAAGACACTGGGGTAACACACGGCTGTGGCAGGACTGGAAACAGTTCAAAGTGGAGACTTCTATTAACCACCAAGAAATCTAAGTATATTATATTATTTAATTTACATTAAGTGTCACAGGAACTGGAACAGTTATCAAATAGTAACTATATCATACCTGTTCCAATTATTTCAAGTTAAAGCGAAATATTAACTGATATATACCAGTATCGTGTCGGATCCATATCACGGACGTGTCAAGTATAATTTACTGTTTATAGCTACGATATAAAGCCTTCGTTTATAGCGCCAAAATGGTGCGTAAATAAGGGTGACAAGTGATCTTGAATAAATATGTTAATTATGTTTGCTTTTGTTATTTAATTGTGTATTGTGATTTTATTTTGTATAACTACAGTTTGCTTAGTGGAACAATCGTAGATGTGTGCTATTAGTAAAGTTATATCACACTTTTTTTCAGACAAAGAACTTGACAGACGTCAAGTCAATGAATTGCGAAGATATTCCACCAAAATTTTTTGCCAAAGCAAACACTTGTACCCCCAAGGAAGTAGAGAAGAATTGCATTTCTAAACACTTGTACCCCCAAGGAAGTAGAGAAAAAATTCAACAGGATTTTTTGTTGTTACCACAAAAAACTAACATGACAGTAGGCCTCAGGCTCTCAGATCCTCGTATGATTTTTGAATCGACCCCAACTAGATTACAAATTTTAAACATTCTATTTATCCTTAACCACACTTACATTATCTGAATGGTCTTTTCAGTTTAACAGATATCCGGACTCGTATGAAACCGGAATCAGTGCTACCAATCAGAAGGCAATATAAAAAGGCCAGTTTCCGGTCCATTCATTCTTACTCTTACAACAAACCTCTTATTCGGTGAAGTCGTAAATTTTATGTTGGTGTGAACCATCACGGTACTGGCGCTAGATGAAAGGGATTTTAGTTTCAAAAGATGTCGAGATGTAGGTATAAAGAAAAATGGTGGAATTTTCTAACAAACTTTTGTAGCTGAATAGATAAAGGAGACATTGTTTCAAAATTATGATGTTTTTAGTTAGAATTGTTGCTGGTAAGCTAATGGGATGTTTCTAGAAATTGTTTTTAAAATACACATATATAAACTCATGTCCTTTCCTTTTTTTCCTTTCATGAAAAGTGACGGAAATGTGTAACAGGAAGCTGAGGCAGCTCTAGATATTTAATTTGTCTAATTAACGCTTGCGGTGCCAGACTTGGCCGTCAGACAGTAGATGACATGTCAGATCTTACACAAAACTACTACTGTAAGATTATTTTGTTCTTTTTTTTATGCGGAACGTAAATCAAAAATTATAAATAACAAAGACATTCATAATATGTACAGATTTCTGTAAAAGAATACTTAAATTTAAAAAATCGTAGAATTGTATGTGACTTGATAACACTTCTCAAGATATTTGCATTCTTCAGGTTTCTCTCATTGCACAGAAAAGAAAAACAAAACTTTTTTTTATGTTTATTATTTTATCCTAGTTAACTGTGCATATGTACTTTTAAGATTTTTACATTCAACTTAACAATAGAACTTAACGAAAATCACATTAATATTACATGAAAACTTACTAATTTCGTTTCGGAAACGTTTACTAAATACGTAGGCCCAGCACAATTTACACGCGAAGATAATTCAATTGTGACAGTTTCAGGCCATATATCATTGGACCGCAGCTTAATGGATCTGCGCAAAGGTCAGGGTAAGCGCAGTGTACACACAGCTTAAAATTTAATGTTAAGTCATGCTTATTATTTTGGTAATGTTGGTAGCATTGGAGTTGTTTTATGTGTACGTTTACTGTGCAATTGTAGGTGCTGTCAACGGTTCGTTTCAGTGTTGCCAGCTATAATTATTATCTTAAATTAGTAGAAAATATTTAGATGATTCAATTCAATTGCAATTATCTTCTATTCAATGTAAAATGGTTATTTAGTAAGAGCGGCCGCGAGTTTGTTTAATCGTTTTTTTTTTTTTGTGTGATACGTGGGTAAAAGAGGTCTCCTGATGCAAAGCGATAGAAGTAGGTACCAATGGACACTTGTATTTTGAAAGGTACAAGTTGTTTCTTCAAATTTTCACTATAGAATTATCTGTTTTAATATTTTGAGTAAAAAACTCGAAACCAAAGTCAAAAACAGAAAAGGTAACGGTTTCAAATAGCGGATGATCATTTTTAGTTAATGAGTATGTTTGGTAATCATTTAAGCTTAAATTAGCTATACAACAAAATTAACAAACAAATATTATTTGCAAGTGACTATCAATGCCTATGAACGCTGACATTATCCATTTCACCACTACGCGATTCTATTCAATTTCAGATTGAATAGCTCCACAAACAGACCAAACTATTCAATGTATGACACACCAATTCGGCGATTTGAAATGTTATTCAAATGCACATACTGTGATTGACGGTGAGTTAAATACTAAATTGAATCAATAACCCTTTGTAGGTTGAAAAAAGACCTGGTAAACAAGCCGGTCTATTTACAGACGTTTGTGCATCAGTCGACCATAAAAACTTGGAACTGTAAATATTATATTAGTTAGTGAAGTCTTTAGTCCAGCAGTGGACTTCGTTATGTCATTAATTTAAAGACAGACCATGTGATATCATCAATATTATCTTTCTATTTTCTTAATTTTGTTCAGAGGTCTTAGAGGGCAAATCACTTACTTGAGTTACAGGTTTACATGGACGACGGTGGTTACTTAACATCAACAATTTTTAAAAATTCACTGTGGTACATAAGCCGCTCTTTTGAAAAGATTTTGATCTACGGGGGCCATAGGAGCTCATATAGTGTTTATGTTATGCTACATTTTATAGTGATCTTGTCAGTGTGTGTGCCAGTGGTGCTCACTTAACATTATGTAAAGCATCTGCTCTTTGACCTATCTATACTAAAAAAAAAGAAGACTGCTGCTATACAGAAAAATATTTTCATCCATATATGTATGTATGTTCAAGAACTAGTAACTGAACTCATCCTAACACTCACAATCATTCCATGCAACATAAATGACTAATCCAATGTTGATATTATTTATTGAAGACATATTTCCTTGCCGTGGTAACACGGTTAATATTTAACAGGAATTCACACACACCAAACAAGAATGGTTAATCAACTAATACTAACTAAATAATTAAATTGAAGAGTCGCTTTGAATATCTAAACGACAATAAGGGAGCCATTAGAAACAATTAACACTTCATTTCTGAAGTATACAATTACAACGTATTATATTAATTGAAGTCTTTTGAGAATTTTTGAAACGTTAGTCTATGTTATTAGAAAAGGTATTTTTATTTCAGATTATTGATTCCTTATTTAGTCTGTATATTAATTTTGTGTTTAAAACACTGATATTTATTTATTTTCATTTATTTATTTATACATCATGCACTTTATGTACATAGGCGGACTTAATGCCTAAGGCATTCTCTACCAGTCAACCTTTGGGTGATGCAGAGAAAATAGGAAGTAGGTGCGTTTCAGGTGTTGAATAGAAGAAGTAGACATATACAAACTTTCATATACTAAAATTAATACAAATACATAAATACATACATACACATACTTAAGTTGATGTAAGTCTATATACATACATACACAAATAAATATCATGACAAGTATAAGATGATAATCATGTATTGGTTGATTCTCTCTGATATTAAGAGTAAGTCGCTTTTTAAATTTTTATTTTATGCACCGCGTCGGATGTTTGGTTGTTTGTATGATCATTAAATATTTGTTTTGGGAAATGGCCATACTTCAGTCAATCTAGGTTTCAAAGTACAAGTTCTATTTTAGCTCTAGCTCTAGGTATGTGCAGATAAAAGTTATTGTTCAATGATTTCGAAAGGAGGTGAATTTTAAGCGTGGAGGAGTCATGCTTCGGCCCAAACGTGTCAGCTCGACCAGAATGATAACACGACCTCACAGACAGTTTTAAGTAATTATTGCGTTACTTTACACCGATCACTTTAGCGCAGAAAGCCATGCGCGTATCCGAACCCTTACATCCCCTACATCTAATCTACGGGAGCGGGGCGACAACGACAGCACAAGTAGGGACGCGTTGAACTGGCCTCCGCCACCGCCGCTCCGTGCCCAGTGACTTCGAGGCTGTAGCCTTAATAACATTATTCTTATCTTAAATATCATATTGGCAAGGATCGGAGGGAGCAACCGCATGGTTAACCATCCGACTTATCAAGTTAACACAACATGCTGTAGGAATTGCTATGAATCGCTGTTTCAATTTTACTAACACTAACCAACGTAGAAGCAGTAACACTCATATAACTTAAGGCAACAACTTACTTTAATTTAAAAACAATGCACATAACATAATAAATTTCAAAACTAACAAAAATTGTTAGCTTAACAGCTCCACTACCGCTAAAACCCTGCAAAATTATACTTGCGTTCTTGTGGATTCACGAATTGAAATTAAGTGAGAGCCGATCAACGAATACTCGGCCATCCAAGGGTTACATGTAATCAGTTTTGGATCCACATCTTTACCAGACCCAAAGCTCCGACTATGCAATTATGTCGAACAAACATGTAATGAACATAACATGTTCAGCGGGCTGTATCTTAATGTAATGTGTAAGTAATTGTGATCAGTTAGGTGGAAACTATTAGAAGTATTCGGTGCCTTCTGGTTTGGTCTTGTAATTTGGCCTCTTAGTATGTAGAATACTCATGTTTTGAAGAAACTAAAGGGAGTTATAAAGCACCTCTCTTCTAATTGAAAGAATAAACAAGAATTTCCAGTAAGTAAGTCGATTATTTAAAATTTGATCATCAATCAATCAAATTGGTTAATTTACGTTATACAGGCTACCCAAAGATATTAGAGATTAATTTTAACCGCCCTTTTATGTGTGAAATATTACATTAATCTTGATCGTACTGACACAAGCTTATAGTTTATTTTAGGGAATTGTAAAATCATTCGACTTGTGACTCTTCAGATGTAGGCGTTCATGGCCTATGGTTTACTTTCTTTACTATGAAATAATAATAGTAAAATCAATCACATTATTCACATTATTATGGAGCATGCATAAAGAAGTCAACGATAACTGTCTGTACGAATCATCAAGAACTTTTTATAGGCCACTGCTGGACATAAGCCTCTCCTTCTAAAGGAGGTTTCGGCCTACTATATGTTGGTCTATGGGCTTTGTCTGGATCTTAAGGTAGTAGAACCCCACTGAATTCAGCACGAATGAGCCGGCTCGACCGGGCCAATACTACCCTCCTACAGAAGACCAACCTAAAGCGCCCGCATCGGTGTCGTCGTGTTTCGTTGGTGAGTGCGAGACCGGAGGCCCATTGATGCAGGGTTGATAGTTATCGTCATAACTATGTGAGGCTTACACTGCCACGATAACTGTCATGCTTTTTACGTCCCCAAGCGTGGCGTGAAAAAGCATCTCACTAGGCCGCCATAGTGTGGGTAACCACAACTCTTTGGATTCTATTCATGCTTTCCATCAGGTAGAGTAGTCACTTTGGCAAGCTCTTCATAAAAAAAAAAAAGTTTGTCTGTACGAATAATATACCTAATTGTATGCTGTCTGTTTCCAAATACGTTACCTATTAAGCTATGTAAATCTGTGCTCTAAAATCTATACACAAGGTAAACTTAATTTTCGTCCAGACAACGCAAAATATTATTATGATTAAATTCAAAGTTCCTTGGCTTCGAACTGACTACCTAGAGCAATATACTGATCTGACAAGACCGTAAAACCGCAGGGCTTCCGCTGTGTGACGTGTAATCGATGGCTTTCTACAACTTGTACCAAGTACCATCGATTAATGACTTGTAATTTTATATGGGGTTGCTCGGAAACTTCAAATAGTCATATTTTACAGTCATGTGCAGAAAATCCTTTCAAAGACGTAAGGCCTTTGGAATGGTGTGGAAAAAGTGTTTTTTTTAGTCATTGGAAGATTTTAAAAAACCGTTTTCTGATTATAATATTTATCATCATCATCATCAACAGCCTTTTACAGTCCACTGCTGGACATAGACCTCTCCTTACCAAGGAGGTTTTGGCCTACTATACCACGCTGGCCAGACGGGTTTGAATCGGGTTTGTTTCAAGTTTTCCTTCTCTTTGTATTTTGTTTTTGTATATTTCGTTAATACAAACAACAATTCTGGAAATAGTAATAGTACAGTTAAGTGAATTGTATATTTACTATCAAAGGCAGTTCAATAAACAGCCTCTGTTTCAGGTACATGCATGCATATATAGTACATATATGTACACGGACGTTAGTTAGTCCAGTGACATAGGAATGCTTTATATCATTAATTAATATCTATTGTATATCCAGTGGCTATCATCAATCAGCTTTGATACACGTCAAACGTGTATAGCTATAGATTATGAAGATTACGTCTGACAAGTTGCGGGTAGG
Organism: Hypercompe scribonia; assembly: GCA_949316085.1. NCBI lineage: Eukaryota > Metazoa > Arthropoda > Insecta > Lepidoptera > Erebidae > Hypercompe > Hypercompe scribonia. Next base: position 20,301,106 of record OX438980.1, on the reverse strand, counting down.
TAACGAGCTAACTGTTTCCATTTCAATACAAATATATCATTAAATGGCACACTCATTTCTATAACAAGACTTAATTTAGTTTTATTCAATTGATGTTATTGACGTAATACGTAATATCGATCAAAGTGGTATGTATTAGGAGAAAGTCATGTCCAACAGTGGACAACGATAGGCTGATCAAGAACGTAATACTTGTGTTTTAAGAATACAACTTGTTTTAGTTTAATGTGATTCAACAACATATTTATAGGTAGTAGAGCCACGCTGATTTCAGCATGAACGGGCCGGCTCGACCGGGGCAGTACTACAGAAGACCAACCTAAAGCGACAGTATCCGTGCTGTTGTGTTTCGTTGGTGAGTGTGAGACCGCAGGTCCATGGATGCAGGGGTGACAGTTGTCGTGATAAGTGTATGCAATACAATGCTACGATGACTGTCATGCCTTTTATGTTCTCAAGTTAGGCGTAAAAAGCATCTTAATAGGCCAGCATAGTGTGGGTCCCCATACTGCATTATCAGCATTCGCAATGAGTATGGTGACTACAACTTTTGGATTCTATTCGTGCTCTCCATCAGGCAGAATAGATTCACTTTGGTAGGCTCATGAAATAAAAAAACCATCTATTTTTAATATGTTCAATGATTGAAACTTACTTACACAAGTACTGTTCTGTACCAACACCCACGTGCACTCTTTCGTCATTCAGAAGCTTAACTAGTATATTTGTAGTCTTGTTTACCGAACAAGGCATGGCCGAATATAGCGGCGATCGGCCGCTTACCCGCATCGCAGTAGGCACGGCTCCTTCGCTCCAAAACAAACGGTTGAAAGCCCGTCGTGTTTGCCTACGTGACTGAAGAGCGCAAAGAGTTTGTTCAGTCCACAAGAAACGTTCGGAGCAATGATACTTGGATGTTATCTAGCTGGCCTACACGGACTTTGATATATTTCGTTGTAGGTTTATTTTACAACACACTGTAGCATTAGCAGTGAGTTTATTTTACGATAGATTATAGGTTTATCTTCTTACGTATATATTGGAGAGTTAGTTATATTTTATACGTTATTCAGCTATTTCTGTGAGTGCTAAAAGTACTCATTTATCTTTTAATTTAAGAAAAATACGGGCGCAGATAAATAAAAACGATCAATAAAGATATTATGAACACACGAAGTTCCTAATCCAATTTTGTTTAGCAATTGTAAGAGTAGAATTGCCACAACCTCTTGGCAAACGCTAATACGTACACTTAAAGCAAACACAATATATAGAAGTGCCTTAAAAGCTATTAAGTTGCTTCAAACGGCAGACAAAGCTGCGTGCATCCTATAGCTAGTATACACCTCTGTGACAACAATGGAACATTTCATTAAACGGGACCCACGACAAATGTTATTTGTGCCCTGTCCGTCACTCACACAGAAATTACTCGGTGTTAACTTGTGCCGCAGAGAAAGATATGCTATAGATATGTAGAACAGGCAAGTAGTAGGTAAAGTAGACGTTATAGTTTGTGTAAGTTATACGACATCTTACACATATGTGATAGAAGAGTTTTATATCTTGTGTACTCTTTATGTGAAACATCTAATGTCGAGGGATAGACCAGCCGTCATCGGTCGCTACGATAATATGAGTGCGTAGCGCACAGTATAGCAATATGGCGACGCCAATCGATATATAGATACTGTTGTCTATTAATTGAATGAATAGGCTTTGAGACAACTGCACGTTAAGTTTAATATAACATATCTCAATATATTTCATGTCTGTATCACTCGCTACGCAACAAGGTTTAAAGGTAAACATTTCGTCTATTGTCGAACAAGAATTAGGGTTCCTTACCAAATGGGATTGCGGTCGGCGTGAAATATATCAAAATGTGGGTACGGAACCGTCCTCGACGCTCGTAAGAAAGGTCCTAGTGAAGAAGGTGAGCTATAATTTAATAGATTGCATCGCCCATGTCTTGTTCGATTGAGTTTTCTGTTATATATTGTTTGCGAGGCTTTTGTTCGTTCCCTGGAATAGAAGTTGCAAAAAAAATGTGTGATCGTAATTCTTTTGAAGGAAAAGGTTACTAAAATTGAATCATTTTAGTAACTCTTTGTTTTGTAGAAATAAATAAGAAAACAACCGTTAAATGTCGATGTAAATAAATATTAATCCTAGCTGATATCACAATATAAATTACTTCTAAAATAATCCTTGTATATTATGGTTAAATACTTCGTTGTTCGCTTAAAAATCGCCAACAAAGAAATTGGATATTTTTAATACTTGTACACTAAGAATAGAAAAGTATACATAGACCTATAAAAATAAACTTATAGTCTATAGAATGATATTTCAAAAAAAAAAAAACATGTGCAAATATGAAGAATTCAAGAGTAGTCAAAATCCCAATGTCAGACAATCTCTAGCTTCGATCAATCTCTCGTCTTCTCTCGCCCCTTTCTAACAACGTAAGAGCTCCCACATCTCATTTGAAAAACAAAACACATTTGACATATTGAGGGAGCGTGCACTCTCGTCTCGAGTGGTGTGCAAATCATTAGTCGGTTTTCTTTCACGAGCACGGAGACGAGACTCGCAGCTTCCGCCACTCGACTTGTGACGTCATCTGTCCCTGTAATGCATTAGTGGAACATATTTATGTTATTCACTATACGTGTGTATTTGTTTCTGCCTCGTTGATTGCCTCGTAGGTCTAACGGTTAGCGTATGCGACTGCAGATCAAGAGATCGTGGCTTCGATCCCCGGGTCGGGTCAAAAATTGATATTGAATTTTTCTGATAAGAGAAATGCTTAATTACAACCGAGAATTTGGAAGTATGAGTCTAAACCCACGTAGCTCGGAGAGCACGTAAGCCGTCGGCCCTGCATCTGATCTCTGTCTGGTCGTTTCAGATAGCCGTCCCATCGGATTGTGAGAGCGAGGGAACAGAGAGTGCACTTGTGTTTGCGCACACACTTGTGCACTATAATATCTTCTGCGTAATTGCCTGGTCTCCGTTGAGACAAAATTATCGAAATTAGCTAAAAGTTCGTCATCATCAGACGTCCACTGCTGGACATAGGCCTCCCCCAAGGTTCTCCATAATAACCGGTCCCGTGCCGTCTGCATCCAGCACATTCCTGCGAGCTTCACCAGGTCATCGGACCACCTTGTGGGGGGCTTACCAACGCTGCGTTTCCCAATAGGCGGTCGCCACTCCAGAACTTTATGGCCCGAATGGGCATCGTTTCTGCGTGTAATGTGCCCCGCCCACTGCCACTTAAGTTTAGCAATTTTACTGGCAATATCAGTGACCTTGGTTCGTCTCCGGATCTCTTCATTCCCGATTCGCAAAGAAACTCTCCATTGCTCTTTGGGTGACTTTAAGCCTTCTTATCAAGCCCATAGTGAGCGACAACGTCTGTGCCGTAAGCCATCAGTGGCGACACACACTGGTCAAGAAGTCCGTAAGTTATTTATATATACACTTCTTCTTCAATGTTATTTTTATGGTATACCTGAAACTGGAGAGTCCTACATACGTTGCTGCTCTATCAAGCACTCCGTCCACAGTCCGAGAGCGACAAGTTTTGAGCTTAGTAATCTTACTTCAAATTTTGTTCAGTCAGTTCAGTGAGGCTTTGGTATCACTTCAGTTGAGCTGACCAATTTGTGCCGAGACATGGCTCTTTTACGGTAGTAAATCTTTTCTTTCTTTTATAGTATTCAATCTAGATTAGATTCAGAACACCCTAACCATAACAGTATCCAGTAAAATATCACGTTAGGTGCCAGTTGTGCCATGCTTCACTGTGGCACGTTGTGGACTCAAAAAATGTGTAAAACTATTTCTGAAGCATGTTGTAAAGCTTGTCAAAATTCGAGCTCAATTGGTACAAAACTTTTTGAGTTCTGCGTACATTTGCGTTGGGGTAGCAGGGATTTCGTTACTAGGGTGCACCTGGTTCCCTGGCTACTGGTACCACGGACCACGTGCGGTTTTTGGTCGGTTCGAGTCCCACATAACCTTTCGGTGGTATCCGTGGGGATTTCTGAACAGTACAAAAAAAGGCATACACTATGTAACTTTATATTATAATATATGTATTTAGATTAAAAAGCGTTAATATCTAAAGTGTAAACTCTCAAAGAAATGCAACATTTCCTCTATTTGAAGAGAACTCCTTCCAAACAACACAACCATTTTATTCACACCTTGTACAGCAAGTATCAGTGGAATTGTCCAATATTTGCAAAGTGCACCGAGATTTTAGAAACACGTATTCCAAACAAAATGGCGTGCAAAGTGCATAGGGGCTGATGCGAGGGGCGCTTCAAAGGTCGCGATATACTCCCTACTCGGTATGCTAGTGTATGACGTCATAAAGGTTGTTTGTGATGCAATGGACTGATGGATTAGTTCGTTAAGGGTTTTGACGGATTAGCGTAGTGTTGTCAGTACTAAGTTTTTGTATCTGTGATATCTGTTTTGATGGTAGTTGTAATTATTTATAGTTATTACGCTACTGTCAACTACTCTTGGAGTTATAATCTCGACGTTAGCCTTGTCTACCTTCGTTGGTTCGACCTAACAAGCCTAGACTTAATAGCTTCTTTATTCTATTTTCTAAGTATCTTTTTCTCTTTAACTTTCTATTGTTTTTTAATGAAATATAACCTAAGTCCATCGCTGATTCCCAGGCAATGTTTCATAGTGTACGAGGTGTGTTCAAAAAGTAAGGTGACTTTGTATTTTTAAGAAAAAATATTTATTTATTTATCAATATTTATGTTGTCCCCTTCAAAGTAATCCCCCTCAGATACAATACACTTATGCCAGCGGTTTTTCCAATCGTCAAAGCACTTCTCATAAGCACTTTTCGGTATAGCCTTGAGCTCTTCCAGCGATGCAGTCTTTATCTCTTCAATCGTTGCAAATCTCCGTCCTTTCATAGGTCTCTTTAGTTTTGGGAACAAGAAAAAGTCACATGGGGCCAAATCCGGTGAATATGGTGGCTGAGGCATGATTGTGGTGTTGTTTTTGGCCAAAAAATCTCTCACCAGCAAAGATGAGTGAGCAGGGGCATTATCGTGATGCAAAAGCCATGAATTGTTTTTCCACAATTCCGGACGTTTTCTTCGTATTGCTTCTCGCAAACGGCGCATAACTTCAAGATAATACTGTTTATTGACCGTAAGTCCATATGGTAAGAACTCCTGATGCACCACGCCGTGGTAATCGAAGAAAACAGTGAGCAAAACTTTGACATTTGATCGAACTTGGCGTGCTTTTTTCGGTCTTGGCTCATCTGGGCTCTTCCATTGGGACGATTGGACTTTGGTTTCGATATCATAACCATATACCCATGATTCGTCACCAGTTATGACCCTTTTGAGTAAATCTGGGTCGTCGCTGACGTCATTCAACAGTTCTTGAGCGATGCTCATGCGACGGTTCTTTTGGTCAAAATTTAGCAATTTCGGAACAAACTTCGCTGACACACGTCTCATGCCTAAAACGTTAGAAAAAATTTCATGGCACGAGCCAAGCGATATACCAACATCCTCAGCAACTTCTCTGATAGTGATTCGACGATTTTCCAGAACAATTTTCTTCACTGCTTGAACGTTTTCATCAGTTGTTGACGTGCTTGGGCGTCCAGAGCGAGGCTCGTCATTGGCATCTTCCCGGCCATCTTGGAAGAGTTTGTACCACTTGTAAACATTTTTTTTACTCAGAACAGTTTCACCGTATGCCACTGTCAACATTTTAAGTGTTTCGGAGCACTTTATTTTATTTTTTACACAAAATTTGATGCAAATCCTTTGATCCATATTTTTCGATAGCAAGAAATCGCCGAGCACGAAAAACACTTATAACCTTTACGCCTCTCCCAACCAAACAAAAAATGCTATACACTTGAAACTTGGTACAGATGTTCGGGAAGAGTGTACCAACATAACAAAATAAAAAAAATCGATAATCGAAAGTACGTTGCCCGCCAAATTTGAAAAGTCACCTTACTTTTTGAACACACCTCGTATGTTGGAACAGATAAAACAAACTACTATCGCTTTCTACGAGGGCGGTTCAATAAGTCATCGCGTTTGACGACAGAGGGCGCTCCTGAGGAAAGTTGGTGTTATCATTGTGTGCTGCGATTTTTCTTGTTCCCTAACATAAAGAAAGGGCTCGCGGGAAAAAAAATTAACTCAAACGAAGAAGTCATTACCATTGTCATTGCATTTAACAAAAAAAATACACAATTTTCCATTTAACATGTTAAACGCCATCAGACATGTAGAGCCCTTAAGATTAAAAAAATGTCACTTTTAAATTCACTTTTAATTTGCGCCTGGCTACGTACAATACTCCCTTACACCTAAAGTCAGTGTCACAGCTACAGCGAGAGCAGACAAGTTTCTATGCGCTTCTTTTGTCCCAACATCCATTTAAATTCATCCAGCCCTTTGTGTTAGCGTACCAGTCGCAATTTTAATCACTTAAGCGCAGCGCGCGCGCCTCCTAAAGGCGGAGGGAGGCCTCTTCAAATAAACTCGTAAAAGTTCGTAAAACTCGCAATATTCGTAATAAAATTGGGTTTTATGGTATCACGCTTAAAACCCATGCTCATTATTTGAACGTCAAGTTCAGAATTAAGTTTGATTACTTACTCTTGTCTTACCAATTAAACGGACGCGTAAAGTTAATTGAAAGTAGAGCACTTTTTTATTGCCAAATAGTTCTAGTTATGACATACGTATACTCAATTTGAAACGTACTTATGAACTTAGTTGATGATTCAATTTCCTTGTGTTCATCTTGTACATGCTCAAACTACAGTTAAGAATAATAACTTTCAAATCAAATGTAAGATTTACTAATTCCTAACGATAATAAATCCAATGACAGTTGAATTATATTAAGTCTAAGGTGGTAAATATTTAATGTAATATTCACAACCCACAACATGTTTAACTCTTCAACTTTTTCAAATTATTTTCAACTACTAATGTTAGCAGACGTAACAATATTTTGTTCTGGTCAATTATTTTTTTTTTAGTGCTTTTAATGGACCTGGAATTACAAAATTACCTGAAACCGTTAAACAACGATCACCAAACACCTTAAAAAACAACATTAAACTCTTAAGACAGAGGCTCACTAGACCTGCTCTAAATTGTATCGAAGTGGAAAGCAGACGCAAATATTTTCTCACAATATAAACAGAACAAGCATAATCCCCAAAACTATGTTCTCGAACATGTTGTAACAAGTGCAGTTGTAAATTGATGTGGGGATCGCGTTCTCGGATTATGCATGAGCACGGCGCAAGCGATTTTATTAAACAAAAATGGTGAATGTGTCGTGTTATTAACAATAATGAATTTATGAAGTGATATCACGCGAACTATGTTAGACTCTGTACACAGTGCTGGTATTGTAGATTTTTTTTGACTGAACTGTTGCCTTGTTACCGTAGCTGATGACTCTGATTTCTAATTAGGAGGTCGTGGGATCGATTCTCACTCAGGAAATTGTGTGATGAACACAATCTTTTGTTTCTATATAATATGTATGCATATTGAAATATATAAGTATGTTTGCCAGTAGTCTGGTTATCATAGCACAGTCTGTGTCTAGATTGATTAGACAACCGTATTTATTTTTATTTATTATTTTATTTTAAACGCCCGCATTAGGAATATTGAGTCGCGGGGGACTTTACAAACATACAAGAAACGGACACAAAGAACACCCAGACTCAGAACAACAATTTGTGGATCACACAAAGTGTTGTCCCATGTAGGATTTGAACCCACAACACTCAACGAAGTGGAGTGCGGCGTGGCGACCGCTTAAACCGCTAGGCCAATCGTGCAGTCATAGTCATATGTGAGACGTGTAAAGTTTTTATTAATATTAACGAAAACTGAAATACTAAGACCTTTATAGCACGCGTTGTCAACTGATGCCTTTAATGTACCTGGTACCTATAAGGATACTAATTTAATCTGTACTTATTTTCGAATTTCTTCTTGTTTATTAATGTGTGTTGTGTACATAAATGTTATTGTATATGTAAATACTATGTACATAAATAAAAATATTAATATTTTTCTTACGATTGTGTATTTGTTTTGGTATTTTCTTTTATTAATCTGCCAAGACGAATTGCTACTATCAAATTGATGATGATGTAGTTCTAACAGATGTTAGTCACAGCATCCAGTCTCAACGGAGACTACCTAACTACGCAAGAGATATGCCTAAACGCAGGTACATTTTCTGTTTCCTCAATCTAATAAACCAGTTATCCGACTCAACCGGGGAGAAATCAGGTGCAGGACCGATGGCGATGCTCTCCGGGAATTCCTCCGAATTCTTCCAAAGTCTGAGCTGTAATTAGGCATTAATCTGTTTAGAAAATCTCATTAATACTTTTTGACCCAACCTGTGAATTGAATCCGAAATCTCTTAATTGGCAGTCACATACACTAATGATAGATAACATCAAAATTATGCTCAAATGTAACCTTGTTGCCACCTAACAATCCATAATTTGAGTAGTTGTGCCACGTAACCGTTTCTTTTTACACGCAAATATGGCAGTCTATATTTCTAGTAATAAATTATCAATTTCCAACAGTAATAAAAACACATTATAACATATTTATACTTTGAAAAATGGCTCGGTTTATGATTCATTTTAAAACCTCGCCGTACTTTCCTAACTTGGCAGTGTGTACTTCCAGTAACCCGTTAATATATTCAAGATCTTGGCAAGCCTGCTTGGAGTTCACTTAATATTTCCATGTTACAAAATTAAAGGCAAAGCTATATTTCTTGGATATTTTGGTTAACTCTTTTAATAACTTACCAGTGCAGTGGTTTAAATTATATATGAGTAAAATTTAATTCACAGATCTGTTTGACTTTAACATGGACATTAACTCTGTTATTATACTGGTTTAGGAACATATCCTACGTCCCAGGTGGCTTTACAAATATACCGAGTGGACTCAGAATTATTTAACATTTGAAAAAATCGTACAAAAAAAACCATTTGATATATTATGTGTCAGAAGCGAAAACTTGCTGCATGTTCTCTCCGGTCCGTGAAGTTCGTGGGCCTACAGTTTGCTTCACATTTAGCGTAGATCCCGTCTCATTGAACTTCTTCACCAATTTCTTTATTAAAAGAGTACTCGAACACTGATTTAAGTCGTGTTAATCGTATTCAACGCGAAATAAGCGTCACACAGTAATAAACAAACTGTTGTTTTAATAAAATGAAAGAAAAAGAATGTATATCAGCTGACTGAATACCATAGCACTGATTCTACTTAATATTATATTATCATAATTATTGCCAATATTAAAACTTAACAATTGGTTCTGTCAGTAACATATTCTAGGCAAAATTTTTAAAGTGTGTACGAAATTGAATGCACTTATCGTTCGCTAACTCCATGTTAATATAACCACGCCCTCATCCCTAACACAACCATGCATATTTCGTGGGTGTAGTTCAAATTTCGAATAGTAATTTTTGTATCGTGTACACGCCGCCTGCGTTGCATAATTTAATCGCCATTTTGATTTACGATGTTCGAACTTTTTAAATTTATTTTTAATATTCGCAAGTAGGGCTTTTGAGCAAGCTTTTTGGTGATGAATATTTAATGTGGTTTTACTCGTTATTAGTGTTTGAGTGTGGTGGAAACTCTCTGTATTGTTGATATTGAATTCAAATATGTATGCATAATTGAAAAGCTTTGGCCTATTGCCTTTGTATGCGTTGTGTACCTTCCGAGAATTATTGATGTTCACAGTGCCGTTCTACTGCAGTAAGTTTCATATGTTTTTGAGGTAAAATTAAAAATTAATATAAATGAAACTTTTGGTAACACTTGTATCTTAGAAACGGGGATTTTTTTATTTATTTTCGAAATGGTCTGCTAAAGAGGACTTTTATGACGAAATAGAAGACCAATCAAATCAGATCTATTTCTTTTGTCTTACTATTTGTTACTTATCTAGACTTTTTCATGAGCAGCTACATTCACTTGCCATTAGATAATCCGTCCATTCGTTTGTTCCTCTATAATATAAGTCCGTGTGGTGACGGATAAAGAATACATAGTGTTACCACCCCTATTCATTCCGTGGGTGACGTAAGAGGCGACTAAGGGACCAAACTATTCAGGCAAACATCATTACAAAGAGAAGGAAAACTTAAAACAACCCCTATTCCAACCCGTCTGGCCAGCGTGGTATAGTAGGCCAAAACCTCCTTGCTAAGGAGATACCTATGTCCAGCAGTGGACTGTAAAAGGCTGTTGATGAACATAAAAAACCACCTAACTAAAATTACTATTTCACCTTATTGTTAGACCATTCATACCGCAAAACCATCACCTATTTATCGAAAAAAATCTTTACTGTATTGGAAAACCTAGTTTCTTATAATATTGATGAAGGCCTTTCTAACAATATAAGTGGACTCGTAATTGTACACTTGGCGGAATGGACAGTCGTCCCGCTGCGGCACGGACAGCACGCAGCCGGTTCGATTAAATGCTATTTGTATTACCATATTTAATCGGTCGGCTGTCGCAAATTATGCACCGCGTGTGAACCGTCACATGTGCCACTGCGATTGGCTAGGGCTGCAACTTTGCCGCTGTCGTCGAAAAAAATCATTTTAATTATATCTTCTGCTTAAAAGACAACTTTAGTGTCCTAGGGGACTTTCAACCCTTACATGAAACGGACACAGAGAACACACAAACGCAGAATAACAATTTGTGGATGACATAAAGTATTGTCCTATGTTCTATGTCCATTAGAAAGTGACCATACCACTTCACCATCCGCGCAGTCAAATTTCGAATGATTTTCTTCCTGACCAGTTATACTCTTAGACATTATATCAAAGCATGAGGAACAGTTTATAAATTGTAATCATTAATAAATCTTCAAAAGTTTTGACTAAAAAGTCGGTGAGTCGGACTTCAATCAATGAAAACTAACACGACATGCACCACGCTCTTAGATTGGAGCTCCGAAACGGATATTCACATATCATAGTTTGCCCTCTGGCGCATGCCTGCAAATCGAGAGTTGTAACAAGGTATCGAGTTACAGTAGCATATTGTTTAGACAAAACAGAAACCAATTAAGTTGTCGAACGCAAGTATTCTGCTGGCTGATATGTGAAATAGATATTGAATAACTGAATTCATAAGTAATTACTATTTCAAAGTCTTTGTATGTGTCTCACGTACTAAAGCAGCAATATTGTTTTGTTGTTTAGAGCTGAGTTTGTACTTTGTAATAAATCTCTCTACGGCACACACAAAAAGGCTTATCAAAAATCTTGATGTACATTAGATCATAATCAAAAGAACCTATTTCCTAGCTTAAAAATGAGTGAGTAGGGTTATTAGTGTCCAACACACATGTCCTCTTTGCCTAAATATGTTAATGATTATCATGAAGAATATATATGTAACACTTTTATTTTTAAAAACACAGCTATACACGATCGGGCACTAATGACATCCAGACTCAGAACTACAATTTGTCGATCGCACAAAGTGTTGTACCTTGTGGGGATCGAAACACATACTCAACATAATAATCTCCTTCTACTCTGTCCTTCTCACTCCACTAGGTTTGTCGGTTCTTCGTTCTTCGTGCAAGCTATCCTTTCTTGGAAAGCGCTTTCCCTCAAAGTCAGGATGGCTAAAAGTCGCGACTTGTTTAAAATTAAAGTGAAGAAGCTTTTACTGGCTAAATTGGCGACGTCTTAGTTCATCACCTGGTATTATTATATGTTATAGTGGTAATATGTATGCACGGATATGTGTGAGTTATATTTATGTGTCTATGTAAGTATGTTTGCTCGTTTATGGTCAAACTAATCTATATATACTAAATCCTCAGTCAATTACTTCTTATCCTTAAGTGCACCTACCTCATATTTTCTCTGCATCGCCAAATCGGTTGACTGGTAGAAAATGCCTTAGGCATTAAGTCTACCGATGCATGTATTTGTGCATAAAGTTATAAATAAATAAATAAATAAACATACGTCACTATGTCATCCGTACAGTCATCTTTTCATCACATTATGTCACAGACAAGGCTTTTTAAACCAAACTGTACTATAAAATAAATTCTACTACATTTGTTTGTCGCTCGGTATTCATTTTTTGCAAAGATATTATATATAAAAAGAACTAGTGAAATGATGAGTCATATAATTAAAGAGTAAAAAATACATTCCTTTGCGCACCGTACGCCTATGAGAAACACAAGGTGGCAACCCTATTAGATGCATTAAGAATTCTCTATAACTGCAGCGTTGCCGGCTTAAAAAATAAAAATATTCTCTTTAATAGTAATTACTTTTTAACGGGTACTGGCTTCAATCAAGGTTTAAAATGTCTATTAAAGGTTAGTGTTATGATCATTTTATGTTAAAAGTGGTGAAAATAATACCTGTTGTTTATGGTAACTGAGAACAATTAATAAGTAAACCAATCGCCAAGTTATATGTCATCAATGATTTTTGATCAGCAAGAAAGAAAGATATTGTAATTCGTGTTTAAACTTTCGGCTGTTCTATTTATTACTCACACCAAAATATAGAGTAGCCCAAAGGAAAGAAGTAAGTAGGGTTTTCTTAACATTTTATTTTATCGTCATCGTCATCAAAAATCTTTCATGATGAACTCCTAGACGATTTAGCCCACGGCGGCCACTCTCAACGGAGACACAGGAGACATTATAAGTATGTGCGCAATCACAGGTGCACTCTCTGTTCCCTTGCTCTCACAATCCGATGGGACAGTTACCCGATATGACCGATAAGAAATCATGTGCAGAATCAAAAGCTTAATATGCTCTCCATGACACTGCTGTTAATAGACCTTTGGCCTGTTGTAAAACACAGACCAGGCGTGTTGGCTTGCTGGTTTCTTTATAGAGTATTTTTAATATACTTTTATTCATACCCTTGTCAACATTTTCGCATAATATCATAATAATCATTTGAATAGTTAATACATAACAGAAAATTAGTAAATAAACAAACCCGGATTCGATTTTATAAAATTAGTTCACAAGCAGAATTATTCGCCGGTCCTGTCAAGTGAAACTTGAGTTTCAAGCCATCAAGTCGTGCGCCACTAAAGCGCGTTTCTCAACACTTAGCTAGAACTGACCCAACACTTAGAAGAAAGTAACAATTTAGCAATTACCTTATATTGACGATAATTGCTACTTACTGCCATTAGTGATTACTTGATTAAGTTAAAAGGTAAATAAACATGAAACAATTTTCTTTCATATACATTAAAAATACTGTACGACCTATTCTCATACCTACCAAGCATACAAGAAAATCAATGAAATCGATCGAACCGTTTCGGAAGAGCGCGACTTAAACACTGTGACACATCGATTCTTTCATGTATATTCACTGATGTACATTTTGTAAGTTTTTTTTTTATACAGAAACCTACCAAAGTGACTCTATTCTGTCTGATGGAAAGCATGAATAGAATCCTAGAACGGTGGTCGCCATACTCACTGCGAATGAAGACAGTGCAGTATGGCGACCCACGCTATGGCGGCCTAGCGAAATGCTTTTTCAAGACCCGTTTAAAGGACGCGAGATCATAGTGGGAGGGAAACACGTGCGCTGGTAATGAGTTCCAGGCTTTCACTGATTTACACAGGAAGGAAGAGCCGAACGGTTTAGTTCTGGAGCGTAGGCTACCATTCTGAAACGGTGGCTTCCAAGGCCAATACGATTAGTAAAAGTAACGCTCATTTTCTCTGTTGATTGTCCGTCAGGGACTTTCTCCGTTTACTTGTTTATAGGGGTTAAACCCTGTAAAAATTATGGTTACATCGTTGTTGACGTGGAAGCACTACTTTTTTATCGAGTGCCATCATCCCACTGTTTTAATTACAGTTGTGTGTTGCATTAGAAGCGATTAAAACTAATACACCATTCCTTTATGCGCCTCAAAGAAAAGGGATCCGGAATCAGCTTTTATTAAGGCTTCCTGAATTCTCCTGGCGAATTGTTGTAAAAGCACAAGCAACGTAATCTCGCTTCTGATGTAAAAATTTAAAACAAAAGTATTTCAATTTTCATTTTACGCATACCAACTAACTTTTTTTTTGAGGACAACACCTACGTTAGGAAGATATTCAAAGTCACGGGAGACTTTACAAACATACGAGAAACGGATACAAAGAATACCCAGAGTCAAAACAGTGTGGGGTTTGAACCCACAACGCTCAGCGCAGTAGAAAGAATTGGTAAAGTGCTATCGAATAATAGATGATTTTAAAATCCTGAATATAACAACAAATGTACTACTGTACCAGCAGTGGCATAGACAACTTGTGTTTTAGACCTTAAAAGGCACGTTGTACATCCCTCATAAATCTGAAGCGTCTTACGATTAAATATTTTATCATCGACTAATCTCTGGAACTGTTTATACACGGTCCAGTAAATCAAAAATTCCTTCAACTTTCTCATTTAAATAATCTTTTACATTTTATTTGTTGAAAGTAATTTGTTTGAATAAATTTAGTTGCTCGTCTGGTTTATCTTAATTAATGTACAGTTGTCTGAAGTATAACCGGTCCTCCTGTCACACCGTGCAGTAACAAGGGTTTTGTTTTTTTTAATTAATTGGTTCTTGTCACGGTATTATGTAAAGTGTTTAGAAATGCCGAGGTTACTTAAATGTGTTTCGTAATTGTACGGTTAAATATTTATTTCTATGTATTTGAAATATTGTCTTTATTTGAAACATTGAAAAAATTGGCTTTGTTCTCTGGGTAAATTCATTTCCACTAGTGTTAAGAGACTATTACTCTAAAATGTCTGTGTAAGTTTCTCATTAATGAGTAATAGTGATACGCAGACCGCCGAACAAATTTAAATTGAAGAAGAGAGTAGAGAGATTCGAAAATGATTATTGTTGTTTATACTCACAGTAACAGTATGTTCATTTACATACAATCATACCATTCTAATGAAATTGGTATACAAAAGACACACAAAATACTTAAAGTAAAGGCAAATTTTCTCATAGTGACTTGAATGGGATTTACGTAATATAAAATAAGTGGATATATGTAAATTCAATTGTGTAAACTCAAACAATACTTTTTTAAGATTAAGTTTAAAGAAGATAGCCAAAACATGTTTATCGATTATATTATTATTTATTTAAAAGCTAGCTAATGTTAATAATAAATACTCCATAAAATATTACTACTCTAAATGAAAAATAACTGCCCTATTTTCATTTCTCAACTCACCGTTTTCACCTACATATCTTACTCCGTACTTCCGCTATCTATCCTCTAATCACGACAGAAACCTTCGCTCAGAAAATAATCTGCTCCTCTTATGTCCCTCTCATAACTCTGATTTCGTGAACTCTTCGTTCTTTGTTCAGGCAGTACTACTCTGGAATGCGCTCCCGCTCGAAGTCAGGATATCCACAAACCGTTTTACATTCAAAAAGAATGTACATAGTCTCCTTCTTAACGAGATTGAAGAATCGTCTCATCGTTAGTTGGCTCAGCTTACAGTCAAGTTGTCATAGTGTACAAATGTAATCTAAATGTATGTATATATGTGTATATTTATGTATATATGTGTATATTTATATGTGTATTTATGACATATGTATTGCATGTGTTCATGTATGTATACGCACTCATGTATTGTATATTTTAATTGTCAATATAACCTCTGTGCACCTCCCTTACAATATTTTTAAACCACCCTAAGGTTGACTAGAATGGAATGCCTTGGGCATTAAGTCCACCGATGTACAAAGTGCATAAAGTGTAAATAAATAAAATAACTATTAAAGCCTATATTACTGTGACAGGTTTGAAAGTGACCCGTTCTTTGACGACTCGTTTTAATTCCACCAACAACGAAAATAAACTTCCTCCATTGTCTTGCTTGCATTGTTTGCTAAAATTTCAATGTGTCTTTGTCTTTCTTATAATTTAAAAGTTACCAACACCACGGCGCCAACCAGTCTGGTGGGTTTTGCATCAAAGCACACCAAGTCTCTCTGATAAATTACTTTTGATGAAACCCAAAAGTGTTTTCGCTTTATTTATTGTAGTTTTAAGGAATTTCCATCATTATTTATAAGCAAAGTTGCACAAGAAATTGGGTATTCCAAGAATAATTTCTATAATTAATTGATTCTTTCATTTAGACCAGTAACTTTTAGACCTTATCTTAAATCTAAGTCACGAAATGTAGGGACTATTAAACTCGCGACGATGTCTTATTTTAAACTTTCTAAATTAAGTTGAAATCAATTTATTGGGTAGTTTATTTACATTTGCTACATCACTCCTGTATTGTTCAAAGAATTCACGACATTCTTTAAGATCTAAAACATTAATTTTTTTGAGTTCAAAATTTTGGTTTTCAAATTAGCAGCTCTTTCAATCTACTGTCAAATGAATGAATTCTGTTGTCGGAAAATTCAATTTCTTTTTTCGATTGCCATTAAGATTAATCAACTGATTCTACAATTTTCTCGTGACTGGAAATTCTATTTTTTATGCTTAAAATATTTAATACTTCAGTATTAAGTAATTTGATTGTCTACAGCAAATAGTTCTTAAAGATTTTTCGATCACTTGATCACAAATTGTTCGTCAATGATAATTCGATAAATGTATTTCCAATTCTTCGTTGATTTTGCTTTTTTATTTTTCTATTAAAATATGGGTAAAACCTTTTTACTCGACCTTTTTTTAGACACGTTTGGTAAATTTTCTATGTTTAATTTTCATATATATAGATTGAAAAAGGTCGAGTAGGAAAAGAATTGCAGCTTAAATATCACGTTAAATTGACAGTAGAAGTCAAAGTGACAGTAGTACGCTTTGATAGATTTAAAATGTCACAATCCCTACAGAAGCGTAAACAATCAATGGGTCCATTAATTATCCGTTGACCCGTTGTCTCTTATTTTATACATTGTCTTTGATCATTTGGGACCTATCTATTTTAACTGTGACCTTTATCCGACCCTTGCGAAATGCGTGTGTTACTATGCAGTGTGATAGTTGTCATATTTGTTTTTATAGTTGTTATAATAGTTGGATGACATTTTACGTTAAATATTCAATTTCAGGGATTTTTATGACACAGGGGAAGTTTATGCATCCCCGAGGCCTGATTAGTAGTGGCATCAATTCGGTAGACCTAAAATCATATGATCCGGTCCTCACTAAAAAAGTGCATTTAGAATTTACGGAAAACACTCCATCGAAACGTAGTTCTAAAGTTCGTTCTTTCCGATAAATTTCTGTCCTCGATTCCGTTCACATTGCTGAGAGTGATCATGTCTACAAAACGCTGTGACTAAATCCTAGCTAAATATAATCCTATCCCCAGTAATTACAGACATTTTAGATGATTTTTTCTTCTTAGAAGAAAGTATCATTCATTTTAAGGTAGTAGGCCACACTGATTTCAGCACAAACGGGCCAGTTCGACCGGGGCAGTACCACCCTCCCACAGAAGACCAACCTAAAACGTCAGTATCCGTGCTGTCGTGTTTCATTGGTGAGTGCGAGACCGGAGGCCCATTGATGCAGGGGTGATAGTTATCGTGATAACTATGTGAAGCTTACACTGCCACGATGACTGTCATGTCTTTTACGTCCCCAAGCGTGGCGTGAAAAAGCAACTCACTAGGCCGCCATAGTATGGGTCATTACACTGCATTGTCTGCATTTGTAATGAGTATGGTGACCACAACTCTTTGGATTCTATTCATGCTTTCCATCGGGCAGAGTAGGGTCACTTTGGCAGGATCTAAATATAGAAAAAAAAAATAGGCTGTTTTAAATAGCAAGCGTTGTCACTGCCGTGGTCCACGGCGGTGGTCACCGTTATGGCGTGTACTATGTAGTTTGTAAACCAAATATATGAGTGTGGTACATCTACTTTACCTTTACTTATAACACTTAAGACTTCAGTGGACTAAAATTTAATAAAATATTAAAATGTAACTAATTTGTTGCAGGTAAAAATCCAATTTTTTTCGATTATAGACACGGTAATACTGACATACAAATTGCTTGTACAAGGTAAAATTTTGAGCAATACCATAGATTAAGTAACATAACCAGAAACTAGTAAACAATTATCAACTGTATCATAGAAGCAATTAGGTTATTTTTTGACTACTACACTTAAAAGTTTCATCCTCAACCGCACTCAAAATTTAAAAAAAATATGACTTTATAATTATACATCGATTAAAATTAGTGACCCAATAAGTTTCTATAAATAACCAGATTACATTTAAACCTATCCAACATTAAGGGGCTATAACGCAAACCATTCATTGTCTATTATGTATTCATTGGAATACTGGTATCACGCGCATTATGTAAATGTGGCTGCATCGCCAGGCCGATACATGACCTGATGTCGCATTGCGAAAGTTCATTAGCGGTAATGAGATTTTAGACAAAGGTCCTTTGTAATGAAAACACAACATGAAAATAAACTTTTCAGTATTTTATAACATTATTTCAATTTAGAAGTCATTTAATAAATTGATTTATTATAAAAACATTCAACAAAGATTTTTGTGTTTGACTGTACAAGAACGTCATCAAGAAGTTCTTATTTCAAACGTCCTACCCACTTTTGATCGAGTACAGTCAGGGCCAGAAATAGTAGTTGCAATTCAAGTACATGCGCCAGCAGTCATGCGAGCAAACATTCGGAATTTGAAATATCTCCAATCGACTATTTTTCCGAACGTAATTCCGTGCGGAGTGGTCGTTACTAAGTTTGGTCGCCGTACGTGCTCGACTGTCAGGGGTTCAGTGCCTGAGCGAGATACTCGACAAGTTTACACGAGTGCTATTTGTGTTTAAGAGGGAGGCTTGTATTTTAGTGGGGAGGATCATATGTAAGGAATATACGCACTATTAAGGTAAAAATTAATCATATGAGATGTTTTTGAAACTGAATATGAATCATTGATGTTGTACAATTTCAAACACGTCGACGTTCACACCGAAGCGAGCGTGACCAAAATAAAATGAACCGAAGCAATAAAAGTTAGTAATAAAGCATCACGTTATTTCATTTCATGAAAACAAACAAATAGTGTTAATCGATTTCTGCACCATTGGAATTGTCGACTTGATTTCCTTTTCTAAAATAGATAAAAATAATAAGTTATATAATACACTACGTGTGCAACTTTTTCTCTACGGACCTTATAATAACTTCTCCCATAAACCACATCAATGGCGAGGGGTTCATATAATCCGATACCTAACTGCTTCCCTTTGGTATTAAGTCGTAATGAGGAGACATTAATATGATATAAGAACGTAAGTAAATTGCTCTGTTTATTAATCATTGCGTATTATGTAAAAGTTATAGCTCTACCCTACACTTCGCTGTGACATATTATTATTCCAAAAAATACCTTTTTTTTTTGTTTTGTTTACTGGAATTGTTAATTTTGATCACTATATTTATAATGACTGCACGGTTGGTTTAAGCGGTCGTCACGCCACACACTGTACAGTTGACCATTGCTATTGGTTTAAGCGGTTGCCATGCCGCTGTCTACTGCGCTGAGTGTTGTGGGTTCAAACCCCACACGGAAACACACTTTATGTGATCCACAAATGGTTGTTCTGAGTCTGGGTGTACTTCTAGACTTTTTGTCCGTTTCTTGTATGTTTGTAAAGCGCCCCGCCCCCGTATTTCTAGAGCGGGCGTTGTCTTTTAAAAAAAAACAATAAAAAGAATTATAAATCGACTTTTAGACTTTAAAACATTACCTTAAAAATTATTTGTATTTTTTCCTTTGTTAAACAGTGAAAGCTTGTAAAATTTACTGGGAGAATAATATTAAACTGTTTCCAAAATTAAATTAACAAATCTACAAATAAGTTTTTGACTCTTGTATTTATGAGACTACTTATAGTTTCTTTGTATATGGCATTTTATCAAGCACCCTTTATAAAGAGGTCAGCCATGTTCTATCGCTATGTCTATTCTTTCGCCCGCGGTATAGTTTTCAAACTAGAAACCTTAAAAACACTAGAATAAAGTTAGAACTTTTTTACTTTTTTAACTGGACTACGAAACTTTTCACTTGCCTTTGTAAGATACCTAGATTTTTTTTCCAAATTACGGTTTTTTTTTTAATGTGAGAGCCTGCCAAAGTGACTCTACTCTGCCTTATGGAAAGCATGAATAGAATCCAAAAGTTGTAGTCACCATAGTCATTGCCAATGCTGACAATGTAGTATGGTGACCCACACTATGGCGGCCTATTAAGATGCTTTTTTACGCGTCTCTTGGGAACGTAAAAGCATGACAGTCATCGTAGCATTGTATTGCACACACTACGACAACTGTCACCCCTGCATCAATGGGCTTCCGGCTTTACAGCTTTTTAGATGAAATTCTGGTAATAATGCATATCATCACTCACCTCAGTTGAGGTGTATTATCGAAAACACAAAGAAAAGACTACTTGATACTTAAGTTCATCATACTTTTCGTATAAATTGATTATATGTATAAAAATATAGACAATGATTTACGTTTTAGAAGGATAATCTTCTGCCATAGTCCGTAGAGAATCATAGTTACGACTCTCCGCATAAAAACTAATAAGCCATATAAATGATGTTATTTAATCGGTACATTTCACACTAAACTTTGGTCAGAGTAATCTTTGTATATTCAACTAGTTTTTGCCCGCAGATCTGTGTGCGTATTATGCTGATTTACATAAGCTATATTAGTGTAATGTTTAATCTAAATCCGTTCCGTAGTTTTTGCGTGAACGAGAAGCAAAAACTCATATATCCATCCTTACAAGTTTAGGCATTTATCCGTATTATTAGACAATTATAGTTTATGTTTATTTATAATTATGTCATCTTCTTTCAATTCGATTCAACCTGTCACCGTCCACTGCTGAACGAAGGTCTCCCCATTTTTTTCTTTATTTAACGTGTGGAAACCCCCTCGGGCCGTCATCCCACCGGGGCTTACGCCGGGGTGGTGTGTCGGAATCGGACCGACTAAAACCACACGGTGTGCCACTCTGCGCCTGAGATAGAAGGGAACCGGGAACCGCTGCTATTACGACATCCAGAGGTCTCCCCCAGGCTAACCTTCCCAGTCTTGGGCAATTCGCATCCATCCAATCATGGTCAATTGATCCATCTTCTTTTCATTATTGTCTTCAAATTTCATTTTAGTTTAAGACCACCATTTTTTATGAAAAAATCTGGCGCTAGACCAATAGCCCCGTCACATTTGACGAGGTAAACTCAAAAGTTAAATCCCATCCTGTATTAGTTTCAACTTTCCACTATTAGTGGTGTGGTAAGTGCAGCTCCCAATTGCGTTTCTTTTTCACTATATCAGAAATTTAAATGTCGTTTAGCAGTAACTATTACTCCAAAAAAACTTTTAATTCAAAACCCTAAGTATTAAAAAACTAAAAAAAACATCTTGCAATATTTCTCTCCACAAAAGCACAGGAAATACGGCTCACCACAGTACAACATTCATAAATACCCGTCGGAAGTGCACGCGGGTACGAATGTGCATCGTCTATATTCATGCCTTTTTCAAGCTGCGACTGAATTAACGCAATGAGCTGCAACGATGCTCCGTGTATAGGGGCGTATAACCAAATGTATTTTAGTACTCTAACATCACAAAGGAGGTTCCATATCCAATTGATTTCCATGTCTTAGATACAAACCTGCAACTAGCTTAAGCTAAGTTTACCGACAGCAGAACCGTTGTTACTTAAGTAACAGTGGGCATTAAATTATTTATTTCGTGATATATACATATTTGTTACATTTTTAAATATATATAAAAAACAAAAAATACACATTTAAAAATATAAAAAATAGTAGTAGACCACCGACATCGGGTACAGGGACCAAGACACCGGTGGTTAGGGCTCCAAAGACAGGAACCTCCTCACAATACGGGCCGTGTCAAGGAGGACTGCCTTCTGCATCAGACCCTTGATCCAACCTTCTAACGTGAGCCTTTTAAGGTGTTGGTCGAGGCTCTTCGCTATCAATCCATGAGCAGATATGATTATCGGAACAATAATCACCGAATCCACATTCCACATGTCGGCAATCTCGTGAGACAGATCCAAATACTTCAATTGTTTTTCTTTTTCAACTTTCACGAGATTCTCGTCATGAGGAACGGCAATATCGACAATCATTGCGCGGCGCTCTAATCGATCTACTACCACAATATCAGGCTTATTGGCAACAATAGTCCTATCTGTGATAATAGATCGATCCCAATATAACGTAGCACTACCGTTCTCGAGAACTGGGTCGGGCACATACCTGTAGTAAGGTACTTCGAAATTGATAAGTTGGTATTTAAGGGCAAGTTGTTGGCGTACGATCCTGGCTACTTGGTTGTGCCTGTGCAAATACTCACCGTTAGCAAGACGAGAACAACCAGAAATAATATGCCTAATAGATTCTCCAGGACGGTGGCACGCCCGACAGATGTCAGCCGTACTATCTTTCAGGATATATTTCCGGTAGTTATTCGTCATGATAACTTCGTCCATAATTGCACAAACAAAACCTTCAGTTTCTCCGAAGAGGTCACCAAACCGTAGCCAAGACGTCGACGCTTTAAAGTCTATATCAGACCCGTGTAGGGCCCGATAAAATCGACCATGAAGTTCTTTACCCTTCCATACTTCCTTGCGATCAGTAGTACTAAGTACTACAGGTTTGCGCCAATTCTCTTTAGCCAGAGCGAGCGGGGTAAAACCAGTATCTACTGCAACTACATTGCGATGCACTCCCACATTAGTCTGTAGAAAATATTCTCTGAGATTGTATATCTCGCGATTGTGTAGAGTCTTGATATTTAATAGACCACGACCTCCAAACTTTCGCGGAATATACAATCTCATAACCGATGAACGTGGGTGGTGCATGCGGAATGCAGTCAGCAATGTACGGACTCTCCTGTCAAGGGCATCTAATTCGGTCTGAGTCCATCTAAGTACACCAAAGGAATACATCAGAACCGGTATGACCCAACTGTTATAGGCTCGCACCTTGTTACCGCCTGATAAAAGACTTTTAAGTACTTTTTTTAGGCGGCCAAAGAAGCGTTCCTGTAACATTTGTTTCACACCAGGTTCTGGTATTCCCAAAGACTGTGAAAAACCTAGATACTTGTAAGTTTCGGTGGCAGACAGAGATCTGAGTTTTGTTGAATTTGAAAGTTCTATTCCTTCAGATTCTACAATCACGCCCTTCTTTACATACATGACTGCACACTTGTCTACACCAAATTCCATTTTGATAGAATTACTAAAGTTTTCAGTGACCCTTAATAACGCCGTCAATTGTAATTTTGTGGAGGCCAGTAATTTCAAATCATCCATATAAAGAAGGTGAGATATAACTTGATCATCTTTCTGCAACCGATAGCCTAACCCTGAACCCTCTAACAAAGTGCTGAGAGGGTTCAAAGCTAGACAAAACCACAAGGGACTCAGACTGTCACCTTGAAATATACCTCGCTCGATCTTTATAAGTATGTCGTTAAATTATTTATTTTATTATTAAAATAAAAAAAAACAGTTGACTAGGGATACGACGATCCGATCCGATCTTTTTGAAGATCAGATGGGTGGTATACGATCCGATGGATTTTTGGATCGGATCGAAACCATGCGATGCGAGATTTGCACACAATATAATCTAGGTATTTTAATATTAGGCGGTCAATCAAATAACAATCTGTAACTTTAGTTCATGTTACAAATATAACCAAAATGTAGGTTTTTATGTCTTAATTATTATTGACATTTGTGAGTAGCGACGGCAGGGTGGTAGGACTCGAAATAAACGATAGACTAGTGATTATGATTTCTGAGAAATCGGTAGATGCTAAATTGCGAGTATCTAAGACTACAATTATTTAATGATCTTATTCATTGTATTGATGTTTATTTATTGTGAAAACATGCGAAAATATAACGTATCTTACAAGACATAAAATGATATCACCCGGTTTCTTTATCATCGTGTGTTAATCAGCATCATCAGATGGACAAAAAAATCGGATATTAAGTTAACGCTATCTTCCTCCAATTTTTTTTATCGATCGTTAGATAATCTGAGCAATTGCATGCGATCTAATCCACGCATCGGATCTAGACGATGTGATTAGATACAATTTAAAAAAGCACATCTTTAATTACGACTCAATACGGAGTCAAAAAGCCAATATTCTCTGTCATTCAGTGAAACCTTCTCTTTTCAGTGCTGTTGTACTACATAATTTTCTCCCTTGGCGCCTCTTACAACACCCACGGGATGTATAGGGATCGTGACACTTCATGTTCTTAACCCGTGTTTCCCTCCCACTACGATCCGGAGTCCTTTAAGCGGGGTGTGAAAAAGCATCTCACTAGGCCGCCATAGCGTGTGTCGCCATACTGCACTGTCTTTATTAGCAGTGAGTACGGTGACCACCGCTCTTGGATTCTATTCATGCTTTCCATCAGGCAGAATAGAGTCACTTTGATAGGTTACTATAAAAAAAAGAACAAGAGCCGGTTTATTTATACCCAATATGGCTTGCCTATCCATCCATACTTAAAATTTTATTTCCAAATAAACTTTTAAAACGAACCTCCAGCATGACTTGTAACAAAACATCGAAAATTAATACAAAAGTGTTTTAAATGAAGGCCCGTAAAATAGTTCAACGTTGTTGTAGAGAACCTTTTAGTTGGCATTAACCTTTAGGATAGTTTTGCTATTTTAATGTCACAGTTTTGAGTTTATTGTATTTTGTGATTCCTATGAATGAAAAAATTAAACAATGAAGTTTTCTGGGATGAGGACTATTAAGAGCTGTTGATTTGATGTAGAGGCTCAGAACCGATGGAGACTTTCTGTGGACGCTGTCTGCCCCGTCTGGAGTATATAGGCTATTAAAGATGACTTAATGAAGACATTTGAAACTCGGTTACTGAATAAACTTATAAACTTAAATACAGTTTCATAAATTGAGCTCATAATCATTCCATCACGATTTATGAAACTGTACTTAAGTTTATAAGTTAATTCAGTAACCGTGTGACAGTCAGTATTCACAAAGATATTGACTTAATACACTTACTTGCATTTAAGTCTGATAAAAAAGTGAACCACAAAGGGGCCTTTCACACTATCCCACTAACAATCTGATTTTGTAGCGAACATTTTGCGAAATTAATTTTTTGCCGAGATGACTACTGTCGTTTGGTGTCGTTGAATATTGCCGAATATCGTTAAGTTTAATCGCTTATGGTTGGCAGTTTCGGTTTGCGATATTGTAAAAACTATGCGATTATTTACTGGTGTGAATAATCTGCAATATTTTTAGGTGAAGACTTTTCGATTAATATTTTACAGATTTAAAATAATATACATAACGATTGAGTTTTGCTGAATTAAACGTCACATAATATTTTCGAATTTGAACAGCAATTTATTGTACGTTTTTTAATAATTAAGCTAATATGATCATTTCTTTCATGGCGTTTTTTTTTTCAATGATGTCATAAGGTTGCGTCTCAAAGAACTGTTTGAAAATCCTTTACCAAACTAAGTTTATATTCAATTTGAATTTGCAAAATAACCAATTATTAAATACACAGTTATTACAAATTACATGTATCTGTTTATTATATCTGATTATACATAATATAATAAATATACAAATTGAAATCTAAATATTGGTAGTACCGTAGGTTTTTGTACATTAATTATCACTATCAAACGAATACATACAAATTCAAAACAATTCTATTGATTCACAAAAAAAACTTCAAAATGGTTTCAATACCGATCGTATTCACAGATGCGCTTATTCACTCAGTCTACTTTTGAGCACGATTAGCGAAATTAAATCGAAAATTCGGATAAACAAAGTAACGTCGTATCCTGTAGATATAATAACATCTAATAAACATTTTAAAACAAATAAAATCGAACCATTAAAAGAAAAAACTTACCTTTTAACGCGACAGCAAAATAAAAAGAAAAAGAAAAATCCAGCGCAATTGACCATTTAATACAAGTAACCATTCTCACAGAAATCCTTTGTTGCTTTCTAATGAAATGGAGGTCTGTTGCCTTGTAAAAGTAAAGCTCTTCTGGCAAGTGAGGAGGGCGTTGGGGTGGCGAGCTCGAGGGGCTTCTTGTCGTGAAGGCACATTCTCAATTAATTACAATCGTGATCCAAGTCGGTTGAATCGCTGTTTAAGTTTGAATATCATCAAAACCTCAAGTTGAATGGCTGGATTCTTAATACTATGGCCTTCGTTCGAGAGTTTTCTAGTTCGTCTATGAATAAGTATTTTAGTACATTAATCAATCGACAAATTGAAATAGGGGTTTTATTTTTAGAATTTCAATGGAGACAAGTTTCTAAGCATTCAGTATATAGAACTCTATAAGCCGTCTGCCTATTTTAGATATACTTTTATTAATTAACTTGGAACTAACTAACGAGCCATTTAAATAAATCTGGAAAGGGAGCTTTAAAGAAGAATCCCCTTTCTAATGTTCTTTAAATGTTCTTACACTTCATTGTGTTACGCATCGCTTTTTAAATCTAAACTAAGTAGAGTTTAAACTTTATTTGTATGTATGCATATAAAATTTTCATTAAACCGGATTCAATACCCACGTTTACATCTAGTCGAAGACTACCGACACCTCTAACCTTAATAAATATTATCGTTAATAACAGAAATAAAACTAAATATATGTACATCTTGCATATGACGTCGGGTAGTAGAATCACGCGGATTTTAACACAAACGGGTCTGCGCGACCGGTGCAGTACTATCCTCTAAGAAGACTGACCCAAAACGACAACACCTATGCTGTCTTTTTTAGTTGGTGAGTGCGAAACCGGAGGCCAATTGATTGACGGGTGACAGTTATCGTAGTGTGTGAACTTTACACTGCCACGATGACTGTCATGCCTTTTACGTTCCCAAGCAGAGCGTGAAAAATCATTTCACTAGGCCGCCATAGTGGGGGTCACCATTTGCAATGAGAATGGTGACTACAACTCTTGGATTCTATTCATATTTTCCATTAGGCACAGTAGAGTCACTTTTAAGGCTCTTGAAATAAGAAATATTTGTACATTTATTACTTACAATGTCCTTACAGACTAAATAACATAAACTGCATATAAACCCATTGTCTTTTAGCACTATTTACTATTCGAAAACAATTCCCACCACAGATAACATAGCTCACCCGATATCACGCTCGAAAAACTTCGCTTCAAAATTGTATCCAGCCTAAAAATAAACATTGCTTAACCGAATAAGATAATATACTTCTACAAAAGAAATATCGACCATCATAACGTGTATATAAGAAAGGTAAATTGTAGCCTTAAACCTAGAAGTCGGATGGGACTGTACATACAAGCTATATGTCGCATTTAATAAATTGGTACCAGTTTAACGAGCTCGTAGCGAATGTTTCTCTTGAGAGCTATCTCGGCAACGCTAACTCTGTAAAAACATGGCTTACTGCGTGAACATACCTTCATATAAGCACTCTTGAATTAGAAAGAAGTTCGCGTTTTTGCGACTCTAATATTGCTTGTTTAATGTTTTTTTGTTTACATCAATAACAAAGGTATATTCAAGCCATTTGCTAAACTAGCTTTTGCCCGTGGCTCTTGCCACGCGTATGTTGGTTATCGCGGTAAATAGGACTCTATGTGTTATTCTGATAATATTATTGTAAGTTTCTGAATCCTTCAAAAGTCTTAATTCGTTCAGTAGTTTTTACGTAAAAGAGTAACAAACATTCATATATCCTCACAAACTTTTGCATTTGTAATGTCATTAGTAGGCAGTAGAACAGTAGTTCTACACTGCAGAGGAGTCAGATAATTAATTGATTATTTGATGTTTACTGAGTGAAGATGTGTGCTTTTATGTGCATAAATAACCATATGTTCAATGTGATGCCTGACGCGGCAATCTAAACGATTCACTTTTTGAAAAAGGCCTCTTTGTTCCCAAACCTGTTTAAGGATACCTCAAATATACATATGTCATCAATATCAATACCCTCTTTCAATTCACTGCTGGACATAGGCCTCTCCTTAGGTTTTGGCCTACTATACCACGCTGGCCAAACGGGTTGGAATAGAGTTTGTTCCAAGTTCTCCTTCTCTTTGTAAGGATGTTGTCTTGTATACTTTGTTCCCTTAGTCGCCTTTTACGACACCCACGGGATGAATAGGGGTGGTAACACCATGTATTCTTAATGCGCCACCACACTTATGACTTATCTATAAATGTATATATATCCTTATATAAGTGTTAACTATATATTTATTGATATAAATGGTACATTGATTTGTGCACCCAATCAGTTCTGCATCGATTGAAGCTAGGTTGTGGCACGATATATTTCGTATCACTTTTCCTCATTTCTCATCAATATAACCGTAATATACCACATGTATGGAATGTTATGGTCACCGCTAGTTTTTATGAAAATATAGTACCAAAAGTCTCGTACATTTATCGTTATTATTATTAATGGCTACGAAAATAACATTAACACTCACACTTCTCACAAAGTGTCGAACTGTTTCAAAGTCCCGTTATTAATCCATAGAACTGGGACCTTGCAGTCATAGACAAACATATTAGAGAAGAATTCCACTCGATTTCTTTCGAACGTTAGAAATAATGACCACTGTCAAATGTTAATCTTTGCTATAATGGTTATACCACTCATATAGTTATGATGTGTCTATGCTTATTTTTTTTTATTTTCTTAGATATTTTATATATAGAAGAAAATCCTCATTTAGAGGTTTTACATTTAATGTGGTAATTTAGTAACAGTTTTGGAAAACAGGAAAGTGGTAGCAGCTATAGGAGGATTATAGTGATACCACAATTTCACAGGAAACACTTGCTGAACGAGTCTTTTCTTGCTTCTCACTGAGCAAGTAAGATTACCGAAGGCTCAAAACTTTTCACCTGTTTTCTTTGTGATTTGTTACCTTTGCCCCTATGTTATAAAAACAATATTAGTGATTTTTTTTTCTTTGCCACGGGGAACAAAACAAAACTGGGATCCTATCAAGCGGAAAAAAGAACAATGCTCAAGAGATAAATTCGTATTAACGCAAAACGAATTCTCAGACAAAGTCTAGTTTTATATAAAATTGTCGTAAATGTAATACGAAGTTAAATCATAATTGCAAGGCTCTTTCCTTTGTTCATAATAAACTTATATACTTAGAGAATTATCTAAATTGTGTTGGCGTTGCGGACGCTTTGAGGAAAAAAAAAGATGGGAAGAGAAAATTCCTACATAACATTGTCCAACGATGTTAATTGAAAATCTGTTCTGACATTCAAACTGTCTCGAATGAATACGAAAAGAATGAATAAGGCCGTAAAACAAAATATCGAAGAATTGTGTAATACAGAAAAGTACTGTAAATGTACGGATGTTATTGACACTTCTTAATTATTATAGTTTAATTAGATTTATAGTATTTAATAAATCTTTTTTATTCCAAGAACTTGCCAAAATGACTATTTAGAATCCAGTAGTTATGGTCACCTTACTCATTGTGAATACAGACAATACAGTATGGAGTAAAAAGTATGACAGTCATCAGTCAGACTGGCAGGCAACCAGTGTAAAGCTCACACACTTACCATGATGACTGTCACCCCTATATCAATGGGCCTTCGGACTCGCACTCACCAACGAAACACAGCATGGATGCTGTCGCTTTGGTTTACTTCTGCGATTGGGTAGTACTGCCCCGGTCGAGCCGGCCCGTTCATGCTTAAACCAACGAGGCTCTACTATTCGTATCAGAGAAATCACTACTTATCGAATATGAGCAATGATAGTTATAATATGTCTTCTGACTCCTTTGAGTAACATTTTAAGCAAAAGTACCCACAGGATAGCGTTTGCCTAATGTGTGATCGACAGATATATATGTTTATTTTAGTTTTTAATTCATTTATTATAAGATATAGATGTCGTCTCTAAGTTACTTTTGACCGTTTTAAGGTGATTTCATTAACAAAATATGATATATTATTGACATACTTTTTTGATAATTGCTTATTTTAAATAATATTCCGTTTTATAAACTAAATCTTTCATTTTTATGAGGTACGATTAACGACTGGGACCCAAGTTAATGGTATCGAGAAACAAATAGGGGCTAAAAAGCAGTAATCGCGTTTGTTTGCTAAGAATTTTCTAACTGGTGAATTCAATTTAAAAGTTGGTGAAAGCAGTGATAGCTACCTCGACTTTCTCTCGAGTTAAGTGAACACTCGAGACTTACACTGGGATCGGTTTTTACTTTTTTAGTTACTTGTACCTTCGTGGTAGATATCGTCGTGATTTTTTATCTGTATTGTTTTAAAAGATGATTGAAGTGACGGTGTGTTTATACGTTAAATAAGCATAAACTCTGTTTAATTAAATTTAAGTCTAATGACACAGGAATTTCTTAATATATGTTTAACGTGTTTTTCATAATATATATATATAGCTGTACTCTGCCACGCTTCATTATAGCATATGATGGTTGCAAAAGATAAACAAAAACCATCTATAAAGCGTATGGTACTCGTATATCATGTCAAAATTTGAATCCAATTCAGTTATTGTAACAGTGTACAAATCGACTTAACGTTGTTATTAATGTAGGCCAGAGAGAAGATCCAGGTCCCCTTCAGAGAAGGACGCCTGAGACCGGCCGCCGGGGTGGTTTTTAGTGGAAACACCACATACTCCTGGCTCCTGCGTCCCCGAGGAGTCGGAGATCCGAAGGGATTTTCCACCCCGACGACAAAAAAAAGCCAGAGAGAACAGATTACAATACTTTTGTTGTTATAATTATTCTAATGCACAAAAAGCCACTAGTTCAGAAAGAATTTACTTGTACCAGCAGTTGGCTGTCTGATTCAGTTTGTTTTATACAAAACAAAGTTAAAATTAAAAGAAGATTAAAAAATACAACACTCATTCTTTTTATCATACATTCCTTTTTGACGGGACACAGAATTCAATTTATGGCAATTACTGTGCACTGCAGTGCAAGCTCGTATTTTGACATAAAAGAAATTGTATAAAATATTACCGCAATATGGCGAATGAATAATGATGGGTTGTAAAATAATTAATTAAAGACGGCATCCATTATACATGTACCGGGTTCATTTTGTTGTGCATATATATAATTAATTACTTGTGTTGAAGAAATTTGTGAATTGTTTGCGATCTTTATACGGATGTGTGTTTAATGGTAAGTTGTGAAATATAGTATTTTAACGTATTTAAAATGGTTAGTGATTCTGAGAGCCGAGTTAGAGATCATAGATTAAATATTAAACTAGTATATAGAGAAGGTTTTATTATGCGACGGTTGTGATAAAATTTAAATATATACTCGTATATCTACAAATTGCCTCGTTACTTTAGCAGATAGTGTATGTGCCTGCCGATCTCGAAATATTATTGAGTTTTTTTGGTTTCAGAAATACTTACTATAACAACCCCGTGTGTGTGTGTGTGTATGTATGTGTGTGTGTGTGTGTGTGTGTGTGCGTGCGTGTGTGTGTGTGTGTGTGTGTGTGTGTGTGTGTGTGTGTGCGTGCGTGTGTGTGTGTGTGTGTGTGTGTGTGTGTGTGTGTGTGAGTGTGTGTGGGGGGTGTGTGTGTGTGTGTGTGTTTGTGTGTGTGTGCGAATATATTGAAATCTGATTGAGTCGATGGCATATGTGTGTGTATGTATATTAATTTATTTATTAGCAGTCTGGTTACTATAATATTAGTTCTGGCTGGATTGAGATCAGTCAGCTGCGTGTGAGATATATCGTATTCAGTTACTGTTAAAGAAGTCAAAGGGTCGAAAGTCATATTCTAAACAAAAAATATTGGAATTATATTGAAAATTGTTGAAACAAATCTGTAAGGCACAGTACACACAATAACCTAAAAAAATCTGAAATAAAACGTACACAGATTGGCTTAAATATTTGCGTTGCATTTTTCGGGCGGTATAAAGAGAAATTGATTTGGACAAAGTGTGGGTGGGGTGCGGATATCGAAAGGTCATTTCCGGCGTGCGGGGAGCTTCCGCCGCCAACGCCTCCTCGGATCCACGTTCTACTAATATAGTGTAAATAATACCGTTGGATTCATTTTGACTAAATTTGCCTTTGTGAGTCTCCGTTGTAGCGCGCCCTTTGAAGATGATTTAAATTGAGTAAGTTCCAACGGTGGATTTAAAATCCTTTGAGAGGACTATTTTTGGGGATTGAAAACTTTCCATTATTTAATGATATACAATAGTTAATTTTTTTTTTCAGGCTGATTTTGCAAAACGGTTAAAGAAATTTTATCACAAGTGTATGTCACTGGACTAATACTATATACTATATATCACTACATGGAAGTCGTATAAAACTGACAGACAGTAAATAAAACTTATTTAACATAGTTATCCATTGTAAACCGTAACCGAACCTTAAAACATAATATTACCACAAAATACTGTAATATATTATTATTCCCTTTATTTCATTAAAATACATACATCTTCGAGTACAGGGACCAGGAATTCGGATGTTAGGGTTCCAAAGGTACCTCCTCACTGTACGAGCCATGTCAAGGAGGATTTATTGAAGCATACATTAAATTATGGCCATGTACGAATAAAAACAAAGTGTAATTAAATACACCGAACGCTTTTTCCAAAATCAAAATTATGATGTGCATGTATAGAATCCAAGAGTTGTGGTCACGATATTCATTGCAAATGCAGACAATGCAGTATGGTGACCCACACTATTACGACCTAGTGAGATGCTTTTTCACGCTATGGTACACTTGGAGACGTAAAAAGCATGACAGTAGTCATCATGGCAGTGTAAGGTTCACACAGTTACCACGATAACTGTCACTCCTGCATCAATGGGCCTCCGGTCTCTATACTGTTGTAACCCTCATAGTCTGTTAAAACGAGAAGTAAAATAATTTTCCTTTAAATGATTAAATTGTTTAATCCATTAGTTGAAGTAAGTTTTCTGTTAAATTTAAACAATATCGCATGCAGAGCTTTGTGCATAAATAAACTACAACATACAACACAAACACACTGCATGATTGAATGCGTAGCGGCGCAGCACCCGCAGCGTTCTCCTTAACGCCGATATCCGGCACCGGTATTACCTTTTTGTTCCAACTCACGGGAATATTGTACCGGATTTTATTGGAAACGGAATTACGAACTGGGCTTACATTTTATTTTTAACCCTGCTCCCTGTTGCTTTGTCTCATTCAAGCGACTTATTTATCAGGCATTTACCCGTGGAAAATGTTAAATTCACAGTATTATTTTTTTTCCAACCAATTCCAAACGAATGAAAGTATTTAAGGATTTTATTGACTTTAATATTATTCAGTAGAAAAATGTAACTTATCCACTTATTGAAATTGGTTTAAGCTCCATTTTTAGCTACTGATCTATTACTAGAGGACGAGTATGGTACTCGTCATACATGGTCTAAATCTTTTAGAGTACTAGAAATTATGTTTCTAAAGATAGAATGTAATGATTGCTATGTGTTTAAAATCTATAGGACATTAATTAGACATAGTCGTACCCTATCGATGATGATCAACCAAGTACGTAGGAGATAGTGGGGTGCATAAGTCTGTGCAGAAAAAACAGGTGCACTCTCTCCCACTCACACCGATGAGATGATTATCCTACATGGCCGGCGAGAGATCAGGTGCGAGACAAAGGCTTGACGTACTCTTTAAGATTCCAACTTTGAAACTGCGCACTGTTGTTATATTAGAAAACTAAGGTAGTAGAGCCACGCTGATTTCAGCACGAGCGGGCCGGCTCGACCGGGGCAGTACTACCCTCCCACAGAAGACCAACCTAAAGCGACAGCATTCGTGCTGTCGTATTTCGTTGGTGAATGCGAGACCGGAGACCCATTGATGCAGGGGTGACAGTTATCGTGATAACTATGTGAGGCTTACACTGCCACGATGATGCCTGCCTTTACGTCCCCAAGCGGGGTGTGAAAAAGCATCTCACTAGGCCGCCATAGTGTGGGTCACCACACTGCATTGTCTGCGTTTGCGATGAGTATGGTGACTATAACTCTTTGGATTCTATTCATGCTTTCCATCAGGCAGAGTAGAGTCACTTTGGCAGGATCTTCATATAGAAAAAAATAATAATAACAACTTTTAGTTCGACCCGGTAATCGAACCGGAGAACTCTTGTTCTTCTTCGCTAAACCAATGAGGCAGTCACACTCTAGACCCTATACCAGAAGTTAATATGTACTAACAATCAAGATTAGAATGTACGATCTCAGCAACAAACTCGTGGCATTTCCCATCCTACAAGATACATTTATCTTAATAATAAAATACGAAAAAACTCTCTTTGTTCGATAAACAATAAACAATACATGAAATTGATATGTAATACTCACATATCTTTCTCTACAGATATAATGTTCGCTAATTGTTTCTCAGAAAAAGCTATAATTGAATGTTACCTGTGTTTTTATTATCGAAAATAAAGGTAATAAGGTAACTCCATAAGTCAAATCTACGTGAGACAGGGATTCTTTGTTCGTTAATTTTTCCAATATACATATAACGCCATCGATCGATTTACGTCAAACTCATATTGTTGTTCTCTCCCTCTTCAATTTCTTTACGTTGAAATTTCTGCTCAAACCCACTCATTGGAATCTGATTGTCTCGATGGCATTGTGGTAGAGTAGGCGACTGCTGTACTTGAGGTCTCGGGTTTGATACCCGGATCGGACCGAATGTTTGTATTATCTGCAAATATTTGTTTCGGAGTTGGGTGTTTTTTGTCTATTCTATTCTATTCTATTCTTAGTTTTCTAGCTCTCCTTAGTTTGAAGCTAGATGGCGTTGTATATCAGAGGCCCAAAATAAAAAAAAATCTACCCTCATTATAATTTGACAAAATAAAGTTAAAACAATAATTATCTTTATTAATCCTTATAATTTAATTGTTGAATTAGATATTTAGTTATTGAGCTAGTTTCTTTTATAGACAATCATTCACCTGACACGAAAACTTCTTGAGATCATAACCGCTTCTAGAAATGAAAAAGAAGAAGGTGATAGGACGTGGGAGGGATATTACAAGTTTAAACTAGTTTGAAGAAGTTAAAGTTGCGTATTAGGAGCGTAAAATGCCAATGGGAGAAAGACAGAAACTAACCATTTTATAAAAACATGGATTTTAAAGTAAATCTAAGACTTTTCCAGCGACAAAACAAGTGCATTAGCAAATAAAACCAATTGTTCTGATCGTGTTCGTTCCGTGCACCGTCTGAGTGCTTCACCGACATCTTCAATTCGATTGGACACTATGTTACATTCGTGAAGAGGGGGGGAAATGAGGAAACGGAGTATAGTGGTAAGTGTGTTTATGTAAACTTTTGTACAGGTAAGTATAAGGACAACCTTTTAAGGATGTAATTAGGTTTAATTAAGTTATTAGTTTTGGGAAAATTATTTGGTTTAATTTAGAAATCAAACTTTAGGCCAGTTTATTTTACGTTAGCTTGTATTTACGTTCTTTCCTGCATATCATTAAATTTTTATGTTTGTTTTGTATATGTATATTTTACTTACAATAAAATTTACTTCTAAAATATAAATTCAAAGCAACTGGACATTAGAATTTTTAACTTTACAATGATATAGTTTTTAAAGCATTCAGAAATAAAACATTCTAATGAAAAATACTTCTGAACATTCTTTTAAAAAAGAGTTTTAGGATTCGTTTGTAGAATGTAAAGTAAAAAAATGAAATACAACACTTAATGGTAAACACTCAACTTTTTAAAAATTGAGTCCACTTTTTTAAGGATTTGAAAAAAAAAATTATAAATTGTAGTCTAACAGAAATACCTATATCTATTCTTTAAAAAAAGAGTTTCAAAATTCATTTTTAGAATATAAGTGAAAAACAAAAGAGTAAACACATATAGTAGTTAAACAAAAAATATTCAAAAATAGAACATCCCTAATGGAAAACACTCAAACACTCTTTATAAAATCCTGTTTTTAAATTCGAAATTTAAATAACAATAAAAAAACGAACTGACCCATATTATGTAAGTAATAAAGTAAAAAAAATTCAAAATAGAACATTTTATAAAAAAATACCCTAAAACATTCTTAAAAAACTAGTGTTTTTGAATTCGTTTCTAGAATATAAATTTTAAAAAAAGAATGTGTACATTATCGTGCTATTTTACGAGGGCGTCCCTCCGCGGATAAGCAGTATGACACTAGCGTAGTATTAAGGTGGATGTGATAAAGGACGGGTATTTTTGACGCCGTGAGCCGTCGTTTGCATCTGAATGGTAGCGTTTGTTCAACGTGTTGCGTGTGGAGCCACGAGAATGGCGGTTGACAACCGGTTTTATCAACATTTAGATAGTTTTACTATTTATTTTTTCAGAATGTACTACAGTTTTCACTAATCGTTTCAGGGATGTCGTTATAGGCTTAATCTGGGGTCAAATTTACTGAGACGTTTGAATGGTATATTTAAATACGTATGGGTACAGTTTAAGACAAATATGTAATGTACCATAGGATAGTAGGACCATGCAACCTATAACATCTTAAATACCTTTCAGAAATACGAAATGTTTAAGAGTATATAAGACGAAAGCATGAGTAAAGGCTCTCAGATAATACTTGAACGTTAAGTAGAACCAACTGACTGACTCGTCAGTCTTCTAATTTTAAAACAGAACGCTCACGTTACGAATAAATCCTGTGTCGTGGTAGACTTCATAAACATACAGGAAACGGACACAAAGAACACCCAGATTCAAAACTACAATTTGTAGATCACATAAAGCGTTGTCCTATGTGGGATTTCAACCAACAATACTCATCGCAGTGGTAAACGGCGTGGCGACCGCTTAAACCACTAGGCCATGTAAGATAAATCCCATATAACAGGATTATATATGAGCAAACTTCCTACCTAAGGAGAGGCTTATAGCCAGCAGTGGATTGTTTAAGGTTATTGATGTAACACGAGTTAAAATCTATGAGGCTCAAATTTTCGTAAAACATAATGATTTTTTATATTTCACTGACTTCGTGGGCCTACCCAAAACATACCTTCATAAATGATGTATGAAAACCATCAGTTATCTGATCACGGAATGTATTACATCCAGCCGCACATCGGTGAGTCGAAACTATCATATTTCTTCATACAGCCTCCGTGGAAGACATATGGGCCTAGCGTTTATTGTTCAAATATTAAAGAGAAGGGAGCATTGTACCCCCCAATAGATACTTTTTAAATCAACTTCTTCTCCTCTTTCTTCAACAGAATCGAGGCTATCCAGAGTTTTATTCATTTTTAATAATCCACTTTGAAGGTATAATACATAAAAAAATAGAATCCTTAATTTTTATTTACAATATTCGAAAATACCGCTTAACAAATAAACAAACAAAAGAAAACGAAGTCAATACCATTGTATAAGTTGATCAAGGGATCATATATTCAATTAGTTAGCGTTTTCTTTGTTTTAATATACATTTGAAAGTAATGCCAACTTTTAAATTACCTACGACGTAGCACAAACTACAACAGTGATTGTGCTACGACGTAGCAATAAAATTCATTTAACATACGTCTAATCAACTGGTGGTGTTCTGATCAAAATGTTTTTATTATATATTTAAAGTAGTATATACTCGTAAGTAGGTTACAGAAGTACTGATGTCGGTATTTAATAATAAAAAATCGATCATTTTATCAGTTGTCTTATCTGCTCACAACATATTTTTTTTGTAAATACAGGCATAGGTACTTAAATCGTCGCTTAAGTGCTTATTTGCTATATTAATGACCAATTAAAAAATTCACAGATCGTCATTTATATATAATCCTATATTCATGTATTTTTATAAGTCGTTTACGAACCTCTTTACATCTCTCTGCTTTTCAATGAATACAGGTAGTATTTCAGATAAGTTTTTACATAAACATAACTTTAATTTAACAGAATCAAATGACCCATAAATAACAACAAAGAAATAAAATTAAGAAATCACTAAAAGAAATTTAAAAGCTAAAAAAAGGTTCTTTAAGAAAGGCTAAATGAAGGATTGTAAATCAGAGAAGGTCAAAAATAAAAGAAATGAGCCGCTGTAATGTAGTCCGAGGGTCACAATGAAGATATAAAAAAATAAATCAAAGCCAAGTCGGGCATGCAAAAATGTTAAGATATTCTTAACCCTAACGTGACGATCCTAAGAACTCGCTAGGGCTGTCATAACATGTAAAAAATACTTGAAACAATATTTTAATCAATTATATTATAAATAATTTAAATGTGAAACTTTTTAAAGGCAAGCATTTGCTCTTTTCTCTATCGTTAATAAATTAATACAAATGTTATAACTTTTTGTCAAGCCTACCGAAGTGACTTTACTCTGCCTGATGGAAAGCATGAATACAATCCAAGAATTGTGGTCACCATACTCATTGCGACTACAGACAGTGCAACAGTATGGTGACCCACTATGGCGGCTTAGTAAAATGTATTTTCACGCCTTGCTTAGGGACATACATAAAAAGCATGACAGTCATCGTGACATTGTATTGCACACACTTACCACGACAACTGTCGCACCTGCATCAATGGACCTCCGGTGTCGCACTTTTCACTGAAAAATTGAAATTTATTATTTGTAACATTCTATTTATTATTTATTATTATTATTGGTAGGAGCTGATATACTGTTGAACTAATAATTGCAACATTTACAAAGCTATTTAGGCAAATACTATTGCAATTTATGCTAATTGCAACCCATTGACAAAAATATAATGATTTTTTTACTGACTTCATTCTTAAAATCAACGCTTCTGGAATCACGAAAAGTCATGAGCACAGATAACAGCAGACCATCAGTCCCACTTTACGATAGTTGATTACGTGCATTAACTTCAACTTTTTTACAATTAGGACTTATTTCGTTCCTATATAAAAATAACTTTATAAAAACAGATAAATCCATTTCACGAAAATTTGCCATTTTGTTTAGCGTACAGTTCAACCCTAGAATCGCCGTAGGGCTGTGGGATTCTTTCAAATTCATCCATCTTTTGACAGGCTAGGGTGGGTCAGTACGGACGTCGGACGTGCCGGAGTAGTACCGGGGTATACGGCGGGTAGTGGGAGGGGGGTAGGAAATGAGATCCCCACCCTCGGGACGTTTTGCATACAGATTGGGTTGGACCGTCTGATACAGGCACATACGTGTTTTCGACCACCACCGTTGTAAAGACACGGAGGTACAATTCCGTTTTGGCATTGTGCCTCGGGCGCTTTTTTGGAGATACTACTTTATTTGTAGGCAATATTGCGGTGATATTATTTAATAATGGCGACTGTAGTAAACCATATAAAGAGAAGAGAAAAACAATATAGTGAGCGCGTTAACTCCAGTGTATATATATTATACACCCTGCCTTGGTGGTCTAGCGGTTAGCGTATGCGACTGACGAACAAGCGATCTCGGGTTCAGTGTTGTTGGGTTTTTCTGATACAGAAATGTTGAATAGCAGCCCAGAGTTTGTTAAGTTGAGATCTCTCCCCGGTCGTGTCGGATAGCCGCCCTATCGGATTGTGAGAGTGAAGAGGACAGAGAGTGCACCTATGTTTGCACACCTGCTTGTGCACTATAATATCTCGTGCTCCGTACAGATCTCCGTTGAGATTAACCTCCGAGATCGAAACTAGCCGGCAGAACATACATATAATTCAAATTTATTGGACATAACAGTTTAAAAGTTAGTTTCACTAGTGTTATCAAATTAAAGAAACTTTGTGTGCAGGCGACAAATTTACATTAAACTTGAAAATAACACTTTAAAAAAAAGCTTAACATTTTGTGTTAATTTTATCAGACAGCATAGTCACTTTAGTAGGCTACTATAAATATATATATATCTAGGTATTAAGTGCATATAATTCAGCCCTCCCCCTCCATAATCGAAAGCGGAAGGCAAATACTCTGATAACCTAACTCACACTCACTTTGCACTGTGAAGTCATTGTGTCGTACAACAAACAAAATTTGACTTTCACACATACAAGCGTATGAAATAGTTTCAGGGAGTGAGGTCGAAGTTTAAAGGAGGTTGGTGGTCATTTGAGAGCTATTATCGTTTGACCCTCGCAGGCTCTGTTCTCCAAATGGTCTATTTGCCTATCTACATAATTTAGAACGACTCGCTACACAAGTATTGTCTCTCTATATTGTCTCTGGACAAAAGCTTTTTGTTTAAAAGCCTTTAATTTTTTATCACGCTTTTTCATGGTCGCTGGACATTTAGGAAGCCGTTTATTACGTGAGTTGAACCAAAATTGTAGTTGGGAAATAAGGGTGAACTGTAAACCCCTGTCAGGATGCATGTGCCAGATATGTATGTTAGGAAATTATAAATGTTTAAACAGTGTGCTAATAAATCTATGCCCCTCTAATGTTGACAAGTTGGAAATTTCATAACACATCGTAAGATTTTCTGAGAGTAAGGCACAAGTTCTAAAATTATGAAATGAGATTGATTTTTGTCTTTTAAAAGACAATACTCACTTTGAATTTAACTAAGTATGCACATACATACGAGAGCATCTTTCATTTCTGTAAACATCGTAGCAGACCTGATTAGTTCAAATATGTAACCCAAAAATAAAAAAAAAAAACTAGGCTGATCTACAGATATGATCAGCCCATAATTTAGTAGTTTGTAACCCTCCTCTCTTATCTTGGCGTCGCACAGTTATTAAATTTTATTTTCACCCACTAAAAAGTAAGGTAAGTTACCACCACCACCTTCGGACACCGACAAGTTTAGAGTCGCAAGTACATTTTCATTCTTTGAGTCAAAAATACTCCCAAGAAGTAGTAACTTTAGGATTATAGTCACTCACTCAGTGATAAACAGCCAAAAAATTACTTAAGATCAGTCTTCTATAATGCTGTGGTAACACTGCGGACGGCCCTACCCATTTGTGCTCCATATTGAAGTATTGGAAATCCCATATTGGAGTAGTATATTTTATTTTTTAATTTATGCGTAAAGAAGTGTGTCTAGTTAGTGTTCTTAACTATATCCAAGCCAATATAAGAGCATTTAAAATTCACTTAAGCTTACAATGAAATAAGTGGAGAGCGATTATACGAGCAGCGACATTATCGCTTAAATGATTGATAAGCAATGGTTTGTGACGGCCACTACAAATGCTTTTATACTATAACAGAAACTAAAATGTAACTTCAAATAATTTTATACATAATGCTGTGTCGCATCATCATCACGTCAACAACTTTTAACAATCCATTCCTGGATGCAGGCCTCTCTTTAAAAAGAAGATTTAAAATAATGCTTTAAAATCACTTAAATTGGCTTGTTTAGACTACCTCGTTTGCTCAGCGGCAGCGTGTGTGACTGCTTGGCTGAGGTTTCGAGTTCAATCACGGGTCAGACCAAATGTTTGTATTATCAGCAAATATTTATTTCGGAGCTTGGGTGTTACCCATGTATAATATGTATGTATTTATAAAAAATATTACATAAGTGTTCTGTCAGTCAATCTAGCTTTAATGGTACAAGTTCTGCTTAGTTTCAGGCTAGATGGCGATGTGGATCAGATGTCCAAACTATAAAAATGAATAAATATATATTTGAAAAAAAGTAAGATAAATACGTTAAGGCTTACTTGAAGTGGGCTTAATACAATATTGAGCAAATATTAAATAACCATTTAAGACTACTCACATACATGTATTCGAGTATATGCGAGTAGTATCAGACCCTCAGACCAGATTATTAAGGAGTGAATGATGTCGTTGTCACCTAATTATAACCTCATACCATTTTTCATTCCTAGCCATATATATATGTACATATATATATATGATGGTAATAGGCATATACTTTTTTTAAAATACATACACATTATATATAAAAAAGGCTCATACTTCGAAAGAAATATTTGTAGATAGCAGATACACACACACATATACACCTTTCTTTCTAGCTAACCTACCAAAGTGACTGATTAATTATGACTACATAAAAAATTATTAAAATGAATCACAAATATCACTAATAATGTTTAGCTATAATTTTTCCTTGTATAAAAGATGAAAATCCACGTAGAAATCGGTTGTGTTGAATAAATTATGTCATAATGTTTTAGCATGGATGTGTGAGTTCCGCACCACAGATCCCCTGAAAATATAGCCACAGTCAATTTCTCCTTGTTAAGATTATTTCTTATCCACTATACATTTTCTTACACAAGTTTAGCTTATTTATGTATTATAACAAGCGGTAAACGTAAATACGAAAACAGATTCTAGTCAATCTTCTGAAAGGTCGTAGCATCGCTATAAATAAGAATAATACTAATACTTTCCTTAAAATGTTTTCTCAGAACTCTTATTTTACTAAACAAAAATGTATAATGCCGCCAGCAACAATTACTTTACCCAAATATAGTAAATAAATGTACAAAATGACAGTCGTAACTAGCTCTACGTTCGTAGTTTCGTAGACCTTGACGTAGACAGTGCTACGGGACGTAGTCTCCAGCTACGGAGGTCGCCTCGTAGTAACTCTACTATTATCTAATAGTTACGACTTTAATTACAGTAGATAACTTTAATAAAAATATATTGTAAGCATAATTTTTTTTTAAAGTTTCTTATTTCACTTAAGTAATGTCATATACTTAAATGTGTTAAATGGTAACATCCAGTTACTCGCTATTAACATAAATACTGATTTTAAACTACATGCTGGCCCTATTTATAATAATAATTATAATTTAAAAATTTAAGTACTTTATATGTCTAATATTAAACTTTCAGGTTTTCATTTGTTTGCATTTTTTCTGAAATAATATTGTTAAAAAATTCTCTTCACTAATTAATAAGTAGCTTTGAATTTCAGTTTCAATATTTGTAACTTAAACCAATATTCGTATTTCCACTTGGAAACTATCAGAGACGTTGGATGCAGACTGCATAGTAAATGCAAATTAGTTTGAGGCTCTGCCGGTCTCTTCCCGCCGGATATTGGCGCGCTCCGACCTAAGCCTATCCACGTCTTTGTGTTATTATTTCATTCTAACTAAAACATTCTAATATAAGTTTGGTTTTGCGATTGCCACTCTTAAATAACCGAACGTTTAGTCCTTAATATAAGTATAATTTTAAAAAAAAACACTTCCAAAAGTAGCAAATATACAGGTGCAGCTAATAAAAACGCGTTAAAAAGATATATGCTTCTTTTAATTAAAAAAAAACTGTTATTGAACATATTTTTAATTGTTTTATTTTGCTGTCCTTGTTTGATGTAATAAGGTCACTATGCAATAGTGCTTCAGATACAATG
Organism: Hypercompe scribonia; assembly: GCA_949316085.1. NCBI lineage: Eukaryota > Metazoa > Arthropoda > Insecta > Lepidoptera > Erebidae > Hypercompe > Hypercompe scribonia. The sequence continues at coordinate 20,257,402 of OX438980.1, read as the reverse complement.
CGATAACACATATGGGATTCCTAGTAAAACCTTTTTACTTTGAAAATTAAAAAAGAAGATTCTGCACACGTGTTTTGTTCTTAATTTAAAACTTGCAAAGTTAGCTGATTATGTTTTCCTTCTGTAACCAACGTTCTCTATAAGATCATCATGAATTTGCAAAAAATGAATAAATCCAACCCCAATGAACAGCCGCGGAACCCCCAAACTCGTAAAATAACGAGGCATCGCGTGGCAATTCACTAAAATATCTCTGTACATTGTTATCAACGCGATATGCGAAGCACGGCAACGTTTTACGAGCTCGTAAATTACTTACGAGTCTTAACTCGTAAAAAAGTCGTCAAGCCGAAATTGGACGCACTCCACTATGATAATGTCCAACAAACGGTGTAATTACGGCAGACAGCCACTAGAAATGTTTAAGGGTGTATATAAACCGGACAATTTTTTACCACGAGCCGCACCTGCGACTCGTTGTGCTTTTTATCCATACATATTAAATGACTTGGCCATACTGACTGGTTCATCGATCCAAAGCCAAAGTTGCTAATGTTATGTACTTAAAACTTTGACAGCTAATGGTTTTATGTTCTAAGAAAGAATTTTCACAAATTTCACCCCTAAAAGAAGAATTAGATGTACGAAAGTTCGTCATTTGAAACACGAAATATAAAAAAAAACACGCGAACGAAATCACAAAATAGCCAGTACGGTCGACACCGTTAAGTATATTATTGTCTTTAAGTTAAACTGTAATGTTAAAATACTTATATTAATAATAATGCCTACAGATGTTACGCCGTTATTGTGACGTCACTGCTTTAAAGAAAATTGATTCTAAGCAATTCTTTTGTTATACGGCTGAAGTTACAGGACTAAGTGACTGGTACCATGTGTTCCCCGCCTACCTCTCCGTTTTGAGAGGGGTTCGGGCTCTAGCACTTGGTAACCTTCGAATTAGACAGTCAAAATTTGCAGTATTAACTTTTTGAATCTTCTTACGACAAATGAGTGTAACGAGTGATTTTAATTGATTTGATTCCACTTTTACGAATTCTAGTTAACTTTAATGTGTATAAAGCCCCTGAGAGTGTTACGCAAGAAAATATGGAAAAATATACTGTAATTTATTCTTGTTGTCAGTAACATTTATTTATAGAAGAATATGCCTGAGTCACATGGGTTCAATATGTAAAATGATCTCTCGTAAAACAGAGAGTTTATACTATCCAAGTTCAAGTAAATATGAACTATTATACAAATTCAACCACTCTGCAATATCTAGAGCCAATATACAACCAACAAAATTAATTTTTTTTTATAATTTGACTTCTAGAAAAAATAAATTGCTAGTATAATTTTATTCCAGCAAAAGCCTGACGTAAATTCAAACCGCAGACATCCTCGCAAATGCTATTAATCACGAGCTACAGGGAGAACTTCCTGACCTCGACCTAGATTGAAAAATGTAGACTATTTGCTTGAGTCCTAAACTAATATTATTAATGTGAGCTGACGAAGATATTTGTGTAAATAATAACGATTTCTGACACTTAACACGAAATTCACACATATTTAACATTTACAGTGACATAGGTTTTATTAAACAGTTTAAAATAAAGCCTACATTACGTAGATATACACACTGTTTAAGCTGTTAGATAAAATAACTGCCTTAGAGGCGCAGTCGTAGCGTATGTGACTGCTGTGTAGTCGGGTTCGATTCCCGGAAATGTTTGTATGATCTACAAATATTTATTTCAAAGTTTAAGTATTTTCTATGTATCATATGTATTTATTTACAAAAAGAGATATATATAAATATATGTGTATTTATATCAGTTGTCTTATACCTATAGTACAAACTTGGTTTAGTTTGAGACCAGATGACTTTGTGTGTCAGATATCCGAAATATTATTATTATATTATAATTTTCTGGTAATAATAAAAATGTAACCCGATAGGCATATAATCAACTCCAAATATCACATATCTGAAATTTTTAAATCAAAATGATTGTAATGATAAACTTGTACTTGCCCGTGACTTATTTCATGTTTTCTGTAGCACGAGAACCTCTAGATAAAAATCTAGTTGACTGTCTGCATACTTTTCTGTACCTCTAACGACTAATATGCACATTCCATCCATTCCAATTCCATTCTAGAATCAGTGACTACTTAAAATGCATGAGGGCTTAAAAGATTAACAAAACGAATCTCTATGTTGAATCAAAAGGATTTTTTTTAAAAAAAAAAACTACGCCCGCCCATCGAATATATTCCGTGTTGCGGGGGACTTTACAAACATACAGGAAACGGACACAAAAGATACAGAACAATAATTTGTAGATCACACAAAGTGTTTTCCCATGTGAGATTTGAACCCATAACACTCAGCGCAGTAGGAAACGGCGTGGCGTCCTAAACCACTACGCCATCCATGCAGTCTAAGGAGGGCAGGTTTCAATTTCAAACACTGGTTTTGGTCATGTATTCACAAAAAAAAATATATCCATGTAAATTCTAGTTGTAATTAGGCTGTTAGAAGGAGAAACTCACAGAAATAGGCTATTCTTTCTCCATTAAACCAGACTTAATATCGTAATAGATAACTTTCTACTCAGAAGGTTTTCTCACGATAATTTTAAATTTAAAACAACAAGTAATTCTTCATTTCAAATTCAAAACTCAAAAGATATGCCAATTGTTTTTTTATATTAGAGAGATCTGAATAAAAAGTTCTCCGTTCCTATAGCAGACTATAATCGCGTCTTAGTGCTTTATGTTTTTGTACTGTTACGTCTCCAGTTATACCAAATGCTATTCTTGATATGGCCATTTTTTGTAAGCTCCAACACTCGTTAACTGTCATCATTGACCGCGAATTTTGCTACCAATTCAGTAATAGGCAAAAACCCTAGGGCACTGGAGTGTAATCGCGAGACCTACTTCGAGACATATTGAATCGAACAACAACGATAATAGTAGCTCCCAGCGGTATGACTACACATTTATTATTTATTTATTTTAATTTGATTATAACGATTTACATATATGTACTACAGAATCAACTAAAGTCAAACAAGCATACATAATTCATCGATAATATATGCTTATGTATACGTACGGTATACACAAAGCCTTATACCGCTAACTTCTCACTAAACATTGCGATTAAGAATCCGGGTTCATTATACTTGTGACGATAAAGTCGGCCATGTTATGTTTATAGCTGTTCTACGTTGACAATATCTGTTAGCTACATGGTAACACTGTGGATTATTTAATGTCGTCACTTCGAGCCTATCTTTGTGTGTCGACGGCAATTTATTGCGGTACTGAAGGCGTAAGTCGACGAGTTGAATTCATCTCTTTGAGTGACTAATATGTATGTATATCTTTGTTTTACATTGAACTAGAATTAGTTGCGAGTTTTAGTAGAACAATGATATCAAATATGATATGAACACACATAACGTTTAAACTAATATTAAAAATTGGCAGAGTTGCACTATCTCAAGAATTATTGATACGAATAGATTTTTTTGTGTTGAATAGCCCGTTTATTAAAAAAAACTATTTAATATAACGCTACGATAAATAACAGTTGAATATCAATAAAAAAAATTGAAATCAGGTCAAATTTAGTGCTTTGCACCGACTTTACCGAAATTGTGCTGATCTGTTAGCTTAGAATATTGCTATTACAGGTCTAATTCTGTTTATTAAAACTTGAGTTATATTCATTTTTATTAAAGGATACTGTATACTTAATTATATTCGTATATTAGTTATGTATATTTGAGAAATAATAAATTGTTGTTTTGGTAGTTTAATTTATCTTTATAATCGAAGATTTTTCTTTCTTTTAGGCAGATTGCCAAAGAAATGTCTGTTGTCCAGGTATGAAGTAATTTTCAATTTGATTTGATAAATGGTATACTAAACATAGTACTATTTATGGATAAAGTCACCTTTCCGCCGAGCTTTTTTCCTCGACTAGGCTAGACTATATGGTGAAATACGAATTAATTAACATTTGAAAATATCGTATAAAAAAACCATTTGATATATTTTAAAAATCGTTTATTTACAAGAAAGCTGATTAGTTAGAATTTATGTCTTGTAAATTACACTACGTCTAAATGCCCACCGTTGCGAGGTTTACACTCTTCTAAGCGTGCACTAAAATCTTCGAATACTCGTCGGCAAAGAGACCACGAGATCGCCAACATCTCTTCGCTGATTTTTTCTTTTAGTTGACATAATACATTTAGTTTATTGATGTAGACACGATTCTTCAAATAACCCCATAAAAAGAAGTCTGCTGGGATAAATCTGGACTTTTGAGTTGACCATGGAATGTCACCTCGTTTGGAAATTCTCTTTTCCGGAAATCTCTTCGACCACGGGCAGGGACTCATTGGATGTGTGACAAGTGAATGCATCTTGTTGAAACCATGTGTTACGATTGCAGCCAGCAAATTCCAATAGCATTAGCCCCAAGAACTCCTATAACATGTTTGCGCGGAATGTTAGATTCAGATGTTAAGGAATCCTTGGCCCACCCAATATAATGCGATTGAACCTCGGTGTTTCACGTGAATCAACTGCCATCAGCTCCAACAATCCAAGCACTAGACTATATCGAAATTCTAATTAAAACATGTCGGTATTTTTAATGCTCCAATCCACCCACAGCGATTGCTACGTTCGTATAGCAACCGGGATCGACGGCTTAACGCCCCTTTCGTGGCACGGAGTGCCTGGCTAGGATATATTAACTTTGCAATATAGAGGCCTCTAATTAATGACGTCACTATTAAATTTAAAGTTAAAAACTTTAAACTCGCGCATATTTTCCTGAGGCTTATAACGAAAGTATCTATATTTTTTTTTCAGAACCAACGATCTTAAAAGCCTTAATAATAAACTAAGTAAGTATCTCATAACTTCGTAAGGCGATTGGAGGATTAACAAATTACTCAAACCGTGTTTATAAATCCGAGCTAATAGCACAATGACCGGGTCAAATAAGGCTTATATAAATGGAAGCGAGAGGATATATGTAAAATATTGATAAACCCCACTGTTAATAATCCGTTATTTGATTGAAAACATTTATGATATGCCTATCATATATATGTGCAGCAGTTTACGCAACACATAGCTTTAAATTGCCTGACGTTTTGATCAGGTTTCACTTCAATTCTTTTAGCTTTATGAGTTTAAACGTATCGTATATATACGCATATAATAAACTCTGTTAGACCTTAACTGTTATCTAGTAACAATAAACAAGTTATATCTCTTTTCTGCTTCAAGATATAAGAGCTTTTATAGTGTCATTAATTTATTTTCGATAAGAAAAAACTGATTTTGAAATCTCTTCGGAAGACAACAAAAAAAACCACCTCAAAACCAACTTAACATAATGCTGAAGCAAAAAAAATCGAAAAACGCCAGCACATTTTACATAACAACGTTGTTCGTGATTTTTTTACTAAGTCTAATGTATTTTTAATATGTCGGCCACGTTCCTAAACGAAAAACTGTTTGTTTATTTTAGTAAAAGCCTCTCATAACCTGCCGGGAGTCACCTAGTTTTATATTTGCCGCTTAGCTACCTAAATTGTATTTCACCGTCCCATTTTTGCCATTCTGCCCCTTAACGAATAACATAGCAATAAATTTACAATTTTCTTAGAAAATATACGTTTTTACGAGGCAAGATAGAAGAAATTACGGGCACGTATAATTATGTAGATCTAGTGGTATACGGGGCTTATCGTGGTAGTGCGACATTCCAAAAATTAATGTGATCAAACATTAAAAGATATCCAATTTTTGGGTTACGTGAATGTAATCGTATTTTAAGTTATCTTGAGGTGGGTTAAGACGGAGTTGACCGTAAGATAATACAGTGAATAGTCATATCTGAAACTATTTTGCAAGAAATTATGTTAAGGAATCAGTGTGTATTTGCCATTAGCAAGTCAGTATTTGCTTTCACATATTATCGATTGATGATGACACATTTTTACGTCACTTAAGGTCATCGCTAATTTAATTGTTTCTATTAAGTTTTCCATCAGCCTCTGTCTTCAGCAAAGTTAATAACAGTAGTGGAATATAGGTCCTCTATATGACTAAATCACACTAATCCCAAATATCTTAAATCACTAATCCTATGGGTGCTATTAGATATACATGGAGCGCATACAGTGCATCAATTGGCTTTTTGCGCTGTGTACCTACCACCACCTGTACACCGTCCCTCTTTGGAACTATTTATTAATAGTTGTAGTTCAGCCTTTGAAAAAATGATGGATGCTGAGGTCTGTATTGTGGGCGACTTTAATCTGGGCACTATCAGCTGGGAATCGGTTGACAGTACAAATAATCATAATAAAAGAACATCTAGTCTAAATGAAACTCTGATAGATTTTACATTTGTAAGTAGACTCAATCAATTCAATTTTGTGCCGAATTCTGGCGGACGCATATTAGATCTTGTTTTGTCTACTTTAGCGTGTTGTAGTGTAGTGGAGTCTTTAAGTCCTGTTAGTAGTGTGGATCGACAGCATCCACCTTTAGACATTACTGTTGCTTTGCCTAGGGAAGCCAAGCTTCGGTACGACATTACGGGTATGAGACCCAAATTTTATAAGGGGGACTTTGCATCAATTTGTAAGTTCTTTCAGGAACAAGACTGGGAACAATTATTTGGGGGGCTCAATAGTGTTGATGAAATGCTTGAAATATTTTACGAAGTAATTTACGCCGCTATAAAGAAATTTATACCATTTCGTACGCCTAGAACTAATAAATATCCTACGTGGTTTAACCAAAAACTAATTAAAATGTTGAACCGAAAAAAACAAGCTCCGGAAGCGATATAAAAAATATAACAACCCTTTAGATGCAATAGAATTAAAATTTATTGCCAAAAATTGTGACCGCTTAGCTACTGAGTGTTACAGTAGTTATATGAAATTTCTAGAAGATGAACTTGGAAATAATCCTAAATTATTTTGGGCGTATGTAAAAGCCAAGAGAGGCGGGTCTAGTACATATCCAATGTCTATGACAGATGGTTCAATTACCTCTTCTGATGGTACAGAAATGTGTCAGTTGTTCGCCAATCACTTTGCATCTGTCTATAGTTCAGATCGGGACTTCGGTAATGATATTAATTCAGAATTCTTACAAATTTTGGAAAAAAACAGCTTATGTATAAATAGCCCTTTTATAAGCCACGAAATGCTACTTAAGAAATTAAAAAGTTTAGACAATAAGAAAGGAGCTGGACCTGACGGAATTCCACCAATGTTTATTTCATCTTGTGCGTCTCATTTAGTTAGTCCACTAATGCTTATTTATAATAAATCATTATCTACAGGAGTGTTTCCCACATTATGGAAGGTGGCAAAAGTGGTCCCAATTTTTAAGTCGGATAATGCAGAACATATCTCTAATTACAGACCGATTTCTCTCTTATCATCATTTGCTGGCATTTTTCAGGCCTTAGTTTGTCCATTATTAAAAAATCATCTTAAGCTATATCTCAGTGACCGTCAGCATGGATTTGTCGCCCTTAGATCGGTTGATACAAATTTAGTCCCTTTTACTGAGTTTTTAATAAAAACTGTAGACTCAGGTCATCAAGCTGATGTAATATATACGGATTTCAGCAAAGCCTTCGACAAAGTAGCTCATAACATTTTAATCGCCAAATTGCAAGCCTATGGCATCAATGGGTCACTACTCCAGTGGTTGAAATCGTATTTGAAGGACAGGCATTTTTTTGTGGTAGTGAATGGGTATCGTTCAACTCTACATCACATTTCTTCTGGAGTCCCTCAGGGCTCACATTTGGGTCCAACTTTATTTAATTTTTTTATCAATGACATCACGGATTGTTTCCTATTCTCAGAAGTTTTTATGTATGCAGATGATCTAAAGTTCGTTAGAGAGGTGAAATCAAATGATGATGTACTAAATTTACAGAATGATCTCAATAGACTTGTATATTGGTGCAAAAACAACAACATGTATTTAAACTGTAAAAAATGTTATCATGTAAAATTTACGCGAAAACTGAACAAGATAACCTCTAAATACTATATAGACAATGACAGAATAAATGAAGTTGAAACTATCAGGGACTTAGGAATTCTTTTCGATAAAAAATTGACTTTCGAACCACACTTGGCTAATATCATTAAAAGGGCATCTAAAATGTTAGGTTTTGTTTTGAGAAACTGTAGAGCTTTTCGCAATAGCAAAACAAAAATTCTTATTTACAACAGTTTGGTTAGGAGCATCTTGGGATACGGTAGCGTAGTCTGGAGGCCACATTATGCTGTACATACGAGGGGGCGTTTTTAAGTTCGCGGAATGGAGGGTATTGAGTAATAATAAAAACACAAAATTATTTTTCTTTTTCTATATATTCCCCTGCAACACGAATACATTTTTCAGATCTTTCAATTAGTTTTTTTATTCCCTCGTAAAAAAAAGTTTTATCTTTGTCTGAAAAATACGCCGAAACCGCCTCCTTAACCTCCTCATCAGTTGAAAATTTCTTACCACGTAATTCTTTTTTCATTTTTGGAAAGAGATAATAATCACTCGGAGCCAAATCTGGACTGTAGGGTGAGTGATTCAAAATATCGAAGCCCACCTTATGCAGGGCAGCCAGTGCGACTCGGCTCTTGTGAACGGGAGCATTGTCATGCAATAGCAGGACACCTTTCGTTAATTTTCCCCGTCTTCTTTCTTTGATGGCTTCTTTTAACTGTTCTAAGATTGAAGCGTAGTATTCCCCCGTTATAGAAATGCCTTTATCTTTATAATCTATCAACAATATTCCTTCTGAGTCCCAAAAAATCGTTGCCATGAGTTTCCCAGCCGACTGTGAAACCTTAAATTTCTTGGGTGGTGCTGTGCCCTTTTTGTGCCACTGCATGGAGTCTTGTTTGGACTCGGGTTCATAATGATGAACCCAAGTTTCATCCCCAGTAACAATTTGATTCAATACGCCATCCTTGTCTTCATTGCAGAGGTCCAAAAACGCACGTGAACATTCCACGCGCTGTTGTTTTTGCAATGGCGTGAGCATTCTCGGCACCCACCGTGCGCTAACCTTAGTCATGCCAAGATGATCGTGTAAAATTTTAAAAATTGTTGTATCCGATACTCCAACCATTTCTGCGAGTTGTTTCTTTTTTAGTCGAGCATCTTCCAATACAATTTTTTCTACTTTTGCAATAACTTCTGGCGTAGTCACCTCAACGGAGCGCCCCGGCCTCGGGTCGTCTTCAAGTGATTCCCTGCCTTGTTTAAATAAACTATGCCACTTGTAGACCATTGTTTTTCCTGGGCAAGAATCCCCGTAAACCGATGACATCTCATTGAGTATGGTTTGAACAGACTTTCCTTGCTTAGTAAGGAACTTTATCACCGCACGGAATTCAATTTTCTCCATTTTTTTCACTTCGTTCCCGATTAAAATACTTGGTCAACGATAGTTTAATAACTAATGATCCAATCACAACAAATTTTACTATGCAGACTAATTATGAGTCACTGAATACGGTAGGCATCAAAAGAGCGCGATTACCCGCTTTTTTCACTGTCATTCCGCGAACTTAAAAACTTACCCTCGTACGTTACGCATTGAACGTATACAAAAGCGATTTCTCTGGCACCTTGCATTCTCCAATGGTATCGTAAAGAAAGTACATTCCTATGAGGGCAAAATGAAATACTTTAGAATGAAGTCTCTTTCAGGTCGTATGGGCCTTAACGACGTAATGTTCGCGTACAAAATTCTCAACCGAAAAATTGATTGTCCTCAGTTGGTAGCTCTTTTTCAGTTCCGCGTTCCTTCCAGACTTCTGCGTAGTCCAGTTACGCCACTTTGTCCCCCGTTAAGAAGAACAGTTCTTGGTGCCAATTCTCCCTATGCAAGAATGTGTAAAATGGTAAATCGCTACAGCGATCTTATAGATTTGCAGTTTGATACCATCCGGAGGATACAGCTCGTGCTTGGTGGTTTGCTATGAGTAAGACGTAATAATTGTAAATAATTATATAAAATGTATTAAAACCCTACCTATGTGAGCGTTTGTGTGTGTTTGTGTGAAATATGTGAATTTTGTTACTTTAATTGAACCCCTTTTTATTACATAAGCGGTGTTTACCTATAAGTAGCTGTTGCATTGTTTTTTTCTTTATGATATGAACATGTTTAGATTTAAGGAATTGATGTAAACAGTTGTTGGTGAACCTTAATAAATAAATAAAATCTTCCAAACAGTCGTCATAAACTTATTTAAAAAAATATAAAATCGAAAAATATCATTTATAAAAGAGCAATGCCTATATACTTATTTGCATACATACAACTATCATCAAGATAAATTACGTTCAGTGAATAAAAACGCATAAATAAAATAAAAAACTAATAAGTATAAAAAGTCTAAATAAATCTAACCACCATTTACAAATTCCTGAAACAATACATTCTGTACAACAGTAACATAACGAGCTCATTATAAAACAATCCCCAAGTCTTTGTGTGGTGTATACAGAGTGGAATGAAATTAGTGCGAACCGTGTTCAAAGCCTACTAGTTGGTTCTCGGGCACGCAAGACGATTCGACTAACAAAGGTAATTTGCATCGGTACTTTGAAAACTCGATTGGAAATTTTAACGAACGATTATCACCTCATTTCTCACATATCGAGTGTTTCTAGAGATATCACAAGGTTATAGAGTGATAGTTTATTCAAGTGCTTGCTGTGTCCTGCAATTGCCTTGCTTCGCTGTGGCACATTGTGACTGTAAATTAAGTTTTGTCTTTTAAGCGTGCTGTGTATCGGGTCAAAACTTAAGCTAAATCGATGCAAGTTATTGAGCTTTTGACACGTATACAAACCAACTTAACATTTTTACATATTTAGATAAATTTTGAACAGACCTTTTCACTTGTAACTATTTGATATGATAGTAAAATGATGTACGCATATTCATACATTTTGTTAAACAAATATTCTTGACTCTAGATAAAAAATAAATTAACATATACTAAATAAATATGTATGCTTTTACAAAACGCTCAAAATTAAGAGTCACTTTAAGAATCTCTTTTATTTTTCGTTGTTCGTCATGTTTTCACAAAAAAAAAATTGTTTGTTTATTGAAATACACTAAGGCCCCTGGTGTCATCACACTGCGCTTCAGCAGCATATTTATAGTTTTTAGCTAATTCTACTCTATATTTTCCTACCGTATTCTCAACGGCCTTAAAGTTAAATAAACTAAAACTCGCTCAGGCACTCCCTAACTCTCCCTACAGCCGCGATACAATCATAATATATTTCTAACAACTTTAACTCTTTCTATTTTATCTCTTCGCAACAATGGTATTACCGTCAGTCGCAAATTTCGCTAAAGCGAAAGCAGTACGTTATGCTGAAATGTGAAAATGCCCGTAACTGTAACGTGATACACTTACAGTGGCTAAAATACTACGGTAACACACATTATTGTGTTTGAATAGTATAAGTGACTCTCAAGAATTGTATGAAGAATGAATGAAAATGTTTTGCAATGAAAATAGACTGTTATTATGCGTTTAGCATAGGTTTTTTCCAAGAACTGACGGTGAACGGTGAACACGCTAATTTCAGAAACTACTAGTTTGAATGGAAAAGTTATTTTAGTGTTGGATAGCCATTTTATCCAAGAGGGTTATAGAACCTGTGCTAGTGGAACGTGCTGATCTCTAGGTTAGGTAGGATTGATCATTAATCGTGAAAGACTTTATGGTATATATAACACGTATGTCGTCACGCTATAATCAATAGAAGCCGAAGCATCGTCACTACCAATAGCCTTTAACAGTCCACTGCTGGACATAGGCCTTTCCTTAGCAAAGTAGTTTTGACTTACTATATCACCCTAGCCAGACCGGTTTGTGACCTTGTTTCAAGGTTTCCTTTTTTTTTCTATATTAAGAACCTGCCAAAGTGACTCTACTCTACCTAATGGAAAGCATGAATAGAATCCAAGACTTGTGGTCACCATACTCATTGCAAATGCAGACAATGCAGTATGGTGAGCCACACTATGGGGGCCTCGTGATATGCTTTTTCACACCCCGCTTGAGTACGTAAAAGGCATGACAGTCATCGTGTCAGTGTAAGGCTTACACAGTTACCTCGATAATTGTCACCCCTGCATCAATGGGCCTCCGGTATCACACTCACCAATGAAATACGACAATACGGATGCTGGCGCTTTAGGTTTATCTTTTGTGGGAGGGTAGTACTGCCCCGGTCGAGTCGACCCGCTCGTGCTGAAATCAGCGTGACTCTACTACCTATCTTCTCTTCACAGTGATATTGTCATGTTTGTTCCCTAAGTCACATGTAAAAATAGGGACGGTGACACTCGGATTAAGAATACATTCTTAATCCACCACCACACAGAGACTGCACATCAGTAAAACAATGTAGTAAATTCATTTCGTTTTAAGAGATGCAAATGAAGTTACGCGAGTTACTTAGTAATATTAACAATACGAAAACTTTGTTATTGAGTTTTATGACTTTAATGATACCTAGTAAAAGGCATCTTAGACGATAGTTTTCAACAATGAAAGTTAACAAGAATTTATGTTTAGCCTCTGAAACATAAATTTGACTTACTAGCCTAGAGAGAAACTTTAATTTCGAATAAGAAAATAAGCTGACTAAAGTATTTTCAACGCTTACTCAAAACTTATGTCAAGGTTTACTTTTTTTTTCTTGCGCCATCTCTTTACCGTCTTCATCTTTTGACCATTCGTTAAGTAAGTGAAAATTAATAGCGCTATCAATGCATATACACAATATGTGTATATGCATTGATAGCGCTATTGAATAAAAGATGTTAATTAAAATAATGAAAACAGGCCTCATTTTTCGTTTTTTTTAGTTTAAAAATATTTTATTTAGGAGAATTGAAGAAACGCGTTGGCGATTGAATATTAAAATAATTTTCTTGATACTTTTGTGGTTCGAAGTTTTGAATCGTTTCCAATATTTTTTTAATAAAACCAACATGTTCTGAGTAAACACATTTATAGACAGACAAAGAACAGCAAGAACAACAATATATAAATCACACAAAATTTTGTTCCATGTGGGGTTGACCCCACAACACTCAGCACAAGGAAGCTTAACCCATATTTAATTCACTACACTATCCGTGCAGTTTGCAAAATGTATATTTGTTTGTTACAGGAGAGCACATCTAAGAAGCTGCTTGGAAAAATTAAAGGACATGGTACCTCTAGGACCTGAAGCGTCACGACACACAACCTTAGGATTATTAACAAAAGCCAAAAGATTTATAAAGGTAAGACCTTAATATATTGTCATACATTTGTGGTACCACAGAACTTATATTATGGATAATTATACTTGTGAAATGTAACCATCCCAAAGTCTGGATAACTTCTAGCAATGGATTTGTCTTAAGCTGAGACCAAAGTTGTGAATACTCACCGAATGTCGATGAACCGCTGACTGAACTAACTCGGCATCGTATTCGTCATGTATGTACACACATGGAGACACCGTTTAAGTACCTTACTGCTTTAGTGAAAACTCGTGTACCGTTCCTTTAATTCGGTCCATCTTACCGACATTTAGTCGAGCGAGACGAGCCCAAACAATCGTTAGCAAATCTACAAATAACAAAGACCCTTCCTCACTGCCACAAATCGGCTCTGCACTCGGCGTATCTCGTATGTCTGGTCATAGTTTAAATTAACATATACATACATATAAACTATTATATTAATTTAAAAATTGTTGGTAATATAGATTGAACTATTGCAATAAACTGATAGGACGCCATAGTGTATTTTCACCATTCTTGGATTCTACTCTTCCCCTCAGGCAGAGTAGAGTTACTTTGGTAGGCCCAGATAAAAAAAATCCAAATAAAAAATAAATTAAAATCTCCATCTTATAAGGCAAAGATATCCCATTTAACGCGGTAACTCTTATGTATGGTATGGCTGCAGTATCCGCAAATTTTCCCTTTCTCAAGCTTCGGTAAAATAGAAGTGTTATAATATTTATCTAGGCAGAAATCCTCTTCATCGTAACGGCCAAATCGAAATATCTCCAATACAAACTTGACCAAGACGCTATTGATTTTCTGTATCTGTTTATAAGTTAAACATTGACAGTTTATTTAACTGCGGTTTATGTAGTTTAACTGCTTCGTTGGTCTAGTAGTTAACGTATGTGATTGCCGATCAAGAGGTTTCGGGTTCTATTCCCTTGTCGGATCAAAAGTTTTATTGAATTTTTCTAGTTACAGAAATAGTTAATAACAACCAGGTCTTGGCAGTTGGGGTCTTGACCCCATGCCTCAGAGAGCACGTAAAGCCGTCGGTCCTGCAACAAATCTTTCCCCAGTCTCGTTGGATAACTTGCCCATCGGATTGTGAAAGTGAAAGAACAGAGAGTGCACCTTTGTTTGCGCACACACTTGAGCACTATAATATTTCCTGCGTAGTTAACTGGTCTACGTTAAGACTGGCCGCCCTGGCCGAAATCTGAAATCCGTAATCTGAAACGACTTCGAATATTCCAATATATATAAATTATGTTTTTGTCATCAACCCCATTTTTGTCATCAGAACCGTTCACTTCTTTACTTAATGGAAACCAACGAAAAACTGAATTAACATCGTTTTGCTGTGAGGTCTGGTATCCTAAGTCACTCTTAACCAGCCTGTGTGCCCCAAAACATGGCTCTTAAACAAAATATTAATTGGAAATATTATTAAAATAGAACACAACATAATATTGTATGTTCGTGTTGTACATAAACACAATCAATTGATAAATTATCCCGTGCGAAACTTTTGTAATTAGAAGAATTTTGGAAACCTTAGAACTGCAAACATTGCCCGTCACAATTAAGCCCCAGTTTGAATACAACGGTTGAGTGGGTATCAATTCCTGTAAAAGCAATTTGTACACTTGCCCCAAATAAAGATGGATGATGTTACTTTTAATCGGGAAAATTTAAAGAGAAAAGAAGTAATATAAGTAATGTAAGAAGAAATATAAAAGAAAATTGAGAAAACTACAAACACATGGGAAATGGGACAGAACAGTTTTGTACTGTGTTTAATCTTTTGAATTTTGACGTTTATAAATTGACAGATAGACACAGCATTATCAGTTGCATCTTTTTCTTTTCTCTTCATACCCAGTTGCACCAGTTAAAGGCTCTTTTGAATGTTTGTAGGTATATGTCTTTGGCACGCTCTGTAGCCAAACCCTCTTGATGTATTTCGGTTTTAGAGGGCAACAACACATTCTCCTTATATTGAGAGTTATATAAATTAAAATTGCTTCTTTGTAAATTATGACACAAGTCTATTTTTACTTTTTTCAGTAATTTTTAATATTTACTTTTGAGAAATCACCTATTATTACAGATACAGATTTTTTAATTCTATTATAAAACCAAATTGACTGCATATATGCTAAAGTGAAGCGGTTGCCTCGCCACTTTCTACTGCACTAAGTGTTGTGAATTCAAACCCCGCATGAAACCAACACTTTGTGTGATCCACAAATTGATGTTCTGAGTCTAAGTATTCTTTGTGTCCGTTTCATGTATGTATGTAAAGTCCCCCGCGACATAGGATTTATTCCTAAAGTGGGAGTTATCTTCAAAAAAAAATGTTGGGACAAATTGGTACTCAATTTTATCAAGTGTAAAACATTAATGTAATCAATAAGTTGAGCTGGAAGTTTTACTTACAGTGACATTTGTAAGATAGACTCCGTTCTTGAATAAAGCTGAGAAACTCGCTGAGCCCTCTCCGCGAACTTTCAAGTTCTCTTGCAAGAATACGCAGAAATTTGACTTGCAAGGTTATAAGACGCTATAAATGGCACATTTCTCTACCGTAATTTTGCTTCAACTTGAATAAAACTATTATTTTTCACTTGCGAACTTTACTTTTAACAAAATGGGCAAAAAATTACGTTTTTCGACATCGAAATTTTGCCACAAGAATGTTTTTTTGTTACCCAACTTTTGCGATGATATCAACGCCTATAACGAGCAATATATTATATACTTTTAACGTTATTTCATCTTCGTTATGTCATCATCATCCTCTTACGCTTTTACAAATCTATTCGGAGTCAGCACAATAAGTGTCTTTCAATTAGTCTTTATAACACGTTATTCAGACATCTTTTCTACATGTTTACATACACTTCATCTTTCATACCTCTTTTATCTTTTCTCTGGTCAAAATCCACATGGAAACTTCTATAGATAGAATTTTCAGGACTACATTCATTTCCTCTCTACGCATCACCTATCCATACTGAAATAACCTATTGCTTCTCAGCTACTTTCAGGCTTCCTTTAATGTATTCATTACTCACCTTGTCCGTCGTAGCATACGCATTCGCATATCATTTACTTTTTATTCAGATGTGATGGATGGTTATCTAATGGGTCCATGTAGTGGTCAATTAAGAATACAGATCGGCACTACGGCTGTTCTTCCCACGGTTATCGTAAGTGGCGACTAAGGGAATAAAATTTGCAAGATAAAATGACTGGAAAAAGAAGGAACCTTTAAAATAAACCTTATGCTAACTCAACTAGTTAACTTGACATAGCAGGCCAAACTTTTGAAGGAGAGGCCTATGTCCAACAGTGGACTGTCGAAGGCTGTTGATGATGACGATGAAGAAGTACTTTAAAAAAAAACACTTTCTGAAGTAACATATAACATTTCGTCTTTCTTCCTACTTTTATTTGCTCAAACCATAACACGAAGGATGTCAAACAAAAACCACCCCCGAACTTTTTACACAATTATCTAATTACCCTCACATCTGGCCAAACAATTATATTACATCCCCCTCGTCTAGTTTTTCAACTACTTTCTGAGAAACAGATGTTATTTCGCTATTTACTTTATTCCTGTTTCATGCCAATTATATTATCACATCACTAACAAAAACTTTTCGTAGACAACTGCTAGATACTAAAGTTATGATAATTATTGTATTTTACTCATTGAGAAACTATTTTTAATATCATAGTCTAAAACTACTAATTCGAATTCAGCGTTAATTTTTTTAAGGCTTATATAACGTAAGCCAAGAATTCATTAACACGTGAATCTAACATCCCAATATATATAATATATCAAATGGTTTTTTTATATAATTTTTCAAATGTTAACTTATACGTGGCCCACCCTATATTATTACGTCAAAAGTTTACCGAATGTGAACTAGCCATCTACACTTAAAATGTTATAGTATTTAGTATAGTATGTGTAAATATAAAAGCCTGTACCCTTATGACCTATAATTTAGCTCAGCAGTTTTTGAGATAGAAAAAAAAACACCAAAAAAGAAAAATCTCACGATCACATTTTCTATAAGAATTTGTTCTAATGCTACCGAATTGTGTAACTCAACTTGTTATATCGCAGACTTGGCCCTATTTTACTTGTCTTTTGTGAGATAAATATAGGATGGGCAAAAATGAGAAAGAGAATTTTCTTTTAAAGTTTTTTCATTAGGTACTGAAGGCTGTTTGGGGGATTATTTGGCGCCCTTTAAACGTCGCAGTCGCCGTCACCAACGACATCCGTTTCCTGTTTCGTGTAATAGTTGTGAGAAAATCTTTTGAAGTTAGATCTATATAGGTATATATTTGCAGTACATCAACTGAACTGTGTCGGAGGAAACCGCTATATTTATGATGAATTGCTGTTACGGAGATAAAAACTTTTGGTGTTAGAAAGCTTATATTCTACTTGACTGTACCTGATTTTTTTAACAACTTGCACACAGCCGTCTGATTTCAAACTATTACTACCTATTTACAAATTATAGATTAACTATATCCATCTATCTAGATGCAGAATGCAATGATGAGTTTTGTACGTGATTAATTGTTGTAAACGAAAATAAAAACTATGCCGTCTAGCTTAGTGTTCAGAATCACTTACTATTAATCTAACAAATCCTTTCGTCCTTCAAATAAGTGTGTAACATGTTCTGTCTATTTAAAATGAAATTAATTCCATATACACTCACTTCGATAATTAATGTATTTGTAAATTATCTTAAAATCTGAGCACTTCGTGATTTCACTTACTGTGTTGCACTCCGGTCTCGATAAACAAAGAGCGAGGCAAAGGGTTCGCACGCTTCCGCCCGGCGTCGTTTCCGGCCCGCCACTTCCGTCCCCCTCTCTCACCCTTCGAAAGGATCTCTGAGCCTTGCCCTTGTTGAGGCGTGTTTTTTTTTCAACTACGTATGCTTTCAGTGGTAATGGTAAGTGCTTTGTCATAGAAAGTTGCCGTTGTGTGGAAATATTTTATGTTTTTTTTTCGGTGTGAAATAGAAAACGTATGTGTGCAACATGTGTTAATCTAATATGAATGATGTGCATTTTTGTATGAAACTTATGTATTAATTGAAATTAAATCTACAATGAATATGTAAAACTATTAAATGTTACGTATTATATAAAATTTTTGGACTTAAGGTGCTCTATGTTTAAAAGGACTATAGGCATTGACTGATAGAGTCTTATCAATGAGAAGTCTCGTCTCTTCAGTGTTTATTCCTTTCTCTTTCCTTTAAAAAACAAAGAGTGGTGTATACTTGAGAAGGATTCGCGCTCCAACTTGGGATCCGTCGACCTCACACCTCATTAAACAAATATTTTGTCAGCAAACTAATTCTGTCATCGTCCAGTTCTATTCCCATTTGGTTTGTCAAAAACTCGCAGACTGGGGCAGGAATTTGAAAGTTTTTTTATAATTTAAGAAGTTGAAATTAAGTTAGTCTAATTGTTGGCTAATTGAATTTTAAACTTTGAGTTCACTGTCACATTCAATTTGAAATAAAGTTGCTTTTATTAATTATATAATATTCATGCCAACTTTCCTTTAGAGATGACTTACTTCGGCCCGTCCGGTTAAATTATTAATGATTAGCATTAGTTTTATAATGAACTGGCAACTTTAATTTTTTAGTTTTTTTTTTATTTTGAAAACTTTTTAGGATTTTTTATGAATGTAATACTCGTATATTCAACTAAAAAGTTAGAGATTTAATTGACGAAAACGTCTTATAGTCTTTTTGTTGTATTATATTATCTTTATCGTTCGTGTGGTGACGGATTAAATATACTTAGTGTCAGCACGCCTTTTCGTGTCGAAAGAGGTGACTAAGGAAACAAACTATTCAAAAAAATATCACTAAAAAAAAAGGAAAACTTGAAACAAACCCTATTTAAAACCGACTGGCCAGTATAGTAGGCCAAAACTTGCGTGCTAAAGAGAGGCCCATGTCCAACAGTGGGCTGTAAAGGCTGTTAATGATGATGATAATATCTCTATGTACTGTTTCTCATGAAAACGAATACGGATTACTCAATTTAATGTGTTCTTTTGTAAACAATACGAATTTAAGTCACATATTATTAGTAGTTTTATTAAATTACACAGCTATGTCCAAAGTGGGTTTACATTCGTCGATAAGGTTCGAATTTACAACCTCTACCATCACAAAATCTGGCATCTTAGACTCACAAATCTTTAGTAAAGATAAAAAACTATTCAACCCCAAAGAAAGTCTGAACCAAATCTTCATACCGAAATTGTAATATCGCAACATAAAGGTGTCAAAGATGAGCGATAGCTTGCGTACTGAACAACGTATCATATATTGTACGAAATGGCGTTTCGGCGCGTCCGACCGTCCGGTCCGACGGCAGCCGGACGGCCGTGAGCGATGGCCGGACACCGGACACGGTGCGCATTCGTCACCACGCTATTGTGAAAGTGCCGCTACTATGGGTTTACGATCCTTTTATAAGTATAAATGATTTACTTTGATTTTAGACTACAAAAAATTTATAAGTAGTAATTTTTTAGTACTAAGTTAGGTTGAAGACATTACTAGGATATTGGCAAGCTGTGACCAGTGTTAACAGATGCTTTTAATAATCTTAAGATAACCTAATAGGTAACTAGCATACATACAACCTCGAATTTCTATTAGACTTGGCTATTGTTTGACTAAATGTGTCAAGTTTGACAATTATATTACGTAAGTTGGCTTTGGTATTTGGTTTGTACGTACTAAACACCCAGATAGACAAACCAAAATGTTATATTAAATTACGTACGATGATCATTCCAACTTCATAACTGCAAATAATATACCAATATAAAGTCACACGTTTCTCGAATTACGATACGCTTAAAGTCGGGAACCCTTAGTTGTATCCTCCCTTTCCCTTCAAGCTGTACATACCTCCCCCCCCACGACACTATTCGTTTTACACGTCACATTAAGCATGACGGCGGAGCTGACCATACAGATATGATGTACGTTGTGTTGTACTTTTTTGCTGACCGTACTAAGTTAATGGATGCGTATTTTTCTAGGTAATGGTGTTTGGCATTGGTGAGTTTGAAAGCAGCAAAAAAAATATCTTTTACACCTCTATGGTTTATTGTGGGATAGAATATCCCTAACTCCCTCTCCTACTAAAAGAAAATTCTGATAGTTGAATTCTCTGAAACAATATTTATATATATGTATATAGAAAACTGAATGAGTGAGTGAAGTTACTGGAGCTCAAACCCATCCGCTCAGTAATTTTAATCCGGAGGGTTTGAAAGGGACCAACTCACTTACGACTCTTGAATTATCGGTATACATGGGCGACGATTTTTACTTATCACCAGGAGCTGTCTACTGATTTGTCTCCCTAAACCATCAAAATGGAAGGCTTTACGACAATTTTTATTTAGAGGCCTTTAATCGACGAATGAAACATATTATAGTCAGTTTTTAGATACCACGCTTTTATAAAATACTAGCTTACACCGCGAACTCTGTTACGCCTTAGGGGCAATAAATAAACAGATTTTTTTTTACTTAAACCCGTTCTAACGGGATCAATAGTATCCTATGTCCGTCTCCTGGTTCTAAGCTACCTCCCCACTAATTTTCAGCTAAATCCGTTCAGCCGTTCTCGAGTTATAAGTGGTGTAACACCATTTTTTTTATATATATAAATATCTACGGAGGAACGGTGCCACTTCTAGTCATGTATGTAAACCAACCTTCAATTCAAATAACTAAAACCTGATTGAGTATAAAAATGTCTGATACAAATGTATCTAATTGGTAATTATGATTTTAAATTTGTTATCCAATAGAGCCTTTATCGTTTAAGCTCCACAAATCCAGCAGACAGTACAGTTCCTGCCGCTGCAATAGTAACCCTAACACAGTTAAAGCCCTCCGTAAATACGTCACTATCAATTAGATACGGTAATAGCAATCTAGTGATGGTATTCCCGGGGATTTCCCGGAATGCTGATTTTAAAAAGTAACTTTTGTCGAAATGCCGAATTTAAATCGCTTTACTTTGCTGCATACGTAAATGTTCGTATTAAAGGGTGGTCCCGCTAATGCCGTTGCAATGTACCCCTAAAGCGGTTTAGCCCTTCGGATGTGACGGTTTCAATTAGATATCCTAGTTACTGGTCAGGTATGGGGTGCGCTGTGAATACGTGGAATTTCCGGGCTTATATTGATTAGTGTTTTGAACTAATATGAGGTGAATACTGGTAGTTTTGTTATTAATCTTTAGTATATGTTATAATAAAGCAAATTTTTTATCAAAAAAACATTAAAATAAATAATTTAAGTAAAAAATTTTGAGGGGAGGCCTATGTGCAGCAGATTACGTGTTTTGGCTGAGATGATGATGATAATGATGAAGTAAAAAAACTAATGTAACTCTGTTTTAACAATACTATCTCACAACATACTGTTCTTTACAATAAATTCTAATAATCTTCTTTTCTTTCTTTTTCCTTTTTTCAAAAGACAACTTCTTCTATTATAATTTATCTTCTCTCGCATGGGTCTTTACAAAAATTCGTGAAACGATAACAAAGAACACCCAGACTTGGAACAACAATCATAAAGTGTTACCCCGTGTAGAATTTGAACCCACAACACTTATCGCAGTAGGAAGCGATGTGTGTCAACCGCTTAAACCACTGTGCCATATGTAAAATCAAATTAGAGATCCTAATTCTGTCTAACAGTTAATCTAGTAGTCTAGACTCGCAAAATATTTAACATTTTTTTCTTTAAATATTTTTTTTTTTTAATCCACTCTATTATATATATGCTTAAGTAAATACGTACATGAATGGATTAACGTTAATAGCTTACTAAGCTCAAAAGAGCTAATGGAAGAGAATTTCGTTATTTAAATAGCTGAGAGCGTAATTGACCAAGCTAAAGCCTGTCATACAATGGTAATGCATTGTAAATGGATTCTCTGAAGCTCTCTACCGGGTTTTGTTTTATTGTTAAATTTATATACACAAGGGTATATGTATACACGATTATTTGTAGACGTAGAAAGGAGGTCATGATAAAGTGGTTATGTTTTTAGCCAACGAAAAAAATTACGGTAAATAATCAATATACATACATGACCTATTATGAATTTAATAGATCAGGTCAGGTTTCGATTTATTTACTTTTTTTATTTATTTTTTTCATTTTAAGAACCTGTCCAAGTGACTGCCCTGCCTGGTGGAAAGCATGAATAGAAATCCAATAGTTGTCATCACTGCATAAGAAATTTTTAGCGATGTCTTATCCTTGGAGCTGTCCTGATAATCCCAATATAAAATTCAAAGACCATAGCGATTTACACAACAGTCAATGTATGATAAAACTTAATAAATAATATTATTTCCCGTGCTATTCATTTACTATCAAGGTTGGCTATCTTACTATCTTAGTGCTGTAAAAAACACAAAACTCAACACTCATCACGAATTTCAGCGACTACAAAACACTATTTATTGATGTGATATTACAAAAAATAGATTAAATTAAACAAAATCCTATTTCTGTTTCGTTCATACGTGAGAACACCGATTTCTCTAAATTCATATAAATTTAAAGTCACGTACCTTATTACATCCGACACGTCGCATCTCTAGCAGGGCTCTCGCTAACATATTGAATTTTAGTTGAAAAGTGAAAGCATCAGTATGGGCTTGTCCCTTTGCGTACTGAGATGCCATCTATAATGATTCTATTTAAAATACTTGGATACTCATATTATCGGATATTAGGATGATGACGTAATGAATTTTCTTTGATATTAGGGTAAAATAAATTGACATTAACTTAGAGATTTAATTGTTAATTTGACTTGACTGTAGCTTAATGGTAAGTCTATTTTTTTTTCATATATTAAGAACCTGCCAAAGTGTCTCTACTCTGCCTGGTGGAATCCAAGAGTTGTGGTCACCATACTCATTGTAAATGCACACAATGCAGTGTGGCGACCCACGTTATGGTGGCCTAGTGAGATGCTTTGTCACACCCCTCTTAGGGACGTTAAAGGCATGACAGTCATCGGGGCAGTGTAAGACTTACATGACTGTCACCCCTGCATCAATGGGCCTCCGGTCTCGCACTCACCAACGAAACACGACAGCACGGATGCTGTCGCTTTAGGTTGGTTTTCTGTGTGAGGGTAGTACTGCCCTAGTCGAACCGGCCCGTTCGTGCTGAATAAATGGTTAGTCTTGAGTGCTAAGCTAAAAATTGTGAGTGTATTTTCTGTCATCAATAAATAAATGGTTGTGTAATGCAGTAGGTCAAGTTTTTATTTGAGCCAACAGTCGGTGTCTGTCAGCATGTCAATATGAACGTAACATCTCAATTTATATATAAATTAACACAATAATTTTAAAATAGGCTTTCGACTTATTTATTTAGCCTCTTTGTTTGTGTTGTTTTATATATGATGGCTTTCCGCCACATTTTAATCAGCGGGACTCACCAAATTGCAAACAAAGCCAATATTATTTATTTACCCAACGTATATTTGGGCAATGAAAATTATTATCAGTTTTCCCCTTTAACCATTATGGTTAATAAATTTCTGTAGGAGCAACAGCAAGATTTACAATTTCCGCGGGGATGTGGAGCCGTGGTGAGTCGAGAGGGGAGAAGTATGCGCCGGACGTGCGGGGTGGGCCGCTAATCGGAAAACTTATAGATTCCCACCGCCCCGACGCTTCATAATAGATTATAGTTAGATTATACTATCGCTACACTTATGATTTATATGCCTGAACGTTACTTTGATATTGTCCTTTAACCTTCGGGGTACTTCTGGTTTAATATCAAGTTTGCGTACACATCTATGCATGTAAAATTGTTACACTTTCCCTGAACGACTAAAAACTAACTATTTAAGCATATATTGAAAGTAGTTTTGGAAAATATCTATACATACATACATAAAATCACGCCTGTTTCCTGGTAGGGGTAGGCAGAAGCATACTAAGCGCCCACTTTTCACTAGTGTTAGAGTCCCACGTAATAGTTGGCGAGAGCTTACCAGAGCCTCATCCGTCTATCAGTAGGTGCACCTCTTGCAGGTGAAGTTTTCTTGGAGTCCTAAATTCTTGGTGGAAACCCTTTGCACTCAATTAAACATCGATAAAGGTAAAATAATGGAGCAGTTATATGTTCGTTATTTTCGAAGTTAGAAACACGATATAAGAAATTATCGTACTAGGAAAACAGCGGGATTTCTAATGAATTTTTTTCTCTGAAAACAATAATAATTAATATCCCCGTGTAATATATAATATGTCCTCTAAGACGTATCCGTCGACGGCGACACAATGTTGTTAATAATTTTAATTAGTTCGACGTTCGAAAGCGCGAATGTGACTCGCAAAACCGAATTTAGTTTTAAAGATTCGGTCACAGATAGCGCTGCGAAGCTGCCCGCCATCATTATATGTGTAATTATAGGAGGGCTTGAGTCGTGTTTTCAGAAGCTGGCGATTGTCGTCAAGGTGTTCGATGCGAGCGCGCTCAAAATTATTAATGTCCGTTTTGGCAGCATTTCCCCACTCCGGTCTCTGAGTAGCAAGCTCCTCCGTATAATATAACAAGTATATCCCCGTGTAATATAAGCTACAGCTTGTAATATAAGCGAAACCGTATCGTTCAGCCCAATCTAGATAGCTAGAACCTTTTAATTAAACGTGTACGGAGAACATGAATTTAATATGGCATAAAAATTACCCTTTCGTGCGAGTTGTTGCCATAAAACGGGTAATAATGAAAATGTATGTAAAATTAGGTAATTATTTAACTCGTACATTTAATTTTTATTTTGTGTATATAAGTAATAATGTTGTTTTTAATTACTGCAAGTTATTTTGACTGCCGCGGTGGCGCAATGGTAGCGTATGCCATTGCTGGTCTCGGGTTCAATTCGGTTCGGACTAAATGTTTGTATGATCTTCAAAGATTTGTTTCGGAGTTTGGGGGTTTTCTATATATAATATGTATGTATTTACAAAAAAAAAGTGTATGTGTATTTATATCAATTGTCTAGTACCCATAGTACAAGCTCTGCTTAGTTTGGGACTAGATGGCGTTATGTGTGATGTCCGATATATTATTGTCATTATTTTAAAAGTAACATATTAATATAGAGATTATGGAAGAATAAGCTGTAATTAGTACTAAAAAAAGTCTTCCTTGTGTTTTATTAAGGTGGCAAATGATCCTACGGCTCATAGATAATCGAGGTTTTATAAATAGCCTTACCTAGTTTAGTGTGCTCTGTTTGCTGGGTCGTAGAACATTGACCGTGAAACTGTTCATAAAGTAAGTTTACTTTCAGTCTGTCGCTTTACATTATTTCTAATTGTTACTTTACATAATTCAAATTAATTTTGTATTATTCAAAATAGACATGATGCATTTTCGCCATATTAGCTGTCATGTTAGAGGAAGAGAAGACCAACAAGACAAATTATGGTGTTATTTTTTTATTTTTTTGTGCAATACCATAAAATAAGAACTATAAGTTAGTTACCTTAGTTGTTCAGAATTCCTTCTAAATTTTTTTGATTTTTAAATTCAAAGATAAGAAGAATATTCAACACAAGTGACTTCAATGGTTGGTTTATATGTTTATAGAAACGATTGTGAAAGGTGTGTATTTACACCAGTTTCCGGTTAGTTATCTAGAGAAACCTATCTTATATATTCAAAAAAAAAATTAAAAAAAAAATCGTTACTTATTTTAAACATTTCACTTACACCTTACAGTCAACATTATATATGACCTTGAACAAGTTCTCGCTGTTTCTTAAAAGATGGCGTAGCGGCACTCTGTGCATAGAATTTCGTACGGTAACGCGTCTGCTAAGTAGTAATTTATGTTGCCTCAAATTTTAGTAGATATAGCTTACCATTGTGTCAAACTCGTGTTTATTTACCTATTGTATCCTACTTTTTAAGGGTAAGAGTGTTGTTTTGGTCCCTTAAAAACATAAATTGGAAATCTACTTGATTGCCAAGCTATAATTACCATATTTAAAAATGGAAAAAACCTTAATATTCTTTAAATTATTCACACTCTGAGTGCGTTGACGTTAATGTGTGATACATGCGACGTTAAATAATAGGTGTTCAGTGTTTTATTTTAATTAAACAATGCGATTAGCATTCCAATGATCACATTATGAAATATAGCTACACAGGGTTGACACTCCATTATTTTGAATAATTTATATTATGGTTTTTGGCTCTTTCTGACTTATACATGCTAGTTTGTCAATTGCTAAGGTATTATTTTAGATAGTCTCAGCGATTTACAGTAACAAATTTAATAATTTATACGCAAGGTCTTTTAGAAAATAAGACTAAAATTTGTCTAAATTACTATTGATATCATTGAAAATTAGTTATCGCACGAAACTTTGGTAACGATCACTCACCAGCTCCTCTTTACTTCACTCATCCTTTACTTTACTCTTAATAAGAGTGAAATTTTTAAGTACCTACAATATAAAAAAACTAGCAACTGATAGCCAAAGTTTCAAGATTGTAACCCCAGCTGTTTAGGCTGTGCGTCGATGAATAAATAAGTCAGTTAGGGCAAGTAATTTTAAATGTATTGTCCCTACATACAATTACGTCCAATTCAATCATTCAGACTTACCCGCTAAAATTATGCTTTTTCCATCACGGCGTGCGACTACCTCGAAGTGGCAACCCTAGCATTAGCGTGCATGTCACACACGCTCTGTATTCCTTGTCTGCTAAATTAATAGCCCAGCTTTGATAAATGTCGCTGTGTGCGATATTCGTATCATGCAACGCAACAGCGGCACGGTTCGAAAAATAGTGTTTTTAACTTATAGCAATTTTGCATCGGGCAATGTGATATGTCATATGTGAAATTTGAACTATTTCAAGTACTTATATATATATAAACATAGTTCCTTTTTGACGATTCCCTTCTTTTAGGCTTATTATTGTTGTCACTTTATACTTTTCTTAGTTTTTTTATTTTTTTTAGTAAATTTTTACAAATATGATGATGATAATATATTCCTAACCGCTTTAGGCCACGGCAGCCAGACCCAACGGAGACCAACAAACTACACAGGAGATATTATGGTTCATAAGTCTGTACACAAATTACAGGTGCGCTCTCTGTTCCCTCATTCTCACAATCACATTGGGACGGCGACTCGACACGACCCGGAAGAGAGAGCCTTACGAGCTCTACGAGACATGGGGGTTAAGACCGTGACTCCCAAACTGCGGGCTATTATTAACCATTTTTAAAATCAGAAAAACTCTAACACTTTTTTGGCCCAACCTGAAAATTGAACCTGAGACTCTTGATTGAAGTATATTTACAAATATACTGTAAAGTTGGAAACATTTAACGCAAAAAAAAAAATTAATTCCAACAAGAGTTTCTGGAAAAAGCCTGTACGTGCATGAACACATGTAAAGTTTACATATGTTGGCCATGTCAGACCAGCGTGCAACATGTCTTGCCACTTAAACGGAGAATTCTTCGTTCACCATTTGTCATTTCAATTAAATATGACCGTGTATGTCGTGTATTATATTTGATATACATATAACGATATATAATAAAGATAAATAAGTAAATATATAATTAAAGTAGATCATTAAAATTTACTTAAAACCGTAAACAAGTAAACAGAAAACACATCTAACGGAGACGATATTTCTGGATAGTCAATTGACAAAGTACAAATATCCCATACTTAGCAATTCTCATATATGTAAGGTTGACTTTCCTAGGTAAAGAATAAGTTATTTATTCGTTGTCAATTTGCGTAGACGTTGAGTGATCGCCGGCATTCATCCGTGAAGGTACACTTTGTGTATAAGATTTAGCACATGTCAAACTTCGCCAGGTTTTTCTTCGAATTGCTTTGAATAGAAAAGATGGCGGCCCAGATTTTGTGAAAAGGAATCTGAATTCAAAATTCGAAATAAGCTGATTTGATTTTTCTTTTTTTTCTATGTTAATTATGTTTTTATTGACAGCCTGTATTTAATTAGATTTATTTGGGGTAAATTTGCAAGTAGAATTCGATATTTGAAGTCTAATACAAAAATTTTGAGTATGCTGGCTGGTTTATGAATTTTATAATCAAAGGGCCAGTTTCACCACTGACTGATAAAGTCCTTGATAGACTAATGTCAACTTATGTGTCAAATAGCTACAGACATCTGTTTTACAGGTCTTAGATAGACACATATGTGTCAGATATTCATATAACTATCTGAAATTCTATCAAGAACTAGTAAAACTGGCATTAAATCTAATCTCATGTGACTTCGAGATTGAATTTTTAGTGCCTATCTTCTTCACGAAAAAAAACAAACTCATATTTTTGCTCTATGTAATTATACCTACATACCTAACGGGCTTTCCAATTTAGATAAATTTGTAATTGTAATGCGTAATTTAGAATCAGATTGTTGTACATACCATCAAGGTTCGATGTTAACTGGATCTAGAATTTAGTTTTAAATTTCATATTTAAAATAAGTTGTTTACAACCAGTAAAGTAGAATATTGAAATGTTTTCCAGTGTAGGTCTGAAGAACAGTAACGAACGTCCCCTTATTTTTGCCGACAACTCAATTTAGCCGAGTAAAATGAGACTGTCAGTGTCAATTTGTACCAGCGCTAGGTGTTACGTCACCGCCAATTTCTTCGTGTCCCCTTCTACATAGGTGTTCAGATAATTTAACTTTAGTACCTAAACTTTTTGAAATTACTGAAAACTTCTGTAAAATCTTCATAATTAATGTATGCAGCCAGTTACTATATGAAGATTGGTTTAGGACTATCTCTGCCAGAGACAGTTCACATGAAACAAGTGGCCAGCCTTCAAAAATAGCTGCCAAAGCTTTTTACAGTATTATTTGTTATATTATGAATCTCAGTAATAACTGTGTGTGTGTAATGTGTGTAATAACCGTCATAAATATATCTTTAAAATTCGACTGCCTCATAGGTCCAGCGGTTAGCGTATGCGACTGCCAATCAAAGAGGTCTTGGGTTCGACTTTCGGTTAAGGCCAAAATGTGTTATCAGATTTTGCTTATTATGGAAATACATAATAATAGCCCGGATTTTGGAAGTTAAGGTCTGAACCCCCGTGACCGTAGAACACGTAAACCATCCTGCGCTTAATATCTGCCCAATCGTGTCGAATAGCCGTTCCAACGGATTGTGAGAGTGAGAGAACAGAGAGTGCACGTGTGATTACGCACACACTTGTGTTCTATAATATCTCCTGAGTAGTTCGCTGGTCTCCGTTGAGACTGGCCGCCGTGGATGAAAGCGGCTAGGAGTACATCATCATCAAAACTCGGTTCTTTTCTTACCCTAATTAAAATTTTTTTGCTATATATTTCTTCTTCATAAACATACCTTATGAGTTTTTAATAAATAATTTAAAAAAAAATATAATGACTCCCCCAACACCTCGTACACTTACAAATCGCCATACGACTGCCATTAATAAAAGCTCCTCATCCTAATCCAGGGGTTGGGGTATTAATCACTGGAGTAATTAACCTTCCCGATGAAATTACCAACCCCGGACCATATACTTGCTAGGTAGAGTTTCGCTAAGGTCAGGCTTGCCTAATTACCTTATTATTTCGGTAATAAGTAAAAAACAAAATAATTTTTAATAAATCAAGTTAACCTTTTCTTGGAAAACTACTTTGTTTTGTTTGCTAACATGAAAAATATGTCACTTCAGTCAGTCTTTGAATGTCACACAAAAAAAATCATTTATCTTGAATAATTATGAGACATAATAGAGTAATGGATAATAATTATATACGTAAACACACTATAAAAACATTTAAATTAATTATAGAAATTGTCTCCACAAACAAACCATGTTCAAAAAACATTTTTCCATCATTAAATCGCATAAGTTATTCTGTATATAAACTCTATAGCCTAAACTTTTTTCTGTCAGCTGCCTGTACTCTCAACGATATCAACTTCCTCTAAGTTTCATTATATGCCTGATACTAACCGCCAAAGCAGGCGACCATGTGTGCCGAAAAACCACGTACCCACTTATGTTATAGGAAGAGACGCCTTAATCATATGTAAGTATGACTTGCTTGGTTTCCAGGAATTTCGCTAATGGTACCCAAGACGACGTACAATTTTTGGTCGATTCGAGTCCGATATTACGGCTGCTGCTGCCTGCCTCGTTGGTCTAGCTTTTAGCGTATACAACTGCCGAGCTCGGGTCTCGGGTTCAATTCCTGGATCGGGTCAAAGTGTTTTTGCGCTTTTCCTGGCTACAGAAATACTTAATAACTACCTGGAGTTTACAAATTGGGTCTTGAAGAGCACGTAAAGCCATCGGTTTTGCACCTGATCTCTCTACAGTCCTGATAGCCGTCCCATCGGATTTTGAGAGTGAGGGAACAGATAGTGCACCTGTGTTTGCACACACACTTGTGCGCTACAATATCTCCTGCGGCTGGTTTCAGCAGAAACAGGCCACCGTGACCGAAATCGGCTAGGAGTACATCATCATTTTATAGACATTTTGGCTAGAACTAAGACTGTGATATTGTTTCATCATCATCATCATCTCCTCCAAAATACGTCCACTGCTGGACATAGGCCTCCCCCAAGGTTCTCCACAGCAGCCGGTCCCGTACCGCCCGCATCCAGCAGTTTACCGCGACCTTCACCAGGTCGTCGGACCACCTTGTGGGGGCCTACCAACACTGCGTTTTCCAGTATGCGGTCGTATCGTATTGTTTAATATTAGTATAAATATAATTCCGACAGATAAATATTTCTCCTTCAGGTAATAAGTTATTAGAAGATGTAAACGAAAGAAATAATAGAGAATAATTTCACACACCGACCAGGCGTGTGTAATGTATGTGCTTAAGGTCGAATGATGCCTATTGATACAATCTGGATGTCGTAACAACAGCTGTTCCCGGATCCCTCTTATGTCAGGCGCAGAGTGGCACACCGTGTGGTTTTAGTCGGTCCGATTCCGATACACCACTCCGCCGTAAACCCCGATGGGGTGACGGCCCGAGGGGGTTTCCACACGTTAAAAAAAATGCCTATTGATACATAACTACATGATTCCAACCATACAGCTTGAAAAAGGTAATGAGTTTAGTCATCAGCAATTGATTCAAATAATCTTAGATTTTAACAATATGATGATATTTGTGATGCTGCTTTTGTAAACCTTTTTTGTGCACCTCGAAAGGTTTTGCCAATGTTTCATGTTAAGACATATATCTCTTCTTAAGAAGGAGGTTTTGACATACTATATGACGCTGGCCATATTTATGTCAAATTTACCTCCTCTTTGCAGTGCTGTTTTTGTACATAATTTACTCCGTCAGTCAGTGATGACACTCGGTACTCTTAATCCATCACCACACAAACAGTATTCATAAATGTTTTACCGTAACTTACGTAATAAAATATACTCTAACATTTGAGACGAATTAATGAACTGTATGAATTGTGTATCCGTTTAAATAAACATTGTATAGCTACTACATAGAATTCAGATATTTATATTCACCTCTATATCTATTTAGATTTCATTCAAATATAATAATAACAACAAATTGAGACGACATACGCGTCCTCTAATCTCAAACTTGCTAGAGCCTGTACTGTGGTAACTAGACTGCTAATATTAAATATTTCTGACCCTGATTGTTAAGTTGTGGTTAGGTTGTGGATTCGATTCACCATCCCAAGTAAATATTTTGTGGTGAACATGATTATATATTGTATCTAGGTTTAATTTATCTATAATATGTATGTATTTAGAAATAAATACGTATGTTTATCAACAGTCTGGTTATCATAGTACAGGCCCTGCCTTATTTGAAATTAGACAGCCGTGTGTGAGATGTGTGAGGTTGTTTATTTATTTTTAAATGTAAACATATTCTAGACAAATTACAGGCAAACAAAACAAATTACAATGCTTATTATACTATCAGTTTGCCTGTTTGGAAATTGAACTCACGACCTCTCTGCAAACAGGTCTCTAATCACTAGACCAACATCGCCAGTGTTATATTTAGAACTTTATTGCTATCCAAATTGATACCAAAATTTAATGTCATCATGTTTCTTTTCATTAAATTTTCTTTTCTCAAATATAATAAAAAGAAAAACTTAATTAATACCCATCACCAAAGCTTTTCAGAAACTATAAATAACATCTAGCCCTGAAAGAGACGTCGCTACAAAAACAGTTCATTATAAAAGTTTTAAAAACATTTTTTATGAAAAGATTATTCAAAGGGACACTCGGAAACCATAAATCTTTTACAGCAATGAAAACGGATACAAATGATGTACAACAAGAAGTTTTGTATACAAAATATTAAACTTGTGTACGAGTACTAGCTGTAGAATTACTGAGTGGTTGGAAGAGACTTGTAGCTAGATCAACTTATACAGTAACACTGTTTAAGCTTTCAAATCTAGCACTCCATGAAGGTTAACCTTCATGAAGAAATACTGTGATTGAAAACTTGAAAACTTACACTCTTACATTATAAAACTGACGTTTGTTTGCTTGGATGAATCCATCTCAGGAAGGTTGAATGATAGTTCGTATTTAAAAATTCTTTTAGGGTGGAATATCTCGCAAAACAGATACATAACATCACGCTACGACTAATAGAAACCGAACACCAGTAAAAATTATACAAAAAACGGAGAAAATTTACAAAGAATAAGAAAACACCAGTCCAGTGAAAAGTTAAAGGAATGCAATCTTAGTAGAACGGGACCGGTAGAGGCTTAGAACTCTCCCGGTCAACCAGGCCCAGGATGTGAGGCCTGGGAGTGATAGGTAAGGTCATCTGTTACCCTAGCAGAAGCAGGCCGTGATGGCGATGCGAGCGCTACGGACCACGTGTGCCCTTTTGGAGGCAAAAAAACGGAACACCTACAAACCATAGGTGGCCCGATGTACGTCGGGATTCCAGAGAATTCCTTACTAGGATGCACCTAGTTCCTGGCTACCAATACTCGACACGAGGTGCTGTTTTAATTTGATATAACCACCAGCGGATGATATGTCCACATAGAAAAAAAGTAGAATACGATTCGCTTATTGTAACTGTATAGTATACCATGAGTGACACTCAGTGACAGTTGAAAAAGACAAATTTATATAGGTAGTAGATACGTGTGGTGACGGATCAAGAATACATAGTGTTACCACCCCTATTCATCCCGTGGGTGTCGTAAAAGGCGACTAAGGGACCAAAGCATGCAAGACAACATCATTACAAAGAGAAGAAAAACTTGAAACAAACCCTATTCCAACCCGTTTGGCCAGCGTGGTATAGTAGGCCAAAATCTCCTTGCTAAGGAGAGGCCTATGTCCAGCAGTGGACTGTAAAAGGCTGTTAATGATGAAGAGATGATAGAAGTATTTCAATGGCATTAGAGCTCGTAAAAAGCAGATGGATGGACTGAGTTTGACAGATGACTTGATCGAGAGTTTCCAATCATTTTTCTCAGTGGAATGAAATTTTATGGCGAGGGTAAATATTATTTTTTTTGTTGGTTTTAAATAAAAAGGCCAACATGATATTTAACTGTAAATACACAAAGTTACAATTATATACAGCTATTTGTATAAAATAATCACCTAATGTACCTGTACCTTGTCACAAAGAAAATCAACAGCCAAGTAGACTTAGCGTTACGAAATAATTGTTAAAAGAATAAAATGCCGAAATTTCTATAGCAATAAATTATTATTAAAGTGCAAACAGACCTATTCTGTAATTCCATGTTAATATACGAAAGCAGTAAAACTCAATACTGATACTAACATTTAAGACGATTTCACATTGTAATAGTCCGTTTATTTTGTTTATATGTCGGACCGGTTAATTAAAAAACCCCATTGCCAATAAAACGCTCATAAAATCGTCAGCACGATGAAAATTATATACTTATATTCTTTTCTTAAGCTTTTTCTGTTAACGTGTTCTGGTTTTTTGATACTTGCCTTTTCTTAACTTAAAATTGTGTGATAACTTCGTTCTTTTTTTGTTCATAGTAAAACAATAACGGTTGTAGAAACTTAAAAAACGAGAAATAATATTGAATAATTTATAATCAATCAGCTAATGATCCATTTTATTCATAACATTTAGGTTTACGTTATAAAATTAAGTTTTACAATTAAGTTAAAAATCTGATTAAGTTAATAACTTAATATTTATGGTCAACTTGTTCTAATTTCTACAGACGAAAGTAATTGAAGGTTTTTTACAAGTTTTAATGTGTTAATCTTGCAAAAAAAATTGCAACCGGCTGCGCGTTCCGGTCGAACAGTATGTATTCTCCTTTACAACCGGCACTACATTTAAAATGTAGCAATTCCTTTACTCTGTCGTTTCATTTCCGATGTTGGATCGTAAAGATTATCTTTCGCTATGAATTGATGTGACACAGTCGAAAAACACGAAACTTCATTGAAGGAAAGTCGAATGAATGAATTGGCTCTTAGATTTTTACGACTTGAGACTGATTGGTTTATGGGTAGGTTTAACTATAGTATTTGTTATCGAATTGAGGTATCTATTCCTTGGAAATTGACTTACCGATATCTGATGAAACGTTGGAATATTATGAAAAATATCGTCGTTCCATTTCGGTCCGGATTTAATATTTATGACTTTTATAAAATGGTTTCATATCTACAATCCTGTATGTATAAAGTATAGAAATCATTTTTGAAGCAGATAAGATCTAAATATATAAAAGTAAGTCATCTAGAAAACATTATTTTGCATATATTATCGATAACTTAAAATCTAGTGAACTAATTTTATTTTAGGAACTCCGGGCTATTCCATTAAATTTGTAACTCTCTGTTTTTTAACGTGTGTAAACCCCCCCGTCCGTCACCCCACCGAGGCTTACGGCGGGGTGGTGTGTCGGAATCGGACCAACTAAAACCACAGGGTGTGCCACTCTGCGCCTGAGATAGGAGGGATCCGGGAATTATCAGCCTAACCCAATCCACTGTTGGACATAGGCCTCTCATATTGCACATCACTATAGAAAATCCACCAACCCGTCTGACCAGCGTGGTATAGTAGGCCAAAACCTCCTTTCTAAGGTGGGATCTATCAGCAACACTCTTGGCTCTCGAGGTGTAGACGGCGGTAGGCGCTCATGATCAGGTGTCCCACCAGCTACTTTACCCTCCTATACCATTAAAAATTCGATTGTTGTTGCTTTGTTGTAATTATAACTTCGATCCATTGTCGAGTAGATGTTATGTTTGTTTTATTTATTTGTTTGTTTGTTCAGCTACACAACTATGAAAATGAAGGTTTCAATATCAATAATTATTAATTTGTATATTGGTTCAAATTTCAATGGCGAACGTTTATGTTTAAACCATAACTTTACGATTGAAATTTGAATATTTGTGTAAGCTATGGCTAACATATACATATGATAAATGATATTTATTTCTGCAAGCAAATCTTTTACAAATATTTTTACTCGTCAGACGTATTTCTTAAGACTCACTCTGGTGATTTTTTTATTTTAAGTTGTTGAACATTGATCGAAAAATCAGCGACTCCAGTTTGAGGTCTGGGTTGGCCTTTTGAAGTAATGGTATCATAGTTTTGGGTCAACCTGTCCTTACAGACTGTATACGAGCCCTAGCCATCGTGCCACCTAACCAGTATTAGACAAGATTAACGACTCGAAGCGCTACACTACCGCCAGGAACCAGTTTATTTGGTTAATAATATTTCCTTCCTTGAAGAACCTGAGAAGTGGCAATGGGCAGGTCACATCGCTCGAACCGACAAAGCGTAGGCAGACCCCCCCACTAGATGGACCGACAACATAGTCCAAGTCGCGGGGAGCTGATGTATGCAGTTGGCGTCCAGTCGTACGGCGTGGCGTTCTAGGGGGGAGGCTTATGTTCAGCAGTGGACGTCTTCCGGCTGATGATGAAGAACCTTGAATACCTTGAGTATATCAATAAGTCAGTACAATATCTTAATACCCAAACAGATTGGGATTCATAGGCACGTCAACCAAAGATTTTCCTTTAACAGTCAACAAGACTTCTAAAACTCTCTAAAATCAAGCTGCAGCTCTTCCATAGAGTTCTACAATAGATACGTAAACACATTGTCGATGCAGGAGTCTCAAAGGGCTAAGGTTAATCTCGTAAACCAATATTTAAACTGTACGACCAACTTCGAGCCAATAACCGCATTTAGATTCTGTTTGCACTTACTCGGGAACAGTGCAGCTTCTTAGTACCCATTTCAAATGAGATATTCTATCTCCTATCCTTACACACTTGCTATTAGAGCGAGTTATTGCGACATTCTATGTACTGCTTACAACGACTTAACTTACAGTTTATTTCTCTTTGTATAATAACTTAGCTCATCTCAGACACGACCATATAATCAGAAAAATAGGCAGAGCATATTTACTCCTGCATACTATGCCCACGCTCAAAATGCACACATACAGAGACATGTCATTTACACATTATCTTTATAAAGTGTAGCCAAAATCTCTTCAATAATTTTGCGTCTGAGGGTTAGCAGTACGCACGTAGTAGTAACGTATACAGTCTCCGAGTCTTGTTCTCAAACTAAGTTGAGTGGGTTTTAAGTCTATTGTAATAAGGTGGTATTTTGAATTTTACGTGGACTTCCATCAGACCTCGACAATTCAAGTACTAAAGATACTAACGATATTGAAGTTCTGTAGAGAGATACGACTTCTTCGGACCCCAACTACCCAAAACGACTGCCACAGCTGTTCGTATAGCGCCAAATATTTGAAGTATCCGGGACGCTTAGATAGTAAGGGTGGATCTTCTTTTTTTTGTCTCTATTAAGGGCCTGCCAAAGTGACTCTACTCTGCCTGATAGAAAGCGTGAATACAAGAGTTGTGGTCACCATACTCATTGCAAATGCAAACAATGCAGTATGGTGACCCACACTATGACGGCCTAGTGAGATACTTTTTCACACTCCGCTTGGGGACGTAAAAGGCAGGACAGTTATCATGGCAGTGTAAGGCTCACACAGTTATCACGATAATTATCACCCCTGCATCAATGAGCCTGCGGTCTCTGGATCTGAAATATCTTTAATAAATATGAATACCACGAAACCTTATCACTCACAAAACACTTCATTCTCTCATATATTTCTCATTCATTCGCTTATTACATTAATAAAATATATTATTGGCAAACATTAACATAGCCGTCGACTTTAGCAAGCGGACCTATTTTCTGACTGCGTTAAATCATGTTACCTATAAGGAACGTATTAATTAGGCCACAATATCAACTATCGCAGTGAAAGGTACCATGTTCCCTTGCTGCTCGTTTCTCGCCTTTATTGCCCAAATTTTCTTTATTACCCAACTTATGAATGATGGCTCAAGAACACCCTCTTAGCTACTGATAAAAATTGCTGTAATTAAATCTTTGGGATGGTTCCTGGGCTCTGTCGGCGATAAATTGTGGGGATGATATCAGTTTTTCTTTTCAATTACCATTACATTGAGATATATTCTTTCTTAGATATTTTTTAGAAGATGCTACACACATTCTAGAATAATAATTGTTGTTTGTTGAATAGGATATTTGGAATTCGGGTATCCATCATCGAGTGCATATTAGTAAAGTAATCCGCCACTCAGTGTTGTCTCAATCGTTATAATAATATATTAAGTCCCAAAGCACTCAGTCCCAAAACACTTAATAAATATAATGTGCTTTGAGACTAAGTGTGATTACAATAAAGTGAAAACTAAAAAAAAAGTAGAGGATGAAATTATAAAATTTAACTACTGGGTACACGATTCAATATCGTTAAAAAATTGTAAAATCCATACTTTTACGAGCCTTTCGGTGGGAATTTTCCTTAAGATATATCATAACTTAATCTGCTCGCCGGGTCTAACATACCAGTGTTGTTTACTTAATTTATACACGTGTACAATACAATTCATCGACTGTCGTCAACCAACTACAGTATCAAAATACCTCATCAAATATTTTCAATAGACTTAGCCTGGGCGTGACTAAAGATGTCTACCACGAGTCTAGACAATATATTTATATCTTGACTACATAATAGTTTTCTAGTTCACGTTGTCTTATAGACAATATTAATTTATCAAACCATGACGCAATTTTTTGTTGTATTTGTTACGACTGTTTTGCAATGTAATTGTGTTGACATCGTCATATACTGAAACTGCGTCGAGTATACAGACACAACCTTTGAAAAGTGTGTAAGAAATGGTGAACAGACAAAAAACTTTAAACAAACAAAATTTTAACTCAAGTTCGCTTGTAAACCTTCCTTAACATTTTTACGTAACTTAAAATACTTTATCCTAAATTAAGAACTAGTTTAATGGACATTAGATAATAAATCCTTACTCCTTATAGACAATAAGTCCCTCTCCTGCTTCTTGTACTTCTATTTACCACGATCAAGAAAAGCGGTTCAAAAACCTAGCCTAGGGAAAATTTGATTGTATGGGAGTCTCCACGGAGTTCAATAAAAAAAAATTGATATTGATTCAATAATTTCTATTTTTATCCAGTCTCTGTTTGAAATTGTAATACAGAATATAAAAATTGACGACAGTGTGTATACATGTAGATAAGATTGCCTTTACTTATGTATATCTTTTTTATTTTAAGAATCTACCAAAGTGACTCTGCTCTGCCTGATAGAAAGCATGCAAGAATCCAAGAGTTGTAGTTACCATACTATGGCAGCCTAGTGAGATGCTTTTTGGGAATCATCGTAACTGCCACCCTTGCATCAATAAGCCTCCGGTCTCGCACTCACTAACCAAAGATGACAGTTCGAATCCTTTCTGCTCGGCACTTTCGATATTCCTAAATTCTCTCGCTCATATTTTACTATTAAGATGAGAAAGATGTAGCTACTTTTGACTCGCACAATAGGTATATTGAAAACGCCGTTGATAACAATATTCATCTTAATCCATTAATCAACTGCCTCGGTGGTACAGTGGTAGTAAAAGCGACTGCTATGCTTGAGGTTTCAGGTTCGATTCCCGGGTCGGACCAAATGTTTGTAGAATCTGCAAATATTAATATGTATGTATGTACGAAAAAAAGTATATAAATATTCTGTCAGTTAGTCTAGTTATTATAGCACAAGGTCTGCTTAGTTTGAAACTAGATGACGTTGTGTGTTTAATGTCCGAAAATATTTATTATTAATAACATACTGAATATTAACTGTAAA
Organism: Hypercompe scribonia; assembly: GCA_949316085.1. NCBI lineage: Eukaryota > Metazoa > Arthropoda > Insecta > Lepidoptera > Erebidae > Hypercompe > Hypercompe scribonia. The sequence continues at coordinate 20,217,534 of OX438980.1, read as the reverse complement.
ACCATTAAGTATCTTGGTAAGTGCTTTGCTAGACTACATTCAGTCCTCAACCATATCAAATCCAGTCTGTAGTGCTATAAGCAGATTCAAAAGGTATTTTACACCAATAACTAGCACTTCACATAAAGATACATATCAAACTATGTTAGAATATTTGAGCTAATTGATATATTTCTATGTTTAAAATACAATTTTGAACCCCGAAAGAAGTTGTTATTCTTATACATAAATCCAGATTTTATGTTAAACACTCGAAGACTAATTATCTCTCGGGCTATTGGCAACAATAGCGTCTAAAATCCGTAATATCTGATCTCTAAAGTTACTATAAAAATACACCTAATTAATTAGTACTGTGCCTTATTAATTGGCTACTGTTTTAATCCGACAAAGAGCGTCGAGGCCTGAAGCAAAATGGCAGAATCGATAAGCCAATAACGGTGAGAGGCACCAGACGCGTTTCATGACATCACAGTGACTGCACCGTGCAGTCAGTTTCTACGTTGGCGAATCAAATTCTTGCGCCAATCAACACGCTTGTTTACGCTGACGTAGCTTTACGTCATTCAAATATTCGAATTCGGAATTTGAATTTAGAATAGCTGTTATTCGCTGAACGTTAACTTTAGACTGTGATTCGCGGTTATTATGTCTACCTACATCTGACGAATAATATTTTTTAATTAGAATACATTTGTATTTTGTTTTTTTTTAAAGTTTTTTTTTAATAAAAAACGACAAATTTGTTGACATGAAATATTTAATTTAAGTTCTACAGGGGTGTATCGTCGTGTACTTTTTCATGGAAAATTTAATAAGCGGGCGAGTATCAATGGGAAGGGACTGCGTTAACAACGCGGGTATTTTGGAGCATTAGTTAAAAGTCTGTGTCGCCTTATAAATAAATGATGATGAAAAGAAATTTTAACAGAAGACGTCATATTTTATTTCTTATTAAATTGCATTTTGACTAAACTTTTACTTTAAATAAATCTTCAGAAATTAATCACTTAGAAAATTTTAAGCTCTTCATGTCTGCATTTAGCTTTTGGGTAATAAATTTATGTTTATATAGGTTATATACAATATTTTATAGTGTCAAAATATCGAAACTATATCTAAAATATAATTAATGCCAATTTTGTTTCTTATTACATTAAATTTTGACTAAATCTGCTTTAAAATAAATTTTGGGAAGTAAATCACTCGGTAACTTTTAAGCTCTTAATGTTCTTTAGTTTAATTTTGTAGAATAATTTCTATTTAAATAGAGTATATATATTTTTTTATAGAGGGTGTTCGGTAATCTTGAACGTAATGTCAGCCATGGAGTGTGGTGCGGCTTGACCAGTGGTCAATGCCGCTTTTCGTTAGCTAGAATATTACCAGCGTCTTAGGTTAGCGTTGCGCCGTCGGTAAAGCGGAAATTTGTTTTTTTTTTGTCGTGTTAATATAACGGAAAACTTCGTCGTATGTTGTGATAGTTACCATGTCGAAATTTAGTGACTTTTATGTATCGGGTTATAGCCACTCGGACGGTTTACTAAACCAGTTTGGACTATTCGAGTAAAGTCAGAATCCCGGAAATTTACCCATCGTATTCGCCATGTACTCACCCATCCAAATACTTACATACATTTAAATAGCACTAACACTTTACAAACTTCAGTCAACGATAGGGATAATCAGGTAAGTACTGCCACAAGTTCTGGTAACCAACGTGATTTTGATACAGAGGATCACAATAACAAAACAATGTATAGATGATATTGGAATAATGGCAATGTAATAGGTATTTTGCGATTTCTTTTGTATTTAGTGTTCTCATTGGATTCCCAACAAGAACCTAGGGCCCCGAACCAAACCCACCTGCAAAATAGTGTACCTGCTGATCAACGGATGAGTCTCTGGCAAATGAAACCACCGAGGCAAAAACACTGGTCAAAAAGGGACGCTTAATATGCCTCTGCCGACCCCACCCGGAAAAAAGGCGTGATCGTATGTATGTAACTTATGAAAAATGGAATATTTTGTCAGAATAATATTGAGAAGTTAGCATAAACTAGGATGATGATAATAGGCTAGATGACACCTTAGTCAAATGAGTTACTTTTTATCATCTGTCAAAACGACAATTGCGTATGAAAAATGTACTAAATACCAAATTGTGACGTCACTGTTTTAGACTACTCAATTGAACACTATATTTCACTGTATATTTGATTAAAATTCGTAATAATAACAAAAAGCTATGTTAATTGTATTTTCCGAGATGTTTCGCGATATTAGTTTTGATGAAGTGAACATTGGTATTTATTTACGATACAGTCATCTACCCAATTATTGAACAACTTACATAGGTACAATTTTATAAACGGTTAATTTAATAATGAAACTCACGCGTTAGCTACATACTGAATATATGTAAAATTTTGTTACAATCGTTCACAACAGCACTTATCATGCTTAAAATTATTTATTAACACAAAAAATAGAAAACATTTATACACAAATCAATCTCAATTCTTGTTCTCATTATAAATGACTCCTCGATTTTACACGCTCCACTTGACATGAGAAGAAATTGATATCTTCCCCTTGTTATTACACCCAAAAATTGTATTATTGGTCGTTAGCCAACGAAACACGAAAAAGACTCACCTAACGAAGAACAAAAACATATATTTCGCTTCAATAGTCAAATATAACGAGTGTTTACTATTTGCTTAGATACTTAAATATATATTCTATCGACTTTGGCGTGCAATACCTTTAACGCCAGTTTTCTAAGAACTTGTTACTGACGGTATTATGACTTGATAAGTTATTAGAAAGTGGATAATTACCCTATTTATTTTTCATCAACAGCCTTTGATAGTCGACTTCTGGATGTTTATTTTATATATTCATTTATTTACGTACTGTACCACGCTGGCCGCGCGAGTTGGTATAGGGGCAGTGTCAAGACGCGGGCAGGCGCTAGGAGGGGTCTGGATGTCTTAATATCTCAGGTGAAAAGTGGCACACCGTGTGGTTTTAGTCGGTCCGATTCCACACCGTTCCGCCGCAAACCCCAGTGAGGTGACGGCTCGAGGAGGTTTCCATGCATTAAAAATAAAGAAAAAGGGGCAATCTCAAATTTTCCTTCTCTCTGCAGTACTGTAATTATGCATAGTTTCCACCCTTAATCTTACGACACCCACGGGTTGAATAGGGTGACACTACTTATTCTCCATCAGCCAAACCAACCAAATGTCACACGGACAGTTTTCTAGAATTGGTTTCCAATATTTCAGTACTCCAAGTGCTATGATAGGTCAATCTGTGATAATGGCACTTTAATTGGTGAATATCCCATTTCTAATATCTTAACAGAGATCTTAAGGAAATGACGATGGTAGTTTAAATTACTATTAAGTCTATTTATTGCGAATCTCAAACGATGAACAAGACTCTTCCGTTGTAGATCTCGCTTAAGGCAAGATTAGAACATTATTTTAATTAACACGAAACACTTAATCAAATACAAAAGCCACACATGCTAAAGAAGCTGTTTTAAATAATCATCAACAGCCTTTTACAATCCACTGCTGTACATAGGCCTCTCCTTAGCAAGAAGGCTTTGGCCCTCTATACCACGCTGGCCAGACGGGTTGGAATAGGGTTTGTTCCAAGTTTTCCTTCTCTTTGTAATGATGTTGTCTTGTATACTTTGTTCTTTTAGTCACCTCTTACGACACCCACGGAATGAAAATGGGGGCGGTAACACAATGTATTCTTAATCCGTCACCACACGAACGGTTATAATACTAAACACTAGTAAACATATTTATATATTTCTAAATACAGACATATTGTACATAAATTACACCCAGACACAGAACAAATGATCGTGTTCATCACACAAAGATTTGTCCTGGGTGGGAATTGAACCCACGACCTCTGGCTTAGTAGTTAGGATTACTAACCACTAGACCAACAGGGCCGTCAGGAGACACATAAAGTTGATAATTTTAACAGGTTTCCTTGTAACACTTGGTTGATATTTTATATATGTATTGTGTTACACGTGTCCTCACGATTCTTTTACCTTATATATAATGGCTTCACAACGATTATGCTCTCCGTTATATCGATTTTGTGATTTATTTTTGTTTTCACGTAGTTGAATAAGTCGGAATTATAAGGTTGGGACCGCGTTATGGCCCATAAAATCTATAATGACTCGCCCATGCCGTGCAGTAGGCAGTATTTGTTTAAAAAAATACCTGCCGCCTTTGGTAGGAGGAAATAATTGTTTTTGTTTAGGTGTAAATTTCTGGGTAATCGTATCAATATTGTTTGAGTGTGGATGATGTCGACCTAAAAACTGATACAAAATAAATACCTCTCTTAGGTATTCCTAAACACAATTAGATTACTCTAGAAGTTAGTCTGTCAAAAACTAATGCTTAGTACGTATAATTTTAAAACTTGTGCAGAGAAGTCTTCTGTGCTAGCATAATTTTATCCTATTATTTCAGAAATGTTAAAGTTCAAAGCGAAATTTAGTGAGCAGAAATGTTGGGCTTACGAAACCTATCTGATGAAACCTTTGTGAATCCCAGTTTCATTACTTATTAAGAAAAATAAAATTATCGTTTGTCTTTCACGTAAAAGGAACAGTATTTCATATTATACGTAAAAGAAATAATTGATACAAAAAGTCTTATTATATATTCTCATGTAACGATGGCAAATCAACCCTCGGAGCTACCGTTTGCCGTTTTTCCTGAACGTGACCAAGTGTCAGATGTATTATCGGTACTCGGAATCTGCCCAATTACAGGCGTAGTAATCTCTTGTTATTTATAATTCAAGCTAAAGCACTGAGTACATTGTTATTGGTCACGTTCTGTGGCCCTGGTTTGAATATATTGTACCTTGCAGTTTAACATTGAGTTCGTCTTCTATTGTATGTTTGTTGGCTTGCTTTTGCTTTTAGTTTCTTTTTTGTTCGATAAATATCCATTGACATACATAAACAGTCCTACATATTCTCCGTGTGGTGACGGATTAAAGATACAGAGTGTCACCACGTCTAATCAGCGACAGTGGGTGCCGTAAGAGACGACTAAGAGAGCAAACTACACAGGATCAACATCACTGCAAACAAAAGAGTGTAAACACGCTCTTTTTTTTTAACGTGTGGAAACCCCCTTGGGCCGTCACCCAGCCGGGGTTTACGGCGGGGTGGTGTGTCGGACCGACTAAAACCACACGGTGTGCCACTCTGCGCCTGACTTAGAAGGGATCCAGGAACAACTGCTATTACGACATCTAGAAACATACTCTATACTAACCCGTCTGACCAACATGGTATACTAGATCAAGACCTCCTTGCTAAGGAGAGGCCTATGTCCAGCAGTGGACTGTTAAAGGCTGTTAATGAAGCTGCAACTTGCTGACAAAACACTCTCATCATCTATGTTTAATCGATAATGACTGTAATAGGGACCAGCAATTAGCATTCGACAATATCATTCATTAAACAAAATGCGAGGTCGAATGAAGAGAGGTGTAGGATGTTTGTAGAATGGTTTATCAAAGTTATTGAACCATTTTCTCGGTGGTAACATAGCATTGAATGCCTTATCACAAAAAGCTAGTTACGCTCTATACGAGTGTACCGCAGGGTATAAAATTCGGGCAAGATAATAATATAACACGATCTTAAATAAAAACAAGTATTTGTCCTGAACATGTTGTAACAGATTAAGAATTCGAAGTGTCACTACCCCTGTACATTCTGTAGGTGTCGTAAAAGCCGACTAAGGGAGCAAGTTACACAGGACAGCAGAACTGAAACAAATTCAATATCAACCCGTCCGGCTAGCGTAGTATAAGTGACCAAAACTTCCTTTCTAAGAAAATGCCTATGTCCAGCAGTGATGCAGTTTATGATAGCAGTTTTTCTAAATTTACAGTTTAAAACTAAATTTCGGAAGAAACCTTCTAAAAACTTGAAGTTAACAACAATTTTCTGTACAATATCCAATCATCTTATTGTACTTTACGATCTCGTAAGTTCTCCGCATCCGAAGCTCATTCGGGGTTTTACATATTACAGAGTTGAGTTTAGCAATGGTACAAAATTGTACCGCACCTAAACTGTGATGTGATACTTAAGAGGGGGGTGGTAAGGTGGAGGGGGAGGTTCAACGAAGAGCGACACGTGTGTCATCCAACTAATTGAGCGTAAAGTAAACCACTGTCAATGAAGCGAGGCGATTCCAAACTCGCTTCACCAAATATTAATAGTCAAATTTGTTGGAAAATTTCAGCTTTATGCCGACGTGGTATGGTTCAGTTTTAATTAAGTTTGAAGAAACTTAGCGAGAGTTGTTTATTATGATTTACACATTTTGGGACTCTATAAAGCTTTAGTTTACATTGGTATATATGTGTTTCGAGTTCTTATTCTTGAGCTTGCTCTGTATGAATACTCTTACTGAAATTACATTAATTTACAAATTATTAATTTAGATTACCTTACTCAGTATAAGTAATTAAGACCACTATAAATAAACTTCAAGTTAACGAATCTAATATGTTATGGCATGTTCAGTTAAGCCAATTTATTATTTTGGGAAAAACATACTGTTAGCGATTAGAGACGTACTGTTTTCTGCTTATTTCAAATTTGTGTGATTGGACTCTCGACGACTCTCTACTTACTTTGACCTGCACGGTATAGTACTTCCTTCCTTTTTACGCAGAAGCTTTTGTCCAATAATGGACTACCAAAAGCTGTTAACGATGATTTTTCACAATTTTCTTAAAATTATCATTGTCCGACTATTAGGATCTGAGCAGCTCAAACTTTTCATTATATTTTACAATTATCCATGTAAATAATCTCTTTACAGTTTTAGTCTATTCCTATCTATCTTATCTTTCAATATACTCTTAAGTTTCCTATCTAAACCATACCGCACGATAGACGACAATAGGCTTCCTTCTATAATTGAAATGATAACTGGGCAAATGTGTTCTTCTAATAGGGCTTAGGAGAAAAGAGTATATGTGTATATTACTGTCTCATGCAATGATGTAAGTAAGAATAAATACGATTGAAAGACTTCGACTGGGAGCAATTAGAGATTCATTTGAATTCGTAATTTAAAAACGTCCGCACCAACCGCTTTCCAGTACGTTTTCAAACTTAGAACGTTAGTCTGATTAATATGCGGGACTAATTAAAAGGCATCGTCGTTAACGCGGGCAAATCGCAACTCGTGGGAAACGGTACTTTTCATTTGCCTACCGTCGCTAACATTCAAGGTTTAGGCAAATTGTTGATGGCGTTGAATTTCGAATGTCGTTACAATGAAGTTCACCCTTATTTTAATATGAGAGAAGATGTTTAACAGCCGGCCTTCTAATTTATTGAGGTACACACGCCTTTAAGGCTTTGGGCTTGCTGTAATTTGCACCGAACAATTCTGTGAATATAAAATAGCCATGCTTTATTATTAAATCTTACGGTTTGTCATATTTTCTTTTTAAATAAAATAGTTCTTTGTTTCCTTTTTTTCTAAAAAAGACACCGCGCTTATTAGGAACATATCCTATGTCGCGCTCTTTACAAACATACAAAAAAATAGACGCAAAGAACACCCAGACTCAGAACAATAATTTGTAAATCCCACAAAGTGTAGTCCCGTGCGGAGTTTGAACCTACAACACTCGGCGTAATAGAGAGTGGCGTGGCGACCGTGTAAATCACTACACCACCCATGCAGTTCATTATTATGAAGTCAAATCATTATGTTTAATAAACGTCGAAGCGATAGACCTAGTATATTATTGTATGCATTACTAAAACGTAACGCCATATCTAGCTATTGTCTGGTCATACACTTTAGATGGCGAACAATTAGTACTGTTGTTTAAGTCGTTATTTTAAATGGTTCATACGACATTCTTTTTAAATCTGTCTCTCTGGTTGTATGACAGCAGTAATTTCTAAAATTTAACTCCCCTATTACTTTCCTTTAGAGCAAATTAAGGGAGGTAACCAAATAAATTTGTTGAAGTTACCTTAGTCACGTTAGACTACGTGGCATCGTATCGCTACTCGTAAATACTGGTACGTGCTCTGAACGAAACGTTTAATGAACCTCACCACGTATATACTGATTTTGAAAGTGAAAATATTTGATCTTTAATTTTAAAATCAAAATTTACGAATATAAAAATGGTACATAAAAGTGGAAAAGTCAAATAATTATGACTATTTGACTACTTTTCAACTTTTTACTTCTATTAGTCAGTAGTCAATTTGTTTTCATTGGTAAGAGTAGTGTGTAATGGGCGAGACCTATGTCCAGAAGTGGACTACGATAGGCTAATGGTGATGATGTTTTGTAACTCTGTCATTTGTCAATCAATTTGGGCGAATTTTTTTTTTCATTTCATCAGTTATAGGTACTTCTCAATTGGTTTTTGTTCAAATTCGAGGAATATACCAAAATAAACTCCAAAAGAGAAAAGTAAAAAATAAAGCACACAGCTTATTACAATTCATCATGACGTAGGCGTATTGAAATTTTGGTTACTTTTTTATAGTTAATTAAAGGAAAAATCTTCTAATAAAGCTAAATATAGAATAAATCATTGTTAATGATTAGAAGAGTATCGATTTAGACGACCCAGTTAAGGAAATCACATCATAATTTGAGATATTGAACACGAGTTGTATTATACACGTGCCAGCGACCCCTCCATGAGTTATTAAGCTGATGAATTGTTGACTCAAGAAAACAATAATATACATATAATACAACAAAAAGAGGAAAATCGTAATGTTATCTAAGAGCAATCGCCATTTTCATTCATAGATAATCAACATCATACCCGACAAAAGTAGAAGAAAAGACTATATAAAATAAGTTTCTACTCCAATTGTGCGGAGGTCAATTCAACGAAATTACTGAACGAAGTCCGCGAGCGTTTTCCATCAAGCCTGCCTAAATAAACAATGTACTTTGATATCATGTATATTTTAAGGCCGCGAAAAATTTCGCCACCGGCCCCATTCCTCATGCAGATTGGAAAACTTTTCTAATAACCAATTAACTTATATCTGATATTTCAAAGAATTGTGTTTAAAATTCATCAGCCGCGAAATTTGCATGTTTATGTTCAAATATTACTAGCACTTCACAGTTGTGTATTCTTTAGTAAACTTTGTTTAATTATTTATAAAATTTTCTTGAATTCATCAACAGCGTTTAATAGACCACTGCTGGACATAGACCTCTCCTTAGGAAGGAGGTTTTGGTCAGTTATACCATTATGTATTACATAAAATTTTATACGCAAATTAAAAATCAACACTACTAAATCTATTGTTACACCTGCTACACGCATCTCTGCATCACCCAAAGATCGACTGGAAGAAAATGCCTAGGGCATTAAGTCCGCCTTATGCAATGTACTTTATTTGCAGAAAGTATAAATAAATAAATAAATAAATACCACGCTGGCTAGACGGGTTGGTATAGAATTTGTATCAAGTTTACCTTCCCTTTGTGAGGTTGTCCTGTATAGTGCTCTCTTAGTGACCTCTAACGACACCCGTGAGATGAATTACTGAATTACAAATTTTCAAGGTGTTTAATACAAACATACAAACACATATTTACTAATAATAATAATATAATAATAAACAATAATAAAAAGTTTACTTTCTCTTCTTAAAAGTGATTCTTGCATTATTAATACATTCAGTTCAGACATCGCATTTTGTGTGAGACTGGTCACTCGTTTCTGATACCATTTAGTATGATACTGCTAATAATACACAAGTACCCATATGTCAGTGTACGATTTTATATGTATATCTGTTTACGTGTACATATCTATGAATGAACATGCGTGTGTAGGCAGCTTTTTTGGGTTGTTTGCTCTTCCTGATATATGTACTTACATATCAACGACTTACCGAAAGTACATATACGTATGACAAATCCGTAAACCTTACACCAAAAAACTCTTAATACAGTAAATTATTGATTCAATAACCATAACTTGGATAGAAACTATAACAAAACAAAAGTTTCATCATTATCCTTATTAACAGCCTTTAACAGTCCACTGCTGGACAAAAGGCTCTCTTTAGCTCTACCACCATCAAGAATGAAAATACAGAACCAGAGTCCCGACAACATGGCTGTTAAAATTTACAATAAATTAAAAATTCATATTTAAGCTTAAACTAAGCTTACGTTATTCATTAAATAATCGAAAACAGTTTTAATTGAGAACCACTTCCACTCAATAGAAGAAAGCATAACCCAAGTAAAGAAATGCATATCTTTTACTCACTAACAGATAGTACAACTAAATACAATAACAAATAATATACTTAAACACACACACATTTAACAATAATGGGTACATAAAAAAGTAATGACGATGCACAATATTTTTAAGCATATTATAATGTAACAAGTCGATGTGGAAAGTCATCAATGACTTATCATTTTTCCGCGATATAAAAATTGTTCTTTCAAATTTAAGTTTTATTTATAATGTTAAAGACTTTTTTTTTATAAACTCTTACATTTCTTACTTTATAATGTAACAATTGTGTGAAATTTTTTGTCAAATTTGCAATGCCTGGAAAAGTTGCGGCAAACTAGAAGATCAATGTGTCATGTGTGATCATGTTCACGTAACAATAAAGATTTGGATTTGATTTGATTTAATAAATTCCATAATAAAATAAAATTAATTTTCCTACAAATAACCAAAATAATTAATATCAGATCTTACAGTAAGTTACGAAAAATGTGCATTTATGAACATCGTTCAAGGGTCCGTTATCATAAACAGTCTTCAATAGTCCGATGCTGGAAATAGACCTGACCTTAGAAAGGAGATTTTGGTCTACTTTACTCGACAAAGGAGATGTTGACGATTGATTGATGATTCAAGTTTTTCTACTCTTTGCAGTGATGATAACCTTTTTTTTATTCTGTGCGGAAATCCCCCGGATACCACCTGGTGGTTTTGTCGGACGTAAACCGAACAAAAACCGCATGCCGTCTCAGGTACCAGTAGCCGGGGAACCAGGTGTACCCTAGAAAGGAAATCCTTGGAACCCCGACGTACCTCGGGCCATCTATCTACGGCTTGTAGATGACCCCTTTTCTGCCCCTAAAGAGCGTGTGCTAGTAATGATAACCTACGTAGTTTGCTCTCTTAGTCACTTTGACTCTCCGAATTTTTAACATAAATTGATAATTTACGTTACCTAGCCTTCAAGTTGAAACCATTAAATCATTATTTATATTTAAACATTACTTTTAATATAAACGATATTATATACAGTCAGTGTAAGTTAAAGAGTACTGTCGAATAGATTGGAATTTAAGACCTGAGCACCACGGTCATTATTAAATGATTATCCTAAAGTTTAACAAACCCGCTTCATCTCTTGCTAAGAACACAAGTGTCTAAAAGCTAGTCTATCTTACCGGAAAAAACCATAATCAACCAAAAAAGAAGCATAAAAGACCTTTCAAATTTATAATATCGAGTAAGTATCGAGAGTATCGCCCCCAAAAAATGCAAAACGCTGAGATTGTTCACATTTATTCACCGTTCACCGAGAGTGGATTATTTAGAAAGACGAAATCTGCTGATATAAAAATGGAACGCTCCGATCGTAAAAAAATAAATAGCAAGTAATAACACGAGGGTATGATAGCTCCAGTAATCCCTAATATGATATAATTCGGATCGCTCCACGCTTAAATACTCTGACACAAAATCGATGAAGGAGACGTTACCTCATATATTGCGCTATACAGCTTCATATATAATCTTTTCATAAATGGGGATCAGAGCCTGAAGTTATGTAATATAAAGAAATTAAAATACAACCATACCTTTGGCTTCATATAGGATAATAGAATCTTAACTTAGATGCGATTTGTACTAAGTAAAAAAAAAAATTAGAAATAAGATAGCAGAAATATAAGCAATAAATAACATATCTCAAAACAATGTCTCCTGATTTTTTAAACTGTAGGTAATTTCTCTTAGTTTTGCAACCCTAAGCGCCTTATTTTCGTAAATATAAGAAACATTTGTATTCCATATATATTTTACAGTATACAAAACACTATCCCACTTTCAGTTACTATTTGATGAACTAGACGAATTGACGTATTGCGCTGTGCAATAAAAATACAGATTAAACTGAAACTATAAATAGATGTACATCAATTTAAACTAATAACTCGTAAATTGTGTTGATAGATTTTAATTGACGTTACACAATCCTTAAATTAACCGTCTCTGTGATCTATGAACCATACAGAAATTATAACACATGTAAGGTATTATACTGCTTTCAAAGATAGTAGAGTTATCGGCGCATTACTACCCTCTCACAGAAATCCAACCTAAATCGACAGCATCTGTGTTGTTATCTTTCGTTGTTGAGTGTGAGACCAAAGACACATTGATTCAGGGATGACAGTTATCGTGGTAAGTACCACAATGGCTAGTATGCATTTGAAGTCCCCAAGTAAAGCGTGAAAAAGCATCTTACTAGGCCGCCATAATGTCACCATACTGTTGGATTTTATTCGTGTTTTTATCAGGCAGAGTAGAGTACCTTTTTTAGTCTCTGAAAATAAAATTAAGGAAAATAGGACATCAACTGAATCAAGGCAAGCTTTAAAGTGTTCCAAAACGAGTCACCGGCGCTGATTTTCTAGGATGTCCTTTGCCGTATCATTTTGTGGAAACATACTTCTGTATATAAGCGTAAATCTTCTTAATACACTTGAAAGAGCACGTGGAGCACCACTTAAGTTTACTTTACACTTACCAATTTCAGTTTCGATAACTGCAAACTACAGTTGAACTAATACACTGTGTCTAGCGGACAATTTAAAATAAATATTAAGTTAACATAACATCCTTTGTATTTATACTTACAATGCACCTTTTTCTTTAAAAATGACAAGTTTCGAATATATCCATTAATGAAGATAAAATAGAGAGATGCAGAAATATGGATGTCTATCTGCTCCTTGCAATACTCTGGCAGCTCAACTCTTGTATTCGTATACAACGAAGACAGAAGAGAACATACTCGTACGTCCTGTATAAAAAAAGGCAGGTAAGGTGCTAGTATCCTCGTTCGTCACATTTAAACACGTTTACATATAGGTACCTAGTTAATCGATTAATAGCAAATTAACGAAAAAGAAAATCATTTTAAAAGTGTTGCTTGAATTGAAATGGTTTTACGAAAAACGAATCCAAAATAAAGTTGTGAATGTTTTTAAAAACACAAATTATGGGACCACACACGTATTTACTATTAAAAAAAAGAAATTATTCCACCCACAATTTAAGAATACTCCAAAAACATTTAATACTGGAGTGCAAAATAAGGGTGGCAGTGGACGTCGCATAGCTTCGGCTGAGTTGTGGCAGATTTATGGCCAGATATATCATCTAAGGCCGCCTGCAGCCTCCCAACGCTGATCTCGGCCGAAATTAAACCCGAATATGAGATTTTTATTGTATCCTGTTTTGTTTTGGACGGATACTAAATTATGATGATAAAAGATGTGATACTTCCTCTTCTGTTACACCGTAATACAGCCAGGTTTGATATTTATTTGTATATTTAACATAAAATATATATGTAATATAACTGTAAAAAATTATCATCGAATGGCAAATCGCCACTTACGTTGCTTACTCTTTCTTTAAATATCGGGTACATATGAAATGTAACGAAAAAATGAATGGTGTCGTGGGACACCAGGTAGGAACGAAGTTCCTTCGGATAATGTGGAATCGACACAATTTGCAAAAAAAATCGTGCTCAATTTTATGTAGGTTTTCTTGATTTTTCTCTTAAATTTTGCTGATTAGTTTTTATTTAAGTACAAGAAAGTATTTAGGAAATTCAGTATTTTAGGAAATAAAATAATAAATTCCTTAAAATAATAAAATAGCACACATGACGCGCTTTCGCGCCTGCGCACGTCTCATTTAACGGTTTTATTCCATGCACTTTTTTCCACAGATTTATTCCACAGATTTATTCCACGCACTTTTTCCACTTACGGTTTTACTATCACATTTTTTTCAGTTCGGTCCCGCAGCGAAATCCCTATCCCCTCCAAGCCTGCCGTAAGGAACTTCGTTCCAAAAAAAAAACAGTTACCTTAAATTACAAAGAAAAATTCAGTTAAAAACTGAAAATAAAAAAACATCACATCACATCAGCAGCCTTTAATAATCCACTGCTGGACACAGGCCTCTCCTTAGAAACGAAGTTTCTGTATATAAAGTTTTATTTAATTCTAAATTAAGAGATGGTAGCGTAAGCGCAGAAGAGGGGGGGAGTGTATTTACACTTCCCTGGCAGAAAATAAAATACATCGAACCATAGATACTTTTAACTTAGAAAAAAGTTCATATCATAGATATAGTATAATTCCATATTTTATATTGCTTAATAATACATGTGGATATAGACGCACCCCCTTAAAAATAATTCTAGCGACGCCTACGTGTGTCAGCGTAAATAAGCAGTGTAAATTAAATATTGGATGTGAATGTTTACGTAATCGGCTGTAAAACTATCAAAGTAGATATCAATTACGCTCGCAGTGAGGCTAGAATATTTAACGATAATAAGACTGCGAATTGATTGATTATTTCATTAATATATACTACTCTACACTATGTAGGCTGGCAGTTAAACGAATTTACAAAAAATTATATCACATAATGTGCTATTTCATCATTTCAGTTTCATGAAACGTCATCAACAGTTTCACGATCCTATCAAATAGTTGATTTCAAGACATAAAATTATGTACGCGTTCTTATCTAGTTGTTTTGTAACTCTAATATGAAGACAATCTTTCTTAAGAGATATATTTATGTCGCCTTAGTGTATAAAAGAAAATAAAGTGTATAAACATCCTTCTAAATAGATCGGTAATTGTTGTACCTCCTGAATAATTTAACACAAAGCTTATAATTTCCAAACTTCGCGAAACTCTAAGTCCCATTTTGAGTAATATATATACATAATATAAAGCCGTAAGTACAACGGAAGGCGAAAAACAAAAGAGGAAATTCATCGAGTGTACAAGTTTCGCGAACTTAGCAAATCCTCATGTTTTTCTGTCTGTCGGTCCCCAGTGAATAAAAGCTTTAGAAAGACTATCTTTCTACGAACGCCACGAGAAACGGGTGTACGGATGTAGAGGCTTTAATATGTAGCGGAGGATAGCACTATATTCCCAGTTTAACTGTGTAATTTGTGCAAGTTCAAAAGCGCTTATAATTCTGCCCTTTTAAGAGCTTATGAACACTAAAATGTCGTTGTAATAAGCGTTGGTAACAACTCTCGCGATTAACGCTCATAAACCACATTACTACACTACATTACAAGCTTATTACAATTTTGATTTAGACACGAGATCATTATTTATTCTGTTTAGATGTAATATGTGTATTAACAATCGAGTATATTTATTGAATACTCATGAGTTGGTAAACTACTATTCATACAGGTTATGTAGAGAGGTTTTAAGGTATTTTGAATATAGTATTTTTGAAGTTTAATTATGGTCGTGATTCTAAAAATTAGTTTATGAATATAATTTAAATAGCAGCTGATAGCGATGTGATATCAAATATGTTAGGTAAGTGACGCATTTTTTCAACTGTTTATTTTGAAACTTAATGTTGTATCAAAACCCTCATCAAACCAACAACCTGATTTAAGTTTTATTATTTGACTTGGTTCGATTTTGGCATTATTCTTACATTGTTTATGCAGCTATTAATACAAGTATCCAAGGGTTTCTAGGTCATACACTTAATTTAATTTTACTTTTTTGGGATTCTCTGGTCTCGTATAAAAGACAATGCTCATATTTGTATTCTATCCAAACTTTACAAATATACATGAAATGAACACAAAGAATACCCAGGCTCAGAACAATAGTTATCGTATCACACTACTGTGTTAGTCCCATGTGGGACAACACAACACTGATCGCAGTAAGAAGCGGCGAAATAGTCAAACTATTTATTCTATAGGTATCGTTAAAACCGACTAACGGAGTAAACTCTGCAGAAAATCAGCTCTGCAAACAGAAGGAAAACTTGAAACTCATTTGCCCACCCATCTTCAACTGTGGTATATTAGAGGCAGTGACGAACCGCTTAGAACTCTACCTACCTGTGTCTATTCAATATTCATAACCTTTCCAGAGTTTGGAAGAACGAGAAAAGAGACACGTAGGACACAAGGAGCAGTTGGCTCGAGAACAGCGCTACCTGAGACGGCGGCTGACGCAGCTGTGCGCCACCCCCAGGGAGGTGACGCGCACGCTCTCAGAGAGCTCGATGACGCACGCGCACGCGACGCGCGCTGACTCTCTATCCTCATTAGAGTCCTCTTCTGGAGTATCGACTGCGGAGCGGTCGCCCTCGTCAGTTTCTGAAAGTGGTGAGTTTTTTCTAATCCTTTTTTTTATACCTCTACGAGCTGACTCGGCAAACATTGTTCTGCCTTACAAATATACAAAAACATAGGAATCGGGCAAGCCGGTTCGGAGGAGTGTAACAACAGACACGGTGGCACTAGGTATTTATACATTGGAAAAAACGTGTAATTTGGCACTGAAATAGAAATACCAGAGTTAGAGAACTACACTTAGCGTTTTGTCGTTAAAATCGGTCAAAATTTAAATCATTATAGCCGACTATTTTCAGTCATGCCGAAAAAAGTCTATCTTTGAGTTAAATGTAACAAAAACATGGGACAAGGTGTGAATTTTAGGAAATCTTTAAGAGACAATGGTCTCGTGATGTTTTTTTTTCATTTTTTACTACATTGGTTTATTAAGTGACGGACTGTGGTTCAGCAGGCGTGCCTGCAGCGACGGCTTTTAGAGCTTACCGACATGCCAGTTGCAAGCCTGGCCTGTCAAAATAAACAGGCCATGACTGCAGATACGCCGAATTACGTCGATATTTGCTTTTTTTTGTCCTTCTAGAATTCTTCTAGACAAGAAATAATAAATCAAATGGAATCGTTTGCAGTTCTGAAAATCACTTAAAATTCCTACCTTTTTATAGTCTAAATATAGAAAATTATGAACTCTTATATCATTGATGTTCTTGTCATATTTTATAGTTATCTGACAGCGCAATTTGAATAACGGTATTTCGTTTGTCAAATAAATTTAACTTATTGTCCACAAACATGACGAGAAGTAAAGCATATCATATCGAAAAGCTTTTAATGAATACTGAACAAGCCTCTGTCTTCTAGTAACACGACAGCGCTGAACACGCTGTCGTGTTACTGCTGTGTTGTGTATGTTACGTGCTGTGTACCAGCTGAAAGGAACAAACAGGGTATTGTAAGAGGCTTAGAGAATGGTGGCCATTAAAGCAGCATTCAATTGTTCATCGCATTGTAAGAGTGAGAGAACAGATGGTGCACCTGTGTTTACGCACATCGTTGTGCGTAGTTGGTTGGTTTCCAATAGGAGTATGGTATGGTACATGAAAGAGATTTAATAGCTCTTAATTGTTTGTTCGTAACAGGCATAGAAAGGAGTGCCATGAAAAAAGCGTTTTTTTTTGTTGATGAATTTCGATTTCACTACTTTTTTACATAAAAAATATTTCTAATTTTTAAAATGTCACGTTTCATATTATATAATATGTATTATGGGAATTAATGCGTCCAAAAACAATATTAATTACATACTGGATGTGGTCACAACTTGACTTCCAGTGCAACCTGGTCGCCGGGTAATTCAATTTGTATATGAACATGTTTGTGCTCTGTTACCCTTTAATCTTAAAATTTGGTCAACAACATATTGGTATGTTCATTGCTGTATACTTTTATGCTTGAAACACCTGACACATGGCGTGCATTTGTCCCCAAACTAACAAAACTGTTGATTAACATATTTATCACACACAAATTATAGGTAAAATCCACCTTCAGCACGGAATAAATGATCAGTCTCATTACACAATTGTAGCGTGTCAGAGTAATCAATATTTGTTATTTTATTATTTTCTACATTATTGTTATATAATTTTTCTGTTCTTATTATAATTGTAAAAGTCGTTTTATATACATTTTATATTATTATATACTTCAAGGAACAACCAGACAAACAGTCAGACTCACCAGTATGTGAGTCAGTAGTTTCCCAACGAAACGAATCGATGAATCGATGATCGTGAGAATCGACTCGCAAACTCTGACGCAAAATGCAGAACACTAATCACAAGACAAACATACCGGTTATATTCGAGCTTTATAACAACTTCTAATTCACCTTCGTCTTCCTGCTATCGAATATATATTTATTACAACCCGGAATATCTCCAACATCTTAAAGTTAAGTAATAACCATCCAAAGTTTTCTCAAAGGTAAATGTATCGTCTACCCTTTCGCCTTCTTCGAGGGAAAGATTAAAGATCGTGGAAATCTATTTTTATAAAAGGGGGAATGTAACAGATATCAATAATATTTATTAGAGTTAAAGTAACTGTAAATATATAATGTTGACTGTACACTTGCGTAGTTCCCCTCCTAACCTAAATTCACATTACGCGATTTTTATGGCCACCGTACAAAGGCGCGTAGGCCGGCCTACATTGTTACCTTTTATTTATGCATTAACTTTAGCAATTTAAGAGTCGTCACCACACTTATTCTTACCGGGCCTCCATCCCTTACCTATTGTTACCCCACAAAAACTTCCAACACATATCTCTATTTGGTTTTTATTCGTATTCAATTGGTGTACTAAATAAACTTAATGTTTTTGCCATATAAAATATATTCTGTTAAGATTTCTTATAAAGCTATAAAATATAAAATATATAAAATATTTTTTTCAGTTACTGTTTAGTCAAATATTTTGACTACTAGGGCAAAAGTAGTTTACCTAGGTATATTTAAGTACCTTGATCAACATTCTATATCGTAGCACAAAGTCTCTCTAGTATACGATAAGATGATCATATACGAGATCGGTAAGGGTATAATTATTATTTAAATTTTAATCAACACATATCAATCCTTAAATTAAATTTCACGTTCATATAACTTTAGATAGAATTTATAAATAACCGTTAAGTAAATTTCAATCATGTGCCACTATCAATAAGGTAAAAATTTGAATGTGCTACAGCAGTTACCTCGTTAATTAAGGGTGCTCGCACACTACCCACGGCTACTGAAATCACATTACCGTAATCGCATATGCGAAGTGACGCGAAGCGCGACCGTCCGGTCCACCCGTATATTGTGTTATCCGGATAGATGCGTTCCTATATCAATTTATAGCAAACATTTACTGAACCATTTTTGTTTTAATATGAACGATTATATTACAAATATTAAAAAAATAAATACATTCTCAAGGAGAGTGAGTGTCAGGCATAAGGAAAGCCGACCATGAAAGAAAGAGCCAAAACCGATTCGAAATGAAATGAAGGAGTGTGTGAAACAGAATGTCGAATGTTCAAGGAGGTTGGAAGAAGAAAAACCATGTATAATTTGGGAAAAGGGTAGAAAATGATAATGAAAAAAAAAATGCCAATAAAGGATAATAAATTTGTATCATTAAGATTACATACAGTCACACTCGCTTACCCATTCGATCAAAGAAAATTTATATAGAATGAAGTAAGCCTCTTATGAAATTAATACATTATTACTCAATCATAAAGTTAAGTATAAGAAGGATTTATTATCAAAAAATATCCTTTAAAAGGATAAAATATATCGTAGCTGTACACGGGAACAGTGTTAGTTGTGTCAGTGAAAACACATTTTAAAAACACAAGCTAATCGAATCCAATCGAATTGCAACTAAAAACTAAATTTGCAGCAATAATAATTCGATTATCGACTAATACTCATACGTACGTGCAGTTCTATTAGTATGTAAGGAGACGTGCATGAGTGTTGTTTGTTTGCGTTTCGAGAGTGGTGTCGTGCCCCGCTGTACGTGAGAGCACGATGGAATAGGGTTCAACTGTTTTAAAGTACTTAAAAATACGGTTTACGGTTTTTTCAACACTATTTTTTACATTTGTGAATTACGTAAAGTGGTGAATGTAAAAGTATTTACTACATCTGACATTTATCGCGTTAATCATTTTATTAGCGTAATTTTTTTTAAAAAAAAATGTCTAAAAAGCGATAAACTTTGTATTAATTTATCTGTGCGTGTCCAATATCATTAGGATGACCATCATAAATATGACTAAATGTCAACGTACTTTATAAACCCCTAAACAAAAAATTGTGGCGAATTCATTGAATAGCACTTTTAGAACCATTTTTTTTTAAAGACGACCACCGCTCTGGTGTTGAGACTTTACATGCATGAAATGCAAATTTGTTTCACTAGTTGGTTTATTCTAAAGATAGCTTTAGCTTGAGTAACCTTTTAGCTGGCTCTTAGCAAGCTTTTAGCTCATCTGTTACGTACGTATGTAAACTCATATAATAGGTTTTTTTTTAAAAAACCGGTTTACGGGAGTGTAGGTATATTCTATGAAATGCTGTGCTAGTTAAACTTTCAAGAATATAAATTAAAGAACGCTTTTCTATCAGTTCTATTCCAAAGTAAACATCAAAACTGTACAAACCCTTGAGTAAACTACTGATAAGTACATCAAATGTCTTAAAACATCAAAACAAACCTACTATAGTTACATGATCTCAAAAAGGTATATAACAACCACACAACATACACCTAAACCGCAATAAAGTAAAGAAATATATAAAATTGAGATCCAACAAAACAGTTAATGAAAGAACCGTCTATTCATTACAAAACTTTACGAATTAAAACCGGTAAAACCGGTAAACATTATGAATTATGCGCTCCCACTTCTATAACGTCGGTGAAGTACGAGAATACCGGTTGAAATTTTCGAATAATATTTGCCTGATTTGAAGATAACTGAAAGGGCAGTAAAATCCTTAGAACTGAATACTGCTCGTGAATTAATAATATATGTACTGTATAGAAATATTGGGAGTATTGATAAGTGTTTAATTTTGTTTTTAAATTAAGTGAATTTACTAGTAGAGACCAGTTCAATTAAAAACTATTAATCATTTTTTGTTCTCTATTTAAACTTCTGTTTATTTCAGCAAGACTTACGATTTAAAGAAAATAAAAAATAAAATATTTTTCTGAATGATATAATAATAAAAAAAAACAAAGTTTACCATTGGCTCTTTGAGCAGAAACGTTCAGATTGAAATTAAATTTCTCTCTAGTAAATAAGTCGATGAAAGCCACGTAAAACATAGAGAACCTAGCTATCTAGGTTCTCTATGTTTCGTCGAGGCAGTCAAAATCAGTCACTCTACAATTGATATAGTAGACTGACTGAATTTGACTGCCGCGATAGCGTAGCGGTAGCGAATGTTCGATTCCCAGGTCGTATCAAATGTTTGTATGATCTGCAAATATTTGTTTCGGAGTTTAGGTGTTTTCTATATATAATATGTATGCATTTCCAAAAAAAAAAGTATATAAGTAATCTATCAGTCAATCCAACTATCATAGCACAAGCTCTGCTTGGTCGAAACTAGATGGCGCTGTGTTAAATGTCCGAAATATTTATTGTTATGTATTTATTTATAGTAATTCTACCTACCTCTTTAGTTACATTAAAAGAGTTGATTTACAATCTCAAGCAATTCCAATAGACCGAACGAAATAATTACACACACCATAAACGTCAGCTAAAAATCATTTTACCTCTTCAGAGACGTATATTTATCTACACGTTTGCATTACTTGAATATATACCTTCTACTTGACTTGTACATAAACGTATGGTATTCAGTTTGTCTACATAAAACTAATTTCAATAAAATCGCCTAAACAATAAATGTATTCATTTTTAAATTCTACTTGGGAAAGCATTTCCCCAAATTTTCTACATTTCCGTAAATTCCCCTTATTTCCGTAAATATCCCCCCAGCACTAATGTAGCACGACTCTGGACGGAGCCGTTTCCAGTAGCCCGCATCCACGGTTACAGAACGTCATTAGCGTTGGTGATTTACGTGAATCGTAGCTTATCGCCCTCTCACCACACTTCGCTCCCTCTCGCTCCCACTTTATTAATCACATCAACTACACCCATTGTTGTGTTACCTTACATGAATATTATCAACTACGTGTGAATTAATACGAATGACTCTCTTAGTTCCATTATGAGGGTAGATGGATTTTTTGTGGCACAGCAAGAAGTCCGAGTAACGGAACTACCTCGTAATATGGATATACTTTAATATATTTTGTTTTTGTCTTTGTTTTTGTGGTAAATTATAGCTTGGGCTAAAACCTACTTTTGATGCTGTCTATCGATGGTTATGTAACTGAAACAGAGACACCTAGGAACACACTCGTAAATTAAACTAAATTATATTTAAAATAAACACACGCTAAACAACCTTTGAGAAAGGTAGACCCTGGAATTAATAGCATTCAATAGCTATTATATTTCTTCGACTTGTGTGACATTTCAGTTTGGTTACTCTGACTGTGAACGCAGGCTGACGGGGTCAGGGATGCACTCCCCGCCGTTTTCATAAGTTAATATTAGTTGGCATCTGAAATATTAAAAAGAATGAATTTATAGCGGAGTAACTTCAATTAAAGATGATTTTCACGAAAGAATATATGTTTATCGACAAAACATACAAACAATGTAAATATTTACCACAATAATACCACGATGGTAACTATTAGTTCATATCAGCTCAGTAAACTTCAAAATTCTAACCTAAAACTTGTAGAACGATCCATTAAAGAGATGACAGATGTTTCTTGAGAAAACTTTTAAACGCACGGATGGCGTTTAAATGGTCGCCACACCGCTTTTTACTGCGCTGAACGTTGTTGGTTCAAACCCTACATGAGACCACACTTTGTATGATCCACAAATTGTTGTTCAGATTCTGGGTGGTTTTTGTATGCTTGTAAAGTCCCCCGCGACACAGGTTATACTTTTCATGTGGGCGTTATCTTTTAAAAAAACTACTGATTACAACAGGCATCTACACAAAAACAATAACCATACCATCAATATACAAAATACCACGAAAACTCAACCTAGATATAATAACACAA
The DNA here is from genome assembly GCA_949316085.1 of Hypercompe scribonia. Taxonomy (NCBI): domain Eukaryota; kingdom Metazoa; phylum Arthropoda; class Insecta; order Lepidoptera; family Erebidae; genus Hypercompe; species Hypercompe scribonia. The sequence continues at coordinate 20,194,287 of OX438980.1, read as the reverse complement.
AAAGAAGCCATGTAACAGTTAAAATAAAATAAATTAATCGTAATTTTCCTGACACACCAGACGTTAGAGAAAAAAATACGTTTAATAAAAAATACATCCGCCTTATCATCGTTTAAGAAAAAAATCTCAGGATTATCTATACCAAAAGCGGTATTATCAGATCTTCGCCCGAACGATAGAGGGCCGAGAAAAAATTACAGCAATATTTCAGACAAAGAGCAACATAGATAATAACTAAGTATTGACGTTAGAAGAAGACAATGCTATACACCTACACCAGTCGAAAAGAGACAAAATTAAAAGGATCGTACGAGAATTGCTTTCTTACAAACAATGAAAATAAGGCAATGAAACTATTTTACTGTCTTTGTATCATGGCGTTGCAGTTAATTCAGTAAGTAAATCAATATGACTATGAACATTCGCCATTTTGAATTTAATTTATTTTCTTAATTTGTTAAAAGGGGCCGCAATATTTTTTATATCATTTTTTTGCCGACGGTTGCCGAGTTTTAATTTCGAATGTTGAATAATTAAATAAGGTTGAAAATAGGAGATTTCATAACATTGTACCCCGTGTCAACGTCTAGTCTAATTGGAGAGGTTTTTGGTTTTATGTTGGATTTTTTCCGTGACAGGAAAAGAGTCTCTGAATCGTGACACGTGTCTTTATATTTATTTACTTCTACACAATTATTATTTAATAATAATATTTCGAATGGTGAAATTTTTCTACTATGTTGATTCAGAATCACCTCGCTCGGTTAGATATAATGATCACTACTGAGTTTTATTAGGTTCAAATTAAGGTCTATTTCAGATCTATCATTGAGACTTGGTCTAGTTTTTTTAGCCGCATTTAAACAATTGAATATTTGAAATTAATATATATTATATATTGCATTAATATTTATTCATATTTAATATCTATAAGCATAAAGAGAACAATGTCGCCTATTTTTTTTCTATTTTCATCTCATCTCTCGTATAATTGTGCTCCTTAAAATCAGACAATATTTGATCCGGTACAAACATAGCGCATGCCGCTAAGACTCAGACCTAATAAAACTTAACTTCCTGAAAACAACCAAAGTTTCACACTTTGCGTGTCCAAATATCATGTAACCGTGCCGTGTGGAAGCACTCTTAGCTGTGATAAGCCTTCCGTGTTCCGGTGTTATCAGTGCCCGGGAGGACGAGGTGAGGGAGGCGAGGCGTCGAGGCATGCGGCTTCTAATTACCACAACTATCCAACTTTAATTAGGTCGCAACACACTTGTTTATGTTACACGTTCTGGGACATTTCATATGCACCACAATGTGGGTAGTCCTGTTTTTAGTTTCGAAAATAAACGGTTAAAAGAGGTATTTATAGAACGACTTTCTAAATTCAAAATAACTTTTACAACAAACTACGTGAGTTCTATTTTTAAATTAACGCAGATAATAGAATTACTTTTTTATAAACTAGCAAACTCTTTTCATAAACACAAACAAAAGAATGTCGGGAATGCTGTAACTGAATTTTCAAGAGGAGGGATTCTGAACGATAACAAAGTCAGTTCCTTCATTAAACTCTCGAGAAAATTGGGTACTAAAGGATGAAAATAAGATCGGATCAGGGGTAATTCCACTTTTAAAAGTGGACAGAACCACACTCAATATATAATGAAAATGTATTCATTATTGACTTCACTTGAATCGGAAAACCGTGTCGTGTTCTAACAACAGCCTCTTTTAAATTAGCGTTTTTTTTTCAACCGAACTATAAACTACTCTGTCAATACTCAAGTAACCTACTTACTAAGTTGTTATACTTTAAATTTCTATCTTTATACTCACTAAACGTGAGTGTAAATTCCAGGGGACATAAAATAAACTTCTGAATTTGATTCAGAGTAAACTGCCCATGACGGCATGAAAAAAAATAAACTAAGCTACACATTTTGCATGTAAATATGTATTTCAAATTCCATTGCGAGAGCTCTTTAAGCTAAAATGCCGTAAGCGTACTGCTATTGGACATTAATATTGCGTCTTAAACTTGATCACATGCTTCAAGTGCCTTTAACAGTTTTCAAAGCAAGTATTTAACTCAAAATCTTTGACAAATTGAAACACTTTGACAAAATTTAACTTTATTTTCTTTTCTTACTTTTAATACGGTGCATGGTGACCATTGAATAAAACTTAACATTGAAGTTTAAACGTCCTACGGTCAAGTTAACCATTTACAAAGTCAAGTTACTTTAGTCAAAGCGCAAGTTTCATCTACCAGATGCAAGTCCACGTTCTATACAACCAGTAATACAGTTGAAATCTAGTTAAGATAATGGCGGGCGAAATCTTGAGAGAATAACGAGACTTAGAGACACTTACTGTAATGTAATCACAGCGACGATCCTCCTCGGGGCATTCCTGTCCCGCTGAAATCTATTTTGAAATACCATCGTATCATCTCTTTGTTCTTGTTATGACAGAAATTGGGCATAAACATTTTAAATATTTCTTAATGATGTGTGTGTCTTTAAGAGTCCACTGCTAGATATAGGCCTCTCTTAACAAAGAGATTTTGGCCTGCTATACCACGCTGTCAGACGGGTTGGTGCAGAGTGTGTTTCAAGTTTTCCTTCTCTTCGCAGTGATGCTGTCCTGCATCGCTTGTTCCCTTGGTCGGCTCTTACAACACCCACGGAAAGAATAGGGGCAGTGACACTTTTTTTTTTCTTAAAAATACAACGCTCGCATTAGGGATGAATCTTGTGTCGCAGATGACTTTACAAACACACAAGAAACGGACACAAAGAAAGCCCAGACTCACCCACATTTGTGGATCACAGAAAGTGTTTTGTCCAATGTGGGATTTGAACCCACAACACTCAGCGCACTGGAGAGTGGCGTGGCGACCGCTTAAACCACTAGGCTAACCGTGCAGTCTTTTTTTTTGAACCCACACGATTTCTTGCTAATTCTATATATATTTTAATTGGTTTTCTTATAGAACCATAATTAGGCTCTAGAAGTGAAATATAGACGATGCTTCAAATGATCAAATTCCAATTATCTCGCTTCTATTAGAACTGATTTGAAAACAAAAGTTCTTTGTTTTACTTGTGAATTAAGAAGTAATCCTCAAATAAAACTTACACAAATTGTATAGACAATTCATTGAAACAACGACAACGAAAGGATCAATGAAAATAGCTGGATTCAGCATTCAAATACTACTATGAGAGAACTCAGTTTGGATTTCATTTCAACTAGTTTGAAATGAAGGGAACTTAATAGTAACTTACCAAGAAATCAAAATACATGCCGGGGGGTAAATTAACTAAATTGGATAGTAAGATTTTGTGAATATTTTAATACGACCCATAATTCTCTAGTAAGATCTAATTCACCTTTCAATTTGAATGAAATTCAATCTCCTTACGCGTCGAATGTATTATGACATCCTAATTTTACGTAAGAAGTTACTTTATTTTTTCCTAGAATCTGTTATTTTCATGAGAGCCGCTATGATTTTCGACTTTTCGAACATCTTTCATACGCAACAATGATTTTATTTTCTGCGTAAAGTGAAACAGAAGATATTCTGGTAATTGTTTTTAGAAACAATACGGAACAAAGTGAAATAGTACAATACTTCAACATCCATCAAGCTTTAATGGCGCCCAACGGGGGTTTTTAAAAAGGGAAAATATTTTACCATTTGAATACGCACAAACTTACCTTGTGATATTTCTCTGTGGTATTCGGAATGAATTCACAGTCATCTTCAATTCCCTCTATTCGACCAATCGTAGGATGAATTCCCTGTAGCAACACAAATAAATAACTTCAAGTTGCGGAGGTGTCAACGAAGGAGTGTAAGGCGGGTGACATCATGAGTGAATTTATGTGCTAAGACAAACAATCAGCAAATTATCGGAAAGAGATTTATTAGCCCTCTGGGAGGGGACAGGTGTCCTCACGGTATAATATAGCCATAAATATTACGTTAATTATACACGTTCCTTTCAGCATAGTTTATGGGGAACCGTCTGAAACATTTTACTGGCTTTGAAAGATTTTGTTTTATTTTCTTTCATGTGAATATGTAGCCAATCTTTTTGGCATTAATGAAGAAAACAAAAAAGGTTATGTGCGATTCTAAACTAGAAAAATGTCCCGCCACCCAAAGCATAACATCAAATTGTGTTAAATATCAGTTAGTTTTGTTGAATTTCTAAATAAAAAAGTGTCAATAAACATGATACTAATATATATTTATTAACACGTTTTAAAATTAAATTATACATGAATTATGTAAAAATGACTTCAAATATGAAACAAAAAATTAAATAAGCCTTTGTCGAAGCAGTGCTACGCTTTTGACTGAATCAATACATCAATACATATAAATGAAATCGAAATAGTTCTCTGTAATTTAAAAAACACTGTATTTTCCAAGTGTTTCAAGCTCTCTGCTCGATACTAAAACATAAACTGTCTGTATTAAAAATTGGCTGTTTGCCTATTTGTTTATCCTGGCAAATCTCTGGAACCGCTAAACCAATTTTAATGAAACTTTTGCTAGGAGATAGAGGTTACTGGGCAACGTACAGGCTATTTTTATCCCGGATTTCCAACGGGATCGGGATTTACGTAGCAAAAGCAACGTCCCTAAGATAAAAAATCAAAATCCGAACTCTACTCGAACGAACTCGCGAGCACATCTAGTAAAAAAAACAAATAGAAATCTTATGAAACGTTTTTCTTACGAAACATTGTTTATCTTCAACATCTGATAAAAAACAAACCATATCTTTTGAAACTTGCTTTGTTCTACGCCCTTTGGTAAATCAAGCAACAAGTAATCCCACTTAACCACACAGCACAGGCTCAAACCCATTTTCTCTCAAGCAATTTGCATATCTCTTATAATATACCCACTAATCTCCAACAATTTCTTAATACCAAACACCATTATATATTTATGAAGACATCAAGTAATAGATTAAGAGGGAGTCTACTGTAACGATCATATTAATATATCAAAGTGTTTCTGATCTACTCTAGATTTTAGTACATGACGGTAAGGTATAATGGAGTCTGTAGACCGTCACACCAACGTCACACATGTCCCAAGGGAGATAGGCTTTTGCTCCCTTTTCGATTTAGACACATTTTGTTCCCTGCAGATTAGAAGTTTGGGAGTTGATTGTCGATGCGAATGCTGAATTAACTGTGACGATAGAATTTGAGAGTTTATTCCGACGTTTGGATGTCTGCATTATTAAGAATAATCCAAAGATTTTCAATTATCTAGACCGAAGACATAACACTCTTTGCGAACCTGATCTTCGAGAAGTAAAACAAAAAAAATCTGAAAGATAAAATTTAATTTTTAAATATTTGTGTAAAATTAAGAAGAAAATTGTGATTTTTATTCGTATCGTTTAGTTATATTTAGTAAATATGTACTTTAGCTACAGAAATGCTGGAAACAGCTTTATTACGACGCATTGAATAATATTATTTGCGAACAGTTATAACTCGCATTAACGTCGACTAATCATGTTTGTTATAATTAAATATAACTGTGATGTTGGCCCCATGCTGGGCGCCATTAAGACTTTCATTCGAGTTTCATTACTTGTAATTACTTTTCCTAAACATTAAGGGTAAAATTTACTTTCATGGCAGTGACTAAATCGTCTTTATTATTAAGTATTATTATCTCCTTATTTTATAATAATTTAAGCCATTTCTAATGTGAAGGTTACCACAACTATAAAATAAATATCTTTATTTATTACGGCCAAATAATCATGTTACATCATCGTTTTTCGGGGTAGAGCAAAACGCTGCAATACTCGTACACGACACTTCATGACACAAACAAATCTAATATATTTATAAAATTATACTAAAAATATAATAGGCCATAGTATAGACTGAAGTATATCCACTAACGCTTCATTCTTCTCATATGGAATATACCCCAAGACATGAAAACGAACAAAAACCTTACGTATAGTTACATTCTAAAATAACTGCCTAAAATTTCAGACAAAGGATCCACCCACTGTCACGAACATTCACCCAAACTGACAAGCTAGCGTACTCTCCGCGCTACACGTTGCCACTCCGACAACGTATACGAGTATATCGACATACACAGTACCTCTGGAAATATGTTCTCAAAACCAACGCGGTAATATAATAACACAAAAAACAACGAACTCTTTTACAGCACATCCCCAAGGCACATCACAACCGGTTGTTGTTACGTTAACACAGCTTGGTTGTGCCGTCCCATTCAATTTCTGGCGGAAATAAATTCTCGTGCCGAAATATTGCTGCAGACTCCATGCTTTGTGTGTGCGAGTGAATTACGAATGATTCATGCGTTGTGTGTACCTCGATAATAACTTATACAAGCTTATATCCAAGTTTACATTTGGATCTGGTAAAATATCGACATACGATATTTTTTTATATTTCACGAACCTGTCAAAGTGACTCTACTCTGGTTGATGGAAAGCATGACTAGGATCCAAGAGTGATACTAGGATCCAAGAGTGGTACTACAATGTAGTATGGTGGCCACTACTATAGCGGCCTAGTGAAAAGCTTTTTCACACCCCGCTTGCAGACGTAAACGGCATGACATCATCGTGGCAGTGTACAGGTTCCGACAGTTACTACGATAACTGTCACCCCTGCATTAATGGCTTTATATTTCATTTAATATACGCCGATCTGAACTCATTTCGTTACAACTACCTAAGTCTGAACCAACTTGTATTGTTGTATTTATAAATATGATTGATCTGCATGCTAAATTGATTTTCAAACACTGTACTATTTCACATTTCAAAGAGATTCCTGTGCTTTATTGCTACTGCAAAACATCGAGAGCATGACATAAATTTCAGATAAATTTTCGTGTGTAAATTCTCTCCATTTCAAACTTGCACGATCAACACAACACAATTGCTGGCCGCTTTTCCACCCGAAATTCCTGAATTGCATCCATTTATGTACGTTCTGCTTAGTACGCAACCCTCTCAAAGGTAACACAGAAATACGTGGTATTTGAACTTTGCTTATTGCACTATCCCAAAATATTTGAAGGATTTCAACCAAACTCAATTACCATGTTGTTACCGCAGTAAGTATTCAGTTTGGTAACATTAATTTTACCTAATATTGATATACGAAATGTGTTTCTATATTATCATAGACTTTGAAATGTCAATGGATAGATTTACTTTCAGACAGTAACGGTTTAGAGAGCAGGGACTTACAGTAATAGCCGATTTAAATGTGTTCTTACCTTCCCATTATATGCGTATGAGCTATGTCTCTTTCTTAATATTGCCTTCCCTTTTATCTATCTTTACTTTTAATACACTCTATATTTGTCTATGTAACGTGCCCGTTTGATGGCATTAGGTTTGTTGTCTATTACATTATGTGGACCAAATTTTAATTAAGAAAAAAGCGGGGAAGGAAATAAAAGAAATTAATCTAAGAATGTCTTGTTGAAATGATTTTAAAAGACACATTACTAAGCTTAACACAAAAAGCGGGCCCCCACAGCATTCCCCATCTCATCGCGTCTTACAAATGAATAGTAAATTAAAATTACCGACTGCAGTATAATTTTCTTGGTTGTAGTGCTCCGGAAGGGCGTGCAATCCGCTCGGCGGGTGGCGCGCGATTGCTACCAACCATTTAACATGTATTGCAGGAAATTGGCGTGAACGCCATTGTGAGCTGCCGCCATTACTGTGTGCACGCTTGGTGCTGTTTGTGTTATAATTAGTCTCAACAAAGTTGTCTCGCGATTCGTAGAAACACCACGTGTTAGCAACTTCTTTTTCAAGTGTAGTCTGGTATCTGTTATTAATTTCTCTTTTGTTAAATTCCTCAATAAAATATGCAAGTTCTTCGATTCAAGTGCTAGGATCAGAGTCTGATGATGCTTTTATTTCAAATCATCATCATTCTTCAATAGCCTTAAATAGTCCCCTACCAGACATAGACTTCTTTTTAGAAAGGGGCATTTGGCCTACTATACCACTCTAGCTACGACTTATTGTATAATAACTTATTGTCCTATTCTCAATGCAACGTTTTCATCGGTAAACATTTTTAAAATGACGAAAATAATTAGAAGGGCAAAAGAAGTCTTCCATTGAACGTATCACACATCAACAGCCTTTAACAGTTCACTACTGGACATAGGTCTCTCCTTAGAAAAGAATTTGATATTCCTTTAAGAAAACAGAAATAAAATCAAAAGTAATTTTATTCTTGTGTCTGTTTTTTATACATTATTACTACAAGGAATTTCTAAGAACTCCTTCAACTAACTAACATGTATCCAACAATAACTAGAAAATTATGAAGTGAATAATTTCCACAGTGATTTTGCTAATGACATTATTGCATGCTCTGCTATTAATTATTAATTTACCCAACACAGCTGATGTGCGAGTTTCAGGAACGCTCGTGTTGGTTTACTGACAATCGAACTTGGCAATTTGTAGTTCGAACATTAATTTTTTACAAAGTGTCAAACTGACACTTCTCTCTTGCTTCACACCAACAACCGTTAATAGTCCACTGCTGGACATAGGCCTCTCCTTAGAAAAGAGGTTTTGGTCTACTATATCACGCTGGCCAGACGGGTTAATACAGGATTTGTGTGTTGTCAAGTTTTCCTTATCTTTTGCAGTGCTGTTGTTCTGCGTGTTTTGCTTCCTTAGTCACCTCTAGCGAGCTCCTATGGGATAAGTAATAGGGGTAACACTTTGTATTCTTAATCCATCACCACACGGATAGATGTGGATGGATGTGCCTAGTTTAGGATCAGATTGACGGGTGTAAGATGCGTAAAGTTATTTTATCTTACGAATATAGTAGAGGTAAAAGTTTGTATGGATTTTTGTTACTCTTTCACGCAAAAACGTCAGAACAGATCTGTATGAAATTTGGCAGATTATAGTAGACTGGTAGTAGTGTTCTCGTGTCATGAGCAAGGGAAACACCACGATGCGCAGTTAGTTATAATATTATATACATTTAATCATTTTTTCTTCGCTATTGTTATACACACAATCGTTCATGAACAATTAATTCCTCAAAAGTATGTAAATTATTAAACGTCGAATTAACAGAAGTGTCTAAAAAAAAGTTAAGGAAAAAACTCTTTATAAATTCCACGTCACATTTGCTCTCAAGTTTAATCCCAAAAGACTTGAAAAACACATTTGTTACATAAAAAAAATTAGAAAATGCAGTATAAACACGGTCGCTTTGGTTAACATTTCAAATTATGTTTTATGATATAAGAAAACGGATAAAATTTATATCATATAGAATTGGGCCTCATCCGAGTTGCAATTTTAGGTTAACCTCATATAATAATTTACACCTCGTCTGCGTCTCAAAAAAGGAAAACCATCCTCTTATTTGTAACATTTTTTATTAATATACAACTCCCATAGGTAGTAGCGTGATGTTATATAACATATAGCCTTACCCGATAAATGAGTTATGAAACACAAAAATTTTTTTTTTAATCCAACCGTTAGTTTTTGAGATTAGCGCATTTAACCTAACAAACTCTTCAGCTTTATAACAATATTAGTAAAGGTCAATTACACTTCGTTAAAAGCCCTTGTCAAGCTTTACTCTAATTGAACATTTTCGAAAGACATAAATACCCCGTATAATCAATAAATATTATATAATAGTGTCTGAGCCGCATCGATTAATTTAATTTAAAGAGAAATTCTATCCTCTTTGAAAGTTCAAAGCCTGTTCAAAGTTGACTTAAAAAATAAGTAGAGATTTATGTTTGGTTCTTACTCTTTCTCAGAAAAACTACTTATTTAACGATGCCTTCTCTTCCAATACGTTTTTGTATAGGTTGGGCCAAGAATTCGTTAAGATTTGAATCCAACATCCCGCGCAAACATGTTACGCGAGTTCTTGCGACCGATGCAACTGGAATTTGCTGTCTACAATCGTAACACATTGTTTCAACAAGATAGAGCCGCTTGTCACACATGCATTGAATCCCTGCCGGTGGTCAACTGGTCATGTTTCCGAAAAAGCTGGTTGCCAGACGAGGCGACATTCCATGGCTACCCCAGATCCAGATCTATCCCCAGCAAAAATCTTTTTATGAGGTTATTTGAAGAATCGTATCTAAATCAATAAACTAAAAGAAAAAATCAGCGAAGAGCTGTCGGCGGGCTCGCGTTCTCTTTGCCAACGAGTATTCGAAAATTTCGGTGCTCGCTTACAAGAGTGTAAACGTCGAAACGGTGGTCATTTAGACGATGTAATTTTTAAAAATAAATTCCAACTAGCTAACTTTCTTGTGAATAATATATCAAAAGGTTTTTTATACGATTTTCAAATGTTAAGTAATTCGTGGCCCACCCTACATAAGTTTCATAGAGATTGTGTTAAATGTGGAACGTTTTTGAGATGAATGCTTCAGTCTTTGAGTGGCATGGCTTCCCGACGTTCAATTTATTCATAGCTGTTAGTGATTGATTCTCTTTGTTATACTTCTTATTCGATAAAGGTATAAGTGAGAGGGCCTTTGTTCCTTTTGTTTTTACATAACAGACTTCACAAAAAAGGTTTTCATTTCGACTGTTTTTTTTTTATAATTTTAAAATGTGATTTAAATTTTTCTTTTTATATTTAGGAGCGAATGTCAGTTTTAAAAACACAAAACCTAGCTGTGTGAAATCCTTTTCAAGTGTTTTACTAAATGCGAGAAAGTGTGTTGAGTAAATTTTTTGTAGTTGCACTTCTATGACACGTACATACAGTATACGAGTAGACTGACATTTTTTTAAATTCATTTAAATACTTTTCATTTAAGACTTTCGAAAGGTTTATAAACTAAAACGAATTACAACGATTCGTTTACATAGTTTGGTCAAGAAATCAAGTTTCATCAAATTTATATAAATACAATAATAACCTTAAATAATATAAAAGTGTAAATCAATTTTAAGTAATGTAACAAATCTCCCTATCCGTCTCAAGCAGCAAGTATTCAAAGGAAAATTGCCAGCGTATTGCCTTCGGCTCTTTGAAATGCATAAGGGCTCAGAGCGTATTACCGTAAACGAACAGAAGAGCTGCAAAAAGGATAGAAAAGGTTATCTTAAAGGATACAAAGAGTAAAACAATGTGTAGTCGAATAACACAGAGAATAGAAATGCAAAAGAATGAGTCCAGTATCTCAAAACATTGTTTTTAAAGAAATATTAAGAGGGCTTGCAGCGGCCGCGATTTTCTAATAAATTGGTGCTCAACATGTAGGTAAAAATGGCATATTCATTGACTTGTACAAGGCAGTGTGGCAATAGGGATATTTGAAGATTTTCGAAAAAGGACTTAAGTAATGTTAGATTTTAAAATCCTTGTTCAAAATGGAAAACAAAAGAAATAAAATTGTTTGAAAATTTTCCGAATGAAAGATTTGCATCGCATTTGTTTAACTAACTAACGGATTACTAGACAGTTTAAGCATAAATTATAAATAGAAATGTAGTCAAATGTAGTCAAACTGACAGCTTGTTAATCATTTAATGACTTCTGACATCTAACTGGCGTATAGTCACGAGATTTTATTATTTTTTTATAATAGTAGAACATGTGGCGACTTCCACATTACAGCACAAACTGGAAATATACAACAGCGCCATCTAGCGAAGATACATCGTGCTAAGAAGTATGAACGAAACCTATGAACGTAATGAACTACGAAGCAACTACTAATCTTGTATCGCGAAATAGAGATTCGCGTGGCAATTAGCATATGTACGACATCCCAACATCAACCGTTGGGCAGCGGCCCGCCAGGCATGGTCACCTCGCCTGGTCGGAGGATTCTCCCTTACGTCGCACAACTATACGAGTTATATAATGGTGACAGATTAAGAATAGTCACCACCCCAATTTACTCTATAGGTGTCGACTAAAGGAGTAAATTATTGAGGACAATCCGTCTGGCCATTGTGGTATAGTAGACCAAAACCTCCTTTCTAAGGAGAGGCAATGTCCAGCAGTGGACTTTTAATAGTTGTTGAATGCTATGTCTAATGTGATTTGCACGTTGACCTAGTGGTTTAAGCGATCGCCACGGGGCTACTTAGTCCATGTTAATATTATTGACGCGATAGTAACTCTGTTACGCTGTCACACCTAAGCGCTGAACCGTTTTTTGATGATATTTTTGTAAAAAGATACTTTGATTTCTGAAGGAGAATCTAGTCTAGGAGGACCCCGCAGGTGGAGCCACGAGAAAAATCTGATTAATTAATAAATATGTAAATAATCTCTCGCCACTCGCTACTGTGCTAAGTGTTGTGGTTTCAAACCCCACATGGGACAATCCACAAATTGTTGTTCTGAGTCTGAGTGTTCTTTGTGTTCGTTTCTTGTATGTTTGTAAAGTCTACTGCGACACAGGATTTATTTCTAGTGCGAGCGTTGTCTTTTTAAAGGAAAGAAAAATTAAGAAAAAAAAAATCCGTCAGATATAGAGTATATTGCAAAAAACTTGAAAATATCCTAGGAAGGAAGTCCCCGATAAACTGTTTACTAACTATCAACAAAGATATCTAATTTTCTGCGATATTCTAAAAGCCTAACTAAGAGAAAATATAACGTAATGTGAAGCATTTAAAAAAATAAAACTATTTACTGTGAAGACCACCATTGCCCGAATGCAAATTCCGTAATATATAGTAGTTGCATTCAGCAACGCTATTTTCTCTCACGAATTTTATCCACATTTTTAATTAAACGCGAAATTTAAAAGCACTGTAAAACATCGCTCGTAGGATTTTAAGTGAGCTGAACGTAGTGAAAACAGAGGGTTGTGAAATTGGGCCACCTACCAAATACTGAATACTATTCAGAGTGACGAAGAAGGTGCAGGATTCGTCTGTCTTCGTAACGACACTGTTGCACTGTGACGTGTAGAAATGATTTTTAGATTAATAGGTGGAGGGACAGTAAATATATTTTTTAATTTTGTGACAATCGTGATAACATTTATCGAGAAAAGATTGTCACTGGAACAAAGTCAAACTTTGTTTTTTTCACGCGAGTCAACAGATTCGTGGTGATAAGTGAATCATATTATTGAGTTGATAATTCTTCTTCTATATCATAGATCACTCTCTTTATACATCCGCCAGGCCCTAGCATGTTTCGCTACTTCTTTTGCTTTCGTCAGTTTGAACGCTGGTTAAATAATGCTATCTTTAATTAATTACAGATGAGGTGGACGTGATTGGGTATACGTCGAACCAGAGCGACAGTGAATCGCTGGTGTCGGGCCACAGCGGCGACAGCGGCGTGGGGGTGCCACGGCGACGACGTGCACGCTCGCCACGCGTGACGTCACTCGCGACTCATGCGCCGCACGCGAATCACGCGCGGCCCCGGCGCGCGGCTCGCTCCACGAGGATCTAGGTAGGCATAGTATCTATAATAGAGTAATTCAGACAATAATTAAAGTACTTATTTTATATTAACAGTCAATATGACAATTTTATATGAATAATATACTAAATAGCAACTTATGACGTCACTATTTTACTGCTTAATTGAACAGTATACAATGGACCCTCGGTAATCCGACCCCTGTCTAATCCAGACCTAAACCCCCCCCGCCCCGTAATCCGACATCAATCACACAATTTTCGCTAATGTAGATCGTGCATGATTGAACAGGTTACAACTTGTGCTCGACGCGTAGGTATTGTTTCAATTCCGATTGCTTAGTTTGAATTTGACTACGTGTGATAGCGGTGCAGCTTAGCATTTATTCATTGTGTATTACGTATACATACCTAGTAATGTCGTCACAAGCCCAGAAGACAACATATAGAATTTTATCATTTGTCTGTAATTTGTCGGATTACAAGGTACTCTTTTGTAAGAAATTCTGGGCTATAGGGGGTATTAGGCAGTACTCTATAATCCGACAAATTCGATAGTCCGACAGTCCCCTGCAAAACGTTTGTCGAATTACCGGGGGCCCACTGTATTTCAATGTTTATTTAAGTAAATTTGTAATACTTATAAACCCTAGATTAATTGTATTTACCAAGGTGTTCTGTGGTATTTATTTTAATTAAGAGGACATTGCTATTTATTTATGATACAGTTAATAATCCTTTACCACGGACGGTGCATACTTAAAGTTTAAACGACTATACAATGATGTATGCCTTGGTGAACATAAACTTTTCAACTAACATTCACTATAGAGATTCGCAGACCTTATAACAAAGATTGCCATAATATATACCATCAGTTAAAAGTAACATGAAAAATTTAAACAATTTGGAAAGTACCATGGCCGCATGGTACCTATACTTATTACAAATTGTTGAAACGACATTAATACTAATCACAGAACTTAAGCAAAGATTTACACAAAGTACATATTACGTATTGTAGAGTTATAACGCGTTTTAACTTTTTCTCTTTTTTCATTCTAGGTGAACGGATGGCGGCGCGGGGCGAACACAGAGCCGACCACGGCTCGCCGCTAGACGTTACAACTTCTTAACGTAAACAAACGTAGAACATTCTGTTGATACATGTACTAAGGCGAATGTTGTTTCTGTGACCGAACGTGACGCCGACCGCTGCACGGACAGAGTGACTCGGCGATGACGACACCTGCGCCCGCGCCGCGCACACACACACACTCACACTTACAGAGACACTCACAAACACACTCATACACTCACACACACTCAGTCACACGCACACACAGACACATACACGCACACATTCACACCCACACACACACCTACATTCATACACACAGACATCCCTGACGTCTACACATCAAACATAAATACATACACATATCTTTACATACATACACATTCACGACCTCATACACAACACACACACCAAAACATAATACTGTACATGTGAACACACTACACACCCCTGCGAACCATCACTAAGTACAAAATTGCCAAAAATTTATATTCAAAGTTTTATTTTTCACATTTCAGATGAATTTCTATTTGTTTGTTTTATTTTTCTTTATTTTCTTTCTATTGAATTGTACCGAGCCTGGCTCGTTTGGATGAGTTGCAATATTGTGTAGTCTCGTGAGGCGATGTGTATTCCATAGGTTTCATCGCGCTCACATATTCCACTGTGTTGAAAACATGCAATGTGTGCAAATCTTTATCTACATAATGTTTCTATAATTTTTGTACTTTATATTTTATATTATATGTTTTATTATAGCCTCGGGGCCAGCCACCATCGTTAACAACTTATACAAATGTTGTCCGGGCTCCTTGTTCGCCCACTAATCAATCAACTATATTATTTTTGTATTTATTTTTAAATATTTCTATCGGACATATTCGAATGAAAATTTCAACGGTCGTAGTAAAAAAATGTTGTTTGAAAAAACACTCTAGGTACTTATTGTTATTGATTTCGACGAAAATATAAACAAATGGCTATTATTCATAGTGTATGTTGTATAGGTATATCAATTTTAAATGTTGTATATATTATTTTCTTGTAAAAATTAATCAAATATCAAATAGAATTAGATCTGTGAATGATGCGCCGAATTTGGAGTAAAGTTTTTATAATTGGTTCTAACATAAAAAAAGGAACCCACCAAAATTTGTTTTTAGTTCGTGTAAGTAATTCAGGTACTAACATGTTATTCGGCTATGAAAATCATGGTTGAGGCAGACATCGGTCAGGCTGGGACGGTGACGGGGCGTTACAGGTTAAGTTGAAATGTTCTAACACTGTGAGGTTAGCGCGATACCTCTACGTGGCACGGCATCTCCAAAATTAAAATCAAACTATTTAAATTTAACCAATTAAATGTATTTTAGTGATCTGAGAAGAAATTGCAATAAATCAGTCAGGAAATTAGAGGGATATGATTCTGATGTGGAAAGAATTGGCTAGAAACTACAAGGAACCTCTTTTCTTAATTTTTAACAACTCTCTTGTTATAATTCTTCTAAATTAAACGTGAGAACAATGTAACATATTTAATTTCAAGTTCATATGTCATCGGCAAAATTTCTAGACATTACAATACATTACCTTGTACCTTAACATTAAGAAACAAATACATGAAAATCGGCTCACGCCACGTTACCGTCCTGCGTCTCTCGCTGTCTGACTCGACCTTTCCTTTCTAGAACGTTGATCGCGATAAGCAAGAATTAGCGATGGCACTTTCTTTTTTATTACTTAAATCATGTTTTTTTTCTATTATTATTATTTTTTACTTCAGAAGCATCCAATCAATTTTAAACTTTGCTCTGGGTAGAATAGACCTTATTGCCTTACATGGATCGTCAGCGTATTTGGAATCACGCCAATCGGCAGATATTCCGCCATATTTGCTCTTTATATTGTATGCAATGCACAGTCGATTGCGTGATTCGAGCACGCTCAATCCAATACTTGGCTACGTTCGTGTTGATCACAATCATTCGATTACTCATTTTTTTTTACTACGTGGTAGTTGTGAACATGTTGTAATGAAACTTTTTTATGTTATTTTCGACTTCATTACGTGTTTAGTGCAGTCTAAAATTACATAGCATCCAACTACTCGTAACACATCACTAACCATCGTATTGTTAAGTATTAACGTTGAATTATAATTAATGATCTCACTTCATTGTCACACGCAATCGGCTGAGTAAATGTGTCACTACTGACTGCAATTACTTGTATATAAAATAAGTTGGGCAGTTTTCGTACTTGTGCTAAAAAACATATATTCTTTTACGTAAATTAATATTGCACCTCCGTAACTCTCCATTCAGAATAAATCGTTATTTACGTTGCAGTCCACTGACACAAGATTCATTCAAACATCTGTCATCATTGGACTGTACCTAATCCTCATATTGTTATAAATTTTTAATTAAAGTTTCTTTAAGTTTTATCTTTCGCTTGATAAGTTTTTATTTATGTAATTGTAATGACACAGTTATTTAGTTGCGATTTTAATTTATGTGGACATTTATGTACCAAAAAAATTATATATTATACACAAAATGAAAGCTGGACAATACATTGTGTTACAAATATAATCCACAAAAGAACATCTAGATGAGTACACATATATTTTTGTTATAAACTATTGTATCTTGTAATTAATTGTTGATTCATTTTTGAGATGAACGACTGAATTTTCATTGTGTTATATTATTTTCAAATAAAAATCTATCGACATTCGGCGGGCCTTCGTTCGAGTCAATCTCATAACTGCCTCCCGGCCCGACTGAATGAATGAGTTAACGTTTATCTAAATATAATTTGCAAAAAAAAACTATATTATTGTAAATTATTTTAGGTATGGATGTTTATAATAAGGATAGTTGTAAACGTATTATCATTTGTAAGTAAAATATTTGTTTTTAATGACAGTTTGATCTCTTAAGGTAAAATTGTGTTGTATGCGCGTTGGCGGGAACTTGTCTTGTCGCGATGTCGGGCGTAAGACTCACTCACGAGCTCGGCTGTACGCGCCACGAACATGCACTCGCGCGGCACAACGCTCGCTTACACAGCAACACATACTATATCATATGTGAACACTACACGGTCTAATAAACGAACTAAAACAATCAATCGAACAAACGAAACGTATTTACTGTCAAAATGAATACCTTCATTAATTCATTCGTTCATTAGCAATTTTATTCAGGGTTGACGGTGAAATTATTTTCGCTCTTCGATGAATGACTGACGTTCGTTTGCTTGACCGTGTATTGCCACTATAAAGTTACATGTTATACGCTGCTCACATCACATTGTAAAAATGTACAGTATCTTGTTTTAATGTGTTCTAAGTCACTTAAATTTTATAACTTGTTAAGCTACATCGATAAACGAGTCCATCCAGCTGTTTTCATATTACTTTGACGTAATCGTCGCGAGTTGACTGAGTACATCTAAGAACGTTGTTAAGTTAGACTAGGCTGTACAAGCGAGCGTGGTCGCGGCACGTTACGTCATTGCGCAACGTCATGACGTGACGTCGTCTCACTTCAACGCTTACACCTATGCCTCTGTCAGAATATTTATATGAACAGAAATTTATTTATCATTCGGTTATTATTTATGTATCAGAAAAAATTATATAATTTATTGCTAGAACAGTGCTTTGTCGTTTTATATCGTACCAGTGTTTCGCTTCGATCAACTCACTCACTTGCTTGCCGTTCGTTCCATAGAATAGACATTCTACCGTAGTGATGTACACTTATGTTGCAATTGGGTGTAAAATGGATTCAGCGGCGACGGGACGCTTTAAGAGTACAAATTCTGTATAAGCCTCTCAACTTGTGTGGTAATTCTAAACGTTAATTTTAAAACACGAAACAGGGAGAAGGTATCGTCAGGATACAAATATAGTAAGTAGCGCGCGGGCGACTTTAGTAAAGAAACCGGTCAGCTCTGCCATCGATGTTGTCTCTTCATTATTATCTGTATCCTATTGCTACAGTGACTTTATTTTGCTATATCTTCCGATTTTACTCACTAGTAGCATTACTCAGGCGCGTAGAGCGCCTTATTGTTAAGACGGTGTATCACTGTATCGTTGTATCGTTGTCTCACTGTAACGATAGGGTATTAGAAATATACGCGCACTGTACGCGCGCACCTCTTTATAGATAAGAAATGTGTTATTAGAAAATTGCAATAAATATCCTCCGGCCGTCCGCGGCCTGCGACATGCCTCTGCGACTGTTTACCCAACTTAGTCGCTGTAAAATTAGTCCGGCGTGTAAAAAAAATATCAGTGCATTTGTAAATATTGGAGCCAAAATTTTTATACAAATTATTTCATAAATATATTCTTGGACCAAGTTGTGCGTGGAGGCGTGTCGATTGTCGTTGACGCTTGGCTGCCGCGGGCTCTACACCTCGACACGTCAATGTGGCAGATGATAGTTCACTCATTCGGTCACTCTGAATGAATGCGTTTGTTTTACTAAATACTATTTTATGAAAACGATCGCATTAAATATCACGTAATGAGAGAAACTCGTTCATTAGTTCAGTGTCGTGCGTGGAGAGCACTCGACGCTCTTTGTCGAGGCGCGCAGCCATTCGTGTCTGATCGTAGAGGCAAAACATTAGGTACTATGTGACTACTGCTGATGTGACATGGCAGCATTATTCAATGTAATTGACAAAACGTGGCACATATAATTTACTATATGTAAAAAGTTATAGAAATAATTAATTTAATAAAATTATAAATAAAATGCACTGTTGTGTTATTTCTACGAGTTCTACCCTACTTTAAATGTACAGTATTCTTCCAAAAGAAATGATATCTGAGACAACAAAGAGACTAAATAGTCTCTTATCGACTGCACCTTTGGCGTAGCACTGCTGCACTGCACTGCAAATTGTTGTTCAAAGTCTGGGTGTTCTTTGGGTCGTAAATTGTTACTCAAAGTCTGGATCTTTATTATATTTGTAAAGTCCCCCACCACACAGGCCTTACTCCTAGTGCGTACATCGTCTGTGAAATAAGAAAAGAAAGAAAAAAAAATACTGCAGGGGCTACAAAACGTGTTTTGAACTCAACGGAGGCCTTATATCACGCTACAAAAACTGCTACCAAGTATTACCGACACCGTAGAACGTTCTATTTTCTACATAAAGTAAGTCTGTAAAACCTGTTAAGTCCAAAACAAATCGTAGAACACCGAAACACGTTATTAAAGGCTTTTCACACAGTATAATCAGTTGATAATACCAGATGCGTTAACCACGCAATAGAAGTAGCTCCCTCTCATAATAACGTCTCAGATATTATCGATACACGATATCGATAACATGTGTGTGGAGAGCCTTAAAACATTACAACCCAAATAGAAAATGAGATTGGCAAGAACGTGATAAAAAAATCAAAACAAAATCAAATACATATTTCTTTATTAATTATATCGACAATCTGGATATATCGACCAGCGAATGACCAGAATTACAGTATCAATCAGAACATAACCACACGTACAATATAAATATTGACTACTCTTAGGGTTGAGGTTAAACTGATATCGATAAAAAGGCAAAATATATTTTTTTTTTCGAAACCGACGTGAAACGAATAATTGACGTCGGTAAAAACTACAAATGGCAGGTGACTGTAAATTATACCTTTAACCAACTTCAAATATCAAAGAGCCAACCCGTATACAAATTCAATGACCCTAAGGGCGCAACATTATCTAAATATGTGATATACAAAATTTAAGTAAACTTAGAAAATATATAGTCAAGTAATACAACCAATAGTCCGAATTGGGACATAAAAGCATTTAACATCGATTTTTTCATTGTTGCCTGTTTTGAAAAGCCTATTAGCCTCCCAAAATTATAGCCTATTCAAGCCGGTAATAAGTTTTTTGAAGTCGGTTAAGAAATTTACATATTTTGAGTCTGTGTGTAAGTATAGTTTGTTAGCTGGTAACGTAATATTACCTGAATTACAATACATGTCGATCAACAACAAAGGTAGTACAACCATACGTTAATTGAATAAGTGGATATATGGCACTAACTGTACAAATGAGAATTAATTGCTTGAAAAAAAACAGTAGCTTTTTCTTATTTTAAAGGGTAAATCAAGTAACGCAACTGAATGAAAATGTATTTATAACAAACCCTTTTTATATGTTTTTTAATGTAATTAATGGCAAACAAATAACTTATGGCAAATGCATACCGCCGTGGATAACTACAAGTCAAGAACCACAGTTAATGTGCCACCATGAAACTATGAAATTCTAAAATCCGCAAACAATTCCCCTTTTATAGTGATGATTATAATAACATAAAGATATACCTTTTAAACACTAAACGAGTATTTCGGAACGTCATAAATTCATAAAATTAACAGAAAGGACAACACTAATCTACGAAGTAGAAAAATCTTTTGCACACGTGATTATTTTTAAGCCGGTGACTTCTAAACACATCTTAAAACCGTATTGTGGTAGAAAATCTAAAACAAAGTATAAACATATCCTTATGGGTTTTTTTAATGGCAGCACTGTCACACAAGTAATCCAACCTGTAATTTTAATAATTGTATTTTTTTAAATGTCTTCACAATAAGAGCATTTCCTCAAAATAATCAAAATCTGTTACTTAACCAAATAAAAAAAAAATCTCACTAAAACTGCCGCTAAAATACACTAATACGGCAATTTGTAGTTACGGCAAATTGGACAGAAATAGTGTAGAAAATTCCTGCAATCTGTGTAAAGAAGATGTTTCACTTCGTGAACAACATGGATTATAATTAGTCTACTAAGAATAGGAGTACTATATATGAACATACAAACCAACACAATTATATAAATCATTGACAGTTTAACATATTTAAGCTCGACCGCCCTGAGCACCATACAATGTCACTCGGCACACTGCTAATACAATATTTTATTTAAAAATATTAAATAAAATAATATACAGAACCATTCTTCTATCGTAAATCACTGACTTTGGTTTTATCTCTATAATTATATCATGAAATTAAAAGTGTTTGCATGCAAACGCAACCTCGCACGCATGGCTAACTGCGTAGGTTACGCCACCATGAATGCATGCACATTTAAATTAGCGCTAATTGTAAATATACAGTGAGTTGCGTAACAGTGGGTATCACGATCACTGATGCATTCAAGTAATTATAAAAATATAGTTTATTTGGAATTATCAAAGCTTAAATTTACATAATTATTATATTTAACGATTCCCCTTAAATCCATCTAAAAAAGTTTTCAATTAATAAGAAGACATAGAGATGGATACGTCAAATATTTTTTTTTTACATTACATACATTAAATAGATCCTTTAATCAACAATATTGGTCTGAAAAAGTAACTGAAGTTTCTAGTCTTAAAGCTTGTAATATATTTCCTTAAAGATTTGTGTTTTCATTGCAATAGAAGAGTGGTTCTTTAAATAAATTCTTAGTTTTATTTAACACTTAGGATAAAATATATCTAATATGTAAAAAAATTGGTACAGATTAAATTAAATTCAAAGATATGCAATGAAATGCGTTAAAGGAGAATGGCAGGCATGTAGGGGGCTTTGTACTGCCTTGCGTATCTCTCGGTGTAGGAATTATTTTTGCATTCATTTGGGGGGTAGTATCATCGACAATACCATTTTGAGCACCCCGAGATAAGCAGATTAGAAAGCGTAAGAATACGTTTTGCTACAGCAGTTGCAACAACTTTTTGAGAAGAATTTAAATTCTTTTATCAAAGTTCTAAAAATATAATAAATACAGGCAAATACTTCAGATGATTCACATTTTACTGGCGGTACAGGATCTGCCATTCTCCTTTAATTTTAGTTATAACAAAAAAAAATATAATTATTAAATTAATTAAACTGCTGAAATAGTCAGGTTCATCATTAGAAACCTGTATCACCTGATACGAAACTTACAAACAATTATTGATTATATTATAGCAATTGGTATGATAACTTTAATAGCGCAATGCAGAAGTACTTATTAGAAGCATTACAAAGTGTTTTCGTTAGAGGGCGTTGATCAGAATAGGATGTATGAGAACGAATGATACAAGAAATAAGTTACCAATTGCTAACACTTTTAATTCGTGGTCAGGTTAAAACTAACGGTGGTTTTTCGAAGTCTGATCAGGTAAAAAACCACTTTTTTGGTTTATGGCCCATGGCCCGACTATCGACTATCATGCGAATAGCCACTAACCGGATCGGACCAATTCCAACCACTCGGCCAAAGCTATAGTCAAGCGGAATGTAAATGTTTCTTCAGTACTTTACCGACTAGAAGCATGACTATGAATAGACTAGAATTAAAACAATAAAAGAATGTATCAACTTTAAGAAACAGCGTGCCAAATATTAATATTCGGGGTTTAATATAACCTCCTTCTGAATGAGAATGAGAGGCTTATGTCCAACAGTGGACTATTAAAAGCTGTTAATGTGATGTGATGTGATGTGATTCGGGGTTTATATAATAATTAATATTTATAAATTATTTTACATAATATTAAAATTATATTTAATCTAACCACAGTGTCGTAGCAATTAATTTTAAATAAATTTAAACAATAATATACATAATTTATATAGGTACAGACAACGTTTAAATGTATATTTTTTTATTCATTTAACACCAATTTTGTGTTAGTAACTACTTATGCGTTAAAAAATTATAACCAGTAATAACATATTTAGTAACCGGTTACGAAACTCAACAACGATCGAACGTAACCGAAGCAATTTCACCTTCTAATCACAAAACAATAAAAATTGCTGTCGACAAAATTATACACATAAATAATAATGGTAACTCAATTAATTCGGTAATAATAATTTATATTTCTTTGGATTTTTTATAGTTAAAACAATAAAATTAATCATAACAAAAATAAGTACTTAATATATTATACAAATATTATAACCTCACTTATATATCTACTTTAGTAATTCGCACTAATCTCTCAATTATCTAATAAAGCTTATTAGTAATATAAACTATATTACTAAATCTAAGCGACTATCCAACTATTTTGGTAGGACTGAGAAATATTTCTACAATGAGCATTTTATTGAATTCGTGTTGTGGTCGTGTCCTGTAGGCAGCAAAATGACACATTTGTGACTACAAATAACGCAAGATTTTTTATCTCACCAAGAAAATTAAGTATCTCTGCAGTATGGCATATAAGTACTATTGCATCAAAAGTGTATATCTCTTCGGTATAATATTATCTCCGCAGTATGGTTAGATATCTCTGCGGTATGTCATAATATCTCCGTAACAAAATCCTGTCAGAATATTATGAATGGTTCTATATTTCGTTCTTCGTTTATTTGTAATTTCTTAAATAGTGAATTAGTCTATTAAAGTAAGTGTTCATTCTTTAACAAGAACGAAATTCTATAATTTGTGTTGTTTTTTTCTATTTTTTTTTTTGCTAGAAAGACAAAATTGTCTAAATGTAAATCCAAATACTGTGCATTTTATACTTTTCGCTATTCCAGTGCGAATATATTTTTGTTTTAATACTTTTTATATCTTACTTTAATTGAAGCATTTTCGAAAAATAATTTATATAATCAAAGTACCAACCCCGAAGTTACAATCTTTTTTATTCAAAGAGAATAAGACATTTGTTTCAGTTATGAAACCAGAAGACAATTTTTGAAAATTCAATGACAAGTTAAAATTCAATTCCATAACATTTTTTTCAGCAATCAATATCGAACACCGACCACATGTCATATGTGACCTTGACCTTGAATTTATGATCTTTGGGTAATAATAATACTGAATTTGAGCGCGGCAGCATATAATTTAGCGCAAACAAGAGTATTAAGTACTTGTAAATATGTTCCAATCTTCCAAGGCAATTTGTTGCAGCTCTAGTCTGTCATAAGCTTTTAGAGGTCAAGGTCAACCTACACCCTTTTTGACAGTTCAAGGTCAACTAACAGTTACCACTAAATCCGCGCTTTCCGCAAGTTTACTTTTACAAACAATTATACCCTTTATACCAATACTCATTGGCAATATTTTATATTACTTATCGCAATCCTGTACGAGATGGACGCTGTCGTCGTCCCGTCTGTTGCAGTGTGCTCTCCGTAGAGGGCGCGGGTGTTGAAGGAGAGAGAAACGCTCGGATCTCTCGCTCCGTTCACTCGGTTGACTGTGCTGCTTTCTGCCGAGAGCGTTGCGAAGGTGACTCTCTCCTGCAATCGTATCGACATATTAGTTTTGTGTTAAAAAAGGTACACTAGTAGTACAGTAGTAGGCATATAATCTGTGTCCCGAGTGATTTTACAAACATACATGAAACGGACACAGAGAACACCCAGACACAAAACAACAACTTGTTGTGTGTCCAGTGCTGTCCCACGTGATGATCGAACCTACAACACTAAGCACTGTACGCAGCGCAGCAAACTGACCGCTTAAACCACTACAGTAGGCAGACTAATATATTTTAAGTCTGAATAAAGTGGGAATTAGTTCAGTTCATTCAGTTCAGTTCACACCCGGTGTTCAATGTAATCAATTATTGACCTCATCCTATAAAATCAGGTCAAGGGTCAAACAGGCGAAATGACCACCGTACGTTCTACGCCGATAACAATTATTCGAAGCGAAGTTAGGTCTTCAATTAGCTATCGTGAGCAAAAATTTCATGTACCTGGTAAAGACAAAGGTCGTCCACATAGAGTCAGGTCATGTGACCTTGGTGATGCAGACCGGGATGACCTCGGCCTGCCCGAGTTGTTGTTGCGGGTCTCATCGGAACGCGCACCACGGCGAGGAGAACGGCCCGTTAACAGTTCCTAGAAATACAAATGTATACTTCGATAAAAAAATATTGTTTTAGCAAAAATAGGCAAGTATGGGTGAATTTGCGAAAGGAGGCCAATTATTTATCATAACTTTAAGCGTCTATTAATTAAGCATACACGACACATATAAGCGCAAGCAAAGATAAAATGTTTAAAACTATATTACATTTGTTACGTTGAAAGACCGAAAGCGCTCATAAGCGAAAACACAGCTCAAAACACGATGTGGTCACTGTAAAAGTTACATACACACTTCGAGAAATCATGTCACAACTCATGCATTTCGTGATAGTATCACGTCATACGATCACACCTTGAAGTAATTAAAAAAGTTATGACACTCTTTGATTACTATTTGGCACAACCATATCATGTCGGTTTTAAGCTGTTTTTCGTTCAATAATCGCTTTTGACCTTTAAGCGTAAAAAGCAACAAATATTAAAGCATAGGTAAGTATGAATGTTAGTAACCTTTTCCTGCGAATTGACCGAGAAAGCGCTGAACGACACAGGACTGTCTCCGGCGAAGTCGAACGCGCTCGACGCACGATACGACAGTGTGTCTTGAAGCGGGAAAATACTTGAGGTTAGAATTATTATTACTCGGTTAATTATAGACATACTTAGCGTATAAGGTTGGTTATTGCGTGAAAGCTGATAGATGTTTTAGGTAAGCAAGAGGTATTGGAAGTCTTAATGTCTGAATTAAAACTATTTCTTAATCAATCCTACTTTATTTTAGACCTCTATGCGTAAGTTAGGGTTCATCATATTTCTGCAGGCATTCTAGGAACACGAACGCAATTAAGGAAGTACTGTTAGAACTTGGCAAGTGCTTCATATCTGTTGGCAACACGACTGCTGTTTTAAACGTCTACCATTTTCGCTATTATATTCTTAAAGTTTGGTAAATATAGAGAGAAGAAATAAATTGATAATTTATTTAGATAATAACAAACAAATTAGTGATTAAACCTTTTTCCAAGACTCTAGTAGGTGTTAATTTATATTTTTGACACCTGTCATGATAACTGTCATCAGTTAAAAAAAAAAAATTAATATTAAAACAATTATGACGCTAAACACCCTACATTATAGCATATGCCCAATTGTATTTTAAAGAATGCTATTTCAAACACGTTTCATTTTTTTTTTATAGAACCTCTGTATTCAGTTAAAGATATGCAGGACAAGGCTTTGAATTAAAATATTTATTTTTAATTCAACCTTTTTCTTCATTTATGACTTAATGGTTTCTACAACGATTTTAGTAGATGAAACATGAAAACTCTGATATTGTCAGACATGACAGACAGTGTCATAACAAGGTCGCGCTATTGAAGGCAATATTCTGTAATCGTATCAAGAATCAACTATATAATAACTTTCACCAACTATGTCATTATCATATTCAATGGACTGGAAATAGGCCAACACGCAGTACTGATATGAAGAATTAATAGGTACGAAACAGAGTAAGACCCGTCCTGGATCTGGTCCCGTCAGTTTGGTCCGTACCTGGTAATAATCATAAGCATTTGATAATGTCTAAACTACCGCAGAAACACTGCCTTTGGTTTCTGTTCGCCGTTGGATCTTGTGGCAAATTTACAACTTCGGATTAAACGTACATTCCCTTTTATCTCCAGTGGTGGGCTTATCTTATGATTAATTATTTTGGACTATAATTGACGAATATAGGATCGCAAATGATAAGATGCATACTTAATAAAGGATATCTAAGGAAGTATCAGAGGTGAGAGAATTGTCTGAAAATTGAGGTTCAGAGTTCAAGGTTCCCGATTATGTACCCGTATTTGGCATATTTACGACCTTAAGAGTAATATATCTAAGTGGGAAAACAATTAAATACCTTCAAATATTTATTGATCTTTGTATCTATATGGTACAGGCTTAAACCAAAAGAAGACAAGTTGTATTTTGAAAATCAATTGACTGTGTCTATTTCTTAGCGTTCCATAGATTCACCGTGCTCACCGTGTGATAGGTTGGAGCAACTCATGCGACTGTGATAACGCTTGGGACATGTGATCCAAAACTAAGTTTAGGAACCCTATGTGTGTGTGCTGTATTACCCTCAACCTTATCATATTTGATATGATCCTAAATATGCTCCTTATCTATGAAGTTTATTAATAGAAATATCGATACATAATCAAAATAATGTTGTAGTTAGGATTACAGAAGAATAACAAAATATAACATACTCTAGTATTATGCAAATTATAAACATTTTAGCACAGAACGACGCAAGAAGAAACAGCATCATCCCCGTCAAGAGAAGAATCGTAACTATGTACCGGCCAGTTTGATCTCATCTGGATCCAGAACATCTGCTGGTCCTTGATCTTTTCTTTTGTACAAGATATATGTAGCTGAACATCAGTTTTTACACAAAAGGTTGTAAGTTTACACATTCGCCATAACAGATTACACTTTTTAGTCTTCACAGTTCCAAATAATGTTAAAGCTGATTTTAAAAGGAATTTAAAAGATTATAATTCTTATGGCTTCTTTCCTACACTAATGCGAATCACACATGAGCAAATATTTACTTTTTACTAATAGGCTAGATGACACCTTAGTGAAATTAGTTACTTTTTATCATCTGTCAAAACGACAATTTTGTATGAAAAATGTACTGAATACCAAATTGTGACGTCACTGTTTTAGACTACTCTATTGAACAATATATTTCACATTATATTTGATTGAAATTCGTAACAATAATAAAAAGCTATGTTAATTGTATTTGCCGAGATGTTTCGCGATAATAGTTTTAATGAAGTGGACATTGGTATTTATTTACGATACAGTCATCTACCCAATTGTAAAAAAGAGGACGTGCTTAATTCAATTGTTGACATACTTTACAAAATGAAAAGTAAATTGATTTTGATATTTACAAACTATTTTGTATCTTTTCAGAATTTATATTTTAAACTAAGATTTTCATTCTCGAGGCAAAAATATCAGTCTATTTCACAGGTTAGTGGTATGCGAATGGTTTAATAAAAAGCAAAGAAGAGAATCTCATCTCTACCACTCCTTGTACGTTTGTATTGAGAATTTTCGATGGAAACTATGTCAAAGAGCACTAAACTTGACTAATGTGTCATTATCTTCCGATAAATATTTTAGAAAATCAGACATTCACTTAATAACCCAGATAACAACGTAAACATTAGAGAAATCAAACCGTCGCGTAGATAACAACTATAAATATATCGATGTGTGACACGATTTATTTATCAGAAGGTACACCATGAAAACTATTAAAATGCGTCGTAAAAAACATACTTAAAGACGAATTGTTTTGCTCTAAACTTTTTTTTTAACACGCTTTCATTATAGGGTTAAAGGGTGCATAGAGTTTCAACAATGAACTTTTGGCCCCAAGTCAAGCTCATCAGCAAGCGGTAGACCTGCTAATCGACGGACGAGACTCTGGCAAACAAAAATCACAAAATCACTGGTGAATAGTGGGTGGGATGCCTCTGCCTATCCCTCTGGGTAAACAGGTGTGATTTTATGTATTTAGATATTATTAACTTCACCTGTATGTTTGTTTGTGTGTTTGTAAACGACTTTTGTAAAGGTACTTTATAGTTTTTTACACTACAAATATTTTATGTTATAATGGGACAACGAGTAGATGGGTGACCTGGTGGTAAGCGATCCCATCCATGGACACCTCCAATTCATATGGCACAAGTACGTTGCCGCCCTTTGAGGCCTTCTTCGTAAAATTAAAAAAAAAAACATCTCGTTTCAAATTAGCTTATTGAAAGAGCAGATGTCAGAATTAGCAACTCATTTAAAAATAGTATCGCAACTAAGAAAAAGAGTGATTTTGAGTTCAAGTCAACATAAAAACAAAAAATCACTATTGGGTCAAAACACTCTCGATATTGTACAAATTGTTCTACACACAAAATTAAGAGTAAATAATACAAACTTACTCTTACAACAGTCGCATACACTCGTATCTGATATCTCGCTTACCATCTGACAGGTAACTACTAACGCGCACGTTGTTAAGTCAAATCACGCTTTCCCGGCTTCCTGTTAGTCGTGTTACACATTTTTGTCCCCTTTCAATTACAGGAAAGTGAGAGAAAAGCTGACCCTAACCCATGACTGATGATGGATAGATGGAACTCCTAACGGATTTCGACGTCCAGTCTCAACGGAGACCAGTCAGCTATACAGGAGATATTATAGGCCACGAGTGTGCGCAAACACAGGTGCATTCTCTGTTGTCTCACTTTTATAGTACGATGGGACGGTTATACGATACGACCGCGGAGGGATCAGGCGCAGAACCGGCTATGCACTCTCCGAGGCACGGGAGTTAAGACTTTCGGGAGATTTTTTTAATCGTCATATGCAAATGTGATTGTTAATATGTGTGATAATTAAAATTGTCTTAAACCTAAGTTGCTCTCGTTTGTTCACTCCCTTGAAAAGTATTCACCTTTGACTTATGCTCTGTAAGAACTTTACCGACGATGCTCCTGTTCAGCAGCAAGAGTGTTCAACTACATCTTTAATCATGGCTCATTCATTTGTTTATTTATTAACTGTGTATGTTGGGTGATCACTTAGATTCCCTTCAACTCAGTAATGTCATTTGCAAATGTGCTGTCGTATTTCGTTGGTGAGTGTGATGATGACCCATTGATGCAGGGGTGACAGTTGTTATGGCAAGTGTGTACAATACAATGCCACGTCGATTGTCATGCCTTTTACTTCACCAAACGAGGCGTGAAAATGCATCTCACTAGGCCGCCATAGTGTGAGTTACCATACCGCATAGTTTGCATTCACAATGAGTATGGTGACCACAACTCTTGGATTCTATTCATGCTTTCCATCAGGCAGAGTAGAGTCACTTGGGTAGGCTCGTAAATAAATAAATAAATAATAAATAAACAAATAATAAATAAATAAATAATATATAAATAAATAATAAATAAATGTATGGGTCCAGAGATTATTTTAGGATCAAAACTTTATTAGAATCATAGTCAAAGGAAATCATGTTTGTCTATAACTAGAGAGGACGTAAGCTATGTTTCCAATGCTTGGTAATAAATCTGTACATCAAACAAAATCTGTGCATAAAAAAAGTAGTCATATTTTAAATTTCGAATTGTTACTTTTGCAAATGAGTCAATTAAATTGAGTATCTTTAAAATTCAGCTTTAAAAACAGGGCTATTAGAAATAGAATTAAATGCATATATTAGTTAACAGAACTTTACAAATTAGGTAGATACTTAATACATTTAATAATCGTTATCACAATCCTTTTTAATGTTGCCATAAAAAAAAATGACCTTTTCTTGTTATATGTGGTAGTTATTTTAATTTGTAATGGTTTACCATGTGGCCAGCAGCTGGTAGGAGGGGGAGACCGTATCATATGTTCGTGGACTTCCTTCAGAGTAACTGGATCATCTTCAATGAAGTCTAAGGCTGTGCTTCCAAATTCCTGTGGTGTGAATAATATGAATTTTATTATTTTACCATTAATAAATAAATTAACAAAACAAAATCTGGTAACATTTGGATTTTGATTCATTCATCATATTATTGTTTCTTCAATGAACCTCTTCATTATATCTGTAGACTTGTTAAAGGAGTATTGTTAATACTTCTTTAATCTATGCTTAAGAATAAAAAAAAGGTCAGCTAATATTGACATTTGAACTATACTATAAAATTTTATGTAAAGTGGAATTACTTTCCTAATAGAACCGTTCACTCAAAGGCACTGCCGCCCTGGGAACCCTCTGGATAAGGGAGGAATTGGGCAGTTAACCAGTTAACTCACTTACTTTGATAAAAGCAACGAAATATGAATAAGAATACCTAAATTTAGTTTTTAAAATATTATTCTCACCTGAGACATCAGGATTGTATCATCTGATTCACACTCGTCATGATGACTTTCAATTAAACTCTCTCTGCTTGCCATCACCTGCTGTTAAGCAATAATATCAGCTATCAGCGGAATATGATAACATACATAATGATAGAGATACAGAGCTTAATTTCTAATCAACCCTTTGACGGCCTATTGGTCTAGTGGTTAGTTATGCTGACTGCTAAGCGAGAGGTCGTAGGTTCGATTCCCACTCAGGACAAATCTTTGTGTGACGAACACGGCCATTTGTTCTGTATCAGGCTATAATTTATCTTATGTTTATCAGCAGTTTGCATTGCACAGATGACGCTGTGGATAATGCATACTCCACACCATGTTGTGTGAGTTCAAACCTCACATGGGACAGCACATTGTGTGATCCCCAAATTTTTGTTCTGAATCTGGATGTTCTTTGTGTCCGTTTTATAAATGTTTGTAAAGGCCCTTTCGACATAGTATATATTCTTAATGTAGGAGATGTCTTCTAATAAAAACAAAAAATATAGCAACTTAAGTACTTATATTATAGTTATTAAGTCAAGTGAACCTACATCTGCAGTCATGTTTCAAAATGTAATAAAAAAAATGAAATATCTGGCAAAATATAATGAAACATTACAAAAGTCATGATAAACAAGTTCGTAGTTTCAATAATAACAGATATTATATGTTAAATTAATTTTTACTTCCTGTTTTTACATAATATATTACAACAAGCTATTTCAACATCAATTCATTAATTAAACATATGTTTCCAACTAGCTACATTACCTACTGTCTCAGTTACCTTAATTATATAAATAAAGAATAATAAATGTCAAAACAATACAGGATATTTCACAACTTCCTCATATCTTATGTTATATTTATCGTTGACGCGCAAATTACAAACAGTTTCTTATTATTATGTAAGTTATACCTGTAAGTAAGGATTGTCTTGTCGCGACAGCCTGAGAGCCTCCATGTCCTGTGCGATGTTCCTCGTTCGCCCAGGAGTCAAAAGAACAGCTGAAGAGCCCGTCAGAGGCGGGGGTAACACTAAATGACATGAAAACACGCGAGTTCAGTAAATGAACATATATGTTTTTAAACATCATTTTTCAATAGGTATATTCCACTTACCAGACAAAGTATCGTTAGATGCCTCCATTTTGACGCTAAATATACTTTGCATTTAAACAGTTTATCAGTTTCTTCAAGAAAACTCCATCAAAAAGTCTCTGAATAATTTAAAAAGGAATTCTAATGAGTTAACACGATAATTGAAACGCTTTATTAAGACTAATCTAATAAAAGATATTTATCACTTGTGTTTTGTTTTGTAATTATTGTTTATTTGCTGCTTTTATCCATTTTTATTATTTGCGATACGAGCGATGGAAAACTGATAACGATTGACTATTGACTTGACAACTTGATTTGATGGACTGAGTAACTTGACGGCCATGTTCTCAGTTCGGAAACGGCATGTATGGTATTTTCTACATATGTTTAGAAACAAACAGTAAGAAATTCCATTTCAATTTGTACTTTAGAACGTTTAATGGTACATTTAGACGCTTGCCGAAGCTCGACAAGCCTCCACAAGCTCCAAGCATTTGTAAACACCTGGATGACATTTAAACGCTTACGAGTTCCGTGTGTGTGTTGTTTTTCCGGACAGGGAAATATGATAGAATGGAGGGTGGTGGTGGCAGTGAAGGTTAACTTTATCATATTACCACCACATTATTTTCAATGTGGTTATCCGCTGTCCGGGCACAAGCGCAGACCGCTCAGAAGCTGACTCCCGTGGCAATAAGTCCTCAAGCGGATGAACCGAGATATACTTGAAGTTCAGGTATATCTCGGTTCATCCGCATAGCAATGTTCAAGTCTTAAACATTGGTATATTATATATACTATGTTGGCAAGAGGGAGAATAGTACTGTAGTTCCGACGTCATGACTGACGTAAATGACGTGTCAATGCAGCGGGCCTAGCCGGGGGACAGGAGGGTTCTGTGTAATGATGTACACCGGAACTCGAGCAACTTCGTACAGCATACTCGAGTGGGTATCAGTGGTTTTAGAGAACCCGAAGAAGAGGGCCCAGGACCTGATGTAATCCCCCGGAATCAAATATAAATGCACACTTTGGGGAGGGATAAACCGAGGTAACTTTTTACCAGTTGCCTCAATAAGGGAATACCTCTATTCCCTTCCGACTAGAAGAAAGCCAGGTTAGTACTCAATCCGAAACCTATCAGGGCTGCAGATTTTCTCCCGGTGTTCGGAGGGAGAATCTACGGCCTTTTAAAAAAAGACTGCTGAACAGGATCAGGAGAAGGCTGAGGGGTGATGGGGCCGCAAGCTGGAAAGGATAGCGATCTAGCCGTAATAATGTGATCGTGCTCTAATATAAAGTGATGGGAGAAGATTGGCAAAGGGAAGCAGGAAGGCAGGAGGCAGAACAAGCAATACGAAGATAGTAGAAACCATTTGGCCAGTATAGTACGTCAAAACACGTTCCTGTCTATGGAGAGACCTATGCCCAACTGAGAACTACTCTTGTTCTACTGTAAATAATAATAATAAATAAATATTTTCAGACACCTGACACATAATCCCATTTAACTTCAAGCTAAGCAAAGCTTGTACTTATAAGAAATAGATTGATAGAATACTTCTACTTTTTTTAGTAATACATATCATACACAGAAAACATCCATACTTCGAAATAAATGTTTGCAATCTTAAAAATATTTAGTTCGACTTGGGGACCGAAATCATATAACAAAAGCTGCGAAAGTGAGTACTTTGCCTGATGAAAAGCGTGAATAGAATCTAAAAGTGCAGACAATGCAGTATAGTGACACACTATGATGGCCTAGTGAGAAACTTTCACGCTCCTCTTGGAGACGTAATAAGTATGACATATTGATTCTGTTGGATGAAATTTCGTTCTAATTGCTGATCATCAAGCAATTCATGTTTAGTATAATTATAATACTGTAGTGAATGAAACTCGAGGCTGTTGATCATTTCTCAAATTGGCAATAACCATATCACCAAAAACGTCGTATAGTTGTTTCAGCAGAATAGAGTAGTATAGCGTTCATGTGGCAACACTGACGACGCCACTTTTTATACACAGGAGTTGGGTACACAAAAAATGTTAAGTGACCACTCTGATTACAAAAGCTCTCGTAGACAAATACTGTGAATATTGGTACCACCTGAACAGTAAATCCATATTAAGTATATTCTGCCTTTAATTTGACCATTCAAGTGGTAGATGCATCAGATAAAAATATATTGTGGAGTAACACAACATAGTAACTCCAAAGTAGTTTATGGTAAATTAGGGAAGGGAAAATATAAACAAAGTTTAGTGAACACAATATATGAATTTATTAATGTGAACAAAGGCACAACCTTGCTCATGAAGGCACCTCTATTGTAACACTGTTCTAAGAATGCGACAACATCGTAAATAAGTCTTTTACCGTCTACCATTTCAAAGAATTTATCAAAGTAAGGACTATTTACATTAGTATAATTTATGTGATTCATTGTCATGTCAGATTTAGAGCAATAACAGTTTATTAAATCCATTGTTAAGACTAGTTTGAATTAAATTTACATATGAAAAAATGTATTATTAATATACTATCATAATTTGTTCGTTTTTATAGTTCGTTGTCTGTTAGCACGAACTGTGCGGCACTACCGTAATCAAGTATTCGGCTCTTGATTCCCTTCAGCTTGTCAATGTAATGTTTGTGTATCTTCGTGTTTGTCCTCTTATAGCGGAGGGCTGTTATCATCTTATCAATAGTGTAATGCAGCCAAAGGATGTTCGTGTACGGTTCAAAGTTCTTCCAATCATTTCTGTCGAGGCAAACAAAACAAATATTATTAATAATTAACTACGACAGTGATATGTCGTATTATATATGTATATTGTCCTTGAGATAATTGTGCGATATTATAATACAATGATTAATTACAACTGATTTTAATTAGATCCTTTAGTTCATCTACATTCTACACATTTTGAGATGTGTGAATAATGACTAGGTTGAGGTTAACGATTTGTGGATCACCTAAGTGTTGCCCCAAGTGGAGATCGAATCCACAACACTCGCTGAGTAGTAAGAAGCGTCGTGGCGTCCATTTAAACCACTACGACACAAATGTAGTCTGAGGGTAACTATACGAGGGTCCAATTTTTTTCCGACTAATTTTGTTGATGGTTTCAAAACAGGTTATTTTTGCCTGGGATTACCCGAATCTCATAACTCCGATGTGTTCGTATATTTATAATGTTGATTCTATTCAGGAGTCTGGTCACGTTAAAAAACTAAGCTAGAGGCTTTGTTTAACATGAATAGAGTTTAGTAGTGTGATGATGATGGTGATGATGATGATGATGATGATGATGATGATGATGATGATGATGATGATGATGATGACGATGATGATGTACTCTTAGCCGATTTCGAGCACGGCGGCCTGTCCCACCGGAGGCGTATAGAGATATTACAGAGCATAAATGTGTGCGTAAATACAGGTGCACTTTCTGTTCCTTCACTCTCACAATCCAATGGGACAATAATCCAACACGACCGTGAGGAGATAACACTTATTAGGTGTGACCCAGGGTCGAGCGCAAGGCGTACGTACCCCAGTTTGTCCCGCATGAGCCTGTAGACGGTGAACTGGTAGTCGCCGAGCGCGTCGAAGAGCGAGTCGTCGGCGGAGAGGTCGTTGTAGAGCGCGGCCGAGTCGCCGGGCGCCAGGCGCAGCGCCACGCGCGACAGCGAGTAGTCGATGACGGCGCCGCGCACGCCCGCGCGCGCCACGCGCACCACGCGCCCGCGGATCACGAACGTCGCCCACTGCAACACGTTGGAACGATTAGCACACCGCAGACACTTTCAACCTTACGTAAATGACCTTAAGGTTTAAGTTTTCAAGTAATTTAAAAAAAATCTACGACTGTACTTATTTGCGTTAGTTTAGTTTTATATTTTTGTGTTACGGTAACTTAATTACGATTTGGGTTCCTATGTAGCGACCTTTGTTAGACGGAATGTATCTACATTGACAAGTAAATATTTCTATTTCCAAGTTAGTACAGAGCTTTGCTTGAAATCTAATATTCTAAAAGTTAAGTCTAAAAATAACAATAGGCTAGATGACACTTTAGTCAAATCAGTTACTTTTTATCATCTGTCAAAACGACAATTTTGTATGAAAAATGTACTAAATACCTAATTGTGACGTCACTGTTTTAGACTACTCAATTGAACAATATATTTCACTGTATGTTTGATTGAAATTCGTAATAATAATAAAAAGCTATGTTAATTGTATTTTCTGAGATGTTTCGTGATTTTAGTTTTAATGAAGTGGACATTGGTATTTATTTACGATACAGTCATCTACCAAATTATAAAAAATGTATATTATACTTATAGTCTACCATAGTACTGCAGTACTGCCAACTCTTATAAAATGTTACCTTTCTCTGTATGTATGTAATATAGATCACGTGAAATAACCACAAATAATAATTTCCTCAAGCATTTCACATGGCCGTCTGATTCTAAACTATGTGCTATGGCAACTGACAAATATACTCATTTATATCTAAATACAAACATATTATTGATAAATTACACCTAGACAGAACAAATGATCGTGCTTATCACACAAAAATTTGTCCAGGTTGCAAATCATGCTACCTCTGCCTTAGTAATCTGGATCGCTAACCGCTAAACCAAGAAACTCGTCAAATGTGTCTTTCTAATCTTTCAGACTATGATCATCAACAACCTCTAACAGTCCACAGCTGGACATAGGCCTCTCCTTAACAGACTATGTATGAGATTCAGACTAATATAAATGAATAAATAAATAAATATTTCGGACATTCGACACACAACGCCATCTAGCCCCAAACTAAGCAGAGCTTGTACTACTACTACACAACTGATATAAATACTTATATACTTCTTTTTTGTAAATACATACATATTATACATAGAAAACACCCAAACTCCGAAAAAAATATTTGCAGATCATGGAAACATTTAGTACGACCCGGGAAACGAACCCGAGACCTCAAGCACAGCAGTCGCATACGCTACTACTGCGCCACCGAGGCAGTCAATCATTTTATACTTATGAAGTTGTATCATTAAAATACATATTCAAATGCATAAATGCTAATATAATCGTTAATAGCAAAACTATAATTTCATTTTTCATCTACGATACTCAGATACTAGTAGAGCATTTCAAACATAACATCAGCCACGGACAGACCAATGACTTGTTACACAAATGGAACCCTTGTTCAGACAATAATATTGTGAACTTTGCAGAGGTCGTACGGACAGAGACATCTAAGTATTAGGTCGACAACCTTTGTGTTTGCAATCACAAATAAATTGTGTATCAATTTAAAGTGAGTCAGAATGATAAAATTCTAACGTTATTTAGTTACAAAGCCTACATGAGATTGCTTTATGTTCTATTAGTTTTTTTTTTCTATATTAAGAGCCTGCCAAAGTGACTCTACTCTGCCTGATGGAAAGCTTGAATAGAATCCGTTGTGGTCACCATACTTATTGCAAATGCAGACAATGCAGAATGGTGACCTACACTATGGCGGCCTAGTGAGATGCTTTTTCACGCCCGCTTGGGGACGTCATCGTGGCAGTGTAAGGTTCACACAGTTACCACGATAACCGCCACCCTTGCATCAATGGGCCTCCGGTCTCGGTTTGAAAAACTATTAAGAATATGAATTTCCAAGTCGCTATCCAAGTGGGGAGCTAGGATCTACGAACGTATGCAGGGGTCGTACACGACCCTCATATTATTCTTAGCCATCATCAGCCGCTTTCTAAAATATTATTTTAGACCTCAGAACTTGGTCTATTATTGCGTTCAAATTTACGTAAATAATACAACTCCTAGGAATGGAAAATTGAGAAATTCAGAATCCATTTTATGAGATACCAAAGGTAGGTAGACATCATATCAAGTAAAGAGAAGGAAAACTCGTCACAAATCCTACACCAAATAGTCAATAGTACAGTAGTCTAAAACCTCTTTTCTAAAGGTAGTCCATGTCCAGTAGTGTTGATAAAACATGTGGTGCTTACACGTTATCGTAATTTTATCAACAAACAAACGACCTTCAAGTACTCACGTGACCAAAAATTGATACACCCATTTTGTGATCAGAATGACTTCGCAATGCGCAAATTCTAATCATTTTAATTGACTGATAGGTTTAAATGCGCCTATTGATAGCTTTATCAGACTATCAATGGACTACTGATCGTATTATAAAAGGACTTGTTTATTTATGGAAATAATTATTATCGTCCGCTATCTGCTATCAAAATCACTTTTAATTATTTTTTATCAGGGCAATACATATGCCGTATACTCACACCTATATCTTTGAGGAAGAAAATAAAAACCAATATCTGAACAGTTAACCCGTTTTAGATTTTTTTTTTGTCACTACCCGCTTTTGACAATGTACTCTTTTAACCTTGCGCGCATCTGTCATTCTTTGACACTTGTCTATTTGTCATTTTACTCAACTTTACTTACGCTCCGACACTACCCTGGACGTTGTAACATAAAATTGCTTTAGAACATAAGAAATTAACGATCGTTGCCAAGTTTGTTTTTATTTGTTAATAAATTACTGTCATTCTCAATATGACATCACAAGGTATTACTTCATACAAGGTTCTACAGAACATAACATTCAATAAGAAAACGCATTTGAATTGATAACTGGCTATTGTAAACACTGAAGAATAAATAGCAAAACAATGAAACCATTGTTCGTTACTATGTGTTTACGTATAATTTACGTGATAATTTCCTATCGGCTAGCTACGATCGTGGACATAGATCACAATCTTTACAAATAAATGGAATCTGTTTAAGGTATTATATAAAAACTACTAGCTCGCTTTAACCCACGACTTCGTTTATATAGGTGAGTAAGGGAACAATTCTGTCATACATGATTTATGCGAAACGTTAACCGTTTACGCAGCGCAAACAGGGGAGCCCTCAATAGGAACAAAGTCTCCCGATTTTGAAACATTCTTCATTGGTGCTCCGTTCCTATTGATCTTAGCGTGATGTTATACAGCCTATAGCCTTTCTCGATAAATAGGCTATCCAATACAAAAAAAAATTTCAAAACCGACCTGTAGTTCCTGAGATTAGCGCGTTCAAAACAAAAAAACTCTTCAGCTTTATATTAGTATAGATTTAATAAATATATTTAAATGTTGATGTTACTTTTACAAAAGGA
Organism: Hypercompe scribonia; assembly: GCA_949316085.1. Classification (NCBI taxonomy): domain Eukaryota; kingdom Metazoa; phylum Arthropoda; class Insecta; order Lepidoptera; family Erebidae; genus Hypercompe; species Hypercompe scribonia. Next base: position 20,154,533 of record OX438980.1, on the reverse strand, counting down.
AATTGTGTCTGTGTTGATTAATCTACGTACTTCATGTGTCAAGTAGCTATTCGGGAACACACCCATAGATGTGTATGTGCGTAGATACTCGTAGTATTCTACGCGATCAATATTTCTACGTATCCTCTACGGAAAAATTGGACTTTCTAGAGCTACATTTAAAATACCACTACATTAGTATAACTCAAATTTTCGTTCGCAAATAAAGATTTAAAACCATATTTATGAATTACCATGCGAAATTTAGGAAGGAAGAAAGGAGGTCTTGGTATTTGCTACTATTGGTCACCGAGGGGCAAAAGAACCAAAAAATTGTAAAAAAAAATAGAGTACCTACTTTTTATTTCCTATAAAGCTTTCTAATATTTCTTTAATTGGCAATAAATACATATTTCGGACATCTGAGACACGTTACCAAGCTTCAAACTAAGCAAACTATAACACAGCTAGATTGACTGATGAATACGTATATACATTTTTGTAAATACATACATAACATATAGAAAACACCTAAACTCCGAAACAAATATTTGCTGATTATACAATCAGTCGCATACGCTATCACTGCGACACCGACGCAGTCATTAGTTTCTTCTCAAATCGATCAAATTCGTAAACTTCGAAAAATAGCTCTTCAGATACAAAAGAAAAATAGTTCGTAAAGTCAAACACAAAATCCCGGGAAAGTGTCTCACAAATATTGAAATTTGTGCCAAGTCCTATCGCGGTCGTTCAACCATCACCCCGACTTCTCGAGACGTATAACCGACAGAGTCGTCTACCTTTGTGTGGTTGACTGACATTTAGGCAAGGTCATTCATGTCCAACACGCGGTACTGCGTGCTGTGATAACATGTTATGTTGTATTTATACTTTTGATTACATTCAGACGTAAATGAAGATACTGTACCCTTCTGTTAATATCACCCATAGATATTATTTGCCATGACTGGCTGGTTCATAAACGCAGTCAAACCGCTCGGAGTACAAACTAGAAATTTTGACCAGCACTCGATAAACTATGATTGAGATCGACTTATCAGATTGATCAGGTCATTTATCAGATTTAAATTGGTTTTTATAGTTCGTGATTGCTTTTTTTATTTATGTCAGGTCTATCAAGTTAATTAGCAATAATAATGTATTACCATACCATTTTCAACTTATCATGAATTTTAATTCCTAATAAATGCTTGTTTACGTGTACCTATTTGTTTTTTATATCTATGTAAAACTAATTCATCCTCCAAAATAAATTAATGACAAAGTCTCATCAAAACCGGTAAACCCTTTCTCGAGATATCGAGATAGTGAAACTGACAGACAGACAAACACAACAAATTATTTTTGTATAAGTACCGCTATACTGAACTGTCTTCATACGCAGCGAGTACGGCGACCACCGCTCTTGGATTCTATTCATGCTTTCCACCAGGCAGAATAGTCACTGTGGTAGGTTACTATACAAAAAAAAGCACTTTTCTAAGGAGAGGCCTATGTCCAACAGTGGAATGTTAAGGGCTGTTGATGAAATATTGTTTCAAAGCAAGATTCCTAAACTTATCAATTAGATAAGTTAAATGCTAGTTACCTATCTGCGTGGAATTTATACAACAAAAAAGCAATCTGGAAATTGTCCAGAACTATGTTAATACTCTCGACACGTTCAATTAGTAAACGTTCCCTAATTAGCAATACTAATTAGTGTAAAAGCTCGTAATGGCCTAATAAGAAACAGTAAAGCGGCCATTTTCTTTTTTTAAATAATAAAAGCAACTGTCGTTTGTATCAATAGACAATGAAGAAATTCCGATACAAAAACACTATGGTTTACTTTCATCGACTGTCTCAGTGACGCAACGACAACAAATGCGACTGCTGTGCTTGAGGCCTCGGGTTCGATACCCGGGTCAATGAAGTATTTGTATGATCTACAAATTTTATTTTTTTCTTTTTGTTTGGGGCCTATCAAACTGACTACTCTGATCGATGGCAAGCATGAATAGAAACGAGTGGTAGTCGCCATACTTATTGCGACTGCAGACAATGCAGTATGGTACCCCATACTATGGTGGCCTAGTTTTGTCTTAATCTATTTATTTATGGTATGTATACAACACACTCTTAAACAAAATATACAAAAGAAACTAATATCTGATATGGATGCCCATTACAGGTACACACAAGTCACCATAAAATTTAATTGTGATCAATTGTATTCATAGATATCCATTTGTTGTAAGATGTTTGTCCAAAACCCAAGATATAATAATATACGGGCTTTAACTTTTAACATAATCTGCGAAATCGTAATCGATTTATACAAAATAAAAATTTTTTGTCGTTTCCCTATTCTTGTCTGTCAAAACTGTCAAACGGTACCTCTTAGATTAGATAGACTATAACGTATAGTTTGAGCAAAAAGGGTCTTTCTTACCTTCTGATCAGTGGGTGCTATCAGGACGTTCCCCCAGTGAAGATCACGATGCTCAAACTGGTACGCCTCTTCGGCAACAGCCAGACCGTACGCCACCTATATACAATGTTTAATTATTATACACAGTTATTTGTATAAACATATATTAACATACATAGTTAACAATAGCAGTGTTGTCAAACATTTTGGATTAAGATGTGAATACACGTTTATATAAGCAATTAGTTTGGCAGGTGCTAGTTATTTTGACATTTTAATACATTGATGTTGTTGGTATAAGCCTATATTTTATTCATAAGTGTAACTTTAGTTGTAAATCATATTAAACAGCCTTTAACGGCCCAATCCTGAACAATATGCCTCTCATTAGAATGGAGACTTTGGAATACTGCACCACGCTGGTCAAACGAGTTGATAAAGGGCTTGTTTCAAGTTTTTCTTATCTTTGTAATGTTCTTTTACGACACCCATGGGATGAATTGGGGGTGGTGAAACTCCGTATACTTAATTCGTCACCGAGCATTGTACATATGTATATAATAATATATAAAATACGTATTGCATCATTTTTATGCAAGATAATAGTTATTGTTTATTTTAAAGAGCTACTGAGACTTGATTTACTACTTTCACTGTTTATAGAGTCATCATAAAACGATAAGATTGCATACCAACATCTTTTACTTTGATTCAAATACGTAATTTACTTTATGATAAAAAAAAAAAACAAACTTTAGCTGAGCTGAAAACATAAATAATCCTGATTTTGGATTTTAACAAACGCAGTTGTTTTTCATAATTCTACTCATCACAAGCCTGCAAAACACGTATAAAATTAAAACAAATTAGTAACATGCCTCACATAAAATAAACAAAATTATAAATCCACACACTGGCACATGAAAAGCGCGCGAAACCAAACCTCGAAGGATAAGTGATAATCTAGTCAAGATACAAGAATCAACTTGAAACTAGACAATCGCTTATCTTCCGCGGAGGTCACCTGTGCATGCAGTTGAGCCACTGAAAAAAAAAAACAAACGGAACAAAATATTTAATGGAGTATGGACAAGCCTTACCAAAACCACAACACAACTCAAAAATGACTCTCACGAATTGATACAAACTAAGAAACGCAGTACAAGTTCTATTGTAGTACAAATCGAATTCAAAATTATCAATTTTCGATTCGATTATATTTTTTTTATAGAATGAAGAATGCAATCCATTACAATTCTTCATAATGTCAATTAAGTTTCAGGCGCACGAAATTTGACAAACAAAAAGCAACAGTACATGCCAATACTCCATACAGAAAAGAAACATTAATATCAATATATGGTATTTATTTGTGTTCTTACCTGTAGAAACAAGGCATGCGCCTGCTCAGCGTTGTTGAATTGATAACTCTCCAAATCTTGACCGGCGTTGGCCAACTCCAACACTATATACTGTTGATCTACAGGCAGGATCGCTGGGTTGTCGTTCTCAGAGCCTTTGCACTCGTCATAGAGATCCCACAAGTCGAGCAGGCGGGAAGGATAACTGCCGTATACGCACTTCACTGCCAGTACCTTCAATACAAAGTATATAACATGATATAGCTATAAGCTTACAACTCTATGTGCTGTAGAAACATACATATTGAGTCTAGAAGTTAATAAAATTGTACCAAGTATTCAGCTGCTAAATAATTTTGATTTATTTTTTTCTATCTGAACGTAATGTAATAATTATGCAATGGGGTAAATGATTGTATCGTAAATAAATAGCAACGTCAACTTCATTACAACTAATATCGCGAAACATCTCGCCAAATACAATTAACATAGCTTTTAACTACTATTATGAATTTCAATCAAATATACAGTGAAATATATTGTTCAATTGAGTAGTATAAAACACTGACGTTACAAGTTTGTATTTGGTACATTTTTCAAACATAATTGTCGTTTTGACAGATGATAAAAGTAACTAAGACTAAGGTGTCATCTAGTCTATTGTTTACATACAAAACCGACATCGTTTTAGTTGTCCCATCGTGGAAGTCTTGAAGACATTAAATGCTTATGGCATTTTCTACAGCAAACAATCGAAGGTGTATTCTCTTGAGACTCATTATTGTAACCATTCGCGTTAACACAATAGTGACGTAACCAGCCAGTCCCGCCCCGCGTATGATAGCTTGGAAGTGCGAGGTTTGATCGACTCAGTCTTTCTTAGTACGGATGGACCATAGTCGTATATAGGTTACAAAGTCGAAACATAAACATGTCAATTCACAAGGCACAGTCATTCACAAAATGTGCATAATGTTAAAGGAAACGCGACACTTTGTGTTCAGTGAACATAGACACATGTAAATTACATGCCGTCCGTCAGGTAGTACATGTTTTAATTAGGCTTGAATACACTATACTGCATTTTTAAGAATTTATTAGCAATACAGTGGACCCCCGGTAATTCGACAAACGTTTTGCAGGGCAGTGTCGGACTATCGAATTTGTCGGATTATAGAGTACTGCCCAAGACCCCGTATAGCCCGGATTTTTTTACAAAAGAGTACCTTGTAATCCGACAAATTACAGGCAAATGATAAGATTGTATATGTTGTTGCCTTCTGGACTTGTGACGACATTACTAGGTACGTATACGTAATACACAATAAATAAACAGCAAACAATGAACGCACGCTAAGCTGCACCGCTATCACACGTAGTCAAATTCAAACTAAGCAATCGGAATTGAAACAATACCTACGCGTCCAGCACAAGTTGTAACCTGTTCAATCAGGCACGATCTACATTAGCGAAAATTGTTTGATTGATGTCGGATTACAGGGGGGTCCGGATTACCGAGGGTCCACTGTATTTTAGCTTTGCATTGGGTGTCTGAGACTTCATGAAACTTGAGGGAAGTTTACTGGATTATATGATAAGAGCTAAATCGCTGGAGAATTGTGGAGAGATGAATCGTTAATTATCCATTCGGTGGTGACCCAATCGTAACCATACAAGTGGCATAACAATGTAAATTTATTTTGATTTTTGTCATGTTTTACACAAATAATACATGCTGCAGTCATCTTGTCTGTTCTTTAGAACAATGTATGTTTAATTGTCATAGTGTACGAATATAATTTGAATGTATGTGTATATATATGTATATATGTGTATAATTATATGTGTATTTATGACGTATGTATTGTATGTGTTCATGTACATATACGCACTCGTGTATTGTATATTTTAATTGTCAATATAACCTCTGTCCACCTCCCTTACAATATTTCTAAACCACCCTAAGGTTGACTGGAAGAGAATGCCTTGGGCATTAAGTCCGCCGACGTACAAAGTGCATAAAGTGTAAATAAATAAATAAATAAATATGGTTACAATATATACGGTTCTTTTGTATTATAAGATATATTTCGAACTTACAATATAACACAACTGTTATTTATTAAGACACCATTAATAGACACATATTTTGTAATTCTGACAAAATAGCTTTTCTGAATTTCGCTTGCTCATCCCAAATACGAGTCTTATGAACTCAACTGCGTCAATAAAAATTGGTGACCTTGGTAAAGATTAAAGGTTTGGGCTCCAAAAATACTATTTTTTATTAAATTGAAGAGTGGTGTATAATAGTATTCTAAAACCCGATTTCAACAACATTTTGTACACTTCATAGTATCGTGCAAAACAATTCAAAGATTGGTTAGGTTATCGTAAAGCCGTAGACCAAGAGGTTAACATACTCAGAATTATATTATTAGAAATACATAATATTATAAAAACTCTACTAGTAGAAATAAAAGTAATATTCTCATATATTTCCTCATAACATTGATCGTGCCAAAAATATCCAAGAATCACACCCGTCCTGGACATAAGCCAAATAGCGTTTCCTGATAAACAAAGAATTACGTTTACACCTACCGCACACGATGAATGAACCATGTAAAGAGTATATATATATATATATGAGTACATATCATTTGTAAGTGGCTTTTTCAAATTATGCGCCATCTGGACAAGATAGTGAGCGTCTTGTGTCGATAACAGAACGACCTACTTACATTATCAAATAAATAATAAATATACTGTTCGCTGTGAATAGAGTGATTCACTATTTCAAAGGTAAAATTCATGCGGTACTTTTGTTTTAACTAGTGTGAATCACTCTTTGAGAATTGTTTGGACGTTGTAATGACCTCATTCTGTGTAACGGACACGAAATCAATAACGCATTTATTAGAAATTGTCATTACGTAAGACGTTCATCGATGTATGTATTTCAATCGAACCAATTTAGACTCGCCAAACGAGTTAAAGCTGTATAGGGAAGGAAAATAAATGCATTTATCCTTTTAGCGTTTGTTATTTTTATGTTTTCTTGTAAACAGATGCAAAAGGATATTATAAAGTAAAAAACAAATTACAAGTTTTCGTCTTTCAATCATTCAAAAGTCACATAGTAAAGCAATTTGGACACAGGCAAAAGAAATCGTAAAGTTGATGTGACAAAAGGGTCCTATTGAGAATTCATAGCAGGTCGATTGAGACCTTAGAAATGTGCCCACATCTGTGCCGAGAACAGGAGAACTATTGAACCCGGAACCTTATTTTAAAATACAAGTGGAATTTTTACAGGTGGGGTGGAGCCTTCTATACTTGTTATTGTATTTCATGATTGATCAAAAGTGATGAGAAGAGAGGGTATAATTCAAAACCTTTAATCTGAGCTTCAAAAGCTTACGTAAGCAACTCATATTCATGCGTGCTTACCGCTTACGTATTTACCATAAATAATGTTAAACGACGATAATTGTATATTAATAGCCATACTTGCGTGTAAAATACTTAATTAAGTACGTAAGTGAACTTGAAAACAAACAAATCAATATAAAAAATATATCAGAACTCGTGCTGTGACGTCACCTTCGAGATTTTACGTAACATAGCAGATGTAATTGGCTGTGTATTGGTAGGAGTCTATAACAATTGTACACGTTTATTGCGCATAATCACGATGTGTTGGTTAGCACGTGTGTTTAATGATTCACATTTACTAGCAATTTGATACTACAAAGGAATAATGAATTACGTGAATTTCACTGGAGTTTGTGCCAAGGGGAAATATGCGTGATTATGTACGTAGAAAATTCATATTTCGTTGAAGTGGGATTATAGCAGACGAGCGACTTGATGGTATACTTTAGTCGTTAGTCATTTACAAGTGCATTGCCAGTCTGTAACTTTCAGGACTAGGTATGACTTCGGTCAAGTGTTTTTGCCTCGTTTCCCAGACAGGTTTCGGTATTTCGGTATTTAAACTAGTAAGTAAAACGCCTTTCTCTGAAACAAGGTTTAATTGTGACCACGTCATCAGTCACCTTCTGGAATTATCTTCGATTAGAGGGCAAGGCGTTCTTAAGTCGTTACGCAAATGCCATTCGATAGATAATCCCCACTGTCAATGAGCAAGGCCCCTAGATTACACTTTGTTTTAAAACATTTTATCATGTAACTTAACCTTTATTTTCCGGAAGGCGTATTTTCATGCAAGGCGCAGAAAAGCAACTATGTATATTCAAATATATTTTAACCGCTTTTGTACGACCTTTTTTCTGTGTTGGTAGAAATTTTTTGGTCAAAAATTCATTAACACTTCAGACATTTGACACGCAACGTCATCTAGTGTCAAACTAAGCAGACCTTGTCCTATGATAACTAGACTGACTGATTGAATGCTTATTTGTTTTTGTAAATACATACATATTATACATAGAAAACACCTAAACTTCGAAACAAATACAAACATTTGATCCGATTCGGGAATCGAACCCGAGACCTCAAGAACAGCAGTCGCATTCACTACCACTGCGCCATCGAGGCAGTTCAATCAACATCCGTCTTTTTCTGTTAAGGTTTCCAAAAACGGTTTAAAAATACATTGTACGTGACAATTTTGCCAGAAATCAAACATGGAAATGAAACTACAAGATGTATTCGTATACAGAAACAAATTCTTGACCGAAAACATCATGGGACCAACGATTTATTTAGACAAAAAAGACACTTTCAAAGTATACAGTTTGATTTAATTTCCGAGAGGAGTTCCGAGCATCGTTGCTACTTAATCAAGAAGTTGAATACAGTATCAGTTTCAGAAAGCAAGCATACTGGGTATCACAACCAATACATTATGTAAATACCTATTGTATCGCGATGTTGATTTGACACGTTACATTAACCGTTGTTACTTAGCAACAGTTCTTATTCGATTACTGATATCTTTGACTTCGGGTAATCGTTACATAGTATAAAATGAAGCAGCTTCCCGTTTTTGCACGCTCAAATTTTAATTTCCCAATAGTAAAAGTGGTAAGTTAAGAATTATATATTTACACTAGGGATGGCGATCTGAGATTGATTAATCAAAGAATCGATTTTATAGATTAAAAAAATCGATTTTTTAAATCGATATTGTGTACTGAATACTAATTACTGATACTTCACCCTCTAAAATCGAGATTCGATTTTTTCATATATTTAGAGATTCGATATTAAGCACTGGGAAGACAAACTATTTTTTTTTTAACTTTTTAATGTACCTAACTGAAATAAATATCTTTTTTAATACCTGTTACTTTGATTTTGTAGTAAAAACTCTTTAATTAGCAAATGGGTTTGTATTTGTATTGAAAACATAGACTCAATAAATAAATCGGAAAAAAAATCGATTTTTGCAAAATCTATTATTTTTACCTCGATTTTTTTGTGTATCGATTTATTATACTTCGATTCGAATCGATTTAAAAATCGATCTTTTTTGGAAAGAATCGCCATCCCTAATTTACACTGCATTGCTAAATGGGTCGCTAGTACCTATATATGGAAAAATGTTACGTAAGTTTGTATACGCTTCAAAAACTCAAAGTACTGCTCAAATATCTTTTTTTTTAAATACATAGCCCGCACTAGGAAGTCCTGTATCGCAGGGGATTTTACAAACATACAAGAACAACAATTTGTGGATCACACAAAGTGTTGTCCCATGTGGGATTTGAACCCACAACACTCAGCGCAGTAGAACGGTTTGGCGACCGGTTAAACCACTAGGTTAACTGCAGTCAAATTGAGCATATTGAACTCAATTTTGACATGCTTCAAAAATAGTTTTACTTTTTTTTTCTAAAAAAAATTGTCACAACGAAGCCTGTGGAATGCTTTTCGCACCATACCCTCCGGAGGGACGAAGGGCGTGTTTGGGACTCCCGGAAAACCGGTCTACCCACTAAACCCCACGACGGCCTACCTCGGCAGTCGGGAGGAGCTCCAGGAACGCAATAGCGGCTTCTAGAGTCCTCCCTGCCATACCTCACAAGTGAGGTACATCCGGGCGGCACAGTATAGCTAATAGTCTAAACTCAGATGTCCCTTTTATTACGATTTATTGAACATTACACCAGTGATTTTAGATTTAAAAAAGTACTGTTGCATTAAATTACCCTGCAAGCAGTGACATTCGTTACTACCATATCAGGTTAACTATGTACTTTGTAGAACTAGGAATTGTAACTCGTTAAATTAGAACCTTTTGGGTTTTTCAACTAAAGATATATTTGCGCTTTCCTACTGTTTTATTATTAATCTACTGTTTTTTTTTAATAAAGAACGACATTTTTTGTATTTTGTTATTAAAAGAATGTAAATAAATGAACAAAGTTGCTTACTAATACGTGTTTTGGTGTTGACATTCATCCTTCCGACCAAAACACCAGATTGGAGGATAACCATTTATGATGTAAATGGTTATTCAAAACAAATAACTACTTTAATTTGGGATTTTTACGTGTAACATCTGATATATTTCTAGTGTCACAATTTTCGTTGCCATACTCCTCCGAAACGGCTTGACCGATTTTGATGAAATTTTTTGTGCTTATCCGGTATCTATGAGAATCGGCCAACATCTATTTTTCATCCCCCTAAATGTTAGGGGTAGTACAACCCTAAATTTTTTTTTTATTTTTTAGACAAAATTTTTAATTTCTATTTTTTTATGATACAACATACAAAAATACATACAATTTTCAATTTTCACCCTTCTACGATCAACCCTTATTTTTTAATAGCCATTTTAGTAAAAATGGCAAAACAACGTTTGCCGGGTCAGCTAGTATATTTATAATCATTAATTTTATTTGTACAACACTTGTGAGTTTTTATAGAAGTTATCGCAAGCGGTACGAGGCCGTATGTCTTCATTAGATATTTTAATTTCACTAATGACTCAAGCTATACCGATTATCAAATAATTAGTTTTGTTTTAAATCATCGACTTACAAAATAATCACTTCATCAATAGCCTGTAACGGTCCACTGCTGGACATAACCCTCTAATTAGAAAGGTTTTGGTTATACCATCAGGGTTTAAATCAAAATTTTCTTGTACTTGTAGTACAGGTGTCCTACGTTTTGCTGCCTTAGTCGGGTCTTACGACACGAGATGAATAAGGGATGATGGTGATCACTTACCTCATTAAAAACATCAGTGGCATTCTCTATATCATGTAAATTGAGCGCTTCAACGTCTTTCCCCTCATCAAAGTGTCTTTCGATTTCTGCTATAGGCGCTCGTAAGGCGCTCAATTCCCTGTAACAAAGAAAATAGATTTAATCTAGTTTCTACACAATAGGCATATGACCCTAACGTTTGGTTATACATTGTTATATAGTCTTTATTGTACATCCTACTAATATTATAAATGCGAATGTAAGTTTGTTTGTTACGGTTTCACGTGAAAACTACTCAACCGATCAACATGAATTTTTGTACACATGTTCTTGAAGGAGTTAGAAGTAAGTAATGATCTGTTACGAAACAATGTGGCAGACCAAATTACATGTAAGCGAAGCCGCAGGCAAAAGCTAGTACAGAATAAATAACACATATACAATGGCAATTATAAAGGTGATGTTAACCCATTGTTGAGTTTCTGCCAGCAAAACTTCAATCAAAAGAGGATAGCATAGAAAACGATAGAGGCAGAGTCAAGACCATAAACGTCGATAAATCTATCATCACCAACAAAAACCTTTCATAGTCCACTGCTCGACATAGACCTTTCCTTTCTTTAGGTTTTAACCTACTAAGTAACAGTATACTAACTGATAAACCTAATAAATAATGATACATAGTAATCATTAAGATTGTTTTGTCTTCAACTTGGAAAGTATTGTTTGTGTCCATCAATATCTGTTTTGCACCCAGACGTCGCGATTCGGTTAATTAAGCAAATTCAATGTTATGCTATTTTAAACAAAAAACAAAGTTATTTTAAACACAAAATAATTAGACTAAGGATTTTACTTAGCCCAACGAAATCTAGTTTCTGTCACATAATCAACGAAAAAAAAATGACCGGCAACAATTTTTTTTTTAAAGCCGGTCTTGAGAACATTTAATACTTCACAATATTTAAATTAAAAAAACAACCTTCAGATTATGACGTAGGTTTACTAAAGTCGATGTTACAACTGTCAAGCGTGGGTCGTGTGGAGATGACTAACATCTCGCACGGATGGGTGGGCACCATGGCAACACATTACACACAAACAACAAATTAGCAATTCAATCAGCTGTTTAATTAACAAGCAAAGGAATCAACCTTGATCAATCATATCAATTGATTGAATATCAAGTTTAAATTGTCATTACGAATGCCAGGAAAGATGGTTGTGATGTGATAATCAAACCTAGGACGTCGAGATAACCATTCAAAGGAAGGTCGCCAATAAAGTTTAATTAAGTATAATCTCTTCATTTACTAGTAAATACTAGCATTAGCTTGCGGTTTTTCTCACCTTAATCTCAATTTTTTTACATAACTTTTAGCTAAATTGCATTTAGATCCGTCCAGTTATTCCGATGTGATTGAATGTCAAACATCCATGGTTTGTATCGAAATATTGACATTTATGACATTAGGTAGATTACTTATGTGATAAAACTAGATATATTATGCAATGTTTCAAAAATAAAATATAAAATATCTAATGTAAAAAGTGCAGTCTATAACGGATGATATCAACTACGTATATTGTAAGAAATATTGCGTGCAAATACAATATTATTTTTTAGTTGAATAGAAACCAACACTAATTATATTGGTATTACACTACCGTTTAATTAAACTTATTATTTCTTATAAAAAATGTTCACAGACTTATCTATGATTAAATATAAAAATATATTCATTCATAGATTTACTAACAATTTCCTATCTTTTGTTTGCAAATATATTATTCCCAAGTACATTGAAACTGTTGTGATCATTATTAAAAAAACACTCTCGACTCTTCTTCGGGGAATACCCCCGAAGAGGTCGGGCAGGAGAGTATTAAACATCAATATTTCTTCAAGTAGAATATTTTGTGGTCCCTTAAATTAGCTTAATCTGTGTGACCGGTTACGAAACCGACAAAGTAATTTAAAACAAATGATTTTTTTGTATCATCTGTATTTGCATTCTTTACGTGTCAGTTTTATTAGAAATAAACTGCTGTATTAAATATACAAATTCACACCTAAAATGTAGCTAGTAAGTTCTAAAATTACACTAGTGATAACTAAGCCATATTTTAAGAACTTTAGTAGCATACATAATAGGCTAAACCTTTTGCCGTCAATCTGAATTTAGCGGACAAATAAGGAGAATATTGGAAGTACAGGTAAAAAGAAAGAAAGAAAATGTAAATTGCTCATGTGGATAAATTTGAGAATGTAAGCAAAATCAGGGTTGCGAAACTAACTCAAATTGGCTTTAACCGGAAGACCAGACACCAAACTACGGAATAACTACTACTAATCCTGCATCCCATCCATCCATAAACAACTTAGGATGCGTACTGCTGGGTATGATCACTTCATATAACTGGACAATCCTCCCTTTGTGTTCCGAGAAGCATAAAAACCCGTTGCTCTACAAGCTTTTCTGACAACTAACCACAGTCTCTTGGTTTACAGATGGAAAAATCATAAAAAATTCTTCGAATTCTCTACACATGCTTGTAAAACTGTGTTACATGAATCTCCCTAGAAGGGACTTACAAAATTACGCAAATGTTGCCATTCTAAATTTGCAAAATCCATTAACTATGTTAAATATTTAAATAATATTCAATTTGATTCGCGGTGAAACTATTGCACCAAATTGATCAACTGTAGAACGCGGAAGTGACCTGCTTTCCTGCTTTGTTACGGTAACGAGATGGTTCGCAATACACTGGTTTATTTTCATACATTTAGGTCGTTGTGTACTTATGAGAACCGAAAAAGTATTTGCGTAGGCATTAACTTCTGCGCTAGGGATTTCCTTTCTAGGTTACACTTGGTTCCCAGGTTTCCGGTATTATTTTTGCCTACTACCGGCCATGGACAACTACGACTCAAGTCATAAATGCATTGTCTCACACTACCCATCTCTACAAATACGAGAGAAGGTTTGACACAAGTTTTCTGTAAGACCGAGATAGTACTGCGGTGAAGCCACAGTCCAGCAGCTTTTGACCGCGGTTTTGCTGGTTTAAAGCAGCTGAAGTTTATTCAAACTGTAATCTCATGCACATGCACGTCCCAAAGTACAATATAAATTCTGATCTATAGTTTTCCTCGCAGATGACTTCATTTAGTAAATATTCGAACTTAGTACTAATGTTATCATTAATAGTGTAGTTCCGAGTAGACTGAGTCACGAATTTAAGGACCACTATCAGCATAAATTATAAGCGTGTTTAGCTGAATACAATAACATAGCTTTGTCACTAATCGATTACTAATAAATAACAAATTTAGTCATAATTATGATAACGCAGATGAGCTGTCGTCTGTGTTTATGTCTGCAGATAACCGTTTTCATGAAAGGGAGTAACAATGTCTAGTGTGTCACAGTTATGCGGAAATGCGCAATGGTAACTGTATCCTGATTGCGAGTTACACACATCACCTTATTTGGAATTGTATTCGTTTACATCTAATCACATCATTTACATGATAAAATATCCACCATCTGACACAGCGTTGTCTGATCCCTAATTAGGCTATAGTAACCAGACTTACTGATAAACATATACAGGTGTTCATCACATAAAGATTTGTCCTGGATAGAAATTGAATCCAAGACAAGACTCTGACTTAGCTGTCAGAATTACGAACCACTTAACCAACGGGCTCGTAGAGTCGTGTAGACATCAATACTTGTTTGTTCTGCTGGATTCTTTGTTAATCATCATGATATATACATACACTTATGTTGTTAATCCCCAAAAAGTAAAAAGAGCCGTATTTAAAACCGCGTCTTTTTCTAAAAACGAAATAAGGGCAAACCTAATATCATTCAACGGTCTTATCTTATTTCTAAGTAATTATTAAATCAAAATATGGCGCATAAATTGTGCTAATTAACCTAGTTAGAACAATGACAAACTAAAGAAATATTACACCGTTAATATTTATATGTAGGTCATATATCTAATATAATGTGATAACATAACAGGGTATCTAATGTCTGTACCTATCTTGTAGTCTCTTGTTCGTGAGTAGTTCGAAATCTCTGTAGTTTTAGCTGGTTGAAATCCATTTAAATAATCGGGTTGCATAATTCAATCATCTACGCTTTTTAGAGAAAGTAAGAATTGAGCCGGAAACGGCAGCATTAACATCGTAACATGTATTCTATTTTCAAAAAGACAATGTCATGTTCAAAAGCGAAAGTAGTGTTACAATAATGGCGGCACATTAAGTACAGTGTTGGTTATGAAATGTTGGTTACGTAAAGGTTACAATCTGTTGTCTCACTCCAACTTATGATTTGAGATGAATCTTTATTAACTTCCTTAACATATGTATAAAATGTGAAGAGAAACTTTCGATTCAAAAAAACCGATATACGGTCCACATTATCTGTTTGTAAACCGTCACTTAACAAGGCAATCTCAAAACTATTCTTGAGCTAGTGACCATGGGCGACAGTCATCACTGACCATCATGTGACCCGTTTGCTCATTCGCCACATACCATAAAAAGGAGATAAGGTCTCCCCCAAGGAGCGTCAACCATCACTTAACAATCTACAATTTCTGCAAGTTTCATAGTACGTAGTACAATATAAAATTTTCGTTGGTAAGTAGCACCTTGAGACACTAGATGTGATAAAACTATTTGCTGAATTTTACTAATGTTTTGCAGTCATGTTAAAAAGAGAGGTCAGATCAAGCAAAGAGTATTTAAATATATGTTAAAAAGGTAGATAACCAGATCTTTTCATTATCAAACAAGTCATTTCAGGAAGGACCTTCAGGTAATATTAACATACTGACAACCCACCACAGTTCTTAATTTATATAAGTCGAATTACTGGTCAAATTTGGAAACTTTACTAGAATCATGATCTTTAATAGCCTACTGCTGGACATAGACCTCTCTTTAGAAAGATGCTTCGGCCACTATGCTGACCAGATGGGTTGGAACAGTTAAGGGTTTGTATTTGAGTTGACTCTAAGATAATGAGAAATTTGTACTCGCTACATCCTGTCATCGGAATTAGTAGTATTGAAAGCAACGATAACAAAGTATTATTTATAATTTAACCTTGTCCTTGATGTTGCCTCTAACAATACTTCTAAAAAGTAATAAAACGTTATTGCGTTTGCTTGCAACACTCAGATTTATGAAACTAACAATAGGCTAGATGACACCTTGGTCAAATTAGTTACTTTTTATCATCTGTCAAAACGACAATTTTATATGAAAAATGTACTAAATACAAAATTGTGATGTCACTGTTTTAGACTACTCAATTGAACAATATATTTCACAGTATATTTGATTGAATTTCGTAATGATAATAAAAAGCTATGTTAATTGTATTTTCCGAGATGTTGCGCGATATTAGTTTTAATGAAGTGGACATTGGTATTTATTTATGATACAGTCATCTACCCAATTCAAACAAGTCTTAGAATATAGTTCATTTCTGTAACAGGTGTCATGAGTATCATTTTAGAACTTATGGGGTATATTCCAGCTGCAAATCGTTATATTTATAATGTATTGTACTTAGTTTCTGATAAAACTGGCATGTTAAGAATGAAGGTGATTCAAACAAAAATTACTTTGGCAGTTTCATAACCATACATCACAGAGACCAAGCTCTGTTTTGAAGACTGTAATAATAAAGAGTTTAAGAAAAATTATAAACTAAAAATATGTATACTTACATAGCAATCACAATCTCAGATATGATTTCATGGAAGTCCTTCTGACTTTCCCCATTGACTTTAATGTTTCCAGCTATGGGGACTATCTTCAAGACGCGCGCGCGGCCATCTCTAGCTCTCCACAGATATACCTCTCCGTAGACGCCTTCGCCGATCTTGTGGCAGTTCTTCAACTGCCTACAAACATATTAAAATTTTTATAATATGCACAACAAAAAAAAACTACACTAAGAGTAGTACCTATTGTTGTATTTACACTAGCTTGTTCCCGAGATTAAAAGGACTGAATTTCATTTCATAAATCTTAGACCCTATCACTATCATAGTCCAAGTTCTCTCTATGCTTTCCTTCAAGGCTATGACAAGGATGTACTAATCAAATTAAATCAAAGATTGCTAGACTTTCTTGGTTATTATTTCAAGAATTGTTCCCTATCAATAATAGACTGAAATGGTTAGCATTGCTACTAACCTACTCGATTACCACTTAAAGTCCATAACAATATTTGTTTAAACAATATTTTAGTTACCTATATGAAATTGAACCATAGACTAGAATATTTTTTTAAACCAGAGACAAGATAAAAAATCTGGGTTTACTAGCATATTTTCTGAAAACTATGGTTGGTAATAGACAATGGATTTTACATTGAAGCTACAAATTAACAATTATATGCAAACAATCATAATTGATAACATCTACCAGTGTAAATATTTAGTTTATTTAAAGTAATAAGAGCAATAAATGTCACAGTGACACACATAGTGACATTGGTGTAATGCAAACAATAACAAGTGTTAGACTTAGCTTAAGAAATTACAAATTTTGTTCCTTCAAAATGATATTTGCTCCTAACTGTAATGTTAAACAAGGCAAAATTCATTCTATTAAATATTTATATAATAAAAAAAGGAAAATTCATACAAATTATTTTAATTTCTACTATCATTATCATTTCAGTGTATCCTACCCCCAATATTATTTGCCGTCAGGGAAAAATAATTGCCGCCAACACTCCCTACATTAGTTAACCTGAACATCACCCCATCCAACTATCATTCAAGTCAACTAAGTGCTTTCCAAAATACATAATTCAATTTTATTTTTAAACCTGATTATTAGATATTTTTTCTTCTCAATCTACTATAAATATTTACTTTAGAATTTTTACAGTAAAAACAACATAACTTATACTTGTTAAATAAAATAATCACAAATAGCTTATTACATCATTGCAATAATACTGTACAAAATACCTAAGCTTCTTATTTAATACCTAAAACATAACTTTATCAAGTACACAAATTTATTTTGCCATTACTAATATGTAAAAAATGACTCATACTGGCAGACAAGTATTTGTTCATATTGATTAAATGATAATCAAAGATGAAAAACATACTTTGGTTTCATACAGTAAAAATATTGAGTAATAATATAAAAATAGTACATAGCTGTAGAGGTATTTGTGTTTTATCTCTTTTTGTTCAACTACCTTATCAATTATGAAACATGTTTCTAAGAGGCGAGCCAAGAAATTCAGAGATTAAGCACTTTTTAATGTATGAGTACATGTATATTTATATATATATTTCACAAGAATTTTAACTACAAATTGTTCTAGTTAAAACTTTTATAATTATTCAATACTAATACAAAAACATGTTGCAATATCTACATGTTTGTAGATTCATTAAATGTTATTGGAGTAAAAACATTAAATACATGATAAGTTCTAACAATTTTATTTGTATAGCACAGATTATTAATGTTTTCTATATAGGGCATACTTGTTAATTAATATACTACACTACTATGATGCCCATCTACTTACTTGTTGGTGTGACCTCATTTACTAACAATTATTACTTTGTAAGGTATAATGACAATAAATACTTACGAATCCGGATAGCATTCATCAAATAGTAGAGACTCTGTTTGATTGCATCGACGCAACACGTAATCCTTCGCTGTGGCTATTCGGTTGGAAGTATCATGGAAGTTGTCTAACACAGTGACCTCATGCGTCTGATCAGCGATCGAGAGTTTTGATAATTCGATAATAGTATCATCACACTCCTCGTTCCAAAATCCTGAAAAGTATCATGAGTCATTCACAACATATATGACACTATTCGTAGTAGGAAGTACTCTTGAACGTACTTTCCCTCGTGCGTAATCGTCTCTCACATTTACGCAATACGCCATACCATTGTAAAAATCGTGAAAATCAACGTATCTAAAACTAACCTGTGTATTGCAGGGAAAGATGCATGCACTTGGCTAATAATACACTTATGGAACAAAGGGCGTAGAACCAAGCTGTTATCCCGTTACGGATAAGTAATGGCAGACACTCAATTTCTTTTTTAGTCCAACACTCAATAACACTTATAATGTCTATTATACTATTATCTCGTAATAGTAACAAATATTATAATTCACTTGAAAACTAACACGCAGTTACAAATAAAAAATAAAATAAAAATTGTGGACAAAGACCACGCAGCGTCCTCTTCCACGAAACGCACAGAACGTTAATTAAAATAATACCACAGACTAAAGTAGAACATAATATTACGAGTCCAAAGATTCTGTGTTGCAAGAGTGATAATGTTATAGTAGAATGTAAATTTTGAAAAATAATATTTAAAATTCGTCTCATTTTATAATTTGTTTAAACTTAATATAAACTCTTTACCGACCCATCTGGCCAGTGTGGTATAGTAAAAGTAAATAAGAAAAAGCTTATATCCTGCAGTGCACCATTGAAGGCTTCTGATGTCGATGTCTCCATATATAAAGGAGTAACACGAGCCAGAAGCAATGTACCATGAACTTACTCTACCTCAATAAATTTATATAGCGCTTAGGTAAAATTTCTTCTTCTGCTTATTATCATGATTAGGTAAAATAAACTACCGTCCCTCACACCGAAAACGGAAGCAACTAACATTTGCAAATTACGAGAAAATTGACCCAATTGGTTTTTGTTTAAATATTTCTTAAGTTTTCAGCGAATAAGAGAACAATATTTAAGTTGTATTTTAGTTTTAGTTTTAGTTGTTGAAATATAGGATTTTTGTTAGTTTCATTATAACGCGTTACCTAGTTAAATAACTTCTATATAAATGTCACAAAATAATTATTTGTTCATAACTAATAATAAGAAAACTAAATTATTAACTAGCTAATTTCATGGTGTCTGTTTTTCGTGACAGTGTGCGTGCGCATCGTAATAATTTACTCTAAAAGCCAAAAGAAATATAACTTTAAAAAAATTAATACTCAAATAATCTGACCCAGATTTGCAATTTTATAGTAATTTAATCAATATCATATCGTAATTCAAATTATTATGGAATGTTATTATACAATATATATATTAATATAGAATGCTATAGAAATTATAATTTAACTAAGAAAATGCATTATTTAATGTAATTTTGCAATAAAATACATGATTTATTCTGAGAGTAGTCGCGTAAAATTATAAAATAAATATTAATAGTTGTTTGAAAAAAAAAAGGTATGATTACTTATCTAATTGAAAATCCCTGGCTCGCTTCACTTACGGTTTTTACTAGTAGGGTTGCCAGTATACTTTTATATAAATATGAATAAACAACTATACCAGGGTGCTGTGGTTGTTTGTATAACTAATCACATAACTTTTACTTCACATTTGCGGGATAGGTCAAGACAGTTTAAAAAATGATTATAGTTGCTGTTACTATACTAAGATTTTTTTTGTAGTAACGAGTTATTGTTTTGGGTAACATTGATTCGTTTTTAAAAATTCTACTATGATATAAAAAAGTTAGTACAGCAGTGTCTCGCAAATCCATTTGATTAACAACCTATCAAATAAAACAGTTGTTTATTTGATAAGGTTTCCTTTACATTACAAACAATTATTACCGTTACATTTTCATGAGACAGTAAAACTTGTAAATGTACTGTTACATGCATATAAATATTTAAAAAATACCTTTTCCGTCCTCGAATAAAGTTGAGTTGCATAAACTGAGTCTTGTACTATTAGGATCCTGCACCAAAAAATAAAACATGATAAAAAAAATAACATTAATACAACAGTTACACAGAAAAATGTACTTACTTTCACAATTCTAATTGTTGATCGACTAGGCTTAGATACAAAGGTACTTCTGCGACTATTGATTGATTCATTATGTAGGGAATCTAAAAGAAGAATAAACATAAATGACCACGAAATATATATACAAAATTTTATTTGAAAAATGTATACCTGACATTACACTGAAACTTTGGATGGAAGTGTCAGATTTGTTTAAGTTTTAAAGGCAGTTCATGTCAACTGCCAGTATTGAATAATAGAAAGAAGTACGAATTCAATGTTTTTATAATCAGTTATTAAAAATATTTAAAATATCTGCAATTAGTAAATAATACCTATATAACATAAAAAATAATCAGGTGTGGTGTGCATTTGTTATTAGATACGCATTACATTTCGGGCTATTATGAAGTATCAATCCTATAAATATGACAGAAGGATCGATAAAACTAATTTCAGTAATGAGGGTCATCATGAATTATTTTATATTGGTATATGCAATACCGGAAAATTCAACAAATATTATTTTCTTAGTCTTGTCCTCAGAAAAAAGGATATGAAAGGTATGGCAAGGCACATACCTTTTAATCTTTAACAATAATTTATACTTTCGATTGTTGATTTGTGATGAAAACAAATTACACCTCCACAAGAATGTCTCTTTCATCAACATGACTTTTATATATGTATGTGGCAATTTACACCTAATTTCGGGCTTGGAATTCAGCAAATTAAATTTTTATTTAGTACTAATACATTAAGAACGACCAAACAAATAGCTACCATGTTGATTTTATGCATTCACTCTTAAACATTCGACGTAATTATGTGCTGAAGTTTGAAGAGGACAATTGTTAGAGAACAGTCATAGATTTAATTGTTTTTGAGATATTAATAATTTAAAAGCATTACTTACTGTTAAATTCCTGCATTTCCATAGTGCTAATTACACTTTGCCTATATTTTCGACCTTTACCTGAGGTAGATTCTTCTTCTAGTATGGACCTATCAAAGTGGTCAGCCGTCATTGTCATCCTTCTGTAAATACTTAAAGACCTCTCCCATCTCTTACCAGGTTGCAGAACAATGCATGGTTTCGCATCTAAACAAGAAAATCTAGACATATCCAACTCCCGTGAAAGACTTCCTCTATGCAAATCAGATTGTCGATCAGGTACTTTACTATTTTTCGGACTGATAAAACTCTTTTTGTCTCTTAATGTACTTCTTCTCCCAGTAATATTACTATTTCTTGTGGTAACAAATGACATTCTTGTTTCTTGATCAAATTCGTTTTCATCTAAATGTTCAACACTTTTGTTTGGTTGAAGTGTATCATCTGCATTACCTTCTAAATATACTGATATTTCTTCATTATCTATATAAGAATTATCATCAGGTTTTTCTATTTCCTTTCTGCTTAGCACAGTTTTATCACAGTCTGTACTTGAAGAGCAATTAGATTCATTGAAAATTGTCATTATTGAGTTATTGGTGACTTCATTTCTTCTTCTTGTTGTAACAAAACTAATACATTTTTCTTCCTCACTTTCATCATCCCTGTCATCATTCAATTCTATATCATCATTATAGTTTTCAGTCTTATCTTCTACTCCATTTTCTTCTAAGTCACTTTCAAATTCTGTATTGTTAAAAGATTTTTTTGAATTATTGCCATCGGTAAAATCAATTTCATTATTTATACTATTACTATCACTATTTTCATCTTCAGGTTTCATTTTTGCATAATATTTGAAAAATAAAGAATCATCGATTCTTTGTAGCAGAACCACAGGTTCTTTCATATCTTCTGATGTTTGAATAGAACTTTGTTCACTAGCACAAGTATCATACAGCGAATTATCTTCTTCTGTGCTATTTTGTATGGAATTATCATTATCTTCTTCTGTGCTATTTTGTATGGAATTATCATTCTCTTCTTCTGTGGCATTTTGTATGGAATTATCATGATCTTCTTCTGTGCTATTTTGTATAGAATTATCATTATCTTCTATGTCATTGTTTACATCACTTTTATTACTAATATTATCATAGCCACAGTTTTTAAGTGAAATTTCATCTATACTACAATTATTACTATTATTATTACTTTTTTCTTTTAAGTCAGAATTATTTGCACTAACTTCAATATCAGTAACAATACTTTTATCATAGTTATCATTTGTATGTGCAATACTGATGCCATGATCATTATTTTTAGCCTCTGTCTCGTTATTAGCATCTATTGCGAAACCTAGAAATGGTTCAATTTCTGTAGTTTGTAAGGAACTTAATTCAATTGTAGAAATCTGGTTAGTATCATTATTAACTATTTTAGAGGTCTCCTGTATGTCAAGAGATTTGTCTACTTCAATTTCACTTTCTTTTTGAAGAGGTATTATTCCATTGTTGACTTCTTCACCCATGTTACGTTCAGATTCTGAATTCTGTATGTTTTCTTCAACTTTAGGGTTATTTAACTTAGGTTTACTTAGAAGTATTACACTACAGTTACTATCATCACTATTTTCAACTAGACTTTCACGTTTTGGACTACATTCTTTGTTAGTAGCTGTTATAGGTGAAAATTTAAAAATTGACTCTCCTCTATACTTTCCTTTAAATGGAGTACTGCACAAAGGTGATTTCTGTAGTAGAGGTGACAATAAGTTCTTTGTTAATCTATGATTGCTATATTTAAGAGATCTATTACGACAATCATTCATGCTACATTTATGTTTTAATTTATTAAGTAGAGATAGGTTATTGACTATATTGTTTATAGAGTCATCTATCATTTTAGGAGTGCTGTCGACTACCTGTTCCACTTGTAGCTTGTGTGATCTAATATCTGAAGTATTTCCTGTTATATTTGTACGATCAGCTAAATTTTCTTTTTCAGAATCTGAAAAATAAAACACATTTGATTAACTCAGATGGTGAAAAGTAACCTGAAAGTAATCATGATAAGTTTTGGACACTTAAAATAGAAAAAATAAGACACGGAATCACATATTTCGTAGAAGTTATGAGTATAAAAACATATGTGGTATAAACCACAGAATTATAATACTATGAAGTATTCTATATTTACTGTTGCAATACCTAAATAGTCATGCATTTCATGATTTCTCACAAACCAAGGAGAGATTAATTAGAATAGTCCTCAACATGTTATTCTGTACCGTCTGCAGGCACTGGACGTATTGCTTCCAACTCCCCGATATAGATTTAGAATAAAATTGTCTAACAATAAAGTATTATAATTGGGAATTTATTTACTACATTTCAGTACAGTTCCAAACACCATGATCACTGATGTTAGATATCGCATTTATAATTATTTACTGAAATCCGTATATTTTATAAAAATGGTTTGTTTTCAAGTTGTAGAATGCAGTTTGTGGGGTTTGACAGCACAGATGGTGTAGCAGTTTAAGCAGTGACTTTACTGTTTCCCAGTGTGCTGTGTGATGTGGGTTTAAACACATGGGACAACATTTTTTATGATCCACAAATTGTTGTTTCGAGTCTGGGTGTTCTTTGTGTCCATTTCATGTATGTATTTTTGTGAGGTCCCTCGCAAACCGAAGTATTCCCATTGTGGGCAGTCTTAACTAATAAGATTTCTACCCATCAAACAGTGCTAATATGAAATAGACACAAAACAAGTCTGTTTCAAGTTTGAAAACTGTTAAAACCAGATCTTTCTGACTTTTCGGAGGAATGTGTTTTCCTATTGAATAGATTTCAATCAGCCTTTTCAGTGTTGTTCTATAAGTATGGAATACCTTCCCGGAGGTTTTGTTTTTTTGTTTAATAAGTAATATTAATCTTACCTGAACTACAATCAGTACTTGAATAGTTAAACTTTTTGGCCTTTCTTGGCCTTCGTCTAATATATGTCTTGCTTTCTCTGAAATTAATATTAATAATATAGATAAAATTGCTGAAAATTATGAATTTCACTTGTCTGTAACACCCAAACACCCTAGTTAACACAGCCAAGTATTTTTAAACATTTTAAACTTTGACTTCAACATTTACTTCTATCAATACAATGTCTAAAAACTAACTTTAGCACCAACTATAAACTGTAATAAGCTGTACATTTTATTTCTTATTTACTTCCTTAGCATTTGAATATTTCTTTTACTATAACAATTGCAATTACTTCAAATTTTTCTCATTTAATCCAATTCTGGACAGAGACGAACATATAAACTATATTAACACACCAACACATTTTCTCACAACTTACTTAAGTTGAGAGAAAATGTGGCATATAATGGTATTGGAACTTACTTCTTTGGAATGAGTCTGTCAAAAACTTCAACTTTGCTAGTAACAGATTCGACTTGGCTAGAGGTTGACTGCACTGGACGTACAGGTGACGACATAAGCAGGATATCAAATGGATCCAGCGGTTTATTTACACGTATGGACCGATCCGGTGTCAGGTAGCAAGATGTAGACGTATTTTCTCGACAAGGTACTTCAGCTTCTTTGACTATTCTTTTTACATATTTTTTCTTACGTACTTTACTAGAACTAACACCTAAAGTGTTAGAGGAACTGACACAGGACAACTCTCGCTTCGTTTGCTTAATGTTTTGAATAGAAAATGCATCATATGCAGCACCATTTTCATTCAAGTTTTGAAACAAATCTCTACGTTCTATAACATTCGCTGTATCTTTCTTTGACCCATAAGTACGTCTCATGTTGAATAGTGAGTAAATTATTTAATATTTATAATATTAGAATAGTTTTTCATTTAAATGAACATTGTTTTTAAAAATTCAAACTTGCGTTGAAGAACTTCAAAATAGTCAAACTTCAACCGACAAAAACAAATGGTTTAAATACAGATGAAAAATAATGGTTGCGTTCCAAACAACCAAGTGTTTAGTGTGACATTAGATCATTCAATCAATTACAACTATTTTGTGACTTACTACGTTTATTTAATTGTCAATAATGAGTGCATAGAAATGTTTTAACATGAGACAATAAATGTTTTTTGAATACTAAAATAACAAAATTTACGTTTATGATAGTGCTGCTGTATTGTAGTTGAAAATAATTACTAATAGTGTTATAAAGTAACTGTAATGGCTTTACTTATTTTTTACATAATTTAATGTGGGTTGGTTTTCAATAGTCTTTTACATGAGTTAAATTTATTTCATTCATGACTTAAGTTAAATGCAGACCGGTTTTGAAAAATTTTAAAATAAATATAAGCAGTACAGTTCACACCAAATCGCTTATATCTGTATAGATATAAGTACATATATAGTCTATTTTTTAATGTTTCAGTTTTAGTGTTAGTATATAGTATTAATTGAAACACTTAAAAACAGACTGTATACTATAAATATTACAAAAGACAGAAAAATGGCAAAAAAATTGTAAACAGAAAACACCTTAAAACATCTTAGGAACCATAAAATAAGCCCTTAACATTTCGATAAAAATAAATATGTCTCAAAATTACGCTATGGGAGTGAAAAATATGTCTGTATCTGGAGTGCTGTTGTCAACTTGAGGACAGCGCCACATAGAAGGACAGCACAGGAGTTGATGTTATCGTCTGCCAACTCCACGCATATATTGATCGGGAACATAAAAATGCATTGATTCTCATACAACAGGGCTATCTTACCCGCCAGTATCAGACAATAATTTTAGATATGTGTAGATTTCCGTCTGAATTAAAGTATATCTAAATCTACCATTCCTGACACAAACATAGAAGGATAGAGAAAGGGCCTAATATCCATACTAAACGTTTAAATAGGTATCTCCAAATTTACGTTTAATTTTGTCAACCAAAATATTATATGTGGACTCTATATACTCGTGTGAACTTCAAAATGTTGCATTAAATTCTTATTAACTACGGACATAGGCATTGTATGTTTTTATTATAACTCGAGTATTCTTAAATTGTTATGATATAACAATTTAAGAATACTCGATACTCGACTGATATAATAAGCTATCCATTGTCGTCAAATCTATTTAGCGCACCGGCAAGATTATACGTGTATATAATCAAATGACGGGATCGAAAAAGCTCTACATTTAGAATTCACTCAACTGGAGCTAGTCAAGCTAATATCACGCACATCAATCGCAAAGGTGATAGTAGTATTCCACGCAGGAGCGAACCTGGGTCCGATAAAACAGACACAGATATTCGGCCGAAAAGAACTTTCTCACCTTGTTCAGTACACTTAGTCTCCGCGAGGCCATTTTAGTGACGCTCTCAATATACTCTCACGGATTGAAATCCCGGTAAATATCCATGCCCAGAATAGCGAACTTATCTTGTAGTGACAGTTAAATGTTCTAAAAAGTGGGCAGAGGAAGGAACGGTAATTTTCTGGTAGAGATCGCACGGACCTTTGAACTCGACCAGATTTTCATAATCCCATTGAGAGATGTAGTGTTAGAACAAAACAGAAAACCGTGACGATCGATTACTCGTAACATAGACACTCAGACAAGGCCTTCAGGAGTTTATGCACCGTAATCACCCAACTACGTCCCCATTTGGTAATACTGTACTTGTTTTTTGACTTGGCACTAACATATCATATGCTCCTATATTTAAATTAATAGATATTAAGGTATAGACAATAATTGTCAACTAGTTATTTGAACTAACTAAATTAAAGCCAGTTTATTTTACGCTTTTCAGTTTTTGTAGGCAAGGAGTTTTTATTTGATAATTTTTTGTAGTAGGTTTATTTTTTAAATAGTCAATCATAAAAAAAATACAAGTTGGTTTGTGTATGCTTTAAAACTTATTAGTTCTGAACCGATTGACCACAGTGTAACACAGCATAGCGAGCCAAGGTACAGCTAGTGGCATAGTAGGCAACTCCCACATGGAAATTTGAAGTTCAACTCTGGTATACCTTTGTGACTTTGGCTATTACTTCTAACAAATTATTTTACTTTACTATTTTCCTATTTGGAATTGTTTGGAATTGTCCAGCAGGTAGGTGGTTATGTCGGACTCGAACCGACAAAAACCACACGCCGTATCGGGTACCAGCAGCCGGCGAATCAGGAGCACCTAGTAAGAAAATCCTTGGAACCCCGACGTACCGCGGGCCACCTACGGCTTATAAATAGCCCCCTACCGTGTTTGTATATGTTGCTCATCATAAACTTATATTACAATGTGCAAATAGTAAACTTTGCAAAAAATATTACTTGATTTTCAATACGCCTACGTCATGATACTCTTCATTCCTTAATTACTTATCTTAGTAATAGAAGTAGTCATACACGTACTTCCACTTTTATTTTGTTTTCTTCTGTGGGTAAAAATATACCAACAAAAGACCTAGAGCAGTACTGTAACAGCTAGCTGGTTAAAGCTCAGCAGAATGAAATACAGTAAAAAAAAAATGACGTTCGTGTTTATAGCAATTTTCAGACAGATCTGGACTTTTTGGTCTTGCCAGGGTAAAAAAAAACTAAAAAAAACCGTTATTGTGAAGAATTTATATTTTAAAAATACACTTCCTGTAAAGATAAGTTTACACATTACAGTTGATTACACTAATAAAATAACCGCTTAATTCTGTATACATATTTAATATAATGATAATGAACATATATTTTTAATAACCACTTGGGCAAAGATCATCAATCTTTGGCAGAATTTCTTTTGTAGCGTGTCTCTGACTGACCAGCTATTACAATGCGACATTGTAAGCTATAAAAATACGTAACATTTTGTACAATTAAGTAAATTACATACATACATAGATAAAATCACGCCTGTTTCCCCGGAGGCGTAGGAAGAGGCATATTAAGCGCTCACATTTCGCCAGTAATACAACGATAAATGTGTCTATTTCACTAAACTTGGTTTAAAATACAGATACTTGAATTGTTTTTTTATGCACAGAACACGAGGATAATATTACAATATAGCTACAAATACATGGCTATTGGAACAAGTGATGGATATTTTTATTTTGAAATATAACATTTCTTGGTGCCAAACACGAAACATACTACTTGAGAGAAGTGTTGCCATTAAAAATCGTCTGATATCACCAATTTACACATTGTAATGTTTGTTAAATACATCGATTATTGCAAATTGATTGAAAGAGTACATTCTGAATACAATTATGAAGTTGCTGTAATTTGAAAATTAAGTACGAGTAGTAGTGTTATGGCATATACATTAATTGATTAATTGCACGGTGTTAGTAGAGTTCGTAAAAAGTTAGCGTAAGATTATTCTGCATTTTCAAAATCGACTATTTACGTTCAGTTATATAAACTATTGTCATCAATGTAATCATTTCAAATGTAGTTATTTTATTCGGAAAAATGTAATGTAAAATGTGTTTTTTTTTTTATTTAATTTAATTTTGATAGCGATGAATTTAAATAAAATAAGTATAGTAAAATAATTACCCAAAATCAAAGAAATCTATTAAAATGATTATTACTAACAAGATAATTTTAGGAAAGAGACAGCGGGTACCCTTTGTTGTAGTTGTTTGTCATCGCAAATCGTCTTGCACATAATATACTTTTAAACTAAAATATGAAATAATTACTAAACAATACATAAAATTTGCGTAAAAATAATAAAAAAATACTACTTAAAAATAAATAACAAGTTCTATCTCTCGGTTTCACAATTGATAGTTAAAAAATAATATTTACATAATACAAGATCTATGATGTAATATTTACATATAATATGATCTTCAAATAAATATGTTTACATTAGGATATTAGTCCTTTTGTAAACTATCAAAGTGTTCGGGACTTCTGGCAGTGTGAGAAGACTTTAGTAGTAGACCATTGCACCTCATAAATCTTTTAAAAAACATTGTAGAGTACCTATTTCCTCCCAAAATTCAATCAAATGGTAATTAATTTTCATATTGTCCAAAAAATAGCAAAAACTAAAACAACAAACAACAAATTCGGGATCGAACTCGAGTTACCAATTACAGAAGAAATATGTTGCACATAGCTAACAGTGCTTTTTACTTAAAGCTACATTTAAAACTAAATTATATACATATAAACCAAGAAACAGGTAATATAAGGAATGGCCGTAAGTTTTATCATTGTATAGTAATAGTAATTGCACATCATAGCGTTGTTTTGGTTGATGTAAGTGAACTTATAGTACCAAAGTCAAAAAACAAGTTCCATTTTTGACCTCAAAATCTTTAATTCCTTTGATCTTTTTGAACTATCCGATTTGGTATGGATACTCCTCTACATAAAAGGAGTGGGGGTAAATTTAATGGGAGGTTACATCATATGAGGTTTTTGAGGTTCAAAGCCGTATAGGATAATTTTTATATGCTTTGAGGTTTTTGAGGGTCAAATGTTGATTCTATAGTTCTGATTTTACCCTCAAAGTTGTAAAATCGTCCGTAAGTAGGATTTTGAGGTAAAAACTGGGACTACTTTCTATGTTAAATCCAATCTAAAAAAAATCAAGCTGACCCTCAAAAACCTCATTGAAGATTTTGAGGGTAAAATATGAATTTACTTTTTGACTGGGGTACATTCGCGTTAAAAAAATAGTGACGAATTGATCAAGTTCCGTCAGCCGACCAATCATGTTTTCAGAAATTATTGTTTCGTATGAAAGCTTGGAATCTGCTTGGCCAAGGTGCGGCACTTTGATAGGTGTGTCATTATTTTTATAACGCGAATAGTTTTTATGTTATAGGCAAATTCCGAAACTCCAACGCTTCTAGGTCGGACTGATCAATCCTCAGGTCTTCCTGAATGACTTAGTCAAAGCTCAAATAAACTACGCTTTTCGGTCTTTAACTAAGGAATGTTTGCCAAATCTAGAAAAGACAAATTTTGTAAGTTTAGGTTCGACTCAAAATACTTCATTCGAAGAAAAAAATTGAAATATATTTCGGGAATCGCCTGAAGGCTTTGGCCAAATCTAGGATAAACCAGTCCTTCTGCGAAGAGACTGCATCGAACTTTGACTATAACATATATATATTAATATCGTCTATTGATAACAGAAAAAAATCAATTAAAAAGTACTTATAAAATATGTTACAATTGTTAAAAAGTGATTAATTAATTACATTGTCTGAAAAACTAATAGTTTATAGTGATTGTATTATTTGTAATATTTGGTGATTTGAGAATTAAAGCAATAGTAATTGCCGCGCTTTATTTTCTTTCTCACTCTGGACACAGTGAGTGGAATTCGTATTTTATAATATATGCAGTATGAGGAATGTATTAAAATATTATCTATGACTCTGTACAAAGTATCTATTTTATAAGCTACTACTAGAACAAAAAATACTGGTTGATTAGAGAAAATAGGGGAGGGTTAAGCAGTTGGCAGACATTGGTTTTTTTTTTCATTTCTCTATTTTGGTTGTAGTATCAACCGACAACACTGTTCATTCATAGACTATCTGTCATTTAGTTTAGACAAAAACACGGGCACATTTTTAGGTTAAAAACCGGTCAATGTAAATATTTGTTGTCGTTTCAAAGTAAACGATAAACCAGCCAAACACCTTTTGTATGTTTTTTTTGATGTATGTTTGCTAACGTATAAAATAGTCTATAAGTTACGCTAAAATATCTAACCAAACATGTTGAAGAGAATAGAAGTTGAATATGCAGAGGAAGCAATGAATACTTGTTTTGAAAGAGGTTTTGGCGTACCCAATGCTCTTACCTATATTTAATGTATTTATAAAATAATACAGTGTACCTGATTTTGCTAAAATCGTTTTAATTACAGAAAGATGTCTTTTAGTTTTAAATAGACAGGTATACGACCCAAAATTACGAAACATAATTTTAGCACCTTCCAGCTGTGAAGTCCGATGTGTAAAGTATTTGTAAAAGATTTACTTGCAGAAACAAAATGTTATTTATCATTTACGAGCTTCAGAAGTGATAAAAGTAACTGTTGATAAATTTCAAACCCTAAATCAAACTTCCAACGATATCTAAAATAACTATATGTAAAAGATTTTTTATTGAAATTTGTATTGAGAAAGCTGTCGGAAGTGCTCGTCAAACAGCCACCTCCCGTCAAGGATCTCGCCCAAATACTACATAAACCGGTAGGAACACCGAATTGACTGCGATGGAGGTATGATGAGTATTATGAGTATGATGGAGAGTGGACCAGGACGGGGCCCATGAACAAAACGGCCTCCATCTTATCTAGTAAATAGAATCGAAATAGGATCGTATCAGATCCAAATTTTCTAGGGGCACCTGTAAACCCAGCGCCTCAATGCGCCCAACCATGAGAGTTCCTGAAAGTTCGCCCCCGGGTTGTGGTCACTATGTCATTAGCATAAAAAATTACACCCAGCCGGGGAGGAAGACGAGCTCGACAGGCCCAGTCGTATCTCATGTTTCACAGGAGTGGAACAACGCAATGTACTACTAGCAATATGTATGATGTATATCAACAATAATTAATGAAATTACTAAACATGGAATGCCCATGGTTACTAAAATTCATGCATTGATAGTAACCATCATCTAGTCAGTTTTTCGTACACTTGTTTGTAATCAAGACCTTACAATTTCACGCATCTGTAGTATGATTGCTGAGAAACAGAAACTTCTAAACTCATACATGTTATTAAAAAGTCGCACCTAAACACAGAACAAATACACAGAATTGTGTGAGATATGTTAAGTTATTGTTTATTCGTATTTGGCAAGCATACACGGACATAACGAAAGATAAAAGTTGATAACATGACATTCCCGATATTCATATCAATGATGACAAGCAATTTATTAATTCATCTTCTGTAGAGACATCCATCGATTCTTATCAATCACATTTTTTTAGCACTAGACACTCAACGCCTAAAAATTTAAAATTTGGTCAAGAAAATAAAACCGAACCAAATACGTACTCTAATTATTTTAATCGGCCAATAGTTTACTTTCAGTTTTGATGCCGTGCACGCACTTAATCGATTAGTCAATAAACCTTTAGTGATTCCCGAACGACTCCCGAAGTAGTATAATCGCCCGAATTTAGTTTATGACGTACACACACATAATTACGTCACCGTACTATCAACAGTGAGATCTATTGACAGTCGGCCAATAATTAGGTTGAACGAAATGCAAGTGATTTTTTTTTAATTAAAAATGGTTAATTTTAATAGTCAAATATGCACTCGCTATTTAATAGTTTAATTCTTATTGTCATACAAATTAAAATTGCAGGATGGCTTCACTCGTGTGTCTCTCACTCTAACAAGTGTAGTTCTTATAACAACTAATAAGTGACAAAATCACTAAATCACACCTAGTCCGGTCGTTCGGTCGAACTGACCACATTTGAACACAATTGAAAATTGGATTTAACTTTTGTTACCTTTGATATTATGGTCCTATTTGTCACAACCTCAGCCACAGAATAACATAGAAAAAGTGACGTAATAATCAACGTGGTACTAGCAGAATTTTTTAGTAAATATTGGCTGTTAATCCATAGTACATACCTATTTATTACAAGAGGACTATCCAAAGTTGTATCAGACTTCACTCATGGCATATAAAGTTTACCAATAACTATTATATATACGAAAGCTATATGTGTTCTGTACTATTGCGTCTAATTTCATACAATGAACACATAATTGAACACTTGTTTTATATTTCCGATTGTAAATATGTATATGAAGAAACATGACTTATACAATTGCCAATTTAAACGTGGAGTCATTGACGCATATTTAACTTTATATTGGCAGAAATATATTCATGCGTCAATTAACACTAATATAGTGAAAGTCATGACGTATATAGGTAGATGTGTTACGCGTCCTTGGCAGTTTCCACTGTTTTCATCACTACAAAACTTTCATCAAAGTAATTATAGAAATTTTTATATCTTGTCATTACTATCTCAGATGACAACTAACCAGGATCACAATATGTAGCATATTTGAATGATACGGATGTAATTGTCAACGTAGAGTGGTTTTTCGTTAGCAACACCCATAATACGTACAATAATTGCTCTTGTTCAAATTTGAATTTAAGATATATTTTATTTATGTGAATTTTCTATTAGTTTTAAATATTTACTAAATAAGTTTATGCACAAAGTGTACAACGGCGGATTTAACGTCATAAGCATTCTCCAACAGTCTACCATCGGATTGTGTGTCATTTTGATTGGATCTCGTACGTTTAGTGCTTGCACTAAAATCCGCAGTGTAGACACAATAGGAGAATACAATACATCGCAATTGTAAGAATTAATAATATTGATCACCGACAATTAATAGTGATAGGAACACATCTTGTCAAAGACATTTAGTTTAGAAATTAAAAACGTATACATATTTTCCTTAAAGGGAAAGGTTTAATGGGATGATCGACTAGTATTTGGTCCGACGGAGGCTCTTCATCAGCAAGTGAAGATCATCCTTAATTTATAGGATTACACGAAAGTTTACATTTGAACCCTTTTCTTTTTAAATCAAATTGACAATTTCAGACATTGATTACTTTAAATATCTTTACGAGTAAAGAACATTTTAACTAAAGTCATAAGTCAATGGATAATTGCCCTTATATGACACATCAAAGAAAATACCTGTTTCATTTATTTAACCCTTATTTGCTACTTCGTTAGAAAATGTTTAAAAAATGCCAGAAATAGATGTGGGCTGGTCAAGTCAGCACGTAGTGAGGACGACTCCAAGCCTACCAGAAAGCAGAAGACGAGTACGACCTCGGTTGACATGGTGACGGTATGACCAAATTTCTGAGAAAGGAGAATTAACCCGATCCTACAACCCTTTCCAGATTGCCGAAAGTAGACGAGCCGATCCCATCTAAACCGGGAAAAGGCTAATGAGAAGAAGATTCACAGATTTTCACGTTGTGGTTAGACCTCACACTTTTCTACAGAAGAGACTTTTGGAAATTGGGCGTTGGTACTCAGCGTACGCATCCCTTATAACAATAAAGCCTCTTTGAGGATTTTTATCATAGGGGGTCACATCTAAGACAATAGCAGTGTTGAGAGCGACAATATGCTATGACCACGATTTTAAGGAACTACAATTGGATGATGTGCAGAAATGATCCAATCCACAAAAGTATTAATATTGATTCGAAACTGTCAAAAATAGTCTGTAATAATAATTTATTTCCAAAAATGTTTTGCAAATAATCCAACATTAAAGTTTCAATGGAAATAATAACTTTTTTAGAAAAATACTTTATATAAAAGACGTTTTGGAAAATGATTTTTTTATAAAAAAAATATATTTATATATTTATCTTTTACGAAAAACAATTCACAAAAGAGTAAGAATTAAAGTAACCATCATAAATTGTCAAAAATGATAAGAGGACCTAGTG
This sequence comes from Hypercompe scribonia, assembly GCA_949316085.1. Taxonomy (NCBI): domain Eukaryota; kingdom Metazoa; phylum Arthropoda; class Insecta; order Lepidoptera; family Erebidae; genus Hypercompe; species Hypercompe scribonia. Next base: position 20,119,293 of record OX438980.1, on the reverse strand, counting down.
TAAATTTATTTTACATCTACTTGATCGTCACTGTTATCGTTCGGTATCGTGATTGGCCCGCACTGAAATCTTCACCAATCACAACGCCAAATGCGCTTGCCGTCGAGAGCAAGTCAATATAAAATAAACTCGCTCTAACTCCTCTGTAATTAAGATCTCTTTAAAAAATTGTTTTACAAAAAAGACAACATTAACGTTAAACTATAAATGTCAGCTTCAAACTGCCACAAATTTAGATAATATTGAACAGTTGATTGGCATTATTAATTAGCCCGGTTTTTGGGTTTAACCCTTTCTGCACAACATAGTTTAATTCTGTAAAACAAAATGCATATCACGAGTTTCATTTAAAACTGAAGTACCTAGGCTCATTAATCAATACACATTAAAACACTTATTTACATGACCTTAAACCGCTTCTGTTAAAATTAAAAAGTAATGCACAAAAAAAAATTTTCATAGTAAGATCTAATTATATACACCCTATAATTTGTGCAGACAAATTGAGTAATTATAAATATCACATGAATTATAATAAATTCGATGCACCTTACATTCAAGAGAACACATCAATCGGTTGGGGTGAGACTGTTGCCAAGTTATGGGTGGGACTTGCTAAAGGATCACCGCTGTGAACTTCGTTCCTTTTAGCTTCTGCCATTGCTTGTTTAACGGCCTCTTTGTAAGCGCCTCGCTTTTTCTTGTTGAAACGTGCCTGAGACATAAACAATAAATATTACAATTCAAACCACACTTTTTTAAGTTTTATGGATGTTTTTTGTTAGTTAGTATCCTGTAATGTATAAAATATTCTAATAGACTGGTGATGGTATATTCCTAGCTGATTTCAACCACAGTGGCTAGTCTCAACGGAGGCCAGTCAACTACTCAGGAGGTATTACAGAGAAGTGTGTTCACAAACACAGGTGTACTCTCTGTTCTGTATCCAGTCAAGCTGGAATTAACTCAATAATACTTTTAAACAAAACCTGACAATCGAACTCGAGACATCTTGAAGGGCAGTTGCATATGCTAACCACTAGACCAACTGAGGTAGTCTAATAGAATACTATAGTACTGGGCCATATCTTTTCTAAGGATAGGCCTATGTACAATAGTAAGATATTAATGACTAATGATTCTAACATGGCCGTGTGGTGACGGATTAAGAATACATAGTGTTACCACTCCTATTCATCCCGTGGGTGTCGTAAAAGGCGACCAAGGGAACAGAATATGCAAGACAACATCATTACAAAAAGAAGGCAAACTTGAAACAAACCGTATTCCAACCCGTCTGGCCAGCGTGGAATAGTAGGCCAAAACCTCCTTGCTAAGGAGAGGCCTATGTCCAGCAGTGGACTGTGAAAGGCTGTTGATGATGATGATTCTAATAGAATATTATAGTTTGACTGGATTTGAACAAATATAATACACTAAAATAGGTCTAATCAAAAGTGAATTTTCACCTATATGGTGAAAAATATGCAGGAAATAAATCTACATTATAACCATGCAAGTGGTTTCTTTTTGCCACATAATGTTTGGGTTAAAAATAATCTCTATTTAGATTCTTTAAATTTAATATGCATATTCAATAAAAACCAATTTAACCTTCATAAAAATCCATTTTGTTAGTTATTAAGAGAAACAGCTTAGCTGACAGACATACAAAGATATAGGTACAATAATCACACAATCAAAATACAAATAATAATAATATATGTCCAATAAAACATAACTGCGTTTCAGTTTTGGTGATTATTAATGAAATAATTTATAATAAAATAAAAAACATACAGTGGAACATAAACCTCCTCCTTTTTGAAGTGGGTTAAAAATTAAAAGAATAGTTAGACCTAGTGTGGCATTCTGAATACCCTCTTATTCAGAATACCACCCTAGGTCTGTCCTGAATGAGTCACATATAGTAGGTACATTCAAAAGGGGTCTTGTTAGTCAATAGCTATATACTTGTAAGTGCTTCTAGGTTTTTAAGACCCTTCTTCTGTCTATATGCTACTGGTATGCACACATTAGAGTGGTTCTACCTACATTTGACAAGTTATCATGAAAAATAAATGTGGTAACTAATTCATTTACAATTACTCGTGAAGTAAAAGGATCAAGACAGTATACATATAAGGATCTATAACAATTTTCTTCTTGGAGATGAATTCTATTGAAAAATAATAAATCAGAAGTTACTATAAGAAATAGCTATGTAATAACTGCCTTTGTTGAGCAAAATCTTATTAGTGAAAACATTACATACCTTATAATCTTCTAGAAAATGGCTCAAGCTATCACATGGCATTAATGATGAAGTAGTTGAAGCATACCACGATACATGGGCCCTAGATGTTGGTGTCACACTTAAAACTCGGCCAGGCCACCATGGGAATCCAACCACTTTACCCCAAACAATATCCCCAGGAGAAACTCTTAACAATCTTCCTCCACCTCCTTCTGTACCGGTGGCAGGAAAATCTGGAACCAATTCATTATCACAGTCTTCAGAACCACTTTCGATAATATCATTTTCACTTCTCTTTTCATATGAATTACTACTGAGTCTTCTTAGGTTTATTGAAAGGTTTTTTACACAGTGTTCTTTAATATCACTGAAATAGTCCATTGTCTCACTATCTACACATTTACTCGTATTTTCGTCTCTTTTCTTCTGATTCTTATATTTCTTTTTGTGTTTTACTTTATGTTTGTGTTTTCTTTCTAAAGGGTCTAACATTGGACTCGTAACATTGTTGTGAGGTGACAAAGCACCAACATGTTTTGGTGACTCATGTTCTGAGCTTGTTTTCTTTGCTTGTTTTTTAGCTTTCTTGAGTGCTTTTTTTGCTGCTTTAGTGGGCTTTCCCATATCACATGAAACACCTGAATCTTCATTAAAATCTCCTGAAAGAGGTGGGATTTTAACTACAGTGCCTTCTCCTTCCCCGAAACATATCTTCAATGTCCTAGCACTTGAAAACATGGAACTAAATGACATATCATTATCATCTTTTAATTCATCCTTGTCCCCATCAATGTCATCAGATACGCTAACAAACGCCAGTTCTTGAGTTTGGGACTCAGTACTGGATTTATCACCCTTTATTTGTTTTTCACTAGCCTTAATGGAATTTTTAGGTGCACCCTTGATGGCACTCGAGATTTCACTTGGTTGCAACCTAGACAACTTAGGAATAAGCATACCACCGACTAAATACTTTTTCACTGCACTTGATGACTCAGAGTACTGCGACGTATCGTCATCAGATTCTACCTTACGCTTTTTAGACACGTCTACGTTTTCATTGTTTTCGTTACAGATTCCTTTACAATTTGAGCACAAGACCTTTCGAGGTCGCAGTCGCACAGTCATCTTTTGCTGCTGTTTTCCTTTCGGCCCAGGCTTTTTCGACTTTTGTATATTTTCAGTCGCATATTGAGGCTCTTGATATGTGAATCTTTGACTAACGGAATGTAATTTATCTTTTTCATCGACCGGTTCTGGTTTTTCAGAAAAGGCTGGATGGAGGCTGTACACTCCAAACGGCAAGTTACTGCAAAATACAGTCCAATTAGAATAATTTTCACATATTTTAGTCAATAATCGATAAAGACATAGTATCTTATATTTTCATGACCTACCCTTTATTGGAGTCCAGAAGCACACCTTGAAACTTTTTATCGTTCGTGCAATAAGAAACAACTATTAAGTCTGCTAGAGCTTCTTCAACATTCACTAAAATTTGAGAATCCTTTATAATCGTCATATCGGCTGTTTCTGCGACAGCCGCCATATTTTATTACTTCATAGATAAGGGTTCACCTTGTTCAGAATTGACAGATTTGCCAATCGTCAACAAAAGTAGTACGCTCGCAAATTAGGTTGATAAGTTAGGATTTATGACGGCATTATTATTGCGAAATAGTGATAGTAGAATAGCAGATACTGAAGAAGTTCAAATTATTTTCATATAACTACAACTTTTTGCAATTTCAATTTTTTTTGTTTTTTTTTAAGACATGGATAAAGCATAATCTTGCATACTTCCGTCAATATCATTTGGAAGATTTACGCATATACGATGGAACTAATTCTGCTACAACCTGTTCTCCTCTACAAGTTTAAGTTGCCTAAGCCGTGGTCGTTGCAACCGCTACAATCATATAAAGGTTTTTCTTTGCGTTCAATGATTTATAGTTGTATATGTTGGACATTTTTACTATTAATTAGTTACTATGAAATCTGTCAGTTTTAAGGTTTTATATAAAATAATGCCTATACGACGTACATCGACATCTTTATATTATAATATAGTTACATTAATGCAACTTAAAATTATAAAACTAGTATTATTATCATTTGGATAATTGACACATCATCATTATGTGCCCACATCACCCAATATTTATTTGCCTCACACATCGAATCTGTGGAACAAATTACCACCTACTGTTGTTGAATATGACCCATAGACCTTTAAGAAAAGAGCGTACTCCCACCTCAAAAGCTGGCAATTCGCTTAATTCATACATAAGTACCAGGCGGCCATGAATGACGGTAGTGACTTTCCATCAGGAGAGGCAACTGCTGGATTGCCTTGTAAATAATAAAGAAGCTCAGTATGGCAACATCTTAAATTGACATAAATTGAAACCTTTTTGACAGTCGGCGAATTTTGACATTTTTAGATTAGATTAAATTATAGTTTCGTTCGACCGATCACATACCGACGTACGAGATTTAATTGTTTCGTGCAATTTATTCTCTAAATTCGCTGTTTAACTATATCAGACTATCAGCGTAAGTACAGCTTGTTTAAATAACTTAACATAATAGTTTTTTTTTCAGAGTATTTATGTATGTAGTGTATAAACTTATATAATCTACCCTTAATTTGTACGGTACCAATTTGCTAAATTGTAATTTTGTCCGGTTTTGTTATTTGCGCTATGTTCAAGGTCTCTTTATGTAAATGTAAGTGGTCTATCAAGTTTTTTTTGTGCTTACACTTGATTATTTTCAAAATCAATTACTCTAAACACAATCCAAGTGAAAAACTAAATATGTCAAGGTTTTTTAAATTCATCACAAATGACATGAACTATTCGATTTTTAACTAACTTTTAATAGTTCAAATTGTGGTTCATTTTACTGAACACATTTTTTTAATTTAATTGCTTTACTTTTATTTAAAAAAGGAATACCATCACACAGACTAAAATAATGAAAGAGGATTATATAGCAAAGTTATTTTGGTGCATTACAGGGACAGAAAAGTTTAATGTTTTTTTTTTAAATCTTATTGTTATGAAATGAGATATCATAGACTATTTTATTCTCTATTGTAAATAATCTAGTTTTTTTCTCACTATGGCCTTAAAATGTGACTTAATGTAATATTATCCCTATTTATTCAAGCCAATTCAGGTTACACATTATATTCCGTTTTGATAATTAAGCTATTATTGCCTATCTTGGTTTAGAAATAGCCAGGTAGTGCTCGAGATCTAAATTCCAGAAGTCAGGTCTTATAGTCATCATTCTACTTCTGTTTTATCTATAATTTTACTGCTGTTTTAAAATACATGGAAAAAATAATATTTTAAAAATCTATCAGATAATGCCATCAAAATAAGCTTATGTATATTTTGACTGTATATACTCATATATTATACATTAAAAACACCCAAACTCAATAAAGTTTACAGATCATACAAACATTTTATCCCACCTGCTAATCGAACCTGATACCTCAGCACAGTAGTTGTATATACTACCACTGCACCACTGAGGCAGTCGACAGTACCATACAGTACAGTAGTTGCAATATATACCTTTGTATAAAGATTTGATTGATACAGAGTAAGCTAGTGCTAATACAAATTATATGTATAGTTTTATCACTCAGCTGTCACAGATCTTTTTTACCACTTTGGCTAGAATGAGTAACAAATACCCTGGATAGATCAATTCAATCCAAACTGCAAATCCCATTGATGCAGGGCTGACAGTTATTGTGGTAACTGTGTAAGCCTTACACTGTCACAATGACTGTCATACCCTTTACGTCACCAAGCGGGTTGTGAAAAAGCATCTCACAAGGCCGCCATTGTGTGGGTCACTATACTACAATGTCTGCATTTGCAATAAGTATGGTGATCACAACTCTTGGATTCTATTTATGCTTTCGGTCAGGCAGAGTAGAGTCATTTTGGAAGGCTCTTAATATAGAAAAAAATACTCTATACTGTTATATTTACAACAGTAATAATATAATTTCATCTAACTTTACTCTGTACTTTATTATTTTGAAATTACGATTTTTAATGACTAATTAAATGACTTCACTGTTACATACTTACTCTACTTCCAATATACTAAGTGATTCCAATAGGTTAGATGACACCTTAGTCGAATTAGTTACTTTTTATCACCTGTCAAAACAATAATTTTGTATGAAAAATATACTATATATGAAATTGTGACGTCACTGTTTTAGACTACTCAATTGAACAATATATTTCACAGTATATTTGATTGAAATTCGTAATAATAATAAAAAGCTATATCATTTGTATTTTCTGGGATGTTTCACAATATTAGTTTTAATGAAGTGGACATTGGTATTTATTTACGATACAGTCATCTACCCAATTGTCATAAAACTAAACAAACCAAATATATTGGTATAGTAATAGTTTTAAATAGTTTTATTAGGAGTTGTACAATTAGAGAAACTACCAACCTAAAGTAACGGCATCCATGTTGTTGTTTTGTTGGTGAGTGCCAGATCAGAATCAAATTGATGCAAGGGTATCAGTTATCATAGTATGTGAACCTTACACTGCCACAATGACTGTCATGCCTTTTACATCCCCAAGCGGGGTGTGAAGAAACATCTCACTAGGCCACCATAGTATGGGGCACCATACTGTATTATTTCTTATTGATTTATTCAGAAAGCAATTTTTACATTGTATGCGAATATCTTTACATGGGCTAAATAAATTACAGAGAATAATAACAATCACGATATGAGTAACAATTTTAGTAATTTAAATTAAATCAATCATAAAATATAAAATATAAAAAAAAGGATAAAATATAAATTAATTATTCATTTATTGTTCACAGTTAGTCATACGCTCATTAGCAAATAAATAAAAATAAAATAATCAATTAAATGTCAAATATAAGTGAAAAACAATTAAGAAAATTCACATAGTGTCAAATGCCAACAAAACAATAAAGTTCATAAAATGTCACCAAATTAAATAAAAAATTCAGTTATGTGGTTCACAGATCATCAATTGAGTAATAACATTTTTCTAATCTCTTTAGTTCATTCAAAAAATAGTTTTGAATGAATGAATGATCTGTAATATACACTCTGCTTTATGACATTGAGATGTGGTAAGCATTGGGTATTTAGATCCTTTCTCCTAGTGCTCTCCCTTATCTGTCTTTCAGCTTCGTTCTCGTACTATTGTCTACATTTGCAGTGGTGACCATAGCTCTTGGATTCTATTGTCCTTATCCCCTACCTCACATCCTTGACCCTACAAAATTTCGTAACTTCTAGTAGGATACTACAGAAATTGTGATCTTTTTTGATATACCCTATTAAAATGACAGGATTATATCATTACTTATTAGGTCTTGGAGGTTTTCCAAGTGAACTGTAATTAAAGTTACTCAACTGTTCAAGAGTTTGAAACTATTGCAGCATATTTTTGACCTTTGTAATCCTAAATTTTTGACATTAGTGCTGCCATAAATTGATTTATGAAAGTTAAATTTTATTTGACAGTTGTTTGCTTACTCAACACCATAAGGTGTGTCGACCGGTATACACTGTACAACTATGGTATCACGGGGTGGCGGAATTCCATTCCCGTTCAGAGTAAATATTTGTTTGGGAAGGTCTATCTATGTGTATAGTAGGTATATAACTGCTCTCTGTTTTGTTACTTTGTACTTGTACTTCGCTGGGCTAGGCACGCACTGAATATTGATCTGGATGTCGTAATAACGGCTGTTCTCGGATTCCTCCTATGTCAAGCGCAGAGTGGCACACCGTGTGGTTTTAGTCGGTCCGATTCCGACACACCACCTCGCCGTAAACCCCGGTGGGGTGACGTCCCGAGGGGGTTTCCACACGTAAAAAAAAAAGGCACGCACTGAATATACAAGCAGTTATAGAGTGTTACGGCGTCATTAAAAATCTAATTATGTTGCAACTACAAATTTACTACATTATTTAATATGAACGAGCGCGTTGGTCTACTCTATTAGTGACCCTGACTGATTCCCGCCCAGAATAATAAAACGCTTGTTTGATGAGCATGATCATTTATTGTGTGTATGAGTGTAATGTATCTGTACTATGCATATATTTAGAAATATGCTTCGTTGGTTAGCCACTGACTGCCGATCAATAGATCTCGGGTGCGATTTCCAGGTCGGGTTAAAAAGTGTTTTTGAGTTTTTTTGATAATAGAAATACTTAAACCCGGAGTTTGGAAGTTGGGATCTTAACCCCTGAGCCACAGAGAGTACGCATAGCCGTCGTTCCTGCGTCTGATCTCTGACCGGTCGTGTTGCATAATCGTCCCATCGAATTTTGAGAGTGAGAGAACAGCTATGCTAAGCTTGTGCACTGTAATATCTCCTGCGTAAATGGTTGATCTCCGTTGAGACTGCCAACAGTGGCCGGCTACTTGTACATCATCATCATCATCATCATCATCATCATCCTCATCATCATCATCATCATCATCATCCTCATCATCATCATCATCATCATCACGTACATACACATTATACGTTCATACGTTCATTTAATTTCATAATTCAAACTATAGTGGTGTCGATGGTTGGTGGTAGTGACTTACCATCTGCTTGTTTATCCTTCTATCATCTAGAAAACTAAATATAAATAGTAATGGTCATTGACGAATCCTAAAACAGGGCACCACACAAAAAATAACCACAACATGGCTCAAACATCATCAACACCCATCACGTCATCGCACCTACCCTTGAATGAACACGTTATATATTATATGATCCCACTATCGGTATTATGACTCTTTGATTCTACTCATGCTCTCAACACGCAGAATAGAGTCAATTTGGAAGGATCCACATTAAAAAAATATTGAAATTTCTAGCCGTACTTTGCAATGCTTTGCTGTTGCACTTGTCCACAAAAACCATCTTTGGAGCTTGATGTATGTCGTGTCAAAATTTGAGCTAAATCGATGCAGAACTTTTTGAGTTTTTGAGATGTACACAAACGAACTTAACATTTTCATGTACAAATGTAGAAGTCGACACTACGTAGGGCGCCTTCAGATATTAATCTGCAATATCTCTGAGATTGAACTCGGAACATTCGGATACATTCAGAACATATAGTATCGACCAACGAAATCATTCATGGAATACTCCATACTGAGACCACAAAATTCATTGTCTTAATTTGATAAATGTTAACCCATTTTGTCCACAGAATGGCGAGAGTAGACATAACCCAACCCCTATATGACCAAAGTACCTTTATTGGAAGGTTCAAGCATTTCGCCGGTATTACCAACCCTCTGTTAACGTTAACATCTGAGAAGGACTTACTGGCAGCAAAAGAACTATATTTACAATACAAGTGAGTACATATGACCACGTACTAACTTGTATTAATTTATAGTAAGCTAAATTTGTAACTCTTGATCCCTTTGTTGACCCTTGATTAAATTCCGAAGCAAAAATACTTAGTCTTCTGTGTTTTAATACGGCATTTCCGAACTTCAAGAAAAAAAAGTCTTCAAGATGACATAACTATTAACTTAAAGGCATACACTACAGTACTTAAAATAGCTTGATCTCTGACAGATGGCTACAATCCGTCAAAGTAACTTTGAGCAAGCGGTTTTATTTTGTATCACCCATATTTTCAGTCTTTACTCGCCAATATATTATATGTATAAAAATTCACACCTAAAATGAACTTCGAAGTTCTAAGATGACACTAGTGACAAATGTTACGGAGATCAAGCTACTTTTTAAAGATTATAGTGACTTAAGTTGTATGGGTCCATGTGGACCAGTGTGGCGTCACTTACTATCAGGCGGTGTTCTGCCATTTACGATAGTCATTAGTCTCCTGTATTATGCCACTAGCAGAATTTAATGGTCCTCAACAACGTAACTGAGTTCGATCAGTACTCTCTACCATTTTTCCTCTTGACTCAACGTGATCGCAGACGAAGAGCATCCCATTTTCTCTAAAATTTTACTCCAGCGTTTTTTCTCTTTGGAAGAAAGGAATTTGATTTAAAAAAAAAACACACTTGTTCTTTTTTTTTTGTAGAGCTGGCAAAGAACCGGCGGGTACGAAATTCGAAGATGTAGTTCGAGCCAAAATTCTCTACGAATCAGCCTTCCACCCCGACAGTGGCGAGCTTCAGAATGTTTTCGGCAGAATGTCCTTTCAGATGCCTGGAGGGTGTTTAGTCACAGGTGCTATGTTGCAGTGGTACAGGTAATTTTGTATTTACGTTATGAATGCTAAAATTTATGAAAATAGATGTATGGATGATAATGATGAATGAAAGATAGATTATAATCTGGAATAACATATCGGCTACTTTATATTTGCAAAATTTTGATTGGCCAAGTACAATGGTAGGCATGTATGTGACTTTTGTACCTCCTTCTGTATCTCATAGTTTAAATTATTTTTTGTTTTTGGCCCGTAATATCTTTGACAGTGACATTTTAAATGCTGAGATTTTTACAGCTTGCGTTAATAAGTTATTATAGTTTAGAGTTTACAATGTAATACATAAGCCGTAGGCTAAAGTCGACAGACATGACAGTTGAAGGTCTTGGCTCCTATAAATGAGTTGTCATTGTTGTCAACAAGATGACTTAGTACCACACTTTTAACATCAAAATCACTCATTTATGAAAAGCATCAATATAATGTTGCTATGTTGCTAAATACACTAGTAAGGTCATTCATAAACATTAATTGAAATATATTATCGTTTTTCATGTAATTTATATTTTTAAAATAATTTAAAAACATATTATATCAACGGAAAATGAAAAGATTAGAAACAGCTGGACAGAATCCTAACAGCACCTTTTGAGTATGTCCCATCAAAGTAACCATGATTACTCTACAGTAGCAGGCCTGCGCCTGAGACAGTAGAAGGGCCACCCCTGAATTCAGCACAAGAAAAAAAAAAGCACCAGGCCAGCAGAAGTCTGGAAGTACCTTGGAAACTATGGGGGAATTTGCCTGTGCAAACCTTTTAACTAAGTATTCCAGGTCTACACAATCCCGAACTCATGGCACCGTAGCTTTGTAATACCATTTAACAAAGAAAAGGGCAATATTGGAGAATGCAGAAATTACAGGGCTATAAAACTAATGTCAGATATACTTAAAATTTGGAAGTCACAAGTAATCAATGCGGCTTTCCAGCTGACCGGGGTGCGCTAGATGCAATTCAGATAAAACCAAACTTCATATTATTATTATGGATTTAGAAAAGGCCTTCGATCCCAAATCCATTAACATTCTGATAGGAAGTGCAGTTATACGTACGGTGCAGCAAATAGTGGACGTCGGTTGAAAAAGACTTGAACGAACCGTTCTAAATGGAAAATGCACATAAATTAGACCGACTCTAAGTAGATCTGATAAGGTCCAGATGGCAGACGATGTAAGAATGTTTTCGTTTATCTCAGACAACACCATCTCAGTTTTCATCTAAGCAGATTTTAAGCATGGCGAGTTTAGAAAACGGAGGAATGCGTTTTATTATTGCAATTTTAACTTTGTGAGAAGAATTTAATTTATTTATACAAAATAATGTAATGATGCTTCATTTTATTGCCGTCCTCTTTAGAGGTTAACGAAAGTGAGTTGCCAGCAAAAGCGAGTAATTCAACTAATGTTATAAATGCGAATGTGAGTTTGTTACACTTTCTCACTTAAAGCACTACACCTACTTTAAAAATTCTTTCATTTATGATAAACTATGTAATCAACGAGTAATATATACAGTAGCGCTCAAAAGAATTTTGACAAGACTAATTTTGCAGTTATCTTTTTACTGAGTGCTTCAAAATAATTTTAGTATTTTTTATATTATTGTTTATGATGTATTTCATCCTCTGTGAGTTACAAGTTGGAACTTGATTGTTTTCTTTCTTTGTTAAAAACAAAACACGTCTATACATGCGCTCAAAAGTATTTTGACAACCATTCAGTCCCTTGCTGGCAGCGGTTCTACTCACACTGCATATATTTTTGTCTATAAGGTATAATTACTCCGCATTTATCAACATGCCTAAGACTAAAGAATATTCAAATGATATTAAAAATGCCGTGATAACTGCCCTACAAATTGGAATGATGCAAGCAGAAGTTGCTCGAAGTTTTTAAGTGTCACGACAACTTGTTAGTTCGTGGAACAAAGCTTATAATAAACGTAAAACTATTGAAAATAAGCCTCGAAGTGGCCGTCCGAAAAAAACATCCGCTAAGGAAGACCATTTGATAAAAAGGTTATCGACAAGTGATGTCCGAAAAACGGCTGTGCAAATAAAAAACGAGTTACAGGAAAATTACGATGTGAATTTACACGTTTCCACTGTAAAACGCAGACTAAAGGACTTCAGATTACATGGACGACCTCCAACTAAGAAACCTCTAATTTCTGCAAGGAATAGGAAGCTGCACCTTGCATTTGCGAAACGGGTCGGATTATGGACGAGTTCAGAATGGTTCAAGGTGTTATGGAGTGACGAAAGCAAATTTAATTTAGTGTCATCTGATGGTATACGGTACGTGCGACGTCCTGTAAACAAAAGATTTGATGTTCGATACCAAATACCCACAGTAAAGCATGGAGGTGGCAATATTATGGTCTGGGGATGCTTTTCTCGCCGCGGAGTCGGACCTTTAGTTAGAATAGAAGGTACTATGGATCGCTTTATGTACGCAGATATATTAAAGCAACAAATGCTATCCTATGCTAAAGCAAATATGGTACCTGGTTGGTATTTTCAACAAGACAATGACCCAAAGCACAAATCGAAACACGTCAACGACTTCATGAAACTCGCTAAAATCAAAATTCACTGGCCAAGTCAAAGTGCCGATTTAAACCCGATAGAGCATCTTTGGGAAGAACTGAATCGCCGCGTAAGATGTCGAAACTATTCAAATAAAGATGCTTAATATGAAGCACTAAGTAACGAATGGAGCCGAATACCCATTGATCGTTTGCAGAAACTAGTTGACTCGATGCCGGCGCGTTGTGACGCGGTCTTGAAGGCTAATGGATATGCAACAAAATACTAATAGTTAATATCAAAAATTTTTTTTTTTTTTATTTTATAAAATAAAAAACTTTCCTTGTCAAAATTCTTTTGAGCCGTGTCGTAAATAATTTTTCTTTGTTTTCTTTTTGTGTAGAAATACATTACATTTAAGTGTCTTAATTTGTGAAACGTATCATTACTTCAAATATAATCTTTGATTGGAAACAATTTTGTTATCATTTTTTGTGATATGGAATGCAATTGAGTTGTCAAAATACTTTTGAGCGCTACTGTATACGTTATTATTTACCGTGGTAACCGAAACACGCGATCAGAGTTGCGGTCAAAAATTAGTATTATTATAATTATGACATTTATTTATTGTTTTTACACATAAACTACGTAGATTACATCATACATCATTAGGAAATATTTCATACACTTTGTAAGGGAAAAGAAAAGAATAGGACAAGAGAAAAAAACCTTGTTCGTGAGGTAGAGTAAATTAATTGACAATATCTAAATTGATGCGAACTAAATTGATCGTCGATACAATACACTTTGTGTATGATAGTCTATCATAAAACGTACAGAAATCGAAAGTAACATTTGTTAAACAGCTGAACTAATTTTCATGCTTTTGCGTGAAGAGACAGACTGGATCTTTGAGATGCACATAGAAAATTTTTCTCACAAAAATTATACAACCTTGAGTTTCATTTTTCTTTTGGTGTCACAAACGCATACCTTGTTAGTTAATCATCGTAACACGAGTACAATATTTATATCTATTCTAGAGTACAATTTGTTGGCATTTTAATCTTCTACGTACACACGTCCGGGCTGACTGACCGCACAGCCTAAACTGTTGGAGTTATAAACTTGATATTTCGACTTCAGGCAGAATTTTTGGCAATTTTAGAAAGTAAAATCAGGTAATCAAATCTTTAATGCCTAGCTACGTGTACATGTGATCTTGTAAAATAGTTTGCCTCAACTTAGTAGCCCATTCCAGGCATTGCAAATTTGAGAGAAGTTTATGATTCCTTAAATTAAAAACACAAATCAAGAAATAATCACACGAGCGAAACTGCAAGCAATATCTAGTCTCACGTAGAACAATGCACTGAACGAAATGACAATCACGTGCAGGTAGGGCGTGACTCGAAATTACAGAAGTGTTGCCAAGGAATGTGATGTTTAGAAACTGTAAACATTTACGGCAATTACTTAAATAGATTTATTTACGTAGTCGATTTTGCAATAGTTCGACTTAATCGACGGCATGAACAAAGAATATCGTCAAAACTTTTAAATAAAAATGAATAACACGCCTTTAACATTGATTTGATTAATTTATCGATTCTGGAGGACCGGAGGCCCATTAATGTAGGGGTGACAGTTATCGTGGTAACTGTGTAAACCTTACACTGTCACGATGATTGTCATGCCTTTTGCGTCCCCAAGCGGGGTGTGAAAAAACATCTCACAAGGCCGCCGTGTGGGTTACCATACTGCATTGTCTGCATGGGCAATGAGTATGGTGACCACAACTCTTGGATTCTATTCATGCTTTCCATCAGGCAGAGTAGAGTCACTCTGGTAGGCTCTTAATATAGAAAAAAAAAATAGGTAGTCACCCACCTAACATCAGGTGTCTCATCTGTTCAATGGTCTTTTATCATCATCATATCTCCTTCGTAGCCTTTATCATTCCGAAGATTATTTGGGGTCGGCTACCAGTTCAGTTGACTTGAATATCAGTTTTTCCACGTAGTGACAGACTTCCGCAACCCTGAAGGTGAACTGAAATCAAAGGTTGAATTAGTTTGAACAGTAACGATTGCCATGGATGTTCATGACAATCGGCAGCTACGGCTTAACGTGCTTTTTGAAGCATGACCGTGCAATACTGTCAAACTTCGATATTCCGAGCTGTTATTAACATTTTTTTGTGAGAAAACCCAACAACACTTTTATTCTTGATCGACAGTCGCATACGCTAAGCATTAGATCAATGAGGATGTGTGTCCACTATAATGAAATTGTGCTTCATTTCTGATCAAAATTTTGAATTTTGACAGCTGTGGATTAAATTGTTGTGTTGTGTTTTACTTCATTACTTCACATCTGTTTTCATTTTAAGATGTATAAGTGCAACCTTGACCAAAGAATTAGAGGTACTAGGTCATGTCGTGCGAGTCGGCGGTGTTATAAGCCGTCGACGGGACCGCGAGGTGCCAGAAAGTGGGGACCTCTGGTGGCGGATTAGTTGCTGCGGTCGGCGATAGGATTATTTGTTGTGACCTGGTCGCAAAAATGCGATTGGGTCGCAACAAATTATGACAACCGGACTAATAGGTGGGGAAGCCTTTGTGGCCTCACCAGGATAGGATCTGACTAGGTTGGTTGATTCTGGAGGGGACCTGAAATAATATGGTCCGGATCCCCTTCAGAGAAGAACGCCTAAGACCGGCCGCCGGGGTGGTTTTTAGTGGAATCACTACATACTCCTGGCTCTGGCGTCCCCGAGGAGCCGGAGATCCGAAGGGATTTTCCACCCCGACAACAAGAAAAAAAAAGATCATGTCGTGTGAACGATAAAACCAACACTCAATTAACTATTAATGGTTCTAGTTTCTATTTGTACAAGTTTATACAATGGGATGTTATTGTTTAAACCTCATTGTATTGTAGAGGAGCATTTTGTTTTACTCCACTATATTTTGCTCGCGTAGATTTTGTCAAAATGATTGAGACTCGGGAATGTGAACTATTTTTGTGGACACACAACCACGTGTTCAATATTTAGGTAATTTAGTATAACCAACAAAAAAACTTATATTCGCATTTTGACTATATTTAAAGAGACTGTATATAAAGTTATTAGTAATAATAATTTTTGCCCGCGGCTTCGTCCGCGTGTATGACAGTTACGTTCCCCACTTACGTTCTTTCTCGATATTCAAAGTATCTCCATGTCAAATTTCATTGAAGTGGGTGTGAAAGCATAACATGCAGACAGACAGAGAGAATTACTTTCGGATTTATAATATTAGCATGGAGTAGTTAACTGCCTAATAACGCAGTATAAAAAGAAGCTGCACGCCCGATTTATACTATATTACCTTAATACCAAATGTATAGGACATCCTATAAGGTACCGAAACTCATGTTGCCGGGCTCGTGTTAAGCAGTTCTGTCGTTGCTCCCCCACCCTGTAATTCTAAAAGCCGAATCGAAGAGGCGTCAACGCACATGACTCTTTGAGTTGCAGAACTCTTTGACCCTCGGTACCCATATACCCTCAGGTGAACCGTTGCCTCTCTTTTAAAAAAAGCTACAAAACATTTATAAAAATAAACTCTAGTGACGTCAGAACAGTTAAGTGTCATGCTGCAGAAAGACAAGCTTCGTCTAGGTGGATATGGCTATAGGTGGTTAGCGCTTTGTGATCTGAATTGCAACATATGGTGTCGGTACAAGAGTCGTTATTTGTGTAAATAATTTGTGGACAGAGACTAGTACGGTCTGTTTCGCGGCGGAGATACTTTCTATCTATGTTAATAGCTGTTCAACTTACACCTCATATAGTGTCTATGACGAAAACAAATCTATAATTAGGTCCACGATGAACGCAGAACACAATACAAGTAAGTAATACAAGTGTTGTCTTTGACAACTAGATGGCGCCGTATCAGTTCTCTGAATCACGATATTGTTTGTTTACCGGCTCAGTGTAAAAGTTACCGCGAGTGTATAAATGTAACAATCAAATAAATAGCTTGTCCGATCAGCAGATCAGTTCACAGTGGTTTTATTTTGGATAACAAGTAACCCCCTAGTGTACATAACACGTTAGGTGCTAGTACGGCATTTAACATATAGTTTTACTTCTGTTTTCTTTAATTAGTAATTCTCCAATACCTTTTGATGCAAGAAAATGTAATAGTTCATATTATTATGAGGGCTTCCCCTTTTTTAGGGTTATGTTCCGTAACAGGAAAGAAATAATCCTTATAATCACATCACATAGTTGTCTCTTTCTGTTGAAGTTAAAATTAAAAAAAAAACGACTTTTCTATCTTTTGGTTTTTTAATCAACGATATCACGATGTACGGCCACTAAAACCACAGAACAAACAAACATCAGAATTTGTTGCATAGACACATCCGTCGACGATTAACGCATAACGAATACGAAGCCTAAACACCACTTAATCTATTACGAAATGCAACCTTATGTCTTTTGTGTAAGGTGGCATTTCACTTACATATTTGTATTCTTAAGGCGTTACGATATTATACCAAATATTTCGTGCAGAAGATTTCTAAATATCCACCTATATAACATGCGCACCTGACAAGTTTACATTGCACTTCTAATTTAATCTCTGTTCTGTGATTTACAACTTATATTTTAAAATTCAACATGTTAACCTAAGGAACTCATCGTCCTGCCGTCATTGAATTTATTCATGTCTGTAGGTGAGCGAGGCAAGGACTCGCAAAACACACACAAGTAAAGAAGCAAATTTTAATGACATTTGTGTGTAATCCATGTGTGTGAGAATATTTTTGAAATTGATTTAGTTTTGGAAACCTATTGAAATCAAATACATAAAAAATATTGATAAATTAGCGGACCTGCGCAACTTCGTGTAAGTTTTTCAAAAAGAACAAATTTTCCAAGTTATTGCAGCATTTTTCCTTAATTTCCCCTTGTATTGGTTGTAATGTGATGTTCCTTTAGCCCATAGCCTTCCTCAATAATTAGGCTATCTAACACTATAAGAATGTTTCAATTCAAACCAGCAGTTCCTGAGAGAAGCGGGTGCAACCAAGCAAACAACATCTTTGAAATGATAGTATAGATTTTATGCTCCTTAACTTATTTCTACTTCACCAAATTACACCAAGGAAAAATATTATTTTAACATACTTATACAAGTTTTAAAGTAAGTCCATATCTGTCAATGTATTTTTTTGCCACAGAACACCCGTTGCTGTAGTATTCTGGCAATGGGTAAACCAGTCATTCAATGCGCTCGTGAACTATACCAATCGGAATGCCAACTCCCCACTCACGACGACACAAATGGGTGTAGCCTACGTATCAGCAACTTCAGCGGCAATGGGAGCAGCCCTCGTGTTCAAGTATAGTGTACAAAAACGAGCCAAGAACCCTATCCTTGCTGTAAGTTATTTTTTTTGTTATAACCCTTCATCAACAGCTTTTAAGGACATCGGCCTCTTCTCTTAGGAAATTTTGGCCTACTATATACCACTATAACCGTATAGAGTGTGTTTCAAGTTTTCCTTGATTTTTGCAGTGATGTTTTTATGCGTACTATGCTCTTTTAGTCGCCTGCTATGACACTCATGGAATGAATTGAAATGGTGACACTCCGTCTTCTTAATCCGTCACTACAGGTAAGAAGTTAAGTTGGAATTTATGACAACAGCCATTTTAATTTATAATTTTAGAACCATTTTACACTTAGTTATAAGTAGAGACGAATTTTAAAAAGCGCCCTGGCCACGAACAATGCTATCATATTTAGACTTTCCTTAAGGAAACACTTTTATGCGTTGTAATGTTTTGTTTACGGCTTTGGACGGTAAGACTGTTAATTAAGAATAGATAATTAATAATGAGTTTTAGAGTTAATTCACTAATTAAAATGTCTGGTTACAGAGACACTATTTTTTTTAAAATCAAATCGGCAATTATAACACTAAAATAATAGACTACTATTTGGAACCAGGGTTAGACTACCTCGTGCGCTTGGCTTTTCAATAAATACGACATTACCTTTCTGTAATATATATTTATACCCCTAATTGCCTTCTTTCCTAACTACATTCCTTCCATCTCTTTAGAATACACCCAATTCCCCTAAATTTAACAGTAAAAGAGGCTGCAACTTTAGCAGACCGGTCGTTGTTGCGCAAAACGATCCAAAATATAAATACGAGCTTAACACGCCTTTGGATTTACGTAAACGTAAATGAATATAAACGGATATTTATACTTCCTTTGTCTAAAAACCTCAGGGTTCTAAACTTGGAGCCAAGACCACAAAACTGGCCCAGACAGCAACAATTATGTAGACATATTGAAATAGTTGCCCACGTAATTTTTATAAATGAATCCGTTTTAATATAATCAATATGAACTGTGATCTATTGTTACTTGACTGCATCATAAAATGAGTGTAATGTTTTAATTTCATTGTTATTTTATGTATGTAAGCTAGATTTTTATTTCACCATAAATTTTAAATGACCGATCATGACTTGCAGGATATCGTTTGAATTTTTATGTCGGACAACACATAATAAATATAGTTTAAGAATTAAAAAAATAATAAAAGATACTTACAAACATCGGTTACAAAAGACAAACATACAGGTGAAGTAATAAAAGCGTGTTTGAAAACAACGTAATTCGCTTTCTGACAGCACAGTTCTTTTTTTTTATATTAGTAAGCTATGACAGAGCTTAAGGAAAACCACTACTATGCCGCGTGGTGACAACTTAAGAATACAGAGTGTGACCACCCCTATTCACCCCGTGGGTGTCGTAAGAGGCGCCTAAGGGAGCAAAGTACGCAGGAAAACAACACTAGAGAGAAGGAAAGCTTGATACAAACCCTCTTTGTTTTTTTTTAACGTGTAGTAACCCCCTCGGGCCGTCACTCCACCTTGGTTTACGGTGGGGTGGTGTGTCGGAATCGGACCGACTAAAACCACGAGGTGTGCCACTATGTGCCTGACATAGGAGGGATCCGGGAACAGCTGCTATTACGACATCCAGAAGCTTGATACAAGCCCTACACCAACTCATCCGGCTACTGTGGTATTGTAGGCCAAAACATCCTCTTTATGGAGAGGCTTATGTCCAACTGTGGACTGTTAAAGACTGTTGCAGTGATTGATGTGACTAATAGATATATGTTTTAAAAATATTTTCATTTTTTCATGTCTACCCTTCATACGACTACATGCGTTAAGTTGTTTTGATTTTACAGTTAAAACTATTAAAACTTACTGTTGCGTAACAAGTTTACAACAAAATATAAAGTAAAAAAATACATTAAAAGGGGAATGACCACTTTTGGTATCTATCGCAGACGAGTTATTAACAATTTCAATTTATATTTTATTAGACCGTGTGTACGTCGGTTATCGAGGTTATTCTTATGTATAAGCTGTGTTACTGCAAAATATTCATCTAAATCCATTCAGTGCTTCTTGCCTAAAAGAGTAACAAACATGCATACATCCTCACAAACATCAACATTTATAATATTATCAATTTTGAACGCTGTTCCACCTACGTGTATGCGGGCTATCGTGGTTAAGTGTACCATGTCCGTCCTCAAAAATCTAAGTATCTTCATGCCAAACTTAATTAAAATCAGTGCAGCAGTTTAGCTGTGAAAGTGTAACAGACAGACAGATATAATTACTTTCGAATTTACAACATTGATATGGCTAGTGGAAGTAGGATAAGATTTAATCTGATCGGCAAAAATCCGTACTTCGCCGAGCACACTCAAGACAGGGTTATCAAATCAACCTATCACCGTCCACTGCTGAACGAAGGTCTCCCTTATGGAGCGCCAACAATCCCGGTCTTGGGCAATCCTTATCCATCTGAGACAAGACAAAGTTAAAAGATTCTAATTAATTTTTCCTCAGCGTCCTTCTGCTACAAAATTGTGGAAAGTAGGTAGGTAGTACGATCATATTTACAGGTAAATCAGTTGAAATATAATAATGATTCGACTCGTTTAGGTAACGTTCCCTTTTAAAGCCTTTTAAGAAGCCATGGTAACCATGACACAATTATATATTTCGTAATATAAGATGTTAACTCGCTTTAGGACTCATAATCACATATAACTACATTATTCTATTATGATCGTGAATGTTATTACGATCTGTTTGTTTATTAAAGGTTAATCATTGATAAGCTGCTTTTATGAGGATACTTCTTATCTCTGTTTGTTGCGTGTATGAATGTTACAGCTTATAAACAGCACTATCTGCCACCAAACACCTATTTAAATATCTGATCTTTAATATCATACCTACACATCCCCGAAGGGGTAATTAGAGGAAAAAAGATATTAATTTTAGTTCGACTTGCGTTATGTTACGTTATGGATACAAACCTTTAGCTGTTAGGCACTTGACAGCAGATGGTAAATTAGAAGTTTAATGTGAAAAGAAATTCAAGCTTATGCTGAGGAACTGGGTACTTGAACTGGCTGGTGCCTGAAAGTCCAGCGCGCTTCAACTCTGAATCTGATCTTCAGTGCTTTTAAGCGTAATTACAGCTACTTAAAAATCAGTGTCACCGCATTTGGTGTTGCGATTTTCCGACACTTAGTTCTTCACCAATTACATCGCTAAAGACGATCGAGAGCGAGTTGATTTGAAATAAGCTCGCACTAGGCCTTCTGGTGTAGTCACTTATATTAAACAATTTGTTTATGTTGTCCAGAGATTTGTGCCGTTCGTCGCTGTGGCAGCCGCCAACTGGGTTAATATTCCACTGATGAGGCAGAATGAACTCGCTTTAGGTATGTATATTTTCCTACACAATAAATAAAAAAAAAGTACCACTGCTGTGGAGGGGAGAAATGATAAAAGCACTTTTCATCATCAAGTAATGTGGACCTTTTGTCTATGCGCACACTGTTTTGGGTACCCATAGCCGATGACCCAGGTGTACCCTAGTGAAAACACCCGTGTCATTATTCTTACCTGGATATTTTTTTTTTGGAAAAAGTCATGGAAAATAAATGATAAATGATATTCATTCCTGCAAATAAATCTTTTATAGATATTTTGGCATGTCGGATTTTATAAAACCAATTCCGACACAAACCATAAAGGTGGTCTTTCTTTTTAGGTGCGCGAACACTGATTAAAAACTAAGCTATTGACAGCAAAAGGGACTAGGCTCGCCTTTTAAAAAAATTGTCATAGTTTTGAGCCGCCTTTCCATACAGACGAGACACAAACTCGGCTATCTTGTCACCTAACCATTATTAGTCAAGATTAGCGACCATTGATGACATTGATGATGAATTACAGACACTAATACAAGACTAGACTACACATATATCAAAAAATTACTCTTCCAATTCGACTTCCACGTAAAATTAAAATCAAATAAACAAATAATAATATATAAAAAAATAAAGTAAAAAATTCAACAACCCATTAAAAGTCCATCTCAAACACAACAAACGTAAATGCAGGAGTGAGCACCATCAATCCCAAGCAAACTTGTCGTTAAAATTACCTAAAACTGTACAATAAGTCTTTTCACATATTTTTTATTTCATTAAGGACTTAAATTTGATACTTAATTCTTAAAATTTGATTAGATTTTTTTGTAGAAACGCACATCCCGTCACTGAAAAGACTAGATAACTTTTTGTAATTAAGTCGTAAACAACACGAGTTTATCTTTATTTCTAGTGTTGATATCAAGTACGTCGCTAAACTTTGTGAATAAAGGAATATTTTTCTTTACAAACACTAAATTTTCATAAATGTATGGAGACACGACTGTAATGATACTCATTTTCTTAAACTTATCCCTCAATGACTACCTATGAATGAGATTATAAATTGCGCGAACAGCTCTCTTTTGCAACACAAAAATACATTGAATGTCAGGTGAATTCCTCAACAACAAAATACCACATGACATTACACTACCAAAATAGGTAAAATATACTTAGTCTACATCGGTTTATTAACAAACTTTATAGAGTGCGTATGCTACTGAGCTGTGTCAATTCGACAATGTATCAATGTGTGGGCCTTACTACAATTTAGAGTTAAGAGTTATACCCAAAAACTCAGTGTAGTCCACAAGATCCAACTCTTTTCCATTTATCAGAACACTGCTTTTAACTTATTTGATATTCGGTGACAAGAATCTAATACATTTAGCTTTTTTCTCGTTTAGAAGTAAGTTATTTACATTGAATCAGTTCTCACATTAGAGAGAAGTTTCCAAACAAAACTTTCCTGTAGTTTGGTTGCGAGCTTCTCCTTACTACGTCTCTTCTGTAATTCTGCTCAATCTCGAATTTTATATACTCGAAATTCGTATACTCTATACTTTCATATACTCAAATCCGGCAATGCATACACATACACTCAAAGATGCATAGGGTTTCCACTAAGAACTTAAAAGCTCCAAGCCAACCTCATCTGCAAGTGATATACGAGTACCTACTGATCGACGGACGAGGTTCTGGCAAACAAAACATCCCGATTAGCAGTAATAGGCTTGCCACCTATTACTTAGGACCAAAACACTGGTGAAAAGACACCGTTTAATATGCCGCTGACCACCTCTCCGGGAAAACAGGCGTGATTTTATGCATGCACGCATATACTCAAATCTGGCAATTCACATACTCTTTT
Organism: Hypercompe scribonia; assembly: GCA_949316085.1. Classification (NCBI taxonomy): domain Eukaryota; kingdom Metazoa; phylum Arthropoda; class Insecta; order Lepidoptera; family Erebidae; genus Hypercompe; species Hypercompe scribonia. The sequence goes on along the minus strand of OX438980.1, from coordinate 20,095,481 downwards.
CAAGCAGCTTCATTTGGCTCAATATGTTTTGTATTTACAGGATCTTATCTTAATCTGGCAATTCACATACTCTTTTCAAGCAGCTTCATTTGGCTCAATATGTTTTGTATTTACAGGATCTTATCTTAATCTGGCAATTCACATACTCTTTTCAAGCAGCTTCATTTGGCTCAATATGTTTTGTATTTACAGGATCTTATCTTAATCACAAGTGATAGATCGATACAGCATTACAATTTTTTGATTAAACATCTGCAGTTTTATGGGTAAGCACCCAATATGGAGGGGCGCATGTATCAATTATCTGAGTGCATAAGAGTTGTGTATAGTATAGCTATACGATAATTTCCCTTTATTGAATGTCGAAACGAAACGTTCTGTATTTTTCTTTGTGTAACGGATGTTGAAAATGTGTATTATCCCAAATTAACATTTTTGTCGAAAAGCAATCCTTGCCTTTAAAAATATTTTTAAACCAAAATCTTCTACAAAATTTCATTATTAACATAAATAAAAAACTGATATTTCAGTTTAGTTATTCAAAACCTACTTTTTTTCTAATCGATGTTTTAATTCACCTGCAACATCGAAGACCGCAGATTCGGTTCCCACTCTGCAAGTATTCGTTTGCATGAATGTACGTCTTGGTATTGATGTCCCATGTTTCTATGTATAATGTAATATATGTTTAACTGTTAGTCAAAATTCTGACTCTACTACTATGAAATTAATACTAAAAAAGAACAAAATTAGTTATAAAATAATGTATCCTTTTGTGTTTGACTAGCATTTTGGTCTAGTAGTCTGTGATCCTGACTTTTTAGCAGCAGTCGTGTGTTGGCTCCCATCCAAAAAAAAATAATTCTCAGGAAAAATCTGTCTCGGGTTTTATTTATCTGTGAAATGTATATATATCAAAATATATATCTAAATATGGTCATCAGCAGCCTGGTTACCATAATCCAAGATTATGTAGATTTGAGATCAGAGGGTCATCTTCTAGATATTTATAAATATTTTTACTATTTTAAGAGCCTGCCGAAGTGACTACTCTGCCTCATGGAAAACACGAATAAAATCCAAGATTTGTGGTCACCATACTCATTGCGAATACAGACAATGCAGTATGGTGATCCACACTATGGCAGCCTAGTGAGATGCTTTTTCACGCCCCGCTTGGGGACGTAAAAGGCATGACAGTCATCGTGACAAGTGTAGGGCTTACACGTTTATCATGATAACTGTCATCCCTATATCATGGGGCCTTCGGTCTCGCACTCACTAATGAAACACGACAGCGCAGATGCTGTCGCTTTAGGTTGGTCTTCTGTGAGAGGGTAGTACTGCCCCGGTCGTACCAACCCGTTCGGCTCCACTACCTTGATATGTCAAGTTACTATTATTGTTGTCAATTTTTAGGTCTGGATGTGTGCGATGAAAATGGTAACATCGTCGGCAAATCCCGACTTGCACCCGTCAAAGGGATTTCTCAAGTCGTGACCTCTAGGTAAGAGATGTATGTATGTAAAATGATATATGTGTAGATACTGTCTGACAAGCGTGATTTTATTTATTTATTGCACTTGTTGTACAAGGCGGACTTTAAGTTATGGGACATTCTCTCCCAGTCGACCTTCAGATAACGTAGAAGTAAGATGCGTTAAATGCAAAGTTTTGAGCTTATAAATATACTTTAAATATATAATACATATACCTAAATTTAATATTGTATGATATACAGCATGATATAGTATCCCAAAATCTTCTTTATACCCTCAGCAGTGGTTTCTTAGAAGCTGCTGATGATGAAGTGTGATGAATGATGAATATAAATATATTTCTCCAGGATTGCAATGTGCGCTCCGGGAATGTTGATGCTCCCGTTCATCATGGAACGCCTGGAGCCAAAGTGCTGGATGCAGAAAATCAAATGGGCTCACGTAGGAATACAGACTGCTATTGTTGGGGCATTGTAAGTAAAATTTTTTTTTTGAGATAATTGTATTCAGAAACTTTTAGCAGAACTTTTTTCCTAAAAAAGAAGACAGAAAAATATAAATTGTTGTCTATGAGAATAGAGCGAGGAAGATATAAGAGATACTGCATGAGTAGTCACTTTGGTACGTTGCTACAAAGAAAAAAAAACGATTTTTTATTTAACGGCATTTTAGCTTGATGGAGAATATCCTACAATATTACTAATGCCATAATTTGGGAGGATGACTATATGTTTGTTACTCTTTAACGCAAAAACTACTGAACGGATTTAGATGAAACTCTACAGTAATATAGCTTATATATAATAATAACCTCGATAGTCGACGTATACTCGGGTGCAGTCGCGAGCAAAAACTAGTTAATTTATACTTTGATCTTTAATGACATAATTTCCTTTCTTTCAGCCTAACCTTCATGGTGCCAACAGCCTGTGCGCTGTTTCCTCAAAAGTGGTAAGTTCTTATTTCCTAAATTATTTAGGATATGTAGAGTTAAAAGCCCGCGAGATTTCAAATATAGACAATGAATGAAACATTAACACATTCTACTATTCCTTTAGACTTCTTTTTAGTCTCCTCTAATGACAGGGCTGTGGGTCTTGAGGTTAGTAATCCTACTATTCTAGAGGTGTTGGTTCGATTCCCACGCAGTACAAATGATTGTGTAATGTGTATAATCATTTATTCTGTAGGCTCTGCTTGTTTAGGATAAGATTGAGTTGCATGAAATGTGTCAACGAACGTACGGGATACAAGATGAGTTTACTCGTACATGGTTTATCTACTGCTTTAAAGGTCGCGGGTTCGATTCCCACTGAAGTCACACATTTTTGTGTAGGAAACAAACTGGAATACTCAATGTTTGATAGGCTCTGAGTGTTTTGTGTATGTACAAAATAAAATATATATGTATTTATATGCTTTGTCTAGTACTCATAGTACAAGCTTTGCGCTGTTTGGAACTAGATGGCGTTATGTGCAAGTTTTAAAATACTATTTTTAAATTTTATTTTTAGCAAATTATCTACGGACACGATAAAGCGCTTCGAGAAAGAAAATTACGAAGAAATAGTGAAGAATACAGGCGGAAAACCACCCCAGTATGTATATTTCAATAAGGGTTTGTAATTTAGTGGTTGTCTTAAGTATAATGATATAAAATGAAATTCGGGTAAGTGAAAATGGGCAAGAATACTAGCAGATAGTGAGAAAATGTGCTTAAAGGCGAGTATTCGAATGTTTGTTGACTCGACTAATCGATCGAAAGAGAAAAAATGAGTTCAATCAATTATGCACTTTTGTTTCTTACAAATACATATGTGCGATTTTATAGTGCAATTCAGACAGTACATATCGTAAATATTTCTTGTCGACAAAAGAATTATTAAAGTCGATAAATGATATGATATATGAACTGCGTGCACGTTATCCTAAATGGTTCATTTTCGGTACTAAGTGATATAATCTCTTTTTTGTATTGTGTATTTGCTTGTATATGTTTCCGTGATGTGGTGATGTCTGTGTAAGTAAATTATCTTAAAAAATGGTAAAGACTCACTAAACATTTTCTCACTCACTAATTTTGTTTAAAATATTAATACCAGTGATAAAATATTCTTGCTCATTTTGCGACAAAAACAAACAAACCGTAATTTTTAAACGTAAAACTTTTATAGGCTGAAGCAAAGTTTAGAACAAACTTATACTCTAAACTTAACTTGAACTCAAACTTTAATTCAATGCGTATACTAAAGTTTAGTTTCTGTTCATCGCTGAGGAGTCCACTCGTTTGGAGCTGTTGCTGTGTGTTGTAGAATTATGGGCAGGCTTACCATAAAAAAACGTTATAAACGCAACAAAAGATATCCGTAGAACAAGAGCACAAGTGATTTTAGTTCAGTACAAGATTGAACCCAATCTTTCAGTGCTGGTTAAAATAATGAATAAAGCTGGTGAAAGTGATTACGGATGGTATTTCATATATGCTTAGTATTATATTTGTATCTGTTGGTCGGTTGGTCTATATGATAAAAAACTCTTAATTGCTGGTATTCTGAAAATATCTTGGGTCTAAAGTACCCTGAATCTTCGGGGTTAATGAAAGATTTATTGATGGTATATGAAGTTCTTGAGGTATGTAACGTCTCTGCTTATCCTGTATGCAAACTGGTGTTATATGTACAAATACCTATTGTTTTCTTAAAATTGGTTTTACGAAATGAGATTTTGTGTTAAAAATTTCAACATTAATTTAAACTTTTAGAAATCATGATTTTACAAGTCATTTGAAAACTGAATAAGGTTATAACGAGACTAAATTAGAAAAAGTACAATATTCTATAGAAATGTTAATATATTTATAAAGATGTAACGTGTATTGGGAAAATTACGAGTGTCATCCTTATTAAAACTTAGCTTAAGTTTGATTGGATATTCAGAGTCAGACAATCGGGTTAAATACCTAATCATTTCATCACCAATTATTTATGTTTTTTATGAGTATTAGTTGGGTATATTATTGTCATTATTTTTAAGATCTGTATTATCTTATGAAAGTATATTTCAACTAGACATCACAAAGTGATCGCTTAAAAAAAGTATGGCATGTTTTATTTTACTTCGATGTCCAGTATAACTTGACCTGTCATTTATGCACATTTACGTACCATGAGGTATATACTAGATTTTACAATTTTAAGACAGTTTAAATTTTTTAACAAATATACATATGTTACGTTGTGCATTGTCGCCAAATACATTCCGTATGGCTTGCTTTTGAATTACAACTTTTTTGGAGATTTATATTAAGAAAATTTGTTCCTATGTTTGTATTTTATTTTCTAGTCTCACAATTTTTTGACACAGTTCTTGTACGGAGACAGTTTTTGATTATTTTATTAATAACAGAAAGCGAAGTTGTCAAATATTTCTTTACTCCTTTATTGAGTTTGAAATTGTTTCGTTTTGTGTAATCGTTACTTAAACAAAAAAAAGATTTGATTATTTTATTTTCGTGCTTTACTAAACTGATGATAGCCATGTATTATTTATCTAATTAATTGTAGTTGTGTTGTGATTTATGCTGCGATTTGCTGCAACTTGATAGTTTACATACATTTATTATGTTTATATATTGTTAACTTAATTTATTTAGGTTATTTGATTTGCATTATCTTTTTTTAACCTCCACTTAAGCATTGATCACAAACGAAAGACTATTCATGACGCCAGTCATCTGGATGACATTTTTTTTAAATTAAATAGGTCTTTTGCACAAGATCGTTTGTTTTAGCTTTCTCAACAACAATTGCTGTTGTAAAACAACTCTTAGATGGTTGACCACCATCTTAGAGTTGTTTTTTAGTACTAGATTTTGCTATTAGCGTTAGTTTATTAACTTGTTATTATAAATTGTTTTCATTATTAGACTTGTTTGTGTAAAATTTCTATTGTTTGAAGATTGAGTTTAAAAAAGTCTTCTATGTATTATTATTGTATTACAACGTTTTCATTAAATACTTGCAGTTTCTCATGTAAAAGGAAATTGCTGACTTTTGGCATAAATTATTGCAGAACGTATGGCAGAGCTCGAATAGATTGTTTGCGTTAACATACATTACTACGTTTTGTGATAGATTAACTAAGAAAAGGTGTATTGTCCTATTTATACGTATTTAAGTTCTAAAATTAGTGCCTATATGTCAGTACTCTAATATTTTCCATGTAAATCTGATAAAACGATCTGATTTTATAACTCTCTATATTGTGCTCGCCAAATATTATTGTGACACAAAAATGCACATCATCGACAGCCTTTAGCAGTCCACTGCTGGACATAGGCCACTCGTTAGCAAGGAGGTTTTGCCCAACATACCACGTTAGCCAAAAAATGCATATAGTGGTACTTAATATCAAATATGTTGCAATTCTGACAATAAAGTATTAGAAATTATTATTTTGTTTCATTTTATAACTTATTTTAAGCAACTCAATCTTTGATTTAATAAAATATATACTATAATATATAACGATGAACGAACGAATGACGAATGAGAAACTTTCTCCTGTCCTTGAAGTTGGCTAAAGATAGCTAAGGTCAAAGTACTCATTGTTCTTAAATACTTCGTCTGCTGACCAGAAATAATAATTAATATTAATGCCTCGTTATCGCAGAGGTAGCTTGTACGACTGCTGTACTTGAAATCTTAGATACGATTCCCGGGTCGGATCAAATATTAAATAAATGAAATATTAGTTTTCAAGTTTAGGCGTTTCTATGTGTAATGTGCATGTATGTACAAAAAAAAGGATTATATGTATATTTATACCGTGTTTAGTACCCGTAGTACAAGCTTTGCTTAGTTTGGGACTAGGTGGCGTTGTGTGTGAGTCCGAAGTATTATTATTTATTAGAAGTTTCTGTTCAGATTGTCTATGGTGTGATGAACATTTTTGCATATGTGCGTTAATAAAACAACAGTAGATATTAAGACAATAACTTTTATTTATCTATTCGATGGATTCTTACAAGAGTAAATTAATAATTTGAACTCGATATCTAACAGAGTTCGTATAAAATATAAATTACATTTGATATAATACATTTTACTTACGTATAATACAATTTAAGGCACCGGATCGTTAGTACATTGAGTATACCATCAGTTCTACTTATTGGCACCTAGTGACTGATTAAAAAATACAGACTATATCTCATATATAGTAATCGATGTATAATCGATCATTTGGGTCCCTTAGAAGTTGGATCACTTCCATCATTACGAATAAAATGATTCCGGAATCGATTTTGAGCGTTATATCTTGGCCCCTTTTTATTAATTAGACAATAGTTATATAATATCATGCATTCATGCCAAATTAACAATCTATTTATTAAATACTATTCCCAAATGCAATGATTGTTTTAACACACACTCAAGTTATAAAATATCAAGTCTTTAGGTGCCTAACTAAAGTAAGTTAATATTAAATTTATATAAGTGTCTCGTGTATGCTTATTTTATAACAATAATTTGATTACTTACAAAAACTCGGATCGGGAATGGATCATATATCTCATATTATGGATCAAGTTAATCAAGTTACGCACAGGACACTAGATAAAGCTTAAAGAAATGTACAAATCAATAAACATTGGCTTTTTCGAGTAACACCGACGCATCACACATGGCTTTAGCCGTCGATCGGACTAAGAACATTAGATGTAGTTGCTCGAACACGTTCAATTGGACTCTGGTTCTTACGAGGCCGTGAAGAACTGTTGCCCTCTCGAGGTCCAGCCATCTTTGTAAGGAGAGCTCTCTCTCTTCTACTGGCACTCTTTGGACCACGTCTAACGGTCCCCAGAGCATGAACTCGAGGACCGATTTCGCTTGGTTGAGGGACACTGCGCGTTCCTCGTACAGTATTTCCTTTAATAGAGGTGTAAGTTTCTCACCGGGAAGGAGAATCTCGGTGGCTTTGATTGCGCATTTACAGAGAGAGTTGAGACGACCTTCGTCGGTCGATTTGTTGTTGCATTCGTCACTCAATCTGGAACGGAGAACAAAATACGTTTAGATGGCTATAAATAGTCGAACTATTAGTAAAAAAGGACCTTTACTATTGTAGCTATTACGCTAAGACTGCCTCGATGGCGTAGCGGTAGGCGTCTCGGGTTTGATTCTTGGGTCAGTCTAAATGTTTGTATGATCTACAAATATTTGTTTCGGCGTTTGGGTGTTTTCTATGTATAATATGTATATATTTACAAAAAAAAGTGTATAAGCATTCTATCGGTCAATCTAGTTATCATAGTACAAGCTCTGCTTAGTTTGAAACTAGATGGCGTTGTGTGTTAAATGTCCGAAATATTTATTTATTATTTACTACTATTTACTTATGTTAAAATAAAAATACAAGAGGCGCTGTCTAGAGAAGACAAACTAAAGTAATATTGAGTTGTAAGTAGCTTGTTGTTGAATCTCGCAATTAGTTTTGACGCCGATTAATATTAACATAATAACCAAACCAAAAAATGTTTTTATGATATAAGAGGTAAGCGGGCTGAGAGGAAACCTGATAGAAAGTTACTACTACCGCCCATGAACGTCTGGAATTCAGGAACAGAGTTTTAGAAAAATCAATTCCTGCATAGCAATATAGCATACAACATGTGTTGGGTAAACTTTGTTAAGGGTTTCAACATGTTGTGCTTGATCAGGTCAACGAAGTTCAAGGATCCTCCATTTGATATCAGTAAATGCCTCATCATATCTAATAAATAAAAAAACTCACCCTTGTAAAATACACAATCGGCCATAAGTGTTCGTCTTCGGCGCCCACAGCGAGTTCAACCTATCGTCCGGCGATGATGGTAGATTCAGGGTGCTTCCATGCGACGCTAGAGGCTGAACTTCTTTCAAAGCAATGAAAGATGTCAACGATTCAGGTATTTCTTCGACCCCACGCGCCTGCAGGCATTTCAACCCGTTGATTAACTGCAGCGTCATGAAGATAGCTTCGTGGATCTGTTCTGTCTGGACCAGTTGATTTTCTTTCGTTGTCAAGCCTTCGCCGGCGTGCAAGTTCTCGCCGTATGATTGCATCGTGTCGACTTGCGCGTGGGCTAATACGACTATGGTGGCTGGAAAATAAAGTTAATCGATTTTAGTTTTGAGAGTCAAAAATAGTGTGTCGTATAGCTCAACTAGCGCTATTTAGCGAACTTCAGTAGTACTATTTGATACCTTACTAGTTCCTATCTCCGTGTTTCGGTTTGGCTGTACTTATGTTTTCAACTAAAATTGAATTCTTTGCGGATTGTTGCGTTGTGAGCGGGCGGCAGAGATCCGCCATGAAGTGTTTTACATTCTATATCCTCAGGTCACTATTTATGGCAATTAAATTTTACAAGAAGTAGATCTTAGGCTTCTTGTGTTATTTTTATATGAGACAAGCGTCCTTCAGATACTATGCACAGTGACGAGACAAATCGACTAGATGTAGGCTGTATTATCTAAATTTAGCATATTATTAATTTAAAAAAAGCGATTAAAATGAAACACGACAAAAACACGTTATATTATGTAACATGTTTTATATGTATATGTGTTTATAATGAAATAAAAAAGAAATGATATCAGAATTTAGATGTAAGATATTTCGAAATACGCGAATATCAGGTCAAATAATAATGGTTGCTCATCGATATCTGGGTTGCGAAAGGAATCCATGCCAAACCACTCTTTTCTCGATAACAAACTGGTTCTAATGGACAGGATTATGTATTTAGATGAACTACATAATATAAATCACCATATTGTAACAACTGCAACTTAGAATACATGAATAAAATAATATTTTATTAGTCATGTATGTCAACTTCATTATTTTACCTTTGCACCTACCGCATCATGTTTCTACATCACCTAAAGGTTGACTGGGAGAGAATGCCCCGTGGCATTAAGTCCGCCTTTGTACAACATGTGTATTAAGTATAAATAAATAAATAAATTTTTAATGAAGTAATTTTTGTATGTAAGAACATAGGTTTTATTCTTACACTTGCAAATATTATATTTCTTTAGCTTTTTTTAACAATCTGATCGCAGAAAACCAGACGGCTTAGTATACAAGTAAAAGACATCATATTCTTTCACGTATCGAATTTGCGTCAGTGCTAGTGATGAGTCACAGCCAAATTCCAGGTCAAGCTAACATGGTCAAAAACCAGCAACTTGAACGGTCAGTCAACAAGATTTTTTTTCATGTTGTAGTATAAGAAATTTTACAAACTTTTTTTTTAATTGATAAAAAAAAACACACGCCTGTTCTAGAAATAAATCCTTTGTCGCAGGGGACTTTAGAAACATACAATGAAACAGAACAATAATTTGTAGATCACACAAATTGTTGTTCCACGTGGGGTTTGAACCCCTAACACTCAGTACAGTAGGCCAACCATGCAATCTAAATTTAGATACAGATTTTACCTATAATTTACAAACTCTTAAAATTTTAAACCAAATAACTAATTTAAATCAAAATGAGTATCATAAAGATAAAGTTTACTTTTTACTGTATCTGAATTGATGGAGTTGGTTAGAAGAAAGTTGCTAAATAATGGGGTGCAAGGTTTAGGTACAGAAATACCAATCTTACTAAAATGTGTTGAACAGTTCAAAAATTGCTCAAACAAACATTGTACGCATGCGAAGCCGGGGAATCGGTAAGCTAATTCACTGATCTCTAATACAAAGTTTGTAGGTACTACAGTTTTCTATACTTATATTTATATTATCTGTCTTGTGATAGGCTAGATGACACCTTAGTCAAATTAGTTACTTTTTATTATCTGTCAAAACTACAATTTTGTATGAAAAATGTACTAAATACCAAATTGTTACGACACTATTTTAAACTACTCAATTGAACAATATATTTCCCTGTACATTTGATTGAAATTCGTAATAATAATAAAAAGCTATGTTACTTGTATTATCCGAGAACACATTTCTACACTCACCTTGCACTAAATCATCGCCTTCTTCTCCAAATTGCTGCAGAGGCACCAAATCACAAAACTCTGTGATAGCATTCAAACTCAATGTCTGCGGTTGCACCGACTGCTGGCAAACCATTTGAGATGCCATCTGTTCCTTGTACAACATGAGAGTGACGTTGACAGGTCCTTGGCTGGACGTCCAGATAGCTGGATAGAAGAATCGCTTGCCAGCTTTAACGGAGTTCGTCTTGGATGACTGGATGGTAAAGTCGCTCCATCTTAAGTTTGTGCAGGCTTTCAAGCCTCGGAGCGATGGCTGCATTGTGGCGCTTTGTTGGACCTGAATGGAGTTAGAGTATTTGTTTAATGAACAGTTCGAGTTTATCATATGTTAGATACTGATAATTAGGAAGGAACATCCGCTTTCCAGTCCAGCTTTTAAACTGCTTGTTTTCACTAGAACGGTGTTCGAGATGCTTTGCTTGAACACTTAATAATTTTATTCGGATCGTATCAACAGCCTTTAATATTTCACTGCTGGACAAATGCCTCTCCTTGGCTAGGTTTAAGCCTACTTTACAATGCTGACCAGATAGGTAGGTATAGGATTTGTTTAATTTGTTCCTATACGAGTATTTTTGCATTTGTTTTAAGTTATTTTTTTGGATACCTGTTATCAAATTATATAACTTAGTATCCAATCTTTTTTTAATCAAGATTTACCACTAAAAGAAATCAGATGATCTCTGAAACAGAACTTGTGAAGCTCAAGTATCTACAGTCTTTTATATATACGTACCTATTAATCTTTTTAAATAACCATAAATTATGCAATCCTAATAGTCATTAAAATTAAAGTAAATTGCGAGCAAAGGTACAGAATAATCACAGTACTCAATCAAGACAAGTTAACTATATAAATTACCTGTTCTAAAACCTGCGCGAGCGCTTCGTGATTCGCTATAACGACTGCGCCATAATTATCTTCTAAATTCTTATGCACCACGCTGCGCCCTTTCCTGACTCTTAGTTTGTTGGTCGTTGTTTTAGGAGTCATGTCGTTTGTATAATCCTCGTTCCCAGGCCCGTCCATATTGTCATTTGAACTATAAAAGCTATAGGGAGAATAAATTTCAGACTCTGTTTCACTACCGCAGTATGGGAGCGACGATCTGTTGAACACACCGTTATTATATTTTGGATATTCGCCATTACTTTCTTCACTCTTTCTCGTGTCGTTCCTCGAAGGGTTTTTCTCTCTCGGTTTTATAGAAGCGTCACATTCGGGTGAGCTAGATCTGGCGTGGTGAACATATTCATAATCGCTGTCACTGTTCTTGGCAGAATCGCAGTTTTCCTCATCATACTTGCCGTTGTTGTAAACGTCGTCGTAACTATGTATTACTGGATCGTTAGTCGCCTGAACTAATTCCTGGGGTCCGTCGTCTAGTTCGTCTTTATCGTCATCTATTTGATTCCTTCGTTTGGGTAGTTCCAAACGCGCTTCTCTTTCACGCATGCTCGCAGTCCGTTCTGGTTTCCGCGGTGCAAGCGCTGATCTGATTTCTCCTAAATTAATTGTGTTTTGTTAATGAAATGGAGATAGTGATGTAAACATTTAAAATTAACATTTAAAACGAGATAAAACGTGACAAACGCTGAATTAGTAGTTATGCATGCAAATAATTTCCTACAGCCGTGATTTGATTCAGGGAGGTTTAGATCATGCAGACGTGGTTATAGGAACTGTCTTTGTTTCTTTAAACGTGCAAAGTTTAGAAAGAAACAGTTATAATAGAAAAAAAAAACAAGTATATAAAAACCATAGAGATATAAGAAACATGTCAAACGAGTAGAAAAACAAACGTAATATTGTGTTCGAATTTTCAATAAATTCAAATTTTATGTTAATGTCAAGCAACTATTTATTTTAAATATAGAACGTGTTGCCTTTATTTTGATTCCGATTGTAGATATATAAAAAATCCTATCTTATTTATGCTTTGAATCTTATGTTGAAATAATACCTTTAGCTGGTTAGACTTAAATAACTTTAAAAATAGAATTAGATACTCGTAGTAGAAATTTCAAAAATGTTATTAAAGAGAAAGCTGTATGCACAAACCAATAACAGGAAATAGTTAGACTCATGCTTATTTCAATAATATAATAACGGTAGTTTGCAAACTTTCAGTATCGAAACAGCTTCTATTGCTGCCTTGATAACCTAAATGTATTTCTGTAACCTTATACAATGTGTAGTAAAAATAATTGTATAATTATATTATCATATTGTTGTTTTTAACATGCGTTTCTTCATGCACAGTCAGTGAAAAGTCATAAGTCTTAAATCAAGACTGCACTACGTTTGACTTGAAAATGATAATGATGTTTATATTAAGAACACAAACGGAGTTACAATAAGGAAATAACAAGTAATGAGACGTGAATGTATGATTACTTACCTAAGTTCGCGTATATGTTATCGGCTTTAGTTGGCGCAGCAGACCACGCTTGCTGTTTCTGTTTTTTCTGCAATGCAGCCGACTTTGGTGGCGGCGGCCTTGCCGGCTTTGGCACAACTGACACAGTCTTCTGATCTTCACTAATTTGCCTCGGAGGTGGGGGAGGTTTATTGGTAACTTTTGGCGTTTCTGGTTCGGTGGCCGAACTAGATCCACTATAGATGGACGATACGTCGTCGTGACTTAAACGTCGTAAATCTGTTATCTCACAATTCGTTTTGACAACTTCCACTCCGTTTGAGCCGTTTATATCTAACGGGTGTATGATGACAAGACGCGGCTTCGGTTTCGGTGTCAAATCGTATATCTCTTCTGGTTTATTAGTCACTTTAGTCACTGTGGCTACAGTCAACTCTTTCTTATCGAGATCTTTCGATGATCCTATGCGTAATAACTTCTTAATCGAAAATTTAAGTTTTCCTTTGCGCTTTTCATCGAGAAGTAAGTTATCGTGTGATAAAGAAATGTTCCTCCGCGGCGCTGGTTCGGGTGTTGTGTCAATTTTCTTTATGTCAGGTATGTCTTCAGTAAGTTTTGATTTGTGAGTTATGGATCCAGTGGCTCTCTCCCGTTTCTCCAGCTCCCTAACGATAGGTGCATCAGATTTCACAAACCCGTTTGTGTTTCTTTGGTAAATATTAGGGTATTCTTCTACAGTGGGCGATGAGGGGGGCGTGGGTGCTTTCCGCTTACCGATACTGTTCAGTGATGAGTCACTGTCCTCTTTAGTCAAAACCGGTTGCGCGTAATAAATTGATTCAGGTTTGTCTGCGTGTACTTCAGTTATCTCATTATTTTTTTCATCACTTAGCGCTGTCATTACTTTTTCATCTTCGTTCTTTGTATGCATGTACATATTTAACGATTGCTGGCTTGTTGTGATAATACTTTTTTTCGTTGTCTGTTTGATAACTGGCTTGATCGGCAGCTTCGGTTTTTCTGGCAGAGCCGGTTTGTGAGCAGGCAGTATATCAGATATCATGCCATGCAGAAACGACGGCCGCAAGTCAAGAGTGGGGATAGGACTTTTTGGTAAGGCGGGCGCTTCGGTAGCTTCGTCTGGGTCAGCTCTACCGTCCGGTTCGCCCGCCAACTCGCGACTGGCTTCCGCAGAAAACATATTATCTGTTTGTTTCGGCAATATGGGAGGCATATCAATAATCGGACTTTGGAATGTAGAATATCCAGTGCTTGCCTGTCCATCTGCTTTTCTTATTTGACCGATTGGTGATATTTTGTAATTTTTATCGCTTTCGTTGAATATTTTGATTTTAACTGTTTCTTCTGCTTTGTTGGTTTCTGAGAAATGTCCGCTGTCATCATTGTCAGAGTCGGTCCGGGCGCTAAAGCTTTCATCGTCAGACGCTAATGAGTTATTAGCAGTCGAGTTCAAAGTGCTAACCGCTGAATCAACACTAGTGCTCTCAATATTGATTTTACAAAATTTAAATTCTGACCGACTTAAGTTTACCTTTGGCCTCTCTTGAGTTTTGTGTAACGGTGATTGTCTTACAATACCGTTCTTTTTCATTTCACTCATTTCTTTCTTATCTGATTCATCTTGCATGCTTTCTTTCATCTTCTCATCAACCACTGTTGGTTTATTACAATTTTTTTGTGTCAAATGACTGTCTGTACCTTTAGACATTCGATTTTGTTCTAATGTTTCAGATATTTCCTCGAGCAGTGACTTTTCGGTACAGATAGGAGCAGATGTATTTATATTGTCTGCGCTAATTATCGTTTCTGTTTCTTTAACGTACGAAGTTAAAATTATATTAGTTTTGTAATTACTAGATGTATCTTCTGCTGTAGCCTCAGATACATGTATAACGGCGGGTTTACGAACATGTGACTTATGATTACCAGGTTTATTCTCCTGACCAAAAGGTGTAACCGATACTAACAAAGTCTTTTTCTTACCGTCAGAGTCTGTTTGCATCTTACCCAGTAACAAAGAAGTGTAAGATTTGGCGGCTGAATCTCCCAGCAGATTAGCTTTAACGGTGTTAAAATCCGTGTTCGATTTGGTAATTTTGAGGAGCTCTCGTTCCTCTTCCGTGTCTGGGAACGTATCATCATCATCATTTTCCTCTGACATTTCAAATTCTTCTCCATCTGACCAGTCATCACCTCCAAAGCCTATAACGCTACATACTTCTTCAGGGAATGTGACATTTCTTTTACTTTTCTTCTTCGTGTGAATTTTGAGTATACCGGCTGGAGATTTCTTAAAAAATGTGCCTCTGTTTTGGAAGGGTGTGGCGAGGTACTTACTGCCATCTGTCCCTGTCCGCTCTTGTTTAACATGTTCTTCGCGTGACTTGAAGCAATTAGAACAGAAGTCTTTTTTCCACGCGTTTTGCACGAAGTTGTGACACACCGGTGACATCTTGTCTTTTGAGTATCGTCTGTTGATCACGTAACTGGCATTCTGTAAACAAACAAATGAAACAATTAGATAATGAACCTTTATCTTAATTATAACTTTATTGTTTAATTGGAAAACGGTATATCAAAAGTGTTTTCATCAATTGCTAAAATAATGTTTATATCAATAATCAATTCGTTCCTTCCATGGGTGTGGTAAGACGCGACTGAGGGAGCAAATTATGCAGGACCACAGCACTGTGAAGAGAAGGAAAACTTTTTACAAACACAATACCAACCCGTCTGGCCAGCGTGGTATAGTAGGCCAAAACCTCTTATTAGGAGAGGCCTATGTCCAGCAGTGGACTATTAAAAGTTGTTGATGTGACGTGATTATGTAATTAAGAACAGAAACACAGACTTTTTTATTATACTATATAATAGTTTATTCTTTAATTCATTTTTACGTTCTATAAAATACATTTAACGAGATATTTAATTACCGATTATATCTTATTTGTTAACAGGTAAGTAGCTGTTTATTTATTACTTGTTTATTTAATTAAAGTTATATAAAACGTAAATATAACATATATAAATGCCTCGCTAGTACTATTATGTTTACTGCGATTCTTAATTTGCTCACATACAATTGGATTGTTAAAAATTGTTTTTCGAGTTTTCAATAGAGAAATTTTCAATTTCAACACGAAATCACATGTGTGCAATGGGCAGTGCAATAAGTTTATCTCATGCTGTTTAGTCAAATAGACAATAACGCAATACTTCAAATTTTGAATTGGCTATTCCCTACCAAACTAATCACTCTTAATTACTACCAACCTTACCTTAAGATACATATCATTTTTAGACTGATCTGTTAGCCTAGTGGTTAGTGACCCTGACCCAATGGTTGGATTCCCACTCAGGACAAATAATTATTCAGAAACATATAAGTAGTTATCACCAGTCTGATTACTCTAGAACAGGCTCTGCCTAGTTTGAGATCAGACGTATGTTGTATGAGCTAATAGACTTGTGGAGGACATGAGTCTCATGTCCCGCCGACACAAAGGGAGGATCCTCCGACCAGGCGAGGTGATCATGCCTGGTGGGCCGCGGCCCAACGGTTGATGTTGGGATGTTGTATATATGCTAATTACCACGCGAATTACTATTTCGCGATACAGGATTAGTAGTTGCTTCGTAGTTCATTACATTTATATGTTTCGTTCATACTTCGCAGTTCGGCGTATCTTTGCTAGATGGTGCTGTTGTATATTTTTGTTTATGCTGTAATGTGGAAGTCAAAAACACTGAAAAATATGATTTTCTACCAAAGTATGGGAAATAAACAGTAATATTATGGGAATTGGTGTTACAGAAAATTTCTATACATATGACACGTAACTAGAGAAAAACAATTATTTTGTATACAGTTGTTTATTAGGGATATTGTAGTACAAGTAGGTAGATTATTTGAGTGCCTCGGAGGGCACATTAAATCCTTAGTCCCGGTTGCCATACGAACATCTTGCGAGTGATTGCGAGCTCTAAAAAGCCCGCCTTCTTCGACATTGTTCATTACTGGAGTAGTGGAGGTTTGATGGTAGTCGCTCCACTTAGAAAATTAAAGTTTAAACCGATCCTAGCCTTTTCTAGGCTACCATAGCGTGTGTCACCATACTGTATCGTATGCATTTGCAATGAGAATGGCGACCACCACTCTATGGATTCTATCGGAATCTCTTCTTGATTTCCGTTAGGCAGAGTAGAGTCACTTTGGTAGGCTCAAAATATAAAAAAACCTAGTTTAAGAAAGTGTTCGGAGAAAGAGGGTGGGTTGAAGCTTTCATTTTTAAGATGATCTTACTACCCTTTTTCAAATTTTATTCGGGGTCGCTTTTTCATATCGTTAATGACATGGTATAATTTAAAGGTATTAAATATATTATGGAATCACGTCAATACTAATGGATGTGTTGAGTATTTGATTAAATAAATAAGTGAATGTATACCTTTGTATATACAAAAAAATATATACAATTACTATGTATTTCCAACCTTATAAAATAAAAAAACTTTTTGTAAATCCGACACAGATTCTAAATCGTCTATTTTATATTTCATCAATAGAAAAATCGAGTTCAATGTTTCATCACAGCGCATCGATAATTTAAAGTGATTGACCATTTAGATTCTTTTATTCTCGATTGACATGACAATGCATTTAGAATGGTTACTATTAGTAAATATTAATGTAGCTATAGATGAAGATTGTGTATGCACCTTGTTGGTGATGTAAAAGATGATTGAATACTTTAAAAAAAAAAAACCGGCCCTATAAAGTAATATTCGTGTGAAACGATAAATAAGTCGTAAATTGTGTGTGTAGTATGCGTCATCATCATCATCATCAATAGACTGTTTTACAGTCCACTGCTGGACATAGGCCTCTCCTTACAAAGGAGGTTTTGGCCTACTATACCACGCTGGCCAGACGGGTTGGAATAGGGTTTGTTCCAAGATTTGCTTCTCTTTGTAATGATGTTGTCTTGTGTACTTTGTTCCTTTGATGAATAGGGGTGGTAACATTATGTATTCTTAATCCGTTACCACACGGACAAGGTATGCGTACCTTAGTAAAATATGTTTTGTTAGTGTAGGGCTGTTTTTTCTTTTAACCATTTTTAGTGTCTAAGTATTAGATACGCAGGTCTTGGCAGTAACTATTAAATTGTTGTTAAAATTTTCGAACTGCAAAAGGACTTTACTGCAAATAAATCGATAATATTTTCGAAAAAAAATAAACTTGAGACATTCCTCCTACGTTTTTAGAAGTCGGTGCAAACGATATTAATTAAAACAGGAAACTAGGAAGTATACAATTGTTTCTGCTGTTATGTGTACATATACGTGTTTACGTGTTATGTGTGTGCATTATTTTACATAAATACGTTACGTTCAGGGTTACGTTCTCGTTCCAATCAATGATGTGTTAATAGACAATTATTTCACTCTCTATTAGAACAATATGTTTTTCTTGAGTCTTTCTTTGAGTCCCAGTTTTAACCAATTATAAAAAAAATTGAGTTTGTTACTTCAGAACTCCGTCTTTTGTGAAACGATTTGGATTTTTTTATTTGGTAAATGGAAAACGAAGGAACAAAAAATTGTAGCTTATTCATCATGACCTAGGCCCAATGGGTCTTAGACTAGTTGGGTCT
The DNA here is from genome assembly GCA_949316085.1 of Hypercompe scribonia. Lineage (NCBI taxonomy): Eukaryota > Metazoa > Arthropoda > Insecta > Lepidoptera > Erebidae > Hypercompe > Hypercompe scribonia. The sequence continues at coordinate 20,076,856 of OX438980.1, read as the reverse complement.
TGGACAAATTAAAAACGAGTTAAACAAAAATATCGAAATGAAGCATTTTTACATAGGTACAGTTAATGTTGAAGAATTAGTTGGTTACCCAGATTAGGTGATTGATGTTTGGATTCACATTTATATCTACTAACTAGCGAGAATTTTCATTGCGCGATGTAGGTTTAGTAGTTACGTAGCGTGGCTTATGTTCACTAGATGAACTTTAAATACATTTCCCGGTACACAGATGTCGCCACAGTTATATGATTTAAGATTATATCGAACTCTCATGGGTTTTTAAGTTTCTATGTTTTAAAATTATGAGGTAACATATTATTATGTTTTCCATCGAGGCCATTCTTTGAGGAAGCGTATAATGATATAACGGTTCAATTTTAATATTCATTAGTCATTAATGGTAATTATTGAAGTCGGGCGTCATGCCTCCATTTTTGTCAAAGCCACAAATAAGGTAACACCTATACACGTAAGAGATATTCGTATCCAAAAAATATTCTTTTATACGTAACAAACAATAAGTTTACATATATCACACGCGGCCGTCTGATCTTAAATTTCACAGATCCAGTACTATGGAGACCAGATGGCTAATAAGCATACTTATATATTTCTAAAGGTGATGCTGACACCTAGCTAATTTCGGCTACAGCCGACAGTCTCAAGGGAGACCAGTCAACACAGTGCTCAAGCGTATGCGTAAACACAGGTGCACTCTCTGCTCTCTCACTCTTAGAATCCGATGGGACGGTTATTCGACACGACCGGAGATAGATCACACGCAGGATCGACGGTTTTACATGCTCTCTGAGGGTTTAAGAGCCCAACTGCCGTACTCCGGACTCTTGTTAAGTATTTCTGTCACCGTAAAACTCGATAATATTTTCTGACTGGACCCGGGAATCGAACCCGAGACCATTAATAAATAAGGCAATCACACGTTAACCACTAAACCAACGAGGCATATTTCTAAACATATGCATAGTATAGATAAAGTATATATAGTATTACACTTATGCACACAATAAATGATTGTGCTCATCAGACAAGCGTTTGTTCTGGGTGAGAATCAGTCAGGGTCACCAGCAGAGTAGAGCAATGGGCTCGTTATATTAAATAATATATTAAATTTGTAGTTACAACATAACTTGATTTTTAATGGCGCCGTAACACTATAACTGCTCGTATATTCAGTGCGTGTTGGGATGGAGTATTAAAAATTTATCGTATATACAATGATAGTAATAAAATGAGCTTATATAATATTAATTTTAATATGAAGATGAAACCCACTTTAGCTTTTTTCTTTCCTCTTTTTTATCAAAGACAACTCTCGCACTAGGAATATATCCTGTGTCGTGGGAAACTTTATAAACATTGATGTAAAGGACACAAAGAACATCCAGACTCAGAGCACCAATTTGTGGATGACACAGTGCAATGGGAAAAGGCGGAATGACACCTTAAACTACTGCGCCATTCCTGAAGTCTAGTTATCTTTAATATGCGTAACGGTGGTAGCCGGTATGCGCTTTCTCCGCCAGCAGCATACCCGCCATACAACTATACTGATCAAATATTCATACATTGGCTCAAGGGAAACGTATGAAAAAGTCAATAGATACTCTTGTGTCATACTAACGGGGTTTGTCCGAAGTTTCAACATCGTTAAAGCAGATTCCAAGCTAATCGTATTTACGTAACAGTATAGAAAGCTATGGTGACGTGGTTTTATGGTACTAGACTGTATAACAAGTAAACGATACTTATATTTAGTTGATAGGTAGTTTAAAAGAAATTACTTGCGCCATGTTAATCCGGTTTTAGATAACTGTTTGCGTGGAGAATAACAATAACTTTGCGCATCTCACACTGTAGTTAAAACGAGGCTGTCTGTGCTATGATAACCAGACTGCTGATAAACATACTTAAATACATAATCCTAATCAATTTCGGCCACGGCGGCCATCAACGGAGGCCAGCCAACTACACAAAAGATGCGGGCACTAACATAGAAAATTTCAAATCAATGTTTATGGTTGCATAGATGTGTTAAGAACGGCAAACGTTTAAAAAAGGAAAGTAACATTTTTTTTTTAAAAAAAAATTAAAACCCAAAAGACATTGATCCTTTTTCAAAAAAAAATGCGCTAATACACTCAAAAAGTATATATTATTTTTTTAAACATAAATATTCATGTAGACATGGATATGTTGTCATTTAGATAAAATAATATTCCAAATAACGCCATACTGTTGAGAGCATCTTAAATTAATACGCGTCTTCCTAACCTAAAATACAATCTACCGGCAATTAACCTGTCAAAACTTCACATGCACTTAATACAAAACAAAAACGCAACGAAGCAATTAAGTGCTAAAAACGCCACAGAGAACATAGAACAATACATCATTAGATATGTAAGTGGGTGTTCTACTGAACAAGAGATGCTCTCGAGGTCGAAACACATGTGTCCTTACACACTGAAAACTGTGCCATCTTTATTTTACGGCTACCCACTTGTTTATACATATATTGTGTTCATAACGGTTTGCAAGTTATGTGTGACCAAATACCGAGTTTACGAAGAATGAGTTCAAGGAAATAAATTACAATTGGTGGACGTTAGTGATATAAAATTACGTTCGAAATCAATTATTACTGAAATAAAGCCAATATCTAACTGACAGCGTTGTAATGTGACGACTGTTTTTAAGAATGTGGTAGTTAGCGTATGTGCTAATTATCTAGAGCATATTCAACAGCAGTCTTTAAATCTCTACTTCTGGATGTGAGCCACTCCTTAAAAAAGAGGGTTTTGTAACCCCTCGGACTGCCACTCCACCAGGGTTTGTGTACTGGAGTCGAACCATCTTAAACGAAACGGTGTGTCAACCAACGCCTAAAATTTTATATAGCTTGACGTATCCTGGATTGCTATAGTGGTTATTTCAAGTTGTCATTGTCTCAGCCGTGCTGTTATTCAGTAGAGTTTGTTCTCTTAGTCGGCCCTTACGACACCCAAGAGATGATTAGGGGTGGTAACAATCCGTATTTTTAAGCCGTTACCACACGTCATCTTGCCTTAATTCAACGCTAATACAGTTTTAAGGCAGCAATCAAAAGTATCAAATTGACAGAATAGATTTATTTTATATTTATTACGAGTGACTACCAAGTAATTGTCAAAAACAAAAAGGCTCCAAAATCGATGCAGTATCAAAACGTATACATACAACGTATACATTTAAGCATGCGCGACGATTCATAGTTTTCAACATTTTATATTGTGTTGTCTTAAAATCATAAATTTTAGGCCATGGGAAGAAATTATCTTAGCACGTAGCAAATTTCTGTATAATATTTAAGATTAACTAAACATTTTTGTTGGTCTAACATACTTTCACAGTTTTGCTCTTTAGTGCTAATGCATTCCAATGCCATGTTTTTTTTTGGTCGAGCATCGTGGGAGGCACAGATATCTAGTACCGCATTTAGACATATGTATCTTTCATATCATGATGTTTTTATGTTGTTAGAATTGTGATATACATTGATGTGGTTTTTAGCATCTGTTGAAAACATCAAGATAACAGCCGTAGGTAAGTTTTTGCATATGCGTAATTTTAGGTATATATAAGTAGAATCTGTGTCAATGGAATTTATGAGCAAAAAAGTATACAAACGTCGTGTAAGCAATATTTCTCCTCGTTTATACTAAATATTAATGAATGTAATGTATTATTCATTGAAATTAGAATTAAGTTGTTGCAAGTATTATTAAACTTGATTCTTCTCTTGAGTAAAGATTATACAACTGGACAGGTTTATAAGACTGTAGAAGAACGAAGAACTCATTAAATAAAAAAATTATATATGTGCAAAATGTTATTAATTATATTAACTAATAAACATCACTAATTATTTATTGTTAATATTATTTCACTAATTTATAGAACTTTATACAAGGCGTTTTTCGACGAGATTCACTATTGACTTTGTATTTCAGTGAGTGTGGCTGAGCGCTGCGTGCTCTCCGCCCTATATGTCAAAAACGGGTGAGCGTATAATACAAAATTTGTAGTAAATTTTATGCTCTACAATTTTATAATTAATGTTAACATTATTGGAGATATAGAAACCGAGATAATCGTGAAAATTTTTTTTATGATCTTTGACCTTGAATAACTTACGATGCAGACAAGAATTTATGAGACTTTTGGAGCCACTTTTGGAACACCATCATGAGTGTACAGTTAAATATTTGTCATGCCGAGGTTGACCCTTACTTTCAGCTGACTGGACTAAAAGGTATTGTTTTACTTTTCATTAGACATTCTTTACGGCGACGATTCCTTACTTGTATTTTCCCGTAAGTCAGAGAAGGTAATCGTACCCAGTTACTTCATTAATCATATCACACCAGCACCACTTGCATATGTATAATATATCTTAGTACTAAGTTTGAGAAACTTAGTTATATAAAAATTATAGCCTAATCTCAGACAATTCATTATCATCATCATCAACAGCCTTTAACAGTCCACTGCTGGACTCTCCTTAGATAGAAGGTTTTGGTCAACTACACCACGAAGGTCAAACGGGTTGGTACCGGATTTGGTTCAAGTTTCCCTTTTCTTTGCAGTGATGTTGTCCTGCGTTGTTCAATCCCTTAGTCGCCTCTTACGCTACTCATGGGATGAGTAAGGATTGTGGCACTCTGTATTCTTAACCCGTCACCACACAGACATTCACTCTGACAATTAAGTATTTTATATATGAAAACGTATTCTTTCTGACTCAACTCCAAGTATGTTGAAATATAACCTCAAATCAGAGGAAATCGACAGTAATTGACAATTTAATAGCCGACAAGAGAAAATTGACTGAATCATCGACAATTCTTAGTGACCGGTTGTAATACTCAAACAAAGATATCCTGTCTTACGTATGCATAAGGCAGGCGTCAAGAAATTTGCGTACGAATGTTTTGCGACTTGCGTTTGTATTTTTTACACATTGTATAAGTGTTTGTTGTCACATACCTATAGTAACAATTATAACAAAATAAACTTATAACCCTATTCATGTTATTTGGAAACCTTAGAAAATAATTGACCTTAGGGTAAAGGAGTAAAATCTGAGGGTGACAGGTGAGGCCATCCGTCACCCTAGCAGAAGCAGGCCAGAATGACAGCGGGACGTGCTACGAAGCACACGCTCTTTTGGGACAGAAAAGAGGTCATCTGCAAGCCGTAGATCGATGGCCCGAGGAATGTCGGGGTTCCAGGGATTTCCTTTCTGGGGTACATCTGGTTCCCCGGCTGGTACTGGTACCTGAGACGGCGTGCGGTTTTTGGTCGGTTCGAGTCCGATATAACCACCAGTAGGTGGAATCCGGGGGGATTTCCGCACAGAAAAAAAAAGAAAAGAGTAAAGGAGTAACATCACATTAGATCCTTCCTCTGATGAGTCTTACGTTCCAACGTAGTGACCTCAATAATATAATAGTTGTGGATACAAAAACATAATAAATTACTGACCCTGACTTTCAGGTTCAACAATGCGTGGCCTTGAACGCATGAACTTAAAATTTTGGCACTATGGACACCGATTGACAATATGGAGTGTCAACTGTCAATTCCTATTTATCCCGTGTCGTAAAAGGCGACTAAGAGAGCAAACTACACCCTGCAACGAGACAGAAAACTTGAAACGAGTTCTATACAAAACAGTCTGGCCAGCGTGGCACAGTAGGCCAAAACTTCCTTTGTAAGGAGATGCCTGTGTCCAGCAGCGGATTATTAGAGGTTGCTGATGACAATGCTTTTTATGTTGTAGCTTTGTTAAAAAGGATGTTTGGAAATACCACAAAGAAGTGATGAATAATTGTATAGAAAATGGTCATTTTCAAAGTTAAAAACAACCAATCATTTTGCAAAGTCCTCCGACATCTTTTCGGTGAATGTCACCTTGGAATGAAACCTGAATGCCGTACCTGAGCAAGATACCTTATTTAGATACGATTGGAGCCAGTGATCTCATCTTGATTATGTCATGCACACGCTAGTTTCGTTTAAGCGATAACAATCCTCTCAATTTTGAAAATTAGAAGAAAAATAGCTCTGTTTATTTTAATGGCACATGTGTAAGACTATTTTACATGTTCAATGTGTGCAAGAAAACGTGCCATGGGTGAAGCATGCTTTGGCACAAACAGTGGTCTGAGTGATTAAGTCCATCCTCACCCCCACTCATTTCCTGGAAAGAAACAAAGGACCCTCAAAGAGTAGTAACTCACTTGCGTCCGGTTCTTCTATTATCAGTAATTCTCTATAATTTTTAATGATGCCAGAGATTTCATAGTTACTTTTTGGTACATTTTAGATTACTGTACACTCAAAAATTCATTCAATGCGTTAAAATTTAAAGTACAGATTGCAGTATACGTAAAACAGTCATTAACCATGTATAGCATGGTGTTGGTAATGAGTAATGGCATTTCACACAGTTCGTTGTGCTATATTTATCATGTGAGCAGTAAGTTATTGAAGTAACACCGAATACGTAATAGAACAGGTATAGAAGATTCACAAAACCGTAACTTAAGCGGTTTAGAACTGGTTGCTGCCAGAAAGAACTGATAGCAATAGCGGTTACTACTGTCTATCTACACATATAAAAATGTTAAGTTAAACACTTCTCCATCGGTTGAGCTCAAAAGACATCGATCAATCTACTCGTAATCCTGAACGTAGACAGCCGAATTGTTTATAATATAATAACATAATAAAATAACATATTTAAAAAAGATTTTAATTAAGTAGATCTTTATTTGATTTAAAATAAATAATCAAGTAAGGAAATCTATTAAAAAGAAAAAAACGGAACAATTTGTGGAAAATTTTCCAAAACTAAAAAAGTATAATATATTAATACCTAGACTCTTTTTACCTTAGAAATGTAACAAACAATGTATTGATTGTATAACAAATGAAATGACTACACGTGTCAGGTATTTTTTCCTAACCTAGCAAGATTTGATTAATGTCAACCTGTTTCCCGCCTGCGTCATCTGTCAATTTGCTTTGCGCTCATACTATTTGTGTTGTGAAGATTTGCTTTTTAGTTTCAAACTATTTCATTAGATAACTGACTTGTTACTAAAATTATGGTTTTGTTTTCTTCTACGTACTAGGAATAAATCCTGTGTCGCAGGGGACTTCACAAACATACAAGAAACGGACACAAAGAACACCCGGACTCAGAACTACAATTTATGGATCACACAAAGTGTTGTCCCATGTAGGGTTTGAACCCACAACATTCGGCGTAGTAGAGAGTAGCGTGACGCTTAAACCTCTAGACCAACCGTGCAGTCTAAGTTCTATTGGGTATAGGCCACTGAAAAATAAATTTGCTGTTTTAATGATAAATTTTACATGCATAGGTCAGGAGTCCATGCAAAGAGGTCGATAAACTTTGGACACGATATACAACACGCTTCAAATATTGTGTGTATCTCTTTATTTTACTAGACACCAGTTAGTTGTTATAACATATTAGACTTTAGTTAAGGGTTTTTTCTTATTTATAGTATTACGTCTACTCGTTTCGCCCTCTGAGTATAAGTTTATTATCCTAGAAATAATTTATTTATGTTCACTAACTCGGTTGCACAGTTACGCTGTTTTACATATACTCCAAAGCATGCATGTATGTAAGCATGTAGTAGCATGCAAGCATGTAAGCATGTATGTAAGCAATAAGCATGCTAGCACTTACGCACATGCATGCTCATACGCATACACACACTACGTAGTTTTTTAACAAAATATTTTAATATATTTGTTTATTTATCATAATGATTATACACATACATAAATTATGTATCAATTAATGCAAATGTTTTACAATTTATGTAAGAATTGTAAACTAGATTAATAAATTATAATCAGACTATAACTAAAACGACGTTAATTTTTTTTTTTAAATACGCAAGACTTGCGTCAGTTAATTATTTTTTTTCTTAAACACACAGCTATTTATAAAAATAAATAATTTAATTATTCTAGCCTGTTATTGTTCAATATATGATTACTTTAGTGATGCAGTGGTATATGTGCCTACTGTCTCGGGTTCGATTCCCGGATCGAACCAAATGTTAGTATGATTTGTAAATGTTTGTTTCGAAGTTTAGATGTTTAATGTGTGTAATGTAAAAGTATTTACAAAAAAGTATATTCTATCAATCAATCTAGCTTTCATTGTTCAAGCTCTGTTTAGTTCGAAACTAAATAACGTTGTGTGTCAGAAGTTTTAAAACCAGTTTTTATTAACACAGTCTTAGCATACGACTATTTTAGTCCCAGAATTCTGCCAATTTATCCTTTAATTGTATAAAGATATTATTTATTGTATTTAGCAAATATACAAAGAGGTTTTATTTGTTTGTTTGCTAAAACGCGCTTATCTCTGGTTAGTTATCGGGCTTAGAATTGTTAATTAGATTTAAATAACTCTTTTGTTTTGGTTTTTATTGGGTATGTACGAATCAGTTGAACTAGGTATTTAAATATAAATATTTCGGACATTTAACACACAACGCCATCTAGTTTCAAACTAAGCAAAGCTTGTGCTATGATAACTAGACTGACTGATAGAATACTTATATACTTTTTTTTTGTAAATACATACATATTATACATAGAAAACACCCAAACAAATATTTGCAGATCATACAAACATTTGATCCGACCCGGTAATCGAACCCGAGACCTGAAGCACAGCAGTCGCTTTCGCTACCACTACGCCATCGAGGCAGTTATATCATAGGTCATCAACAGCCTTGAATAGTCGACTGATGGACAAAGGCCTTTCCTTAGAAAAGAGGTTTTGGTTTACGATACACTAGCCATATGGGTTGGTATAATTTTTCTTCTCTTTATAGCGACATTGCACCGCGTAGTTTTGGTTAGTCGCCTCTGACGACACTCTCTAGCAGGGTGACACTGTATTCTTAATGTGTCACCACACGGAAACTGTTAAACTGGTTGAACTTTTAAAAATTTATAAAACGAATAAAAGGTGTTATTATTATTATTACTAGATAGTTTTATACTCTAACTTTCACTGCAAGTATAAGGCGTAGACCATTAATATCTTCTGTTCTGACAATATACGGCATAATTATACCTTTTCAGATAATTTATTCCTCTACTGGTTGGTTATGGTTGACAAATAGCCAGAGAAGTCAGTTGTAAAGTAAATTAAATTTTAACAAAATATTACATCTGTTTATTTGAAAAAAGAATACAGGTCTTTGCTTTTTAGTTTTTGACGTCACGTCCTTACAAACTTTCTCCCGTCCGGTATCTCTAAATTTTTTTGCTGGCAAAGTCAATGTTAAAATTTAATTCTGGCAACCTCGTCTTACTGGTATTATTTTTTTTTGACATTTGATATTAAATAAAAACGTATTCAACTACAATAAGCTACATGACAGCGTAGAAAAAAAAAGTTACTTATTTCATATGTCAAAACGACAATTTTGTATGAAAAATGTACTAAATACTAAATTGTGACGTCACTGTTTTAGACTACTCAATCGAACAATATATTTCACTGTATATTTGATTGAAATTCGTAAGAATAATAAAAAGCTATGTTAATTGTATTTGTCGAGATGGTTCGCGAAATTAGTTTTAATGAAGTGGACATTGGTATTCATTTACGATACAGTCATCTACCCAATTCAAATTCAGTTCTAAGGTAATTTTTTTTATTGATATTTGTAATATTCAAACTGGAAAAACTAAATTTAACACGAGTAAAACCACAGGCGTCATATTTATGAGCACGAAACGTTACTTTGCCAAACTAAACTTGCTTGTCTATGAACATTTTTTTTTGTCTTGAAGATACATAGTTTCCTTAAAGAAATTTAACCATTAATACACCATAATTTACCCTCATATAACTCTAGTTTCAAGCACGTGTTAGTAATACTTTTTTATTTAATTATGTTTTCTTTATTCTTTTAAACCTCTGAATAGCACGCATCTACGTCGTTAACTTTTTTTTCAACGTGAAAGGGCCTTTTCCACGAACCGTAATTGCTTCCAAGCCGCTAGCTATGGTTCCCACAGACTATAGACAGTAGCTATTAAAACTATTTTAAAAGAATTTTAATGCTTACAACAACGTCTTCGGTAAATTGTTTAACTTTTTTTTAGAAGAAAGATAATTTGAAACTTTGGTTTGATTTTTCTTTCGCAGGTTATTGAGTTAAATTACGACTCCAATCAATAAGAAATATTAAGAAGGTCGTTCATAATTTATAATTATTTTAATTACTTCTAAATGATTAATCGTAGATATATTCATTTTGTCTATTTCAGTGCACTAAGCTTGCTCTTGTGATGCTCATCATGTTGGTTTCAATTTTTCTATAATCATTTCGATTTAACATGTAGATGTTACATTAATGAAAAAAATCGCATCTAATTTGGTCCATCCGTTTAGGAGCTATGATGATACAGACAGGCATAGGCCGACTAAACTTAAAACACCCCTGTTTTCGCGTAGAGTTAACAAAAAGAAACAGTTCTTAATTTAATCGTATTTCTTTGTTACTTTTTCTCGTTGTTGGTGAACAGATTTTGACAGGATTCTTTTAATTTATGTATGTTTTTTTTAAGTTTCTAAATTTGGAAGTCAAAGCTTGTGTGATAACTCATTTAAGCTGTAACGGGCCCCCTTAAGCTGCAGTGAAATCGATAACACATTTAGATCAGTTTGTTGTCGCTATATTTGACTACGTTATTTAAGAAAGAATTTTGTATGTATGTACGTATAGTTTGAATGACAAAGGTTTCATTTAGTGTTTTGTAGCTGACATGATGGTTCAAGAAGTAGGTAATAGAACTCAGTAGCGATTATTAGTAATCCCCTCGAATTAGGACTTATGCTGTTCATCCATGACGAAATCATCAGATAGGGCTGGAGCACTGGCCCTAATTTCTTTTTTTTACTTTTTTTTAAAAAAAGATGACGCCCGCGCTAGGAATTAATCCTGTATAGCAGGGGACTTTACAAATATAAAACGGACACAAAGAACACCCAGACTCCGAACAACAATTTAGGAATCACACAAACTGTTGTCCCGTGTTGAGTTTGAACCCACAATACTCAGTGCAGTAGAGAGCGGCGTGGCGACCGCTTAAACCACTAGACCAACCGTGCAGTCATGGTTTTATAATAAAGCCCTGAGATAAATAGTGGCAATATTTTAAATTCGATTTATCAATAGTGTGTAGTTTCAGTCTTTCTTAACATAATGACTATAGACACATACCTATACGTTTACACTTTTTGCAATAAATTAAAAAAGTAAATCTAAATTTGAATTTAGAATTGAAACAAATGTAACATTGAATACATAAAAACAACAGGTAGGTAAAACGATTTGGCATTTCAATACAAAATCTTTATTAAACTTGCAATATAAAATAAAAAGCATTCAAGACCTTGCTTTCAGGTTTTCTCGAAGAGTAAAAGTCACAACCAGTTTTCTTGAATGTATAAAAAAGGATGCCACATCAGAAAACTAGAGTCGCCATTTTGAAAAGCTGTCATGTGCGTGTTGAGAAAAACTATGGTATTTACAAGCACTCGTTTGACAGGTAACTTAGAAACTTGGTCTGGTTATTTTCACTTAGTCTTGCAACTTTCTCATTTAAATGAAGTTATAGATTATATTACAATTACACAGAGCCGTTCACGGTTTAAATAAGCAAAGAATTTTGAGTAGTTTAAAATTATTAGTGCTAATATAACTTCGTAATTTCTAAAACTCAAGTGCAGTGTTTCATTACTTTGACGTTTAGACATTCCTCCGTTTTGAAACAGGTTTTTTAAGGTGTAGAGGCAAGCTACTAGACAGGTCATTTGATGTGACTACCACCGCGGACATGGACACTTACAACTAAAGAATCATAGGTGCGTTCTGCTTGTTGCTGCTTAATTTCACTGCTGGACTTAGGTTCACTTCAGTAAAGAGGTTTTAGTCGATATAAAATGCTGGCCAGACGGGTTGATATTTCTCTTTGTAGTGCTGTGGTCCTGCCATCTTTTACTAGTGGATCTACTGCATGGTCTTACCAGTCTGTAGTTCTATCAGTTAAACCATGGCAACATTGTGTTACTGTAAGCTGTAATGTTATCGGTACCAAGGATTTTTTTTCATGGTTTTATGACAAGTCTTACAACAAGTCTACAGTCCTTGGACTGTAAGTTCCTACTAAATAAGGGCAGTGGTCCAATAGTACAGTCAACATCAATATTATAGAATGTTACTGGTTCTGTAACCGCTATGAATGTTTCAAAAATGATAACAGAATATAAGGTTATTTTAATATATTGTTTCTCAATAGTTCTACCAGATGAATGGGCTTTACGTACTCGTATTCTTACTATAGTGTCAAATAAATGTATTTGCATGAAAAAATGCGCAAAATCTATTAACGTAAGTAGATCTGAAAAAATAGAAACTATGTGATTATTGACACTTCACACTACTACCACTGATAGGTGTACAATTATAGAGAAGAAAAGCACTCGAAAAATAGTATTTCGCTTCCTTAACAATATCATCAAATAAATATCACATATACCACGGAAAGAACAATACACAAGGTGTCATAAACACGAAGTATCGTACTGTAATTAAAATTGAAAAATGCATTGTATAACAAATGTTTGAACAGGCGTAAGCTCCCATGGATACAAACAAGATATCAATTACTTACCGTCAAGTTCAGAGACGGAATTTCTCACCACACAAATAATTATGTGTATAATTGCTTGCTCGGGACAATGGTTCTTCTAAAAATTAGGGACTATTTAAATATTTCGGACATTTAACACTCAACGTCATCTAGTCTCAAACTAAGCAGAGCTTGTACTATGATAACTAGACTAATAGAATACTTATATATCTTTTTTTTGGTAAATACATTCATTTTATTTTTTATTTAAAAAACACCCAAACGCCGAAGCAAATATTTGCAGATCATACAAACATTTGAGCGACGAATTTGGTTAAATATTGCACTAAGTTTTTACTTAAGAGTCAAAAGTCCGATGCCACCAAGAATTAGGGAGAAATTAAGAAGAGACGTTGCGGTTAGATCATTCTCTAGGATTTGAATCCACTACCTCCACTTTACTCATACATAAATACATATAGTCACCTATTTCCTAGAGGTGTGGCAAAGACAATTGATCTCCGTTTACTACGTTCCTGACATACTTCTTTTGCTTCGTCTATATTTATCAATCTCTACATGCATGCGCATTGGTTTCTGGTAGACAGACATGGCCCTTCTTCAAAACATCACCAATTTGGTCCTTAAATATTCAGTTCATCTACTCAATATGTTAAAATCAAAACTTAATTAATAATTAAAAAGTATTTAAAAAGTTAAAGTACTATAATTTTTAATTAATCCCTGATGACATTCATTTTAATAGTAAAGGGATTAGTCACACTGAATAACCAATCCAACCTTGGTATTCTGGTTGAAGAAAAATAAAGAGACGAAAAGAAGAAATTCAACCTTAACTGAATCACAGCACAGTACTTATTGCAAGCGAAATGAAATATGCTTTGATTAAACTTTTACCTATAAAAAACACAAACACACACACACACACACACACATACAACATTTTAAACATTTTACACACACAACATTTTAAATCCAATTTAACGTCAATTTTTATAAAACATTATAAAAGCCGGCGTGTTAAATTCAAGTGAGATTTAAGTATACGATATCGTCTACACCTGCATTATCTTAACCTTGAAGGTACAACGTTACTCATGTTTCGCACATGTTAATGAGCATTACCATGTTCAAATTGTAAGTCACAAAAATTACACCAATTTTATGCTCTTGCAACACAAGGTTAAACGAAATTATATTTGGTTTTCTGCGAATTTTTTTTTGCAACTTTTACGGCTTGTACAAGCTCATTAATAAATCATACCTACATAAAATCACGCCTGTTTCCCCGGTGGGGTAGGCAGAGGTTTATTAAACGCCTACTTTTCGCCAGTATTTGGGTCTCGCGTAACAGGTGGGCGAGCCTATTGCCGCTAAGCGGGATGTTTTGTTTGCCAGAGACTCGTTCGTCGATCTGCAGGTGCACCACTTGCAGGGCTTTAAATTCTTGGGGCATTAAATCAAGTTTTTTGATAAATAATGCCTTTAACACTGTTTGTCATGACGTCCTACTGGCTATCCTTTCCCATCTTACGATTTCTTGAGAAGCTCTGCAATGGTTCTCCTCCTCTCCTCAGGGACGACAATAGTGTGTTCACATTAATGAACTGTCATCGAATTGGTGTGACCTTCGCACTGGCGTCCCTCAAGGTATATTATCTCCCTTATTATTTTCAATATTCATTAATCTCGTAACCGAACACCCTCAGTGTTCGTATCACCTATACGTTGACGTCTTACAAATATACACACAGTAAAGGGCTGAAGATATTTCATACGCAATCGACAAGGTCAACAAAGACTTGAGACTTCATTAAGAGCTGGTCAGTGAGATTCGGGTTATCATTAAATCCAACTAAATGTGAAGTTATAGTCATGAGGAGCAAACAAATATTAAGTAGATTGGATACGACAGTCATTGCACTTGTTGTGACTAACGTGACTATACCTCTAAGCGCAGTGGTAAAGAACCTGGGGTTTCATATAGACGCGGCACTGGATTGGCGAACACAAGTTACAAACGTCAGTCAGAAAGTCACCTCATGTTTCCACGCCTTATATCGTCTTAAGAACTTCTTTTCTGTTAAAACTAAGGCCACGCTTATGCACTCCTTTAGTTATTTAATTAATCCCTTGATCGACTACGGTAATGTGTATTATTTTGACCTGAATGCAGACCTCTTCAATAAACTAGATCGCCTTCTCAATAACTGCATTCGATTCGTTTTCAATCTTAGCAAGTACGATAATGTGTCTGCTTTACGTTTCCAGCTGCAATGGCTTTACACGCGTCAGCGCCCCAATTTGCGAGCTCTGATTTCTCTTCTTTCTTTCCTCAACTCTTCATTGTTATCCGAATATCTCGTACCTCACTTCCGTTTCTTATGTTCCAGTCACGACCGAAATTTTAGATCAACAAACAATTTGCTCCTTCTACGCACCCCTCACACCTCCAACTTCATCAATTCTTATTTCTACGTGCAGTCAATTCTGCTTTGGAATGTGCTCCCTGCCGAAATCAGGATGTCCTCAAACCGCCTTACATTCAAATCAAAAGTTCACGAACTTCTTCGGAATGAGCAGGCAGAACAGTCACAATCCTAGTACCATACTGTATATCATACAATATTAAATTTAAGTATGTGTGTGTTTATATGTATTGTGCATTTATAATTTATTTAGTAGTGTAAAAGTAAGCTTAATAACTTTGCACCTACCGCATCTTATTTCTACATCACCCGAAGGTCGACTGGGAAAGAAATGAACACAATTTATGGTTTGCTATTTAAAAAAGATCTTGTAGATGTTATCATGTGTTTGTCGCCAGCCCTGTTCATCAGGACAGTTTTATCAAACTACTCAGGACTACAGCACTATAAAGAGTAGGAAAATCACCTGGCCAGCGTGGTATAGTTGGCCAAAACTTCCTGTTCAAGTAGAGGTCTATATCCAGTAGTGGTCTAACAAAGGCTGTCGATGACAATGATGACTCAAACAGAGTTGCAACTTTAGTCTTCTTACTAATAAGAATATTGTGGTAACATTAAATGTTATTTCGTGATAAAATATAATTTCAGTCACGCTATAACTCAGTTGATATAACTTTTAAGCTGGGTCTAGTTTTTGTATTAATTTGAAGAAAGATCTGCATATTATGTGGGCTAACAGGTTTTGTGTACGAGAAATATTTCTGTAATAATGTGGGCAATGAACTTGTCTCTGTCGTTCGATTATGAAAAACAAGAATTAGACGTAATAAGTTGTTTTATCTACACAAATTTCTTCGACTTATATTATGTATGAATTATTTTTATTTTTAAATATGTATTACAAGCCAAAAACCGCACGCTGTCTCGGGTTCTAGTAGATAGGGAACCAGGTGTATCCTAGTAAGGAAATCCTTGGAACTACGACATACTTCAGGTCACCTATAGTTTGTAGATTGCCATATCCCGTGTAGGAACCCCGATGTTCTCTTTTCTGCCCTCAAAAGAGCGCGCGGGGTCCATAGCGTTTGTACCACCATCCCGACCTGCTTCTGTCACCCCCATGCTTGCGCTTATGGAGATTGAAGATCGTTTAGCGATCTCTTGACATTAGACACTAGCTGAATTCTTCTAACATTGGATCATCAGTTATTAATATGCAAAATATGTGTATGTTAAACGTCTGGAATTTGACTACAAAAGATAACCTTTGAATACAGCCATGTGATTATTAACATTGCAATATAAATGTGGAATTTTATTCTTGTAGTAATTTAATTTACCTTGCTTGTAGTAAGGAGTTGAATGCAGGACATCAAGCATTCTTATCACCTCACTATGACTTTAAGATGCTTCAAATTCTATTCATTAAGTGGGTATATTTCGAATTTGAACGAAAAAAGTTTCAAAGAGATAAAGTATCGTATCTCCACGGTCAATATATACATAACTGTAAGCTATACGCATAAATAAATAAAGTCTACAATATCGTGACTTATTATAATAACCTGCCTAACTGAGATAGTATCCTTGTTTGCATTGGCTCCAAGTGCGCATACACTTATAAATTGCGTTGACGTCTTTGTCTTTTTAACACGGTTTTACTAACTTCACCTGAATGTTTGTTTGTTTTTACTCTATATATTTGTTATTACTTTATATTATGCAGGTACATGAAATCACGCCTCACTTTTCAGTTGATAGATTCTACCTCACGCGTTATGAAACTTGTCCCATTATATGCATCTTGGTAGATGATTTTCGAGGTTTAAATCTGTTACTAATTTATTAAAATATGAAAGACAACACAATTACAAAGGGAAGGAAAATTTGAAACAAATTCTATACCAATCCATCTGGCCAGCGTGGTATAGTAGGCCAAAACTTTCTACTAGGTAGGCCTTTAGAGGAGTTCAATGCCTCGGTGGCGCAGCGGTAGTGAATATGACTGCTGTGGTAGTGAAGGTCTCAGGTTGAATTCTCGGGTCGGGCCAAATGTTTCTATGATCTGCAAATATTTGTTTCGAAATTAAAGTGTTTTCTATTTATAATATGTATGTATTTAGAAAAAGTATATAAATATTCTATCAGTCAGTCTAGTTATCACAGCACAAGCTCTGCTTAGTTTGAAACTAGATGGCGTTGTGTGTCAAATGTATGAAATATTTATTTCTTTCTGTCCAGCAGTGGACTGTTAAAGGCTCTTGACTATGATGATGAAACAATGGTCAAGAAATGAAGAAGCACTGTAAGATCGCAATGTTAAGAATCTTTTATTAAATAAATATTAAATTTATTATAATTATGAACTCAGTTTTTTTTTAAAAAGACAACTCCAGAACTAGGAATATTAATAGACCTCACAAACATACATAAAACTGACACAAGGAACATCTACAGTGAAAACAACAATTTGTTGTTCACAAAGTGTTGTGCCATGTAAGAATCGAACCTACAACACACAGCGCAGTAGGAAACGGCGGTTTTAATTTCGCACATAACTTACCTTTGATTGTTATTGAAAAATATTGCTACAACTATCATCATCATCATCATCATCAACAGCCTTTTACTCCCACTGCTGAACATAGGCCTCTCCTTAGTAAGGAGATTTTGACCTACTATGCCACACTAGCCAGACGGGTTAGAATAGGGTTTGTTTCAAGTTTTCCTTCTCTTTGTAATGATGTTGTCTTGCATACTTTGTTCCCTTAGTCGCCTTTTACGACACCCACGGG
Organism: Hypercompe scribonia; assembly: GCA_949316085.1. Classification (NCBI taxonomy): domain Eukaryota; kingdom Metazoa; phylum Arthropoda; class Insecta; order Lepidoptera; family Erebidae; genus Hypercompe; species Hypercompe scribonia. The sequence continues at coordinate 20,058,843 of OX438980.1, read as the reverse complement.
ATGAATAGGAGTGGTAACACTATATATTCTTAATTCGTCACCTCACGGACAATTGGGTAGATGACTGTATCGTAAATAAATACCAATGTCCACTTCATTAAAACTAATATCGCGAAACATCTCAAAAAATGCCATTAACATAGCTTTTTATTATTATTACGAATTTTAATCAAATATACAGTGAAATATACTGTTCAATTGAGTAGTCTAAAACAGTGACGTCACAATTTGGTATTTTTTTTTTTTTTTACGTCTTTAGTGGAATAGGCGTTTGTCCTCTATCACACCTGATGGAAAGTGCAGATGAAGACGAAGGTGGTACACGCCCATCCAAAAGATACCTGTTCACTCTACTCTTAAAGGCTCCAGGCTCCAGGCTTTAGTACATTTTTCATGCAAAATTGTCGTTTTGACAGATGATAAAAAGTAACTAAATTGACTAAGGCGTCATCTAACCTATTGCCACAAATAGAGTAAAGGTAAAATAATCAACTTGAACCTATAAAAAAATTCTTGCTTAAGATCTCATACCAATAAATACATGTTGAATTCTATAATAATAAAGTAATACAACCAGTTATATATCTCCTAAAACAGATACAATGTTTAAAGATCAAAGTTGACGCATATTCCGGCTTTTCTTGTTTGGTCGTCGAGCAGAATTTGCCAAGATAATAAAGACACCTAGAACATATCATCTGATTTGAAATTTAAATCCATCTTAAACATGCGTAAAAATAGACAAAGGAGAATCAATTATTTAACAGTGTCTTAATTTTTTGACTTTTGCGTATTTCGGAATGCCCCTACTTCCTCAAGTATGTCTTGTGATAAGCTCTTACGCAAAACCTTAAGCTTTGTTGGAATTTCTCGAATGTTTTGCGAAGGTATGACACTGTTTGTGGTAGGTTTACGTCACTCCTTGCTTTCTATTAGCGGTATAAGACATTTAAATGAGGTAATGCAAATGGTTATGAATACCTTTTTGAACAATTTAGGTATATAATCTTCGCGTGTACAGAATCATACTGTTTGGAATAAATTGAACAAGATACAATCTCAAAACGAATTTACCTAATATCGATCGATTTTTACTAATTTTTATGTGTGTTTGGATGCCTCAATGATTAAGTTTTAAAATTAGACCTGATAGGTGGCGCTGCAACTGGGTTGCATAATTTTTATTGCATTTTTATAATTACATTTCCTAAATATAAGTGTTTGTTGTTGAAATTAATTTTGAGATAGAAACAAAATAGAGTTTTTGTTTGGACAAGATGGCGTCTCTGGGGACCATTTTACTCGTACATCTTCATATGAGATTATTCTAACAGTATACTTAAAATAAATTTAGTAAAGAGCCAGGTCCATCAACTGTCAATCTTAACTTAACATGATTTTATTTGTTTAACAATCGTTCAAAATGGCTTCATACTAAGATGTAACAAATAAAATACAATCTATCGATACAAACGCTAAAGACGAAATATCCTCCGTCCATTAAATAACTATATACTATAAATTCTAAGCAAGATATTAGTCACCTGTTTCTGAATTAATGTAAATGGTTTTCGTGACATTTAGCTTATTTATAGTTGGTTGTCTAAAAGGTCGTTTGTTTTGCATACAACGCCGCTGTTGGCTACTTATCTAATCTAGAATATCTTGGACATTACATGGCTTTACACATAATTTGTCTTGGTATACAACTGATATTACAGTCTCAAAACTTAAAGATCGGAGGCCCATTGATGCAGGGATGACAGTTGTCGTGGTAAATGTGTGCAATACAATGCTACGATGACTGTCATGTCTTTTACGTCCCTAAGGGAGGCGTAAAAATCGTAATAGGCCGCCATAGTGTGGGTCACCATAGTGCATTGTCAGCATTCGCAATGAGTATGGTGATTTCAACTTTTGGATTCTGTTCATGCTTTCCATCAAGCAGAGTAGAGTCACTTTGCCAGGCTATTCAAGTAAAAAAAAAAAAGGGCGAGTGTCTATCTTAAATGACGGTAGCCACTTATCTATAGCAGACACGCCTTGTTCACTTCCTACTCTATTAAAGTGTTTCATAATAAATTACTTTAATGCAATTGTTGAATCTATCTATTATTTGTATAAAATTTTAAGTTGGTTTGTGTACGCCTTAAAAACTAATGCACCAATTGAGCTCTAAAATCGATACAATATACAACGCATTAGTTAATGAAGTCAAAATGTGCTTAAGTGACGATCGGGATTAGGTAAAAGTATTATAGGCCGCACTAAGGTAAGATGGACTGATGATTTGAAGTGGCTGGCAGCGGATGGATAGACTGTCCAAGACCGGGATACTTGGCGCTCCTTGGGGGCGGCCTTTGTTCAGTAGTGAACGGCGATAGGTTGATTTGGCACAACCCGTTTTAAGAATTGTTTTTCAATTTTGTCTCTCATTTTTCATGACGCACTCATGATATCATATCTAACCGCTTTAAGCCATGCAGGTCGTTTGCTTGTATACTTACTATTCTAACGAATTTATATTTATTTAAAAAAGATTTTTAATGTCTATCCACACGTTATTCAAGCCTCTTGAACTTTTTCTTGTTATAACTATTCGCCTCAGAATTGAAATATTTGAAGGAGGTCGATAGCTGCATTTTAAAGAGCGAGAAAACAAAGAAGATAAAACCAAATATATATGTATATATATGAGGTACAGAATGCTGCCTTATCAATTAAGAACAATAAGATATACATCATGTTACTATACAAAGATGACAAACAATAGGCTTTATCTCAATCGCACGTGAAATGACACGTGGATAAGAAATGACATAAAGAGACAAAATTGTTTTCTTCGAATTAAAACTCCGTTATCTAGAACAAAAGCGATGTACGATACCGTTGAGTCAAGAGTAAAATAATCATCAAAAATTTTGAGGGGGACAATGAAGAATTTTTTTTCAGTTTTAGCCTCAACAACCCTATTGAAGTAGCAATATTGAAATATACTCTCCTTGTCATCAAGATATTTTATTATCCAGCAGTGCCCGAAGAAGGCGTATGTTTTTTTACATGTATGTAATACACTGTTTCCCATTTAGTGGTACGCATACCCCCAGGGGTACTTGAGACTGCATCACGGGGTACGCGAGCAATCTCTTAATTAAAATATTAAATCATTAAAATCAATACCTAATGATTATTTAATCCTTCTCTCCCGACTCCTTAAAGTTATTTGTGTTCGAGTCATTTTCTTAATGTTAAAATAAATGTCACTTTTTACATAAGTGTTCTGAGAAACCTATTTTCAATAAACGCATTTTACTTTGACTTTGACTGAGGGGTACGCAAGTTCGAGGTCTTTCTTGAAGTGGTACGTAGAAAAAACTAATCGGGAACCACTGATGCAATAGGTTAACAGATTTTAGCGTTAGAAGTGTCGTTAGATATTGTGAGTGGTCGGGTAAGGCAATCTGTACATTTAAAGTATACATTTTCATACAAATCTTTTCATTAGTCAGTTTTTTAATTTGACCAAAAACTTGCATGCACTTTACTTTGAACAGGAATCAAAACACGTGAAGGAGGTAAGTGGGTGCTCTAAAAACATGACGGAAGTAAGCTCTCAAATTATGGTCAATTATATCCCAATGTCTCAAATTTCAAAGAGATAAGAATTATACAGCGCCTGTTATTAATGATAGAAGACGGAAATATCGGCCTTTGCAAATGAATGTTTGCGTAAGCAGGTCCACGAACGGAATAGAGGCATTAACGAAAGCGTGTCTCTGAAACTTGCACCGTCCTAGTGAACGAAACTACTTTGTCAATAGTGTACGAAAGATAACTCCTACCTTCTTCGTATACTATTGACAAAGAAGAATTAAAATATTATAGATAGTATAGTATAGTAGTTAATAGTCACACTGATTTCAGCACGAGCGGGCCGGCTCGACCGGAGCAGTACTACCCTCCCACAGAAGGCCAACCTAAAGCGCCAGCATCCGTGTTGTCGTGTTTCGTTGGTGAGTATGAAACCGGAGGCCCATGGATATAGGGGTGACAGTTATCGTGGTAACTGTGTAAGCCTTCCACTGTCACAATGACTGTCTTGTCTTTTACATGCCCAAGCGGAGTGTGAAAAAGCATCTCACAAGGCCGCCATAGTGTGGGACATCATATTGCGTTGTCAGCATTTGCAATGAGTATGGTGACCAACACAACTCTTGGATTCTATTCATGCTTTCCATCAGGCAGAGTATAGCCACTTTGGCAGGCTCTTAAGATAGAAAAAAAAAGATAGATGAGATTAATATTACATGTATAAGTTAAACGAAAAGTAACTACGTTGTTACCGTTACAGAGTAGTATCATATAACTATTAACGACATCAAACACAAAATTATTTTCTTCAATCCGACTGGCAGTTCAAGTGATAGAAAAAAATAAACTTCATTATATTATTGTACTTTTTTTTTAAAAGACAACGCGTCAACAATCGCGGGGCACTTTACAGACATAAGAAACACAAAGGACACCTTGAGTAAGGACAACAGTTTGATGATCACACAAAGTGTTTTCCCATATGGGGCTCGAGCCCAACACTCAGCACAGTGGGAAGCGGCGACGTGACCACTGAAATCACAACGCGCGCCATCCGTGCGCTGTCCGATTTCCAAGATGTCAAATCTATGTTTAAAAAAAAATACAGACTTATGACATTCCAAACACGAATTATTTAGACTTAAACCTAGTCTAATCTTGTACTGGAGTGCATCTTATGACATTAAGAATAACAAAAAAAACCAGACGTATCAAGGTGATTAAGTTTTTTCTTTCGTTCTTAAACTCGAATCCCACGGAATTCGATATAGTTGGAGCGAACCATTACGTATGTCTTTTTTATGGTATACGAGGGCAAACGAGCAGACGAAATATTTGAGGGTAAGTGACTACCGCCAACTCGAGTCACAAGTGTCTTAACACCCTTGAGCCCTTCCCTTCCTAGAATCATGGGGTCGGTAGTTTGCCCCCTCCTCACAAATGAATCGGCTCGATCAGAATGATACGAGTGAGTAAAGTTACACTTGCAACTCGAGTGAGTTAAGTGTTTGAGTTGCAAGTGTTTATGGGTCGTCACTTATCAACAGATGGCTCATCTGCTTATTTACCACTTATACCATAGTAGAAGACGTAAATTCATACACCGTAGAGGTTGACCTATTGTAGTAGGTACCCCCGTTTCATGTTTCTCATTTAAAGACGAGTTTAGTTTACAGAACTAAACTTAAACACAGTTCAAACGCTATTGTATTCAATTCGTCAAGTTCTTATGGAAAGGATACGAGTGAAATTGTTATTGCTTCCTACCCGCACCCGTGTATTATTATATTGATTGAGTAATAGATCAATTGAATACCATGTTGATTGTATGCGGGTTTTCGAAATCATGGACTGCTTTGAGAAATGGATAGTAGGAAGTAATTCCTTCAAAAAATTTTGAACAATGTATTAGTTTTGAGGCATCTGTTATTATGTGATCGGCTACTAGTGGGGCGACTGCCACATTATAGCACAAAGAAAAATATACAACAGTGCCATCTAGTGAAGATACATCGAACTACGAAGTATGAACGAAACGTATAAATGTAATGAACTACAATGCAACTACCAATCCTGTATCGCGATATAGAGATTCGCGTGGCAATTAGCATATATACAACATCCCAAAGTCAACCGTTGGGCCGTGGGCCGCCAGGCATGATCACCTAGTCGGAAGATTCTACCTTTGTGTCGGAGGGACATGAAACCTATTCCCTCCACAAGTAGTTCAGCCGGTTTTACCTGAATATCAGTTTGTCCACGGAGGAGTTTGTATCCGTGAAGGTGAACTAAATTCGAAGGTGGAACTAGTTGTCAGTGTATTCGAGGGCACTAATATCGTAATAACGATTGCCATGTTCATGGTAATCAAGAGCGACTGCTCAACGTGCTCTCTGAAGCACGGGCGTGAAACACCCACTGATTTAAAATAGTTGGCGATTTTTTTCTTAAAACTGGATAATTTATCTCCAGAAATATCCTAATCCAACAAAGAAGAATGTTCATTGCAAGATTTCGTCATTCTGGTCAATGTCTTTCCGGCTTACCCTAGATTAGACTTATACGCACAACACAGAACAGCCTGTAGACACTTGCGCGCGGAAATAATTATCGCAATAATTAATTTCCTACTTTGTATCCAACAAATTAATTTTAGATTTTGAAAAAGAACTTAGTATATATTACCTCTTACTATGAAAGGGACTTGGCCAACAGAATGGTCAAAACAATTTTTTTTTTCATGTTATAATATCAGAGTTAAAGCCACATTGGTGACTTAGTATGACTTAGCAGTACTTAGCAGAGTCTACAAACCATCAAGAATATTAAAAAGTACTCTCAGGTATGCTGGCTATTCAAGATATTTTACTACATTCTAAGTAAATAAGATTTATTACATATAATATGCATATAAATTGAAGAGTTAAAGGTGTGTGACCGGACATCGAACTCAAACCGCGCGACGATTTGACACCATAAGGATGTTATCACTCGGCCATAAATGTTCCAAGAATATTTATTACACCTCTAAAGTGGTAAATAAACATCCTAGTTAAAATCTATGAGTGTTTGAAATATATTAATAATAATAGATGTATTTCAAAATTTAATTAGTTGTATTTGTCTGTATCTGACACACAACGCCATCTAGCTCTAAACTAAGAAGCAGAATGTACTTTATTTGCAGATCTTATAAGCACTTGGTCCGGGAATCGAAGCCGTGACCTCAAGCACAGTAGTCGTATAGAAAACCATTGCGCCACGCCACGAGGCAGCTAATAACTACTAGAATGGTCAACTTGAAATACCTTGTTCCTCTTAAGATATTTTTTAAAATATCTCTATATTTTGGATGAATCTGGGCAGCACAGGATCCGCTGTTGTGGCAAAGCTTAGGAAAAGTCCAGCAATCGACGTCTTTTGGTTGAGAAAAGGAATAGTCTTTGGTTAAAACAACATGACTTTAATTCCAAAGATGAATTAACAACACGAAAACTTGCTATAATTTTGATTGCCTTATAGACATGCAATCCAAGAGATGTAGCCACACACTCATTGCAAATGCAGACAACGCAGTATGATGACCCACTATAGCGGTTTAGAGAGAGATGTTTTTACACACCGCGCTTAGAGACGTAAAAGGTATGATACTGTATATTTTAATGAATAACAATCTTTTGACCTCGGCACTACGATTACCATTTAGTTATTACGTTAACTGAGTGTTTTTTCGGTATTAATAACCACCTGTAATAGTGTAAACGATGTACGTGTAAAAATGGAGCAAGATAGATATGAAGTAACAGTTTCATAATCTGATCTATCGTGAGAGAGGATGTTCTAACGGAACCAATTACGGTTCTTGTGTAACTGATACGTTTACATTCACCTTCATAGAATAAAATATTAGAATACTAACCGTTTACCGTGTGGTGACGGATTAAGAATACATAGTGTTACCACCCCTATTAATCCCGAGTGTGTCGTAAAGACGACTAAGGGACCAAGTATACAAAAGACAAACAAACTCATTACAAAGAGAAGGAAAACTTGAAACAAACCCTATTCCAACCCGTCTGGTCAACGTGGAATAGTAGGCCAAAACTTCCTTGCTAAGGAGAGACCTATGTCCAGCTGTGGACTGTTAAAGGTTGTTGATGATGATGATGATGATGATAAACCGTTTACCACAGTTTTGTTTGATTTTATTACAATTGTCACGGTGTTTTAGGATTGTGGCCATTAGGCCGCGGGTGGTTTAAATAGAATTAGAGGATAGTTATCTATCCTTCAAACTTTAAGCTATTAAATATAAGAATTCTTAATCTAGAATCTAGAATTAAGTAAGTTGAAAAAAACTACAATAACTTTATTATATTACCCTAAAATTTATTAATCTCAGACGAAAAAGATCAACTGCTGGACATAAACCTCCCATTAACTATAAGAATATATATGGGACTAATATGTGAGACTATTTTATGAAATAACATATATACATAATAAACTCTTGTTAGATTTTCAGGAGCCTGACATACATCAAACCTTAATCAAAAACAAATTTAAAAAAAAAATTAATTCAAGGCATAAATCTAAGAAAAGAGATCATTGCTTTTTTTGTGTCTCGCTAATGTGTTGCTTGTAATAAATAAATCTAAGTCATATTTTTTCGCAGCCGCTATACTGCCTATAACATGACTACCTCGGTGACACAGCGGTGGCGAATTCGACTGTAGTGTTTGAGGTCTCGGGTTCGATCCTGGATCGGACCAAATGTTGGAATGATCTGATAACAATTGTTTCGAAATTTGGGTGCTTTCTATGTGTAATATTTATATATTTACAGAAAAAAGTATATAAGTATTCTATCAGTCTAGTTATCATAGTACAAGCTCTGCTTAGTTTGAAACTAGATGGCGTTGTGTGCCAAATATCTGCAATATTTATATTTGTTCATAACAACATTAGATAGCAAATTTTCTTGCTTTAATTGACAATTTAAGTGACTTATTTTTTCAACATTCTATTATATATTACATGTTTAAAAAATTCTTAACGTACCTACATATATATGACAGCTTAACACGACTACTCATCATCAGCCGGAAGACGTCCACTGCTGAACATAAGCCATAGCAACACGACTACTTGTTCATATTTTTTACAACAAATCTTCAATGTCGTTATTGTGTAGTCGGTTTCAACTGTTATATATTGAGTTTTGAAACTTATGCAATGTGACATTAATAAAGGTAGAATAACAATCTTAGTTAACGGTAACAGCAAGTAGTGACGACTACCCTCCACCCTCGTAGAAACTGTGTTACGGCAGCGTACGAGTAGTCATCGTCGACTTACGCGACCAATTTAAAAAGTTATGTGTTTGTGTGCGAATGTTTACTATACAGTTCATTGTTAATTGCTTGCATAACAGTAAGCAATATGGAAGTGCATAATGAGTATTGGAGGGTATTCTATTTTTCTAATTTTCCAGTCGATCGATTTCGACACACCGTCGAATCAAACCGAAAATTACGGTGGGATAGCAGCCTGTGGAGTAAAAACCAGGCCTATATTGTGTTTATAAGGTGGTATATCATCATTTTTAGTGTTAATACTCTATTAAGACCTGTTAAAATTCTGTATACTCCTACTATTTACTTGCATACATCCTTTATAATTTATAGATTGCTTTTGCTTTTGTTATCTTAATAACCATCTTAAAATTTGCGCTTGGAACTAGAGCATAGGTCCAACTAGGTTATAAATACATCTGGACGTCGTAATAACAGCTGTTTCCGGATCCCTTCTACGTCAGGCGCAGAGTGGCACACCGTGTGGTTTTAGTCGGTCCGATTCCGACACACCACCCCGGCGTAAACCCCGGTGGGGTAACGGCCCGATGGGGTTTCCACACGGTAAAAAAAAAAGGTTATAAATACATGAACTATACGCAGCTTACTATTTTTTAACAAGAACACAGCAATAGACCTTTGTGAAGGAATTTTCTTTCTGTATAAGCATCTGGGCAATTCGTACTGATGTCCCTGTGATGATGGATTAAGAATACGGAGTATCACCGCGCTAGTTCATCTCGTGGGTGTTGTAAAAGGTGTCTGAGAAAGTAAACTATGGTGGACAAAATCAACTAACTCGATAGTGACCCGTCTGGCCAATAGGGCGAAATCTCCTTGCTAAGGAAAGGTTTATGTCCAGCAGTAAACTGCTAAAGCCTGTTGATGCGATGATGAATTCAGATGGGTAACCAATGAACAAATAATATACCACTCCTGGTGGTATTAGATCTGATTTGTCTTTTATAAATATGATATAAGGGGGATACGTGCAGGTGGCACAAGTAAAGGAAAGCGACTATCGCCACTCATCATCGCTTGCAAGTCACAAGATCGACGTTTGAGGTAGTCTTTTCTTAAAGGTTTGACTGTTATATCGATTCGGTAATTGTCATTTATCTTATTTCATTAAGACTTGGGCAACAATCATTTCTAGTATCGTTGATTTATGTGCATGCTAAAAAGGTAAATTTAATAAAGGGAGGTAAAGTGATTCCCCTCCTGAGAGGGGGGGAGGAATTAGCACTTTACTGTCGATGTATAGATTTCAAGTGAACAACTGAATTCTTATTTACTTAACCATAACTAATATAAACAAGTGTAATTACGTTTGTTACGCTTTCACGCCTAAACTACTAAATCGATTTTAAGCTACATTATCAATGAGTAACAAAAGTTACAATTTACCGCAGTAACCAAAATGGACGCGGGTGGAGCCGCTGCCAAAAGGAAAGACAAGGCGTCCGACCGTTTGAAATACGTGCATTGTAATATTTCCTAACTCGGGTCGTGGACTGATAAGTCAACTAAACATTTATCATTGTTCGATATGACTATAATAATGTCATAATATTCCATGAAATATATCGTTATAATGTAGTTAGAACGTGATTGATCAGCTTCAAGGGTTTTTAAAAACGACGACTATACTAGCGGAACGGTATGACTCATTGTTTGATTAGTCTACACCTTGTATTTATAGAAACAATTGATGTGATGATATTAAATTAAAAAGATAAGAAAGAAATGAAATTTAATTTAAAGTATTTATATTTACTTAATAAGAGAATGCGAGGAACCCAAAATCGATAAAAATGGCGAGGAATAAGAGAGACCTATGTTCAGTAGTTGACTGCGATGAGCTGATGATGATGATGATATTTAATTTAGCTTTGAAAGCGTGATGATAAATAGTCTCCCTCGAAAAATGGTCTGTCCAATACCAAAAGTTTTTTCAGTTCGAACCAGTAGTTCTACAGATTATATTGTCCGACCAAACAAACACTTTCGTGTAAATAACTGATTACGAAAGTCTAATAGATATGTGCCTCACTAAGTAACTAGAATTGTGACGTCATAAATGTTGTCCTACCCGCTTTCTCTGAACTAGTGTTTGCATTCAAATATTGTCAACATGTCACGCAACTTTACTCGGCATGCACGAAACAAAACAAATGAAGTTCTTAAAAGCACTTTACTTGGGAGGGAATTTTAATATTGGACGAGTCTGTTGGACCAGTGGTTAATGATCCTGACTGCTAACCAGAGATCGTGGGTTCGATTCCTACCCATAAATTGTGTGTGAGAAGCTTGGTCACTTATTATGAGTATGGATGTAAATTGATGTATGTAATATGTATTTAGAAACATATAAGTATGTTTAACAGCCTGTAGTAATAGTGCCTCTGTTCTATTCGGGATGAGATGGCCGTGTGTGATGTGCGATATTCATCATATATTACAAACATTAATAAAGAATATGCGATCTTAATCGACTAACACGTTTTGATGTTGAACAGTTAAATGTTTCGTGTCACGATCTTTGTGGACGCATGCCTCCGAAACAGATCGACCGAATTTAGTAAAAGAAGTATCCGTGACAGGTATGAAAATTGATCGTAAAATACTTTTAAACCTCCAACACAACCACCATTTTTAAATTGCGATTTGATTACTTCATAATATTATAAAACTGAAGAGTTTGTATAATTTTTCGAAATATTTACTAAGGAAGGCTTTAGGCTACATATCATCACGCTAAGACCAATAGGTGCGATGTATGGATCAAAAATATTGCAGAAACGTGGGTAAATTATTCCTTTAGAGAGCGGTTAAAGTTTTGTAAAAATAATGCGAGAAAGGCTTGTTTCCCATTAAAATTTAAAAAAAAACGGTCCGCAACAGCATATATCTTTAAAGGTTGGCTTACGACAATCTTGTTCATGGTAAACATTATTTGTTCACGCTGTATTATAATATCACATTACGAGCAAAAGGAGACGCAAGTTATATTTCAGAACAAATATAAAGCTAATATTTAACAGTATTCAATCATCTATCATATCTATTCAACCTATCGCCGTCCACTGCTGAACGAAGGTCTTCCTCCAAGGAACGCCAACCATCCCGGTCTTGGGCAATTCGCATCCATCTGCTGCCAGCCACTTTCTTTAAGACGTCGGTCCATGCGCAGGGCGTCCTACACTACGTTTGCCCAATCGTGGTATCCACTCTAGTACACTTCATATAATAACAACTAAATAACTTACTTGTGTTATCCATTTATTAAAGCAATCCTTGAACATTTTAAATCACTGTAGGTTTCACTGAATACAGAATCAACAAGTCAGCCGTTCTTTGCGGTCGTTCCGCTTAAAAAATCGATGTTTAGCCGTGTAGGTAGATTTGAAGCCGTTGCCAACTCAATTTGACAAAAACAGACTTAGAGGGACCGTATACTATGTACTTATATCATTGAATGAAAACTAGTCACACCTTACCACCTTGTCGATATAAAGCTATGTACACATTGAGTCACCAACTGATTGTGTCTCACACATACCACACGTATTATTAACGTTTTTCATTATTTACTTACGATAAGGATTAATTGATCGCAATATACTGTGATGACGTCAAACCTTGTAATACATATAACGTAATCCGTTATGTTGAAAACTCTTTTCGAAATAGGTAGTACTTTAAATTTTATATCCTGGATATACAAGACAGAGCCTGTAGACACTGCTGATAAACCTATTTCTATATCTAAATGCATACATATTAACAACCAATACATCTTTATATATATACATAGATGCTTAAAAAGGGTAATTCGAACACAGATCTTCGTACAGGTTTTGTTTGTTTAGCTTTTATATTCCACTAAAGCTTTACTGTTCAAAACTTGAACATTTGGGTGGGTATCTGCTACATGCTCTAAGTAGTAGAGCCACGCTGACTTCAGCACGAGTGGGCCGGCTCGACCGGGACAGTACTACCCTCCCACAGAAGACCAACCTAAAGCGCCAGCATCCGTGTTGTCGTGTTTCGTTGGTGAATGTGAGGCCGGAGGGCCATTGATGCAGGGGTGACAGTTATCGTGGTAACTGTGTAAACATTACATTGTCACAATGACTGTCATGCCTTTTATATTCCCAAGCGGGGTGTGAAAAAGCATCTCACAAGGCCGCCATAGGGTCACCATACTGCGTTATCAGCATTTGTAATGAGTATGGTGACCGCAACTCTTGGATTGTATTCATGCTTTTCCATCAGAGAGCAGAGTCACTTTGGCAGGTTGTTAAGACAGAAAAAAATCTGCTACATTTTAACCGTACTCTTAATGTATTTGAATGTTAATAATAATAATTACATAGCGCCGTCTGATTCCAAACAGGGTTAAGTACATATTATGGATAAATTACACCCAGTCACATAATAAATTACCTATAAAAACCGAACCTATGACTTGAGCAGTTGAGATCACTAACCACAAACCAAAAGCGCCGTTTAAAGTGCAATTCAAATTAGAAATTAGCACTCCGTCTAAGTATAAATCTTTATCTTTGCCTAACAAGGGTCATATGCTGCAACCGACGTCATGAGACGTAATTTACGTCATAAAATGCACTGGAATAACGTCAATACAACAGTTATTATGAGCAACGGAAGCATAAATGTCTCTGAACAAATTTCTCCGCATTAGTCGCGCGATGTGATAGGGGGTCAGTAACTCGACTAATTATAGAACGAGATGCATCTATATTTAGTAAGTTTGAGATAGAGAGCATTAGTAGCGCTTTGAAATTTGAACGTATTTAAATTGATTTTACTTTTTAGAAAAAGGAAGCGAAAGGAAGGTCAAACATGTTGTGTTTACAAATAAAGAGCTATGCGGTTCGTGTGTAGCAAGCAAAGAAAAAAAGAGCTATTCAATTTTCGAACTCTTATACGTAAATTTCGGTATCAGTTTTTTTCTTAAAGAAAACTGGATCGCTATGATTACTTTCATGATATAATATTGAATAACATCTCTAATTTCAAAACCAATTTAGCTAACTGTTAACCATTACGGAATCTTTTAACATTATGTTTTATGTATTCAGTATTCCAGTGTAAATTATCATAAATAAACATAATAAAACCCACGACAGTTCTAGACCGCATTTCTCAATGAGATTATGAGAACCTAGTCGAGTTCAAAACCTATAAAACACAGGTGTGCGTGGTGTTTTTCAAAAAGTCTCCATTTCTTACCTTTCCTACTTTTCAGAACTGCAGTGGTAGTTAAGTGTTCTGAGAATATTCTTAATTATGAGATATAATTCTGAGATCCCGGCAAATACCCTGTTCTTCTCGGCTGAGTATTTATGTTCTACATAAGACCCAGGTTCACTTCTGCGGAGTACCTACTGTTCTTATCTTTGCGATGGGTAAGCCGCAGTATTTGCTGGTCGCTCTCAATCGGTTGCAGCGGTGAACAGTCCGCATTATCGACAGTCCCAGAAACAGTGATCGACACTCTCTTGAGCCTCTGCAGTTGCTAAGAGTCGCTTCTATGACAGATCTCTATCGTCTCTATCATGTAGTGTTCTGACAAGCTCAACCAACTGATCCCACCTATTCTTTTTCTCTACAGGAAAACACGTGCTGACCTTAGAAGTCACTTTCCTGTGTAAATCAGTGAAAACTTGGAACTCACTACTAGCGCATGTGTTTTCCTCCCGATATGATTGTGGGAACTTTAACTAGTGTGTGAAAAAGTATCTCACTAATCCGCCATAGTGTGGGTCACCGTACTGTATTGTCTGCATTCGCAATGAATATGGTGAACACCACTCTAAGATTCATGCTTTCCATCAGGCTGCGAAGTCACTTTGACAGGCTCAAGATAAAAAAGAAATTTAAAATATCTCAAATTTGATTCGACATTGCCCGTTCTTGAACTTTAAAACTACAAACAATTGAACATTAATCTAAGTCGTGCATTTGTGATGATGTGCAGATGTTATGTATCCGATCACGTTTTGGGGACAGAGACAATAACAATAGGCGCTTGGCGCGGGAAAAAGCACGTGCCAAATAGGTCGCTTCGAACAAGAAATAGTGTCGGACAATGATACGGATGTAGAATGGAATGTTTTCTATGCGTATTCGACTAAGCTTAATAAAGTAACAGTTTGTGTTATAGTTTTTAGTTTCACGAGTTTTTGAGACCTGTTTAGCGGCAGTTTTTTTTCTTTAACATTCCAAGGCAACTTGATTAATTATAAATATCTTTAGTCGATAGTTTGACGTTAATTGAATAGGAAAACCACGTAGTTTGGGATATTAGTTTTGTGTTTCTTGTTTATTCATAAGCAGGTCAATAATTATATTATGCTGTTTTTACTGTAGGGGTATGAAATCCTGTAATGAGTTGAGGTAATTCTGAAAAATACTATTTTAGTCGGTTTTAAAATAGCTTTATTGCTTTTCGAAATTAAGTTAAAATAAGATGTACTCTTTTAAGGACATACTATTCGTAGACCTTTATTTTTTTTTAACTCCATTCTTAACATCTTTCTCAAGCTATGAAATATACTGTTCAATATCATAAATGTCGTTTTCACCAGATTCAGTGTCATATTATTAAAATGGCTATGTATAAAATGCATTGATAGTAATTATAACCAACCACAATCATTATTATAATTTCCTTCCTTCCTTTATTGTGATCCCCTTATCCTGCTTTATTACATAGAAAAATAAAGAAGATTAAAAAAATATTGAAGTCGTCGACTTTGTCACAACACTCCATGTTGTAATCAACTCCTTTAAATAAACCGTAAACTAAATATAGACAATATTGACATTTATGATTAGTCGATTACGTTGAAAATTAAAAAAAAAATAAGTAGTATTAAAAAAGTTTGAAGCATTCACAATTTAAATTTAATCAGTCCAAACTGGGCCACATGTTTTTGCTATGACTCAGTGTTCTTGTTTTTTTTTAATTTTACTATAAATATAAAAGTCATGTGATCGACTTTTTTTATGTTTTGAGAGCGAACTCATGCTTATTCCTTTTTTACATGACCTTACTGTATATTTAGAACTAGTAATATTAAAATGAGGTTATATTGTAAAAATAAATCCATGTGGTATAACGGATAAAGAGTATGAAGTGTCACCCCTATTTATCTCGTGTGTGTCGTGAGAGACAACGATGGATGCAAACTGTGGAGGACAACAGTACAGCAAAGAGAATCAAAACTTGCCACAAACCCTATACCGACCCGCGGTGAGCATAGACCAAAACCTCCTTTTAAAGAAGATGTCTATGTCCAGCAGTGAACTTTTGTTAGATGTTTTTATTTCTTAAATTAAGGGACCCTTGGTGAAGAGGACGAGGGGGATATATATGCAGTACTTCCATAAAACACAGAAACGTTTGAGTGCAAAACACAAATGTTATTACATCCTACAACAATAAAACATAATTAGCTATACAAAACGAGGATACGCACATGTTGGTTAAAAACACATGGTGGGAACAACAGAGCCGCCGTCTGCAACATGTGTGAGGTGTATCTCAAAGCGCGTCAACTTGACGAAAGATTAATGTACTACGAATATAACATTGTGGCGTTTCCTGATTTGAACTTCCTTGTCATTTGAAGGTATTCTATCATAACGGTTAGGTTAACTCGTAAATGTATTTATTAGGTGTTAAATGGTTTTCTATGTGGGTTTCATTATTGTTTTTTTATTCAAGATATCAGCACACGTACTGAATGCTTTTTGTTGTGGTTTTTAGTGTCCAGTTTTTGTGGGGAGCTATGAGGTATGCATATGTCTAGCAGTGGATGTCTTTCGGCTAAGGATGATACTGATAGTTCTAGGAAACATCGATTGACCAAATTATATCTTGTTATATTAAATAATAATTTAAGACATGTCACAGACGGCCGACGTATCCCAAACTAGGCAAAGCCTGTAACTAGATTGCTGTTAAATATACTGTAATATTAAACATTACAGTCATTATCATCATACACTTATTTGTGAAAAATAGGAATTGAACCAGGCTCAGTAATCTAAACCAAAAAGGTCCTAAAATAAATTTAAATATTTTTTTAATTTTTTTAAAAGCTAGCCTTAAGAATGCACTTACCCTTAAAATAATAAAAAAGAATCTACAAAAATCAATCACTCAAAAGAAATATTTACTTTGCCAGCAAAGAGAAAAATAAAACAAATAGATAAGCTTTTAGTTCCAAGCTTGAAGATTTAATACGTGCGGTTAAACTAACGGTTACTCTGTCAACTGTTAAACAAACCGATCTAGAGATGCGATAACGTAGCTACTCGAGTTTATCTTGTCGATAAACGTACAATCGATGAGCGTAATATCGATATCATTAATCTATATAAGTATGTTTGAATTTCCATCTTTGAAACCAGGTTTTATGCAAGGTGATGTGTACCATGTTTTACTAGTAATAGATGTTGTAATTTGAAAAATAATAAAATAGATTTTATTCTTCAACAAACATTACTTCAGTTATTTAGATTGTATAATTCTTTGGATTTTATAAAGATTGTTTATTTTTAAATATACCCAATAATTCAATATACTTGCAACTTTTAATTTTAATTCGGAACTAAAAATTAACTACTGCCTCACTTGTTTTTAGCTAATAGTAGTTTAGTTTTAAATGTGTAATGAAACTGTGATTTTGAAATAGCATTAAAATGGTAGTTAACATTCGGTATTTCATATACTTAAGTAGTTTCAAAGCCTTAATTGATGAGTTGATACGTATTGATCGATTCGTAGAAAATCTTTTTAATATCTAAAATGCTTTCTATTTACCTTGATTAACACAGCTTTCTATTTATTGATAACATAGCGTTTGAGTCTAGTTTAAAAAGTCTATAAACGAGTCAATTTTTTTTAAAGACAACCGCATTATGTATAAATCCTGTGTCACGCAGAAATTTACAAACATACATGAAACGAGCACAATGGACACCCAGACTCAGAACAACAATTTGTGGATCACACAAATCTCTTGTAAAGAATGTAAAAGTCATTATTTTTATATGATAATGTAATGTAAACTACAAACACCAATGTTGTCGCCGAAGGCAAAGTTTTACAACAGGATAATATTGCATAATGCTTGATTCTTTTCTCTTTCTACTACTGGTAGTTTCAAATTCAACAGAAGGTATCAGAATAATGATTATAATTATACTAGCGTTTGATAGAGCTACTACATAACATGCTTAGCTTTAAATTATTTATTACAGCCCACACAACATTACGTGAGAAGTGACACTGGTTTACATACAAACATTAAATTAATGAACAATATCACTCATCGATATTTGTGCGACACACCACTGGCTTTCACTTGATCTTCCGTTAGTTACGTAATCGGTAAAGCCGTAATTTGTTTTGGTACTTAGAACTTTCGGTTATGAAATATTTGTATTGTAAATTTTATCCGGAGATGCAAGAACAATGAGTATTATGACCAGGCATGATGGTGTACAGACAGGATGTGAGCGGATGTACAATCATCAGTAATGAAACTGCAATGTCATCGTGAACTCTGTGTGCGATACATGAGGGAAAAAATACCAATTGACATTCGTATTTTAATGATCTTTCAAATCATTGACGATCATACGAATACCTCACTCCAATATCAACAATCTTCTGCGGTCTTAAGTCTTATTTCTTATCTGTGACTTATAGTAACTCTTTTCCTATCTGTCTACTTTTTTATCCAAATATATCGTCTATATCTATTCTGTCGGTAAGATTCTTAAATTGAATTTTATTGAGATACGAGCGTTTATGCACGGCACATCAAATGATTTTTGAGTTATATGACACACAAATAACAGATTTTTTGGTACAAAAGATTGAAAAATTGCTGTTTCATTTCATACTGCAGAGTGTAGACAAGCAGCTAAATATGCAAGCAAGAGAAATCACTAAGCTATTTTTAAGTTAATTAAATAATAAAATAAATGTTTCAGACATTTAACACACGCCATCTAGTTACAAGCTAAGCAGATCTCGTACTGTAATAACTAGACTGACTGATAGAATATTTATGTATTTTTTTTTTGTAAATACATACACATTATACATAGACCAAATATTTGCAGATCATATATACATCACTCCGTGGGGTGACGAATTAAAAACATATAGTGTTATCATCCCGTAGGATGGCAAGGAAACAAACTATTAGGCAAATATCATTACAAAGAGAAGAAAAACTTGGAACAAACCCTATTCCAACCCGTCTGGCCAGCGTGGTATAGTAGGCCAAAACCTCCTTGCTAAGGAGAGGCCTATATCCAGCAGTGGCTTGTAAAAGGCTGTTGATATGATATATATAAACATCTGGTCCGACCCGGGAATCGAATTCAAGTTCTCAAGCACAGTAGTCGAATTCGTTACCGCTGAGCCACCAAGGTAGTAAATTTCCAAAAGAAACGAATGAACGAACGCAAATAGATGAGATGAGAGACGAAAATAGATGCAAAAATAGATAGAAATATCGGTAACCAACAATAGGTATATTAACTACATGGTAGGAAATGACTAAGAAGAGACAAAATCACTTATCAATAATAAGTGGTTTTGTCAATTATAACTATTATATTATAATATAAAACCGATTTAAAATAAGTTTTGTATTTATACTCCATATGTCATCTTGTTTCGTCACTACAATGGACAATTCTGAGAGTATATCGCCATGGATCGTGCACAATAAGATATTATAATATGTACATAAGTATATAATAGGCAGCTGACATTTGAAAAATATATCGTGTTAACATTTCTGGTTTGTAAATAAAAATATTGTTGAAATTATGGCTTAAATACAACATATCAAAAGCCTTCAGAAGTTCACTACTGGACCTAGGCCTCTTTTCGCTTACTATACCACGTTGGCCAGAGTTGTTATAAGTTTTGTTTCAAATTTTTCGTCTCTTTGTAGTGCTATAGTACTCCAGAGTTTATCCTTTTCTTTGTTGACGGGGTGGAAAATTCCTTCGGATCTCCGGCTCTTCAAGGACGCAGGAGCCAGGAGTATATGGAGTTTCACTAAAAACCACTCCGGCGGCCGGTTTCAGGCGTCCTAGTCTGAAGAGGACCCGGGTCATTTTATTTCAGGTCCCCTCCAGTATCAATGCCCGTATCTGGTCAGACCCTCTCCTGGGGGACGTTACAGAGGTACCCATGTTGTTTGTCCTTACAGTCGGCTCTTACGGTACCCACGGGATGATTAGAAGTGGTGACTCTCTGTATTCTTGATCTTTCATCATATGGAATATTATTTGTTAGTAGACGATTAATTCAACAGTGTTGTCAGTTATTTAAGTTTTTCTTTTGTGCTTTTTTTAATCTTGATAAATTAAACCGAATCTAGACTGAAGATATCAATGCTTATTTTGTTAATATCCAATTTTATTTATGTATAAACTAATAACTTTTATAATGGAGCTACATTAATATAACGATTTAAAATAATTGACTACTGGCTAATTCATTTTTTTTTTTTTTTAATTTTCATTATGCTTGAGGAATTGATTTAATGAAGTATAATGATTGGTGAGTTTCTAAACTGGTTGTAATCAAATCCCTCGCTTTAAAAAAGAAAGAAAGTCTAGTTTATTTTTACCTCCGAATCTGACTTAAAGAATGTCAGCCTGTCACGTCACATTGTGAGTTTAACCTTGCGTGACAGGAGTAGTAAAAGTGAAAACATTGATTTATTCTATAAGTAATTCAATAGTGAAGTTGAATATCAGAAATTCAACGGCCAGGATACCTACAAACCTCAAGATCGTCAAGTGCACTCGAATACGAACGCGGAAGTTGCGTTCTATAAGTTCACAGGCCTAGTCTTTGTTAAGTTAAAATACCGATTTATGCGTAAGTAAATAAATATTTTAAGTAAGTTGTACTTGAACTTTTAAGACTTTTAAGCCCCCTTAATCTTTAAATCAAAACCTGCCTTCGCTTCGCACGAGCAGAGCAAATATCGCAACATCTTTTTCGTTATAATGCTTTAACCTTAGAAACATCGTATACACGAGTAACATTGAATTTTTTGTCATTTTACATTGACAATCTTCAAATAAGTTGGCAGTCGACATTACTTTTTCCAACGTTTAATTGTCACAATCACAATCATTGTCATATGTTACCAAACTTACACAAAACCTTAACAGATTATATCCCTGAACCTTTCTCATAAACTACTCTATACATTAGCGAAAATCGTACGACAATACGTGAGGTACTTTTGGACTTTTAACGCGTTAATATAAACACAGTAAGACGCGACACAGATATTTATTTTACAACTCTGAACTCGGTCTCGAACCGCACCTTTGAATACTTCCCGATAGCAACCTAGAGTAATCAAAAACTGCGTTAGTTAATTTTAAACGAACATTTAGTCACTTATTACCCAGCATTCATAATAAACTCCCGTTAAAAGGAACACAAACCTAAATATTACAATGCCACATAAAATGATGTTTATAGCATTAGAGACGAAAATGTTGTGGTCATTGTGCGAAATTAAACGAAAGTTTTGAGGTGAACCGCAAAAAAACTGTGTCAGAATGATTAGAGGCAACTAGTTCTTAGCGATGACACAAACACTACAAAAACTGCATGTATGTACTTTGAAATAACATTAAAAACGTATAATTTATACGAAATGACTATTTTTATAATGTAATAAAACGAATGCATTATTCAATTGTTTTTTTTTTATGTTTATAATCTGAATATGTTGAGACGTTTGTTAATTCGGTAGCACGTTGACGAAATTGAAATTATCAATGTTGGTAACATTGATGGGAAAATATACATTTAAGGGTCCCTAGTCTACTCGTTAAAATGTTTATCCCATTTTGCGTATCCCTAGGGATAGTTTTATTCAGAAAATAAGTTCCTAGATTTCGGTCGTCATGGTAAAACATTAAAAGTAACACACATCTCACACACTCGTCTGATCCTAAACTACAAAGAACCTAACAAAAATTGTGGTAATCACACTGCTAATAAAGATGTAAACCGAACTGTGCTGGTTATTACTGTGTGATAGTCAATTCGCAATTTATCAACTTCTTTCGTTCCCGTCCCTAATTTTGTCACATAGATGTCAAAATAGGTATTTTAGACATACCTTTTATTGCTTGAAAACATGGATAAAACAACGTTTTCTAAAAATGAAACTAAGCTAGATCGATTTATCGCCCCCGAACCCCTCCTCATTCTAAATTTAATGGAAACCGTTGGAGCCGTTTCCGAGATATATTACAAGAATTGCTCGTTTAAAGGTATGTCATATTAAATATAAATTACATCGAAACAGAACAAACGACCACGCTCACGACACAATTGAAATTAGTGATGTATAAAAACTAAATAATCAAGGAAAATGTAGTTAACTGCCAAATTTGTGGCATATAATCATTTTATTTACCGCGTAGTTTCGTTACGCGTCAATGAGCCAAACATAACTTGGATTGTATGATTGATAACATAAGTTATTAAGTACTACTTCTGAAACGCATAAAATAAAATACACCGCAAATTAATAAATAGCAGTAGAAAATAACAGAATGTTAGTACATGACTTTAACATTACAATCACGCAACGTAAAAAGCAGTTTATTAGATAATGCTATTGTAGACTAAGGTACTACGGAAGGTAAATTAAATCAGTTACTTAAAATTTTAAAAGAAATATCGACTATGACGACGACGGCTACTATTTAAATTATTTGTAAGATAACTGGTTTTTTAGGAATGATGTTCTGAGATGAGAGGAAATCACAGAACTAAAGGCTAATTTTGTTATCTAAAGGTTTAAATTAGGATCTTGAGTAAAATTGACGTTTAAATGGAAATATATTGAATATGGTTTGTGTAATGTGTTGGCGTTTAATTGATTTAACATACAGATTATTTCATCTGTGAGTGGACAGAGGCGATTTAAAAACTCATATATTACAGACTTGTTTAAACTACTTTTAAAATTTGATAATTTTAAGGCCCTTAATTAAAATATTAATGATATACAAGTTAAGTAACACAACGGAATAGTACAGAATTTGTTACGAAGTTAAATGTTTGCACTAGGTAGGGAAGATTATATAAAAGATTATTCAGTGTTCCGAATACCAATTCTATGGAGAACTCGAAAGATAGTTTAGTGTTGTAATAGTCTTATGTTTACTTACTTGAAAGATCGCAGTATCTACTGAGATAATATCTTAAGATTGTGATAATTCTTCGCGTGTTCTCGTGTACGGTGATAAACATTTTTCTCATGTGATCAGTTAATACCTGATTTTTCATTAGGTTGCTTATTTGTGTTAAAGAATTTACCATCTTTTGTTAAAGATAAAAATAGGGCAGATTAATTTGTATTTAAATATATTTTCTTCTAAGTTGTGATATCACATTAAATGGGTGTTATTGCACTAGAAAATTAATTCTACTTCAAATACGCCGTTACGTTGATCTAAAGATTTATACAACTGGTTTAGTGTCTGTATTATTGAATCCGAATTTAATTTTACCTTTTCATCGACTTGAAGTCAAGTTCCTTATTAAGAAGTTCTCCGTAAGAATGTTTTAAAACTTTCAGTCCAGTGAAAGTATCCTCGGCGTCTTCTCCTTTACAGTCTGATGCACTCAATACACAAATCCAAACACTTCACAATGGGAACACTATTAATATTTGAACCATAACACCATATTTTTATTTGTAATTACATCACCGGAACCGATCATTGAGTCGATTATAAAATCATCGAAATTACAACGAGATGTGACGAGAGCGGACGATGTTGTGAGTGCGCGGGCAGCCGCATCGCATCGCTGCGCTGGAGTTAGTGAGTTCATGAGTTCCGCGAGTCGTGGACGGCGGCGCGGGACGCGCGCGGTGCGGTTACGAACAGGCGCGCGGCGTGTGCGCAGTCTTCGCGCTTGTATTTGGAATGCAATCTCCCTCGCTCTCTCAGGCATGCGCGCGTTTTCTCCTGTACGCCGCTTCGTCTCGTTTCCTCGCCGTTACTGTGAATGGTTGATATGCTATACATTTGTGTCCAATAACTCCATGAGGCTATTTGTCCTTTTTTGCCGTTCCCAGTCCTTCGGACGGTTCATTGTTTACTGTTTTGACCTTTTGTCGCTTATTTCACATTTTTTTGTTTTCCAATTGGCTTTGTTAGATATTTATTATTGATTTTTTTTATTAATCAGTAACAATGGGGTGTACAAACGAAAAATATGTTGAACAAGAAACAAGATCTTAGAACAAGTTCAACGGGAAGTTTGAGACCGTTATGATAAACACAGATGAGAAACGTTCTCTCGAAACTCATTAATATAGCAGTGAACTTCACAAATTAAATTCATTCATTACCTACATATGTGTTACTAAATTAAAGCGCGTTTACGTAAGCCATTACTAAGAACTAATATAAATAAAGTTAGATATTTATATGTAATTGCATATGTAATTATATGAAAAACTTAATATATGTAGAACTTACACAAAACCTTATTATAAAAGTGAAATCAGGCAAGGAATAAGTCGTAATTAAATATGTACTTTATTTTACCTAAATATGTAATATATTTTATTTTATTCGCCAATATCATCTGGAATAGTTCGCATTGGTTTCAGCTTTTGATAGACTACAGCTGGACATAGGCCTCTTCTTAGAAATGAAGTTTGGCCTACTGATACACTTGCCAGATGGGTGGTCATGGGTGGATGTGGTAGTCAGCTTCCGTAGTCTGCTCTTACGATACCCACGGGATGAATAGGGGTGGTGACACTGCGTATTTTCTCTTTTTTTTAAAAAAAATCACGCGCGTACTAGGAATAAATCCTTTACGGACTTTACAATCATACAAGAAATGGACGCAAAGAACACCCAGACTCAACAACAACAATTTGCGGATCAAACAAAGTGTTGTCACATATGGGGTTTGAACCCACAACACTCAGCCCAGTAGGCCGTGCAGTCAATATTCTTAACCCGTCAACCATCACACAGAATAATATGTCCAACACATTTCTCATTCTAAGTAAATCTAAGAGTAAAGTACCGTTCGCAAAATAAAAACAGAAACATAAAGCATTATATTGAACTTAGAGGTAAACCATAAAATCGTATATGCGTACTTCAAAACATAAAAGCATACTGAGAAACAGAAATGGCCGATCGTAATCTAACTTCTGACTTAGACGAAGGAAATTGCACACACTGCCTAGAATCCAATGGCCGGATATAACTACTCTTTGATGTAAAATGTAACAACATCTTTTGTCTTACTTTGAATTGTATATATGCAGATTTGTAACTGAAAACAAATATTTACTTTGCGATATAAATGCATTATGAAACCTATATTAGGCTGTTTAAGAACAATAATTCGAGAAAGTTTCAGTTTACAAATTAAAGGACCTGCTTTATAATGAAATTAATGCAATGAGTATGGTGACTACAACTTTTGGATTTTATTCGTGCTTTCCATCAGGTAGAGTAGAGTTACTTTGGCAGGCTCATGAAAAAAAAAAATTACAAAAGATATTTAGGCTAGGAGCGTTTCTTCTATTATGCCAGTGTTTTTCCTATGCATTATTCGGATCCAAGTTCCTAAAGTCGATTCATCTTGTCATTGCAATATTATTTTTAACGTTAGCATTATCTCAAAATCAATGGAGTTTCTCTGCATTTTTAAAAATATAAAATTTTGTTTTTTTTTTTGTCCACGTAAAGCCTAATATTCAAATCAAACCTTACATTAGTGTCTAGATGACAGCATGGATAATACTATTTTAACCGCCAAAAGAAATTAAAGTGGCGTATTTATAAATAATGTTTGCTGCAGACCGACTACGTCGACATTTTTCTTTTATAAGCAGTTTTGCTAAGTCCAAAATATAAACTTCTTTGAATATTAATTGTTCAAATTTTTTCTTAAGGTATTTGTTTCTTTTAATGGTTGTAAAATAACGCATTAAATAGTACAACAGTAGCAGTCAAGTTGCGTTCATTTGCGACATTATGTTAATAGATAGGTACGTATGAGATCTCCAGACAATGTGTATTGTGTTTAGTTCGAAGACATGTTGTCAAAAGGAATAATAGCTGTCGTTTTGACAGGATTATTGTTATGACAGTTGAAAACATTATAGGTGGGTTTGACAGCTTGACAAGGATAATTTTAAAAAGCTTAGAAAATGTATCAATGCGTAATAATTGATGAACTGAAAGAGTTTGTGGACTAATTTGTAAAAAATATTTGGTTTCAATAGGCTATTTATTCAAAAAGTAGATTAACTATATTTTTATACTTACGAGTATATTAATAGAGTTATGACTAGAAACGAAGGGCAGGGATTGTAAATTAAATTTAAATACATACATAGCTTTCGTAAAGTTTACTGGGACATATAAAAATCTCAGCCGACGGCCCGTTCGTTCCACAAAAATATAACCAAATGTAAAAAAAAATATTCTCGACTTTGTTGATGTAAATACGTGAATATATGTACTAAAAGAAAAAAAGATTGCTTCAGAGCAATGTAAAGTAAACCACATTGGACTACCGTCCTTCATCTGTCAAAAGTGACTTTAATTACCTGTCAAACATAGTGTTACCTACTCACCTACATGTTTTATATTCTATCATACAAAAAATTAGTTATGAGGTCGATAAGATACTGTTTGATTAAGTATAACATTGGGTCGCTTTGATGGTAGTATAAAAAGTGATACGATGGGTTTCTTCATGTATTTAGCTTTTGTTGTTATCCGTGCATTGAGTAGTCTCGGTATATGAGAGCAAATGTAAAGGCCGGTCACTTGTTGGTAAGTGACTACCACCACCTATGTACATATAAAATTAAAGACCCGCAAATGCATTAACACAACTTGAGTCCCTGCTCCGGAATTGTGGGAAGGGGCTTAGGGGTCCAGTATCCTCACTCGCTCGGTGAAAAGCAGCGAAATGTGATCATGATGTACTCCTAGTCGATTGCGGCCATGATGACCAGTCTCAACGGATACCAGCTACCTACGCAGGAGAAATTATAGTCCACAGGTCTGTGCGGAAACGTAGGTGCACTCTCGGTTCTTTTACTCCCATAATCCGATGGGAAGGTTATCCAACACGGATTGGGGAGAGATTAAAAACTGTTGAGTTTTTGTGGTTGTAGAAACACTTTTTTGACAGGACCCGGGCATCAAATCAGAGACCGTGTGAGCGGCAGTCGTACAAGCTAACTGCTAGACCAACGAGGCAGTTACCGCGAAATGTAGTGGTACTCAAAATTATAATATTATGAGGGATACCCGCTTATAAACAACAGCTTTTTATAACAATTACAACTTTAATTTAATACCGTTAATACAAATCTTAATTATGTAAACGATTGTAAAGTTTTTTTATTACTAAATGGAATGGAATGGAATCTGGCCATAAAGGCTACATTGACCTCGATTTTGACTACTTTGAACTTCAGATTCGATACGCATAATTGAATTTGGTTCTTTTTTAATAAATTGAATTGTAACAACGATCGATATCTTATTTTGTGTAAAATGGCCATCGGTCTATTGCCATCGGCCATCGTGACCCCACAAAAAAAACTCAGGAGCCAGGATTATGTGTGTTTTGTGTTGGAAGCAATTAACATTGTGGAAACAATATAAATACCGGAATAGCTCTTACACAGCAGCCCAATAACCGCACGACTGTTTGATAATTTCTAATTACTTAATTCGCTTATAAACCTTTCAAATTCCACTGCTAGAAATAAGTCTTTCTTAGAAATAGGTCTTTCTTAATGTTTACGATACCACGGGCCAAAGGGTTCGGTATAGGGTTCATCTTTAGTTTTAATTATTTCTCTATCTTTGTAATAGAAAAGGCCTATGTCCAGCGTGGACTGCGATAGGGTGATAATGATCTCTTTGCAGCTCTGTTTTTTTGCTACTGGGTAATTTGCTCACCACAAATGGGATTAATAGTGACACCCTGTACTTTTAATCCAACACCACGCGGATATATTACTTTTAATCACAATGCAGTGGCTAAATAATTACAATTTGGGTCGCCAGAACTGAAATAAAGTAAAGCATAACTTAAATATTTTAAATAAAATGATAATACATTGAATGGTCATGTAACAACACGCGCAGATGCCGTCACGCGACACTTAAACGTAGTGTCAGATTGCAACGGATATTTGTACAGGCCAACATTCAACACTAACAGATGACATTGAAATAGGCCTGTCAAATTGCAGGCGTCGGTTTCATATTGTCTTTGGTTTAAAAATAGTCTATGGTGTACAATTTTTAACAGATTTAAAAAAAGGAGAATGTTTTAAAGAAGGTTGGATCTTTTTGATTTTTTGGAAAATATTTTATCTGAGAATCCATATCCAACACTATAAGATTTTTCAATTTGACCAGTAGTTTCTTAGATTAGCTTTTACAACTAAAGTAAATAGACTTCTGAGCCTTATAATATTAGTTTACATATCCGGAACATCAAACCGTGGGTAAAAAGAAAACAAAGGGTTACTAAACTGTTTATTACACGAGGGTTCAACATAATAGTAGTGACCAATTTACTCAGTTAACCAAGTATTAGCTCTCAATAAAGAGTAAAGGGTCAAAAATTGTAATTTGTCACAGCCACTCCCGCTATATCGTACAATTGAACCTAATACTTTTATCTTCTGGATCTAATCATTTTTAACATGCTCTATGGTGCGAGGAACGATTAATTTACTCTTAAATAGTATAATATGTAGTTTTCTAATATTGCGTTTAGTTTTTGTTTGTAAATACATATTTGAAATACAATTTTTATTTGATCAGCTTCGGTGACTTAGAACCGAGTTGTCATTGGATACATTTAAATGTTGTTTTCAATGGGATATCGTAAGATACAACATTACCGTTGTCTAGATATATGTGTGTAGATAAATATTATTTAGTGAAATGAAAAAACAACTACCCTGAATTTGGAATACTGAGTGCCCATATATACTCGTAGATGGAGATTTATTTTATGAATTTTTATGACTCATAACAATTAATTCATATTATAAGTTCGTAACAGTTTTATTTTCATTGTGACTGTAATGTACAGTAATTTTTTTAATTAGCTTCCTTTGTTAAACGGTTTTCTATAATAATAACATTATTCTAATATTATGAAACATTTTTATAACGGGCAATATACTCGCAGGTCTATTATGGTCTATGATTTTTTTTTTAATTTGGATACGATATTTTGTTCTTTATCTTGCCGAGTGATTCTTGTGTTTAAAAATACGTAAGTTTTAACTAATCTCAAACATTGCCGAAAATATTGAAAGTTATGCAAAATGCTATAGTATTATGGAAATGGCAAGCGGTGACAGATCAATTATGCATTTAAAATGAAACATCATTTGGTGAATACTTGTAAATATATATTTCATTTTAAACGCCTGCCAAAGGGACTACTCTGCCGTGTGCCTGTGTAAGCCTTACACTGTCACAATGACTATCATGCCTTTTACGTCCCCAAGCGGGGTGTGAAAGAGCATCTCGCAAGGCCGCCATAGTGTGGGTCACCATTCTGCATTGTCTGCATTTGCAATGAGTATGGTGACCACAATTCTTGGATTATATTCATGCTTTCCATCAGGAAGAGTAGAGTCACTTTGGCAGGCTCTCAGCATAGAAAAAAAAAAGATGAGTAAAGGATCAAACTACGCAAATAACTGCAAAAAGAAGGAAAACGAACCAACCATATAGCTACTTGTCTGGCCAACGTAGTATATTCGGTCAAAATCTCCTTTTGAAGGAGAGGCTTATGTCCACTATTGGACTGTTAAAAGCTGTTGATTGCTTGATTGATCTAAAAGAAGTATATATGTATATCATATTTATATATCCAGCAGCTTCGTGATGCAGCAATTTCAAGGTTGATGTTGAGCTAAATACGAGGGTACACCTAAAGGAATTAAAGTAACATTCAGACCAAAAACTAATTGCCCAATTCACAAAACAAACACATTGAGGGCAGGTGAATCAAAACCACGTATTATATCAAGCAGCAGCCATTTCTAATGAAGATCATCTGATAAAGGTTGTTCACGACTCTAAGAACGTATTTACGTTAAAAAATATGTTTGTGTGTCTGTTATGACTGTTTGCCTAGTCGTCATCGCACAAAAGAACAATTAATCTAATGATTTTTTAAGATAATGGATGTTTTTTTTTGTTATATTAGCCTGCCAAAGTGACTCTATTCTACTTGCTGGAAAGCATGAATAGAATCCAAAAGTTGTAGTCACCATACTCATTGCGAATGCTGACAATACAGTATGATGACCCACACTATGCCGGCTTATTATGATTTTTTACGCCTCACTTGGGGACGTGAAAGACATGATAGTCATCGTAGCATTGTATTGCACACACTTACCACAACTGTCACCCTTGCATCTATGGTCCTCACGTCTCAAAAAGGTTTTAACGGTTAGTCGTTTAATTGAAGCGATAGATAATCTAATAATGTTAACAATAGAAGAGATCTGGCTCATGCTTTGCTTGCTTAGTCACTCACCTTTTTGTTTAGGAATATAGTTCTTCCTTGGCCGGTTTTTTATTTTAGTAATTAGTGATCACGACTGTTAAGCCAGAAGTCGTGTTAGATTCCCAATCAAGATTAACTAATGGTGATGATCACAATTATTTGTTCTGTGTTTGAGTGTTATTTATCTACAATATGTATGTATTTAACAATATGTTAGAAGTATGTTTAACAGCAGTCGCATATCGCAGGGTCTACCTAGTTTGTGATCAGACAGCAGTGTATGCGATGTATGTACTAACTACGAGTATTATTCTCTTTATTTCACTTATATATACATATTAATTACATACAAAAGGAATACAAAAATACATATTTAAAAACACAAAAAATAGTGGACCACTGACATTGAGTACAGGGACCAAGACACCGGTGGTTAGGGCTCCAGAGACAGGAACCTGCTCACTATACGGGCCGTGTCAAGGAGTACTGCCTTCTGCATTAGACCCTTGATCCAACCTTCTAACGTGAGCCTCTTAAGGTGTTGGTCGAGGCTCTTGGCTATCAAACCGTGAACAGATACGATTATCGGAACAATGATCACCGAATCCACATTCCACATATCGGCAATCTCGTGAGACAGATCTAAATCGAGTATTATTATTATTGACATGCGTAGATACTCGTACATTGACACGAAATAAAAACATAATAATGTAAAAAGTACACTAAATATCATGCCCATGATAGTAACAGTTAAAATAGTATAAACTTTGTCTCATAAAATGGTTTAGATTATTTCATTAACTGTTTAGAATTGATGTTCATAAGAAGTATATTATTGTCACACTAGTTTCTTTTTGTATTTATTATATATTGTTTTTAGTATTTGTATACTCAGATTGTCTTTTTTTTTGTACTTTAAGAGCTTTCAAAAATAACTTACTGTGTCTGACGGAAAGCATAAATAGAATCCAAGAGTTGTGGTCACCATAGTAATTGCGAATGAATAATGTAATGCAATAATGCAGATTATGCTGCATGGCGACTCATACTATGGCGGCATGGAGATTCTTTTCTATGCCTCGCTTGGGGACCAAAGAGGCATGACAGTCATTGTGGCAGTGTAAGGGTCACACACTTACCACGACAACCATCACCCCTACTTCTCGGACTCATCAACGAAACACGACAACACGGATCTTGTCGCTTTAGCTTTATTCTCTTGTGGGACGGTAGTACTGTCCCGGTCGAGCCGGCCTCTTCGTGCTGAAATCAAAGTGGTGCTACTACCTGAGTACTTGTTTCCACTCGTGTAGACTCTGCCAACCAACGTATCCTATGTTATATTCTGGTTAAACCACTATCTGAACCTATTTAGAAATTTTACATCAAGGTTTCTAGACTTGTATAATTGTATTCTAAGCAGTTGTAACCGTAGTTAATACCAGTTAGAACTATAATAAACATTTTGGACAAACTTCACGCCGGTTAAGTAGGTCGAGACCAGCTCACGAACCGTTAAGATACGGTTGCATCTTACGCTAATGCGTTTTCGCTTTCGTCATTTGTATTTTGTGTTCGTTACGGTTTCCAGATTGTTTTGGAAATGAATTTTAAGGGCTCATTTCAACATTATTACGTACTCTTTGTTACGGTTGGAAGTGAATTAAATGATTTACACGTATATTAATTACAGCTAGATGCAACACCGATTTTTAAATATTACATAGGGACTATTAAAAATTTGATACAATTTTTAAAAAGAACTATCTGTCTTTTTTGGTATAGCAGCGTCCACGAGTAGATTAATCACCTGATGATGACTACCTCCATGGATACCTGCTACTTAAGGACGGTCTCGAAGTCAGCGGGCGCGCTGCGGTCCTTCAGGCCAGTTCTATAATACGTCATCTATAACACAAATTGCAGAAGAGACGACTTCCGAGTCACAAGTCGTTGCTGCAATTTGAGTCTTTCTCCCAAAATCAAGTGGTTTGAGCTACGGTAAATTTACTAATTTGGTGAAAACAACGAAAAAACTGCTTTACACCAGTTTTGTATATATTTAAATATGACATTAAGTCCCTATTATACCATGTATTTAAAATATAAATAAAATATCAAAAATAGTAGTTAATTAATTATTAATCCTATGTGCTGAGTTGGAAGTAGGCGATTGGTTGCCTACCCAAGAAAAATAATTTATAAATATGATTATTACAAATGATAATTTTAAACAAATTATCATGATAATTGGGTAGATGACTGTATCGTAAATAAATACCAATGTCCACTTCATTAAAACTAATATCGCGAGGCATCTCTGTTAATATAATTAACATAGCTTTTTATTATTATTACGAATTGCAATCAAATATACAGTGAAATATATTGTTCAATTGAGTAGTTTAAAACAGTGACGTCACAATTTGGTATTTAGTAACTTCTTCATACAAAATTGTCGTTTTGACGGATGATAAAAAGTAACTAATTTGACTAAGGTGTCATCTAGCCTATTGCAAAATTATTTAAGCGCTATTTATGTTCAGCAATACATAAGTATATTCTCGTATATGAATAGAACAGAGGATTTACATTCTAATACAATGTTATTCTCTGTTCTGTGAATGTATGTATATTTATCTAAGCTCTGCCTAGTTTGGATTCAAATGGCCAGGCGTAAACTGTGTCAAGTTATTATTATTATTATAAACGTTTTAAGAAATAAACAATTTATTAACAGCACCTTATAGCAAAAAGACCATTTACGCGACAGTTCCACACGGCCAATTATTATGCAAGAAAACGACAAATTGACCGTGAACACAAGGTTGACAAAATAATAAAAGTGCACACAAGGAAATAACACAAGTAATTTAATTTGGACACAAAAAATTGTACGTTATAATAAACAATATAATAAATATGTAGCTTTTTGTTGACGGGGTGGAAAATCCCTTCAGACTTCCTGCTCCTTGGCGATTTAGAAGCCAAGAGCATGTGGGAATTCCTCTAAAAACCATTCTGACGATCGGCCTCACAGGCCCTACTCTGGTCGAACCCGGACCATGTCATTTTTACCTAAGAACAGATTAAGAATGATTTCCATCAAACCAACTACCGTACCAAGTTCAACTTCGATAGTGTTGTGGAAAGTGGCACCGGTTCATCGCTTAAGTAATTCAAACTTTAGATACTATGAACATAAACACGATTTAACATCGTTTAAAGATTGTAAAATTCCTAATCACGTTGTCATCAACCTTGCGGATTCTGGCGGTTTTACAAGGAATTATTTTCTAGGTTACATTTGAGATCCTAGAAAAATTCCTGATGACAGGACACTGTGACGTTTTAGTTGGTTCTAGACCGTTAGTATTTCTCCCCGACGAGAACAAGATCGGCCAGAAGCCATTCTTCAACAGTCTTCAACAGAGTTGATCAATAATCGAACGCCGTCCACTACTAAACGAAGGTCTCCCCCAAGGAACGCCAACAATTCCGGTCTTGGGCAATTCGCATCCATCCGCTGCCAGCCACCGTCTTCAAGTTGTCGGTTTATCGCGCCGCAGGGCGCCCTACACTACGTTTGTCCAATCGTGGTATCCACTCTAGTACACTTCGGCTCCAGCGACCATCGGTTCGTCTGGAGACATGGCCGGCCCATTTCCACTTCAGCATACTGATTCTCCGTGCGGTGTTCAGTTACTTGTGGAGTGCGGTTACCACTCAGCAGAGTATTCCCATGGTAAACAGACATCCAATGTTAAGTAATTTCTTTCAAACTCTTTTTCATTGACTAAGAGAAGTCACCAGAGAAAAGTTTCCTCTTGTTTTGGGAGAAATCCAAAGAGCTGCTACTTTTTTGTAAGGCCTGAGTTGCAAGTGCATTAGCGGCGATAGTCACTTACCGTGTTCTTGTTCGCGCCCCTGTATTATATAAAAAAAATGTAGTTCAGGAGTATTTTGAATACCAAAAAATTTTCTATATGATTTCTACGAATATACTGACTAATTTACATTGCTAGTTTTATAGTAATATAATTTCCCAGAGAAAGGTATTTTAGTCTTATCTATAACATGTAATGTTTACATAACAAATTCTATGTCTTGTATTTAACATAATATATGTTTTATACCTAAACAAGAAGTATATAACTGAAATTAGGTAACAGTTAGGATGTGATTATAAGTAAAAGGAGAATGGCAGATCCTGTACCGCTGGCAATATGTAATGGATGGCTATATTTGAACCGTTTAAAAATTGAATCAACTAACTACTTTCATGTAATTACCATATTTTTAAAAAGTTAAAAAAATATGCTTCTCAAAAAGTTGTTACAACTGCAATAACGAAACGCATCCGTACGTTTATCAAACTTGCCATGTTTAAAATCTGCTTAGTTTGAAAACTAAATGACGTTGTACATCGGATATTCGTAAATATTTTTCATTATTATAATTGTAAATTACATAAAAAACAATAAAATAATAAAATAAATATCTATGAATGAGCTTACCAGCTTATTTGAAGCATAGCAACATTTTATTGACCGACCAACAAAATCGTAAACGAATCTGTTAAATTTAAAAAATGTAATTTTACGCCATCTTGTTGACAACAATGATAACTCATTTGTGACAATCCGCTGTCATGGCTGTAGTTTTCAGAGGCCTTTGTATTACAGTGTAAACTAACAAAAGAAGTTCTAAAAATGTGTAATAAATACAAAAATTATCCCATGAGACACGCAAGGCGATACAAAAGTCCCATACATACCTACCATCATCCCTTTTGACAACCTTTTTATAGTACTTAATACTTTATGTGTTATAATCTCATTAAAAATCAGCTAGACCATCTAGTCTTCCTAAATTTTCCATAACAAGCCGTAACTGACCGTGCCGAAATCGCAAAATATTTTAATTACACTCATATGCTAGTTGCTTGTATAATCGCTATTTTTAATTTGGATAGAGATCGCCGACTGTGACCCTTTTTTCATCTTGTGATAACTGTAACTCAAGAGTCACAAGAGGCTGTCTTTTGAGCTTCTCCCCCTAGAATCAATCAAGCAAGAGTTTTAGCTCTAGTAACCTTACTTACTCAATGAAGGCAACGAAAGAACTGTTTAACATTAGTTCTATTGTTTTGAATTCCATATACAGCACAACAAAAATATACAACAGCGCCATCTACCGAAGACACATCGAACTACGGAGTAACTGCTAATCCTGTATCGCGATATAGAAATTTATACACCGATTAGCATGTATACAACTTTCCAATATCATTTGTTTGACCGTGGTCCACCAGGCATGATTACCGCGCCTGATCGGAGTATTTTCCTTTTACACTCAGTTCATTTTGCGATCGTACCAGGTCCATTCGTGGCGAGGTATTACTCTCAGGCAATCAACTTACTTCTAGCACTTAAAACCTAGTCAAAACAGAAAAAAAAAGCAACACGGAACCTGAAATAACAATTCTCAGAAACAAACCGAGAATGTAAAATGACATACCTATCTGATTAACCTTGAAGCTTTATTGCACTACGATAGCCAGCGTTTGATTGCAATAGGTAGCAATATAATGAACAATACCTTTATGTTCTGATATTTTTATTGTAAATATACATTGAAAATTGTTGTTGAAGTTCATTGTAGAGGTTTGTTGGAACTTCGCCAATAAAAAGTATAATAAAATTGTATTGTGTGTCGTTAAGGATTATCGCTATACTAATTAGTAAACAGTGTATAAATCTCGACATATTAAAGCTGTGTTCAGTTTTGTGTTGTTCTTCCGAGCCTTTTTTTTTCATTTCGGTTGGAGTTGGATTTAAATCTACTACTTTTTCGATTATTTTACGTTAGTGACTGTTATCAGTTTCCCACAACCCAAGTATTAGTGATATTAAGATCTGTAGAAAGACGGCTGTCGGACTTTTTACGGCTCCAAGTATCTACAACAATTGCTAAAATAACGGCTAACTTGCTCCGCGAGGCACGGAGGGGTGTCAATATGTCAAAAATGGTCACCCACTCAAACAAACTAGAAGATATCTATCGCTATTATAATGTTACCTGTTAAATTGAAAGTTGCACTTATTTTAGTTTTTCAATTAGATTTGTGAATATTTTGTTAATATATTTTGAAGTCGGTTCAACTGTTTTTCAAAAAGTTTTATACGAGTATATGTTTAAAAACAGCAAATTAAAGAGTCTCTCATTCGTTAATTTTTCTTCTCGATTTCAATACCAACCTTTTGGACCACAGTCAAAGAAATTAAGTATTTTAAAAAATAACATGAGTTTGTCTTTAATCGAGAATTCCAATATTAAATGTAATTTTAGAGCCTTTGAAGTGGTACCGTTACTCAATAGTCTGATGTGGTGTGGCGTTATGTTTATGGCAGAAAGGCCCGGATGTTGGCAACAGAAATAACTTTTATAGGTATTTGTTGGTATTATTGAGTGTTTGGAATTTAGTTTACGATATGTCTACAATTAGTTACATATGTTTTATAATAACGCAGTAAAATTATAATTAATAACATGGAGGACAGCATGAGGTCGTGTGTTAGGTTCTAATGCAGGAAAAATATTTGTGTGATGAGCACGATTATTGGTTCTATTCTGTCTCTAGATGTTGTTTATCTATAAAATGTATATTTATCATCAGTCTGGTGCCCATAGTATCCGCCTGGTTTAGGATCAAACTGCTGTGGAAGTGTTGAAAATATTATAATTATTATGTATGAACTGGTGGAGCTATGTACGAATGAATACGTATGACGAGTAGGTATACCTACGAGAATCGGAACAGACGCTACATTTGCGTTATATTTTTAAATAAATCGATCAGAATGGCGTACAATTGGAGAAGCTTGTGTCCAGCAGTAGACTGTAATAGTTTGATAATGAATGTGTTTCAAAAATGGAAAAGTTGTATCAGTTCCGTATCCCAGAATTGTCGAACGAGAAATTTGTTTACAAAAAACTGTGTTGTTCAAATGTTTGTAAAGTCCTTCGCGATACAAGAAAGTTCTCACCTATGGGAGATTTGCTGAGAAAAGTGATGTAGACCATAAAAATGAGAGCAAGTTATGCTTTCCTTGGCAATCATCATCCTTAAACAGTCTATTGCTCGGCATAAGCCTTTCCTTAGCAAAGAGGTTTTGGTCTATGATATCACGCTGGCCAGACGGGTTGGTATGGGGTTTGTTTCGCAGTTCTTCTCTTCGCAGTGATGTTATCCAACGTAGTTAGCTCTCTGAGTCTCCTCTTACAACACCAGTGGAATGAATAGAGGTGATGACTCTCCGTATTCTTAATCCGTCACCACACTTTAGCAATACAGTATAAAATATCATGTAATGATATGATATCCACACAAAAACGAATAATTTCGTAGTGAATTCTGTGAGTCATCTAATACGTAACTTTGGCATTAATGTTGAAATGAAATTAACTGCTCTAGATTTACTAGAAAAACTCATAACTACGAGTAGTTAGTGTGACTCAGAAAAGGTATGATACTTTAAACGTTGATTAAGTACATTAAGAAAAAACCGATCAACACTTGAAATAGATTAGTCATATTGGTGAGCTTTGTGGGTTTGTGTCCACGTATTTTTGTCACAAATTGTCGTTTTCTTGTTATTTAAAAAGACAATAAAAAGACTTACTAGCCGTACGTGCTGTGTGATTTGAACTTTGGTTTTGCTTCGTAAATAACGATCTTGTGGAAAATATGGGACAAAAAGTAGCCTACATGTTGTCCGGTTAGCTCTTCTAACTTCTAGAAAATTTCTATTAAAATCGATTAAGTAGACGAAAAAACAGCCAGACTAGACTTAAAAAAGGTAGTTTATGTTTTAATATTGTGAAAAGAGCTCGAGACCAATAACAGCATAGTGCGATCAAAGTCAAAATCTAAAACATTAGTTACCTTTACGTTCCCTAGATGGAGCTGTTACAAATTTAGATCGCGCTATCGTTGTGTTACACGCGTTAGTGTACAAACATTTTGTATGACAAGAACAAAACTGGAGTTTAGTACAAGGCGACATCCAATTAAACCGTGGAGTCTTACGAACCCATAGTACAGTGCAGTGGTTTTATTTAAATCCCTACTAGTGTCACACACCCAGTCCAACGATACCACGCTTGGTGTCAAACACTTCAATTTTATTTTTATGCATGTATTGATTTATTTGTGTAATTTATAATCTTTTCTTAGTGAAACCTTACTCTTTTATGATATTTTACCTTTATGTTTAAAAAAAGTAGAAGCGTTACATAATGGTGATAGTTGTCAAATTTCAATACGTTCAGCGCATAAGCGTGCTTAATTTTATACAACATTAAGTATAAACTCACAGAATACTACAAAGATTCATATATACTCATTTAAGAATTATCCAAAAGCTTGCATCATAAAAGCAATGCCGACATGTTTGAGTGTTCATTAAAAAGTTGACAAAAGTTAAAAATAAAGAAAATCAACACAAAATAATCTTGTAACACAACACATTGAGAACCCGTTTAACCACAATTATGTTCGGTCACGTTTGGACTGTAACACGCTGCGATTGAATCGTTATTTTATCAAAAGTCGTCAAATCATGTGTAACATCATCATGTGTATAAAATGATAACGTATAAGACCTTTAAAGTGGACCCTAAGGACCCTGTCTACTAAGCTAAAGGTCGTGGCTTTGATTCTCATATTTATTGACTACCTCGGTGACGCAGTGGTAGCATATGCGACTGCTGTGCTCGTCTCGTCGATGCTCAGCTCGGACCAAATGTTTGCATAATCTGCAAATATTTGTTTCGGAGTTTGGGTTTTTTCTATGTATTTACAAAAAAAGAGTATATCTATATGTATTTATATCAGTTGTCTAGTAATCATAGTACAAGATCTGCTTAGTGTGAGACTAGATGGCGTTGTGTCGAATGGCTTAAATATTTATATTCATTTATTTATTTATATTTAATTGATTATGCCACCACCACCAACCAGAGCACAGACTCTATGTAGTTTGGCATCGAACTAGTTAATAATAATAAACGTATTGTCTTGTTATTTTGTCTGTTCTCAAACAGTTTCCTTCATTTTGAGTACTTCCTAAATGTCTGTCACACGACGGATATAAGGAGTGTTGTAAGATGTCGTTTGTTAGTCGGAGTTCATCACCCGGAGTCGATATTTTTAGCGCGAGCCGCTGGCTAAACGCATTTGAACGGGAAAGCCGGATATGAGGCAAGAAGTACTTACAAGAATGACGTTTAGAGAATTGACTCTTGAATTAGTTGTCAAATCTCATACAGGATGAAGATTGGTGTGATATACAAATAGATGACCCAAATCTGGATGTTAGTGAGCATAGTTGTCTGGATGTTGCTTACTTGTTGGTATAGTGAGATCTACATATTCCCTCTTCCCCAGAAATAGTGAAAGAAGGGAAGAGTTGTGGCGCCTCCTTCGCAACAAATCAACAAATTATTAAAAATTACATAAAACCTTCACAACAGAACATAAAGCAACAATTTAAATATGGAACACAATTCTTTAAAACCTCTATTTAACACAGATTTTAAACATAGAAAAAAAAATAAGAGAAAATAACAGATAACTTGTTTTATTCCATTTTCAAATAAGTCCAGAGTATAAACGAAAATACGGCCTGCAGGCGCCTTTTATTGCGAAGTGCGAACCTGGAACGTCTCATAACGCCATATTCAGTCGGATATTTTTTAAGAACGCTTTGTTATGACTTATGAATGAGTAAGATTAAAATTGGCACGATTTCAAAACGTTTGTGAATCAAATAATGATGTGTCGTATGGTACGTCATAGCACGTCCTCGTTTGAAAGAAAGTTTGAAGGTACATGGGTTTGTTTGCATAGACTTTTTCTCAGAAAACTCTATGACTTCTTATCGATGAGTGTGTTTCAATTGGCTACTGAATTTTAAACAAGTGTACATATGGGTATGAATCGACAGTTATTTTTATTCGATGAAACATGTACCGAGGTAAGACATATAGATTGCAACTTTATGGGTTGTGGGTTCCTGAATTGGTTTTGGTGAAGATGTTGTTATTTCATGTAGTATTCCCTGAGTTTGTGGTCACTCTGCTAAGGCCTGTATCATGATGTCACATAGTTCATAATTCTCAATACACAAGTCATCCGTTAAAATGAACGTTTTGTTGGATTCCAACTGAATATTGTGGTCATTCTATTTTATTAAAGTAAATAAAAATAAATCTCATGAATTTCAAATTAGAAAGATCTTTTAAAACGGTGTGATTGATTGTCCAAACAAAAATGGCCGTGTCGAATTTGTTAAAAATACTAAATTACAATTACGCAATACACTCGCGTAACGCAATAGGACCGGAACGGATACTAAAGTCCTATGAACTGAGAGAAAGTAATATTACTCTGAAATTAATGGTTGCAGTTATTACCCGTGGACTTTTAACGGCAAAATTTACTATTTTGAAAGTAAAATACTATTTTAATTTTTAAACGTGACAGATCTCCCACTTGGTCGTCTTGTCGCAGACTAGGCAGAGCCTGTACTATGGTTATCAAACTGCTGACAAACACTTATATATTTTTAAATACATACATATTACAGACACATTACACCAGACACAGTTAAAATGATCGTACGCATATAACGCCTTATTTATAAGAAGACTCATGTAGTCCATGACGGTGGTCGTTTTTCAAGGGGTGCCATGCAGTGGCGTGCAGTGACGGCATATGGCGTCGCACTATGCAACGCCTATCGTCGTCCAATATTCTAATAACAATAGTATTACTTCATAACAACCTGGAGTTTGGCTGCTGAAACTCATGAGTCAGAATTGTATCGGCGCCCTTCGAGGACGCTACTCAAAATTAGAGTGGGAGCTTGATCTTTTGAACTGTTATACCATAAAAAATGTAGTTATTAATATTTTGAATGTAAAATCATTAATTTTACACAAACGTAATGAGAAAAATAATTAAGCTTCCGATAGAGTTTTATTAACTTTTAGCTGAGCACGTAACCAAACTTTAATTAATAAAAGTGAGATGAACAAAAAAGTATCTTGTTTGATCACTTCCGGTCAATTAAACCTGTAAATGTTCTCGGTTATGACGTAACTCAGCCTATTCCGGTCAAATATATACTAATATTACAAAGCTGAAGAGTTCGTTTGTAATCTCTTTCTCTCTTTAGAAAAAGACAACGCCCGCATTAGGAATAAATCCTGTGTCGCGGGGGACTTTACAAACATACAAGAAACGGACACAAAGAACACCCAAACTCAGAACAACAATTTG
Organism: Hypercompe scribonia; assembly: GCA_949316085.1. Classification (NCBI taxonomy): domain Eukaryota; kingdom Metazoa; phylum Arthropoda; class Insecta; order Lepidoptera; family Erebidae; genus Hypercompe; species Hypercompe scribonia. Next base: position 20,016,887 of record OX438980.1, on the reverse strand, counting down.
TGGATCACACAAAGTGTTGTCCCATGTAGGATTTGAACCCACAACACTCAGCGAAATGGAGCGCGGCGTGGCGACCGCTTAAACCACTAGGCCAATCGGGCAGTCAAATCGTATCGGAGTATCGGATAATGAAAAATTCTTTCAGTGTTACATAGCCCATTTATTGAGGAAAGTTTAAGGGTATTATCAGGCTACAACCAATAGGAGCGGAGTATCAATGAAAAGTATTGCAAAAATGGTGGTAAATAATTCCTTTTAAGAGTTACCATTGCGTGCGCTGCTTAGACGGTTATAGTTTCCCTTTAAAGTGTTAAAAAAAAATTAGTTCACTATAAACTTTATTATGATGATCAAATTTACGACTAAACGTGGACGCAGACGAAGTAACGCGGATTAACTAGTGAGTTTATGAAATCTTAAAAGTCGTTTTGGAATTCAACAATTTGATGGGTTTTGATTGAAAACGTGCAACAAAATTTATTTACTACTCGTCAGGAAGGTCAGTGGGTTAACAATTTATGTTACATTAGTGCCTGTAATCGTAAAGGGGTAGACAGAGATAGTATTAAAGATCGAAATTTTAGAAACTACTTGTTTCAAGTAATATAAGACAAGCCTATTACCATCACTCCATAATATGAAAATTGTAAATGTAAGTGAAACTAACTGATGAGCCAGTGGTTGTGGGTTCGATTCCCACCCATGACGTATTTGTTAAAATGTTGCAAATTAACTTTAAGTGTTGTATATTAATTGTCAACAAAAATATCATATTCATGATAGCAAATGGAAAAATGATTGTGACCGGCGACATCGCTTTAAAATCTAGTAAAAATAATAGTTTAATATAAATAAATAAATATTTCGTACCTGTGACATACAACACCATCTTATTTCAAGCAAGTACAGTTTGCACTACAACAAAATTATAACAAAACCAAACCAAATTCAAACAAAAAGTATTCTAAAACAAAAATGCACTAAAAATGAAATAAAAATTACATACGCTTGTGTCTACAATTATTGTTATTTTTGGCGTCGGTGTCGGCTAACACAAAATTTCACACACACAGACGCAATACGGAAACGCGGCGTCGGCGGGTCCAAGTGCGCGGGCAATTGGGATGGCTGTACTTGTGTCGTGTATTAGTAATTCAGATATTAACGTATTATTGTTGCGAGGTTTACGAGTTTTTTCGTATTTTCTAAAACATAAAACTTCAATGCTCACCATTACAGTATAAACTTTGTACTGACATAGACAGTAATCGTAGACACAAGAATATGTATTTTTTTTTACCTTTTTAATTAATATTTTCTTTATGAAATTGGTTTTTTTTTTGTTAAAATTTAGATTATTACTTAATTTTTAGTGAGCCTGTCGTTCGATAAGTAATTTTGATTGTGTGAACATGGGTAGTTCTACTATGCGTTGCTCGTATGAGACGCTCAATGAGACAAACGAAGAGAGAGAGCATCGCCCATCGGCATATAAGTACTATGCACTTAATTCTTGGTCGTTTGGTGTACACACAATGCTACACTTACTCTCAGAATAGATCGCATTCAATAAAGTTTTTTGAATTATTTAGCTCATTCCACTGCTATCGCAAAAAGCTTGCGAAGTTACGCTGAACTATTATAAACTTTTAACATAATATCGTTCGAAACACGAAGAGAATCACTCGACCTAACATTTTTATATTAAGTGGTGAATAATATTTGTGGTGACTTCCATATACAGCGCAAAACAAAAAGACATACTATAGCGCCATCTACCGAAGACATATCGTACTACGGAGTAACAACTAACCCTGTATCGCGAATTAGAAATTCTCGCGACGATTAGCATACCTACAAAATCCAAACGTCAATAGTTGGACTGCCCCCGTCAGGCATAATCACTTCGCCTGGTTGGAGGATCCTCCCTTTGAGTTGGAAGGACATGACACCCGTTCCCTCCACATGTCATTGACTGTCCTCAATTATTATCTTGAATAAATTTTAATATTCCTCGTAAGTGTGATTGTGTAAACAATACATATACATGTAATTGTAGAAACCATGACAGATGTGCTGTCATTTATTGAAGAGTTCCATTGTATGTGTCTACAAAATATACGGACTATCTCAAAATAATACCATGCTCTCCTAAATTATTGTGCAGTTTTTTTTTGTTCATTTTACATCAATATCATCAATGTAGTCAAAGCCAATTAAATACGCATTATTACGAATAATTTAAAAACTACTCGTCAGATCTCGTTCAAATTTAAATGAGACCACATGACAAGCACCAGCTATCGAATATAAAAAGAATCATCAAAATTGTTACATCCAATAATAAGTTATAAGATAACAAACATTACATATAAAGCATCCAAACTTCGAAACAAATATTTGCAGATCATTAAACATTTGGTCCCGGGATTTGAACCAAAGATCGCAAGCACGGCAGTCACATACGCTGCCAAACCGAGGCAGATACGGAATAAACTCAATACATAACTGTAAAAATTAAATATAATAATTTACCGTAACGGTAACGCGTCTTATAATCCTGTTCGATGTTCGGCTATAACTTACCTGTAACAAAAAACATTGATCAAATTAACACCATGAAATATTATAATTATAGATCTTAAAGCAACTACGATACGGTTGACTATGCTATAGTTTTTATTCAGGTATATAGGCTAAATCGTGACTGTGATATATAGTTTACTGAACATATTTAGCTTACGTTAAGATATTATTGTGACTCTGTGGTAGTTGAACTTTTTTTTGTGCTAGAATTGAAGTACCTATGTGTCATGTCATGGTCAAATAGGAAGCACTTTAACTTCTTACAAAGGCATACAAAAAAATGAGTACACAAACATAAGACCTCTGTTCTTGTTTACCATCTTCGCAGACTTAAAATATGTAGAAAGCAATATAAGATAACTGTACAATATTTTTTGTAGGATAAAAATTTTACTGGCACCCTTTTGATTTTATGTTTTTAAGTCTGTATAATATTTACGGATTTACAAAAAACTAGGTTATCAGCGGAGTTTCACAAGGAAGGGTTATTCATTCTCAATTATTCATTATAAAACTATTCCTTAAAACTATCTTAATTGATTCCTGATAAAGCCTCACAAAAAAAGAAATTGTTGTGTAGACACGATTGGAAAGCTCTGGCTGTTCTTAAATTTCAGTGCACTCTTATCTAAAAACTACATTTTCATAATTTGTTTGCCGAAATGACTGAGAATGTTTTTATTATTCTACTCTTTAGCGATAAAAACAATGCTAGTGTTATACGAGCTAAACTTAAATAAATATAACTTGCATTTCGTCTCGTCTCTTCTATGGCGTAACGTGTGCTAAATATGCTTTCACATATAACTAGGCAACAACAGAAGATACAAATAGCAGGAAGTGAGTCTTAATGCTACTTATTAGTAACAATTTAGGTGTTCCAATATTTTTTCTACCCAACAACATGTTGAAAGAGATAAATTTCATCTAATTGCTTGTTAATTATGACTCTAACACTACTAAACTGAAACTGTGCAACATTGATCATGTTTGAATTAGTTCAGACAACAGTTTTTTTAATAAAATTGACTGCACGATTGGCCTAGTAGTTTAAGATGTCGTCACGCTGCTCTCCACTTCGCTGAGTGTTTGTGGGTTCAAATCCTACATGGGGTAACACTTTGTGTGATCTACAAATTGTTGTTCTGAGTCTGGGTGTTCTTTGTGTCCGTTTCTTGTATGTTTGTAAAGTCCCCCGCGACACAGGACGTGTTCCTACGGCGGGCGTTGTTTTTAAAAAAAAATGGGTTTTTATCGCCTATGGTCTTATAGAATAAATAGATTTCATTAACAGTCTTTACAAGTGTGTAGGTTGGACATAGGCCTCTCTTTAGAAAGGAGGTTTTGGCCTACTATACCACGCTAATCAGACCGGTTGGGATAGCATTTGTTTCAATTTTCCTTTGCTTTTCAGTGCAGTGTAGTAGTTAGCTCACTTAGTCACCTCTTACGACACCCGCGCGATGAATAGGTTTGGTGCACCTCTGTGTTCTTAACCCGTCACCACACGGAATTTGAACGTAATATCGGTCCGAAATACCACAGGCGACAGTTTGTTCTACAGATTGGTTATGTGAGTGTGTACGGTGATAGAGTACTAATTATCCAAGTGAAACCTTCGAAATGAATAGGGGTATTGCCACTCCGTTTTTTTAATTCGACACTGCACGAATAAAGAATACAAAAAATGGATTTGACGTCATGACATTTGACATCACCCTTCGAGCCTTTCTTCCAAATTAAGATTGTGTCGACTTTCAGTCTACGTCACGGCTGAACTTCAATCTCTTTTACGTAAAGGGACCATCAGAGCTCCACAACCGAAGTACTCAACGATATTAAAGTTCAGTTGGACACAGATGTTCGTATAGCTACCGAGAGCGATGGTTTAGCGTACACCCCGAGGCACGACAAGTTTATATATGTATATTGGTGTTGTCACCAGTATACATGTATAAACTTGTCGTGTCTCGTAAATTAGTTAGATAGTAACTTTTCCGTTAAATAATTAATAACACTGGGTACAAGTTACTGGGGACGAGAACGATTGTATATCTTGGAACTGATCTGATGATGAGACAGGAGGTGGACTTGGGTAGCCAAGGGGTGACAAATTAGCAGTTATTCGGTAATCTCTCGTAATATCTCTAGGTAGTAGAGCCACGCTGATTTCAGCACGAGCGGGACACTACTACCCTCTCACAGAAGACCAACCGTTGTCGTGTTTCGTTGGTGAATGTGAGACCGGAGGCCCATCGATGCAGGGGTGACAGTTATCGTGGTAACTGTGTAAGCCTTACACTGTCACAATGACCGTCATGCCTTTTACGTCCCCAAGCGGGGTGTGAAAAAGTATCTCACAAGACCGCCATAGTGTGAGTCACCATACTGCGTTGACAGCATTTGCAATGAGTATGGTGACCACAACTCTTGGATTCTATTCATGCTTTCCATCAGGCAGAGTAGAGTCACTTTGGCAGGTTCTTAAGAGAGAAAAAAAAAATGAAATAAATACTATTATCTGATAATTTTAGTTGTAGGGATACTTGCGTACGACAAGTTTATATATGTATATTGGTGTTGTCACCAATATACACATAAAAACTTTTCGGAGCGCGTAGAGAACAAACGTAAAAAAATATTTATACTACAGGCTCTGGCTAGTTTGAAATCAAACGGCCCTGCATGAGATTAGTTAACAAATAGCAGTTAATATGGCTTGTTGCTTAGGTGTCGCGACGCCATTGGTTTAGCTTGCAATACAATGGAAGGGCGATTCAAAGGTGTCTTTATATAGGGTGTTACATATAGCCATATTTTGAACTGGGTATGCTATTGTTGTATATTTTATGTAACGCTATAAATCTCAACGTTATTTATTCGTGTTTCTTGCGCTGTCGTACCATTCTCATAAAACTTCACACACTTATAGACATTGATTAATAGATCATAAGGTTTTTCCAGAAACTTCAAAAGCGAAACTGCGATCAAAAGCTAATTACGAAAATTAATTAAAATTAAAAAGGATAAAGAAATTGGAGTGTCATTGCATCTATGCATCTCGTAGGTGTCGCAAGAGCCGAGCAGACTAAGCAAGACAACACTCCAAAGAGAAGGAAAACTGAAAACAAATTCTATACGAACACGTCTTGCCAAGAAGCGTGGAAGAGGAGGCAAAAACCTCGTTTTTAAAGAGAAGCCTATATCCAGCAGGGGACCATTACGAACTCGTAATATCTGTCACTTAAAAACGAGTCCTCTGTCACGGAATTGAATATTGAAATAATACTTTTTTAAAAAAAAGCACATATACATCTTTGTCATATCAGCTTGAGAACATTGTAAATGTATATTAAAACATTGTTTCTTTGAGAAAACGGAACTAAAGCCATTAAAAATACAACAATTCACTTTCTTTGTGTTCACCGTCAGCCCCTTTTTGTCCCACGGTTGTATAAGTTTAAAAAACATTTGTATGCCACAGTGTTAAAGTTTACAATCCTTTGTTTCAAGTCTCATAAATATTTTGGAAGCCTTCAATGTTATTGTTAGTATAATACTGAGTAACAAAATTATCCCACAGTGTCACAAGACAGCCAAGTTCGTTGGGACTGACATGGACTATTCCACACGAAATACTCTTAAGGTTTCTTGGCAAGGATAGTACCTAAATCGTCATGGTAACATTGAAGAAAGGAAGAAGAAATAATAATATTGAATCGATTATTTCCTTTTACGAAAATCTTCACAATTTTAAGCTGTTGGACATTTAACATTAATATTGTAGTATTTTTTTTTATATGTAACCTACCAAAGTGACTCTATTCTGCCTGATGGAAAGCATGAATAGAATCCAAGAGCGGTGGTCGCCATACTCACTGCGAATGACGACAGTGTAACATGGCAACCCACGCAATGGCGGCCTAATGAGATGCTTTTTCACGCCCCGCTTAAAATTTAATCAAATGGTTGTCAGATATGTATATTGTATACCTATCTGTAATTTTGTAAAAATATCTACATTTAGTAAAAGCTGTGTCATAACGTCACTGTATAAATGATAGAAAGAGAGAAACTTCTACAGTACAATATGACTTTTCTATTTTTAAGAATTTTGCCGGTACTCTACCACAGGCAAACATTCTTTTATTACAAAGTTCAGCTGTTGCCATATTTCTTTTAGTTCTTCTAGAAAAAAATAGCCAATTGTAAGTAATATTTGGCATATTCAATTAGAGTGGTTGACAACATTTACTTACAAACAACCTTGTAATGTGTTCGATTTTTAACGGGTCACCTGATAGTACGTCACCACCATCGCCTATGGACACCTGTATCTCAAAGGTCAGAAGTGCACTACCACCCTTTTAGTCTCTCTTCACATAATCAGGAAGAGGGGAAGAACCTGGGCTCTCGTAACCAGTAACAAACAACGAAAGAACCCTTTGACACCGGTTTCCCTAACCCCGTTGTCTCAGCAACATGCGCACCAGGAACTCTTTTAACATGTTCCTGTTTCCGATATCGATAAATTATATTCATCTCGGTCTACTCTATGACTTCTCTATGGATTACATCATCATTGATTCATACAAACAGTTGAGTGACTTAAGCGATATTTACTAATCGATTTTACTGCTCTACATGCTTTACACAGACTCTAACTCTCGTGAGATTACTCATCAATTACTGCTTGTAGTTTATGTATATGACTAATATATATTTACGTATAATTTCTGTGGTACTTTTAATTCGGGTGGTGATGGATTAAGAAGAAGAAGAATCGGAGTGTCACTGTCAAAACTACGCAGGACAAAAGCACTGCATCATCAACAGCCTTTTACAGTCCACTGCTGAACATAGGCCTCTCTTTAGCACAGAGGTTTTGGCCTACTATTCCACGCTGGCCAGACGGGTTGGAATAGGGTTTGTTTCAAGTTTTCTTTCTCTTTGTAATGATGTTGTCTTGTATACTTGGTCCCTTAGTCGCCTTTTACAACACCCACGGGATGAATAGGGGTGGTAACACTATGTATTCTTAATCCGTCACCATAGAGAACTAAAATCTTTCTAAGTAGAGGCCTATGTCCACTTGTGGACTACTAAATGTTGTTGATAATGCTATACTTTAAAACATAATTATACATGATTAGTAGCGTTATCATACGACTTGATGTCATAGATGTTCAAAGATCATAATAAAATTAAACAGCTTTCGTCTTGTAAACCTAAATTATGTAGAGTGTTATTGAGTAACTGCTGATCGTTGTCAACTTGGCTACCTTTATTTATTTATTTATTTACAACTTTATGCACAAATACATGCATCGGCGGACTTAATGCTTAAGGCATTTTCTGCCAGTCAACCGATGGGGCGATGCAGAGAAAATATGAGGTAGGTGCACTTAAGGATAAGAACAAATTGCAGAGTATTTAGTATATATAGACTAGTTTGACCATAAATAAGCAAATACACTTACATTAACACATAAATATATAACACACATACATATCCGTGCATACATATTACCATTATAAAATATTTATATATGTTTTGTGTTTTTATCACGATGTCCACAGATCTACACAATGTGTTCATTGTTAAGTAAGATCCGTTTGCGCTGCAGCACCGTTATGGATATGCTGTCCGATCACTGTCAGCTCATTTATTAGATGGAGCCGAAGTGTGGATGTAATTAAGGGGGGGGTAAGGTATTATTTTTTTTTTTTTTTCAATCTTTTTTTTTATTTTTCTAATTGATTGCACAATAGGTCAAGAATATTGTGTTAAAATTTCAAGTCGATTGAAGCAAAATTGACGAAGTTATGACTAAGCGTCTGTTGCTCCGGGATGAGGTTTTATACCTGACCGACAGCTGCGTGACGCACTCACCCGGCCAAAACAAAGCCAGACGGGTCTGTTCAGGTAGAGTCAAGAATATTCGAGGCATGGTATATACATCAGTTAAACACTGTATGCCGTGCCGAGCAGTAACAAGTAACGCTAAAATTTTGACTCTGTTTTCCTTCAATTCGTACATCGAAAGTGTTATTTTGTTTTCGTTCGTGTTCGTACCTCGAAAAATCTTCGTGTTCGTACCTCGAAAGTTTGACTTTGTTATCGTTCGTATTCTTACATCGAAAAATGCCCCGAAAAATTAGCAGAGAAGATCGTAGGAACACTAATGAGAGGTTATACCGACCTAAAAAAAAACTGCCTCCACAAAAGCGTGGAAGCGACGAAGTGGAAGCTAATAGCGCGTCAGCGAAAAAAATTAAAAATAATCCTGTAGTAGAAGTAGAAGAAGAGACCATCTTGATGGAAGCCTTTTGCTCTACGAACCTGGCATCGACGACTCTGTGTGAGTATAAAAAAATTATCGAATTTTATGTTGAATTTTTCAGTATGCAAAACTTTAAAGCGTTTTTCTGAGACTTGTCATTTTTGGAGTCCGTGCCCACCATAACTAAAAATCTACAGGACCAATCGTTTTGAAATTTTGCACAGTGTTTTTTCACATTATTCATCAGGTATTGTCGAGAGCTTTTTTTTTTTTTTTTTCAATAATTATCAATTTTACAACAACAAATTAGACGTTATTTTTAGCGAAAATCTGATTTTTGGCTTCCAAGTGCCACGAAAAATCGAAAAAAAAAAATCCTCTCGTGAATTCCTCGACAAACATCTCCTTTAAAAAATGTATTTTAATTTTTTCGTTTCAGATGATTTGGTTGCGAGTTACGATGGGCACCGCAAAACAACTTTTTCTCGAGGCGCCTCCGGAGATTCACCGTCAGTCGCTCAATTTTTGATATTTTGCAATGAAAATTTAGGGAAATATTGTTCAAATGTTACATTATCATGTATAGATTGCCTAAATAAACTAACACCATCTGTATTGCCAAAAAAAAATCTTAAAAACATGCTTTTTTTTCACCGAATTAACCTTACCCCCCCCTTAATTGCTTTTGCAGTAATTCTGTCCTGTTTACAACACGCTTTATTTCTGTGCATTACCTGCGTACTAGCTTTTGAAACGTTAAAATGCTACACCTAAGGTTTAGTTTAAAAACTATTAATAGTAATAAAGTTCCTTGCAATCTAACAGATTAATAGACCATAGCTTTGAACAATTTAAAAAGCATCAAAATAAGACCACACATAAAATTTTTGACCATCTCATTAATTAATCTAAATATCCGGGATGTACTTTGACTCTCGTGGGAGACTGGTTCGTTCACGCGTCACTGCCTCCCTTTCAAGAATGTTGCAAGAAACCATTTTATCACGACCTGCGGGACGTCTGGAAAATATACGATCCAATTGTCCTATATAGGGCATTGAACAGGCTTTAGAGGAGGTGTGACACGTGTGAGGGGGGAGAGGAAGAGGTCCTACGTGGTTAAGGGAAGCCGCACCTTTCGACACGCTCCAATGCACCTCGATTCGGGTGTGTGATGTTTTTTCTGGTCGTTGGATTTGGTCACGTTTTGTATTAAGAGTAATTTCATGATGTTTTTTTTATTGTAGTTCAGTATGACATGAAAGCATATTGAAAGTATTTAGTCGACTTGATAAATTTTGGTTTAAACCTTTTTTAATATTAACCGACAATCTAAACAGTGATTATATGCAAAAGAATGTTATTCTAACGATAGCTGGGCCACAAGCAGGATCATAAACGGATAACGTGTAATTAGTTTTTTTCTCTTCATGAAGAGCCTGCCAAAGTGACTCTACTCTGCCTGATGGAAAGGTCATGAATAGAATCCAAAGGGTTGTGTGGTCACCATACTCATTGCAAATGCAGTGTGGTGGCCCGCATTATGGCGCACTAGTGAGATGCTTTTTCACGCCACGCTTGGGGACGTAAAAGGTATGACAGTCATCGTGACAGTGTAAGGCTTACACAGTTACCACGATAACTGTCACCCCTGCATCAATGGGCCTCCGGTCTCACACTCACCAACGAAACACAACAACGTGGATGCTGTCGCTTTAGGTTGATCTTCTGTGGGAGGGTAGTACTTCCCCGGTCGAGCCGGCCTACTCGTGTCGAAATCAGCGTGGCTCTACTACCTAAAAAATCGTTCGTATAATTAAACGGATGATAGAATTTGTATTTAGGACTTTTGATTTATCTGTTGAATATCCGTAAAATATGAATAAAAAAATAAAAATATGAATACATACATTATGTGTATTTATCAGACTTTTTATTCAATTGCCATTTGCATGAATTCTATTTTCCTTAACTTAATAATTTAACGTATATATCAATATATGTCCGTGTGGTGACAGATTAAGAATACGGGATGAATATGAATTAAGAATACATAGTGTTACCACCCCGGTAACACTATGTATTCTTAATTCATATTCATCCCGTGGGTGTCGTAAAAGGCGACTAAGGCAACAAAGTATGCAAGACAATATCATTACAAACAGAAGGAAAACTTGGAACAAATCCTTTTCCAACCCGTCTGACCAGCGTGGTAAAGTAGCCCAAAACCTCCTTGCTAAGGAGAGGTCTATGTCCAGCAGTGGATTATAAAAGGCTGTTGATGATGATGATGATGATATCAATATATCTATATATTTTTTCGATTCATTTATTTTTTTGTTTTAGTTCATTATTATATTAATGGAATCCTATTATATTACTTTATTTGTTGGCATTCAAACACAATTATATGGTTGTGTTCTGAATAAATGAAATTAAATGGGCAGCAACGCAAAGGGTATCATTGGCTTCTATAATCACTTATAATACAGTGTACGGGTTACCTCGGTTCGTTTGTCGTCTATCACCATTAAACAAAATATAGAGTAAATCAAATGTGAGTTATTTCTTTTAAAACTATGTGTGTTAAGGTAAAAATTACAATATCAGAAGCAAATCGAAGAATAATCAGTTAATTACAAAATGTCGATAGCTTTGTCTATAGGTTTAAGCAGTCCATAATAAGTTTTCAACGATTAAGATTCGTGACTGTTACTTTTAGGAGAACTGTAGTATAATAAGTAGTGTACCATCTTCGTCCTCATCTATACTTTTCATCAGGTGAGATAGAAGACAAACGCCTATTCCAGTACAAATAAAAAAAAATATAATAAAAAAATAATGAGACTTCAAAGCCTCTTATACATTTGAATATTATTTAATGAAACGCATAGATGAAATCTTTATTTATTACTAAAAAATAAAATTCCCCTAATCACCTAGTCAATAACAAATTATCCATCTCCAAAATACGATCAAATGTAAAATTCTATAGAGAACTTATGTCGTGCAAGAAGGATTTAGTTTGTTTTTTGAAATAACCGCCGTGTCCCTTGCTCCATTTATTATAACTTGGATCACGCAAACAATCTAAACTAAACTAAACATAACACGGGAAAAAATTGTGGACGGGGCCGCTGGATAACTTAAAATATATAATGAGCTATGCAACCTTGTATTTATGTTATAGATTACATTAAAATAAATAATACAGAAAAATAAACTTCAACAATGGTACAGGTAATTTATTAGCTGTTATGGATACGAAAACAACAGAATATCGATAGAAATATGTATAATATACTAAATATGTAAGAGAGGCATGAGTCCTGTTGAACTGTTTTTGTATTTCAGGGCTATATGGCAGTAATATTATTAAGCAATTAATGGAATTTGAGATATAATTGTGCTTAGAATTAACCTTGCGCGCGAAAACGAAAAATGTTTTATTCTCATTGAAGATGAAATGTATACAACAGCTTTAGTAGTCCTCTGCTGGACAAAAAATAGGTATACGCAGATAATACGAACACAATATCAGCAGATATACTGACTAAAAATACTTACTGTTAACATTAGTGTATTTACCTTCCTTTGTAAATTAGTGCCTATAATCAATGGCTTCAGCTGGTTGTTAAATTTCGATTGTGTCATTAAATTATATTAAAAATAATTATATGCTTTTAATCACTAGAAGCTCTGTTTTACTCTCCTCTCGAGTCCCAAGGGACTCTACTCATTACAAAAAATGCATCATTACGCAAGTAATGCTTGCTATCAATAATGTTCACCGATAAATTTTCGAAACGACTGGGAAAAATATATATAATTATCGCCTCAATTTTTATATCGTATGTTACTAACTTATCGAGCGGCTTCCATTGATCGTTTAGTTCACTTAATTAGTGCCCATCGCCCTTTGTTAGTGCGCCATCTGTTTTGTTTCACTGCACACACTACTCTGTTGGTACCGTCAACAGACTCCAGGAAGTGTTCAATTAGAGTTATGGAGTGTAGGGACTTATATGCCACATTTTTATCTTTCTAATGATTAATGTTTGGAAGGTTAAGAGAGGCACTTTGTTTTTAGAATTAAAAACTTGTGTTTTTTTTTCTATATTAAGAACTTGCCCAAGTGACTCTACTCTACCTGATAGAAAGCGTGAATAGAATTTAAGAGTTGTGGTCACCATACCCATTGCAAATGCAGACAATGCACTATGGTGATCCACACTATGGTGGCCTAGAGAGATGCTATTTCATTCCCCACTTGGGGACGTGAAAAGTCATTGTGGCAGTGGCTTACACGGTTACCACGATGACTGTCACCACTGCATCAATGGGCCACCGGTCTCGCATTCACCAACGAAACACGACAACACAGATGCTGTCACTTTAGGTTGGTCTTCTGTGAGCGGGTAGTACTGTCCCGATTGAGCCGACCCATTCGTGCTGAAATTAGCGTGGCTCTACTACTTGATTAGAGTGTATAGAAATCAGTGAAGTAATTAAGCGTCTAGAATACTATATTTTTTACCAACATCCAGAAAATGTTTTACCAAAATACCCACATAGTTATTAATTGAAATCTACCGTCGAAAAGTTAAATTCCATTTATAATGCTCTTTGGCGGTGTCTCAAATTTCATACAAATTAAACACTTGTAAATTTAATCACACAGCTCTTGAAGATAAACACGTTTATGTACGCAATATTTTTTCAGAAAAAGTAGAGTTTTCATGAACGAAACAACGAATAAACGCTTTTGCATTTCTGTTTCAGAACATGGACAGCTTACCCATTTTAAACCAACTTAAAAACTGTCTCTACGTTTACATTGTAGCTTAACAAATAACTTAACAAACATATTGATATATTATTTTAATTACATATAAAGGTACATACACTTGAGGAAACTAAGCAATGCTTAACAGACCTGAAACGACTTTAATTTATCTAAAGTGCTCGGGAAATGATAACGCTTATGGGAAACATGGCTTCCTGATACAGAAGTAATTACATAGAAGTCTTTGAGTACATCTATTTGGTTGTTATTGAAAATATATTCTAAATTTATGTAAATATTACTTTGAAATGCAAAAATGTAAACAATCTTTTGTTTTTTTTTTATATTTAACCTACCAAAGTGACTATTCTGCCTGATGGAAAGCATGAATAGAATCCGAGAGCGGTGGTCGCCATACTTGCTGCGAATGCCGACAGTGCTATATGGCGACCCACGCTATGGCGGCCTAATGAGATGCTTTTTCACGCCCCGCTTAAAGGACCCGGGATCGGATCTGCCACTAAGGGTGACTTAATGAGTAAAATTGGATAAACAAATATTAATTTACTTACTTTAGTTTAACTTTATATTTTGTCATCTGTGCGAAGTTTTAAAGAAAAAAAATAAAAAATCAGTGACCTAAAACGCATCTACAACCATGATGTAAAAATAGTTATGTAAAATATAATAAATTATATATATTATTTAAAATAGGTAGAATGAATATTAATTTTCCACTTGAAAAAAAAGTCGACCTGTCAAAGATTATGTCACTTTCATTTACACTGTCATTATTTCCGTTTTTAAATAACGAAGGTTACAACTTTCACCTAAATAAATATATTATTTAGATGGAAATGAACACAAGTTGCAAAATATTTCCGGTGGTCACCAAGTCACCAATCATGACATAACCGAAAAAAAACCATAATTAATTAGTTTTCTTATTCAAGCTCTCATTTAAATCATGTACTGACCGTTTAATAACCGAATTATAAGTACCTATATTTAATGACGTAATCAAAGTATTTATTATACATGAAGTTAGGTCGTTAATAGTTATCTATTTCAGTTCTTTCGATCTTCAACATAAATACTACGTGAAAATATTTGCCTCTCTTCAAAATAAAAGGAAAAATAGACACAAAATTATAAGTAATTGATTTCCTGAAAATTAAATGCTCAACATGAGTTTTTGAATTTATACTTTTTTTGGCGCGATTGGGAAAAATTATGAGAGTGAATTTTTACAATGCGTGCGCCCACCGACAGAAAAAAACAACAGTCTGAAGTTAGTTGCTAACGTGTGTCGTATCAGTACAAATAATCAGTGTGAATAAATAAAAAATATATTGGCGTTTATATTAATTCAATCGTACTTATAACGGTAACAGATATTTTTATTTATTATTTTTGGATTGTGAAGCCAAGGAAGTATAACCTCTTACGTGCATACATGAGTACACACACTCTGTTTATGTCACCTGATTGTATAAATCAAAATCTTTATTGCTAACTAAGTCCACATGTGATCTGAAAATAGTTTGTTTCAACTTAGTAGCTCTGACTAACACCTAGTCACCTTTCCCCTTCACATCTCGGCTACTTAGGATGGGAAGAAACATAAAGTTAACTTTCCCCCTCAAGGTCAATATCAATTAAACTCCAGAGTAATCTAGCTCGTTACAAGCATAAAGTGCTCTCATCAATTAGAAAACGATTAGTTCAATGAACTCTCCTAGATCCACGTAATATTCCAGAACTAACCACCTGTATAAAAATGTCTTAGTTTTACCGCCGTGCCGAATCAATGTCATGAATTTTTATGTACACTCAATTTTTAGTCGTAACGATTCAGTTCTAATAACCGTTTATTTTGGTATTTAAATAGCCAATACAAAATTGACAGCATATTTGTTTTGTTTGTTGTATAGACAACAATCACCTACAACGTTGTGCGTTGCCTAACTTCGAGTCCACACCCGGTTGTGCGGTGCCTAACTTCAAGTTCACACCCAGTTGTGCGGTGCCTAACTTCAAGTCCACACCCGGTTGTGCGGTGCCTAACTTAAAGTCCACACCCGGTTGTGCGGTGCCTAACTTCGAGTCCACACCCGGTTGTGCGGTGCCTAACTTCAAGTCCACACCCAGTTGTGCGGTGCCTAACTTCAAGTCCACACCCGGTTGTGCGGAGCCTAACTTAAAGTCCACACCCGGTTGTGCTATTTAAATTTGTTAAGTTTTGATCCCAAGAACTTATAAGATAGGGTTTCAAGTATTTAAACAGGACAGTTTAAAATTATTGAAATAGTGAAGCGACACACTCGTTATTTTTGAGTTGCAAGGGTCAGCGGTAGAAATTTACAGGTTTAAGGAGTACCCTCTATTCTTGAGAGTTTAAAGGTCATCACATCAAGGGCATAGGCCTCTTCTCAGATAGGAGGTTTTGGCTTACTATACGCTGACCAGACGTTTCAGTGTAAGTTTTTTTCAAGTTTTCCTTCTCCTTGTAGTGAAGATTTTCTGCATAGTTTGCTCTTTTAGTCGCCTCTCACGATACTCAGAGGTTGAATAGGGGAGGTGACACACTGTGTGCTTCATTCATCACCACACTGAGTTTGAACGTCATATCACTCCGAAATACCGCAGGCGACAATTTGTTCTACAGACTAGTTATGTGAGGCAAAAAGCGTGTACAGTAGCGCACAGTGTTTGAGTTCCAATTTTCTAAGTGATGGGGATGAAAGAATTGCCGCATGGAACGATGACGGAACAAAATCGCACCCATTCTTTGTTAAACCTCTTTGTTTTTTTGTAGTCTATACAATAGAAATTAAAAATATTTTACAGATTTAGCGATTAACCTTCAACAGTTACAGTAACAAAAAAGAATAATTGTCTATGGATAACCTTTTCAAGAGATCAGGCGTGATATTTTGAATAACGAACAACCGCCTTCGCCATGTCATTGAAGAGAATTGTTAATTAAATTAATGAATGAAGAAGAAAATATTACTTAATTAAAACTGACGCATCAGAATGCATTATTGTTTATTATTAAATGGATGACGCACTAATGTGTTAAATAGATATACACCCACGTTTTGATCTTTAAGCTTTTTAAGGTGATCGCGTGAGTGGACTCATGCTGTCATTTGGTAATGTAATTGTGTATATAATTTTATTAAAGCGGAAAAATCAATTATTGAAGGTTAACAAATTTAAACAATTTGAGTGTTAACAGCCATCAATTTTCTGAAATGCCGATGGTAATAGACGCTTTGGGTTAAGTGATTAAATAGCTTATTTGGTGTTTATCTATCAATGACTGCTCACGGTTTCGACCGCGTGATAATTTTCATATTGCGTATTTCTAACCGAACAACTGTTTATCTTCTGTTTTATTTCTTCACATCAATAGCCTTTATTAGTCCACTGTTGGACATAAGACTCTCCTTTAACGGGACCCTTCATTTAACCCCCTTAGGAGTGCCATTTCGAAAAATATTGATATAGTGAGTTAAGCACTCACTATATCAATATTTTGACATGAATTTAACAACATGAAAAACCACCCCAATGTTTCAAGTTTGTAGACTTAGCAATCAGGAAATCAGTCAAGTTGATATATCAGGCATATTCACAATAGTTAAACTCAATATATACAGCTTTAGAGAAAAACGATGTTTTATACATATGTTGTTTAATGTTTATGATATATTTACACACTCATCCAAAGAGCGCGTAAAACGATGTTAATTTTAACGTACTAGGGTCTACCCGCAGCTCCGTCCCGTGTGTTTGTTAGTTATCACGGTAAATAGCAACCTATGCGTGATTATCTTATATATAAAATTCTCTTGTCACAATGTTAGTTACTTTACTCCTCCAAAACGGCTTTATTGATTTTTACCACATTTTATATACATATTCAGTAGGTCTGAGAATCGGCTACTATCTATTTTTCATACCCCTAAGTGATAAGGGTTGTTCTAGAAATAATTTATACGGCAATACAACGTTTGCCGGGTCAGCTAGTAATGTATAAGCTATGCTACTGTAAAATTTCGCCTAAATTCGTACGTACTAACTTTTGCGTGAAGGAGTAACAAACTTCGATACATCCTTACAAACTTAAAGTAGTAAAAAGTTTATCGATAAAGAGTCTACATACGGTATTCAATATAGCGTAATCTATCAGAAAGCGCGGGTAATTTTTACTTTGTCTATGGCAAATTTTGTACCGTATGCAATCAGTCAAAAAAACTTAATAGCGTCATCTATCGGCATTTATAAAATTTGAAGTGATCAAATGCACATCATAGTAAATCTTCCCATAGGAATGAGATGTTTTACCGTGATAAAAAGTAGCTTAATCATTCTCCAACCTATCTCCAGACACAAAAATCACGTCATAAAATCACTCCGTTGCAACGTGAAAGAAATACAAACATTCAAACAAACACTCTTTTGCATTTGTAACATTAGTCAAAATCAACGTCAAAATATTTTATTGTGGGTCATAGGCATATAAGATTTTTTTATTTTTTTTCTATATTAAGAGCCTGCCAAAGTGACTCTACTCTGCCTGATGGAAAGCATGAATAGAATCCAAGAGTTAAAGTCACCATCCTCATTGCAAATGCAGACAATGCAGTATGGTGACTCACTATGGCGGCCTAGTGAGATGCTTTTTCACACCCCGCTTGGGGACGTAAAAGGCATGACAGTTACCGTGACAGTGTAAGGCTTACACAGTTACCACGATAACTGTCAACCTGTCAATGGGCCTCCGGTCTCGGTGGTTACAAAATATTAAGGATTAGTAAGAATTAAAAAGCGTCAAAAATGTGGCTTATCTTTAGTACCCGTTGAATATTTAAACGACAATTGTTTTTCGAGTCTATATATCGCTTAGCCAAGTACTTCTCATACAGTAAGAAAAAAACCCAACACAAGTAGTCTCATTGAAAGTATGTTGCAATGGTATGTTGGCGGGCACATTACTCAAATAAGATTAGAAATTGTTGATTAAACACATACGGATGGCTGAATGTTAATGTGTTTCTTATGCAGAATTTAGCTTTTATAATGTGTGTTTTAATTATAGCACTTGGCAGTTTATGAATACGAAATTGATTAATCAAAGATCATAATTTATTTGACAGTAACTCATATGATTGCTTCTTGTCATTGTCTCAAGCTAAAAATCTATCTATCTAGCTTATAAATATATATATATATATATATATAAGAATTCTGAAATTTAGATGATATATACATAAATGTACATGCCATCTTAATCTCGGCAACGGCTCCAACAATTAACATGAAATTTAGTATGGAGTGGGTTTCGGGGGTGATAAATCAATCTAGCTAGATTTCATTTTTAGAAAACGGTTAGACTTCATTTTTTTGAATGGTTCCCTTAGTCGCCTCTTATGACAGCCACAGGGGATGAATAGGGTTGGCGATACTACATATTCTTAATCCTTCACGGGGACATCAGTAGTAGTGGTATATATCTGAATGATCCGAAAGTTGAACTAAACGGAACTGAAACTTATACTGTCTGTATAAATTAACACACAATATTTCCGAAAAATTTTGCATAAAAAACTCATTCGTATTCAACCGCGTGTGTTTAATCAACAATTTCTAATCTTATCTGAGTAATATTCCCGCCAACATACTGTCAATAAAACCATTTGTCTCTGGTTTGTTCATTGTTTTTTATTTTTTTATAGCTCTGTAGATTATATTAAAAACTGTGTCCCACTGTGCGAGAGGTAGGCCGAGGTTGTTCAATACTCAATATGCTGCTTCCGTTTTTGATTAGATTAGGCATTTAGTGAATTAATGCATATATATAACTCAACTTAGTACTAAGTAGTACTGTATAGTGTAATTTATACATAAAATTAGACCTTAATCGGTTAACTCCTGAACGTCGAGCTTCCAACTTGCAATAATATGCTTCGAAATATTTTTTGGAAAATTTGTGGTAATGAAATTGCTTCATTGTTAAAGTTAGAAACATGAAAACGTGCGAGTAATAGGTAAATAAATGTACCTATTAATACACAAATTTGTAATTTCTTACTAAAATATTCAATTTCTTGAACAAATCCTATCTACATAATGTATATTCTTGAAAATATCACAACATATCCACCTCTCGTGCATTAGACCATGCCTATCTCCCACGCTTACATCTTATCATAGTTATTACAGCCGTTTAGCGGTATTTATGCGCGACAAGTTCCCACAAAACGTACTTGGCGTCCACAATCACTTCAATGCAGTCTGTGACACCTTCAAGGTCTTTGCTTACGCACGGAACATACTTTTCGATCCTTGTGATGACGGATTTAGAATAGGGAGGGTCATCACCCAGTCCCACTACGGGAGCAAATTACTAATACTGTAAAATCAAGAAAAACTTGACACAAATCATAGTGTTTGTTTCAAGCGCTCCGATTAGGACTTCCCTAGGGCATACTCGAGGACCTTGCAAGAGTCTCACATGTGACGAAAAATCGTGTGGATTTAGTCGGATCGATTCCGACATAGTCGTACAACTTCACCGTGAGACCTGGTAAGTTGATGACGTATAGGAGTATTCACTCAACCATTTTTGGTTATAACTACAAACAATGTCACTTTAATACATAATAACATTTTTACATTACTTCATATTCAACGCTACAAATAGAAATCCAATATCTTTCACGTAAAAATATACATTACTCAACTTTTCCCATACTATTACAACATCTGTTATCTACTATCTATAATCTGTAAGTACCTGTGAAGAAATGGTCCTATCATCGGTATTATCACTACGATAACATGTCAGATACTATGACGCCTTTGACGTATTTAAGTTGTAAACTAGAAATGGTTGATATTACTGTAACATTATATTGACTCATAGCTATGGTGGTATATGGTAAATGAGTAGCTTATTGCCGAATCATCTAAATGGCATCTTAAGATACTTTGAAACAGTGGTAACTGTCAACCGAAGAGTAATTGAATGGAAAGTATCCAAATGCAAAAGGAAATTTCTTCTAGCCGATTTCGGCCACGGCGTCCAGTTTCAACGGAGACCAGCCAGCTACCCAGGAGATATTATAGTGCACTAGTGTGTGCGTAAACATAGGTGCACTCTCTGTTCCCTCACTCCCACAATCCGATGAGACGTTATGCAACACAACTGGGAAGAGATCGGGCGCAAGACCGAACGCTTTCCGTGGGTCCGAGGGTTTATACTCTAATTTTCAAACTCCAGACTGTTTTTAAGTATTTCTGCATAAATAACTCAATAACATTTTTTGACCCAAATCGGGAATTGAAACCGAGACAGTTCGTATGCTAACCACTAGACCAATGACACCAAACGTTAAAACAAAAATACAATCGAATTACGAATCGCCTTGTTTTTTTGGAACCTGCTAAAAAATATAATCGATTATTATAATACTAAATACAATCCTCTTTACCCCTTCACGCCATTGAAAATAATATACATACTACAATACGGCTAAATCAGAGATCACATTTGCATCAAAAATCTAATTGCAACCAATATTTTTTAATTCAACGTCGGTTTACGTAGACGAAGGTATCATGGAACACACGAGCCTAGAAATCAATTCAGGTGAGTAGAACCTTCTTTTAGAAATCAGTTACAATAGAGGGAAGATTACGATGCGCTAGCCTACCAACTAACAGTAATGAACAATTAAAGTGTTATTAAATATGTGGTAGGCATAAGTGAAGGCTAGCGGATGAGTTATGAGAACATCCTTTGCTCGTAACCTTAGCATTGCTAGTAGTTTTTGCCCTTTGTTTAGTTCATGTACACCACTTATATTAATTAAGTTGTGTAGGCGTACATCTGCCTCATTGGTCTAGCGGATAACGTATGCAACTGCTAATTAAGAAGTCTCAGGTTCGATCCCCGATTTGGACCAAGTGTTGTTGGGTTTTTTTACGAAAAAATGTTAATAGCAGCCCGGTGCAAGGAAGTTTTGGTTGTTATGCTATACTATGACAATGTCGGCAATTCACCCTCGCTATCAGAGGTATATGCCAGTAGCTTGTGGAAGGAGTCATTTTATACTTCTATCAATAATTGTCATTTACACTACGGAGCTCGTGGTTTTGCTCGCGTAAATCTTTCATATTCTGTGTTTTTTCTTATTTTATCTTCTTGGAGGTGAAATTTGAAAAAATACTTTTTAACGTGGGCTTATGTGGGTTTAGTTCTGCGTCAGCCAATCAGGGTATGTAATTTTATAAGTTGTATAAATTAGTCTTCCACTATTACCTTCGGTCATATTGAGTTGAAGTGTCAGCTTATAGATATATTTTTAAATCTCCTCAGTTACAAGAGATGAATTTTATCTGCTGTCACTTAAGTATGCCTTTGTCTTTCCGAACGTCCATTATGTATATATTGCAGACATGTGCATAAATTATACATAGATATATGTGTCTTATCTATCATGATGACTCATGACAAATAGTTTTGTAATGTGTGGAGAAGACTATTGAGAAGCAACACTGCAGTGCCACATATTTTTACTCAAGGAATGTTAAAAATAACAATTTTTTAGAATGTTTAATTTTATTTCGATTAGAAATGGAAGAATATCCATAGGAAAACATAGATATTTGTATTTGCAGTTTATTTGTGTTAATTAAAAAAAAGATTTCGTTTCTATATGTTTACGTACATAATATCTATACATTTAGACAAATAATTGAAAAAAAAAAACAAATAATTCGATATGGAAAATTCGTACGTTTTTCACATAGCCAATACAACAGTACATTACCAGTATAATAATAATGAATAATAATTACAACTCGTGACTCGTTAGATAATATAATATACATCATACATAATTTGTCTTTGAAGTTATTCAATGTCACTGAGGCATGAGAGGAACAATTGATCAGTAAGACTCAAGAATAACAATGGTTTAGACAATGCGATTGCGCCTGCATGTTATTAAATGATAGTATTATGGAGATGCAACACCGGGGATATTTAATACATTACACTATCAAACGCAACAATTTGTATGTCTGTTACTTCACGCACAAACGGCTGGACCAATTTTTATGCAATTTAGTATGAAGATAATTGAGACCTTAATATTTACTTTATGTACATTAGCAAACAAGCTACTTTTTATCCCAAAATAACATGGAATTCTTAAAAGATGAGCAAGGAATTGATATAAATTTGATAACGTTAATTCACTAGCGAGATCTTTACTAGATATGCAGAAACTGTAGTGAAAAATTAACGTATCGCGGGATACGCGTTTGGTACGAAGTCCCTTTCGGATGTTCATTTAGAAAACCCTTAAAAAAAAATTAATCTCCCTTCCAAAGCTTCCCTTTGAGATATTGTGTTTTTTATTTTTTTTTGAGGTTATGTTACGAGTATTGTAAAATAATTTGGGAATAAATTCTGAACACTTATAATATCTAGGTCCCCTCGCCAACCCGCGATAAGGTTCTCCGATTTTGTATTTTGTCGTGCGCACTAAATTATCAGATCCGACACAGAATAGATAATATATTACGTTACTCCATACCGTCTCTTTATAAACACAAGGTATGGGAGTGCTATAAGTGTAGGCATACCGCGTATTGGGGTAACTGTGTCGTGTGCTTTCTACTACAATTACTACATGAGGTACACATAATTGTAGTAGTCCCACGTCATCGTCCGGCGATAAACTCTAGCTTCTAAAGTGTACCAGGCCGTTGCGGCTTTGGTGTGGTCAACGAACATTTAGACGTTGTAGGAACAGTTAGGAATTCGGCTTTATACTTGATCAGAGATAAAAACTTTAGTTTGAATTGCCAAATGTTTCTGTACATTTTTTACTACTACGCTAACGTTAGCTTAGAATTCTCTATCGCTTGTATTAACAAGAGTGCTTGTAAAAATTGCCTACGTGTTATACCAGACAGACAAATCGAGGTACGGGTCCTATCAGATTATCAGGATTGGAGCCCCTCCGTGCACAGGGCACTATAATTACTTGTGGCTGACACTCTTATACTGTACTTTGTTAACAACGTCTTGTCCTGTAAATGTCAGAATAAACGATTTTCTTTTTTTCTTTCAGTTACAGATTTCTGCCATGATTTAACGGCACAAAATCATTTGTATAATTGAGTTTTTATCAATTTTCAAGTTGGTTTACCTTTCCCAAACTTCAATTTGGTTTAGTTGGTTCCTGTACGTCTCGTGTGTCATAAAAAAATAATGTATGTAGAACAAACTAGTTTCTTAATCAGTGTGATAAACTCAATTCAGTTTTGCTAAGATTAGGATTAAAAAAAATTTAAAAAAAATATTCTCCAACTTATCTATTTATATCAAAAATTAAATTTTAAGGTTAAAACCAAATTACACTAAGGAATATATGATATCTTGTTGTTCTTCCAATTCATTTGATTATAACTACTTCGGATTTTGTATTGGACGAAAAGGAGCAGACGTATCGAAGACGAGTCCAGACGCAGTAATAACAGTAAACCTTCCCCAAAAGTTCATTATGACTGATAGTGTGTACTATTCTTTATCAAAAATCAGACAAGTCAACTTAACCCGAATACCATGGTTGTAATGCAGCCTAATTTGGTCACAACCATTAAAAACGACTGCTACAATTAAGAGCAGTGAAGCGACTGTGTACAATTGCATTAGGATAATCATCAATCGGTCACGGGTACCGGTGTGCACGGCACACATAACTTAGAGTTAAGCATAGTACACATAAGATGATAGTTATTTATTTATTTTGGTTAAACTTCGTTGGCGGTCTTTGGAGAGACCTTCGTTCAACAGGCATGGCAATAGGTTGATAGAGCTGAAAAATATTGTAAGAAATATTTATTTAGAAGATGTTATCTGACTCTGTCTGTGTTTTAATGGTCTTGTTTTATTTCGTAGCCAGTATTTCTTAAACTACCATTGTATAAACTTTTATATCACCGCAGGCTATATTTTTACCTATTAGTCTACTGGTCTCTTATAGTTTTATGTAGCCACTTTTATATAATTTTTAATTGAAAATTAAATGTACACGTGTGGGAACTGAAGACAGCGGTCACTGGCTTTTAAAATGTGTTAGTTTTATTTTTAATTAAATGAAACAATTGACATTACACACGTCAAATTTAAGATACAATCAAAATGGAATTGTAGAAATAGGTTTTTTTCCAACATTATAACATATTGGCTTTTGGCGAAAGTTTTTAATGCTTTTATATTATTATTATAATCTGTTCTCAACAAGTTTAAGTGCTTTTCTGCATCCATGACAATGCATGCTGATTCTTTGAATATTTACATCGTGAAAGCCTGAAAACAAGTAAATAAACACACAGACAAATATACAATTGCGTCTATAATTGTTGTATTGAGCTTTGTGAGTTCGATTTCCACATTGTCAACGCTTTGTGTAATCTATTTATTGTTGTTCTGAGTCTGGGTTTTCATTGTGCCCAGTTAATAAATGCTTTTAACGTCCCGTGCCACACAGGATACATTCCCAGCGGATGTACTATCTACACTAATGATATAAATTTGTAGAGTTTATTTATTTGTTTGGTTGAACGCGCTCCTCTCAGGAACTACTGGTCCGATTTGAAAAATTATTTCAGTTTTATATAGCTCATTTATCGAGGTAGGCACCACGCTACGACCAATAAGATCAATGAAAAATGTTGCAAAAACGGATAGGAATTGTTTCTTTTGAAAGCTTTTGCGTGTGCTGCGTAAATGGTAAAAGTTTCGCAAAAATAATGTATGAAAGAATTGTTACCGATTAAAATAAAAAAAAAAGGCTGCGACAGCATATTTTCATATTTGTTGTGTAGGTTGGCTTACTATGACCATTTTTATGGTAAATAAATTAGTTCACGCTGTATAACACCGTGTGTTATAGTGTTACCACCCCTATCATCCCGTGGGTGTCGTAAAAGGCGACTAAGGGAACAAAGTATACAAAACAACATCATTACAAAGAGAAGGAAAACTTGGAACAAACCCTATTCCAATCCGTCTGGGCAGCGTGGAATAGTAGGTCAAAACCTCTTTGCTAAGGAGAGGCCTATGTCCAGTAGTGGATTGAAAAAGGCTGTTGATGTATAACATCATGCTACGAGGAATAAGACACACAGACCGCCGAAGTTTATCGGCGGACGGCTGACTTCCGGGCGGGTAGCGGCATACGGCCCCCGCCCGACGAGGTACGCGAGTGGCGTGAGGCCGCTCGTCGAGCCACGATGGCTCGTTGGTCATTCCGGTTGGAGACTCCGCGTGCTGGCTTTGCCCTCGTGGAGGCTCTCCAGCCGGTCATCACCGAGTGGGCAGGGCGGCACCACGGGACCCTTTCCTTCCGACTGACGCAGGTCCTTTCCGGGCATGGTTGCTTCGGGAAGTATCTGCATTCGGTCGCCAGGAGGGAATTGAGTCCCGCCTGTTACCACTGCGACTGCAGTGAGGACTCGGCTCAGCACACGCTAGCGGTTTGTTCCGCTTGGGCGGCGCAGCGTGGGGTCCTCACTGCAGTTATTGGAGGAGATCTCTCGCTACCGGCCGTCATACGCTCCATGGCCGGTAGCGACAGTTGTTTTACCGCGGTCGCAACCTTCTGCGAAGACGTAATTTCGCGGAAGGAGGCGGCGGAGAAGGCCCGGGAGGACGATATCCACTCGGACCCAATTCGCCGCCGGCGAGCCGGGCGGCGGAGGCGCGCATACCAGCGCCTCATGCCGCCTTGAGTGTGGCCGCGGGTGGACGGGACGGGTTTTCCCCTCCACCCGCTATAATGGCCAGCCGCGAGGAGGCGACGTCCGCGTGTGCCGTACGTCGCCTAAAATAGAGAGTTTATCCACAGATGGTGCCCGAGGTAGCGGGCAGGCGCTAGGAGGGATCTGGATGTCGTAATAGCAGCGGTTCCCGGTTCCCTCCTATCTCAAGCGCAGAGTGGCACACCGTGTGGTTTTAGTCGGTCCGATTCCGACACACCACCCTGCCGTAAACCCCGGTGGGGCGACGGCCCGAGGGGGTTTCCACACGTTAAAAAAAAAAAAAAACAAAAGCTAGTCAAAAATAATACTTAACTTCGATGTACAGTCAATATAATAGTAGATAAATGTATGAGTGAGTATAAATGTATAATCAATGGTCGTATAATGGGATAGCTTTACAACTGGTTGTTGCGGTACCGTTGGACGTATGCGACCTACATGCATGGACCTGGTGTTATGTATCTGTGCTGGTTTATACATAAGTATACTCGCCTTTTACACGAGACGGTACAATTTTTACGAAAAAAAAAAAGTATTTACTAAGTAAATATCTGCAGATATCTGCGAGAATTGGAGTGCAAATCCGTTGTTAAGTTAACGAAAAGCCAAAAAGGAGTGACGAGGCACAAGTAAATTATTTAAGTGGCTGTGAATGCATTTATCTAGAATTATTTTGACCAGAACAAATTATGTAATTATAAAAATAATACATAAAAAGTTGGTATACCTGTGTTGCAGTAGTATATAAGTGTTATATACCACTCATTCGTCTACTGAAGTTAGAACATAATTACACGCGCTTAGAGGGATCTCAATGTGTTAAGAATGGTCACTCTTCCATAGACTTAACTTGAATGTGTTAACCTACTAAGTTTCCAACTAGCCAAGAGTCCCTCCTCCCTATGAGCGACAAAAAAAAACTGGTTAAAAAACTGCAGACGAGTGTACCCATAGCTTAATCTCCCATCAAGTGATAGTATTGTATCATGATCATCAAAGCGCAATACCTCATAATTATTTATATACTCTTCTCAGAACACACACTGACTCACTTGGAACAATAATTGATTGTTTGTACATTAACAGCTAATGATGCTATATGACTTTGTTCCTTGTCTGTGATGTGCATATTAACATAACTTGTTTATTCTTATTTGAAGAATAAACGGTCCCATACATATGTATATGCAGTCAGATAAATGTCACATCGGATTGTGAGAGTGAGGGAACAGAGAGTGCACCTATGTTTGCGCACGCAGTCTTGCACTATAATATCTCCTGTGTAGTTGGTTGTTCTCCTGTGGTGAGTTCCACATAAGTGCAAACAGAAAAACATACTACAGCGCCATCTAGCGAAGATATATCGAGCTACGAAGTATGAATTTGATGAACAACAAAGCAACTACTAATCCTGTATCGCGATATAGAGATTCGCGTGGCAATTAGCATATATACAACATCCCAACATCAAACGTTAGGCCCGCCAGGCATGATCACCTCACCTCGTCGGCGGATCCTCCCTTTGTGTCGGAGGGTCATGACACTCGTTCCCTCCACACTCCGTCGAGACTCGCCGCCGTGGCCCAAATCAGCTAGAAATATATTATCATTATTATGTTATATTGATATATAATAATTGTCAATAATCTTTCACTTTTCTTTCTTTTTTTTTCTTTAACTGCCTCTGTGGTGCAGCGGCAGTGAATGCGACTACTATGCTTGAGGTCTCGGGTCCGACTCCTGATTCGGACCAAATGTTTGTATGATCTGCAAATATTTGTTTCGAAGTTTGGGTGTTTTCTTTGTATAATATGTTTGTTTTTACAAAAAAAAGTATGTAAGTATTCTATCAGTCAGTCTAGTTATCATAGCACAAGCTCTGCTTAGTTTGAAACTAGATGACGTTATGTGTCAAATGTCCGAAATATTTATTTATTTTTTTAATTATTACATTTTCTCCATTAGAGATGCAGATTGATAGTTATAATCTAGGACGTATACATATTTGTCTTGACTGAGAATCACACCACTAAGACACAGAAGTCGAATATTAAAATAATTTATATGCTTAAATTTGTAAGTACATATTACGTAACTTTCTGGTACAGATATTACTCAATGTATTATAGGTCGTCTTATTGGTTAAGAGAAACGCAAAATTTCTATAGTTGTGTAAGATGTTTAGTTTCACATAAAAAATTAACACCATGAAATGTAAATTAATATACATTATATAAAGTTATTTTGTAGGCCAAAACCTCCTTTCTAAGGCGAGGCCTATGTCCAGCAGTGGACTGTTATCTAAAGGCTGATGTGAAAGTTATTTAATTTGTTTATTGTCACCCAAGATAAACGTGTTTGTAAAATTTTAACATAAACGTTTGATAAGTTCAAACCGTTTCTAAAGCACTCCTATGTTTGAATAACTGATTATTACGTTCGATTAAAAATGTTAAACGTCATATACGTCATCAAATAAGCAGAGTGTCTACCTAATCCATAAAAAATACATTAATGACGCTTAATCCTCCTGATAAACTACCTTTACAGTTTGAACGTACCGATATTTATTAGTAATGTATGTCAACTTCATTATTTTACCTTTGCACCTACCGCATCGTGTTTCTACATCACCTAAACGTTGACTGGCAGAGAATGCCCTATGGCATTAAGTCCGCCTTTGTACAACATGTGTATTAAGTATAAATAAATAAATATTGATTTGTTTTTTTTTTTAAATTTGACTAAAAGAACGTCAGTTTTTTTTTCTTTACAATTATTAGCTAGAGATATTTAAAATATCACATTTTTGAATACGTTTTTCTTCTACTAGTATAGAGAGGCCAAGCAGGATGGAGGTCACATTGCTTTCCTCGCCCAAAAGCTATCTCAATAACTGAGAGAAAAACTTCTAACAATAAAAACATTAAAATCTATACTTAAATATTGTTCCGTCCAATTACCTTTGCTCATGAGCCCAACACATACACCGTTCCGCTTTTTACTTAAGCAGGTTACGCTAATCTTAGAGATGATTTGTGGCACTGCTAACATTAAAGCAACTTTTTTTGACACGTGCAAAGTTCATTCCCCACAGAGCTCTAGTACTAATTGCCAGGTAGTGTCGGGCTCAAAGCAAACTATAACCAAGTAGTACGATTTAATGTGTCTTTTTTCTACACGTGGAAAGTTTATTCCCCACAGAGCTCTAGTACTAACTGCCTGATAGTCTCGAGCTCAAAGCAGACTACAACCAAGTAGTACGATTTGATGTGTCTTTTCTTGACACGTGCAAAGTTCATTTCCCACAGAGCTCTAGTACTAACTGCCGGGTAGTGTCGGGCTCAAAACACGTAGAAAGTTCTACGGGTCCCCACATAGCTGCAGTACCAACTGCCAGGTAGTGTCGGGCTTAAAGCAGATTACAACCATGTAGTACGATCTGACGTTTCCAAGAAGGAATATACCTAAAATCCCTACAGCGTTTATGTGAAAGGATTCAATAAAAAACGTACTTTCACCTCTAAGTAGCCATTAAATAATTTTTTTTTTTGGAAATGTAACCCCCAAAGGAGATAAAACAAGAAAGAAACGTTTTTAAGAAAGTTTATAATTTTCAAAACGTGAAGATATAAAAAATAATAACCAGTCAAGTCAGTCAGTCAAAACCGCGGGAAATAGTTTCTTATTCATATCGTTGAAAATATAGCATACTACAATACAGACATTGAGGCCTGCATTTTTCTTTTCAAGGTAGCTGCGTAGGTACCTACTAGTAGTCACTTGGATTGATGAACGTTGCGTGAATGACTATCACCACCATAAAATCGAGACTGATCGCACTTGAATTATCACTACACCAAGTATTCAAACAGCTATTAACGAGCCTGTTTCACCCAACACTTGAAGGCCCTGGTAACAACTAGTATTCAAATGACCATCACATGTTGCAACATGTGGCGAATACCATACAACATGTCGAAAACATGGCCTATAGGTTCAATGTGTGCTATTGCAAGCCGTATCTTTCCATTGTGCTATGGTGAAATGACATGACAATGGCGTTTATAGCCAGCTTCTTCAAAATACGGCTACTGTTGTGTGAATTTGATAGGCTATTACTTCTATTTAGTTTCTTGTATCTAAAGATAATAATTCTCATCTAGGAGTGTGTCACTGAACTTTTTTGAAATCGTTAGATCTAATTTGGTTTTTTCGCCTGTTTTTCGACCTTTAAATATACACTTGGAACTAGTAGATGGTTATTCAGTCGGGTTTCAGCAAATAACTTACAAATACATTATTTAGCATTATTTGCAAATCAAATATGTACCGACTGAAGATGGATCTTGACATGTCAACAGGGCCTTTTTTTGAGTGTAGAAACCCCCTTAGGCTGTCACCCCACCAGGGTTTTGCGGCGGGGTGATGTGTCAAAATCGGACTAACTAGAAACACATGGTGTGCCACTTTGAGCCTGAAATAAGAAGGATCCGTGAACATCAACTGTAACTTGTAATATCAACTATTATATATCCGGACGCCTCCTAATCTAAGTCCCACTAGGTGATTGACGCACTTGAACCATCAGGGTCTGGAAAACATATATACTGTGCATCAAAAGTAGATCAATCCATTAACAATACATTATTGTAAAATAAATCAATCTTAACATTATCAACATTGTGTTTACAAAGCAATCATAATTCTATTGTTATTAAAAATGCGCGTGACCTACATTGGGATCTTACATCAACAGTTTGTATAGAAACCGTTTACTTATTCGACTTCTATGAATTTACTAGTAAGCCCTCGCGATGTCACTTTGTAATATCACCATTTTTAAAATATATATATTATTATATTGCAAAAAATACACAAAAAAAAACTACATTATCTACGTTATAGGAACATAAAAATAAAAGAATTGGTAACATTTAATGCGTCTGTCTGTCTACCCCTTTAGGGTTAAAATGCGATGGCTTGAAATTGAACTTAATTTGGATTTTTTCAATATGTGTTTAGTTTACTTATTTAGGTATTCTTCTTCGAATATATCTACTTAATATAGTGGCTAGGATTTACTTTTGATAATTTATAATAGTTTTTTTACGTGATTGCGCCAAAAGGAGGCCTATATAGAGATATATGTATATTTACTTGGCGCGCTCTGAAGCTAAAATCTATCAAGATATTTAATCTTGATAGATTTTGGCATTTCAACTGAAGTTAGACTAGTGTTAATAGTGAGAGAGACACGGGGCTACTTAAAAAAACTGTCAGTTTGTCAATTTTAATTACTTATACATTTTCAGGTCCGTGTGGTGACGGATTAAGAATATATAGTGTTACCACCCCTATTCATCCCATGGGTGTCGTAAAAGGCGACTAAGGGAACAAAGTATACAAGACAACATCATTACAAAGAGAAGGAAACTTGGAATAAACCCTATTCCAACCCGTCTGGCCACCGTGGTATAGTAAGCCAAAACCTTCTTGCTAAGGAGAGGGCTATGTCCAGCAGTGGATTGTAAAAGGCTGTTGATGATGACATTTTCATGCAGTTGGAGTTTTTGTGTTTTTAAGCTTGTTAGAAACAAGGAAACAA
Organism: Hypercompe scribonia; assembly: GCA_949316085.1. Taxonomy (NCBI): domain Eukaryota; kingdom Metazoa; phylum Arthropoda; class Insecta; order Lepidoptera; family Erebidae; genus Hypercompe; species Hypercompe scribonia. The sequence goes on along the minus strand of OX438980.1, from coordinate 19,984,771 downwards.
ACATACTTGTACTTATCGAACTTGCTGTCGACAATACTTAAAAATGAGACTTTAGCACGCCAACTTTCATTTCTTTCTATGTTTATATTTCTAATGAATGATTTTACATTGCGTATGTTAATAATGATTACGTAGACCGCATACCGAACTAATAAATCTATTGTGTCAGAAGATTTACGACGTTCTATACAATATAATCTAGAAGCTGACCTGTACGCTTCTCTCAAAAGGAATTAATTTTAGCCGTTTTCACAATATTTATCATTTATGATTGTCTCCTATTGACGGTAGCGTGATGATATATAGCCTCCTCAATAAATGGGTTATCCAACACTAGAAATAAATCCCATTAAAAGTAGTCAGAAGCTGTAGTTCCTAATATTAGCATGTTAAATCTAACGCAAATTTCTGCAGCTTCATAACAAATATTAGTATTTGTGATACACTTTTATGGGGGGGTAAAGGTTAATTGTAAAAAATGGGTCACGTAATATAGGTACTATACGTTTCCTATCATGGCAAGTGGAAAAGTTTGTAAAGATTTCAAATTATATTCAACATAGTGTCGTCTTTTGCGCGCGTTTTTCTGCCACAGAATAAAAATACTTACTTCAATGATACCTTCGTGGATGTATTGTTTTATAATCTGTTACGCTATGTTTATACATTCAGTGTCACAATAAGCTCATATTACATTTGCGTATTTAAATAATTTGTAATATTATTAAGTACTCACTGATTGTTTTGTTAAAGACGGCAATATTTTTACAATACCGTTCGCTTGTTTAATCTTTTAATTTTTTTTTTATATAAACTATGAACAGCTATGGCATAAAGAACGGATAACACAATTCGTGACTCTAACCAATATAATTGTCTGCGCCATCTTCTCACAACTTCAGAAGAATGTTAATTATTATGAACTGATGATAATAAAATTGTCGGTTGTAATATAGAAGGTGGATGGATGTGGATTGGCCAAGACCGGGATAGCTCGCACTCCTTGTTCGAACGATAGATTGAGAAAAATATAGACGAAACAGAAAGTACAAAATACAAAAGGAACGTTAACGAACGAATGGTATGCTCATAGTTAACTAAACAACAGGAAACATCAAAGATGTGGACTTCACCTACGGAGAAATTTTTTGGAGAACATGATCCCTATCATCAACATCCGTTTCCGGTTCCAATTTCATGAAGTCTATCTATGTTTTTTAAGTCGTTCTCTTCAGTAAACTGCCAGATATAAACCTCTTTTCGTCACATTTTGCCTATCTTATGTCCATATCACGACAATCTAACTCAGTTCCTTAGCTTTTTATCCACTAACACTAATGTCAGGCTCCATCATACATGTTTCTTATTTTATCTACTCATTTTACCGCACATGGATGTATGGTGTGATGGATGGATGATGGTAAAAATTCAGGGCCATAGAGGATAGCGAACATGTAGATTGTATTAGCTGAATTTTTAGAGTTTATAAAAAAGTGGAATACAATGACAATCTATGCAAAATTGTACATTCATTATGAACTTACGATAAGAAACCCAAAACAGAAGAATTCTAAAAACATTTTTATTCATAATTGTTAGATTTCCTTGTGAAAAGTCTTATATGTAAATATTAGTTGAATTATAAGTTGTGTATGATGAAAAAAAAAAAGTTTGCAACGAACAAATCACACTTACCCTTACAACGAAATGAGCAAATCCTTACGATACATTCCAAAACGAACAACACATTCTAAAATAACAATCACAATACAAACTTATCAGCAATAACTTTTTATTATTCGCTTTTTCAACTATGTACACGTGATGTTTGTTATTTTTTAAAAAGGCGGTTTTTTTGACGTCCCGCGCGAGCGAGGCGCGGAGGATTACTGAGGGGCGCTTGCACCGGCACACAGGAAATAAATACAGTGCATCATTAACTCAATATAAGGTTATATCATTCTTTTCCACGGCACTAGACGTGATTTAACAAGACTTTGTTTTATTAAAATATGAGTTATCGAGAATATAATACCGGCTAAGGCCGCTGCACTGATCGTACAAGTAGACTTTCATTGCCTACAGTCACTACAGGTCATAATAACAAAGTTCCTATTTAAAATTGAAATAAAAATGGTACCAAAACTCTATTATTTAAACAAAAAGTTGTTAATAAAACTGTAATAAAGGGTTAACAAGACTTAAATCACGTCTAAAACCTGTTTAATGTTATGGCCCTTTGTTTTAAAATCGTGTTTAACTCAGTTGTGCCTACACACTACATATGTTTGATTTTGATTTACAATGTTTAATTTACGGCAATAATGACAACCTTAAGCAGTTGTTAGCAGGTACGAATATTTAAGTAACCGGCGCCAAGCAACTAAACTGTGTAGGAAACACAGCCAAGGTCTCCAGCGACCGGCGACCGACACGAACGAATTGCACGAGGCGAAATATAATATTGTAGACATGTGAATTTTTGTTTATGACTCAGATATTTACATTATTTTTTTAAAAAACAATTGTAAATTATTTTTATGTAATGCATATAATAATGATTAATAAAATTTTATAAGTATTTTATATGAGATGTTTTTAAGCGCCATGTTTATTTAAAAATTAGTACAGTTTTAATTACTTCACGTGTTACTATATTTATAGATGTTTGCCGCGAAAACTGTATGAAGTAACTTCTACAAGGCAAGTGACATACAAGTACATGTACAATGCACACACACTCACTCATAATTTGTTTGTGTTTAACGTTAAAAGGTGTTCTTTTTTTTAATTAAGACTATCAAAGTGACTACACTGCCTGACGGAAAGCATGAATGGAATCTTAGAGTTGTGGTCATCGTAACTCAAGTTGTTCCGTAAAAGTCTCAGAGGGTTTAGTCCCAGTTTATTTAGCATCTACTCGATTGCCGTGACGATTAGGCTGCAAATCAAATCGTCACCAACCGCCACGCCTGGAACCATTGGCGGGAACCAGTTGATGTGAAATAAACTCACACTAGGTTCTCTGAATATCACTAACAACAGTCTAAATTATGTTATCCGTGTATACATAACACAGGATTTATCCATGCTTGCAAAATGACCTTGAAACACTGTCTCCGAGAGTACCGGACACCGATGTAATTATGCTGGTGATTGTTGAAGTTAATAAGAAATAGAAGCTGACCTTAGACTATTTTATTATGCCTATAGACTTGTCATAAATTAAATTATAGTGTTTTACATCAAGACGACAATGTCTGAGTCACTTATAGATTTTTAATTGATTGTACATGTTTAATAACAAAACCGCCTGGCCAGCGTGGTATAGTAGACCAAAACCTCCTTGCTCAAGAGAGGCCCATGCCCAGCAGTGGACTGTAAAAGGCTGTTGATGATGATGTTGATGTTTAATAACAAATATTTTTTCGGAAAATATACCTACTTATAAATTTTTATTACACGGATGACAATGTGGTAATGTTTAATGTTTAAACCTTCTACTGCTTTGAGTGTTGTAGGTTTTACCAGATTTATAACACTGTGTGATCCTCGAGTCGCTCTGAGTCTGGTCGTTCTCTCTACCTGTTTCATGTATGTTTGTAAAAGTCCCCCTCGATGCAGGATACAATTTCTACCGTGGGAGTTGTCTTTTTGAAATAAAACAAGATTTTTTTGGTTCAATCATCAACATTTTTGATTTTCTATCGAATATCAATTTTATTTCGGTACGATGGTTTCTTTCATGAGCGATCACCCATCAAATACCAAACCTTGATGAAGCTAATCTCTCTCAGACGCAAGTAAATAAAACTATGGGGACGGTAATCACTGTCTTACCATTAGATGCTTACATTACATTTTAAAAAATACCTACTCGTGTAAGTACAAAATATATGTTTATAAGCACAGTTACATTATAACTGCTTAAATAAACAAACTAGCCTCGATTCAGCGCTAAAATCAGATATTTCATAACATCTGATTTGTCTATGACCTCAAAAAAACCGCAAGCTTATTAGAAATACATGCAGACACAAATGTTACAGTAATCGTGATAATACCGCAAAAACATGTTCCATATTATTTATTAGTGATGGCCATTTTGTTATAGCTTAGTATCATTAGTCGATTAGTTGAGATTCAGAAAACAATTATGAATAGGAAAAAAATATTTCATATAGTTATAATTTACAGTTTTTTTCCCATATAAGTGTAGTTTAAAGAAAAAGTGGTAGCATGTCTTATTTTCTCATAATCTCACACACGGCTGTCTAATCCCAAATAAGCAGAGTCGTGCTATGATATCAGGATTTGTAAGTGGGTTTCTCTAGGTAGAAACTGAATCTTCGGTTCAGCAACTAGGATTAGTGCCACTAGATCAGTAGGCCCATCAAATTATTTCTTACTTAATTTACCTTTTCACTCCTTGCTTGTCTGAAATAGAAGTCAGATAGGAATATAAGTGTTTCTTAACATATAACAAATGTTATATTTTTAATAATAGTTATAAAACTTATAAATACATTTGAGGTGTATAAATTACGCCAATATTAAAATTGAAGTGTTATAAAACGATCGTAAGTGGTATTTTATATTGTATCTGTCCGGTAATGTTACAAATAAAATTACGAGTTATATGCAATAATTTACGGACTAAGTATGTTTATATGTCTTCTGGATGTTTCTAATAGTGATCGTAAATTTCCTTAATTTTATTGCCTAGTAACGACTTTCGACTTAATGATTTATTTAGTTTAATACTCAGGTTTTTTACAGCTGACATTCATCATCATCATCAGCCGGAAGACGTCCACTGGTGAACATAGGCCAGCTGACAATATAAAATTAAAAATAGTAACACTCAAACTATACCGGAATTATGAAGTACACATTAATTAAAGACGTAGCGTGTGTGATGTTTACATACCATGTAAGGGACGTTAATAATAACATAATGTGTTATTATAGCAATTTATGTTTTTAAGACAAAATTTGACCACTACTATTATTAAAATAAGTTCAACAAAGTAATTAATATCTGACTCAAATGCACGATACGATTACATTAATCGATAGTTGATACGCAACACTACTAGCAACGGTATTTGCGGCATTGCACTGTGCGACAGAGACAGCAGGTACGACTAGGGTTTATAAGAAAGGGAGATAGAAAACCGGTTTAGGAAGCGTATAAAACAACTTTTACACATACTTTCACACGATGACTGAGACCTCTAGCCTACAATGTAATTAAAGTTTATTGGTATATATTGTAAATTATACATGAAGCATAACATTGGCCATGTAGTGACGGCAGGATACGGAGTCTCACAAACCGTGTTGATGCCGTGAGTGTCGTACTAACCGAGTAAAGATGCAAACTATGTATGACACCAGTATTGCCAAGAGAAGGAAAGATTTTTCTATATATTTTGCTATATTAAGAGCCTGCCAAAGTGACTATACTCTGCCTGATGGAAAGCATGACTAGGATCCAAGATTTGTGCTCACTATACTCATTAAAAATGCAGACAATGCAGTATGGTGACCCACACTATGGCGGCCTAGTGAGATGCTCTTTCACACCCCGCTTGGGGACGTAAAAGGCATGACAATCACCGTGACAGTGTAAGGCTTATACAGGTACCACGATAACTGTCACCCTTGCACCAATGGACCTCCAAAAAAACAAACCCTATATAATCCCGTCTCCCTTCGTTCAGTAGTGGACTACTAAAAGCTGATGATGATGATAAAACATGGAACTACATGTCTATTTAGGAGTTGATTTGAGATGGACATAGTATTGATCTGAAAGTTTTAATTCAAGCTTTCTGTGTGGTGATAAATAAAAAATACGGGATGTCACCATCCCTGTTCATCCCGAAAGAGAAGAAAAAGTTGGAACAAACCCTTCACCAACCTGTCCTACGTGCAGCGAATAGACTACTAAAGATGATGATGATGAAAGCATGGAACAGTATGTCCATGATTGGGCCGATTTGAGATCAACGTAGTCTTGGCTTTAAAGCTTAAATTATAGCTGCACGGTTGGCCTAGTGGTATAAGCGGTTGATCTGGATGTCGTAATAACAGCTGTTCCCGGATCCCTCCTATCTCAGGCGCAGAGTGGCACATCGTGTGGTTTAAGTCGGTCCGATTCCGACACACCACCTCGCCGTAAACTCCGGTGGGGTGACGGCCCGAGGGGGTTTCCACACGTTAAAAAAAAAATGAAATAAAAAAAAATGGTATAAGCGGTCGCCACGCCTCTATCTACTGCGCTGAGTGTTGTGGGTTCAAACCTCACATGGAACAACACTTTGTGTGATCCAAAAATTGTTGTCCCGAGTCTGGGTGTTCTTTGTGTCCGTTTCTTGCATGTTTGTAAAGTCCCTCACGACACAGAATATACATATTCGCAATGCGGGCGTTGTCTTTAAAAAACAAAAAAAAACAATAATCAACAAAAAAAGAAAGCTAAATTTGTTCAGTTGGACTGAATTTGTTCAGTTACAATGAATCTGTACATGTTAAAAAAATTGTCCTCGAAGCATCTACCATCTACATAGACAAACATTTATATTAAACATAAAGCATTTGATCACAATTGAAGTCTTTTTGTTTTTAAATCTTACGATTTTCAAAAATATAATTGTTAAACGAACCCTTTCAAGCCGTTTACCATTTTTTTATTAGCTTTACTTGTATATTTGCAGGTTTTTTTTCTTAGTAACTGAATTTTGTAAGCGTGCTTTTTAGTTTTTTCCTATTTTTGAGTTTTGTAAGTCCTCTTACATGATTGTGAAGTGTGGCCGGTGCCGGAGCGGCACAAGTAGGAGTTGCGTGTCATGGAGGCTATGATGCGGTGGATGTGCGAAATCACGTGAAGGGATCGCATGAGAAACTCCCGTATACGCGGCAGCGTTCAGGACCGTGGTGCTGCAGACAAACTGCAGCAAGGTCACCTGCGTTGGTGTGGCCACGTTTTGCAGCAACCACCTGGCTATATGGGTAATAAATGTCTAGCCATGCCGGCTCTGCCTGGACCCGGCAAGAGGGGTAGACCCGGGAAGTGCTGCTTTGATATCCTTTAAGCGAAATGCGCGCCTATAGTCTCACTACCATGGATGCCAAAGATTGGGCAAAGTGCAGAAGAAGGTGTAGGAATGCGGACCCCGTGTCCAAAGTGTAAATTTTGGAAACAACTAGGAATAATGGAAGATGATGATACAAATAGCACGTTGTCTTTATTTATTAGCTACGTCAACGATATTGTGCCTCAGCGAAGCATGATGGTGAAATGTGAAGGTCCATATATTT